>OZ024932.1:85129709-87629709 GCA_964017235.1 Sabellastarte sp. h YS-2021
ACTGCACACCTACACCCCCTAGCAAATGTCCCTACCAAATATCAACTTCCTACACCTTACGGTTTCCGAGATATAGCCCGGACAACATTTTATAGGTCAAGGCCACTACGGCAAGGTCAAAGGTCAAATCAAGGTCACACCATGACGTTGCAGACCTACACCCCCTAACCAATATCCCTAGCAAGTATCAACTTCCTACACCTTACGGTTTCTGAGATATAGCCCGGACAACATTTTATAGGTCAAGGCCACTACGGCAAGGTCAAAGGTCAAATCAAGGTCACACCATGACGCTGCAGACCTACACCCCCTAACCAATATCCCTAGCAAGTATCAACTTCCTACACCTTACGGTTTCTGAGATATAGCCCGGACAAGATTTTATAGGTCAAGGTCACTACGGCAAGGTCAAAGGTCAAATCAAGGTCACACCATGACGTTGCACACCTACACCCCCTAACCAATGTCCCTGCCAAATATCAACTTCCTACACATTACAGTTTCCGAGATATAGCCTGGACAAGATTTTATAGGTCAAGGTCACTACGGCAAGGTCAAAGGTCAAATCAAGGTCAGACCATGACGTTGCACACCTACACCCCCTAACCAATATCCCTACCAAGTATCAACTTCCTACACCTTACGGTTTCCGAGATATAGCCCGGACAAGATTTTATAGGTCAAGGTCACTACCGCAAGGTCAAAGGTCAAATCAAGGTCAGACCATGACGTTGCACAACTACACCCCCTAACCAATGTCCCTACCAAGTATCAACTTCCTACGCCTTACGGTTTCCGAGATATAGCCCGGACAAGATTTTCAAACTCAAGGTCACTACGGCAAGGTCAAAGGTCAAATCAAGGTCAGACCATGACGCTGCACACCTACACCCCCTAACCAATGTCCCTACCAAGTATCAACTTCCTACACCTTACGGTTTCTGAGATACAGCCCGGACAAACTATTTCCCGCCCATCCGGACACCATGGGTGAAAACAATAACATGACAGCCCTTAAGGGCTGTGGGGTAAAAGGTTGTGAAAGAGTACTGAGGTTCAAAACTTTAAAGCCATGACAGTTATTAATTTCATTCACCAAATATCAATGATAATGAGTTACAAGCAGATAGAAGATCAAGAAATGTTATCAAGGTTTAAGTTTTATCTTAATGTATTGTATTCAGTAGTAAAATAGTATGTCCTTTACTCATACTAAAAACAAGTTTATTAAGAATGTTTAAGTCTTTTATAACATACAGGATTCTGACATTTGTCCTTTTTGCGTTGTTGTGGAACTCAAATCAAACCTTCACTCATTCCCTACATATATAACAGTGATTGGATTCTGTTAATCTTAATTTCTGATGCATGCTTGAAATATTTTTATGACACCACGCTCACACCTGTTTGACTTAAATTAGTACTTTTTGCTAATTATTACCTGATGATTAAGCTATCTGATGTAGCCCATAAGTTATTAAGTTACAAAATTATTTGACAGGACTTTTCCACCTAAGTTTTTCTTGGTTCCACAATGTGACTGATTTACAATCCATATGTTTCAAATCTCTAACTGAAATTTTTAAGTATGATTTTAGTCCTGCACCTCTGAATCTGCTGTTCTAGAGATTAAGTACTAGAAAACTAAAAGCAGATTAGATTAAAAGTAACAATATTAACAGAAATAGCACTGATATAATGAAAATGCTTCATAATAAAATCATATACATATACTATGGTAAATTTTGCATCTGTTGATGAAAAAAGTATATTATAATAATGAGAGCACCCAGAGAGCACAAACCTCAGCCATAGCCCAATACCCCCAATATTGCTTATGAATGCAATGATAAAAAATAATTTAAAAAATTCCTGGATCCAGACACTGATCCTGATTAACACCAAAATCTAATCATCTGTTACTTGTGCAATTGTCACCATTTCCTAAAAAAAAATGCTTCCAAATCCTTCCATAACTTTTCTCATTATTTAGCAAACACACAGACATATGCTACCAATTACATAATCTCCTTATCAGAAGTAATAATAAAGCTGATGCTGTATATGTACAAACTGAAACAAACATGCTAGAACATTCTTTCAGTGGTCAGAATGTTTCGTAGAATGCGCACACATATAGAAGAAGCAAGAGAGTGATGAGTTTTTGTTGTTTATAACCTGTACATTATATACCTAGAGCTTCTTCAGGGAGCAGCACTTTTGTATCAGTTTTACGGCCATGTTTCCTCTTATATTTGAAAGCTTTTTTCAAGTGAAATAATAAGGAAATAAACCTACCATTTACTCACATTATCTGATTATCATTGTTAATATTAAACAGTTGACATCAATCAAATTATGAAATTAAGTGGTATGTAACTTTAATCCAAATGAGAAATGCAAGGCGTTTAAAGATCAAATTTTGGGATTTATCTCTTCAGTTAAGGTCATATCAGGAGAATCCCTCCCAGACGCTGTTAATCATCTGAATTCAAACGCAAAACCATAGAGGTGAGAGTCAAGTGACTAACTTGTTCCATTAGGTCAATTACCAGATGAACAAAAGGTCAAATGAAGGTCAAAGTGTTTGCCCAGTTAAATCATCTGAGAAGTTCATGTGATGAGAAATTACATACAATATATTAAAAGTAAGGTAAAGGTCAATTCATGAAGTCAGATTTTAGAGTTCTTTACACAATATTGGTTTACCATATTTGTCTTTTCTCTGTGGGAGAAATTGGTAAAAAAACTGGCGTGATGTACATAATAGTGCCAAAAAACGTTTATACTTCACAACTTGAAATGGCATAGAAAAAGCAAAATTAATATATATTTCCAGCACATATTATAAATTATCACCCCACTTTTATACAATAGTTACCACTAAGTCAACAGAATCAGGACAAGAAAAACGAAAGATTAAATTTTGTTCATTTTGAGAGCCCTAAAACCATTTTGAAATAAATCTTATTGTACATACTGTAGTATTTAAGCATGACTTGTATAGTAACTCTTACCTACAAAGCCATTATTTCACAAACATGCATATCTTTATGAACTTTTAGATTGCATGAAATAGCTAGGATAAAAGTTTGTTATTGCTGAGAAAGTTATGGTAAGTTTTGAGCAAATATTCTGGATGTTACAATTACAATATCAAGTGACCTTCCCCAAGTCACTGACATCACCATGAAATTAGTGAGAAAATACAGAGAATAATTTTTATTCACTGAAAGGCTTATGAGTGAACTGGTTAAAAACTACACCTATGTGTATCGGAAAAAAAACATGAACATTAAAACACATATTATTGCTACACATTATACAACAAACTCATGTTATTTACTATTATAAAGACATAAAACGGAAGTGTCGTTTCGAATTTCTCGTTTGGAAATTCGTCAACTTTTACGAGGGTGATCATGCATTCAAAACAATATGGCGGCTCCCTTGTTTGTGTCACCTCATAAAAATAAAGGGACATTTCTTTCAACCAGGTAGGCCGGTCTTTATAATAGTAATAAATACCTCATGCTCGGGCGTTTGTTACAGGATATACGCCCGGCAAAAATTCCTTAATAATGCCCTCGCGCCTGACGGCGCTCTGGCATTATTTGGAATTTTTGCCGGGCATATATCCTGTAACAAACGCCCTCACAATCAGTATTTATTACTACAATAGAAACTTGTCTGGAGTCACAAGTCAAACTTACATCTAGTTCTACAGTTTTGTTTAAGTTTCTGAAACTCACTGAACGAAGTATATTTAGTTTGGGTATTTGAATTGAACCAACATACCAACAATACCAGACCCAATTTCCTGTCTCTATTACCCTTATAATGGACTTCAAATGTTAAAACCTATGAATTTTGGTTTGGTGTTTCATAATTGAAACCCTTTTCTGACTGAATATTGGATGCCTTGACAGAGCAACAAATGAGGTTCAATGTCTATTTCTCTGTTGTCTTGAAAATATACACCAAATTGAAAGGCAATTCCATTTTACACATGTCAATTTCATTTAAATGGATTTCACTGTAGTAATATAAATTTGAACCTTACAGATTTGAATCTATGACTTTTGGTCTGGCATTTCATAATTGAAATTGTTTTGTTAAAGAAGGCTGGATGCCTTGATAGAGTACAGTATAATAGTAATATAAAGTTAAATCCTGCCAATTAGAATCTAAATAGACGAGACAACACAACTTCTACTTACATTTTTCACATTAAATTAATTGGATAAATTTCCACTGAGAAAGCCTTCTAAGGACCTGATATTTATTTATACTTAAAAGTCACAGTAAAATGTAAAGGGGTTAATATATTGATACATCTGTGAGCATCTTGTTTGTGTGATTGTACACAAAGAGTGAATCAGGCACAGTTACTTGACAGTACCTGCTGCAGTGAATGTAAGTACTTACCAGTGCCATGGTCCGTATCGCCCATGCTTTCATAAGCCCCCGTCCAAAATCTTACGCTATCGCGAATAAATTGCTAATATGTCCGTTTTAGATAAACTTTCTCCATTAAAACCAATAACAGGTGTAATTTGATTTATTTTATATCAATTGTCAACAAAATTTTCCTTATTTTCGCATTTATTTAGCATTTTATTGTCGAGAGATCTCTTTACTTCAACCATATTTCACTTCCAGCTGGGGTGTGCTATAAATTGAGTACCGAAACTCGTGCTGTTTTTCTTGGGAATGGCTGGCTTTTATTGTCGTAAATGCCTATTCCCAACCTTTGCAAATATTACCTCACATCACCGATGGGCATTACAGAGTACGGATATTTAAATAACCTGAAATGGCAGTACAGACTGAGACTACTTACTGACAAATGAATGTGATCAAATACATACTGCACAGAAGCTGTATACTGTATCAAGCCTTACCTGTGTCACTTTTGCTGGACAAGGCGGTTGATCTGGAGTAGTTACTTGTAGGTCGTGAGGAGGATACAGTGGGTGGCTGCTGCTTGAGCAGGAAGGCAGCTTGCTGCAGGTATTTAAAGATGTCCAGTGAGAGTACACTCTGGTGAACCTGCTCATCTGACTGCAGGTTGTTACTCAGCCAGTCTCGTGTATACATGAAGTCCAACTCCAGCTGACAGGCACCCAGGTAACTAGAGAAAAGGAAGCAACAGAGTAAGGTATTCAACCCAGGATTGATGGAACAGATAACAAGAAAACAGCAGTTTATTCACAAATAGGATTAGCAAAAAAATGGCAAAATATCAGCTCAAGTTAAGGCAAAAAATGGGTTTTTGGATGAACTTTTGGCTAAACTTTAATCCACCCATCAAAATGGATTTAATTTATTTGGGACTGAATATTGTTGCATCTTCTGCATTTAATCCTGAAAATTAGCTTAACTTTGTCAATAGTAGTGAACACCACTTTAAGCCAATTGAGCTGAGTCATTTTTTTTTAAATTAAATCTGATTTTTGGCTCAGCTTCATCTTTTTTTTTTTGTGAATATAGCCCCATGGGATTGATATATATTTTATTATCCACCACGCAATGTATTTGCCCTAAATACGGGGAAATACAGACCGGGATTGATATATATCATACACAGCACAGATTAATTACTTGAAAATAGCATCAGAGACAATGAGCAGAAATATTCACACATATATACACCATGATGTTGCATACATACACCCCCAGCCAATGTCCCTACCAAGTATCAACCTCTTACACCAGTTACCAAGATATAGCCCATGTCAAAGGTTATACCAGGTGAAGGTCACTACAGAAAGGTCAAAGGTCAAATCAAGGTCATATCATGACATTTCCTGTCTATAACCCACAAACCAATGTCCCAAAGTTTCAACTTCCTAGTAACCTTTTGGTGTCTGTGATAAAGGCTGGACAAGATTTTAAAGGTGGATATCAAAAGAAAATATTTCTAATTGGTCATATGCAAAAAGCAAAAAAATCTATCACTCATAAAGATTAACAATGTAATATTAATGCTATGCGCTTTTATAATATTGTCATCTTCATTCGTGATATAGTGTTTTTTGGGGTTTTTTTTTTTTGTATTTGCTATTTGGGAAATTTTCCTATTTTACAGACAGTACCAATTAAGAAATTTTATCAGAATTGAGCTGATATGATTTACTGATTGGGGTTTAAATGCTGCTGTCAGCACATTGTGTAACTCGATATCATAACAGGCAGTTGAGGGAATGGAGAAAAGCAGCTGGTCCAGAGTCTACACTAAAAACCATCAGGTACACTGGCAAGTAACTTCTGACTTTCCCACTTCTGCTCAGACTGCAACTAGAACCCAGGGCCTAAGAATAAGAGAAGTGAGGAGTGTGTTCACCACTGGTTTACCTAGCCCCCTGAACATCCATATGTGATACCAAGATGAGTTTCTAGCTTTTATCTTAGTTATAACTAGAGATTGGTTGGTATGAACAATGTGTGGCCAATGTGAAACTGTTCTGATTTTGGGACTCCAAATTTTAGTACATTCCCAATCAAATACGCCACTGACAGGAAGTGAAACTCTTGAAACCAAAACATCTTCTCTTTTTCCCCTCAACTAAATCACAATAAATGTCCCCAAATGTACAGAAATATCAGAGAAAAGTGTGTTATTTCTTCAGATTTCTATTTTTTTTTTCAATATTTTAAGTTTACTTCCATTTTGTGTATTGACAAGCGAGATGGAGGTTATAAAGTGTCATCACTTATTTACCATGAAATCACTACAAAAGGCTGCAAATGCACAAAATATAGGACAAAAATTTCTTCAGATTTGGTGGTTATTACCAATACTTTTAGTTTTGCTTCCATTATATGTGTTGAGAAGTGAAGTAGTGGTTGTAAAATGTTGTCACGGTATTTCAATAAAATGCTCTCGATACCAAGACACCAGGCCTACTGACCCATCCCTAGTTACAGCATCAAAGTATGGCAGATTATTAGCTGGTATGTGTGACCCACCTGAACTTGAGTTTGTGGGAGAGGATATGTTGTGTCCAGGCTTCACACATGGCAGTGACTGCCACAGACACAGCACTGATCTGAGACGTCCTCCTCAGCTTTTCCATACCACAGACCACTGGCTCTAGGATGGAGTCCACAGCATGGGAGATGTACTCACTGTGTTGTACTGGTGCCTCTGACAATGTACAACACATAGTACATGTATACATTCATACAACATACAAAACAGGATCCAGCATGACAATGTGTATCATCAGAAAATCACATAACACAGTAAACATACTACAGTGAATTTGGTCAAAGTCAAAGTATTTAACTTTTAAGCCATTCACTTCTAGTAATGGCAACTAAAACTTATGTCCAGTTTAAGAAATATTAAATTCTGACAAAATCACAGAATTTTAACTAGAGTATTGCTTCGCAAGAGAAAAATAAATTGTTTTTGCATAACAAAAACAAAGCATCCCGATGAGTAATAATGATTTTGCCAAAATGACTATCTTCCTTTGTTTAATATTTTTTTCCATTTATTACAAAAATTCAATCTGCCTGCAAAAGTGGAAGGGAAAATGCTTTCTTGACAGAGTGCCAGTCTTAGATCACTCTGCGTGGGGGTAAAAAATTTTGTCGAAATCGCTCCATGTTGCACCGTTTCCGAGATAATTGCATTTTTTGCATTTTACACAAAAATCCAAGATGGCTGCCAAAAATGGCAGGAAAACAATTTTTGGTAAAACGTGCCAGATGACTCTCCAATTACCCAGAGTGTGAAAAATTTTGTTAAAATCACTCTATCTCACAAATTTTTTGAGATGAATACATTTTTGCATTTTATGCAAAAATTCAAAATGACCACCAAAAATGGCATCACAGGAAACCGATTTTTGGCAAAAAGTGCCACATGACTGCATATACCCGGGGGCAAAAATTTTGTCAAAATCACTCTATCCCGCACCGTTGCCAAGATAAATGCAGTTTTGCGTTTAACGCAGAAATTCAAGATGGCTGCCAAAAATGGCTGGAAAATGCTTTTTGACAATTTTATCGAAATCACTCTATCTCGCACCATTTCTTAGATACTAAAGCTTTTTCACTTTCATTGTTAAGAAAAATTGTGATGTTAAGTTAATTGTTAATAAGTCGGCCATTTTTTATTGGATCATTTCGAAAAGTTAATGATTTCCAGGCATCTATATATTAATAACAAACCTACTTGCCAAATTTCATGTGAATAGGTGAAGCGCTTTTTAAGTTATCATCCAGACAAGCACACCCTTTTTAAAAACATGTTTTTGGTCATGTGACTTCTCTGATTGATCAAAATGTCACGACACCATATTCTGAAAATTTTCCCAGGACTACTGTATATGTATGCCAAATTTGAAGAGAATCTGCCCACTGGTTGCCAAGCTACAAGCAATAGAAAATGCTGGAGCTGGTGGAGCCTGCGGACCCACTCTCTCTACCTTGCGGGATGCTTAATTCTTAAGATTTAACATTTGTGTAATCAGTCCACTGCGTAATTTCGGTTTGTTGTTCAGACTAATAAAACAACAGTATATTATCAAGCTATTGTGAAATGTGCAATCATGTTCAGATCACTATAATGGTGCTATTCTCAGTATTCTGTCACTTGCTTGTAATGTTTGTACATCTCTGTATAGTGTATACACATGACCTAAATTTACTCATATCTTGTTATTACTACTGCAAACACACAGTGAGTGTATAACTGAACTCTGAGTTATCCTTATATATAATCATAATAAAATTTTGTTGTCACTCAGCCACTACTACTCATACCAAGTTACATTAAAGAGCTTACATTAAAGAGCTTATGTATTTAACATTTTCACAGGTACATACCGTAGTTGAATGAGGTTGACTAACATGTTTTATTATAATACTTTTTGAAACAATTTGTAAAATTACACAGACTATATTAGTAAAGGCATGGAAGCATGAATGATGATATATATATATATATTTGCCATGTAGCTTTATTCTAAAAATTATTAATGTTTAATTTGGAGCAGCACTTTAATTTTATACAATATGACTTTTGACCTCTCTCACTTACCATGAGAAGACTTCTTTTTCCAGTACTTGCTCACAGGCATGTTCTCTTCAAAGAATTCTTTAGCCTGTGCATGGCAAGACTCAGAGAACCTTTTCACCGAGCTTCCTGACAGTGTCTGTAAATTGTACAAGAGAAACAATGTTAAGACAATGCCTCACAAACTATATCCCCAGGTGTAAAAGTCTCAGGTAATCTGGAATCTGGTGAACTGTTTTGACAGAAAGTTGTTACCCAGAAGTTGTTCCGCAAATTGTGAAACGGCTGGTGGCATAAAAAGCTCAAGTAATCAAGTAACCCATTCAAAAATTAAAAGAGAATCTTGCATTTTACATAATAGCCCTAAATGTAATAAGGTTAGTGATGTAATTAATAATACAGTAGAAACTTGTAACTTGATACTCTATAATAATTTGAATATGTCCTGTTACTTATTCATTTCTAATTCCCCCAAATGTGCACTGTCTCATTGTTCCATGCTAAAGATACCTCAACTTTATGCTGTACACAATGGATTATGTTTAGAATACAATGAGAAGAATCAATCACACAGTGTTTTATATGTTGTACCGGTACTTGCTTTTTGTCATTTACAAAAATTTTACAGGCATACAATCACAAAGATAATGACAATGTAGCATTACAGTCAGTCGTTGACAATTATTAAATAACAAGTTATTTAGAAGACATAACTTTCCTATTAAAAAAAACAAAGTATCTAGGCAATTTAGAATCATGTTTTAAAACTTTTTGATGCAATATATGTGGATTGATTTCTGTATGAAGCCACATCCTTAATGTTGAAAATTATTGAATTACCAAAATTCTTCACAGACTCATGTGTATTAGCTGGCCCAGAAAGTGTTTAATGGTGACCAACAAAAAAACAAAATTAGGTAAACACCAGTAATTGATTCTAGCTGGATCACCAATCTTCAAAATGTGCGATAATTTCATCTAGGAATTACGTCATTCCTATTAATAGTGTTCAAAGTATATGTCTTTTTCTGTTCTATTCTAGGTGATTCTACCAGCCTGGTTTTACTTCAGTAGAAATGTGATGGCATTTTCCACTTCCTTTGTGATTTCTAATGAATTGAATAAAAAGGCTTCCATTGATCAGCCAGCCCCATCCACACAATGACAAATGCTTGCTTCAAGGCTTCAATACTAATCATAATTAAGCTGTTGATGAACAAAGTCATGTGGAAATCCCATACCCAGAGCTTGAAAAGCCACAAGTTTCTAATTAAGTGAAAATGAGTACAGATAGATACAATTCAAGTGATTAGCTTGCAACAATAGGGTCAATATTTGTTCTTTCTCTATTACCATCTCGATTTCCTTTCTCACATAAAAGTTCGGGCTGGGGTGTTCAGGACATGATTTCAGTAAATGCCACATAATTATTATGATCAGAATTCAAACCTAAAACCACACTGGTGAGAACCAAGTAATTAAACATCAAACTTAATAAAACATAACTCAAGATAAAAATTCTATAATAATTTTGAAAATATCACAAGGCCTTTTATATTTGTTTTTGAATATGTTTACAGAGTGACATTATGGGGGTTAATCATAAAGTGGACAAGTTACACTCATGGGAAGATTTATAACTGTTGGGACCAGGCAGGTGTATAATGTGATAGTAATGAGTTGTGCACTACCTACTGGATATAGGATTAAAATTATTAGTTACAAATAAGACAGTGTACCATGTTTTTGTATTGAGGAACATAGCTTATGAGTACACCAGCACACCCAGGCATACCATTTTGTTAGTAGAATCATTAATGAGATATACAATTAATGTGGCATGTTCAGATTTCCTGTGAAGCATATTGATAAAAAATTAGGCTACCCACCTCAGCATTTTATACAGATATACAGACACAAACTCCCCACAACAGGAAACAAAGTTCAATAAAACCACGTTAACTTTTTAAAAATCATATAGCATAAACAAATTGGGCATAAAACAACATTTTTAAAAATGAAGTAGCTACTCTGCTGGTTTTACTGTAGCAGTAGCACTGTTCTGACATACACCTAATTTATACATAGGAATTTGCTATATATCCTTCGTGAATCAGAATCCGGCCCATTCCACATTCCGGTCTAAATGGTTTTAAGATCAGACTTGCACATGTTTTTATCCAAAAATATAAAAATAAGCTACATATTCTTAAACTAGAAGTGTTTTTAGTTATACACACGATTTTGTGGGACAAGAAAAGTGTGCTAAATGTTTTAAATGTTACAACTAACAAAGACTGTACACTTTTAGTAATATACTGTAAATAGGTACAACAATCATACATTCTTTAGATAGGGGTCAGCGATGCATTGCAATGTGTGTTTCAAACATTTCTAGTTATGGATGAACATTCAAAAAGCTGTGATATCCAAAATGAATACTGTGATTTACATTTATTATTATAAATATACAACACCATAAAAGATTTACTAGTTTATATTGGGATGTCACAATTGAGAAAAAAAACTACTGTTTCCTGAAAACAAATGACATTTAAATCATTTGAACACATTTCGGCATACAGAACTGATGTGCAGGGGAGTCACTGAGTAACAAATGAGCATGGCCATGTTTGCCAATGACACCAATTTTGTGTCATGATGACATCTTTTCAGCACCAAGCAGGCCTCAACTTAAACCACGTATCTACTTAACAGACATAAACAGTATTAATGAAATTGAGCTATTCTAGTCAATCGGTCATTCACTTCAACCAGGCAATATATGAACTTAATTACCTAATTTCAAAAATACTAAAATCCTTTGATACTTTATGGTGAAACAAACAAGAGACACTTCTTTCTGTGTAATTACTTTTCATCTTGACCTCTGTGTTCCCTTTAATTGAATAACGTCAATATTCACAATACAAATAAGAAGGAAAGTAAAAGCTCTTTACACTTATATGGGTACAAGTGATTAACATAAATCTCCATGTGTTCAACATATTTGTTCAGATATAATCCAGTATCTCCTTGCAGCTCCTGCTTTAGTCCTTGTTTTATTAGGGTTAAGGTTACAGTTTGTGGTGGTAATGATGAGATTTCCCACTCATTTGTGGAGAGAGTAACGCTAACCTCTACACCAAGTGGACTCCAACATGAAGTATATGTTTCCATAATATATCCTTGATCAATGGGCACATTTTGCAATATGTGTACCTAAATGCTGATGAAATTTAGTTCAATTTTAACAATAATAATAAACTACAATAAGTTTTCCTTTATTTTGAACAAATTAGCAGATAACTGACCTGAATCAGCAGATTACTGACCTGTGTTTAACTTGAAGTAATTGTAGATTTCTCTCATATGTCAAAGATGACTGTACTTTCTGTAAGATTTTTTTCAGATTTACCTGATTTTACACTATTTAATGAACTCACTGGTAGTTTCGTACAAAATGTTACGGAAGAAATGACGATATAGCAGGGACATTTCATAAGTTCAGTCCATTTGCTTGCCAGTAATATTATGTTACTGGCCATTTTGTAGTCAAATGCCCAAACTTAAAAATATTTTAAGTGCCCCTCCCCACCTTTTCAGTATTTTACTTTGAGATTTCCAAATTTACATATCTCATATCTATGGCATTGAAAAAAAAAAACTAAAGAGAGACTTCTGATGTTTTGAACTCTTCAAAAGTTCACACAAGTAACAAGCAAGTTATGCTTGGCTTGAATTGAGATTTTTCTGAGAATTGCTGGCCTAGTGTCCATGACTGGTGTGGGAAATTGATTTATTGTCAAGCAGTGATGGGGGACTTTCACTTCATTACACCTGACATTAAGCCTTTTTATGTCAACAGTCTTTCTTCCATGGCTACAGAGGCAATCCTACTGAAAGCTCAGATCTAAGCCAATCACTATGCGAATTGAATCGTTTAACAGAGACCCCATCTCTCACAAGTCATCATTAGCATGTCTGTGGCTGTGTCATACTTACTATGTGTTGTTTCTACAGTATGTACGATTGTAATGAAAAGCTTTTACAAAGGGTGCAGTGATGCTAAGGAAAAAAAAACATGCAAAAAGTAAATTTTATAAAACAGGATTTGCAACTGGGTAAATTGAACAGGGAACACACAAAATGTGTTTACTAATTGCTAAACAATAATTCCATAATGATTACTGTTGCCTGGACAAACAGCAATATATACTGAAGCAACTAAAAACTCATAAAACGTATTTCTCAAACAGATAAAAACAAACTAAAACCACAAGCAGATTGTCACACTACAGTAACCCTAAAAGTACCCATACCGGTAATTCTCTTATATACTTGTGTCTGGAGTCATCATACACACAAACAAGCCTCACTATTTTCAGTATCATTCCTCAAAATTCAGGTATTGATTTGGTTCTCACCTGTAGCTGTGAGCTGACATCATTGAGTTTCTGGTAGAGGGACAAGAGTTGGCTAGTGAGGTGTAATTCTGACAGGCTGGTGGCCTTTTTGGAAGTTCTGCAGATATCCTGGCAACTGCATAGTGTACGGCACACTTCATCAGACAGGATCTGAAACACAGTAAATATTTAAAACAACTGTACTCCAGGTCAAAGGTCAAAGTTGGGCTTCTATGTCGTATAAATGTCGGGTCAAACTGGGACTGGTCTGTCATTTCTAAATGCTGCCAAGAGCCAGTCTAGAACCCATAACCACAGAAGTGAGGGCCAAGTTTTCACCTGTCAAATAAATAACAGCCATCAAAGTCTTGCAACACTGCATATACAACAAGACCACTGCCGCGGTATGTATCTCCCGCCGAGTACCGCAGGGGAAGAAATACTACATTGAAATTTTTCCCCTTTGCATAGGACACTGTTGTACCATCCTGCAGGTCGAAAATTCGCTTGAAACCGCTCTATCTGTTATGCTTTTCGAGATATTGACACTTTTCCATTTTCAGCAAAAATCCAAGATGGCCGCCGAAAGTGGCGAAAAATGAAATTTTTCCCCTTTGGACAGGACACTCTTGTATCACCCTGCGGGTCAAAAAATCGCTCGAAATCGCTCGATCTGTTACGGTTTTCGAGATATTGACACTTTTTCATTTTCCGCAAAAATGTAAGATGGCCGCCAAAAGTGGTGAAAATTGAAATTTTCCCCCTTTGCACAGGAGACTCTTGTACCACCCTGCAGGTCAAAAATTTGCTCGAAATCGCTCTATCTCTTACGGTTTTCGAGATATTGACACTTTTCCATTTTCCGCAAAAATCCAAAAAGGCCGCCAAAAGTGGCGAAAATTGATATTTTACCCCTTTGCACAGGACATTCTTGTAGTACCTTGCAGGTCAAAAATTCGCTCGAAATTGCTCTATCCCTTATGGTTTTCGAGATATTCACACTTTTTCATTTTTTTTCCGCTAAAATCCAAGATGGCCGCCAAAAGTGGCGAAAATTGAAATCTTTCCCCTTTGCATAGGACACTTTTGTACTACCCTGAAGGTCTAAATGCAATAGTTTTCAAGTTACAAGTGATTTCACTCATGATGGAAGTTAGTGAAAAATCCAAAAGTAGCTATTACTCACTTATCTATTGAGATAGACACCCAAGTTACTCACCATGTTGTTGCTGTGGGAAAAAATAGGTGAATAACATATTTTAACAAAATGCTCTAAATACAATACTTTTCAAGTTATAATCGATTTAGTACATGATTTCATTAATTTTAATGCATTAAAAATTATTTTAATAATTCATAAAAAAACTTTAGCATGTGAAATATCTCCAAAATGTAGGTGAATGAGTTATTTGAGAAATACTGGCTATCTGCAATACTTTTTGTGATAATAGGCAATTACTCATTTTGAGTAGGTGAGTAATTAGATATGGATCTGAAAATTCACTAATTGACAGTTCTCCCAAAATATAGGTGAAGTGAGTTATTTGAAAAATACTGGCTATCTGCAATACTTTTAGAGATAATTCGCATTTACTCATTTTGAGTAGGTGAGTAATTACCTACAGGTTTGGAACTTCACCATGTGAAAGCTCTTCCAAAAGTAGATGAATGAGTTATTTGATAAAAATTGGGTACCCACAATACTTTTAGAGATAATTAGCATTTACTCATTTTGAGTAGGTGAGTAATTACCTACGAGTCTGAAACTTCACCATGTGAAAGCTCTTTCAAAAGTAGATGAATGAGTTATTTGAGAAAAATTGGCTCTCTGCAATACTTTTAGAGATAATTCTCATTTACTCATTTTGAGTAGGTGAGTAATTAGCTATGGGTCTGAAACTTCACCATGTGACAGCTCTTCCAAAAGTAGATGAATGAGTTATTTGAGAAAAATTGACTATCTGCAATACTTTCAGAGATAATTCCCATTTACTCATTTTGAGTAGGTGAGTAATTAGCTACAGGTCTGAAACTTCACCAAGTGAAAGGTCTCCTAAAAGTACATGAATGAGTTATTTGAGAAAAATTGGCTATCTGCAATACTTTTAGAGATAATTCGAATTTACTCATTTTCAGTAGGTGAGTAATTAGCTACAGGTCTGAAACTTCACCATGTGAAAGCTCTCCCAAAAGTAGGTGAATGAGTTATTTGAGAAAAATTAGCTATATGCAATACTCTTAGAGATAATTCGCAGTTACTCATTTTGAGTAGGTGAGTTATTACCTATGGGTCTGAAACTTTGCCATGTGAAAGCTCTTCGAAAAGTAGATGAATGAGTTATTTGAGAAAAATTGGCTATCTGCAATACTTTTAGAGAGAATTCGCATTTACTCATTTTGAGTAGGCGAGTAAGTAGCTATGGGTTTGAAACTTCACAATGTGAAAGCTCTTCCAAAAGTAGATGAATGAGTTATTTGATAAAAATTGGCTATCTGCAATACTTTTAGAGATAATTAGTATTTACTCATTTTGAGCGGGTGAGAAATTAGCTACAGGTCTGAAACTTCACCATGTGAAAGCTCTCCCAAAAGTAGGTGAATGAGTTATTTGAGAAAAATTAGCTATATGCAATACTCTTAGAGATAATTCGCAGTTACTCATTTTGAGTAGGTGAGTTATTACCTATGGGTCTGAAACTTTGCCATGTGAAAGCTCTTCGAAAAGTAGATGAATGAGTTATTTGAGAAAAATTGGCTATCTGCAATACTTTTAGAGAGAATTCGCATTTACTCATTTTGAGTAGGCGAGTAAGTAGCTATGGGTTTGAAACTTCACAATGTGAAAGCTCTTCCAAAAGTAGATGAATGAGTTATTTGATAAAAATTGGCTATCTGCAATACTTTTAGAGATAATTAGTATTTACTCATTTTGAGCGGGTGAGAAATTAGCTACAGGTCTGAAACTTCACCATGTGAAAGCTCTTCCAAAAGTAGATGAATGAGTTATTTGAGAAAAATTGGCTATCTCCTATACTTTTAGAGATAATTCGCATTTACTCATTTTGAGTAGGTGAGAAATTAGCTATGGGTCTGAAACTTCACCATGTGAAAGCTCTTCCAAAAGTAGATGAATGAGTTATTTGAGAAAAATTGGCTATCTGCAATACTTTTAGAGATAATTAGCATTTACTCATTTTGAGTAGGTGAGTAATTATAAGCTACGGGCATGAAACTTCACCAAGTGAAAGCTCTCCCAAAAGTAGATGAATGACTTATTTGAGAAAAATTGGGTATCTGCAATTCTTTTAGAGATAATTCACATTTACTCATTTTGAGTAGGTGAGTAATTACCTACGGGTCTGAAACTTCACCATGTGAAAGCTCTTCCAAAAGTAGATGAATGAGTTATTTGAGAAAAATTGGCTATCTGCAATACTTTTAGAGATAATTCGCATTTACTCATTTTGAGTAGGTGAGTAATTAGCTACGGGTCTGAAACTTCACCAAGTGAAAGCTCTCCCAAAAGTAGGTGAATGAGTTATTTGAGAAAAATTGGCTATCTGCAATACTTTTAGAGATAATTCGCATTTACTCATTTTGAGTAGGCGAGTAATTAGCTATGGGTCTGAAACTTCACCATGTGAAAGCTCTTCCAAAAGTAAATGAATGAGTTATTTGAGAAAAAATGGCTATCTGCAATACTTTTAGAGATATTTAACATTTACTCATTTTGAGTAGGTGAGAAATTAGCTACAGGTCTCACACTTCACCAAGTGAAAGCTCTCCCAAAAGTAGATGAGTTATTTGAGAAAAATTGGGTATCTGCAATACTTTTAGAGATAATTAGCATTTACTCATTTTGAGTAGGTGAGTAATTAGCTACGGGTCTGAAACTTCACCAAGTGAAAGCTCTTCCAAAAGTAGGTGAATGAGTTATTTGAGAAAAATTGGCTATCTGCAATACTTTTAGAGAGAATTCGCATTTACTCATTTTGAGTAGGTGAGTAATTAGCTATGGGTCTGAAACTTCACCATGTGAAAGCTCTTCCAAAAGTAGATGAATGAGTTATTTGAGAAAAATTGGCTATCTGCAATACTTTTAGAGATAATTAGCATTTACTCATTTTGAGTAGGTGAGTAATTAGCTACGGGTCTGAAACTTCACCAAGTGAAAGCTCTCCCAAAAGTAGGTGAATGAGTTATTTGAGAAAAATTGGCTATCTGCAATACTTTTAGAGAGCATTCGCATTTACTCATTTTGAGTAGGTGAGTAATTAGCTATGGGTCTGAAACTTCACCATGTGAAAGCTCTTCCAAAAGTAGATGAATGAGTTATTTGAGAAAAATTGGCTATCTGCAATACTTTTAGAGATAATTCGCATTTACTCATTTTGAGTAGGCGGGTAATTAGCTATGGGTCTGAAACCTCACTAAGTGAAAGCTCTTCGAAAAGTATATGAATGAGTTATTTGAGAAAAATTGGCTATCTTCTATACTTTTAGACATAATTAGCATTTACTCATTTTGAGTAGGCAAGTAAGTAGCTATGGGTCTGAAACTTCACAATGTGAAAGCTCTTCCAAAAGTAGATGAATGAGTTATTTGAGAAAAATTGGCTATCTGCAATACTTTGGGAGAAAAATTCGCATTTACTCATTTTGAGTAGGTGAGTAATTAGCTATGGGTCTGAAACTTCACCATGTGAAAGCTCTTCCAAAAGTAGATGAATGAGTTATTTGAGAAAAATTGGCTATCTGCAATACTTTTAGAGATAATTAGCATTTACTCATTTTGAGTAGGTGAGTAATTAGCTACGGGTCTGAAACTTCACCAAGTGAAAGCTCTCCCAAAAGTAGGTGAATGAGTTATTTGAGAAAAATTGGCTATCTGCAATACTTTTAGAGAGAATTCGCATTTACTCATTTTGAGTAGGTGAGTAATTAGCTATGGGTCTGAAACTTCACCATGTGAAAGCTCTTCCAAAAGTAGATGAATGAGTTATTTGAGAAAAATTGGCTATCTGCAATACTTTTAGAGATAATTAGCATTTACTCATTTTGAGTAGGTGAGTAATTAGCTACGGGTCTGAAACTTCACCAAGTGAAAGCTCTCCCAAAAGTAGGTGAATGAGTTATTTGAGAAAAATTGGCTATCTGCAATACTTTTAGAGAGCATTCGCATTTACTCATTTTGAGTAGGTGAGTAATTAGCTATGGGTCTGAAACTTCACCATGTGAAAGCTCTTCCAAAAGTAGATGAATGAGTTATTTGAGAAAAATTGGCTATCTGCAATACTTTTAGAGATAATTCGCATTTACTCATTTTGAGTAGGCGGGTAATTAGCTATGGGTCTGAAACCTCACTAAGTGAAAGCTCTTCCAAAAGTATATGAATGAGTTATTTGAGAAAAATTGGCTATCTTCTATACTTTTAGACATAATTAGCATTTACTCATTTTGAGTAGGCGAGTAAGTAGCTATGGGTCTGAAACTTCACAATGTGAAAGCTCTTCCAAAAGTAGATGAATGAGTTATTTGAGAAAAATTGGCTATCTGCAATACTTTTAGAGAAAATTCGCATTTACTCATTTTGAGTAGGTGAGTAATTAGCTATGGGTCTGAAACTTCACCATGTGAAAGCTCTTCCAAAAGTAGATGAATGAGTTATTTGAGAAAAATTGGCTATCTGCAATACTTTTAGAGATAATTAGCATTTACTCATTTTGAGTAGGTGAGTAATTAGCTACGGGTCTGAAACTTCACCAAGTGAAAGCTCTCCCAAAAGTAGGTGAATGAGTTATTTGAGAAAAATTGGCTATCTGCAATACTTTTAGAGAGAATTCGCATTTACTCATTTTGAGTAGGTGAGTAATTAGCTATGGGTCTGAAACTTCACCATGTGAAAGCTCTTCCAAAAGTAGATGAATGAGTTATTTGAGAAAAATTGGCTATCTGCAATACTTTTAGAGATAATTCGCATTTACTCATTTTGAGTAGGCGAGTAATTAGCTATGGGTCTGAAACTTCACCATGTGAAAGCTCTTCCAAAAGTAAATGAATGAGTTATTTGAGAAAAATTGGCTATCTGCAATACTTTTCGAGATATTTAGCATTTACTCATTTTGAGTAGGTGAGAAATTAGCTACAGGTCTGACACTTCACCAAGTGAAAGCTCTCGCAAAAGTAGGTGAATGAGTTATTTGAGAAAAATTGGCTATCTTCTATACTTTTAGAGATAATTCGCATTTACTCATTTTCAGTAGGTGAGAAATTAGCTAGGGGTCTGAAACCTCACTAAGTGAAAGCTCTTCCAAAAGTATATGAATGAGTTATTTGAGAAAAATTGGCTATCTGCAATACTTTTAGACATAATTAGCATTTACTCATTTTGAGTAGGTGAGTAACTAGCTACGCATCTGAAACTTAACCAAGTGAAAGCTCTCCCAAAAGTAGGTGAATGAGTTATTTGAGAAAAATTGGCTACCTGCAATACTTTTAGAGATAATTCGCATTTACTCATTTTGAGGAGGTGAGTAAGTAGGCCAAAGTTCACCAAACCATTTTCCCCTTAGCATAGGATACTCTAGTACTACCCTGTGGTTCAAAAATTTGCTCGAAATTTCTCTATCTCTTACAGTTTGAGAGATATTTCTGATTTTTCACATTTTCACTAAAAGTAGCAATAAAGTAGCCATTACTCACTTGTACATTGAGCAACAGTTGTGAAACTTAAATATGTTACAGTTCACAAAAAAGTACATGAACAACATATTTGAGAGAAATTGTGTAGCTGCAATACTTTTGAAGATATAAGCCATTTACTCATTATGGTTATCATTAAAAATTGAAAAAGTAGCCATTACTCACTTAGCTATGGAGATACACTTCCAAATTACTGACCATGTTGTAGCTGTGGAGAAAGTAGCTGAACATCATATTGGAACAAAATTGTGTAGCTGCAATACTTTTGAAGATATAAGCCATTTACTCATTGACAGTTAAAAGTCATATAATTATATTAGGTAAAAGCGCTATTACTCACTCAAATGTAGGCCAAAGTTCACCAAACTTTTTCCCCCTTAGCAATAGGATACTCTAGTACTACCCTGTGGGTCAAAAATTTGCTCGAAATTGCTCTATATCTTACAGTTTGAGAGATATTTCTGATTTTTCACAGTTTCACTAAAAGTAGCAATAAAGTAGCCATTACTCACTTGTACATTGAGCAACAGTTGTGAAACTTAAATATGTTACAGTTCACAAAAAAGTACATGAACAACATATTTGAGAGAAATTGTGTAGCTGCAATACTTTTGAAGATATAAGCAATTTACTCGTTATGGTTATCATTAAAAATTGAAAAAGTAGCTATTACTCACTTAGCTATAGAGATACACTTCCAAACTACTGGCCATGTTGTAGCAGTGGAGAAAGTAGCTGAACAACATATTGGAACAAAATTGTGTAGCTGCAATACTTTTGAAGATATAAGCCATTTACTCATTATGGTTATCATTAAAAATTGAAAAAGTAGCTATTACTCACTTAGCTATGGAGATACACTTGCAAACTACTGACCATGTTGTAGCTGTGGAGAAAGTAGCTGAACAACATATTGGAACAAAATTGTGTAGCTGCAATACTTATGAAGATATAAGCCATTTACTCATTATGGTTATAATTAAAAAT
This sequence comes from Sabellastarte sp. h YS-2021, assembly GCA_964017235.1. Taxonomy (NCBI): domain Eukaryota; kingdom Metazoa; phylum Annelida; class Polychaeta; order Sabellida; family Sabellidae; genus Sabellastarte; species Sabellastarte sp. h YS-2021. Next base: position 85,150,835 of record OZ024932.1, read on the forward strand.
TGACAAAGTAGCTATTACTCACTTAGCTATGGAGATACACTTCCAAACTACTGACCATGTTGTAGCTGTGGAGAAAGTAGCTGAACAACATATTAGAACAAAATACTGTAAATGCAATAGTTTTAGAGTTATAAGCTATATAATTATATTAGCTAAAATAGCTATTACTCACTCAAAAGTAGGCCAAAGTTCACCAAACCCCAAAAATATTGAAGAGCAAAAAAATTCATTAGGACTTGTGATTTACCAAAAATGTGTAACTGTAGTAGTTTCAGAGAAAACTGCGTGACACACGCACGCACGCACGCACGCACGCACGTACACACGCACATGGTGCAAATTATGATCTCCCTCCGGCGAGCCGGGCGGGAGATAAAAATGCACTGATATAGATGTGTACATACATTTCTACTCACTCAGGTAGGCACTATAATAAATTACCTTAAAACCCAATAAAGCTTGTAAATTGCTTGATACTGCAAATTTGTGGGTTGATCAAAATAAAACTAGAGTATTGATTCGCAGGAGAAAAACAAAGCGTCCCAATGAGTATTAATGATTTTGTAGAAATGACCATCTTCCTGTCTTTAATATGTTTTTCCATTTATGCCATAATGCAAGGTTTCTTAGATGCATGTGTATTATTATTATTATTTTTTTTTTTTTTTGCATTTTATGCAGAAATTCAAGATGGTTGTCAAAAATGGTGGGAAAACGATCTTTGAGAAAAGTCACCAGCTGACTCTGCAGATACCCATGAGGTAAAAAAATTTGTCGAAATCGCTCTATCTCGCAAAGTTTCAGAGATAAATGTGCTTTTGCGTTTTACACAGAAATTCAAGATGGCCACCAAAATGGCACGAAATTTTTTTGGGAAAAGTCGCCAGTAGACTCTGCAGATACCCTGGGGGTCAACAATTTTGTCAAAATTGCTCTATCTTGCAAAGTTACCGAGATAAATGTGTTTTACACAGAAATGCAAGATGATCGACTAAAATGGTAGGAAAAGTTTTTGGGAAAAGTCACCAGTAGACTCTGCAGATACCCTGAGGGTCAACAATTTCATTGAAATCGCTCTATTTCATGTTTTTATTCAGATATTTTTTATTTTCAGCGTTAAGAAAAATTGTAGCATTTAATTATTTAATAAGTCGGCCATTTTGTAATGGATCACTTCAAAAAGTTAATGATTTCCAGACATCTCTATAACAAACCTACTTGCCAAATTTCATGTGAATAGGTGTAGTGCTTTTTAAGTTATCATCCAGACAACCACACCCCTTTGAAAACATATTTTTGGTCATGTGACTTCTCTGATTAATTGAAATGACACCATACTCAGAAACTTTTCCCAGGACTACTGTATACAACTGATAAATTTGAAGAGAATCCGCCCAGTGGTTGCCAAGCAATAAGCAATAGAAAATGGTCATGTGACTTCTCTGATTAATTGAAATGACATCATATTCAGAAACTTTTCTCAGGTCTACTGTATACAAGTGATAAATTTGAAGAGAATCCACCCAGTGGTTGCCAAGCTATAAGCAATAGAAAATGTGGGAGCCGGCAGACCCACTCTCTCTCCCCTCTCCCCTTAATACAAACATGCGTCATTTGCAGGACGCTTACTACACACTTGATTTCCTTGTGACACAGTAGTTTCAGAGTTTTACAAAGAAAATAGAATACTTTTTACACAAATAGTGCAAGAAACCTTACATTCAAGTACTGGTTGTCATATAATAAATTACACCTTAATGAATGAAGAGTTCTACATTTTTACCATTCAGAAGATAAAAGGTATTTACAAGAGACTGAAGAGAGCAGAGCTAATTTCTGTAAATCTGGTTACATGTACTGAAAGGTACAGATAATGGAATCCTCATGCGTTATATTTTACTCAGTCCCAGTAATTTGTTTCCTAAATCTCCATAATGTTTTTCAAAATGTTTTGGCAAAAAACCAAGAAAGCTACAGGCACTGAAAAGAGGTTGTGAATAATTTAAACTAGCCCACAGTAAGCTTGGCTCTCGATCTGAAACTTATGCTTTTAACTAATCGATTTCTTATAAAGAATATTTTTAGAATTACAAAAATATTTGTTTTGAAAACTATTAGCTGTGAAGGTTGCCATGGAAAACCTTCAGCATTGGAAGCAAACAAAAGCTGAATCACTGAAGCATTGATCACTTCCTGACAATAGTATCTAATTAACTGGGAAACAGTGAGAAATGGTTGAGTAAAAGAAACTATTGTTTACCTTAGTATTGAGACAACTAAAGTATTTGAAGTATTTGGAAAATATTATCAAGGCCTAAATTAACACCTGGTTTGCATAGAGTTTTTAAAATTTTAATGTATAAATAGATGCCTCTTTTAACTTAATGCTTTGGTTGTTTGAAAATAACTGGTGCCAGACCAAAAAATATGGTAAATACACTTACATAATATACTAAAGTCTGCAAAAACACAATACAGATTTTGTAAAGGTTACTCCATAATATGTACCAAGTTTGAGTTGACTTTGGTGGTGAAACACAAAAGACTTGGAGTAAAATTTTTATTGGAGCAAAAAATGTTATTTGCAGTGTCAATTCCTGTTTTCCTTACTTTATCCATGACAATATCGTTTAATCTCGAGAGTACCATCCCCCAAATTTTGTATAATTGGCACTTGAAAGTTGTCCACCAAGGTTGTAAATTGCACTACTTTTTACAGAATGTGCCTCTATTATCCAACACTCTTTGGGGGTAACAATTAAGTTAGATAATAGAAAGATTGGATAATAGAAAAGCTAAAATAACCGGCATCAATGGAGTTGGCAGAGTGGACTTGAGGTTGGATAATTGAAAATTCAGACAACAGAAGGCCAGATTATACAGGTTCTACTGTATATCAATCTGTGCTGCTCAGCTACTGTGTACATATCATTGGCTAGTGATGCTAACATTAATTGCGACATTGTAATAGCTAGGGATTTTGAACGAGCAGTCAAATACTCGCCAAACGAGGCAAATTTCATGAAAATCTGATCCCAATTTTAAGGGTCGAGTGCTCGTGTATATAACAACCTATTGAACCGGTTATGTTTTTTAGGTAACAACACATAAATATCACATCTTAATACTTAAATTAAATCACATAATGCACCACTTTTAACATAAGCTTTAATATATTATGTGGTGAAATAAGCTAATTTAAGCGATTCAGAGCTTTAATCTTTATACATTTTTTATTTACGGGAGCCACCATTTTGGATTTTGTTACCTGTCAAGGTAAACTTTGCAAGCGCTCAATGTCGAGTTGAAGTTTTATCCATGAGCAATTGACCCAAATTATTTGTACTTGTCACATCCATTGTAATAGTATTGCAATGCACTTGCAAGTGAGAAATTGTGACAGTTCTTTTAAATTGGTGGTATTGTGGGTACAACAAATATCTCATATTTTTTGGCAGTTTGTATGCAGGCAACTTTGACAAAACGTACCAAAACTTACTGAAATATGTGCGTACATATTTTGCCAGAAAGTTCATTATTTCTTAACACTGGTTTATTCTACTGTTAATTCTAATTGCACTTTCATAGTGCTTAATCTCCCCTTGACAAGGGGACTCTAATGTATAACAGAACCAAAATGGTCAACCAATATCAGTATCCAGGGACAGAAAGGGGTCAAGCACCATGGACAACCATCAGAGGGATATTAAGATTCAGGTGGGTATGCCTTGGTGTGTGCCTTTTCTTTCTGAAAAGAGGCAAAAGAGGGGGGAAATGGCAGTAAATGAACATTTTACAGTCACAACTTCTTCACACCACTGAAAAACTACAGAAGTGATTTAATTTTGATGGTATCAAAATATCAACATCAATATTTGGACATACTGTGATGCCTTTTTGTATCCTATGGACATCTCTATCAACAACTCTGTATTTCTCAATCCATTTATCAGTCTGCCGGCCGTTACTACAAGCTTACCTTGAGGTCACTCTGGGTGACCAGTAGAAAGGAGCCTGTGGAGCACTGGGTGAGGAACTGGTCACACTTGAGTGCACACCACTTGTAGGCAAGCTCAGCTGTTAGAATGACCCTGTGCAGAGTGGGGGACACTAGGGCTAGGCAGACAGCTCGCTGCTTCTTCTCTGTAATACAGACAGGGTATGATATAAGGCCAAAACATTTTCTTTTCTTAAAGTAACATTCCAAACTTTCATACATGCCACAGAGAGATGCTTCCTTTGCCATTATCAGAAAGCTTTTAATTATAAATCAAAGCTAGCACTTTATTTATTACAAGATAATACTGCTTATTAGATTAAATAATCTGACACTGTCTGTGACACAATTAAATAATTGTTTGGAAGGTGTATGTTTTTACCGGAGCTACAGGTGTTGAGGTCTAGTACCTATATCAAGTTAAGCATTGGCTGGAATATGTATGTTTACCTGAGGTAGAGATGTTGAGGTCTAATGCCTGTATCAGGTAAGCAGTGGTTCGAAGGTGTATGTGTTTACCTGAGGTAGAGGTGTTGAGGTCTAGTGCCTGTATCAGGTAAGCAGTGGTTCGAAGGTGTATGTGTTTACCTGAGGTAGAGGTGTTGAGGTCTAATGCCTGTATCAGGTAAGCAGTGGTTGGGAGGTGTATGTGTTTACCTGAGGTAGAGGTGTTGAGGTCTAATGCTTGTATCAGGTTAAGTAGTGGTTCGAAGGTGTATGTGTTTACCTGAGGTAGAGGTGTTGTGGTCTAGTGCCTGTATCAGGTTAAGCAGTGGTTGGAAGGTGTATGTGTTTACCTGAGGTAGAGGTGTTGAGGTCTAGTGCTTGTATGAGGTTAAACAGTGGTTGGAAGGTGTATGTGATTACCTGAGGCAGATGTATTAAGGTATTGTGCCTGTATAAGTTTAAGCAGTGGTTGGAAGGTGTATGTGTTTACATGAGGTAATGGTCTAGTGCCTGTATCAGGTTAAGCAGTGGATGGAAGGTGTATGTGTTTACCTGAGGTAGAGGAGTTGAGGTCTAGTGCCTGTATCAGGTTAAGCAGTGGTTGGAAGGTGTATGTGTTTACCTGAGGTAGAGGAGTTGAGGTCTAATGCGTCTATCAGGTTAAGCAGTGGTTAGAAGGTGTATGTGTTTACCTGAGGTAGAGGAGTTGAGGTCTAGTGCCTGTATCAGGTTAAGCAGTGGTTGGGAGGTGTATGTGTTTACCTGAGGTAGAGGAGTTGAGGTCTAGTGCCTGTATCAGGTTAAGCAGTGGTTGGGAGGTGTATGTGTTTACCTGAGGTAGAGGAGTTGAGGTCTAGTGCCTGTATCAGGTTAAGCAGTGGTTGGGAGGTGTATGTGTTTACCTGAGGTAGAGGAGTTGAGGTCTAGTGCCTGTATCAGGTTAAGCAGTGGTTGGAAGGCATCTCTGAGGAGTCTGCCAGTCTTTGTACTGTATTCTCCATCCACCAGAGGGGTGGCTTGACATTTGTCAGACACATGACTTGCCAAAGCACTGCAGTATGCTACAATACACACAAAGAGAATATCATAAAATAATAAAATACAAAATAAATTATCTACATTGGACTCATAGCCTCATATATACATGTAAATAAACTACATAAGCAAATAAAATAATGTATTACTCCATCAAGAAAAAATAAATCCAAGATCTGTAACACTTGATAAACAGAAAGAAAGTCAGTGGATTAAAAAAAATATCTATTCCTTTGTAAGGTCTGCCAGCTGTTGTATAGTGTGTCAACTTACTTCTACTACCTTTTCTGCTCCTATTTGGGGAGAAAAGAATGCTGTTACAAAAGCAGATATTGCACAAACTTAGGCCAAGTCAAATTAAAACAGCTAGGTAATAAGACCACAATGAAAAGCTATTGCAGTCTATGTTTTGAATCAGAATAATATTTAATCTACTGTCTTTCAAGTTTCAATTCCCGAGCCATATTTTTGTGAAAAATATCTCACTGAAATATAATTGCGCATTAATCAACAGATAAACTAAAATATTTTTTGTGCAGTATACACTAGCTGGCTTGACAGGATTAATCTATGATTTTCTACTTTATTAAAAGAAGAGTTTAATAAAGGATAAGTAATTTCATAAACTAGAAATAGGACGCCTTGTTGATAGTAGATGCGAATAGAAACTGGATAGCATAGAAGAACACACATTATCATGTGTAATGTCCACCCCATGAACCTTTTGCCAAAATTGTACAGTAGTCTTACAAGACCCTGTTTCATTTGTAAAATATATCAATGATGCTTAAATATTTATTAGTGTAGATGTAAATTATTTCAGCTTCATGCCTTTTTGCATTGGTTGGGTCGAAAATTTCGACGAAATCACTCTATCTTGCACGGTTAAGAAGATAGAAGCAAATTCCTGTTTTTCTATTTTTGGCCAAAATTTGAAAATTCAAAATTTTTTGAAAATTGCAAAGAGTACATTCCTTAGATACCCGGTGGGTCGAAAATTTCGACGAAATCGCTCTATCTCGCACGGTTAAGGAGATAGAAGCAAATTTGTGTTTTGCCATTTTTGGCAAAAATTCGAAAATTCAAAATGGCCGCCATTTTTGGGGAGGGGAAAATTTTTTGAAAATTGCAAAGAGTACATTCCTTAGATACCCTTTGGGTCGAAAATTTCAACGAAATGGCTCTATCTCGCACGGTTAAGGAGATAGAAGCAAATTTGTGTTTTGCCATTTTTGGCAAAAATTCGAAAATTCAAAATGGCCGCCATTTTTGGGGAGGGGAAAATTTTTTGAAAATTGCAAAGATTACATTCCTTAGATACCCTGTGGGTCGAAAATTTCGACGAAATCGCTCTATCTCGCACGGTTAAGGAGATAGAAGCAAATTTGTGTTTTCCCATTTTTGGCAAAAATTCAAAATGGCTGGGGTGGACATAATTACTTATGTGAGATAAACCTAACTGAGGTTAAAATCCACATTTAGCATGAATATATCAATGAATGTTTTGGCTTTGTGAAAAGTTGAAACTTTGCAATTATTTTATATTTTTTATTTGCCATAACACAATATTTGTCTACCATCAACGGGAGCATAAGTCTTAATTGAGATGATTAATTCTTTTCAGTATGACAGAGAGCACTTAAAAGTCACCATGTAGTCCAAGATACATGTTCTTAGCTAACCTTATCAATGTCAAATTTAAGATTTCTAGTACCATTTAAGCAAATGATAGATAACTGAATTTTAACATACCTCTATAAGTTATATAATGGTTTCTCTGATTTATATGTGAGTGGAAAGCTATTAATATGCCCATGCGGAGTCAACACTTGCTAAGTGTCACTTAGATTGTCAATAGAAACAATCTATAGCTGTTGAATACTCAAGTATTACACAAATAATACAACTGTACACCCTGTCAAATGGTGCAGTTAAAGTCTGTATATAAAAACAGCTGGCCATTTCAAATTATAAAATTATAAATTATCGGATTTTTTTTTTGAATTAATTATATCAATACATGTATATGTATGTCCTCTGTTACATAATTCACAACTGAGGAAATCCTATCTATTTCCTTGAACTGTTGGAAATTGTTTTACACATTTGTGCCTTTACCCACTACATGTTTGGTCCTCTGATATCCCCTAATACAAAAAGTGGCAAAAATTTAAATCCTTTTTCATATATGTTCAAATTACAACTAAACTCTAGCTGCACATTAATGTGGTTAAATTGTCAATAGTTTGTCACGTAAAAAAAAAGCCACGGCAGGCAAGAACCCCAGCCTGCAGGTACAACTAAATGGGTAACAACATTAAGATTTGGGAAAATCTTAGGAACAACTTCAGATGTAAGAAGTATACAGAACCCACGAAATGTTGTCAGATGTAAGATTCACAGGCCATGATTTCTTACAAGATGTTTTCATATTTTGAAGCCCTGGAACCAATTCTAAGGGAGATATAAGGCCATTTTAGCATGATGTCCCTACATGACCTTGAAGCAGGGGCCAAAGGTCAAATTTAACACTTGCAAAACTTTTGCAGAACTTATTTTTTTCATTCCAAACCCCTAAGCTTTTTGATATGCTACCCACCCCCAATGTGACGTTAAAGATGTGATATGGCGGCCATTTTGTTTGTAAAACAGGGTCAAAATTACTCTCAGGCAAGCTTTCTTAGGCATTTACATTTTATGCAAATCTGACACAGGTAGCTGCAATATTTTAAATTTCAGAATATATCAATAATTTTCAAACAATCATCTATGGTGGCCATATTGTTTTTTAAAATGAGTACAAATTTTTTTACATATTTTCACATCCATAAACATTCTCTGCAAATGTGGTGAAGATATCTTCATAAATGAATGAGATGTAAAGGTTGATGTAAAAATGTTACAAATGCACACATGCACGCACACACACAAACACATAGAAGGCATTTCATAATCTCCCAACCCTGGCCTTGGGGAGCCGGAGATAAAAATGCAACTGTAGTAACATTGGTTTAATAGCGCCCTTTTCGATTAAGAAGCTTAAGACTGTAAAGTATTTAAAGTGTTACCATGGCAACAGGTGTTGCTGGATACCCCCCAAAAGCTAATCAGCTCTAGATTCTTCCGGGCTAAATATAGGGCTAAATATATCCTGAACATTTGGTGAAAATCTGTGCAAGGGTTTAGGCTGTGGAACACCCACCAACCTTAAGACCCCAAAATCTTAAAAGTGTTGCCATAGCAACAATTGATACTTTATATCCCCAAACCTTAGTCAGTTCTATATCCTCTTCGGGTAAACATATCCTGAAAATTTTGTGAAAATCCAAGAACGGGGTTAGGCTGTGGAACACTCACAAACTTTAAGACCCCAAAATCTTGAAAGTGTTGCCATGGCAATAGTTGTTGCTGGATACCCCCCCAAAAGATAATCAACTCTAGATTCTTCTGGGTTAAATATATCCTGAACATATGGTGAAAATCTGTGCATGGGTTTAGGCTGTGGAACACCCACAAACTTTAAGACCCCAAAATCTTAAAAGTGTTTCAATGGCAACAGTTGTTACCAGATACCCCCCCCCAAAAAAAAAACCTTATCAGCTCTAGATCCTCTTGGGGTAAACATATCCTGAAAAATTGGTGAAAATCCATGCATTTGTTTAGGCTGTGGAACACCCAACAACTTTAAGACCCAAAAATCTTAAACATGTTGCCACCGCAACAGTTGTTAACAGATATCCCCCAAAACCTAATCAGCTCTTGATTCTCTTGGCATAAACATACCCTGAAAATTTGGTGAAAATCGGTGTATTGGTTTAGACTGTGGAACACCCACAAGCTTTATGCCCGCCACCACCACCAGGAGGGCACAGGGGACAACTGTAACCCCTGCCTTTATGGGCTGGGGTTAAAAACACAAGATTGAAATTTTTAGTGAAACTCTACATATTCCCTTCAGTAAAATGGAAACTGTGGAAGCAAGCTTCAATAAATAAGGATGCTATGTGTGCGGATGATCTTTACTGTAGGGTGCACTGGTAACAAAAACCACAGTCATTTTTCCCACTGGTCCACTGGCCTTTAAAGCTTGTGTTTTCTTATTCTCTCAGTTGTCCAATTAATTATTCAGGAACACTTGCTTGGTACTTTATAACATCAAAGCACTCGTTTCTATAGTGACATTGAAACATGAAGCTTCTAACAAATTGGTCTTTAAACCTTGCTATTTACTCCATTGTAATAATCATTACCCAGGCATTGATCGACAAGACATGGTGCAAAAACTTCAAATGATAACTCACCAATATAAACCCCATCACATACAATTTTATGCTACACTAAATTTTATTATACAAAATCCTAACATTCAAATATTTTACATAATGAGCTCTGTCAAATGAAAATGTATTTCTTTCTTACATGCATGCTCTACCACAGATTCAGCTTTTGTTTTCTAAGTTTTCCCAGAATTTTATATGCGATGACGATTCAAATGCCAGTTGTAAAGTATCTATTCAGTATTTCAGTGAAACGGTCTTGATATCTGTTTACAGACCTTGCCCTAGTATATGCATAAATACTAGACTAAGTATTAGTGGTGTGAACAATAACTTGAAACCGGTATGTGGTTTTTCGTTTCTTTCTGGTAGTAAATAACAAAATCTGAAAAATTTCATATTTTTAAATGTAAAATGCATTTTTATGAATAAAAATGTATATACTCACCATATGAAAACACTTGGGTAAGCGTGGCTTGGCGTTCGGTCGAACGCCGACCGCCACATACACCGTACATAGAATTTAAAATATGAGGGGAGACCCTCTTTAAACCTATATACTTGCTACCTTTGACCCCTGGTGACCTAATTCACTCTGCCATGCGCAGTAATACAGAAATGGTTCATTCTTTTTGTGAATAAACATAAATGCTGGAAAAAGGTCTTTAAAAGCGGGGCAGGCGGGAGGGTGATTTGCTGTTTTCATATGGTAAGTATATACATTTTTATTCATAAAAATGCATTTTACATTTAAAAATATGAAATTTTATTTCATAAAAATGTAAATATACTATACCATATGAAAACACTTGGGTTGAATGCCCACATGGAAGGATGGTGGGAAAAAGACAGACTGAGGAAAACCACCCTAAGGTTAAATTGCTACAAAAGGATACTTCCTAGTGCAATGCAATTGAACCCAAAACCTCTGTGCTGAAGCAATAACTCGAGTGAGTTAAGTGAGTAGAATTAACCACTGCACTAACTTCAGCACTGCTGTCTACACCCTATTAGGTCAGCTCAAAGGAGAAGGCATAAGTATGCCCTGTGCTCAGAATAGGAACATGCCCAGAGGCACTAAGAAGCACGGTTCTGAAAATAGAGATGAAGAATAGATTCCCTAAAAGGGAAATGCCACCCCCCTTTTTCTGAAACTAAAAGTTTCAGATGGACTTAAATTGAGGAATTTAAGTAGAAGAGAGAGAAATGGCTGAGTGGAAAAGGATGTCCACTCCACTTAAGAAATCATAAGAGATTCTTAAGAACAACATCTCTGAAGGGAAATACATTCCTAAAATAGAAGGATGTAAAAGTGGAATGGCTCTTCCACGTGCAGGATCTCATGTTGACTAGGAGTGGGATTCCACCCCTAAAGGACCAGGAAGCCCCTTGTGCCCTGCCATGATGAGCCCTGACACCATGAAGAGATGCATTCTCTGTGGAACAGAGATTGAGGGAATAAAGGATAAAGTGCTATCCAAAAAGATATTGTCTGAGCAGCAATATCACCCTCTTGGACTTCAGAAGAAAGACCAAGAAGAAATCCTTTTAAGTCAGAATAGCTAGATAGAAAGTATCTTAGGAATCTGACTGTAAAAAAGGAGAGGTCTTCTAAGTCATCCTGACCAAAGACAAAAAGTCAAAGCAGGAAGAGCCTTCTAAAGATAACTGGCTTAAGCCAGGAAAGTAAGATCTGACTTAAGGATGACTTAGGCCATCCCTAAAGAGTGAGAGAAAACCTTTAAATAAAGGAATCAAAATCACTCCTTCTCCTTCCCAAAGAAAGGGAGTAAGAAAGACTGTCTAAAATGTGAAAAACTTGGGTCAGCAAATGAAAAGGGTTCAAGAGGAGCCTTGGTAAGAGCCTGCAGAACCAAGGATAAGTACCAAACAGGTAGGTGACGACTACCCTAATTCTGGACTTAAAGAAGCTCTAAATGAGACTTCCTTGCTCCTATAAGAACCCAACTCCAAGTAGTACCTGGAGAGAGCTGACCTGTATCCCTATTGTCTGAAAAATAATTCCTAAAAAGGAACAAACAGCAATAAATGGGACAGTTGAAGCATGGCAGAGTGGCCATGTTTCTCACAAGTTTTTGAAGCAGTTCCACATTGCTTCATAGACAGTAATGGAGGATAAAAATCCTCCAAGACCCCTCCTGTGAAAATTCTTCTTAAAGGAGACTTCAGCCAGAAAGCTTGAAGAAAGGAACTCCATAAAAATAAATAACAAAACTCTAGATGAGATTGTTATAGAAGAATAAGAGGAAGAGCCAATGGCTTTCTTAAAGGAGATCTTGAGGCCAAACCTGGGAATTACCAGGAAAGGCTACAAGAAGAATGATACAGCTCTGAAAGTTGATTAACTTCATGGCCATAGAGGACAAGGAGCTGAAGAAGGGAAGGAGTAAAAACAAGTACTCCGGACCAAAACACTCCAGGGCATCTGTTGCCAGAGCCTAAGGATCTAGCACAGGAGGCACATGTAAGAGCAGCTAGTGATTGAATCACATGGCAAAAGAGATCTAAATAAGATGAGAAGTCTGAGACTACCATCTGAAGATCCAAGAAATGAAGGGCCACCTTATATGAAAGGTGAGAAAAGACCTCCAGAGATGGTCTGCCAAGGATTCATGCCCCTGGAACATGAGTAGGTGGCCCCTGGAACAGACTTGTTCTTGTAAAAATAATGGCAAAAGATGCCAAAATACACATGTCCCAAGAGTGGAAGATGACTTGATTTAAAGAAAGCCCAGACAACAGTCTTACCTGGACTATCTGAAGAATCCCTTAAAGAAAGGACAAATGAGGAACAAATGTCTTGAGAGCAAGACATCTGAGTTGTTTGAGGCTGAAAGGATGATCCTTTGATGAAAGGATAATAGAGGAACAAATGTCTGAGCAAAAAGGGCAGCTATGAGCTCTAGAACTGATGCACAGACTGGACTGCTACATCAAAAATAGACCTAAGGTGGTCCACAGAGCACAAAGAACTCCCAAACCCTGCAGTGAAACATCCATGAAAGTAGATGTAAAAACTAGGGAATTAAAGGGAGGTATGCAAAGACATAGTTCCCAGGATAGAACCATCTTGAATGAACCTTCATAGAAGGATCAAAGAATGGAAAATCCAGAGCACCTTTGAGAAGGAAAATCAAGTGTCCTGAGATGACACAGAAGAAGTGTCAAGTGCAGGGACCTTGAAGAAGCGGCTTCCAAGTGGAAGCCCAGTTGGAGAGGTAAGAAACAGGTTAAGAACCTGACCCAGGAAGGAGACCTGTTAAAGAAACAGATGTAAATACTTCCTGCTAAGAACCACTCCAAGTTGAAAGTCAACTCTAATAGAGTTGATAAATGAGCCTCTGACAACTATTGGCTCTAATGAGCCAATTTGTAGTCCATGTGCACTGAGATGCCCAACCTCAAAGCCAAGTTTCCTTACTACTTCCTTGACTAAGGAAGTAAATCCTGAAAGGCTAGTGGCTAGACCAAAAGGCATTGCCACAAAGTGGTACACCTTGCTCAAAAGCAAAACTATGAGCAAGAGTGAACCAAAGGAGCCAAAGGAGAGAAAGGAGGCAAATTGAGGAAGAGAAGTGGTCCACTGGCCAATTGAGAAAATGATCAACTGATAAGTTGCATCCTGATAGTCTGGAAATCCAAGAAAAGATATAAATCTAATTGTGGTTCCAGTACAACTTTGTCAAGGATAATGACCTGAAAAATCAGGAAAACAGGAGCTCATGATACTTGAACTGCTCATGTGAACAGACAGTGTGAGACTGAATGACAAAGAACAGCATTCTTCTGTGGAGAAGAGCTGAAAGAATCAGGAAAGTGGAATCTGAGAGACCACTGGAATCAGTTGACCTACCACTGGCAAGTGGAGGGATCTGGAAGTAAGAGTGAAAATTTGAGTAAAACAACACTCTTATCTCCTGAAGGACACCATAATAGAGGTAGAGGCGCAGCATCAGAATGTTGGAACCTGGAAAGGAACCACATCGTAAAAGCACTAAGTTAGAGAGAAGACTCCCTGGATGGGAGGAAAAAAGGTCTTAATTGGTGTGCCTCAGGAGGCTAATGCAGATAGCTTAAAAGAGGCACCTTGAGTAAGGGCCACATGAAAAGCTTCTGCTTATACTGTTATATGTGAGAAGAAATGGTCTCCCAAGAGAGACACCACAAGAAACAGCATAAGACCAAAAAAGGACCAATTTACCCTACCAAGTGACTAAGCACAAGTGAGGGAAATGGATAAAGAAATCTCTCAAAACAAAGTGCAAAGATGGCTGAAAAAGGGCCATAGATCAACCAGCTAAAATGGAGCTAGAAGACCCATTGAACAGATGTCCAAGGAATGGTGGATGAAAAAGACCACTGAGAAAGTATTGCCTTGTTAATCAACTTGAATAAGTGATCAACAAAACAGGACTGAAGGAAAAAATCCCACAGAAATAAGGACCCTAAGGTCCATCTCAGATCTCCCCTAATAGCAGAGGAACTCTACCTAGGGAAGAGAAGGTCTTAAGAACCCCATCAGGCTAGATCCCAGGTCCGGAAACCTGAAGAAGTCAACCCAAAAACCCTCTGAAGAGGATTTTGTACCTGGCAAAACTAAGTTTTAGAAGGAAAATTGGGTAATTACCCAACCTACAAAACTTAGAATAAGAAAATCCCAAAATGAATGAGTGACAGAAAGTAAGTATCTGGCCTCTTGAAGGAACTTCAAGCCTGGAAAAGTGGTTGACTTAGAGAAAAATAAGACTGATCAAAAGAAAAGAGCAGTCAAAATTATTCCCTAATTCTGTTAGACAGGAAGCTTGAAAATCTTCTGAGGAGAAGATAAAAGGACGAAGTCCTAAGCACCCATATAGTCCAACAGACTGGCACCAAAAAATTGGAATAGGGTTCCTGAAGTCTGCCTAAAGGTTAACTGTAGACAGAGGAACCCCCAACATACCCAAAAGGGAGATGTGCCCATTGATCGTCAGATCTAAAAAATGGTGAAAACACAATAGCTGTTGAGTAACAGAAGATTTCCACCAAACAAAATTTTTCTAGATTTAGAAAATGAATGAAGTAGTGTTAAGGAAGTAGCAAAATCAGTTGGATTCAACTGACAAACTCTTCTAAGAGACCCTGAACATGAATGGTCTTGAGAAGGTAATCCCAGTAAAACAGTCTGATTAGACTGAAGCCTAGGCACAAAAAAGGCCAAAGGACTAAAAATGGGCTGAGAAACCAAATGACCAATTGACATAAAATTGGAATGTAGGAAACCAGTAACAGTGAAATGGATCTCCAAAAGGTGGAAGACAAAGTCCTCCCCAGAAGCCATAAACCCCCAACCTCCAAAATTGCAGGTGGAGAAAGGCTAAAAATGGAGACCCTAGGCTCAGAATTGAACCCCAAAAC
Source organism: Sabellastarte sp. h YS-2021 (assembly GCA_964017235.1). Lineage (NCBI taxonomy): Eukaryota > Metazoa > Annelida > Polychaeta > Sabellida > Sabellidae > Sabellastarte > Sabellastarte sp. h YS-2021. The sequence continues at coordinate 85,166,009 of OZ024932.1, forward strand.
ACTGAAACCAGGATCCGAATTCCAGAAATGTCAAATGAAAGGGCCTGTTCAAGTAAAGAACCGTGAATGGTAGGTAGTAGATACCGCAATGTTACGCTATGAAAAATGCGTTAACAATTGAAATTATTACACATTGTGCTCTGACATAATAATATTCAAAGAAATATGTAAAAGGAATGTATAAACAAACCTGGAAATGCTGTAATCACTATGAAAACTAGATTGGGCCAACTCGGCGCCAACATATCCCCAGACAGGTCATCCCTCACGCCACAGGTTTTGATCGGGAATTTTTTAAAACATAATTACCCATTATTATATGAACTTCAGCACATCAATCTACTCTGTTTATATCTTCCCAAGGAAGATGGTGTATCCCCAGACGCCGAATACATAACTCAAATTATATTTTCAATCTTCCTGCAATGATAACTCTAAACCTATTTTCAAAGTATTTAAATGATTGATGATTGAATGTCCATTCTAAAATAATAATCCCAAAAGAGCATATCTGTTTCTATATTTGTTGACAAATAAAATATTATTTTAACTCAACTCATCATACTTTTCAATCTTCCTTCAAAGTATTTAAATGATTGATGATTCAATGTCCATTCTAAAATTCATAATCCCAAAAGCGCATAACTGTTTCTATATTTGTTCACAAATAAAATATTATTTAAAAACAAATTATTTATATTATTATTTTATTATATTATTTTTACAATTTGCAAATTGTTTTCAGTTATTCATTTCCTCTATACCTATATATGTGGTCCATATATATGCAACCTAAATATGTGACACAATCTCAGTTCTGACTCCCCTTTGTGTTATATGTAATGAAGCCCACTACCTCCCACCCCCACCCCTCTCCCCTTCTCCACACCTCTCTCACTATTACACAAGATCTGCAACCCCATTGAGTTCTTTGTTTCTCATCTGATATCATTAAATACCTTTGTTTATTTAGTGTCACTCAATGTAAACAAACAATCTATATAAAAGGGGTACTCAAATACAAAAAGAATTGAGAATTTTAAGTATGTGATTATCAACTGAAATGAGTTCATAACTGTAGGAGCTGTGTCAAAATTAACTGAGGCAAGTTGAATAAAACTGGGCTAGTTGAGGGTTAAAAATCCCCTAGTTTTACTACATAAGGATATAATTTCATTAATATTGGGACTTAAAGCTCACTTAAAGTGTCCATTTTGTCTACTTGAATATGTTTAACCAGTTTCATTTTAAAAAGTTAAAAACTCAGCAAGCAGAGGTATAACACACAAAAATAAGTTCTTAAAAGACTAAGATAGCCATAACATTATTAATAATCAAAATTTAAAATTAGACAGGCATTTCCTTTGAAAAATTCAAAGATTTCAGCTCTATAACCCACATAGTTTGACAGTTACTGGGCTTTAAAGTGGCATAATGTCCATAAATTGGGTTTCTGTGGGCATTTTACAATTGTTAAAGAGACCTTAGCAATTAAACTACAAATCTGAAACTTTTTGGGGGACATACATAACAAACAAAAATTATATATAATACAGTTTAAGACTTGTCACACTAAGCATTTCCAAATAACAGGGCAAAATACGGAAAAAATGTCAAAAAAGGCACTTGGGCGAGTGTCTATGGCCCTCATACACAGGTTAAATGTCTACTAAAAACCTTGATTTTCGGCACATGTAAAAAGGACATAATAATGTATTCCCAGATGGGATTTCAGCTCCATCAATCACATAGTTTAACAGTCACAGGGCTTAAAGGTGGTAAAAAGTCCAAATATTGGGTCTCTGTGGGCCTTTTAGAGATCTCGATGTGGCTTTCAAATTAAAGCTTCAGACTTAAAATTTGTTACATACTAAGATTACACATAGAATATGTATCTAATAAAGTTTGAAACTTCTGAGACTTACCATTTCCAAGTTACAGAGCAAAATATGTGAAAAATGTCTTAAAAGGGTCACTCAGGTGGGTGTTTAAGGTCCTCATACACAGGTTAAATGTCTACTTGAAGCCTTGATTTTTGGCACATGTAAAAAGAACATAATAATGTATTCCCAGATGAGATTTCAGCTCTATCAGTCACATAGTTTAACAGTCACAGGCCTTAAAATTGGCAAAAAGTCCAACTACTGGGTCTTTATGGGGCCTTCTAGAGACCTAAATGTGGCCTTCAAATTAAAGCTTCAGACTTAAAATTTGTCACATACTAAGATTACACATAGAATATGCATCTAATACAGTTTGAAACTTCTTAGACTTACCATTTCCAAGTTACAGGGAAAAATATGTGAAAAATGTCTAAAAATGGTCACTCGGGTGGGGATTTATGGTCCTCATACACAGGTTAAATGTCTTCTTAAAGCCTTAATTTTTGGCACATATAAAAATAACATACTAATATCTTCCCAGATAGGATTTGAGCTCTATCAGTCACATAGTTTAACAGTCACAGGGCTTAAAAGTAGCAAAAAGTCCAAATATTGGGTCTTTGGGAGCCTTTTAGAGACCTCAATTTGACCTTCAAAATTAAAGCTTCAGACTTAAAATCTGTTACATACTAAGATTACACACAGAATATATATCTAATACAGTTTGAAACTTCTCAGACTTACCATTTCCAAGTTACAGGGAAAAAGATGTGAAAAATGTCTTATAAGGGTCACTCGGGTGGGTGTTTATGGTCCTGATACACAGGTTAACTGTCTATTAAAGGCCTAAATGTTGGGGCACATATAAGAAAACACATAGATATATTCCCAGATGATATTTAACTTAGATGAGAGACATAGTTTGAAAGCTACAGTGCTTGAAAGTGGCAAAAAGTGCATAAATTGGGTCTCTGTGGGCACTTTTGAGACCTTAAGTCGACCCCTTTGGGTAAACCTACAGCCCTAAAATTTTCTACAGACAAGGATTACATATCAAAGTTATACCTAGCGCAGTTTGAGACTCATCAGAATTACCACTTCCAAATTATAGGGCAAAATATGTGAAAAGTATAGCAAAAAATCCCTAAGTGGGGGTATTTATGAGCCTCAAACACAATTTTCTCCTCAACTTAAAGTCGTGATTTTCGGCACATGTACTAAGAACATATTAATGTGTTGTCAGGTAAAATTTCAGCCAGCTGAGCATCATAGTTTGTGACCTACAGGGCTCTAAGTGGCCAAAAGTCCAATTTCTGACCTTAAGGTGGCCATAAGTTCTTTTTTACTGGGAGTTTAAGGTCACCTTAAAATAGGGATCTTCCTTTGGGCACCCTTAACATGTGTACCAAGTTTGAAAAAAAAATATTAATTTGTTTTTGAGTTATCGCGTCCACAAGAAAATTTCTACGGCGGCGGCGGCGCGACGGACCTGAATCCAATATATCCCCGACTTTCGTCTGGGGATATAATGAATATTTTCTGACAACCGATCGGTTGACCTCCATTTTGGATGTGACGTCATCGTCACGTGACCTGGTGAATGATTCGTAAAAAACTCAAAAATGAGGTCAAATTACGCGGTGAAACGAAGAATTTCGTAAAAAGAATGAAGGAAAACCGTAAAAGGTGAATTATAATGCCTGTATAAGTGCATAAATGAATTAATTCACCGCGGAAATGAATATTTCCAAAGGAAATCCAACATTCTGACACCACGTGACCCGATGAGCGATAATACCAAATCAGTAACTACGTGAAAAACAATGCACAGTCAAGGTGACAATACGGTCAAAATACGTGGAAAAACGAAGAATTTCGTTGGAAGAATGAAGGAAAACCGTAAATTAAAATTATAATGCCTGTAGAAGTGCATAGAAAGAATAATTTACTAAGGAAATGAATATCTCCAAAGGCAATCCGACATTCTAAAACCACGTGACCAGATGAGCGATAATACGAATTTTGAAGAAATACGTAAAAAATTGCCCAAAGTATACACTAAATTCACCAGAAATTGAAGTAAAAGGTAAATAAAATGGAGGAAAAGTGAATAAAACAGCTTAAGTGTACTTACAGAGCACCAGAAACGTGTAAATGCAGGTCTTACAAAGATAGCAAAAACGCCTGTTAACACTTCAACCGCCACAAAAAGAATGAACCATTTCAGTCTGTATTACTGCGCATGGCAGAGTGAATTAGGTCACCAGGGGTCAAAGGTAGCAAGTATATAGGTTTAAAGAGGGTCTCCCCTCATATTTTAAATTCTATGTACGGTGTATGTGGCGGTCACCGAACGCCAAGCCACGCTTACCCAAGTGTTTTCATATGGTATAGTATATTTACATTTTTATGAAATAAAAAGAATAATTTGGAAGCGGTTATCAAAAAAACGTCATCACTTTAGGCTTTCTTATGGCTGATACTTTATCAAAACGACAAAATATCTACATAATTTGTTTAATTTATCACATTTTAACTTTCTATTGAGAAGAAATTATGTTTATGTATTTTATAATATGTCGCAAAAGCCAAGTTTTGCAAGTTTTGGCTCATGTACGCCTGAGACTAATTTTTACTGCACACTAACAAACATACTAAAAGCCCTGGTAATCGGTTTCTCTTTCTGTAAATGGTCCCACCTTGACTAAGTATACACCATCACTTACCCTGATCCCATGCAGCCCAGGCCGTCTCTGCCTGAAGTCTTCTGGACATGTTGATGAGGGGCACCACAGAGCCTGGTGGGAAGATGTCTGCAAAGACAATGAAACATCTGTCATCGTATCAATTGTAAATTGTGGATGTCTATACGGAAGCAGTTTGTCAACTCTGTCACATTCACATGACCATCAATTACTTTCTATTACATCTATTATACTGTTCATCTTTAGTTGCAGTAATGATCTCTATGGCCTTATGGTTAGAGTACTGGTCTGCAGAACAAAAGGTCTGGGGTTCAATGTGTGACAGGGTCATGGATATTTTACTCTTAGACAAGCGACTTTTCACAACAGTAGTTGTGAAGGTCACCTTGTGACATTTGGCAACCTGATAAGGTGAGTGGTACTTCAAATAATTAAACTGCTTCATGCCAAAAAAACATTAATAAAACTTAAAAATAATAATGATAAAAAAAAAAAACAAGAAATCAATGCCCGTGAACAGTCTGTAATTTCACTAAGTTATAGACTATAGAGAATTGAAAACTAGGTGAAGAAATTACTGCAAACGCAATAGTTTTCAAGTAACAAGTGATTTAATCAACAGTCAAAACCTGAAAGTAGCTATTGCTCAGCTACGCAATGAGCTACATGTCTGCAATTTTACTATGTTACAGCTGACCCAAAAGTAGGTGAATAAGATATTTAATCAAAATACTCTAAATGAAATAGTTTTCAAGTTATAAGTTACCTGATTTACTCGACAGTGACAACCTCAACGTAGCTATTACTCAGCTATGCAATGAGCTACAGGTCTGAGATTTTACTATGTTATAGCTGACCCAAAAGCAGCTGAATAACAAATTCAAACAAAATACTGTAAATACAATAGTTTTTAAGTTACAACAGTTTTTAAGTAACCAGCTCCTCCCTCACTTCCCTATCAATATTCTGGGAAATCAGGTCTCACCAGCACAAAGTGTCAGGAACCTCGGAGTGGTGTTCGACTCTAATTTCACTTTCTCAAACCATGTGTCACAGGTTATTAAGTCCACTAGAGTACAAGCGAGAGACCTCTAAAGAATTCGTCCCCTTCTAGACCTGAATACATCAGTGCTGTTAGCGAATGCTTTGGTGAGCAGCAAGCTGGACTACTGCAATTCACTCTTCTTATCGCTCACTGATTTTGAGTTAAGGAGATTGCAGCTAGTCCAAAACTCACTCCGCAGGGTTGTCACCCGTTCCTCTAAATTCTCTCACATTACCCCTCAACTAAAAAAACTCCACTGGCTACCAGTTAGATACAGGGTACAATTTAAAATTGGTCTTATTACATACAAAATTCTCACCCAGGGTCAACCAGTTTACCTAAGAGATTTAAGCCACCCCTACACCTCCTTTAGAAATACAAGGCAAAGTACCCCCAAACTCAAGTTTCTTCAAACCCCCACTTTTGATCGTAGAGTTCACAAATCAATTAAACACTTTTCTAATTCCTTCAGTCACTATGCCCCTGCCCTTTGGAACTCTTTCCCTCTCCATGTAAGAAATAGTCCCTCTGTTGCATCTTTTAAGAAGCACCTCAAAACTCACCTCTTCAGCTCTAGCTTCCCAACTTAGTCTTCCTTCCCTCCCAGTCACACCCACAATCCTGGATTACCGACCTTGCACGCCCCTTGACTTCCATATGATAATGATTTTGTTTAATTAGCGCACTGAGTTCCTCATTGTGGGGAAGATATTGCGCTTGCAAAGCAGTAGATTAGATTATATTAGATAAGTGATTTAAAATTATTTCAAAAATTCATAAAAAAAAAATTTAAAAAGATCCAGGCATGATACTCACACAAGGGAATTTACTTGTGGTCTAGTACATATATGCAAGATAAGAAAGAAATCCCTGCAAAAGTCAATGAGAAAATTGTGATAAAGTGTTGAAATTTTCACACTTTGGGTGGGGGTATCTTTCTTCTAATGCTCTGGGGAACAATGAATAGACAAATCTGCATGGATTTTACGTTTTATCATCATTGGTAGATAAGGTATCTTTTAAAAGTAACAGCATGTCCCTGGGTCTTGTACTTTTGATGGAGAAGTTGTTCATGAATACGCATACGCCAGAGAGATGCCATAATGTCAGCTGACATAAAAAGTTCAATATTTAACTTGCAATTTCTCAGCCATTTCTTGATGGATTTTTATGCAACATAAACAAGCAGAAGTGCTGTAAAAATAAACCTTTCTAATGATATATAATACATATTATTTCTAGATTACATTGTTGCTGAGATATTAGTGGAAAATCAGAAGTTATTGACACTAGTTATCCATGGTCAGGTGGTGCCGTTGTATACAAAAACAATATATCCTGCTCTGTATATCCAACTATACGGGTCACATACAGCGCACAGTGGAATATGTTACTGCTCAAGCACTTTGAACTGTCTTTTTTTGTACCCATCTTTGAATTCATTATAGCTCCCTGCCTGAGCAGTATTAAATTAATTCTTGTGTGGTAACTCCTCACAGTTTTCATCAGAAATGCAGTGAAAACTACCAAAACGCTAGATAAAAGAGTACAATTTCTTCAGATTTAGGCTTTATTTAAAATATTTGCAGTGTAAGTTTACAGTTTTTCTTAAAATGGCGATTTTGATAGACATTTTTAGACAAAGATATCGGCAACTCTGTTGCAAAACAACAAAGTTACCAATAAACAATTAATGTACCCTGACTACCACCAATGCAGAACCGTAATGATTCCGGGATCCTGAAAAAATGGGTGCTTTAGTAAATCCCCAATCTAATAGGCCTACTTACAGGAAGTAAAACCTATGAAACCAAAATATGGCAGTTCTGATCAATGAAATCACTATAAAAGTGATAAGGGATAATATGGGATCAAACTTTAAGTTTCTTCAGATTGAGGGTCTATCTCTTAGAGCTGAAACGATTAGCAAGATTTACTAGCTGGCTAGTCGCTTGCATTAACTGTCAACTAACTGATTAACTGTTTTCGAGGTTTAGCATGTACAAGAAATACCGAAAACGTCATATGTTATATGTTCCAGATGTAAACAAACAAAATGGCGGTTCGCAAGATGCCAGAAAAGGAAAAAAATCACCAGATTGTTGGGTAAATTGACCAATAATATAATATTTCGATATTTTAAAAATACAATACAGATAAAATGTTTTAATTTGATACCTTTTATGGTCTTAACTCGAAATATTCATAGTTTTAACAATCGCGTAAAATCCCCATGTTTTAATATATATTAGAAGAGAGTTAACCGATTTCACAATATTCGCGTTGACTAGTGCTTTGATAACCTAATAATCGATTATTACGAATAATCATTTCAGTTCTACTATCTCTACCATTTAAAGTTTTTCTTCAATTATATATGCTAACAACTGAGATGGTGGTTGTAAAGTATCACTGTGGTGTTTCAGTAAAATACTCTTGAAAATGAGATACAAAAATGAAAAAGCACCCTGACCTTTTTTGCAGGTTTGCTGCACCATGGTCACTAGCATCATGGCAACCATGTCTTTTGTGAGCACGACATTCCCCATCTTGGTCTTACTACAGATCTGACCTTCTGTCACTGGGTTATTCAAGTAGAGCCACAGTTCTCCATCATAGTGTTCCCAAAGCATGTCCAGGTACCTGTATAAACAGTAAACTATGACAGAGAAGGGAGGTAATTTCTTTCTCTCATCTACTCATTGGTCAATACTCTCCTCTGTAACAGGTCAGTGAACAAAATTAACACCTTTTATTAACACCATTTCTAAAAGCAGGTTTAAAAAAAGTCATAAATGGATCCTAATGTACTTCTTATCAACATGGTCTACATGGTGTACATAAATATTGTTGGTACAAGATTACAAATATTACTTATATTTTAAAATAATAACTCATAATAAATGCAAGTACTGTTAGTCCTCTGTAAAAATAAAAACCACAGGTTTTATAAAAATGTTTATGATCTAAGGTTATACTCCAAGTCATATGTGAAAATACTCTTAGGGGTCTCATGCATCTTATGTAAGTCTTGTATAAATAATGCAAATGTCATGCACGTTAAATATATTGCAAATATGACATATTACAGGTTTTAGTTAATATAGCGAGTCTTATGTAAAAAGAGAGTCTTATGCAACACAGCAAGTGCTGTATCAAAAATGTTAATTCAAGTGCTACCTTTCCGAGAGATGCTTCATGATGCTATGTTCGCCCGTGTCACCCCAAGACACAGATTTCTTTGAGCTAAGGGTGGAGCTCATGCTACACAGTGATATGTTGTCTTCATCCTGCTGGAAACCTTGCATCTGAAGCGAGGTAGGTGTGCCACTTCTACTCCCCCTGAGTGTATTGAAAGCTGAAAAGTTATCCATAGATAAGCTACCAAGCCCTACTCGTTTTACTGGAACACTGGGGCAATTACTATCCTTGATATTGCTTCTAGCTGAACCATGGGGACGTTTGAGCAATTTTGTTGAGCGGTTCACAATATGCAGGAACTTAATGGCAAACTCCTGTTCTTTACTGGCAAACTCGGCCACATCTGCATCCTGTTGTGATAAGTCTGGCACCTGGATACTGTTGACTTTTGAAATACTAGATGCCATACTCACATTGCTGCCAGTTTGTGTGTAGTAATCCGATGACTCCAGGCCTGAAGCAGGCCGATACTTGCCTGACTTGCCACTCAAATGATCTGACCAAATGTACTCTTGCAAAGGACTGTTGAGAAGTCCATACAAGAACTCTTCACTGGCTGTGAAGAACTCATGAGTCATAAATGCTACATACTTCGACCTCTCATGAGCCAACACCTTTAGCACCTCTTGAAATGGCTTGGGTTTAATTCCTTTCACCAAGACTTTGACTGAATTGTACAGTGGCGCACTTAAAAATGTCCTGACATTTGCTGGTGTATGATAGTTATACTGGATTGTGAGGGATCTTTTCACATTAGTGAACAAGTCAGATGGGGTGTTACTCTGCATTTGGACAGTGGTCACAATAGAATTGAATTCTTCCAGGCCCCGTGTAACTCCCCACAAGACTTCTTGACTCAAATGACTAGGATCACAATGAGAGAGAACACGGAATCCTAATGTTAATAGTCGGTCTGTCCACCAAATGGCACAGTTCCTTAAGTAGAAGAGCTTGTCGCGAATGAGGACCAGCTCGCCCGCGACAACTGGCAGATGTGGTCGGAGCCACTTGTCCATCAACACAAGCTGCTTCAGAGAGTTCCAGTGACTCATATGCAGCCGCAGGTTATCACAGATCTCACTGAGAGAGTCCATGTGAGTGGTGGGAGGTGACTGTAGCTGGTTTTTGCAGATGGCTCGCCAGGTCTGATACTCCTCCTTGACTAAAGTCTGCAGGTTCTGTACAAACATCACCATTTGGTTGATCCGCAAGGTGTACTCCCTCATAAATTCCAGCTTGGCTTTCAGTTCAAGGTGTCTTCGCAGTTCTTTGTATTTATGACCAAAGGCCAGACCCCTCTGACAATGTGAAAATGGTGAGGCCCCTTCAGAATTCCTTTTACACACATGGTTACCAGGCTGAGAAATTCTGAACAGTTTCTCAAATGATTCTGCTGCGGAGTAGGCATGTTCTGGCATGAAGTAATAGCCCCTCTCATAGTTTTCATACTCCTGTATCAGGTTATCTACCTCTGATTCATCTCCAATATCTGGCGGCTCTTCAAGATCCACACTTTGTGCTCGTCCAATAGAATGCAGAGGAGGCAATCTACCAAGTCGAGGAAACGCCATCACTTGCTCATATTTTATTGTCACACAGACTGAAAATATAAAATTCAATGAGTTGCACAGTTTGTAGGCAAATCTTCTATTATCTGTACCAGGTTAGTAAAGTATTTCTACTGTTTACAGGATTCTTACTGCACGAAATTGATACTTATCCTCTAACACACTAAGTGACCAAATGGATCAATCAAAACATAGAAATGGAGCTGTGATAAAACCATATGTAGTTGAAGATTGTTAAGGTAATGGAAAAACAAGTCTAAACTGGTAGGAGTTAAGCTTAGTCCTAAAACTGAGCAGGCCAGTTTGGCATCCAGTCTTAGCTGGCAACTTATTTCACTCATCATCATGTGTGAGCCACCAACTTGGTAACTGCTTCTGTGTGTTTATGCAGGCGGAGGATGATATGACACTGTCAATTTTTACACGTGAAATTACGAGGGAAAGCAGGGAAGGCAGTAGTACTTCAGTATTCAAAGCCTAATAAATGAAAAGTTTATACCTGAAAATGATTTAGTATTCCATTGGCAGTTGAAGTAAGAGCAAGCCTATCATATGAATATACCCACCCCACAGCTCAGGGAAATAGTTTTCGACACCATGATTTATAGAAGAAGTGAAACAGTACAAAGATCAGGAGACTTTCACAGCAAACAATGTCAGCTATGTAAAGGTCCAAATGATGTTAACAGAAAAAATAACATTTACGAAAGAGAAAATGTCTGTAACTTATGAAGCTGTAAAATTTAATAATTGAAGTATAGCTACCAATAGAAAGGGGGGGGGGGGGCACAATTAAGTAATAGTACATATAATAATCAGTTATAGCAATCCCATGATTTAGCATACCTACACTCCCACCAATGAACCATCCAAGAATCAACTTTCTACAGTTTCTACAGACAAAATTTTAAAGCTTAAGGTCACTACAACAAGGTCAAATGACGGTCACATTATATTGTTGCTTACTTACACCCTCTAACCAATGTCCCTAAAAAACATGAACCTCCTACACCTTATGGTTTCCGAGAGAAGATGTTCAAGTTCATGATCACTACAGCAAGGTCAAAAGTCAAATCAAGGTCACACCATGATCTTGCACACCTAAACCCGTAACTAATGTCCATACGAAGTATCAACTTCCTGCACCTTACGGTTTCCGAGATATAAACCGGACAAGATTTTCAAACTCAAGGTCACTGCAGCAAGGTCAAATCAAGGCCACACCATGACGTTGCACACCAGCATCCCCAACCAATGTCCCCACCAATTTTCAACATCCTGCATTTTTACAGTTTCTGATATATAGCCTGGAAAAGATTTCAAGCTCAAGGACACAATGGCAGGGTCAAAGGTCAAATCAAGGTCACACCATGATGCTGCACACCTACACCCCCCAACCAATGTCCCTACCAAGTTTCAACTTATTACACCTTACGGTTTCTGAGATATAGTCCGAACATCATTTTCAAACACAAGATCACTATGGTAAGGTCAAAGGTCAAATCAAGGTCACACCATGACGTTGCACACCTACAACCCCAACCAATGTCTCTACCAATTTCAACTTCTGAGAAACAGCCTGGAAAACTTTTTCCTGCCACCCGAGCGCCTGCCCACTGGCCCACCCATCCAGACACCATGGATGAAAAAATACCCACACAGTCCTTAAAGCCTGTGGGGTAAAAAACCAAAGTTTGGATAATAGAGCTTCCATTTTATTAACAATAAATTATACTTGTTTAATAAATGTTGAAAAACTACAATGAAATGAGCTGAAATGTATTTTCATGAAAACTGTGTAGTTGGGCAGAGCTTCAAATTTGGTATCCCATAAAAACTAATCAAAATAGAATTTAGCACTCCTAGAGTGCGGTCCACTGTCAAGACAGCCAAGTATCCTCATATTGTAATATCACCAAAATTTTTTTTAGTATTTTGGGAATAATCGCAACAATAAACCAAAATCAATGAAATTGGGAATGATGAAAATTCCAGATTTTGGGGATTTTTTTTTTTTTTGTATCCAGAATATGACCTGGATCTTTCCCCAAACTTTAATCATTTCTTTCCTTTTGTCAGACCATACCCACATAAAAATTTCATAAGATGCTTTTACTAGTTTTGGAGTAAACAGGAAACAGACACAGATAAACAAATTAACACACCCAAAAACATAACCTTCTTGGTGCAGGAAATAAGTTTAGGAGAGTAGCCTCGGCAGGCAAGAACCCCAGCCCGCAGGTACAGCTAAATGGCCAACAACATTGAGATTTGGGAAAAACTTCTGTTGTAAGAAGTACAGAGAACCCAGGAGAAGGTGAAAATCTGTGCAGGTGTTTAGGCTGTGGAACACCCACAAACTTGAAGACCCAAAAATCTTAACTGTTGCCAACTTGCCATGGCAACAGTTGTTACCAGATACCCCCAAATTTTAAGACCCGAAAATCTTAAAAGTGTTGCCATGGCAACAGTGGTACCTTGATACCTCCCAAAACCTAATCAGCTCTAGATCCTCTAGGGATAAACATATCCTGAAAATTTGGTGAAAATCCGTGAAGGGGTTTAGGCTGTGAAACACCCACAAACTTAAAGACCCAAAAATCTTAAGTGTTGCCAACTTGCCATGGCAACAGTTGTTACCAGATACCCCCCAAAACCTAATCAGCTCTAGATCCTCTTGGGGTAAACATATTCTAAAAATCTGGTGAAAATCAGTGCAGGGGTTTAGTCTGTGGAATACCCACAAACTTTAAGACCCGAAAATCTTAAAAGTGTTGCCATGGCAACAGTTGTTACCGGATACCCCCAAAACCTAATCAGCACTAGATCCTCTTCGGGTAAACATCCCCTGAAAATTTGGTGAAAATCCGTGCAGGGGTTTAGGCTGTGGATTACCCACAAGCTTTATGCCCGCTGCTGCCGCCTGGACGGTACAGGGGACGACTAAAACCCCAGCCTTTATGGGCAGGGGTTAAAAACTGATACCAAGAACCAAGTAAGAGATTAAAATCAAAAATTACTTTAAGTCATTATATTGTACAGGATGAACTAGAAATAAACTTTTTAACGAGTAAAATGAGGGAAAATATGACAGGCAATATCAATTAAGAATGGCCTTGACAAAAAAATACTGGTAACTTATTTCTGGTTGAAGAAGTTCCTATTATAAGACATATTCAATTTGGCCTTATATTTTTCTCTATTTATTTATTTGTCAAGAATTTGAGCAGAACAGATCAGTCAATACAACACTCCCACTCCAAGGAATTTGCCTTGGCATGTTAGTAAAGAGGTCATGTGGACACAAATCATTAAGGTATGCAAGTAGTGGTGTGGGTCTCATGTTGAGCAGTCCCTGTTTCATTAAAGTGATCTGTTTATTCAACTAAAACAATCTTCGCATGTAGAGTAAGAAATCTAAAATTCGCCATATATCTGAAATTCGCCACATGCGAAAATACTAATAAAATAAATGAATTGTGGTGAGATTTGTTGAATGCATAGTAAATTAAGGCTTTTTGAACTGAAAAATACCAATTTTTAGACAAAAACATCATTTTCTTCATAAAATTAACTAAGGTTTTAGAGGTGGCGAATTTTAGATTCCTGGCGAATTTTAGATTTCTTACTCTATAACACTCTGCATTATATGCTGACTATGCATTTTGTTATTTCCATAGATGACACATACATGTGTAGCTGTCCCTTAATTATGAAATGTTTGGACCTGTTAGGAAATTACACTAACTTGGTCTTGCAAGTCAGAATTTATTGTAAACTCTGCAGAATGTAAAGTAACAATTTATGCAGTGTTTTCTCTTTTAAGCATGTTGGATTGCAATTTTATGTAATTGCAAAACATGAAAACAATTGGTAGTATCACATCAAAAAATGTCACAGCAACTGATTCTATCCTATTTGGCTATTTGGGTAGAAGTACCCTGAGAAATGTGTACTAGACATCTAACCTATGGTAATCTTTAAATCAAAGCCTTCCTCAACAGAATTTAGAGCAAGAAATCTAAAATTCGCCACATATCTGAAATTCGCCATATGTGGAAATACTTATAAAATAAATGGATTGAGTTAAGATTTGTTGAATGTATAGTAAATTAAGGCTTTTAGAACTGAAAACCACCAAGTTTAAGACAAAACCTCACTTTCTTCATAGAGTTAACTAAGGGTTTAGATGTGGTGAATTTAAGATTCCTTACTCTAAACATTTCTTGAAGAAACCATCTATGAACATTCTGTAATGCTTTGCTGCATGGGTATATGTGACTTTGTATACTAATAACAAAGCTAACTAGACCTAGCGCATCGGAGAACCGATGCAAATTGTATCCACCGTAAAGACAATGCACCAAAACCTCTAGGACCAATAATAAGCGAGTTATAAGCACTTTTAAGTTTGGCTGTCCTCATTTGACCTTCAAGGAGGGGCCCAAGGTCAAATCCGACCACGCCAGAAGATTCCCAGAACATGATTTCCTATATGTTGGTTTACTATCCCAAACATCTAGGACCAATAATAAGCGAGTTATAAGCACTTTTTAGTTTGGCTGTCCTCACACTTGACCTTGAAGGAGGGGCCCAAGATCAAATCCGACCATGACAGAAGATTCCCAGCCCATGATTTCCTGTATGTTGGTTTACCATCCCAAACCACTAGGATCAATAATAAGCGAGTTATAAGCACTTTTAAGTTTGGCTGTCCTCATTTGACCTTGAAGGAGGGGCCCAAGGTCAAATCCGACCACACCAGAAGATTCCCAGCCCATGATTTTCTATATGTTGGTTTACCATCCCAAACCTCTAGGACCAATAATAAGCTAGTTATAAGCACTTTTAAGTTTGGCTGTCCTCGTTTGACCTTGAAGAAGGGGCCCAAGATCAAATCCGACCATGACAGAACATTCCCCGCCCATGATTTCCTATATGTAGGTTTACCATCCCAAACCTCTAGGACCAATAATAAGCGAGTTATAAGCACTTTTAAGTTAGGTTGTCCTCGTTGGACCTTGAAGGAGGGGCCCAAGGTCAAATCCGACCACACCAGAAGAATCCCAGCCCATGATTTCCTATAGGTTGGTTTACCATCCCAAACCTCTAGGACCAATAATAAGCAAGTTATAGGCACTTTAACCTTTGGGTATCCTCGTTTGACCTTGAAGGAGGGGCCCAAGGTCAAATCCGACCATGCCAGAAGATTCCCAGCCCATGATTTCCTATAGGTTGGTTTACCATCCCAAACCTCTAGGACCAATAATAAGCGAGTTATAAGCACTTTTAGGTTTGGATATAATCATTTGACCTTGAAGGAGGGGCCCAAGGTCAAATCCGACCACGCCAGAAGATTCCCAGCCCATGATTTCCTATAGGTTGGTTTACCATCCCAAACCTCTAGGACCAATAATAAGCGAGTTATAGGCACTTTAACCTTTGGCTATCCTCGTTTGACCTTGAAGGAGGGGCCCAAGGTCAAATCCGACCACACCAGAAGATTCCCAGTGCATGATTTCCTATATGTTGGTTTACCATCCCAAACATCTAGGACCAATAATAAGCGAGTTATAAGCACTTTTAAGTTTGGCTGTCCTCATTTGACCAAGGTCAAATCCGACCACACCAGAAGATTCTTAGCCCATGGTTTCCTATACGTTGGTTTACCATCCCAAACCTCTAGGACCAATAATAAGCAAGTTATAGGCACTTTAACCTTTGGGTATCCTCGTTTGACTTTGAAGGAGGGGCCCAAGGTCAAATCCGACCATGCCAGAAGATTCCCAGCCCATGATTTCCTATAGGTTGGTTTACCATCCCAAACCTCTAGGACCAATAATAAGCGAGTTATAAGCACTTTTAAGTTTGGCTGTCCTCATTTGACCTTGAAGGAGGGGCCCAAGGTCAAATCCGACCACGCCAGAAGATTCCCAGCCCATGATTTCCTATAGGTTGGTTTACCATCCCAAACCTCTAGGACCAATAATAAGCGAGTTATAAGCACTTTTAGGTTTGGATGTAATCATTTGACCTTGAAGGAGGGGCCCAAGGTCAAATCCGACCACACCAGAAGATTCCCAGCCCATGATTTCCTATATGCTGGTTTACCATCCCAAACCTCTAGGACCAATAATAAGCGAGTTGTAAGCACTTTTAAGTTTGGCTGTCCTCGTTTGACCTTCAAGGAGGGGCCCAAGGTCAAATCCGACCTCACCAGAAGATTCCCAGCCCATGATTTTCTATATGTTGGTTTACCATCCCAAACCTCTAGGACCAATAATAAGAGAGTTATAGGCACTTTTACCTTTGGATATCCTCGTTTGACCTTGAAGGAGGGGCCCAAGGTCAAATCCGACCACACCAGAAGATTCCCAGCCAATGATTTCCTATATGCTCCTTTACCATCCCAAACCTCTAGGACCAATAATAAGCGAGTTATAAGCACTTTTAAGTTTGGCTGTCCTCGTTTGACCTTGAAGGAGGGGCCCAAGGTCAAATCTAACCACGCCAGAAGATTCCCAGCCCATGATTTCCTATATGTTGGTTTACCATCCCAAACCTCTAGGATCGATAATAAGCGAGTTATAAGCACTTTTAAGTTCTGCTATCCTCGTTTGACCTTGAAGGAGGGGTCCAAGGTCAAATCTGACCACATCAGAAGATTCGCAGCACATGATTTCCTATAGGTTGGCTTCACATTGCAAACCTTTAGGACCAATAATAAGGGAGATATAGGCACTTTTAAAATCTGCTATGTGTGTTACTTCGGCACTCCGTGGATGACCTTGAATTAGGAGGTTCAAGGTCAAATGTGTGCAAGGTTGTAGAGGACATGTATATGTGTCATACATATCACCTATAAAGAGATTCAACCTTCTACCTATGAGGAACAGCCAGTAGAAAAATGTAGATTATTTTCAAAGAAATGCCCGTGACGGCCATCTTGTTTTTCAGAATGAGGCTATTTTCCTTCCCAGAAAAGCTTACCCCCCAATGAAGATATCCTGCAAATTTGGTGAACCTAGCTGCTGTTGTTTTCCTCCTAGAGCGTTAACGCCGAAAATCTCTCTACGCGTGGCGGCGGCGGCGTAGCGGACGCTAGTGCTGGGAGATCGCTTGGATTTTCCCTGTCGATGTTCGTATCGGACATTTGTAACCAAACTTCGGACATTTCCGATTATGGAGTCGAAGTGTAAAAAAGACAGATAAAATCAAATATTAAATTATATCAAGTAAAATACACACAAATTGCCACAAATATGACCAAAATATAATCTAAAAGCCATTCACAGACGTCTCCCTCACTAACAGACCATGCTTGATGTATCCTCACTTGTGATTGGCTGATTTTATTATCACCGTGACAACAGTTGGAAAACCCCAAGGTGTTTCTATTTACACATTCACGGCTAGTTTTGTGATTTTAACTGATGGATATTTCAGATTTTTACAAAATATTATGAAGGTTAGCATTTTATTGTGACCAAACGGCTGCAAAGAAATGGATTTAGCAAATATCGGTTTTACTTAAATTTTACCGATCATTGATTGGCAATGAGCCAGCGAGCGATAATACCGAAGTTTGCGAACATCGTCCCAGCACTAGCGGACGCTAAACCAAAGTATCCACCGGATGCTTCCGGTGGATACAATTAATTAATTTTTTTGTCATAATGCAAAATTTAACTTAACTTTTTCCACATGATTTTGAATTTAACTATTACTCTCTATAGTAAACACTCATACTTAAGATTATTAACTCTATTGTGTAACAAAAAAATTATCACCTTAAATAAGCTTTGTGATCCAACAATGCATCCTTATCATATATCCGTGCACAGTATACAGTACTGTATAACTACACATTTTATCAACATTCGAGCATTTTCACATAAATAATAAACCCCAACACAATGTTCTTTCTAATCCTGTATACTGATACCAGTGGGAATTTCTAAAGCATTACATTTTATATTAATAATAATAATAAATATTATTTTATTTATACACAGTCCCTCTCCCCCATTTAAAATCTCCAAAACCATCAGAAGGGTACAGAGGTAGCAAAGTTCTTGGTTGCAAACCTCTTTCTCTGGCTTGCACAAAAAGTAACATCTCACACAATGTGTTTTTGTCTTCCCATAAAAAAATATTCTTGCCTTCACTCCTGCATGAAGATTTGCACATCACCTCATCAAACAAAATTAATTTTTTTTTTTATGAAAACATAATTTTCTCTGGTACCTATAAAAGTAAACATTCCATTATTTAACCCTCTATATTTTATATATTGAGCTCACCAGGCATGTAACCATGTGTGTGTTTTTCAGTAAATCTTGTGCTGATACATGATGACGTGCATGAACATATAGTGTCAGTGAATAACTCTTAAATATGCTAATCTATCATAAATCTACTTATTCACAGAAAATGCAAAAAAAAAGAAGCTAATCAGATAATTTTTTAAACCTAAACTGAGATTCATGGCAAGATAATAGGTCAATAACCCATTCCACTACAACATAAACCGTGGGACATCATGAAAAACATCTGAACAAGACAAATCCATTACATAATGCAACAGGGGATGACGTTCATATGTGGCCCTCAGATCAAATTAACTTAAGTACTGCCTCTCATTTTTTGTTCTCCAAGCACTTACCCAATAAAACCTGGACTCAGAGATAAGCTCCAAAAGCACTACCTTAAATTATTCAACAGTGCAGACTCAAATTGGTCAAAAGAAAGCTTCGTAAACCCAGTTGTAGGTACACATCTGTGACTCACAGGCCCCGAAAGCAACTTGTGCTTGTTTTTGTAAAAAAATCTTGATGCTCTTACTTTTTAGCCATACATACCGTAAATTTCCAAAATAACGCCTAGGTTCAAATAAACGCCTGGTTCAAATTAACGCCTGGTACCAAGCACACAGTTTACAATTGATAAAACGGTTTTTTGTATTTCAAAAGAACGCCTGGTTCAATTTAACGCCTGGTCTGATGCAATTTGAAAATAATTAACGCCCGGGCCATATTTTGAAAAAATACGGTACCTTTTTCCCAAATTATGAGCACAGCTAAAATATGTTGTGCAAGCTAACACTGTACTCAAGATCTACATTGATATCAGAAATACAAAGTTGTGCTATTTCCAGCAATAAACAATTGGGGGTGGAAATGCCTATACGTTATGCATACTTTATACACCTTTGATACATTTAAGGCTATTACGACAATAGGAGGAACCCATTACCAAGAAAATGGTTTCGGTTATAAAATAAACAAGACTATTACAGCATCAGTTATTTCATTCCATATATAAAGGAGTAATAAAATGTATTACAATCTAGGAGACAAAATACCATAAAGAGCCAAAAAATACCTGTTAGTGGCTTGTTACTCACTGAAGGATAGAGCATCAATTCAATATCCTACAATTGGATCTATTTTGTAGTAAAGAACTTTCTGGTTTTCGTTCTGGTTAACAATAGATTAAAAATATTTTGCAAATAGAAAAGGGTAAAAAATTCATACAACTATAACACTAGACAAATATGAGTTAGAAAGAAAACACATCCCACCCCCACCCCCTATAAATACAATTATAGTCAAAACATACCTTGGGATGAAAGAGAGGGATATCTGCTGCAGTTCGATAAATTGATAGTTACATACAATAGGAAAATTACACCAAGTGGTGAATATTTTAAAATTTTATCACAAGAGAAGACACATTAATACAATCTGAGTCTGAAGGATGAGAGTTGTGTGTTTTGTCTTCTCAAGTGATAAATTAAAAACATGCACAAGGAGGGGGGGGGGGGGGATGCATGCTGCTTTCCCTTACTTTTATTATCCACCACATTGCTTTAATAATTTAATATTAAGTAAAACAAGTGCATACTTACAAAAAGAATGTATAAAAGTAGCTGTGAAATGTATACAGATTAATTTACATGTAGGCACCAGTGAATTAAAAACATCAATTTCTAACTTGAGATTTCTAAGTCATTTATACATAGATTTTTATGCAAGACAATGAACAGAAACTCTGCAATAATACCTTTGTAGTGATGAATACATACAATTTGTAGTTTACACAGTTTTATAATTGGCAGTGGGGAATACCACAAAAATATTCCACAGTCTGAATTTCTTGGTATTTAGGTTAAATACAAGCTCATGGTGGACAAAAAAATTATATTTACAATGAGATTATCTTGGCATTTAACACTTTACAAAACCAGCACACCCTATCCTTCCAGCTGTATAAGACAATAAGAACTAGAAATAGGATGCCCTGTTGATAGTAGATGCGAATAGAAACAGGATAGCATAGAAGAACACACATTATCATGTGTAATGTCCACCCCATGAACCTTTTGCCAAAATTGTACAGTAGTCTTACAAGACCCTGTTTCATTTGTAAAATATATCAATGATACTTAAATATTTATTAGTGAAGATGTCAATTATTTCAGCTTCATGCCTTTTTGCATTGGTTGGGTTGAAAATTTTGACGAAATCACTCTATCTTGCACGGTTAAGAAGATAGAAGCAAATTCCTGTTTTTCTATTTTTGGCAAAAATTTGAAAATTCAAAATGGCCGCCATTTTTGGGAAAAGGAAAATTTTTTGAAAATTGCCAAGAGTACATTTCTTAGATACCCTATGGGTCGAAAATTTCAACGAAATAACTCTATTTTGCACAGTTAAGGCCAGTTTGTGTTTTTCCATTTTGGGCAAAAATTCGAAAATTCAAAATGGCCGCCATATGTGGGGAGGGGAAAATTTTTTAAAAATTGCAAAGAGTACAATACTCAAATACCTGTGGCTCGAAAATTTTGACGAAATCGCTCTATCTCGCACGGTTAAGGAGATAGAAGGAAATTTGTGTTTTGCCATTTTTGGCAAAAATTCGAAAATTCAAAATGGCCGCCATTTTTGGGGAGGGGAAAATTTTTTTTAAATTGTAAAGATTACATTCCTTAGATACCCTGTGGGTCGAAAATTTTGACAAAATCGCTCTATCTCGCATGGTTAAGGAGATAGAAGCAAATTTGTGTTTTCCCATTTTTGGCAAAAATTCGAAAATTCAAAATGGCCGCCATTTTTGGGGAGGGGAAAATTTTTTGAAAATTGCAAAGAGTACATTCGTTAGATACCCTGTAGATTGAAAATTTCGACAAAATCGCTCTATCTCACACGGTTAAGGAGATAGAAGCAAATTTGTGTTTTGCCATTTTTGGCAAAAATTCTAAAATTCAAAATGGCCGCCATTATTGGGGAGGGGAAATTTTTTTGAAAATTGGCAAGAGTAGAATTCTCAGATACCCTGTAGGTCGAAAATTTTGCCGAAATCGCTCTATCTCGGACGGTTAAGGAGATAGAAGCAAATTAGTGTTTTGCCATTTTTGGCAAAAATTTGAAAATTCAAAATGGCCGCCATTTTTGGGGAGGGGAAAATTTTTTGAAAATTGCCAAGAATACATTCCTTAGATACCCTGTGGGTCGAAAATTTCGACGAAATCGCTCTATCTCGCACGGTTAAGGAGATAGAAGCAAATTTGTGTTGTGCCATTTTTGGCAAAAATTCTAAAATTCAAAATGGCCGCCATTTTTGGGGAGGGGAAATTTTTTTGAAAATTGTAAAGATTACATTCTTTAGATACCCTGTGGGTCGAAAATTTCGACGAAATCGCTCTATCTCGCACGGTTAAGGAGATAGAAGCAAATTTGTGTTTTGCCATTTTTGGCATAAATTCGAAAATTCAAAATGGCCGCCATTTTTGGGGAGGGGAAAATTTTTGGAAAATTGCAAAAAGTACATTCGTCAGATACCCTGTGGGTCCAAAATTTCGACGAAATCGCTCTATATCTAAATGACGGAAAAAGATCCACACCATTAACAATTTAACAGTTTATAATATTAGGGAACTTTCAAAGGTTTATTACTATAACAAAAATATTTTAATCCAATTTGTAGACATTTGCTTCAGTAATTTTATGCATGCTCATATTACTGACTTATGTTGGAACTGTACCCAGTATTGTTTTTTGTTCTATAAACACTTGATGTATACTTAAAATATTGTAGCCAAAAAAGTGAACCTACCTGTATCTCCGGAGAATCATTGCCTTCAGAACACACATGGTTTCACTGTTTTTCAGTAATATAAATGATAAGGGCATATTGGACAATGGCAAAGCGGACAGGGACACAGAACATGCCAAAAACACTACTTGCATTCTATCAGTGAATGTCAGCAAACAAGTTAATGCTCACTTGCTCATAGTAAGTTTCTTTTTTCACGGGCCTTTTTATGGAGTCAAGAACAAATGCTAATATATCTGCAAAATGGATGCTCATACACATTTGGTTTTAGCCCAGACAGGATGTAATCAAGTTAATTAGTCAAGATATAAACCTTTCAAATATTTGTTGTGATTTTGAAATTAATGGGTCTAACAGTATTTTTAACATTTGTTAATTTGATACAATATGAATATGTTTAGGTGCTGTAACTACAATTTAAAACTATAGTATTATAACTTGACATATGTTCACCTAGTCTTTACTTACATATAGAGCCTTGGCAAAACAAAAGTTAAAACCGGAGATTGGCTTTAAAATATACAATTATATGAGTACACCCATGTATTTGCACAAATGTTTTTCATATCACCCCCCAATATGCAAAGATAAATTACATAATTAAGTCAAACTAAATGAATTTTCCTATTTTGACGATTCCAAAAAAAAAAAAACCCTGAAAATATGCCGTGTTATTATCAAAGTAGGGGATGTAGCTTATTAATCACTGATGTGCATCTTTTCTATGTCTTTTGATTTATCACTCATGTACCAAAATATGATCCATTTGATATTCCAGACTTAATGTTTTATTTTGTAACATCAGATTTATGTATGTTTGTGGTTATGCTTTATATCCTTAAAATAGAAGTGTTGTTTGTTGTAAAAACAATTCTGTGAGGCAAAGTAATTACACTATATTATTTCAAATGTTTGCCGCTAAAAAATAATAGAAACATTTGTATAGCGCGAAATTGATGAAGATCTACTGCTGCACTGGAATCCAAAAAGGAACAGTCCTTAAACCTAGCAAAGTCATACGTTGGTAAGTGCCCACCAGGACAGGATGACTAAAAAGACTGTGCCACTTTTATAATAGACTGGAAATAGGTATAATTATCTGTAATTGTTTTTGTGTCATTGGAGCTGTGAAGTTTTGTGACACTGCTACTTAAGTTAGAGTTAACGTCCTGTACTGCTGTAATATCATAATTTTTAGTGAAAAATACACTTTTTCCAGAAACTTATAATTAAAATTTTAGTACAAATTTCAAATAAGATTATTTTACAAATGCAAGATTGATTATTGCTTCTTTTTAAAAATATAAGTCGATAATCCTGTTAACCAGAAAAAATAATGATTGTCAATATGAACAAATGTAATATTTTTTCCATCCATGATAAACAAAGTCTTTATATCTGTTATCTACTAGTGAATTTAAAATGTAATCAACACCAGGGAAGGATCTGTTCAGTTGGTCATGATCATATAATTTTTTACTTAATGTCAATTTTAATTAATGAAAATATTTCTTTTAACAAATACCTTTTAAAAAGTCTCAATATAGTATCCCTTTCCAACAGTTTATAGTTGAAATGAATTGTCATAACATTGTCATAATTTATGGCTATTTTTCTACGAGTATGAAGACCAATGGATTACCCAACAACAATAATATGTCAATTGGTTTTTAAGCACGAGCTTTAGTGAGGCTCGCACTTCTAGTTACTACATCAAAACAAATTTAATTGGTTGCTGGAGTGGAGAGTCTACAGACAGGACAATCATAATGAATGTAAGCAGTTTTCTTTTTGTCCACTGCAACTGCAGATTTATGTGCATCTTTGACCACAGTGACTCATCACCATCAACTCATACTCGCATCTTGTACAAAATTCTAGAAAGATGGAGGGTGTCGACAGGAGTTCACTGTAAATACTATAAAAACTACTTGATACACTTGCATATGCTATATGTCACTGGATACATATTTGAATAGTACTTTTGCTCAGTTTTATTGCATTAAAAGCTATCCATAAAATGACAAAATATTGCCAAAACAAAACTCGGAACAATAACCCTACTGGCCTTTTCCATGACCATTTCCATAGATGGATATCAAAACTTTCGTGTTTCTGGCCACTTAGTTAGACATATGCGTGAATCCATGCATTTAACTACACCGATAAAAAAAAACAGACAAAATTCTTTTTAAAAAGTACAGTTCAGTTTGTTATTACAGCTCTGGTTTGCACAACACTTCTTCAGATATCTTAATGCATATACAACTATAATATAATTTTAATTTGAAAAAATTCTATAAGTTACAGCAGGGGAGTCTTGCAGACATGACAATCATAACAGACAGGATGAGTTTTACCGTCTGTCTATTGTACTATGTGACCGTGAGACCATCCACCTCTGCAGCAGAGATTGATTTATTATTGCAATCACAATGGGAAAGACGTAGTTTTTCCACTCAGCTGTGCATCAACTTTATTCATCAGGAGAGTCTTAAAGGCAAAGCTCCAGTTTATATGGGATCCACACACCTGTTAAATGGACCCAAAGATCTAAGTGTATACCATATCCTGCATGGGTGTTTACCAGTAGGAAACAAAAGGAATTTCCAACCTTTTACATATCGTAGTATATATATATACAACAAGGATAACATGGTACCGTAGCAACTTACTTCTGAAATTCAGGATTACACCGGTGGATGGTGAATCGGACAGGACAGTCAAGTCGGACACCAATGTAAATTGCACTGAAAACCCAGGCACTAATATTCTAATATTCAATAAAAATGCTCTGTCACATGTTATGTTTGTATCCGACTGGATTGTCCCATCTGATTTGCTGTCTATAGGTTTGTAGATCACTAAACAGACAGCGGACCAAATATCAAAACCACTTCATTCAGGCCTACTACTGGTCCGCCTGTGAAGATGAAAGTTCACAGTAAAGAAGTGATCGAAAATGTGAATACATCGAAAACCCATATATCGGATACTGTATATATACTGCTTCCCGCCATAACTTGGGACACCTTTGACACAAAATTCTTATTTGTAGTTAATATGTGATTTCTGTTTATTAAAATATGCATTGACTCAAGCACAAACTATAAATTAATGTATTTTAACAGGAAAAAGTCAAAACAGCAAAAGTTTTATAAGGGTTTTTAAGGGGCAATAATATGACTTCATCATAAAAACAGCGCCCTAACTTGGAAAAAATTTGCATACACAAATTGCCAAAGGTATGGTAATCCATGGGGTTTTCATAGCAGTAAACATTTTAAAGACTTGTAATTTCTGACAACTTTGAAGATCGATTTTACATTAATTTACAATGAAATATGAATTAATATAACATTTGAAACATATTATTTTATAAAAATGTAACATCCCGTCACTGTTAAATCCTTGGTTAAATATAGAAGTTATTACTAGCACTATATATCACAAGAACTTCAAAGACACAAAAATACCACAACTATCCACAATGAATGGGTTTTCTATGTGACAACGTAAATGGACAATGCTGAATATCACAAGTTCACAACTAACACAACCAATATTATCAGACATAAAACAACAATAAAATCCTCAAATTCGCTGGTTCAATGTGGCTGCATATTCATTCTAAAATATTGTGAAAATGCCATCCAAAAACGAGGCCGATCGAAACCCGTACATCGGCTATACCCATAAATTATTTCTGTTGTCACTGCGACTTACTCATTTGGTATGCAGAAATAATACACGAGTGTGGGCGATAAAGAACAACTATTATTACACATTTTTTCTTCCGGTTTGTGCCTAGATGAGGTTTGTGCCATGAAACGGCACCAAGCAGTACGTATACTGTACACGGGTGGTCACGAAGATAAACGGTCATAGAGATAAACTGTCTTCAGAATTCTGTAGTCTAAAGAGCAGCACAACACAAACCAAATACCAGATGTCTTGATAAGCTTTCTTTGATTGTATATTCTTATTTAGTTTGTGTGATTTTATTGTTTACACCACTTAGATTTGAACAATTCTGAAGACCGTTTATCTCTATGACCGTTTATCTTCATGACCACCCGTGTACCGGTAAGAAGACCACGGTGTAATTTCCTAATTTAAGAAATATTCTTACAATATCTTCTTGGGGTGTCAACGCAAAACACAAGGCACCACTTGTGATGTTATATTACCCAAACCCAGTGTCATACTTTGGTGCTACAACACGTTTTCAGTAGTTTTCACCTAACACATTTTGTTGCCAATAAACATTTTTCTGTCAAAATAAATACGTGGAACATTCTGAACCACACAACCCAGAATGTCCAAAAGTTAAAGTCGTAGATAAGATTTCTATCAGACTGTGCTTGCTCGTACCTGCATGCATGTTTCTTTTGTGTCATGAAAGGACAAAGTAAATGGACTTCCGAAAATTTTATATTTTTTCATTGTAATAACATACTTAGCCATTGTTGCATGATAACCTTATATTTTTGTTTATTCCTTTCACTGTCTGCCATGAAAATGTTATAAATACAAAATTTCCTTCATCACCTGAACATGTTCCTGTTAAGGACCTGAATTTCACACAGGATAGATGTATTTGCAAATGACGTTACACTAATAGTGTTATAGATGTATTTGCAATTGACTATACAATATCCACAGTCCGATCTAAAAGTAGAACACAAAATTACATTTTATATTTGTATCTAAATATTTATGAATGATTACAATTTAATACTTGCCAATAAAGAGTTACTCTTATTGACAATAAATTAGTATTTATAGTTTTATAGTGAATTAATAATTTATAGTTTTACATTATTTTTTTAAAAGTTGATAGGTTGAGCCAATCTATAAGTGGATAATTTGTAAAGTTGTAAAAATCATTTATAAATTTTTATTTCATCAGAGAAACCCAACAGAGGGTGCATTCTAGTCCAGCCTGAAAATATAAACATCAAGATGATTTGTAAAGAAAGGCTGTATCCTGTGAAAAAAATATATTAGGGAAGCTTGCGAAATAATTCTGCTAAACTTATTGAATGAGGATAAATTAGGGATAAGTTTAATTTCATAACAATAAAAACCAAGGATTAAAATTTAATTACAAAAAAATAATGATAATCATAAAGAAAGAAAAAAAGTTAAAGTGTAGTCTATTTAATGATTACCAATGACATTTAATTAACTATTATAAGACATGAATAAAAAGGCCTGTCTGGTACATCATAGGAATAAATGTCATTTTGGATTTTTTGGATCTAGAGCCTTACACATCACAAATAACACATGAAAGAGTTTAAGTTTTAGGATAGTCTGAGCAACTCTTATAACAATATTATTATTAATTTAGAAAGTAACATGTAATAAAGGTGAGCTTATCAGATTTTGGCTATGTACCTTGCATAAAAATGTTTTTATTCATAGATATATAACAACTATATGTTTCACCTGGGTTGCTGGTGAAATATAATACATTCTGGATGAACAGACATTTCATTGTTTTCTATCATACATGTTAAACAGGATTTAGAAAAAATAAACATATATTCAATAATAACTCTTTCATGACAAGTACATTCATGGTTATTTCTTTCGGACACAGTCATGTTTAAATAGTAGTATGTGTTATAATGTCTGACATTTCCATACAGAAAAAATATAATCTGTCATCAATTGAGTATATTTTTTGAAAGAGTTCACGTCAGTTTACGGAACCTGTGATTGTAACTACACTAATTATATAAAATGATTGGTATCATACAGGAAAATTGCATCTGAGTCTGTAGATTGTTGAATTGGCAACAATTGAAATAAAGTTCTACCTCTTTTCTGTGATTTTGAATTGACGATTTGTATAAATATATATTCCTTATTGAACAGTTTAGAACCAGTCTGGGTTGTGTGAAGTAGGTTTTTTTTTCCTACTGAAATAACTGCTACTTATGTGCACAAATAATATTCAAGTTAAGTTTCGTGTTTGTTTTCTTTCTTTTTCTTTTTGTTATCAATAATACAAGTATAACATGTACAATTCTCATTAAAACTAAGTAAAAGATAAATTCACCAAGACATAATATTTCAAAGAAGAAAATTTGTGAGGTATACCAGTATTATACAATATGTATGTGTTGGAGCCAAACTTGAAATCGCACCAATCTTAAGATTGACATTAGCCCTTAATATCCTAAGTTTGGCTTCTAGTCTTAAGACTGGCTGGTCAATGTTAAGATGGGCTGGGACAAGCTAGCCAATCTTGAGATTGGCCAACCTATCTTAAGATGGGATATTCATAGTAGTACGTCTGATTTAGATTTTTCAGTCTCTATGTTTGTCTTTGTTATATTTTCCTTGTATATGTAATGAATATACCACTCAAGAGTGAATCCAACACAGTGTGATCTATGTATTTAAAATTCCCATTTATAATATTTTAACAAACTATGTGGAAATAATGCATATATTTATTTTATGATCCATTACAACCTCATCAGTTTTTAACCTGATGAAATGCATTTCTTCTATAAAAACTGGGCATGTCATCTTAGAATATTATACAGGAAGCTCTTCCTGTCTACAAGAGTAATATCAAACTTAATAAATGTGGGATCCTGTAACTAGAGTTAGGATTTAATATGGCTACAACTTCCATAGCTTATTTTAATCACCACCCCCCCCCCCCCCCCCAAATTGTTCTGTCAAATACTGACTGACCAGAGACTGAAAAAGATTAAATATAGTCTACCTGTTCAGACAGTGAACAAATCAATATCAAAGGCATGGTTTCCTATTGAGACTAAAGGGGAACCAATAACAAAAGGCCGTAGTAAATCCAGTTAACTAATCATTGAAAAATCACATACAGGCCTTATATCCCCATTTCCATACTAACAGGAAGCCATTCTTTTCATGCTAATTTGATACTATCTTAAGAGATGGTTAATTGTTTGCAATCATTCCTTGTTGGCCTTTTTGGGAAGAACAATAGCTTCTACTAAAACAACTTACATATATTCTTTACTTTCAGTCTGGCACATAGATTTCCCCGCATTTTACAAAATACATGTATTGTAAATTGGGAGTGAATACATAATTCACATTTTGTTGAATTCACTCATACAATAAAAATATTATAAAAAGATTTTCTAACAACTTCTCCAATGCTTTTAATTTCTGCACCGAATACAATAATCAACCATTCAATTCAAAACCCTTGTGTAGTTGACCCCAGATGGTAGAAAGGATTCTAAATAGGGAGTAGATACATAAAGTGCTACATACGTACACAACATTCATTACACCTACAGAGAACAATATAAATCATATTTTATCTGTGAACATTTCTAAAGCTTTCAAAACTTAGCAATGGCTACAAAATTTCCCATCAAAATGTTTACATCTTAAGATGGGCTAGCTTGTCCCAGCCTGTCTTAAGATTGGCCAGCCAATCTTAAGATTTGAAGCCAAATTTAGGATCCTAGTTTCGGTTAGCACCAATCTTAAAGGGTTACTATCCTTCAAAATTTACTATATCTTTTTTTCCTGTAATCAACTCATATAATGTATTTAAAAACATTGCCCATAGTTAGACCCCTCAAAACAAACCACACACTTTATAAAATGACTTATATTACAAGCCTGTCAAGGTAACAGTACAGACGCCTCACTTCAGCAAATTTACCATTTAGCTGGTGATCTTATGTCAGCAGTGCCCCACTAGAGAATATGGCTAGAGCATACATAATCATTGAATTTAAAAGTATTTTTTATCATGATAAATGTATAAGGTATATGTCAGAAGGGAAAAAAATGAAAAACAGGCTGTTTTAAAATATTTAAACACCAGCATAACTTAAGAGTACTGAAAGATTACAAGTAGAAAGATACAAGCAGGGCTTATATTTCACAAATGGTGATATAACAAAATTGTATTAATTAACATGATTGAACAAATATTTATTGAAGATAAAAATTAGATGATATACTAACTTCAAAATTACCAGATGCAAAAAAAAGAGAAAAATTCAGATGTGAGTACAGGGAGAAAATTTTAGCAAATATATAAATTGTAATGTTTAACAAGTGTTTGGTGCAATGGGAAGAGCATTGTAAAAATATTTTTGCAGAGAATTTGATTATATTTTTATTTGCATTGAAATAATAAAACATATAAATAATCAACTCAATGATCATTGAAATAAATACACTGGAGTTTTCAGGACAGTTTTCTATGCCAGTATCTTAATAGAATCTGTATGCGAAACAAAAAGGTACATAAACAGTGGAAAACTTTGCTCCTTCTAAACAGGATGTTTTAATATGCTCTGTGTGTATTAAACATGTTAGAGAGTCAACATCAGATCATGTACTTTCAAGTTGTTATCTATAGGTTTCAATGAAGTGGGGTGCTTGTTTTTGTTTGTCTATAGGATTACTCATGAATAGGTTGTTTCACTGAAAACTGGACAGTGTATTAACATCCCATCATTGTGCCTCACCTCAATGTCAATTAGATCCCCTAGATGTGACTCTAGGTTGTATGTTAATGTGTACAGCTCACTCCTGAGTTCACTTCATAGCTTATACATGTACAAGCTTATACACCTCATCACATGTACACATTCTTTCAACAGTTAATTTTAAACTATCAAAGGGCATCAACAACTCTAGTTTAAATGATATTCTTAAATTTAGTTTTAAAAGTTTTTGTTTTATTATCATACAAATAAAAAGCAAATCAAAATAAATCATCTTTGGAAACATGGTCTTCAGTCCAGTCCTGAAAGTTATAATGATTGACACTTTCAATGTACCTTAGTTACCCAATTTACACATAAATTTGTTAATAACCTGCTTAATGTTTTATGTTTTCCTCATACATAATACCAGTGAATATGAAAAAAAACTCTTTAAAATCATAGATGTTTGGTTTGTAGATAGAGTGCACATAACTCTCACTCATGGCCCTCATAACTGAACCTGTGAAAAGCAACCACCTGTGAAGAATAACCACTTTTGCATTTTCCCCTGGGTGGTTGCTCTTCGCAGGTTAGACTGTGTGTGAAAAGGATTTGTATATAAAAAGTAGTTATTTTGTCTAGTTTTGGACCCTTTAAAAAATTACAAACTAGATTCAGACATCTGAATTTTCTTCAGTATTTCTTCTTATAAAATAAGTTTATGAAAAAAATGAAACACATCTGGATTGAATTGATGATATTCATATGACATTGCTAGGTTTTCAGAAATGATCAATTTAATACTATAAATTTTAACTGTTTTCAAATTATGCCATATGTGGTGGAGCCTAGTATTTATTACTAAATAAATTTTTACTAAATCTTGTCTTATGTTTGTATCATCACCTTTGTGTGTGAAGTTTACAACTTTACTGAATGTGGATACATACTGGGCAGTCATTTTTGAACTCTAATTTTAAACAAAAATAATTTAAGGTAAAATGTCTAATTTCAGTAAAAAAGTCACTCAGGTGGAAAATATTTTGGGTAGATATTGACCCTACAAACAAAATTGGGCAAATTTAATTTAGGTGAAAATAAATTTTTGTGCCAGTACTGAAATTTACTTACTTAAATTCATATATACCATTAATATAAACTTTTATATAACTTTATAAATGAGATATACTAAACATCATTTCAATTTAGAACTACCCATGCTATTGGTCCCACCTATAAAATAAACAAAAACAGTAAAAATTATAAGATGCCTAAATATCCTTATCATGGTGACCAAAATGCAAAAATATTTTCAATATTCCACATCAAACCATGACATAGAGGAACAAAATGATATTTTCTTAGCTGTACACACAGTGTGTGTATGATAAACAGGGGAAAAAATTTGCCAGTACTGTTCTGAACTATACTGCCAGTCTTTGATACCTTGAAGCACACTCACAAATCTGATAACAGAATGTTTATAAACTGCAAAATTTGTTTTCTTGTTAGCTCACCCTTAATGTACTTTATTATAGTCAATATAGTATAGGAAACATGATTAAATTATCCATATCATATCCTTTTTTACAATTCTCCCTGTGTTTACTGTGGTAGTAAAATTGCTACAATTAATGGGTCAGTTTCATTACTTTTCTCATCATTTTGTCAGGTTATTTAATCTTTTTACAGGCTAAACATAAGGCCATGAGTTTTAAAATGAGGCCATTTCAGGTATATTTAGACTTTTATATCTGAGTGACTTACCACATATAAAACAGATAAAATACATAGAGCAAGCATGATGTCAGTGCACACACACTACTGCAGCAGTGCACTTGGCAATTTTCGTGGCTTGGGCTCAGTTTTGCCATATATGGTAAAGGGTGAATTTTCTTTAATTGCTGATTACTCAGTAATTAAGCTATGTTTCAAAATTCTGTTTGGGGAAATGATTTATCATATAGTAATACATGTTTAAAAGGCCTTTTGTGTTTGGGGTGTATTAACCCTTTAAGATTGGCAAGATCTAGAGTTTGGTTCAAACATATGCACAATAACTGCATAATGTGCTCATACATTATCAGTTCTCAAAGTAGTAGTGCATTATAGATCAATATGCCTCAGTATAATTATTGTAGAAAAAAATATAACTGTATGGAGAAAATATGCGAATATACAAGAAGTTCAAAAGTGAAAATAATAAACAAGTGTTACAAATACAATTCATGATAAAGATGTGATATTATAAGAAGATTTTGAAAACATTGGTAACATCTAGGACCTTCTGGTAATCAAAGAAAGTAGATTCAGCTTGTTCAAAATGTGGGATAAATGTTTTCCTAGAGTTTTTACAGTAAACAGTAATTTGTTTTCTCTCTAAACTGTAACTGTGCCTTATTAATTGCAGGGTGGCACTTGAACATATGTACATATGTATATTTTTGTGTGTTATATTTGGGGTACAAATACTCTAGTTCATATTTTTTTGTAAAACTGTGTCTTATAATCAGCTGTACTTAGTGTATAAATTTTACGAACCAATAAAATACATGAATAGAATTTATGAAAAATAGAGTTTTCAGTTCAAGTTTACATATGGGTTAAACAGTTTCACATGTAAATGAGACATTGTTTACTACTTTTTGAGATCTTTAAAGGAATGGCAATGCAAATGGCGTAATAATTGGTGATTCACATGCATTAAACCACACTTTTGGTAACAGACAATAGAAAAAGTGTGAATTCTTTTTCACGAATACACACTTTTTAGCTTCAGAATCCACACTTTTACTTCAGAATCCACACTTTTTAGCTTCAGAATCCACACTTTTAAGGTTGATAATCCACACTTTTTAGAATAAAAATTCACACTTTTTAAATTGTTTACTTAAATGGCCCTGATTATAATGTAATCTGGTGAACATAGTCTGACGATTTAATACTGATTTTTACAAGTGTGTTTTACAAGATATCATTTTAAGGATTTTAACACATATAAACCACAGTTGTACAAAGTATATGAAAATTATATTCATTTCACAAAAAAAGTTTGAAACTTGACACTGACTTTAAATAATCTTAATATTCAGAACAAAAATTGCTTTTAACATTATAAGTAATTTTACTATCTCTGAGTGTATTTGTACTCCAAGTGATTAAATTGTACAACTATCCTGTGAGAAAAATATCCAAATGTAAGATGGAGCATCACAAAGCTTCATTGGTGAACAAGCTTCTTGCGGTATCTTGTATGACTGAAGCACAATTTTTCTTTATCCAACAATCCAAAACATTTTGTGAATAAACAGCAGGTGACGCACATTCATTTTAAATCATTTCACATTGCTGTATCTGAATTGAGATATGCTGCAAATCCTCAGCGAGAAAATCCTCCATCCAAAGTGAAGCAGTGAATGGAATCCATTTTCTTTAAACCTATAACTGCAGACTCGGTACATAGATTTAAATTGAGATCCTGACCTTTCATTACTCTCTGGTTTGTTGTACCTCCAACTTCTCGAGATAGCTTTGCTATCCAGTCCAGCAAAACTGAAAACAATTTTACACAATACAATAAACATTATGTGATGCTAAATCAATTTTGGGGAAAATATTTAAGGATGGTGTAGTTTCTGAGAAATTAGTACAGAATTATGTTTTGTCATTTGATAGTGCAGTCAATAATTTGTATGTTAACATTTATATTAACATTTTGACATATAATTTAAAATTTTATAAAATCTACAAAAAACACAGTAAAATGCAAAGAAAAATAGCAAAAAGTCAAATACCTTACCTTTTCACATCACTGTGTACAGCCCATTTCTGTTATGTATATTTTTCAAAATCCTTTCAACCTATAATCACTGATATTTTTATATTTATTTTGAATAATAAACAGGAACAGGCTTTTTTATATATTCTCACTGAACATGGTTGCAAAGCTGCAAGTTTGACACCATAAATGCTAAGGGCAAATGCACCAGCAGAATACAAAAGATTTAATTAAATCAATTGAACATTTTCAGAATCAACACTTTTTTTTCAATGTTCAGGTCACCACATTCAATATAATTAGAGATTTAGGCCATGTATATGTAACATTGGTTTTTACATGGCCTCTTTTTGTGGTTTAAGCCAGAGAAGCCAGATTTCTCCTACACATAATATCTTTCACATTAAGTATGTGTTTTCTAAGAAATATCAGATGGCTAAAATAAAACCACAAAGCGTAGTGAACTTACTGTGGCTTTCTCTCTTTTCAATCCATGAATTTAAAGTAAATGACACTATGTCAATTTGTGAGTTAATTTACCTACATTTTACATAACCTAATATCTTCAGAATGTTATTGATAGTGTTGACACCAACCCAACAATATTCAAAGAAACCACAATTGAAAGATGATCATTCAAAAGCGGTTACCTGTACTAAAGCCAGGATGCCAATTTAATATATCATTTTCTCCACCAAGAGGTGAAGTCAAAAATCAGGACAGTGTCTACTTAATCCAATTGATGACATCGCACCTCAAGGCTCAAATTATCATACTTTTATAGAGCTTAATCACTGTATGAGTAAAATCTATGATATGGGAATATAAGATCTTCAAAATTGGTTAATTAATTAGATGCGCATGGGTTACTATCTGAAGCCTCTTATGAATCCATGGGAAATCAAGACAGAAACCCCTTACCAGATAACTTCATTTAAGCGTATTCCTGAAACATACTGACAATGAAGCACTGTTGATATTATGGAACAGTTCTTTCCAGAGATTAGGGACATTTCAGGAAGTGTTGTTCTTAAATGATTTTTGGACCTGTGCACTGATAGGTTCAAAAGCAGGAATAGTTTTAATGACGTTATCTCTCTACTGTAGCATGTTATTATATTTATTAGTCTGTGTAAACTTTTGGGTAAGAATCAAAATTCTCTGGCAAACCTGAATCAAGAAATTTATCTACCAAGTCGAGTGTTTTAATCAATGGTTTTTAACTGATAAGGTGCAATTAATGATACATCAAAATAGGAGTGATCTGGGAATACTTGGAGTTACTTGTTACCATATTGGCGAAACCTTTTTAAGCGAGAGCCTTGATAGAGCCCGTGCTTCTAGAGATCACTTTTTTTGTCTCTGGACTTTCATGAATTGTGGCGCAGTGTGATAAGTATTTGTCTGCTCAGTTAAGCGGCACTGGGCTACATTAGTATTTGGATGGGTGACTGAGTTATAGACCAGCTGTGGGATGTGTGTGAGTTGGAATTTCTTTGTGTTAACAGACTTTCAGAAATTCTAGTGCACTACTTGGGTCTCTGATGGCTTTGTGCTCGCACTAGGGGACCAAAACACCCTTTGGCCTTTTATTTTGAAGACTGATTCAGAGAAGAGGGTAGTGGTCGTGTTACATTGGATGTTGACATAAGTCAAGCAATACCTGACTCACTGAATATACATTTCTTACATATTCACATGCATCTGCTTACTAAATTGAGTATGGTACAACATGTTCAAACCCTGAAATTATGTTTTAGAGTGGAGATTTTTTATGAAAATATTTCTAACCGCAGAGTACATCAGACGACTATGAACGAAGTGTATTTGCTTGTCTATCTGTTTTCTCATTTCTATTTAATATTTCCGAGAAGTCCAAAAGTAATAAATGAATCTTTCTGAAATGTGTTTTCAAGTGTTTCTTTTATCAGTGTATGGAAGGAGAAAATGTATGAAGCTATAGAAATAATCTGTCAAGCCTACTATGTCTGATGTTATGGGTAGGGTATACACAGACGAGTATGAGCAAAGATATTCAGGGTATCATGTTTGAAGGCATTTGTACACCAGTGTGGATGTTTTGAAAATGGAGTGATATTGGAATACCATATAAACTTCCAATCCCTGTGGAACCCCAAAATTGTGTTGCAAATCTGATAATGATGAGTCAATTTTTTTAGACACTGAGTGTCTTTGCTTGTCTATCTGTCTTCTCATTTGTATTTAATATTTGCGAGAACTCCAAAAGTAATAAATGAATCTTTCTGAAATGGTCTATGAGGGTGGGGGCTGACCAAAGAAAGATGTGACTAAATTTTTGGAAAAATCTGGATTATGTTTTGGATATAAAAATTCCCGAACTTTCAAAGATCCGATTTTTAATGGTTAACTAGGAAATGAATGAAAAGTGCTAACTATGAATATAATACGATGTATAGAGACTATAAATGTGCCTAATTATCGTAACTCTCCTATTGAAAATTTGTTTGACAATTTATAAATTAAAAAAATTAACAAGTAGGCAGTAAAATGACATTTTAAAACAAGTGATATAGATTTATTAGAGAATAACAAACAGCTTAGGTAGGACAGTTTTCATATATGAATTTTCATGACAAGTAATGTAACACTTTACAAAACATACATTCCAACATATTTTCTCATGTTTATGATCATATTTTCACAGGACCAGAAACATCACAAGTAAAAATGTGTGTAAACAAGGCCAAAAGAGTTTTCGGTCTACTAGCTCGAGCTGCAAAGCCATCATAGACACGAGTAGTGCACTGAAGTGGTCACCCATCCAAGTACTAATGTAGCCCATTACTGCTTAACTTCAGTGAAGAGACAGATACTCCTCATGCTATGCCACAATTCATGAAAGTCCACAGACAAAAAAACGTACAAGCATGAGCCTCGCTAGAGTTTGTGCTTGGAAATATATCCAACAGCAAACATGAGTTCAAACCAATCGCTGTCTGCTCAAGATCTAGTATTTTAGTACAGAATTCAAGTAAGCAACAAATTCAATCTTTAGCCAAACTGGAACAGTGAAGTTAGCTGTATTTTGATTTGTCGTATGTCAAACAGGGGGCCAATTTCATGTAAAAATCATTGCTCTCTTAAAATTCTGTGTAAGAATTGTGTCCACATATTTTATTCAATAGTATTACACGTTAAATAACACAAAACAAGCACAAATGAATAACTTGTATCCCAGCCTCAATGTTTAAGCGGTGTACTTTCAGTTTTATTTGTATACTTTAAGTGAAACAAAAATGTCAAGTGAGTCAAAACAAAGGTACCTAGAACTAGAAAGCACTCCTAGGACGCAAACGTCCACAAAGGCAGCTGAGTATCTCCATGGTAAAGTTTCAATCAAACACCGTTTTTAAATTATCTTTGGAGTCATAAAACATGCCAAACCCCAATAATTGAAAATGGGATCGTTAAAAAATAGGAATCTTTTTTAGCATCCAGAGAATGATCCTGATCTTTCCCAATTATTTAATCAATTCTTTCTTTAATCAGGCCCATTCACATAAAATTATAAATATATAACCAGTATTTTTTCACAGTAATATTTTATATTTTTGACACATAAAGATAAATATCCGCACATTTTACTTATGATACTTCCAGTTTGAGCTGTATGTCTTAATCATGTAATTTTGATGCTGAAAAGCCAGAAAAATCTGGTTTTCTGAAAGAAAAATCTGCATAACCATTAAAACATGGGAAAACACAAAGACTTTATTTTAACTGCAGAAAAAAATCCTCTTAAAGATATTGAAACAATGAAAATTATATTGTATTATTGTCACACATTGTAGCAGCTAGATAAATATACAACACTCCAATATATGGAATATAGACTGTTTCACACAATATATAACTTGCTAAAATTTATAACTTTGCCAAAACTTGTTTCAAGTTCCTTCCGTTTATCACCAAAACCTTACCAGCTCTTCCTTGAACTACACTTTGTTTCTGGCTATTTGGTCCAAAATTGTCTAGTAGTGTGCTTTTTTGTGTTATACTTAGGAGAGATTCCAAGAAACGGAGATACTCAAATCTGAATTTTTGTTTATCAAATCTTAGATAAGTCTGAGACTTAATTTGTTTTGTCATTTGATATTCACTGTAGAATGAGCTGTCCTTATTTGTATTTGTATTGTCCAAAATCGATTAGATTTCTTGTGTTTAAAATATGAATTAACACAAGCATTAGATCTTGGTCCTCACTTTTTGTGCCAAGTTCAGGGGTATGCCAAGTTAAGTATTCTGGCAGTATCTGAGCTCTGGTTTTGTTTGTGGATCTCGCAATTGAAGAAAAAGTCTCAGATAAGGGATAAGAGTTTTTGTTTGCTATAAACAGAAATATCTTGTTATTCTGGCCTAAGTTAGCCAGCACACATACACCAAGCCATTTTTACAACACAGACCTTTTCCACATTAACCCACCTGGCTGCCTGGTGTCTCCTTGGTTTACGGATCATATGTTTTCCAATTGCTATGCCATTTTGGAATATTATGTTTTTGTACACAGCAAGTTAATACGGAGGTCAAGTACTTTTAAAGTCTGTATCACATTAAAAAGAGTATATGTCAAAGGTAAAACATCATTGGTTAGAGATACTAATACACTATAATATTCCCTCTTTAGTATCTAATAGTTATTATAATTTACTCCAATTGACAACACCACAATACCAGAATGGACCTAGGTAGTTTAACTTATATTCTAAATATTTTGAACACATTAAAGAAATTTTTTTAAAACACAGATGGAAATACATTTATATCCCGGACAGCATACACTTGTACCAAAGAGGGTATTAGGTGCTGTGTCAGAAGAAAATTACTAGATTCGTGAAAAGCACAAAATCTTATCTCTTAAAGGCACTTTTAAAACAATGCAAACAAATGCCTATGCCATTCCTCAGTACATACATGGCTTAATATATTTTCAGCCGTGTGCTTGTTCTTTAGCTTCTATTTAGTCTGTTATAATTGGTAATGTCCTTTTCTTGGCAAATGGACAGAAGTTGTTTCTTATGTCATCTCTGAAGTAGACATAAACAAAGACATTGACCCAAGGATTAGCATAGCTGACTAAGTAGACAAACTGCTCTAGGTGCAGAAAGTGACCGGTGAACACGTTGATACCACTGAAAAACAGGTACATTTTCCATATATATACAGCTGCGTAAGATAGGCAGAATATCAGCATGACCGCAATCAACATCTGTATGTTTTTAACTGTTCTTTTTTCTTCCTTATCACTCAGAGAGACAGCAGATGGAGTCTTTATCTTCAGTGTCATGTCAGACTTTTGTAGTACTGTGTCCATGAGGATGTGCTTGCTCATACTTTTACGCAGGACTGCTAGAACTTGGCAGTAGCAAATCAAGACCAACAGCACTGGAATAATAAACAATACAGTTAAGTCAACAAAGATAAAAATCTGGTTGAGCTTGATCACAGCCATATCAGCTGTACATGCCCAGAAAGGTCCATTCATGGTATCAACCAGGACCAAATTGTTCAGGAAATAGGCTCTGATAGCATACAGATGACCTAAGATCCATACAAGGATGATTCCAATCAGTCCATGTTTTTGGGTGAAGTTTTTCCTGGAATATTTCACTTCTATAAGCTTTGCAATAGCCACGGAACAAGTGGAAAACACAGAGGAACCTGCACTTCCTTGTCCAGCAAAGTGACACAGTTTGCACAGGTATGGCCCTATCGCTTCACTGGAGAAAAGGCCGGTGATACGTACTGGCATAACTAACAAGGCCACAGAGGTCCTCGCCACTATCAGAGACAGAAGGAACATATTTGAAACTTGTTTGAGAGCATCATTTGAGCGAATCAGAGCTGAGATAGTACAGATATTAAGTATCACTATGAGACATATCCAAAAGATGTAACAAGTCAACCAGAGGGTAGTTTCTCTCTCTGTGAACACCTCGGCTATTGCATCTGGTTCTGCTGCTGTCTCTGGGTGTGCCTCAGGCTCTGGGTTGACTTCAGCCTCTGGATATCCTTCTGGTTCAGCTGTTGATGAAGCCATGGCAATATAGTCTACACATATATCTCACATGATGGTGACACCTGTTTTATATATATATATATATTTCAGTTTTTGTGTGTTTTTACATTGGTGATCCCCCAAAATAACTATCTGACACTGTTTATAATGGTAGTGGATCCTCAGTGATTCAGTAAGTGTTCTTTTAAAATTCCAACAACTAATTTGTCACCATTAGAGTTATCTGTTCCCTAGTGGTTATAATATATAAATTTAGTTTCTCACTAAACTTGCAGAGTCTTTAATGTTGCACCAGCTGCCTCATAGTAGGTGTTTTTAAAGCCACAATCAATGCTGCACTTTATACGTAGTAGAAGTTCCTCAATGTCTAATGGGTAATTAGAAACACTGATGTCCACAGATGGAGGGTTTACCCACAGCCTTGTTTATC
The DNA here is from genome assembly GCA_964017235.1 of Sabellastarte sp. h YS-2021. NCBI lineage: Eukaryota > Metazoa > Annelida > Polychaeta > Sabellida > Sabellidae > Sabellastarte > Sabellastarte sp. h YS-2021. Next base: position 85,207,256 of record OZ024932.1, read on the forward strand.
TGTCTTCCGTTAATGTTTTCACCTGACAAAACAGCAGATAAAAATATAAATTCCAACTTGAGCTCATTACAAGACGGACTTTAGAATATTCTGCAAAAAAACTATAAAATATACCAAATTCAATGAATGTATATGTTGTACATTGAAAGTGACTAATATATGATAGCAGGAGCACTCGGAGACCATTTACCAGAATAAATAAATGGAAAAATCAGCATCAAACTTAAAATTTAATCGGATCTAAAATGGACCAAGACCAGTTTATTTTCATGAAGATCCAAGTAGTAGTATTTGTATAAACCTGGTAACAAATAAACAAGCAAATGAACAGACAAACGGACAAACAGACAATAAACGGTCATGAATTTAACACCTCCTTGGTGGAGGTGTTTACAATAACATAGAATAAAAGCACACATTTTCTTCAGATATTGTATATGTATATATACAATATATGTAAAATAATATAAAAAAACCATCACATTTCTGGACAATGGGTTTTTGTCCCCAATTTATGTACATTCGAATTAGTGATGGGATGTCGGATATTTCCAAGCTTAAATTACGGTGATCAGTAAAAAATTCTAATTCTAATTTGACTTTTATAGCGCTTAATCTCCACTGAGTAGTGGACTCTAAGGCACAACAAGACCATAGCAATGGGCAAATTCAAAGTCCAGGGACAAAAAAACAGGTCGGCACCACAGAGAAGCCATAAGAAAAGTGAGCTAAGGAGGATAAGCCTTTGCGTAGAGATAGGTTTTGAGCTTCTTTCTAAAAGAGGCCATAGTGGGTGATGCACGGATGTCTTTTTGCTAAAAATTGGTTGAAAATGTTCTTTGAATAATTAATTTCTAATGCAGTAATGTTATCACAATATACAGAAATTATTATTTCATTATTTTGCCACGATGAACAAGTTAACATATTTCTGAAAAAAACCTGCTATTTGAGAAACAGAATTACTTTCACAAGTACAGAATCTATTATTGTAGGCAGTACAGGTGGTAGATGGAGAATTTGATTTTGGCCTATACACAATGCAGCATTCGTACCAGACTGAAGCTGTAATAATGGGGGAATGGACTTGTGACCATGTCTTTCTGTGTAACCAATCCATGAAGAGCTGCTGTGATGAATGGATTAGATAATTATGGGCGATGCCCCATAAGATTGCTGCAGTAATGGTGAGGTAGTTTTGTTGACCAGATTCACCATCAATGTGATTTCTGTAACTTATTCACAACTTAACCTAAGCCAGTAATTCTTCTTGTCATCAATCTTCATTTATTACCTTGGTGTCTTGCAAATAGTTGAAGCCATGGATGAAAACATATTTTTGTAGAATTTTTTTCTTAATCATCCCAGCAAATCATGATTTGTTGATTCTATAGAGAAAAAAAAAATAAAGAAAGGAAATGTATGGGATCATGGACAAAACATTAAATCATTTTTAATTATAACCTTAATCATGTAAATATTAATCATCTTTTTTGATGATTTTTTTTGTACCGCAAGCTGGTAGTTTCAATGTAAGTTTTTGAAGGTGGGATATTTATTCATAAAATTAATATCTGTTTTTCTTTTTTTTTCTTATTTTCTTTAAAGACTATCAATCCCAAATACAGTTTGGTTAAAAAAATCTCAAACTGTTTAAGTCTTATAGATTGTATGTTGCCTTCACTTCACTGAACCGGTTATGTAATGAGATGAGGTTTCTGGGTGGATGCACAGAGAAAGTTCACCTAATGAAGCACCTGCTTCAGGCACATTTCCCACAAATATCTCCTGATCTATATCAAGGTCTGAGGTGGTCGTGTCACCATTGCAGGACAAAGGACCCTGTTTATGATTTTCAAGGAAGAGCTCTAAAATAAATTATCGCAGAAGCATGAAGAAATCTTATGTGTGAAAAACTGTATTAAGAATAAACTTTTCCAGTAGTTGAAGAATTCTTTTTCTTATCTTCCGTATTTAAAGAACGTTTTCTCAAAAAGTACTATTTTAAGAATATAAATCTTAGTGAATAAGGACCCGATACCTACATGTCCTCAAAAGTTTGCACAGCTAATTGATTAATGGATTCATCTGGGTTTAATGTTACTAAACACTTTGTGCAGTCTTGAACAGGAAGTTTATTACGTAATGACTGTATCCCAGTGCCTTTGACATAGACACAGATATAAAAGAACACAAGGACTCGCTCTTTAACTAGCAGATCTAAAGGGAAATCCCTGTAAGCTCAGGTGTTAGCATGACCGATATAATATGCACAGATATTTACAGTAGTTTAGGGGAAAGATTTAAGCATTTGAGACTAGTTTATTTAGACTATTGATTGAAAACAACCAGGAATCAACTAATAACTGCTGATACTCCCACTGAAAGACAGGGCCAAGAATTGAACCTGGTCAGCAAGAAGTTAAATACACGTGTATGACAACCTTAGGGAAATGCTTGTATAAATACACAGGAAATTCACATTCACTTGTGTAGATAGTCATTTGTCTGTCTTAAAATACAGTAGTGACGTCACTCTATTGTTAAAACAGTAGATTCCTACAACAGAATGTGCTGTTTTTTCTACTGTTTTTGTAAAGGGACCCAAGGTACAAAGCTTGACCATTTACAGTTTAGCCTTCAATTAACACTACATTTTAAATTCCTGTATCAGTATTTTACATTCTTTAAAAATGCATTCAAGATAGACTATTTTGTGTGTAATATTCGTATTTTTATGTAATACAAGTTGGGATTTAAGAAGTATGTAAAAATGTTAACATTTACCTACATTTGTTTTTTGTAGTGCAAAACTTTAAAGAGAAAATATTAAATATAGCAATATTTCAAGGCATTATGTTTTGCAAGACTATGTGTAATATGTATACTCAGATCTATTTGGCATTCTAATTTATACAGTTTAAGTATTTAAGATCTTAGTTAGGCTGAAATGTTTATGATTTGACATATTTACAACCAGTAATGATGATGTGATTATTTTGGAAAGTAACTAAAATATTTCCATGCTATGAGAAATGTCTATTAAAATGTGGAATTAACTTGAAACCAAAAAAACTACTATCATTATTAAACAGTATTTTAAGTCAGAGAAAGCACTTGGAACAGTAGATTCGTAGTACAAATGTACTCGGGCCTTCGGCCCTCGTACATTCGTATCTACGAATCTACTGTTCCTTGTGCTTTCTCCATGACTTAAAACATACTTGTGATGTCATACTATTGTTAAAAGTGTAGATTATTTTTAAGAATCTACACTTTTCTGTAGATTCTTTTCACCAAAACTGTAGATTCTTAAAAAGAATCCACACTTGGATTTCATGGCAAAGTAATAACCTTAAGCAGTATTAAGCAGTAGTAAAATTGAATTAGATCTTCAACATCAGAAATGTCTTCCTAATTAGTTTGATAATCTAAATGATTCCCTTCTTTGCATGCAGTACTCTAATTTTTTTGCAGGTTTGTACCAATTCATTGTCAGAAATATCCAAAAATCTGGTCAAGTTTTATTGCTGGTTGAATTCTAGCATTTTCCACTGCAATATCTGCAAATGTTTTGTCCCCTAAACAGCATGTTTACAGCATTGAAAGCTGTATCTTTATAAATTGACCTAGCCAAATTCTCTATTAATGTATTCTGAGAAATAAAATATATCATTTTCATCAGTATTTTAATCCATTTAACAATTTGTCAGCAAAATATAAATAGAATGAAGACACCACACAGACATGTAAGTGGATGGTGAATTTTCATGCCTGAATGGTTTTAAAGAATCCACACATTTTTGAAAATGCTGGCAAACACTGCATATGAAATACATATACTATGATAACCCTTTACAGACATTGTACTCCAAATAAGGAATAGTTACCAAAATCATTATAGTATATGATTTTTACAGAATTAACAGAATCTGCCAAAACTTAGTATAATTAAAATATCTTTTTGATGCACCATAACTGAATAACAGTAACCATGCTGAACAATTTATTATTTTGTAATACAATTTTTTTTAAAATTTGATAACCCTTCAGGATTTCCATAGAATATATTACAAAATATAGGCATAATAAATTAACATAATGGTGATCACTCCACATCCTTAATTGGTTTAAGTGTTGTGATAATTTATATTAAACAATAATATTGAAAGGAATAATCAGATTAACCTCATTGCATATTTACAAAATGACATTCTTTGATTTCAAAGAATCCACACTTTTTCGGGCATTCTCCATAACAGAAACCACTTTGGTAATTTCAGGAGCATGTTTATTGAGGAGGTCTGTTAAAGTTCTGTCATACAGGTTTACCAGAAAATTAGCATCTTCTGATTCACACTGATATGTCCTCACATGTCCCAACAAGCAGTGTAAGCAGCTTGACCCAGTCCCCACATCCTTGGTGAAAGACTGTTGCCAAACATTCACTCCCATCTTCACAAAGATAATAAATGTATCACTACAAACAGGAATTGTGCAATCCAGCTTAAAAAAATCTATTGTCACACCACTTTTGAAGAAGAATACTCTTGACGCAGAAATTCTACAAAATTATCGGCCCGTTTCAAATCTTTCATTTCAAAACTTTTAGAACTGGTCGTTGGCTGCAGACTAAGCGATTACAGAGATGCTAATAACTTAAGAGAAAAGGTACAGTCTGCATACAAATGCAATCACAGCACTGAAACTGCTATTCTAAAAATCCACAATGATCTACTGATGGCTGCTGACAGAGGTGAATGCAGCAGATCCTTACTGGATCTGTCAGCAGCTTTTGATACTGTCAACCATCGGATTCTGCTACAGAGACTGCATGACCAGTTTGGAATAAAGGGATGAGCACATGAATGGACGATGTCCTATCTCCACAACATGTGTCAGCAGGTTATGATAGAAAATTCTCTCTCGAATGGGGTTCTCCTTACACTGAACCTTCCACAGGGGTCCATTCTTGGATCCAGTCAGTATTCAATGAACTGGTAGGTCGAGTTATTGGATCAAAATCTGTTACATCACACTTTTATGCAGATGACTCACAATTGTATGTTCACTATAATCCTAATAACCCAAATGCGGTTCAGAATGCAGTACTCAAAATTGACCAATGCTGCAAAGAGGTAAAAACATGGATGACTTCAAACTACTTGAAATTGAATGATAACAAAACTGAGGTTATAATTGTTGGTACCAAAGCACAATTAAGGAAATCAAACATCAACACAATAGAGGTTTGCAGAGGTGTGAAAAACATTGGTGTCTACATTGATTCTGAACTGACAATGAAGCATCATGTCAATCACATTTCATCAGTGGCTTGGTGTCATCTCAGAAATCTTTTCAGAATTTTTAACATGCCTTTGTTACCTCTCGACCTTGACCTCTGCAACTGTTTGCTCTACAAATGCCTGAACAGCATGTTGTAAAACAAGCTCCAGTGTGTCCTCAACTGCTCAGCAAACTCATTTTTCATGGGATAAATGTGATTCTGTCACCCTACTATTGAAAAAACTACATTTGCTTCCTGTGGAACAAAGGATACAGTTAAAAATACTTTTAACTACCTTTAAGTGTCTGAATGGAAAAGGTCCAGGCTACCTTACTGATCTCCTTATACCACACACTCCACTTAGATCTTCTGGCAATTCTTTGTTGACAGTTCCAAGGACAAGACTGAAAAATATGGTGACAAAGCGTTTGCTAAAGCTGCTCTTGAACTCTGAAACAACTTACCAATTGACCTCTGATCCTGCAATGCAGCCAACTCTTTCAAGAAAAAGCTAAAGACACATCTCTTTAAAAAAGCTGATGGAATATAATTGCAATGTTATTTCAACACCTTATTGCACATATCCATTTAATACTTGACTTGATTTTAAATATTGCCAAAGCGCTAATAAACAGGACAATTCTGAAATCATCGCTATAGAAATGTATTTATCTATCTATAGTCAGTTACACTCATCGCAAATGTGTCCCTATGGCCTGACGGGTAACACACTTGCCTAGACACACAGATGACCTGAGTTCTGTCCCAGGTACAAGGAGAAATATATACACTGTGGACACTACTACTAGTTAAAATGGATGTTTTCTGTCAGTGGGTCCTATGTCCAGTGGCAGGCTGAAGAATCCCAGGGATGTAGATAAATGCTCATCCTTGAGACTCTGTTACTTTAAAGAACATTAGTCCATGGAGAGCTTGGGCTGTACTTTTGCAGTCAGGGTGTGTCAGTTAAAGAGTGACTTGAGTCCTGCTGTAAAGGAGCATAAATACATAATATAATACAATGTTAATATAGTCCATGAATAAAAGATTAATCAATTAAGATTGATCACCTTAGGTAGTTTAAACCCTTATAATCCTTGCATATGTATACATATTTGATAAAAAGAGCATTACGAGCAACATTTTTGCACGATTATATTTCAACATCCAGAGAGTCAATGGGTGTCTAGATTTACAGATAAAAAGCTTCAAAGGATAAAATAACTTGGACATGGATTTTTATCACAAAGGCAGATACTGTTTATAAAGGAAGTTCAAGGATCTAAGGATCTAATGTTCCCGATTGGATTACACCCTTATTGTTTTCGTGAATCTTTCCCTTTGTAACTAAAGCACCCAGCTTTGAATTATTACTGCAAAAATAAAGAAAATGTTCAATAATTATTGAATATTTGTTCATAAAAATAGAAGAATTCCATGGATTAAGATGGCTTGTTTACCTATCTTGGTTATTGAGTGAAATACAACAAGTCATTTAAAGGTTTTTTATATTTGTTTTACCCTCCTTCATTTCTGTGCTTCCTATTTTATTCTTTGTTTGGCCCACAGTACAGTTAGTTTGGATCTCAATCAGGTTTGCAAAACTCTGATTCTATTGCTGATAAAAATACCATACCAAAATCAACAGGATAATTTCTCATGGAGCTTTTGCAACTTCACCAAATTGTTCAGGAACCTCCCAAAACAACATTATACCTCTGTAGAAAATTGTAAATATTTGAAGGAACTCTGTCTGCAAACTAATGCCGACACACTTCTATTATCTATCGCATCTTTCGCAAAAGCTTAACAAATGTGTTCTTAATCTATCCAAGATGCCAAGTTATGACATAGCAACTACTCCAAGAGTAACCTTAAGATTAATTGAGCATTTATTCAGAGAGTCAGAGTCTCTGTAAAAAAAACAACAGAATTAATACACAGGAACACAGGGAGTTGCATACAATGACACAGGGTAGATTGTTGAACTTGCTATAAACTTCAAGGGTCTCCCTAACAACAAAGGAATAATCCAAGAGGTATAGAACTAACATGGCGGTTTTCGGGGAACTACTTCAAGAAATTATATGTAGCCAAATATATTTGGGAGCACTTGATGCTATGGTTGAAAGACATCATTAAACCAGCAGACATAAACAATTGCATGAATCTAATCTAAGGACTTTTATAGTGCTAAATCTCCATCATAGGACAGACTCTAAGGCCCAACTATACATAAGCATAGGTCCATTGACACAGCCAGGTGGAATGATAAATAAGGTAGAATGGAATGCTATTTGATGAAGTCATATTATGTACGATACAGGTAAGCTAGAGGGAGGGTTCTGGTTTGAAAAAAGAAACTATTTGTAGAGACCATGAACCCATAATCTGTGAACACTCCAGATATGCAGTCCTTGATTAAGAAGCCACTACACTGCACTTACCCAGCCATACTAGCTATTTCCATTAGCATCAGATTTATGATGGCCATAATATAACTGTTCCCATTTAGATGTGTGTACCACAGGTGGGTCACTAGGATAGATAAGTAAAAAAATTCTGCTTATTTCCATAGATTTGATTTTACATGTATGGATTGGGATTTTACTTGATCATCTTTTTTACACCTGACAGATGGAATATGCTCCACCAAATTTTCGCAGTTTAATCTTTGAAGAAAAAAACACGGTCATGTAAATCTGTTAGAGAAATGACTTCTGTTAAATATATATTAATGACATTTTTTTCAGAAATAAATTCCTCTGATGATTTGACAATACCTTCCTGGTGAAAACCTCTCTATTGATGAATCCACGAACTACAATTTTGTTATAGAAGAGAATCAGAATTTTCCAGTAAAATATGTGCTGCTTAAGACCGGTGAAAACTTTGAACAGTTCAAACCTTTCATGTGCATGGCCAAGAAAATTAGTGAATAACACAGTATGCAAAGTTTACTGAAAGAAGTCACTCAGTATATGGAAGAATAAGGCAATAATACCTATTGAGTGATAGGGGTATATACATATGCCCCACTAGAGCCTGCAGTTAAAAGTGCCTCATCAGCAGAAATGTAACTATTCGAAAACTGGAGATTATTATTTTTTTCTTTAAAGTGGTATAAATATATAAAACAATAATCTATGCACAAATCCAGGCCAGATGTATGAATCCGTAAATAGAGTGAACAAATATTGACAGTGAACTTGACAAAAGTGTACCAGACTTTTCAATTGACACAGACACCGAGGAAAGTATGTTACGTCAAAAATAATGGGGCTGGAGTTTTGGGTAGACAATATGATGATGCTAGAGACTGGTAACCTAATCAGAAGTTATAGAGTAACCTTGTCTCAGAATAAAACTTTATGAAGAGTTTGGTGTTCATTCGGGTTAAGATTTCACAACAACGTTATATATTTATGGTTACTAATCAAATAGGTTGCATTTAGCTGCAGGAAGTTTACTTGAAAGGGTTATTAGTGGATATGCTTTCAATACAGAAATTGGTAAGGGGTAGGGCAATCGTCGATGACTTATCAACGCAGATATGAATACCTGCACACCTTTGCGTTTAGTACTAGAATAATCTTGTGAACAGCTGATTAGTCAAATATTTAAACACCTGACTTAGTATACAACAGGACTTCAGTCATTTGTACCTTTATATGCTAAAGGCATCAATGTGATTTCCTTTTTATCATGTGTATTACTTCTGTAATAGTTTTGCAATATACTGTGTTTGTTCTTTGTATGAAGTTCTTTTTGTAACTTCGCATTACCTAAATCACACCTTTCCTTATACCTTGTATCTGTACGGATCTGATTTACACTTGATGACCTCATACTTAGTTCTAGACAGAGATCTTGCATCTAACTGGTGCAAGGTGAAGAACGAACCACCCTGTGTGTCAATCACACCATCCCCCCTCAACCCTCCAGTACATATTATTTTTTTTTAAATGCTCTTGAGAGGACTTCAAGGTTATATCATTTTTAAAAAGCGGGTCAAAATCTTCAAAAATCACTTATCTGTCTTGAAAGCTGCTTTCAGTTTTAAACAGACTCGAAATTGGTTAAACCGATACTGAGATCGATCCTCAGTGAAGATGAAATTTAACATACAGACCCTCACATTGTAAATGTTAGCCCATAAACACTGGAGTTATAGTCTTCTCCCAGCGCCATCTGGGTGTAGGCGGCAGAGGCGACATGGATGAAGCTTGTAGGTGTTTCTACAACCTAAACCCATGTATGGATTTTCACCCAATTTTTCAGGATATCTTTAACATCAAAGGATCCAGACCAGGACATGTAGAAACTACTAATCTTGAACTACAATGGTTTAATATGGCAATTCAATCATTTAGTACGGTTATACCAATCATATCAGATGATTTTAAGACAAGTTTTAAAGATTTTCAAAAGAAAAATAAAATAAGAGAAAAACTGCTGCCGCACTGTAGCATTTCCAAAATGAAAGCTTTTTTAATTAGAAAAATTTGAATATTTATCCAGTATTTGGTTTCAGAACTGTATCAATAGCATAGATTGACGTGGTTGTATTATTCATGCTTTTAAAGGAAAAATACCTTGAAAAGGTCAATAACTTTTGCATTTGACACACTGTCATAAATATTGAAATGCACATGGTTTTATTTGGTACACATTAAAGAGAAATCTGAAAATGATTTTTCACTGTTTGTGAATTATTAATTAATATTTTGCGTGATTTTGAATACCGGGGGAAAAAACTAATTATTACTTTTTTGTGCAACTATCAATCTTGTTGAAAAAGGTGCAGTAAAACAAGCAACTGGTGGTCAATTATTCACAACCATGTGTTATTGTTTTCTAACCTGTAAACTGTGATAAAAAAGAAGTTCAACAACTCTTTGTAAATGTAAATAAATACAACGTTTCACGCATTACAACAAATAAAACAGAGTGGTATGAGAGAAAACAGTGTTTTTTCATAGTTGTTTTTACAATGAAACCCCTGTCTACCATAAAGTGAGTGAACATGATGTATGTGGAATTGTTTTCAAAAAAAAATCTGCAGTAATGAGGTTATTTTCTTTCATATGAAGCTTTATAAATTTACTAGACAAGATATGAGTATACTTGTATACTTATACTCAATATACTTAGTACTTTAAACTGATTATCCATGTCTTCCGGTTTGAAGTCACACAAAGTGAACGTTTAGGACTGCTTCACCACCAAAGTCATGTTCTTATTTTGGAATATGCTGATTGATAAGGTGGAATTATTTTAGCCCAAAGAAAGTTTTCTTAATTTTCCAATGTTAAGAAGTTATCTGAAATTCAAGATATTCCAATCGATTTGAAATTTCGCAGTGAGCTAATTTTCACTCTCCTATCTTTTTAGGAAAAAATAGCAAAGACTTTTACTAACACAGTACTTGAGTAAGTGCAACTCAAACACCAAAATGAAACCAGAAAGTGTATAACCTCGTAACTATGCAAATTTACAACGGATTTTTTTGACAGTTTTGTCCCAACTGAAAAGATAAGTCTTATGACCGAAAAAATAAATCTATGACCTGCTTTGACCGTTACGATACATAAAGATACAGAACGAAGCCCCAATAACAGTTGAGGATTAATAAACAGACCCATATGACTTATCATCTTATTGGGCACGATTACTCTGCTCTATATTTACAGCAAATTAACAAGATTTCTTATAACAGCATATATATATAACTTGAATCACTATAAAGAAACGTTACAGCAGTCTATTCGGCTGTTCCATTTTCCCAAGTGTCCTGCGTGATAGGTTTGCAATCCTGAAAAATATCTGTGCCCCTGATAAGATAATCTTTGTCATGTGAGAAGTTTGTAAACCACGATTGTAGCACTAGGGACTGATTTGGGATCAGCAGTTAAGGATTAGAAGTGTTTGTGAACATTCAGGAATAAATAGTGTTACCCTACATAATGCCAACAGTCGCAAACCTATCTTTTCCATCTTAAATCGATCCTATCTATCGTATAGGACTTTACATTGTCTGTAGCCCATTCAGGAGGATTCCCGCACTGATTGGGATGTTTTGAGGAACCAATCAGATGGATAAGGATGCTACCTCCACTGATTTAGGAACCAATAAGAAAGTTTTGAGAACCAATTGTAACATCACTCAGAAAGCTATCAGAAACATTTCATAAAATCCACATATGCATTGTGCATAGTTTTATTCTGTTCCAGTCAGGAATTAGGTTTACGATCCAGCCACCAATGTGAAACATACCTCTAAAGATTAGTCAGGGAACTGATAACTAAAAATGTATTGGCAAATTGGGACAGTAATGGTCAGCTGTCAAGGTTTAAAACTGTGATAAATGGGTTACAATTCTATTCTATTCTGTACTTTTATAGCGTTTAATCTCTGCTAGGCAGACTCTAAGGTGCAACACCAAAATCAAATTCAAAAATCATCTGTCCATGGCCGTTACCAGGTCCAGTACCACAGAGACGCCGGATAGAGTGTATGCTAAGTTGGGAATGCCTTTTTGAGAGATACAATTTTAACCTTTTCCTGAAACAGGTGAGAGCTGGGGCAGAACGGACCTCATCAGGCAAATGATTCCAAACTGTGGGAGCATCAAAAGCAAAGCTGTGGCCAAAGTGATTTTTTTTATTTATGTACAGATGGACAGAATTGAGGAACCTCCAAGAACCTTTTATCTGGATGGTTGTATCTTGTACTATATCTTTCACAACGAGTAGACAAAAGAGGACCAAAGTAACTGAAATGACCATCGTGAAGAAACTTGTAAACTAGAGTGGCAGTTTTGAAGATACAGCGAAATTCAACTGGGAGCCAATGGAGTCGTTTGAGAATAGGAGATGCTCATGTGTATTTGTTACAGTTTGTGACAATCCTAGCAAGTGTGTTTTGAATACACTGTAGTTTACGCATGTTGAGACTGGACAAACTCCTGAAGAAAGAGTTGCAGTAATCAAGGCGACTGGTCACCAAGGCATTGGCTGCCAGGATAGCAGCCTCATCAGTAAATCATAAAATCCACAATATACATTTACATTTGAAAAGACAATTCAAACAACCAATAAGATTAAACCAATCTGATCAACATTACTTTAGTTTTTTTAATAGAAGTATTTCCCTTAGGTAAAGCAGTATCACGTTATAATTAAGATTGTGTTATTAAAACTAAACTGTGTGATGAAATCAAATGATGAGATAAGATAATGTACTCACACGTCTGAAACACTGCATAGAAAAGTATTTTTTGCATAGGAAGATGTCTCTTTGTTATGTGCAAGTACAATTATTGCCACATAAAGATCACAAAACCATGTCTTGATTATTTTTATGTGAACGAAAACATGTGGTCCATAACCCTTTAATATAGAATGCAACCGTTATATATTGGCATTCTATTCTGTTTTCTTCTATACTGCTACGTTAGGACCTAGCTTTAAACCCCAGTGCAAATAACAAGATTCCACATATGCAGTCCTTAAAGCATTAGCAATTATTTTCATGAGAAACAGATTTCAAACAAAAAGATGAAACTATTAATACACGAGTCTTGAGCGATGCAAAAGTTATATGCAAATAATTATTGAATGGAGTACATTCCATGTCCTGGCATATTAGGTTCATATAACAACTTACAATTAAGTAGTATATATATATTTCTTATCCACCACACGATGTATTTGCCCTAAATACCGGGATGTATTTTATTTTTGTATATACCGGCGCCCCGGTACTATGGCTAATGAGTGGGAATAACAAAAATATCTCTAAAAGTATGTAACTTACAAATATGTATAAAATATCATTAGAAAGGTGTTCTTACAGTGCTTCTGCTCATGTTTGTTGCATAAAAATCCACGCAGAAATGACTGAGATATTGCAAGTTAAAGATTGAAGCTTTAAAATTCACTGTTGCCACTGCTTTTTGACAGCCCTTTTGATGTTCTCTAATTAAATATTCATGTTATTTAAATCATACAAAATGGTGGATAATAAAAGTAAAACATCCTTCATCAGACATATACAGAAAAATATATCACAAATCAAGATTAACAACATAATACTCGTGCTTCGCATTCGTGTTATATTGTTATCTTCATTCGTGATATATTTTTTTTCTGTATATGTCATTCGGGAAGTTTTCCTATTGAACTATGAAAAGAGTTTTAGTTAAACATGAAGGACTTTACACAATTTGCTCAATGAGAGCAGAAGAGTAAATAAGAAAATGGAACTCTGGGCTGATATTCATGAAAAAACAACTCAATTTCAAAACTAAATCCCTGTAAAATGTGGATTGAACCATAAGTTCCAGTGTTAAACTCAAATTTCTGAGTTTAAGTCCAAGAGTTTTCATGAATATCAGCCCAAATGACCAAGTACCTGAGAAGTGCAGCTAAAATCCATTAACATGAGATGAAAGACCTCAATCAGTTTGACCACTTAGAAATATATTGATACTTTAATGTATTTAAACAATGCGCATAGGAATCAACCAACTTGCTTATTCATGAGCTAGCATGTCATATACACATCCCCAAGTATACCCAGTCTACTTGTTATGGTTGTGGGTAAAGGTTGAAAAGGGTTGCACCTGTATATATGAAGTCATATACTAACAGAGCACTCCCCAGACAAATCAGCCGTATGTGATAATGGTTTTCCTTTGTGGAATCACTAGATTACATTAACATGATTAACATACTCCAGGATTCTCATCCTACATGTGAGCGATAGACTTACAAAGCCACTGCAATCCATTAATAGCAGTATTTTAACAGACAAACAAAACCAGTGTGCCTACGTCATTGTACTATTTGTCTAAGTGGTGAAAGCAAGTTATAATCCACCATATGTCATATTTGGCAGAAATAGGGGGGGGGGGGGGGGAGTCGGGATATAATGTTATATTTACCAGCACCACTTTATATGCCTAATTAGTATTACAAATTCATCAACAAGTGCCATTTTTCATTACTATTTCTGAAACTTACAAAGTTATATACATTATTATAAAAAGTATTTTCAGAATTTCTGGTTTTTGTATTAAAATCTATGCAAATATGGCAGAGAGTTAAAAAAATTGTATGTTACAGTGTTGGACTTCGGAGACCTATCTGGCAATGCCGGTACATGAGTCTGTCTTATCGGAAAAGTGTGAATATGGTTTAAGAAAGCTAGAGGCAGTCAGGAAACTTGCAATGTGGTTTTCAAGACATATCCAGGGAATCTGTAAGGCTTGCTTTATTCAAATCAGGGATCTCAAGTGAATCAGATGATATTTCATAAGAGAAACTGCTCTTATGGCTGCTAATGCTTAGGTTGGTAGCTGACTTGACTACTGCATGTCCTTGTTTAGGTGTCTCTCTGATCTTGATCTTCGCAAGCTGCAATGTGTCCAGTACAGTCTTGTTAGAATCGCTACTAATATCACCAAGTACTCACACATTGCTCCTGTAAGAAAGATTCTCCATTGGCTGCCTATTGAACGTCCTTCTGTGTTTAAGAATGCCTACAAAGTGGTTGTCCTAAATATGTTGAATCTTTTCTTAAACCTAGACACATTATGCACAATACTTGCAGAAGTCAAGCCAATGGTGTGTTGCTTGAGGTCACACACTTTGTCTCATCAGTTTTCAGGGGCGGCATTCACTAACATTCCTAATCTTAGTCCTATCTTAGTTATAAAGTTTATGACATTTGTCTTAGTTAAGATAGGTCCAAACTTGGTATTCACAAAGCATGTCCTAGCTAGGACAATTTTCCAAATTTTATGTTAGTCCAAAGTTGCAAATCTCGCCAGAGTTTGTATAACCACATTATAACCACTGAGATTTCATCACGTGATAAAAACATTCTTGTCTGCTTTTTGATGTATATGGCATTTTTTATGACAAAAATCCTAAAGTTAGGACTAAGACTAAGATAGGAAGTAAATACTGTCACAGGTGCGGTATTCACTAACATTCCTATCTTAGTCTTAGTCCTAACTTTTTGATTTGGAATGATCTCCCTTGGAATGATGTGCATTCAGTCACTCTGTCTCTACTCATTCATAAAGAAGTTGAAAACTTATCTCTGTATAAAAGATTACCCAGCCTAGTTTTTGTCTTTCTCCAGTGTTTTTCCATGGCGATGACCTCTGATATGTATCAGGTCCATTGATAATGAATCTCTGCTATTCTGTATGATGTGCCTTATGAGCTGTCTTTGAGGTAGAGATTAAGCGCTATAACAGTACAATTAAAATTAGAAGTGGAAAGCTGTGAATAAAAGACAATTTGTTACTCATATGGAGTTTCTATGTGGCCAATTTTTAGGTCACTAAATCAAGAAGATGATGTTATTCACAAGGACACATTTTGTGAGGATCTAGGCTATAATCCAGATCTTTGTCCCAAAGTAATCACTTCTTCCTGTGGCCAGACTCTATTCGGATAAAAACTTTCAGACAGACAAATGGACCCAAAACAACAGGGTGGCTGTGTAAACCACTACACCACAGACGCCTCCGATTTCTATGTACACATTTGTTAGACACATTGTTAAAACATTTCCAGTAAACCCAAACGGTTACATCCAACACGTCTGTAGAGTGTGTGAACAAGACCACATTTTTCTGATATTAAGTATCTGACATCAGTATTTGAAAATTGTTCTAAATGTTGGTGATATAAAGGTCATCGAAGAGTCAAAATGTGAACAATGAAGCAGTAACATGACCCTTAAGTATAAAGGTCAAACTTGGTGGTTTGATACCCTGCTTCAACAACCACGGTCAAATTTGGGCAAGCCCTTCAGCAATTGTCATTTGACAGAGTCGACCAGAACAGAGGTGGCACAAAAGAAAAATAAACGGGTTGAGATGTGATCTTTGCTTCACCAAAAGCTGCCCTGTATGCTTGTGCTGCAATAGTTATATTGATTTCAAAACCAGGGCAGTCTCACTGACCATTTACAAAACTTCATTGTACTTTCTCACACTGTAAAACAGAAAAGATCTTTCATTAAAATTTGCACTTTTTCTTACAATATATCCAATTGACGTGTTATGAGTGATATTAAAACCCGAGAGTACCCCCTTCTTGAGTGTCATACTGGAGTTAGCCTTTATGGTAAAGCATTCATGGGAATGTAATGTCCTTTTTAAAATCATTCTAAGCAGTGCCTTAGACACACAAACCCTCGCCTGTGGCTGGTGCTCAAACAAAAAATTCTGAAGACTCAATCCCAATCCTGAATCCGGGTCAACTTTGAGAAGGATTGACCCACAGGTAATCTAATTCTAATTCACCATAAAGTTTTGTAGCACTTAATATTTGCACACAGCAGATTCATCAGTCAGAATTTCCTAAATAATCAGGAATTGTTACCTGTACAAGTGGTGAGTGACAAATACTGTATTAGTAGAAATTTTAGCTAGAACAAAATTTCACTAATTCTTTAGTTTTCACTAGAGTTAATTTTAACACATGCTTGTTTCTACTTCAAATAATTATTAGCCCAGATTTAAAATTTCACTGAAATTAATTTTTACGTCCAAGCGCCTTAGCTAAAATTAATGTTTCGTGAAAGTGTATACCTATACAGTACTGTTATAGTAAATATATTTCCCCTCCTACGCTATAACAGGTAAAATACAACCTTCACTGCAGCAGGGACTTCATTATTAACCATTCAAACTACCTTGTTGAAGATCTGCAAACGCATAAACCAATTGACTGTCTTTGTGCCACCCTTAAGGAAACTTGTGGGATATTGACTCTTAAACAGCTTGTTTACCAAATGTGTCATGGAACCAAAACATTAACAAGTCTTGTGTTCTTCCGGGGACCCCACTGGCAATTGTAAGAGGTTTGCTTTAGTGATGAGGGTTAGCCAGTTAAGTGTACTTGTTTTATTATAACGGAGACCCAAACGAGAATCGAAGGCCTTAAAATACTGTGTGGATCATAAATTCGTCAGAAGGGGCCAATCTTTGAAAGCAAGGCAAAGTAATGAAAGTTTGCAAAGTTGATGTCATTTTCTCTTCGGGATATATCAGAAGCCTAATGTAGTTGCATCATTAAAGCTCAATCGGCTCTGTACACCCAGATATATTTTAAAAATAGACCCAGTTCACCCATAGAAGTGTGAAAACTGGCTTGTAAAATAGTGAACACAATATAAAGCCAGATGGCTCTACATATGTGACCCCTACCCCTCTACACCGTGTGTTTTGGCATCCTCTGATTGGACACTCAGATGTTTACAACTATGTGATCTATTGTTTACAGTGACTCGGCAAATCTTTAGCATTACTTTTCAAACTTTTATTCTGAAATTTAACTTTTTTATATCAATTTACATACTATAAATAAGAACTCAATAAGTTTTTGAATCGAAATACTTATTCAAAACATAATAATCATTTTGGCTGATAACACTTATTTCAACAGCTCAGGAGAGAACCTTTCCAGCTAGTGTCATTCTCTGGGTTCCAACTTATGGCCACAGAAGTGAGCGATAAATGCCTAGCTAGTTAGCCACTTGGTCAATGAGCTAAGAATGAAATAACAGACACCCTGCTGTTGGAGAAAGCATTCAATGTGAAGTTGGTCAAAGGTTTCTGCGGAGTAAATGACTATCGCTGTTCAGTATTCTGACAACTTTGTCACGAGCCAGTCATAAATAAATCAGATTTGAGAAATACAAAGGACAGAGGAAAGTCAAATATTGGGGTTCTGTGAGCATCTTTCAACAGAGAAGGTCTTTACAGGATAGACTTGTGAATCTTATGTTTTGTCATGAGCTTAATTCGAACTTGCAACAACAGAAGTGATTAAATATCAAAATTGGCCTCAGGTCCATGACACAAAGGCCTATAACAGTTAACACACAAAAATGTAATAGTAACTGCCTTCCATACCCATTATTTTAAAACATTTTTGAAACGTTCCTTTCAAATATTTTGACAACATTCTATCACAAACGGTTTTTGTACCCGTGTTTTCGGAATGCTAATTAAATGTATTAGTATTTTTATTGGTGAACAACCTAAAACATGTTGAATTTGACCTCTGACCAAAATTAAGGTTAACTTTGCTAAGCAATGCCAAAATAATATTTTTGAGACATCATAATGTTTATGTTAATGTGTTTGTAAGATTTGTCATTAAACGTTGAAAAATGGTATTAATAATATTAATAATAATAATATTAATATAAATGTTTTGAAAACTTTCTATTTTAAGTGTGTTTCGTACCCACCAGTTTTAACCTTTACCAAACATTTGCAAACTTGCGTAAATACCCTAAGTCAATTGACATGATTTCACTTCCCTTAAAAGAGTGGAACATGGAACAAGCTAAATTTGTTGATTTCACTGGATTTCTGTTGACATTAGATAAATGAACTTGCTGACAACCTAGTTGCTGAGGCCTTGAATAGAAGCAAATGACGTATTACAATGGGCTGTTCATCTCTGCTTAGGCTAGTGGTATATGAAGCCAGGTAACACAGTCGCTGTGACTGTGATTACTGCAACAAGAAGGCAAGCATAGAAGAAACCAAACATAGCCACACATACACTCTCTCAGTAATCAAATGAAAGCACAATGTAATAAACACACAAAGAATGCTTTCTATTTACTCCCTGAAGTTTTTAGTTAGGTGTCATTGTGTTGTTGTTGAGTATTTGTCAGTTTGCCATTTTACGAAGGCTTGATTTACAGGACAAATATATATTGAATGTGACATGGGAATTCATGCACGTGGTTGTCTGATTGGTGGTCACAATAAATATTTATTGCTCTGAATAGTAGAGCCATGTGCCTCAAAGAATATTGTTAAGAGACATGTGAGTGTCTCGGGGCTCAGTCCTGATACAACCATAACATTTATTTTTATTGTAGGTTCTTAAGGTTGTAGGTTAACCATGTGCTGAATCTTATCACCTCTGTGATTGGCCACTGGGGCGTGACCTTTGTTTCAGCAAGGAAATTGGTCACTTTGAATTTGGAAGGTGACCTGTGCACATAAAAATTTTTTCTTCTGCCTGTTGCCATTTGTTGCATATTTAAGTGTTTTAGTTTTTTTACAACTTTAAGTATGAATAAAGGCAGATACAATTTGAGGTCGAACAGAGGGGAATGCCTTATCCCAATCCAGCTTCAGTTCGCATCAGATGTTTGTTTCTTGACGGCGTCAGGAGATGGACCAGCTTCTTTACAATCCGGGCAAGTTGGTTTTACTGATTTATCTGACTCCGGATCTGATATTGACATAGATGCTTTGGTTGACCATTCAGATCAAAATTTGTCCTCAGATTCACATGTTTTTGAGAGGGTTCACAATGCTGGCAAAGGTCAGGCCTCACAGGCCTTGGGTTCGAATCACAAGTCTACGGATCAAAATGATATCAATACCCAGATTTTGGCTCAGCTTAAAGCGTTGGGGGCTAGATTGGACAATATGGAAAGTTCAATGAAAACGGTCAAAAAGACTAATGACAGCACAAAAATTAAGAGGTCCAAAGTCAAAACTAAAGGTGGTGTTGCACATGCTGGTTTAAAAGGGGTTGGGGCGGCTTCTCCTCCAGTTCAAACAGTTCACAATATTCCCCCAGCCAGTCGGTTGAGGGAGGAGGCTAGAATACAAGAAGAAGTACAGAATAGGCTCAGGCATTTGGCGGATAACGTGAAACCAGGTATGGTAAGATTAAGTCCCAAAGGGGTGGGCCCTGTAACTTCTCATATTAACAGTATTTTACAATGAATTTTACAACTTGACTACCTTATCACCTTATAACTTGTGACCTTCCCTATATACCAGCTTTGACCTCACTGTAATATGACCTTCTGATCTCTTACTTCCTCTTTGGAATTGTCACCACTGTTTCTTAGTATGCTTATATTTGTAATTCTTACTTCTTTAGAACTCCATTTCATTCTAATATTCCCTCAAACTTCGTGATTCCTGTAGGTTAACCCCACCTTTGACCTTCACCTTTGACCTCTTTGGGGTATTGTCTTCACCTCTCACCCGGGGTCAAGTTGTTACCTCCTGTCAGATATTATTTGAAGATCTCATGGGATTTGTGTGACTCTTAAATAAACAAAGGCATGGGTCACTCCCTCTGCCTGTCTGTATGCTTGGTTGGTGCCTGGCCATACCTGCTGCCTCAGTTTGCCGTACATTTAGCGTTGCTATTTGATCAATTTCTTTACCTCATCTGGGTCAAGGTTACGGGTATTGTAAAAGCCTATCAAGAGTATGTCCCTCTTTTGAGTATGCTTAAACAAGGGGTACCACTTGTAAGACAGGCACCCGTGGTCTTCTCGAAATTGATTATCACTTTCTCATCTGTGAATAAAATCATTATCATCTTACCTTAGCATTGCTCTCATCTTACCTCTAGAAGCTTGCTACTTCGGTGTCCCTTGGAGAATCCCTAGCCACTCACTCTGATGTCTGCTCAGTTGCGAACTTTTTCTTTGTTCTTTTCCTTGGTGGCATTTTAAGATATGCTCAATAAAACAAGGCTTCCTACTCAAACGCCTATAACTTTACTTTATAAATTCCAATGATTCCCAATAGCAGATAAATTAGAAATCAGAAAACGTTTTTTTTTTGCAAGTCTAAGGCTATTCATATGCGTACAAAATGTCCCTAGTTAGTAGCAGGGATACTTCTCCGCTCCTTAGTGATATTTCTGCACAGTATCTTTTGCGACATGACTTCTCTCTTCTCCAGTCCATGTTATCTTCTCAGTACAACCAGCAGTTTGTAAAACACAACCTACCATCTCCTGGTGGGTTCTACTTTTACAGAAAGGGACTGTTTGACATTACAGAAATAAAAATTCACTCCTAGAAAATAGATCTAAAGACTTCAAAAGCAAAATATTATGATTCAATGAACAGCAATCAGTGCAAGTATTACAGATTTATGATAGCTACTGATTAGCTAATCAGTATTTCAGGATTATTACGAGTGTTGTACAAATGACATTGCCTGTAACTGAAACAAGACTTGCATTGAATGATTGCATTCTGTGAAGTGAAGCAGTGACAAATGGATGAGTCATTGGTAAAAAAATTACAGTGGTGCTGGAGGAAAAGAAATAAATGACCAAAAGCTTTGCCGAGGATAATCAAGAGAGACTTTATTAACCCTTTGATCTGGTTTAAGGTCGTGCATTGCAAGTTGTCTTAAACTAAGATAATTATCTTAATCTTAATTACAATGGTACAAGGTGATAATACTTCAAATTTTAAAATATTTTAAAATTGCCTTCTACTTGTAAAAAAAACCCCGAGGTATATTGATGTCAATAACACATTTGTGGTATTTAGCCTATGTCAGTGACAAACCTGGTATATGCCTAAGTTTGGGTCAATTCAGACACCAGAGCAAGGGTAACCATGTGAAAGTAGAAGACGTATTGCTCATTAGCACATATAAATGAATAGATCAAATGGACCGATTAACATTCTAATGTTAAATTGTACTTTTTCTCATATTTCTGCAACTGTAACATTCAACGTGCAAGTTTATATATATATATATTTGTTTTAGGTTTTATTCAATGGTACCTGGGCAAATTGTGGATTTTAAAGGGCCCTTTTATTATTCTTAATTTGGCTGTGTGCGTTTGGTGTTTCAGATTACTTGTGGGTTAGTTTTTGTAGTTTTTGTTGTATGCCACAAAGATATATATAAAAAAAACTTTTTACAGTCAGAAGACTCTACTTGAAATTGTAAAACCTTTTAAAATTGTTTTATTTTGCATGTACAACTTAGGTATATTGATGACAATGCTATGTACTGGAATTTACCCCTAAATATTGTACAGTAGTATTCTTTATCCTTGGTCAGCTCAGAAGCAATAACTAGTGTAATTCTGTGAAACTAGAAGATTTATTACTCATTAGCATGATTCAATTAATACACCGAATGACCTGAATGACACTTTAATGTTTTGTTGTGTTTTTATCATCACACCTTTGCGACTGTAATGTTCAACATGCAGTCTATATTCTGATAGATTGTGTTACATCATTACCATTAGCTTAAGTAGTGGTTCCATAGTTCCAATTTTTGTCCTAACATTTGCAGATTTTGAAGTCTGGACAATTTTTTGAGAGTTTCTGTAGGTTGGAATGCAAAGTCAGGAAGTCTGGCAATGTCAGTAAAGACATAAAATGTGTTTAATATGATTTTAGAAAAGTCGAAAGTTTTGCTTCCTGAATGTTTTGCATGTGGGGTTTGGGTTTGAAGATAAGCTTTTGGAATATCTGGCTGTCTGAAAAAGGACTGGTGATGGGCGTCAGGCTATGTTCCCCTCATGCTCATTTGTTTCGCCATGTTACAGCCCCCTTTATTCTAGTCTGGATGGCTTTCCCATAATATTCTCGACCTCACCAGGCACTGTCTGTTCATCTTGTTTTCGTAGATTATCCAGGCACTGTTTGTTCATCTTGTTTTGGTGGATTATATTCAAGATTGCGAGGCTCTACAGACCAAAGGTGCTTCCTCTGGAAGTTATGCAGTACCAAACACAAGACGACAATGTTTGTGACCAGCTCTGGACATTGTGATTCGTCGAGCTCTGTAGTGATTCACCAGGATCCCAAATGTATTTTCAATCACCTTTCTGTCCCTGGATATTCTGCAGTTACATATCCTTTCATTTCAAGTGAAGACTCTGCTAGAGAAAGACTTTATAAGTTATGACTTCAGGTCAAAGGTGTCATCCTTGTGGCAGAAGTAGTTCACACTGCTCTGGCCTGGGTAACCATATGGATCCATCTCACAGCTTTTCCATCAGTGTTTAGATATTTGTCCATCTGAGAATGACCCACAGCAGCCATGATCGACCCAAAATTATTTTTAGTCTTCGTCCACCAGGGCCAGTAACACAATGGAGTGGAATCCTTTGTGATTAAGTATTCACTCCCTACATAGGGTGATTTTTTGTGGCCACATGGATTCCATCTACGGGTCCTACAGTTTATGGGATGTTAATTTGATCCTGAAGGCCTCCTCCAGTTTCTTACAGTCCTCTGGTGTGGTAAGGCCAAAGATGTATTCATAAAAAAATCACTTCAGTTTGCCTGGCAACCAGATTGTACAAAGATAGTGATGCTTGACTTGCCAACTCTGAATAAGAAGGGGAGAGAGCGCTGTAGCATCTGCCAGATGCCTCAAGATGGCTGTAGTCTTGATCCCAACATCCAAAGACTTCCACTATCCACTCGATCTGGAGAACCAGCGTTTTACAGAAAAAAAAAACAGTGTGGGCGAAGCTAACGTAACACGTCAAGTGAACTCTAATAACTGTTAATTGTCTGGGTGTTTTTATATATAAGGCACTACAATTAATTAGTAGTAGTAGTAGTAGTATTAGTAGTAGTATTAGTAGTAGTATTAGTAGTAGTAGTAGTAGTAAATAAACTTCTTGGCCTTTGCTAGGTTACACTCCTTGACTCTCAAAGTTTGGACAGACAAGTAAATCCAAGATTGGCAATTTGTCAATGTGAACCAAAAGGGGGAAATCCTCAGAAATTCAAGTGTTGGTGAAACTAATACACGCAATGATATTTCACAAAAGCACACTTATTGTTTAAATCTTTGTTCTCCCTTTGGTTCAACAGATTTAGCAAAATTACAATCAACTTTCCAAATTTCTTGTTTTTGTCTATCTAATGTGTCTTTTGTAGAGACAGGGGGCTCACTTCCCCAACAGCAGTATCTTTAACAAGGGTGTTCTATTTGAAGCTTGTTGTGTGATATGCATGCAACAACCATGGTTTACAGCACTGAGTGCACTATCCACAGTCAAAAGGAACTCACTGCAAATAAAAGATATATCTTGTGCGTGACAAGATTGTTGGTTTGGCTTACTTTTCCCACTTTGAAAACAATTTTGGCCTGTAAAGCCACCTCTCAGAATCCAGGATATGGCGTTAGAAAGTTATAGTAAATAACAACAATAATTTCAGAAAAAGAATGAAATAATTAGAAAATTTAAACCTTAGACAAGGTAAACATGTAAAAAAATTCATCGGTTAAATTAACATGTTGGAAAAATTCACAGCACATGTCTGTTTAAAGTTAAGTGGCTGATTACATGGCAGGACCCAACAATCTGAGGTCTTTCATAAGCATTTCATTATATCCCCAGAGGAAAGTCACTCAAAAATGTTGTCACAGATTTTATTCAAACTTGGCACACTCATGTGTTTGGGTCAGGAGAGGAATACCATTTTAAGGTGACTTTAAAATCCCCCCAAAAATAAAGAAGTTATGGACACATTAAGGTCAGAAATGTACCTTTGGCCACTTATATATGCCAAGAATCAAGGCTTCATTTTGAGGTTAAAGTTGTGTTTGATTCCCATAAAGACCATATTTTGGGATTTTTTTTCTTAATTTTCATATATTTTGTCCTGTAATTTTGAAATGGTAATTTTGATGAGTCTGAAACTGCACTAAACATTACTTTTATATGTGATCTTTGTCTGTGAAAAATTTTGAAGTTTGTAGCTTTAATTTTAAGGTTACCAAAACGTCTGTAAAATGCGCACAGAGACCCAATTTATGGACTTGCTTTAAGCCCCATAGTTGTCAAACTAAGAGACTGAAAGAGTTGATATCTCATCTGCGAATATATTAATAGGTTCTTCTTACATGTGCCAAGAATAAAGGCTTTAAGTGGACATTTAAACTGCCACTGTTGCCTAGTGGGTAACACCCTGGTCTAGGAACAAAGAAGACGTGGGATCAATCCCAGGTACAGGCAGATAAATAGTGGCTCGGATGACCACCTAAAATGGCGGTTCTCTGTTGTTGGGTCCTATCCCCAGTGGTAGGTTAAAGAACCTCAAGGATGTTGATAAATGGTCATCCTTGAGCATCTGTCTTTCAGTTAGGGAACTGTCAGTGATCTGAGAGTTGGACTATATTATTACAGTTGGATGGGTGATATGGTGCTTTGAGTCCTAAAGTAAATGGAGATATTGCGCTGAGTATAAATACAAAATACAAAAATCTGTGTATGAGGACCATAAAAACACACACACAAGTAACCTTTTGTATAAATTTTTCACATACTTGGTCCTATAGTTTGGAAATTGCAGGTCTATCAAGTCTGAAACTGTATTAGATATAAATTCTATATGTAACATTTGCCTGTGGAAATTTTTTTGCTACATAACTTTAATTTAAATGTCATCTTAAGGTCACTAAAATGTATACAGGGACCATTCTATGACCATCTAGCCATTTAACTCCCTATAGCTCTTATCTTATAATAAATTTATATGTTCTTTTTCAATATTCCTAAAATATAGGTCTTAAGTTGGCATTTAAGCTGTGCATAATGCTCCTAAAGTCCTCACAAAGAGGACTTTTTTCTGCACGTTTACATATTTTACCTTGTAACTTGGTAATGGCAAATCTGACCAGACTCAAACTGTCGTAAATATAACTTTTGTATGTAATCATTGTTTGTGAAAATTTGAGCGTTTTAGTTTAAAATTTTAAGGTCAAATAAACCTTTAAAAGTATGCCAACAATGACGAATTGTATACAATTCTGGTTGCAATATTTTATCTGAGAATATCTTATTTTACTTGTGCCAAACTGTGTACATAAAAACCCCAACTGCAGATGTTTTTTTTACATTTTTTCACATATTTTGCCTCGTAATTTCAAAATGGTAAGTCTAACTAACATTTTAAGGTCACCTTAAGGTCTCTAAAATGTACCCACAGACACATTGTGCCACGTTAATGTAACTTACCCAAGTAAAACCAGACCTGGGGACATATAATATTTTTCTATTTATATATGGCAAAATTCAAAGTTTTAAGTTGATGTTTAGACAATTTAAAAAGGAACTTCTATATATCATCTTTATCTGTGGGGAGTTAAAACTGTAGGTTTTATTTTAAGGTCACACTAAAATTTTTAAAATTACTACAGGGACCTAGTGTATACCTTTTGGACAATTTTATGTAACATGACTCTACCTCTATCTCATCCCAGTCAATATTAAGATTTACCAGGTGACACCTGATTGTTTGGAAAGCTACTGATCATTTGTTTACATAAAATTATTCTTATTTTTATCTTATCTTGTCCATAACTTCTTCCATCTTATCTTTATCCATCTTCTTTTTAATGTAAATTATGTGCATATCTTAGTCTTTACCTGTAATACTTATTGAGTATCATCAATCAACAGCAATGAATAAATTAAAAGACTATAACTTTTGTAAAGGGTATTGTACTGGGGATTTTTATGTTGGGCATTTTTCTATGTGCTTGCAAATATCTGGGAATTTCTAATCTCGGGATTTTCATGTAAAATCCCTATTACCATCTAAACCAGAACTTGCCCTCTGTAATGTGACAAATATCAGCATTTTTCTGTGACCCTTTCAGCCTTCATTACCCCACATTTTAACATGTAAATTCCCTTGGGATATACCTCACAATAAGTGGACCTTCTGTTTGCTGTAGCAGTAGGGGTTTTAGATAGGGTGGCGTATGTGTATGATAAATCTGGATGTGTGGATGTTTATATGTGTGCCTGTGTATGTCTTTTTCTGTACATAAGAAGAAATCCAAACTTCTTGAGATGAAAGTGAATCTGCTAGTTCACAAAAGTTTTGTGCTGCTATTTCAGAAAGTTCTAAAAACCATTTAAATATTTTGAAAAATGATGAATCTTATCATTGAAGGCAGATTGGCCACCCCAAAAATGAAAAATGGTTTATAATAACTGTGAATCTCACAAAATGGGTGCTTCAAAAATACCCAATGAATGCCTGTGGCATAAGAGATGGCCTGTCTGGAGATATGTTGGTGTCAACTCAGTGCAATCTAGTAAGTTATAAATAATTTGTGTTCTTGACAATGTTGCAAAACGTTTTATTGTTATGAATCCTGAAACTTACTCCCCCTAATGTACAAACAGGTCACTAAAACAGTTTTAAGACATTGGCACTAATGTTGTATGTTATTTGGCTTTTGGGGATGATTTTGAAGACAAAGGTAACGTGGTAATAATCTTAATTTAGATCCCTATTTTATTTGTCTCTGGCTGGTTATCGGGTTTTTTTTTCTGTTTTCATGCACATAACAAATACATATATAGCTTTTTTATTTTAAGACAAATGGGTCTGGTCTCGGTCTGTACACATAGGTTATGTGACAAGCCAGTTCATCTCAATTGGATTAAAACTGAACATTTTTTCTCAACACCCTTTCTTCCTCACCTGTTAAATTTATAAACATTTATATGTCCTATATATCTTATCTGAAATTTATATAATTGTTAATATTACAATTATTATATTATCATTACTTATTTTATATTATTGCTATTATTATAATCATTATTACTTACTTGTTTATTTGTTTACCTATTTATTTATTTACCTATTTATTTATTATTTATATCACTGATTCAAAAAACCAACAAAAACACTATCAAATATAGTCGTCTAGAAAAAAAAACATTGCATGATTACTAACCTGTATAACAGTTAAACCAACATTAAAGACCACACGGTCAGCCTTCCAGCTCTGTCATGCTGTTATGTCATAACACACAAGAGAGAGTGGGCTGCACTCTTCACTCTGTGAGGCTATATATCTGATGCTGTGACGTCTGTACTCAGTCGAGAGCCATTTACCCTCCTGCTCTCACTGAGAGCCTTATAATTGCTGAACCAATCACACCTCGTCGTATATCAAATTTATGGTGATCCAATTTCTACGAGAAAACAAACTTGGCCAGTGTATAGACGGATATTTTTAATTATACTGCCACCCCACCCCCCCAAAAAATAAGATAGTGGAACCAGATCTGTGGGTCATGGCTTTATTCAGTAAACATTGTGAATACATGCATAGAAATATATGGAACTAATACTGAACGTGTTGTATAATTCTATGTAAATATATAAAATCTTCCAAGTATGTATATACATGTATATGTAAGAGTGGTGTTAATGCAGTAGTAATTAAATCGTTCATAAACATGACTTCTAGCTAAATGCGCTTTTTTACTGCTACTCTTTAAATCCAGTTCATGTAGCAGCATTTACTGTAAAGTTAAAATAGTTACATTTAAAATAGGAGCTCCAGGTCACATTAAGAGGCATAATTTATTGATAACATAACCCCAGTAACCAAAGAATGGTTTAGCAATGCTGAGTTTAAAAAGGCAACCCCAAACAAAAAGACCCTTCGTCCAATCCCTACCTGAGTACCTTTGTTTATATGGGAACTGGAATCCCCAGTTGGTCATGTCATGGAGGGTGCAGATTACCCAGTTACTTGAACTATGACCCCAGTGATGGGACCATTGTAAGGCTCAATAAGACTAGAAACCAGAATTCCACCTTTGTGATGTTATAAGTCAAAACACTTGACCTGGTTCCCTTACTTCACACAACTTTTGGGGCCAGACAGACTACTGGGATGCCTTGACACCTCAAGTGACACTATGTAATAATATATTATTTTGTATATTCATATCAGTAATAAATGTTATACACATTCCTGGTCCATAATGGTCAGATAAACATCAAAGATTGATATGCAAGGTGCATGCGTTGTTAATATAAATATAATAAAATATAATATTATATGAGGAGAAATTAGTACTCATTTAAAGCATTCAAAGGATGGGGTTTTAAACCAACAGGTCTTCAATAAATTCCAGCCACATCAGAGACTGCATAAGTCTAACTTGTAAATTATTACATAATACTCATAAAAGTCATGGCCGAGTTGTAAGGCAGCACATAACTCTTGGAAAATGAATGTAATTTAGATGGATGTGACTCATACCGTTATTCAATTTTTTTTATGCTTTAAAGTTTTTTATTGGTACTACTGTTCACTTTTTATTGTATTTTTATGATTAGATTATTATTTTGATGATTTGCTGTGAACATGTGATTTTATCATTGATCAAATTGCGGTAATCCCCTTTCCCTGGAGACATGTTCAAGTAGTTTAAGTGTGAAATATTACACAGTGCCAAATAAATCACTGACAAATTTCTTAAAGGTTGACAGTTCAACAAAGAGACGATCAGTTATCATAAAAAGTCGTCATAATAAAATTGCCGAAAGGTTAGATAGAGTAAGAAAATTATGACAGTATTGATGCAAGTGTGTAAAGGTGAAATTTTCACCTTTGAAATATGTTTTAAAAGCTTGTGAATACCAGGAAAGAAGCCCAAATAGGCAAGATACATGTTGGAATAAATACCTGCTTAATTTTAATTTTAATCTGGAGAAACACCAGGGAGAGCAGCTGATGCAACAGTCCAAAGAGGACAAGCAATAATTTTTTTACACTTCTCTTATGGTCACATGAAATGTTTAAGTATTTTGATAAATCTCAGGCACTGTTGTCACATGCAAATATCGCATTGAAAGAACAACATGCACAGTTGTTGGACTTTTTCTGGCCTTTGTTTTTCTTATTAACCTTTTTAAATCCAGTATATGAAATTGCAATGACCTCTAAATGTTAACTTATGTATGTTATGTGGGTGTTCCACCACACGACTAAGGCTCCCGAGGGTTAAGGGTTTTTGGAGGTCGGTTTGAAATATTTGCTTAGTCCCAGACCTTCTGTAAGGGTCGGTTGAGGCCGTGAGGAAAATCAAACATGTTTGATATTTCTCACGACTACAACTGATTCATATTTCCCGCCCTCAACAAAATGTCCAGTCCCAGGCGTCCTCAGGCCTCCTCAGACCCAATTTTACACAGTCGTGTGTTGTCCCAGGCCGCCTGCGACCCTTAGTCCCAGACCTCCCTAGCTTAGTCCCAGGAGGCTGGTTGTTAATCCCAGACTCAAATACGATGCGTATGAATTTCATGTGTCTGAAAGTGAGCCAGTTGCATTAGTCCCAGGAAGCCTCAGACCGTCTGCGGTGTCCTGGGACCCAAAAATCTAGGTCTGGGAGTAAGCCCCGACTAAGGGTAACCGCCCCTAACCGATCAAAACCGGCCTCCCAAGGACGCCTGGGACAACACAAATTTAGTCTGCGACGGTCTAAGGATGCCCCAGGAGGCCTGGCACTAACAATCGATTAAGAACCGACTCTTTTCCGCGTGTCGGAAATTAAAACGAGGCAATGAGGAGGTCTGGGACTATATAAGCAACTGCGCACACATTCTCATTGTTACTGACTGTTTGGCTACTGAGAGACGTGTGTCACTGATTTGTAGGGGTTTTCAGTTTTTTTAAATATATTATACTTGAGCTTAAGGCAAATTTCACAGTTAGGAGACACATTTTACTATTTTTTTATTATTTTGTTGACTGGATTATGAGGAAAGAGAAAGGAGGGAAGGGAGGAAGGAAAAAGATGGATGACAGGGAGAAGGAAAGTGAAGTAGAGGAAAGAGTTGAAGTTACAGAAGAGGGGATAGAGAGGAGGAGGAGATTGAGGAATGTCCAGCTGTTGAGGAAGCTGTGGAAGAAGAAGAGAGGTGTGAAGAAGATCCAGAGTGCCATTCTTCAGCCAAGAGAGCCAGGGTGTGTGGAACTTTTACTGACAGTCAGGAAATTTCCATTGTGGAATTTGTAAAGCAGCACCCAGAACTGTATGACAAGGAACATCCACGTTTCCACGACAGGACCAGAAGAGAGGCTCTCTGGGCAGGAATATCTGCAGAACCCAAGCTCCAAGCCTTTGATGTGAGACGCTGGTTCGAGTCCCAGTAAACGCGTTATGGCAAGCTGTCTAAGCTCCAATCTGGCCAAGCCCCGAGGGAGATGACCAAGAGACAGTCCTGGGCCTACCAACAGATGGGTTTCCTTAAAACCCACATCAGATGAAAGGGGGCCAACAGAAGTTCAGGTTTTGAGGCCAGTCCAAATACCAGCAGGCAGGACGAATCACGTGGCTCAACTACTGACACAGAACACCTTGAGTCCAGTGTCCTGAGGGAGAGGAGTCAGTCCGTCATTACATCTACACCCGTTTCAACAACAGACTCCAAGATTCTCAAACACTTTGAGCAGATGAGGACACTAATCTCAGGTTTTCTGCAGCAGAAGTCAGACAAGCAGCCCTTCTTTGACTACGTGGCATCAGAGGCCGAAAAGATGACTCAAGAAGAATTTGAAGAATTAAAGGGCAAGATATTTAGAGACATTGAAACTATTAAGAGCAACTGTAGACGTCAGCCATTGCCCAGAAGATAAGCCACTATTACCACAGAGTCGCAGAGGGTCGGGATACTACCACCAACCACTCAACAGGTGTCTAGTTCCACTCAAGCAGCAGCTGGCAGCAGTTTTGTGTACTATACACCAAGCCCCATTGGCTTCAGCAATCCTACATCTGTCCTAACTGTACAGAGCGAAGGGAGCAGACACAACCTGAGTGGAATATTAAGCCAGCTACCTGATCTGACATCAACACAGATCGTCGAGCAGCCTCAGCAGCAGCAACCGCAGCAGCAGCTCTTTACTATCACCACTTCAGCACCGCCTCAACAGCAGCAGCAGCCTCCTCAGTAACCATCCAGTCAGGGCGGGTCTTTGACCTGGCAGGCCCTTTTCAGGGCCACCAAATCTTCCAAAAACAATTATTTAGCTGCAAGTTATTCCAATTCCCCTCCCAAAACAAAAAAAGTTCAGTACAAATACTTATCACAAGAAAACAAATTAAACTCCAACACCCACACCACCCCAAACATGAAATAAATAACCCATGGTACCACACATAACAAAAATGGCCACATAAAAATTTTTTTTAAAATCTCCCAATATGGCCATTAATCAGCCCATTTTTAGATTAAAATCCATGGGATAGTTTAAAATCTGTAATTGAAAAGTCCAACACTTACACCTTCGCTAGAGTTAAAATGCATTATCACATACTTACCAACCCACAAACAGACAAACCCAATACCAAACATAACCCCCAACTAACAAACCCACTACCAAACGTAACACCCAACTACCAAAAACAAACCCAATAACCACCAACCAAGAAACAGACAAACCCAAAAGTAAACAGAACCATGCCAAAGAACTGACAAACTATTTTGCAAACACAATCCCCCATTATTGAAAAGAAAACTAGTTCCATGGTTATATTTTCTATATATTTGTGAATAGAAGTGAAGATTTTAAATTTAAGATTTCCATGAAAACATTTCTGTTAGAAATAATTTTCCAACCCCCCAAAAAAAATTTGGTGAAATTAGGATGTGGATTTCAAAATATATACAAAAATAATTCCATTTAGGATATTATGTGTGGCTTTGTGTGTGGCTTTTGTTTGGCACTGGGTTTGTCTGTTTGTTGGGTGGGTAACTTGTGTTTGTCTGTCAGTCTGTGGAACTTATGTTTGGCATGGGGTTTGTCTGTTTGTCCGTCTGAACAAGTTATGTTTGGCATGGGGTTTGTCTGTTTGTCCGTCTGAACAAGTTATGTTTGGCATGGGGTTTGTCTGTTTGTCCGTCTGAACAAGTTATGTTTGGCATGGGGTTTGTCTGTAGCAAGCATAGCTCATAAATTGTTTTTGGAATATTTGGTAGTCCTGAAAAGGACTGTTTGTTAGTCCTGAAAAGGACTGTTTACTGCAGCAGGACTTATATTCTGCCATCTTGCCAGGCCACTGCTCCCTCGTTATTGAAGTAGTCCCTCAGGTAATCCCTCTGTCTTTTGGCTTCTCTAGCAGGGTTTCTGTCTTGGCCACCACCAGCAGCACCACCAATCAATCCACAATCACCAGGCACATCATCATCATCGTCCTCCCCAGGCTGCTGACCACCAGGTTGACCTTGATACTGGCTTCTCAGTATGTTGTGCAGAACCACACAGGTGAAGACCACTTCTCTGACTGTTTCTGGGGGTAGTTCAATAGTGGTCCTCATCACCCTGAATCTTGACAACAGGATGCCAAAAGCGTTCTCAACAACTCTTCTGCCCCTTGATATTCTATAGTTGGCAATCCTTTCCTCTCTTGTTAACATCCTTCTGCCATAGGGTTTCATGAGCCAGGTCTTCAGGGCAAAGGCATCATCTGCCAGAATGAAGTAGGGGACATCTCGACCATCCTGGGTTATAGGAGCTGGGTCAGGGAAGCCTATCCTGTCATCTTCAATCCACCTCTTCAGCTGAGAGGCATTAAATATCTGGGCATCTGAGCAAGATCCAGCTGTCCCAGCATCCACCCATCTAAACTTGTACTGTCCATCTACCAGGGCCAACATCACAATGGAAAAGAACCCCTTGTAGTTGTGGTAGAGGGCTCCAGTGTTCTTGGGTTTCTTCAGGGCCAAATGCTTCCCATCCAGGGCTCCCAGGGCATGTGGAACATTCCACCTGATCCTGAATTCCCTCTCCAGTTCTTTCCACTTATCTGGGGTAGTAGGACATTTGAGGTACTCTCTGGTGAACTCATCCTGGATGGCCCTGCAGACCTCTGGTAAAAACTTGGAAATGGTGGATCTTCCAACCCTGAACTGACAGGATAATGATGTGTAGGACTCCCCAATGGCCAGATATCTGATGGTGAGGGCTAACTTCTCCCCAACACTGATTGGTGCTCTGTAGTTGGTGGCCTGCCTGGCTAGACGTGGTTCCAGTCTGTTCTTTATCATTTCAAAAACTTCTGGGGTCATCCTCATGTAATTGATGAATCCTGGAATGTCTGTGGCATACAGATCAGCCATAATGTTGTGGTAGGCCCCCTCTCTCTCTGCAGTAGCCATGGCCTGACCCACATGTTGTGCCTTCTTCTAGGTCTCTGTATGGGTGGTGGTGGTGGTGCTGGTGGTGGTGGTTGCTGTGGTCGATGTAAAAATTGGAAATACATCATTATTTGTAACTGAATAAAAACCAAAAAGGCCCTAAGTTCTTGTTGATGCTGTCTTCCATTAAAAGGTGGCATCCTGCTGTGTTCCTAGAAAAGCAATGACAATTAGATTGTGGATTTTATATATATATACCCAGAAAATCCAGCAACTTTACAAAACAAGAATCGGCGATCCTGGTCTGGGGAAGACTGAGGACACCTGAGGATGCCGGGACTTAATCGGGTGTTAGTCGGGGCTTAGTCCCGACCAGAAAACCGGCTTAGTCGGTTCTTAGTCCCAGACCAGTCGGGGACTGTCTGCGGCCGCCTGAGGCTTCCTGAGGCCGATCTGTATTTAATCCCAGACTTCAATACCGACTCAGTATTCCCGCCCATTTTTGCTTTTTTTTCACCGACTGTCCACGATTAAGGGTCGCCGACAGGATCGGGGCTTAATCCTTTGGTGGAACAAGGGCATAAGGAAAACTGAAACCTATCCTTACCAGCAGCATACAAGTAA
This sequence comes from Sabellastarte sp. h YS-2021, assembly GCA_964017235.1. Taxonomy (NCBI): domain Eukaryota; kingdom Metazoa; phylum Annelida; class Polychaeta; order Sabellida; family Sabellidae; genus Sabellastarte; species Sabellastarte sp. h YS-2021. Next base: position 85,241,929 of record OZ024932.1, read on the forward strand.
AATACTAGACCTAGCACATTGGAGAACCAATGTAAATTGTATCCACCAGAAACAAAACTCACCAAAGCCAATCAGCCATTGCTTAATCTTGAAGGAGAAACCCAAGGTGAAATCTGACCATATCAAAAGATTCTTAGCCCATGATTTCCTATAGGCAAATCTCTAGGACCAAGAAAAAACGATTTATAAGCACTTTTAGGTTTGGCTATCCTCGTTTGACCTTGAAGGAGGAGCCCAAGGCCAAATCCGACCACACCAAAAGATTCCCAGCCCATGATTTCCTTTTAGTTGGTTTACCATCCCAAACCTCTAGGACCTATTAATAAGCGAGTTATAAGCACTTTTAAGTTTGGCTATCCTCGTTTGACCTTGAAGGAGGGGGCCCAAGGTCAAATGTGACCACAACAAAAGATTCCCAGCCCATGATTTCCTATAGGTTGTTTTACCATCCCAAACCTCTAGGACCAATAATAAGCAAGTTATAAGCACTTTTATGTTTGGCTATCCTCGTTTGACCTTGAAGGAGGAGCCCAAGGTTTAATCCGATCACACCAAAAGATTCCCAGCCCATGATTTCCTACAGGTTATTTGACAATCCCAAACCTCTAGGACCAATAATAAGCGAGTTATAAGCACTTTTAGGTTTGGCTATCGTTTGACCTTGAAGGAGGGGTCCAAGGTCAAATCTGACCACACCAGAAGATTCCCAGCCTATGATTTCCCATAAGTGGGTTTACCATCCCAAACCTGTATGACCAATAATAAGCGAGTTGTAAGTATTTTTAGGTTTGGGTATCCTCATTTGACCTTGAAGGAGTGGTCAAAGTCGAATAAACGTCCCTGGCGGCCATCATGTCTTTCAAAATGAGGCCAAACATATTCCCAGGCAAGATTTTATGGTTATGAATATATCCTGCAAATTTTAGAAGGCTAGCTATAATATTTTGTTTGTTAGAGCGGTAACGGTGAAATCTCTCTACACACTGTAGTGGCGGCGTAATGAAGCGAAGTCCATAGTATCCACTGGATAGCATCCGGTGGATACAATTAAGACATGATGAACAGCCAGAGGTGAAATCACTAGAAGTTCTTTTCAAATTGCCAAAGCAAAGGCTTGCCACATGGATAAAAAGTTCAATTGTCTATATGAGTAATCTTTCGTAGCATGCGGGCTGTCTTTATATGAGGTGGCTATTTTTTTAATAGAAGACCTGTCGACTATTTGATAAGTTGAATTGCCCAGTAGATCAGCCTTCAACTGTGTTAGCATGTAGATGGTTACAAAGAAGTTCAGTCACCTAAATCAGATGGCCTGTCACCAACCAGCCGCTGTGAGGGAAAGGCACTAATCTTCAAAATTATATGAAAATTAGCAGCAAATGGGAATACGTCAGGTCACTTTTTGGAGGTGACAGGACTCTTCACATTGGTGAAGCCCAGTAACTTTTGAAGCACAGTCGATCACGATTGAGGATGGAAAATAGCTCTATAACCCTCAATCTCCTCTCAAAAACTATGGTAATGACTTGCATAGGACAGATTTTGCAGCCAGTATGACATAAATATCCCAATGGAATCTGGGTACAAATTAAAGTAGTAAAATAACTAATTCACATTTCACTCTCTGAGCAGTATGACAGAAGAAGGATTATTGGAAAATTCCTTAGTAAGTAAATTGTAGATGTGATGATAAAATATAAATATGAAAGCATTTTTCGATGACAGATAATAATTATGTGCTTTACATTTGTCTAACACTGAAAAATAAAAGCTTTCTCAGTGATTATGTCAAGTAAAGGTATATTTTCTCTCCTCCTAAAAGCTTTTAATTTATAAGTGAACTTTTTTTTTCTTTCTCACTGTACTTAGTCGGGCTTTCAAAGAGGTCTGGTGCATATATATAATATCAACATGCAGCAGGTGACCATAACTGCGTTCTTAGATACCAATAAAGACATTAAACTAGCTATAATTTCTATGTCATTAACTTCAACCAAGGTGATTTCATTCGATTCCAGCCCATCCATTAAATGGCACTTAATTCCCAGAGCAGTGTATCATGAGCCTTTTGTCAGACATTTACTCATGAAATTTCCTCGGTCTTTATGTTAACATTTTTGGTTTCTACTAACCATATCTGAGTTGTTACATCTTTTCTCAAACTGCCACTTTAGATGATTAAAGTTGAGCACTCAATAGTTTGCTCGTGGTGTAAATAATATGGTATTGGTTTTTAAATATTGCATCATATTGTGACTGTGATATGGGTTTATAGATAAGGTATGGTTTATACAGTGATAAGGAAAATGGGTTGAATGGTACTTACATCAAATGTTTTAGATGTATTCCTCATGTTGAAATGAGGCAAATCCCAATCCTCTATTACAGAGTTTTCCTTCCAATTAAATTCCAATGGTACACCACCCCTCTTCGTCTATCAAGGACTATCCAGGAGCAGTCTCGGGTGTAGTACTTGGGCAAACCCCCCACTGTGTCCAAATTAAGTCATACATGCTGGGTGCCCCTGAATATCACCCTCCCTGGGCATTGCCCTTTGGGGCCTTCAGGCCCAGGCCACCCTGGATTCCCTCAAGGTTGACCGTGGAAGCTACGTAGGGCTAAAGGTCACCTGTAACAGCTACAGGTCACTTATATTGAGGTGAAGGTAATTTGGCAGTCTACTAACACACTCAGTTCGAATCTGGAGTCTTCCTCCTGATCTGATATGGTCACTCTCGTATTTGTCTTTCCTCTGTGGATAGCTAACGAAATTATTTCCATAGATATTCCTCCACAAATAAATAGTACTATAAGAATCTACTTAAAAATTACTACAGCCTGAAGGCCACCCGTTACCGCTGTTGACCCCAGATTATTGACAGGAGCAGTAGGAGATATTATACAAAATCGGGGCAGATCAAAACAAATTTTAGTACACAGACAGCCCAAAAGCACCAAATTATAAGATAACCGTTAGGTACCTACAAATGTATTCCAGGATGGGTAACATCAGGGTTCTTCCCATGCTATTTTGACAGTGGAACAGCTATGTTAGCTGTTTACCTAGAGTGGACAGTTAACCAAAACTAATTTTGGGTGGTGAACAGCATTTCTGTACACCCAGCTAGTTAGTTTTCATTTTATTCATATGGAAAAATTGCAACAAAACAGCGTATCAAAAATAGCGCTCTGTACAGATGTATTAGGAAAAATGAAAGTTATTAGTTTCTCCTTAAAATAGACTCTTTTGTAACACAACCTTTATATTTTTTGTTATTCATGAGACACATAACAAAGCAGATATTGTCTTTTTTCTTGGTTGGTAAGTTAACACTCAGGATATGCGCAATATACCTCTTTGTGTATAGTCACCATGAATAGGCAGATTTCCCCAACCTTGTGAACACGATTGCCCTTATCATGAAAACAGTCAATTAGTGGATTATGGCAGTTAGAGGGGGGAATGCCTCTCTTTCTCTGTGACCTGTTGTAGAGCATAAGCACAGTATGTACCCAGGTTTATCCTCTCACTTAAATCATTCCAAGCTATTGATCTTATGGATTTTTTATCCTGGGGAATCTTCCCCGCTCTCTATGTTGTAAATCTTTTTGGAACAGGCTTTCACTGGATCAGCCTTTTAGAAGTCTGTGGATAAAGGATTTACAATCTCAGGCCATTTTATAGCAAAGTTGAAGCCACAGAAACAAAGACCGGCAGCCCAATTGTATGGGAGTAAATGATGCTGGCTTTTCAGCTGGGTGTCTTTTTCATGGGGAGGTTATTATTTAAATGTTTATAGTTTCCTATTTGCGTGTGACAATGCAAACTTAGCCCCTGTGAAAGCGTGTTCCAGCTTCATTGGGAATTTACTGGTTTCAATGCCATTCCACAGAGATTGGAGCCATAAAGTACCCGCCAATAGCTCTTAAAGCATTAAATGATAGAACAGAGCTGTGATATCTCAGTGTAAATATAACGTCCACATATAACATGTATTCAAATTTGTCTTTGACTTTCAATTTATTTGATAGATATGGTGTAATTACAACAGCATATTCTGTGGATGCAATAGAACAGCGGGAGGGGTAATTTTCCTTGAGAATTATCAGAAGATGTTTAACCTAAATCACAGATTTAATCTCTAAAATCACTTTCTATTCAACAAAGGCGTTAAAAATGGGGTTTTCCGCCAAATGGCAGTAGCAATTTCCCCTTTCTGTTACACTAGTATGTGACTACAATACCATACTAACCACAAATCACTCATGTTCAGAAGCCATGTCACGTTTCATCATTACAGACCTCTGATCCCCTGCCCCATTATCCTTTAGGAAGCGTGACATGGCCATACTATTCTTTCCATAATGCCCTGATCACACTGCAGGCAGTAATACTAAGGTTTGTAGGACTCCCATATCAAGTAAACTGAATGTCAAAATGCTGTCAAATACACACCCAGAAAAGTTGAAACATTTCAAAACTTTTGAGTGGGTGGCCTCAAGAGCACAAGCCCACATTAAGTAAAGTTTACTGGCCAGAGTGTGACAATACGTGAGGGAAAGAGGCGCAATACAAACTGCATATTTACACAGGTAATATCACCTGTGGTGTGATTCGGGCATTATGTCAACAGAATGGATTTGACCTGTTTTCAGCACTACTATGGCTTTTTTCAATTATTTGATAGTGAAAACCAGAAATAGGAGAGTGTTTTGTCTAGTGAAGGTAACATTTAATCATTAGGTACTTTATGTGTGATTGCTAGGATGCCTCTGTTGTAACTACAACTGTACAGTCATACACTGAACGACACTATGTTATACATACAATGTGATGTCACAGCTTGAAATTCTGCAACACCAATTTTGTTTTATTTCAATTTACATTTAGTAATTAGCAGTTGTAAGTAACATAGAAATTGATTCAAAGGGACTGCACTTTAAAATTCAATTCTCAATCAAAAGTTTTGTAAGATAATGTAATATTTAATGATTACAAAAATTAATGGAATTTGTTGTAAAAAGTAATAACAATAATGTACTCTGTAGTGGGTGGAAAGCTATTAAATAGTGTTTAACATTAAAGTTTTCACACAAAAAAACCTTCAGAACTTGTAGTATGATTTTAAATTTAAATCAAAGTAAAACATTGCAACCCAATGAGGTTTCCACTCAGGTCCACTTACTATTGTTCCCTTGATAATTGCAGACGCTTGACATTGAAAACTTAGAGGCCTTGATTTGATGTTAAGATCACTCTCGTGTGGTGAGGAAATGACTTCTGGTAGCAATTAATGCAGTTTGAAATGAGAAAAATAGGAACACATTCGTCCACTTTAGGCACCAGTTTGCTATCCAAGGTTAAACTGAAACATTCTGAGATTAAAGTCATTCACCTGAAGAAATGCAAAAGGGCCATAACATTGCTACAGTCATACAGTATGGTTGAATATATTTCTGAGTTGTCAAATATCTCGAATCAGTTGGAATTGATTTTTTGGGAGTATATAACCTACAGTTGTTAAAGATCGATTCCAATCAAAAGCAGGAGCCATATTTAGAAAGCAATTGGAAAAATATCAACAAAAATTATTTTAAATTTGGTGCAAAAGACATTCTCTTCTATTCTATTCTGAACTTTTATAGCACTTATTCTCTGCAAAGGCAGACTCTAAAGGGCAACACAAGGTACATAATCAATAATCATCATTCTCATGGACAAAGCCAAGTCAACACCACAGAGTAGCCGGGAAGTTTACATGTTAATTTGAGAAAGCCTTTTATCACAGCTATAAGATTTTAGCTTTTTCCTGAAACAGGCAAGATTTGGAGCAGAACGGACCTCATCAGGCAGATCATTCCAAAGTGTGGGAGCATCAAAAGCAAAACTGTGACCAAAGTGTTTTTTTTTATTTGTGAACTGATGGGTGGTATACTTTCTGGCTGATTTTTCGCTAATTCTTTTGTGAATAAAACCCCAGCTTAAGTTATTCTTTATTGATCATGTTTTTTTCCATACAAAGGGTACAACCAAGTTAAAGAATATTCAACAGATATACAAATATATACATATAAATGCTATATTGCTCTACAGTTACAGAAAGGACGGCAAAAGAAAAGCAATCCATAACTTATAAGTCGGTTAATACAATAACATTTTCCTTTTTTAAATAAGTCATAGGGCTTTCCAAGTATGTTATATTTGCTTCAATGGTCTTGACAAGCAAATAAAGCAAGTTCCAATAACTTTCAAACCTTTTTGCCTGCTAGAATAATCAACAGATATTTTTGCTCCTCATAATTTTTTCAGATAAAATTCTAAAATGCAATGAAGTTAGGGGAAGTTTTACTGACCACTAAATTATTTATGTATTGCCTAGGTAATAATGTCAAGTATTACCAAAAAAAAACAACAAAAACCTAGCAACACTGGCTTATGTGGGTGTTCCACCACACGACTAAGGCTCCCGATTAAGGGTCGGTTTCAAAAATTTGCTTAGTCCCAGGCGTCCTGTAAGGGTCGGTTGTGGTCGGTTGAGGCCATGTGAAAAATCAAACATGTTTGATATTTCTCCCGACCCCAACCAATTATTTTTTCCCGCCATAAACAAAATGTCCAGTCCCAGGCTTCCCCAGGCCTCCTCAGACCAAATTTACACAGTCGTATGTTGTCCCAGGCCGCCTGCGACCCTTAGTCGCCAACCCTTAGTACCTTAGTCCCAGGCCTCCTGCGACCCTTAGTCCCATTGCAAAACAAGAATCGGCTATCTCAGTCTGGGGACGCCTCAGGACATCTTGTGGGGTCCGGACTTAATCGTGGGTTAGTCGGGGCTTAGTCACAGGAGGCCTGAGGCGTCCTGGGACCCAGTCGGTTTGTCTACGACAGGATCGTGGTACAAACCGACCAGAAAAATGGCTTAGTCGGTTCTTAGTCCCAGACCAGTTAGGGCCTGTCTGGGGCCACCTGAGGCGTCCTGAGGCTTCCTGAGGACGATCTGTACTTAATCCCAGACTTTGAAACCGATCCAGTTTTCCCACCCATTTTTGTTTTTTTTCACCAACTGTCCACAATTAAGGGTCCCAGACAGGATCGGGACTTAATCCTTTGGTGGAACAAGGGCATTAACATCAGCACTAATAGAAAGCCTTCAGCTTTATGAACTCTTTGCATGATTTTCCTCCAGATTGCGAATTGATATGGACACTAGCAAATATATGGGATATAGCCTTTATTGAACTGTTACAAAAGTGACACCAATTTAAAAAAAGTTTTTTTTATTAAACAAGAGACGTCTCATTCTTACAACAAAATTTAAAGACCTATACTACAATCAAATAATTTGATTGTTCTCTGTAGCTTTGGAACAATGTTTATAAATTGACACCTAAGCTACATTATTTAATGTGCCATCAAGTATTGCTTCCCACTTTATTATCTCCCACCAGCGGGAGATATAAAAAGCGCCTTCCCTATGTGCATGATTCCATCTGTCCATCACATTTTTACAAAAACCTGATTATCTCATTCATTTATAAAGATATCTTCACCAAATTTGCAGAGAATATTTATGGCTATAAAAACATGTCTGTGTAAAATTTTGGCCGCCGCCACAGCCAATTGCTTGAAAATCATTAAGATGCTCTAAATCTTGAAATATTGTAGCTAGCTTCATCAAAGGAAAGCTAGTCTGATAGTAATTTTGGCCTAGTTTGCAAAACAAAATGGCCACCATATCACATGTTTAATGTCAAATGGGGTTATCCTATCAAAAGGCCTTATATCTCCATTATCATTGGGGTTTGGAATGTGAAAACAACTTACAGGAAGTCATGGCCTGGGAATCTTTTCCAGTTGGTGACTTTGACCTTTGACCCCTTCTTCAGTGTCAAGCGGGGTCATCTTACGACAAAGGCCTTATATCTCCATTAGTTCTCATATATCACTGAACCTAAGGCAGCAGATAACTGCTGTGGCAGTGGCCTTGTTTTATATGAAGAGGCTGACGGTTGACTTAGATTTATCATTGTTCTGTACAAATCTCTACCCAGATTTGAGTAAAATTTATAAGGTTGCTGGCCAGACAATTTATGCTATTAAGCCATCCTCATGTATAAAAAGACTTTTTTTGAACAAAACAAAAATGGTCTTTATATTGTAGGCCGATTTTATTTCGTTCATAGAGATGAGTCTAGTTTCGTCAAATCATTTGGCAACAAATTAAATACCTTATTGAATCAGTCTGGATAGAAAATGGGAACATTCTAGATAAGTGAACTGTACAATAGCGGGGACCTGCTCCTTTCAGTGTTTTGGAATACTGTCAATGATTCTGACCCCACAATACCTTTACCAGAATTAGGTCATATAGCTTCAAAGTGTCATACAGTCCAGTGATACAGAAAGAACTTAAAAAGATCAACGGAAAACCTATCTATTCTTGTGATTTTTTTTCATTTTTTTAATCAAAGGCTAAGTAATTCTTTTGTTGTTATATTCAAACTGATCAGACTTACATTTATTTAATTTAGAGGCTAACTAGATCCACCCCCCTCTAACAGGTCCCTCACTTGTAGAGAATTTTTTTAATTTGTGGGGGTAGATCTGATTCGTCTGAGGAGGAGCTTACATGCTCGTAATACTTGTGTTTACATTTGTCAGAGTTCTTTTGGGGCTTTGTCACCTTTCTTGGATGATGATGATCTGATTCAGAAACCGAGTCAGCATCCAGTTGAATCAGTTCTGATTCATGTTCTAGGAAATGATGAGGTGGAATGGGGAGAGGACGGCAACAAACTCAAACTCCATTGCCTCACTTGGATGGCTGAGGGTTTTTGTATTCGGATGAAAACCCAAGACATGACTACTAGTAGATCCGAGTTAGTGATCTGAGCTACCACAAGATCGGAGGGGGTTCGGAAATTGAAGCACTCGGAGGGGCCCTGTAATGACTTCTCTTGTTCCGAGAGCCTGTTGAACACCACCAAAATAGAGGCTTGAAACACCTCCATTTCTTGTTGTAATTGGTGCTGTATTTGGGAGCCTAGAGATTTTTCTATTTTCTTTTGTAATATAATGCCCAGAGTTTGAGGAACTGGTTCAGGTAAACTTAAAGATAAAGCCTCAAAACCTAACTGTTTAGGCTTATGAGAGCTAGCTTGTATACATTTGAAGGTTTCGGAGGAGATTGATAAATCTGTGTCGATTCCTCTAGTTCTTTATGTGAGCCAGAAAACATTACCTCTCCGAGTTCAGGATCACCTAAAAATTTCAATCTCAAGATGAATAGAATTTCTGGCTTTTCTTTTGATATTGTTTCCGATTCATGATCTTGATCTTTTGCTCATCTGAGAAATATGAACAATGCTAGGAGACATCTAGGTGTCTCGGGCTCATTCCTTTATGTCCCACCTTAAGGCCATTTCAGATGCTGCCATGCTGTTTGTTATCTTGTTTTCTATTGGTCTAGGTTCTCCTGTCCTTGCCACCAGCAGTTTGCAGGTCACTTTGACTTTGAAAGTTGACCAGTGCACATCCAAAAATTTTAGATTTTTAGTTTTTTATAGTTATACTTTGTTTCTGATGGAGGCGAGTAGATACAACCTCAGATCGAACAGAAGAGAATGCAGCATTCCTGTCCAGTTACAGATGGCCACCAATGAAGAGTTTGTGATGGCGTCAAGGAGTCACATGGAGTCAGCGCAGGCCGGGCAAGTGTTTTCTGAACTTTTGGACAGTGGATCAGACATTGATCTATCTGATTTCATTCGTAGTTTGGATCAAATTTGTCCCCTGCTATTTCTGATAAACAGTGCTTTAACTGCTGCTGGTGGGGACAGTGTCCCTGGCACCTCGGGTTCGAATTCCTCTACCTCTGATCAGGCAGCCATTAACCCAAATATTCAACAGCAATTAAATGCATTGGGTCAACGTTTGGACAGTATTGAAAAGAATACTATTCCCAGTGCTGGCGTTAAACCCAAAGTCAGAGCACAGGCTAAAAAATCTAAATGTCAAAACAAGACTAAAACATATGTCCAACTGCCACAAGGCAAATTGGACGTAAATGACGCCCCAGTGATGTCGCTTAGGGGCTATGTTCCCCCTCTGGATAGGTTGAGGCACGAATTAAATATTCAAGAACAAGTTCAGGAAAGGCTGGCAGAAAATGCCATCCCAGGTAAGGCAAAAAATAAGTCCCAGAGGGGTGGATCTGTTGAAGTTTTTGTCCCCCACAGGGCCAAGCGGCCTCATGAATTTGTACTTGCAGGTCAAAATAAAGACAGAGTAACTTATAATCAACTGTCCCCCATCCAGTGGATGGCTGGTTTTTTCAGAACCATCCGGGAGGAGTCAGATATGGGTACAAAAAACACATGTTAGATTATGTAATTAATCTTTTAGATGATGCCACTGACTTCTCCTGGGCTTCTGCAAAGGCCAGCCATGCGGTCCTTTTGTGTCGCATGGAGCAAGGTGAGATTGCTGTATGGGATGAGACTGATAAAACTGACAGGGTTAGGAGAGCACATGCTGAAAGACATGTCGTGGGCCAAGGTAGCACTCAGAGAACACAAGACAAAGGTTCAAATGGGGGCAGAGTCTTTCCCTGTGTTTATTTTAACAAAGGTGCTTGTTTGCAGAAGCAAACCCATGAGAACAAAGGGGTTACTTATAGACACATTTGTTCTCATTGTTGGAATAAAGAAGGCAAACTTCTCAACCACCCCCAGGTTGAATGTAAGGCAATGCAAAGAATGATGCTAAAAACCGGGTAAGTGTGGGTGCAACCAGTGGTGGTCACACCCAGGTTACCAGGTTTTTTGCTAATTCTTCTGTCAGTGCTTTGGAAGTTGGGAAAATATTAAGTATGAATGTATCACAAGCTAGGGGGGTGGCTGATAAGGCTTTAGTTTTTTGCAATACTACAGACAACAGATCATTTGCTTCTGTGGTTGGAGGTAAGTGTGACAGAGGTTTTCTTGTAGATATTGACGGAAAGAGTGCAGGTAGGTCAAAGGTATTCACCGCCAATACTGCGTTTCCTGTTCACCATAAACAAGTACATAAAAGTACTGCTCTGCAGTCGCATAAAAATGGTGACAGTAAAGTTTCTGTTGTTAAACGTCAGGAGGGTACCTCCACAGGTAAGGGAAGTAATGTTCATCACCACCTTGCTACAGTAGTGTTGTGAAGAAACCAGTGATTTATGACAAGGTTTTCAGAATTCCATGTACTAATCGTTTTCAATTGCTGGCAAATGTGGTCCCTGACAGTACTAGCATACAAAGTGACACAGGGTTCGAGTCCAATTGAGTTTCACACACGGCTACGCATTCCAGCTCATTGAGTAGTGATCTAGATGTCAGTAATGGTAGTTCCACTGCCTGTAGCATTCCAGTTGCTTGTCCAGTCCAAAATAAGGACTCTTGTTCGGATGACATGGAATGTGCGAATCACAATGGTAGACAGGAATCCCGGAGTGCTTCCTGCTGAATTTTTGATGAGTATACAACAGCTGGGTTCTACTTTTGGGTGTATTCCTCTCACCCCTATTTCATTATATCAGGGCCCTCCTAGAGTTTGGCATAGTATTCCTGATGTGTTACAAGAACATAGAATGATTTGGGATAGTGGCATTCCAAACTACGCATTCCTATTAAGACTAACCTTAAAGTTTCAAGTTGGCGTGAGTATCTTTGTGATTATTTTGACAAACAATTGGTTGACTTGATCGAATTTGGCTTTCCTCTACATTTTGAAAGAACTAGGCGGTTGGAAAACACTTTTGTTAATCATGCTTCAGCAAGAAATTTTTCTGAACATGTTGAGAAATACTTGTAAGAGGAACTGCAGTTTGAAGCCATACTGGGACCTTTTTCTACCCCTCCTGTTGATATGCATATTTCCCCCTTTATGACCAGGGAGATGGGAAAGCTGGTAGTTGCTTGCCGTTGGTCGGCAGTTTACAGTACAGAACCCTGACGAACTATATGTAGTGGTTTCCTCTGCCCTTCCAACTACCCATCGTGATATGACCTGTACAGTGTTGAAAGCAACGTAAAACCCCAAATAAATAAATAAAACACTCAAGACTTCTTTAGAGATTTGGTCTGGTTTCAGACTTTCCTTAAGTCTTATAATGGAATTACTATATATGACATTAAGCCCCTGAATATTTGTATATATCTTGATGCTTCTCTGCAAGGTCTGGGGGTTGTTATAACAATTTTGTTTATACCATTTCCATTCCTAAGGATTTCAATGGTTATAACATTGTACAGTTGGAGATGTTGAATGTTGTTGTGGCCCTAAAAATTTGGGCTGCCTCTTGGGCTAACAAATGTATACACATTTATTGTGATAATCATGCAGTAGTAGACGTGTTGACTCATGGTAATACCAGGGACCAGATACTGGCCACTTCTGCTAGGAATGTGTGGCTTCTTACTGTCATGTTTAACATTGACTTAGTAGTTTCACATATTAAGGGCGCCGATAATAGGGTGATGGACCTCTAGTCTAGGTGGCACCTCACTATGGATAATGTTCAAAAATTATCTCAGTTAGTCCAGTCCCCTATCTGGATCGACACCCATATAGATCTCTCATTGTTAAATCAGGATATTTAGCCTATGTCTTATGTTTCAGATTCTGATGCAGTGACAGGCCGGCTGGCTGCCAGGGCCTTTGATAGACTTTGGTTTGGCTTCAACCCAGGTATACTGGCCTCTTATTGATGTATGTTTGGTATGTTCATCACCTTCCTTGAAGTCCTGGACCTGTCCCTGCATCAGATCCTTACCATGCACATTCTTGCTTTTACTGTTTCTCAGCATCTCCCCAATTCACAGGTTTTCACAGCATTATGTTTGTTTTTTTTTCTCATTTTTAAAGTTTGTCCAATATATTCCCACATGCTGTGAATGCTTCTGATTCTACTAGACACCTTTGTGTTTTCTAAATGTTATTTTTTCAGATGCTGGTGTCACAGTCATTATAAAATGGTGTAAGACTATGCAGGATCGGGTTTCCTCCACTACTATTACCATTCCTTTTCTAGGTGCTTCCAGGTCCTCAGTGGCCTAGTGGTTAGCAAGTTTGGCATCTAATCATAGGCTGTCACCTCTGTGGGTTCGAGTCCCACAAGTGGCAATTCTGAGGACCTGTCCCAATATGACCCTGGCTGTTGAACGGGATGTAAAACCCCAACTTTGACCTTTGATCTAGGTGATTCTGTTTTGTGTCCTATCAGAGCCCTTACATCCATGTTGGCTGCCAGGAAGGTGTCCTCGGATGCACCTTTGTTTTTGTTGCAGTCATCTTCCCAGTGGTTCATCCTAACGGACTCCGGTAGGAAGCACCTTAAACAAGTGTCCCAAATTTTGGATTTCCCAAGAATTGTTACTTTTCATGATTTCAGATGAAGGGATGCTATCTGGGTCTTTTCCAGAGGGGTTCCAATTGAGCAGATTCAGATCCAGGGCACCTGGTCCTCCTCCTGTGTCTGGAGAAACATCTCACATCTCTGCTACTTCCCACGTGGTGTCTACTTTTCAGCACCGCCTTACTGCTTAGCCTACTGCTACTGGGTGTTTGGGGCCTTCTTCTCCCTCAGGTTTTTACAACTCTCACATTGTTATGTAACTTGTAATGGTTTCCGCTTATAATTTAACAGGGTATGGTTACTGTTTTACTTAGTTCACCTGGCATGACCTTTTAACGTGATCTATTCTTAACTCATCCTGCTTTTGTCATTTGTGGCCAAGGTTTATTTCATTATTTCACTATGGGTCGTTAATATTCACTGGTCACTTTGACCTTCAGATAACATTCGTGCATCTCATGTTAATTCATAGTGGTTTACTATATATGTAGTTTTACTTGTACGCATTGGGTGATCTTTCACCTTGCAAATGCTATTATTCATTATTATCCCCTCCCCTTCTTGGGTTAGGGTCTAGTTATGACTTTACTTTTTAGTGCTAATTACCGGTGGTCAGTTTGACCTTCATCTGACCTTTATGTACTATTTCAAAGTCAAAGTATGTTGTTTATAATTGATGTGCTTTATTATCCCATAATTCTTTTAGTAGTCACATTTATCTATTGTTGTTATAATAATAAATTATAATCACACAATGCATTTTCTTGTGTTGGGGGGGGGGGGGGGAGACTGGAAGAATGAGTAAACATGTTCTGCTGCCAGTAACGCAGAAATCATCCCCTTTACCGGCATCTCTGCAGGTGGGAAAGTAGTTGTGCAAATCAGAATCAAAACAGAAGTGACGACATTTCAACGAATGCGGTTTATCAGGGTTCAAATGTTTTGAAGACATGCTGGCTGTCTAAGTCGTCAATGAATCGGTTAAATAAGGAAACATTTCTTGTCCTTTCAAAGTAAAAATACAAATATATTAATCTTTGATATAGCTACGAAGTAAACTTCGTCACTATGTAGGTCATCTCAATAGCAGCTGTTTTCACTGAATGGGGCAATCCAGTATTTTGCTCCTTTTTTCTTGAGTTGGCGGGGGTGTCTGCGGCCACCTGAGACAGCACTTAGTCCCACATAATAAGCTGTTGTAGCACAATGAAAATATCATGTTATCACATCATAATTAAGTAAACATTTTCTTTTAAAATTGCGTGCATCAGTTTAAGTGATGTAAATCTCGCATTTTCATTCGAAGTATGTTTTGACTTTAAAAAATGTTATTTATTAGCAATGTATCATGTTATAAATTCAATCGTATAGTGTAAGACTAATTTCCCAAAATAAACTAAAATGATATAAATAATTAAATTGTTTTAAAATAATCACCAAGTTCACGATTCATGACAATCAGAGACCAGTGAAAGACTTGCATGACAACCAGAGTAGGTAAAGGTCACTATAGCAATACCAGTCCTTTTATTTTTGTTAAAATGGACTGCTTCCAGGTCTAATAGTTGCAGAGTCATCCTTTCAGCAGTGCATTCCACCTGTAATAGCTTGCTCAGCATTATCTGTCTGTACTACATGGCAACACCTATTTTATTATTTCTGTGTATTTTTTTACATTTACGTTTTTATTTATGTGCTTGTATAATAGGAGGAAAAGACCTCTTTGATTGAGGTATTTATTAAGGTAGCCATCTAAATACAATACACATTTATTTACAATTATTTATACAATCCACATATATTTACAGAAATATCCCTAGAATAACAACTGAATATATATGTAAAAATATAACTGCTAAACATGACATTGTCATAAGCGGTGGAAAGTTATAAACTCGTATCACAGTTTGAGCTTTGTGCTTGTGGTCATTTACAGAAATTGAGATTCAAATGCTCTAATCTATCTGTAAAATGTTCTGGTACATCTGTAATCATCTTAAGGCCATGAAAATATCTAAAAAAATAAAACAAACATTTATATGTGACAGAAAGCAGATACTGAATAATTTGTATTTTCCCCATATCTTATTTTACAAGTATATGCACATTATCCCATTACTGCACAGTAGACTTATGTCAATGTATAGGGATACATCAAATTAGTACGTTTCTGTCTTCTCTACAAGCTTGTGAAGAATGCCCAACTCGTATGCAACATAAATAAAATTTGAGAAATCAGACTTGTTTCACCTTTACTCCGGCTATCAAAAATTTCCCGTGATTTATCAGGTGGTCAGAAATCAAATGCGTCATGGGACATCTCTCGGTTTGGCCAAATCATAACTTATGGAAAAACATTTCCGAAAAAAAAAATGAAGAGAGAGAGAGAAGAAAAGAGAGAAAAACCATTTTACCCAGGATTTGTTTCAAGTATTTTTAACACTTCACATAATTTAGTATCAATCAGTAAACTGGATATACTTCTTGATCAGTGTTGTAAATATATATTGAATTACTTGTCAAAACTTGTAAACGATAAAATCATCTTAATTAAATAGTCGTATAAGTATAGTCTACGAGGAATGATTCAATACAATATTATATACTGGGTTTTTCATTACATAATATAAAAATGAGAAAAAGTAAAGGCTTTCTATGCCTTTAAAATTCTCTGACGCCGTGGAAGTGAAACATGCAAAATTATAAAGAAATTGCCCACTTACATGTGCTCGGTGATGTTACCCTGTCATCAGCTTCACAAATTCTGAAAAGTAAAAAAGTAATTTTTTTAAGTCACTTCAGTACTTAAGCCTAACAGTTATTAAAAAGGAGATAGATATTCTATTTACATATTTATGATGCTTCCTCTTTAATTTGCTCCATCATGTTTCTGCTTTAATACTGATCAACACAAGTACCTATTACAATAAATTTGCTTTAAAGGGGACATAAAACCAACCGGTAAACAAATAGTCTAAAATAGAAATATAGAAGTCACATGACCTTTTTAAATAGATAATACATTATCTCAAACACTCAGTATACCATAAAATTATGGTACATACAAAACAGTTAAATGATAAATTGCCTAGATAGAAAGATAACAGCACACAAACTACATTCAACACCCAAACTAGAGCAAATGGTGTATGTTGATTATTAGATTTTAATGAGCACAAGTAACATATGAACGGACAAATACTGTATCAGAGATAACACTTTGATCACAAGACAATAGCACGTTTTGAAAGTTTTTCATATTCATTATATTCATTTAAGGTTTGATAAATTTATACACCCAGTTAGGTTACATTGGCTAATACCTGACTTCATAAGGAGTCACAATCAAACAAAAACAAACAATATTAAATATGAAACAATAGGATGCACGCATCAAATTTACACTTTCTGGATTTCTTTAGGGTGTACCTTTGTCTTTTTACATGTACTTTAGATAACATAAAAAAGGTTCTTAGCATTAGCTGCTCTTTTTCTGGCTGTCGCAACTTCATCCCAACCACTTTTGTGACTGTTCCAACACTTTTTGTTTTATAAAATAATGAATGATCGTTATGATCACTCATACCCTCTCCTACAATGTACATGATTAGAGTATTTAGCCTAAAGACTGGTATTATGGCTTTAGATGGAATATTAAAACCATGGCAATTTAAGAGAAGTTACAGGTATATCTGTAGGTAAATTTATTGTGTAGTTTTGTTGTCCCGTGTGGATGACTGTCCCTACGTGTACTTATATCAAGAAGTAACTAATTTTTCAAATGGCAGAGATTGGTGGGTGAAATAGATATGTTAATATATTTTTCCATTAGCACAATTGTCAGGGGTGCTCTCTGTTATTAAATTAAAATAAGCCAGGCATTAGACTACCAAACAGCTCTATGTCAGACGGTACTCCCTGTTGTAATATGCGGGTTAGGTCCGTGAATCCTTTTTTGAGGGTGTTGTCTGCAAAGGCTTTTAACTTCCTTTTAATTTGTGCCTTCAACTGTCATAGGGGAAATGGTTAAATTTTCTACTTAATTTTAGTCAGCTGAATGCAGATAGTCACCTTCATAGTCTACTTGTCCATCGCCATTACTGTCTGCTTCATCCATCATTTCCTGGAGTTCTTTATCTGTCAGACCAGACTCACCCATACTCTCCAGTACAGACCTCAGCTCATCTTTACTGATTTTCCCATTGCCATCCTTGTCAAATACTGAAACAGATCAAAGTTGGGGTAGTACATCCATTTTAACAACTGGGCTCATATTAGTACAGGCAATGGGTGAATTTCAAATGTTGGTATGGGCTGGACTCAAACACATGACCACAAACATCAGAGACAAGTGGTATTTAAACAAAACACAATGGTTACAAGTCCAATTACCTGGCACACTGACAAACCCTTGATTTGAAAATTATATCAATGTTGATGTTGGTGTCTCTTTTAAAGTTGGTGCATTAAGGGATCATATATAGAAATATTAACAAACACAACTACTGTGAGAAATATAACATATTAATTTTTTATTTTTTCTCAGAGCTGATGCAATGCAACATTTTTAATCCAATTAAACAAACAGGCCGTATTCTGGAGTGATTTTCGACAATACGAAAAGAGGGGAAGAAGGTCATATCAGGTCACATCCTAAGTTTTTCTGCATGTTGCCCTGACCTAGTTTTGTACCGGAAACCATAAATATGAGAGTTTGATGATTCAATGACAAACTTGTTAAACCACTCGTCACTTACAGTATAATAAAGCTGTATATAAGTATAAATACTCACCAGGAATTAATTTCGCCCATATCATCTGATGAGCTAGAAAAGCGACAGTTGATTTCCTGTGAATTCTTTTTTTTCATTAACCCCTTTAATAGCAAGCAATCATCAGAGATAATAAATTATTGTGAATTTCCCACAACTTCAAAATAACTGAAAGTATTTCCCAGGTACAATTTCCACTAAAATGAACTCGATGTGTTGGACAAATTTGAGGATAATTATTATTACATGTTGATAAGGCAGAATAATACATTAACAAGTAACATGATACCAGTATTTTCACCTAATACACATTTCGCACTACAGGCGGTATACAGCCGTGATATTAGGTGTTGGGCAAAATGCTCCAGTCCTTCAACTATCACCTGACATACATATGCAAACTTGTGATAAATTGGCCTGTCATTCTATTCCTTGTCCGTCCGACAGAAGTTTTGAAAGTGTTCAAAATTTCCTCCTCTGAATTTTCTGACCGTCAGTCTCAGTTGGTCACTGTCTCATTTGTACCATATCATCGTCCCTTTGTGCATGTGGCTACGTTCCATCTGTCCATTTCCGACACCTTTTGTAGACAATTTTTGTGATACAGTAATTGAAGGTTAAGTAAGGGGTTACCAGCATGGCCGCTGATGGGACACAGTGTGTAACCATTAGTAACAGTAGTATGAGAGTAATCCAAACACCTGTCACCATGATACAACCTCCATTTACCTCCACTCAACCTATATAGTCGTCGGTGCAACACCTGCTACCAAAGCAAGACCGAGTCACAACCTTTTATAAACTGCGGATACCACTCTGCTGGTACATGAAATCTCAGAAGATATGAGGTGACCTGAGAGGCGGTTCCACTGCTGAGTAAAACTTGTAACCCGGGTTTATACCACCTGTACTGTGAAATAGATATAAGCAGTTACCAGTCAGTGATCACATGTAGATTACAGTGTCATAAAATTTCAATCTAAAATATTACCTGAGTTGCCCGGGGAGTGATATGCAATAACAGCACACACTCTCCCCATTGGTAAGATCATTTGTTTCCAAATACAAAGAAAATTAATGCATAAACGCTTTTCTCACACCTGTTTCTAGCTTAGCCAGGAAACAAATTTTTGAATATTTCAAATTTTAATCTCTAAAATTTGTGGGTAAAGCATAAAATTAAAATCTCTGGTAGAACATTGTCATGAACAGTAAGGACAACAATGGGCTAAATGAGCTGTTACTTACAAAGTATACTATATCTAGGTCACACTTTCCATGTTGGGGTCAAAATCTACAAACAAATGGGCCAGTGTACTTTAGGTTGTTAATTATTGCAGTCTGCTTCATGTCCGGGTAGGATGTCTAGGACATGATTCAGTGGCATTCTCATTTGGGTGGGACACCTTGATACAACGTGGAATGTCATTTGCATTTGGAAACGTCTTTTTTAATGTTTGAAAAACCTCGAACGACCATTCATGAGCCATATTAAACTGAACACGCTGGATATGTGAAGGGGGATATACAGGACAGCTGCTTCATTGTGCAACAGCCAGATACAATGTGTCCTTTCAGAGGTGTAAGGATGAAATCGTGAAGCAGAAATCAGGTGCTTACAGAAATTACCACTTAGACAATAGACAAACATATTAGGCAGGCTTAACATTCGTGGACCTCTTGCTCCAACAGAATGCAAGAAACATGTGAAAAATAAAATACCAACTTTTGAAAGCTTCTTTCAGGTCTTCATCTGTGTCTGGACTATTCTCCATTTTCTTGACCATCATTTTGAGAAACTCTTCAAAGTCCAGGGAGCCGTTACCTGCAATGGGAAAACCCCTGTCACATTTCTTCGTTCTGAGAATATGCAAGAACTGATTTTTAGTGTATGCAAGTTATTCCACCGCCAAATGTCGCCTTTAATAACTGCAGATTTTGGTCCATTTTAAAATATGCTACAATGGTTAAAAATGAATAAAACTGTCATGTGACATGCCTAAAACATGGTATTCTGTTAGTTTTATTTATGAACAGTTCTATCACGGTATGTTATCCATATTTCATTATGTACTCGTATTTTTTTGTATCACATGAACTCTGTCAAATGTACATAGAACTCTGTTCAATTGTGACATCAGAACTTAAAAATACCAAAAATTTAAAAACAAAGAAT
Source organism: Sabellastarte sp. h YS-2021 (assembly GCA_964017235.1). Lineage (NCBI taxonomy): Eukaryota > Metazoa > Annelida > Polychaeta > Sabellida > Sabellidae > Sabellastarte > Sabellastarte sp. h YS-2021. Next base: position 85,262,262 of record OZ024932.1, read on the forward strand.
ACATTTTTCACTGTACTCCCACATTTTCTTCCACTCAAGCGGGATAAATGTGACAGTAATTACTTCCATCTGACCAATATTTAACTCAATATTGTTTTACTTCCCCAGTGATAATCTAAATCATATATCATATATTTTCACGACTGGCTTATTTATACCAAGATTTGTTACCCTTAAACCTAAATAAATAATCAAAGAAATGTTAGTTTCTTGGAAAAAGCCAGAAATAAAATGTAGAAAGTTTGGGAATTCATATAATGAGATCACCAATGTAGAAGTTTCCGGTCGTACTAAAAACACAAATAGAGAAGAAATAAAATCACAATGTGTGCATTATGTAAAGATTCAAATATATGAACAGTTCATGATATTCCTGGTGGCCATAACGTCGTCTTTAGGGGCCATTTTTTTCTTTACTGTAATTAACCTTTAGGTGGAAACTGTATATCCCAACCACAGGTAACTATGTGTTAGATTTATAGTTAACTGTGTGTTAAATTTATAGTTAACTGTGTGTTAAATTTATAGTTACGTTTCTACTGCTAAAGCTAAGAATTCTTGGACAAGTGCAGAGCTTCATTTTTTGACAAAGGTGAAACAATTACCGTTTTCAATATTCAGGGTGATTTTTTTTGTTTCCAAAAGCAACAAGGTTAGATACTGAAGCAGAGTAAGTGATATGATAAAGATATGATAAGGCCCGTTTCAAAAGATACAAACATTGCAAGGGTATCCCAGTGGTAAAATGTCACAGGGAATTTAAACAAGGTCAAGGTGATGTTGCAATTCGATTCAGTCAAGCAAACATGACAAGCATTCATGTTTAAACATAAAACAAGAGAGGATCGAAGTGAAATTCAGAGCGATATTATTAAGTCTGCAGTTCGGAAGATGTGTGAGTTGCTTGTACAAGGCCTTTGCTTACCATCCAAATCCACCTCGCCAATCATGTCTTTCAGCTCCTGGTCAGTGGGTTTCTGACCCAGGGACCTCATCACCACCCCTAGCTCACTACTGGTAATGCTTCCATCTCCGTCCTTATCAAACATGCTGAAAGCCTCCCTGAACTCTGAAATACATGGTGTGACTTTTCAGTAACCAAACACACTCAGCAGTGGCACCATTAAGTTCAGTTAATGAGAAAGGTTGGGATTCTATTCCACTGACGTTTAGATGGATTCACATTCCAAGTGTATGGCAGCAGAACAACCTAGTAGAGTGTTATTATTCATAGTGTCATGTTGGGTGCAAATAATGCGGGGCAGCAATTTGAGTTGTTTTGTGTGCCCACATATGCAAGGAAAAGCTGACACAATTTCAGTTGTGCATGATATCTGTAGAGATGACTGAACCATCTGAATTATCTCTGACAAAGGCTTCCAAACAGTTACCATTTATTTCCCAGTAGATGCTATGATATCTTATACTTTCAGATATTTGTCTGTAAGTGTTTAAAATTGCGATGTTAAATACATTTAAGGTAAATGATTCAGCTGAGAGCTGATTGAGTTGATACATGGGGGTCAGATGGTTGTAAGTTAAAATATATATACCCATTCTCGGTTAGTTTTAAAACACCCAAAAGTACATGGTATTGAAATGCTGGTGAATGGTTTGGACGTGAAATACAATTACATTTTACGCAGTGAATGAGTCTGCTACTAAAACAAGAGACGCTTTATCACCACAAGATGATGAAATATTTGACACCATTCAAGTATTAGTTTGACAGAACAAATTATAATTTGATACAGTCATTAATTTATAATTATTTCATATAATTAATACACCATCAACATATTTTCTGCAAATATAAAATTTTGATACTGAAAGTTGTGCTCACCTTTTATTTGTTCTTCAGTGAGTGACATAGCCTGGAAAATGAATACTTAAATCAGTGTTTAAAATGAAAAGTTTCATTTAAGTTTATTCAGTATATATTTGTATTAATTTACAATGTTATTGATTGAAAAAGCTGGAGAATTCTATAATACATGTTTACAGAACTGGGGACCTAATTTCCATAAATATGTATTTTTTTTTTTAATTATGAGCTTCATATCCAACTTATATCAAGCGCCAGTTCTCAAGCCAAAATATACTCAAGTCTTTTTGAAAAATTTTTTTTATTTACATATACATTATAAATATTTATTGAACTTACCATTTTTATATTTGAATTTCAATATCCTTTAATATATCCTTGTTTATTTGGAATGCTACCCGTACCTTTCTTATAGTGTATGACATTATCATTACACATGAATACTCCAATGAACTGATCATGTGGGATTATGTATCAGTTCTGTTGGAAAAAGGACAATGGTAAGTTGACAGATTGCTATGAACTCGTGCAAATGAACAACAAACATTTGCACATACAACTGTACATTGTAAACAGAGAGGGAGGTCACAGGTACATTTGTAGTGTGTGGAAATAGAGTAAACATCCTAGGAAGGTCCACTGTGTCTCAGTTGGTTTGATAAGTATTGACAAAACCAAAAAGGAGAATAAAAGAGAAAAACAAAATAGTGTGGATAATTTACATTATTCTTCCCCGTTCCCTTCAGTGGACCACAACTTTTTCTTCTCTTTTCACAAAATTGATGTGGTGACCACATTTAACAAATGATAATTTGCCCCGTGGGTATAATATGACTCATGGTAACATGGTAGGTCTGTCCCAATGTAATCCTTGGTGTTGGTGCAGTGTTATACATTACATGCAACAGAGAAAATGAGCTTAATTGGGATAAAGGAAAAATACTGGATTTGTAGATATGGGTTTGTTAGGGTAATACTAGTGAACAAAGTGTGTTGTAATGACTGATTTGCACTCCACAAGGAATTATATTTCTCATGTGGATCGATTTCAGTGGTAGTTGTACATTATAACTTGGTCAAAATCTGGCCAGTCGGTATGATGCTAATCTCTTGTTGTCCAAATAGGTGAAAAATGCGTGCAAGGGTTGTTTTGGGCAACCATTTCCGACGACCCCCCAAGTCAGTAAGAAATAATATGGGCTTAAAATTATTTTTATTAATATATATAACCATTTTTTAACATATAATACACCTGAAACATGACAAGTAATATGATAAACTGTGTCACCTGACACACAAGAGATACAAGTACGATCCAAAATTTCAAGAATTTTATGTCAAACCTCCCCCACTTCAGGGCAGCAAACAAGTTTAATGCCCTGAAATACTAAATACCAGATGTTCTAACAAATTTTCAAGAGCCAATAATGAAACATTAACAGGTGACATAGCAAGCCGTCTGCAATACTTTATAATTTAATTCATAATGTCCTAATGCAAAGTTTAATGTAAATGAAAAGTTCATTGGCTTGATATAAGTGTATATATTGTACAGATATGTATATAATCACAAGATCTTGCCAGATAAGCCAAACGGCAAACCTAAAGAAAAAGGAAACGTCTAAAAGTATGGGAAACTTGAGAGTCAGGTGTAGGTAGGGAATGAATATATCTCCACACAGCATCAGAACTCCACTTGCCATGCTGCATGATCTGCTGCATTGGTACACCATTGTGAAAGGCCCATGTAGTGGCCGACTTACGAAACAAATGGAAAGTCAGGGGAGGGTTGATACGAAGTATTAGAGAAACGTGCTTCAAATGCTTTCTTGCTACTGAATCTGTTAAAGGAACGAGATTGCCCAGCCTCCACTGACAAAATAAGGGTGAATTTTTGTTGGCTGGAAATTTTTGAAACATTAACTGCAAGGCTGTGATTGGACAAAGAGGGGGCTGGCCCAAATTTGGAATAAAAATTGTACGACTTTGCTGTCTATTTTGTAAGGTTTTCAACCATTTTATAATTACAGTACAATATTGCTCTGAAAAAATGAGATCACCTCTCAACAAATGTCTTGTACCATCAAATTGCCTCACAGAATGAGGTAATATATTGGAGATTCGCAAAAACGAGAAAAAGGCAAATAAATACAAGGATTTGAACAAGATTGGTTCTTGTAAAGAATCACAAACCTGAAGAATCTGTTGAAGCATTTGAATAGTAATGATTTTGTGTGTCTTCAAAGACAAAGGGGCATTAATTTTTAAAGCTTTGATGAATAGAGGAAGTCTTTCATCTCTAAATGGATCTTTGTTGAGGCCATACATAATGAAAGAGGCCCTCATAGCAGTCAAATGATTCAAAATATTACGGGATGGCATTTGGGTGCCATCTAGTTCATTTTTTGCGACCTTATATTTTGCAACTAGTTTTGCTACCTTGCAACCAGTTTTATTCCTCATTTGCATATCACTGGCCATTGGTCAAGCGTGGGACCTCTTTGATTTTACATCTGTATGCCACCACTTGCATGCTGGACACACGAGGAGAAACATTTATTTACCCTCCCCTTGTCTCATGGTATAACCCTACCCCTATTGTATTGTGAACAGATTACTGCTCTTAGTTTCTTTTCAGGTATTCAGGATGTCAGTGATCAATGGTTGGCTTTTCCCACTTGATACTGCTTCTTATATTAAATGGAAGCCACTTGGTTGGCCACATAATTAGATGGCTACATGGATGGCTTGACCAGCTTCAGATGTTTAACGCTTGGATGGAGTTGCAAGTCTATTGCTTCTTGGAAGTCTGACACTTGTCATTTATGGAAGTGCCTACAATATGTGTATTGGCGTTGAAGAACAGTTAATATCTCTACAGTTTTTATTTTAAGTTGTTGCTAGTTATCATTTACTTTATTAGATTTTTATAACTTATACATTATTTACTAACTTTCTTTAACATGTAGCCCTACTGAGTCACGTATTGCCAGATAGTTCAATGATTGTTGTTTATAAGACATTTTAAACATTTTAGTAGGTTATTTTACATTGCAACATTCATTATTATACTTACTACAGATATCTTATATTATGTGGTTTATATGAACTGTGATATCATGTTTATATTAATGTTATAAAAAGTAAGATATGTATAATGCATGGCATCTAAAACCTGTCTGTCATTATTGTATAGGCCAAACATTGGGTTCCCTATCAGAATTTTATTTACTTAACTTCTTGATAGTGGTTATCATTATTGGGTTATATGGGTCATCCAGGCAGACATTTCTTTCACGTTTCTTTGTCACATCCTAGGATTTTATAAAATATGCATATATACATACACAAAGCCATGCAACTTTAATTTCATAAAAATGCTGTAATAGGACGTTATGAGTTTAAAATATTCATGTTGCAAATGGCTTGCTTTGTCACCTTAGGAATTAGTGGTTATTTCTTTTATAAATTGCTATAATATTGCATATTATTGCATAATTCTTACTTCGGGGCAGTCAACTCCTTTACTGCCCTGAAGTTGAGGGTGTTTCATAACTTTCATTGCTTAGTGGGTTAAACTTTCTGTTGCTGTGTGTTAGGTGACAAGGTTTATGAAATTCATTGCCATGCTTTACTTGTATAACGTGTTGCAAAGATGTGTTAAAAATTAATAAAAAATATTTTAAACCCATATAATTTCTTATTGACATTGGGGGGTCGCTGGGAAATGTAGAATGTGAGAGGCCTTTTTGATGCAGATATTCCATGTAAGACAAATGAACAACTGTATTCACCTGACACGTTGCAATTTGTACCGTTTCTAAGAAGCATAAGAAATCTCTAAACATTCTGTTATACTGAACAGCTGTGGCTGGCCTGAAGCCAGAATGCAATCTTTTCAAAGCAGAGGACACCAGAGACTCTGAAAGTACATGTATTTCTAAAATAAACAGAAAAAGATTAGATATTTGCATTCAACTTTGTATGATCAATATGCACTGGTAACCACTGATGAGTAGGCAAGAGATTTTTTAACTTTGCCATATTTTGGTCAGTACCTTGCCATATGGATAAAAGATCAGCAACAACATTAGTAACCCCTGGGATGTGACTGACTACCAATTCAATGTTATACATGGAGGTAATTAACCAAATACTTCGGGCACATGGGGCCAGCATAACATCTCTGGCTCGACCAGTATTTAGTACCTCTACTATGGCCATATTATCACGTTTGATCTCAATAGTGTGATTTTTCCAAAAAGTAGCCCATATCTTTAATGCAACGACAATATTAAGAATCTCTAAGTGCACAATGGAATAATTTTTAAAACCTTTTGGTATAGGTAAAGTATACACCATGTTTTTGAATACACCCCCATCCCTTGCAAGAAAGCATCCAAACAGACAGTATCTTGGGTGGGGGCATTGTCATAAAATGTTACTCCATAAAATTGAAGCAAAAATGTATTGAACCAGTTAAGATCTCTATAGAACTCTTGATTGAGTACAATATGGGTTTTGTGCGTATGCTGCCTTAAAAGTAACAACATTCAGTTCAAGAAGAAGCGAGCTGGCTTTACACACTTTGTAATATACAGAAGAGATCCTAATAATGATTAAAACTAAGGCTTGGTAACCTTATTTTTATGAACATAAGAAAGACAAAACTCCTGAATTTCTTTTAATTTATCCGGGGGGGTATGCGCAGAGTTCTATTTCGATATCTATTTCGATACCCAGACATACAGCCACAGTTGTGGGCTCAATAAGCTTGGAAATATTAATTTCCAACCCTAATTCATGAAGTAAAGCCATGAGGGTATTATAAGAGCCATATATATCAGCAGGCAGACCAGTATAGATAAGATCGTCTATATAATTGTATAAGTTCGGAAAATGGAACTTTTCTTTCATGATATACCACACTGCATCCGTACAGCGCTTAAAGAAAACCGAACCATGCCGAAACCTGAACGGCAACATTCTGTCTATGTAATAATCACCATGCTTAACACCTAACAAATCTAAATCCACAGGGTCTATTCTGATATGCCTAAATGCACGGCTTATGTCTATTTTGTATAATAGAGCAGTAGGTCCTAATTGTTTCAAACTATGAACAATATCATCGACTGAGGTATATTTAAGTTCAAAATAAGAACCCAGATATTTATCTTTAGGAACCCCAGAGTTAACAGATTGGCCTACTGGAAAACTGAGGTCCAGAATTACTCTTCTAGTTTCAGAGTTAGGCTTTTCTCTAGTGAGAAAGGGGGATACATGACAATCAAAAGGCAACTTTTGAAAAGGGCCCAATGTAGCTCCATACTTGAGTTCTTCATTGATATACTTGGAAACATGTTCCGGATATTTTAAAGCAGAATTATGATTGACTTCAGTAGAGTTAAGAACAACTTTCTGTCAAAATCTAAAGGAAACCTGAATTGAATAAGGTCAATAAGCCGCCTATCCCAATAACAGTCTAAATATTTTTTCCATGAGTTAACTTTAAGTTGAGTTTCAACAGGTATACGTAACTTCATAAAATTGGGAAGGCCTGATTGTTTAACTCTAGCATGAGCTTCCACTATGTCCGGGACATGACCCCATACCATTTCTTGTCCTGTATAAACCATGAGGTCATTTACTGGAATAAATCCAAATTTTTTGTCATTCTGATAAAGACAATTTTTATGGTCCATTGACTGGTACCTAGCTGCATACACACTGTCAGGTATTTGTCTTGCACGTTTACCAGACAAGTGTCCCGTATTGCCAGTAACAGGGTACGACCATTCTGCAGCCTCCAACTGTGGCTGTTGAATAACAAAAGTATCCTGAGGATACAAACTCACTGCCATAGCACCCAATTTGGGCCCAATTCCGTTTTTATTGCCTTGAAATTGAAAGTGGCAGTATTCAGTGTCGATTCACTGTTTGTTGTGTTTTGTACCACTGCGTTGCATCTTGTTGTGTCCTCATTTTTATTTTGCATGTAACCCAATTTTGACCCAGTTTTGTTTTTATTGCCCTTGAAAGTACATGCATAGGATACTGAGATGAGGTTGACAATCCAATATCTGTAATAGAACATGAATAGTGCCCTTCAGGGCTGGACTGACCCAATGATTTCCCAGTTTTGTTTTTATTGCTCTTGAAATCATTTGCCAAACAGTCCATATCAGTATGATGCTTTGCATCATGTGCTGCTACACCCAATATTTGCCCATTTCTGTTTTTATTGCCCTTGAATATTAATGCTTGAGCAGCAGTGTTTGAATATCGCTAATAGTTAAAAATTATGTTCTATCTCATTGGTATGTGATTGGTCTTGAAGTACTTGAAACTGGTTCTGAAGAGGTACCCTATACGGATGCAAATTTATTTTGTGCATCAGGAATACAAAATCTAGTACTGTCTTTCTGTTTGAATAGACGTGATAGCTGGTGTGATAGCTTTAGAAGAGCAGGGAGTTTGGACTACTGCTTTACCTTCCTTAAGCACAGTTGCATACGAACGATGATCAACTTGTTTGTGAAGGGAGTTAGCTTGAGCCCACCAAAGGCTCCAAGTTGGACGCAAAGAAGTGAATTGTTTTTCAACTTCATTTGTCTGTACATTAGCATTGTATATGATCTTTGTTTTATGGATAGGCCATGGCCATGGCCTATCCATCGCTAATCGTTTTTTGAAGCTTGGCTATTCTTATTTTTGCAATCAACTTCAGCGTGTTGAAATGTCCTACCATTGTTTGCAAAACATGAAGCACAAATGTGCTTATAAAGTACCCCTTTTGTCTCATGGGATATGATCCTTGATTAAAGTATGTACAAGGCATTGATTTTGTGATTGTAGTTGATCTTTTGAAGGAATTAGTCGTTACAGAAGAAGAAGTTTGTGAATTTGGCACATGTTTTTGAGCATTAGCACGTCGGATCCGGTCAATTGCAAAAATGTCAGAAAAATCTTTAACTTCTCCCTGTTCCATTCTACACAACAAAACGGCGTGGCTGGCCTTGGCCGAAGTCCAAGAAAAATCATTTGCATCGTCCATGAGGGCTATCAAATAGTCTAACATATGTTGCCTAAGATTCGGATCCGATTCTTCCCTCATGGTACGACCAAAACCAGCCACCCATTGAGTTACGTTGAGCTGATCATAAGAAACTTGCTCTTTATTTAGCACAGACAAAACGTACTCATGAGGCCACCGGACTCTACTTTTGATCAAAACATCCACATTTCCGCCCTGCTGAGATTTAATTTTTTGAAAAGTACCTGCTTTAGCCAGATCTGAAAGTTCTTGCAATCTCTGGTCAACCCTCAGTTGCAGTAACATTTCATCTGTCATTGAATGTGGTTGTACCATTTTGGAACTGGCCAATTTTTGACATGGCTGCTGAACTTTAGCAGAAGATTTCTTTGTTTTCACCACTTTTAATTTTTGATTTATCTGCTGTTTTCTTACATTCTTTGCTTTCAATCTTATCCAATCTATTGCCAATTTTTTTCTAATTGGCCAAGAATTCTGGCATTTATAAGTTGCTGCATATCCGGTTAAGGACTTTTGAAGGGATTGTCACTTGTTACAGTTTGAGAAGTTCCAGCAGAATTTTTCATGCTAACTGGACTGGATGTCCGTTCATCCGAATCATTCATCAGACCACTACAGTCCAACTCACTCACAGATGCCTCAGAATCCGACATATTGTAGTCAATGTCCGACACAATATTATTTTTCACTAATGTTTCAATAAAATTTTTATCTTCTGCCAATTGAATTTCAACGGGTATAACAGCATTTTGCTTGCCAGAATGCAAGTACATATTTCAAACCGACAAGCTTATATCAACAGAAATTACATCACATGTCAAAGAAACACACGATTACAAAACAATATACTAAAAATACTTGTAAAGTTACATAAAATACTAAAATATCAATATAAATAAAGACCATACAGTAAGTTCCACATGCAGGTTCCACAGAGTGCATATGTATATAAATCAGATGTTTGTCCTCCTGTGTCCAACATGTAAATGGCAGAGTGAAAATTATATTTCAGAGAGGTCCCACGCTTGACCGCTTGACCAATGAGCAAATTTATGCAAATAAGGTACAGTACTGGCTGCAAAAATTTAGGGTCGCCAGAAATGATCTAGATGACACCCAAATGCCATCCCGCATTATCTATTTTAGAAATGACACTGGTTGCCTGTTGAATATCGCTAATAGTTAAAAATTGCCTCACTGGTTTTGTCTTTAAATTAGTTGTCTTGAATATTTTGACACATATTTTCTCCTTAGATCAGTCTGTACAATATATGGTGCCACGTCTGGTGGTTCCACACTTTAGTTCATCCAGTCAAACGTCGGTGGTTACAGTTTGAATGAGTTAACTCACGAGATTTCCTCCTCCTGTGCAGCCTTCTTCAGAAAATAAAACTAAAAATCTGCCCTCTTTCCATCCTAGCATCTGTAAACCTGGGTGTCCATGGTGGTTACCTTTTTCTAATCTGAGGATTTTGAAATTTGATTTATTTACTTGTTTGTTGCATCTTAGAGTTTGCTCTTTAAAGTACTTTTAAAAATTAGAGTTAGAATTAGAGTCAGTGCTTTTGATCGACTAAGTCAATTGCAGAATGTATTAAAAAGAATGTACATCCATCTATACAGCTTCAAGTAACACTTTATTAAATCCAAATTAAATAAGTGTCCAAATACTATTTTAGCCCTTTACTAGAATAATGGATAATGGTTTTTTTTCCATGCCATTCATTTTATTGGTCAAATTTCATCTTGGTAAATACATTAACAAATATAATTGACAAATATAACATAGATATCAATTGTGTAACAGTGGTCATGAACTCAATACACACATACATTGCCTTTAAGCTTTTAGTTTTTAATTTAGTACAGTCTCTGTAGTACAGTTTAATGAAATAACATCAACATTTTCTCCCAATTTTTAAAAATATATATTCCTTATCCATGTCTTTATAAGCTAAATGCTCCTCTTCAAATATAGCAGTCAATTTTTGTTTCAATTGTTGAATATTTGGCATTACATTTGTATAAGCACAACTGAACATGTATTTCTTTGTCGCCATAATAATAGCATTAATTGGAGCGGAAAAATTGGATGTTAATAAATGACCAAGAATTATATCATTGGTTGTGAAGGTATAGCCTATGTTTATTGCTGTCTTTAACCACTTTTCTAAATCCCTCCATAACTTCACCACATGATTGCAGTTAACAAACAGGTGCATTGTAGTCTCTGAACATGAATTACACAGTTGACAAAGATCTGAGCCTGTGATTTTCATGTGAAACATCATTCTTTGAGTACCCAGGATACGGTGTAGAGTTTTATACTGGAGCCACAGTAGATCATTATTATAAACCGATTTAAAGCCAATGTAAAATATACGCCTCCACGTAAAATTGTCAATTTGTAAATCTAAATCTGAGTTCCATTTATCCTTATATTTAGATTCAGAAGTCTGACAATATATTTTATTATAGATATGCCTGCAATATTTCTTAGCCATGAGAATAGGTTTTAAGTGAATTGGTACAAACGGTCTAATCAGAGAATTGGTTTTTACCAATGTATACTTTTTAATAAAGGTCAATACATCTAGTTTTAATTGATAATAATAATCAAGAAAGTTTATATGTGAAATTCCATATTATAATTCTAAGTCTTCTTTGCTTAAAAAATTACCTTCTTGCAAAAGATTTTCAATGACAATTGAACCTTTTTTGTACATATATGGCTTGAACATGTTATTGCGACTCACATTTTCATTGTACCACAGAGGTACAGAGAGAACATCTTGATCACTAACCACATTAATTTCATTTAGACTTCTATAAATTAGTTCCAAACTTTTTTTCCAAAATGCATTTTTGTTTTTTTCACTCAATATTTTCATCCAATTAGGACCATAATCTATTATTTTTATAGAGTTAGAATGAGTGATTTGAAATATGTTTGACCAATCTGAATTTTGTTCAATAATTAATCTTCTTAGCCAAGTAATTTTCAGTGCTGTCACAAACTTGTAAATATTAGGCATATTAAGCCCTCCATTCAAATGGCTTTGGGTTAATTGCCCTCTGTTTATTTTCTCCGGTTTTCCATCCCAAAGGAAGCAATAAAGTAGCTTTTCAATATTGTTAATGAAACAATTATTTGGTAATGGTACAGACATAAAAAGATGATTTAATTTGACAACAGAAGTGATTTTATCACTGTTATTTTGCCAATAGGATTAAGTGACATTTTCTTCCAAAAGGCTATACTACCTTTGATTTTTTCCATTACCTTTTTATAATTTATTTCAGGCATTAGATTCAAGTTTACATTAAACTCTAAACCCAATAGATTAAAATTCTCCGAACTCCAGTCTAGATGCTCCATATATCTTATTTTTTCCTTGCAGTATTTCTTCCTTCCAATCCAAATCATATTTGATTTTTATGTGTTCATTTTCAACCCAGAGACTGTACCAAATATTTCTAAGGAATTTAACGTTGCTACTAAGGAGCTCTCACTACCATCCATTATCAAAGTGGTATCATCAGCAAATTGGGTTATTTTAAAATCTGTATTACCAATAGTTATTCCTTTGATAAATCTGTTTTGTGTAATTAGTAAACACAGAATTCGGGCACACAGCAAAACAGGTATACTCTGAATACTAAAAAAAATCCGATAGAAATCCAAATTGGAGAATACTAACTTTAATGTTAGTGTTGAATAGTTTTATCCACTTAATAAACTTTTTTGTGAATCCAAATTTATATAAGGCGTGATACATAAATTTCCAAGATATTGAATCAAAGGCTTTTTCGAAGTCTATTAACATCAATAATCCATCAATATTATTACTTTCAGCATAACTCATGATGTCATAGATTAGTCTAGTACTTTCACCTATAAATCTATCCTGGAGAAAGCCTGTCTGTGATGTGGAAATCAAATTAGGGAGGACATGTTTTAAACAAGCCGTAATGACACTTGATCCCATTTTGTACAGAACATTTGCAAGAGAAATTGGACGCCAATTTTTTTAATAAATCTTTTGGTTTATTACCCTTAGGGATACAATTTATGACAACTTGTCTCATAGTTAGTGGTAAGCATTGATTGGTATAACTTTCATTTAGTGCTCATAAAACAAAAAATTTCAATTTCTGCCAAAAAACTTTGAATGACTGTTTGTTATAGATGACTAAGTGGTTAATATAAAGCAATAAAAAACTTGACCAGGTCAAACATATTGTCAAGAATCAGTCAATCACTATTTGCAATAATTAAGCGTAGAATACTTCATGCATGGAATACGCAGTATTTGGAAATATCAAAGTGTAACACAAAAACAATGCAGCTACATTAAAATGTCTGGGACAAAATATGTCAAGTCATATGTATCTTCAGGTGTGCAGAGACCATACACAAACCATATGAAAAACAAAGTGAAAAGGAATATGCTTTCTTGAATAAATGAAATATATTTATTTCATGTACCATAGAATACACATACATCTATAAAACATTATTTTAGGTTCATTATATCAGTTTCTATGAAGTTGTAACAGTTATATTCTGTCTATACTAAGTATAGACAGTTTAGTAATACTGTCTATACTAAACTGACTGATGAAGTCCTCCTCATGATGGCAAAGTTAGTGTCGTGACATCATCTTCACAAACTCTTCAAATAAACAAAATATAATGTGCTTTATGTACTATTATGTTTGAAGTATTACTGAAAAAATATAAACAGTATTTAAGTTTATCTTACTAAAGATTGGCCTTCACCTCATGATTTGTGACACATATATATTAATGAGGCATTGTTACATTTCATAATATTCAATGTCAATTGTTTTTTTCTGTATAAGGTAAAAAGTTAATTCTCTTCTTAACACTGAAATAACTTACATCAAGTGTTTGTTTGTACAAGATTTTCTAAACTCTTCTTATGCATCCATATAATATTTACAGACAGGTAACCTCATGTGCTACTACAGATTTTTATTCTAATTTATTACCAAATCTGATATACTTGTGCAATTATTTAAACAGGTGTTCCCATATTTCCCGTTTCTTATCGAATTTTTCTTTTAATTAGCTGATTTTTGACAGATGCCTTTGTTCTAAACATTTTCTTGGAGAAAATAAATGTTAATTAGAAAATTTTTCGACCAGTATATACAATAACTTGCAGTGATGAGTATAAAATTCAGAGGCCAAAAGTGCATGTCTAGTTCCCCATAACCAAGAATTTGTCTATAATCAATCTTCATCACTTTTCCCCTGTGGAATCCCAGTAAAATTGAAGTTTTTCCTATAGAACTGGCTGTCGCACGGTGACATAGTAGGTAACATAGCCATCTCTTAGGGTTTGGTTTTGATTCCCAGCCAGCCCTGAAGTGGCATAGTTGGATGTTGGTTGCTGGTGCCTGGTGGCTTTCATTGGAGAATACTAACCAAGTATTTAGCGCCACTTTCCTCAGTCCTATCAATTACCCATTATGATATTGTGTTGAATGTGATGTGAAACCCCAGTCAAAAAGTCAATGTAAAGGTGGGACATATGGATGCAATCGGTACATATGTCACCAACAGAACATGAAAAAAATTAGGTTCTATCATGGCACTCCTGATGTTTGTAGTGCCCCTTTTCTACTATGTCTCTAAGTAATTTTTACGGGAATATTTTTGGATAATGATTTGCAATGTCTTTGTATAACTGTAGACTAATTTCAGGCGTGTTTTTTATCAAAATTAGACTGGATAACCATCATCTATAATTTCAAAAAATATGATAGTAATATAAATAAAGACAACACATCACTAATTAGCCAATGCAGTTTACAAATTACAACAAGATATATGGACAAACATCTGATTATGGGAAACCCTGTTCCTAAATCATGGATTATCTATGACAGACACATACAACATGTCCAGCAGCACTCTTCATAACATATAATATCATATAAGTAATCAAATGGATGAAAAATAAAAACACAACTTTGATAGCTTGCCACTCTGTATTGGTGCCTGTGTGATTACACATACCTGTTTTGTCTGTCTCTCCACCTCCATCAATATCTGCCTCTCTGATTACACATACCTGTGTAGTCTATCTCTCCATCTCCATCAATATCTTCCTCTCTGATTACTCTTACCTGTGTAGTCTATCTCTCCATCTCCATCAATATCTGCCTCTCTGATTACACATACCTGTGTAGTCTATCTCTCCATCTCCATCAATATCTTCCTCTCTGATTACACATACCTGTGTAGTCTATCTCTCCATCTCCATCAATATCTGCCTCTCTGATTACACATACCTGTGTAGTCTATCTCTCCATCTCCATCAATATCTGCCTGTCTGATTACACATACCTGTGTAGTCTATCTCTCCATCTCCATCAATATCTGCCTGTCTGATTACACATACCTGTGTAGTCTATCTCTCCATCTCCATCAATATCTGCCTCTCTGATTACACATACCTGCGTAGTCTATCTCTCCATCTCCATCAATATCTGCCTGTCTGATTACACATACCTGCATAGTCTATCTCACCATCTCCATCAATATCTTCCTCTCTGATTACACATACCTGCATAGTTTATCTCTCCATCTCCATCAATATCTGCCTGTCTGATTACACATACCTGTGTAGTCTATCTCTCCATCTCCATCAATATCTTCCTCTCTGATTACACATACCTGCATAGTTTATCTCTCCATCTCCATCAATATCTTCCTCTCTGATTACACATACCTGTGTAGTCTATCTCTCCATCTCCATCAATATCTGCCTGTCTGATTACACATACCTGCATAGTCTATCTCACCATCTCCATCAATATCTTCCTCTCTGATTACACATACCTGCATAGTTTATCTCTCCATCTCCATCAATATCTGCCTGTCTGATTACACATACCTGTGTAGTCTATCTCTCCATCTCCATCAATATCTTCCTCTCTGATTACACATACCTGTGTAGTCTATCTCTCCATCTCCATCAATATCTTCCTCTCTGATTACACATACCTGCATAGTCTATCTCACCATCTCCATCAATATCTTCCTCTCTGATTACACATACCTGCATAGTTTATCTCTCCATCTCCATCAATATCTGCCTGTCTGATTACAATACCTGTGTAGTCTATCTCTCCATCTCTATCAATATCTTCCTCTCTGATTACACATACCTGTGTAGTCTATCTCTCCATCTCCATCAATATCTTCCTCTCTGATTACACATACCTGCATAGTTTATCTCTCCATCTCCATCAATATCTGCCTGTCTGATTACACATACCTGTGTAGTCTATCTCTCCATCTACATCAATATCTTCCTCTCTGATTACACATACCTGTGTAGTCTATCTCTCCATCTCCATCAATATCTGCCTCTCTGATTACACATACCTGTGTAGTCTATCTCTCCATCTCCATCAATATCTGCCTGTCTGATTACACATACCTGCATAGTCTATCTCTCCATCTCCATCAATATCTGCCTGTCTGATTACACATACCTGCATAGTCTATCTCTCCATCTCCATCAATATCTGCCTCTCTGATTACACATACCTGCATAGTCTATCTCTCCATCTCCATCAATATCTGCCTCTCTGATTACACATACCTGCATAGTTTATCTCTCCATCAATATCTGCCTGTCTGATTACACATACCTGCATAGTTTATCTCTCCATCTCCATCAATATCTGCCTGTCTGATTACAATACCTGTGTAGTGTATCTCTCCATCTCTATCAATATCTTCCTCTCTGATTACACATACCTGTGTAGTCTATCTCTCCATCTCCATCAATATCTTCCTCTCTGATTACACATACCTGCATAGTTTATCTCTCCATCTCCATCAATATCTGCCTGTCTGATTACACATACCTGTGTAGTCTATCTCTCCATCTACATCAATATCTTCCTCTCTGATTACACATACCTGTGTAGTCTATCTCTCCATCTCCATCAATATCTGCCTCTCTGATTACACATACCTGTGTAGTCTATCTCTCCATCTCCATCAATATCTGCCTCTCTGATTACACATACCTGCATAGTCTATCTCTCCATCTCCATCAATATCTGCCTGTCTGATTACACATACCTGCATAGTCTATCTCTCCATCTCCATCAATATCTGCCTGTCTGATTACACATACCTGCATAGTCTATCTCTCCATCTCCATCAATATCTGCCTCTCTGATTACACATACCTGCAGAGTTTATCTCTCCATCAATATCTGCCTGTCTGATTACACATACCTGTGTAGTCTATCTCTCCATCTCCATCAATATCTGCCTCTCTGATCATCTCAGAAATGTCTTCATCTGTGATTGTCTCTCCAAGGTTTGACATCACTTGTCGAAGCTCCTGTGCACTTATAAAACCATCCTCATTTTTGTCGAATACTGAAAATATTTCTTATTTATTCAACTGATTTTTCTTAGGTTAAAGTGTATTTAGAAAAGCAGATCCATTGTCCAGAAAAGATATACACGCTTCTGTGTGCAAAATCTGGTATAAGTTGGCAAGAAACGTGGTCTTTAACATTTCAGAGAAAGAAAAGGTCAATATCAGACTTTATTTAAATCCAGCTAAACCAGTTAATCAGAAGTTTGTCAAACTCACCGTTAAGAGTTAAATGTATTCATTTTATGTTGAAAACATTTTATGTGACATGACAATCATTTAGTATTAAAGCAATGAATATTGTGTCTCAAAAAGATGCTGATTGTATAATAAATATGTGAATCGAATAAAATAATTTACCTTTGAAGGCATTTTTGAGGTCTTCGTCACAGTCCACCTCTCTCATTTTGGTGATCATTGTCAGAAACTCAGGGAAGTCTATCACACCATTGCCTGCAGAGCATATTGTTATTTGTTCAATTGTGTATAATATCCAGTATGCGTTAAAAGATACTGGACTATTATCTTACTTTTATTTGTTCTCTGGTCATTGTAAAGTCCACCTGTTGCATCAATTAAACTTCCTGCTTACTTTACAAACTCCCCCAACAATGTTGACTGGTGTAATACATCAGCGTGAAAGTAATCTAAAGCAATAGATTCAAAGAAAATAGTTACACATATGTGATCCATGAGGCTGACCGTGAGAGGTCTAATTAAAAAGTATAACGTGCAAGAACTTTTAAAAAATGGCCTAGTTTATATATATATATATATATACCAACCACTTTTTCTCAAAAGACTGTGAGATCCTTGAGATCCTTAATATGTCAAGCGCCTAACCACTTAGGTTTTGGGTTGGAATGCAACTCTTGCCAGCAAGTTACATTTGCTGAAACTCTGTCCTAAAATGAGCTCAGCTGTTTTATGAGACATAAAAGCCTAATTTTTTTAAGAGCAAGATTCGATAGAGCTCGCGCTTCTAGAGATCACTTTTTTTGTCTCCGGACTTTCGTGAATTGTGGTGCAGCGTGATGAGTATTTTGTCTGCTCATTGAAGTTAAGCAGCAATGGGCTACATTAGTACTTGGATGGATGACCGTCTGAGTTCTATACCAGCTGTGGGATGTGTCTGGGTTGGAATTTCTTTGTGTCACCAGACTGTCGTAAATTCTAGTGCACTACTCGTGTCTCTGATGGCTTTACACTTGCGCTAGGGACGAAAACACCTTTTGGCCTTGTTTCTTTAAAGAAGTCAAAGGTTCTCACCATCTGCATCCACCTCTTTGATGAGTTCATTAAGCTCTGCATCAGAGGGATTCTGACCCAGGGACCTCATCACAATACCCAGCTCTTCATTGCATATTGTACCATCACCGTCCTTGTCAAACAGGCGGAAAGCCTCATAGAACTCTACAAAGCCATAGGGATAGAATTAAGACATTTTTCTCAAGTGTCTGTTAAATGTAGCTGGTACTTACAAATCAATTACTAGAACTTGTTCTTTTGAGGTTGTAACAGGAAGTACAGATGGATGAACAGGTTTATATTATTAGCAATTGCATTAACAATAAGAATGGTCTACTGTGCTCAGTTATCTATGTTGCAAAATACTCACTGTGAAAAAAGAGAGAGACACTGTTGAAATCCTAGTTGTTTACATTATTCAGATCTTTAAATCTCAGCCATATTAGTTAACCAGTCTTTATTGTGTTAAAATCATGTGGCCGGCATAGTTGAATTCACATTTGAAAGCCTCAGTAACCCAAAATGTGTGTCAAAATATACTTTTACAAATGGAGTAATCAAACAATAAACAAAATTTGATGATACGAACAAATATAATGTATCCAATCCAACAAACATGAAACTACAAAACACTGCCTCTTTAAAATGCTTTATTATACTTATCCCCTTGACTGATAGCCGCTTACCAGCAATCTGTTCTTCTGTCAGAGATTCAACCTGATTTAAATAGAGTAAATATGACCATTTGAATGGACCATCAGATCCAGAAAACACTAATATTGTAAACATTTAGTCTATTTTGTTCTCTGGATTTTCAAATATCTCACATTCTAGATCAAAGTCTGATCGAGGGATAGCCTGCATTCTCTTGCAAGAATTTGTTCCTGTTTCCCTCTCAGAAACCGTAGTCTGCTGGGTTTCAATGTACACCAGCACACATCTATACTTAGTACTCTTACTAATGCCCCAGTCACACCACAGGTACTATTTGGATTGGTTAGAGGGAGCAGAAAAAACAAGGGAGGGGATAGCTCCTTTGACAACCAGAAACAGACATCTGGCTACAGTTTAACTATGGAGAAGAATCGGAATTGGGGAGAACTAGGCCTTAGTTTGACATAAAGAGATATAGAAAGGATGCCAGAAAGATACTGTAAAACTTCCACGAGGTTGGCCACGAAAAGCAAGGGATACCACCTTATGCAAAGTTAACTGATAGAAATGTGGCAGTACATGGAGGAATGAGGCATTTTTGCAAACACCCAATGTAGTGTGACCGAGGTATTAACTTATACTTTGCAATGAATATGCTTTAATATAATATGTATTGTATTTGTACATATGCTTTATTTTTATATGAATGCTTATATGGCAATATTATTAATAACAATATAACGGTTGCAAGAAGTAGTTCTTGGATTATTCCCAGAATTCTTTGCTGTTTCCTTGAGGATTTGTCTTCACCGTAAAACACACACACGTGAGGAGAATAACCTGTTTGCAATTACTAAAACAAAAGTTTCTGGGAGACCTTAAACAAACATGAAACTGACGAACCACACTTGGGTAACACACTATAAACTACTGTTGTGTTATTAACGTTAACAAGTCTTTGTGTGCTAGTATATTTCTGTGTCTGTTCCCAAAACGATGCAAAATACACAGCTAACATGTTTGTACACACGATCTGATCTGATGCGATAGCTTTGGATGCAACTTCTCGTGGAACTTTAAATAATGGGGAAAAGTTTCCAAAGTAAGCCACAATTAAAGAAGTTCTATTAATTTTTAATTGAGTATGCTTCCATTACCAACCTATCAAATAAAGCCGATGAAGTTTCTCAAAATGAAAATTATTTTGCATCACATTGCATTTGTTGCCAAAATGTCTTCTATTATAACAGTTACTTCTATATATAAAACGATTGTATTGTTGTTGGTGTGTACTGACCTTTAATATTCTTTTGACATTTAGGATAAACAGCCTGTATGGATTTATTAGCATTCACAATGATTCTCATACGCATGTTTATCAAAGTATCAATGGCAGCCATTTTAGAAAAACAGTATTTTGAAAATAAACAATGAATTATATATTCGTAGTAGACACTAAGTTAACATATTTAATCTCTAAACAGTAAAACCAGTTTAAATTATGCAATAAAGATTACAAACTCACCATTGCTAATCGTTTAATTTTATATTCTAACACATTTGTGAAAACGTCCCTTTGATTCCTTGTTTAAGTTAAATACACACTCACATTCAAACAGAAGTCGTACTGTACAAATATTATGGTCAAATATACCTAATATCTAAACGGGCATAAAGTCAATAAATATGGAAGAATTCAATGCTTAGAACTCACTTTCTAACCAAATTAATAGTATTCAGACTTAGCAAGTCTCTGGGCATGGATTGCTTTTATATGAGGAAGACAAACAAGTTTTCCTTTAAACCTCTTGTTGACATAGGATTGTCTCCTTTCCTTCATAACCAGAACTATGAGAATAAGCCACTGTCTCTCTGTTTGACATTCAATGTGCACGACATAAGCATATTATTTGTACTCACAGCCTGTTCATGAAAACCTTCATAGTGTGAAAACCATTCCCGAAAACTGGAATATGGCCATTCCATCTCACATTACCGTTACAGTCATAATTCAAAACCCAAGGGTAATTGAAAATGATGAAGTGGACAATAATTTGGTACATGTCACGAATTGGTACGGAATTGTGGAAACAATGAATTTAATATGTAGCCAATTCACCTAGTGATCTTACAACATTGCAGGATCAGTTGTAAGTAATCTAAGTGTCTGCGAAACCATCCCATCCAAATAGACCTATTGTCACCAAATAAAAAGCACTGTAAATGTTGATTCTTGTGTATATGTGTGTAAAGCACAGTCGCTTGGATCGTTTTTCAGATGGGGAATAATATAAAAATAACCAGCACAGCCTTTATTATATAATGCAAAAATAGCATTAGAAACGCCCATTCCCTACAGCCCAGGGAAATCGTTTTCAACACCATGAGACATAGAAGAAGTAACACAATACAAAGGTCAGGAGACTTTCAGAGCAAACAGTGTGACACGATGTTGCATACCACTACCCTCTATCCAACCGATTTCCCTGCCAAGTATCAACTCCCTACATCTTACGGCTTCCAAGATGCAGCTCAGACAAACTTTTAAAGTCAAGGTCACTATAGCAAGGTCATAGGTTCAATCAAGGTGACACAATGACGCTGCATACCTACAAACCCTATGCCCCTACCAAGTATCAACCTTCTACACCTTGTGGTTTCTGAGATATAACCTGGAAAAGATTTTAAAATTCGAGATCACTGATGCAAGGTCAAAGGTCAAATCAAGGTCACACCATGACGTTTGCACACCTACACCCCCTAACCAATATCCATACCAAGTATCAACTTCCCATACCTTACGGTTTCTGAGATATAGCAGGGACAAGATTTTAAAGGTCACGTTCACTGCAGGTTAAGGGTCAAATCAAGGTCACACCATAACATTGCACATCAACTTAAATGGAACCTTTGCAAATTCATGATTATTTTTATCCAGAACATGTAAAACAGAACTGAATCTTTCCCAAATAGAATCACTTCTTACTTTGGCTAGGCTTTAGCCATATGTATCATTAATTATCAAACCTGTAAGGAAAATGGAAGGGCTTGTACTGGTCGAAAAAGAGAGCTTGTTTCTTGGTTACATGCTTGTTTTTGTATTTAGAAATTTGAATTTAGTAGTTTGTATTGCCTAACAGTGATGTCCAAAGTGATACCCAAGTCATCAACACTTTCCGTGTGGGCAAGTAGGCATTCATATTGTTATATAACAGAAAATACACATATTGAAAATCATTGCAATGTGAATTTGTATTCAAAGAGTATAGCAATTTTTAGCGAAGACACACCCCGGCAATTCCAATTACAGTTGTATTTATAGAGTATGGTAATATAAAGCAAAGACATGTCATGGGAATTCCAGTTACAGTTGTATTCATAGAGTTTAGTAATATATAGTGATGACACGCCCTAGTAATTCCAGTTACAGTTGTATTCATATAGTTTAGTAATATATAGTGAAGACACGCCCTGACAATTCCAGTTACAGTTGTAGTCATAGAGTATTGTAACATATAGTGAAGACAATAGTTGGGGACAGTCAAAACATTTGTTTTCACACAGCAACGTACTAACAAAAATAGTGACAGATAGTGCCAAGATAAATAATAAATGGGGACATGCTTTATATATTAGGTTACATTAATACCAGTATTTAATATTATGGTGTGACTGTCTGATAGACAAAGAAAAAGATAGAACCTCTGAAGAATCCGAAACCCAAATCTACTTGGAACATTGAAACAAATAATTGGTATTCTTGCAAAAGGTTGCATTTATATCATGTTGGGCTAAAATATAGATAAAATATAAATGAAAAAACAGTTACCTTCCATGCTTAATTTATTAAAACCACCCTATTAAATATATTGGTATAATCTTAGAAACATTAATTTGGGTGATTATTTATTTACATCTAAGTACAACTGCAGCACATCTTTGTACTGACAATAATCAGGGTATGTATAGATTAGTATCTGGATCCAGATCAGAATTACTCCAGATCTATGAGGAAACAAGCTTTTACTTGATGACAATTTTAGTGTCAGAGATATTCCTCAGTCTAAATTAGAGATCACCTCTATTTCTGCGTTTTAATTTAATCAAGGGTAGAAGATGACGTTTCTTTGAACTGTTCTGTAAATAGAAATCCAATACAATTGAACAGCCCCTAACAACCAGTGTGTACAGACCCATGAAACATCAGCTTTCATGTATATATGGTTAGAATACAATCAAGTATGTTGGTATATTGAGGCTTGAATGGAGCTTTTCAGAACTCCTAATCGGTTTTTCTTTTGTGGTGTTGTGAAGTGTTTTTACTGACAAGTTTCTGTTATCTTATACATAGAAAATTGATACATTTCCCCTTCCTGAATCATTTCCCTGGATATATTTCTCATTATAAACACTTTGAGCATAGCAGGACAGTGAAACAAGAATGGTGAGAAAATTAGTATGAATTTCACTTTACGTATATTTATATATATCATAAACTATATAATTTATGTAATACTAGTTGATGGATATCTGTAAGTCCCAGTAAGTATTTAATACGTTAACCAGCTTAATATGGGGGGGGGGGGGGTAAATATTTTACCATTCTGTGGCTTAAAATACCACAGCTTTTTTTTGCGAAAGAAGGGACATGAATGCTTTGATAGTTTAAGTACTGTAGGTGGGTCAAACACATAACTCATAATACCATTTCTAAAAGTCCTGAGCTATGTCTGACTTCTTACAAAGCTGAAGGAAATTCAAACGAGCACTTCTTCATAGAAGTTATGGTAGATTAATTTTGATGAAAGTCATTTTCGGCACATTGTGTCGGGTCAAGTTGTTTCAGGTAATATTTGGATATAAGGAAGAAGTGAAACACAAGAATGCTTGTACAAGGAGAAGATAGATATTAAAAAAAAAACAACTGAATATATTACTTTGAGTCATAAATATTACCATGTCGGTATGTGAAAATGAGTTATCTAGTTAGGCATGTTTGTTAACTTATTGATAATTTACCTCACCATTGTTGATATCATTTATTGATGGTCTTTGATGGAATTCTCTACCTGATACTTTCAAACAGAACAATTGTTACACCACATTGTAATGAATACTGACTATACATGGTCACACAGTTCACTTGATATCTCTGTCAATAATGCCAGTTGGCTTTTTGTTTGTCAGTATACATTTTAGGTAAATATTTCATCTGCCAGAGTCCAGGCTAAAAAAACTGTTAAAAATGTAATTAGCACTTATGATGTATCGCAATTTGACTTATGCTCATTTTATGCAACTGCATTTTATTCCATAAAAGAACACACCACTTTAACCACTTTATGTATTTTGAGTTAACATTGGTAACTAACAATTCTCGATAAACAATGCATAGGATTTTTTTACATTTATTATAGATATGTCAAGGAATTTGTTTTACATTTTTAGGCTGAAAATCTGACAGAAGAACAAATTGATGGTATGTAAATGATAAAAGTAAATCTACTGGCATCCGATGTTGTTAAATATTTTAATGAAATGATGATTATCGCTAGAAAAATTGTAATAAATCACACTGCAATATTTAAACATTTTAAAATTTAAAAACGTGCAAAAGCTACTGCTGATAAAGTTTCATATTGCGGAAGTTTGAAAGTGCCATTTTTTATAACTGACATACTCCAGTCAATAACTCATATATTCTAGTTAATAACTCATTTATTCAAATTATTAACTTCTATGTTGAGCTGAGGCTAGTAACTTGCAAGTTAGTAACATATACTTATGGGCTATTACAAAGTATGAACTGGAATGTGTGAGTTATAAAATAAAAACCCTCGGCAGTTCCAAGTTTTGTATGCACCAGAAATGTAGTAAACTATTTACAATGTTTTGATCAACTAAGTTTCACATGAAAATTGATACCAATCTCAACTAACCTTTATATGCATTTATTTATTTGAAACTTATTCACCTAAATCAATAGCCTTAATTATCCGTATGCAGTCACTCATCTTCGAATGAAGTCAAAATGAAAGGTGTTACCTGTGGGTGATGTCAGATAGCCTCAGCACACCCTTACCCGCCAAAAATATACCCGATGTGAGACACTGGAAAGTGTGAACAATCTCTTACCAACACTAATTTCTAGACAAGTCCATAATTTGGCGTCTCAGTTAAAATGAACTTCCAATTTTTTCGGCCAAGGACCTTCCTATAGTGCCTTTCATTTGTTATCATTGACACTTCTTGTGTTAGGCAATGTTCATGGAAATACATTTCTTATGTGTTGTACTGTCTCTTCTTAAAAATCAGATGATAAATTTATTTCCCCCCTTTTCAATTATCCTATTATTCCTCACTTTTAGAATTCAAGGAGGCATTCAGCCTTTTTGACAAGGATGGGGATGGTTCTATCACCACCAAGGAGCTAGGCACGGTCATGAGGTCCCTAGGTCAGAATCCTACAGAATCAGAGCTCAAAGACATGGTCAACGAAGTGGATGCAGATGGCTAGTACCACATTACAATTTTGTATAAAACACAGACTGCAATAAAACAATATTCTACAAATGAGAGAATGATATTAACTGTCAATATAGAAATAGACAACGACGTGCGAGGGGTTATAGACGATTTTACAACGATTAGCGATATTAGGATCACGAAGGCGGAGCCTGAGTGATTCTAATGCGCTGATCGTTGTAAAATCGCCTATAACCAGAGCTCGGAGTTGTCTATTTCTATTCTAACATGACATTTTAGAAGATCTTATAAAAATTAGTTTTGAAGCTATTTTATAGAAAAATATACGAATATTCAAAAAAAGATTTTTTTTATCGAGGGTGCCATTGAATTATTGGAAGAGCCACAAATTAAGATAACCCTTTTCTTTGTTAAAGGTCCTTAAACTTCAGCATATTCATAGCAGTATATTCTATGTTCAAATGTAAGAATCCTTGAGTATCGTGTTTACCATTATTTGTCTATTTAAATGAAAAAAATCTAGGCTGTTACTTCAAGTTTTCTTTTTGTGGAGCAGCATTGTGAGCGATAAAACAGAACTCATGAGGTTATGCGGGGTTTTACAGAGCGATTTTTCGTGTCTTAGCCAATCAGAATCGCGGACACAGCCGTGTCATGTTAGAATTCTAAATAATCACAGTTTTTGAATATATGTTTCACAGGCTGTATTTAATTTATTTCTCAGGAAATGGTAACATTGATTTTCCTGAGTTTTTAACCATGATGGCTAGGAAAATGAAAGACACAGAATCGGAAGAAGAAATCAGTGAAGCTTTCAAAGGTATGGGCAAATTACAAGAAGACTGACTGTTAAAGCAAAACTTTATCACGTGGAAGTAGAAAATAAAAAAATAGTATACATCACAATAACTACAGACATATAAGAGTGAACATATAGCGTGTGCCTGGAAGAAAAGAAGCCATTTTACACACACCTGGCACATTATTCAATTGAAAACAAAATTAAACTGAGCTAAAACACAGATAACAATTTACAACAAATAGCTCAGCTAATCTTTGGTTTTACAATTTCAGTCACAAAATTAGCTATTTTTATCAAGCACAGAAGCTATAAATAACCACATTTAATCCACACTTTGAACAACATGAATGGATTTTCCAAGTTAAGACGAAAGTATGCTTGATTATAATCCAGTTTTCAAATCAACTTTAGCTTGGTGGTTTTTGGCTCCACTTCCATTGCTTGCGTTTGTGTTTGCATGTGTTTCAGTGTTTGACAAAGATGGCAATGGTTTTATCAGTGCAGCAGAACTCCGCCATGTGATGACCAACCTAGGTGAAAAGTTGACAGATGAAGAAGTGGATGAAATGATACGAGAAGCAGATATAGATGGGGATGGGCAGATTAACTATGATGGTATATAATAATAATACTTCTCTCTAAATTTCACTCATGTAACTAGGTTTTTAAGTGTCTGACCAGGGATTAAAGTCATACCAATAAGTTGGACAGTGCTCCATATCAATGTGAGTCCAGAAATAGCCAGCAAACACTGTTTTATCTGTCCACACAGATATATGCCATATTTGGAATTAGGGGAATTTTTACCCTCGCATCTGTCTGTTTGTATGCATGCATTACATCAAACCTACACAATCAGATCAAGGGGATATTACTAATGACTTGATCTTCCTCAAAAATCATCTGGATCTGGGTCGTGAATCCAAATTTGTTTTTATAATGTTTCAGCAATATCCACATGCATAACTATTTATCCATGCAAACTCTCAAATTTATACGGAAGATCGTTTTATGGGATTTCATTAAAATATGTTCTGAAGTAGATCTGCAAATCCATCTGTCATATAACCTGCTTGCTTTTTTGCAGAATTTGTGAAAATGATGACAACAAAATAATATGACTGATTATAAAACTGGAGCCAAAGACGTGTATGCTGCAGTGATACTTGGAACTGGTGAACAAGAAAAATGTTTTGACACAGGTTTACTCTGAACAACATGCTAGTTCACAAAACATATTGGGTATGGTTGAACTGTCAATGGTTTTGCTGTGATGTTTCAGGCTATGACCTATTTAATATGCCTGTCATTTATAACACAACTAAAGTTAAATCCACAAACTGAATGTGTTTTAATATTAGTCAAATAGAACTAGGGCTCATCAAAGAAAAAGGCAGTTTTATTTACTAATAGTTAGTACCATTCTTTACTACAAAATTTTGGATTTAATATTTTGACCAAGTTGTGACTTGTAATTTACAGCAAAACGTTTTATGTATGTTAAAGATAAAATGATGATACAGACACCATGACAAAATCGTGAGGAAGTTTTATCTTATAATATTCAACATATTGGTATTGTTGTTTTTAATTCTTGTGTGAGGCCCTCAATGGCCTAGTGGTTAGCAAGTTTGGCATCTAATCATAGGCTGTCACCTCTGTGGGTTCGAGTCCCACAAGTGGCAATTCTGAGGACCTGTCCCAATATGACCCTGGCTGTTGAACGGGACGTAAAACCCCAACTTTTAATTCTTGTGATATGTAAAATGTAGAATATCACATTTAAATTCAAATATTGACATTTGTCTTTTACAACACTGTATTTTACTGTATGTGGCATTTTGCTGTATGGTAGGTATGCTTCTGGTGTTTTGAATTGCTTTGTCATCTTTATTGCATGTACTTTGCAGATTTTGATTTACATACTATTCATGTCAAATATAGAAGTGGAGTGAATCACATTTTAATAATTTGTAATAATTTCATTAAACACACCTGCTTCACTTGCTCAATGATATCAAACTATTTTTTTCATAAATCTGGTGGATTTTATTACAGTTTAGTTACATATATATTGCCCAGAGCTTTTAGGTTTCTTTTAATGTGCAATGTTTTGCGATGGCTTTACAATTTGTTTGAATAAAGGAAGTGTTTATTGTATATGTGCAATTACCCTGTATTGTATTTAATATTTCACTGATCACGTTGGGGAGACCTTCATGGCCAACAGAATCACTTGTCTGTGGCTACTGTCACCTCTGTGATGATTGGCTGGAATTCATGGCAACATGTGGGACCTGCCTAGGGCCTGTCCTGACATGATCTGAGCTGTTGAAAGGAACACAAAACCCCAACTCTAAACTTTGCCTCTTCATAACTTTGGATCTTGCAAAATAACAAATTCAGTTGAAAGTTCTTAAATTGGATGCTTTTTTTGAAAAAAAGAATTGGGTGCTGGGTCAAAGAACTGTTTGATAACCACTCAAACTAAAACGAGTTTAAAACCTCTCTATTTCTTGTCATTTCTATCATATTCACAAATTTTGCAACTGAAATAATAAAAACAATTTTCAAGTTGAAAAAAATGTGGCTAAATTGATCTATTTCATATTTTTGGATGCAGGGTCCAAGCAATCTTTAATGCCCACACTGATCAATCTCTTAATGTTAGCAATGGAAAGATCACAGATACCACATGCAATTTTTGTAGAGCATTCATATCCAATCAAAGACACTCAGATTTCATGTGATCTCGGACTATTAGTCAAGGAATTTGTAGATGTGCTATGCTATACAGCCATGTGTCAGGGGCCAATTTGCCCAGGGCCGACTTTTTTAGGGGGCAGATTTGCCGAGGGCCGAATTGGCAAAGGGCCGATTTTTATCCAGCTCCCGTGTCATTGACACCTCAGTGACACCTGCATGTGACAAGATAAATGATGTACTGTTGATGTTACAGGATGTGTAAGATATCAACCATATATCTTCAAATGACATGAAGAAAATTAATGGAAAGAGGTGCCATTACCAAGAAGAATAAATGTTCACACTGAGTAAATGACACCAAAGCCATTTCATACCATTCTTAACTGAGTTTCCATGCCTAAACTTGAACAGCATTTGGACCATGTAAAAACTTCATTTCCAGTCTGTACATTAGTGATACATATCAGTCATTTCTTAAAAGGGTCATGCTTCTAAAGATCACTTTTTTGTGCTTTTTTCCCCCTTTCATTTTTGTCATTTGTCCAAGAATCGGCATGGCTTGATAAGTACATGTCTCTTCACTGAAGTTAAGCAGCAATGGACTACATTATGGGTGAGTGTTTGAGTGCACTACTAGTGTCTCTGATGGCTTTACAGCTTGCACATGTAGACCATAACACATTTAGGCCTTGTGTTTTTTGTCATCGGACTTTCATGGAATCTGTGCTTCCAGCAAGAAATCAGTCTTTCTCCCAGTAAACATTTTTAGGTTTTGCAAACGTTTGATAGGAAACGTTTGGCAAAGGTTAAAAAATGATGGGTACGAAAACCATTTATAATAGAATGTTTTTAAAACATTTTATTTATACCGTTTATAAAACGTTTAATGACAAATGTTAGAATAACGTTACAAATGAACATAATAATGTCTGAATAATAATGGGGTCAGAGGTCAAATTCAATATCTTTTTAAGGTTGCTCACTAATGAAAATATTATTTTTATGTCTAAAATTGTAAGATACTGGCTTAGAAGTTGTGCCCCTATTCAGTTCTTACTTTTAGGGATTGTATGTGGGGGCAATTTTTGACAAAGTCCTCTAAAATCCCCTATTATTGCTCACCGCCATCTTTGTTTGGACATGTTTTGAAGGTGAAAGTTTAAAAATATGGGTTTAAAAACGTTTTTGATAGAATGATTTTAAAACATTTGACAAGCAACCTTCATTTCTTCAGCTATTTTATAAATGTTTTAAAACCATTTCCAGTCAAACCAAGCTCCTTGAGTTATTTTATAAACGTTTAATAAACGTTTTCTGCAAAAACGTTTGTATAGAGAATGTTTATAAAACATTTTTAAAACATTACAGAATAAATGTTTACTTGGAAACGTTTAGAAAACCATAAGATAGGTTTTAAATAGGTTTAAAAACGTTTTGTAAACGTTTAAACCATTTAAAAACGTTTCTAATGTTTACTGGGCTAATGTGCACGACTTGTGTTTCTGATTGCTTCCAAGCTCTGATGTCATTGCCCACTGATGGCTTTGCACATCTCGCCTGTAGATCAAGAGCCTTGTTGTGTATATGGAACATAAAGCTGAAAAAGTCAACATCTTATTAATATTCTATGCAGTACAAAAGTAAGGATGTGGATATAGTGTGAGGCTGCAGATTCATGAATGTGACTAATTTATAGTTATAAAACACATATATACTTGTAAACTTAAAATGGTAACCTACGAAGTCGAAGACTTTCTTGGGATCCAGCTCTGATTTGTTCACTAAAGTTCACTCTAAAGTTCACTAGACCACCTAGTTACTGACACAATTAACCAGTCCTGAGTATGTTGGAGACAAGCTTAGTGGGGTCTGGCTCTCACCCAACCAGTCGTCTAGGTACTGGTGGATCCTTATACCCTTGTGTAAGGCCATCAGTTTCACTTCCTTTGCTACGACATTGATCTCCATGGGGACTGTGGACAGTCCAAATGGAAGTGCCTTGACCCTGGATGTAAAATCTCAGATATTTCCTGGAGTGAGCCTGTATGGATATATGGAAGTAGGCCTCCTTGAAGGCTATTGAGGTCACCCACTCGCCTTGTTGCAGGGAGGTCCTGATGGTTCCCGGTGTCTCCACCTCTTTTTTAATCAGTCCTACTGCATTTTCTTCATAAGGGCATGCAATGTCTCCATCAGGTTGCTGATTCCTGAGGGGATTTACATAACTACTTATGGTGGTCGGTGACCTTGTCAAGTTGGGCCGGAAGGGGAGAGCCTAGCCTTCTTGAGATGCTTTACTACCTTCAGACTGGCACCGAGAGATTCCTAAGTTTCCCAAAACTTGTGTAATCTTGCCCCTATAAGCAGGTCTAGTGCAAAGTTGGGATGTTTGTTACAGGTTTGACAAAAGACGATTGACACAGGAAACATCTTTCACATATATTAATTTTTACAATATCTGCAAGAGTCACAACAGACATGTTTATACTTAAAGTCTGTTTGGTCTGAGATTCTATTGTCTTTCTGGTTGAAGTCTCTGGTGACTGGCAACATTTATAGTCTCTTGCTCCAGCCAGCCATCATGCATAAAACTGGAGCATTCGCAATATTGCTGTCCCCTATCAGACGGACCGACCCATGGCAGGTCATGATGAGCAGTGAGATGCCTTGCTTTGTGTTTCTCTGTAACCAAAGTATTCAGAGCGCAATGGGCCAGACTGGCAGGTTACTTCATTACTGATCTACTGGCCCAGTAAGTGAGTGTTGCCCGGCAGATCTCTCTGTAACCAAAACCTGGTGGCAATTTGTCAGTTAATTGTGTAGCTGGCTTTGACCGGCTTAGGTGAAGCAGAAGGCATTTCTTGCAGATACTTCCTGTCTATCTTCCCTAAAATCAACACATAGTTGAAAGGACTAGGTCGGTAGGCTCTGTAACCGGCTTGGGTGAAGCAGACTGTACAATGAGGGCTGTGTGGCCAGCATCCGGTCAGTAGACTCTGTAACCAGTTGTTTGAAGCAATTTCTTGCAGAGACTTTCTGTCCACCTGCCCCAGAATCAACAGAGTTGAATGGACTAGGTTGGTAGACTCTGCAACCAGTTTGGGTGAAAACACTGAAAAGTAAGGGCTGTGTAGCCGGTACCCTGTCTGTAGACTCTATAACCGAGCAGTTAAAGCAAATTTTTGTTGATGCTTCCTGCCTGCCTGCCCCAGAATCAAAACAGAATTGAATGGACTAGGTTGGTAGACTCTGTACCCCGTTTGGGTGAAGCAATGTACATGAAGGGCTGTGTATCTGGCACCTGGTTACTCTGTAACAGGTCGGTTAAAGCAATTTCTTGTAGATGCTTCCTATCAACCTGCCCCTGAATGAACACTGAGTTGAATGGACTAGGTTGGTAGACTCTAACAGGTTGGGTGGAGCAAACTGTACAAGGAAGGTTGTGTAGCCGGTACCTGGTTGGTAGGCCCTGTAACCAGTTGCTGAAGCAAATTTTTCAACTTCTTTGCGTAGAATCTAGCATACTGCATGTTTTCTCCATTAAAAAAATATTTCTCTTAAGGGCACGTCTAATTGTGCAGGTTTGACAGATACTGGGAAAGCCCTTGAGAGCTATTTTTAGACAGCATCCAAGAGATTGCTGTTAGGGTGTGTCATGTGACCAGCTTGCTGGTAATGATGATGTCAGTCAGTAGAATTCTTTCGTGACACTTCAACCAGGAAACTTGCACAGTGATCTGGTTGTCCACAACCCCTACTACCGTTAACAAGGCCGGGTCCATGAGGGAGGGACTAGTTTCACAGTACATGTGAATTCTGAAGAACACACTTCTTGCTCTTCTGTTGATAACTATCTACTGGCTGGCTGGAAAAGATGGCGTCAGTTGGTTGAACTCTTTCATGACACTTAACCAGGAAACTTACACAGTGACCTGGCCATCCACAACCCCCACTATTGACACTACAAAGCCGGGTCCATGAGGGATGGACTTCTTGCTCTTCATTTTACGACACTTTCCAGGGGATTTTAAAAACAAAAGGGCTGGTCGTCTACAACCAACATTACTGACAAGGCCAGGTCCATGAGGGAGTGACTGAAAAAATTCCTTGTTACAACATACAGAATTCCTTACCTTTAAAAGAGCAGAGTATCCAGTATATTTAGTTATATTGTCATTCTGCCCCCATCAACACAATGTTGAATAATGGGGAGGAAACTAGTAACATGGCTGCCTGCACATCTTCTCTTTGCTTACTGCCCTATCATCAAAACAGAGTTGAATCAACTAGGAAGCGTTTCCAGTATATTTCTTAATGTATATCTGTGCTGAATAAGTAGATAATCTTCTGCACTAAAAATTTTGCAAATAAGGTTGAAAAGCTGTCATAATCCAAAACTTTTCTTCAAACTTCTGGACCTGGTTGAAAACACATCTGCACAGTACACGCACCAAACAAAAAAGATATGACATTGCACGGTCTAAACAGGAAGAAAGTACGAAGCGCCATCTTGGGGATGCACAGTATTGGACCGACCTGCTGGTCATTACACAGGAAGGCTTTTTCTGTCATTTGGCAGGCTGGTCTGCGCCAACTGAATTAGCAATTGTCCATTGGATAGGATGTATTAATGCAATAAAAAGGTTATTTCAACAATTGTTTCTCATATGATTGTTTCTCCAAAAATCTGGAATGATATAACACTGGAAATTCAAACTGCTCTTATACTTTCATTTTTCAAAAGTCAACTTAAAGCCTATTTCAGAAATCTTGTCCTGCTTAGTTTTTCAACCATCAAATACTCATGGTCTCCTCGGTCATGATCCTTATCACATTTAATGACTTTTGATTTATGTCTTCTGTTTTGGATGTACCTTAAAATCTGATAGTTTGTGGAGATTAAGCACTTGGACACCCGATACCTGATGATTTACCTTTAGATTGAAACTAAAATGTGTTAACATCTAAACATATCTGTAGATTTCTGTAGTTTAAATGTCAGCTTTTTCTGCTAGGCAAAGACAGTGAGTATCAACGCATACAAAAAGACACTGGATGAAAAAAAATATATATATCTGTAAGAAGTTTTTATTACAACATTTCATGAACATATTTCCTACTAAATGACTAGCATCAAGTGTCAACATAGAAATATCACATTCATTTGTCACACGGACAGTATATCACAGAGAAAGTGTTAAAAGTTTACAAAAGTGTCCAAGACACTTCATCAGAATATTCACAGTCCCTGATTCATTTCCCACTGCACACATTATATTCATGGAAATGAAACAAGCCAGAGATAACAAAGCAGTCACATACAATGAATACTTGTAGGTTATTTTAGTAAATTTATAACATCTGAACTTACCTAAACTCAGATAACAAGTTGGCTAGAACAGAAAATATGGTAAAATCCACTGCAAAGAAGCTATACAATAATCAATGACTATACAGAATATTAACATTTGAGACGCAGAATCATGCTGCTGAATCTTCACAGTGAATAAAAAATAACTGCTAATAAATAAGACAGCCTGCTGAAATTTTAAAGCTGTAGACCTACAGTATGTAAAAGCTACACAAAGATTTGGCATGATACAAAGACAATGTTGTAATATTCCAAGCAAAATTACTAGTGAGATCCTACATTTGAGTTATCATAATTGTAACAAAATTACAAATAAAAAAAGGATGTGGGAGGAAAACAGAGACACATTACCCAGATCTTGCCACACATTTACTGTTCATGGTCTCCACCTTGTTAATATTTTTCACAGATCTTCAAGAAGAAACAAAGTGGCACAAATTAAACCGACTCACATGACCAGCTGAGAGGGGTGTGCATTTCAAGCTCAATTATCCGATTATTTGACTTTATCAATAATTTCCACTTACCAGAAAACACACATATCTTTATGCCACAAAAGTTCTATTAAATGAGAAAAATTCTCCTCTTCCAGCATATGTGGTCAATAGAAGCTCTATAACTCGCACTGATGTGACAGAATGTTGTGTTTCAAAAGAAATTTATGTGCACTCGGATTGGTCAGGGCAAGTGATTTTAAAAGTTACATGCCCACAGAAAATCTACTCGCCCAAAACTACAGGGGGGTAAACTAGTTACAAATACTCATGTAAATTGTATTAACCTGGTGTAAAAAGTCCAAAAAAATAATGTGTTTATGTGCAGAAAAAGATGTGTTAGCATAAACTTATTGGTGAGTTTTGTACAAAATATCTTGGTTTCGCAAGACCTTAAAACTAGAAGTGGCAGAAATGACCCAAATGTAAACAATAACAATGGCAGACCTCTTGATTTACAAACTACTAAATCCACTGATTTTTTGAAAATGATACCTTATTTTATTTTTTATCATAAATTAACCCACTCATCAGAGTGGTGGAGTAACTTTTTGATCTCTTGTCCACATCTGAGAACACTCACTATTGCAAGTCAACGAGCGCTTATTTGAAACACTGAGAAGACATTGGCATAACCTCAAAGAATTGAAGGAAAAAAGTCAGTTTTAACAAACAAGCTTTGTTGAAAAGAAAAAAAAATCATTATAAAGTGAACACGGACCATTAAGGGATGACTAGAAAGCATGTTAACCATGACACATAAGTGACATAAACCAACTTGTGGTTAATATGCATCACTGCATTATGTGTGAGAAATTAAAGGATAAATAACTTGTCCATGAATCTATTATGTGTAAAGCAATCCTAAAACAACTTAAACTGAGGCCCAAATAATTTCTTTATACCTTATAATTATTTGCCGCTTCACTGTTTTAGTTAACAAAAGAATATATGGCATATTACCAAAAATACAAGTTATTATTCAAAAAAAAAAAAAAAAAAATAGCCAGGCTCAGCAGGCAAGAACCCCAGCCCGCAGGTACAGCTAAATGGCCAACAACACTGAGATTTGGGAAAATCTTAGGAACAACTTTCGTTGCAAAAAGTACAGAGAACCCATGTGATGTTTTACAAAAGATTCACAGGCCATGATTTCGTACAAGTAGTTTTCATATTTTGTAGCCCTAGAAGCAATTATAAGGGAGATATAATGCCTTTTTAATATGATGATCCTCCTATTTGGTATTTAAGATGTGATATGGCGGTCATTTTGTTTCCAAAACAAGGACACAATTACTCTCAGGCAAGCTTTCCTATCCATTTACATTTTGTGCAAATCTGATAAAGCTAGATGCAATATTTTAGGTTACAGAAAATATCAAAGGTTTTAGAAGAAACTTTAAGACCCTGAAATTTTAAAGTATTGCCACGACAACAATTGCCGCCGGATACCCCCCAAAACCTAATCAGCTCTAGATCCTCTTGGGACAAACATATCTTGAATTTTTCAAAATTCGTGCAGGGGTTTAGGCTGTGGAACACCCACATACTTTAAGACCCGAAAATCTTAAAAGTGTTGCCATGCAACAGTGGTAGCCGGATACCTCCCAAAACCTTATCAGCTCTAGATCCTCTTGGGATAAACATATCCTGAAAATTTGGTGGAAATCTGTGTAGAGGTTTAGGCTGTGGAACACCCACAAACTTTAAGACCCGAAAATCTTAAAAGAATTGTCATGGCAACAGTTGTTACTGGATACCCCCAAAACCTAATCAGCTCTGGATCCTCTTGAGGTTAACATCCCCTGAAAATATGGTGAAAATCCATGCAGGGGTTTGGTCTGTGGAACATCCACAAACTTTAAGACCTGAAAATATTGAAAGTGTTGCCATGGCAACAGTTGTTACCACATACCCCCCAAAACCTAATCAGCTCTAGATCCTCTTGGGGTAAACATATTCTGAAAATTTGGTGAAAATCTGTGCAGGGGTTTAGTCTGTGGAACACCCACAAACTTTAAGACCCGAAAATCTTAAAAGTGTTGCCATGGCAACAGTTGTTACGGGATACCCCCAAAACCTAAACAGCTCTAGATCCTCTTGGGGTAAACATACTCTGAAAATTTGGTAAAAATCTGTGCAGGGGTTTAGGCTGTGGAACACCCACAAGGTTTATGCCCGCCGCCGCCACCTGGACGGCGCAGGGGACGACTATAACCCCAGCCTTTATGGGTTGGGGTTAAAAACGCTAAAATGATATACTATCAAAACAAGGAAATTCTGGTGAAACTTATCCAATAGCTAAGAATTCTGTACCTTTCCTCCCACCTCTGAGATTAACGTATGAATCCCAGCCTGCCCTGAAGTGGGAAAGGTGCCAGTTTTTTTACTGTTCGCTGGCAGTTTACAGTACCGAATCTTGACCAAATATTGTTACTGGTTTCTTTTGCTGCAGCAAAAACGTGTCACAGTATTTACTGATACAAAAATTACCTGGCATCATGTAAAATACCAATAAACTCACCAACAAGACTTGATGATGTCATTGGAAATAAAATACAGTTACAGTTGAAAGCTTGCTTACATCTGATTATGTAGTTTTCAGTTGAAACAGAATAGCATAAACTTTCTTCTCTTCTGTTATATCTAAATTACAACCAGCCATTTCACAAAGATTCTTTATATCTACTTTGCTTCAAACATCTTTTTTCTTTATTCTAATTTTCTTCATTTGTAAAGATTCTTTTCCATTTTTCCATTTTGAAAAGCCAACTTATAAAGATTCTTTATCATTTTAAAAGACAAGCACACTAACAAAAAGTATAGCATTTGTTATGACACTGAATATTGATTCACTTGTCCACAGGCATATATGACAGGATATTGACAGTATTACCCTCGGTGTTGTATATTATTAAGAACCTATACCCGTGAATGACAGTTTTAGATACATTATAAAGCCTCCATTTTTTCAATGTTGTGTCCATGTTAATAATACCATGCTTAAAATTAATGGTATATAATGATACTAGCAACTAATCTTGGTGTTACAAAATGGATGACTAGATGTCAGTTGTTAAACATAGATGCTTGCTATCAATCTATGATGTTTTTTTATAATTTCCTGACGATTTAACGATTTAATGCTCATGGTGAAATGTTTGGAAAAGAATCTCTGGTACAAATGTCTCACGTCTCTGTCACTAGGTCATGACCCTGAGCGTTTTGATTAAATCTCTCTTGTTATTAAGATTTTATGTCAATCATTCAATGCCAGAGGTGAAGCCTGGTGACTAGACATTTCTCATAAGCATATGTGTTTCATTTACACCAGTTTGATGACATCACTCAATACCAAAACCCTCTGCATTCTGTATGGCTATGAGAAGTTTTTGTTTCAGCAGCTTTTTGTTGGTGTATGCGGGCAAAACAAGCTGGTTGAAGCAGGTATGAGCCATGGGCAACCTAAAACATAGTCAACAGGCCAATCATGAATTACACATTACATAAAACTACACCAATAACTTAAACTAATTAAATCAGTGGACATCCATTGTGATATCTGCGGCCTGGAACACAATGACCAAGAAACCAAAAACTGAAGAAAGTCAACATCACCAAAATCTATATATAGGCAAACTATGTTATCA
Source organism: Sabellastarte sp. h YS-2021 (assembly GCA_964017235.1). Taxonomy (NCBI): domain Eukaryota; kingdom Metazoa; phylum Annelida; class Polychaeta; order Sabellida; family Sabellidae; genus Sabellastarte; species Sabellastarte sp. h YS-2021. The sequence goes on from OZ024932.1 coordinate 85,300,993, forward strand.
GATGGTTTCCACTGGGACAGAAGAATAGCTGTTTTATTACATCAAGTAATCATGAACATATTATGTTACCGTTATCAAAATATATCCCTCCCAACTTTGTATATCTAGGCATATATATCTGTCTATATATAGGCAAACTATGTTATCAGATGGTTTCCACTGGGACAGAAGAATAGCTGTTTTATTACATCCAAGTAATCATGACCATATTATATTACTGTTATCAAAATGTATCCCTCCCAACTTTATAAAGTTACTGAAGCCTCAGTAGACTGGTTTATTCTCCAATTACCTCACTGACAGGCTTCCAAGTATGATATTATACCCCAGTTCCACTGTCAAGGGTTGGTCTTCCGACTGCCCTGATGATGACCTTACTGGGGTTATCCAACTTATCTTTTCAGTCATGGGGGTCGGGTGAACAATTACAGTCATTTTTTTTTCATTTTATAAAAATGTTTAAAATATTTACAAGTAAGCATTTTTGCCGTGAGTAGTCAAACATAATCTTCTATTTATAAGGCATTAAAAGATTAAACACATTTCTTAACACAAACATACTTGGTAGATTTTACATGCTTCTTGCATTGCCTTTATTTCATTTCAACATTAATTTTCAATAAAAATGCATTTTTACAACTTCAGTTTGTGTCCTATCTCATTCATTGTCCACTGGTGTACTGCACAGGAGTTATCAGGGCTAATCTTCACAAATTCTCTTACAGTTGCAGCTGCCAAGAGTTGGTATGATCAATCTTTTCAGTTGTATGACTTATCCTTCCTTATCTTTTCACCCATAACAAATGAAGCGGTTTGTCAGTTTTCATGCCCATTTGAACAAGGCTGGTTCCTAAGCCTCCAAAGCTATGAACTGATTAGTTTTTATGATAATGCACAAAGCCTGATGTGGGATATTTGCTGTTCATTATATGTAAAAGCCCAACTATGAACTCTCTAAAACCTCCATTATGGTCTTTGCAACAATTATCATATACTTAATATACAGGTGCAAAAGTTTTTGTAACAATATTTAGATTATACAAACTTACATGTCTAGGTTGTTGACTCTTGTCACCTTGAACTGCATCTCACTCATACCACCAATAGGGATGCGGTCGCTGCCAGTGGTGAACAGAAGCAGCTTCTTCTGAAGGTCTACACTCATGTTCTGAACCACCTCCCAGAAATACCTGAGACAAGACATAGGTGTTCTTCATTTTTTGAGGTACTTCTAGTTATTTGACTAATGGGAAAAACTTTATGCATTTGTGATTTTTGTCACTATGTTAAGGCCTATGATCACTCCTGCAGCAAAATTGGCACAGATTATAATTATTTTATCAAACTTACTGGGTACCTCCCACAATTGCAAATTTCATATACTATGACAAATCTTGCATTACTTACTCTGGGACATTACTACAGTTCAATTGTCACCTTATTTTGGGTTTCTTCCCAAGCAAAAGATCATGATTATTTGACTAGTTGATATTAAACATAAATGAAAATAGATTGGGTTCCTTCTCGTCTCAATATAACACATTCTTCGTCATATTTACACCTATATAATGCACAATGCATGGTCACATAATTGTCATCACATACACAATCAAACTGTCAAAGTCAAAGCTCTCAGCCATAACGTTTTATTAGATCTAATCGATGAATGTAAAAGATTACTGTACTGTTTGCTGTATTTCACACATTTCTATGCCGACTAACACAATATTGAAATCTATTTTCATTTTCAACCTTGTGAAATAGCTCTGTAAGACTGTGAAAAGGAATTGACAACTTGCAGCAGACTTACTTGATGGTGATGTCAGTGGCACCATATCCATCATAAGTTGTGGCTTTCTTGAGGGCTGGCATGTCCAGGGTAGGGCTACCACACACCAACATCTCTACTTCCTCGGGCCGAAGCATCTGCACAAAATAACATGTTGCACTAAACTCGTGGTAAAAAAGAATATTACTAATAGTAAACTCATAGTAATAAGAATATTACCAATAGTAAACTCATACTGATAAGAATATTACTAATAGTAAACTCATAATAATAATTTATCAATAGTAAAGTAATAATAATATTACCAATAGTAAACTCATAATAATAAGAGTACTACAAGTACTTTGTGGAATTTACCATTGGCATGCACCCACTGACACAAAAAAATCTTCAAAATTTGTGCCGATTTTACATTTAAGGAGATCAGATGCCTAATGAGGTCACAGAAAAATCACAAATATGTCACAAATTCTTGACAAATCAAAAAGAAGGGGATTTGTTAAATGGTAAATTTTGTGGCTAATTTCATATTACTCTCTCTTATCCATACAAGAACTACGCTATCATAAACCAGAACAGTAGAAAAACAAGCTGTCATGTCATGATGATGCCAAGAGGATTTCTGTATCACTTACACCATTCTGCTCACATCTTTTAAGCTGCTATTAATCTGCTTCCTGCTTTAAAGTAGACCAGGCAAACAAAATATGTAGTATGCTTTATATAATTAACTATGTGCTAATTGTATTTTGACTGTATCTGGCACGTCTCATTAGAGGCTATAAATTATCAAGATCCAGGGTCCCTGAAATACTTTTTGGGTGCTGAGGTGAAAGCATTAAGCTATAACTATTATGTCATCAGTATGTTTATATAGCATCAGTATGTTTATATAGCAACTAGTGTGTTAATCATTTCTTTGCTTTAGTTAAGTTTTTATCAAGGTATGCTGCTTCATACTGATGTAGTTAATAACCTATTCTAGTTTTGTTTATATGTTAATCCTATTTATGTATTTATGCCCAATATGTGGGTATAGATCATTAATAAAACATACAACCATGTTATTTTATTCAAGTGGAATGGATTTTTTACATAATGAGTGATTTATTCACCGTTAGTTTATATAGGTAGAGAATGGGGTGTAGATGTTTATTTCAAGTATTAATTTTATGATTAATACAAAAAAATAAAAATAAAAATTAAGACTTAAAAATTGACCAATGGGAAGATTATAAAAGTTATTATTGTTTATATTTATTTCGAATTTTATTGTTTGTGTTCGACCAACATCCTTCTTTGGGTGATGCCATTATCATACTCTTTGGGGAGGTGGCTACAACTGGCCTTGTAGATTTGTATATGGTGAGGGCCTTTGGTTTTCTCAGGTGTGAGGTAGACGCTGGTTTAGTTTTACTAAATAGTTTAATTTTAGGTTTAGTAAATATGGGTGGAGTCCTATTGGGGTTTATATTCATGTGGGGCTCCTAGGTTTGATGTCCTTCTGAAATTTGCTTATGAGTTTCTCATAATGTGCTCTATTGGGGAAGCCTGTCTTAGTGTCAGTCCTCTCTTGAGGTGATAGGTTGAGAACTTGTGCCTGTAGCATATTCCTTCAATCTTTAGACGATGTAGCTCTGTCTCTGGAGGATCAGCTGTTCCTCATTGAGTCAGTCATTGCATCTTAATGCTCCTCCTGTCTCTGTTCCTCCTGATTTCAGGCCTACCATGGGTATGCATCCCACTTGTGTACAGGGGCTTGGGTGGTATTTTGAATATGGCTGTGTTCTCGTCATTCACTTTGCGTGTTGGAGTAACTGTGATTTGCCTTCCCCTAGGGAGAGTAGACATAAGGGAGATGTATTTATGCTGGTACTGTACCCTGGGTTTTGATGTACATGCATATCAGTGTTGGTGCTGGAGCATACTAGCATAGGGCTCTCTTTGTCACTGCTCAGTTTTAGATCCTGGGCGAGCAAATCACACTTGGTTGGTTTCCTTTCCCAGTAGCATGTCACTGGTCCCTTCTATTGTGTGGAAGGCTTCCTGTGGTTCATTAGTAGTGGGTTTATGGCTGGCTTGTGTGCTAAGCCCTGGTGTATCCTTATTTGATCTTATGTCCTCTTTCCTTATGTAGACTTTTGTCCACACAATATTCCCCTGTTTAAGTGATTTGTGTTTATGTTCCTTTCTGTGACTTGACATGTTTTTGTAACTATTATTACATTTACCACACTTAAAATTCTTATTATCCATCCATATTCAAACACTAAGACTTTCCAAATGTAGTGTTAGTAACTGCTGTGACGCCATGAAATTGTTGATACATGATATCAAGATGACAACATATTGTTGTGACATCATTTTATTGCTTTTAGTGATGTAATTTAACTGGGATGCTTTTTAATTCTAACATGACGAGTTGCGCAGAAACAAGTTTTTGTTCTATGTGCACACATCTATCTAGGACAACAATTGCACTGCTGTTCCATCCTGCGTACATATTGTCGTTGGGTTTTAGTGGTAATGTTACTATGCTATTTTTATTTGCATTTTATTGAATGTTAAATATTCATAGAATATTAAATATTATATATTTTATTTGTATTAAATATTCCTGTATCATAAAATTTTAAATCTGTCGTTGTAAGGTACAATGGATGGAACAGCCGGTTGCTAAGGTCACCACAATGTAAACAAACGTATGTGAAACAATTTATTTCTTGTAAAAATTAAAACAAAATTAAAATAAGTCTCTTAAATAAGCCTAGATGTCATGTTAGAATAGAAATAATCTACTCATGCTGATGGGTTGTATACTGCATTTAACCATGTCACTTCCAGATAATTTTACTCAGCCTTCGATTTTGTGTAAAATTATTACCGGAAGAACCATGGTTAAATGCCATATACAAATCATCAGCACTCATGGATTATTTCTACAATAAGAAAATGTAAATAATTAATTTTTATTTTAATTAATTATTTATAATATCTATTTTTTATAATCATATTATAAAGATAATTTATTTAATGCATTAATTAACTTAATTGTGTTAATTATTAACAAGCACTTTTATTTGTAATTTTAAAAACATTGAACTCAGTGTGGTATTGTAGGTGACTTCTGATGGTTCTGGTGAACATACTGAGTGATTGAGAGTCCAAATAATTAATTTTTAATTATTTCATGGGCTTTGGCAATGTGTCTCTTAGTCAATTTAGGTACCATTCAAACTCAGCACAGAGAACGGATGGATAGAGCTTAGGATTTCTGATTTTGCGTTACACTTTTTCCAAACAATTATTCCCATATGGAATATAATGACAATAATTTTATCTAAACTAAGATAAAAAGTTTGAACTATTTTTCCCCTTTTTGCCATCAATTAAATGTGATCAAAATACATATAAAAATTTGAGACCAATCATTAAACTGGTCGGCGTTATATAAAGCACTGGTTATACTTACAATGAGGGCATTAGAGGCACACACACTGTGGAAGCCATGGTAGAAAGCCTTGAACTGGTTATACACAGACTTGTTCAGCAAGTAGTCCACATACAGCTTGGCATATTCTGCAATTGATTGATGCCATTCATTTGATTTGAGTTTCAAGTCACTTTCAATTATATACACTATATAAGTCATATCAGGGTACTGATTGATTACTATAACGTTATATTTAACACATTGCACAGATTTCATCACAGACAGTACTGGAGGGCATTGAATAAAAACAGAGTATAGCAGTTGGCTAAGATTCTGACCTGTAAACGATCGGGTAATCATGGGTAAGCCACTACCTACTTTCCCACTTCTGGTCAGGCCGGGAATGAATGGCAGCACCTAAGAAGTTAGTGTGTTACCCACCACATCACCATGACTCCAGTAGTTAAGAGGGAAACAGTATTCACGTCTTGTTTAATACTTGCATTGTTGTAAATTTATAAAGCTATTATTTTTTTACAGCATTTTTGTCTTAATTGCTCAAAAGAGTAGTCGGGGGGAAAAAAAACAAAAAAAAAAACAGAATCCAAGTGAAAAACCAATTCTATTACAATCGTTTAGTAATCGTTACAGGGCGAGTTTTTCAAGTAGAGGGCATTTATAACAATAGTGTCACAGGCTATTTATACACCAATGTTAAAAGACTACCTTTTGCAATAAAAAATGGCCAATTGTAACAAATTTTATTGTAATTTAACTTTTTACAAGTTAAATACTTACCTTATCCTCACAAGTGCTTGTTTGGTTTTGTGGAGCAAAACGTATCGACCGACAAGAATTTTTTAAGGAATATTCTTGTCACAAGAGGTGACCCCTTTGTCTGCGCATGTCCGCGCTTGCGCAGTAGTCGTTGTCGACAGACGATTGGCGAGAGCTCTTCATTGTATTTTTGGTCCCCAGAAAACAAATTATGCGGGGAGGTAGGGTGGGTTTATCCTTGTGAGGATAAGGTAAGTATTTAACTTGTAAAAAGTTAAATTACAATAAAATTTGTTACATTTTATTGCGTAAAATAGCCTTACCTTATCCTCACAAGTGCTTGAATACAACCATAACAGGTGGAGGGTATTTGTTTTGGCCACACTGTAAGATGATTGTCAGACAAGGGGTCACCAAATAAAGCACTTGATAAGAGGATAAGATAAGCTTCCATACACCACATCTTAGGTTATATATTACTTCTTCATCATAGATAAGTAATTTGCTAACCTCAACAAGAGATCCATGATGTGATCATCACTGTTGCTGCTGTTGCTGTTGTAGACAATTTTACAACAAATGATATAGCACTATCAACCATCACCCGGTATTGGCTGGAGATGTCTGCATGTCTCCCCAAACAAGATGTCATCATCTGACAATGAGAATATCTCCAAGCAGGCAAACTGAACTGCATAAACTGCAGATATGGGGCTATATGTAAGTTAAGAAAGACATATGTCAGTGACACAACACTTGTATAACTGGAGAGAACAAAGTATGCGAGTCATATGAATAACATGTATAAAAACACAAAAATTTGACTACATGCTGAGGTGAATCCACAAGACCCAATTTATTCATGGACTGGTCATGGGATTGCCAAGCTACATCTTCCGAGTGGAATGTAGTAAAGAATTGTGGGTCTTCCAATAGCAAGAGTTTGATATCTGCTGAGGCAAGACCCCACTCTTGAAAACTAAAGAGGCAGCCATGGATGTAATATGTGTCTCAATGTATGGATTCTGATAATCAGAATTAAAGGACTGGCAATTTAATCATGCATCCAGATTGATCCAGGAAGAGATAGCAGAACTCAAGATATCTCCATCAAGCCTTCCTTAAAAGATATGAGCAAGAGATTCTTCACCTCCTTGAAGTACTTGTACTGTCTTGATAGTAACTAAGTACTGTAAGAGGGCAGAGTGTCACAACATCAGTCCAACGTCAGCTCAAGAAAGGTTTGTGAGCTGGAATGACCACTGGTTTGAGCCATCTGGGGCATCAGAAGCCAACTGATTCTTGCTAAAAGGCAGGAGAAGGAGACTTTCCCTTTTCTCCAAGCAGTAGTCCTGTCCAAGAAGGATGTAAGTGCTGTAGGAGGACAACGAATCATGTGTCCAGGCAATTTGAGTTCAGGAATGATCTAGAGCTGAAGTGACCACTGGAGCCAATCTAGACCAATTGAGGCTAATAGGTCCTTGCTGAAAAGGTAGGTAGGAGGGAGAACTGTAAACTCCTTCCTATGAGGCTTGTGTCTGAAGGAACCAAAGTCCCAAAATACACTTCCAATGCCATTGCAACAGTCTTGCAAGTCAAACTTTTTTTTTTTTTTTTTTTTTTTTAGACTGACCTCCTTTAAAGGTTAATAAGGAGCCTTTTGTGAAAACCAACAGAAGCAAAGGCAAATCCCTTGATGCTGCACCTCTGTTAGCAGTGGGTAAACTTGCAATAGGCCTATAAAGATCCAGGCTTTGGCTCAACTCCTGCACAAAAATTGTAAATGATCAGCTATGGCTGCTGCAAAGCCAACAATAGTGACAGGTTTCAGATTTTTGCAAGTAAATGGATCAAAAAAATCTGGTATATTTGAGACCGTAGGCTCTGAGATGGCCACCTTATTCTGTGGGTACCAGAGCTCAAAATGGCCCATCATGACTCGTACATTCCAAGATGAGGGTCCTTGAGATGCCCTAAATCTCTCTATCCCTTGCCCAGAGAATGATATAAGAGATTCTGAGTGGTGTTAAGGTGCCAAGCATGAAGGTGCCAATGCAACAGATTCAGATGGTATTTCTGACTGAATGGCTGTTTCTGAGACCAGTGAAGTAGCTGTAATGGAGGTTTGGTTGAATGACTCACCAGACCCCAAAGCCAATGTATCATGGACCACCAAGGGGCCACTACAATCATTGCACCTGGTGTTCACTTGTTCAATGACTTTTTGGAATAAGTGGTATAGGACAAAAGGCCTAGCAGTCCAGAACCTCCAACAAGATGTTTAATTCATCTATGTTCAGAGCATTTGCATCCGGGACTGGCAACATAGAATGGAAGTTTATGACTGATATTGGTGGCAAACATCTCTACCATTGGTATTTGACAAACTATGTAAATCAAATAGAATATTAAAGATGAAGACTCTCCTGTCTGTATTATTTCGTTCTTTGTGGAGAGGCTGTCATGACATCTAGGCAACCCTGAATATATCTGGCTCATATGAGAATATTTCAAGGATTGCAGTAGGCCAAGATGCAGCATACCTGCATAAAACACCTATTGTTGATTTGTGCCAAACTTGCACGTTGTCTAGAACCATAAAGGGAGTAAGAACCATTCTGTACATATGACTTTTGTCACTTCTGTAGAGATCATTGAGCATGACATTTAAGTAACCCCAGAATATTTCTGTCTCTTATGAGTATATTTCAAGGATTGTAGTAGGCCAGGATGCGCCAAACCTTTATCCCTTCTGGAGATGATGTTGAGTATGACCTTTAAGCAACCAAGAATATGTCTGTTATGAGTATATTTCAAGGATTGCAGTAGGCCAAGCTGCGCCAAACTAGGAGGTATACGCTCCCCCCCCCCCCCCCCCCTGTTTGTTCAGATAACCGAACACAGTGGTGTTGTCTGATGCTATCAGAATTCTTTTGTGTGGAATTTGTCTTGAAGGCTTTTAAGGGCTGAACACACTGCCTTCAGCTGTATGACATTGAAATGTAATATATACATTTTAACTGTCCAAAGCCACTAACTGTGATGCTTATAGATGGGATCATCAACCCTGGTTTAATGCATCTACGAAAATAAGGGAATTGTGCACCTGTGTATAGAAAAGGCATCCTATTTCCTATTTTTTGGCATTTTCCACCAGTGAATATGCTTTTTCAGAAGGATTTGAAACAGGAATTCTCACAACTAGTGACTGGAGATATTGCCAGTTTTTTCTAGATACCACTGAAAGGCACACATACATAACTGACCCATTGGTATAGTCTTTTCCAAAGATGCTAGTATCCCTACCTGGGATATAAGCAACCTTGAGGTTAACTGTGATGAGATCGCCATGACTTGAATAGATTCTCAGGTATTTAATTTTTTCGAGGTAGAAAGAAATTTCCTGGTACCAAAATGCAGTGGTAACCCAGGAAATCGATATCACGAAGCCCAGTTGATGAATAATTGGATGAGTTCTTTGGTTTGAACCCAATACTGGTGTCTTTTACGTACACAAACCACCAGCAGTCTAGGTATATGGTGAAAGAAATTTCCTGGTACCAAAATGCAGTGGTAACCTAGGAAATCGATATCACGAAGCCCAGTTGATGCATAATTGGATGAGTTCTTTGGTTTGAACCCAATACTGGTGTCTTTAAGTACACTAAACAACCAGTGGTCTAGGTATATGGTGAACTCCTATTCTGTGAAACTGAAGAATGAGATTTGCCTCTTTACTACTCGCATGATACTGTAGAGGTGTCGCTAACCCGAATTTTATAATGCTTTGAACTGATAGGTTTGCCAGTGTACATTAAACTGAAGTAGATGTTGAAAATCTTGGTGAGTCGGTACATAAAAGAATGCATCTTTTGTAACCGAATTTCTAATAATTTCTGCTGTCTCCAGTTTAAATGATGGGACAAGTAGGCATTTATTGACATAGTAAACGAACTTCACTCGTGGGCAATGACCGTTGAAGTCGTAGTTAGAAATCAATTCAGGACACTGAGATCTATCACAGGTCGTCATTAGCCGAGTTTCTATACAAGAAATAAACTGCCATAGAAACCTGAAGTTCTGCAATTGTTGAGTGGATAAATCGCTTTCTTTTGAAGCATTTAAGCGGTATATTTATATTAGTACTGTAGCCATGTTTTCCTGTCTGACGTCATCACTTTGCATTGTGGGTAGTACAGGCATTGGTGAATTCGATTGGGGAGTAATTCGACAACTCCATCTCAAGATTCGCACAACTCTGGGATGGCAATGCAAATCTCCCGTCACTGCCAGTAACTCTGCAAGAAGAGCCTCCACGGTGACTTGCATTAATGTAGCCACGTTTTTCTGTATCCCCCTGTCCTGGTAAACTAGGCAGAGTGGTACTACGATCTTTTGTGGTTAGTAGGACAAATAATTACTGGACATAGTCCTGTATATACTGTGCAAAATACACTCGTAAAAGTTGGAAGCAAGGACTTCAACACCATATCGCATCTAGCCAGTTTGATCTTCATTGAGTTTGCAGAAGAATTAACTCAAAAGTGACAGTATTCTTTCCATTGGAGACATGGCCATAGGAAGGTTTTATAATCTAGTAGATAGTTATTGCAATTCTTCAACAGGGCTGAACAGACAAGCAGTGCACATACTGCCCCAAAGATGTCTGTTGGATCTTCATCCAAATTTACAGCAAAGGAAGGTAATCTGTCCATATTTTTAAGTGGATACGCTTCTGTAATCGTTCTTTTGGAGGGAGACCTGTTACTGTATCAGGGTGGCGCTCCACCCACAGTAAAGAATCTACGACCTCCGTTGCAAAGCCAACTGCATTCTTTCTTCTTTGTTTTCCACTGAAAACTTTACAGCAAAATCTTCTTTGCATCCCCTTCATCGACAAGGAGGTAATTCCAGTCGAATAATGGGCGAGTACAGCGGAAGATATACACGTCTTCCACTGAAGACTTTATAGCAACATCTTCTTGCACATCTTATTCTGACCCTTTTCAGGACAAGGGAGGCAGAATAATGGTAGTACCAGTCGAATAATGGACAACTACAGGTAGGTGCATGCTTGCACGCTTCAAAACTTCATAGATCTTCATCCGTGAATGGACGATAATAAGGAAAAATACGTGTTGCTCCCATATCGACCAAAAATATAATGAAGAGCTCTCGCCAATCGTCTGTCGACAACGACTACTGCGCAAGCGCGGACATGCGCAGACAAAGGGGTCACCTCTTGTGACAAGAATATTCCTTAAAAAATTCTTGTCGGTCGATACGTTTTGCTCCACAAAACCAAACAAGCACTTGTGAGGATAAGGTAAGGCTATTTTACGCAATAAAAAAATATGTTAAAGGTCAAAGTTAGGGTTTAACATTGATTTAAACAGCAATGTAATTATTGAGTGAGGTCCTCAGCATTGCCACTTGTGGGAGTCAAACCCAAACGGAAGTGACATCCCATGATTGGATGCTAAACTTGTTCCCCACCACTCCACTGAGGATGTTAACAAAACTAGAAATAGGACGCCCTGTTAAGAGAAGCTGCAACATATGAAAAGAAACAGGATAGCATAGAAGAATTCACATTATCATGTGTAATGTCCACCCCATGAACGTTTTGCAACAATTGTACAGTAGTCTTACAAACCCTGTTTCATTTGTAAAATATATCAATGATACTTAAATATTTATTAGTATACATGTAAATTATTTCAGTTTCATGCCTTTTTGCATTGGTTCAAAATTTCCTCAAAATCACTCTGTCTCTAAAGGTTTTTGAAATAACCAACATTTTCAGTTTCCGATAAAATTGAAGAGGGTGGGCGAAATATGAGAAATTTGACTTTTTTCAGAGGCAAATTTACCAAAGATCTCTAAATATCCAAATGGTCAAAAATTAGCTTGAAATTGCTCTATCCCTTTTTTCACAGGCACTTTATCTATGGTCGCTAGTACCTAAAGGGTCCAAACATTGCTCGAAATCACTTTATCTCTAAGGGTTTTTGAGATAAATGACATTTTCAATTTCCACCAAAATTCAAGACGGCAGCCAAAATCTCGTTCCCAAGATAAATGCGTTTTGCAATTTACACAGAAATTCAAGATGGCCGCCAAAAAATGGCGGCAAAGCGATTTTTGTGAAATGTCACCAGTAAACTTTACAGATAACCTGCAGGTTAAAAATTTCATCAAAATAGCGGGAAAGCGAGTTTTACTTAAAGTCGTCAGTAGACTCTTCATATACCCTGCGGGCGAAAATACTTCCTCGAAATAGCTCTATCTCGCACCATTTCCGAGGTAATTTCACGCAGAAATTCAAGATGGCCACCAAAAGTGGCAGGAAAGTGATTTTTGTGAAAAGTCATCAGTACACTATGGACACCCTGGGGGTCGAAAATTTCGACGAAATCCATCTATCTTGCACAGTTAAGGAGACAGAAGCCAATTTGTGTTTTTCCATTTTTGGCGAAAATTCAAAATGGCCGTCACTTTTAGGGAGAGGAAATTTTTTTGAAAATTGCAATGAGTAGTTTGCTGAGATACCCTGTGAGTCGAAAATTTCGACAAAATCGCTCTATTTCACACAGTTAAGGAGATAAAAGCAAATTTGTGTTTTTGCATTTTTGGCAAAAATTCGAAAATTCAAAATGGCCACCATTATTACATTGCTTAGATACCCTGTGAGTCGAAAATTTCGACGAAATCGCTCTATCTCGCATGGTTAAGGAAATAGAAGCAAATTTGTGGTTTTGCATTTTTGGGAAAAATTCAAAATGGCCGCCATTTTTGGGGAGAGGAATATTTTTTTTTGAAAATTGGCAAGAGTAGTTTGCTAAGATGACCTGTGGGTTAAAATTTCGAGAAAATTGCTCTATCTCGCACGGTTAAGGAGATAGAAGCAAATTAGTGTTTTTGCATTTTTGCCGACAATTTGAAAATTCAAAATGGCCGCCATTTTTGGAGAGAGCAAATAGTTTTGAAAATTGCAAAGAGTAGTTTGCTAAGATACCCTGTGGGTCGAATATTTTGACGAAATCGCTCTATCTCACATGGTTAAGGAGATCGAAGCAAATTTGTGTTTTTGCATTTTTGGCAAAAATTCGAAAATTCAAAATGGCCGCCATTTTTGGGCAGAAGAATATTTTTTTAATAAAAAATTGGCAAGAGTATATTTCTAGGATACCCTGTGGGTCGAAAATTTCGACAAAATAGCTCTATCTCACACGGCTAAGAAGATGGAAGCAAATTAGGGTTTTTGCATTTTTTGGCGAAAATTCAAAATGGCCGCCATTTTTGGGGAGAGGAAAATTTTTTGAAAATTGCCAAGAGTACATTGCTTAGATACCCTGTGGGTCGAAAATTTCGACAAAATCACTCTATCTCGCACAGTTTAGGAGATAGACATATTTATGTTTTTTGCTATGTAGCTATTACTCTATTACTCAGGAGGTTAAAGCTATTACCATCAACAACAATACCAAGCAAGCAATTGACCCTAAAAACCTTCACACCAAATTTTACAAAGATGAGTTAAATATGTTTCCTTTAAAAGAGTGAAAACAGAAATGCAATTCAGAGTAGGCTCAAAGTAGCAAAGTAGCTATTACTCAGATAGCTACAAAGCTATCATCGACCAAAAGCTATCCTGGCCAAACTATTGACCCAATTATCCTTCATATAAATTTTGTGAAGATAGAAAACATTGTTTCATTAAAATGTCCAGAAAAAAAAGTCAACTCAAAATAGCATAATAGCTATATAGCACAGTAGCTATTACTCAGTTAGCTATAAAGGTATTATCACCAAAAGCAATCCCAAGCAAGCTACTGATCCAATAATCCTCCACCCCAAATTTTGTGAACATAGGTGAAACACTTTTACTTTAAAATGTTTAAAATAAAAATGCTACTCAAAGTAATTAAGTAGCTATTACTCAGTCAGTTATGTCACTAAAAGCAATCCCAAGCAAGCCATTGACCTAACTATTGCTCATACCAAATTTGGTAAAGATCAAGACAATAAATACTTTTGGTTTCAATACAAAATACTTTATAATATATTAAATACCAGAGAATATTTAAATAAAATTAAAGTCTCAAAAAGTGATAAATGTTTTTTCTGCCAAAAAGAAACTGAAAGTGTGAGGCATCTATTTGGACAATGTCAGAGAGTCCAGGAGTTATGGAATAACCTAGAGACATGGATACTAAATCAACTTGCCATTTCTATTAAATTAAACGAGTGTGTGAAAATACTAGGATATACAATTTTTGATCCTAATTTTTGGCCACTAAACTTCATTCTGTTATTAACAAGACACTATATATATCGTTGTTCAGTAAAAGAGACTGATTTAAATATTTATTCCCTCCAAAAAGAGATAAAACAGAAATTTGAAGAACAAAAGCAACTGTCGAGAATAAATTTTAGAAGAGAAAAGTTTGACAGTATTTGGCTGATATGGCAAAATCTGCTGACAAATATTTGAAGTCATGTAGAATTACCCTATATAAGTATGCTTAAACTTTGCCTTTTTATGTCTTCATAGTTCTGCCTTTTTTAATCTCCAGTATAAACATCTGTAATCATATATGTATATTTTTTTTCCTTGGTTGTCTTATTTTTCCCAATAATAACTACTTCAATTAAAAATATATAGCATATGTTTTGTAACCAGTGTTTTCCTTTTTGTAACCAGTGTCTTAACTTTGATATGTTATTCTTTTGTCTTGCTGTACAGTTTTTTTTTTGTTTTTTTTTCTCCTCTATTATTTAATTTTTATTTTGTACATGTACTTAAAATGTCAAAAAGAAATAAAAATATAAAAAAAAAAATTTGGTAAAGATATGTCAAATATTTTTCCTTAAAATGCCCGGAAACAAAAGAAGTACACAAAAGTAGCTAAGTAGCTATTACTCAGTTAGCTATAAAGCTATCTTCACTAAAAGCAATCCCATGCAAGCTATTAACCAAATAAATACGCATCTTGGTAAAGATAGGATAAATACTTTTCCTTGAAATGACTGGAAACCAAGTGTGACGATGGACGGCGGACGCCGGAAAAAGCAAAAAATAATATGTCCACCCCCCAGTGCTACAAGGTATTTTGCTGCATATTTAGTCTAGTAATTACATATATCCACTGAAAAAACTTATCTCTATTTATACATGCTGAATTAAGATTTTTAACTCATCTGGATGACGTACAAGATCCGGACTGAAAACCATTAATTTATGTTTTCACTAGTCATTATTTGTTTTTAATTTCAGACTCTTGGCCAATCAAATTGCTACAGTTAAAGAGTTTGGTCTGACATTGAGAGAGAGAGGCATTAATCAAAGAAAAGACCCATAAAATGTGAACCATGTCATTATATTTAGGATTTTCTTTCTATTACACACATGATGTTAGAAATTTTAGGTTGTGTCTTTTTAATGCAGAAGCATTTTCAATTTTACAAAGCTAGCAATACCTTTCCTATTTTGAATGGTAACAGCAATATTTTCGCCACCTTCCTTCAAGGTATGTGACTTGGTTTCACCAAATTCTGTGTAGGAAATCTGAAAAAAAAAAAATACTAGACTGGGCTGACTCAATGCCAACATATCTCCAGATGGGCCATCTCTCAAGCCATAGGCATTGATTGAGTATTTTCTGTGGGATCTATTTTCTGTATGCTATAATTATTTTGGAAGTATATCAATAAACACCCACCAAATCACAAATGAACGGTATTTTTAAGTTACAGGATGCCCAGACGCTAAGTTACTGTAACTCTAGTCAGGTACAGGTCTGTTGGAATAGCAGACTTGTATTGTATATTTATACTCAGCACAACACCCCCTTTACCACAGGACTCAAAGCACTACATAACCCATCCCGACTACAGCCAAAGTCTCTGGTGACGGATATTCAGCTAATTGAAAGATAGGGTCTTAGGGATGACCATTGTTCCCTGTGCATCACAATGGTTCCTTAGCAATCTACTGTGGACAGTGGTCATCCAAGCCTTATGTAACAGCTTGTAGGTGGGATTGAACCCAGGTTATCTTTGTTTCTTGGTGAGTGGGTTACCCACTAGGCCACAGTGGCAATTTTACTGAACATACCATGAAGGTGAGACCAAAATCCTCCTCCACATCTCCCTCATATTCCAGTAGATCCTGTAAACCTCTGGCTAGCTCCTGTACAACATACAAAAATAAAATGTCAAAATGAGAGTTTCGCATCTGTTCAACAGATAGAATCATATTGGGATAGGCCCTTATCATTAATACTTGTGGGAGATTTTTCCAGCCTGTGATTAGATGCCAAACTTGCTCAAAACTAAGCCAATAAGAACCTTAAACAACATATAAAGTATACCAGCATGTGCTGACACAGTGCCACAAAATTGGAACGAATGAAGTTTGATGTCACCTTTTTGTGCCACACATGAATTTAATGCCGTGCTAAAATAATGGTCTTGCAATTACATCCTAGCAATTTTTATTTTTTCTTTGTAGGATGTATTCAGGTTTTCTTATTTAACATGTACTGAATGTATTAAAAAGACAGTTTAAGTGATGGAGAAAAGCAGTGTATAGAGTAAGAAATCTAAAATTCGCCACATATCTGAAATTCGCCACATGTGGAAATACTAATAAAATAAATGAACTGAGATGAGATTGGTTGAATGTATAGTAAATTAAAGCTTTCTGAACTGAAAAATACCAAGCTTAAGACAAAACTTATTTTCATCATTTGCTTTATAAAATTAACTAAGGTTTTAGAGGTGGCAAATTTTAGATGTCTTACTCTACTACATTATCAAGAATCTATACCGCACATCAATGGATAGTCACAAATGTCAGCTTTCATATATGGTGCTAGGGCTGAGATTCCAATCCTCAACTGATGGGTTAAAAACAGACGAGGTATTTTAGGTAAAATTGTAGAAATTGGGACGGTATATCTGCGTTAAAATTGAGCAATCAGATGATACAGAAGGTCAAAACTTGTACTGTGCTTTAATTTGGTAGTAATGAAGCATATTATTACTAAGCTGGCTCCACAAGACCTTTTGTGGGTACCTAGACAATAATTCTATCAACGTTCATACTATAATAAGTAGACTCTGTAGAAGTAAAACCAGTGTAAGACAACTGTAGGTATAATATGTGGGACCAATTTCTGACTAACAACTTCAAAAAGTACTGGATTTTTCACATACAAAAATAGCCATTCTATCCTACACCTATATTGGATGTTCTACTTAGGAAGGATCAATGTATTTTATTTTAATGAATCATGATAGTTATTTTAATAGTAACGGAAATACAAAAACTAGAGGCTTGGAATGGAAACTTTGAAAAGCCATGGTCTGAAGGATGATATTTCATAGACTCTTTTCAGAGAAACTTGCTCAATCAATTCTGCACCATTATGGTCCACTAATAGCAGTTTTATAGACTTTTGTTGTCTTAAAACCAACAGAGATTTATTCTGTGCAGATCAATATGTCACTTGGTAATATTTACTGGGACAAGGGCATGACAGGATTATGCAATCATTACAATAACCGGATATTTGCTCAACATCAAAGATGCACTGGTTTGTTATGGAGAATAAGTGTTTAAAATGTTTTAGCAACTTCAAAGTTCATTTTGTACAGTACAAAATGTGAAATTTGCCATATTGTACAAAATTTGCCACTGGGCAGCAGTCTTTAGAAATGAAACGAAAATTATGTAATTTTTGTATCAGAGGTGATTATAAGCATGATTTTACAAAAAATCACAACTTTGCAAAAACAATTTCCCAGATGCCAAGGGAGTAGAGGGGGGGGGGGGGGGCTCCTAATTGGTGAATTTCACATACTTATATGGCATATTTCACATTTCCTTACTCTTTCATAGCTGGACATTATAATAAGAATATCGAAATATAACTTCTACTGAATTACTGAAATTTTTTAAGTGAATGCTACACCATCTCTCACTCATGAAAGATTTGGTATTCTGAAGCATATTTTTACTTGGCAGTCTCAAAGTTACTCAAAGTATAACTGAATAAAAAAAATTACTGAAATTCTTTGGGTGATTGTCACATGAACTCCCACATGTGTAAGATTTGGTATTCTGAATCACATTCGTCCTGGCAGTTTTAAACTTAGCAGAAATTCTTTCTCAACTCAGCCTCAATACTACTGTAACAATATATATTGGTGTTGATACAAACTGCAAACAACAGATACCATATCATTTGCTTTCTTAAGAATAAGAATGTTAGTGAATACAGGCCCTGATCCCCTACTGACTACCTTTCTTATTTTTAAAACTCTCTTACATCAAGAATTTTGATGGAGAATCTCAATATGAGAATTCTACGGCACAGCCAAACAATTACCCACTAGTAGACATACTGTAATTTCATGGGAGACACTGACGACACAGACATGTGTAATACAACACCACAACTTCATCAATTGACATAAAACATATTCAACAGGAGCATAATGATAGACTGACTATAACCGTGGATAAACAGTGTATAGTCCTTGGTGTTATTCTGTGCAATACACACACTCACAGGCTTGGTCTTGGCCAGGTCATCCACAGTGGCACCACAGATACCCACAGTGGCATTGGGGTTTGAGTAAGGCACGACTGCGGGGCTCAGCAGCTTCTTGTAGCAAATTGCTGGGAAGTGGATGTCCAGATTGATGCTGTTATACACAGCCAGACCCATCAGCTAGTAGATGGGGGTCAAGGGTGGTGTCGGAGTGTTTTATGTGTTTTAGTATGTGTATTCAGATAATATATTTTAACAATTTACATTAGAATTAGAATAGAAACATTTATATAGCGCAAAATTGACGCAACATCCTCTAATGTGCTTGAGGCAAGAAAAGGGAAAGTCGAGGGACACGCCGGGTGGTGTTGGAGTGTTACAATAAAACTCTGTTAAAAAGAATTCCTTTTTGAGGTCCTTAGAGGGCTGTAAGACTTAATTTATTATCAGGAATTCCTGTTTAAGTGAAAGTATTCAGCGACGCCGAAGTACCTCTGAAAAATGGGAGTCCAACTGATTACAGAACCTCAAAAAATGGCGTCCCAATCACTTTTTTTTCGGAGTCCTGTGTCACAGTTCGCAGTAAAATCAACTAAGATATAACTAACCTAAGATTTTTATAGCTAAGGTCAGAGTACACTAACTGCAAATCAATTGTGATTGATTTGTTTTTAAAATTCCTACAACAAATTGTGAATGTGGTCTTTTTCTTGACTTTCTTGCACGCACGTTGTGCAATACATGGAGTCATACTGAAGTCAGATGAATGAGGTTCTCTTGTCCATAAAAATCCCACATATTCTTTACTTTCAGCCATATTTCCCCACAAAGTGCATAGATAATATGAAAAATATTTTAAAGAAATGATTTGCATATGCACAATGGTAATTAAAGAACACCATATTGCTTTTAAAATGATCAAAAATAAAATAACAATTCCTCAATATACTAGTATCACTGGTTGGACTACCAGCCAAAATTCACTTCTAAAATAGAAATATTTTCTATGCAAGAAATTTACGACATGTGCAATTACAGTCTACCATCTTGCCTTCAAAATTGAAAATAAAATATAAATTCACTCAATATATCACCCAAAATCTTATTTTAAAGTATTTGCTAGGTTCTACTTATATCGCGTCCTACTAGGTGGATTGCCAACTGAAATTCACTTCTGAAGCTGAAATATTTTCTACTTATAAATCGCATCCCGATGAGCACACTGACAACCAAAATCCACATCCAAATCTGAAATACCACATATTAAATAAAATCGGATAACATTATCGCAGTTTCTGAGTATTTCTCTGGTCTGTTAAGATATGCAAGTGTTTTATTGTAGATACAATAGAACATATGATAAGTAGATGTGCCTTTCTTTCTGCATTTGAAGCTTTTAAGTCAAAAGTACAAGATACATTTCAAGAACAGCTTTTTCTGTGATGTTTCTTGTCTAGCATGTTTCAATGAAGGGCTTTATCTTAATTTATAACATATATGCTTTAAGGTTCACAATATCAGTGATAAGCAAATTTTTGGTAATTTTGTTAATCACTACTCATTTCCAATAATAACGCACTTCAGTTGTTTCCCTGTGTGTTTTGTCACAAAAGGATACCACTCCGACCAAATTAAACTCCTGGTAGCTATCACAGGGAGAGCTGCTGAACCAGTACACACCTGCCTTCTTGTCATATGTAAACATACCTGCAAAGTACCACAGCAATCCCAGCTATTTCAACAGAATACAAGTCAAACAGTTTTAAAGTTAGTGAAAACCTCTGAGATTTTATTTGTTGAGTCTTGTTGTTCTTTAACTAAAAATAAACTCTGCATATTTTAGGAATTTTGTGTTAAAGCAAGCATTTTAAACTCTCCAGATTGAGAATATTATTTTTACTAAAAATCAGACTGAAGACCAGCTCTCTTTAGTAATTATCAATAGATTATAATAGATGTTAAAGTATTTTATTAAGAGGAACTTATATATAATAAAGTCCTGAAGTACCCAAGTCTTGCAATGAGACCTATCAGTTGATAAAATTCCCTATAGTTTTCTATCATGTAACAGAGTCAGTTTCTCACCATATTCTTCCCTGAAGATCTGTCTAATGAGTAACAGGAACCACTCCTTGGTGAGACCGCCCATGTCCAGACCTGCTTCTCCAACAAATGTCACCTTCAGCTTCTTCTTTAGGTCATGATGCTTCCTTGCTATCTGTTAGATAAATACGTGGCAAGAAATGTAAAATATGCCACAACATATATCATTCCATGAAGAATTAAAAATAACAAAATGAACTAAAGTCATAAAAATTTCTGTGTCAGGTTAAAGAGGTCTAACATAGTATTTAACTGTAATTCACATCTTTAAAACAATCTTATTAAATATTTTCCGAGAATTAATAGTTTAGTGGATTACAAGAAATGTGTTTTTTGATGAATTTATCTTTCACTTTTCTTAACATGGTTTGAGGTATATTGTGCCTTGCGATATTCAAAAAAACAAATTAGATATTAAGCTTTCATTGGTAACTTGGCCAGGAAATCTAGCATGTTAACAGTAAAGATATTATAACTAAAGATGTGACATTACATGGAACAGAAGAGTATCACGCTTATATAATTCATTATACTGTTAGAATGGTCAGGTGTCATACTAATCACTTCATCTTGCAAAATTTTCACTGAATTATGTGCAACTCAGAGCTCATTGTGTTTAATTAATTTCATTCACATGAAAATATTTTGATACATCAGTTTTATACAACTTGCATAATTGAGAACAAGAATTCTGTTGCATTAACCTTACAAGACTTATAAACGGTTGAATATTTCCTGGTCATATGTTTACCTTATCAGGAATACACACTTGCTAGTTAATTTCTGTGGATGCTTACCTGTCAGTAGGATCACTGATACTATTAGTACAGAGCTAGATTTTGTGAGTCCATTGACAAACTGGTCATATTTTGGTAACATATGATATTAAAATAAGGAAAGAAAGGGTTTTTTATATCAGCACAAATCAGCATGTGACAATGCCAACACATACTATACAATACTATCATTCTGTGTTTTGAAATATAATATTTTTCTTAATTATTGAAACTACTTGCCTCATTGAGAGAGTCTGACACAAGGTGGGCACGCCTCACATTGAGATTCAAAAACAACATGCCAATGTCAGGTAGCTGTCTTCTCTGTACCTTGGCCACTAGACTCCTCTGTAAAGACATGGAAATATAAAGAAATAGAAGTCTTCTCCATAAAACACATGGAATATAAATACCTGAGACGCCTCTGTAAAAGACATGAAATTGTAAAAATTTTATAGTAATTTAACTTTTTGTAAGATAAATACTTACCTTATCTTCACTGTTGCTGTGTCAATGGTGGGAGCGAACATAAACAACCAACAAGAATATTTTTATGAGAAATATTCTTGTTGGTACTACTGCACATATGGTGAGTGTGCACACACCTAGCCCCAGAAACCCCATTCTGCTTTACCTTAATTTTGGGAGCAAATATAAAGATATTGCAAACAAAAAATTTTATAAAAAGGTGGGGTTAATAGGGAAGGAATCCAAATCTAGTGAGGATAAGGCAAGTATTTCACTTTCAAAAAGTTAAATTACAACAAAATTTTTACATTTTATTGTGTAATATACCTTTAACTTATCCTCACTATTGTTTGATTTCAACCATACAAGTGGTGGGCTTTTAAATTTTTTTTGACACACCAAGAGTAGGTACAAGCAAAGTAAAGTCAATGTACTAATATCAAGCATTCTTGTGACGATAAAGTACAAGAATATGATGATCATACTTTAGAATCTCAACAAAATACCATTTCTCATTACACTTTGTTTATAAACTAACCTGGAATCTTTCCAGAATATGCGTTGAAGTTTTCCCACAAGATTGGGATTTCATAACATTAAAGGCAGTTGTTTAGTTGTCCCTAACCAATGTCCCCACCAAGTAACAACTTCCTACACCTTACAATTGCCAAGATATAGCCCGGACAAAATTTTATAGTTAAAGGTCACTACGGCAAGGTCAAAGGTCATATCAATGTCACACCATGATATTGCACACATACACCCCTAAACAATGTCACTACCAAGTATCAACTTCCTACACCTTATGGTTTGCGAGATATAGCCTGTAAAAGATTTTACAGGTCAAGGTCCCTATGGCAAGGTCAAGGGTCAAATCAAGGTCACACCATGATATTGCACACATACACCCCTAATCAATGTCCCTACCAAGTATCAACTTCCTACACCTTATGGTTTGTGAGATATAGCCTATAAAAGATTTTACAGGTCACGGTCACTATGGCAAGGTCAAAGGTCAAATCAAGGTCACACCATCATGTTGCACACCTACACTCCCTAACCAATGTCCCTACCAAGCAACAACTTCCTATACCTTATGGTTTCCGAGATATAGCCCAGACAAGATTTTATAGGTAAAGGTCACTACTGCAAGGTAAAAGGTTAAATCAAGGTCACACCATGATGTTGCACACCTACACCTCCTAACCAATGTCCCTACCAAGTATCAACTTTCTACACCTTAAGATTGCCAAGATATAGCCTGGACAAGATTTTATAGGTCAAGGTCACTACGGCAAGGTCAAAGGTCAAATCAGGGTCACACCAAAACTTTGCACACCTACACCCCCTAACCAATGTCCCTACCAAGTATCATCTTCCTACACCTTACGATTTCTGAAATACAGCCAGGACAAACTTTTCCCGACACCCGCCTGCTCAAACGTCCACCCATCCAGACACCATGGGTGAAAACAATACCCCGACAGCCTTGAAGGGCTGTGGGGTAAAAAACGGAAAAAAGGGTGATTCCTAGAAGCATGGGTCTTGCTAGAGCGTGCACTTAAAAACAGGCATAAGTAAGAGAGTGAATACAAGTACTTGAGTAGTATATAAGTTATAACACATATTAAAGTAATGTATAATACAATAGGAAAACTTCCTGAAAGACATCATACAGAAATCACAAATGAAGATGACAATATTACATGAGCGCATAGCACAAGTATTCTATAGTTAATCTTCATGAGTGATATATTTTTTCTGTATATGTCTGATGAGGGATGTTTTCCTTTATTATCCACCAAGGGCTGTCAAAAAACAGTGGCAACAGCGAATATAAAAATTTCAATCTTTTACTTGCAATATCTCAGTCATTTCTGCATGGATTTTTATGCAATTCACAGGAGCAAAAGCGCTGTAAGAACACTTTTCTAATGATACATAAAACATACTTGTAAGTTATATACTTTTAGAGATATTGCTGAAAAACCAGAAGTTATTCACATTCATTATCCATAGTACCGGGGCACCAGTATATACAAAAAAATACAACCTGGTCTGTATTTCCCTGTATTTAGGGCAAAAATGTTGCATAGTGGATAACAAAATATATATGCTATAAGTTAACAACATGCTGGGCAGGAACTACAGTTTCCAAAGAGTAGTCTGATCCTTCATTTAACTTCCAAACAACATCATTTAACTAAAAATTTATAAATGTGGATTGTAACTTCCAGAAGTATGCTCCCAGGATTTGACCAAGGGAAACACCTCCTTTGAAGGCTAAGGAAGCTGACATAGAATGTACATCATGAGCCATTGAGCCTTGACCTTTATTCTAAGTTTCAAGGTCAGAACTCTGATAAGACAGCTGAACTGTTTATTTAAGCCCAGAAGTAATGGTAGTTCTTTGTATATCTCCTGAAAAACCATCTCTCAAAGAGATGAAAAGCAAATGCTTCCCCTGTCCAAGATCTTTAGTCTTGTCAAGATAGTATCTTAGAGCTCTAAAGGGGCATAGAGTCATATCTTCAGTCAAAGAATGATCACAAGTAGGCTCAAGAGCCAGAATGACCACAGGCTGAACAATATCAAGTCTATCAGAGGCTAGGTGTGTTTCAAGGATATGAAAGTCCAAGGATGGACCTCGCCCGTCCTCCAACCAGAGGCCAAGGTCATGAGAAAAACTGTTTTGAATGTCACAATTTTCAGAGAAGCCTGCTTCAGAGGTTCATAAGGTAATTTGGTCAAAGATAAGACTACCAAAGAAAAGTCCCAAGAGGGTATAGCTCTATCCTTCAGTCTATCTCTATGCAACTGGCAAACAGTCTATTAAGTTCATAACTTTGACTGATTTCAGCACCAAATTGAACCTAGAATATGTGCAATGAACCCTGATTCAGAGGCACTTCTTCAAGATAGTCTTTGAGGCACCTTAATCTATTTGCAACTGACTCTTGAATTCTTGAGATATTTTGGCCTCGAGTCCAGATGCCAAGCATTAAGGTTGAGATAAGTTAGATTTGGTGAAATCTCTGACTGAATGGTTATTTGAGATTTTCTCAAAGAGGTAAGTGTAGAGGTGGTCTAATGGATAGGTCTATCAGGTCCCAATAGCAGCTCATCCCTGGCCATTCTGGTGCTACTACCATCATTTGGCAAGCATAAGTTCTCATTTTTGTGCTAGTTTTAGAATGAGAGCTATTGGACAGTAGGCATAACTGTCTAGTGCCTCCCAAGAGACATTCAATGCATCTACTGCCATCGCATTGGAATCTGTAACTGGAGAAACATACAGAGGTAACTTGTTCATTTTGGTAGCAAACATGTCTACCATTGGTTTGTTCCAAATTTGGCAAATCATCTGAAAAACTTTGGGATGAAGAGACCATTCTGTTTGTATGATTTTGTCCCTACGTGAAAGACTGTCTGCTATCACATTTAGACAGCTCTGATTTTGTGTGTGCGTGCGTGTGTGCGTGTGTGTGTGTGTGTGTGTGTGTGTGTGGGGGGGGGGGGGAAGGTGGGGGCACAGTAAAATTGTTACGGGATTACAAAAAGCTATTATATACCATTAGACACATCTCTATAAAGGAGTGAGTTCCCCTTGTTTGTGGAGATACAACACTACCCTCTTGTTTTGAAGGTGAGTTTGAAAAGCCTTTATTGCAAAAAACACAGCCTTCAGTTCTAAAATATTTATATGAGGACTTGTCTCTGTGACTGACCACTTTCCACTGACTGTCAGGTGTCCCAAATGTGCTACCCAACCCTTGACAGACACATCGGTAAATAACAGGAGATTGTGTTCCTCTGCATGGAGTGGACAACCTACTAGCAGATTCTTTGGGTTTTTCCATCAAATCAGATGTTTCTTCAAAATCTCTGAGCAGCAAATCTGAATGTCAAGTGATTGGGGATATTTCCAAAATGGGTTTTTGGGTACCACTGAAATGGCCTCATGTGTAATCTGCCCATTGGGACTGCCCTTTCTAGAGAGGCTAGTATCCCTACAATTAGAATTCTGGGAATGGTTGTCAAACTTGTTCATAAACCCTCTATCGCCTTTGACAAAAAAAAACCCACTAATTTTCTGTGGGGGACACTTCACCCTTGCTTAGGCTGAATCTGTAACCGAGAAAGTTGAAGTGTTGAGTTGGAGTTAACTCCAATTCTTGAAAGTTTATTACCTGTCAACTGAGTTCCTGTACAGACACCGCTAATTGCCCTGACTGCTCCAAGCACATTTGCTGTGATGGAGCCCAGAGTGACCAGCCCAGAGTGACCAGTCATCTAAATACTGTAAAATGAGATTTTTGATTAAATCTATCACTGGTCACCATGTTTTCAAAACTTGGTATAATAAATAATCAGGTGTAAAATTACAGGTTTGTTCACATTTTGCTGGTGCTACAATGTCCTTTTCATGCACTGGATCTACATAATATAATTTAAAAGGAATGCTTGTTTTCCTGTCTGAGATGATCCACTTTGAATTAATATGTGTATTCCCGACAATCTGATTGGTTGTTTCAGTACTATACTGTAACACAATTGCAGAAAGTGTAGAACATTCTGATCACTTTTAACCCATACCTTGAAGTATGACAGCAAAGAGCTCCAGCGGCTGTTAATGAAGTGCTTTGTTGTCACACTAGAGAGTTCAAAATACCCGTTCCCGTTGTGACTGGTACTGCAAAGTGTTATAATGACGTCATCAGCTCACAGGTAAAACTTCAAGCTTGAATGTGAAACGTCACCCAAGCTTGAAGTTTTACAATATGGAGGAGGTGATTTGAAGTTCATCAAAACTGGTAAAGTAAAACTGGTTTTACTTCTGCACGCCAAACGTGTATTTTAACTGAAAAGCCACTCAACTGGAATGTGTACCTGTACTTGTAGTTTTGGCGTACAGGTCATCACGTGTACGGGCATTTTAAACTCTCTATTATATGGTCACCACCACCCCTTCTGTCAGTTTGTGATGAATTTGCCAGTCTTATTTCCAGATTGGCCACAAAAAGAACTCATTGAATGGCACTGAAAGATGGAACTGCTGTGATTATAGCTTGAAGTATCCCTTCTAGAACTAAAGATTTATTTATTAACCGTCTTTTGGGTGACGTTTCACATTTGAACTTGTTTACAATACTGTTGAGCACTGATAGTGAAAAAAGGTCTGCAGAAATGAAGCCTGATCTCCTCAAGAGATTTCTGCCATGCACATGAAGGTGTAGGCAGAGAATTACAGAATGGTATGTGTCTGACCAATTCCAAATTGCAAGCCATTGTCATTTAGACTTCTTTTATAGGTTTGAATGCTTTATCAATTGAAGAAATAGTAGAAAATTGAACGTGAAATTGTGAATATAAGTCAGTTCTTCAATGTCATTTATTGAATGACTCTTCCACAGAACCCAAACAAGGCTGCACTCCCACTGCAGTGACGCTTCCTTGTTTTAAGAATACTTTTTCTAGAGTCCTGATAATAGGCTGACAAATAGCAGCTTTTGTAATATGAATTACTTATATGATAATAATTAAACAAGGTAGATAAAAACACAACATTTTATTTTTTTACAATTTATCATTAATGATGAATGAATCTGTACATGAATGACCTGTAGGAAACAGGGATGATGCCATATGTCACATTTCAAAGAACTGGAGTAAGATCATCTGTAGACATGACGACAGGGCAATGGGTACATAGACGACTGTATATTTACCAGTAAAATCAGATCAAATCACAGGAAAAGGTTGACTGGGAAATTAATTGAGACAATGAATGCAAATTGACATGAAAGCTTTCAATAACTGAAAACAATTGATATTTGGTTGTTTCATCTGGTTACTCAAGTAAATATTTGATAAGCCAGAAATAATTTGATGCAGGAAAATCAG
The DNA here is from genome assembly GCA_964017235.1 of Sabellastarte sp. h YS-2021. NCBI lineage: Eukaryota > Metazoa > Annelida > Polychaeta > Sabellida > Sabellidae > Sabellastarte > Sabellastarte sp. h YS-2021. Next base: position 85,328,806 of record OZ024932.1, read on the forward strand.
ACAATTATAATATTGGCAGAAAGTGGGAGTAACAGGACAGGTGCATGATTTACAACAAACATTACAAAGTGTCAAATAATAGCTTAACATTACAAAGATTTTCTTTGTTTGATCAATCAGATCTATCAAATAAATATTAATTTTGTACCAGCAAAATTTATTTAAAATTTGGATTTTAAAGCAATCTCTCAAATACTGATTTAACTGACAATTTCTATGTATAAACAGCTAAACACACAGTCAAATGAGATGTAAAACCTAAATTTGACCTTTATGTATGAATACAGTAAAAGAATACATCACTGCATCCCCAACCAAAATATGAATCAATGATGTATATTAATCTAGAGCTTTAATTTTCTTTTAATTTCATATATTTGGAAGGAGTTATATTGTGACAATTGATGCATATGATGGAGGAATAGAAGCAATATAAACCAATCACAGGCAAGAAGTATTTTGCCTTCTGTTGAATGAAACAGAATATCATGAAAAAGACTTTTGAGAAATATAGAAATGTTCAAATTATATATATTTAAATATATGAAATTCTAAAAACCTGAGATAGATTTGCTTCACATGTTCTGTATTTTGCTTACTCTGATGACTGTTGAATTATTTTAAATAAATTTTCTACTTTGGGCATATATCCATTGAAATCCTTTTTCCTAAGTTCTCTCATTGGGAAATTTTTCTTTGAAAATTAGGATTTTATGAGACAAAATCATAGGAATAACACTTTTATGATGTACAATTATTGGGAACTAAGCCGGCTTTTAAAAAGCATATTACAATATGAAGTCTTTAACTTCACCTCCCTTACAATCCAATTTGTCTCTTGTATCTAAGTATTATTTCAAAGTCAATATTTAATAAAGTTATTCAAAAAAAAAAAGAAAGAAAGAAAAAAAAGAAAAACAAAAACAAAAAGAAAGAAAAATCATTACAGGGTATCTTATCCACTGACTGAGTGTGTTCTATTTGTCTGGCTTTCTATATAAGTTCTTCATTTAAGTCCCGATTTCTCCAATAATAACAACTTATCATTTTTTCAAACAAAATAACAAAAATATATTTAATTTATTATTTTTGACATTTCTCATGAAATTTATCGCAAATACAGTTTTACATGAACATACATACTTATGTTTAACAAAAATTCAGATATCTCACAAGGAACCTCACTAGTCCGTGTCTGTTGTACTGATCAGCTAGTAATATGAATAAATTTAAAGAATATCAGTGAATAGAGACATTGCTAGTTGAGGGACCTTTGCAAACATATTTCTATGGTATATGAAAGTTCAAATTTAAAAGAATGAAAGACCACAGAATATATTTGATTTACTTTTTACATAACACAGTTGATCTGTAAAGTAGTGAATTACTTATCACGACATTCAACAATCTATCACTCTGAACCATGTCATCCGTGAACTAGTCTAGCAGTAATGTCACTGGCCTCTATTAGATGAAACCTAATAGCATTAAGTGGAACCAGTACTGAGAGCCAAATATGAGAACATACTGCATTTTCAAAGTACAAGTGGAAGTTTTGCATAACTAGAAGCAAAGTCAAAGCTGCTGTTATATTGGGACAGGCCCTCACTATTGCAGCTTGTGGGAGTTGAACTCAGATATAGTTGACAGCCTGTGATTAGATGCCAAACTTATTATTCATTAGACCAATGAAGAGGACCTTAACTAAGAGTCATATTTGTGGATTTTGGAGGTTCTAGTTTAAGTCTACTACACATCTTGAAATATTGTGTGCATCCAGACAAAAACAAAAGCGGTTCAACCTTTTAATGTGTTTTGATTCAGGTATTACAATACACCTCTACTGGCCAACAAAATCCCCTTATATCCTTTAACATTGGAAAATAAAGCAAATGAGCAGAGACACAGAAGTATATATACATCAGATATAATTGTTAATTGATTAAATTAAGCCACATGCTTTTCATTGTAAGACAAATAAAGGCATTATTCTAAGTAGCAATATCGCTCATCCTCCAGCAAATCCCTTTACAATCAACAGAACTAACTGGTAACTAAGTAAAAAAAGGAGCTTTATTGAATGATATTCTCATTGTATCCATCATCAATAGCATTATTTGTTGTGAAAATTCTTCCCCTTAGCCATTCTCCCCAAGAGCAGAAAAAAGTGATGTCACAAAGCCCAGTAATGCTACTAATGCATATCGATCTTGGTGGAATAAACTTCCATAAATAAAACAGCATTCCAGATCCAGTTCAATCCAGGGAAAATGGAGCAGGAAATGTTCTGATTGGTGTGGGGTTTTCTGCCATATATCACCACCTGAGACAAAGTGTTGGTGCATGAAAAGCCCAGCTCAATAGAAATCTACAGAAACAGAGGAAAATACAAGTTCTTTCCACAAAGGTAATCTCATTAATTAATCAGAAACCCCCTAATAAGTTATAACCTCACATAACCATGTTACAGGCTCAACAGTTTCACATGCAGACAGAACTAAAATTATGTCTCAATTTTCAGTGAACAAGAGCCAAATACGAGACCCTGCTTAATGTAGTTCATAAGTAAAGAGGCAATTGCTCTTCTTTTCAAAAGAGAATAATTAATGATTTTGCAAAAAAAAATCATTCTCTAGACTTATTTATATTAAAATAAAGCCCCTAACATTGTGTAATCAAACAACAAGTTTATTTTACTGAAATATTCACAAACAACATGTTGGAAAAATAAATAAATAGAAAAAATTTAAAAAAATAGTATTTCCAGGAATATCTAGACATTCTAGGCTGTAGTTCACCCACTAGAAATATTTAGGATACAAAGGCTTTAGATTGATGAGCTAGTCTATAGAAAAGAGTGATTAATGGTTGTTTGTCGCCATGATCCAGGGCAGATTTTGTGAGAGCAAAAATCATGTAGAATAGGTCTTGAAAACAACAGTAAACATCTCCTCAACAATAAGTCTCAACCAATATCCTGCAGTAATTATTGAAGCTACACATGAAAATTATCAGACAAGTTGCTGCTTAAACATTTGTCTCCATCAATCTGGTGCTTTCCCTTAGTATTATTATAATTTACCAATAAGTATATTATATATACTCAGAATACAAAGGGCTTCTTCATTGTCACAATCCAAGTAAATCCATTTATTTACAAAGAGTCTATATAGATACTTAATATTTTAAGTAGATGCTATGCCTATTTATCTGGTGAACATTCATATTTTAACACTTGAGACCACAATTATCACAACTGTACAAGGCCTTGGTTTAACAACTGATGATCAATAAGATACTAAATGCACTTAACAAAGTCCCAACTGAAGGTGGTTCAAACAAGGGTTAGTTGTGCACCTCACCATTTGTTTCTGTAAATATTGGAGAAATCTATATATCCAGCAAATACTACTTCCTTTTATCAACAACCCAGTCTTGAGTTTCAGAATAATTTAAATGAATTACCAAAGTCCTGCAATGAGAAAGAACAATACATGTAAGATACATGTAAGATACATGTGAATCATAAATTTACATATAATGACCATAAATAAATTTTAAAAAATCAAACTTAAAAGAAATGTTTGGATTTAAAAGTGGTGTGGTTCAAATGCAGAATGCAAGGGTAGACTGAATCTCACCATAACATTGCACTCCTACCACCCCCCCCCCCCAACCATTCCAACTGCCCAACCAACCACCCACCCACCCATCCGGACACCATAGGTGAAGACAATACCCTGACAGCCCTTAAGGGATGTGGGGTAAAAAAAAAGACGTGATCTGTAGAAGGACGAGCCTTGCTAGAGCTTGCACTTAAAAATTTCAGGAAAGAAAAACTAAAAGCTTCCCCCACATTTAACAGGCCTCCTGTTATCTGAACCTAATCATGCTGTTAAAAATTTCAGGAAAGAAAAACTAAAAGCTTCCCCCACATTTAACAGGCCTCCTGTTATCTGAACCTAATCATGCTGTTAAAAATTTCAGGAAAGAAAAACTAAAAGCTTCCCCCACATTTAACAGGCCTCCTGTTATCTGAACCTAATCATACTGTTCCAAACTTTTTCTCACGTAACAGAGGCTGCAGTGGACTATAATTAATCTTTCACTCACCCTTGCCATCACTATCATCTGCTGCTCTGAGTCTTTCTGTAGTATGGTCCTCTTGGCCGATATACTCAGAATGAACGGATACTGGCAAAAGCTGAACCTGCAGCACATTCAACACACTGAACCCATTTAAAACCACATCACTTTTGGAAATCTTAATGTATTCAGGTTTCTTATACCCTCTGTAAAAAATCTGGCAATTTGATTCGTTAATATTTGATCGTATGACCTTGTTGTATCTTAATGTTAAACCTGTCAATTTTAAGTCATAAACATCAGATCACATTTTCCTTTATAAATACACTAGCATACCATAAATTTGGGACATAACCCTTGGTTCCAAACAACTTTTATTTTTATCATTATTTTATTTTTTCTAAGTAATCTGGGGTACTTAGTACAATAAATGCCTGGGCTTTATGTTGGAAAACATACATGTAGTATATTGATATAGAGATGGACAATCACTGATTAGAGGGCTATATATCATTACATCTATGGCCCTCCACTCTTGCTAAGTTCTGCCATTACAGTTCTAATTTGAAGTGATAAAACAAGATGCTTGACATGTATGCAATCCAGGTATACAAAGAAAGGGTGGCTGTGTCAAGATGAAAGCTCATGTTCTAGTATGATGGAATGACATCGCATACAAATTACCACATTAACTTGAAGGTGAGTTAACTGGCTTAGTTATATTTACAGCAAAATGTCAACTATAAATTCCAGATGACTCCTACTCTCACTAAACCTAATGGCCACATAATGCAGATGCCATTCTTCATGTTAATCATTGTTATGTTAAATATTTGTAGGCTATGAAGAATGCATAAATTATTTTTAAAATCTTGGTCACTAGAATGTAAAGCAATGTCTGAAAGCATAAGTGTACGTGTCTGTGCGGATGCTGTACGCAGCTTGCAGATGTGGCTTGCAGTTAAAAATTCAAATGGTATAGTTATAAGAGTGTATCTAATAGTATGTGCATGGCCTACAGATGCAGCTTGTATTCATGTTTGAGCAGTGACCAAATTTTGCACAAGCTGCAAGCAATATAGACATACATTCTAGAGATATTTAGGTTATTTGGTAAGAAAATTTGTGTCACATTAAACTGAACACAATGGTGAAAGATTTTTTTTTAAATCAGACAACAAACAAGGACATTATGGTCCTTTAAAGAATGGCTTATTGTGTACATTAATTTACTTACTGCGCTTACACGCAAGCCAAATCTCCAAGTTGCATACTGCATACCACTCACATGTGTATGAACACTTAAAAGGCTTGTACATAGTGATGATGATACAACACAGTCTGATAATAAAGTGAAAACTATTATGACATATACCATATTTTTTCAAAATATGGTCCAGGCGTTAATTATTTTCAAAAGGCATCAGACCAGGGATTAATTTGAACCAGGCATTTATTTGAACCTGGGCATTATTTTGGAAATTTACAGTACTTGTACCTTGTCTACATGAACTGCTGATATAGTACAACCTAATACCAAATGATTATTACTTTAAAGACCAGTAGCTTCCAGTAAAATTGACAAGAACTGCCACATTTTTAGATTTTAAACATTCTTCATCACTTTTTCAGTTTAAAGAGGCCTGAGCATATTGTAGAATATTGTATCACATTGACACATACAGACCTTCAGGCATGGGTTTTATTTCTCAAATAACCAATAGTATGATAAGTTTAAAAATGTCTAAAGATAAAAAAACAGTAAGGTTAAACACAAGTGTTGCTTTCAGGGTGGTGTCATTGATATATGTAAATGAGAAAAAGGCCTCCTGTGATCACAGGCTTCACAGCACCATAAAAAAGTGTTTGAAATCAGTTCGCAGAAGTTTAGAGCAAATCAATAGACATGACAAAAGCACCAGTTATGAAAGAACTCCTTCATCAAATGTCAAAGGTTCTTCAACTTCAGCCAATTAACTTTGATTTTCTGCATAAAATCTTGGGAGAACAAAGCCCTTTATGTATAAACTTTACTAACATGAAAAATTAACAATTCACACAGCAGAATATACTGTCTTATATATGTGTGTCTTATATGTGGCAATGTTATTACTTTATGCTTTCTTATTTATTTGATTATTTTTAGCAGAACAATGACATAGATTTAAAATGCATTTCTATGCTGCAAGTGATATTTTGCTGATTCTTATAAAATTATTCTACGTTTTAAAGAAGTGTTCTGAATAAAGGAATTTTTTTTTTTGAACAAAGAATCACTCATGCTTTCAGATCACAATAACTACAAACAATTCCCAACTGTTCCAACTTGCAAGTACAGAATTTTGTGTTCCAAAGCATTAGAGTAGGGATATTTTGTTCAAAGTAATAATCTTTGTGAAATAGGTTTTGTAAAACTTAAAGGTAAAGACAAATACTTAAAATAGAGCAAATTTCTTTAACATAAAGAGGATTTATAACTTAACCAATAAGGCTTAAAACCGGAAAAGAGTTTTATTAAACAATAGGGACGAGTCGGCAGTGATGGTGTACCAGTATCAAGACAATTTTAGTGAAATATTATGACCACTTTTACAACCAGGAATCTCGAATGTCAGCGTATATAATTGTTAGGAAACATGAAATATTACACGCCAAACCTGAATCTGAAGAAATTATAAACCATTATCTCATATTTCACTACATTTAAATGTGTTAATAGCGATTTGTTTAGAAAAACTGCAATGTTTTGGATTACAGCAGATCACTTCCTGTTTGTAGGTTTTTTCACTTGGGGAAATGCTAAACGTCAAACTTTTTTGGTATTCTGAAATTGGAACAGTTTTGCATTGGCGGAATTCCGAACACTGGCACTGTCACACCCTAAGTAACAATATGATTCATCCCTTAAGCTTATCATAAACAAAAACACAGAAGAATAAGATAAAAGATTGTACCAATTCAGTTGACATTATATTTATAAAAATATTTGACAATTTTGAGGTTTTGCAAAGAAAATATGAATATTATCATGTATGAAAGCTCCTTTCATGTAAAACACTCCTCTTTATAAGGTTATATAAGTGTGACACTCGGTGAATTCGAGGTAAAATCGGAATCTCCAGAAGTCCAAGCTCTTTGAAACCAAACACGTGGGTAACATACATGCATTGAATCATTCAGAGAATTAGCACACAATACAAGGATGTTGAGCCTACCTGGATTGTGGAGAGGGGTTCTGCCAGGTGAGATACTCTGTCATCAGGTCTAGATGATCCAGAGTGTGGTTGTAAAATTCCATGAATGGGATTATAGGACTCGGGTGACTCAGGTTATTGGCAGCATCTGCAACCAAAGCAAAGAGATTTTATGGTTAAAGCAATGAATCCAATCAATTAATCTTCAAACTTAACAGTGGTTAAGAAAGTAAGATTATGACACCTGCTTATTTTCACAGTGATATGTTCAATGGAAACTGAGAGATATTACAAATTTGATAACAACTTTTTTTTTCAACATGCAATATCTTTATTTATTTCCTTAAATTGGACCCTTCCATGATTTCATCTTTACATTAATAACAATAATAAAAAAATCTCTTACAGACTACACAAGTTAATATCCTAGTTTTCTGAGTTGTTGCAAACCCCAGTGTAATAAGGTTTTTTTCATGACATGCACTGATCACATATATATTTTAACCTTTATTCTGTATGAAAGATAACTCTTTTAAACGAGATGCCTGTTACAGGAATGGACAAGCTATGCAGTGCTGTAGTGAAATCTGAACATAGTTTTTTATTACTCGGGGCAAGATGGTGCAGTAGTATCAACCAAACTCCCCCCTTTTGAGGTCACGGGTTCAAACCTTGGCCTCCGACAGTGAGTGGATATTAAGTTAGTAATTGACAATGCCCAATGATTTACAGTGCAGAATCCTAATCAATATTAGTATACACAGCTCTCCTCTAAGTTTTGACTCTCCCATTAACCATCATGATATAACCTATACAATGGGCTAAAAGTGCCATATATCACATTACTTCACAATATAAATGATAAAGGTAACACTTCATTATTTTTTTACAGAATCTAGATAGGGAATTTTCACACTAAAGTCTTGCTGGCTCAGCAGCTTTCCCTTATTATATAAGCAAACTCTTATTGAATACAGAAACTGCTACATAGCTTGTATTACTTCAACATTATATCCACTGCCTCTGTATATGCTGCCTGAATGGCTGTCTATGGACCTGTATCAACACTGTCATTGATAGACTCAATAGTTGGAGTGACAAGCCAGGGGCTTAGGAACTCCTATATTATTCACTTTTGTATGTATATACGGATGGAATGAACAATCAGAAATGAAATAATTGACTTGCAATATGCTTGACTCTAGCCTTCCCATCACATGCCTTCACTTCTAGAGAGAGATACTCAACAAAAGCAATATAAACACAAATAAATGAAATCCTCAACGTACTGAACAAAGCCAGGACTTTTGTGGCACAAGGAATCCACCATGAACACTTTGTCATTGGTGGCAAATCTTCTTGTTTTGGAGGAAAAAGTCGGCATGAGACAAAGTATTGCACCTTCTCTAGTAGCTTTTTAAATCTTGAGGATTCTAATCTGTAAAATAGAATCATATGTATGCACAACTACATCAAAATTATACAATTAATTAAACTGAAATGACATATTGCAGCAAAATTACAAACACGTCAATGATTCACTATATGACCAAAATGTTAAACAGACTGAAGTACTCTATGCAATACATTGTGATTTTGCATAAAAAATACACTTAAATGACAATCCTGCGGTGTTCTTATTCTTAACTTTTTTATCTAATTCTTAATTATTTTTCTAATACAATCCCAATTTTCCAATAAAGTGCTTGTGAATATAGACCATGGTGACTATAACTTTACAGATTATTAGGAAAGACACTGTACAATAGACAAGAGGAGAGTGCCCGTGAACGGGCACTGTGTCAGCTGACTGAATGTTTTTGATTTGTGATGGTGATAATGAGAGGAAAGCATAATTATCAGGCAAAGGGCTGTACAGAAATACAGTAAATGGTAACTGAACACATGTTCGAAAGATATTCCGAAGCTGACAGAAGAAAACGACAAAAAAGTTGTGCCCTGCAAATGGTATTATGAAATAAAGTAACAAGGTAATTGTTTAAGGGTAAAAAGTAGGTTAAAAATATTTAAAGAAATACTATAAATGCAATATCCTCGTTCCACCATGAAGAAGGGGTCCAAAGGTCAAATCTGACCATACCAAAAGATTCCCAGCCAAAGAATTTAGGATGGTTTACCATCCCAAACCTCTCGGACCAATAATAAGTGAGTTATAGGCACTTTTTAAGTTTGGCTATCCTTGTTTGACCTTGAAGGAGGGGGTCCAAGGTCAAATCCGACCACACAAAAAAATTCCCAGCCCATGATTTCCTGTAGCTTGTTTACCATCCCAAACTTGTAGGACCAATAATAAGCGAGTTCTAAGCAATTGTAAGTTTGACTATCCTCAACTGCCCTTGAAGGAGGGGTCCCAGGTCAAATCTGACCACACCAAAAGAATCCCAGCCCATGATTTCCTATATGTTGGTTTACCATCCCAAACCTCCAAGACCAATAATACGCGAGTTATAAGCACTTTAAGTTTGGCTATCTTCGTTTGACCTGGAAGGAGGGGGTCCAAGGTCAAATCCGACCACACAAAAAAATTCCCAGCCCATGATTTCCTGTAGCTTGTTTACCATCCCAAACTTGTAGGACCAATAATAAGCGAGTTTTAAGCAATTGTAAGTTTGGCTATCCTCAACTGCCCTTGAAGGAGGGGTCCCAGGTCAAATCCGACCACACCAAAAGATTCCCAGCCCATGATTTTCTATAGCTTGGTTTTCCATTCGAAACCTCTAGGACCAATAATAAGTGAGTTATAAGCACTTTTAAGTTTGGCTATCCTCATTTGACCTTGAAGGAGGGGTCCAAGGTGAAATCCGACCACACCAAAAAATTCCCAGCTCATGATTTTCTATAGGTTGGTTTTCATTCCAACCTCTGGGACCAATAATAAGTGAGTTATAAGCACTTTTATGTTTGGCTATCCTCATTTGACCTTGAAGGAGGGTTCCAAGGTCAAATCGGACCATATTAACAGATTCCCAGCCCATGATTTCCTACAGGTTGGATAAAATGATTTACTCAACAGTGAGAACCTGAAAGAAGCTATTGCTCAGCTATCCCATGACATAGAGGTCTGCAATTTCACTATGTTATAGCTGACCAAAACGTCTGTGAATAACATATTTAACAAAATACTCTAAATGTAATAATTTTCAAGTTACAACTGATTTACTTAAGAGTGAGAACCTCAAAGTAACTATTACTCAGCTATGCAATGAGCTACATGTCTGAATTTTTGCTCTGTTATAGCTGACCTAAAAGTAGCTGAACAACATATTTAAGCAAAATACTGTAAATGCAATAGTTTTCAAGTTACAACTGATTTACTCAATAGTGAGAACCAGAAAATAGCTATTGCTCCGCTATGCCATGAGCTATAGGTCTGTAATTTCACTATGTTATAGCTAACCCAAAAGTAGGTGAACAATATATTTTAACAAAATACTCCAAATGCAATATTTTTCAAGTTATAGCTGATTTACTCAACAGTCAGTGCCTGAGAACAGCTATTGCTCAGTTGTGCCATGAGCTACAGGTCTGTAATTTCACTATGTTATAGCTGACCCAAAAGTAGCTGAATAACATATTTGCACAAATTTCTGTGAAAGCAATAGTTTTCCAATTACAACTGATTTACTCAACAGTGAGAACTTCAAAGTAGCTATTACTCAGCTATGCAATGAGCCACAGGTCTGGAACTTCACTATGTTATAGCTGACCCCAAAATAGGTGAATAAAATATTGAAACAAAATACTCTAAATGCAATAGTTTTCAAGTTATAAGTGATTTACTCAACAGTGATAACCTAAAAGTAGCTATTACTCAGCTATGCCATGAGCTACAGGTCTGAAATTTTACTATGTTATAGCTGACCCAAAAGTAGCTGAATAACATATTTATACTAAATTCTCTAAATGCAATAGTTTTCAAATTACAAGTGATTTACTCAACATTGAGAACTTCAAAGTAGCTATTACTCAGCTATGCAATGAGTCACGGGTCTGGAACTTCACTATGTTATAGCTGACCCCAAAATAGGTGAATAACATATTGAAACAAAATACTCTAAATGCAATAATTTCCAAGTTATAAGCGATTTACTCAACAGTGATAACCTAAAAGTAGCTATTACTCAGCTATGCCATGAGCTCAGGTCTGAAATTTTACTATGTTATAGCTGACCCAAAAGTAGGTGAACAACATATTTAAGCAAAATACTGTAAATGCAATAGTTTTCAAGTTACAACTGATTTACTCAATAGTGATGACCTAAAAGTAGCTATTACTCAGCTATGCCATGAGCTACAGGTCTGAAATTTTACTATGTTATAGTTGACCCAAAAGTAGCTGAATAACATATTTATACTAAATTCTCTAAATGCAATAGTTTTCCAATTACAACTGATTTACTCAATAGTGAGAACCTCAAAGTAGTTATTACTCAGCTATGCAATGAGCTACAGGTCTGAAATTTCACTATGTTATAGCTGACCCAAAAGTAGGTGAACAACATATTAAAGCAAAATACTGTAAATGCAATAGTTTTCAAGTTACAACTGATTTACTCAATAGTGATGACCTAAAAGTAGCTATTACTCAGCTATGCCATGAGCTACAGGTCTGAAATTTTACTATGTTATAGCTGACCCAAAAGTAGGTGAACAACATATTTAAGCAAAATACTGTAAATGCAATAGTTTTCAAGTTACAACTGATTTACTCAATAGTGATGACCTAAAAGTAGCTATTACTCAGCTATGCCATGAGCTACAGGTCTGTAATTTCACTATGTTATAGCTGACCCAAAAGTAGCAGAATAACATATTTATACGAAATTCTCTAAATGCAATAGTTTTCCAATTACAACTGATTTACTCAATAGTGAGAACTTCAAAGTAGCTATTACTCAGCTATGCAATGAGCCACAGATCTGAAACTTCACTATGTTATAGCTGATCCCAAAATAGGTGAATAACATATTGAAACAAAATACTCTAAATGCAATAGTTTCCAAGTTATAAGCGATTTACTCAACAGTGATAACCTAAAAGTAGCTATTACTCAGCTTTGCAATGAGTCACGGGTCTGGAACTTCACTATGTTATAGCTGACCCCAAAATAGGTGAATAACATATTGAAACAAAATACTCTAAATGCAATAATTTCCAAGTTATAAGCGATTTACTCAACAGTGATAACCTAAAAGTAGCTATTACTCAGCTATGCCATGAGCTACAGGTCTGAAATTTTACTATGTTATAGCTGACCCAAAAGTAGGTGAACAACATATTTAAGCAAAATACTGTAAATGCAATAGTTTTCAAGTTACAACTGATTTACTCAATAGTGATGACCTAAAAGTAGCTATTACTCAGCTATGCCATGAGCTACAGGTCTGAAATTTTACTATGTTATAGCTGACCCAAAAGTAGGTGAACAACATATTTAAGCAAAATACTGTAAATGCAATAGTTTTCAAGTTACAACTGATTTACTCAATAGTGATAACCTAAAAGTAGCTATTACTCAGCTATGCCATGAGCTACAGGTCTGAAATTTTACTATGTTATAGCTGACCCAAAAGTAGGTGAACAACATATTTAAGCAAAATACTGTAAATGCAATAGTTTTCAAGTTACAACTGATTTACTCAATAGTGATGACCTAAAAGTAGCTATTACTCAGCTATGCCATGAGCTACAGGTCTGAAATTTTACTATGTTATAGTTGACCCAAAAGTAGCTGAATAACATATTTATACTAAATTCTCTAAATGCAATAGTTTTCCAATTACAACTGATTTACTCAACAGTGATAACCTAAAAGTAGCTATTACTCAGCTATGCCATGAGCTACAGGTCTGAAATTTTACTATGTTATAGCTGACCCAAAAGTAGGTGAACAACATATTTAAGCAAAATACTGTAAATGCAATAGTTTTCAAGTTACAACTGATTTACTCAATAGTGATGACCTAAAAGTAGCTATTACTCAGCTATGCCATGAGCTACAGGTCTGAAATTTTACTATGTTATAGCTGACCCAAAAGTAGGTGAACAACATATTTAAGCAAAATACTGTAAATGCAATAGTTTTCAAGTTACAACTGATTTACTCAATAGTGATAACCTAAAAGTAGCTATTACTCAGCTATGCCATGAGCTACAGGTCTGAAATTTTACTATGTTATAGTTGACCCAAAAGTAGCTGAATAACATATTTATACTAAATTCTCTAAATGCAATAGTTTTCCAATTACAACTGATTTACTCAATAGTGAGAACCTCAAAGTAGTTATTACTCAGCTATGCAATGAGCTACAGGTCTGAAATTTCACTATGTTATAGCTGACCCAAAAGTAGGTGAACAACATATTAAAGCAAAATACTGTAAATGCAATAGTTTTCAAGTTACAACTGATTTACTCAATAGTGATGACCTAAAAGTAGCTATTACTCAGCTATGCCATGAGCTACAGGTCTGAAATTTTACTATGTTATAGCTGACCCAAAAGTAGGTGAACAACATATTTAAGCAAAATACTGTAAATGCAATAGTTTTCAAGTTACAACTGATTTACTCAATAGTGATGACCTAAAAGTAGCTATTACTCAGCTATGCCATGAGCTACAGGTCTGTAATTTCACTATGTTATAGCTGACCCAAAAGTAGCAGAATAACATATTTATACGAAATTCTCTAAATGCAATAGTTTTCCAATTACAACTGATTTACTCAATAGTGAGAACTTCAAAGTAGCTATTACTCAGCTATGCAATGAGCCACAGATCTGAAACTTCACTATGTTATAGCTGATCCCAAAATAGGTGAATAACATATTGAAACAAAATACTCTAAATGCAATAGTTTCCAAGTTATAAGCGATTTACTCAACAGTGATAACCTAAAAGTAGCTATTACTCAGCTTTGCAATGAGTCACGGGTCTGGAACTTCACTATGTTATAGCTGACCCCAAAATAGGTGAATAACATATTGAAACAAAATACTCTAAATGCAATAATTTCCAAGTTATAAGCGATTTACTCAACAGTGATAACCTAAAAGTAGCTATTACTCAGCTATGCCATGAGCTACAGGTCTGAAATTTTACTATGTTATAGCTGACCCAAAAGTAGGTGAACAACATATTTAAGCAAAATACTGTAAATGCAATAGTTTTCAAGTTACAACTGATTTACTCAATAGTGATGACCTAAAAGTAGCTATTACTCAGCTATGCCATGAGCTACAGGTCTGAAATTTTACTATGTTATAGCTGACCCAAAAGTAGGTGAACAACATATTTAAGCAAAATACTGTAAATGCAATAGTTTTCAAGTTACAACTGATTTACTCAATAGTGATAACCTAAAAGTAGCTATTACTCAGCTATGCCATGAGCTACAGGTCTGAAATTTTACTATGTTATAGCTGACCCAAAAGTAGGTGAACAACATATTTAAGCAAAATACTGTAAATGCAATAGTTTTCAAGTTACAACTGATTTACTCAATAGTGATGACCTAAAAGTAGCTATTACTCAGCTATGCCATGAGCTACAGGTCTGAAATTTTACTATGTTATAGTTGACCCAAAAGTAGCTGAATAACATATTTATACTAAATTCTCTAAATGCAATAGTTTTCCAATTACAACTGATTTACTCAACAGTGATAACCTAAAAGTAGCTATTACTCAGCTATGCCATGAGCTACAGGTCTGAAATTTTACTATGTTATAGCTGACCCAAAAGTAGGTGAACAACATATTTAAGCAAAATACTGTAAATGCAATAGTTTTCAAGTTACAACTGATTTACTCAATAGTGATGACCTAAAAGTAGCTATTACTCAGCTATGCCATGAGCTACAGGTCTGAAATTTTACTATGTTATAGCTGACCCAAAAGTAGGTGAACAACATATTTAAGCAAAATACTGTAAATGCAATAGTTTTCAAGTTACAACTGATTTACTCAATAGTGATAACCTAAAAGTAGCTATTACTCAGCTATGCCATGAGCTACAGGTCTGAAATTTTACTATGTTATAGCTGACCCAAAAGTAGGTGAACAACATATTTAAGCAAAATACTGTAAATGCAATAGTTTTCAAGTTACAACTGATTTACTCAATAGTGATGACCTAAAAGTAGCTATTACTCAGCTATGCCATGAGCTACAGGTCTGAAATTTTACTATGTTATAGCTGACCCAAAAGTAGGTGAACAACATATTTAAGCAAAATACTGTAAATGCAATAGTTTTCAAGTTACAACTGATTTACTCAATAGTGATGACCTAAAAGTAGCTATTACTCAGCTATGCCATGAGCTACAGGTCTGAAATTTTACTATGTTATAGTTGACCCAAAAGTAGCTGAATAACATATTTATACTAAATTCTCTAAATGCAATAATTTTCCAATTACAACTGATTTACTCAATAGTGAGAACCTCAACGTAGTTATTACTCAGCTATGCAATGAGCTACAGGTCTGAAATTTTACTATGTTATAGCTGACCCAAAAGTAGGTGAACAACATATTAAAGCAAAATACTGTAAATGCAATAGTTTTCAAGTTACAACTGATTTACTCAATAGTGATGACCTAAAAGTAGCTATTACTCAGCTATGCCATGAGCTACAGGTCTGAAATTTTACTATGTTATAGCTGACCCAAAAGTAGGTGAACAACATATTTAAGCAAAATACTGTAAATGCAATAGTTTTCAAGTTACAACTGATTTACTCAATAGTGATGACCTAAAAGTAGCTATTACTCAGCTATGCCATGAGCTACAGGTCTGAAATTTTACTATGTTATATCTGACCCAAAAGTAGCTGAATAACATATTTATACGAAATTCTCTAAATGCAATAGTTTTCCAATTACAACTGATTTACTCAATAGTGAGAACTTCAAAGTAGCTATTACTCAGCTATGCAATGAGCCACAGATCTGAAACTTCACTATGTTATAGCTGATCCCAAAATAGGTGAATAACATATTGAAACAAAATACTCTAAATGCAATAGTTTCCAAGTTATAAGCGATTTACTCAACAGTGATAACCTAAAAGTAGCTATTACTCAGCTATGCCATGAGCTACAGGTCTGAAATTTTACTATGTTATAGCTGACCCAAAAGTAGCTGAATAACATATTTATACGAAATTCTCTAAATGCAATAGTTTTGAAGTTATAAGCAATTTACTCAACAGTGATAACGTAAAAGTAGCTATTACTCAGCTATGCCATGAGCTACAGGTCTAAAATTTTACTATGTTATAGCTGACCCAAAAGTAGCTGAATAACATATTTATACGAAATTCTCTAAATGCAATAGTTTTTAAGTTACAAGTGATTCTACTCATGATGGAAGTTACTGAAAAGCCCAAAAGTAGCTATTACTCACTTAGCTATTGAGACAGGCACCCAACTTACTCACCATATTGTAGCTATGAAAAAAGTAGCTGAATAACATATTTTAACAAAATGCTCTAGATGCAACAGTTTTCAAGTTATAAATGATTTTGTGCATGATTTCATGAATGTTAATGCATTAAAAATTATTAAAAAAATTTATTTAAAAAAAAGTAAGAGAGATCCAGGTCTCATACTCACACAAGAGAATCTACCTCTGGCCTAGTACATATATGCAAGATATGAGAGAAATCCCTGCAATAGTCACTGAGAAAATTGTGATAAAAAGTTGAAATTTTCACACTTTTGGTGGGGGTACCCCCCTTGTAATGTCTCTAGCAAACAGACGAACAGACAGATTTGCATGCCTTGAACAATTTTTCATCCTCGATAGATAAGGTATCTTTTAAAAAAAACAGCACGTCTCTAGGCCTTGTAGTTTTGGAGGAGAAGTTGTTCACGCGGACGCGTACGCATACGCCCACGCCGCAGAGTGACGACATAATGCCAGCTGACTGACAAGTCAGCTGACATAAAAAAGGGATTTACAGAGCTCTATTTCCAGTGGATCACGCATAATGCGAGTATCATTTGGCACCACTTTCAATGATTGATGACTTACTTTTTCAACCAGTGGACTAGATAGTGATGATCGTGATCTCCTAGTGAAGCCATCTGCCGCAATAAATGGGCAAAGATCACAAAATTTGTAATGTCACTAAACTGAGGATTCTGAAACAACAACAAGCATATGTTAAAACAAAAACTTATTGTCAGAAGTCAATTATTAAATAAATGTGGTTTTAACTGCAACTTTTTTATCTAACAAAGCATCTGAAATATTGTGTTCTGAACTGAAAGCATTTTTATTAGTGGTTGTTCTGGCACTATACTTTTGGCTTATTTATACTGTTTAACAATTAAGTTGCCAGAAATATAGAACTGCTGGATTAATAAAAAACAATATTATGATTCTATATGCGATCATCAGCAGATAATGGAACGAATACACCTATTAAGCATGGCTATTCTGTAAAACTACACCTTTCCTTATACAGTGGGAAAAGTAAAAGAATTAAGTTATATACAGTTTTTATCACATGGGTTACTGACAATAGTTTTTCTGCAGATCTGATAAGTCTTAATGTGAAAACATTGTTCTTTTTTGTTTGTAAATGCTCATAATTAGGCAAAAAATGAAAACAGCCTTTTATTGGTAGTCCTTTACACCGGGATACTTTCATAAAATCAGTTGAGATAACATTTTATGTCTTACCTGAACAAGTATTAGGTATGCTCGCAGGTCATCTTTTGTGTGTTGCCTGAAATCACAGAAACAAAAGCCAAAAATGAAAAGCTGTCGTTTATAATGTGTAGCACTTGTAAAACCCAAAACTTACACTTAATAGTAGCTAGAATCAGAAATGTCAAAATTGACTGATATTCACATGTGGGGACCAGTCCTTTAAATTATTCAGAGAAGCCAAATTTGTGGATATTCAGCATCAGTTAATTGGCAATTCTCTCAATGGAAATCCTGTCAAAAGAAAGCCACCTCTTTGAGAAGCCAGTGTTCATGCTCCAATTCGTACACGAAACACTACTTTAATTTTACCATAGTACCCTGTCACGACTTTACCTCTCAACTGACCCAACTATGTGGCCAGGAGTGTAATCTCATCAGTTATGCAACCTATTTTTACACAGTGACTCTCATGAAGGTCAAAAACACAATGTCATGATTGTAGTTATCAGTTCCATTTTTCTGAAACATGTTAAGTACTTCTGTTCCGACAACTCATATCCAATCTTGTAAGTCATAACCACTGTGCCATCTATCTATTTTGTGACATTACCTATTCTACAACCGACCTTGTATACTCTTTTCATAATACAACTAATCTTCCACTAAAAATGGAACCAAGTGATCTTGTCCAGAGAAGACAGGTCTTATGTTTATTTATTTATTTGGGGTTTTACGTCGCTTTCAACACTGTACAGGTCATATCCTGACGGGTAGTTGAAAGGGCAGAGGAAACCAGTACATACAGTTCGTCAGGGTTCTGTACTGTAAACTGCCGACCAACAGCAAGCAACTACCAGCTTTCCCACTTGAGGTCTTATGAGTATCCCAAATAATCTTTCTTGCTTCCCACAAGTGACTGTAAACTTGGTAGAGTAAGACATCTAAAATTCGCCAGGAATCTAAAATTCGCCACCTCTAAAACCTTAGTTAATTTTATGAAGAAAATGATGTTTTTGTCTAAAAATTGGTATTTTTCAGTTTAAAAAGTCTTAATTTACCATACAGTCAACAAATCTCACCACAATTCATTTATTTTATTAGTATTTTCACATGTGGCGAATTTCAGATATGTGGCGAATTTTAGATTTCTTACTCTATAACAAGTTATCTTTGTCAACGTGTGAATCATGGTGGTCAGGAAGAGTTTGTAAAACTGTCCTTTTTAGAACAAATTACGTATTCCGCAATAAAACAGCAACAGTATAATTAGTAACCCACATTTTTTCAGCCTTTCTTGAAAACTTAGCATTGCCCCATTTTCAAAATTGGCTAGGTACTTTATAAAAATTGACAATAATAGAACTAAGATATTAATATCCTTACCACAATATAACACTTGTAACAACATATAAAATTATGTAATATATACTATATTTTCAGATTGAAATATTCAAACATAACTAAACAAATACAAACTAACTGTGGAACCCTGTTAAGTAGTACATACTTCTATAGTTCTACTTAGCCAGAAATTCCAGATAACTGACTTATTTAAATTTCAATGGCAAAGACACCATGAAATCTGTTATTGATATCTATTTGAAAGGTAATGCTACTTAACAGAGCTCCACTAGAATGGGCTGGACTGTAATGCTTGAAGACAGACTGAGAAACTGAAAGGTGCAACACTGCGCCAGATTACAGGAGATGGTAGGTTATGAAGATGTAAACCTTTTCAAAGTAGACAGCTATTCGATAGAGTATATCATACACAAGTGCATAAACTGATGCAAAAAGTTGTACAAAGAAATTCAATGTAAAATTCAGTTAATTGATGAATAGTTACATATTTACACAGTAAAGGGATAAATTATAGTTACCAGGTGTGTCTGCTTTGTATCCTCCTTAAAACAGGAGAAATATTTACCTTACTTTTCTCAGAAGAGGAAAAACCATAGTCAAATTACATTGCCATTTGACATAAAACAGGCTATTAAGCATTTCATGCACAGCAAATTAATAACTTTGTAAAACAAAACTATGAGATATCAATTCAATGTTAGTAAATTATTTCATGTACAGTTACTTGAGCAAGAGAAAATATTAACAGTCCTATTTTACAAATAACTGATGCCAATGTGGTATCATGTACAGATGTAATATGGTGGTTGTTTCTTCATCTTTCATATAAGTTAAGTGTCCACTTACTTCTTTTGAAATAACCTGGAGTAAGTTCATACAACAAGGTTTGGAGATGACAATCTTTGAGAGAATCAATGGTGGTGCCATATATAATCTTTGAACACACCTCTAAGTACCGATTACATTGGACAGTCAAATACATCTACTTGTGTTTTCATTTATCTTTACTTTCTTTTCAGCATAACATTCATGACATATATACAGTGACAGGCAGTTTAAAAGAGACTGGACAATTCAAAACTTCATAATTGTCATCATAAATTATACCTTTTATCTTTGAGTAGACTGTTGATATTGGCTTTCAGCACTGCTTTTTTCACCTCTTCAGGCTGTATAAATATACATGACATTACTTTCACAAGAAATTATGTGCACAGAGAAACAGACCCAATTACAACACCCTCACTCCTCTTCTTATAGTGGCAAGGGTTAAAAGGGAACCACTAATAAGGCCATGGCTATTTCAGTTGTAAAATAATTCTATATGGTGAATGCTGATGATATCTACTGACCAATTAAAATTGGGCATAAATTTCATGCTCATATCCAGTGAATACTATTAAAAAAGAGAATTAATCAATAAGAAATGTGAAATTCGCAAGAGTATGTGAAATTTTTCAAGTTAGGAAATCTCCTTCTATTTCCTTGCTTACAGGAAATGGTTTTTACATTTTTTATTTTTGTGACTACATTTGATCATACTAAGTTTTCACAAAATTTTCATAATTTTTATCTCACTTTTACTTTTAAAGAGTGCCTCCAGTCTTGAATTTCACAAATCCTGGCAAATTTCACATTGCTAACTCTAGACTTTTAAAAATTACAAATGAGATGGACTACTTCAAAGCTAAAGATTTGCCAGTGACTGTTATTACTCAATGTTATGAGAGCTTCCTCTCATAATAACGACATCATAATTTCAATTCTTGGCACATGTTAGTTACTGAATAACTATCAGATAATGCTATTATTCTCCTATTGATTAGTTTGACATTTTTTGTCCATATGCAAACCTACATGAAAAAACCCTGAACAATTATATTCAGACCATGTTAGTCAATTATGTCCACAATACACCCAATCTATGAACAAGCAAACGACGACAAAGACAAAATTAATTTTTATTACCCTTTCTCCTTCATATTTGATTGCTAATACAGTCATGTACTTTTACATATACAGTTGTCTAAATTCTAAAACTAAAATTAACACCAGCGCAAGTCTGAGTCAGGAAAAACTGGGACCACTTCTCAGCTCCCAACATCACAAAATGCTGTCTTTTGAAGGAAATTAAACATGAACAAAAAAAAAATACTTATAATTTCAGCTTTTCACACAGATGAATATAATTTTACAATATCTAAGAAAATATTCTACTCTAGTCTAGTCTAAGACTTTTATAGCACTTAATCTCTGCAAGGCAGACTCTAAGGTGCAACACCAGAAACTAGGGATGGGACGGCAGCGAAAATGTGGTCTCGGTATTTCGTTTTGTACATTCCGTTTCGTTTCCGGTATTCCTATGTATAAAAGTTGCTAAAAGGTTTAGAATATTGAAAATTTCAGAGTATATTAAGAAATGTTTGTGTTTTTTACTCATTAAAATGCTTATTCATTCATATTAAATGTAAACAAAGAGAGTACTTAAAATATATTCAGTACTACCTATAACAGGAAATGATTCATCAGTAACCAAGGAAACCAAAGTGCAGGTGCTATGGAAAAATTTAATATCTTAGCCCTTTTTACAAGTTAAAAATGCAAGAAAAACAGTGGATTTTGAGATTTCAACAGTTTATTTATTAGCAATCTGTATCATTTGTGTATGTTTAGGGTATAATAGATGAAATATTTCAAAATACCGTCAGGAAAATGTACCACCGATCAACAAAGGAAATGCTACCATAACAACACTACCGGTATTACCGTCTCATCCCTACCAGAAACCAATTCAATAATCATAATTCCACAGAAAGACATAGCCAGGTTGATACCACAGAGCTGACGGGTAGTGTATATGCTAAGGTAGGAAAGCCTTGTTGAAAAGATATTATTTTAGCTCTTTCCTGACACAGACAATAGTTGGAGCAGAACAAACATCATCAGGTAAATCATTCCAAACTGTAGGGGCAGCAAAAGCCAAGCTATGGCTGAAGTGGTTTTTTTATTTCTATTCACATTGGTAGAATTGAGGAACCTCCAAGAACCTTTTATCTGGATGGTTATATCTTGTGCCATATCTACCACAATGAATAGACCAAAATAGCAAGGACTACCACTGTCAAGAAAGTTATAAATGAAAGTGGCTATTTTGAAATTGCAGCGAAATTTAACTGGCAACCAATGGAGTCTTTTGAGAATAAGAGATACCAGTGTGCATCTCTTACAATTTACGACAATCCTAGCAAATAAACTACTAAACTAATAAAAGTAATAGGACAGAAATTCACTTATCTGAACATGAGAGGGGCGAGATTGTGTTTGGATAATGAAATTAAATACAAAAGGTATTGAAACACAAATTAAAAAAAATCTAATATGGGACAGTAGATCAATTAATAATCAAATTGAATATTGAGAACATAGAGTTCAGTTAATAGAGGTTCCAGAGTATATTGTCAAGAGCTTTGTCAGTACAACTGTTAAAAAATGTCCCGTAAGTACACATATAAATTACGTCATGCTAATATGAATGGAGAAAAATTTTCAATCATAAAAAAAACAATAGCTTAGCAGTCAACTGAATAGTAATAAAGCTTTTATTTATTATTCATGTACCCATGTTATTTTCAACAAATTTCAGGCTAGTCGCTTGTTATCACCAGATACCTCACCAGGATCAACCTGCTCAGTTATCCATTATAGCGTCTCCTGGTAATCCAATTTCATCCAGCTACAGTGTACCCAAATACCTCCCACAATGTCTGGATTCATTTTTTTAGTATTTTATACCAAGGTTTTAAAAAGATTCCAGGTGTATGTTAAGCCACAAAGAAGAACACTGCAAGCTGTAAAATCCTATCTTTACTTGGAGACAATTAAAATTAATGCTTTGAATTTCCCTTTTCCTGGAAACATTGGTGACGTAAAAGTAACTTTAATATTTATAGTCATCGACACACTGACATGAATGGTTGACAAATTACTGTATCTAAAGTCATAGCTTTCATAATTAAAGAGTTTGATCATTTTTGTCGAGTTCTGTTTGTGCAGAAAATAATGGACTTGCAGAAGCAGCTTACAAGAATTTACATTATTGTTCAATTCTTATTTTTTCGAATCATCAATGGACAATAAAAATTTTTGAGAATTAAGATTTAAGAATTAAGAAAGAATATATAGGACTTAAGATATAAAAGTCTAAATTTGAAAAATGGAAAAAAATCTCTCTGGGAATCTTAGATGGTATTTATAAGAGTCATCACAAAGTCAAACTCACTTACATTCTCACACTCTGTCCTCTATATTAAGTATAAACTCAAAGTTTGTAAATTTAGTATTCTTGAGTGAAATTCTACCTTTTTAATTTGTAGTACAAGCTCAAACTCAAATTAAAAACATAGTCAAACAAAATTAATGTGACCATAATTTAAACATTTAAAACTCCTTTCATGCAAACTTAAATACAATCCCCGCATATAGGCAGCATATAAGTTATTTTAGCCCGAGTTTATGTTTATACTTAATTGAGAATAAGCAAATATATTTGAGTTTGAGTTTAAACTCAAATATAAGTTTCACTTTGAGTGTAAAGTCATATTTAGTTCTGAAACCCTAAGTTATAGGGAATGTATTTGAGTATGAGTTCAAGAGAGATTTTTAACGAATACAAGCATGATATTTACTTTAAAATGAATTCTACTCAATAGGGTTTTAACTGTATTTATGACCAGGGAAGTGTACCAGGACTCTTACCAAGTCTTGTAGGTGATCATATGCAGCATACACAAAGTCCCATCTGATACCTGGATCATCTGTAGACTTTTGTTCCTTCTTTGGGTCCTTGGAAAATATAATAAAATATTTACGGCTTATACCCCAGTTAAACTCTCATGAGTTTTCCTTACAATAACCCTGAAAACTGTAGTTCTGAGCATGACCACAGATGTTCATGCTATTTATTTTAAAAAAACATGTTTGAAACCCTTTGAGAATAAGTATTTCCATCCCAGGTTGTCATGACACAATCTTTATTTTTTGGGGAGATTCTACACGATGAGTGTGCAGACTATTAGTTTAAACATATTTTATTAACAATTGGGCAACAATCGTAAATTACAATTATATTAAGCCCTCTAGTGCAGACTATTGTTCCATATGTTCTTACAATAAAAATTACAAAGGCATCAAACCCACTACAGCTGCCATAAAATTTTAGGCTGCATATGATTTGTAATTTTCACACTTGAGTAGATGAAAACTCTACACTTTAACAAAAACTCTCTTTAGTGATACAGAATCTATGATTTCTCCTTTAAAGAAACCAAATACTGACCCATATGCCAATTTTAGTATTTTTTAATTTAAAAAAAATAATGAAAAAATAGACTGAAAAAAAAATTCTGTTCTTTAATGGATACAGTGGATTTGGTCTTAATCGAAGTTGCAAAATGTCAGCCATTTACTTTTACCATGACAACCCCTAGTTTTACTCATTTCAAATATATGAAATACTTATATCTAACAATAATCAAACAATTAAACTCTTTTGCAATAATTAGGAACTGTGTGACTACTCATTTGGATAATCTATTTGTTGCTGTTCAGACATATTAGCACAAGAGTGAGGAATCAAGTACAGAGTAACACGATGGTTGTATTTTGTCACCTTTTCCAAGGATTTTGATAGTTCTTGTACCTACAAAAATTATAGGTTCCATTTATACCTTGTTATCACCATTGAAAAGTAACACTTTATGCACCAAACAGGTTCTAGTTATGGCTACTTTGTAAGTAAAATTTCTAATTATCCCTTGTTTTGCACTAATAACTGTTGGGGCTCAGAAACTACCTCTACCTATGGTAATATTATACTTATGACATTTCCACTTATCCCAATCTACTGTACTCTAAAAACTCCACTCCTGTATGACAGTACTATTAAACAATTCTAATTAAAAGTTTAAACAGTATGACAGTACTATTAAACAATTCTAATTAAAAGTTTAAACAATACAGCTAAGTGACAGTAGCATAAGCGTCATTCACGTTTTCTAATGAAATATCGTTAGTTAAGTGGGGATAACTGAAAATATTGAAGTTTGGAATATAAAAGTTTAAATACTTGTACTCTTACAAATGACCATATTAGAGGCATTCCAACATTGTGCAATAACAGCAGAACTAAATACAACCATGCCTTTTTCTTTACTTTCTCTTTAACAACTGGTGAGACTTTGTGTACATGAAATTCTTTAGAATTAGTACACTATACCACACCAAATTTGCTCTCCCAACAAAATTCACAATTTCAAACCTGTGGTAGAAAATGTTTTGCTGTTGCTAGTCTAAAATTTTGGAACATCTTAAATAACAATTGAAAACACATACTTTTCATCAGTTGTCTAACCGTCTACCTCCTGTAACAGACACTTTGTTCAATTTAGTAATGTTCAACTGCTCATATCTGTGAAGTGGTTTAAGTGTTTTACTATTTGATGTTAAAAACTCACTTTAACGTGGTGTTTGAATGGATGAAAAGTTTTCTGATCAAATAGCAAGGTTTTCTAGTTTTTCCTCTGGCACATTTGTGTGTTCCCAAACCATAGTCTTTGCAATTAGGGACAAACATTTTAGATCCAGTTTAAAAAAATATCTGGTTGTCATGCAGTTAAAAACTAGAAAAAGATTATTGCTAATAAAAATGAGTGGCCCTTAGGGAGACGTGGGTTATTAAAGCCTGTAGGTAGTTGCAGTATGAGACTGCAAGCACAATGTAAGCTTTATTGTATTTTGTACATGATGGAAAAGTGGCTCAGTTTTGCTGCAGGATGGCCAGTTGGCCACACCCTCACTCGTATTGGAACTTAAAGGTGGCCAGAAAATAAAAATGTCCCATTTTTCATCCTTAATAAGAGTGCAAAGTTTAACTGAAGATGGTTGAAAACTAAAATAGCTGGAGGCTGAAAACTCCCTTATTTTTAGGGCAGGGTCGGTAACACTGGTATCTCGGTATTGAGACCAATTCACTTGAATACTGTGACAACACTTTACAACCGGCATTTGGAATGTCGGTACATAATATTGAGAGAAAACATGAAATATTAGAAACAAACCCCAAATTTGAAGTATAATTATAAACTTTCATCTCACATTTTTGTGTATTTCAGTGCTTTTACAGTGATTTCTTTTGGAAGAACTGTCAATGTTTTGTTTTCATGGATTTTTAATTCCTGTTAGTGGGCCTATTCAATTGGGGTTATACTAAAATGCAAAGTATTTCGGTATCCCAGAATCGGTACGGTTTCACACTGGTGGGATACTGAAATGGAAAATCTGCTATCGACCCTACTTATTTTAGTTGTAAGGAGGCCATAACATCGTTCATATTGGGATTTTAAGTTGACCATAAAATAAGAATGTCCTTTTTGTCATCCTTTATAAGTGTGCATAGTTCAACTGAGGTCAGTTGAACAATAAGATAGCCTGAGGCTGAAAACCCCCTTATTTCACTGTAAGGTGGCAATAATTTCATTCATATTTGGACTATAGGGTGACCATAAAATAAGAATATCCCTTTTGCCAATCTTTATAAATGTGCCAGGTTTTATTTTAAAAATTGAAATACTTACCAAGCTTAGGGCTAAAAACCTAAATTTTAAGTTTAAGATGACCACAACAGTGTTAATATTTAATCATAAGGTAGCCAGAGTCTTCTTTTGATCTATTTCAATATCAGTGATAAGTTAGATTTAAAAAAAAATAGAAACACAAAGGAGGCAGAGGGTTTTTCTAATTTTGTGACTTTGAGTAGGCCATAACTCACCTTATGTTTAGAGTTTAATGTCACCATAAAGTCAAGATATTCTTATGACAAATCTTTATATATATGCCAAGTGTGGTTGAAATATATGAAGAACTAAGCGAACTGGATGGTTAAAAGCCCCTTTTTAGAAATTAAGGTGACCTTAACTTAAGTGTGAAGATACAGGGCTAAAACTTATTCCAACAAAACACTGAAATCCTGACCATTTTGGAAATACAGACAAAATACCCTTTACTTTCAAATTTTCGAAAATCAAACGCCCCCATCCAGACATCTACAGTCTGACTGATCGGAAAATCCTTTCCAACGTGTACATTTAGTTCTAGAATGTACTTGCAAAATTTTATAGCGCTAATTCAAGCGTTTTTTTCCCCCAAAACATGATGATGGGGTGTTTTAGGAAAATGCTTAAGGGGACCTTATATAAAGTGTAAGGTCTGGAAAAAATATTCCAAAAATTTTTCCCGTCCCTATAGTATTAAAGAAAGAAAATATATTCCAAAGGCACAGAAGTCATTCAAGGGAGACCATAATCCGGCGGCTGTGATCAGTGGAACCTGCATGAAAACAATTAAGTGCCCCTGACGGGCCGCTTAATTAATAAACATGAAGATGAACCATGCTGTAAATAATAGTTATATATTATTGCATTGTAAGTTATGTAAGTATATAAGTAACTTTCTTAAAAACAAAACTTGTTCATATTTACATTTATATGTGCCATGTTCAGATATCAAAAATAAATAAACCACTGACAAAACACAAGTCTAGTTCTAACCATTTAACAAATCTGACAAAAGTTGAAAACGGGTGGATGCTTGTGCATGCAGAATGCAGATACAATTTTTAAATCAGGTGTACTGACAATTCTGTACAAATGTAAATTGAGTTATGTCTCACACATTTATGCAGATTACTTAGTCTACTTATTCAAACACAACAACACTTGTGTGGTGGTAAAATAAAATTGTGTATTAAACTTATAAAAATACAGAAGGAATTACCTTAAATGCACAGTTGATTTCAGTGAAAGAATCAAATGTGGTAGCATAAAAGTCTTGCACATGGAACCAGCTATTACTTGCTTGAGCAGCAATAACATCAGAACTAAGATAAAAGAAGGTTAAAAACAGCACAAACAATCAGTTTGCATGCAATGATATACATTCATTTAAAGTTGAATTCTTTACTGTAATCAGTGGAAAAAATACCTTTAAATTTCCATTTGTTCTGACTTTACAATTAATAATTTAATATTATTTATCAAGTTTAAACTTCAATGTCAAAAGGACAAAAAAGTTGTGATCATTAGACAGCACCTCTTTGATCCATCCATGTTGGGAAAGTAAGATTGTGATCAGATAATAGGATTGTATAGACTCTTATGAAAAGCCATAGGGTAGTGCAATTTTAAGGAGTGAAAACCAGATCATAATACTGAAAAATAAACTATACAAACAATTTAAAATCACCTAATGGAAGTTCTACAAGTTGTATTATCTTGCAAGACACAAATCAAATGCAAATTGTTTTATGATATTGAACAAATTATAAAAGTACTTCTTTTTGGTTTGTGTGTTGCACTCAATATGTGGGTGCTGAATATGGCATTCCAACACAAGGAAAATATTTTAATTTAGAATTAACTTACTAGAGTTGCTCAACTGATTTCGTTTTTCCCTTGTGTCTTGGTACATCTGGGGTAATATCTCTTTTTGGGAGATTGGAACCTGCACCAGCTTTTTGAAGAGTGTTATTTCTACTGGATGCTCGACTCCCACTTTCCTCAATTCTGTTTGAATTTGCATTTAGTAGACCAGAAGAGTTAGTTATTGGTGGTAAATGCAGTGGAATGTCTGGAGTATTTTTTCCAATAGGAGTTGAGTTGGAACATACACTTTGAGGTGTAGTTCGTGATGAGGAAATAACAGGAGAATCTGAGCCAGATCTTGGCCGAAGCCTTTGCTTCCTTCTGTCCCTTCTTTCATTGTTCCTCATGTTATTGAAGAAGTTTGATATTGATTGTAATCGGCCACTTGCTTGTTCACCTGATGGACTCTGAAAGTTTGAAAGAAACACCACTAAATGCATTTTGACATTCAAAATTCAGTTTTAACCAATTACTATAAATGATATACACTTTGAAACAGAAGGATCTATATATATAATGTACTACATGTCAAAGTTTAGTTTGAATTACAAAACAAAACAATTCAAACAACCATTTAAATGCATCAGTTAGTTATCTTATAAAATGTTGTTCCAATGTTGTTTAAATCTAGCCACAAACAATTCAAATAGGTTTAAAGCATTTCTAACTTAATTACTGTGCACCTTAATAATACCACATGTTCAGCCTATAATATACAATACACATACTTTTAGTCAAATTTGTTGATTTAATTACTGTTAAATTGTTCTTGATTGCAATATACCTTGGTGAAGCAGCTAAATTTAAGTAAAGAATTTTGAAACAAATAGACTTATGCCCTAGGCACACTACAGGTGGTACGGCCCACAGTTAGAGGTTTTACTTGGTGGCAGAACCACCTACAAGGATGCCTCGAGCATATCTTCTCAGATTTGGTTTTTTGCCCAATTAATGCTTATAACTGCGGGTTATGCTGCCTGTAGTGTGACTGGGGTTTTATTTGGCATTCATCTTTAGAACTGCCACAATAGGTTTCTAAAATCCAGCATATGTAGATGGCCTTATGTGATGTGTTTAATTTTTATTTTTATTTAAATATATGGTAAGAATACCCAAAAGTGAAGACATTTTATTAGAGACCCGTTATGGCTAGTATTGTCTGTTGAGACACCAAAGATAAAAAACTCAAAAGAATACATGTTACAACATTTTATTCAAGATCCAAAAAGTGTAAAACAAAGTAAAATTTGATAAAATATCACTAAATGAAATATGCTTTCTCATTTGAAAGGTACTCATCATGCAGCTAGCTAGGTGACTTAATATCTGCTAAATTTAAGCTAATTATATAATGAAAATAATGAGGCTTCTGAATAAAACTCTTGCCCTTTATATTTTTCTCTAAAAGAATAAGCACATATGATAATAAAAGTGTGTAGATTAGACATTAGGACCAATTATGGTGATCTGTGGGGTTTTCGTGGCGGTAAACATTTTATGTACTTGTGATTTCTGACAACTTTGTAGATCGATTTCTCTTTGATTTACACTCAAATATGAAATAAAATTACATTAAAAACATATTAGTATAAAAAAATATAACATTCCGGCAGTGTCAGTGTTAAATCCTAGGTTAAATAAAGAAGTACCACAGCTACCTATACAGTACATTTACAATCCTAAAGAATTTGGCTTGCAGAAGACATAAGAATATTTCTATATATAGTGCCTGTAGTTGTACCTGCCCAAAGGCTGCCAAAATTATATTTATTCTGAACATGATATAAACTAAACATTACATGATTTTGTGCTGATCCCCTCTCATTTCTTCTGGACCTCTGTTGTAAAAGCCTTGGTGGGGCTTCATGAACAGAATCATAAAAATTCCCACAATGTGGACATATTGTTCTCCTTGTTCCTGGGGCTTGGTTGACAGTGATATCACACACTGGACATGTTAAAGCTATTGTTGATGCGGTGGTATCCGTGGCCATTTGTTAAATAGTTTCTGTAAATTTATCCATATTATCCAAAAAAATGACATAACCTTCACTCAACTGCAACTGACAGCCTGTGTTTGTTTTTGTGTGAAAGTAGTTCCAATGACGTTAATTTCCAGAGTTTAAATGCATTTTAGACGTTACTGACGAAAACACACTATACTGGCAATTTAAACAACCACAAGTCTTAATATCTGTGGAGAAAACAGGATACTTTTACAAGGAGTACTGACACAATCTAAGTTTGTTGCTAGGGACTCATTTCATACAAATATGGATTGATACTTGTGTACCATTCGGTTTATTTTGAAACAAGCGACACCTAGCAGACAGTTGACGTATTAACACATGTTTAAGAAATGCCAGGAAAAACAAAATTACGATTAAATCAGAAGAGTAAAAAGGGAAAACGCTGGAAAAAGGGGCACAGTAGCGAAAGTAATCCACAATTGAGTAAACATCGCGATGCAGCCAAGAATCGCTTCTTTAACATAAATAAAGGTGAGATACCTGAGCGATAAATCAAAATATTATAATATCGCCCATTACATTGCACAGACATGTGTCGTCTGTGGTGTTTTTGTGTCATTGGAGTTTTCATACATATAGTATTTTTGTGGGTTTCCATATAAATTGTAATATTCTAAATTATCACTTTCATTACATTTGTTTTTATTAACAACTGATGTTTTAGTGAAAATCTAACCTAAAATCGGTTTTAAAGAGGATCGATTAACTGCTGCTTAACACATTGATTTTCATGTGGTTAATGTACACTGCTTGACGCCGTATCAGGGCACAAACCCCATCTTGGCACAAATTGGTAGAATATTTAATACAGTTGTTTTTTATCGCCCAAACATGTGCCTTAATTAGTGGCATTGTACCAGTAAACACCCATGCTGAAGTTAATATATTGAATTTAAATTTGATTGACAGCTTTATATTTTATTCTTCTACCACCAGATTGTCAAATTGACATACACTACAATTATTATTTGAGATACATTTTGTTACATTTGTTTCATAACTTTATATTTTAATATTTTATCTCTATTATCAGCCGTTTTTACCACAAACCGGAAATACCAGTGAACGCCCATTTTGTAGATATATAAGAGCATTTGTCCTTGACTTCTAACAAAGAAATAGAAGGCAGGCGTGCACTGGTCGGCGGGCGTTCACTGGTAGAAAGCCACTACCGCATACCATATAAGGTAATGAAATGACAGTGTATATAAATTTATATATAGGCTTTGGAAATTCCATATGTAAATTGTGCCAAGTTGGGGTGCTGATTTCTAATAGAAATTATATTATTCCCCCCTTAAGAACCTTTGTAAAACATTTATTGTTGACTTTTTGATGTTAAAATATGTATACATTTATAGTTTGCACTGGTGTCAATGCTTCTTTTAATAGATAGAAATCTACAATATTAAACTGGTAATTAAACAGATAATTACCACAAATAAGGATTTTGTGTCCAAGGTGTGCCAAGATATCGTGGGAACTTGGGAAGCAGTACATAGACTTTATTTAAAAAAATTGTACTTTTATTGCGTTAATACATCCTATCCAATGGACAATTGCTTTACCGGTCGGCGCGACCAGGCCCGCCAAATGTCAGAAAAAGACGTCCTGTAAAACTACCGGCAGGACCGGTCACAGAGTGTGCATTCGCCAGGTGGCGCAAGGTATATCATTTCCTGTCTGGTCATAATGATGTCATAGCATCTTTTTGGTTTGGCGCGAAAGAGTGCAGACGTTTTTCAACAGAGATACGTTTTTGAAGTTTTACAACGAAATCTTCCATTTTATTTTATTTCAAGTAGTACGAATTATTTTTACTAGTTTACTGATCATCATGTCGTCCCCGACAGAAACGAGGTTCTTGCGGGCACCTTATGGCCCTATTCGACAACCACAAGAAATGCGCGCGTTGTCGTGAGAAGGGGGTGGGAGACGACCCCTGTGTCAAGAAACAAGATTGCCAGATATGTAAGGCGTTTACGCCTTCTCAGATTCTACAGCTGGCCACCCAGACTTACAAAGCAAGAAAAGAACGTGGAGAGCAGAAGAAATCTGAAGCTAGCAGTGACGCGACCCCCACTCTCGTGGACCCTTCAGATGTAACTCTGTTGGGACGGGTTAGTACTGACAAGCCGTCTTCAGTTGAATCTACCCCCAAGCAGAAGAAGAAGCATTCTGATGGCTCTCCAAGATCCAGCAAACGTAAGCACAGCAGTAAGCCTACTTCAGATGATCTCAAGTCCCTTGATGACACGTTAAGTGAGACGTTTTCCCGTCTGGAAGCTATGCTTCTTAACCAGTCCTTTGCTGTTCCGTTGAGACCTGTCAGCACTGCTGCTGTGGTGACCAGAGAACACCCTTTCTTTGATCCGGATGCTTCTACTAGTGTTATGTTTGCTGAGAGTACTGGTTTCGGTCTTGCTCAGACTGCCAGTGAATCTACACAGTTGATGGCTACCCAACCTCCGCTGGGGGTTCCCGGTACGAGTGCTGTGAGAGATGTAAGTGGGAGTGCTGCCCGCCCTGTTCAGGGTCCTGGTACCTCTGATGTGGCCACCCAGCCTTTACAGGCTCCCGGTGCTGAGTCAGCCACCCAGCCTTTACAGGCTCCCAGTGCTGAGTCAGCCACCCAGCCTTTACAGGCTCCCGGTGCAGGGACAGCCACCCAGCCTCCACAGGTTCCTGGTGCAGGTCCTGAAATTCTGCCCACCGGCATTGAGTCTACGCAGTTGAACAAGCCACTTCCCGGTGTACGACCTGATGAGTTTGCCGGTGAATCTGACAGTGAGGCCGAAGTGGATGGGGAACCGGCTTCACCAGCTAGTGTTCACGTCCAGGGTGATTTACCGGAAGATGCAACTGACCAGGACCTCTCTGAAGATGCCAACTACAGGGAGACTAACAGAGGGGTCAGATCTTTCATGGGCTGGCATCAGATCCCTGACTACGACAGTACAGCTTCCTCCCTGGATGATAATCCATTTGCCGGTTCCCGAACCAAACCAACCGGTGAAGTGTCAGTTAAGTTACCGGTAGATGAGTGGCTGTGCAGGAAATTTGAGAGACTTAATGTGACTGTTGCTGAAGGTTACCGTTCCAGGAACTCTGAGACTGGTGGACTGCTACAGGACCAGTTTGTGAAGACACCCAGATCATCAAAATGGTATGCAATGCATACAGATAAGAAGGACTCTGCTTCTGCAACTGTATGTGACTGGTCTCCGGAACCGGCCAAACTCAACAGCACCTTTACCAGAGTGGCCAGACATAGTTTGCCTCCTGCCCCAGCTTCCCGTACTTTTAGCCAGGACACGTTAAGAAGGTGGGAGCAGGCGTTCCGGGAACACTCAGTGATGTGTAACCAGGCTGCTGGTCTGTCAAGATGTTTGACAAAAGTACAGGACTCCATGGTTACACAGTTGAAGTCATTCAGGGTGGACACCGGGAAAGGCAAGGCAAGGCAGCAGAGAGAATGCAGCAAGCAGTTGAAGAGCTTGAATATCTGGTGACATTCAACCGGTGAATTTCACAAGCTATGCAGCGTACAATGCAGGATCTCTCAGGGAGTATTTATCAGCATGGCCAACCTCACTCTGACACGTCGAGATAGCTACTTAGAATTTTTATGTGGTGGAGTAAAGCCAGATACCTTGACTGCCTTACGTACAGCACCAGTCCATCTTAACTCTCTGTTTCCAGACAGTTTGCTGGTCAAGGCTGAAGATGAAATTTCCCTTAGTGAGGAGAGGCGTTCTTCTGGCAGCTCCATAGGAAACCAGGACGTTTTCACCCTTACGTTTCCTCAAATGGCAGATCAACACAACAACCGGACCGGAAGCCCACTACACCGACCTGGAAACAAATTAGAGACCAGCAAATTGTTCAGAAAGGTCATGGTAAAGCCTCAAACTTCACCCAAAAGCCTGCCAAGGGGTTCAAGAAGCATAAATGACAATTACTGTGTTTTAAATGTAGCCAGAGTGAAGAACTCTGTTTATGTATCCAGCAAGAGGAAAGATATGAACCCTTCACTAGTGACAAGCAAGAGCGAGACTGTATTTTTACTTGTAAACTCTTTTGTTGCAAATGTTCATTCTGTCACAGGGTTGCCACAAAAGAAAGGTGTAAATCCGAATTATTGTTACAATCATACAGAAATAAAGCATGTGAACGATGTTTCCTGTGTAGGGCACTTGAGTTCTGCAAATACTGTCACAAATGTCCCAACTGTTGTCATAAATCCACCTGTAGGGGCAAGACTACAGCAATTTTGGGAGAAATGGGAGGCTCTGGGTTCGAGTCCAAAAGTAGTCATAATACTGAGAGAGGGTTACACCCTTCCCTTCTGGTTCAGACCCAATCTATCCAGGTCACCAACTGTCATAAGCAACTATGTCAACCCACAAAGACAGTCCCACCTTCTGGAGGCACTGTATCAGCTGACAAACAAAAATGCAGTCGAACCAGTAGCAAACCAACACTCACTGGGTTTTTACAACCGGCTATTTTTGGTACCCAAACACAACAACCGGTGGAGACCCATCCTGGACCTGAGCACTCTGAACAGCTTCCTAAACACAGAGTCGTTCAAAATGGAGACCCCAGAGACAATAAGGACCTCCCTTCAGATAGGGGAGTGGGTCACTTCCATAGACTTCAAGGAATAACCGATGCATACTTCCACATACCAATCCACAGTCTGTCCAGGAAGTACATGAGTTTTCACATCCAGGGTCAGTCCTACCAGTTCAAAGCCCTACCCTTTGGTCTGTCCACAGCACCTATGGAGTTCACAGTGATGGCCAAAGAGGTCAAACTGATGGCCTTACAGAGGGGTATAAGAATCCACCAGTACCTAGACGACTGGTTGGTGAGAGCCACGTCCTATTATTATTATTATTATTATTATGTATTTATACTCAGCGCAATATCTCCATATACTACAGGACTCAAAGCGCTATTTAACCAATCCGACTGTACAGGTACAGCCCCAATTCACAAGTAACTCACATTCCCCTAACTGGAAGATAGAGGCTCAAGGATGACCATTTATCAACGTCCTTGAGGTTCTTTAACCTGCCACTGGGGATAGGACCCAATGACAGAGGACCGCCATTTTAAGTGGTCATCCGAGCCACTATGTATCTGCCTGTACCTGGGATTGAACCCACGTCCTCTGAGTTCCTAGACAAGTGTGTTACCCGCTAGGCCACAGTGGCAGATAAAATTGTCTCCAGCATACACAAACCTTGGTAGCTCTCTGTCGAGAACTAGGGTGGCTGGTGAATGAGGAGAAACAGACCAAAACAGGTCTTCAACTTCTTAGGTTACCAGTTCGATCTCAGGGAGGGCAAGGTCAGACGCACACCAGAACGTTGGCAGACCTGAACAGACAAGATATTGTCAATCCTGTCCGGTGTGTCCGGTCCGACAGTTTATGTCCCATAGGACTTCTGACAGCCACAGAAAAACAAGTCCACCTAGGTCAACTTCACATGAGACCCATACAGTGGCACTTGAAAAACAACTGGAGGGTATCAGAATCACTAAAAAGTTGATACCTGTTCCCAGGTCGTTCCACCCTCACTTAAAGTGGTGGCTGTAGGAAAGCAATGTTCTTCCAGGTCAACCATTACACCCACTAAAACATGCTCTGCAGATATTTACAGACACATCAAAAGAAGGGTGGGGCGCTCACTTAAACGAATGCACTGCAAGGGGAACCTGGTCAGTTTCAGAAAGCAAGTTGCACATAAATCACTTGGAGCTAAAGGCGGTCTTTCTGGCCTTAAAAGAGTTCCAACACCTCTGTTCAAATAACATAGTCCTGGTAGCCACAGACAACACAACAGTGGTTGCCTATATCAACAAAGAGGGGGGAGGGGGGTGAAGTCGGGCTCCCTGTGTGCCCTATTGTGGAGAATACTGTCCTGGTGCACCAGGAAGCAGGTAACTCTCAAAGCACGTCACATCCCCGGCCGGCTGAACGTGATAGCAGACAAGCTATCCAGGCTAGGCCAGACCATCCAGACGCAATGGTCCCTTCACCCAAAAGTGTTCAAAGCTATATGCTCCCGGGGGCACCAGCCACAGGTGGACCTGTTTACCACCAGATTCAACAACAAACTACCACAGTTTGTATCACTGGTTCCGGACCCCCCAGGCATGGGCAGTGGATGCACTCAGCCTGTCATGGTAAAATCTGGAGCCATACGCCTTTCCACCAGCAGCCATCTTGGGCAAAGTGGTGGAGAGGTTGCAGGACTACCCTTGCAACAGGATTATTAAGCGTCCCGCAAGGCTCCGCTTCAAGGCTCCGCTTCAGGCTCCGCCGGCTCCGCATTTTGTTTTCCTTATAACTCTGTAACCGTTAGGCGGATTCTTTTCAAATTTGGCAGGTTTAGGCAGTAGCCTTGGGGAATTTTTTTGAATATACTGCAGTGACATTTCAACCAATCAGAGAGGTCACATGACCAAAAATGTCTTTTTTCGATGGGGAAGCTTGTCCGGATGATAACTTGAAAGGAATTTTATCAATTCACCTGAAACTTGGCAAATACATTCATTGTATTAAAATCTGGAAATCATTAGATTTTGGCATTGATTGGTCAAGAAATGGCCGAGTAATTAATGATTAATTAATCATTACGAATTTTCCAAATAAGGAAAACAGAAAAATGCTTATATCTCGAAAACCGTGCTAGATAGAGTGATTTCGACGAAATTTTTGACCCACAGGGTATATCTGCGGAGTAGTTTTCCCATTTTTCAAAAAAAATTCTCTCGCCCAAAATGGCGGCCATTTTGAATTTTCGAAATTTTCGCAAAAATTGCAAAACACAAAAATGCTTATATCTCGAAAACTGTGCTAGATAGAGCGATTTCGACGAAATTTTTGACCCACAGGGTATCTCTGCAGAGTAGTTTTCCCAATTTTGAAAAAAATTTTGTCTCGCCAAAAATGGTGGCCATTTTGAATTTTCGAATTTTTCGCAAAAATTGCAAAACATAAAAATGCTTATATCTCGAAAACCCTGCAAGACAGAGCGATTTCGACGAAATTTTTGACCCACAGGGTATATCTGCAGAGTAGCCATGCCAAATTTCAAAAAAAAATTTCTCTCGCCCAAAATGGCGGCCATTTTGAATTTTCGAAATTTTCACAAAAATTGCAAAACACAAAAATGCTTATATCTCGAAAACCGTGCTAGACGAAATTTTTGACCCACAGGGTATCTCTCCAGAGTAGTTATCCCAATTTTGAAAAAATTTTTCTCTCGCCCAAAATGGCAGCCATTTTGAATTTTCGAAATTTTCGCAAAAATTGCAAAACACAAAAATGCTTATATCTCGAAAACCGTGCTAGATAGAGCGATTTCGACGAAATTTTTGACCCACAGGGTATCTCTCCAGAGTAGTTATCCCAATTTTGAAAAAAATTTTTGTCTCGCCAAAAATGGCGGAGATTTTGAATTTTCGAATTTTTCGCAAAAATTGCAAAACATAAAAATGCTTATATCTTGAAAACCCTGCAAGATAGAGCGATTTAGACGAAATTTTTGACCCACAGGGTATATCTACAGAGTAGCCATGCCAATTTTCAAAAAAAATTTGTCTCGCCAAAAATGGCGGCCATTTTGAATTTTCGAATTTTTCGCAAAAATTGCAAAACATAAAAATGCTTATATCTCGAAAACCGTGCTAGATAGAGCGATTTCGACGAAATTTTTGACCCACAGGGTATCTCTGCAGAGTAGCCATGCCAATTTTCAAAAAAAATTTTCTCTTGCCAAAAATGGCGGCCATTTTGAATTTTCGAATTTTTGCGCAAAAATTGCAAAACACAAAAATGCTAATATTTCGAAAACCGTGCTACATAGAGCGATTTCGACAAAAATTTTTATCTTCAGGGTATCTCTGCAGAGCAGCTATCCCAAAGAGCTTTCACTTGGTCAAGTTTCAGACCCATAGCTAATTGCTCACCTACTCAAAAAGAGTAAATGCGAATTACCTCTAAAAGTATTGCAGATGGCCAATTTTTCTCAAATAACTCATTCACCTACTTTTGGAAGAGCTTTCACTTGGTGAAGTTTCAGACCCATAGCTAATTACTCACCTACTCAAAATGAGTAAATGCTAATTATCTCAAAAACTATTGCGGATACCCAATTTTTATCAAATAACTCATTCATGTACTTTTGGGAGAGCTTTCACATGGTGAAGTTTCAGACCCGTAGATGATTACTCACCTACTCAAAATGAGTAAATGCGAATTATCTCTTAAAAGTATTGCAGATAGCCAATTTTTCTCAAATAACTCATTCACCTACTTTTGGAAGAGCTTTCACATGGTGAAGTTTCAGACCCATAGCTAATTACTCACCTACTCAAAATGAGTAAATGCGAATTATCTCTAAAAGTATTGCAGATAGCCAATTTTTCTCAAATAAATCATTCACCTACTTTTGAGAGAGCTTTCACTTGGTGAAGTTTCAGACCCATAGCTAATTACTCACCTACTCAAAATGAGTAAATACGAATTATCTCTAAAAGTATTGCAGATAGCAAATTTTTCTCAAATAACTCATTCACCTACTTTTGGGAGAGCTTTCACTTGGTGAAGTTTCAGACCCATAGCTAATTACTCACCTACTCAAAATGAGTAAATGCGAATTATCTCTAAAAGTATTGCAGATAGCCAATTTTTGTCAAATTGATCATTCACCTACTTTTGGGAGAGCTTTCACTTGGTGAAGTTTCAGACCCATAGCTAATTACTCACCTACTCAAAATGAGTAAATGCGAATTATCTCTAAAAGTATTGTAGATAGCCAATTTTTCTCAAATAACTCATTCATGTACTTTTGGGAGAGCTTTCACATGGTGAAGTTTCAGACCCATAGCTAATTACTCACCTACTCAAAATGAGTAAATGCGAATTATCTCTAAAAGTATTGCAGATAGCCAATTTTTCTCAAATAACTCATTCACCTACTTTTGGCAGAGCTTTCACTTGGTGAAGTTTCAGACCCATAGCTAATTACTCACCTACTGAAAATGAGTAAATGCGAATTATCTGTAAAAGTATTGCAGATAGCCAATTTTTCTCAAATAACTCATTCACCTACTTTTGGGAGAGCTTTCACTTGGTGAAGTTTCAGACCCATAGCTAATTACTCACCTACTCAAAATGAGTAAATGCGAATTATCTGTAAAAGTATTGCAGATAGCCAATTTTTCTCAAATAACTCATTCACCTACTTTTGGGAGAGCTTTCACTCTGTGAAGTTTCAGACCCATAGCCAATTACTCACCTACTCAAAATGAGTAAATGCGAATTATCTCTAAAAGTATTGCAGATAGCCAATTTTTCTCAAATTAATCATTCACCTACTTTTGGGAGAGCTTTCACTTGGTGAAGTTTCAGACCCATAGCTAATTACTCACCTACTCAAAATGAGTAAATGCGAATTATCTCTAAAAGTATTGCAGATAGCCAATTTTTCTCAAATAACTCATTCACCTACTTTTGGGAGAGCTTTCACTTGGTGAAGTTTCAGACCCATAGCTAATTACTCACCTACTGAAAATGAGTAAATGCGAATTATCTCTAAAAGTATTTCAGATAGCCAATTTTTCTCAAATAACTCATTCACCTACTTTTGAGAGAGCTTTCACTTGGTGAAGTTTGAGACCCATAGCTAATTACTCACCTACTCAAAATGAGTAAATGCGAATTATCTCTAAAAGTATTGCAGATAGCCAATTTTTCTCAAATAACTCATTCACCTACTTTTGGGAGAGCTTTCACTCTGTGAAGTTTCAGACCCATAGCTATTTATTCACCTACTCAAAATGAGTAAATGCTAATTATCTGTAAAAGTATTGCGGATACCCAATTTTTATCAAATACTCATTCATCTACTTGTGGGAGAGCTTGCACTTGGTGAAGTTTCAGACCCATAGCTAATTACTCACCTACTCAAAATGAGTAAATGCGAATTATCTCTAAAAGTATTGCAGATAGCCAATTTTTCTCAAATAACTCATTCACCTACTTTTGGGAGAGCTTTCACTTGGTGAAGTTTCAGACCCATAGCTAATTACTCACCTACTGAAAATGAGTAAATGCGAATTATCTCTAAAAGTATTGCAGATAGCCAATTTTTCTCAAATAACTCATTCACCTACTTTTGGGAGAGCTTTCACTCTGTGAAGTTTCAGACCCATAGCT
Organism: Sabellastarte sp. h YS-2021; assembly: GCA_964017235.1. Classification (NCBI taxonomy): domain Eukaryota; kingdom Metazoa; phylum Annelida; class Polychaeta; order Sabellida; family Sabellidae; genus Sabellastarte; species Sabellastarte sp. h YS-2021. The sequence goes on from OZ024932.1 coordinate 85,369,871, forward strand.
ATTTATTCACCTACTCAAAATGAGTAAATGCTAATTATCTGTAAAAGTATTGCGGATACCCAATTTTTATCAAATACTCATTCATCTACTTGTGGGAGAGCTTGCACTTGGTGAAGTTTCAGACCCATAGCTAATTACTCACGTACTCAAAATGAGTAAATGCGAATTATCTCTAAAAGTATTGCAGATAGCCAATTTTTCTCAAATAACTCATTCACCTACTTTTGGGAGAGCTTTCACTTGGTGAAGTTTCAGACCCATAGATAATTATTCACCTACTCAAAATGAGTAAATGTGAATTATCTCTTAATAGTATTGCAGATAGCCAATTTTTCTCAAATAACTCATTCACCTACTTTTGGAAGAGCTTTCACACACGAAAATGAAAAATTGTGAATATCTCGGAAAAGCTATTTCTTCTGATTTAATGCTTCGCGGGAGATACACACCGCGGCAGTGGTCTTGACAAAAATTTTTGTCTCCCCAAAAATGGTGGCCATTTTGAATTTTCAAAGTTTTTGCAAAACACAAAAATGCTTATATCTCGAAAACCGTGCTATATGGAGCGAACTCAACAAAATTTTGGACCTGCTGGGTATCTCTGCAGAGTAGTCATGCCAATTTTCAAAATATTTTTGTCTCGCCAAATATAGCGGACATTTTAAATTTTTTTATTTTTTGCAAAACACAAAAATGCTTATATCTTGAAAACCGTGCTAGATAGAGCAGACTGCGCTGACTTTGGTTGCCACAACAGTATAAGGCTAGAAACGAAGCATTTTCTTAATACTTTAGCACTCACCTTTATATCCTTTTCGGGATGCTTTGTTTTTGCTATGCAAAAACATTATCTTTTTTTTTTGCGAGCGATCCTCTAGTTCTGATTGCCCCAGGGTGGCCCAACATGCCCTGGTTTTGGGATCTAGTGGCAATGTCCAGTCAGATCCCCCTGTGTCTGCCCAACCTGCCCAATCTGGTGTCCCAACCATTTAACCAGACCCTGCACAGGAACTTGTCAAACCTGAACCTACATGCCTGACTCCTAGAGCCACAGCAATCATGGAGCAGGGGTTCTCTGAGGCAGTGGCAGCACAAATTGAGGCTCCTCAGAGAGGATCAACCAGATCTGTCTATGAGGCAAAGTGGACCATTTTTACAAAGTGGTACCTCAGTAATCAGGTGGACTTCAGGGCACCACCTCTGAAAGCCATAGCTGACTTCCTGCTGCACTTATTTCAGGACAGGAAGTTACAACCAAGTACCATTGGTGGATACAGATCAGCCATTGCTGACAAGTTGGGCAACTCCACCATTAATGTCAGCAAAGATGAGAATCTCACCCGTCTCTTGGATGGTTTCCATAGAGACAGGCCCAAGGGCAGGAGGAGTATACCCTCCGTGAACCTGTCCCAGGTATTACACCAGCTGACTAAGGCTCCCTTTGAACCCTTAAAAGAGGCCTCACTAAAACACTTGAACTTCAAGACTGTTTTTCTGTTGGCCCTGGGTTCTGGTAAACGCAGGAGTGAGATCCATGCTTGGCTTCACAAGAATATCAGACACCAGTGAGACTGGTCTAAGTTGCCCTTGTACCCTTCACCCAGCTTTCTATCCAAGAATCAGCTGGCTAAGGAGGGCCCAGATAGTCTGGCTCTAGTGGTCATACCAGCCCTGGCCCCCACTTTGGATAAGTCACTCAAAGGTGACAGGTCTTTGTGTCCACTCAGAGCCCTTGGGTATTACTTGGACAGGACCTCAGATCTTAGGCAGAACAAGGAGTTGGTCTTTGCCTCCTTCAAGAAAGGTTTTGATAAAGACATCTCACCTGCCACCATGTTATCCTTTGTTATGAGCTCTCTGATCAGGAGGCCCTCACATTACATCAGGTCAAAGCCCATGATGTCAGGGCCTTTGCTGCATCTAAGGCCTTCCAGTCGGGGGTCTCCTTAGAGCAGATTTTGTCAGCCTGTCACTGGAAATCCCATAACACCTTCACACACTGTGACCTTCACACACTGTGACTTGCTTCCTTTGGGAAGTTTATTTCTTATTGGATTGAAGTCAACCCTCTCTTCCTATTTTCAGAGCAGGTCTGAGAAACAAGGGGGGGGGGGGGGGGGGGGGGGGGGCAACCATGGACTTCCGGGTAACCGGTTAGTCTCAGCCGACCTTGACCCTTGAGGTCATCCGACCCAAGGTCAAAATGGGCCTTTTCAATTGTTGTTATTTTATGTATGTCCCTAGCAGCTTATCCACCTACCAAGTGGTAGTTATTCAGCAATTGCCCATTGGATAGGATGTATTAACACAATAAAATTGCAAATATAATAAGTAAATTTAATTTTTATAAGTTAATACCCTATCCAATGGACAGGAAAGGCCCATCCATCCGGCCCCGCTATCAGCTTTCTAGGGGTCTTAATAGGATTAGACACGAAAAAGATGCTATGACGTCATTATGACAAGACAGGAAATGATATACCTTGCGCCACCTGGCGAATGCACACTCTGTGACCGGTCCTGCTGGTAGTTTTTCTGACGTTTGGCAGGACAGGTCGCGCCGATCGGTAAACTAATTGTCCATTGGATAGGGTATTAACTTATAAAAATTTAATTTACTTATTAAATTTGCAATTTTGTTGTTGTCCCATGACACCATGGCTTTATGATGCACACTCTGTGACCGGTCCTGCTGGTAGTTTTGCAGGACGTCTTTTTCTGACGTTTGGCGGGACAGGTCGCGCCGATCGGTAAACTAATTGTCCATTGGATAGGGTATTGACTTATAAAAATTTAATTTACTTATTAAATTTGCAATTTTGTTGTTGTCCCATGACACCATGGCTTTATGATGCACACTCTGTGACCGGTCCTGCTGGTAGTTTTACAGGACGTCTTTTTCTGACGTTTGGCGGGACAGGTCGCGCCGACCGGTAAAGTAATTGTCCATTGGATAGGGTATTAACTTATAAAAATTTAATTTACTTATTAAATTTGCAATTTTGTTGTTGTCCCACGACACCATGGCTTTATGATGTATATGTCATGGTAGAAAGTCCAATCTAGTAGAATTTGAAATTCTACCGGTAGAAAGTCCAATTGGAGTTTCTACTGTTAGAAACTCCAATCTAGGAGATTTGGGTATTGCTCTGGGGTATTAGAAGCATATTAGAAGTTATTTGTTTCTGAGAAATATTTTGAAAAATTTTAATCCAGAGCACCTGTAAATTGATTCATTGGCATTTGACATTGAAACTCCACAATAACTGTATTTACTTGCCCTTTGTTTATGAAATCTTTTTGGCTTCAAAACAGGAATTAAAATTTAAGAAAAAAAACTGTTATATTGGTCACAAATATAAACAAATTTCCATTCACTAAAAAATTCAAATTGAAATTTATTTGTTATAATGTATACAGCAGTAGATGTTTTTAATAGCATGAAAAGCCCCGTGGATCACCAAACATTTTTTCCACGTTAGAGTAGTATGTATATGGATCATGGCATCATGAAAATAAATCAACTTGTAACATAATTATCTACAAATAAGGATAATGGTCGCACATATTATTGCCTGCCAAATGCCTTACTGGTATTCGGCAATAAGTAGATGATTGGAAATTGGCCCAATATACCTGGGCCAAAAAGGATTGGCAGTTGCAGTGGAAAGAGCGAGTAAGTGTAACTGGACAATAGGGGATTATTGTTTAATCATGGCTTCTCAATAAAATGTAAGAATCATTTTGTGAAGTACAGTGCATCCGGTGGATACTATGGATTTGACTTCGTTACGCCTACACTGCCGCTGCAGTGTGTAGAGAGATTTCACCTTTTTACCGCTCTAACGAAAAAAATATTATAGCTAGCCTTCTCAATTTTGCAGGATATATTCATAGCCATAAAATCTTGCCTGGGAATATTTTTGGCCTCATTTTGAAAAAACAAGATGGCTGCCACGGTCGTTTTTCGACTTTAAACAAGGACGTTTGGTGGCCCTCTAGAGCAAAGGGTATTATAGGTAGAGATCTCAAATTCGCAGGATATGTTCCTCATTATAAAATCTTGACTGGGAATATTTTTGGCCTCATTTTGAAAAACAAGATGGCCGCCACAGGCGTTTCTTTGCAGTCATGAAAAGTGCTTATATCTCCCTTATTATCGGTCCTAGAGGTTTGGGATGGTAAACCAACCTATAGGAAATCATCGGCTGGGAATCTTTTGGTGTGCTCAGATTTGACCTTGAACCCCTCCTTCAAGGTCAAACGAGCACAGCCAAACTTAAAAGTGCTTATAACTCGCTTATTATTGGTCCTAGAGGTTTGGGATGGTAAACCAACCTATAGGAAATCATGGGCTGGGAATCTTTTGGTGTGGTCGGATTTGACCTTGGACCCCTCCTTCAAGGTCAGACGGGGATAGCCAAGCTTAAATGTGCTTATAGCGTGCTTATTATTGGTCCTAGAGGTTTAGGATGGTAAACCAACCCATAGGAAATCATGGGCTGGGAATCTTTTGGTGTGGTCGGATTTGACCTTGGACCCCTCCTTCAAGGTCAAACGAGCATAGCCAAACTTAAAGTGCTTATAACTCACTTATTATTGGTCCTAGAGGTTTGGGATGGTAAACCAACATATAGGAAATCATGGGCTGGGAATCTATTGCTGTGGTCTGATTAAGCGTCCCTTGCGGGACGCTTGTTTGTGTATGGGAGACCTTCAGGCTCCGCCGGCTCCGCATTTTGTTTTCCTTATAACTCTGTAACCGTTAGGCGGATTCAAATTTGGCAGGTTTAGGCAGTAGCCTTGGAGAATTTTTTTGAATATGCTGCAGTGACATTTCAACCAATCAGAGAGGTCACATGACCAAAAATGTCTTTTTTCGATGGGAAAGCTTGTCCGGATGATAACTTGAAAGGAATTTTATCAATTCACCTGAAACTTGGCAAATACATTCATTCTATTAAAATCTGGAAATCATTAGATTTTGGCATTGATTGGTTAAGAAATGGCCGAGTAATTAATGATTAATTAATCATTATGAATTTTCCAAATAAGGAAAACACAAAGATGCTTATATCTCGAAAACCCTGCTAGATAGAGCGATTTCAACGAAATTTTTGACCCACAGGGTATCTCTGCAGAGTAGCCATGCCAATTTTCAAAAAAAGTTTGTCTCGCCAAAAATGGCGGCCATTTTGAATTTTCAAATTTTTTGCAAACATTGCAAAACATAAAAATGCTTATATCTTGAAAACCCTGCTAGATAGAGCGATTTCGACGAAATATTTGACCCACAGGGTATCTCTGCAGAGTAGCCATGCCAATTTTCTAAAAAATTTTGTCTTGCCAAAAATGGTGGCCATTTTTAATTTTCGAATTTTTGCGCAAAAATTGCAAAACACAAAAATGCTAATATCTCGAAAACCGTGCTACATAGAGCGATTTCGACGATATTTTTGATCTTCAGGGTATCTCTGCAGAGCAGCTATCCCAAAGATGTTTCACTTGGTGAAGTTTCAGACCCGTAGCTAATTATTCACCTACTCTAAATGAGTAAATGCTAATTATCTCTGAAACTATTGCGGATACCCAATTTTTATCAAATAACTCATTCATGTACTTTTGGGAGAGCTTTCACATGGTGAAGTTTCAGACCCGTAGATTACTCACCTACTCAAAATGAGTAAATGCGAATTATCTCTTAAAAGTATTGCAGATAGCCAATTTTTCTCAAATAACTCATTCACCTACTTTTGGGAGAGCTTTCACTTGGTGAAGTTTCAGACCCATAGCTAATTACTCCCCTACTCAAAATGAGTAAATGCTAATTATCTCTAAAAGTATTGCGGATACCCAATTTTTATCAAATAACTCATTCATGTACTTTTGGGAGAGGTTTCACATGGTGAAGTTTCAAACCCGTAGATAATTATTCACCTACTCAAAATGAGTAAATGCTAATTATCTGTAAAAGTATTGCGGATACCCAATTTTTATCAAATACTCATTCAGCTACTTGTGGGAGAGCTTTCACATGGTGAAGTTTCAGACCCATAGCTAATTACTCACCTACTCAAAATGAGTAAATGCGAATTATCTCTAAAAGTATTGCAGATAGCCAATTTTTCTCAAATAACTCATTCACCTACTTTTGAGAGAGCTTTCACTTGGTGAAGTTTCAGACCCATAGCAAATTATTCACCTACTCAAAATGACTAAATGTGAATTATCTCTAAAAGTATTGCGGATACCCAATTTTTATCAAATAACTCATTCATCTACTTTTGGGAGAACTTTCACTTGATGAAGTTCCAGACCCGTAGGTAATTACTCACCTACTCAAAAGGAGTAAATGTGAATTATCTCTTAATAGTATTGCAGATAGCCAATTTTTCTCAAATAACTCATTCACCTACTTTTGGAAGAGCTTTCACACACGAAAATGATAAATTGTGAATATCTCGGAAAAGCTATTTCTTCTCCTTTAATACTCGGCGGGAGATACACACCGCGGCAGTGGTCTTGTCAAAAATTTTTGTCTCACCAAAAATGGTGGCCATTTTGAATTTTCAAAGTTTTTGCAAAACACAAAAATGCTTATATCTCGAAAACCGTACTAGATGGAGTGAACTCAACAAAATTTTTGACCTGCTGGGTATCTGCAGAGTAGCCATGCCAATTTTCAAAATATTTTTGTCTCGCCAAATATAGCGGACATTTTGAATTTTCGAATTTTTTGCAAAACACAAAAATGCTTATATCTTGAAAACCATGCTAGATAGAGCAGACTGCGCTGACTTTGGTTGCCACAACAGTATAAGGCTAGAAACGAAGCATTTTCTTAATACTTTAGCACTCACCTTTATATCCTTTTCGGGACGCTTTGTTTTTGCTATGCAAAAACATTATCTTTTTTTTTGCGAGCGATCCTCTAGTTTGACCTTGGACCCCTCCTTCAAGGTCAAACGAGGATAGTACACAAAATCATGTGCTGGGAATCTATTGCTGTGGTCGGATTTGACCTTGGACCCTCCATCAAGGTCAAACGAGGATAGCCAAACTTAAAAGTGCTTATAACTCGCTTATTATTGGTCTTAGAGCTTTGGAATGGTAAACCAAAATCTAGGAAATCATGGGCTGGGAATCTTTTGGTGTGATCGGATTTGACCTTTAGCCCCTCTTTCAAGGTCAAATGAGGATTGCCAAAATTAGTGTTTATATCTTGCTTATTCGTATTCCTAGAGGTTTGCAGTGTCACACCAACCTATAGGAAATCATGGGCTAAGAATCTTTTGATATGGTCCGATTTCACCTTGGGCTTCTGCTTCAAGGTTAAGCGATGTTAGAATGGCTTTGGTGAGTTTTCTTCTGGTGGATACAATTTGCATCGGTTCTCCGATGCGATAGGTCTAGTTTTTATTTGTATTTTTTAGCATAATACGCCAACTGTCTACTAGGTCAAATGATTACACAAGTGTCAATCCATATTCATGTGAAATGAGTCCAAAGCAACATATTAAAATTGTGGTTGCACATTCACTCACAGATAAAAGTATTCACCTTTTTGCATATTTTTCTTATCATATATGAACATACATGCATGGGATAAACCCCATTGATTTGCCCATGTCAGTCTTTTTACTAAAATTTCTGGTACTTGCATAAATTTTCATTTAAGGTCCCAGCTCACTGACAGTAGATGCTATTGCTAAGCATGATGCAGCTCAGGAATCTGAAGAAATGTCAATGGGAGATGCCTGCTCAGACACACAGAGTGTGGCAAAAACATTTAACACCTGGGCCACAAACTGGACTGAGTGTACCAATACCACATTCAGTAAAGTGCACAGGTACTGGACCTCAAGCAGTGCACAACACAAAGAGGTGAGACACTGTGTGTTCTTTTGAAGATTGTTGAGTGTGTTTTAAATTGCTTAAACAAGTTTTAATAGTTTGATTCACCAGGGCAACAGCCCCCAACGAGTAATGCAAGCTTCATGTACAGGCAAATATTCTGTTGACTGGAAACTCATTAACATTCATTTCAAAGTGCAACCCTCTGTTTCAAAAAGTAGGGTTGTGATAGGGTATGCAGGTACTCAAAAACTGACTAAATGTTGAGAAATTGGGTACACACTAGTGTTGGTATTGTTTATCAATTGAAATATTTATCAATTCTTGCAAAATATGCTGATATCGATAATGCAGGGTACAATGTCAATATTGGAACATAGTACTAAATATATGCACCTCTTCTGTCTTCCATTAATATAAAGTACAAAATTTGAAAATTATATTGATTTTCATGTCATATTTGGTAGGGATGGGTCGGTAGGCCTGGTATCTCGGTATCGAGACCATTTTACTGAAATACCGTGATGAGATTTTACAGCTGCCACTTCGCTTGTCAACATATATAATGGAAGGAAGAGTTAAAATATCAGAAACATACCCAAAATCTGAAGAAGTTATAAGCTTTTGTCCCCATTTTTTATGCATTTTCAGACTTTATACAGTACTAGTGATTACGGTGAGCAGAACTGCCATGTTTTGGTTACAACACTTTGTAACCTCAATCTTGCTTGTCAACTCATATGATTGAAGGGAAACTTAAAATATTGAGGACAAACAAGAAATGTGAAGAAATTGTAAGCTGTTATCTCATATTTCGTGTAGTTGGCCACTTTTATTGCGATGTCGTGAAGAGGAAACATCCATGTTTGTTTGCCTTTGTTTGGGGTGTACTAAAACATAGAGTCCCGGAATCGGTACGGTTTTGCATTGGCTACCTCCCAATGTACACAGTTTTGATACCGACCCATCCCTAATTTTCGGTAACTTTTACTTGAAGTTTTCCCGGAAGTAAAATTTTTCTTCAAAGTCCCCTCTTAACCACAGATCTTATTTATTATTGTATATTATTCTTGTTAAATGATAGTTTAAGAAATATAATGTAAAAATATCGATAACTTTCAACAATATGTTGGATATTTCTAAAAGAAAGTGTTTTCGTGAATAATATAACCATTTCTGTGCATGCACGATGGCGTAGAAACAGATAAAAAGAGAGGAAGATGAAAAATTTCATGCTGGAAAATTTCACGGGGCACTGGAACTGCCATATTTGTTTCTGTTTCGGGACACTACTTAACCTCATGAAAGAGTTCAGAAGTTTTCCTTGGAAAGCATCTCATGCCCCGATATTTCAATATTGATCAATACGGAAGGTAAAATATGGTTTGATATCGATATATATATATTTATTTGATACCAACACTAGTACCCACTGTGACACCAGCTGCTTAATCATCCATTTTGTCTGACCAATCGTCGCCCAGAATCAACTTTTTCAATCAATCCATCCGGTAAAAATTAACGGTGTTTCGAGATTTAGAATCTACCAAAAGGACCCACTTTGTGTAATTATGGTGGTAGACATGAACAATTCGAAATGCATGACAAGCTTTGTTGATTTATTAAGTAAAAAATCGTAAAATATATGAAAAATATGTGGATATTGAGATAAATCAGGAAAGGTAAGATTTAAAGTGAATAGTCGATCATTAGAAAATGTTAATGACTGACTGTAATTGTACACTGTCACTGACGATTAATCGAGCACATGTCTAATCGTCCACCCACTACTATTTGCATAAATAATATGGGTGAAACATGACGCTCAACCAGACTTGTCAACCAAATATTTGCTTTTAAGTCATTTTCTTAATTTTTCTAAGACATGCGTACCCAGATTGGTGTTTGCTCTCACAATGCAAGTAACTGGCCCCATTTTTTGCTGAAGTCACACCCAACCAAAAAAAAACAAAAAAAACAGGAAAGTTAATTTCCATTTATTGGCTACTCTATCAAAACTGTTCAAATCTTAGTTTTACTTGACTTTAGATGCATTATCTAAGTAAGCACCATCTTATTTGTAACACATTTAAGTTGCTGTGTTGTTTTATTGTTGTTGTTTTTTTCATTTTGTCTTTGAATTTAATTACAGTTTTGTAATATATTAGATTTTAGCTGTGCTTGCTGCGGTTACTGAAGTCATCAAAGAAAAGGGGGGTACAGAATCAGAAACAGACTACTTTGCTGCTTTGGTAATACCCTTGACTTAAATTAACCGCATGGGTAGGGCTGAGATTTTTGGTTGCAAGGGTATTGTAATTGGATCTGCACGTTTGTTTTTCTGTCTGTCTCTATATATAACCGGGAAACTATACATTGGATCAGTGTCATAGTTTCATGCCAGGTAGTGTCTTCCCATGGCTCAATCACCTCGAAATGATTCAAATTCAGATCCACTGATCCAGACTAAGACCCCAGAAGATTTTTTCTTATTTGTCACATTATTTCATACTTATTGCACACAGAAAGGAAATGCATAGAAGAATATATACAAAAGATAATGAAGGTGTGTAGTTGGGGTCATTAAGTTGAAACCAATTAAAGGGGCAGAAATGAGAAGACAAAATCATGGTCACAGTGAGAGCCTCTTTCTAAATTTCATGCATCAAACAACTTGACCAAGGATGCATCTGTGGCCAGTCTTTCAGCCCTACCCATGAGCAGGGGTGTGTGCTTTCTCAGGCACTATACATGAAATGCTGCAAAGGTTGTATGTGCATAAATATTTGGATTAATTTTTGTGTAATAGATTAAAATATTTGGTGTTTGTAATATTCTTTGAGTTTATTTACTTTTTCATATATTTTGACTGATGAAAGAGTTATTTCAGCACTCATGTTTACTATATCTTTAACAGACAACTGTTGAGACATGTAAGCATGTCTTATGTGATTATTAAACATCCCGCGAGGGACGCTTGTTTGTATATGGGAGAAGCGACTCTGCTGGATCTGCATTTTCTTTTCTCAATAGCTTCGCAGCCATAAGGCAGATTCTTTTTATGTTTGGCCGGTGTATGCAGTAGCCCTGGGAAATTTTTCTGAATATGCTGCAATGACATTTTCACCAATCAGAGAGGTCACATGACCAAAAATGCGGTTTTTTTGGAAGTGTGTCCTTGTCCGGATGATAACTTACGAAGCATTATATCTATCCACCTGAAATTAAGCAAATAATTTCTTTATATAAGGATCTGGGCGACATTAAATTTTGGCAGGGATAGGTTAAGAAATGACTGAGTTATTGATGATTAATTAAGCATTAACAATTTTCTTAAGGAGTAAAACACAAAACTGCTTGTATCTCCTAAACCGTATGAGATAGAGTGATTTCGTCAAAATTTTCGACCCACAGGGTACCTAATCAAACTACTAGCTCGAATTTTCCAAAAAAATTTCTCCTCCCCAAAAATGGGGGTCATATTTAATTTTCGAATTTTTGAAAAAAAAGCAAAACACAAAATTGGAAATATAGGCTCATAAGGTACACCTGTAAAACAATAGTGATATATGAGTACTTTTTGAAACCATTTTCTTCATAAAATAAAAATTTACTAGTGGAATTTCGGCAAATTTTTTGACCCACAGGGTATCTGTGAAGACTAGCCTTTCCAAGTTTCAACGAATATTTCACTCGCCGAAAACTTTCTTACACAAGTAAGCTGCCATTATTTCTCCTTTTCGGGAGGCTTTGTTTTTGCCATGCAAAAACAATCGCTTTGTTTTGCAAGCGATCCTCTACTCTTTTTTTACATTATAAGGACTATATATTGTTAAATTATTTCAATGGAAGTTCTTTCTGTAACTTAAGATGACTACCCTGGAAACAGTTGAAGAGGAGAAGTCTGTAGGAGCAGTGGGTTACCTCCTTAGTGTGGTCATTAAGAGGTAAGCTTTGGCATAGATCAGCATAGAGATTCATCAGCCAGTAGACTGTTATTGGTGTCAGTAAAAACCTACTGCTTCCTGTTTACTAGTGTAGCAGCAGCTAATGAAATGCCAGCATTTGTAAGGTCAAGGAGGTCTGCAACTTTTAATAATAAAAATTTGCAATTTCCTCTTGCATGCTTAAAAATGATATTGTTTTCTTTGTGGGCACAAAGTATACCTATCATATTGGATATACACTTAAAATTATCAGTCCTGATCAATTAAAAATGTTGAGGATCTGTGGTAACCCTTAAAGTGGTTAATATACTTAAAAGTTATTCTAATCTGGATACGATTTCAAAATATAGCTAAGTTGTCTTTATAGTTTTGAAACTTTTGCTGTAGAAATTGTCACGACATGTATTTTGATACAATTTTTGTGGTTTATTTGTCAGAAATGGTTCAACTACTGAAAAACCGGGCCTATGCAAAGGTCTTTATATACTAAACAGATATAACATATGACTGATATCAGTAAAATATTGTTCAGTAAAAGTGAAGTGACTGCAACATCCAATAGTACATACTAAGAATATGGAATACTTTATTAATCTAGAATGGAGAATCTGTTGTTTGAACAACAGAGATGTGAGTTGATAACATGTTTACTTTAGAATAAGGCTGTAATATGTCACCAAGTTACCCAAAATAGTCCGAATGTGTTGAGAGACTAAGTACAAAGTAGTGAAGCAAGTAACCAAAAAACTAATAAGATGTAGTTTAAATCAATAAACTGGTTGGATAAGCATTAGTATGCAGTCAGATTTCTGTACCTCGTATTAGTTTTTTATAACTTTTTCCTTATTTTTACAGATATTTAATATTCTATTTTCATAGTGTTTGTTCACATCATCTGACATGTTTGCTAGTACCTCCAGTTGGTTATAATTAAAAACACAGTTTATTACAGTTTTATCTAACCAAGTCACAGCCTTAGTGTAGAGTAGAAAGTTGCACTCTTAACAGTGTGTAAAATTTACCATTGAGGAAATCACTTAAAATTAAGAGAAAAATAGGTAAACTTTGAGGAAATTATGAATCAAAAAAAGACAAATGGCCTCAATTGTTCACACAAATCACCAATTTGACCAGAATTTCCCAGACTTTTAAAGATATGTTAGAGGACATCCTTAGTCAGGAAACCAGGAAAACTGGATCAAAACTTTCACTGCATGTTAAATACAAGGAATTTGATAAGGATTGAAATTTCAGAGAAATTAGAGGGAAATTGTGAATTTATTTTTTGTCAGTACAATAACAGTAGAGAAAAAAGAGGTTCCTTAATTTAGAATTGTTTATTACTTTTTGTAAGAACTTGCCCAACCAGACAATCCAAAGATTTTATTTATTTATAATGTAAAACTGCTGTGATGTCAGAGAAAATGATTTAACATAAAGGGAACCTAAAGTGAATTTTAAAACTGAAGTTATATTCCTTACTCTACCATGGTGCAGAGTTGACGATAAAGGCTTTCAAGCATCCTTATTTTCTATTTGAAGCAAAAATTAAGCATCCTTTGCTTCCACTGAAAACAAGTTTTTTTTTCAGATATTCCAAAGGCTCTTAATGGCAAACACTCAGAAATGTGCCTGTTGTACTCTGTTGATTCCCACTGATGGAGTTCTGGAGGCTCATTGCCAACACTGTAGCACCTGTATTAACTCGTGCTGTTATACCTCTTTCACACTACAGGCGGTATCCCCCCATGGTTACCCTCGTATGCGGAAACGTCCCTGTCCTTGGATCACCGTCTGATGTCCATAGATGACCTTGTGAGTCAGTGGCAAACTGTCCATTACCTTGCGAGTCCTACAGAAGTTTTAAACTGTTTAAAATTTCCACCTCTGATTTTGCTACGGTGAGCATGCGCAGACAATTTCGCGCATGCACATATACATTTCTTAATACAGTAACCGAATGTAAGGTCCACGGTATACATAAGGTTGTGATTCGGTCTTCTTTCGGTGTAATACGGCGACATAAGGTAAGTTAAGGTATTGGTCGTTTCGCAGAAGATGAGTTAAGGTTAATGGAGGTTGCTTCACGGTGACCAACGTTTTTAGTACTTTCATCCGACTGTTATTGATGGTTAAAGTAAAACACAGTGTCCAATCAGAGGTCGTCTGCCTGTAGTGTGAACAACTCGGACAAAATGGGGCGACCTAGGGGGCGGTTCCACTGCCAAGAAAAACTTCTAGTCGCGGGACGACTGCCTGAAGTGTGAAAGGGGCATTATGCAAGCTTGCAATTTTTATTGAACGAACCTTCAAATACTGTGGTGTATGTCACTTTTCTAACCTCATATATTTGATTTTCAGGGTGCCAGTCACTGTATTGCAGAGGTGTTTTTCTGAGCTGTCCAAGTGTTTCCTCAATGTCTTGTCCACCCATGCCAAGTCAGAGGGATGTTCTATCATCAAATCTGTACGTACAATAGACAATTTCACACCTCATTGGTTCATAGTTATATTTAAAGAAGTAGGTTACATGTCTTTGAAATTTAGGTATGAGGCTGTGACCTGTTTCATGGTTATTGGTGCCTTTGTCCCTGCCACAGTACCAATGATCTTTTTGACTTAGTTATAGGCGTTGTGACTAAGACTGGAACAATTAACCATGATATTAATTAAATGTAAGTTCACCAAACCACCAGGCAGCTCCCATACTGTTTTCTTAAGATTTACTCAACTTTATGCAACTCTGTAATCATCAATAGAATCAATTATGGCTCGATCATCGCTTTGAAAAATGGATGATTAATCGACCATGCTAAGTGGAGGTAATTCCCATAACTAGAAGCAGATATTGGACACAAACATGGAAAATGATTGGTGTAGTTCTACACTTATCTTGTGATTACAGGAATCTGTTGGAGGAAGTAATATGAAATTCACGTCAATGTGTGAAATTCAACCAATACCTAGCTTTCTAGATATTGCTAGGTATCTTAAATGTTTCAGATGCTGCTGTGTCTTGGTCAGTTGTTGAGGGTACAAGAACAGGCTATGTGGACAAACTCATCCACACTTCACATCTACAACACAGTTCTTGGGTTTGTCATCCACCCAAAGCCCAAAGTAAGACTTTGAAATGAAAATAATTTGCAATAATATTTCGTTTGTACACTCTGTTGTTCTGTTTTTGCAAAGAAACAAATATTGCAGGGAAATGGGTCATTGATTGTCAAAGTGTTTTATTTCAAGCCTTTAGATAAATACTGTAAATACAAAAGGCCAGTGTATCAAAATAATATAATTACACCAAATTTATCTTAAATAAAATAATGGTAAGCTTGAATACTTCAAATTTTTCAATGGGATTTGTTTGACAAAATAACAATTGTGAAAGATGCAAGGTACTGCGAACATTACATCACAATATTTTTTAGTTCAGATTACAAACTGTCTTAAGTATTTCTGTGTCCAGAAAATAGTAAATAACTTCATGCAAGAAGGATATGAGATATGGATTATGATTGTTCACACTAATTGCAGAGTTTAAACTGATGAAAAGTGAGATGTGTTTAACTTGAAAAAATTGTCCAGTAGAGTTATATCATGGTATATTCGGTTCAAGTAAATTGTCCTTGTGGTTTCAAATGGTCTGTTTAACTGTGAAGTAGTTTTTTCTGTGAGTGTTTTGTTTTCATTTGTAGGTACGTAAAGAGGCTCAGCATGCAGTGAGGTTGGTTCTGAAAGCCAGTACCTTCATGTTAGCAGACGGGGCTCCTCCCTACCACCCTGCAGTCTCAGCCACCGCCAAGTACTGCATTCAGCAGATAGAGCACAGTGGAGGTAGGTAAGGTCAAAATGTTATTAAAAGGGGAGTTGTCACTTATTTGATCAGATGTAAACCTTGGTACATGTGATTTAACCAGGTGGACACTACTCTTTTAAAGAACTGACAAAAAATGTTCATTGGCCACATTTTAATATTTCTGTGTCATTCTATTAAAGCTATAAAATCTGATCAGACTATGGCTTAATTATCAGAGTATACTCAACAAAAGCACTTGAAGAGTGCTTACCTCCACCACATCCACACCTCCAATATTGCTAATGAGGTAAATGATAAAAAAAGTCTAATATTCTTGAATATTCTTGAAAAAAAAGGTTGGTCCCTATCACTTCCAAAATTGAAACATCTGTTCCTTGTACCATTCTCATTATTTCCTGAAAAGTTCATCAAAATTTTTCAGTAACTTTTAGAGTTATTTTGCACACGCACACTGTCAAAAACATAACCTACTTCCCAAAGGTAATTTACACCTGCATGTAATATAAGGCATGAAGTCTGATAAGAATATGCATTATTAATGGAGAAACATACATATGTGAATAAGGCATCAAATGTTTGTAAATTATTCTTCATAGAAACCTACACCCATAGGAAATAAGACCTCAAATCCTGTCATAATATGTTTAATTTACAGAAAAATCATACCTGTATGTTACAAGACATCAGAGTGTCTCAGAATATTCTCAACCAAAAAACACACACCTATATGAAATGAAATCTCAAATATCTTGAAAATATGCTTAATTAACGGAAAACCTCACCCAGATGAAGTCAGTAACTTAGGCTGCTGTAACTATATTTTGTTTATTTAAAACTGACAAATGTCCAGTATGAGGGCAGTAAATAAAGCATTGTAGGATTTGTCTTTTTTTCTTTTTTTTTCTTTTTTTTTCTTTTTTTTTTTTTTTTGTTATGTCAGGTGATTATGTAACTGAAATATTATGACTTTGACGTATTTATGGCAGGTTCTGCAGATTCCTCATCCGGCCTCCATGTCTTGGGATTACTGCAGCACATCCTTGGTCACTTCCCTAAAAACAGCTTGAAGTCCACATGTGAGACCATCCTTAGAGTTATGACCCTGGCTAATGTGGTAAGTGCAGCTTAAAAAAACATATTCAGTACCATTATCTCAAGTTTTTGGAGTACAAGTAGTTTTTTTTCTTTAATTATATAATAATATTGATAGCTTTGATTTCAGTTTTACTTCAGTCTAAAATAATTTCAGTTAGTAGTTAATAAATTTAAGAGTCATGATAGTTCAAGAGATAATTAATAGGTGTTCACATTTTTGTGAAATTCTACTTTTTATAGAATAATACCTGATTATAGGACATTCAACTAAGTTATGTGAGTCAGATAGGCCTGCTAACAGGAAGTAAACCATTGAAAACACAACATGCAAATTCTACACAATGAAAATGCTTTGTTTTGTCAGATTTCTGCCAGACCTGATCAGCTACTAGCCAACATAATATATAACATTGGATGCAATGCCAATCTGTTGATCTGTTGAAGGGAAGCCTTATATAGCTTTAGTGATGTGTACTGGTTGAGATTTTGTATATATTATTACTTGTACAATGCAGCTACATATAACTTATATACAAAATTCAGACATATACACAATATATATATATAACTCTTATGCTCTTTTCACTGCAGATTGTGAGCTCTGTTGCCATGAAGACACTTCATGGGATGTTTTTATCGCTACCCAAATCGACGAGCCTCTCTGCAGAACTAAATGCTCAGATTATAACAGTGAGTACAAACATTATCTTTGGGAAAACAAAAAAAATTAAGCCTTGATTAAAAACCTTTCAATAAATTGATAGACAAATTAAAATGCTTTTGATCTTTGTTCTGCAAACAGTGATCTATTAGGGTTGCCTCATCATTACATCCTCTGCACCAATTCACCCTGTATGGGAACTTAATACAATTTGGATTGTTGCAAGAGTTTTTCAACAAAATATTTTTCATCAATCAAACTTTATGTTTAGATATGGATGAATTAATGGACATAAAACATGTAGTAGCCACCCAGACACAAGTTTATATATGGCATACTCTCATTTCACATTTGTAACAAACTTGTCAATGTACCATAACATTTTATTTAATGTAGTGTTTATTCTGTAAAATTCAAATAAGTCTGTGTATTATATATTGAATGATGTCTTTTATATTCTCTGCCTCTAATTTGATAAGCAGAATATCATTTGACAGTATATCATATTTCCAAAAGAATGGTAATTACAAGTGGTTCATAATCTAATGATTTCTCTCAAAAAAATTTCCAGAGAAAAAAAATAACATTTTTACAATGAGAGTGTGGTGACTGTTTTAACTGTTAACAGTACATCAGTTAACAGTTTTAATCAATCCAGGTATCCTTCTTGAACCAGAATCCGGTCCATTCCACTTTCCGGTCTGAACGGTTTTAAAGTCAGATGTATGCATGTTTTGTACAAAATATTAAAAGGAACTGTATATTCTTATGATAGAAGTGTTTTTTGTTATACAAACGATATTTTGGAACAAGAAAAATGCACTAAAATGTTTCAAAAGTGACGGCTAAATGATATTGTCCAATTTTTGTAATAGACTGGAAATAGGCACAACAATCATATATAGGTGGCAGTAGTTTATAAATACTTGTCAAAGAATAAAGTATTTACTTTGAGTATAATAAGAAAATGATGTGTTAATCTTTCAAGGTTAACTATTGGATGTCTATAACTGTTTCTCAACATGATATTTTATTTGCATAGAATAAAGACTGTTTATCACTAGAACTTACGCTATCCATAATGGTTTCGTCTAGTTAATACAAATATTAACTTATAACTTCAAAACACAGTACTTTGTGATATTGGGACTATCAGTGGTTACTTCTTCCACAGACTCTACAGTATAAGTTTTCCAAGAAAACTAAATCATTTTCACAATTATACCACAAAAACAAACTTGTTAAAGTCTCTAGCAATGGAGAACCACTTGTTTCAGGCTCTGTATGACTACCAGCCTGGTGAGATGGACAGTCAGCCTCTTGCAGCATGGATGGCAGTGATGGAACGAGCTCACTACAACCTGCACAGGTATACAGTGAACCTGCCACTGCTTGTCACCTCCAACTTACTTCAAGTACCAAGTACACATGGACAAATGTCAAAGTTAAGGTTTTACATCCCATTCAACAATCAGAGTCATATTGAGATAGGTCCTCAGCATTGCCACTGGTCAGAGCTGAACCCACACATAGGTGACAGGAACTAGGTGCCAAATTTGCAAACCACTACACTACTGAGGACCTTGTTTTTTTACGGTTACAATATTTTTCATATCCACAATTGCTGATATTCTATTTAGATCTCCAAAACGTACACATCGCAGCTCCTGTATTTCCTGGTGAAACACACATAGGTAGCATTGATCCTATTATAATTTTGGCGTCATTATGTCAGGGTTTAAGTATTTTGGTTATAGGTAAATTCTGTATGCAAAATACCAAAAACTTATAACCATGGGATGAAAGTGATAAAATGCATGATCACACAGTTTGTATGTAAGATGTATCACATCCGTGGTTTTGTTATTCCAATGCATTGATTCACTATTTCAATCAACACTGAACTGAAATTTTTGTTGAAAGAAATTTAAAGATTTCTGGTTTGGCAGTGTAGCTTGTTCCATAAAAATTTTAATTCCAGGCAGTTTATTCACCAAGTGGAAAATGAAAACTCTTGTTACATGATTCCTATTATTCAAATTTTTATTTTATGAAATTCAAATTTTCCAAATATACTTTGCCCTTGCCATGCGTTTGAATCACCTGTTGACTTTCTTTACCCAAATATTAAGTTTGATGAATTTTCACTTTCCCATAATTACAGGGTTTTGTATTGGACAAGCTTCTTATGTATGAACAAAATCGTTGTCTTGCAGCCCTGTTTGAATAAAATTGTACTTGTTCCAGTTGTTTGTATACCTTTGATTGTCAGACTGAATGAGCAGCTGTGTTTGAGCCATCTGTCACGGCTGTTTGGCGTGTGTATGAAATGTCTGCTCAGTGAGAAGAGGGATGTCTGCCAGGTCTCGGCCAACACTGTACAGGTACGGTGATACAATCGATGCATACATTGGTGATGATTGCAAATGAAATGACATGCTTTTGGCCATTTCTTGGATATTAACTGCACAAGGTTGTAAGGGCCAGAGTATTCCTGGAAACAAGGCCCAAGCTGTACTTTGCAGCTTCATTAATTATAAACAGAGCTACAATTTCTGTATGATCAACAATTGGACAAATATTTTTAGCGGACCAAATGAACTAAATCAATGTGTCAATGTTTTTGACATGTTGAATTCAGTGTATTATTGTCCACCATAGTGTGATAAAGGAGATGTATTACACCTTCTGTGGAGCTGGATTGGTAGTTCTGAAAGTCAGTGTACCGTAAATTTCCAAAATAACGCCCAGGTTCAAATAAACGCCTGGTTCAAATTAACGCTTGGTACTGAGCACTCTGTTTATAATTAATAACACTGTTTTTGTATTTCAAAAGAACGCCTGGTTCAATTTAACGCCTGGTCTGATGCCATTTGAAAATAATTAATACCCATATTAATATTAAGAAGTCCCCATTCTGGTAATTTGAGGTTATTCTGTAGAGTCTACTGAAGGAGGTAGTTTCACCCTCTGTAGAACTGTTTGAGTCAGTGCACGCGTCTCTGGCTGGGCGGCTGATGAAGTGCCTGGAGACTGGCCTGAGCTACCAATACCACGCAGTGTGGGACCTCGTACTCCAGACACTCGCAGTCTTCTTCTCTGTGCTAGGGAAGGCCTGTCCTGAAGTTATGAATAAGGTAATAAGAGATTTTACTATTATTTATCATTTATCCCTTTTAGCTGGAATTTTGTTAAACTCCAGTCACACGTAAGGCGGTACATCATGGCTTTAGCTGTTGGGCAAAACGCCTCTGTCCTTCACCTACCATCCGAGGTTCATATGTGACCTTGTGACACAGTGGCGAGATGTCCATTACCTTGCACATTCTACGGAAGTTTTAAAATGTTTAAAATTCCCGCCTCAGAATTCAGAACTGTGAGCGTGTGCAGATTATGTGAGCATACACATATGAATGTCTTGCTATGGTAACTGTAGGTGTGGTCTACAGTGTATATAAGGTTGTGACCCAGTCATCTTTTGTTGTAATACGGTGACATGTGGTTAGTTGAGGTATTGGATGTTTAGCCACTGTATTACAACTTTGCATACAAACCTCACATGGTAGTCGAAGGACAGTGGAGTTGCACCTAATGCCTATAACCATGAATTATACCCCCGGTAGTGTGATGGAAACACCAAATCTCGGAAGGTCTGAGGTATCCTTGTAGCTGGTGCCACTGCCGAGAAAACCTCTAACCACAGGACATTCCACCAGTGTGACTGGGGCATTAGATTTAATGAGATTTTCTACTCCCATTAGATTCTATGTTTCCCCTTGCGGAAGATAAAAAATTGTCAGGTTCCTTACCCTTTTCCATTGGCATCTTCCTGTATCTGTCTCTAAGTGCTGTAACACTTGTATTTCACTTTCCAATTAATTTTGCTTTTACCTGAGATTTACTTTAGATCTATTGGTCAGGTAAGCATTTCTATGTTTGTACCCGATTCAGAAGTCAATCATGGCACAGTCCACAGCTTGAATAATCTTCCACGAGTTTTTAGAAATAATTTGTCAAGGTAGATTATATTATATTTCATTAAATTTTCCTCTATGTTGACAGAATGACGTTATTATTCAATTATATAATGCAGTAATTTTATCCCTTCATTTCATCCTATTCCCTCTGTTTCAGTGTCTTACTATCTCTGGCTTATGGTATACTGCCATCAATATGTACACTATTTTCCATCTAGCCATCCTGTGTCCCTTGAATTTTACTCTCCTTTCTTTATGTCAGTATGTATGCATTGGAAAATTTATCGTAAACAACCATATTTGTAAAACTTTTGTATTACTCAATTTTACTTTTACTTGCAATTGATATCTTAGCCTGCAAATTAAATACAAGGAATATTGGTACCGAAGAAAATATTATTGCTTCAAAGTTATCATTTTAATTTGAAAACATGAAAGAAGGCACCTTGGATGTATGAATTTTACAAGTACATGTAATTAAAGTTTACCAAATATTTGTTGTCACTTGACTTTTGAATAGTATTGCGGGCCAGTGGGAAATGGATATCTGGTATTTGCCTTTTAGCCTCATTGTGGCCTAGTGGGTAGCACACTTGTCTAGGAACTCAGAGGACGTGGGTTTAAACCCAGGTACAGGCAGATACATAATGGCTCAGATGACCACTTAAAATGGCCGTCCTCTGTCTTTGGGTCCTATCCCCATTGGCAGGCTAAAGAACCTCAAGGACGTGGATAAATGGTCATCCTTGAGCCTCTATCTTCCAGTTAGGGGAATGTCAGTTACTTGTGAGTTGGGGCTGTACCTGTGCAGTCAGATGGGTTTAATAGCGCTTTGAATCCTGTAGTATATGGAGATATTGCGCTGAGTGTAAATACACAATACAATACAATTAATCCTCCTGTTTTAATGTTGATTTAGAGATCGATATTTTTTGTCACTACACTGTGTGACTTAGTATTTCACCTTTTTTTTCAGTGTTTGTTGTCTCTTGCTGAGTTACGAGACTCCCATAAGTTTGCC
The DNA here is from genome assembly GCA_964017235.1 of Sabellastarte sp. h YS-2021. NCBI lineage: Eukaryota > Metazoa > Annelida > Polychaeta > Sabellida > Sabellidae > Sabellastarte > Sabellastarte sp. h YS-2021. The sequence continues at coordinate 85,392,246 of OZ024932.1, forward strand.
TTCACTGCAGAATTGGACCAGGCTGTGGGGGCTGCAGTGAAAACTATGGGACCCAGGAAGGTGCTAGAGGCCATACCACTGCAGATCACTGGTGATGAGTAAGTGTTATAATATTGAGTACCACTGATTCGGGATTGGTGGGTGGGTTAGGGATTACTGGTATCAAAAATGTTTGGGAGACTGACAATTGAAAACCTTACTAATTCCAGGATTACAAAACAAAAATGTATTTTAGTACAGGGGCCTGTGTCAAATAGACCACTGACAGGAAGTGGATCTCATGAGACCCTTGCATGGCACTTTCTTCTCAGCAAAATCGTAATAAAAGTTCCCAAATGTACCAAAATTCAGGATAAAAATGTGCAGTTTCTTCAGATTTAGGGTTAATTTCCTGTATTTTAAGTTTTCCTTCAATTATATGTGTTAATAAGTGAGATAGCGCTTGTAAAATGTCATTACGAGATTTCACTAAATTGCAGTCAAGACCAAGATACCGGGGCTATCGACTAATCCCAACCCATGATATGGTGCATCATCTATTAAGTGAATAGACTGGGAGAGTAGGATTTTGGTTGGATAATGGAAGGTTCATAAAATAGATAAGGCATTTTATTATATAACAAGAGCACTCAGAGAGTACAATACTCCACCAAGGCCCAATACTTCCAATATTGCGTAAAAGAGCAATGATGAGAAATTCAATTAAAATTTTCTGGATTAATATGGTGACTCAGATCACGACCAAAATTTCATCCTCTGTTTCTTGTGCCATTGTTAACACTTCCTGAAAACTTCTTCAAAATCTATCGTAACTTTTCGGGTTCTTCGGCAAACAGACAAATGCACATCACCAATTACATAACCTCTTTGGCCGAGATAATATGGGGAAATGCCAATTGGAGTAAGTCAAAGTGAGTTCATCACATTGGATGTTCGGATAACAGATGACTAGATAATGTAGGATCTCTTCTGTTAATAGCAGTGGTTAAGAATAAAGATGAACCATTGCCTGTGTTGAGAACCAGAATTGTAGACTCCATGAATATATTGACTTCTGATAACCTTTAAGTTGAAAAAAATTAATTTGAAGGTTACTTAAAGGTTGCTGCTCTGATGGCATATATTCCAAACCTACAGGAAGGATTTCTTTGATATTTCCTGGATTTGAACAGTAGGTATATCTGACGAGAAATAACCGCCATGGCACTGTTACTGTAGAAATAAAGTCCTCAGTTTTGTGATTTATAACCCCATATAATTCACAAATTTCCGGCGAATAACGGACGAGCGCTACTTTATTTCTATTATAAAGACCGCATTTAGCCTTTTTTATATCATAACTGAAATGAATATGGCTACATAACCTTTTTCTGTGTTGCACTATTTTTGCCGTTTTATTGTTTTGGCTGTTCCACCTTGTAAACATTCATGGTGACACATAAACGAGAATCACTAAATCTCTCAAACTTTATTTCACTATTTCAACACATTTATAGTGTAATACAGACAATTTGCTTTCTAAAATTATTTAAGTCAAACTGTTACATTAAAAAAGAATTTCTGATCCAATTAATTATCTATTTTCATGCAACAATTTACCAGACGTTTCCCAGTGCAGGGTAAATAATCGCTTAACGGAATGGCCAGAGTACAATAATACGTGTATAATTTCACGGAAACAATGTGCGCATGCAGGGATTTTTGTTGTCTGCGCACTTCCGGTCTTTATAATGTTTTATAGTTATTATTAAGATAGTTTGTTGTATTGTAGGATGAATTTTGACTTCCCCAGGAGTTGGCTATTGCCTGTTCTAAGATCAAGTATCCAGCAGACGGAGCTCTCCTTCTTCACTACCTACTTCCTGCCCCTGGCAGCCAAACTCAGAATCAAATGTAAGTACTTCCAGATTCATCGTCCAGTCAAACTGACAACTTACTACCAACATTATTCATCAACCCATAGGTTTCTTTTTACTGTTGCTTCACTGTTACAGAAATATGGGCCAGCAGGTCCCAGTCCATGATGAACAGCTTAACCATGTGAACCCCTTGTCTCAGAATTTGTTTGTTTTTAAGCGTGAGCCTCGACAGAGCTCGCACTTCTACAGAACACTATGTTTTTTTATTTTTTTGTCTCCGGACTTTGATAAAATTTACCTGTGCATTCTGAATTTCCCTCTCTTGCTCTCCAATAGCTAAAAGGACACGTCTGTTTGGCTTTTACCTATACATATGTCCTTTTGTCTCCAGACTTTGATGACATGGACAACACTCCAATAGCTAAAAGGACACATGTTCTTTCGGCTTTTGCCCATACATATATCCTTTTGTCTCCAAACTTTGATAGCATTGACAACACCTGGCTGTGCATTCTGAATTTCCCTCTCTTGCTCTCCAATACCTAAAAGGACATATGTCCTTTGGCCTTTTTCCCAAACATATGTCCTTCTTGCATCTTACTTTCAGTAGTTGTGGCTCAGAGTGATGACTTTTTGTCTGCTCACTGAAGTTAAGCGGCAATGGGCTATGTTAGTACTTGGATAGGTGACTGTCTCAGTTCGCGACCAGCTGTGGGATGTATTTAAGTTGGAATTTCTTTCTGTCACGAGACTTTCGTAAATTCTAGTGCACTACTGGTGTCTCTGATGGCTTTGCGCTCACACTAGGGGACAAAAACACCCATGATTGAGTGCTTGATAATTTAGGATTTTGATATTTTATTTCAGCGATAGAATTTGCAAAAGAAAATGCCATTGTTCAATCTAAGACATACGACACATTACAGAGGCAGATCTGGTTATTGTTGACTGGCTTTTGTAATCAGCCAACTGACTTGAAAGAGGTAAGTCCCTAACAATTGGTTTCTCTCTAACATTTAGGTTTTCCTTCAATTAAAAATGTTGACAAGTTTGCTGGATGTTTTATGGTGTCATTACTTATTTACGTAAACATGTCAGTTCTGATGAATTAAAACTATTCCAGTTAAATTCTCTCAATATTGAGACACCAGGTTGTATTTCAGTAAAATGCTCTCGATGCCTAGACACCAGGCCTACTGGCCCTTTTTGACAAAATATATATTCTTTCCTGAAACTATTGTTAAGGAACGGATATACACACTTAACTTTGACTTTGAAGTCAGTTAAATTAACATCTTCAAGATACAAGTGTTTGTTTCACAACATCTAGCTGCTACTCCTCTGTATAAACGCTGTAGAGTAAGAAATCTAAAATTCACCAGGAATCTAAAATTCGCCACCTTGAAAACCTTAGATAATTCTATGAAGAAAATGAAGTTTTGTCTTAAAATTGGTATTTTTCAGTTCAGAAAGCTTTAATTTACAATACATTCAACAAATCTCACCTCAATTCATTTATTAGTCGAATCTTTGATTCGAGTTATGTACTGAGTTGCGGCCGCGATTTTCAAATGGCCGTTTAAGCCCTTAAATATCAAATTCTGCATAATATTTCTTCACATATCAGTACATTAAGGTCTATACTATACACTCTGCCATTTTGAAGATTTTTAATGTTTTTATTCAGTTATATTTTATAAAGTAAGAAGCTTGTCTAGCACTTCGTCTGGCTTTCTCCAAGGACCCGTATGTCCTAGAAACTATTGTGTTTGCCATTGTAATGGTCTACTGGAACGAGTCTTTTTTAACGGTTTTGTCTGCTGGTTTCTAGACCTTAAACCCCAATTGATTTATTTGTCTGCAGGGTTTATCACGCAGTCACTGTTAATGTAAAATTGCTGTCTGCCCATCTACGTGTACTCAATTATTTGTCAAACAAATAAACCGCAAAGAAATTAATGAATGAAATGACGTCACGGTAGTACTACACATTTGTCATTCAGCCAATCAAAATCGAGGACACCTCTGGCAGAGACAATGAACAACTACATTCAACCACTAGAAGGCACTTTTGTATGTCCTAGAAGTTTTCACGATGGGGTTTCTAAACGTGAGGCTACGATGGGGTTTCTAACAACATTTTACAAATATATAATCCAGCAATATTTTACTATCACCGCACCTCACTCTGTCTTCTCGCAATATTTAAAACAAATAAAATATCAAATGCTGGTAGTTGTACACCCACAGAGTGATGAAAACGTGAGGCTACAATGGTGTTTCTAACAACATTTTACAAATATATAATCCAGCAATATTTTACTGTCGCCGCACCTCACTCTGTCTTCTCGCAATATTTAAAACAAATAAAATATCAAATGCTGGTAGTTGTACACCCACAGAGTGATGAAAACGTGAGGCTACGATGGGGTTTCTAACAACATTTTACAAATATATAATCAAGCAATATTTTACTGTCACCACACCTCACTCTGTCTTCTCGCAATATTTAAAACAAATAAAATATCAAATGCTGGTAGTTGTACACCCACAGAGTGATGAAAACGTGAGGCTACGATGGGGTTTCTAACAACATTTTACCAATATATAATCCAGCAATATTTTACTGTCACCGCACCTCACTCTGTCTTCTCGCAATATTTAAAACAAATAAAATATCAAATGCTGGTAGTTGTACACCCACAGAGTGATGAAAACGTGAGGCTACAATGGTGTTTCTAACAACATTTTACAAATATATAATCCAGCAATATTTTACTGTCACTGTACCTCACTCTGTGTTGCGGGCGATAATACCAAGTTTATAGATTTCAACACCCACTGCTGTCCCAAGATTCGACTCTGTGGTTGGCATTCTGCCAACCACTTCACCCTAGTTTTATTAGTATTTCCACATGTGGCGAATTTCAGACATGTGGCGAATTTTAGATTTCTTACTCTATATATTCTATGACTAAGTTTTGCTGATGGTGCTTGTTTTTCAGTCGTTCAAGGGTCTGGCAAGGATCCTGGGTTCTTCTCTGACAGACAGGCCAGACTTACAGATTGATGTCATGTCCTCGCTCAGAAAACTGATTGCTCAGAATCTAGACAATGGTAAGACATCTGCTTGTAAATCATGTTTTCACATATCCAAAGTCAATTTGTAATTGGTTATGAAATCATTTATTGTCATAAATTTTTAAATAAATTTTACTTAAGTGAGGTCAGGAAATGGCACGTCAGAGGTTTTACATGAATGTGGTCATTGAATGACGTTAATTTAAATGTTCTGGTAACTAAGGTAATTATATTTTTGTACCAGCTGGTTAAAAAGTGCAAATATTCCTTTTAAACCAGATTAATGTTTTTTAGATTAAATAACATGAAAATTAATATTTCTGGGATGTTGGACGATATTTCTTTTGACTGAATCAGAATTTTCAGTATTGGTGACTTGCAGTTGTTTTGTTTACTTTTGAAGACAATGAAAGGGAATTCAGAGGGTTGACTGTTGTAATTTAAAAAAAATTCTTTTAATGTTAATTAATAAGTTTATAAATGTTTGTCTTTTCATTCGGTTGAGTGATATATTCTTGTTCTCTTTCAGAGGAAAATCGAGGTGAACTTGCTCGCTTTGCAAAGAATTTCCTGCCAATATTGTTCAATATGTACACGACTGACAACAGTAAAGGTGTGAAGGACAACAAGAGACTGGCTGTATTAGAAACTGTCAAGAGTTACCTGAAGATTTGTGATAAACAGGTGATTTGTGGTGTCTTTTATGCAGTAACGGCAATTCATTGACATTATTAATTAATCTACCAATGGCTTATTTCATAGAGTTTGTGCAGCTGGATAAAAATAATTTTCAAGTACTTACCCTTATAGGAATTGAACTTCAAAATGCTATTTTTAAAATTATTTTCACTTAGATTTTTAAAGAAACATGTCTATATGCTTTTGTAATGCCTTAGTTAGATACAACTTTTTTCTTATCACACATGCAATGGGGACTTTAAATTTTATTTCCTTTTTCAGTTGCATTCATTTAATAGTAGACAACATCTTGAAATGTAGAAATGGCATAGGTATAATGGAAAATACTATTGTAGTGAGAGATGGTGACACAATTTTATTTTGCCTTTTATGATTTTGCTTCTGAACAAGTTCATTACCCACTTATTTCCTTGTCAAAAAGTCACAAATGTCTGTTGTTTTTCTTTAGCTGATACCTTCATTTTATGAAAAGTGCCTTGGAAAACTGGGAGATGATGACCTCTCTGCATTTAGGAGGTATGTTGGTTGTCATATCAGATGCAGGTGTGACTCAGTGTGTTAAGTTGTTATTTATACAGTACAAACTCTACTATCCAACCTTCTTTTATAGGAATATTTAATATTGTGAACTTATATGCACTCTCTCAAATTCATACTTCCATATTGTTTTATACCAAAATGTCTGCTAGTTTATAAAAATTTCCTTCTCCCAAAGGGTTTGGATAGTGGAAGTTCCACTGTAAATGAGTAGAAAGATATAATTGTAGTGAGTCTCTTGGATGGCCCCCTATTAACATTAATGATGTATTAGTATTACTGTGTATTATGGGAAAAATAATATTCATCTTCCCAAAATAATATGATTAGAAAGGTGTCCAGGTAATATACATAAATTGTATAACAATACCCCATTAACACTAAAGGTGGTATACCCTGCAGTTAAAGGCGTTGGGCAAAACACCCCAGTCCTTCAACTATCACCTGACGTCCACATGCGAACTTGTCTCGGAAAATATGAGGCATACTGGGAGGTGATTCTGCCGCTGAGTAAAACTTCTACCCGCCTGTAGTGTGAATGTGTCATAATGCATACTGTACATAGAATTACAGTTAAACTACTTTAAGCTGAATCCTGACAAGTGAAAGCCCTTTTATGTGCAGTTAAATACAATGTCATTTTAGGGGACTGTTTTCTTGTGCTTTGATATAAAACTGTCCATAAACCTTTTTCATTTAAAGATTAAGCTAAAATTGGTGTGTATGATTGTAGTCATATTTAAAATGGTGCATTATGTGTTTTAATATCTGTACGGTGTGTTATTCATGTTATATTATAGGAATAAAATAGGAAAACTTCCCGAATGACATATACAGAAAAAATATATCACGAATGAAGATAACAATATTATACGAGTGCGAAGCACGAGTATTATATTGTTAATCTTCATGAGTGATATATTTTTTCTGTATATGTCTGATGAGGGGTGTTTTACTTTTATTATCCACCATTTTGTATGATTTATGGGTTAAATAACATGAATCTTTAATGAGAGAATGTGAAAAAACTATCAAAGACCAGTAGCCACAGTGAATATAAAAACTTCAATCTTTAACTTGCAATATCTTAATTATTTCTGCATGGATTTTTATGTAATTCACATGAGCAGAAGCGCTGTAAGAACACCTTTCTAATGATATATTATAAATATTTGTAAGTTACATACTTTCCGAGATATTGCTGAAAAACCGAAAGTTATTCCCACTCATTATCCATAGTACCGGGGCGCCGGTGTGTACAAAAAAAATACACCCCGGTCTGTATTTCCCCGTATTTAGGGCGAATACGTCGCGTGGTGGATAATAAAAGACATATTTGAGTGCTTTATGATGGTTTTAAGCTATCAAGCGGCTGAATTTTAAAGCCACGAAGCCCGAAGGTCAATTTAAATTTGGTCAAAATAAGTGGTAAATCTTACGCAACAATCAAAACAAATCCAACGCCATGTTGGCTGTTCCATTAACTAAACATGCATAGTGATGGATGTGTAAACAGCCTTTTGGTTTAAATATTGTTAGGAAATACCCACAGAATTCCGTGATCTCATAAATATTTATGAGCAGTCGATCTTTAAATGAAATATTGATAAAATCCCCTACAGAATTATTTGACTTAGTATTTGCTGCATATAATTTAAGTTTTATTTCACCGCGAGTTGTTTGTTTACGTTTGTACGCGAAGGGACGATGTACGAGATTTCAACAGCGTGCTTTATTTACCGTTCTATATTCATGGTTCAAGCATTGCGCAAAAGACGTGTCGACGTTCACTGCGCAGCCTACCATTTTAGAATACACAACAACGTCAATTCAAAATGTCAGTTCAGTGGTATTTTATATATGCGAGCCCTTAATCCATAAAATTGGGATTGAATTTTCATGAAATATGCCTTGTTTAGTGAGAATTCCCGTATCAACTACTCGTTTGTATCCGTAATGTAGAGGCACTTTGTTGTGACTATTTTGGGGGAAATATTTATATTTTTGTTGTGGTGCCCATAACAATACTCTTTTCACTTTTTTGGCCTTTTTAGAGGCTGCCACCTGAGTGGTTGAGAGGTTTCGCATTGAGTTGTACACATGGCTGTCACCTGTGTGATTGTAGATTGCAGTCACACTCATGACAACACGTGGGCTCACTGAAGGCATGTTGTGCTACCCGTCGTGATATGACCTGTACAGTGTTGAAAGCGACATAAAACCCCAAATAAATAAATGAAGGCATGTTGTGACCTTTACCTGTAAAAAGGGAGAGAAAACCCTTGGTTTTGAACCTTAAAATTATTTCCATGAGAAATTGGTTGTTGCTCATTGTTCAGTGTTTTCAGGCATGCTCTGATGGACATCACAATGTGCTTGATTCCATACATCAGTCAGAAAAGTTTAAAACAAGTGTATCATCTAGTCACCAGCCAGTTAAAGGTAAGGTTGCCATTTAAATGCACTTTTCTAAGTTTAAGCAAATACTGTCTTAAAGTAAAATGCAGTTGTGTAAACCAGTATGTAGTTTTAAGTTATTAAATACTTTTATTTTGAACATTGATTTACAGAAGAATATAAAATGTCACAAAAAAAGTTGTCTGTTGCATATCAGATGCAATCTGCCCAGCCACTAACATGAACATAATTATTTTATTGCGTAAAATAGCCTTACCTTATCCTCACAAGTGCTTGTTTGGTTTTGTGGAGCAAAACGTATCGACCGACAAGAATTTTTTTAAGGAATATTCTTGTCACAAGAGGTGACCCCTTTGTCTGCGCATGTCCGCGCTTGCGCAGTAGTCGTTGTCGACAGACGATTGTCGAGAGTTCTTCATTATATTTTTGGTCGATATGGGAGCAACACGTACTTTTCCTTATTATCGTCCATTCACGGATGAAAATCTATGAAGTTTGTGAAGCGTGCAAGCGTGCACCTACCTGTAGTTGTCCATTATTCGACTGGTACTACCACTATTCTGCCTCCCTTGTCCTGAAAAGGGTCAGAATAAGATGTGCAAGAAGATGTTGCTGCAAAGTCTTCAGTGGAAGACGTGTATATCTTCGGCTGTACTCACCCATTATTCGACTGGAACTGCCTCCGTGTCGATGAAAGGTATGCAGAGAAGATCTCCCGTAGTTTTCAGTGGAAAACTGCTTTATTGTCCCTTAATTGATGACATAACATGAGTATTAGCGTATGCTCGAAAACAAAGAAGAAAGAATGCAGTTGTCTTGGCAACGGAGGTCGTAGATTCTTTACTGTGGGTGGAGCGCCACTCTGGTACAGTAACAGGTCTCCCTCCAAAAGAACGACTACAGAAGCATATCCACTGATCCATGCAGTTATTATTTTGCTTCCCAGCAGGTACAGTGAACTTCCTGCTTCTCAGACATGAAAATAAGGACAGATTACCTTCCTTTGCTGTCAATTTGGATGAAGATCCAACAGACATCTTTGGGGCAGTATGTGCACTGCTTGTCTGTTCAGCCCTGTTGAAGAATTGCAATAACTATTTACTAGATAATAAAACCTTCCTATGGCCATGTCTCCATTGGAAAGAATACTGTGACTTTTGAGTTAATTCTTCTGCAAACTCAACGAAGATCAAACTGGCTAGATGAGATTTTATATTATATTATATGTTGAAGTCCTTGCTTCCAACTTTTGCAGTGTATTTTGCACAGTATATTCAGGACAGGAGCTATGTCCAGTAGTTTTCCCCTACTAACCACAAAAGATCGTCGTACCACTCTGCCTAGTTTACCAGGTCAGAGGGATACAGAAGAACGTGGCTACATTAATGCAAGTCACCATGGAGGCTGTTCTTGCAGTTTTACTGGCAGTGATGGGATATTTTTTCATTGCCATCCCAGAGTTGTGCGAATCTTCAGTTGGGATTGTCGAGTTACTCTCCAATCGAATTCTCCAATGCCTGTACTACCCACAATGCAAAGCGATGACGTCAGACAGGAAAACATGGCTACAGTAAATACCGCTGAAATATTGCTGGAAAATGCTTCAAAAGAAAGCAATGATTTATCCACTCAAGAATTGCAGAACTCCAGGTTTCTATGGCAGTTTATTTCTTGTATAGAAACTCGGCTAATGACGACCTCTGATACATCTCAGTGTCCTGAATTGATTTCTAACTACGACTTCAACGGTCATTGCCCACGAGTGAAGTTCGTTTACTATGTCAATAAATACCTGCTTGTCGCATCATTTAAACTGGAGACAGCAGAAATTATTAGAAATTCGGTTACAAAAGATGCGTTCTTCTATGTACCGACTCACCAAGATTTTCAACATCTACTTCAGTTTAATGTACACGGTCAAACCTATCAGTTCAAAGCACTGAACTTCAGATTAGCGACCATCCCTCTTGTATTCACACCAGTAGTAAAAGAGGCAAAACTCATTCTTCAGTCTCGCAGAATATCAGTTCACCAATACCTGGACCACTGTTGTTAAGAGTACATAAAAGACACCAGTTTTTGCTTCAAACCAAGAATTCATCTAAATTCTTCAACATCTCAGCTTTGTGATTAGTTTCTGATAAAAATCCAAGCTCGAGTCCACACAAGGATCGATTTCCTAGGTTACCACTGCATATTGGTACAAGGAAATGTCTTTCTAACACAAATAAATTTTAAAAACTTGAGAAATCTTTTCAGGAAATGGAGATCTCATCACAAATGACCCCAAGGTTGCTTATATCCCAGGTAGGGGTACGAGCATCTTTGGAAAAGAATGTACCAATGGGTCAGTTATGTAGGTGTGCCTTTCGCTGGTATCTACTACAACTGGCAATATCTCCAGTCACTAGTTGTGAGAATTCCTGTTTCAAATCCTTCTGCAAAAGCATATTCACTGGTGGAAAATGCCAAAAAATGGGAAATAGGATGCCTTTTCTATACACGGGTGCACAATTCCCTTATTTTCGTAGATGCATTAAACCAGGGTTGATGATCCCATCTATAAGCATCACAGTTAGTGGCTTTGGACAGTTAAAATGTATATATTACATTTCAATTTCATAGCTGAAGGCAGTGTGTTCAGCCCTTAAAAGCCTTCAAGACAAATTCCACACAAAAGAATTCTGATAGCATCAGACAACACCACTGTGTTCGGTTATCTGAACAAACAGGGGGGGGGGGGGAGCGTATACCTCCTAGTTTGGCGCAGCTTGGCCTACTGCAATCCTTGAAAATATACTCATAACAGACATATTCTTGGTTGCTTAAAGGTCATACTCAACATATCTCCAGAAGGGATAAAGGTTTGGCGCATCCTGGCCTACTACAATCCTTGAAATATACTCTTAAGAGACAGAAATATTCTGGGGTTACTTAAATGTCATACTCAATGATCTCTACAGAAGGGACAAAAGTAATATGTACAGAATGGTTCTTACTCCCTTTATGGTTCTAGACAACGTGCAAGTTTGGCACAAATCAACAATAGGTGTTTTATGCAGGTATGCTGCATCTTGGCCGACTGCAATCCTTGAAATATTCTCATATGAGCCAGATATATTCAGGGTTGCCTAGATGTCATGACAGCCTCTCCACAAAGAACGAAATATTACAGATAGGAGAGGCTTCATCTTTAATATTCTATTTGATTTACATAGTTTGTCAAATACCAATGGTAGAGATGTTTGCCACCAATATGAGTCACAAACTTCCATTCTATGTTGCTAGTCCCGGATGCAAATTCTCTGAACATAGATGAATTAAACATCTTGTTGGAGGTTCTGGACTGCTAGGCCTTTTGTCCCATACCACTTATTCCTAAAAGTCATTGAACAAGTGAACACCAGGTGCAAAATAATTGTAGTGGCCCCTTGGTGGCCCATGATGCATTGGCTTTGGGGTCTGGTGACTCATTCAACCATACCTCCATTACAGCTACTTCACTGGTCTCAAAAACAGCCATTCAATCAGAAATACCATCTGAATCTGTTGCATTGGCACCTTCATGCTTGGTACCTTAACACCACTCAGAATCTCTTATATCATTCTCTGGGCTAGGGATAGAGAGATTTAGGGCATCTCAAGGACCCTCATCTTGGAATGTATGAGTCATGATGGGCCATTTTGAGCTCTGGTACCCACAGAATAAGGTGGCCATCTCAGAGCCTACGGTCTCAAATATACCAGATTTTTTGATCCATTTACTTGCAAAAAATCTGAAACCTGTCACTATTGTTGGCTTTGCAGCAGCCATAGCTGATCATTTACATTTTTTGTGCAGGAGTTGAACCAAAGCCTGCATCTTTATAGGCCGATTGCAAGTGTTATAGAGAGAAGCCCACTGCTAACAGAGGTACAGCATCAAGGGATTTGCCTTTGCTTCTGTTGGTTTTCACAAAAGGCTTCTTGTTAACCTTTAAAAGGAGGTCAGTCTAAAAAAGTTTGACTTGCAAGACTGTTGCAATGCCATTGGAAGTGTATTCTGGGACTTTGGCTCCTTCAGACACAAGCCTCATAGGAAGGAGTTTACAGTTCTCCCTCCTACCTACCTTTTCAACAAGGACCAATTAGCCTCGGTTGGTCTAGATTGCCTCCAGTGGTCACTTCAGCTCTAGATCATTCCTGAATTCAAATTGCCTGGACACATGATTCGTTGTCCTCTTACAGCACTTAGATCCTTCTTGGACAGGACTACTGCTTGGAGAAAAGGGAAAGTCTCCTTCTCCTGCCTTTTAGCAAGAATCAGTTGGCTTCTGATGGCCCAGATGGCTCAAACCAGTGGTCATTCCAGCTCACAAACCCTTCTTGAGCTGATGTTGGACTGATGTTGTGACACTCTGCTCTCTTACAGTACTTAGTTACTATCAGGACAGTACAAGTACTTCAAGGAGGGGAAGAATCTTGCTCATATCTTTTAAGGAAGGCTTGATGGAGATATCTTGAGTTCTGCTATCTCTTCCTGGATCAATCTGGCTGCATGATTAGATTGCCAGTCCTTTAACTTTGATTCTCAGAATCTATACTTTGAGACACGTATTAGATCCATGGCTGCCCTTTTTACTTTCCAAGAGTGGGGTCTTACCTGAGCAGAGATCAAACTCTTGTTATTGGAAGACCCACAATTCTTTTCTACATTCTACTCGAAGATGTAGCTTGGCAATCCCATGACCAGTCCATGAACAAATTGGGCCTTGTGGATTCACCTCAGCATGTAGTCATTTTTTGTGTATTTATACATGTTATTCATATGACTCACATATTTATGTTCTCTCCAGTTATACAAGTCTTGTGCCACTGACATATGTCTTTCTTGGCTTACATATGGCCCCATATCTGCAGTTTATGCAGTTCAGTTTGCCTGCTTGGAGATATTTTCATTGCCAGATGATGACATCTTGTTTGGGGATTCATGCAGACATCTCCGGCCAATACTGGGTGATGGTTAATTCTGCTATATGATTTGTTGTAAAATTGTCTACAACAGCAACAGCAGCAACAATGACGACCACATCATGGATCTCTTGTTGAGGGTAGCAAGTTACTCATCTGTGATGAAGAAGTAACTTTTAACCTAAGATGTGGTGTATGGAAGCTTATCTTATCCTCTTATCAGTGCTTTATTTGGTGACCCCTTGTCTGACAATCATCTAACAGTGTGGCCAAAACAAATACCCTCCACCTGTTATGGTTGTATTCAAGCACTTGTGAGGATAAGGTAAGGCTATTTTACGCAATAAAATGTAACAAATTTTATTGTAATTTAACTTTTTACAAGTTAAATACTTACCTTATCCTCACAAGGATAAACCCACCCTACCTCCCCGCATAATTTGTTTTCTGGGGACCAAAAATACAATGAAGAACTCTCGACAATCGTCTGTCGACAACGACTACTGCGCAAGCGCGGACATGCGCAGACAAAGGGGTCACCTCTTGTGACAAGAATATTCCTTAAAAAATTCTTGTCGGTCGATACGTTTTGCTCCACAAAACCAAACAAGCACTTGTGAGGATAAGGTAAGTATTTAACTTGTAAAAAGTTAAATTACAATAAAATTTGTTACAGTTGGTTGCTTAGCTTTGGGTTATTCTTCTTCTTTCTCTTGTCAGTATCTCACCAAAACAATAAAAGTGAAATTCATATGGTTTTAGGGATACAGTTCCCAACACACTTTTGTATTTTTTCAATATAAAATGAGCGCAGACATATTTCTAAGTCATTTTTTGTAGTTAATAAAATGAAGCCACTTTGGTTTCAGAGTTCAGACAAGACTGTACAGAAGAAGTCGTATCGTATCTTGGAGGAGATGTGCTCATGTCCCTCACCAGAATGCAAGGCCTTTGTACAATCCTGTGTCACTCAGCTTCAGGAGCTCTTCTTGACATCTCTCTCCAGTTCTAGTCCTTCCTCAAAAGCAGTGGGTGTCTGAACTTGTTCTTTGTTCTGTACTTTGCTCAATAACATTAGTCTCTTACTACCATGGACCTATGCTCTTTATGCCTAATGGTGCTGAAATGATTGAAATTTCATTGGATGACACACAATAATATTGTGCTTGGCAATTATGACATCATATTTTTTTGGTAGTATTTGTGATGTAACATGTGTTTATTGTCACAGTATTGATTTATGATATCACAGCTTGCCACATTATGTGTATTTATAAATGGAGAAGTTTAACCAAAGATTCAAGTGGATATATAACATTGTGGCCAGATATTCATTATTGTAAATGAAAAGTATGGTTGGAGAGTCATAAGAAGGGTCATATTAATGTAGTTTATAATTCATTATTGCAGCATATTTGCCTTGTCTCAACACTTAAGGATCTTATATCCTGTGTCATCTGCCAATTTTCCTTGTCTCACATATCCTTTCTTCTAAAGATATAAATCTAAGCATGTACTTTTGATTTAAAATTTGAGTATAATTAATAATGTATTAATGTATTGTTTCAACTGAAGCTGCAAATTCGATCACTATTCTTCTAAAACTGAGTCTGAACATATATTTTGAGACTGGGTGTCAGATAATTTCATTGACCTTGGTAACCAAGAGTCTTGTGTTTTCAGTGGCTTAGCTCTGGTCTCTTGTGCTATATGACATTACATGCTGAGTAACTAGGAAAAGTATTTATGGTAGAAATAATTTGAGTTCTATTATATTTTCATAAACAATATTTTATTGACGGAATCAGGCAGAATCAACAAAGATTATAATAAGCCTTCTCACATTCTACTATGTTTGTAGATTGAATTCATTGTTTTAAGTTATGTACGAATGGGTGTATACATACTTTTATTTATAACCGTTTTTGTTATATCATTAACTGCTGGTGTGATATTAACCAAAATCTTTTTCCCTTAATAAATTTATCCTCAAATTAAATCTTTTGCCCTTGTGCAAGATGCAACATATTTGAAACCGTATATATCTGAAAATCTTGAGTTAACCTTTGTTATTTCAAAAGTAGGTGCACTTTCACCTGCTGACTATGTCAGTATAGTTTGTGTAAGTCAAATAGTATAACTATCTTTGTATCTCATGGTATAGACTTCTGTTTCTATACCTTTTTTTTTTTTTTTTTAGCCCCGTTTGAGGTGCCTGATACACATGCTCAAACAGTTGGATGACCCTCACCCTGATTTCATGGCAGCTGTTGTACCAGAGGTTTGTAAAAGTTTTATATGTCAGGTGTAATTTAAATGTAAAACAATAATCTATATTTTACTTTTCAATATAAACAGTAGCTTTATAACATATCTGCTTTTGTTGGTTGCTCCAATTCATACACATTTCAACTGGATAAGCAGACCAACAGCCTACGATCTAGTACAGTTACAACCTCAGTTATCAATTGGTGCTGAAACAGTATTATTTTGTTTTGGTAATAGGAAGTTTCTAATTTAAAGATGCATTTTGATATGAGACAATATGGAAATACAAATTTGATGGAGTGGAAATGTTCACTGTATTGCTGACTTCCTGAATGATAATTATGTGCATGCTTATCTCTAGTGAGTCTCAGCACAACTGTGTTGATTATAGCTGCGGAGAGCATTTATTGTATCCACGGGAGGCATCCGGTGGATACTTTGGTTTAGCGTTTGTTACGCCGCCGCCACGCGTAGAGAGATTTTCGGCGTTAACACTCTCAGAGGAAAACTGCACCAGTTAGGTGCACCAAATTTGCAGGATATCTTCATTGGTAGGTAAGCTTCTCTGAGACTGAAATTAGCCTCATTCTGAAAAACAAGATGGCCGCCACGGGCATTTCTGTGAAAATTATCTACCTTTTTCTACTGGCTGGTTCTCATAGGTAGAAGGTTAAATCTCTTCATAGGTGCAACCTTGCAAACATTTAACCCTGAAGCTGTTAATTCAAGGTCATCCACAGACTGCCAAAGTACCCCACATAGCGGACTATAAAAGTGCCTATATCTCTATTATTATTGGTCCTAGAGGTTTGCAATGTGAAACCAACGATAGGAAATCATGGGCTGGGAATCTTCTGATGTGGTCAGATTTGACCTTGGACCTCTCCTTCAAGGTCAAACAAGGATAGAAAAAGTTAAAAGTGCTTATAACTCGATTATTATTGGTCCTAGAGGTTTGCAATGTGAAACCAGCTTATCAGAAATCATGGGCTGGTAATCTTTTGATGTGATCAGATTTGACATTGGACCCCTCCTTCAAGGTCAAATGAGGAGAGCCAAACTTAAAAGTGCTTATAACTCGCTTATTATTAGTCCTAGAGGTTTGCAATGTGAAACCAACTTATAGGAAATTGCGGGTTGGGAATCTTTGATGTGGTCAGTTTTGACCTTGGGCCCCTCATTCAAGGTCAAACAAGGATAGCCAAACTTAAAAGTGCTTATAACTCGCTTATTATTGATCCTAGAGGTTGGGAATGTGAAACCAACGTATAGGAAATCATGGGCTGGGAATCATTTGATGTGGTCACATTTGGCCTAGGTTCCCGCCTTCAAGGTCATATGAGGACAGCCAAACTAAAAAGTGCTTATAACTCGCTTATTATTAGTCCTAGAGGTTTGCAATGTGTAACCAACTTATAGGAAATCATGGGCTGGGAATCCTCTTTCGTTGTCAGATTTGACCTTTGGCCTCTCCTTCAAGGTCAAACCATGGTTCACCGGCTTTGGTGAGTTGTTTTTCCAGTGGATACAAATTGCATCGGCTCTCCAATGCGTAGGTCTAGTTTATGGCTAACCTGTTTCTAAAATGAACATGAGGCTGTCCCTCTCATTCTTTGATATATTTCTGATTACTTGTGTTTTCCATCAATAGGCTTTGCTGTGTACGCGTGAGCTTGCTGAACGAGCTAGACTTGCTGCATATAACCTTCTGGTTGAGATGGGTCATACCTCCATGCGCTGGGGTCAGTCATTAGATGGGAACGAGGGGGGCAGTTCTCTAATGGACTTCTTTGAACTGGTGCTGGCTGGTTTGGCTGGAAGCCCTCACATGGTTGCTTGTACTATACTCGGACTCACCAAGTTACTCTATGAATTCAGAGGTGAGTTCTACTCAAATTAAGGTTTTGTGTAATGCTAGATTTTCTCTTTTTTAGATCACTGGGCTGCATTAGTACTTAAATGGCATTAGTGCTTAGATGGGTGACCACCAGAGTGCATTACTCGTGTCTCTTATGGCTTTGTAGCTCGCGCTAGTAGACTGAAACGCCTTTTGGCCTTGTTAAAACCACAGTTTAATTTATTGATACTGGTGTCTTTTTAGCCGTAGTATATTATTCTATATTATGTCTCAGTACAAAGGTAGTGAATCAATTGTCTCCTACTGTTCTCTATCTAGTCTCAATAGATGGATATCAATGGATATCACTTGTTGACTGCTAACCTCAAAGGCCTACTTATTTCTGATGTTATCGGTTAATTAGTTAATACTGTTGTCTACTTAATCTCTGTTTAGCTTACTTCTGACTTCATTACTGGATATGTTGCTCTGTTTAGCGTCAGTTCACACAGACCTTCTGACCATTGTTGTGGAGAGCACCTGTTTGCTGCTAACTTCTAACAGTCGGGAAGTGGTCGGCTCATCTCTGGGTCTGGTCAAAGTCCTACTCACTGTCCTACCAGCAGAGCTACTTGCCCGGCAAATGGAAAAAATTGTATGTCTAAATTAATATAAGTACAACTTAATATTGTTAAGCAGTGCTGTCTCTTTATGAGAATTATAGCTCTTGACTTCAGTTTGTTGGTACTTGCTTAAAATTTATATTTGAAATTGTAGATTATTCAAGCATTTTCTATTCTGATATACATTTACCAAATTTTTATATATGTTTTTATAGAGAATTCACCATCAGTTAAAGTTTTAGAAAAGGGAAACCCCATCCTTTCTTAATTGATTTGCAAATTGTACTCTGTAAAGAATAACTAGATAAAGATATACCTGTGGTAAACATCTTTTGTGAAGATAATTGTGTAAGTATATTCAGAGGTGTTTACCATTGATTATAGAAGTATAGATGTATAACATTGTAGGTATCAAGCCTTATTCTGATGAAGGATGATAGCCGCAGACACCACAGATTCAAATACAAGGACATCTTCACCAGACTGGTACGCAAGTTCGGGTAAGTGCTAATAATACAAACAAAAGCAGTGTTTTTGTATAAAAAAGAAATTTATGTTAATTTATGCATTTGAAATTGATCAATGATTCTGCCAAAGAACATGAAACTCATACTTTTGATAATGATAAAAAAGGGCTTTAGTGAATTTTTTTTTGTGTGTGTGTGTGTGTGTGTGTGTGTAAATGAGTGGAATATTTAGTTTATTTCATTATCAAGAATTTGTTTTATGCCAGTTATGGAGTATATATAGGGAGGTAAATGAATATTATGCACAATAAAAGACCAAGTTGCCAGTGGCCTCATGCACTGGAATTCCGATGATGACATTGGTTTAACTATTGATAGCGTTTCTATGTCTATAAAATTCCATTTAAATCATATGTAGGAATCCTACCATTCCCAGATGTTGTTCTTGCTTTATGTAAGGTGTGTAACTTTCTCAGACATAGGCAGATCCTGGACGTGGGAGGAATAATGCTTACAAAGGGGTTTCTTGGTGAAATACACCTGCATACCTTCCTTTATGCATGAATTTGTTAAGGTATAATTTGTGAGGGTAATAGGTAAAATCTAAGTTTGCCACTGCTTGAGCTGTTACTAGTCTGCTGTGCAATGTGCAACAACCAAAACTCAGAATTTTGTGATTAGAGTAGCATGTCACATTATTCCTAACACAGAGTCCAGGGAGCCAAGTTAAAAAATATTGGCACAAGCTAAATTTTGCTTGTAACTACTATTGCATAGAAATTGTTATGTTTAGTACATACTGATGTCAAACGTTTGGAAACAATTGAAGTTGATTTGGGGGAGAAAACCCCTTTCTTTACCCATGTACAAGGTAACCCACACTTTTGGTCTTCAATTTTTTCAATATAAAAGAGTGATTCCTTGCACTTGTGGTCCACTTTCAGTGATGAAAATGTGTTGACAGATGCATTAGAAGGAGCCATGGTAGCAGAGTGGTAACACTCTCGCCACCACCTCTGAGATCGGGGTTCAGTTCCCGGCACGACCTTAAGTGGGAAAGCTGGTAGTTGCTTGCCGTTGGTCGGCAGTTTACAGTACAGAACCTTGACCAACTGTATGTACTGGTTTCCTCTGCCCTCCCAATTATCTGTCGTGATATGACCTGTACAGTGTTGAAAGCGACGTAAAACCCCAAATAAATAAAGATGCATTAGATGAATATACAAAACAGGTGAATGGCATTTAATCATAAGCAGGGGAAAAAAATTCAATATAATTTACGTGGTTCAGGTACAAGGTGATTCACAATATTGTACCGGAGAGTTATCACAAGGTGCTGCAGAACATCCGCAAGACAACAGAGCGTGCTAAAAAGAAAAAGCTTCAGCAGCGGGAACAGGAAGATAGTGAAAGTGAGGAGGGGTTGTCGGGAAAAGTCCGGGTGGAAACGTGAGTACAGATCAGAAGGGATACTGATCACTACATCCAAATATTAAGTCTGAAAGGCACATTGAATTTTGTCCTTGGGTACTCTTTCATCATTTATCTAGCTTTTCAAAGAGTAAAACTTTTTAGTGTAAAAGCACAGAATTTGTACAAATGTTTTTGTAACACTTAAAGGAAAGTACTCCTTTGACATTAATTTCATCACAACATGATATCTGAAAAAAAAACAAGAACAAAGTACAATTTTCTTGTTTTTCTGCTTTACATACTTCATTACCCAGCCAAAAGGTTTCTCTATCATCTTTTAGGCATAAATTGCAAACAGACCTCTTCAGTAAAGCTTACCCTGTATATCTCTCTTGCCACCCCTGACATCACTGGTGTCAACCTGCTATCTCTCTGGATTCTGATTTTTATTTCCTTCTCCATTTATAGCTCTAGTGCTTTAGAGTTTTGTCATAGGAAGGAGATTAAGCACTAAAATAATATTCATAACCTATCTTGCATGGCTCACTCTTAAACACTTATCTGAGTAATTTTTGCAGCCCTTCCAAGAATCTTTAACACTCCCCATGTTTTGTATTTGGACACAATGATATTGTGACCTTTGTTTGCACTGGAATGAGAAAGAAGGTTTATTTTAAATATCACAAAACACTTCTCATAACTAGGACTGAGCAATTTGTTGATTATGGTGAACTGGTTAACAACACTAAATACTGTTGTAAATAGGATACCAATATCTACGGTTTTCCTATAGTTTTGGTGAAAAATAGGGAAAATCGCAGTGAAGAGTTTCCACAGTGGTTATTCAAAAAGACAATGTTGTAAAGTTTTCTTTGGTTAATATTTTATGAAAACAAAAAAATATATATAAAAATTTACTAAATTATTTACATTTTGACTTTTATATAGCATAAAAAGCAAATAGATTTCAAGAAAATTTAAAATATTGTGCAAGTATGCTCTTAATTGAATTCATCTGCCTCTGGTGAGTAGTCAGTTCCCTACTACTCTTGCTGGAAGTAACACCCTGGGATGAATTTTTCTGGCATTTATTGGAAAAACCCAGTGTGTTCAAAACTGGGGATATTGTCAGTCATATTACATATTAGCTAATAAGAATTTAAAATGTTTTGCTTATGAGCTTTTGTACAAAACTACAGTGTACTGCTTTTGTCTAAACAATGAAAGTACCCGTCATGATATGACCAAGACAAAGTATTGAATTCTATGTTAAATCCATCTATATCGTTCTATTGTTGTGCTCTGGATAGAATCAATGAACTGCTTAAAGACTCAGATTCAGAGATCAGTGATGGAGAGGACGTAAAAACTAAGACCAAAAAGAAGTCTAAATCACAGAAGAGCAAGAAAGGTGCAGCCTGGATTAAAGAGGGAGACGGAGACATTGTAGACTTCATGGACTCATCAGTTGCCAAAAAACTACTAGGTAATGGACAGCAATAACCTTTGTCTGGAATAACTACAAATTTTAGTATGTTGCTTAGTTAAATTATCAAGTTAAGGAACAGACAACTAATGAAAACATTACTGGGTACAGGTAAATAGTGCAATGCCACGGCTCATTTGATTCCAATGCAGTTGAATAAGACTTTAAACTTGAAATTGGAAATAAATAATCGATAAATTTTTATAAATGTACCCTCATCAGTCACAGAGTTTTATGTGACAGGATAACAGCAGAGGTCCAATTAAGAAACCTTCAGGCAATGCCTTGTTTCAATTAGCAGAATTCAAATCCATTGCCATAAGATTGAGAGCCAAGGATTTAATGTCACACTTGTTAAGCACTCTGCTATTAAGGTTTTTGGCAGAGTTACTAATTAATTCCAGCCCATAAAGCTGGATCTGGAGCTGATTAGATTTTTGGGGAGTATCTGACAAGATTTTTCTGGTCTTAAACCTTCTGGTTTTTCGGAACCCATGCATACAGATTTTTAGGACTTGTTAAACCCAAGAGAATCTAGAGCTGAGTAGGATTTAAGGAGTATCTGTTTGCCTTGTCATATATGTTTTAACTTTTTTTTTTGTCTTTTATTTTCTCAAATCTGAATGTTTTTGGACCATTTAGTTGTACCTGCGGTCTGGGGTTCCTGCCTGTTGATGCTGGCTATTTTAGCATCTTATAAACATTTTAACCATGCTGAGGGAGTGGAAATACAAGTGAAAAGATTAACAAAATAGAAGAGGTATTTTGCTGTTGGAAATAAGAATAAACAAGAGCAATCACAGAGTGCATACCTCCGTCAGGGGCACGTAATAATAAGTAAATGGAAAACTTAAAATGGAATGTAAGTTAGACCAACCCCATCTTATGATTGTTTTTTTAAGTAAGACCCAACCAGTAGTATTTGCATAATTCCGCTTACAAATTAAGAATGGACAAACAGAAATGATAATGAAAATAATACTTCCTTGGCAGAAGTAATTAAGTGAGTCGAACAGTTGCTGTGTTCTACTGAATAATTAAATCCAATATTTTGATATGCAGCTACCAAGCCAGAAGAAGATGAAAGCAAGCTGAAGCACATTAAGCACACATTTAAGACAGCACCTGATGGACGTCTCATCATCCGAGAGGAGGAAGATGAGACGAAAGACACACAGAGTAAAAAGAAGAAGGGCAGTGGTCAGCGAAGTGGACAAGAGGAGGGTGATCTGGATGACCTACTGGACAGCATAGAGGCTGCTGGAAAGGTTAGGATGTTGCCATAGGTTTTCTGTATGTTTTGGTTTATAGATTCTCTGAAGTTATGGATTCAGTTGATCAAATAGGAACTCCCTGTTTTGATTCCCAAGGGTTTTCAGTGGTTAATGTTATTGATTCAGATTGGAATCTGTGAAACATTGAGTAAAGCAACTGGATTCTTTGGATATATCTGATGGGTTTTTTTAATGCATTCACTCAGGGAACTGCCAGATGCATTAAACATCTTGATAACATCTGCCCTCCACCTAGAAATAGTTAAACCAAATAATTCAAAAGGATTATGTATTCTTATATGTTATCAGTGGGCATTTGGACAGGTTCATGCTGTCAAATGGCACTTATGTATAAAAGCAGTAGTTAGTATACAATGCTTTCTTCCACCCTAAATCTTCCTGTGGTGTTATGATCTTTATAATGTGGCAGAGTGATGTAAATTGCAGACGCTTTATGACCCATTATAACAGAGTTTGTTGTTCTGATATAATAGTAATATTTCCCAGTAAAATGGGTTTCTCAGCTACTAGTGTAGTAATTTGTGAAAACAGAAAGGTACATTGGGAATAGCTTTAAGAAAACCACATTTCTCATTAAGTATATCCGCTGACCTGATGTTTTTAAGTGTGAGCTCTAGTGAACCTTGTGCTTCTAGCGATGACTTACTTAAATTAACAGAAACCACCCAAACCAATCCATCAAAATTTATGTTTACAGCCCAAGTCCAGGAAGCGTAAACTTGCAGTGGAGGATCTACCAGATAAGGATAGCGCCTCAATGGCAAGCAGCTACAGACCTGGGGGACATGGTATCCACAGACCCCTGACCAAAAAGAAAGCACGAACAGATGTGGACAAGACACAGACAGGAAGTGAATACAAAGCAAAGGTGAGTTGCCTAACAAAGTAGCAAAATAATTGAACAACAGATCCTGATTAATCAGACATTCCCTATAGTGAATACAGCCAGGTAAGAGGTGCCTATAAGGCTGAAGTGAACACACTTTAAGGTGAGATAAACATATTAATTTAGTGTCAGTAAATTATATACAGGGTTGTCACTGAATTGATGAATACTCCAGAGTTTATATATGTCAGATTAAGATTGTATAAAGGCCCTTTTTTCTTTAAGAAAAGGTTGTTGATGATGCATCTTGCAATTCTCAAGTTAAAATAACTTCTGCCTGTAAAACAAGTTTGCTAGAACTAATATAAATTTAGTACATAGCAAATTATAACCAATATAAAAGTTATTGCAATGCAGAAAAGATTCTGCAAAGGATTTTAAATAATTGATTATGAGTGATCAACCTCATGAATAATTAAATTCCAGCTCAATATACAAGGAATCAATAAAAATGGAAATACTATTATAAAGTCAAATTATAAAAGTATCCACTATTTCATAAAAAATAGTCATTGAACAGATGGATTGTTTTTGTATTATTACAGAAAGCCGGTGGAGATATCAAGAAGAAAGGGAAGCGTGATCCATTTGCATATATACCCTTGAACAGGACTACACTCAATAGAAGGTGTGTAGTAGTGTATGAGTTTACAAATGATAAATAAAGTTGTGAACTTTATTATATTTTATGGTCCACTACCTAACTAGTGGGACATACAGCCTGGGACATATTTTTACCTGACAGCCGTTAAGTGCTGTCAGGGTATTGTTTTCCCCCATGGTGTCTCGATGGGCAGGCAGCGGGAAAAAGTTTGTCTGGGCTGTATCTCAGAAACCGTAAGGTGTAGGAAGTTGATACTTGGTATGGACATTGGTTAGGGGTTGTAGGTTTGTAATGTCATAGTTTGACCTTGATTTGACCTTGCCATAGTGACCTTGACCTATAAAATCTTGTTTGGGCTATATCTCGGAAACCACAAGGTGTAGGAAGTTGATACCTGGTAGGGACATTGGTTAGAGGGTGTAGATGTCCAGCTTCATGGTGTGACCTTGATTTGACCTTGCCATTTTGACCTTGACCTATAAAATCTTGTCCGGGCTATATCTTGGTAACCGTAAAGTGTAGGAAGTTGATACTTGGTAGGGACATTGGTTGGGGGTTAGGTGAGCAACGTTGTGGTGTGACCTTGATTTGACCTTTGATCTTGCCGTAGTGACCTTTTAAAATTTTGTCCGGGCAACATCTCTGAAACTGTAAATTGTAGGAAGTTGATAGAAGGTAGGGACATCCTTAGGGGTTGTAGGTGTACATCATAATTTTTAGTTTGCTGATTAATGCTGTTATCTTGTTTTAATACTTAATCTTTACATACATTTTCTTTCTCTTAGAATGTTATTTTCTCTACTTAAACGTTATTTGTAAATTTATATAACTGGCACTGCTCTGAAAGTATCCCAATCTTTGTACTGTTTCACTACTTGTATGTCTCATAGTGTTGAAAACTGTTTCCCCAGGCTGTAGGGTACAGGCATCTCTGATGCTATTTTTACAGAGCTTTTGTTCATTATTGTTGCATGAAAGTCTTTGTAGAAATGAGCGAGAAATCTCAAATATTGATGTTTTTTATTTTCAATGGTGCCAAAAACACAAAATTTTTGACTGAAACGTTGTATTCAAATTTTAAAAAAATCACCAGCATTAATATTCATAAATGGTTAAATTCGGCTGAAGAGATTTAAAAGTTCACTGGAAAAGTTCACTTCATTTTTAATATCCCAGCTGTTTAGTTAAAATAGCCAAAAAGTAGTGCCTACTGTCACTGAAAACTTCCACTTTTATAGTATCTACTGTTTGGGAGATAGAAGTTTATACAACAGATTGTTTGTATACTCTAAAACTTACCAATGTATTGCCACATGGTTCGATGTGTCCAATTTAAGAAAGATTTATATTTTCTCAAATTGTAAGTGTTATTTCTTGTTTGAAGTTCTCGCTTATCTATTTATTTCATACAAATACCTTGCCATATGCATGTGTAAAATTACTCAAAACAATTATCACAATAAAACAAAACAAAGTAGAAAGACTGACAAGACAGATATCCACAAAGATACTGGTTGTTGCTTGTGTTTATTCTTTTATTGCATTCTGTTTTTAACAGGAAACATGCCAAGTCTTCTGGCCAGTTTAGGAATTTTGTGAGAGGAGCCAAGAAAGGAGCAGCCAAAGGGTCAAAACTAAGGAAAAAGTCTGCTTGAATTAGTTTTCTGTGAATGCTAAAATAAAAAAAAATTTAGAAAAAACATATTAAGAAACAAAAATGTGAAAAATCCATCGTTAGACCTGTTTTCAATTTGATGCTTCCATATGTGTACAACTAGAAAGATCAGTACATTGAGTAAACATTATAATTATAATATCTGCAAATATTATAAATATGATACCCGGAAGAGTTTGAGAATTATTGGTTTGTAAAATGTTTAAGTTTGTGGTGAAAATAGTATAAAAATTTGAACATAAAGTGTTGAATATTGTATAATTATCAGTACATGTATATTTGGTTTATGCCTCTAATTTGGTCAGTTGAAAAAATAGGTATATTGTTAATAAAGTGTTTTCCTGAATGTTCAATTTCTTTTCACTTTCATATTAACTAACAAAGTCACAGACTTGTTATGACGCATGTATAAGCTTAGGCAACTTCTACGAAACTAATACACTGATACAGAAATGCCATTTGTTTGATTGAAGTGGAAACTGGTAAATAGTAGCATTCAATCGCAAACAGAAAATTAAATTAGGGGACAAGTTTTCTGAGGCTTTCCGTCTCGCTTTTGGCATCCCCCAAGTTTCAGTTCTAGATCCCCTTCTATTTACTCTTTACACTAGTCCCCTTATTTAAGTCGTTTTAAGGTCACACACTATGTCTTCACGTACGACACCCAGATATACTTGGTAGTTGAATTCAGTATCATCGGCGATAAACATACCAGAGAGTCATTTAACCCAAATTTTCCTGTTACATTCCTTTAAAGCTGTATAATGCCAGCAGGGGAATAAAAAACCTAGGTGTTACTTTTGACTCAGACGACACCTTTGACAGTCATGTATTCAAGGTCTGCCATGCCTGCTATTAGCACCTTAGCGATTTCAAAAGCTGGTAGTTGCTTGCCGTTGGTGATGAGAGGTGCAGACCTTCATATCAAAGACCACAGTATCTAACTCTTTATAGACGCCTCAAACGAAGGTTGGGGCACTCACTTAGATCAAAGTTCTACCAGGGGTCTGTGGTCATATCAGGAAAAAAGGCTACACATAAATGTCCTAGAATTGAAGGCGGTCTCACTGGCCCTTCGAAAGTTCAAGGACCAGTGTCAGAACCAAACAGTGCTAGTTGCAACGGACAACTCAACACTGGTAGCCTACATAAACAAACAAGGAGGAACTCACTCAGTGGAGATGTGTGCTCTCCTGTGGAAGATCATGACATGGTGTCATTGCTATCATGTAACCTTAAAAGCCAGGCACATTCCAGGGTGTCTGAATGTGATGGCCGACCTCCTGTTCAGGTCGAACCAAGTGCAATCAACAGAATGGTCACTGCATCCACAGGTGTTCAAACAGATCTGCCAAAAATGGTTCACTCCTCATTTAGACCTATTTGACACTCATCTGAACCACAAACTTCCGCTGTACATGTCTCCAGTCCCAGACCCAAAGGCTTGGGACATAGATACTCTGAACATAAACTGGATGGGTCTCACTGCTTATGCTTACCTTCCAACGGCTCTCCTTCACAGGGTGATTAAAAAAATCAGGCAATGCCATTGCCTGATCATTGTAATAGCCCCAGGCTGGCCAGGGATGCCCTGGTTTTGGGACCTAGTGCAGCTCTCGACAGAGATCCCACTGCAACTTCCGGTGTCAACAACTCTTCTCAAACAGTCCCACAATTATGTGTTCCACAGCAATCCACAACATCTCAACCTCCATGCCTGGTCTCTAGGAGTGGACAGCTCCAAGAACAAGGCTTCTCTGTGGAGGTGGCAGAGAGAATTGCTGCCCCTCAGAGGTCATCAACAAGGACCATCTACAAGTCAAAGTGGGCCCTATTTGAAGAATGGTGCAGAGAAAATTCGGTGGATTTCTCCACTCCGTCTGTGAAACATATCTCAGATTTTTTTCATGTACCTGTACCAAGATCTAAACAGGCGCTCCTCTACCATTGATGGTTACAGGACTGCCATTGTTGACACTTTGGGCCCAGCGGGGCACCATATTGCACAAAGTTCAGACCTTCACAGGTTACTCTCCAGTTTCCACAGGGATCGTCCCAAAAGTTCCAGGAATCTTCCAAAGTGGAACCTTTCTGTTGTTCTCAGTGAGCCCACAAAAGCACCCTTTGAGCCTATGAAAGACACAGACCTCCAACATCTTACTCTCAAAACTGCTTTCTTGCTAGCTTTGGCCTCTGGCAAGCGCCGCAGCGAAATCCATGCCTGGGTTGCAAACAAAGTATCTAATCTAGGCCAATGGGAAAAGGTTGCCTTATTCCCTTCTTCTGACTTCATTGCCAAAAACCAACTAGCAAGAGAAGATTCTCAAAGTGTGTCTCCGGTGACTATTCCTGCTTTGACTACCATTGTAGATAGACAATTAAAAAAAGACAGGACCTTGTGTCCAGTGCGGGCCCTGAGGTACTATTTTGACCAAACCAAGGAGCTGAGAGGGTCCCGGTCCCTCCTTTTCATCTCCTTCAAGAAAGGACATACCTCAGACATCAGACCCGCTAGCCTACTCTCTCTTCTTGGTTGAAACAAACCATTCTACTTTGTTACAAACAAGCAGACCAACAAGCCTTGGACTTGGTCCAAGTTAAAGCGCATGACATTAGGGCCTTCGTGGCCTCTAAGGCCTTTTACGGTGGGGTATCGGTGGACCAAATCATGCAAGCCTGTCACTGGAAAGCTCACAATGCATTTACAAATTTTTACCTAAAAGACCTTACTTGGTCAGAGAACAACCACAATATGTATCTGGGGCCAGTAGTAGTGGCACAACAGTCCTAGACCCTTCCCTCAGACCAGTCATCCTCGGAAAGAAAAGAAGTGGGGCACATCCGCTGCAACCAAGTCTTCAGGAGTCTAACCCCAGGGTCTAGGTATAGGTTTACCTCATCAGGGTGTTTGGGTAAGGTCTTAATATTCTTTTAAATTTTACTATTGATTGTATAATGTATTAAGGACTTTTTAGGGTTGTCATTAATCTCATTCTAGGGTGGCAATAAGTTATAAATATCCAAGCCTAGGGCTTAGATTTTCTATCATGGTAGCCCTTGGGCCTTTACTCCTGCTGTAGTGTACATACGCTACACTTCTCTCTTCCTATCAAAACACCCAGACAGTTTTTAGCACTGTCATTCATTCATTCAGGTTTTTTGGCTTTTTTTTACAGGCCCGGTCTCCGGGATTGGGGCTCTGTAAACGGGACTCAGACTGGTACTTTCTAACTCTCATTCCAATACATATTACTTCAAAATCTAAGAAAAACTAGACATATCTTCCAGTCTCGGCTGTAATCCCTCCACCAAGCGGTTGGATTCAGCAATCAGTCCCACATGGTAAGCTATTGTAGTGCAATAAAATTGAAAATTTTAATTACTTAAATGTAGCTTTTATAAGCTACAAGCTTACCATGTGGGACTGAGAAGAGTCCCACCCTGCCTCCCCGCTGTATTACAGCTGAGGGGGTAGGGTTCTAAATTTCAATGAGAGAGGAGAAGACAAATGGAGTGTACCACGTGACGACAACCTGAGGCTACGGCCAACTATAAATGTCTGTTTTTCTTAGATGTTGGCCGGGCCTGGCGGCCATCCGAGAACAGCAATCAGTCCCACATGGTAAGCTTGTAGCTTATAAAAGCTACATTTAAGTAATTAAAAATTTTCAATTTTATAAATATATAAAAATAATTGGTCTGTCTAATTAGACCAATTAGACCGAGAATGTATGAACACTATAGAACTGTTCAAAAATTCAATGATCTAAATTCAACCCCTGTCTGAAGACACTTCACACAACCCAAACATAGCTGTCAGAAATATGGAGTTCAGCATTGTGCAATGGATGGGGGAGGGCAGCAACCCAGATTCCTCCACTAAACGTGAAAGACCGGAACTAGTTTATATTTGGGCCTTCCCCACCCTCCACTCCATGGGTATCAACATATTTGTGTGAGTTTATGCCCTCTTATTACACCCCTAACCCAGGTGCCTACCTGTTAATTTTATGATTTATTGGGCACCTCACCAAAGGGCACTAAAACCCATCAAAATTGGTCAGTGACCTGTTCACGTCATAAATGACGCAAAGTGACACATGACGTCATTTTGTGATCAATACTACTCATGCCAACATTACTTAGTAACATATAAGGTCACTAAGTTACAGTCTTGACTTTTAATTTAAAAGCTGTGAAGATAGCATCTACAATAGTGTGCTTGTTGATTTTTTGTGTGCAGAAAAAAATTTGTTGTGTGTTTTATGTGCGGATTTTTAGTGCATAACTGAAGAAAATGTGGTTCACACACAGCACATGTCACAAGGTTTATTCTCGTAGATCAAATCTCAGGAGACATATTAAGAGTGCTCACCTGAACTATAGAATCAGATGTAATATGTGTGATCAGGAATTCAGGAGAAAAGAATATCTGGATAGGCACATGACACATTGCCATAATAACGTGGACACCCTCTCTAGGATAAGAGACTATAGTGAGTCAAAGGAATTTCCTTCTGATCAACCAGGTTAACGTCCTGAGGATAACACAACTGCAACTAGGTACACTCAACCAGATCTGAATGACTTTCTTGATAATTTGTGGCCAGAGGACCATAGATCACCCCCACCCAGAGAATGAATCCTACTCCAAAAACATGCACAGTTACTACAATGACTATGCATAGTAGGACCCAAGTATCCATCAGTACACAAACTGACATTTGTGACTTACCACCCAAGAAGACAGTCATACACACGGGTTGTAACACCACCCCTAAGTTTGTGAGGGAATTATAAGACCACTCAACATGCACCTACACTGATTTCCAAGGGAATATCTCCACATTGTGTATTCCTGGACGAACCAGCAATGGGGAACTGGGAACAAGAGTCATCCCCACCAGTAACACCTGATCTTGACATCCCCAGCTATATTACTGAGGAGTTCCAGATGAAAAGGGAGGAAAATGGACTGCCTAGATGTACAGTCTATCAAGGCCCATTGGAGCAATCAGTTCCAGAGGACCCCCTACCTCCATACATCTCAGCAGAAATTCCAGAATGGGGAGTCATCCAGAAAAATGAACAACCCATGGACTTCAACCTTCCGGATTAGATGGATAGTTTGTGTCAGAATATCACACCACCACATAATGGTTACTAATGGTTTGGTAAATAAAAGAACAAATAGTTTATTTAGGACTACCTTCTTATTCACACAATTTATTTATTGACAATAACAGTAGATAGCTGCTTTAAGACTATAAACTAGTCGAGACTCTTAAAATTATTAAAATGAATAGTTTTAATATTTGTGTTAGATTTTTATAATTTTTATGTTCAATATTCTATTAATATAATTCATTACTTAACTTGCATTAAAAGTGCAATAGAGAATTTGCATTAGTTATATGTGTTGTATAAATAACACTACATTTGTTCAAAACTTTAAAACTTTGCATTGTGCACAGTTAAGCTTGAAAAATTAATTAGATCTTTAAATATTTCCTTAAGAAATGTGGGTAGGAGGTAACTCTTGGGCTTTTTATTATCACTAAATTATAACAAACAACCAAACCGTTTGTAAAATCAATCCTAAATTACAAACACACAATATATTGGGAAATAACAAATACCACATGCCATTTTGGTCTGCATCTTGTAAATACCTGTAAAAGAACCTTTTATTTTTCCCACTGAGATCACATCGTTGAAATAAATTGAAAGGAAAAAATAAAACATTTATTGAGAACAATTAACATATACATTCTCTGATTCTCAAGAATAAAACAATATGATTCAACGGCTAGCTTTTGTGTACTATATCCGTGTCGCACACACGGGCATAAAAACAGAAGACAATTTGCATCCGTACATTAGGTATATATTTTAGGAACTACATTTGAGTTTCGTTGTTACCGCACGCACTAGTGTGGTACTATAGAACACCGAATATCAACAGGAAGTAAAAGTTGTTTACTCGGTGATGCAAAAATATGGAAAATGTTGATTTATCAGAGAATGACACTGGTACAAGTAGCCATCTTGACTATAGTTGTTTTAATGGGAGAGACTTAAAGGGTGACTATTCAGAGGACATGGTTATGGTCAATCCAAGTTTAGTCACGGGTACAAACATTGAAAATGACCACAACCCAGAACCCCAGACTCCTGTTACGTCCCACAGGTTTGTTTTAACATTATTGACATAACGTGGATTAGCAAGAAGTGGGCCGATTTTTTATGTATAATGGCACAAACCTTAACTATAGGAATCAACTATACTGCTCAGCTACCCAAGTTCGTCGCCTACCCAAGTTCGTCACCTGCGTTTATTAACAATATTTAAACCTATTAGCAATTATCTTTCTTTGTAGGGTAATACATCATTGTTATAAGCACCTGTTCAGTTTGTTTCAGTATCAATATTGCTTGTCCTTCTCAGTTTTTAAGGCAGGTGACGAACATGGGTAGACGACGAACTTGGGTAGCTGAGCAGTACTGCTCAGCCAGTGAATTTCGTCACCTACATTTCATGACAATATTATCCTTGCGTCGTCGGTTATCGACGGTCTAAATATGTTTCACGTAAATACTCAATATTTGTAAAGCGTCAACCGAAGACAATATATAAAATATGAAAAGTCACTTACCTGCTATAATTTGTTTGTCAGTATTTCTATTCTCTGTGTAGTTAACCATGTATATGCTGAGAAAAGAATAACTTGTCTTCACAACATTCAAAACAAAACGGTTGTCTGTTTCCGAAGGTTCACTTCCTGTGCAGTAATACTGTAATTTTATGCTCCAATTAAGATAGAGAGATAAGAATATGATATGCAAGATAAAATATATGTTTGTGGTAATATGAAAGAATTATAAATTTTAAGTACTGCAAATGATTTGATATGAATATATAAACTTATTAATAAACAATACTAATTCTAGCTTTTTATATTTTCATTATTTGACCCTTTTCTGGTTTGTGGAGTATCCTTCATTTATTACAAGTACCGTAGAGGATTTGTTATCAATGTGGCACTTTATAAATCATGTTTTGTAACTTGATGTTAAAATAAATATGGTATACTATAAAATAATTGCCAAACATGTTTGGGTGATGTTAACAAATTAATACAGATTTTTCTCAGACTTTTATTCTTTGTTGTATACAAACATATTAGTGCTTGGCATTTACTTGGAACATTATACATTAAAATGCAACAAATAAAATTACATACAATGAAACATGTCAGTTCATTTTTATAAATACTTCAGTTAGTCTAAAGTCTTTCATTTGATACCATAATGCAATGTGTAACATGGTAGGTAGTTTATTCTTCAGAACAACATGGGCAATAAAATTTGACACCTCTTCTGATAACTTTGCAGGAAGTACAATATTTCAAATGCACCCAGTGCTGACATGAGTCATTGTCACACTGTCCCCATTTAACAAATTCAATGTAGGGACATTCCCTAAGCTGAATGGGGGACATTAGTTTACAAACACAACATTTTTCAGACTCACTGGCTTCCATATTACTGTCACTTTGCAAATTGTCACTGCACAGGTTGATATTTGATGGCCCTGGCCTAGACGTGGTGCAAGAGGTTGGGGGCCTTGTAGTCTTGTTACAAACCTTTGATATATTTTTTTGTTTTGAACCTTTTGAACCTTTTGCACCTTTGGTGTAATGAGCAGTAACTTGTTCTGCCACTTCGGCCTCAGTAATAGCTTTGCCAGAAACAATATTGTGAACAGTTTTCCTGACTGGGGGGTTACTCATACATGGTGCTACATCAAAATTGATAGCAGTGTCACTGCTTGGTAAAAATTCAGTAAATGCTATTTTATCTATCACCACAGATGGATCTGAACTTGACACCTGCTTATGTTTTGTTGTCCACACTTTATTTGGGCCTAGCTTTGTGTGGTCATATGCCTGAGGGTTTAAGGGATAAACTCCTGTTTTTTCAAAGCTAGACATTAAGTTTGGAGGGGCCAATGCTTTGATGTAAGCCTTTGAAGCAATTTCGGCAATGTTGTACTTGTTTATGACCTGACCAACATGTGCCTTCATGTATGTATCAACTTCCAGTGAAAAGTGTTTTTGAAAGGGGCCAAAACAGCAACATCAAGAGGTTGAAGTATATGGGAACTGTGGGCAGGTAGCACAAATAACACTATGTTGTTTTTCAAAGCCCACTGAATGATGTCGGGATGCAGATGAGTCTTGTGGCCATCATAAAGAACAAGTTTGTAACTGTCACTGGAACCTTGGACATACTTTACAAAATGGTCAGACAAGTATTTTTTGAATATTTCAGTATTGGACCAACCTGATTCACTCACAGTGCCATCAGTACCTACACTTGTGTGCTTTAGGTAATCTTGATTCATCCGCTTGCCTGGGAAAACAAAAAATGGGGGTACTTGGGTTCCAATTGCATTGCCACAACCAATCACTGTAACATTGAACCTATTGGACACAACTACTTGGGGTTTTAATTTAATGCAAGAGACAACTTTGGGGATCTTGTGGTTTGTACTAGTGAGTGGAATCGCCTCAATTTTCGCGGTCGATTATTCGTCCAATTTTCCGACCGATGATCGACCCTTAATCGACTTTTTTACTCCACTGTAAGAAAATATATTATGAAAGACTTTCCGGGATGAAGTATTTGTCAATCTGTAAGAATAACGGTGTTTCCGACATTTAGAACCTACCAAAAGCACTCACTTCCGGTAAATATGGCGGTAGACATAAACAAACCCAAATTCGTGACAAATCTCATTATTTATCAAAGGAAAGTTAAGGAAATAGCTTAAAATATAAAAAACACGTGGATATTGAGACACATAAGGAAGGGTAAGATTTAATCGATTTCTAGAAGTTGTCCGTGACCGAACGCGATTGTACCATAACGCCGACGATTAATCGAACGTTGGTCTAATCGTCCCATCACTAGTTTGTACTTAAACCCTTTTCATCTATGTTGAAGATGCGTTCAGGGGCATTGACTAAGTCATACTTTTCCAAAACTTCCTTCAACTTCAAGTAATAATTATTTACAATGTCCTCATCAGCACACTTTGCCCTAGACACCTCCAAACTACTCGGCTGCACCAATTTCAATTCAGGCCAACGGGCCATAAAGTTATAGAACCATGTGGTTCCCAAAGGTGATTCTGGAGATCTGATACCAGCAGCAACAGCATACTCAGTCGCCAGTGTGATGATCTGTTTCCTGCGATACCCATACCCAACATAGGCAACTTCCTTCAGATGCTCTACCAACTGGGATTCTTGATAGAGTGACAAAACAGGAGCAGGACCAGACTTTGTTGTATCAATGGAAACTCTACCATGAACTCTATCTTTAAGAGTTGAAATTGGCACACCATAAATATTGGCAGCTCTTTGCACAGGTAACTTGTCATCTTTTACAGCTTTATAAGCATGGATCATCTTTGTTGGGGAATAGGTACACTTCGTATTCACATGATGTGGAACAGGCTTAAAAGGAGTAGAAAAGGGAAAGGAACCATAAATTTTGAAAGAAAAATTGATGAAATAAAAATTCAGCAATAACATGGCTGAAAAATGAACATTTAAAATAAAAGGTATGAAAAGG
Source organism: Sabellastarte sp. h YS-2021 (assembly GCA_964017235.1). NCBI lineage: Eukaryota > Metazoa > Annelida > Polychaeta > Sabellida > Sabellidae > Sabellastarte > Sabellastarte sp. h YS-2021. The sequence continues at coordinate 85,427,986 of OZ024932.1, forward strand.
GACTTAATTTGACTAAATAGACACGTATGTATCATTTCAGATATATTACTTTGTGGCATTACAAGTTCCCATATTAATTCAAATAAATATATTTTTCATTCAGACCACTTAAGGCGCACAGAAGCCATTAGCTAGTATTATTCCAGGATGTGGCTAAATATCAGTACATTACGGTAACAATTCTGGCGGACAATTATAACAGCTGCAGACAACAGAGGAAAAAAATCATAAAAAGTTGCAAATAACTTTATTTCTAGCAAGAAATTTAGTGGGAAAAAAGGTAATAGTAGAAAGGGGTTACATATTGTACACTAAATATAAAATTATAACTTACCTGTTTCTTCTTCATTTTTTCTTCTTGAAAATGTACTATAAACAAAGAAATGTGCGTCTGTTGATAAACAAAAAACGAAGCATTCGCGAGAATTGCCGAACAAAGTCTCGCGAGATCTTTTTAAAATAACGTCGGAAATGGACGACCGTCGATAATAGACGACACAACGATAAATCATTTTTACACTTAATTTATATTGCTGAATTACATATTAACAGAAGTCGTGGTTGCATGTGTTTAAACACAAGTATTACTGGTTTTTGAGCGTTTAAATGGCAGGTGACGAAATTCACTGGGTGACGAAATTCACTAGCTGAGCAGTAGGCACAGAACAGAAGTTAAAATATGTAATAACAGTTGTACTTTATCACCCACACTCACACATTTCCGCATAAGGAAGTTGAAGTGATGACAGGAATAATTTAAATATCTTTGGCAATGTCTACATGCAAATTGTGCCAAGTTGGGGGTGTTGATTTGAGTGATTTCAAGCATAAATTAATCATCGCCCCTTAAAAACTGCTCCAAATGGGGTTTTTAAACTTTATGTCAGTAAAATACTTTTATAACTTGTGCTTGTGTCAATACATATTGTTATAAAAAGAAATCCATGAAACTACCCTCAAAACAATGAAAAATAAGGTTTTTGTGTCCACATTGTGCCAAGTTATGGTGTTGAGCAGTGAATGCTTTGTTAATAAATTATACAGAAACTTAATGTTTGGCAGGCAACAGTACTGCTCAGCTACCCAAGCTAGTCGCATACCCATGCCTGTGACCTGCATTACAAACTGAAAAAGACCAGTATTATTGATACTGCAACAAGTGGAATAAATGCTTGTAACAGTGATGTAGTACTCCACAAAGATAATTGATAAGAGGCTTTAATATTGTCAAAGCAGGTGATGAACTTGGGTAGCTGAGCAGTATACACTAGCTGTGACTCCACTCAGGATATCATGAATTAAAGATTTTTAACTCCTGTCCCGATACCACACTTATAATGTTTACCATGTGTGAAAGTAACAGCAAGTTAATGGGACATATTTACCCAAATTATGCTGACAGTCTGAAATCTAATCCAATCATATACAAAAGATTCACATGCTAACTTGTTTTTTTCTCCTACACAATAGCATATGCACTAAATTGATTTGACAAAGAAAACTGATTAATTGACTAACAAAAGAATTGGATTTTAAAAAGTTTGAGGAATGTTTAATGTCACTTTCAACACATTGTATAAGTTATACCACAATGGTTAGTTTTAAGGGCAGTGGAAACCCGTTCATACTAGTTGATCAAGCTTCTGCACTGTGAACTGCTGGGCATCAGTAAGCAACTACCAACTTTCCTACATAGAATCCATACATAAACTGAAATCATGTGAAATCATGTTTTGCACAAGGAATTAAAAAGTCTTTCAAATCCATTAAAATAAGATTTCAATCCTTCAAGTCCAACCCCTTCAAGAATTTGATCCCAAGTGTGTTGCATGCTCAATTGTGGTTCTGTATTCAACAATCTTCATTGGACTAAAAATCAACATGTGTTCCTGATTCATTGGCCACAGTGGTTGCTTGCTCTTTTAGATGTCGACCCATGCCTGTCCCTGGACTCTCCCTTCTTGGACTCAAGCGCATTAGAGGATTTATATCAATTTTGCGCTATATAAATCCTACTATTATTATTATTATTGTGTGTGCCTTTGAAATATTTCACCACAATTACTCTCTGATCTGATTGTGTGTATTTAGTGTGCTATTTTTAAGCACGAGCTCTTATGAGGCTCGTCCTTATAGAGATCACTTTTTTAAATTTTTTTTTTGTCTCCGGACTTTCGTGAATTGTGGTGTAGCATGATGAGTGTCAGTTCACTGAAGTTAAGGGGCAATGGGCTATGTTATTACTGGGATGGGTGACCACTTCAGTGCACTACTCGTGTCTCTGATGGCTTTGCAGCTCACACAAGTAGAGCGAACACCCTTCGGCCTTGTTAACATCAAATCTTTTCACTAAGAACCAGAGAAGGCTTAGTCTTGTGCATACATACAAGGCTTGCCTTGTGAAACTTTCTCAACCTCTCTACAGCAGGTATATATGGATTGAGAGTCTAAAGATCTGTTATGTGTTTTTATATCAAATATCGACTGATAACTCTGCCCTTGTAGAAGAAAATATATTGAGCTTCATAAATTTTATTAATAACTTTAAAGAAGGTTTACTTGTGGTTTTTGAACCAAATGGAAATTACACTAAGTTTCATGCAACACTAAAGGGAAAAAGCCCCGTGAATTTCTAAAGAACTGGAATTTCTAAAGAACTGGAGACCTATTTCCTTATTGTCGGTGGTATACAAAATGGCTTCTACTGCCATAGCAAACAGACTGAAGAAGATACTTAATAAACTGGTAGCCGAAACACAGACTGGTTTTATCGCTGGAAGATTTATAGGCGAAAATACAAGGATTGTTTATGATATTATGCACTACTTGGAGAAAAATAACCTACAAGGGTTACTTATGCTTGTAGATTTCCAAAAAGCATTTGACTCTGTTTCATGGGATTTTTTGTCTGAAGTGCTTAAATTTTATAACTTTGGGCAAGATTTTAAAAGGTGGATAGATGTTTTGAATAAAAATGTGCAAGCTTCAATTCTTCAGTCAGGATATCTATCAGAATTTTTTAATATACAAAGGGGTTGCAGGCAGGGCGATCCTATAGCACCCTACCTGTTTCTACTTTGTGCTCAAATTCTTTATCTTATGATTTTGTATAATAATAATATCAAGGGCATACATATTAACAACTGCAGCTACAAAATTAGTCAATTTGCCGATGATACCACAATATTTCTTGATGGTAGCAAAGATTCTCTTCTGGCGGCACTGAACACATTGGAAATATATGGCTGTCTCTCTGGACTTGTGGTAAATATGGACAAAACTAAGTTAGTATGGCTGGGGAAGAAAAAACATTCAAAGGACATAATCGACACCCCCGGGAAATTACTGTGGGGCACAACAGAATTTGACCTGCTTGGGATAAAGTTTGCAGTGGATTTGGAAAACATACCCAACCTTAATTATGGTTCAGTCTTGAGCAAAATAAATAAAACTTTGAGCCAGTGGAAAAGAAGAAAACTGACACCAATGGGCAAGATCACAGTGATAAAAACATTCGTTATCTCTAGCTTGAGTCATATTTTAACCTCCATTCCATCTCCAAACAAGAAATTTATTACCAATCTGAATAGTCTTATGTATTCCTTTATTTGGGACAACAAACCAGACAAGGTGAATAGGAAACAGATTACCAATACTTACCTTTTTGGAGGCCTTAAAATGCTGGATCTGGAACTCCTTATCAAATCCCAAAAAATAACATGGATAAAGCGTCTTCTCAATTTCCCCAATGCTCCTTATGCTAAGTTGTTCTCAACGTTAGTTTCTATTGAAAAACTTTACATGATGGGACCCTTTTGGTCTAGAATAATCTCTAAAAAAATCTCAAATCCTTTCTGGGGTGAAGTGTTAATGGCTTGGGGTGATCTGCTTGATAAAATAAAACTTACAAAAGATGAAGCAATGTCATGCCCCTTATGGTATAACCCTCAGATCTCTAGTGAGCCTTTATTCTTCCCCCACTGGTACTATGCAGGTGTATACTCACCGCTAGATCTACTAGATAATGAAGGCCAAATGATGGATCAAAAGACAGTCCAAAGACAGTTTAACATTAAGACTAATTTCTTGGAGTATACTAGAATTAAAAGATGCTTAAAAACTTATATGAAAAATTTAAGTACTTCTGATATAATCCTCCCAAGACCTTGTCAGCCTTCCTACCTTAAGCTTTTGTCAACTTCAATCTCAGGAACTAGAAAATTTTACGGTATCTTAAATCAACAGTACAATAATTTAGCTCTGAAAAACAAATGGAATAACATTTTGAATATTGATCTGGATGAAAATGACTGGATTAACATCTATAAGGTTTGTTTCAGGTCTCTAAGAAGGAATGACTTCATATGGTTCCAATTTAGACTCATTCAAAGAATTTTGGGTACTAAAGCCTACTTGAGTAAGGTCAAAGTAAGTCAATCTTCCCAATGCAGCTTCTGCAGTATGTGTGATGAGACTATTTGTCATCTCTTTACATCTTGTCCAAAGGTGTGTGATTTTTGGTTAGATTTAAGGTCTTGGTCACAGAGAGATTTCAATGTGTTTATTGAATTAAATCCAGTGACCCTAATTTTTGGTTACATTGAATATGGGGTAAATCTTTTCCCCAAAAATGTACTTATTCTTTCTGCTAAAAAATATATTTTTGATTGTGCATACACTAACAAAACTCTGAGCTTAAAAGGTTTTAGGGTCTTTTTTACTGGTATCTATAATGACCAAAAATATATTGCAGAAATAAATAATAATGTTCAGTACTTCCTAGATTCATGGTCAGTTTCAAAAAAAAAAAAAAAAAAAAAAAAAAGTTTCATGCAACACAAGGATAGTTTTTCACTAATTTATGGAGCCTATTTTATGAGAATAACATTATTATTATTTAAGCCATTCAGTTGTTTAAGTAATTAAGCATCCCGCAAGGGACGCTTGTTTGTGTATGGGAGACCTTCAGGCTCCGCCGGCCCCGTATTTTGTTTTCCTTATAACTCTGTAACCGTTAGGCGGATTCGTTTCAAATTTGGCAGGTTTATGCAGCTGCCTTGGGAATTTTTTTTTGAATATGCTTCAGTGACATATCAACCAATCAGAGAGGTCACATGACCAAAAATGTCTTTTTTTTCGACGGGGAAGCTTGTCCGGATGATAACTTGAAAGGGATTTTATCAATTCACCTGAAACTTGGCAAATACATTCATTCTATTAAAATCTGGAAATCATTAGATTTTGGCATTGATTGGTTAAGAAATGGCCGAGTAATTAATGATTAATTAATCATTATGAATTTTCCAAATAAGGAAAACACAAAAATGCTTATAACTCGAAAACCGTGCTAGATAGAGCGATTTCGACAAAATTTTTGACCCACAGGGTATCTCTGCATAGTAGCTATCCCAATTTTGAAGAAAAATTTTGTCTCGCCAAAAATGGCGGCTATTTTGAATTTTCGAATTTTTCGCAAAAATTGCAAAACATAAAAATGCTTATATCTCGAAAACCGTGCTAGATAGAGCGTTTTCGACAAAATTTTTGACCCACGGGGTATCTCTGCAGAGTAACCATGCCAATTTAAAAAAAAAAATGACTCACCAAAAATGGTGGCCATTTTGAATTTTCGAATTTTAAGCAAAAATTGCAAAACACAAAAATGCTAATATCTCGAAAACTGTGTACATGGCGAATTATCTCTTAAAAGTATTGCAGATAGCCAATTTTTCTCAAATAACTCATTCGCCTACTTTTGGAAGAGCTTTCACATGGTGAAGTTTCAGACCCATAGCTAATTACTCACCTACTCAAAATGAGTAAATGCGAATTATCTCATAAAAGTATTGCAGATAGCCAATTTTTATCAAATAAATGATTCACCTACTTTTGCAAGAGCTTTCACATGGTGAAGTTTCAGACCCATAGCTAATTACTCACCTACTCAAAATGAGTAAATGCGAATTATCTCTAAAAGTATTGCAGATAGCCAATTCTTCTCAAATAACTTATTCATCTACTTTTGGGAGAGCTTTCACATGGTGAAGTTCCAGACCCGTAGGTAATTATTCACCTACTTAAAATGAGTAAATGCTAATTATCTCTAGAAGTATTGCAGATAACCAATTTCTCTCAAATAACTCATTCATCTACTTTTGGGAGAGCTTTCACATGGTGAAGTTTCAGACCCGTAGCTAATTACTCACCTACTCAAAATGAGTAAATGCTAATTACCTCTAAAAGTATTGCAGATACCCAATTTTTATCAAATAACTTATTCATCTACTTTTGGGAGAGCTTTCACATGGTGAAGTTCCAGACCCGTAAGTAATTACTCACCTACTCAAAATGAGTAAATGCGAATTATCTCTAGAAGTATTGCAGATAGCCAATTTCTCTCAAATAACTCATTCATCTACTTTTGGGAGAGCTTTCACATGGTGGAGTTTCAGACCCGTAGATATTTACTCACCTACTCAAAATGAGTAAATGCGAATTATCTCATAAAAGTATTGCAGATAGCCATTTTTTCTCAAATAAATGATTCACCTACTTTTGCAAGAGCTTTCACATGGTGAAGTTTCAGACCCATAGCTAATTACTCACCTACTCAAAATGAGTAAATGCGAATTATCTCTAAAAGTATTGCAGATAGCCAATTCTTCTCAAATAACTTATTCATCTACTTTTGGGAGAGCTTTCACATGGTGAAGTTCCAGACCCGTAGGTAATTATTCACCTACTCAAAATGAGTACATGCTAATTATCTCTAGAAGTATTGCAGATAGCCAATTTCTCTCAAATAACTCATTCATCTACTTTTGGGAGAGCTTTCACATGGTGAAGTTCAAGACCCATAGCTAATTACTCACCTACTCAAAATGAGTAAATGCGAATTACCTCTAAAAGTATAGCAGATAGCCAATTTTTCTCAAATAACTCATTCACCTACTTTTGGGAGAGCTTTCACTCGGTGAAGTTTCAGACCCGTAGCTAATTATTCACCCACTCAAAATGAATAAATGCTAATTATCTCTAAAACTATTGCGGATACCCAATTTTTATAAAATAACTCATTCATCTACTTTTAGAAGAGCTTTCACATGGTGAAGTTTCAGACCCGTAGATAATTACTCACCTACTCAAAATGAGTAAATGCGAATTATCTCTTAAAAGTATTGCAGATAGCCAATTTTTCTCAAATAACTCATTCACCTACGTTTGGAAGAGCTTTCACACACGAAAATGAAAAATTGTGAGTGTCTCGGAAAAGCTATTTCTTCTCCTTTAATGCTCGGCGGGAGATACACACCGCGGCAGTGGTCTTGTTTTCAAAAATTTTTATCTCACCAAAAATGGTGGCGATTTTGAATTTTCGAAGTCTTTGCAAAACACAAAAATGCTTATATCTCGAAAACTGTGCTAGATGGAGTGAATTCAACAAAATTTTTGACCTGCTGGATATCTCTGCAGAGTACCCGGCCATGCCAATTTTCAAAATATTTTTGTCTCGCCAAATATAGCGGCCATTTTGAATTTTTGAATTTTTTGCAAAAATTGCAAAACACAAAAATGCTTATATCTTGAAAACCATGCTAGATAGAGCAGACTGCGCTGACTTTGGTTGCCACAACAGTATAAGGCTAGAAACGGAACATTTTCTTAATACTTTAGCACTCACCTTTATATCCTTTTCAGGACACTTTGTTTTGCTATGCAAAAAACATTAGCTTTTTTTTTGCGAGCGATCCTCTAGTTAATTTTTATCCTACCACCTTTAAAGACTACGGTGTATTGTTTTCACCCATGGTGTCAGGTTGGGAAAAAGTATGTTTGGGCTGTATCTCAGAAACCATGAGGAGTTGGAAGTTCACAGGTGGTAGGAACATTGGTTGGGGGTGTAGGTGTTCAACAGTATGGCATAACCTTGATTTGACCTTTGACTTTGCCATAGTGACTCTGAGTTTGAAACTCTTGTCCTTGCTATATCTGACAAACCGTAAGGTATAGGAAGTTGATACTTGGTAGGGCCATTTGATTGGGGGTGTTGGTGTGCAACATCATGGTGTGACCTTGATTTGACCTTTCACCTTACTGCTGTGACCTTGAGTTTGAAAATTTTGTCTTTTCTCTATCTTAGAAACCGTGAGGTGTAGGAAGTTGATACTAAATAAGGACATTAGTCAGGGGTGTAGGTGTGCAATGTGATTATGTGTCTTTGATTTGACCTTTGAACTTGTCATAGTGACCTTGATCTTTAAAATCCTGTCAGGGCCTTGTCTCAGAGCCGTAAGGTGCAGGAAGTTGATACTTGGCAGGGACAATAGTTAGGTAGTGTAAGTGTGCATCATCTTGGTGTGACCTTTTATCTTGGCTCTTCAAAAGTGTGTTCACTTGCCATATTTGAGACATATTTCTCTTATGACAAAGATATATATATAGATTGCTACAACTGATCATTGTATGTACTTACACTTACTTGTGCTACATGTATTTCCATTGACAGCTATACTCCAATTAATAAATTTTACTGATTAATGCTGTCATCTTGCAATTGAATTATCTTGTTTTAATACTTTATCTGTACATACATTTTCTGTCTTTTAGATGTTATTGTCTCTATGTAAACATTATTTGGATAACTGGCACTGCTCTGAAAATCTCCCGATCTTTATACTGTTTCACTACTTGTATGTCTCATGGTGTTGAAAATTATTTCCCTGGGCTGCGAGGTACAGGCATCTCTGATGCTATTTTTTATTTCTTAAATTTATTAGTGTACCAGTTAACCTGATGCTTGGAGATGGGACAGTTTTAGCACAGATAAAAGTAAACTCAGACAATGGTGGTATTGATTTGCTCACTTTGCAAAACTTGGGTAAGTAATATTTCCAATCTTAGTCAATTTTTTTTTTCTTCAGATGAAACAAATAAAATTATTTTATCCTTTCGGATGACTTCCATTAATAAATGTTGAACGTCAAGGAAAATATAGATAATACAAATATTGTTTTTGAAGTACACTGTATAATGTAAAATTTCACCTCGAAGCATGTGTTATATTTTTGCAAATGTGGATTATAGGGCCCAGGTTTGCATTCCAAATGTCTCGCAACAGCTTTTGACATTAGTACAAAGCTATTATATGTAAGAAATTAAATTAAGACTGATGGAAGCAATTTTGAAATTGGCATTTTCAGTACAGACATTGCAGTAAACAAAGTAAGGATGAAAGGCAAATGCCAGATATTCAATATTTTTCACCAGCAATACTGTTCGAATTTCATTTGACAACAACAAATAATAGGTAAATTTTTATTTTTATTACATTTAAATTGTAACATTTATACATTAAAGTTGCCTTCTTCAAATTTTTGTATAAAGTGGGGAAAAACTTCATAAGAATTATTTGAGTACAAACTTTACTTAATTTTAATTTTTAAATTAAAATATAAATTGCAGAGAAAGGTGGAGCTGAGCTCTTGTTTATATAGATATTATAATCTGTAGCAATTCTTTTTTGTTTGTTGATGAATTTTGTAATTTATATGGGCACAGGAAGAAAATATATGGTTTTGTTTGAGAAAAAAAAAACAAGTTACATTAACTTTATACCAACAACAAATATTTGAGTATTTGCCAAATACCACAATCAAATATTTAAATAGTTTTTGTACTTTTTGTTTCAGGCTCAAAAATTAGTCATGCATATATAGATCAATGTTGAAGCTCATTTCTATTGTATCTGGTCCATTTGCTATAGTTTTTGTGCACGGTTTTATGTTCTAGTCTCAAACCAGTTGCTCCTGACACAGCAGACTGAGATATCTGAAGGTCCATCGTCTGGAATTGCTGCTCCGGGCAGTAACATCACCTTGGTAACAATTACTTCTTATGCACTATGTACTTAAAAATACATTTTATTGCGTTAATACATCCTATCCAATGGACAATAGCTTAACCGGTCGGCGCAGACCGGCCCGCCAAACGCCAGAAAAAGACGTCCTGTGTTACCACCGGCTGGCCGGTCCGTAGTACTGTGCACTCCCCAGATGGCGCCTCGTACTTCCTTCCTGTCTAGACAACCTGACGTCATAGCATCTTTTTCGTTTGGCGCGTGTACTGTGCGAACGTGTTTTCAACCATCTCCAGATATTTTAAGGAAAAGTGTGCATTATGATGGATTTTTCACCTGCATTGCAAATATTTTAGTTTAAGAGTGTTATCTACATCTCAAGCACGGATATACATTTTTAAATCTGCTGGAAACGCTCCCTAGCTGACTCAATTTAGTGTTGATGATAGGGCAGTCACGACGCGAAATATAAAGGCAGCCATTTTACTAGTTTCCGCCCATTCAACCTTTGTGTTGTTAGGGGCAGATCGACATTATTGAGGAATTATGGATTTACTATTTGCAGGTATTTTTATCCGTGTCTTTGTTTGAATGTTCAATCTATAACCTTCCAGCTACTGTCACCATAGTAACGGAAACCTCAGTCTACGTAGTTTTTGAGCACTGTAAATAGAAGGAATTCCCCAAGGTGCATTCTTCATCAGAGCGCACTGGTACAGACTTCTCTGCTGTAAAGCATCAGTCACACCAGCCTAGCTCGAGTATTTTTCATCAGAAGCAAGAGATGAATTCTTCAGATTTCTTCAGAGCGCACTGGTCCAGACATGTTTGCTGTAAAGCATTAGTCGACCGGCAAGCTTATATATATATATATAGTATATATCTACACTGGAGGAATTCCATCAGAAGAGCATGAAGTCTACTATTGTGATATCAGTCCCTCCCTTGCGGACCCGGCTTTGTTGTCGGTAGTGAGGGTTGTGGATGGCCAGTTCACTGGTTTTATCACGAAAGGAAGAAGGAATTTCATCTACAAATCTTCAGAGCGCACTGGTCCAGGCTCCCCTGCTTTTAAAGCACCAGCCGGCCAGCCAGCTTAAAAGAACGCGACCTCTGACGTCATATCCAGTCAGCCAATCGTGTTCCTTCCTTCCAACTCACGAAGCTGGTCACGTGTTTTCACCGACCAGGAAGGTCGGAAGTGCATTCTTCAGAACTCACGTCTACTGTGACTACAGTCCCTGCTTTGCAGACCCGGCCTGGTTGTCGGTAGTGGGGTTTTGTGGACTGTAAAGTTGCCGGTAAAGCATCACACAAAGAACGCGAATACTGACGTCATCCCCAGTCAGCCAATCGCGTGTCCTTCCGAACAATCACGAAGCAGGTCACGTGTTTTCACCGACCAGGAAGGTCGGAAGTGCGATCTTCAGAACTCACATCTTTTGTGATTCCAGTTCCTGCCTTGCAGACCCGGCTTCGTTGTCGGTAGTGGGGTTGGTGGATGAGCAGAATACTGCGCATTTGCATGTTTAAGTATCACAAAAGAATGTCACAACTGACGAGCTCCAATCAGCCAATCGCGTGTCTTCCGACCAGCAAGCTGGTCACGTGACACACCGAACACCAAGTGTTTCTAAAAATAGTTCACAAGGGCTTTCCCAGTAACTGTCAAATCTACAAATAAGACGTGCGATTAAAGAAATTCTTTAATTAATGGAGGAAACCTACAGCACGCTGAATTCAACACAGATGATAGTTGTAAAATTGCTTTAGCAACTGTGTACAGAGTGTACTGACTGGTAACACAGTTTTGTACACTTCAACAACTGGTTACAGAGTGTACCGATTGGTACTGGCTATACAGCCTTGTACACTTGCTTCAACAACTGGTTACAGAGTGTACCGGCTGGTACTGACTGCACAGCCTTGTACACTTGCTTCAACAACTGGTTACAGAGTGTACCGGCTGGTACTGACTGCACAGCCTTGTACACTGGCTTCAACAACTGGTTACAGAGTGTACCGGCTGGTACTGACTGCACAGCCTTGTACACTTGCTTCAACAACTGGTTACAGAGTGTACCGGCTGGTACTGACTGCACAGCCTTGTACACTGGCTTCAACAACTGGTTACAGAGTGTACCGGCTAGTACTGGCTACACAGCCTTGTACACTTGCTTCAACAACTGGCTACAGAGTGTGCCGGCTGGTACTGGCTACACAGCCTTGTACACTTGCTTCAATCTATGAGTTACAAGTCTACTAACAGGGTGTTGGCTACACAGCCCTTACTGTACAGTGCTTCAACCCAACTGGTTACAAAAAAAAAAAAAAAAAAAAAAGCTGGCTAAATATAGACCAGTAGCTGTCAAAATTCATTGGTGACCCCAACCTGCCAGATTTTGCCTGTTACAGAGAATTACTGTTTACAGTAAAGTACCGGGTATGGAGTCCGGGTACCGGACAGAGTTGCCTAAGGTTAATTTGGGTACAGAGAATTCTTAAACTGGTCAGTGGTCTTGATGATATGACAGTGTCCCAAGCTACTGCCAGGCAGCCTTCCCTTATCACACCTCTCAACAACCTGTTATCGGTGCTGGACTTGACTGCAGAGATAATAATAAATTTTGTCATCAGGTCCGGCCAGGGGTCAGACATCTCACAAATGACAATTGCTCTGTAAATACTGCACCTTGCAGGCTGCTGGCCCGGGGCGAAGAGTCTATTAATGTGACAAGTTGTGTCAGCCCCACCGGACCACAATAAGAACAGAGAGACTGTTAACCTGGATCATTGTCACCAGACCGGACCAGTGTCCGGAGGGACAGAAAATGTTTGTCAGAATAACAAATGTCCCAAATGTGGCACACAGTCTGCCTATAGGGTCCAGACTAAGCCCTTTTTGGGAACTTAGGAAGCCTTGGGGGCTGGACCCTAGGTAGTACAACTATTGAAGGAGGGATACCTACGTCCATATACCTATACAAGAACAATCCAGGAAATGCCTGAGATTTCACATCCAAGGTCGGGCATACCAGTTCAAGGCCCTGCCATTCGGGTTGTCCACAGCACCTTTTGAGTTCACCGTGATACCAAAGGAGTTGAAATTGATGGCCATACACAAGGTTTTAAGAAGCCACCAGTACCTAGACGACTGGTTGGTGAGAACCAGCTCCCACCAGGCTTGTCTCCAACATACACAGGAACTAGTAAATAATGTGTCAGCAAATAGGTTGGCTGGTGAACTTAGAGAACTTAGAGCTGGAGCCCAAACAAGAATTCAATCTTATAGGCTACCAGTTAGACCTCAGATCCGATCGGGTCTGGCTGACTCCAAATTGGTGGCAGAACCTTCAAGAGAAAATGCTGAAACTGCTTTCCCTACCGGCTTGCCCGGTCCGGGAATTCATGTCCTTGATAGGTTTGCTAAGAGCTACAGAAAAGCAAGTTCATCTAGGCCAACTTCATATGAGATTCATTCAGTGGCATCACAAACACAACTGGAGGGTCCCAGAATCACTGGAAAAGGTGATCCCAAATCCCCAGGTCCTTGCACCTCCATTTACAATGAGGGCTGAAGGAAGACAATGTCCTTACAGTCCAACCAGTACACCCAATAAAACATGCTCTGCAAATATTTACAGACGCATCAATAGAAGGGTGGGGCGCTCTCTTAAATGAGCACTTTGCAAGAGCAACCTGGTCCCCTCTGGGAAGCAAGTTGCATGTAAACTATCTAGAACTTTAAGCAGTTTTTTCTGACTTTAAAGAGTTCCAAGACCTTTGCTCAAACAAGATAGTACTTGTAGCAACCGACACCACAGTAGTGTCATACATAAGGGAAGGAGGCAGGAGGTCGGGCCCACTTTGTGCCCTACTATGGAGAATCTTGACCTGGTGTACCAGGATACAAGTGACTCTAAGCACGACACATTCCAGGCCGGCCTAATGTGGTAGCAGACAAGGTACCCAGGCTAGGCCTGACCATCCAAACAGTGGTTTCTCTTTCCAGAGGCCTTCCACTCTATGCAGTAGGTGGCACCGGCCCAAACTAGACTTATTTGCCGCGAGGTTCAACAAGTTGCCTCTGTTTTTGTGTCACCGGTACCGGATCGCTTGGCCACAGCAGTGGATGTGCTCAGTCGGCCATGGTAGGATCTTAAAGCATACACCTTCCCACCGTCAGCCATATTGGGCAAAGTGGTTGAGAAGTTGCAAGACTCCCCATGTAAGAGAATCATTCTGATTGCTCCGGGGTGGCCCAACATCCATTGGTTTTGGGATCTAGTGGCCATGTCCAGCCAAATGCCCAATCTGCCCAGCCTGTTCACAGCCATTCGATCAGATCCCTCACAGAAATCTGACAATCTTAATCTCCATGCAGGGCTCCTAGAGCCTCAGCAATCGAGGAGCAGGACTTGTCTGAGGCAGTGGCAGCAAGAATTGAGGCTCCTCAATGGGGGGGTTCAATCAGATCAGTCTATGGGGCAAATGGTTCATTTTTACCAAGTGATGTATCATTCATCAGGTGGACTTCGAGCACCCCCTGTAAAGTCAGTTGCTGACTTCCTTAGGTACCTGTTTCAGGACAGGAAGTTGCAGTCCAGTACCATTGATGGGTACAGGTCAGCCATTGCTGATAGTCTGGAAAATTTGCCCATCCATATCAGTAAGGATGAAAATCTCACTCGTCTCCTGGATAGCTTCCACTGAGACAGACCCAAAGGCTGTAGGGGAATCCCCTCATGGAACTTCTTCCTGGTTTTTGCACCAGCTGACAAGGTTCATTTTGAACCAATTAAAGGCCTCCTTGAAGCTTTTGACCTTCAAGGCAGTTTTCCTCTTGGCCCTGGGTTCGGGCAAGTGTAGAAGTGAGATACATGCTTGGCAAACAACCCAGCACCATTAATGGTTATAGGTCACCCATTGTTGATAAACTGGGAAATTTACCCTTCAACAACAGGAAGGACGAAAATCTCGCTCGTCTCCTGGATAGTTTCCTCGGAGCCAGACCCAAAGGCAGGAGTGGCATACCCTCCTGGAACTTCTCACTAGCCGTGCACCAGCTAAGACTCCATTTGATCCAATCAAATAGGCCTCCTTGAAGCATTTGACCTTCAAGACGGTATTCCTCTTGGCCCTTGGGTCGGGCAAGTGCAGAAGTGAGGTTCATGCTTGGCAATCTGATATATTGGACACCAATCCGATTGGTCAAGGTGTCCCTGTATCCATCACCCAGCTTTCTATCCTAGAATCAGCTGGCCATAGAGGGTCCAGACAGTGTGGCCCCTGGGGTTATACCAGCCCTGGCCCCAACTCTGGATAGATCCCTCAAGTTTGACAGGTCCCTCTGTCCGGTCAGAGCATTGTGCTACTATTTGGACAGGACCTCAGACATCAGGCAGAATAAGGAGGTGGGTCTCCTTTAAGAAAGGTTTCAACAAAGACATCTCACCTGCCACTATCTCCTCTTGGATCAAGCAGACTGTGATCCTATGTTATGAGCTCTCTGACCAGGAGGCCCACACTTGACATCAGGTTAAAGCCCATGATGTCAGGGCCTTTGCTGCTTCTAAGGTCTTCCAGTCGGGAGTCTCCTTAGATCCAATCTTGTCAGCCTGCCACTGAAGTCACAATACCTTCTCACAGCTCTATATGAAGGGCGGGGCTTGGGCTGATTCAGAGCTTTACCAATTGGGCTCGGTACTGGCTGCTCAGCAGATCCACAGGTGGCCCTTAGATTGAGGAGATTTGTGTATGCGTATAACAGTTCTTCATGTACATAAGAATTAAGTGTGGCGTGCTTCCTTCGGGAGGTTTATTTGCAATCTGGGACTGAACTCATCCCTCTCTTCCCCTACCTCAGAGCAGGTCTGCAAAAAGGGGGGGGGGCGACGGCGGTATAGCCCCGGGTAACCGGCTGCTGGCAACCGACCATGGCCTTACAGGGTTTCCTGACCTTCAAGTCAACCCAGGCCTGGACCTATAGGTCTCCTGACGAAGTCAGCCTAGACCGTAGGTTAAAATTTGCTATTACTTGTGAGTTCACATAAGTCCCTAGTAACTTACCCGCCGACCAAGCGGTAGTTATTCAGCTATTGTCCATTGGATAGGATGTATTAACGCAATAAAATTGCAAATTTAATAAGTAAATTAAATTTTTATAAGTTAATACCCTATCCAATGGACACACAAGACCCTCCCACCGACCCCGCTATCAGCTTACTAGGGGTCTAATAGGTTTAGACAACGAAAAAGATGCTATGACGTCAGGTTGTCTAGACAGGAAGGAAGTACGAGGCGCCATCTGGGGAGTGCACAGTACTACGGACCGGCCAGCCGGTGGTAACACAGGACGTCTTTTTCTGGCGTTTGGCGGGCCGGTCTGCGCCGACCGGTTAAGCTATTGTCCATTGGATAGGGTATTAACTTATAAAAATTTAATTTACTTATTAAATTTGCAAGTCGTTGGTACAAAATTAATCTATTTACTTTTACAGAGATTTGAGGTTTTGAGTTTAGAAAGGAGTACATACGTAGAAATACATCATTCTCTGAGGCTGAGAAACTGAGCAAACCATGAAATATGAAACGTATCAAATGACACTTATTTTTAATAGTGATTGTCATTCAGAATTCCACACATTTTAACATATGGGTTTTAAAAAGAATGGTAAACCCTGACTTTGACACAGTTTATAGTTTAAAGCTAAGTTGTCATTACATGCTATATAATAATAATCATGATAGTAAGTTCTTATATAGGACAATTCTAGTCACTGATTGGGTAATCACTGCGCTACTTGAACAAAAGCACTCTTGAATAGAAAGGTTTTAAGTCTTTTCTTGAAGTCATTTAAATCCAGTTTGAATATTGCGGACATCATCGGGGAGGCTATCGGTATCACTTACTTTTCAGTTTCCGTCGATGCTCTTTTAGTTTATACATTATGTCTTGCTAGTTGATTTATGGAAAGCAAATATTGAATGTAGTCGGGGGCATCACCCTTTTATGCCTTGAACACAATGAGGTTCAGTTTGTAGATAATGCGCTGTTTTACAGGTAGCCAATGCAGTTTTATCAGGTAAGGTGTTACAGAGTGATGCTTCTTCAAGTTCAGGACAATCCTAGCAGCAGCTATCCGAGACACTTTTACTTACTAAAGTGTTTTGTGCTCCCTGTGTAACGATTTATCCTTTAGCTAGGAAGCGAGTTCTGTTATGTTTTCATTATACCGTAACAATACGCTGTGTGTACATAGTTTTGAAATTTTCTCTAAGGTAAGCTGCCCAAGTGGAGAGGGTGAATTTGCTTCACTGGAGGCTAGTGACAAGGCTAAGACTGATGGTGAAAAAGCTGAAATGACTGTACAGGTACCTTTTCTTACTTGATAAAATAACAGACCACACTTTCAGTTTGAACTGTGTTGTAAAGTTCAGTGTCTTGTTATATATTACAAATATAGCTGTTGTTAAACCATGAAGCCTGTCTTTTTTTAATACTATTTTGCGTAATTTTGTTCATAATCAAAGATTTTGAAAGATTTAGTATTTAAAATAGAAAAGTAATGTTAATCAATATTTACCCTACCATAGATGAAAATTATAAATTAATATTATTTGAATGTGGTTACATTTAGCTTAACACAATAGAAAATATAACATGTAAACCAGAATATTGTAAGGAATTATGTAGATCATGAAATTTCTTGATCAATTATAACTTAGCATGGCATAATAAAGTACTTAAGGCTGTATTAGATGACACACTTCTTCATAGAGATATGGTTTCATTCTGTTGCTGAATGCTTGTTTATTTAGTGACAAATTTAGAATCTTGTTCATCATGCTTTATATATCATTACATTTTACTCTTGTGTATTTATATGTTTGATTTGTTACAACAGTACTGCCTTTTTCAGTCCAAATTCAACCAGTATTTTGGCCGTTATCTGAGTAAATGTCAAAGGCTATGGTTTATATTTCAGTTTTGTAGTTGGTATGTTAATAGTACTTCTTCTGATAGTACTTCAGTGTGGCATGGACTTGTTTCTTCAGTTAAATAAAATGATTAAAATCGTGGGTCACTGCTGTTGAATCCTAAAATTGATAAAAATTAATGACCTTTAGTATATTGGATTATGCTTTGATTTCTTATTTGTAACATTTTGTAAGATTCATCTTTCCAAATTGTTGTCCTTCCCCTATAAAGAAGCTGATATAATGCTCTTGTTAGCAGTTGTAAACTCTTTTGTTCTTTGTCAGACAAATATTTTAGTGACATTCAAGATAGACTTTATTGAGTATTATAATTTATTTTCAACCAGGTCTGTCTCACTTAATATAGTTCATTTCTTGCTAAATATTTCAGTTCAGTTTCAGGAAACAAAAACAAAAATAAAGTGTTTTATTTTTCACTGTTTGTGTGAATTAAGTGCTTAAGTATGCCATCAACATATACATTAGCTTACACAGTGCTCATCCTATAGTTATAGTTTGCTTTGTTTTGCAGACCAGTACAGAAGACCAACCAAAGAAACACAAGGGAGGATGGCCAAAAGGTCGAAAGCGAAAACCAGAGAAAATCACCAATGCTCCAAAGCCACCTTCAAATGCGTAAATACATTTATAGTCACATTGTGAGAATACAGGTTGTAGCTATTCAGATATCCTTATGGTTTTCGTCAGATTTTTTTTCTCCTTTTTTTCCTTCTTTTTCTTTCACCTAGTTTTCCTCATTACAGTAAAATGGTTCAAGATATCATCCTCAGGTTTTCCGTGTTCGTTTCATAGTCAAGGGGGACAACTTTTGGAAAAAAAAAATTGAGGTGCTAAGTATCTCAAGGCTTGCTTCAGTTGTCTCAAAAATGTTCCCACACTGTTTTTCTGATGTGTTTTATCCCATATAGAACATGTTTTACCATATTAAAAAAATGTGACTGTTGTAATAAATTTTGACATTTTACTGACTCGGCACTTGTCAACTCCATAGCACGTCATTACAGCAAAACCATTAGACATATCAAATTCAGGTTTCCTGTGTATATTTTAGGGTCAAGGGGACAATTTTTGAAAAGAAAATTTTTTTTTGTGTCCTCCCCCATGTTTTTAAGATGGCTACCACCCAGTTTTTAGCTTACTGGCCAACGGCCGTAAGCTAATGGCATGGCCTGGCGTCGTCTTCGTTGTTGTTGTTGTTGTCGGCGTCGTCAACAATTTTTTTCCAGCCTCTTCTCCTCAGAAACTACTGCACCGATTTCCTTGAAATTTGGTATGGAGCTTCCTTGGGTAGAGGACTATCATTTTTCCTCATTCCATGTTTTTCAACCAATCAGAGAAGTCACATGACCAAAAACATGTTTTTCAAAAGGGTGTGCTTGTCTGGATGATAACTTAAAAAGCGCTTCACCTATTCACATGAAATTTTGCAAGTACGTTCGTTATATACATGTCTGGAAATCAATAACTTTTCGAAGTGATCCAATACAAAATGGCCGACTTATTAATGATTTACTAAATGTCACGATTTTTCTTAACGCTGAAAAAACAAAAACGCGTGTATCTCCTTAACCGTGCGAGATAGAGCAATTTCGACGAAATTTTCGACCCACAGGGTATCTAAAGAATGTCTATTGGCAATTTTAAAAAAAATTTTCCCTCCCCAAAAATGGCGGCCATTTTGAATTTTCGAATTTTTGCCGAAAATGGAAAAACACAAAATTGCTTGTATCTCCTTAACCGTGTGAGATAGAGCGATTTTGTCGAAATTTTTGACCCACAGGGTATCGAAGGAATGTACTATTGGCAATTTTCAAAAAATTTTCCCCTCCCCCAAAATGGCGGCCATTTTGAATTTTCGCCAAAAATGGCAAAACACAAAATTGCTTGTATCTCCTTAACAGTGCGTGATAGAGCGATTTCGTCGAAATTTTCGACCCACAGGGTATCTAAAGAATGTACTAATGTCAATTTTCAAAAAATTTTCCCCTCCCCAAAAATGGCGGCCATTTTGAATTTTCGAATTTTTGCCAAAAATGGCAAAACACAAAATTGCTTGTATCTCCTTAACTGTGTGAGATAGAGCGATTTCGTCGAAATTTTCGACCCACAGGGTATCTAAGGAATGTACTATTGGCAATTTTCAAAAAATTTTCCCCTCCCCAAAAATGGCGGCCATTTTGAATTTTCGAATTTTTGCCGAAAATTCGAAAACACAAAATTGCTTGTATCTCCTTAACCGTGTGAGATAGAGCGATTTCGTCGAAATTTTTGATCCACGGGGTATCAAGGAATGTACTATTGCCAATTTTCAAACATGTTCCCCTCCCCAAAAATGGAGGCCATTTTCGAATTTTTGCCAAAAATGGCAAAACACAAAATTGCTTGTATCTCCTTAACCGTGCGAGATAGAGCGATTTTGTCGAAATTTTCGACCCACAGGGTATCTAAGGAATGTACTAATGTCAATTTTCCAAAAATTTTCCCCTCCCCAAAAATGGCGGCCATTTTGAATTTTCGAATTTTTGCCAAAAATGGGAAAACACAAAATTGCTTGTATCTCCTTAACTGTGCGAGATAGAGCGATTTCGTCGAAATTTTCGACCCACAGGGTATCTAAGGAATGTATTATTGGCAATTTTCAAAAAATTTTCCCCTCCCCAAAAATGGCAGCCATTTTGAATTTTCGAATTTTTGCCAAAAATGACAAAACACAAAATTGCTTGTATCTCCTTAACCATGTGAGATAGAGCGATTTCGTCGAAATTGTATAAAACATATATTAATTGCTGCACATTTATAGCATGAAAAAAGTATTTTGGGTGGCACAACCATAACATGCGGGTCGCCAGGAAGCAGCCTTGGCCTATTTTTAAGCATGTGTGCGCTCTAAGTCTACACTGCTTTCATTCCTTGTCTTCAAACTTTGTATAGTCATTGATATAACTTATTAGAGGAACCCTATTGATGTTAGATAAATTGCTAAGAAAACATGGCCGCCAGTGGTGATTTTGTAAAACATGACTTCACCAATGTCCTGCTAAACACCAGAAGGCTTCCAAATGTCTCAAAAATGTTCTCATTGTGTTTTCCCCACATGTTTTAGCCTCATATGGAACATTTTTTTTTGCCATATTCGAAAAAATGTGACTGATTTAATAAATTTTAAAAATTTGCTGATGAGCACTTGTCAACTTTATAGCACGTCATTACAGCAAAATCATTAGATATATCAAGTTCAGGTTTCCTGTATTCATTTTAGGGTCAAGGGTAACAACTTTAAAAAAAATTGTGTCATCCCTCTTGTTTTTAAGATGTTTTAAAACTTGTGGAGGATGTCCCAAGGCCTACAGGTCTTGTTTTAGTTTAGAATAAAGTATTCTAGTTTAGAATAAGGTCAGCCTTTCTGCATAACTTTGAACTAATGGAAAAATGTTTCTGAACTGCAACAAAAGGATATTTTATTGCGTTAATACATCCTATCCAATGGACAATAGCTTATCCGGTCGGCGCAGACCGGCCCGCCAAACGTCAGAAAAAGACGTCCTGTGTCTCCACTAGCAGGTCGGTCCGTAGCACCAGTGCACTCGCCAGATGGCGTGTCGTACTTCCTTCCTGTCTAGACAGAGTGACGTCATAGCATCTTTTTCGTTTGGCGCGAACCAGTGCACAGTGGAAAATTTTATCTCTGCCAGAAATTGTGGTTTTTGGAAATTATTGCTTGGAAATCGTCTTGAATCTTAGTATTCTAAAGTTACATCTCTGTTTTATCAACTATGTCTTCACCTGGCCAGAAGAGGGGGAGTTGTAGCCATGCAATGGCTATTTTCGACGGACATGCTTTCTGCGCACGTTATAGGGAAAAGGGGAAAGGTGAGAACCGTGTATTGCTAACAAAGACACTGCAGACTGTACTCTCTGTAATTCATTCACCCCTGAGCAGCGTGCCCAGATCTCTACTCCATCGTATAAAATCAAGAAAGAAAAAAGGGAGGCAAAACGTTTGGATAATCCCCAACCCACGGACGAACTTGTAGACCCTTCCAGTGTCTCCGTTATTGGGGTTGTTAGTGGGCCTAGTGCTGTTAAATCGCCTGCCCCACCTGATAAGAAACTCAAAAAGGAAAAGCCCCCTGCTAAAACAAAGAAATCATCATCATCTTCAACTCTCTCTTCTGCCACGGAAGAAAAGTTTTCAGCCCTTGAGGACAAATGGGCGGATCGTTTCAACAGGCTAGAAGCCTTACTCTTAGCCAGATCCATAGAACCTACCTTCTCTTCAGATGTCAGGGTCGCTCCAGATCACCCTCCACCAGGAAATGTTTCACGTGACTCTGAACCCTTTTTTCATCCAACTGATAAGTCTCTGGACATCTCTCAGCGCACTGGCCCAGACTCTAGTGCTGCCTTGCAGCCGTCGGCCGGTAAGCTACACTCAGAGCATGCATCACAAGGTTCTTCAACTATAAAGCGCACTGGCCCAGACATTATTGCTTCACAGCAAAAGTCGGCCGGTAAGCTGAAATCTAAAGTTAACATTGCTACACAAGGGCGCACTGGTCCAGACACCGCTTCTCAGAAGCATAAGTCGACCGGTAAGCCTAGCTCAGACTCTCACCGACCTTCAACTCTTCCTGCTGAGACATCCGACCACCCTCCCTCCGACCGACCTTTGAGTTCAACCGGCTCATTTTCACCGACCCCTCAGACGGGCAGAAAGGACAGTATTTCTAGTTTGGACTCGGATACCCAGAGTCAGCTGTCTGACACTCCTCCGGTGGAACTTTTTGTAGAGGAGGGAGATTTGTCCGACGACCAGGAATTTGATCAAGAACTCCCGACGTCAGAAGAGCAAACCTACCGGGAAACTATGAGAGGCATACGTTCCTTCATGGGGTGGTCGCATATTCCTGATATGGACAGCTCAAACCCATCTGACGACAATCCCTTCGCGGGTCCCAAGGCTCCGGCACCCAGCAAGATTTCAGTACAAATGCCTACAGAGGACTGGCTCTGCCGAAAATTAGCTAAACTCAACCTTAACATGACTGAGGGATACCCCTCCAGAACCACTGAAGCCGGTAGCCTTCCTATGGACCATTTCCTCCGGCCTCCAAAACCACAGACTAAATGGTATGGTCTTTACTCCGACCAGCAGTTAGATCCAGCCACAGTCACCAGTTG
The DNA here is from genome assembly GCA_964017235.1 of Sabellastarte sp. h YS-2021. Classification (NCBI taxonomy): domain Eukaryota; kingdom Metazoa; phylum Annelida; class Polychaeta; order Sabellida; family Sabellidae; genus Sabellastarte; species Sabellastarte sp. h YS-2021. The sequence goes on from OZ024932.1 coordinate 85,451,024, forward strand.
GCATACAGGCCCGGCTAAGTTGAATAACAGTTTTGGGAGAATAGCCAGGAAAGCCGCCTTGGCAGCTACACCCCCAGCTTCGCATAGAATTTCACAAGATACACTTAGGCGTTGGGAGAGGACGGCCAGAGAGGCCTCAGTAGTGTGCAATCAAACGGCCAGCTTCAACCGCTGTTTGTTTAAGGTACAAGGGGACATGCAAGCACAGTTGAAAGTTATACGTTCAGACAATAAAGGCAAAGTCTCCAAGAAACTATCCGACGCCTCTGAAGAATTACAATTCCTTATGGAGTTCAACTCTAGCATCACACAGGCCACAGCCAAGGCAATGGAGCACTTGACAGATTTTGTCTTCATTACCATGGGAAACCTTGCCTTGGCCCTTCGGGATTCATATCTCAGCCACTTAAAGAACGGAGTGAAACCGGACACGTTTGCTGCCCTTAGGACCGGCCCACTCCATATAGCCACTTTGTTTGCAGAAACAGTTGTTAAAAAGGCTGAGGAGGAGATTGCCCTGTATGATAGCAAGAGTCACCCAACGGCCACCACTTCACATACTAGGCAACGTTTCCACCCATATGAACGCCCTGATAAGAAGCAGGAGAGTCGGTCGGAGGGAAAACAGGACAGACCCGCCTGGAAAAATATCAACAGGTGGCCTTTCAAGTGAGGCAGGGGAAAAGCCTCTAACTTCTCTTCCCGACCTTCCCGCGGTCACCAACACTATAAATGACAATTATTATGTACACAAGGATACAAGCCAGTTGCTGACCCGGACTTTCCACACAGACCATACAATGAACAATTTATTGACTTTAAATGTAAAGCCTCTTGTTGTCAAATTTGTTCCTTCTGCACCCGGGCTTCCACAAAGGAAAGGGATAAGTCCCGGAGTGCCAGAATGTCAATTAAAAAAGTGTCAATTAAAATCTGTGAAAAGTGTTTCTTGTGTCACTCCATTGTGTTGTGCCAATTCTGTTTCAAATGCACCAAATGCTGCCCTCACTCTGCCTGTAGGGGCCAGACTGCAAAATTTTTGGCAGACTTGGCTGGACCGGGGTGCCGGTCCCAAAGTAGTTCAAATCCTGCGAGAGGGCTACACCCTCCCCTTCCGGATCTGACCAAACCTCACAAGAATTCCTACAGTCGTAAGCTGCTATGCCAATCCTCTCAGGAACAGCTACCTGTTAGAGGCATTGCATCAGCTTATCGACAAAAATGCTGTAGAACAGGTTTCCCATCAGACCTCGTTGGGGTTTTACAACCGACTCTTTTTAGTCCCCAAACCCAACAACAAATGGAGACCTATATTGGACCTCAGCCATCTGAACCAATTTCTCAAATTAGAGAAATTCAAGATAGAAACACCGGAAACCATCAGAACCTCCCTCCTACAAGGGGAATGGGTAACGTCGGTGGACTTCAAGGATGCTTATTTCCACATACCGATACAGAAACAGTCCAGGAAATACCTCAGATTTCAGGTCCAGGACCAGACCTACCAGTTCAAAGCTCTTCCCTTTGGTCTGTCCACAGCACCCATGGAATTCACTGTAATCACAAAGGAAGTCAAGCTAATGGCCATGCACAAGGGTATAAGAATCCACCAGTACCTAGACGACTGGTTAGTAAGAGCCAAATCCCCAAAGGCTTGTCTCCGACATACTCAGATGCTGGTCAAAATATGCCAGGATCTAGGCTGGTTAGTGAATTTGGAAAAATCAGAGCTGGAACCCAAACAAGTCTTCAACTTTGTAGGCTACCAGTTCGACCTCAAGTCCGGTCGGGTCCGACCGACACCGGACCGGTGGCAAAGCCTCCAGGGAAAGATACAAACACTTTTGTTGCTACCGGCCTGTCCGGCCCGGCAATTCATGTCCTTGATAGGTCTGTTAACAGCCACAGAGAAGCAAGTTCACTTAGGCCGATTACACATGAGACCCATTCAGTGGCATCTCAAAAACAACTGGAGGGTACCGGAATCCTTAGAAAAGATCATCCCTCTACCCAGGTCGCTGCACCCACATTTATGCTGGTGGCTGGAAGAAGGCAATGTCCTCCAAGGACAACCATTACACCCCATGAGGCATGCTCTGCAAATATTTACAGACGCCTCAAAAGAAGGGTGGGGCGCTCACTTAAACGAGTTCACGGCAAGAGGGTCCTGGTCGGTGCCAGAAAGCAAGCTGCACATAAACTACCTAGAACTCAAAGCGGTTTTTCTAGCCCTCAAAGAGTTCCAAAGTCTCTGTGTGGACAAAATAGTCCTAGTGGCAACCGACAATACTACGGTGGTCGCTTACATATACAAAGAAGGAGGCATGAGGTCAGGCCCACTCTGTGCCCTCCTGTGGAGAATCTTGACCTGGTGTTCCCAGAGACAGGTGACCCTAAAAGCCCGGCATATTCCAGGCCACCTCAATGTGATAGCAGACAAGCTATCCAGACTGGGTCAGACCATCCAAACAGAATGGTCCCTCCTACCAGAAGTTTTTCAACAGCTATGCACACAATGGCACCGGCCTCAGATAGACCTATTTGCCACGAGGTTCAACCACAAGTTACCTCAGTTTGTCTCTCCAGTACCGGACACCCTGGCTGTAGCAGTGGATGCACTCACTCTGCCATGGGACGATCTGGATGCATACGCCTTCCCACCGACCGCCATATTGGGCAAAGTGGTGGAGAAGCTGCTGGACTCCCCGTGCAAAAGACTCATTCTGATTGCCCCAGGGTGGCCCAACATGCCCTGGTTTTGGGACCTAGTGGCCATGTCCAGTCGGGCCCCACTCAGCCTGCCCAACCTGCCCAATCTGCTAACACAACCCTTCAATCAGATCCCTCACAGAAATCTGACAAATCTAAATCTCCATGCCTGGCTCCTAGAGCCGCAAAAATCAAAGAACAAGGTTTCTCTGAGGCAGTGGCAGCAAGAATTGAGGCTCCTCAAAGAAAATCAACCAGATCAGTCTATGAGGCAAAGTGGACCCTTTTTACAAAGTGGTGCGACACTAATCAGGTGGACTTCAGGTCACCACCTGTAAAGTCGGTGGCTGACTTCCTGATGTACCTCTTTGAGGAAAAGAAGTTGCAGCCCACCACCATCGATGGATACAGGTCTGCCATTGCTGATAAACTAGATGATACAACACTCAATATCAGCAAAGATCATAATCTCACTCGTCTCTTGGAAAGCTTCCACAGAGACAGACCCAAAGGGCGGAGGGGAATACCTTCCTGGAACCTTTCCCTGGTACTACACCAGTTGACAAAGCCCCCTTTCGAACCTCTTAGGGAGGCATCTCTGAAGCATCTGACCTTCAAAACTGTCTTCCTTTTGGCCCTCGGCTCTGGCAAAAGAAGGAGTGAGATCCATGCATGGCAGCATAAGAACATCAGACACCAGTCGGACTGGTCTAAGGTGTCTCTGTTTCCATCTCCCAGCTTTCTCTCCAAGAATCAGCTGGCCAAGGAGGGTCCGGAGAGTGTAGCCCCGGTGGTCATACCAGCCCTGGCTCCTACTCTGGATAGATCCCTCAAATCTGATGTCTCTTTGTCCAGTCAGAGCCTTACGCTACTATTTGGACAGGACTTCAGACCTTAGGCAGGACAAACAATTAGTTTTTGTCTCCTTCAAGAAAGGCTTCGACAAAGACATCTCACCTGCCACTATCTCCTCATGGATCAAACAAACTGTGATCCTATGCTATGAGCTCTCTGATCATCAAGCCCACACCCTGCATCAAGTTAAAGCTCATGATGTAAGGGCCTTCACTGCTTCTAAGGCCTTCCAGTCGGGAGTTTCCTTGGAGCAGATATTATCAGCCTGCCACTGGAAATCTCATAATACCTTCACCCTATTCTATCTGAAGGATGTGGCTTGGGCTGACTCAGAGCTATACCATCTCGGACCGGTTGTGGCTGCTCAGCAGATCCACCAACAGACTGGTACCTAGAGGAGATCTGTACATATGTAAATACTTGTACATATTTGTATATACTGCACATATAGTTAAGGAGCAACAAAAAAAACAAAAAAAAATCTCACGTACTTCCTCCGGGAGACTTAATTTTATGGGACTGAACTCATCCCTCTCTTCCCCCTACCTCAGAGCAGGTCTGTTTAAAAAGGGGGGGGGAGAAAGACACGGTCGACTCTGACGGTTCCAACCGGGTTAACCGGATGATGATATTCGACCATAGCCTTAAGGGTTTTTAGACTTCAAGGTTTACCCAGGCTTTAAGAAGGAATTTCCACGAGTTCACACAAGTCCCTAGTAACCTACCCGCCGACCAAGCGGTAGTTATTCAGCTATTGTCCATTGGATAGGATGTATTAACGCAATAAAATTGCAAATTTAATAAGTAAATTAAATTTTTATAAGTTAATACCCTATCCAATGGACACACGAGACCCTCCCACCGACCCCGCTATCAGCTTACTAGGGGTCTAATAAGTTTAGACAACAAAAAAGATGCTATGACGTCACTCTGTCTAGACAGGAAGGAAGTACGACACGCCATCTGGCGAGTGCACTGGTGCTACGGACCGACCTGCTAGTGGAGACACAGGACGTCTTTTTCTGACGTTTGGCGGGCCGGTCTGCGCCGACCGGATAAGCTATTGTCCATTGGATAGGGTATTGACTTATAAAAATTTAATTTACTTATTAAATTTGCAATTTTGTACTTGTGATATGATGGAGGCTTAACAATTCAGTGTTTTCCATACAGCAAAGACCAGCCAATCTGTTCCAGTAGAAATAGTTTAAGTAGATTTCTTTCTGTAGTATAAGTTTATGACTTCTTCGTTGAAAGCTTAAAATTTCTGTTAACATTTACACTGTATTTTCCTGGTCAAATTAGATTGAACTAAGACAAGTTTCCAATGTATCATGATTTGTAAGAAATTAGTGTTCAATTCATTTTGTTGTATATGTGCATACAACATAAAAGATAAATTTTCTGAGATTTTTTTGTCTTTTGTGTTAAGGTATCGTCTCTACACAATGGACAGGAGGTCTCAACTCAGACAAAAATATCCTGAAATGAGCTTTGCTGAGCAAGTTAGAAAAATGGGTGCAGAATGGTCTCATGAAGTCAACAGTAATGTGAAACAAGTAAGAACCTCATGGTCTACATTATCGTTGTGGCTGGTGCCAATTTTGGAAATTGATCGTCAGTGGTGTAAATTATAGTTGAAGCATTCAGATTTTATGCCATCCATTGTGGAAGTAGTATGAAAAAGTGTGAACTTAGAGTTGACCCTTTTGTTAAAATTGAAAATAAGTGACTAACATAACTTTGTGATAGTCTTCTGTGAGAAAATAAATATCTGATGGAAGTAGATATTCTTTCTTTTTGAAATAGAAAGAAGTGAAGTGTTTGTACCCACCCTGCACTAGACTTTCTGGGGTCCTGACAACCCCACTCTATGTTGCTCATATCTTCTTTATTTGAATCTACACACCCAAAACTGGAGCTGGTCTATCACGCCACAACAACTAGACTATAAGTCCACTCACTACCATCTACTGTTCACTGTATGTCTCTATGTAAACTCTGTCCATTATGTGATCATATAACACAATCTACTGTGGTGAATGCCGCATGTGTGGTTCCACTAAACAACCGCTCTATATGGTGAAATTCATGTGCTTACAGTTCCAAGTTTGACTCTGAAGTGTCTCTTTTAACCCCAGTTCCAGTATATCTCCTGCGCATGGGTGATTGCTAAAATTTGAAACTGGTCCGATACGTTTCCCGGAAATATGCAAGAGAAGTATCCTAAGTTATGATTCTTAACCTTAATTGTCTTTGATTTATTGGAAACGCTCATGAAATTTGTGAACTTGGTTACTTATCTTAACCAATTTACATTTTTTGTGAGCTCTATTTAATTTTCCTTAAGTTGCATCAGTGTTAACAGAGGAAAATTTGACACAAAATACTTCTTAATCTACAGGCTAACAATCTCTCTTAATACAATCAAGCTGATGATAGGAAGTTATTTTTCCTTTACCTTGAAAGATAAGTAGTAACTTATGTTCCCCAAAAAGCCTTGTATATGACTGAAGGTGAGTTTAATAGTAAATGAACTATTGCGTGTCTTGGCAGAAATACTTTGATCTAGCAGAGGCTGACAGGAAGCGATATGTGGAAGAGTTAAAGCTCTATCAGGAGAGTGACACTTACCAGGACTATTTGAACAAAAAAGCCAAGACCAGTAAGTAGTCAACACAACCAGTATGTAGCCAGAACTGCCAGTATATATATTCTATGCTACCAGTAACTAGGACCCACTGTCAATAAGTATCCCCAAAACCAGTAATTAACCTACACCCAGAACGTAGCTTCCACTGCAAGAAAGTAGCAGAGTGTCGTAAGTCTTCCACACTATCAGGGAATAACCCACACTATCAATAATTGGCCCACAAAATCAATATTTTACTTTACCAGTAGGTAGCCTACACTGCCAATAAAGACCTCCACTATCAGTAAATAGCCCACACTACCAGTAAGTAGGCAAATTACTTGTAAGTTGCCCCCATTGTCAGTATGTATCCCTCCCAAAGAGTACACAGCCTACCAGTAAGTAGCCCCCACTGCCAATAAGTAGCCCACACCATCAGTAAGTAGCTATCCCTACCTGTAAATAACCCGAACCACCAGTAGGTAGCCAAACGATCAATAAGGAGCCCCAGCTATCAGTAACTTGCCCACACTCAATTATAAGGTGTACAAATGAATTGTTTTAAAACTAGGGATCGGAGGGTTGCTCAAAAACAGCACCAAGTATCTTCACTCTGACAACCGACCCGAATTTGAGTAATCATGAGAATTAGTACCAACCATTAGAAGTCTTGTGTAAACAAATGGTAACGTCTTCTATTTAACCAGGTATTATTGAATATAGATTAAATAACATGTATATATTTTAAGCCGAAACCACAACTTTAATTGATATCATGTGGTGGAAATGCAGAAATGTAGCATATTTTACACAAATGTTTCATTTCATGGGCGATAATACAATACGCTGTGACTAATCGAGTAGTTAAATTGGGTTCGAGTATTAGCAAAAACTGCTTTGTCTATTGGCGCTCGAGTAACCGTTTGCAGCCCTATTTAAAACTATTCTATCAAAAAAAGAAAGAAAAAAAAATTAACTGGAAGGGAATTTTTTGAATTGCCACTTTAATGAAATTTACCAGAATCAATTTTAATTCATGGTTATTTTTTACCCCTTAAAAAATATTTAAAATTTCATTGGGGATGAATTTGCACTATTTAAGTTCACAAACTAAAATGGCTAAAACAGTTGCTAGTGAAAATTCTTTGAACTGATGAAGAAGTGAGGTCAAGTTTAATAATTTTGATTTGAGCTAATTTCAGATGCATAGTCTGTGAGTTTGAAGTGGAGCACATATCGTAAATACTGCAAATAAGATATTTGCTGTCATCACCATGGTAAAAAAACCTCAAGTCATATCTAAAACTCATGTCTTTTTGGTAAGCTTTCTGAATGTGTCATTTCCAGTGACAACAATGATAAGCCAAAATTTTACATGTGTTTTGTGATGACTCAAAGTAATATTTATATTATTTTCACAGAACCTGGTACCATTGGGTCATCAGAGAGTCTGAAAGTTAAAGAAGTAAGTACATGATGCTTTCTAATTCAGAATATATTTCCCATTTGGTAAAATAAACAGTTGATTCTGCATAAGTATAACCCAGATGTCAAGTGAAATTTCTTTCCACTTCAGGTGATATCCACTAATACCTTCAAAATTTACATCATTTTCTAATGTTGGAACCTTAAAACTGGTTTAGTGTACATAAAATGTGATTGCACTGATATCAGCATAAAAGGCTTTACCGAGTTTTTTAGGATCTTGATTTTGGCCCTATTATAATGATGTATATTTGGTACATTGTAAAAGATTGTGCTTACTTTGTTTACGTTTTTATAAACTCACTTTTGTGCATTAAAATGATTGTAAAAATTTTTCATAGTGTGTGTAAAAAATGTAGTAAAATGTTCAAATAAAACTCACAGTGGCATTCAGACATCTTATATCCATATTTCAAACCACCTCTGTTAAAATATGAAGTCTCACTTATTGTTATACTGACATGCAGAATGAATTTTCAGTTTTATTAATGAGACAAATCTACCTTGTTCATTCAGGATATATATACATGTTCCGTCTTCAAGACTTAAGTTGGTATTGTGGCTGCTGCACCGTTCTTATTGTTTTTATTTCAAATCTCCAATAAAGGTTACAATTATTCATCAATTTTACATTTTTTAATGAACAATTTTCTTTTTTACGAGTAGGAATTTACTGCAATAAAAAGTAATTAAAAAACAAATACACATTGAGCCTTTGCTGATCCAGTGCTGCCTCAGGCCCTCACCAGGTTAGAATCTGCATATTTTAGGCAAACCTGTCCGCTAGTTTGTTTTGGTCAAACTGAAAAATTAAAGACAGGTATCATCAGTATTGGTCTGTTTGACAGGTGTATGATCCCGATATACTGTACTGCAACCTATGTGACATCTACTTCAGTACTAACCACAATAAGACTGAGCACTTAATGGGAGCTAAGCACATCAGAAACGTCACCAGTGAGTAGACCCTGTGATCATTGGCATTTCAAGAATTGGTTTCTAAAAGTGAATATTTAGTGAAATTCAGTTATAATCACAAAACAATGGTCCAGGAGAAATTTTAATTTGGAAGAGTGGAAATGAGGTCATACATTTGAATATTCAAGTAATAGAAATTTGGATAATTGAAGTTCTTCTATGCATTAAACACTCTATTAGTGACAAATATACACTGTAACTTTATGTGATACAACATTCAATTGTATTCCACTATAATACATGTTTCTTTATTCTGGTACAGTCACTCGGTATTATACCTCTGGTAGTTTACTTTGTTCAGAGCACTTTGAAGAAGGTATCAGGAAGGCCAAAGAGAAAGAAGAACATGAGAAAGGTGAAAGTACACAAAATCAAGAGACAAACACTCCTCCCAAAGATAGCGATGCTGGACCTTTAGACGTGGAGAATTTTATACTGGAGTTTGCACACAAGAGTCATGGTATGGCTACAAATTGTTAATGTGCACAGTAAACTCTGTATAACTAGAACTAGAAATAGATTGCCTGTCATTATTGCCTAAGCTCTTCTGATGGATAGAGATTTTAAGATATGTTTATATTAAAAAGGTTGCTTATAACTTATACTGCACTTGAAAAGCATGCAAGAATTTTGTCTACGTATTTTCTCATCAAGGTATACTTTAATTATCATATAAGGATACCACAGCAACATTTAAGTAAGGGTGTCTTAACTTGAACTTGGAAGAAGAGCAGATGGTTTAGTTTACAGTGGTGCATGGATTATCAGATTTTCATGATTTCTTTTCATGGTAAGGGCGTCAGTTAACCTTGATATGAAATTATGTACTCAATTTGAAACCTGTTTCATTGCATAATAAAATTAGAAAGCAATGTATACTAGTCATTATACATTTTCATGTGGCATTTTTAACATACCATTTGAAAGTTTTGTTCACGACAAAGAGTACAATTTTCTGACTAATTTACATGCAAGCTGGAGGTATTAATTCACTACAATTTCTTATATGTATCTTAACCAGTTTCCTATTCAGAGAAGCATTTTTAGATGCATTGAAGCGGCTGGGAACAGGTCGTATATCAGTAGTTGTTTGAAAAGTTGTATATGTTGTGTATTTGTAGATAGGGACCAGGAAGTAGAACATCTCAGGGAGAGCATTGAACAGGCTCAGAGTGTCAACTCACAGCTTGCTGACGAGTTTATTGAGCACAAAGTAAGTACTCTGGCAGACTTGTATAAACAGCGATGCTATCCGTTATGTAATTTATCACAAATTTGGTTCAAATAATAACAATAATCACTGTACACCAGTTTCTAGACATTGACTGAACCTAAGTAGCAAGAAAAATAACATACAGTCAACTGTGGTTTGTATTGCCTTGCTGTTTTTTGTCAATATTACAAATATGACGAGTTTTTCATAGTATTAGACTTCAGACCTTTAAGTTTTGTGTTAAAATATTGCACTACTAAAGCAAGAAAACACAAACTGTTGGTATTTGCATATTTATTGCAATCATTTTTGAGAGAATCCTTTTGAAAAGGTAGCACACTGCACTAATCCCTTTATATATGTATTGCAAGAAATCTATGCAACCAGTAATTACGCATAGCAGTTTAAATATGCAATATGTTATTACATTAGCATAATTCCGTTGTTTCAGTCCTTTTTCGTGCAATAACCTACTTGTTTTAATGTCTCAGTGGCTTAGTGTTTATCACATGTGGCAAATAATCACTTGCCCCTCACCAGTGTGTGTTCAAATCTATGTAATGACACTTAAGATAATACTAATGCAATCTACTGTACTTTGCTATTTTACACCACTGTTCCTGCCCTGTGATTCTCTGTGTTTATACATGTATGGCTGTTTTATTTCAGAATCTGCTGAGTGCACTGGAGCAGGAGGTGGCCACTCAGAAGACTCAAACCGCTGCAGTCACTGCCAAACTCAACAACCTCTACATGCTGCCTGCACTCTATGGCCTGGCCACACCATTGTGACACAGAATGGAGATTCTGCCAAGCTTGGATACAGTACACTCAATGTGACTAGGACCTCCAATATCCATAGGATATCATACTACTTATAGGTCGCTTTTACTTATATCCTCAAAAAAGACAGTATGTTGGCACTGAAAACCAGTTCAATGTCTAGCTAGTCTTCTGATATAGAGTATACTGTAGTTGATAAACATAGTGGGTCTTCCATCAATTTAAGCTCTTCTATAGTCTCTGTGCATTTGTCTTTCATAAACTGTCACTAATAGTAGTCAACTAAATGTTATTTCTCAGTTTTTAGTAATTAATTGATTTATATGCTAGGAAAATATATTTGGCCCCACCTGAATCCACGCAAGCTTATATAGTTGAACAAAGTTGATTCATCTTTTCATCAAGTTTAAGTCTTAGTTGTTGCAGACTAGTTCAAAAAATAATTGTAACACAAAGGGAACTGGCTTGAAATGGAATTTTTTTTTAAATGAATTTTTTTAATAATTTTTAATGCATTAAAATTCATAAAATCATGCACTAAATCACCTATAACTTGAAAAGTATTGCATTTAGAGCATTTTGTTAAAATATGTTATTCAGCTACTTTTTCCATAGCTACAATATGGTGAGTAACTTCGGTGTCTATTCCAATAGCTAAGTGAGTAATAGCTACTTTCTGATTTTTCAATACTTTTCATAATGAGTAAAGTCATTTACAACTCAAAAACTATTACATTTAGAGAATTTTGTATAGATATGTTATTCAGCTACTTTTTGGTCAGCTATAACATAGTAAAATTGCAGACCCGTAGCTCATTGCATAGCCGAGTAATAGCTACTTTGAGGCTATCACGTTGAGTAAATTGCTTGTATCTTCAAAACTATTTCATGTAGAGTCTTTTGTTTATTATATTTTTCATGTATTTTGGGGTCAGCTATAACATAGTAAAATTGCAGATCTGTAGCTCATGGCATAGCTGAGCAATAACTACTTTCAGGTTCTCACTGTTGAGTAAATCAGTTGTAACTTGAAAAATATTGCATTTAGAGTATTTTGTTTAAATATGTTATTCACCTACTTTTGGGTCAGCTATAACATAATAAAGTTGCAGACCTGTAACTCATTGCATAATGAGCAATAGCTACTTTGAGGTTCCCTCTATTGAGTAAATCAGTTATAACTTGAAAACTATTGCATTTAGAGGAATTTGTTCAAATGTGTTATTCGTCTACTTTTGAATTAGCTATAACATAGTAAAATTTCAGATGTGTAGCCCATGGCATAGCTGTGTAATAGCTATTCTCAGATTCTCACTGTTGAGTAATTCAGTTGTAACTTGAGAAATATTGTGTTTTAAGTATTTTCTATAAATATGTTGTTCAGCTACTTTTGGGTCAGCTATAACATAGGGAAGTTGCAGACCTGTATGTCATTGCATAGCTGAGCAATAGCTACTTTCAGCTTCTCACTATTGAGTAAATCAGTTGTAACTTGAAAACTATTGCATTTAGAGTATTTTCTTTAAATATGTTATTCACCTACTCTTGGCCCAGCTATAAGATAGTAAAGTTTGCAGACCTGTAGCTCATTCCATAGCTGGGCAATAGCTACTTTGAGGTTCCCTCTGTTGAGTTAATCAGTTGTAACTTGAAGACTATTACATTCAGAGAATTTTGTTCATATATGTTATTCATCTACTTTTGAATTAGCTATATCATAGTAAAATTGCAGATGTGTAGCCCAGGGCATAGCTGTGTAATAGCTATTCTCAGGTTCTCACTATTGAGAAAATCAGTTGTAACTTGAAAAATATTGCATTTAGAGTATTTTGTTTAAATATGTTATTCACCTACTTTTGGGTCAGCTATAACATAGTGACATTGCAGACCTGTATGTCATGGCACAGCTGAGCAATAGCTATTTTATTGCGTTAATACATCCTATCCAATGGACAATAGCTTATCCGGTCGGCGCGGACCGGCCTGCCAAACGTCAGAAAAAGACGTCCTGTGTCTCCACCGGCTAGGCCGGCCCAGTGCTGTGCACTCGCCAGATGGCGTGTAGTACTTCCTTCCTGTCTAGACAGAGTGACGTCATAGCATCTTTTTCGTTTGGCGCATGTGTTGTGTACACGAAATTTCTGAGTTGAAATATATTTTGAGATTTATTAAAGTTATTCTTCAGAGTGTGCTTTTAAATTTTATCATTGTGTTCAAGAGTGTGTATAGATCATTTTGACTTGGTTTTTGGTTACGGATCGTCATGTCTTCCCCTTCACAGAAGCATGGAAGTTGTGGCCACATCATGGCTAGCTTCGACAGCCATTGTTTCTGCGCACGTTGCAGAGAAAAGGGTAAGGGGTCAGATCCGTGCATTGCCAAGAAGGATTGTAACTCTTGTAACATTTTGTCTGAGGAACAACGTTTACAGTTGTCCACTCCCTCGTACAGATTAAAGAAGGAGAAAAGAGACCTTAAGAAATCTGCGGATACGCCTAAACAGGACTCTACCAGTTCCTCTCTCATAGACCTGTCCTCTGTGACAGTAGTGGGAGCTGTGGACGACCAGGGGATTTTGCAGTCCCCGGGTGCCAGTTCTGAAAAGAAGAAGAAACCTAATCCTTCTGAAAAGACTAAAGCTCATTCTTCAAAAGATTCCAAGCCGGCTTCTGACAAAGCCTCTAAGTCGCTTCCCAAGTCTCACAGATCCTCACCGGACACAAGGATCGATGAGTTAGACCAGAAATGGTCTGATCGGTTTAACAGACTAGAGGCGCTTTTGTTAGCCAAATCCTTGGATAGAGAACCGACCTTTGCTACAGTGAAAGTCACCCCAGCACACTCACCTCCTTCAGGTTCGGCTATATCATCCAAACCTTTTATCAGACCTCAAGATACAGAGTTGTCGGCTACCGACCTCGTCTCTCAGAGACCGGATACCGACCAACCACAACCTTCAGCTGCCCTCAGCTATCTTCAGATTTGCCTGGTGTTTGTCAGACTGTATCCAAGTCGACCAGCAAATCGTCAAGGGCAAAGGTTTCCACCGACCGGCGTTCAGATGTGGCTGGTACCGACTCCCCATTGTCACAACAGGTACCCAGCAGAGCATCTTCAATACCGGCAAGGAAAACCAGTGTGTCTTCCACAGATACCGACTCCGACTCCGACCTGTCTGACCGTCCGCCTGTGGACATATTTGTTGAAGAGGGAGAGCTCTCTGACCAGGATCACGAAGCCTCTGTTAATGACCCAGATCTGACCCTCTCAGAGGAACAGAATTACAGAGAAACGATGAGTGGGATCAGATCGTTCATGGGGTGGAACCACATCCCAGAAATTGACACTGCCGCTTCCAAGTCGGAGGATAATCCGTTTGCTGGCCCTAAAGCCCAGCCCACAGGAAAGGTTTCGGTCACAATGCCCACGGATGAGTGGCTATGCAACAAGATGGGGAAGCTCAACCTCACACTTACAGAGGGATACCCATCACGTAGTTCGGAGGCTGGAGGTCTCCTCAAGGACCAGTTTGTCCGACCCCCAAAGTCCCAGGCCAAGTGGTATAACTTTGTTCCTAATCCACAGAAGAGTGATCAGGAAACGGGGAAAACTGTTCAGACCTGGAGCACTGACGCATCCAAAGTTAATAGCTCTTATAGTCGCATCGCAAAGGCAGCTGGCATTGCATCAACCCCACCTGCTTCACGCCAGATCTCCCAGGACAATTTACGAAAGTGGGAGAAGTCAGCCCGCGAAGCCTCTATTATTTGCAACCAAGCGGCTGGCTTCAACCGGTGTCTATACAGGGTACAGGACAACATGCAGTCCGAACTCAAAGCTATCAAAGCCGAACTAACCAAGGGGAAATCCTCAGGGAAGCTTTCTCATGCTGCCGACGAATTACAGTTTCTCATGAACTTTAATTCTAGCATAACACAGTCCATGGCGAAAACCCTTGAACATTTGTCAGATTTTGTATTTGTGACGGTGGCCAATATGACACTCATCAGAAGAGATGCCTACCTCTCTCATCTTAAAATGGGTATAAAGCCAGACACCCTGGGTGCCTTACGGACTGGACCTCTCCATATCTCAACCCTGTTCCCAGATGCCGCATTGAAACAGGCCGAGCAAGACATTGCCAATTTTGAGAGTAAAACCCAAGGTCAGTCAGGAAAGAAAGGTCGCTTCCACCCATACGAACGGCCAGAAAAGCGTTCGGACTACAGGAAACCAGACCGTCCTGCATGGAAGAACATTGGCAATAAGGGTCAGGGCAAGAAACAGAAAGGCAAGGCCTCTTACTACTCCTCGCGTCCAGCCAAGGGCCAGCAGTCCTATAAATGACAATTACTTTGTAAACAGTTTACAGGCGGGACTGCTGGCCGGGAGCAAGACTCTAGCACAAGAAAAGACATTAAACTCTGTAAATTGTCATGTTGCAATGGATGTACCTTCTGCACCCGGGCACTCCCAAAAGAGAGAGTTAAGTCCCGGGTGGGCAGAGTGTCAATCAAAAGTGTGTCACAAATTAAAATATGTGAAACCTGTTTCTTGTGTCACTCAATTGTCTTGTGTCCAACCTGTAAAAACTGCCCAAAATGTTGTAAACGATCAACCTGTAGGGGCCAGGCTACAAATCTTTTGGAAAACTTGGCTGGATCTGGGGGCCGGTCCGAAAATAGTTCAAATCCTGAAAGAGGGTTACACCCTCCCCTTTCGGATCCGCCCCCAACTCACACGGTCTCCTTCAGTCATAAGCCGTTATGTCAATCCCCACAGGAACAGCTACCTGCTGGAGGCATTACATCAGCTTATAGACAAAAACGCAGTGGAAAGGGTTCGAAATCAAAAGTCTCTAGGGTTTTTCAACCGACTCTTTCTCGTCCCCAAACCCAACAACAAATGGCGGCCAATCCTGGACCTAAGCAACCTAAATCTCTTCCTCAAGGTGGAGACATTCAAAATGGAAACGCCGGAAACCATCCGAACATCTCTCCAGCAAGGAGAATGGGTTACCTCAGTAGATTTCAAGGACGCCTACTTCCACATACCAATACAGGAACAATCCAGAAAATATCTAAGATTTCATGTTCAGGGCCGGACTTATCAGTTCAGGGCACTGCCCTTTGGTCTGTCCACAGCGCCCATGGAGTTCACTGTGTTAGTGAAGGAAGTCAAACTGATGGCCATGCAAAGGGGTATAAGGATCCACCAATACCTAGACGACTGGTTGGTGAGAGCCAGATCCCAGCACATTTGTCTCCGACATACCCAAATCCTGGTGAGGATGTGCCAGACCTTAGGTTGGCTGGTAAATCTGGAGAAATCAGAACTGGAACCCAAACAGGTCTTCGACTTCGTAGGTTACCAGTTCGACCTCCGTTCCGGCCGGGTCAGACCGACTCCGGACCGGTGGAAAAGCCTTCAGGACAAGATACACGCACTCTTGCTGCTACCGGCCTGTCCGGTCCGGCAGTTCATGTCCCTGATAGGTCTGCTAACAGCCACAGAAAAACAGGTTCACCTCGGCCGACTACACATGAGACCCATACAGTGGCATCTCAAAAACAACTGGAGGGTACCAGAATCTCTAGAGAAGATTATTCCTCTACCGCGGGCCCTACATCCTCACTTACAATGGTGGCTAGACGAAGACAATGTGCTTCAAGGTCAACCATTACACCCAGTAAGACATGCTCTGCAAATTTTTACAGACGCATCAAAAGAAGGGTGGGGTGCTCACGTAAACGAATTCACTGCAAGAGGGTCCTGGTCGGTTCCGGAAAGCAACCTGCACATAAACTATCTGGAACTCAAGGCTGTGTTTCTGGCCTTAAAAGAGTTCCAAAATCTCATAAACAAGGAAGGAGGGATGAGGTCGGGCCCGTTTTGTGCCCTACTTTGGAGAATCTTGACCTGGTGTTCCCAGCGACAAGTAACTCTAAAAGCCCGACACATCCCAGGCCGTTTGAATGTGATAGCCGACAAACTATCCAGACTAGGTCAGACCATTCAAACAGAGTGGTCTCTCCTCCCGGAGATTTTCCAACAGATATGCAACCAATGGCACCGGTCTCAGGTGGATCTGTTTGCCACGAGGTTCAACCACAAGTTACCTCAGTTTGTCTCTCCAGTACCGGACTCCCTGGCTATAGCAGTGGATGCACTTACTCTGCCATGGGGGGATCTGGATGCATACGCCTTCCCACCGACCGCCATATTGGGCAAATTAGTGGAGAAGCTTCTGGACTCCCCTTGCAAGAGACTCATCCTGATTGCCCCGGGGTGGCCCAACATGCCTTGGTTTTGGGACCTGGTGGCCATGTCCAGTCAGGTCCCTCTCTGCCTGCCCAACCTGCCAAATTTGCTGACACAGCCCTTCAATCAGATCCCTCACAGAAATCTGACAACTCTGAACCTCCATGCCTGGCTCCTAGAGCCACAAAAATCAAGGAACAGGGCTTCTCTGAGGCAGTGGCAGCAAGAATTGAGGCTCCTCAAAGAAAGTCGACTAGATCGGTCTATGAGGCAAAGTGGACCATCTTTACAAAGTGGTGCATCACTAATCAGGTGGACTTCAGGTCACCACCTGTAAAGTCGGTGGCTGACTTCCTAATGTACCTCTTTGAGGACAAGAAGTTGCAGCCCAGCACCATTGATGGATACAGATCTGCCATTGCTGATAAACTAGGTAATACAACAGTCAATATCAGCAAAGATGATAATCTCACTCGTCTCTTGGAAAGTTTCCACAGAGATAGACCCAAGGGGCGGAGGGGAGTACCCTCCTGGAACCTTTCCCTGGTACTACACCAGCTGACAAAGGCTCCTTTCGAACCTCTTAAGGAAGCATCACTGAAGCATCTGACCTTCAAAACTGTCTTCCTTTTGGCCCTGGGCTCTGGTAAAAGAAGGAGTGAGATCCATGCATGGCAAAACAGGAACATCAGACACCAAGCTGATTGGTCGAAGGTATCCCTGTTCCCATCTCCCAGCTTTCTCTCCAAGAATCAGCTGGCCAAGGAGGGTCCAGAGAGTGTAGCCCCAGTGGTCATACCAGCCCTGGCCCCTACTCTGGATAAGTCCCTCAAAGCTGACAGATCCCTTTGTCCAGTCAGAGCCTTGCGCTACTATTTGGACAGGACTTCAGACCTCAGGCAGCACAAGGAATTAGTCTTTGTCTCCTTCAAGAAAGGCTTTGACAAAGACATTTCTCCTGCCACTATCTCCTCATGGATCAAACAGACTGTGATCCTATGCTATGAGCTCTCTGATCAACAGGCCCACACCCTACATCAAGTTAAAGCTCATGATGTCAGGGCCTTTGCTGCCTCCAAGGCCTTCCAGTCGGGAGTTTCCTTGGAACAGATCTTATCAGCCTGCCACTGGAAGTCTCATAACACCTTCACTCAATTTTACCTGAAGGATGTGGCTTGGGCCGATTCAGAGCTATACCATCTTGGCCCTGTGGTGGCTGCTCAGCAGATCCACCAGCAGCCGAGGACTTAGAGGAGATCTGTGCATTTATAAATAAGGAGATGTATTGTATATATTGCACATATAGTTAAGCAACAATTATAAAAAAAAAAAAAAAAAAAAATCTCTCACGTACTTCCTTCGGGAGAGGTGATTTTATGGGACTGAACTCATCCCTCTCTTCCCCTACCTCAGAGCAGGTCTGTTAAAAAAGGGGGGGGGGGGCGCAAGGTCGACTCTGACGGTTCCTTCCGGATAACCGGATGATGATACTCGACCACAGCCTTAAGGGTGTCTGACTTCAAGGTCTACCCGGGCTGTAAGGAAAGAAGAAATGGTCATTATTTCTAACATGAGTTCAACTTCTTTAGTCCCTAGTAACGCACCCGCCATCCAAGCGGTAGTTATTCAGCTATTGTCCATTGGATAGGATGTATTAACGCAATAAAATTGCAAATTTAATAGGTAAATTAAATTTTTATAAGTTAATACCCTATCCAATGGACACACAAGACCCTCCCACCTGACCCCGCTTTCACTTTACTAGGGGTCTATATATGTTTAGATAACGAAAAAGATGCTATGACGTCACTCTGTCTAGACAGGAAGGAAGTACTACACGCCATCTGGCGAGTGCACAGCACTGGGCCGGCCTAGCCGGTGGAGACACAGGACGTCTTTTTCTGACGTTTGGCGGGCGCGGACCGGATAAGCTATTGTCCATTGGATAGGGTATTAACTTATAAAAATTTAATTTACCTATTAAATTTGCAATTTTCAGGCTCTCCCTGTTGAGTAAATCAGTTGTAACTTGAAAACTATTGCATTTAGAGTATTTTCTTTATATAAGTTGTTCACCTACTTTTGGGTCAGCTATAACATAGTAAAGTTGCAGACCTGTAGCTCATTGCATAGCTGAGAGTAATAGCTACTTTGAGGTTCCCTCTGTTGAGTAAATCAGTGATAACTTGAAAACTATAGCATTTAGAGGAATTTCTTCAAATATGTTATTCATCTACTTTTGAATTAGCTATAACATAGTAAAATTTCAGATGTGTAGCCCATGGCATAGCTGTGTAATAGCTATTCTCAGGTTCTCATTGTTGAGTAAATCAGTTGTAACTTGAGAAATATTGTGTTTTAAGTATTTTCTATAAATATGTTGTTCAGCTACTTTTGGGTCAGCTATAACATAGTGAATTTGCAGACCTGTATGTCATGGCATAGCTGAGAAATAGCTACTTTCAGGTTCTCACTATTGAGTAAATCAGTTGTAACTTGAAAACTATTGCATTTAGAGTATTTTCTTTAAATATGTTGTTCACCTACTTTTGGGTCAGCTATAACATAGTAAAGATTCCTTGCATAGCCAAGTACAATGTAATAGCTACTTTCAGGTTCTCACTGTTGAGTAAATTATTTGTAACTTGAAAACTATTTCATTTACAGTATTTCTTTAAATATGTTATTCACGTACTTTTGCCTGAGCTATACCATATCAAAATTGAAGCCCTTTAACTGATTGCATAGCTGAGGAAATTAGCTACTTTGAGATTCTCACTGTTGAGTAAATCAGTTGTAACTTAACTATTGTGTTTGCAGTATTTTCTTTAAATATGTTTTTAACCTACTTTTTACGCCTTAACAGTTACCTTGTAACTTTCCTTCTGAATATCATTTCCAGGGCACAACTTTTGTGTCCTTTTCTTTTTGTCACTTCTACTCTAAAACTCAAAAGACACAGTCAGCTGACACAGAGCCCGTTCACAGTCACTGATTGCTTGTTTACCAGTTGTGTTTGCTACAAATATAGTTTAATTTGATTCTATGAATTTTTAACACATTGTAAAAAGTAACATGGGCTAAAACTGGGAACTAACTGCTAGTCCAAACATTATTTAATTTCTACATCTGTCTTTCATAAACTATTAGTAACACTTGTCCTCAGAATGTTGTATGAATACATTGTACATATTAAGCAGATAATTACTTGAGATTTCAAGAATACTCCTGTGGTAGGAAAACATTGATTCTATGGCCCTAGTTCAATTTACATGGCTATGTATTACATTTGTAATTGTGATTAATTTGTTATTCATTCACCGATATAATAGAATGTAGAATCAACTAAGATGTATATATGATGCAGATAATTACCTGAGACCTGTGGTCCTAGTTCAGTTTACAAGTCTAAGTATTATGTTTGTATTTGCGATTAAATCTGTCAGTGAATTCAGTGATTTAATAGAATGTAGAGTGAAATACATTGTACATGTTATGCACATAATTGCACAAGGTTTCAAGAACACTTCTGTATATTTAAAACCATTGGATCTATGGCCCTGTTTCAATTTACATGTCTTAAATATTGCATTTCTAATTGTGATTAATTTGTCAGTGAATTCAGCAATTTAATGGAATTAAGTTTACCAATCATGTTGTCAAAATATTTTTGACCCTTTGTTAATTGTAATGAGTTAATTTTTTTGAGTTAGTGCGGATTGACAAACAAAAAGCTCGTTTTGCATACTGTTCTGCATTTAGAGCCTTTGCAGTCAATTGTTTGTAGTTGTATGTTTGACTTTGTACTCTGAAAACTTAGTAACGGTGAGAAATTTAAAATTTGCCAGTTTGTGAAAATTTACCACAGTATGTGAAATTTGCCAGTAAGGAAACAGCATTATTTTTTTCTCCATTTACGGCTACTTCTGTATACATTTGTGAGTTTTGTGACATTATTAGGCTGCTGATCTCCACTGATTCAGTATTGGCCCAAATTTAGAGTATTTTGTTTTACTTTTATAGAGTTACCCCCATCCCCCCACCCCCCAGTTCATATGCTCTGACAGATATCACCCGTCTTACTCTACACCTTGTCAGCATCACTTCTGACATGTTGTATAAACAGAGTGAGTTAACTATCTAAATTATGTTGCATGTTTCACAGTTTCAGTATTTAAAAGCAAGCCATTTTAAAGACCATAACGGAATAATGGTGTGTTTTCAAAACTGTATGATACTGGACACAAAATCAATTATGGTACTTTTTGACAGATTTATTGAAAACATTTACATTCATACAGAAACTCCGTTCATTGTATAAAGTGGGGAAATGTGTCATTTAAGATGATATTACATATTTGTGTAATAATATTGTGTAGTAACTTATTGGAACTGCATATTAAAGCTCCATATGAATAACATAAATTTCTCTGGTTTCAGTTTTGGAGCTTCACATTGTCACTGTTATTATCCCCATATCTTAGCTGTGCCCTTTTTTTCTGTTTTGACCTTAAATGGGAAAGTCGGTGTTGCTTGCTGAGGCCAAGTTATGGAGGGTACAAACTTTTGATCAACCAGTATGGCTTTCCTGTTCCCCTCAATTGCTTCTAATTGTATTAACTATACAATGTATTCTAAGCAACTCAAAATATATGGAATAAGTCTGCTTTAAAAACTGGTGAAATGGAAATATGTTGTTGCTAAAAGTCTAATATTGAATTAGTTAGCTGTTGTTATTGTTGATATACACATGTTACTATCAGTATTAAATGATTAAAACTGCAACCATTTGTTTTAAATTAGCCCTCTTGATTTTTATCTCTTTTATGTTGTGTAATGAACTTGTTGTGGCCTTGGGTCAATAGACCAGATACCTCAGATCCTCAGCTCATAACTGTAAAAAAATTACTAATAAAAGTGCAACATATTTATCCATTTATTCTTGGTGTATCTTCGTAACCAACTTCAAAATTGTTAAATGAAATTTGCAAGTACTAAGTGAGTGTCTCTTGAAAAACTGATGCCTATTTGTTTTACACCTGTTTTCAGACAGCCTTTGCCGCCACCACAGTATTTTCTTAGTTGAATATCTCCTTTAAAATAAGGACTGTCAAAATGATATGTGAAAGTTATTATCTACAAGTGTGGGGAAAATTTTGTTCGCATAAATTTTATCTTATCAAGGTCACATGATGAAAAAAAAAAAGCAATTTTTTATTGTACTTCTTTTTCACCAGACTTTCTCAGGAAGTTCTGTTATGGATCATCAAGATTTGGCAAGTGCTTTTGTGACCTCAAAAGTTGAATTTCTTATGAATTGGCCAATAATTGACTGATTGAGGGCTGTTTGGTTATCATTCAATCAAAAACCTGCTGAAATTGACCCTTTTTGCCACATATTGTGTACATCTACCCACATTAAGGATCTTGCACAGGTTCAGTGTGTTACTAATATAAGAAAATAGCACCAGAGATGCCCAAAGCCTGGGGAAATATTTTTAAACACCATGAGATATAGAAATGAAACAGTAAAAAGATCAGGAAGTGGTGTCAGTTTTGTACAGGTCCAAATAATGTTAAGGTAAAGAAAATACCTTTAAGGGAGAAAAAAATGTATTTTAAGATGAAGTATTTAAACAAGACAATTCCAAACCAAGATGACAGCATTAATGAGAAAACTTAAAAACTATGAAGCTGTAAAATTTATCAAGTATGAATAACTATCAATGGAAATAGCACAATTAAAGAAAAGTACATATAATAATTCATTCCAGCAATCCATATATCTTTGTGATAAGAAAAATCTGTCTAAAATAAGGCAGTTGAACACACTTTGGCAGAGCAAAGGTTAAAGGTCATACCATGATTTAGCATACCTACACTTCCCAACCAATGACCCATCCAAGAATTAACTTCCTACACCTTACATTTGCTGAATATATGATGTGGACCAGATTGTAAGGGTCAAGGTCATAAGAGCAAGGTAAAAGGTCAAATAAAGGTCATGCCATGATGCTGCATACCTACACTCTCTAACCGGTGTCCCTGCCTCGCTTCAACGGACTACACCTTACAGTTTCTGAGAAAAAGACTGGACAAGACTTTAATGGTCAAAGTCACCATGGCAGTGTCAAAGGTCAAATTAAGGACACACCTAGACAATGCACACCTATACCATCTAATGTCCCTCTGAGTATAAACCTACACTCTACGGTTTCTGAGATATAGCCCAGACAAATTCTAAGGTTCAAGGTCACTTCAGCAAGTTCACAGGTCAAATCAAGATCACTGCAAGACGATGCACACCTACAATCCCCTAACCAATGTGAATACTAACTATCCACTTCTTACACTTTAGAGTTTTTGAGATATAGCCTGGAGAAGATTTTAAAGATCAAGGTCACTACAGCAAGGTCAAAGGGCAAATCAAGGTCATATTATGATTTTGAACATCTACATCCCGCTTACCAATGTCCTTAAGAAGTATCACCTTCATGTAGCTTATGGAGATATAGCCCAGACAATGTTTTCAAACTCAATTTCACTACAGCAAGGTTAAAGGTCAATTCAAGGTCACACCATGACGTTGCACACCTACACCACCTCCCCAATGTCTTTACTAAGCATTAACATCTTGCATCGCATGGTTTCTGAGATACAGCTCAGACAAGCTTTTCCCCCACCACATGCCCGCCTATCTGGATGCCATGGGTGAATACAATACTCACACAGCCCTTAAAGGTTGTGGGATCAAAACTGGGTTAAAACTTCAAAAGTTGCATCCTCAGGTTAAGGTTACCCTAAAATCAGCCAAATCAGGTGTCTTACATGCTGCATACAGGCAGAAGAGATTTGTAAAAAGTCCGATATCTCTTTTATTATTGCAATTAAAGCTTTGGAATGTAATAATAGAAACATTTATTTCGCGCAAAATTGATGAACATCCTCTAATGCACTGGAAACCAAAAAGGGACAGTCGTTAGCCATAGCAAAGTCATAACCCAGGAAGTGTCCTACAGGGGAGGTGACTATGGTGATGGGTAAGCTAGTCTAAACAGGTAAGTCTTAAGTTGGCTTCTAAAACTTGAAATGGTCTCTTGTGATCTGAATGGGAGCCTGTTCCATTCCACCGGCGTAACAGTGGCAAACCACGTGCCTGTGGCCTTCGTGAGACAGACTGAGGAAACTGATGATCTGTTTCCACAGGTGAAACTACTAGACTTGATCAGGGATGACAAATATGGGGCTTATGATAGGATTCTGGCTTTGAAAATAAGGAGGTTGTATTTGAACAGAATGCGATATGGAAAGCTAGTGGAGTTTTTCTAAGTAAGGTTTGACTTGACTCATTTTTTGAAAACTAAATGGCAGAGTGCAATTTTGACTTTCTGAATTTTAGCAACACTGTCTTTGCTGAATCCATACAGTAGGGAATTACAGTAACTCAACTGACTACTGACCATAGCATTTGCCAGAAGAACTGCAGTATCAACAGTTAGGAATTTACGGATATGTCCCAAATCGCAAAGGTGACAATAGCAGGCATGGTAAACCTTACCTACAAGACTGTCAAAGGTGTCTTCTGAATCAAAAGTAACACCTAGCTTTTCTACTTTATTGTGTAGATTTGCTGTAGTTTTGTTATAAATGTATTGGGAAGAATTGGATGTAACTGAATATGTAGCTGATTTAATTGCATTTGGAAGTGACTTTTTTTTTAGTTTAACTTTAACTGAGTAAGGATCTTTTTGTTTGAAAAGTTTTTATAATTTAATATGATAATTAGCATTTATTCTTTAATATGAAAGCTCTCAATCAGACTCCATCTAAAACTGTCAATGATAGAGTGTTTGAGAGTGAGGATTCTGTAGAGATAACATTTTAAATATTAACCACAAATAATGTAATTCTAAGAGCAGGTTGGGTTACAGTCATACATTTATTAATGTGTATCAATCATTGTTAGTAAAGTATTACTTTTTTCTTTTGGCTTGGGTTGTAAAACTTTCAATGACATTTTTGAGTATAGTCTTTGACTTGGTTATTTCTTGCATACAATGCTACCAAAGTACATTAAAATATTTTATAATCAACAACGTACACTACTTTTCTCTATGACAAACAAGAATTTCATACTTTAAAAGTATTAACATTCAGGTGCAAATTTACATGAACATTGCAATCTGACCCCTACAGCTATTAAAAGTAGATATCATGAAAGACGCACTGTTGTCAATAAAATGTCAGAATGTGGTTCAGATCTCCAGTGTATTAAACTCTACATCCTGGTACTGAACCAGTGTGCTTAAACATTTGGTCGTTTCAGCCTGCTTACTTTCAATATTGGCAGCAGTGTAGCCCAGTATAAAAGAGCCTAATACACGGAGTCTTTTACAGTGTGTTTTGACCAGCTGGTTTTGTAAATTGTCACTGTCAGTTCTTAATGGTCAACTAGATCAAGTAATGAATATTGATCTGTTCATAAGAACTAATACAATGTAATATTGACTATTGAACCTTGGGGCTAACTCTTTCTGTTCTGATAATACGGAGTTTGGATAATCAAGGGTGCCTTAAAATGTTATCACATTTTGAGAAAATGTGGACAAGAACTGGGTGAAAAACTTGCTTATCAGTTTATTTAAAAACTGACACACTATCAGAAGCTGCATTGTTACACTAAATGCTACACACTTATTCACTATTTTGAACACAAGTTACAGTCAAATTGGAGTGTTAATTATTATAAAAAAGACCATTATATGTGTGTGACCACAAAATATTTCAAGTTCATTTGATAGAAGAATCTTTGCACTAAGTGTAGGAAAAAAAATGTTTTTTGACTGAAACTGACCCTTTCCAAGCTAGTTTATAAAACACTAATTTCACTTCATTTTACACTATTTTGTATTGTACACATAGATCAGAGTGTAAAACCACCTCGTGTGGCGTGGCACAGTTTCAGAGAGGGATCTGTTTTGTTTTTCCAACTGTCAGATTTAACTGGCTTTTAATGTGCTTTCTAGTGGGAGTTTTAAGATGGGACTTGGCAGGTGTGTTGCTACACACATACCGTACAATAATGAAAAAAATTTCATACACTTTAAGGGGAGTAATATAAAGAGTAAAAAGAAGGAGACCTAGAACTGAACCTTGGGGGACACAAAAAGGGAGTTGGAAAGCCTCAGCAAACTGGTCTTCTAATTTAATTTCTGCTTGCGATTGTTAAGGTAAGAATCAATCCATGTCAACAAAGTACCATTAACTCTAAACCAGGCTTTTAGACAATCATGTAAGGTTAACAATGTCAGAGCAACTGCCTTCCCTGAATCCACAGATGAAGATATATCATTTCGGATCTTGAGGAGTGCGGTCTCAGTTGAGTGAAAACTTTTGTATGCTGACTGATGGACATGAGATCTCCTGGTAATGAAGTCATTTAGCTGTTTAGTCACAACTTTCTCAATTAATAGAAAGAAGGAAACCAAGGCTTTTGATTCTCAAAAAAGTAGCATATTTGCCCCCAAATCCCCTGCAAGGTTAAACCAGGGTTACAAAGTCGAATTTTTTATTTTGCAGAGTATTTACAAAACCATTGCCTGAAATCCTATAAAACATGATTGAATTATTTCCTCAGGACTATTTAGAGCTAATGATATGGCATTTTGCCCCTTCTTGTCTTTCCATGGCAAAACTATGACCCTAAGTGTGAGCAATTTTGCATTCTTGCTTAACATCTCTATCATTATTGAAAATAAAGCTTTGGAACTTATGGGTAGATAAAAAGAAGCCAAAGCCTTGGATTACATGGATTCCAAAAAACAGCTAATTTGCACCCAAGCCCCTTCCCCCATGGTCCATCTAGGGTCAGAAAATTGATTTTCTTGTTTTGTGCAGACTTTTACATATTGCTTTTAGTATTGCAGTCACAGTTTATCCACGTATGAGGCTGCAAAGACAAACCATGTCCTGGGATTCCAAAAACCCCATCAAATTTCCCCCCATCCACACACACAAATACACACTTCCACTGTCAAGGTCACATAGGTTGTGAAAAGGTTGTGAAAAATAACATACAAAAGCTGTGCATTTTACACATTGCATTTTAAGAAAAGATCGCTAAAACGCTGCATTCTCATGAAATAAGTAAAATAAGAAATATATTTTACCTACCTGAACAGCTTTTCACTGGTTTTATATTACAAATTATACAGTGATAAGTAGCTTTATGTAATCTTGTTAATATCAAGAAATACTTGTTAACTTAATTGCATGTTTTATTTATGGTAGAGGATATTTACCCAACTGCTGTGCACGCTAGATCGATATCATAGCTGGCACACCAAACGGTTGTGTACGCTAGCAGTAGTGTTGGTCTAGCTTACCCACCAGCTGGGTACACAATATCTATATCACTGCTACAGTACCCAATGGCTGTGCACCCAAGATTTATATCACTGTTAGTGTACCCACAGCTGTGTATGTGCACTACTGGGATACACAAGTATTGTGTATCCAATTAAGGCACTATGCTCAGTTGTGCACCCTAGATTTATATGTTGTTAGTGTACCTAAAAGTTGTGCACGCCAGAATGAAATCACTGCAAGCATACCCAATGGCTGTGCATGAACGATATCACTGTATGATTTATGTCACTGCTAGCATACCCAACGGCTGTGTAGAGTACTGGCATACCCAACTACCCTGTTCCCAATGAAATCTATGTTCCCAATGGTTGTGCACCCAAGATCAATATCATTACTGGCATACCCAGTGACTATGTACAAGAGATCCATATCACTTCTAGCGCATCCAGTGATTGTGTACACTGGCAGTGATATGGTCTAGTGTACCCAGTGGTTGTAAACACAAGATCTATATAGCTGACAGTGTACCTAACAAGTATTTCACAGCATACCCAATTTTTCATTACCCAAGGCAGTAAGCAGTATGCATTCAATGGTTGTGCACTCGATATCAGTACCTTTTTGAGTAGTTAGAAATGGGCCAAGGATCCCTCTCTTGATTAAAATTTTTCAGCTTAGCATGGGTTTGCACTTTGAAACAGCAGAATAACTTGGTTATTGTTACATTTTGACAAAATTTCAGGAACATGTCAAAAATGAGCTAAGGAAGAAGTGACGGAAATTTGGGTACACTAGCACTGATATAGATCTTGTGTACATAGCCGCTGGGTAAGCTAGTGGTGATATAGATCTTGCATACACAGATGTTGGGTACGCTAGACCAAGATCACTTCTAGCGTACACAGCCCTTGGGTAAATAACCACTCCGTTTATGTTATTTGGATTTTAACATCGCTTTCAACACATTGTATAGGTCATATCATGACGGGTAGTTGAAAGGGCAGATGAAACCAGTACATATAGTTGGTCAAGGTTCTGCACTGGAAACTGCCGACCAGCTTTCCCACTGGAGGTCACGCCGGAAACCAAACCCCAATCTCAGAGGTGAGAGTGTTACCACTCTGCCACCATGGCCCCTTAACTTGATTGGTAGATTCAGTTATAATTTAAATTTATGCAAAAGAGAAATGATTGTTCATGGAAAAACGTTCCTCATCAAATTTAATTTAATCAGTGTTTTAACTTGAAATATTAAATATTAAGGTAAAAAAATTAGGTTAACCATTTCTTTGTGAATTCTTGGTCAACATTTTTCACATTAGAAAGTCTTTCTTGTCAAAAAAACATGCTTTTAATTATCTGTTGGGAGTAGTAAACATTAAGACCTTGAAAGAACCTTGATTCGAACCACAGCCCATAAACTTCAAGCAATGAAGATATTCAGTTTCTCATCACCATCACAATGCTGTTTAAATATCTAATTGTATCCGCTAGATGCATCTGGTGGATACTTTGGTTTAGCATTCGCTACGCCGCCGCCACTGCATGTAGAGAGAATTTCCATGTTAAAGTTCTCAGTGGAAAACTAGACTAGTTAGCTTCACCAAATTTGCAGGATATCTTCATTGGGAGGTAAACTTCTCTGCGACTGAAATTACCCTCATTGTGAAAAACAAGATGGCTGCCCTGGGCATTTCTTTGAAAATTATCTTCCTTTTTCTACTGCCTGGTTCTTACAATTTGACCTTGCCCCCCATTCAAGGTCAAATGACGATAACCAAGCTTAAAAGTGCTTATAGCTCAATTATTATTGGTCCTAGAGGTTTGCAATATGAAACCAACCTGTAGGAAACCATGGGCTAAGAATCATCCGATATGTTCAGATTCTACCTTAGGCCCCTTCTTCAAGGTCAAACTAAGATAGCCAAACTTATACTATACTTTTGGTCCTATACTTTTGCAACCACCATATAGGAAATCATGGGCTAGGAATCTTCTGATGTCTTCATATTTGACCTTGGGTGCCTCCTTCAAGGTCAAACGAGGGTAGCCAAAAATAAAAGTTCTTATAACTCGCTTATTATTGCGCATAGAGGAATGTTAAATCAACCCATACTTTTAAAATTTCAGCTGCCATCTTGCATTTTGCCGGAAATGGAAAATGTCGTTTATCTTAAAAACCATAAGACATATAGAGAACGATTTTGGCCAAATATTGGACCCCCTGGGTACTAAGGACTATTTTTCTATGACCTTAGAAAAATACAGACTTTTCTGAATTTCTGCTGCCATCTTGAATTTTGGCGGAAATTGAAAATATCATTTATCTCGAAAACTGTAACACATAGAGCCCCACTGGAGGATAATAAGGATTACTCCTTTCATTCCTGTGAATAATTTAAAATTTTCTTAATTTCGGCCGCCATCTCGAAAAATGCTATTTATCTTCAAAACCATGTTACTTGTCTTTTTCCGGTGGATGCATCTTACATCTGGTCACAGATGCATCATTAGTCTAGGTAAATATCTGACATAATATCATTGTCTTATGCATCTTCCTTTATTTTTTATCATTTAATGATATATATGTGACTAAAAGTCAAATTTTATAACCTCTATAAAAATCAACAAGCCGACATGTATACTGGTAGACTTTCCTCAAGTCATTTTGTTTATGGTATTATATGAGGACTGAATGACTTTTTTCAAGAATTTGGTGCTGACATTTGTATTTCGTCCCACAGTAATATCCCCACCCACCATGATGGATTCATAATGATTCCATGTATGTCAGATTTAGTGGAATATATAAGAAATACAAAGACTTGGAGCAAGTCTGGTAATTAGTTAATATTGACAGTAAAAAAAATCCACACTTTCACTGGATATACATTGGTAGATCTATTTTTAGCTTTTGAAAAATCGATTGGACAAACTTTTTTACATTATCAGCTTGACTCATGAGCCATAATTTCAAACATTTCAATACAATGTACTGAATACAACTTTAAACTGTAGGTTTAATATACCTGGAAATTACCAGTTACCAGTGTGTACATGTCATGTAAGGATAAACATACAGATACTTTCGAGCATTGCTTAGACCTGTGCCGTATCTCTGTTGAATTTGAAATAGAATGAAAGTGTGGTTGAATAGATATAGAAGCCTATATGGGTCATGTTGAAAAAAAAAATTAAGTCGTAATATGGAATTTTTTTAAAAACAAAAACAAGAACTCCTAAGTCGTAATTACAACTTACTTTGTCATAATTACGACTTATGAAATTTTAAAAAAACAAAAAACAACAATATTGTCTTGCAATTACAACTTAAGACTGGGTCATATTGCGACGATTTTAAAACAACCATAGAGGTAGCTAATGCAGAAGAGAGTTGACCAAACATTCTTCCTTTATAAAACAAATCTATGCTAGTAGAGGGTGTGGTGTATGCTCAGAGTTACAGCTCTAAGTTGGGTATGATCTCCCTCGGTGTTCAAGTGGGTAACACTTGCCTGGCATGCTGTTAATCTGGGTTCACATTGTGCATTGGCTGTAGCCTGTTAGTAACTGGTCATAGAGCCCCATAGACTTCCATATTGCCTAACCTAATTTTCCTTGCTTAGGCTAAAGTAGGTGTTTTGTTATAATATCTCTTCCAGTGCCATGCCCACAACCCTAGAATGTTGTTTATTTTGGGGTGAGGTTTGTGGGTAACTTATGGAGTGTAGGCGGTTGTCTTGGGTTATGGTGAAAAAAATCACACATCTTTGATATTTGCACAGGCTACTAGTGTTGGTATCAAATAAAAATGTGTATATCAATATCAAACCATATTTTTACCTTCCATATCGATCGATATTGAAATATCGGGGAATGAGATGCTTTCTTATGTGAGACCTTCCAAACTCTTTCGCCAGTTTTAGTAGTGTCCCGAAAAGTAAACAAATATGGCAGTTCCATTTTCGTGGTAAGTAAAAGTTACAAAATATGATGTGAAAAGTCATAAAATCTTCAAATTTTGTTCTTTATTTTAATAGAAGACAGCAGAGGTGGATCTATTTTGTAGTATGTTTTGATATTGATATTGTACCCTACATTACCGATATTATTATAGAAAGCATGGATGTTAAATATTTCAATATCGATAAACAATACCAGCACTACAGGTTACCTACAACTTTTGGTAAAAAAATGGGAGAACATCTATTTTAAACTATGCCCAATAGTGTTAAAAAGTCTCAAACTGGTTTAACACAACTGTAATCAAGTGACAAGCTACTCTTTTGATTCGAGATTGTTGCACATTCACAACGTAAATTTGTCATAATGTGACCAGGGCTATACAAAAAAAAACTTTACTTACTAAGTCGTAATTATGATGTACACAAGTCGTAATAATGATTTACTAAGTCGTAATTATGACTTAGTAAAGTTTTTTCATATAGCCCTGGTCACATTAAGACAAATTTACGTTGTGAGTGTGCAACAATAGAGTCATTTTCTTACCTTGAGTATATGTAGCAAAAGATTTTATGGTCAGCTAGGCTGTGGCCTTGTCCTGTCAGTCATGCTCAACTTAGTTAAAGTTATATAGTTGTTTGACGTCCACATCAGCCACTCAGGGTCATAGTGGGACTATCACATTTACAATAGAGAGAGACCGAGGCTTGGAGATGACTATTTATCAACGTGTCCAAGATTGTTTTATGTGCCACTGGGGATAGGGCCAATGACACGGGACCTCCATTATAGGGATCATCCGAGTCACAATGTATCTCCCTGACCCAGGCTTGAATCCAGATTAACAGTGTGCCAGGCAAGTGTTACTCACTTGACCACCGCGGGAGATCATGCCCAACTTAGAGTACGTCGTATTTACGACTTTTTTTTTTAACATGACCCTTATAGGCTTCCGTAAATAGAACTATATATTTGAGTATTGATATCATATTTGTGAAATTCTGTCAGGTTTTTTTATTTCGTTATGACAGAGAGCTTTTAACACTCAATTTTCTTTCTTTTTTGCCTGGAAAATGGCATATCATTAAAATAAAGTTTCATGATCAAATTATCCTTCTCTTCGTTTTCTTAGCAAGGCTTAAGTCCAAACTCATATTTCTGAAAAGTGTATAGATTAAAGGAGCAAAGTGTAAGATTTTATGAGTCTTTTTTTAAAAAAAAACAACAACAAAAACAACAACACAACTCTTTGAAGTGCTATAAAATATGTACACAAAACGTAAATCGCATCTGAAATATACTTTATACTTGAATTATAAGAGTGTAATCTTTTCTTAAAAACATGAGAAACATGAATTTAAGTGTAACATTAATGTGTTGTAATATTGTAAATTGTAGTCTGTTGTATTTGTTGACATGTTGCCCACTGTTTTGATACCATGTTATTGTCTTATATCAAATGAAATATAAAAAAGTTACCCATCCACAACATAAATCTACTCCTTGTTATCTTTTGCTTTGTCATGTACTGTGAAATGCATCAATTGAGTGGCTTTCACAATATTATGTCTTGAGTCACGTGATAGTTGCATGGATCTGGTTTGCTTAAGTAGCCTTTGTATTTCTGTGCTGTGCTGAAATAGGTGATGTGTACTTGAAAATGTATATGCATGTTATTGTAATTGTTTATTTTTAGATGAACAAGATACAGATTTTCTGATGATAATATAAACAGCGGGAGCATATTTTAATATAAGTTATAGTTATATCATGTTTTACTTCTGACGACACCATTCATGTATATTTCAGGCCTTTACCATTTTCCCAATTATACACTATATTTGCTTCAGGACGCTTTGCATTTACAAAAACCCGTTTCTAGATGTTCAATTGGTATTTATTTTCCTGTACTAAAGGTAGGGTTTTTAGCCATAGCTATTGCCTTTCAGAGGCTATAACACAAATAATTTCTTAATTG
This sequence comes from Sabellastarte sp. h YS-2021, assembly GCA_964017235.1. Classification (NCBI taxonomy): domain Eukaryota; kingdom Metazoa; phylum Annelida; class Polychaeta; order Sabellida; family Sabellidae; genus Sabellastarte; species Sabellastarte sp. h YS-2021. The sequence goes on from OZ024932.1 coordinate 85,484,249, forward strand.
GAGCTTTGCGATCTGGTTCATGGGGTTTATATGACACATGAATGTCCTGTCTCAATGGCAAGACTGTAAATGTAATATATGTACAATTTCTTAACATTTTGCTCTTTATACCCCTTTCACACTACAGGTGGTATCACCCGCAGTAGGCCGCATTTGGGGAAATATCCCTGTCCTTGGATCGCCGTCTGATGTCTGTAGACCACCTTGCGAGTCAGCTGACGACTCTTCCATTACCTTGCGAGTCCTACAGAATTTTTAGACTGTTAAAAATTTCTGCCTCTGATTTTGGTACTGTGGGCATGCGCGGACAATTTCGCGCATACATGAATGAATTTCTGGCTACGGTAACTGAAGGTGTGGTCCATGGTGTACATAAGGTTGTGATTTGGTCGTCTTTTGGTGTAATACGGCGATATAAGGTGAGTCAAGGTATTGGTTGTTTCAGCCTCCGGCTACTGAAGGTGAGTTGAGGTTACTTCGTGATTACCAACGTTTGTAGTACTATCATTCTACTGTTATTGATGGTTAAAAAACTGTGTCCAATCAGTGGCCGTCCACCTGTAGTGTGAACAACTCGGACGAAATGGGGCGACCTGGGGACGGTTCTGCCGCCGAGAAAAACCTCTAACTGCAGGACGACCGCCTGTAGTGTGAAAGGGGCATTAGGTGGTTTGATTGGTGAAAAGTAACTATTTTACTTTGAAAATTTTCATTCAATGACATTTCCAATGGGACTCGTTTTATGTTCTATCTAATAGACAAAGCATAGTAGAATTCATTCCGACTGGAGGTTGTGTATTTATGAAGAACCGACATTGCTAACTCTAAAACCCATTTAAAACGTTTTGTAGCCTGCCCAGTGGTAGTAATCTTTGGTCCCATTTAGTGTAACAGTCTGTTTTTGCTATATGTCAAATCCCAGGTACCTTTGTTGTGGCATAGTGATTGTTTACTAAGATAAAGAATGAAATAGAGGCAGTTGGAGAATGTTTATTTGTGCCGGTTCATTAAACGTACTACAAAGGGTATATAAAGCTAAGTGAAAACTTTGACATAATTTCTTTCACACGTTGAATGGATTATGTCTGTACATAAGTAAGACTATGTATACTCTACTCTGTTTCATACTCCTAGTTCTTCACAAAGACATTAGTCACATTCTTTAAGTCCTAAATCAAGATGATCATTAAATCTTCAAACGTGAATCTTTATGAGTGATATTGAAAGTATAAAATGCATTGTTTGTTGCTGATTTAGGATTGACTAATATAACAGACTAAGTTAATTAAGCATGAATACACAGTTGTCACATAAAAGTGTTACAGTTGGTGTTACAAGATATATTTGAAAGAGGATTAACTTTATTGTGTTGTGTACACTTCATTTCCTGTGTAGATATGATTGTCACAACAATTAAAGATTGACCGAGAAGAACATTTTCTTTGAAGACTTTTAGGTATAATTTGTTTGCATTATTGAATATGCAAAGTAATTTAAAAATGGAAAGAAATGTCGATTTTGCATATTGAAATCAATGCTAATGTAATTAATTGAAGTTAAGAGTTCCAACAGTCTGTTTGTAGTCATTTGCAAATACATTTTTATCAGAATTTACAAAATAACACAAACTCGCATTTGAAGAATCATAAAAATAAACACAATATGTTGGAAAATGATGTCACTGGAAATTCTTAGAAATTACACAAACTCCTCATAACACAATATCTTCGTGGGTGTAACACATGATCAGATACACAAAATACACATTGTACAAAAGACAAGAGACATGGCTAGAAAACTTTCTTGCCCTTATGTCAGACACAAAATAAACAGAAATCTGTCACTTTAACCAATTGAGCTGAATGGGAATTACCAGTAGTTCAAGTGTTCACAAACACAGACTTGTGTATTTCAACAAAAACAATTTTCATGGGGCAACTGTAATGACTTGACCATTTGCTGGAGCTTTGAAGACAGGGTTTACTTGCTGTTGGGTGACAAGTTTCCCTTGTACCAGCCAATCAAGTACTCTTGCATTGGTATCGGAATCTGATTCCTCAGATATTTTGTCACATTTTGTCCTTTCATTTGTGGTTAAATGATCAAATATTTCCAAATTCTTTGCAGTAAGTGACACCGGTTTATCTGGATGAAGACCAGGTTGGTTCTGTCTGGAAACCGCAATTTCATCAATAGTATCTTTTACAGGCCTGTGCCTAGCTGATTCTAGTTGTGCTTGCCTCAATGTATAATTATACAAAGATGCATCATGTGAAAGCTGGAGGGTATCTCTTGCTTTAGATTTTTCATCTGAATAAAATTTGAGAACAAGTTTTGAGTTCTCCTTTTTTGGTCTAAAATGCCTTCCAGATGACTTCAGAGGTTTCCGTACACTGTCTGATATCACCCCATTACCAACTGCTATGCCTACAATTTTAGAAGGATCAGGACTAGAGCTGGTGAAATACTTATTCAGGTTTGGCATTTTGATTTGATCGTTGTCTCTGGGGGACAGTAGCTCAACATGTGGGGTGTTGTGAGTAATTGGAGGGGATTGCTTACGCAGACCTTTCACAGCACAAAGAAGGCCATCTCTATCTGCTTCCCTATTTGAAGATGAAGCAGACTTCTCTTCTGAAGCAACAGGTCCTGCATATGTCTTTGATCTGGTCATGGTGAATTCTCTCCGTCTTGGTTCATTTGAATTGAATCGAGGGCCAGATCTGGTTTCTGTTACTCGGGATCTGCCAAATGATGCAAACTGATTAGCCTGTGTTTTTCCGAAATCAAAGTCACCAATCGCTAATTGAGGTTTATGATCATTGTCAATATGCCCAGACTTTCCAGGTTCATTCTTTCTTTTGGTAAGTCTGTACTGGTCATAGTTTATATACTTATTTCTCAAAGAGTTGAGGTCAGCAATACTGCGCCTATTCCTGACATTCCTAACAAGCATAGTGTCACTTTTCACTTTTGCAACAGGCAATGATGGGCCAGAAGTTGAATCCCCTAAACCTCTTCCTTCTTCTAGAGTCGCACAAGTTACACTAGGAGATGACATCTTACTGCGAGTGTTGTCGTCAGAGACCAAACTGACAGGGGTGGTGTTATGCTCCCTGAGGACACTTGGATCTTCAGATCTATCGATACAGGATGAAAATGATACTTTGTTTTGTGATTCAGATATTTGCATCAGTCGTCTTGTGTTTCTGTTTGTAAGTTTTGCACTTTTTGTCTTTGCAGTCTTGGTTTGGTCTTTGCTGGTACATTCATTTGAAACTAAAGAAGGGTTTTCTAAGCTTAATTTGGGGACAGTCACAGATACCGCTACTGGTGGTAGCAGTGGAGGTAAGTGTAGATGCTCTTCTGGTATATACGGACGTGTTACCAGCACATCTAATGGTGTACAAGGCCTGGATGTTTGAGTCCAACTTGTTGTGATTTTGGACTCTCTATCGCTGACTTCTGATTCCATTGGTGATATCTCTGTGATGAACCTGTAATATGTAATGGTAACAATAACTATACATTGTTTCTGTTTAGTTATATGTTTTATAACGATTGTAACATGATAATTAAGGAATTATGTTGTGGATTTTTGATATCCATACTTATATCCATGAATCATGTCTCCAAAATTTACATTTGACGCCCAATAATAGAAACTTGAAATTTGTATAGTTCAATTGTGCGTATTTACCATGTCCTAAAAATGATTTCATAAGAACGTAAATATTGACACCACATGAGTAACAGCTGACTATTAAACTAGATTAACTACAACTATTTTACTGATTATACTATTAATTACCATGTAGATGTAAAAATTTATTTTAAAAGTAATTTCTTACTGTTCTTAAACAACAATTCTTTAATAGATTATACCCCATTCATACAATTAGATAAGAAGGATATCTGATTCCTGCCAACAGGTACCCTGGATTTTTTATGTGTTCCAAACTACCTTGATGATGTTTATTCGGATAAGTGTATACCTACCATTACCATTAAAACAATTTGTTTGTAGTTTTCCATAATTCAGGTGGAAATAAGTTTTATATGATCACACTTGGCCTTAGATGGTTTTCTATTTGAGATCTAAACACATGTCTATACAGTTGAGTTTGTGTCAGTCTTTTTGGTACGTGAAGTGGTGCAGGAGAAATACGTAAAAATTCATGAAATTTGCTATTGAGAAAACCCTCTTTATATTTTACTGTGAATTATCTCACATTCTTAATAACTTTTGTGATAGTTTGAAAGCAATTATCCAATTCAGTGTTAAAATATGGGTTAAATAGTTTCTTTTTGCTTAATTATGAGGCGTAGCCCAAGTGGCTAATTTAAGATACAATGTCAAGTTTGAAATCCAAAAATCCGATGACATTTGATATATATATATACATATACACCTGCGGTGATCTGTGGGAGTGTGTACACTTTGAGTTTAGTTAAACACAGGGCTGTTGAGACTCTGTAGACAATGAGTACATTGTCAGCAGCTCCTGTTCACGATCCCATATGGATGGATTAATATAGGTGTTCAGTGCAAATCATTCCTAGCTTGAGGCACAGTAATAATGTGTTATATGACACTGACAGCTCTTCTCTACCGACTTTCATTCCCATTTCCCTCATTTACAAGTAATATATTTTTATGGTGTTTGGTTTTAAGCTTTTATAACTCAATCGGGTGGTAATTCTGCAGGAAAATCTGTTTTGTCAACTTGCAGTACACACAGAGCTGGGAATAATGAGGCACACCAAGATGAAATCTATAAACTCATTTTCCACTTGCTATGGTCAATATCTAGGTCGGGCTTTTATAAGTAGGAAAGTTGACAGTTGAATGTCATCTCTGAAGGATTACAATGCAAAACTCTTAATCAAACAGTATGCATGGTTTCCTCTGTTCACTCAATTACCACCACAATGAATTTCATCGACGTTACACCAAACCAATCAATCAATACAGATTTACTTTAAAAATAAAAATGTGAAAAATAATGCTTTGAAACTAATACAGTTACAGTTTAAACTACCTGCTACAGTTTTAAAGAAATCCAACACAACTGGATTTTTTCACTGTTATTGCCACTGTTATTCCTTTTGAAAATATGGAGTCTGCATTTACATATCCTGACCACAGTGAGTTGGACAGCTTTACCGATCAGTGACAGAAATTGGCTGAAATCTCCGCAGTATGGTTTGATTTATGGGATATCAATTAACCATGCCTATTGAGAGAATTATTAACCTGGGTAAATAATACATTGGTTTATTATAAGACTACCATGTCATTATGAGCTCCTGCCATTTGAAATCTCCTAGATCTCTGTCAAAGCTCAAGCATACCCGCTGATCTTCTTATATGTTCAGTCTGAGACTATACTCTCTGTATTGGTCTTAGGATTACTTCTAAACTTTACTCATTAATCTTGTCACAGGTAAATGTCACAATAACAAAGATGGTGAAGGTCTTTTTTATCAATATATATATATACAGATATCTGAATAACTGGTCATAAAGATACACAAATGTGAAGATTTAGTCATGTTTATAAACAGTTGGCGGAATTCATAAATAACTACGAACACATTCACACCAAGAAGCAAATCAGTGTCAGTACTCATGGGATGTTCTAGAAACCTTGTACAAATTGCTAAACACAGTTTAAACCATATAGGCGTTCAAACTTGAAAATCTACTAAAATCGAGTAGATTAAAGGACATTTAGAAAAAAAAACTGATTCTGATGCCAAAGTTGATACTCAAATAAACAATCTAGCACATAAATGGTACTAATAAGAGCTGCAAAACTACAAAGACTGCAAGAGCTCTGAGGTCACACCAACACACACTGGCAGATCTGTCCACCATTCATGTCGTCACGAGTTGGATTCAAACTTATGGTCACAGAGGTGACGGGAAAACCATGAAATGCCAAACTTTATTTTCTTTAGTAAAGTCAATTTCACGATAACTATTTAAGTTTAATTAATACCACTACAAATGTCCACAGTACGCCATTTTATTATGGTTAGTTACCTCCACTAAGGAGCTATTAAATTCACAACCGTTTTTTTTGTCTGTCTGTTTGTTAGCATAATATTGCAAATACTACTGGTTAGATCGTCGTGAAAAAATGAGAAGATGGGTATTAGTTTAACTTAGATCACATTAATTTTAGACTGATCTAGATAAACCACCTGGATAAAAAAATTAAAGTTCTGGATTTTCTCATTGACTTATTACTTATTATGTCTTTGCGGAGGTCTGTGCTCTCCAAGTGCTCCTGTTACAAATTGTTTTTCTTAAGAAAAGTCCTTGAACAATTGCATAAAGAAATCAATTCAGTAAAATATCCATTCCCTGAAAGGAATTTTTGTGCCTTATTCAATGTTCCTATAACAACTTGACTTGTAGTATCTACACGCCTTAATTTATGTTACTATTGTGCAATAATTCCAGTTATTAAGAATACATTCTTGATTTTTTTGGAAACCAATTCACGATGAAAATGTGTAGCCTTTACATGTTTTAGTTTTGATCACAGCTAGGAGCAACAATTATCACAATGTTTCTGTAGGTTTCAAAGGTTTGCCACTGTAACTTGTCGGTCATCAACAAAAGTATGCGACTCTAACTGAGCAGTGTAACACAAACGTTAAATCCATAAGTTAAATTGTAATTACATGAAAAAAATAGAATAAAGTCTTACCCATGATGATGTGATTGGAAGATTTCCTGAAAAAATTTATGTTCGGCTTTCCCAGTAAAAAGTATGCCACACTTTCGATGATAGTTTTCTATTCCACTTTTATTTCATCAAATCTTTTGGCACACAATAATAAACACTCTATTTAGTAGATTTATCTGAAAGCTTTCACAGTTTTCACCAACCTTGGGTCCATATTTGTTTTGTCGCTAAATCCACAACAACTGAATGGTGAATAGGAATATTACTTTCTGTGGTATTAACAATAATTGTTTAGTATTGCATATACGCTGATTGTGTTTACAAAACAGAGAAAGTAGACAGAATCTATACATTGAACAGATTTAAGTTTGGGGCCTTTGCAAATACATCTCTGTGTTAATTTTAGATAATTGGATTTAATGGTTTACAGTTGCAAGATAGACTTTGTAATAGAGAGCAACGATATTTTAACAAACAGTTAATTTTTTTTTGTAACATTAATTTCAGACTTTAAGTATGTGGTTAGGATTTAGGACATGATCTATGGACCAATTCACCAGGGAAATCAATAAGCATTTGAATGGACTAGCACACTTTTAAGTGGCCTAATAAACTGGAACTCTGTTTTGAAAGATAATAAGCCTGGTCTGTCCTTCTGAGGAAACATTGTACGAATGTGTATTGACAGTAATCAATCGTTTCTGCTGATTTTATTACAACTGTCTGAAAAACATCTGTGTAAAAGTAAACCCCCTTCTATATATGTGTTATGCCCGAGGTAAACTACAGGAAATTGACTAAATAGAGAGTTGTGTTAAATGGCTCTAACATCTCCATATTATTCCCTTGAAAGTTTGTACAGTGAAATCATTTGTTTAAAAATATCTAGGCTTGACTACTACGGTATTATTCTGCGTAAAACTCAGTCAAGGCTAGCTACTTAACTTGAAATATACTTTTGACTTAATGTTATAACTGAACAGTGATTTTGTGGTTAACTAACCTAGAGTTTTCTATTTTGTCAGCCTAGTTATTTTTCTGTCAGTGGCTTAAGGTTATTTTGAGTATAGCCAGTGGATTATATTTGGATTAAATATATATAAACTTAATGTAACGAAACAGTCTGACATATACAAAGGGTATCTCAGTTATCTGTAGCACTGATAATAGTTTCTCAAGAGCTTATTAACGATATTTGATAGGATCTTTATTAAACTTCATCTGTCTTAATAAGAACTGCTACAGAGTGATATCACTATTAGTAGTATTTAACGTTTCTTCAATATAATAGCTTAACATAAGTCTCATTGTTGTAATGCCTAGATGTGCTAATTCAAGTATTAACCTTCCTACCAAATTTAACCTTGGTTGTAATTATGGCAGTTAGTTAATTGAAATTACCAAAAAAAAATTATTTTATGCTAAATATGTCAATTTGGTTGACTAAAATCGGATCACATTGGCTTTTATAAATAAACGTTTGGCATGACTGAAACAAGTTGTGTGTGTTGATGTAGAGATCCAAACAGAGGTTGAAAAAGACCCAACTTTTTGTGTTCAAATCAGTTAAATGTCATATATTCCAGAAATAAAATATGTTTACCTTGGTATGTTTCCTTTCCCCCATACAATATTAAAGCCCCCAACAGAATGTTCCAAAATATGCAACCTTTTAAAAATGTGTCAGAATATTACAAAATTTATTCAGAATCCTTTTGCAATAAAATTACGTTAAGCACAAACATTCGGCGCCCCTATTAAGACATTGTGATTTTATTTTATCATGTACCAAGTCATGATCATGAGAAGATCTTGTGAGCACAACTTATTATATGGTAATCTCCAGATGATTTTGAAAACAAGACATATTTTCTCATGATAACAGTTAATTATTATATATAGTTATCATCAGCTGATGTGTTGATCACTACTTATTTTCTGGATATGATCACCAAATCACCTGTTGTTCAACACTTATTTAGTCATAATCACCAGATGATGGGGTGATAACTTCATCAACTGGTGCTCACCTCATTATCACCATACCATCTTGTGCACACCACATCATCTATGGTAATATTATGTCTCCAAATCGTCTGGTGATTGTGTCTAAATAAATGGTGAGCGGTGATCCCTACATACAGTTCCTAACATCATAGAATGGCACAGTTTAAAATAATGAAGAAGTAAATATTCAGCACTGAGGTACCCCCTTAAGTACACGCCTTTATACATCTACCAATATATGAGAAGCCTCGTTTTCGTTTTAATAAGCAATGTCATTGTTAAAATAACAACAAATATTTAAAACATAAATATAGCAACAGCCTTGCAAATATATACAAAAATCTGAGGAGCTTGTACAACGGTGTTTTGTTCTTGCCGAAATACCTCAGGACATTATACATATCTATAGACACAGTCAAGTTGATTGAAAGTGGATGGTGCTTGCAAATATTGATTTATGTTTCTGTTGGCTGAGTGGTCACTGTGTGCTCGCAGACTTCCCAGATCATAAGACACTTTGATACTGACCTTTAACATGCGTTTTTGTACAACATCCCCAACCTTGTTTGAGACCCGAGTTTCTCTGTAATCAGGATGTTTATTTTCATTGTGTATGATATACTCTTGCATAAAGATATTTCATATTAACATACTCTGAATACTAAGACAGTCTGGTGAGCCCTTACACCTGTCAGTGTTTTGTGACTGCCAATCCAACAGTGTTGGTGAAAATTGGAGCCTGAAGCAAGGCTACATCATCAGACATTCCACAGAATATGCTGTTGCCACCTATTTTGATATACATGGATTTGTAAACATCAAACCTAAGGGGACCAGGTAACTATGACCATTAACCACAGTATTTAAAAATACATTCAGACACTTTCCTCGTTTTTAAACAATAGAAGAATAGTTCAACAGTCTTATCTTATCTTAAATTAGTATGTAAAACGTGCATCTCAATTTCATGATCAATTTTGATCACCAAATCAATAGGACTCCTGGCCCAAAATACAGCTACTTTTTTCATGGCAGAAAAGTCACATAGATTTAGTATTGAAAAAGTATACATCAGTCCCAGGATCGATTTTCATCATTGCATCAACATGTTTTCAAAGGCTCATGCCTACTGGGATAATAATCAGTAGCCTATATCTAAACATTGGTATGACTCCCCTTCAAAAGCCAACCACAACATACATCACTCAATAATTTGAATGTGTTCCTGGCTTATGGTTTTCAACTTCTAAATTATTTCAAGAATTATTAATTAATCATAAGATTTCATATATAGTAATCTCTGGTATCTTCGTGTCATTAGAAATTTCATACATCTTATTTTCCATGGGTTCATAAATAAAACTGTAAAATTCTGGATTTTTGCTTGCATTAATATTCCCTTTGATTCAATGTTTAACTTTTAGTGAAAATATATCTGAAAATCAATGTTACAGAGGAGTGCTGATTTTCATAAAATGAATGCCCAGACAACATTAGAATGTTGGCCCAACATTGGCTCAACTTTATCATATCCATCAGACCAGAGTCTGCAGCCAGTGCAATGGCTTTCTGGTCAGTGGATGCCATGTCAGTCCGACATTTATAAGCCACTGGTAAGAATTTCACTCCCACTATAGCATCAGCCTAATAGAATGCAGTACGGAGTTATGTCACCATTGTGTAGAAAAGGTAACGAATGACGAGTTGTGGGGAAATATTATTTTAGGGAATCATTGATAAGTCACAGGACCAAGGATGTAATTAGTGATGTAACTAGATCACAGGCAAACATTAACGATGGTAGTTGAGTGTCTCAAGATGATAGTCCATAAACTTCAGTGATAAAATTATAATGTGCAATTGCAACTTTTAATGGAGCATTTGTATTGAGAATGTTTTTTTTTACCTAAAATTGTTAAATAGTGGGTTAAAAATTGTGTGCTCACTGAAATCTGTTTATTAAGCATAACATTATGTATTCATTTTTATTAAGTTACCCCAAATCCTCTTTCTATTTCTCAGCACCATATTTGAAAAAAAATATACTGTTTGCCCAACATTGGCAAAATCTGCCAATCATGTTACCAACAGCCAACTTTGCATGGCAAAATCTGCTGATATCATTCTGACCGTGGAATGCTATCTTGGCGTATGCTTCAACTTGATGTAGAAAATTGTATTTTTGTTGTTGTCACTTGACACCTTAGCTTTGGGATATCTTTTAATCAATTCAAAGTTATATTGGATGAGAAATATTCTTAAAATTTTTAATCCTGAGCACCTGCAAATTGGTTAATTAGCAAATATAGCACAAAAACAGTAACAGGTTTTATTTGCCCATTGTTTTCATAATATTTTTGGCTTTAAAATATGAATTAACATAAAATGTATTTATCTTCATTGTAGGTTTCACATATATCAAAATTTCCAATCATTTTAATACATTTGACATGGAAACTTTATTTTGCTGCATGAATGGTTACAGCTCACATGTACATATATTTTAAATATCATGATATCCCCACGGCTCAACATAACTATTGTCTTGTTTCAATTGTGCTTAACATGATTAAATTTAATAGCGAGGGATATATAATAATTATAGTTAATTACACAAAATGATGATTAAATTGTAACTTCTAGTATGTTTTAACCAAAATAAGAAGCAAAAAAACGGCAAAATTTATAGAAAGTAACCGACGAAAAAACTTGGCGGATAAGTTAAACTAAATATTATGGATTTGTCAACATATGAATCTGATAACAGCAAAAGTGTTATAATTGAAAGCAACGTTCCGCCGCAAACCTTACATGAACCTTGTTGGATGGGTATTGATGAAGCAGGCAGAGGACCCGTTCTAGGTAAGAAATCCAATTGTACTGAATTATCGCCCACACCGGATCCGTTTCACCGACTGTATTCTATTCCAAAGTTGATTTTATACAGTTAAAACAATTGGTTTTGATGCAGGGCCACAGAGATTATGATATATTAGCCATTCCAACAATTTCTTACAATAAAAGAACTTTTTTTGGAAAAATCTTCAAAAAAAAGTTGAAAATGGGTAAATGCCACCAATTATCGCCGGCTACCAATTATCGCCACTGCTCAGCTACGCAAGTTCGTCGCCTACCCAAGTTCGTCACCTGCGTTTATTAACAATATTTAAACCTATTAGCAATTATCTTTCTTTGTAGGGTAATACTTAAACCTATTAGCAATTATCTTTCTTTGTAGGGTAATACATCATTGTTATAAGCACCTATTTAGTTTGTTTCAGTATCAATATTGCTTGTCCTTCTCAGTTTTTAAGGCAGGTGACGAACATGGGTAGACGACGAACTTGGGTAGCTGAGCAGCAGACAGAATTCAAATAGATATAACTCCACCAAAGTAGCATCCCAAGTTTAGCAAATAAGGTAAACCTATTTCCAGAGGCAGATACAGGATTTCCCGAAAGAGGGGGCGTGGGTTGACGCGGGTAATGGATATTTCATACTTGGACATTTTGTAGCGTGACCTATCATGCGGTGCATGGACAAAATGTCGGCGGACAAAATCCTGGGGGACAAAACGCCAGTCAAAATTGCAAAGGGGGACAAAATGCTGGCCATTTTAAGGGACAAGGAGGGCAAAATGCCAATCTTATCTAAACACTTAATATATGATACTGATTGTCAAGTAAACTGAAAAAACCTCTAGCAGAAAAAAGCCTCTAAAAACCTGCAGTAGAAAATACCGCGCAGTACAAAAGCCCTCTAACTAAATGGTACATAACACATTTACACAAGCCCTGCCAAGTAGTGTACATCATGTAACGAAGGTTTGGGTATTTTCTACTGGGGTTATTTGTTCATACACCTTTCTGCTGTGACTTTTTCTGCAGTTTTTTTTTTTTTTTCTATTGGGGCTTTTTGTACACTCAATTGTCGGATACATACAGCAGTTTACTGACATGAATAAAAACACATGGATCCTAAAATAAACTTCAAAGGGGCTCCCCATAATGAACAATGGTGTAACTGTAAAAAAATTGGAGGGAAACATACTTGAAATCTAAATTTATATGCCACAATGTTTCTTCAACATTTTTATTTTACAACAACTGATTCTACTGAGCAAATTAGAACTGAAATATAGAAGTGCAGTAATAAATTATTAGATCATCAAATTATTAATTGGTTTGTAAATTGTTTTGTAAATTGTATATCTCATGTTTAAACATACACTGGTAAACAAAGGTTTATACACAAAATCATCCACAAAAGATGTAATCCTCAGTTTGTTTGAGGATGAGACCTAACATAGTACACACACAAAAGAACCTAATCCCCTTTGATACTGGACAGTAGGGGTGGGACGAGTACAAATAATTCGGGTCGATTACTCGCAGATGAAAACTCGACTCGACATCGAGCCCTCGCGACATTTAGTATCCACCATAACAGGAAACGACATCCAATATGGCGGCTCCCGTAAACGAAAAAAATATAAAGATAAAAGCTTTGAAATGCTTGAATTAGCTATTGTCAGCACATAATATCATTAATTTTATGTTACAAATGGTGGATTATGCGATTTAATGAAAGTAAGGTATGCTATTTATGTTTAATTAACTAAAAAACGTAACTGGTTCTATAGGTTGTTATATATACACGAGTAATCGACTAGGGCTGTAATCATTAGTGATTTCTGTAGATCGAGGATTGCCTGTTAGATGCGAGTTGAACTCGAGTTGAACTCGAGTAAATGGCATAAGTATAAATAAAATAACAATGTCCAAATATTGTCATTAAGGGATCCGCCATTACGCAATTGTGTTTAGTACCATTTTATTGCAAGGAAATATATTTTGTTGCCAATTAAATTTGTACAGATATGTATGAGCACTTTATGGAACAGCCACGTAAATAAGGGAAATAAAAAACCGACCATTGCTCATTGATTTTTAGGTCTTTCTGGTTAAATAAATTGCAAAAGTGCTAGTTTATAACAAGATTAGTATATCATTATTTATTTCTTAAAAACTCGAGTTTAAATTGCATAAACCGATGTTATCCCCAAATATCGCCCATCGAGTTACGACTCGAGTTTCGGTCAACTCGTTACAGCACTATAATCGACCCTAAGAATTGGGGTCGAATTTTCGTGAAATTCGCCTCGCTCGGCGAGTGTCGACTGCTCGGTCGCACCCCTACTGGACAGTGACACAGGTATAATGACTGTCACTTTAAACAGGCATATTACCCTGGTGAAAACAGATCTTGGGGTGGGGAGACTGGAGGGGGGCGTGGACAGGGACAAAAAGCCCCATGACTAAAGGTTTCAAACTCTGAAAGGGGGGGGGGGGGGGTGCGTGCGCCCTCCACGCCCCCCTCCCCTGGATCTGCCACTGATTTCCAAAGTGAATGGAACAAATACACAACAAAAAACTTTCAAAATATATGACCATTACTGAAATATGAATGTTTTATTTTCTGGTGGCGATAATTGGTAGCCGGCGATAATTGGTAGCAAGGCAGTATAGACATAGTTACCTCGGCTCTACTTGCGTGTAGAGCCATGGCACGACCCCACATAAAACTGGAGATTTGCATAAAACTCATATTCCATACAAATATGTACACACAACTGTTCCCACAATTACTTGTTGACACACAGTCAACATGCAAACATAGTTAACTAAAAATAAATGACATTTCCTCATTTTCAATGATTTTTTGACCATTTCTCTAAAAATTTAAAAATCTTCTTTTATTATAAAAGTTGTGTAAAATAGCATGTATTTTATACACTTGCTGTATATACTGTGTCCTTGGCCTAATATTAATTATTTTTAACTACATCATATAATTTCTGGTCATTTCATCAAGTTTTATTCAACATAAAAGGATTTTATGCAAATCTCCAGTTTTATGTGGGGTGGTGCCACGACTCTACACGCAAGTAAAGTAGAGCCGAGGTAACCACGTCTATTATGTTTACTGCTCCTAGGCATAACTTGGCCGCAGACGTAACTTGGGCACAATCATCATTAATCTAAAGGCGTGAATCATTCTTGAATAGTCTATTATAAGTTAGATTTATGATGCCACTTTTAAACCCTGTGCAACCACACATTTGTCTGTTTGATTATTTTGTGGTAGGGCACATGATTACCAGATCAGTCGCCACATTTTTCGTTGCCACATAGTTTCTGTATACATTTCACCACAATCTGATTGTTAATTTTTTCACAAAAGGCAGCAGCAGCCATAAAATTGGGAGGAGCAGGCCGGGGAAACAGGGAGCATGAAATGCTTCATTGCATCCGAGATCATTTGCTTTTCTTGAAAATCAAAGAGAAATGTTGTAAAAGCATTTATTAGTTCAATGGTTCAGGGTTCATTTGCTTTTATTGATAATCTGTTCTTATGTTACATGTACATTATTTACATTGCAACATTTTTACACACAAAATAAATCAAATAATTTTTTCATGGTTTGAACTTTGAGGTTCCACTCACTTAGGAGTTGGGGCATAAATTCTGCCATAAGATGCCAACAACCTTTTTTTTGATATGCGAGTTTTTATTTAAATTTATTGAAACAGTCTTAAATGCAGCAGCCTCAGTCTTTCAGAACAGAAGCCTTAGTCTGTTTCATAGCAGAAAACACTGAGTCTTTTTCAGAGCGCAAGCTTCAGTCTTTTTTTAGCGGAAGCCTCAGCCTCTTTCACAGCGGAAGCCTGAGTCTCTTTCTCAGTGGAAGCCTGAGTCTCTTTCTCAGTGGAAACCTCAGTTTCTTTCTCAGCGGAAGCCTCAGTCTCTTTCAGAGCGGCAGCAGTAACAGCATCATAAAATGCATTCATAAAGCTCATATAGCTAAAATTAGGCAATTCTTCTTCTATTATGTTTCTCACACAGACTTCCAACCACTCACACAACTTTGTACTATCTTTAGATTTTTGGAACTCATCCATGTTGAAATTAGCTCCTCCTTTTCCCTTGCTTGACCGAAGTTCTCATACACAGTGTAAATTCACCAATTGTCTTGTATGGACAATCACTCGGCACAATATATTGTGGAAAAGAAGTGTCCAACCTTTCAGAGAATCCTTTCATAATGTCTCGATTATTTTTTTCCATTCTCAACAGTGGAATAAAACTATATTCAAATTTATTAAATGGAGTACTAAAGTTATGACCGTTTATAACTGATTGTGATTATGAGCCCTCAAGCATCCCTGTTTATACACATCAGAAGCTACTCAATTATAATCAAAAATGTTCAGCCTGACATCCTGTTGGCAATTGTGTCAGATTGCATTCAGGATAATTCCTCACAGTGACATATTGATAGTAATTTACTGTTTCAAATATTGAAAGCCAATTCACACATCATGTGTGAGGTTAAATTTTGATTATTTTGCCTACACAATTGCTGTATGATAGAATTGCCTCCCCTCTCACTTGAAAGACCACCCACCAAGCTGAAGTTCATCAACCCTCAATTATAATCAGCTGTGAGCCCAAGGGTAAACACTACCAGAAAAGGCTTACCAACCAGTCTAAGCAGGATAATGAAATTCTGGAAAAGATCTGCAGTAGGAAGAATTCCAGAACCCCTGTGTTAGCACCCCAAAAAAAGGCACAAGAGACAGATGTAAAAGACAATAATAATTTCTTTATATTTTATTTTTATTTTTAATTATTAGTAAAAATGAAATCTCTGATTTTGTTACATACACATATGTATTGAATAAATTTGTATTAGAAAGTAAAAGGACTCATTTATGTCATGTGATTATTAAGTATGTTAATTGAACTGACATTCAATTTACAATTAAGGTGTTACTTGTATAACAAATCTAATATAAAAGAAAATGAATAACATAATTAATATGAGGTGAAGAGAGCCTTAAATACAAAGGACTGAAGATTGGCTTAATCTACCTGTCAACTACTTAATTATGACTTACAAATCAAACACCAAAAGGCCAACCTACAAA
This sequence comes from Sabellastarte sp. h YS-2021, assembly GCA_964017235.1. NCBI lineage: Eukaryota > Metazoa > Annelida > Polychaeta > Sabellida > Sabellidae > Sabellastarte > Sabellastarte sp. h YS-2021. Next base: position 85,500,948 of record OZ024932.1, read on the forward strand.
AAAATAGTAAAAATATTAACATATATAAAATGCCATACACAAGCCAAAAAATGGCCCCAAAACCGGCACAGGTACAGAGCCGGTTGTAACAACAGGTTCAAAGGTTGCACACAAAAAGTACCTTCGGGACCCCGAACCTGTATTTGCAATAAGCCTCTGATGAGACTGCTCATTATACCCAAAGACAGTGGAAATATAATTACTGCCATATACAGTTGATTATATAAGGCAATCCCCTCTGACTCTCTGGAACTTATTATAAGTGATAATAACTGAGACAGACTCGCAGCATTGAGACTTGTGGGAGTCGAATCTACCCAGAGGTAACAGCCTGTGATAAATTAGAGGCCAAACTTGTGTTAACCACTAGGTAAAAAGAAATAACTCTTAATGAATTCACCATTTATTGTCAGAAGTCACTTAATACTGGTAATACATTTTAATTTAAAGTTTTGATGTGAAATATTTTTCCCACACAGATTCAAACCTAGAAATGTAGTTCCAGTCAAGCTTAAAAAATAACCATTATAAATATTTCAACAGTTTTGTTCAATGTAACTCCATACTACTGTTTAATAACACAACCTATTTTATTTGTTCCTATTTCTGTGTAAACTTTTTTTAAAACTGCAAATATCTCCATTTAGTTGCACAAAAGAAGTTTACAAATTATGTTGGCTTCAAAGAAAGTCTCCTGTTGCGAGTGTGTGAATCTTACTGAAAAGCTTTGCTTAGTATCAGTTTAATTTCTCTCATCCGGAAAAAAGAAATATTCCATGAATTTCCCATTTTAAGCAGATCCACATGATATATTCATTTCATATAATTATAGTCTGTTAAATGCTGTACAATTCAAAGTATGATACTGTAGTCAACATTTAATTTCTATTATTCAACAAAATTTGTCAACATTTCATGGCAAATTGCTGAAGTGTTACAGTAATTAAAATGGAGTCTATATTACTTGATGTGTTTTTCTCTACACTTGACTAATGGCCAAAGTTGTTATTCTCCATTTACAAGGAGTATGTATGTTGTATATGAACCAGTGCCAGTGAAATTTAACTTAGGTTGAACTTAGATTATTATTAAAAGATCTTTCTAAAAATATACAGATTTCTCACAATTTAGTTGGAACCAGCAGAAGTACCAGTCTTAACAAACATGGCAGATGATGTAAATAAATATTGCAAAAAAAATAAAATGTTTGATAAAATAGGAAAATTAGGTAACTTTTGCAACTTATTTTGTAAATCATAATTAATTCTTAACATAGGATATTGTTACCAGTACTCAGGCTTGCTTCAATGAATACATAACAGTTCGTCCTTAAACTGAACTGTAAATTGCAGGCAGGCAGACAGCAGTTTCAAACACTGCCAAGGAGGGTGTAAATTACAATTGAACAACTACACCATATATATTACATATTTTGTTAATTGGTCAAAACAAATTACACTTTATCAACTGAAAACAACTTATCCAAGAGCCAATGTATTGTGGTTAGTGATCTATGTATTACACATTGGAAGACATTTATTTTAATAACTGCCATTGTGAAAGTGTCGTCATTGGACAAAAAGGCGTACATATAAAGGTTAAAGATGTGATGTATGTTTCTAAAATCTTATTCCTATCATGCTTGTCACATATGAAAATATTTGTATGTGTTTTTATCTCCCGCCGGGCTTTAGCCCGGGAGGGAGATTATGAAATGATGTCTGTCTGTGTGTGCGTGCGTGCGTGCGTGCGTTAGTTAGTCACGCAGATTTCTCCAAAACTACTACAGCTACAGATTTTTTGTAAATTAATTGTCCCAATGAATTTTCATGCCCTTGAAAAAATTTTTGGTTTTATTGACTTAGGCCTAAAGATAAGTGAGTAATAGCAATCTTAGCTACTTTGAGTAAAGGGCTCATAACTCAAAAACTATTGCAGTAACAACTTTTTCTTCAAATATGTTGTTCAGCTACTTTGTCCTTAGCTATAAGATGGTACATAGTTTGGGGTCCCATTGCATGCCATAAGTGAGTAATAGCTATTTTCTCATTTGTAGCTAAATAACAGAAGAAGTAAATGTCAAATATCTTCAAAAGTATTGAAGTTAGGGAAATCTTTTCAAATATGTTGTCCATCTTCTTTTTGGTAAGCTATCACATACTAAAGTTTCAGACCTGTTGCACCTTGGATAGCTGAGTAATAGCTACTTTGAAATTCTGACTGGTGAGTAAAGTGATTGTAACTCAAAAACTATTGCAGTTAGAGTATTTTCCTAAAATATGTTGTTCAGCTACTTTGTCCTTAGCTATAAGATGGTACATAGTTTGGGGTTCTATTGCATGCCATAAGTGAGTAATAGCTATTTTCTCATTTGTAGCTAAATAACAGAAGAAGTAAATGTCAAATATCTTCAAAAGTATTAAAGTTGGGGAAATCTTTTCAAATATGTTGTCCATCTACTTTTTGGTAAGCTATGACATAGTAAAGTTTCAGACCTCTTGCACCTTGGATAGCTGAGTAATAGCTACTTGGAAATTCTGACTGTTGAGTAAAGCTATTGTAACTAAAAAAGTATTGCAGTTAGAGTGTTTTCCTAAAATATGTTGTTCAGCTACTTTGTTCTTAGCTATAAGATGGTACATAGTTTGGGGTTCTATTGCTTGCCATAAGTGAGTGATAGCTATTTCCTCATTTGTAGCTAAATAACAGAAGAAGTAAATGTCAAATATCTTCAAAAGTATTAAAGTTAGGGAAATCTTTTCAAATATGTTGTCCATCTACTTTTTGGTAAGCTATGACATAGTAAAGTTTCAGACCTGTTGCACCTTGGATAGCTGAGTAATAGCTACTTTGAAATTTTGACTGTTGAGTAAAGCCATTGTAACTCCAAAGCTATTGCAGTTAGAGTATTTTCCTAAAATATGTTGTTCAGCTACTTTGTTCTTAGCTATAACATGGTACATAGTTTGGGGTTCTATTGCTTGCCATAAGTGAGTAATAGCTATTTTCTCATTTGTAGCTAAATAACAGAAGAAGTAAATGTCAAATATCTTCAAAAGTATTGAAGTTAGGGAAATCTTTTCAAATATGTTGTCCATCTACTTTTTGGTAAGCTATAACATAGTAAAGTTTCAGACCTGTTGCACCTTGGATAGCTGAATTATAGCTACTTTGAAATTCTGACTGTTGAGTAAAGCCATTGTAACTCCAAAACTATTGCAGTTAGAGTATTTTCCTAAAATATGTTGTTCAGCTACTTTGTCCTTAGCTATAAGATGGTGCATAGTTTGGGGTTCTATTGCATGCCATAAGTGAGTAATAGCTATTTTGTTATTTGTAGCAAAATCATGACATAAGTAAATGTCAAATATCTTCAAAAGTATTAAAGTTAGGGAATTCTTTTCAAATATGTTATCCATCTACTTTTTCATAAGCTATCACATAGTAAAGTTTCAGATCTGTTGCACATTGGATAGCTGAGTAATAGCTACTTTGAAATTCTACAGTTGAGTAAATCCATTGTAACTCCAAAACTATTGCAGTTACAATATTTTCGTAAAATATGTTGTTCACCTACTTTGTCCTTAGCTATAAGCTGGCATGTAGTTTGGGGTTTTATTGCATGCCATAAGTGAGTAATAGCTATTTTCTTATTAGTAGCAAAATAATGACATAAGTAAATGTCAAATATCTTCAGAAGTATTAAAGTTACGGAATTCTTTTCAAATATGTCATTCATCTACTTTTTTGTAAGCTATCACATAGTAAAGTTTCAGACCTGTTGCACATTGCATAGCTAAGTAATAGCTACTTTGAAATTGTGACTGTTGAGTAAATCCATTGTAACTCCAAAACTATTGCAGTTACAGCTTTTTCTTCAAATATGTTGTTCAGCTACTTTGTCCTTAACTATAAGATGGTATATATTTTGGGGTTGTATTGCATGCCATAAGTGAGTAATAGCTATTTTCTTATTTGTAGCAAAATAACAACATAAGTAAATGTCAAGTATCTTCAAATGTATTAAAGTTAGGGAAATATTTTCAAATATGTTATTCATCTAGTTTTTGATAACCTATCACATAGTAAAGTTTCAGACCTGTTGCACATTGGATAGCCGAGTAATACCTACTTTGAAATTGTGCATATAGTTTGGGGTTCTATTGCATGCCATAAATGAGTGATAGCTATTTTCTTATTTGTGGCAAAATAATGACATAATTTTTCTCAAATAACTGCTTCATCTACTTTTGGAAGAGCTTTCACATGGTGAAGTTTCAGACCCGTAGCTAATTATTCACCTACTCAAAATGAGTAAATGATAATTATCTCTAAAAGTATTGCGGATATCCAATTTTTATCAAATAACTCATTCATCTACTTTTGGGAGAGCTTTCACATGGTGAAGTTCCAGACCCGTAGCTAATTACTCACCTACTCAAAATGAGTAAATGTGAATTATCCCTAAAAGTATTGGGGATATCCAATTTTTCTTAAATAACTCATTCACCTACTTTTGGAAGAGCTTTCACTTGGTGAAGTTTCAGACCCATAGCTAATTATTCACCTACTCAAAATGAGTAAATGCTAATTATCTCTAAAAGTATTGTGGATATCCAATTTTTATCAAATTACTCGTTCATCTACTTTTGGGAGAGCTTTTACTTGGTGAGGTTTCAAGTTCCAGACCCGTAGGTAATTACTCACCTACTCAAAATGAGTAAATGTGAATTATCTGTAAAAGTATTGCAGATATCCAATTTTTCTCAAATAACTCATTCACCTACTTTTGGGAGAGCTTTTACTTGGTGAGGTTTCAGACCGTAGCTAATTATTCACCTACTCAAAATGAGTAAATGTGAATTATCTCTAAAAGTATTGCGGATATCCAATTTTTATCAAATAACTCATTCATCTACTTTTGGGAGGGCTTTCACATGGTGAAGTTCCAGACCCGTAGCTAATTACTCACCTACTCAAAATGAGTAAATGTGAATTATCCCTAAAAGTATTGGGGATATCCAATTTTTCTTAAATAACTCATTCACCTACTTTTGGAAGAGCTTTCACTTGGTGAAGTTTCAGACCCGTAGCTAATTATTCACCTACTCAAAATGAGTAAATGCTAATTATCTCTAAAAGTATTGTGGATATCCAATTTTTATCAAATTACTCGTTCATCTACTTTTGGGAGAGCTTTCACATGGTGAAGTTCCAGACCCGTAGCTAATTACTCACCTACTCAAAATGAGTAAATGTGAATTATCTGTAAAAGTATTGCAGATATCCAATTTTTCTCAAATAACTCATTCACCTACTTTTGGGAGAGCTTTTACTTGGTGAGGTTTCAGACCCGTAGCTAATTATTCACCTACTCAAAATGAGTAAATGTGAATTATCTCTAAAAGTATTGCGGATATCCAATTTTTATCGAATAACTCATTCATCTACTTTTGGGAGGGCTTTCACATGGTGAAGTTCCAGACCCGTAGCTAATTACTCACCTACTGAAAATGAGTAAATGTGAATTATCTCTAAAAGTATTGCAGATAGCCAATTTTTATCAAATAACTCATTCACCTACTTTTGGGAGAGCTTTACTTGGTGAATTTTCAGAGCCGTAGCTAATTATTCACCTCCTCAAAATGAGTAAATGCTAATTATCTCTAAAAGTATTGCGGGTATCCAATTTTTATCAAATTACTCGTTCATCTACTTTTGGGAGAGCTTTCACATGGTGAAGTTCCAGACCCGTAGCTAATTACTCACCTAATCAAAATGAGTAAATGTGAATTATCTGTAAAAGTATTGCACATAGCCAAATTTTCTCAAATAACTCATTCACCTACTTTTGGGAGAGCTTTCACTTGGTGAAGTTTCACACCCGTAGTTAATTATTCACCTACTCAAAATGAGTAAATACGAATTATCTCTACAAGTATTGCAGATAGCCAGTATTTCTGGAATAACTCATTCACATACATTTTGGAGAGCTTTCAATTAGTGAATTTTCAGATCCGTAGCTAATTACTCACCTACTTAAAATGAGTAACTGCCTATTATCACTAAAAGTATTGCAGATAGCCAATATTTCTCAAATAACTCATTCACCTACATTTTGGAGAGCTTTCACATGCTAAATTTTTTTAATGAATTTTTAAAATAATTTTTAATGCATTAAAATTCATGAAATCATGCACTAAATCAATTATAACTTGAAAAGTATTACATTTAGAGCACCTTGTTAAAATATGTTATCTTTAGTACATCTCATTTATATGGCGGGAGATAAATGCATGCGGCAGAATGCTTGTTTTCAGGAAAATTACATCTGTGTCATGTTTGCAATATTGTGGTTCTTTAAGCCCATGTCCTATCAAATGATGTGCACTTTGAGAATTTGGTGAACATTGTTTAAAATTTTCACTTATGTCATAGCACTGCAACAAGGATTTAAACTTTAAAGCCATGGCAACTTTATTTGGTTAATTTGTTTGTGATGGTTTTGTATAACATTTGAATACCTTTTATATAAACACTTCAAAATTGAACTTATAAATATTGATGAGCAGGTATATGAATGTAGTCTGCTTGTCAGGAATCTGTATATTTGCCTTACTTTTTATATGCTGATGTTAAGGTCTATTAGAGTATTTGTCATATGGCTTTCATCATTCAGGAGTAATCCCAAAAGTAATTAAGATGACCTGACCTACTTCTTGACTCAAATTGTGAATATTAATGAGGAAATAAAATATATTTGTGTATATTTGCTTGACAATTGAGTTTTTCACATCTGCAAATTCAACTCAGCATCTTATTGACAAGTGCAATTCCAATTCCAATTCAACTTTTATAGCGCTTAATCTCTGCCAAAGTGACAGACTCTAAGGCGCAACATCATAAGCATAGTCACAAAAATCATTGTCCTTATCCATAGCAATGGTCGACATCACGGAGAACGCCATATGAGGTGGAAAATTCTAAGGAGGATAAGCTTGGCAGAATAGGTATGCCTTAATGCAATGCTCTGAATCAGTACATTCACATGTTTTAGCAACTTATGCTGTTAGAATTTGCCTTTTGAAGAAGAGAAGGATTTTTAATTACATGTATTTTTAAAAAAAAATTTTAAATATCGTTGTTAACAGATTACTCTATTGCCTTAGGTACTGGATTTTATTGGTATTTTGAAAAAAGTTCATTTTCAGTTTTTCACCCTTCTCCCTTTTATTATTTTTATAGGATTACTTTTTGAGCATATACCTGTGGGGTAAGTTTGTGTAATATATATTTGACAAGGAAAGAATGAGCTATTCATGACCATGTGAAATGCAGATATAATGGTTTTTTTTCTGATTTTAAATCGCATGAAGATTGTTAGTATATCCTAATATTCCAGCAATAAAAGATCAAGGTAAATCACTGAAACTCAGTTTCAAGTCAGAACTGCTGGCATATTCCACTTGTAACAAATGTACTGCATATTGTTTTGTGTAATTTCAGGTCCTATGGTGTATGGGATCTGTTACAGCCCAATAGCTCTGAAGGATGAAATTAAAGAAATGGGATTTGCTGGTACTTTAATGACTTTATAATTTAGTAACTGTTGTTACTGGGATTTATACTACCAGCAGGTTTTTGTTTAGGTGTCTTCATTCGTCTTCATGTCTGTTTTCATGTTAACTTGAAAATTAATGAACTAGTGTTTCTGAAATCTTTTGTGTGGGTAAAGCCAGCTTGTTCTCACATACTCTTTGATGCATTATCTTAATTAATGGTCTGGAGGCTTCAAATGCGCATCTTAAGTAAATGAAGTCAGAGACTGGAATTAATTTACAAAGAGTTTCACCCCTCTACCAAGGCTGTATGGGTTTTATATAAAACCAATATTAAACCCATTACATAATGATAATACATTGATCTTTGGGGTGAAGTAGCAATCATATTGTTTTTTTTTTTGGTCTGTATTCTTTTACTGTTGTTCTTTTGGAAATATATTGTAACTCTGTCATAGTTAATTGATTGTCCTTTCATGGAATTACAAAGTTAAATTGTTTTGTACTCTAAAGTCTTGTCTATCTTCTGCACATATTCATTTCTGATTTGTCTTCTCTATCAGCCAATATTAATTTGCAGATTCAAAGACTTTGACAGAAGAAAAGAGAGATACATACTTTAATGATATCAATGAAGCAAATGAAAAGATAGGCTGGATGATTCATTTACTTGCACCTAATGCTATCTCCAATGCCATGCTTAGAAGGTATCTAGAGTATTTTAATACTTTAAATCTTAGAATACAGTGTGAATATTACTGAACCCCAATAAAAGTTTATGCAGTTGATATATAATGTCTTAATTTTGTGCAATATGCAGTGTATGTCAGTTGTAAGCAACAGTCTTTGCAAGCTGACATATGCAGCCCTGTGACATCGGCTTCTTTGAAACAACAATTTGTTAAGACATATTCCTCAATTCCAGGTGAAGTTGGCAATGGACAAAGACGGGCTTTCTTTAGTGTGCTAAATCACCTCATAAACAAAACAGAATTAATACAGATTTAATAATCGGTTCTCATAAGATGCTCTTTAGTTTGGATATCAAATCCCTCGTGTTATTTTTTTTATGAGTGCACAATGAGCTAGTTTCAGAAATCTTTTGTCCTAAAGAATAAGATACAAACATGAAATAAATATAAATATTTGCAACACATAATATTGTTGCACAGAAAAGTTTTGTACTACAAAAGAATTTGAAAAAAATAAAGTGCAGAAAAACCTTAGAAAATATACAAAAAAGATTCAAAAGAAAAACAATATGCCAACAGCAAAGTGTCTTGACAAAAGATTCAAATATATATCCTGGACAGATCCCTTTTATCCCAAGCTTTCCACACTGCCTGGTTTATCATAGTGTTATCTACACATATCTGGCAGCTATACATGTATTAAGATTGTTCTTTTTCTTGTACATTCCATTAGTACAAATAATATAGGTCTAGTTGTATCTTCATGTTTAGTTACAGACAAAAATGTAATCAACATTTTATGTTGATGTGTTTGAACTGCTACTCATTACAGATATTTTCTCTTTGCACATTGTTTAATATATGTATACCAATTAAATTTGTTACATGTTTAATCTTTCTTTGCAGAAGTAAATACAACTTAAATGCCATGTCCCACGATACTGCTATAGGACTAATTCAGAAAGTTTTGGATCATGGGGTCAACTTAAAGGAAGTAAGGAACAAAGTTGTCACAGGCAAATATGCTGTTGATTACTGAGCGACACAAGAAAACAGATATAAATCATATAATTGAGTCAAATTTGTAATAGAATAATTGAAAAAAGAAAAAAATGTCATCATAGTTACAAAAGTGAATTTAATGAAGGAAAGGTTATGTATTTCTCTCCTCCATGCTAAAGTTTTATTAAGCGGCCCGTCAGGGACGCTTATTTGCTTTCACCAAAGTTCGACTGATCACCGCCGCAGGATTATGGTCTCCCTTGAATAACTTCTTAGCCTTTCAAATTTTTCTTTCCTTTTTATCGTTCTTTAAAACTATAGGGGCGGGAAAAATTTTTGGGATACTTTGCGCAGACCTTAACCTTTACTTAAGGTAACCTTAAGCGTAACTCCAAAACACCCCGTCATCGCGTTTCGGAAAAAAACACACACACCTGTGCTATAAAATTTATCAGGTACATTCTAGACCAAATTTCCAAGGTCGGAAAGGATTTTCTCATCAATCGGACCATAGTTGCCTGAATGGGAGGCATTTTATTTTCGTAATTTTTTTTAAAATGGGTACTTGGTCTGTATCTCAAAAATGGTCAGGATTTTTGCGTTTTGTTGGAATAACTTATTCAGCTACTTTTTGATGTTTCACATGCCGAAGTTTTAGCCCTGTATCTGCAATCTTAAGGTCACCTTAATGTCCAAAAAGGGGGTTTTAGCCCTCCAGTTCACTTAGTTTTTCACTTTTTTCAACCAAACTTGGCACATATATTAAGATTTGCCAAAGGAATATCCTGACTTTATGGTGACCTTTAACTCAAAATGCTAATGGACATATGGCCTGCTTAAAGTCATCAAATTGGAATAAAATCCTCTGGCTCCTTTCTTTTTCCATTTTTTTATATCAAAATTATCACTGGTATTAAACTAGATAAAAATAATACTTATGGTCACCTTAAACTCTCAGTATGAATGGAGTTGTAGCCACCTTAAAGTGAAATAAGGGGGTTTTCAGCCTCCAAGTATCTTATTGTTCGACTGACCTCAGTTAAACTTTGCACACCTATAAAGGATGACAAACCAAAGGGTTATCCTGACTTTAAGGGGACCTTAAACTGTTAATATAATTTTGGCCCCCCCTAAAGTCATAACATTTGAATAAAGCCATCTGGCTCCTTTCTTTTTCCATATCTAACATATATTGATATTGAAGGGACATTCTCATATTATGGTCACCTTAAAGTCGCAATATGAATGAAGTTATGGTCACCTTATAGTGAAAAAGGAAGTTTTAGCCTCCAGCTATCTTATTGTTCAACTGACCTGAGCTAAACTTTATGCACTTATAAAGGATGAGAAAAGGGACATTCTTATTTTATGGTCACCTTAAAGTCCCAATATGAATGAAGTTATGGCCACCTTGCAGTGAAATTATGGAGTTTTTGATCTCCAGCTATTGTATTGTTCAACTGACCTCACTTTAATTGTGCACACTTATTAAAGATGAAAATAGGGACAAGTAACATACACAATGCAATAAAGTTCACAGTTTCTATTGCTTATGATGCATATGTTGACATCTTTTATGGGCAACTTCTTTTTCATCAGGGCCGCTTCGTTTTTGTCAGCAAAAACATTCTTCTAGTTTAAAACAAAGCTTTAGGACAACACACCAATAATACATTCATATTGATAATTAAGTAAACAATGGTGTTTTGAGTGATGTTCAGTTTTGTTCATTTAAAAGTGTAATACTTTGTTCAAACTTCATAGGGGTTTGCCTGATTTATGTGCAGTGCTCTGTATGAAATTATGTTAAAGTGAAATGTATCACACTCTTTTTTAGGTCTACGTTGACACAGTTGGGCCTCCAGACAAATATCAAGCTAAACTGAAGCAGCTGTTCCCTAACTTAGACATTACTGTGGCCAAGAAGGCTGATGCCCTGTATGCTATTGTCAGTGCTGCCAGTATCTGTGCTAAGGTAGTATTGTTGCATCCTCACATGCAATCTCACCAAAATGAATCCAACTGGTCATGTACATTAATGTTGTAATAAACTTATGTTTGTGTTCAAATAGATTGTATCACCATTTTGTATGATTTATGAGTTAACCCAATTGTGAGTTAAATTAATACATTGTTAAAGCCAATTTAAAGAAAGATGTGAAAAAGGTGCCACAAATATAGGGGGACCAGTGGATATCAAAACCACAATCTTTAACATGCAAATTCTAAGCCATTTCTGCATGGATTTTTATGCAACAAACATGAGCAGAAAAAGCCATCCTGTGTGACCAGTACTAGGGGTGCAACGAATCAAAATATTACGAACCGAATCGATCCGCGAATCAATCATTGCAAACCAAATCGATTCACGAATCAATTTGACATAATTTAACTTGCCTGTTCAGTGGTCATTTGATGCTTTAAATGCAGCTTTTGTATACGTTTCACATATTTTACAGATATTTTGATGCAAACATAAGCACAAATGAGCAGTGTTCCTGTTTGCTAGTACTTGTTAACAGTTGTCGTTGAAGTCACTTGTAAGAGTGCATTATGCAAAAATATACCTTAAAAAGTGAAGATATTAAAAAATGGATAATAAAATCTTGTTGTGCAATAGATATTTATTTCTATATATATTTAACAAAACTATGAAAAAAGTGGCAAATTTACATCCACTGGTGAGTTTACATCACTTACTATAAACGTGTTTTCTATTGATAAATACAGAATTTTTGTTAAATGAAGTATGATTGGACAGTGCCGTTTCTGCTCGACCAATCAAATTAAGGCATTTAGAAGCAAGGAAACATGGAGGAATTGGGTTAAAAAGACAATATATGTGTCCTTTTATTTTATTTTTAAACAAAATTTGTCTAATTTTCCAAATATTTACAGCGAAAACGTGGGCGATAATGCAATATATATGCGTTACCGCGACTCGGGTCCATAACGTGTAAGCATAGTAAAACACTGATGAGATTCGCAAACTTTCGTTTGCCACCACGCGGTTCGCAGATCTCTGTTCCACCGAAAATGACCAAATATACCGAACCACCGAACTATCGTTGTAGTACTAACCAGTACTGTGCATTCCCCAGATGGCGCCTCATACTTCCTTCCTGTCTAGACAGCGTGACGTCATTGTATGTTTTTCATTTGGCGTGTGTATTGTGCAGACACATTTTCAACAATCTCCAGAAATTTGAGGAAAAGTGTGGATTATGGCGGATTTTCAACCATAAGTGTATATATTTTAGTGCAAAAGTGTTTTGAAACACGGATTTACATGAAGAATTATGCTTTAAGGTTCTCACTTTTGAGCAAATCAGTTGTTACTTGAAAACTACTGCATTTAGAGTATTTTTTTTAATATATTATTCACCTACTTTTCTGTCACCTATAACATAGTGAAAGTGCAGACGTGTAGCTCATTGCATAGCAGAGCAGTAGCTACTTTCAGGTTCAAACTCTTGAGGAAATCAGTTGTAACTTGATATCTATTGCATTTAGATTATTTTCTTTAAATGTGTTATTTACCAAATTTTGGGGCAGCTAGACCATAGTATAATTGCAGCCCTTTAACTCATTGCAAATATGTTTTCCACCCACATTTTACTCCTTAATTGTTAACTTGGCACTTCTGAATACTGTTTTTAGGGCACAACTTTTGTGTCCTTTTCTTCTTATATATATATATTTGAATTAATTGTAAACTCATCAGTTTTTCCGCTCAGTTATAACATCATCTGTGGCATATTTTTTTGTTTTCAGGTAGCCAGAGACAAGGCAGTGGTTGGTTGGAAGTTTACAGAAGATATTGAAGTTCCAGAAAATGGTTTTGGATCCGGATATCCTGGAGGTATGGACTAGATCTAACTTGTTCAAATTCAGATTGAGAAGTTCCTATTAACAGCTGGTGTTGTATTGGCATATGCTATCATTATTTCCTACACATAGTTATGAGGAATATCACCAGAGTGGTGATATCACAAGTTACCAGTTACAAAACCTGTTAACCAGTCGGCCAGTGGAATCTGTGGAAATGAGTATTTGCTGAACAAGGGGTAACTTTTATTTTTCACCTGGCATTAAATTTAGTAATTACAATGCTAATGAGCTTTCAAATGTTGCAGTTTAATTCCCAGTGAAATATTCGGTCTGTGAAACTAACCAATTGGAAGTTCTGGTAAAGCAAATACTGCTAGTGAAGTCAAATAATTTATTGAAAATAAAATATCTATGCAAATAAGGAAACTTCTGTCAAAGAAAAATACTTATACTTGTGTGTCAGAGCTGATTGGATGTTTCAAATTAAACTTAGTCAAATTTTTACCCAAATTTTCTTTTCTTACTTTCTAATTCCTCTTTTTGTCTCTTAGTTTCAAAACTATTCTCATTGTGTCCCTGATAATTCTTAAATTTGTTATTTTGTAAAGCATTGGCTTGTTAATTCTTAAATTTATTTGCTTGGAAAGCATTGGCTTGAATGAATCTTTGCTCTGCATTTCATATACCATTTTTTTTATTTCCAAATTTCACAGTTCAGATGATAACTAGTACTGAAATATTCTGGTCAACTTTAAACATTAACTTATAAGTTTGAATATGTAATATCCTCAAGTATATCAGTTCTATTAATACCTGGGCTTCCGGGGATTCCCCTTTAGAAGGGGATTTCCCTTTAGCTCAGCTGGTTAAAGAGCTAGACTTGTGTTTTTTTCTTTGTGTAATCAGAAGGCTGTGAGTTCGAGACACAGCAGAACCAATCAATAATTCCTCCCATTCCACTACAGATGCGATTTGTATTTATCCTTTGAATATTTGTGTATTTTGGTAACATAGATGAAGTGACAAAGAAGTTTCTTCATCATTCCATGGAGTCAGTGTTTGGGTTTCCACATTTTGTAAGATTTAGCTGGTCCACTGCCTCAAAGTTGTTAGATGATAAAGCAGCAGAAGTAGCTTGGTGAGTCAATGCAAAGCCTAGTTTACATATTTTTTTTTCTCTGTTAAGTTACAAATCTAAAAGTTTCAAATTATCTCAGAATTTTGGGGCCTTCTTTAAAAAAGACGTCATATCAATTGAAAGTACTAGCTTTTGATATTTGTTTTAATTCTGTTACATATTCTGTGAAGTGCACCAAATAATGCCAGATAATGGAGAATGTGATTGTAGTGTTGAAGTAAATCAGTTCTGTCTGGTGGGGTATGACAAATTTTAAGTAAGTCTTCAAAGAGTAGCTGAGTACTGATTATTGAATGCAGAAAGAAGTAATTAACCTGAATACAAATAAAGAAACAAATACTATTTTCTTGTTTTCTACTGGAAGTTTTACCATTATTCTCATAAAATTGTTGTAAAATTGGTCATTTTCACTAAATTTTGAAACAGCAAATTGCCACTCTTTTGTCGCTGTAAAAGAGCTTTCATTAAAGGGTATAGTCATTATAAATGGCTATCCAAATACACTTACATTACTCTTCAATTAAATTAATTTAATTTAAATTACTGTTTCTGACCCAAATTTCAGACAGTATTCATTTTCGGGTAGCCACAGTATTGGGGGGAAAAAAAAAGATGAACTGCATGTGTTTTATCCTTAAATATGAGATATGGATGATTGTGGAAAGATATTTTTCCATGGTCATATTCATTAAGGGTTCAGGATGTAAGTTTTTGACTTTAAGTGTAGGCTGAGGGTGACATAAATTTTTGACCTGCATTGTTCTGTCCCAGCCAAGATTGGTGTCGTGAATTTGGCCCTTGAATTTTGGCTCAAGACCTCATAATGGGTATATGTACTTTGGTGTCTTTGTTTTTTTAAGGGGCAAATTATTTTGTTTGGGGACAAAAATCTTATTAAATATCACTCTTGGAATATTTATAAATGTATCGACAAGAATAAATAAACCCAACTGGCTTCTGAGGTATCATCTGTATGTGAAATCCTCTGTAAACCCTTGTATATGTAGTAGTGGGATTTCTTTGATATGTACAGAAGTTGTATATACAAAGTGGTGTTGCACCTCAGATATGAATTTTAATTTGTGGCATTTGCCATGTATGTATATGTATTGTTAGGAATACTTGATCATCAAATTTATATTTGACAGGAATGAGTGATCTTGGTTGCTCACTGACCTCCCGACTTTGGGCTTTAAACAGAGAATCCATTACCAGAAATGACGAGTGGTAACTAATAGATAATAAGACATTCACACTGTCCAACATATATACTTATGCTTCTTTTTCACAGGGATGATGATGATGAAGAAGATGAGAAGAATAAAGGCATGACCCAAATCTCCAACTACTTCCAGACAAAGGACCCCTCCTCCAAAAGACATACATTCTTTGAAGAAAGACATTTACACAGAGTCAATACTTTATAGTGAACAACATAAAACATTCTGTCATAAAGTGCATTTACTTTTCCCTTTTCATATTTTTTAAAGAAATATATCATTGTAGCATTCAGCTTTTACTATTTTTATTAAAAAGAAATTGGATGCCTGGTGTCCCATGTATTGTTTATGAATTTACAAGTCTCATGGATCAAAAACTCTGAATCTAAAATTTACACAGGTCCTAAATTATTCCAAAACTTTTGCAATAAGATTTGGAATACATCACATGATTTTTTGGCAGGTTGCGTGTAACCAACTTGCCTATTAGATTGATGTATCGTACGTCCATCCGTTAACATTTTGGTTTTGGGACTCGCTTCCCGAACACGCTTCCACCCATCTGTTTGAAATTTAACAGGTGGTAGGGCAGCACCTAGGCTAGGTTGCTTTTGAAATCGGTGCCATCAGAAAAACAAGATGGCCACCAAGGCCGCCACTTGAAATACTGTTTCAGGGCCCGTACTCGAAGACGATTCTGCCGATTGATTTGAAACTTAATACAGTGGTAGGACACTATACAGGCTAGGTTGCTTTTGAAATTGGTGCCACTTTGAAAAACAAGATGGCCGCCATGGCCCCCATCTTGAAATTCTGTGTGTTGACTCTAACTTGAAGGCACTTAAGCCGATCAATTTGAAACTTAACAGGGTGGTAGGGCACTACCTATACTAGGTTGCTTTCGAAATTGGTGCCATTTGGAAAATAGAAGATCTCCAGCATGGCTGCCATCTTGAAATTCTGTTTGCTCACTCTATCTTGAATATACTTAAGCTGGTCAATTTAATACCAGGATGGTAGGGATCCACTTTTGCTAGATTGCTTTCAAAGTTGGTGCCATTTGGAAAAACAAGATGGCTACTATGGGTGCCATCTTGGAATTCCATTTCCGGACTCATCGCAAAGACACTTCATCAGATTGATTTGAAACTTAACAAGATGGTAGGGCACCGCCTAGGCTAGGTTGCTTTCAAAGTTGGTGTCATTTGGAAAAACAACATGGCCACCATCTTGAAATCCACTTTGCAGACTATAACTTGAAGATGCTTCTGCTAATCAATCTCAAACTTGACAATGTTGAAGGACAGAACCCAGCACTATTTGATATGTCCAGGACAAGCATCACAGCTATAGTGTTGCATACATCTGGCATACATCCATCCTGTAGACATGGCTAGTACTACTATGTCTTACCATCCCTTGTTTTGATCACTTAACCTGCCTTTTGGGGTCTACAACTCCAGTTTCTTTTGTTTTTTTAAGTCTCAGCTGTCAGTCAGCTGACATTATGTCATCACTCTGCGGCTTGGGCATCTGCGTCTGAACAACTTCTCCAAAACTACAAGCCCCAGAGATATGCTGTTTTTTATGTCGTCACTCTGCGGCGTGGGCGTCCGCGTCCGCGTGAACAACTTCTTCTCCAAAACTACAAGGCCTAGAGACATGCTGTTTTTTTTTAAAGATACCTTATCTATCGAGGATGAAAAATTGTTCAAGGCATGAAAATCTGTCTGTTCGTCTGTTTGCTAGAGACGTTACAAGGGAGGTACCCCCACCAAAAGTGTGAAAATTTCAACACTTATCTCAATTTTCTCAGTGACTATTGCAGGGATTTCTCTCATATCTTGCATATATGTACTAGGCCAGAGGTAGATTCTTTTGTGTGAGTATGAGACCTGGATCGGTCTTAGTTTTTTTAAATAAATTTTTTTAATAATTTTTAATGCATTAAAATTCATGAAATCATGCACTAAATCACTTATAACTTGAAAAGTGTTGCATTTAGAGCATTTTGTTAAAATATGTTATTCAGCTACTTTTTTCATAGCTACAACATGGTGAGTAACTTGTTTGTCTGTTTCAATAGCTAAGTGAGTAATAGCTACTTTTGGGCTTTTCAGTAACTACCATCTTGAGTAAAATCACTTGTAACTTGAAAACTATTGCATTTAGAGAATTTCGTATAAATATGTTATTCAGCTACTTTTGGGTCAGCTATAACATAGTAAAATTTCGGCTCATGGCATAGCTGAGTAATAGCTACTTTTAGGTTATCACTGTTGAGTAAATCACTTATAACTTGAAAACTATTGCATTTAGAGTATTTTGTTTCAATATGTTATTCACCTATTTTGGGGTCAGCTATAACATAGTAAAATTTCAGATCTGTAGCTCGTGGCATAGCTGAGTAATAGCTACTTTGAGGTTATCACTGTTGAGTAAATCACATATAACTTGAAAACTATTGCATTTACAGAAATTTGTGTAAATATGTTGTTCAGCTACTTTTGGGTCAGCTATAACATAGTGAAATTACAGACCTATAGCTCATGGCACAACTGAGCAATAGCTATTTTCAGGTACTGTATTTTGAGTAAATCAGTTGTAACTTGAAAAATATTGCAATTGGAATATTTTGGTAAAATATGTTGTTCACCTACTTTTGGGTCAGCTATAACATAGTGAAATTACAGACCTATAGCTCATGGCATAGCTGAGCAATAGCTATTTTGAGGTTCTTACAATTGAGTAAATCAGTTGTAACTTGAAAACTATTGCATTTACAGTATTTTGCTTAAATATGTTGTTCACCTAATTTTGGGTCAGCTATAACATAGTAAAATTTCAGACATGTAGCTCATGGCATAGCTGAGTAATAGCTACTTTGAGTTTATCACCGTTGAGTAAATCACTTATAACTTGAAAACTATTGTATTTACAGAAATTTGTGTAAATACATTATTCAGCTACTTTTGGGTCAGCTATAACATAGTGAAATCACAGACCTGTAGCTGATGGCATAACTGAGCAATAGCTATTTTCAGGTACTGACTGTTGAGTAAATCGGTTGTAACTTGAAAAATATTGCATTTGGAGTATTATGTTAAAATATGTTGTTCACCTACTTTTGGGTCAGCTATAACATAGTGAAATTACAGACCTATAGCTCATGGCATAGCTGAGCAATAGCTATTTTGAGGTTCTCACTATTGAGTAAATCACTTATAACTTGAAAACTATTGCATTTACAGTATTTTGCTTTAATATGTTATTCACCTATTTTGGGGTCAGCTATAACATAGTAAAATTTCAGATGTGTAGCTCATGGCATAGCTGAGTAATAGCTACTTTGAGGTTATCACTGTTGAGTAAATCACTTATAACTTGAAAACTATTGCATTTACAGAAATTTGTGTAAATATGTTATTCAGCTACTTTTGGGTCAGCTATAACATAGTGAAATTACAGACCTGTAGCTCGTGGCACAACTGAGCAATAGCTATTTTCAGGTACTGACTGTTGAGTAAATCAGTTGTAACTTGAAAAATATTGCATTTGGAGTATTTTGTTAAAATATGTGGTTCACCTACTTTTGGGTCAGCTATAACATGGTGAAACAAGATGCACTCAGAGAGAGCAAAACGCTCGACTCGATGTGACCAGTCTCACAAGTGTTATAAAGTATAACACACATCCATCATGGTGGCATTTCCAAAAATTCTGGAGGCTTCTTGGTATCCAATATATTAATTGGATCTTTCCTAAACTATAATCACTCCTTCCCATGGCTAGTCCTTTCCTACTTCAAATTTGACATCAAAATTTATTAATTACTTTTGAAGAAATATGAAGTAGAAAGCTAAAATCATTAAAATACATTGAAATGGGACCTATGAAAATTCATGATTTTTTTGTATCCAAAATATGATCCACGTCTTTCCCCAAAATTAGTAATTTCTTCCTTTCACCAGGTCCTACTCACAAATTTTTTTATAAAGATCTGTTCATTAGTTCTGGAGTAATCTAAACACCAAAAACAGGCAGACAAATAGACCAAAAAGCACACAACAAACATAAATTCCTGGTAGAGGTAAAAATATTGGTTAAAAGCCACTTCTTGGTCAAAATTACTCAGGGTAAATTTTTGTGATGGACTGTCAAGAAATTGAAACAAACAAACAAAAAAGAAACAAAACAAAAAAACAGAAATAAATAAACATGACAAATACACCACTTCCCTCTCAATTGTATTTATGTCAATTTCAAGACATAAATTTAATGAGAAGAAGTATATCACACGTATCACAAGCTAGGTTTTGTGACCTCACAATGACAATTGCATTGTGACATCATTAAGTAATGACATCATCAGACAGCAAAATATTGATTTTTTTACTTATGCAATAAAGAAAATCAGATTTCTCTGTATATGCCCAATTGATCTATTATTGTCCATCAAGTTGAACACTTTATCTTGGTTAAAGTTTTTTTTTTGAACAGTAAAATTTTAGATGCTGTGTTTTTTTTCTTTTCTTTTTAAAAGACCTTTAAAAAAATTGCTAAAAAAATCTAAAAAAAAAAATAAAAAAAAAAAAAAAATTTAGAATTGACTGGTATTGAACCCCAACCATGAGATTACAAGTTCTACACATTACACTCACAGCCCCAGAGGATATCTGATGAGACAAGAATTTATGAGGAGGAAATCCTATCATGATATTGATTTTTGAAGACAAGTAGGTTTCACTGTATATACCCAATTAAAAATTTAAAAACCTGTCTCCTGACTTTAATTTTCAAACAAATTACACCAAATTTGGAAGATTCCGTCTGTACCCCATGAAATATCTACCCACCAAATTTGAGCTCGATTGATGGTATAGTTTTTGAGTTATAAGGGCAAAACGGTGCACAGACAGACAGACTGACAGAAACAAACTGATTACAATAACCCTCTCCTATCGTCGAGCGTTAATTACAGACCTATAGCTCATGGCATAGCTGAGCAATAGCTATTTTGAGGTTTCTCACTATTGAGTAAATCAGTTGTAACTTGAAAGCTATTGCATTTAGAGTATTTTGCTTAAATATGTTGTTCACCTACTTTTGGGTCAGCTATAACATAGTAAAATTTCAGACATGTAGCTCATGGCATAGCTGAGTAATAGCTACTTTTAGGTTATCACTGTTGAGTAAATCACTTATAACTTGAAAACTATTGCATTTAGAGTATTTTGTTTCAATATGTTATTCACCTATTTTGGGGTCAGCTATAACATAGTAAAATTTCAGACCTGTAGCTCATGGCATAGCTGAGTAATAGCTACTTTGAGGTTATCACTGTTGAGTAAATCACATATAACTTGAAAACTATTGCATTTACAGAAATTTGTATAAATACGTTATTCAGCTACTTTTGGGTCACTTATAACATAGTGAAATTACAGACCTGTAGCTCATTGCACAACTGAGCAATAGCTATTTTTAGGTACTGACTGTTGAGTAAATCAGTTGTAACTTGAAAACTATTGCATTTAGAGTATTTTGTTTCAATATGTTATTCACCTATTATGGGGTTAGCCATAACATAGTAAAATTTCAGACCTGTAGCTCATGGCATAGCTGAGTAATAGCTACTTTAAGGTTATCACTGTTGAGTAAATCATTTATAACTTGAAAACTATTGCATTAACAGAAATTTGTGTAAATACATTATTCAGCTACTTTTGGGTGAGCTATAACATAGTGAAATTACAGACCTGTAGCTCATGGCACAACTGAGCAATAGCTATTTTCAGGTACTGACTGTTGAGTAAATCAGTTGTAACTTGAAAAATATTGCAATTGGAATATTTTGGTAAAATATGTTGTTCACCTACTTTTGGGTCAGCTATAACATAGCGAAATTGCAGACTTATAGCTCATGGCATAGCTGAGCAATAGCTATTTTCAGGTTCTCACTATTGAGTAAATCAGTTGTAACTTGAAAACTATTGCATTTACAGTATTTTGCTTAAATATGTTGTTCACCTACTTTTGGGTCAGCTATAATATAGTAAAAATTCAGACATGTAGCTCATTGCATAGCTGAGTAATAGCTACTTTGAGGTTATCACTGTTGAATAAATCAGTTAACTTGAAAACTATTACATTTAGAGTATTTTGTTTAAATATGTTATTCACATAATTTTTGGTCAGTTATATCATAGTGAAATTGCAGACCTCTGTGTCATGGCATAGCTAAGCAATAGCTACTTTCAGGTTCTCACTATTGAGTAAATCATTGTATCCACTGGATAGCCGCAGTGTGTAGAGAGATTTAACCATTACTGCTCTAATGAAAAAAATATTATAGCTAGCCTTCTCAAGTTTGCAGAATATATTAATAACCATAAAATGTTGTCTGGGAATATTTTTGGCCTCAGTTTGAAAAACAAGATGACCGCCAGGGACGTTTATTCGACTTTAAAAAGGACTTTTGTTGGCCCTCTAGAGCAAAGGGTATTATAAGTAGAGATCTCAAATTCGCAGGATATGTTCCTCATTATAAAATCTTGACTGGGAATATTTTTGGGCTCATTTTGAAAAACAAGATGGCCGCCACTGGTGTTTCTTTGTCAGTCATGAAAAGAGCTTATATCTCCCTTATTATTGGTCCTAGAGGTTTGGGATGGTAAACCAACCTGTAGGAAATCATGGGCTGGGAATCTGTTGGTGTGGTCAGATTTGACCTTTGACCCCTCCTTCAAGGTCAAACGAGGATAGCCAAACTTAAAAGTGCTTATAACTCGCTTATTATTGGTCCTAGAGGTTTGGGATGGTAAACAGACATATAGGAAATCATGGGCTGTGAATCTGTTGATGTTGTCCGATTTGACCTTGAACCCCTTCTTCAAGGTCAAACAAATATAGCGAAACTTAAAAGTGCCTATAACTCGCTTATTATTTGTTCTAGAAGTTTGGGATGGTAAACCATCCTATAGGAAATCATGGGCTGGGAATCTTTTGGTGTGGTCAGATTTGACCTTTGGACCCCTCCTTTAAGGTCAAATAAGGACAGCCAAACTTAAAAGTGCTTATAACTCACTTATTATTGGTCCTAGAGGTTTGGGATGGTAAATCAACCTATAGGAAATCATGGGCTGGGAATATTTTTGTGTGGTCAGATTTGACCTTGGACCCCTTCAAGGTCATACGAGGATACTGCATTTGCAGTATTTCTTTAAATATGTTTTAACCTACTCTTTACACTTAAACAGTTACCTTGTTACTTTCCTTCATAAAACCATTTGCAGGGCGCAACTTTTTGGTCCTTTTCTTCTGTCAGGTTCAGAATTTCTTTGAACATGCTGTTCAATTACCATTTACTGTACTTCTGTACAGCAATTTCCCTGATAATTATGCTTTCCTCTCATTATTACCTTCACAAATCAAAAACACTCAGTCAGCTGACACAGTGCCCGTTCACGGGCACTCTCCTCTTGTTTCAGCTAACATTATGGCATCACTCTGTGGCATCTGTGTATACGTACATCATCCATGTGAATAACTTCTCGAAAAAAGTACAAGGCCCAGAGACATTCAGTTACCTTAAAAGATACCTTATCTATCGAGGATGATAAATTGTGAAAACCATGCAGATCTGTATGTTCGTCTGTTTCACAGAGCCATTTGAAGAGAGGTACCCCACCCAAAATGTGGAAATTTCAACACTTTTATCACAATTTCCTCATTGACTATTGAAGAGATTTCCCTCTTATCTTGCACATATGTACTAGGACACAAGTAGATTCCCTTGTGTGACTATCTGGCCTGGATCTTTCTTATTTTTTTATGAATTTTAAAAATATTTTTTAAAGCATTAAAATTTCTGAATTCAAGCATTAAATTACGTATAACTTGAAAAGTGTTGCTTTTATTGCGCTACAATAGCTTACCATGCGGAACTGAATACTTTCTCGGGAGGTCGCAGGCATCCGGCCAACATCCAAGAAAAATAGATGTTTAGTATTGACCGGATCCCTGTGCTGAGTGTACCATAACAGTGTATGTATCGCGTCTAACCCTTCTCTCGTTGGTCGCGTGATTAGCAAGCGTTTAAAATAAGCTAACAATATTTCACTATTTTCTCAGAATATACGTATTGTTGGATGTTATTATTTAGCCATTTGTTTATTTTTATTGCATAGATTATTCTGACAAATTTTGAGAAGTTCAGGATAAGTATTCTTTGTTTATTGCTTGTTTTGTGAGTTTTCCACGTTTCCACTCGGATTTTATTGCAGTAAAAATGTCTTCCCACCAAACGAGTGCAAAGACCAAATCATCTAAATGCAGGCATTTTTGTTTCCTATTCGATACTCACAATTACTGCCCTACATGCAGGGAATCTGGCAAAGGGGATGACCCCTGCATCACAAATCAATCTCCATGCAATATCTGTGCAAATTTCACTGAAGAACAACAAATTAAAATCAAGCACAGACATAGATATGTAAGGAAACAGAAGGCATCGGATCCCTGCAATACTAGTAAAGATGATGATCTGGACTTATTGGGGGATGATGTGGAGGCGTTTTCTGGTTCTCAAGCAGACCTTGAGGGTGCTGCTGATAATTTATTTTCTTCTCCTCCATGTCCCCAACCCTTATGTTTCAAGTCTTTATCTTTGAAGACTCCTCAAACTGTCCCACCAACCCCAGGTACTGTCTTGCAGAATAAAATAAAGTAGACTTGAAAAATCCCTGGGTAATCAATTTAACATCCAACTCCAGCAACAAATGGGGGTCTTTCAAGCGTCCATGCTGGAGACTATGAAGTCTCTCCGAGACGAAATTCAGTCAATGAAAAAAGCCTCCGAGGTGGATGTAGATAAGACCTTCGCCTCTTTATCAAAAGCTGGACCAAGTAAACAACCAGACCCGACCACTCGGACTTCAGACCTGACTACTTGGGCATCTGAACACTCGGATGCTCAACCCATGGACACAGGCGTATATGGTCCTCCACTTCCACCAAAGTTCACTCAAAGTGTCCAGTCCGACCATACTTCCAAGCACTTGGATCATCAATCTGACCACTCAGATCCTCAATCCGAGTACCACTCGGAGCAACCTAAAAGGGTGTGTTCCAAAGCTAAGAAGCACTCTGACAAGACTAAAAACACAAGGTTTGGGCAAAGTACTGTTCTCAGTCGTCTTCTTCAGAGGAAGATCAGTCCTCTGTCCCTATCAAAAAGTCTACTAAACGTCAATAGTTTCCTACTTGGTTGGGGTGATTTACATGTATTTCTGACCATTTTAACAGCAATATTTGGGTTAAATTATTTCTACTCTGACATGTAATGCTCTAAATGCGCCTAAAATGTCCTCATTTATTATTAAAACATGAATGAAATTGAATAAGGGCTCCAGATTGGCTACATTATGGTATAACTGATATATACCCCCATGAGGGGGAGGGTCAGACCAGCCCCACACCCGGAACTGAAATTTTTAACATGGCCCTCGAGTGGGCCAGACCAATACAAATTCATTCTCTGATATAAAGTAAGTTTCCCGTGAAAATTTCAGCAAGATTGATAAACTTTTAGAGGTGGTTTGGGCTGATCTGGCATTTCATGACGACCTCGCTACCTGCACTGCCTGAACCTGTACTTTTGGCCAGATATGTATTTCTGAAAGAATACACTACTCAAATTCACTTCAGTGGCGACTCCTGTGGGGCACAATGTGGTTTTCAGTGATAAATCTTCCTTAATAGAGAAAATATCAGCATATCCTAATGCAGCCACCAGAGTCTCTATTTCAGGCTTCCTGGACCCCATGTTACACAGATAACACAAATGGTACACCAGATGTAATTCTGAAACCAGTGCAATTAGATTTAGTATGTGCCAGGTGATTTTCTTCCCGATTTTCTTCCAGTGGCTCTATTTCAGGCTTCCTGGACCCCGTGTTACATATATGGTTATCTGCTACCGCACCTGAATAATTACTGCTTCAACAGTTTTTTCATGTTGCCACCAGCCTCAATGCAACAGCTTGCAGGCACAATTGTTATAAGCTTCATGGATGTTTACAGTGTCCTATTGTTAATGCTATCATTGCCTGATGTTAGCAGCTTGCAGGCACACTTCTTATACACTTCATGGATGTTTACAGTGTCCTATTGTTAATGCTATCATTGCCTGATGTTAGAAGTGCAGTGGACTGTGTACAGTAGCTGACTCCGTCTATCACCAGTCAGGATATCATATGTTACCTTCATTTTCGTCATGCAACTTTAATTTATATACAGACGCTTGTATTGAGAAGTGATCCTTCATCCTCTGGCTCTGATAGCAAGGAGCCAGCATTTTGCAGCAATTTTTTAAATTTATTATACAAATTCTGCTTGTATATGTTTATGAACATGTAACTAAGAAAGTGCTATGTACTGGAACAGGTTGGCTCACTTCTTGATACACATTCTGAGTCGCTCTAGATAGTTATTGTGTGATATCCCTACCTATAGAATCTTTATTGGTGCATTTGAATATTTCATGTATTGACCACTTCTAGATAAGGACTCAATTTCAGTCTGTGTATTTATTGTGGAAGCTAGTATGTATCATTATGACGTCACTAGTATAACTTTTGACAATCATTATGACGTCACTAGTATAACTTTTGACAATCTCGATGTGCTTTTTAGTCGAATCTTGGATTCGAGTTATGTACTGGGTTCTGATTGTTATTTTAAAAACGCCATTTTATCCTCCAAAAGCTAAAGATATATGCAATATCTATACACATATATTAAATATAAGAGGTACTGTATATACTCTGTCATTTTGTTTTTTGTTTAATATTTTCTTTAATGTGCAGTTTATGAAATGAATACACTGTCTAGCTTCTTGCAAAGTACCAGGATGTAGAAAATCTTTTGTCTTTTTCTTTGTCATCTGGTGCTCAGTGGAGTAATTTTCCCCAATATAAATGTCTGGTTCTTCAACACATGACTTCCAGACATGTCTTCCAGACATACTAATAGGTTCATTAGACAATATTCAATAAACAGTCTTTTATGCTTGTGTTGGTGGTTATTCAAAACACTGGTAGAAACACCATTTACATATTTGGAAGTGGCAGTTTTAATTATGTGGGTCCAAGTTTTTGCACAAATAAAAGTTCAGAAAAGTAGCCTTTGTCATGAATACAAAGTCAGAAACTTAATTGAAAATTGTTTACATGTGAATGTTATCAATGTGTATGTGTGACATATGTAATCTTATATGTGACTACAGTAGGCAACATATTTTCTATGATTAGATTTTGTTTAATATCCAGTAAAGTTTCCATCATATATGTCAACCATGGTAATATTAATCAGAATCTTTACAATGTAATTTGTCGGAGTTGAACCAGCAGAACCAAAGTAGTGACACTAGTATTGGCCCTAGCTCTAGTACAAATGTAAGTTTTACAACAGACAAGGCAATAAATCAATCTTTGTTATGTCGCAACATGTAAATTTTTGCAGTGGCAAGTGAATGTGAAGATATAAATTGTCTTCTGTTTTGTGCAAAATTAAGGCATTTTCCAAGTTACAGTTTGAAGCATTAGACATCCCCCAAATCTGTCTTTCATAAGCCATGTTACAACACTTAAGTACAATTTAAGTACTAATTTAAATGGTGTTGGTCTAATATTCACTTGCACTATTGTATAGGTAATCTTTAAATGTGGAAAGGGAAGTAGAACATATGCCCATGAATGCCAAGGCAAGCAAGTACCAACCTTATGACAATACATGATGAAATGGGGAAACTAACATTTGATTTATGATCTAATCTTGGAACAAGGCCTTCACATTATTGGCTTACTGATCATACAGTATTTATAAATTCTGTTTTATGGAATAATTTAAAGTCAATTATATTATTTATGCAAGTTAACCATATAGAAATAAAAGACAAATTTACCCTTAACTCTTGTATCCGAAAATCTACTTATATTTTTGATATTGAGAACTATGATTTATAGCTCACCTACCATGTCTCCTATGATCTTATTTTACAAATTTGAAACTTACTTCACAACATTCAGCTTTTCACCTGCAAATTGTCTCATCCTTAATAATTGTTGATCTCTGATTTTTCTTGTTTGATGTTCCTCTGAATCTGTAAAATATGTCTTGGAATCTGGGGTCCAGTCCATCCATATTTAACCCAGTGACTGTCTTTAGATAGAGATTAAATACTAGAGAAATACTATTAGAGTTAGAATTACCTAGTGTTGATTACTCTGCAAATAGATGCAATGGAAACTGAGCCAACTATATGTCTTGAAAGTGTCATGTATACATACAAATCTTAACTAACTGTATGTAACACGTGTCAACGAAATCCCATGCTTTCAGCATCAATTTCTACCATAAATGAGGCAGAAATTAAAACTCATGATTCAAATAATTTTGGTGCATAGTGAATCAGAAGTTAGCATGGAACAGTGTTGTCTGGTGTATTAATCACAGACACTCTCATTATAAATTTGGTATTAAAGTAAAGGGGCATGAATTAGAAAATATATGGTATATGTAATGATCAGTATTTATCTTCATTTATAGGTCACTGTTTAAAATGTATAATAAAAAAGCCATGCATGGGGATTATATGTCTTTATGATGAGATACAGGGGCCACGGTGGCAGAGTTGTAACACTCTCGCCTCCCACCTCTGAGGCCGGGGTTCGATCCCCGTCAATGCCTTATGTGGGAAAGCTGGTAGTTGCTTGCTGTTGGTCGGCAGTTTACAGTACAGAACCCTAGCGAACTCTATGTACTGGTTTCCTCTGCCCTTCCAACTACCCGTCGTGATATGACCTGTATAGTGTTGAAAGCGACGTAAAAACCCCAAATAAATAAATAAATTTATGATGAGATACAGTTTATTTTGGATCACATAAAAGTATTCATCTGGTGGCTCTACACATGAAAGCATGTGGACAGTAACAGTTTCATAGATGGCAGACACCACATGACTGATTTAATAAATTTGTTTGGGTTCTGCAAATCTATTTAGAATTTCTCCCTCAGAAAAGGCTATTGTCTTCTCTGTTAGGATTTTCATTTGTAAATCTATCATAAAAACACATTTTAACAGTCTTGGTAAATGACATTATTCTATTCAAAAACACTATTAAACATCTTGAAAGTTATTGGGTACTAATGAGCGCTCTCCTTGTTACCCTTATCTAAACCCAAAAAATTGATATCCACTTATTCTGGGTTTAACTCAACTTATGTGGGAAAGCTGGTAGTTGCTTGCTGTTGGTCGGCAGTTTATAGTACAGAACCCTAGCGAACTCTATGTACTGGTTTCCTCTGCCCTTCCAACTACCCGTCGTGATATGACCTGTATAGTGTTGAAAGCGACGTAAAAACCCCAAATAAATAAATAAATTTATGATGAGATACAGTTTATTTTGGATCACATAAAAGTATTCATCTGGTGGCTCTACACATGAAAGCATGTGGACAGTAACAGTTTCATAGATGGCAGACACCACATGACTGATTTAATAAATTTGTTTGGGTTCTGCAAATCTATTTAGAATTTCTCCCTCAGAAAAGGCTATTGTCTTCTCTGTTAGGATTTTCATTTGTAAATCTATCATAAAAACACATTTTAACAGTCTTGGTAAATGACATTATTCTATTCAAAAACACTATTAAACATCTTGAAAGTTATTGGGTACTAATGAGCGCTCTCCTTGTTACCCTTATCTAAACTCAAAAAATTGATATCCACTTATTCTGGGTTTTACTCAATTTTAATCTAAAGTTTCGACTTTGTGGTTGTCTGAAAGACAGCCACTGTTCCCTTGTTTATATTATGGGCACTATTTATGAAATGTTTATCATTGTTAGACCAAGTATGGAACTTAATTATTACCAAGATAGCCTGCCGTTTTCATTAAACTGTGTTGATTCAAGACTGTGTTACTTTACATGTTATTACTATATTAGTAGCTGGACAGTAAAAATGTTTACAAGGAACAGTTTTTAACATCAGTCTGTTTGATTGTGTTATGATGAAATCTGTTAGCATGTTATTCCGAAACTTTACCACATAAACCTTGACAGACTAAACATAAATAAACTTATGAAGTAATGGATGTTGCAAAATATTTATACTTTGATTTCGTTTCCTAAATATCAAACCACAGCCAGTCATGTTTGTTTATAAACCAGGATGGAGACCAGCCTTCAGTACATACAACGTTGTATCATAATGATAATGGGTCCCTAAAATATCACAAAAGTCTATAAACATGATCATTTATAGACGAATATCAGCCAGATTGAAGTATTGTGTATTGTTTAAAAAATTAAAATGTGTAGGGTAACGGATTTACGGATTTG
The DNA here is from genome assembly GCA_964017235.1 of Sabellastarte sp. h YS-2021. NCBI lineage: Eukaryota > Metazoa > Annelida > Polychaeta > Sabellida > Sabellidae > Sabellastarte > Sabellastarte sp. h YS-2021. Next base: position 85,530,796 of record OZ024932.1, read on the forward strand.
AAAATAGGCAGGCCAAACAATACAGAGGAAAACTTGATACCGAGTGTAAAAATGTTTTTGAAATTGAGACATTTGGGACTCTCGCCAGGAGAGTGTAAATGGGTAAGTGCCATATTATAAAAAAGTAGACTATAAATTATTTCCATTTGACTTCTAAGTTGATACAAATAGTAACAGGATCTGCTTATGTTATAAATGACATTTGCCAACAAAACTGTCTTTCTGCTAACTCAGTAAAACCTTCTGAACATAACATTTTCTCCCACTAACAAAGTCACGTTTTTTAAAGGTATGCATATTTCATTCATGTCTTTAATAGTTCTTCTTTATTACCATTCTGCATGGTTGAAAACAAAGTCATACTTTTATTAGATTAATAGTTTGTAACAAATGTAGAGGAAATAAGCAAGTGTTTTGTTAACAAATGAAACGGGGTGAATATATTGAAAGCTCTGTTGGCCCAGACAGCAATTGACGTAGTTTTCAGTTTGCTTGAATTCTTTATAATTTACACATTTGACTTCGCATTATATCTGAGCACAAAATGGATACACACCACCAGGAATTTATGGTGAGAAAAACAAATAATTACTAATGGTGTAATTTCACAATCAAAATGTGGACTGAAGTTCGCTTTGGTAAATGTGTAGCCCTGATAACGTTGTCTGTGTTTAAATTTGTGTCACATTGTGATATAATCAGCTTTAAAGTGTGGTGATTTATTTCATTTCATGCAAAATTTCGTTAGATTTGCAGGAATTTTAGGTTATTTTAAAGATTCTACTTCAGATTCTAATTCATTCATCATTGCGTACTATATACGAAGTATACCAGGTTCATAGCAAAAGTTACCAGCCGATATAGTATCATTTTTAGTTAACCAATATTGAGTTTCAAAATTGACAAAGTGGAAATTGCTAGCAAAGAATAAATGATTTAAGGCTATTTTCTATAATGTCAAGGATGTCTGATGTGGTGGCTCTATTCCCAAAATACTTCGACAATTAAACAACAAATGTGTGACAAGTTTTCTTAAGTAACAGGTCATCCGGACCTGTAAGTCGAGAAACAGAATGGCTCTTATGAATAGTTATCAGTCTCTGACAGGGGGTTAGGTGTTAATTTCGTACACTAAGAATGTGAATCTTATTTCATTGTAACTCTTCAATTGAAATAAATAATATGGAGAGAGGGCAAACTATTTATTTATTTACCCATTTATTTATTTACCTATTTATTTATTTGGGTTTTAACATTGCTTTAAACACTGTATAGGTCATATCAGACCGGCAGTTTTATGGGCAGATTAAAACAGTACACACAATTGGTCAAGATTCTGCACTGTAAACTGCCGACCATCGGTAAGAAACTGACACCTTTCCCTAATAAGGTTTGGGGTTTGAACAGCTGACTTCAGAGTTGGGAGGCGGGTGCATTACCACTGTGCGACCGTGGCCCCTCACAAGACTTATCATTACACTTATAACTCAGTGGGCTATTATAACTGACATTGTTGAAAAATGCTAAATGCTCGATCACAAAGGTGTATAAAATGATAAGGGTGATCACGATTCACCCGGACATTTGGGATTAATATCGCCTCCAACACGTGAGTGATGTAAATTCGCCGGTTTTCTTTGGACTTTTGGTTCTGCTACGTCAAATCACAATTTTTTTTTCAATTTTTTGTTTTAATAAACATATCCCATCCCTGCATTATCCATACCTGGAAAAAAATTAACTCACCTGGACATAGGCTCACTCAGAGAGCTGTTATTATTTCATACAAAAATATCTATTATTTATGAAAATGGATCTAAATTCGCCGTTATTTGAAAAAAAATGTTTTTAAGCATAATGCCTACCATACTGTGAAAAATTTAAGCTATATAATTATTTTACATCTTCCCTAGCCAAAAATTATTATTAACATAGATGTAAATTTTCAAAAGTTTGTCCCAGAGAAGTTTAAAATGTTGGTTGGTATATGTTAAAAATTGTATAATTTACACTCTCTAAAGTCACTTGTAAAAATGTATTATTCATGAATATACTTAATACCGTGAAAATATAAAAAGTTGGATTATGAAATCTTGTAAAGCAATAGATAAGTATTTCTTCTACTTATATTCAACAAAATTATGACATGTTTTCCATATTTGTGCTGTAAAATTGACAAAAACCAAAATGTGACGAATTTACATCCACTGGCGAATTTACATCCACTGGCGAATTTACATCAGTTGCTCTAATATAGGTCATATTATAAAAAGGTGGTTTTAAGCTTAGAGGAAAGGGTATGACCTTGAAATCGTGTTGAATGCTAAAATTTTAAGGCTATAATTTTAGTTAAATTGACCACTTTGAAAATATTATGGTTATCTGGCACTCGGAAGGTCAAAGTGTAACACAAAAACCTGTTACCTGTGTCCTTTTATTTGATTACATACTCCTTGTTACATATAACATGTCTTATTTCTTTACTTTCATTGAACGTGTGGTATGGGCATGATGCTGAGTTTGTTTAGTGCTTATTTGAATTATTAAATTTATGATTGAAAATATGTTTATGTCATTTTATGACACACAATCAATATATTATCCTGTATAATTTCTTACTTGACATATTTGGATTTCCTTATGCCCCATTCACACAACCACTGTAAGATTGATCTTGGGACGACAACTGTTACTATTTAGGTGAATAGCTTAACACATTTGCCACTACAGTGTCCAGTTTGCCTTTCCCAGTGGTAGATTTTATCATGCCACAATTATATTCATCTCTGCACTGTATTGCCTCAAAATAAAATTAAATGAAATTTGGAAGAAAATATGGACATGTTTGCTTACCTTACTATGCTGTTTGGGGTGTCCTATTTAGCTAGGGAGGATCTAAAAATATATCCAATCACCTTTAGGTGTAAAGATGGCTTTACTGACACGAGCCTGAAAAGAAAAAAAAGTGGGAAAAATGAAGGTTGGTGAAGGCAGTACATGCAAGTTGTTCAAGCATCTGCACTTTGCTTTACAGGTCATTGGTAAGCAACTATCAAGTCTTTTACTTGAAGACCAATTTACTCATTGGCGAGAAACGAGATTACAATATTTTTATTTGACAGGTAACAAGGTCCAGCAAACTGAGTCTGATAGTTGTCTGCCTTACATGTTGTTGCAACCTATCATATGGTGAGTAAACTAAAGATGTAAATCTGTTGGTGTCTTACAAGTTGTTTCAACCTTGCAAGCTATCATATGGTAAGTTGGTAAACAAATGGTATAAATCTATTGGTGTCTTACGTGTTGTTGCAACCTATGATATGTTAAGCTAGTAAACAAAAGATATAAATTTATTGGTGTCTAAGATTTCAACAGAAAGTTCAAACTTGGGTTTTAAAATGCAGAAAACAGACTGTCAATTGTTAGATTGGTCATTAAGTCGATCGCCCAGTTCCACCACTTTCATTGGGATCAACAAGATGAAATATTTGTTACAAGATGATCAATTACATCTATCGAACAAAAATTTGTATACAGATTTTATATTAGTTGTATTATAATAAACTGGATGGCTTATTACTGTATTAAGGTAATATTCTAGTGTTTATTTAAAAAATGTGAAAATATATCTGTTTGGAACACACTGCATGAGTATTTTTGTAGAATATATTCAAGAAAAGGTGTTTATTTGCAAATTCAAATGAAGTTTGCTATGCATAGTAAAGCTGTCAAGGCCGACTGATCAACTCAATCAGCATATTGACATTGCGATCATCTACTATATATATATCTGCACCAACAACTGGTCTGAACTAAAATTAGTTTGGAACTACTGTGATACACCTTGTCTATGCAAATCATCAATGGTACAATATGAAACAAACAGAAAAGCATTTTCACTTTGAAAATTGGCCTGGTTTTATTGCATCAGTAGATGTCAGCACAGTAAAAGTTTGCTTCAACTGAACTTATCAGAATTTCCTTAATTTCCTGATACTTTCTTCAACATTATGTTCAGTTCAGAGATGCTTCATATCTTAGTATATCATATCACGTTGGTTTTTGAACTATGCTCGAAGGTACCCTATCCAAGACAGTAACGTGGAAGATAAGGTTTTGATATTATTATCATAGGTTCCTCAAATATTTTTTTAAAAAGTATTTTACCACACTAGGTCATTTTATCCTGCAATTTAGCAATAGGGGATACAGGAGCAACTGGACCAGTAGGAGCCACAGGTTTAGCAGGGCGGACAGGCGCAACAGGTGCAGAAGGACAGATAGGTGCTACAGGTATTACAGGCCCGACAGGAGACAGAGGTGCAACAGGACCCCAAGGGGACCCGGGTACAAAAGGAGACAAAGGGGAGAAAGGGACTGACGGATTACAAGGCAGTAAGGGAGACAGTGGTGCAACAGGTATGAATCTATCAAAAGGGTGATTTAGATAAAAGTGTCTTGTTTATGTATTGTTTTGTTGAATTTAGGAAAGTGATGTTTAAGGCCTACATTGGTGTAGCTATATTTTTTTCTGATGAAGTGTTAATGACTTAACAGATAGCCACATTTGGAAACTAGCTTTTAAAGTTTGAGGCATGTCCCATTATTTTTATAGATTCGATGATCACTTTTGAATTGATAAAATTTTCGATTTTTACTTTAGGTATCTGTTACTGCTTTAATATCGATATTTATTCTATGTTCTCTTCTGGTAGAACAATAGTGATAATACAAATAAGAACCCGAAACCCTAAAAATGGATAAAAAGAGGTGTACGAGATAGTGAGGTATAAATTGGAGCTAGTGGTGCAAAATAAGTTGCTTTACTTAAAGTGTGTTGGCATACGGGTATTTTATTTATACACTGCATCAGGGTATAAGTGATAGTTGGTGTGTAATCTGACAAATATCATACACTACGAGAGTCCAAATTAATGGTGTTCGAACGCCATATTCTGTATGCCTGCCATATTCCGCATCCCCCCTTTGATCTTTTAGGGGATACAGAATGTGGCTGCCATATTTTGTATCCCAACAATAGGGGATTAAGGGGATACAAAATATGGCAGTCACATTCTGTATCCCCATCATATTATGTATCCCCACAACTAGGAGGTGTAATGGGGGTGGGGGTGGTATGTATAATTAGCAAACACAGCTGGAGAGGATTAAGTTGCCATTGTTTGAGATGATTGGTCTTAGTCAAACAAGTCAGTTGTCTCTGACCACTCTCTTTTGATGTGATTCACTCAAGGATGAATAGGATTGCAAGTAAGGCAGAGTTATGATGAGCTAATTCAATCTATCCTCCACAATTAGTCATATCCCAATTAAGTCAATGTATTTTAATAAATGATAAGGGCACATTGCCTAAGCTCACTGTGGTATTCACCAAGACTGATTAATTACATGATCAATTACATGGCCAGTCCTAGATTCCATTGTTTTAGTCCCCCATTTTATGTTGATTGTTTCATTGGGGCAAATGACTGGATTAATTATCAGTAGGAAAAAGTGAAACAACTTCAAAGGAATTAACAATAGATTTTATATGGAACACATGCAATACAATGGTTTTTCAAATGTATACATATTAAAGTACAACAGATATAAAGTTCATAAAGAAACAAATCTTATCACACATTGAACATGGTATACAAGTTTTAATTCAGTTCTGTGCACACAAGAGGCTTCCTCTGTCTTTTTTTGGTTGATGGGAAATGAGTCATCTGTTCATTTTCAATACATGTCAGAAGATGTTTTCACAGCAGTTGCTGATTGAAGCAGAAATCCTCAGGTTCAAGTCCATGGCTGATGGCTGTGACAAAAGCTATCGCAAACAATCCACAATCAATGAACTATTACAAAATGTAAGTGCAGATTACACTATTTTATGTGGTGACTTTAATGTAGCTCTAGATAATAAAATTGATACTTTCAATTACAAGCATGATAACAATCCCAGAGCTAGGCAGGTTATTATGGATCTAATGAGACAGAACGACTTGTCGGATATTTATAGAGACTTGCATCCTAATACAAAAAGGTATACATGGAGAAGAAGAAATCCAATAAAGCAGGCAAGACTTGATTTATTTCTCGCCTCTTCAAATATACATGATATAACAGATACATGCGAAATTAGAGCCAGTTATAGATCTGACCATTCAATGATTGAACTGGACTTGACAATAAGTAAATTCTTACAAGGCAAAGGCCTCTGGAAATTCAATAACAGTCTTTTAGAATGCCCAGAATATGTCTATCTTATAAATAGGATTATAGAAGAAGAAAAGCTCAAATATGCAATTCCGGTGTATGAACTAAATTACCTAAAGAACACTTTCACCAACATTGCAATGGTCATAGACAATGATTTATTTTTAGAAATGTTATTACTCAGAATAAGAGGTGAAACCATTAAATTTGCTACAGCCCAAAAGAAAAACCTCTCAAAAGTTGAAAATCAGCTAATATCCGACATTGAAACTCTTGAAGCCCAGGAGCCAAATTGCACAGCTAATTCCACACTACTACTAGATAAGAGAGCTGAACTGGAAAGCATAAGGTCAAAAAAGCTAAAAGGACAGGTAGTGAGATCCCGCTTACAATGGCTGCAAGATGGAGAAAAACCATCAAAATATTTGTCAAATCTTGAAAATAAGAACTTTATCGAAAAAAACAATAAAAAAAGTAAGATTGAATCATGGAGAAGTTATAATAGATCAGGAGGGAATACTTAGTCAGGTACAACAGTACTATTGCATCCTTTTTGAAAATAAGGATGATAGCCTACAAAGTATAAATTTTGAAAGTTTAGGTATCGAATCAAATGCAAAAATTCCAAAACGGGACATCGGTACACCATTAACAGTTGATGAAGTTGGGCAGGTTTTAAAAAAAATGAAATCAAACAAATCACCAGGTATTGATGGCATAACAGTCGAATTTGTTAAAGTATTTTGGCGACAGTTAAAGCACTTTATTATAAACGCAATAAACTGTGGATTTTCAAAGGGACATTTGTCAGTGTCACTTCGGCAATGTATAATAACATGCTTACCAAAGGCCAAAAAAGATCGATCGCTAATTAAAAATTGGCATCCCATTTCCCTACTGAGTGTAATTTATAAGTTAGCATCAGGAACCATAGCGGAATGACTCAAGAAAACTCTGAATTATGTCATCTCAGACTGTCAAACTGGATTCATAAAGGGAAGATATATAAGTGAGTCTACCAGACTGATCTATGATATTTTACATGCAACAGAAGATAAAAAATACCAGGACTACTTATGTTAATAGATTTTGAGAAAGTGTTTGATTCGCTTTCATGGAAATTTCTGTATAGTGTTCTTGAGTTTTTTGGATATAGTAAAAGTTTTATACAGTGGGTAAAACTTTTTAATACAGAAATAATAGCATATGTTGTGCAATGCGGTTTTTTGTCAAAGCCAATAAACATTAACAGAGGCTGTCGACAAGGTGACCCAATTTCTGCATATCTGTTTCTTATCGGAGCTGAGATTCTAGCAAGACTCATTCAACTTAACCCAAACATAATTGGCCTAAAAATTAAAAATGTCGAATTTAAACTGACACAGTTTGCGGATGACACCACCCTGATACTAGATGGCAGCCAGCACTCCTTACAGTCGGCACTAAATACTCTAGAAATATATGGAAATTGGTCAGGCTTAAAAATGAATAAGGAAAAAACCAAAGTAATCTGGATCGGGCGAAAGAAATTTTCCAAAGACAAACTAAAAGTTACCACAAAATTAGAATGGGGATGTACTAACTTTAACTTATTAGGCATAGAATTTTCAACAAATTTATCAATAATAACAGAGTGCAATTATACAAAGGCTTTAGAAAAAATTAAAAAGTTGGTAAAGACATGGAGCAACAGATATCTGACACCTCTGGGCAAGATTACGGTCATTAAGACTAATCTAATATCACAGTGTGTCCACCTATTATCTTCTATACCAAGATCAGAATCATTTCTTAAAGTACTGAATACTATTTTGTACAAATTCCTATGGAATGGGAAGCCAGATAAAATAAGAAGATCAACTACAACTTTGAGTTATATGCAAGGAGGAATGAAAATGATCAACATTTACAATTTTGACAAGGCGCTTAAAACGAGCTGGATAAAAAGGCTAATTACTCAACCTAATTCACAATGGTATAAACTCATAACTGTAATGTATGAAAATATTGGCCAAATTATAAAGTTTGGAGACCAATGGTGCAGTAAAGTGCTTCCAAAAGTACACAATAAATTTTGGCAAGATGTACTTAAAGACTGGCAAACCCTAAATAAAATACAACAACCACAAAATGACTGGGAACTATTAAGAAATTGTATTTGGTACAATTCTCAAATATCTAAAAATATAATATTCTTTCCAGATTGGTACAAGAAAGGTATCTACTTGGTGGACGACATAATAAATTCAGACGGCAAACTTATAAGCATTAGAGACTTAAATAAAAAATATAATATAAATATAAATATTCTGAACTATTATACAATGAAAGTGAAAATCGAACTTTTCATGTCAAAATATAGACTCTTAGGTAATTCAGCCTTAGAAAGACCTACTTATCCATTTCATTTAGACGTGCTCTTCAATTCCAGGAGTGGTTGTAGACATTACTACAATATATTTAATAATGCAGATGCTCAAAATGAAAATCCAACATGTGAGATAATATGGACAAATATTATTGAAAAAGAGAATTTAGATATAACAACTAAAGAAAAATGGAAATGAATATACAAAATTTGCTTTTATTCAGTACACGACAACAAAGTCATTTGGTTTCAATACCGAATACTAAATAACATTTTAGGAACAAAAAATTATCTAAAAAAGGTAAAAATAAATACGAATAGTACATGCTCATTTTGTAGGATGTACGATGAAAACCTGGAGCACCTATTTTGTAAATGTAGAGAGGTGATGCAACTATGGGTCAATATTCAAGAATGGATCAATAACAAACTAGGAATAAATCTAATTCTAACAAATTTAATGAAATTACATGGCTATTTAATAAATGACCAGAAATTTTGGCCCTTAAACCTAATACTTATGATTACTCGGAAATATATTTTCTGGTGCGCAAAAAACAACTATAAACTAAATATCTTTTTCCTTCAAAAAGAAATTAAAAAAGCTTACGTTGAACAGGAAACATTAAGCCTGATAAATTCTCAATCAGACCAATTCCAACAAAAGTGGAACTTATGGAAACATATATTTGATGGAATCGACATGTAAAAACATCCAGATAAAGTTACAACTAAAACTTAGAGACAAAACTTCCATATATCCTTTTGTTCTTAATGAATTAAACAAACACTCTTGTCTAATTATATCGTTTGAACAAGTATGTTATTATATATTTTGCTAAAAACAAAATCAAAAGAATTGTATTTAATTGTCATAAGTCATACTGCGTATGACATCTTTGTAAGGCACCGATGGGAGGTTGTCCACTCTCGCCCCCCCGGATGTCACAAGTGCAGTGGGAAAAAAGAGTGAATAAAGAATATGTTAACTCAAAAAAAAACAAAAAAAAAACAATCCACAATCCACAACATTTTTCCTCCTTGGCGTGCCTGTCTTACCATATTCTTCAGTAAAACCTTGGTTCCAACTTGAAATGTTGGGATCAAGTGTCTCTTGTCAAAAATTTTTTTCTGGCGGGCTTGAGCTTTTGTAATGTTTTCCGAGGCAAGAGTGCGAATTTTGTCTTTGATACCAAGCATGGAGTGTAGGTATGGTTCTATTGAGTCAAGGTCATGCAGAACTGGGCCAGATTGTTCAACAAGAAGTTCGGTGTTATCAAGGAACTCAATATCTTTTTTATTTTTTTTATTTACCCTTTTTGTACAGCAGTGCAAGAGTCCGGAAGGGCGAGAGTAGGAAACCCTCCATCGGACGCATAACAAGTGCTACATACGTATATACATAGTCACAGAAGGGAGACGTATAGTATACTAACAGTTTTATGAATCAACATTTGGAATTACAGTTTCTTTTCGAATTATGTTTGTAATACCTAATACCTTCTAACAGCAGGTTGTCTATATACATTACAAGTAAAACAAACTAAACCTAATAAAGTATGTAAATGTAACTTTTCAAAAAATAAAAGTAAACTATTAGGACATTTATCTAATTGAATAACTGACTAAAAATCTTCCAGGTTTGACAGAAAGCTATTTGTCTCATTTGAACTCTGGATAGGTAATACTGTTCAACATATTTTGTCTTCAGGAAAGTTTGATAGTTAAATATATTTAAACTTTCATTTTTTCTTGCGCAAATGAAGATGAAGTATTTACCAGTAATATAAATAACATTAGTGGCTTGTTGTGAATGTCTTGAACTTGAAATACCAAACATGATGGCAAGTGGATCTAAGAATATCTCAAAATTGACTGATCTACTGAGCCATGTTTTAATATTTTTCCAAAATTCCTTTGTTTTTTCACAATTGGTAAAGAGGTGTGCTAATGTCTCATCACAACTTCCACAGAATGAACAAGTTCCAGAAGTAGCTATACCAATTTTATGCATATAAGCCCTAGTTCCTAAAATTCTGTTTATTATTCGGTACTGAAACCAAATTAAAGAATTATCTTTGATGGTGTGAAAGCAGACATTAAGGATATCCTTCCACATTTTGTTTATTGGAACACCACATTGATGTTCCCATTTCTTTAGGAGTTCTATAGACTTGTTTTCATTTATTGAGTGTAGAATTTTGTGAAAGTCCTGACTGCCCTTTTTTGACTTCGAAATGACTCTTATCTGACTTGGGATGAAAGGTTTTACTTGAAGCATGTTATCAATGGTAGTTTTATCTATATATTTATTTATCCCAACTTTTAATCTGTGGTAGCTTAAAAATTTGGTGATGTTTTGAAAAAATGTTTTATATTTTCGGATGACAGTAGTTTGCCTTCAATTGTCAATATGTCTACTGGAGCTATAACACCATTTTTAAAAAGTTTAGGTTCAAAGAAATGATCTTTTGAAATCTTAGGATTATACCAAAGTGGTGCATTCAGTCTATCAGTTTCTATAATAATTTCCAATACACTAGCCCATGCCAGAACAACATCTTTCCAAAATAAGTTTTTTATTTTATCTACTTGTTTATATGACCACTGGGGACCTAGAAGTAATAATTTATTTATTTCACCAATGTTAAGGTTTGCTAGATTTATCCAAGGTGAGTCTTGGCTCATGTAAAGTCTTCGTACCCAAGTTACTTTTAGAGCCTTGATAAAACATTCAAGATCAATCATTCTGAGACCACCCTGATCATATGGTTTACCCATTTGTATCCTACTTATCTTTTCAGGCTTTCCGTCCCATATAAAATGATACATAATGCGATTTAATTGAGCAAGGTAATTATAAGAAGGATTTGGGAGGGACAGAAAGAGATGATTAAACATTGGAATTATTAATGTTTTTAATATTGTTATCTTTCCCAGCGTAGTCAGATAATGTTTTCTCCAAGATTTTAAAATATTTTCTGTTTTTATTATTAATGGTTTAAAGTTTAGGTCCATCATTTTACATAGATCCACTGAGAATTCTATACCCAAGAACCTGAACATGGTATTTCCCCAAGACAAATTTTTGTTGATTTCAAGTTTATCTTTTGAATGTCTCTTCTTACCTATCCAGACCAACTTAGTTTTGTCAGTGTTTACTTTTAAGCCTGACATGCTTCCAAATATTTCAATGGTATTTAATGCAGCCAACAAGGAGTCTCTACACCCATTCAATATAAGTGTTGTGTCATCAGCAAACTGTGTTAATTTTATTTCTTTTCCATCAATTACAATTCCAATTATATCATCATTGTGGGCCACCATCATTAGTAATATTTGTGCACATAAAATGAACATATAAGCAGCCAAGGGGTCTCCTTGTCTGCAGCCTCTTTCTACATTAAAGAATTTTGACATTTTTCCACATTGTACGACGGATGCTTTTATTTCATAATTGAAAGTCGAGACCCATTTTAAAATGCTTGGTCCAAAATTAAAGTAGTTCAAGACAGAGTATAGGAATTTCCAAGATATAGAGTCAAAAGCTTTTTCAAAATCAACAAGCACAAGGAGTCCACTAATGTCAAAATCTTCTGTATATTTCAGTATATCATATAACAATCGTGTCTTTTCGCCAATAAAACGTCCACTTACAAAGCCTGTTTGACTCTTAGAAATCAACTTGTCAAGATGTATCTTTATTCTATTTGCAATCGCAGCTGAGCCTATTTTATAAACAACAGATAACAAAGATATTGGCCTCCAGTTCTTTAGAAATTGCCTTGGTTTATCTCCTTTCGGCAGGCAACTAATAATGCATTGCCTAAGTGAGATGGACATGCAGCCTGTTTCATAAGCATAATTTAATGACCGATAAACAAAGTATTTTAATTTATTCCAAAATACCTTGAAAAATTCTGCTGGAAAGCCATCAATACCTGGACACTTGCCATTTTTCATTGACTTCAGTGCACTACCAAGTTCGTTCAGAGTCAACGGACCTTCTAAATTTGAAGAATCTTTTGGTGTCAGTTTTTGAATATTGTTTATCTTGTGAAAAAGTTGATCTAAGTTTGCATCAGGCAAGTTATAGTCATTGCTCTTAAATAGTTTTTCATAGAACTTTCCGAGTTCACCTAAAATTTCTTTCTGATTTGTAATTATTCTATTCTGATTATCTATACGCTTTATAGTTTTCTCAATGTAGTTGTGGCTTTCTAGACTGCAGAAGAAACGTGTGGGTTTTTCGCCCTCATTATGCCACTGAACTCTAGACCTAATTATGCTGCCTTCCATTTTTGTATCTCTTATTTTTTCCAGTTCTCTTTTTTTGTCTTCTAAAAGATCAGTACTGTATATTCTATCAGATTTTTCAAGAATTTCAATGTCTGATATTAAGTCTTTTTCCTTTTTATCAGTTTGTTTTTTTTTTGTTTCGTTGCAAATTTGATTGTTTCACCTCTTATTTTTAAGAGTAAAACTTCATGAAAGTCGCCATCATTAATGGTAAATTGAATATCAGAATCTGGGATGTGACTTAAATTTTCATAATTATATATTGGTACAGAGTAGATTTGTTTTTCACGTTCTATTAACCTGTTAATAATGTTTAAATATTCTTGTTGCTTAAGCAGTGAACAGTTTAGTTTCCATATTCCTTTGCCCCTCTCAAATTTGCAAAATATAAGTTGTAATTCTATTATTGAATGATCAGACCTGTATCCTGGTCTTATATCACATTTGTGAATTAGGTCTAACATGATATCTGATGTGATAAAGTAGTCTAAACGGGCTTGTCTAACCGGGTTTTTTTCTACGCCAGGTGTATCGTCATTCATCATGTAAATGGCGAAAGACATCAGTTAAGTTAAAAGTGGCCATCATTTGTAGTGTAATGTTTTTCTTGCGCTAGGATTATTAACATTTGTATAATTATAAGTATCAAGTGTGGGGTTTAGAGCAATGTTAAAGTCACCACATATGATAATATATTCCTGTTCGTTTGAAACAAGTATTTCCTGTATCTTCTTAAAGAAACTCGGTGAGTCAGAGTTGGGGCCATAGATATTTACTAGTTTAATGTTAACCTCACATATTTCAAGGTTAGCCACAATGTAATTACCATGATTGGTCACTATAACTTGATAATATCTTATATTATACTCAATATCTACTGGAAGGCAAGGCTCTTTATGAAAAACCATAAAGTAAGGTGAGAAGCCTGTAGACTCATGCCTGGATGCCCTATATGCGGCCATAATCGGATCCAGGTGTTCATCCCAATCATTCTGTGTGTCTTGGTCAATTACTTTTCTCAGTGCAGTTTGAAGTGTGCCATTCCAGCGCTCATCTAAACCATTTGTCATGGGATAATAAGCTGTTGCGATCTGTTTTGTAATGTTCATCAGTCTGCATAGTTCAGTGTTGATGCCATTAATGAATTCGGTGCCCTGGTCATGTATAAAAACAGAGGCTGCCCCCTTCTCACACTACAGCTTAAACAGAGCACTGGCCACGGAAAATGCACTCTTGTCCTTTAAGGGAATAGCTTCTGTCCACTTTGTAAAATAGCAGCAACATATGAGAATGTATTTGTTGCAATGTTGTGAAGTCTGCAAAGGTCCTACAAGATCAACTCCAACCTGATGCCAGAAAGATGCTGTGACTGGAATAATTTGCAGCGTCGCTGGAACCTTCATAAGTTGCGAATTTTCACGCTGACATGGATCACAGCACTTGACAAATGAATTGACATTGGCAGCAATTCCCTTCCAATAAAATCGCCCTTGGACAGCTGACAAAGTCTTTTTCACACCAAAATGTCCATCCACCCCATTAACAACATGGCACTGACAGATGATCTTCTACTGATCTTCTTTTGAAGTAACTACCTTGCGCAGGATCGGCTCTTCTTTGACTTTGGAAGACTGGACATAGTACAGACTATCTTTAATCAATCGAAACTGTTTGGCTCTTCTTCTGATAACTGTTTTGGCAGCTTTGCTTGCATAGGATGGGTACGTTTTTGATTGGAGATAGCTCTTAACTGCAATCATTTCTTCATTTTCTGTGTCACTATCACCCAAGTTTTGAATCACCTCTTCATCATCAGAAAAACTTGAATCACATGGACATTCATCAGACAGTCTGCGGTCATCACTGGAAGAGGAACCCACTGTAGATGACACAGGGCTCTGCCTCTCAGATGTAGTAGGACAAGAATTTTCAGGTTCTGAGCAATGGGTCAAAGGCTGTTTCACCATTGATGCAGTATGCACTCCAGGGTAATATCCAGGGTGTTGGCCATATCCTGGATAAGGGTACTGTGGACATGACTGTTGAAAGCTTTGTGTCTGGTAAAATGGTGGACAATAATTATTGCCATACATAGGTTGAACCATTGGATAGTTATGTAATCCAAAGTTACAATTGTACTCTCTTGCTTCATAGTTACTACTATTGTCACCTGGCTGATTGACAGCCATATTTAATGTTTCACTTAGTTCAACTATTTGTAATCTTAAATGTTCTCAGTATCAATGAAACTTCAATTGCCAATATTTAGATACAGCAGCTATAAACCCACTTATAAAGTTCTTCTGGTAGCACACTAATGACACTCAATTCAACTGTTTGTAATTGGACAAAATTCCTTGCTTTTATAGACCTCTCTATGTTGTAAGCCATGTAGGAAGCCATGATGTATCCACATATCAAAGACATACATGGCTTAAACAGATTAATAATTAACAATAGAGCTCTTAACATGGTATGGATTCCCCAGGAACTACAATAAGTTTGGTACTGGAGTTGTTCAGGGAAACCACAGCTAACAGTCCCTTGTAATCTCCTGTTCATTTGGAGGTTGTTTGAAGTTATAATCAATATAATATTCAATAAAATTTTATTGCATACAGGTAAAATATACTGAGAATAAAATAGGGATCAGAATTCATTACTGTGAATTATAAGTAAAAAGTCACCAAGAGTCATATTGAGAAAAAAAATGTTTTTTTCCCTGTGTTACATGTTGTAGATAAGGCCAAGTCTTTTGTTTATAGTTCTGCTCTAAGAAGGATAACAATTGAAAAAATAACATCCATATTGAGAATCATTTTTAATTACAAGTACAATTTCTACCCAATTTATTCAATCATCACAACATTTAAAATTAGTACTAATTCTAAAGTCAGAGACCCAATCAATCCCTCAATGCACAGGCCAATGTTGTTGACTAAAACACAATGGGTCAATGCACAGAGCCAATCAGCAACACAGTAGTTGATTTGTTTGTCTTTAGGTCAATTAATAATTACAGGATTAAACCAAGGTTCTTCCTTTGTCTCACCCTCTCTATGTTAATTTGTTTCACTTTGGGGTGAGTGATCAGGCCAAATTGGATTAATTATCACCAAACATAAAGAGCTATAGTAAGGCAGACAGAGGGAAATTATAATGATCTGCTAACTAGGGGGCACAGAATATGGCAAAGGGGATACAGATTATGGCAGGGGATACAAAATGTGGCAGCCTCCTTGCCATATTTTGTATCCCCACACACTTTATGGCAGCCCCCCTTGCCATATTTTGTTTCCCCACACACTTTGTGGGGGATACATTATCTGGCGGTACACCGGTAAAAGCGTGAGTTGTATGTTCCAATATTCATTGCTATATCAGAAGGGTATTAAAACGAGTTCTTGAGTTGTTTAAATTTAATGTTGCTTTCAACGTATTGTATAGGTTATGCCAGAACAGGTAGTTTTTAGAGCCGTGGAAACTAGTGCATACTACTTGGTCCAAATTCTGCACTGTAAATTGCCGGGCATTGGTTAGCAAACTACCAACTTTCCTTTATGGAGTCGAACCACTAACCTTAGAGGTGGGAGCAAATATGTTAACCACTTACTGACATCGCAATTGTTGAAGAAGCAAATATATAGTATTACATCATTTACTATGATTACATTAAGGAAAACATTAAACACTTGGCATTTTTTTTATTTTGGCCATTACTAATTTTAGTACATTCCTTGGCTACCACTGCATCTGTGTGTTGCAGTAAATTACATGAGTTATATATTGGAAAACCTGACCCTTTATGTCCAAAGCTGATATAAACAATATCTTTTCCCCTTTATTTCAATGTCATGTCCATGTAATAGTTCTGGTTGTTCTTTCTTGATCATGCATTGTCCAAGACAAGAATAATAAGATAATGCCTAACTCAAATAAAGTCCATCATACAAAACACTGATGAACAAAGGCAATATGCCCTGTATTGTGACTGAGGTAATACACCAAAGCTGGGGTTTTAAAAACTATTCAACAGCCAGTGTCATATTAGGAAAGGTCCTCAACATTGTCACTTATGGGAGCCGAATCAACACAGAGGCCACTGAAGGCCTCAGGTAACACACTCATGTGCACAGCTGTATAAATTGTAACCTATGTATTTGAGGTTATGTATATTAATGGAATAAGGCCATGTTTTGTGTGTCCGTTGGACCAATTTTGTATTTGTTTGCCAGAAGCCTTCTACAGCACTTGACAATATACTATAATAATTACTTTCCTGTTTAGTCTTACACTGTGATTTACTATTTTTTGTGAATTAATTTCCAATGTCTTACACAGCTGAAGCGTACCCAGCATGGCTTAACATCTCCCTGAATCTACTAATCTTAGCAGGGCTTTGTACTGTTATTGGAATTTTTGTGCATGCTAAAACACAGATGAAAGAGCTGCTGCGACAAAAGTAATTGTAAGTATCATTCACCAAATAATGTACAAAGCATATTGAAGCTTCTTTGCATTTTAAGTAATCTATCGCCTAAGTTTTTCTATTGCCTCATTGTCACACAAACACTAGATTTTTAGTTTATCAGTTCTCGGTAGAATTAATAATCATGCTTTATTATGTATTACATTGCTTGCTATTCTTAATATCTGAATTGTTGACTTGTTATTTCTCTTTTCATTTTGTCATATGATAGGGTTTGTAAATAAATAGAAGAGTAAAAATCAATAAAAACACATTCAATTGACAAGATTTACAAGAATCTGTGTAAACACATTTTAAATATACGAATTAAAATAATAAAAAACACACTTTATTAGTTTTAATGCAAGAATAAAAATAATTTATGTTTGGAATATGTTCTGCTTTAGCCATTATGTTAAGAAAGCTGTTGTATTTTTGTTTCAGAATGAAGGTGGTACCATTTGCAAATTAGTGGCAGCATCGTGTTAGTTACATTCAAAAGATTTTTAAAATGCCCTTCTTCATAACTGACTTGTTTACTTATTTAATTTTTTACTTACTTATCCCCTTTTGGGGAATTGCTGAATTGCTGAATTATATCCAATATTTTGTATTATTTTTATTTCTAAAACAGAGTTTTATTGAATGCACTTAAATGTTCAATTGTCATTATCTGAGAGATATGCCATTAAAACACAACTATGCTGTTCACTCTAAAATGTGAATAATATTCAAAATACAGCACATCCACTTTCTGGTAGATCCAGGCATTATATCCAGAAATGAAGAACAGCAAATCCACCCTCTAGTAGATCCACACACTATATCCAGAACACTCCAACAACTCATCACATTGTATATAACACAGCATGGCAGTTTCAAAGACCTCTGTCCATGTGGTATACCAACGTAAAAATGCTGTGGTCAGGTTTCAACCTTATATATACTGTAACTTATAGAAGGTTCTAGAAAAAATGTTAACAATACAGAATGGCAAGTTTTAGAAAGAAATGTTAACATCTCAACACATTTCCAAGAAAAGCAGGGGTGTTTCCCATCACCTATAAATAGACCTTTCCAGTTTTGCACAAAAGAGGTCAGCACTAGCTAGGCCTGATTCTGTAAACTACAGAGAAAATCAATAATTCAATCTCCTTATATGATAAAAGTACAAAAGAATCTGCAGCAGCCACAGACAACATTTCCCTCTTTAAAAGGGATGCTGGCAGAGTGCCCTTACATGTAACACATGTAGATTTTCTCCTGATATGACTTTGCAGTTCAAAGCGTAAAGCCCCCAATTTTTACTTTTGACTGCAGCTATTGTTTCCTTTTTTCAATCAAGTTTATGGAAATTTGAATTATGTTAGTCTCAGCACTTAAATTGTGTAACACATATCCTGAATCCTATGCTGTGATAATGTTTATGTCCTCAGATTCGAAATTGGACCCATCCTTGAAGATCAAACGACAGTAGCCAAATTTAAAAGTAGTTATAACTGGCTTCTAAAACTGTACCATAACTTAATGTCCTATATATAGGGCTTACTATTGCTCCTTGTATGGGTGCAAAATAAAATCGCTTTCTAGCTAGTTTTTTCATGTTTCTAGTGGATACATATATGCACCTGTTCACTAATGGATCAGGTCTAGTGTTTTTATCTTCATTATTTTGTAGCATATTAAACATTAGAACAACTACACATTTTTCTTGTCTATTATATTCAAAAATAATTTGATTGTTAAATGTTGTAAAAAACAAAAAAAAAACAGAATCCACAAAAATTCTTCTAAGTTTGATTAGTTAAAGCTTGTGTTTGTATTCTGGTTTCCCGTTTTCCTTTTATTCTGGGTAATATTATGACTTCAGTTGAACCAAAGAGAAACTGTACTATCTCAGAATCCCAAGTTTTTAAATAAGAAGTGTGTCAACTTTTTTCGTTCAAAGATGACAATGCTTTTAACAAATCACTCAGAAGCTTCACCATTTTCAACAAATGGCCTATTAGTGTTTGGTGAAACCACAATGTTTGCAGTCTTGTTTGAATGGTCCCATTGATGGTGTTTCAAAATCACCAGTTTACAGTGTATTCTTTTTCAAAATCTACATAATTTTAACTTTTGTGGTAAGTTACCAATGCCTTGCGCTGAACCCTCCAGATCTGCCCTCCTATACATAGATTCTGATTGATTTTGGTTGAAAGTCAGTGCCAACACATTTTATAGGTCTTATCACAATGTAGATGGAAGAAAGCACACTGGTTGGGTCAGGGTTTTGCACTGAAGACCATAAGGCCTTCGCACGCCACTTTCTTTGCACAATTGCTAGCTATTTGGGTTAGGGTGTTGATGTTTCTCTTCTATCCACCCCTATAGCATATCTAATAGAAAATAGTAGTTTAACTATACTCCAATGGCGCTTAACATTAGTATGAAAGAACTTGATATGAACAGAACTTGAATGTAATTTCCATCTCCAATGACTGTTGATTATTGTACCCTATGACTCACCGATACACTATACTGATTCAACATGCTCTTCATCTTTCTTTTATGGTAGAGCCAAATTGAAATAATAAAACATACTCCCAAAACAATCACGGCAACCAAGATTATAATAAGCCAGATGGGGATGACTTCAACTGTTAAAAAGAGAAACAAGAATTTCTTTTCGCAATATCAGTATGTACTCTGTCCATGTTACTATGAACGAACATGTATATTTGCAACCTTTTTAAATCTTTACAGTATTTAGCCTTTATGAACTATTCGTTAGTGGTTCCAGCAAAAAAATGAATCATTAAAAAAAATGCTAGTGAATACAGTCTTAGAGAAAAAAATGCCAAGTACATTGCCTGACACTTCAGTATTTAAATTCATAAAATATGTCCCATACACTCTTTCTGCCAAAAACGGGTCTTGGTGGATAATTAAACCTTCATCATATGATTAATCTGGTGAACGATTTTGCAAAGTTTATAACATTCATCATTATTACCTGTATGACCAGTTTCATCACCTTTTATCCCTGGCAGTCCAGTTGCACCAGTTCCTCCAGTATCACCTGGTGGTCCTGTCGTACCTGTGGACCCTGTTGGACCAATGGGTCCCGTAAAACCTGCTGAACCTGTTGGTCCAGTGGGCCCAGTGGGCCCTGTATTACCTATTGTTCCAGTGGCTCCTGTTGATCCTGTGGCCCCTGTAATACCTATTGAACCAGTGTCTCCTGTGGCCCCTGTTTTTCTTCAACACCTATAGAACCTGTTGCTCCAGTTGGCCCAGTTCCCCCTGTTGATCCTGTGGCCCTTGTTGAGCCTGTTGGTCCAGTGGGTCCAGTGGCCCCTGTGGTACCAGTTTATCCAGTCGGACCTGTTTCTCCTGTACCACCTGGTGATCCTGTAGACCCTGTATGTCCAGTGGGTCCTGTTGCGCCTGTTGATCCTGCTGTTCCAGTAAGTCCTGTGGACCCTGTTGAAACTGTCATTCCAACTGATCCGGTGGCCCCTGTTGGGCCAGTGCACCCTGAAAAGCTGGTTAGTCCCATGGGTCCTGTATCCCCTGTATTACCTTTTTGCCCTGTAGCCCCTGTATTACCTATTGTTCCTGAGGCCCCTGTTTCACCTGTTGATCCTGTGACTCCTGTATCTTCATTGGATCCTGTGAACCCTGTTAAACCTATTTTTCCAGTGGGTCCTGTGGCTCCTGTTGATTCTGTGGCTCCTGTTGATCCAGTGGTCCCTGTGTAGCCAATTGGTCCTATGGCCCCTGTACTTCCTTTGGGCCCGGTAGAACCTGTTGGTCCAGTGGGTCCTGTGGCCCCTTTTGGTCCTGTGGACCCTGTCAAGCCTGTTGGTCCAGAGGGTCCTGTAATCCCTGTATAGCCAATTGGTCCTGTGGCCCCTGTTACTCCTGTTGGTCCTTTGGCCCCTGTGTCACCTGTTCGTCCAGTTCGTCCAGTGGGTCCTGTGGATCCCGTTGAACCTGTTGGTCCTGTGGCCCCTGTAGCACCGGTTGGTCCTGTGGCACCTACAGTACTGGTTGTGGCCCGTTTGTTTCTCTTATTTGAGCGTTGAAAAGCAAGAAATTCTGTGAAAAAAATGCTTAATGTTAATGCATTCATTAATGTTGCAATAAGTTTATCTAGGTAAAGCCAGAATGAAAATTAAGATTTAACGGGTGTATTAATGCAAAGCCCAAAGCAAATGACAAATAGCAAATGACAAATAGTAAAATGAAACCACATTCTCTTGTGCCCAAAGCAAATGACAAATAGTAAAATGAAACCACATTCTCTTGTGTCTTAATTTTGACAAATAGTAAAATGAAACCACATGAACTTGTGCCCAAAGCGAATGACAAATAGTAAAATGAAACCACATTCTCTTGTGTCTTAATTTTGACAAATAGTAAAATGAAACCACATTATCTTGTGCCCAAAGGAAATGACAAATAGTAAAATGCAACCGCATTCTCTTGTGTCTTGATTTTGTACAAGTAAAACATAAAATACAGTATACCAGTATGCGTTGATATGCATTGTGATTATTGTAAAAGGATTATTGCAGGAACAGTTCATTAATCAACCATGTTCAACGTTTGCCAAAGTAAATTACCTATCGCTTTAGCTGAGAGAAAAAGTAGCACTTTTTCAGGTTTGGGATACATTTAATTGCACATTTTAAACTTATTATTTAGACACTTACCATTCTCTACTATAAGACAACACATGGTGCCTACTAGTATGGCTACTGCTATAAGTATTGGACTCTGTCAAAACAACAATACAAAATAAGCTAAATGTATATCCTATTAAGCAGCATTACATAACAAATACTGTAACCAGTATAAAAGTCGTGATCACAGTACAATAAGCTATGAACAGTGTCAGGTTTCTAATTGAGGACAGGTAAAAGTCACTTATCCAACTTTATATTATTTATTTCTTTAAGATTAATTTGTTTTATTTTAAGTACATATCAAAGATATATATAGTAATTCCAGAAAAAAAAATGAACCCAATAACAAGTAATCACACATCAACTTTTATACAACACGCAATTCTATCACTCCACACAACATACACTCATATAGAACATTTGCAACCCATAGCAAGACATGTAACATACAATATAATATAATATCACATATATGTTATACTGTATAATAAATTGTTTGTGTTGATATTCAAACAAATATAATAGCAAATGTTAGTTCATCAAGTTATGTAAGTTTATCAGCAACAAAGTTCCAAAGCTGTTTTCAAATCAGTTCAGCAAATTTTATATCATCAGAATGTCAGAGTGCATCCCTCAGCAGAGACATCTCATCAACACATGAACTCATCAGACGACAGTCTCCCATCATAAGTGTCAACATCAGCGTATACAACAACAGTTGGCCACATTAAGATAAATCCAACACACAACATCAGAATGTTCTGACTGTAATTAAGACCAGCTGAAATAAAGATATGTCCATACAAACATAACTTAACATGAAATACTAGAAATATACTTGAAGTATCTGAATCAATATAAATCAATCAATGGGTGAGAAATGTATGACAGTTTATATTTATGTGTGTATTATACTTTATTTGTGCAATTACCTTTATGTATGTTCTTATGTATTATTGTAAATATCAATGTCATACAAAATTAATATTACCCTCCAAGCTGGAATAGAAAAAGTCCCATCACATGAAAAATGCAAGAGGTCCACCTCTAAAGACTTCTATTGCAACACTGAAGAAGTTACCAACACATTTCTTCAACCAATATGGAACTGTGTGCATTGAAGCACATCTTGGAGAAAAACACACTGATTTGGAACACCTTGCACAATAGTAAACCCACGAGGCACACATGTAGTGTTTCATTTCAACATGATCAAAATGAAAATGAAAAATCACAATGCCCTAAAGCTACAGAAATGTATAACTGTATTCCCTAAAGAAACTTAATTATAATAATGCAAATAATCACTTTGTGACATTTACTCCCCGTTTCAAGTGAAAACATTGTTTTCATCTAAACACAGTTGACTACAGTGATTTAACCTATAATTTCATAATATTTCTATCATTTTATTTCTATTCGGCTCATAAAGTCAGCATGGATATTATCCTTTCCTTTGATTGACTCAGTAGTAAATCTATATGGCTGAAGTTGCATAGCCCATCTCATAAGCCTTGCATTCGATACCTTATTTTTGTTCAAGTACAAAAGAGGTTGATGATCAACTTGTAGAATAAAGTCTTGACCATAGAGGTACAAGTGTAGCTTTTGAATAGCCCAGACAACAGCTAGACATTCTTTCTCAATGGTTGCATAATGCATCTCCCTTTGTTGTAACTTTCTACTTATATAGCATATTGGAAACTTCATGCCATCCTGCTCTTGTAGCAACGCAGCACCAATTGCCCTTTCTGATGCATCAGTCTGAAGAATGAATTGTTTTCTTTCATCTGGTAGTCTTAAAATTGGTGGATTTATGAGAGCTAGTTTTAAATCCTCAAAAGCTTTCCTATGAAGACTTTCACAAGGCAAGATATTTGGACTGCCTTTTCGTGTTAAGTCACACAAGGGTGCTGATTTATCTGAAAAATTGGGGATAAATTTCCTATAATATCCTACCAACCCTAAAAAAGATCGCATTTGCTTCTTAGTTTGGGGATATTCGGCATCTTGTATCTTACTAACTTTATCTCGACATGGTGACATTCCATGCTGCCCTACTATATGACCTAAGAACTCTAAGTTGTTAAATCCTAACATGCACTTTGAAGGACGGATCGCTAAGTTGGCCTTCCTGAGTTTTTCAAATAAGGATTCTAGTGTTCTCATGTGACTCTGCCAATCACTGCTGTATGCCAAAATGTCATCAATATAACTCTGTACATCCTGCATATCTTCCAGAAGAAGCTTCATCATTCTGTTGCAACTTGCACCAGACGTCACCAATCCAAAAGGTACTACTTTGAACCTGTACATACCATCATCAGGTGTGACAAAAGTTGTCATATCTCTATCTGATGCTCTGATGGGTATCTGCCAATAACCTTTACACAGGTCCAACTTTGAAAAATATGTTTTGGAGGACAACTGTGAGTAAAGAATCTCAGGAACTGGAGTTGGCATTGGGTCAAAGTAACAGACCCGATTAAGTTTACGGTAGTCAACACAAAATCGTATTGTACCATCCTTCTTTTTCACCAACACAATGGGGGAAGCATAGCTTGCAGTTGACGGTTCAATAACACCTAGCTGTAGCATTTTCTTTATCTCATCTTTGATGATATGTCTCATGGACAGTGGTACTTGAAATGGTTTTGACCTTATGGGATCTGTTGTTGTCAAAGAAATGCTATGTTCCAACAAATTGGTAACTTTTGGAACATCGGTAAAAATGTCTGAATATTTCTTCAACACATTTTGCAGCTGCTCACGGTGTAACTTTGGTAACTCTGGATTTAATGTGACATCCATGTAAGTTTCCTTCTGCTGGCAGTTCGGAAATTCTACATTATGCTCAAATTCAGACTCTTCATCATTTTCTAAAACTCCCATAGCCACTGTCTGTACTGCTTTGGATTCTGATTCCATGGTATAGTATCTCTTCAATAAGTTTGCATGAAATGTCTTTGACCCATTCGGCAACTTCACTTTGTAGTCGTTTATGCCAACTTTCTCAATAATATCATATGGTCCTTTCCACTGCATGAGTAGCTTGTTGGCATTAGTTGGTAACAGTAGTAGTACCCTATCACCAATCTTGAACTTCCTGTCACGTGCCTTTTTGTCATAATGATGTTTATATGTTTCACTCGCTTGCTTGAGTTGTTGCAAGGCAAGTTCTGATGTTTTCTCCAACCTATCTCTAAGGTCCATAACATATTGATATGTCAGTTTAACTTCTTTTTCCATCTCTTTCTGAGTCCACAATTCTTTTAGGATTGTCAATGGACCACGGACAGATCTACCATACAGTAGCTCAAATGGGGAAAATCCTAAACTTCCTTGAGGAACCTCCCTGTAAGCAAAGAGCAAGGGCCCTAAATAACGATCCCAATCTTTTGGTCTATCTTCGCACAATTTCCTCAACATGCTTTTCACTGTCCCATTAAATTTCTCTACTAACCCATTACAAATTGGATGGTAGGGTGTAGTTGTTATTTGTTTCAGAGACAGTAGTCTTCCTACTTCATGCATAAGATCAGATGTGAATTGACTACCACAATCACTAAGTATCTCTTGTGGAACACCAACCCTAGCAAAAATGTTGACCAATGCCTCAGCTACAACTTCTGTACTAATACTCTTAAGAGCAACCGCTTCAGGATAGCGAGTAGCATAATCCACAACCGACAAAATGTATCTGTGACCCCTGTCTGACAATGGAAAGATAGGACCAACCAAATCTATTGCTATCTTCTGAAAAGGAGTACCAACAACCGGCATTTTCTGAAGAGGTACCTTACTGACTCTACCCTTAGGGATTGTCCTTTGGCACACATCACATGACTGACAAAACCTGTGAACATCACCATGTAAACCAGGCCAATAGAAATTCATCAACACTCTGTCAAGAGTCTTCTTGATTCCCAAATGACCACCCAACAATCCAGAATGAGCAAGTTCTAAAACTTGTTTCTGCAACAATTTTGGCAGAACTATTTGAGTGATTTCTTCATCAAACTGAAAATGAGGAGACTGAAAATGTCTTTTCAAAATGCCATCAGTAATGTCAAACCAATGTACATTTTCACCTCTTGTACTACGGCGTTTGAGCTTAGCCAGAGTGAAACACTTTTGAAGTGACTTATCATCTTGTTGCATGGAAATAAGTTTCTCTCTATCAACTGCAAGACCATCAGTAGACAGGACTTTCAAAGGTTTAACCTTCTGAGATGATTGTGCCTTACTTTGACTACGAGTGACCATGGCATCAGCTGTTGAGACCAAAGGTTTCATTGAACTAGATGTGTCTACTTCTGGTAGTACGTTTTGGACCTTCAAACCACTATCATCAACTCCTGGGATGTTACCTATTATAACAGGGTAAAGAGGACCTTTGATGACAACTGCATGAACATGTCCCCTATAGAAAGGAGTGTCAAGATAAACTTGAGCTGTTGGAAAACTGTGAACAGTACCATCAATGAAAGCACAACGCTGGGTGTGACCATCATATTGCTTTTGAGTAACATAAGACTCTTGCACTACAACACCAGAACACCCTGTGTCCCTAAGCACATCAACAACTTGATCTCCAATAAACCCTTTGCAAACAGGCATATTTGTAGGTAAGTTATTCACACAAGAACTAAGTACTGGTAGTTTGTGTCCACACTCAAGTGTCATTTCTGTTGTAGTTGGCATTTGACAAACACAAAGACTAGTATCTGACTGTTTTGATCTAAGTACCCTACTACACTCCCTACAATCAAGTAAACCTTTTTCATGTATACATGTATAAGTCTTGTTATTGTGACTAGAGTGACTGTGAACTGAAGTTGCATCTACTTCACTGTCTGATGAGTCAGGACTGGATACTTCATCTGACTGATCAACGCATAATGCAGAGACAATTTTCTTCTTCACATGACAGTCACGGGCGAAGTGTCCACTTTTACCACACAGGAAACAATTCTTTGCTGATCTCTTATCATCTGGCTTTCCTTTCTGGAACTTGGGTTTTACTGTCCAATTTTTGTCTTTTTTTGACTTCCAGTGGTTGACTTTTCACAGGTTTCATTGTAAGCATACAATGAGCATCCATGTATCTCTCTGCAGTCTTTGCTAATTCTGTGTTATCTGCTACTTCTTTTTCTCTGAGATACATTGCCATCTTAAGGTCACATGCAGTAAGAAACTGTTCTTTGATCAATAGATTTTTCAAACCATTCAGCGTCTGAGGTATTTTGGTGGCATCAATCCATCGGTCAAGCTCATTGGCAAGTCGTATCATGAACTGTGTTGCTGACTCTCCACTTTCAGGCGAGCTAGAATAAAATTTTTTCTTTAGACTATCTTCTGTGAGCTGATATCGTCGAAGCAAAGCTGTCTTCAGGACATCATAGTTGTTGGCATCTTCACTAGATAGTCTTGAATACACTTCAAGTGCTTTTCCTTTCAATAAGGCAGCAAGGTAGATAGCCCAATTTTCCTTCTGACTCTTAACTGCTTCATGATACTTCTCAAAACGACTGAGATATGCATCAATACTATCAACTTTCTCATCAAAGAGGGGCAACTTAGCGGTCTTTACTTGTGACTGTACACCTTGGTTATTAGTGATTCCTGTTGTGCTAGTTTGACTTACAAAGCTAGTTTCTGCCTTTATCTTTGCTAATTCTAATTCATGTTGCCTTTCCCTCTCTCTTTCTCTTTCCTGCCTTTCTATTTCTCTTTCTCTTTCCTGCCTTTCTATTTCTCTTTCCCGTCTTTCGAAATCTCTTTCCTGCCTATCATATTCCCTCTGTTTTTCCTGCCTTTCTAGTTCCCTTTCCCTTTCCTCTCTTTCTTCATTCTTTCTTTCCCTAAAAGTAGCCCTTTCCTCCCTTAAAAAATCCTGCAAATCTTTACCTTCTAAACCTATCTCTTTCGCAAGACTGTGTAATTTTTGTAACTCTTCCACATCCATGACTACTTAGCTACCAAATCTCAGAGAAAAAAAAATGTAAGTGTAATGTAAGTAACTTCTCAACTAAGAACCTTAAAGTGCAGTAGGAATAAAAATTGAAAACTAGACAAGCATCAACTAATGTATATTCTATATTTACATGTCCCTATGGAACTATATGTAAAGACAATTCAATCAGTAGTTGATTTTAAGAAACTATATCACCAACTGGCAATATAATCTAAACATTTATTTCTCTGTGTACACACAATGCAAACAAAATTTTAAAAAACTAAAAAAAAAACTGAAGAAGTGTCAACACAATTCCCTCGAACAAAGATAGCCAAGAACAATTGACCCAACCACACAAATCTATAAAGACCCAACACAAATTTGATACTGCAAGAACTATGTTAAACAACCTTGGGACATTCCTTCAACAAAGAAATAAACAAGCTGTGCAATCAACCCAAGAATATGCATGCCACAGTAAATATGAGGGAAACAATCTTTATTCAAGTGTAAAAAAAAAAAATAAATAAACAAGCAGTAACCAATCTGTTAAGAGACACCAAAAAAATAAAAAAAAAACACTTCGCAATAATATACTTTGACAACCAACGAAATGGTTTTGTTGCAAAAGTGGTTTCAAATTATTTCAGACACCAAGGGTGTGTAACATTCATTGGCAGTATGAGGTTTGGCAATATCACACTTTCCAAGGAGGTGCCAACTATTTCTACAAATCCACAACTGTGTCCAAAATCCAAGTTAAACAAAAAATATATATGTATATATATATATAATTGTATCAGTGACTTTTTTTAAAGACTTTTACCTTCCGGAAATCCTCAATCCTGGCAAGCTCGCCAATTGTCAGGTTTCTAATTGAGGACAGGTAGAGGACTTATCCAACTTTATATTATTTATTTCTTTAAGATTAATTTGTTTTATTTTAAGTACATATCAAAGATATATATAGTAATTCCAGAAAAAAAAATGAACCCAATAACAAGTAATCACACATCAACTTTTATACAACACGCAATTCTATCACTCCACACAACATACACTCATATAGAACATTTGCAACCCATAGCAAGACATGTAACATACAATATAATATAATATCACATATATGTTATACTGTATAATAAATTGTTTGTGTTGATATTCAAACAAATATAATAGCAAATGTTAGTTCATCAAGTTATGTAAGTTTATCAGCAACAAAGTTCCAAAGCTGTTTTCAAATCAGTTCAGCAAATTTTATATCATCAGAATGTCAGAGTGCATCCCTCAGCAGAGACATCTCATCAACACATGAACTCATCAGACGACAGTCTCCCATCATAAGTGTCAACATCAGCGTATACAACAACAGTTGGCCACATTAAGATAAATCCAACACACAACATCAGAATGTTCTGACTCTAATTAAGACCAGCTGAAATAAAGATATGTCCATACAAACATAACTTAACATGAAATACTAGAAATATACTTGAAGTATCTGAATCAATATAAATCAATCAATGGGTGAGAAATGTATGACAGTTTATATTTATGAGTGTATTATACTTTATTTGTGCAATTACCTTTATGTATGTTCTTATGTATTATTGTAAATATCAATGTCATACAAAATTAATATTACCCTCCAAGCTGGAATAGAAAAAGTCCCATCACATGAAAAATGCAAGAGGTCCACCTCTAAAGACTTCTATTGCAACACTGAAGAAGTTACCAACACATTTCTTCAACCAATATGGAACTGTGTGCATTGAAGCACATCTTGGAGAAAAACACACTGATTTGGAACACCTTGCACAATAGTAAACCCACGAGGCACACATGTAGTGTTTCATTTCAACATGACCAAAACATACAGAAAATCACAATGCCCTAAAGCTACAGAAATGTATAACTGTATTCCCTAAAGAAACTTAATTATAATAATGCAAATAATCACTTTGTGACAAACAGCAGATGTCCTTAAGCTACAAGTGCATGCAACAAGATGTGTGTTCATAACATGTGAACAAGTTTATCTCTTTTAGAATGAGAATCTTTTAATGACCATAGGGTTATCTGGATAGTGCATATAATGGTGCCAAGAGTTGCTGTTCTGGCACTTCACAAGTTCATCTAGTACAGTTGCCTTTGCCATGCCAGTGTTATATATTAATCACCTGCAGTATCTCTTGGTGTGATTGAGTTGCCAGTACTCATCTGTTTGCTACTATTCCTCATCAATTTATGCTAACAAATTGGTATACAAAATGTATCATTGTCTGCTGTACATATTAGAAAATGTCGTGTCCTCGCTTGATATGCCAACTGTATTGTTTTTATTTCTATATCTTAGCTTTTTAATAATTGATCTCTAATTCCAAAATAATTCACACTAATAAAACTAAACACTGGCTTGCAACAAGTAAAAACCAGTTCACACCAGCCAGTCTAGGATGGTTACACAGATCATAATATTTGGAGACAAGACTGTAATATAATTATATTTGATGCCAAATGTTATAACTGACCTTACGACACCGGGTCTGTCAGTTCATGTCACTCCACCTCTCATGAAAAAAATCATACCTTTCACATATATCACCAAAATCTATTTATTGCATTCTTAAATTCAGCTTAAATTAGATTATTTAACTTATCTGTCGTTTTATAGCTGTCGAGCATAATTTGGAAATAAAAAAAATATCAATTCTATTTTTGATAAAACTACCTTCAACAAAATCTGAATAATTTCTGTGACTCTTTCACAAAAAGATGAATGGTCACTTGCCTTAATCAGCTGAAGTCTGATATCCATTATCATTTTGTGTTTCCAATAGCTAAGTCAATGAAAATTAGTTGAATACAATCAATTAAAATACTCTGACAAAAAGGCGCGAAAATTTACATACTTTCATATGCTTGGTTGAAATATTTTGCAAGGATTTGGAGTGTGTTACAAGGATCTACAGTGCGTAACAAATAAATAATTATAAGTGTTAATTTGTAACTACTTATACTGTAACAGTAAATATGAAGAACCCTGTATATGGTGTGTCTAAGTCTAAATATATAATTCTAACAGCGTTTATTATTTATCCCACTTGGCATTGAAACTGAAATCAGTCAGAAACTTATTGCATGTCAGTGTAAATTCTTCCTACATTAAGTGGTAATGAAACTGCAAGGTGTAATAAATAGAAAATATATTTTGTCAGTCCCCGACTCATAACAGATCTTTGAAGTTTCATGTGTGTGAAAGGGAATCGGTTTCATTAGTCCCGGGAAGCCTCAGACCGTCTCAGGTGTCCTGGGACTAAGAAATCTGGGGCCGGTTTCACAAAGGGTCTTAGACTTAGCCAAGTTTTTGACTAAGTCATGGACTTAAATCTAAGACTTAGGTCTCAGCTAGGTCTGTGACTCAAATGGATTTCACAAAGGGTGACTTAGCTAAGTCCAAGCTTATCATATAACCACAGTGGTTTTCTGTGTCATGTGACATTTTATTTCTATTCAAAATATAATATTGGTGACAAATATTCTTTATTTGACCCATTTTGTCTGAGGATAAGTGTCGTTTTCATATGGAAAAACTTGTTATCATATAAAAACTTTCCAAAGGCTACATTAGGGAGGTAGTTTATGTATTTATACTTTATTTACAGCCATTTCCAGTTTTGAAGTGGAGAGAAATTTATGGCGGCCATATTTAAGTCTTTGTTTACAAAAGTTAAGCCCACTCCCAGGTAGGCTTAATTTTAAGCCCCAAAACTTAGTCAAAGCTGCTTTGTGAAATCTGCTAAGTCTAAGACCACGGACGTAGCATGATTTAAAGACAAATGTCTTGATTTTAAGTCTAAGTCCAGGCTAAGTCCTTTAGTGAAACTGACCCCTGGGTCTGGGACTAAGCCCCGACTAAGAGAAGCCGATCCAAACCGATCCAAACCGGCCTTCTCAGGCCGCCTGGGACCACTGAAATTTAGTTTGCAACGGTCTGAGGACACCCCAGGAGGCCTGGGACTAAGTACCGATTAAGCACCGACTGTTTTCCACGCGTCTGAAACCAAACAGAGGCAAGGGGGGTCTGGGACTATATAAGCGACCACGCTGCTTAGGGGTTTTCAGTTTTTTTAAATTTTACATTTTACTTGAGCTTAGGGCAAATTTAACAGTTAGGAGACACATTTCAGTTTTTTTACTTTTTTTGTGATATTCACTGGAGTTATGAGGAGAGAGAAAGGAGGAAAGAGAGGAAAGAAGAAGATGGATGAGAGGCAAGAGGAGAGGGAGAAGGAAGGTGGAGAGTTGGAGGAGATGACAGAGGAAAGGACAGAGGAGGGTACAGAACAGAGAGAAGAAAGGATAGAGGAGAGAGAGGAAGGCTTACAAGTTACTGAGGAAGCTTGCAAAGAAGATGAGAGGTGTGAGGAAGATTCAGAGTGCCACTCAGCAGCCAAGAGAGCCAGGGTTTGTGCTACATTCACTGACAGCCAAGAAAATGCCATTGTTGAGTTTGTGAAGGAGCACCCAGAGATGTACGACAAGGAGCATGCACATTTCCATGACAGACATAGGAAGGAGGCTCTCTGGGCAGAAATTTCTGCAGAACTGAAGCTCCAGCCCTTTGATGTCAGAAGGTGGTTTGAGTCACAGAGAACTCGCTATGGAAAGCTCTCCAAGCTAAAGTCTGGCCAAGCCCCAAGGTAGATGACCAAGAGACAGTCCTGGGTCTACCAGCAGATGGGTTTAAGACCCACATCAGACGCAAGGGGGCTAACAGAAGTTCTGGGTTCGAGGCCAGTCCCAACACCAGCAGGCATGAAGAATCGCGTGGATCTACTACTGATACAAAACATGTAGAGTCAAGTGTCCTGAGGGAGAGTGCAGGTCAACCAATTATTACATCTACACCAGTTTCCACAGATTCAAAGATACTCGAGCACTTCGACCAGATGAGGACACTGATCTCAGGTTTCCTGCAGCAGAAGTCAGACAGGCAGCCCTTCTTTGACTACGTGGCATCAGAGGCTGAAAAGATGACCCAAGAGGAATTTGAGGACCTCAAGGGCAGACTTTTTAGAGACATTGAAGAAGTAAAGAACACTCATAGACGTCAAGTTCTACCCAAGAGATCAGCCACTATTACCAGGGAGTCACAGAGGGTCGGGATACTGCCAACAACCACTCAACAGGCGTCTAGTTCCACCCAGGCTGCAGTGGGCAGCAGTTCCAGCAGTTATGTCTACTATACACCCAGCCCCATTAGCTTTGGAAACCCTCCATCAGTGCTGACATTACAGGATGAGGGCAGCAGACACAACTTAAATGGAATACTAAGCGAGCTACCAGATCTAACAACACAGATCACTGAGCAGCCTCAGCAGCAGCAGCAGCAGCAGCAGCTCTACACCATCACCACCACAGCACCGTCTCAACAGCAGCAGCCTCCTTACTAGCCAGCCAGTCTGGGTGGGTCTTGTACCCCCCATAGGCCCTTTTCAGGGCCGCCCAAATCTTCCAAAAACAATTATTCAGCTGCAAGTTGTTCAAATTCCCCTCCCAAAAGTACAAATACAAAAGTTCAGTACAAATACTTATCAAAAAACAAAAAAAAGGCTCAACACCCACACCACCCCAAGCATGAAAGAAATAACCCATGGTAATACACATAACAAAAAAAGGCCACATAGAAAAAAATAGATAAATGAACTACCAATATGGCCAATAATCTGCCCATTTGTAGTTTAAAATCCATGGGATAGCTTTAATTCTGTAATGAAACAGTCCAACACTGACACCATCCCTAGAGATAAAAAAAAATGTTATGACATGTCCACAAACCTACAAACAGACAAACCCAATATCAAACATAACCCCCAAACCTACAAACAGACAAACCCAATAGCAAACATAACCCCCCAACCAACAAACAGACAAACCCAATAGCAAACATAATCCCCCAACCAACAAACAGACAAACCCAATAGCAAACATAACCCCCAACCAACAAACTGACAAACGAATTTGCAAACATAACTCCCCACAACAAACAGACAGATAAACCATACTGTAAACAGAACCAATTGGGTGGTTATTTTTTGTAAATTTCCCTGAGGTAGAATAAAAAATTCAATTTTGAGATTTGCAATAAAGGAGAAACTTTCAGTTTCAGTTATTTCTCCAGAATAAAAACCAAATGTGAAACTATGCTGTAGATTTCTAAATATATGCAATATTTATTCCATTTACCAAGTTATATTTGGCATGGGGTTTGTCGGTCTGTTTTTCTTTGTAGGAATTATGTTTTGCATTGGGTTTGTCTGTTTGTTTGTTTTGTGAAATATGTTTAACATTGGGTTTGTCTGTTTGTTGGTTGGGTAAATTATGTTGGGCATTGGGTTTGTCTGTTTGTTGGTTGGGTGAATTATGTTTGGAATTGGGTTTGTCTGTTTGTTGGTTGGGTGAATTATGTTGGGCAATGGGTTTGTCTGTTTGTTGATTGGGTGAATTATGTTTGGTGATGATTGGGTGTTTTGGACCAAGCACAGCTGATTAATTGTTTTTGGAATATTTGGTAGTCCTGAAAAGGACTGGTTATTAGTCCTGAAAAGGACTGGTTACTGCAGTAGTAGTTATATTCTGCCATCTTGCCAGGCCACTGCTCCCTCATTATTGAAGTAGTCCTTGAGGTAATCCCTCAGTCTTTTGGCTTCTCTGGCAGGGTTTCTGTCGCGACCACCATCAGCAGCACCACCAATCAACCGACCATCACCAGGCACATCATCATCACCACCAGGCTGTTGACCACCATGTTGACCTTGATACTGGCTTCTCAGTATGTTGTGCAGAACCACACAGGTCATGACCACATCCCTAACTGTTTCTGGGGATAGTTCAATAGTGGTCATCATGACTCTAAATCTTGAAACCAGGATGCCAAAAGCATTCTCAACAACTCTCCTGCCCCTTGATATTCTGTAGTTGGCAATCCTTTCCTCTCTGGTTAACATCCTTCTGCCATAGGGTTTCATCAGCCAGGTCTTCAGGGCAAACACATCATCTGCCAGGATGAAGTAGGGGACATCTCGACCACCCTTGGTTATAGGTGCTGGGTCAGGGAAGCCTGTGCTGCCATCATCAATCTTTCTTTTCAGATGATAGGTATTAAATATCTGGGCATCTGAGCAAGATCCAGCTGTACCCACATCCACCCATCTGAACTTGTACTGTCCATCAACCAAGGGCAACATTACTATTGAAAAGAATCCCTTATAGTTGTGGTACAGGGCTCCAGAGTTCTTGGGTTTCTTCAGGGCCACATGCTTGCCATCAAGGGCTCCCAGGGCATCTGAGGTACTCTCTGGTGAACTCATCCTGGATGGCCCTACAGACCTCTGGTAGAAACTTGGAAATGGTGGATCTGCCAACCCTGAACTGAGAGGATAATGATGTGTATTACTCTCCAGTGGCCAGATATCTGATGGTGAGGGCTAACTTTTCCCCAACACTGATTGGAGCTCTGTAGTTGGTGGCCTGCCTGGCTAGACGTGGTTCCAGTCTGGTCTTTATCATTTCAAAGAATTATGGGGTCATCCTCATGAAATTGGTGAATCCTGGAATGTCCGTGGCATACAGTTCAGCCATAATGTTGTGATAGGCCCACCTCTCCTCTCTCTGTAGTAGCCCTGGCCTGACACACATGTTGTGCCTTCTTCTAGGTCGCTGTCTGGCTGGTGGTGGTGGTGGTGGAGGTGCTGCTGCTGGTGGTTGTTGCTGTGGTCGACGTAGAAATAGCAAATACATCATTATATATAACTGAACAAAAACTAAAAAAGCCCTAAATTGTTGCTGAAGCTGTCTTCTATTGAGAGGTGGCATCCTGCTGTGTTCCTAGAAAAGTAATGATAATTAGATCTCGAAATTTATATATATACCCAGAGAATGCAGCTTTCGCGCAAAACAAGAATTGGCCATCGTGGTCTGAGGAACACTGAGGAGGCCTCAGGACGCCTGAGGAAGCCAGGACTTAATCAAGCGTTAGTCGGGCCTTAGTCCCAGGAGTCCCGAGGCGTCCTGGGACCCAGTAGGTATGTCTACGACAAGATTGTGGTTCAAACTGACCAGAAACATGACTTAATCAGTTCTTAGTCGCAGAACAGTCGAGGACTATGTGGGACCTCCTGGGGCCTCCTCAGGCTACCTTGGGCCGATCTGAGCTTAATCCCAGGCTTTGATACTGATTCACTATTCCCGCCATTTTACCTTTTTCTTCACTGACTGTCCACGATTAAGGGTCGCGGACAGGATCGGGGCTTAGTTCTTTGGTGGAGCAGGGGCATTAGGATATCTGTTATTAATCCCAGGATGCCTGAGGAAACCTCAGACCAGTCTGAGACCCAGTCGGTATAACCCCGACAGGATCTGGGTTGAAACCAATCACAAATGATCGGGACTTGTCTGAGGATGTCTGGGGCTTCCCAAGGCTTCCTGAGGATGATCTGTGCTTAATCCTTCACCTGGATCAAGATTCCATTTTCCCGTCCATTTTTCAGATTTTTTTGACAGACTCTCAATGATTAAGGGTCGCAGGACAAATCGGGGATTAATCCTTTGGTGGAACAGGGGCATAGGAGCTCTATGTCAACCTCTGTGGAGATATCAGAACAGCCAAAAGCCAAATAATTAAATATCAATCATATTGACGACTCGGTAACTGATGTCTTGACAATAGGTAAAAATGTGTGTTTCTACTATATCAGTAAAGTTAGGTTTTTACATTCCGTTCAGCAGGCAGGATCAAATGGTAATGGGCCCTCAGCATTTGTAACTTGCGGGAATCAAACCAAAACAGAGGGTACAGCTTGTGATTAGATGCCAAACTTGCTAACCAACAAGCCACTAAAGACCTCTTTCTACCACCAGCAAGTCTCTGATATTCCTTTGTGGAAACTCTTGTCTACGACTCACATTTATTGGATTACTGTGCATTTGAAACAGAATTATAAAAGTGTGCAGTATCAAATGCAATATATTATGTTATTTACAGTGACACCAGAGGCTGTATTCACTAAACCGTTTTGACTATTAAGGTCACTTTACTAAAGGTAAACTATGTGATATTGAAAACTCTATCATTAATGCCCAGAGAACACACTGTAGGGGGTACTTGATAGCCCTGGTAAATAAAGAAGAATTGTTGCGATTTGATATTCACCATCAATCGTGGAAACCAGAGTGAAACTGGAGTTACAGGATAAAATATCCAGATTTCTGCAATATTATTCGACTTTCATCGAGTATGCTGAGAATAAACCTTAACAAAGCAAGATTGTAATGATAATACCTTACAAAATGATGATGATTTCTTGCAACTTTTGCACCAATTAGCTATGAAGCAATTAGCATATGCGAGCTAAGATTCTTTTGGCATAAAGAAAGGATGAGATGAGAAAAAAAACAAAGAAGATGTAGACAATTTGCTGAGATCAAGAAACTAGTATAATTTAATGGTGTCTGCTTAACGAAGGAACTGTGACAGAATGAGCTACCTATTGCATATAAATGTCATGGTTAACTTCAAAGGCAACTAATACCCACAATAACCTCGAACAGCAGGTTATTGTCATAGAGAGAGGAAAATATTATGAAAGAGGATGGAGACAATGGACGAATAGTGAACAATTTGTCATAAACATCCAAGAATATTCTATTGGAAGATAGTCTCCATGAAGAATCACTATTTTCTGATCAGAGCATAAGGTTCATTTAGGGTGTCCATGTGTAAGGAAACTTCAAATAAAGGGGTGTAATCAACATATGTTTGGTCAGGTGACTTAAAAACTCTGTAAAATAAGGCTGCTTTATGCTTTTCTCATTGAAGAAATATCATGTATTTCCCTATTTGTGCATCAGTTCCTTAGTATAGATTATTATTTGTTTCTTGCTGTTACGGAAATGAATAACATTATATACCATGTTGTGATATTATTTCATTGGATATTATGCCAAGCAAACCAAATAGATTTTTCTTTGGATCTAACAGACACAGTTCACTATAACAGATCATTTAGATATCGCATGAATTTTACTTTAAAATATGAAGATATAAAGTATAAGAACTGCTGTCATTTTTTGTCACAGAAGAAACATTATTTCACTATTCCGCACAAATTCACCAAAATTCCCCTTTGTTATAAAGGTAGCTTCACAATAACCACAATGACATTTAAGGGTAAAATAGAAAGACTCGTCACTAAAGAAAGATTAATGAACATCAAACTAATTTCCTAATGTAAATAAAACAAGAAGATTTTGTGTCAGTGAAAAATGAGTCAAGACTTTAAATCTCTGCCTTATATTCACAGTATAATAGTTGTGAATATTTCGATCTGATTTTGTCAGTTCTCATCAGAGGCTGTGAGAGGGGTTGGGGGGATCACCTGAAGTACAGATATGAGATCCTCTCTGATCCTGGGGATCAGATCCGGTGGCCGGCGGATCGGATCAGATTTTTTGTATCTGATTGTTGAAAATGCAAATTTGCATTAATAAATGACTAAATATCTTTAATTATGAATTTAAGTCCAAAAAAACAGTAAATAATTGTACTGTGCTCATTGTAGAGATTATTATTATAAATCTCCTATGTACTGTCCAGTAAGTAGCTGGAAACAATGGATTCAAACTTCAAATTAATTTGAATGCAGTGGTGATATGTAATAAATAATACAACAGGATAATTTGTTTTATTTTTGTGTTTGGTGTATTATACTCATGTCCAAAGATAAAATTGTCATGAATATACACAACTGAAAACCCTTTTTCCCAATGAGAGTCGAGTTGCACTCTCTGAAGCATTGTCTCATAGTGTGTATTGTTTGGGTTCTAAGTAGATCTGTTTCAGTCACCTCTTGCAATACCCGCCTAGATTAGGAGGATAAGGGGGTGAGTATACCACACACAGTCTTGTGGCACTGAATCAGATCTCAAGACCCAATAGCATTGATTTAGTGAGTGGAAGTCAGTGGTGAATATTCATACTTATTCACCCATAATCCGTACTTCCATTAACGTATTTATGCCGGAATAATTGTCGGTAAAAATAATAATAAAATACTGGAAAGATGGGTGGCAATCCAACATATTTTGTGGATGCCTTTAATTAGATTTTTATAAAATAATGTTAAAAAATCTATATATATATATTGGAGACAAATAAAGCCCAGATTTTTTATTTGAGCTCTAAGATAGATGTCAGTAAGGATTATTTTATAGTAAAAATAACCGTGATTCACAATAATAACCTTTTAATGCAAGTTAAGTAGTGATTAATATTTATGCAATATATAAAATAAGCATTATATTTATATTAAAATCAAGTGAAATGTTAAAATTAATGATTTTAACTATTTATAAAGTCTAAGACTATTATGTAGTCTTCAGTCCGTTATTTACACAAAATTGCCGGTAAATAATCCGTGAATAAAATGTAAATAAACTGTCTTTTTATATATACCCAACTTTTCAATTACTGGTCTGTGGTGGTGTGATGTTCTGACACAGATTGTTCATGTATTCCAATAAATCAAAGTTCACTAGTGGTTCACTTTGTGGGATGACTCCCCAAATTGGAATTTCAGCTGACATGTATGGGGGGAGGGGGTCCTCTGAGACTGCTTCCTCCATTGGA
The DNA here is from genome assembly GCA_964017235.1 of Sabellastarte sp. h YS-2021. NCBI lineage: Eukaryota > Metazoa > Annelida > Polychaeta > Sabellida > Sabellidae > Sabellastarte > Sabellastarte sp. h YS-2021. The sequence goes on from OZ024932.1 coordinate 85,570,474, forward strand.
CCTTGATAGGCAGTGCATCTGGGCAGTCCTTGTTGCTCCCTTTTCAGTTGGAATTCCTCAGTGAAATAGCTGGGGATGTCCATATCAGGGGTTTCCGGTGGTGATGAGTCATCTTCCCAGTTATTCATGGGTGGTTCATCAAGGAACAAGCAGTGTGGTGATGTTCCCTTGGAAGCCAGAGGAGGTGCCTGTTGAGTGGTCTTGTCCCTCATAAACTTGGGGGTGGTGTTGCATCCCGTATGTGTGACTGTTTTGATGGGGGGTAAGTCACAAATATCAGTTTGTGTGCTGATGGATATCTGAGTCCTGCTGTGCATGGTCATTGTGGTGACTGTACATGTCTTTGGTGCAGGGTTCCTTCTATGAGTTGGTTCATCATCATCAGGCCACATATCAGTGAAGAAGGTACTCAGATCCGGTTGAGTGTCCTTTCCTCCAGTTGTCTTATCCTCAGGACAACTTGACTGACTTTCTGTGAAATCCCCTGGTTCAGTTTCAATACAGTCTCTTATTCTGGAGAAAGTATCCATATCAGTGTGGTATTGTTTCATATGTCTATCCAGGTATTCTTTTCTCCTGAATTCCTGATCACACATGTTACATTTGATCCTAAAGTTCAGGTGAGTACTTTTTATGTGCCTCCTGAGATTTGATCTGTGTGAATAAATCTTATGGCATGTACTGCAAGTGAACCACATTTTTGAATTGTGCACACAAAATAAGTACATAAAAAATATTTTTGTCACACCAAAAATCAATTATGAACTAGTGTAAATGCTATCTTCACAGCTTTTGAATTCAAAGTCCAGATTGTAACTTAGTGACCAAATATGTTACTAAGTAATTTTTACGTGACTAGTATTGATCCCAGAATGACGTCATGAGTCATTCTGCGTCATTTGTGACGTGAATATGTCACTAACCAATTTTGATGGGTTTTTGTGCCCTTTGGTGAGGTGCCCAATATATAACAAAATTAACAAGTAGGCACCTGGGTTAGGGGTGCAATAAGAGGGCATAAACTCACACAAATATGTTGATACCCGTGGGATGGAGGGTGGGGAAGGCCCAGATATAGAATAGTTCCTGTCTTTTACGTTTAGTGGAAGAATCTGGGTTGTTTTCCTCCCCCATCCATTGCACAATGCTGAACTCCATATTTCTGACACTATGCTTGGGTTGTGTAAAGTGTCTTGAGACAGGGGTAGAATTTAGATCATTGAATTTCTGAACACTTCTGTAGTGTTCATACATTCTCTGTCTAATTGGTCTTTTGGTCTCTCCTATATATTGGAGACCACATTCAGTGCAATTAATAATGTATATTACATTACTTAATTCACAAGTGTATCTATGCCTTGGTGGTAGGTTAATACATTTGAAGGTCTTTTTAGTGTGGAAACTGGTTATTTGGTCCACTTTGGTCAGTTTAGGACAATATGTACATTTTCCTAATCTAGTACATACTGTATTGAAAGCTATTTTCTGTTTAGTTTCATCAGTGGGTGGGAATGTGATAGCTGCTCTTGTAAGTAGATCTTTGAGATTTGGTAGTCTCTTGTACCCTATGAGTGGTTTGTCCTTGAAGATTTGTTTAAGTTCATCAGTATTCTGGATAATGTTCCAGTTGTCTCTGATGAGGGATTTAATGGGTGGGTTCCTGGGGTTAAATTGAGTCACCATGACCGGTGTGTCTATGGTTTCTCTTGGGTTGTCCTCCAGTAGGTCTGACTGTTTGAACTGGTTGGCCCTGTTGAAATGCTTCTTGAGGCTACTTGCTGGGTAACCCCTTTTAAGGTAATAGCCAGTCAGTTTAAAGGCATTTGTTTTGAAGTCTTTATCCAGTGTGCATATTCTGCGTAACCTTAGATATTGTCCAAAGGGTCCTTTTTCTAGTACAGTGCTAGGGTGGGCTGAACTGTACTCTAAGTACAGGTGGGTGTCTGTAGGTTTATTGTATAGGGTTGTGATTAGTTCCCTATGTTCATTGAATTTCACTGTTGTGTCTAGGAAATTAATTTCAGAATAGCTAAATTCATGAGTGAATTTAATTGATTCATGGAGAGAGTTCAAATACTCAATGAAGTGGTTGAGAGACTCTTCCCCATGTGTCCAGACCATAAAGATATCGTCAATGAACCTTTTCCAGACTAGTGGTTTTAGGGGATAACCATCTAACGCTCTGGTTTCGAACCTATCCATAAATAAATAAAACCTAGAACATTTAACACCAAAATCTTGCACAGAAGCAAAATTTTATATGTTACCCAAAATACATAAGAAAAATGTCCCAGGGAGACCCATTTGCAGTTCTGTGAATCATCCCACCAGCAGAATTAGCAAATTTGTTGACGAACATATAAAACAATATGTTCCTCATACAAAATCCCACATTAGGGATACACAGGATTTCATCAAGAAACTTAGGAATCTAGGTCAAATCCCAGAGGGAGCAATATTATGCACCCTTGATGTATCTAGTTTATACACTAATATCCCTAACCATGAGGGAATATTAGCTGTGGCGAATAAACTAAGGAGTGACCCTACCAAAACGCCTATCACCCAGTTCATATTAGACCTGTTAACTTTAGTCCTCCACAATATGAATTTTGAATTCAATGGTGAGCACTATCAACAGATAGGAGGGACAGCCATGGGAACATCATTAGCACCAAATTATGCTAATTTATTTATGGATAGGTTCGAAACCAGAGCCTTAGATGGTTATCCCCTAAAACCACTAGTCTGGAAAAGGTTCATTGACGATATCTTTATGGTCTGGACACATGGGGAAGAGTCTCTCAACCACTTCATTGAGTATTTGAACTCTCTCCATGAATCAATTAAATTCACTCATGAATTTAGCTATTCTGAAATTAATTTCCTAGACACAACAGTGAAATTCAATGAACATAGGGAACTAATCACAACCCTATACAATAAACCTACAGACACCCACCTGTACTTAGAGTACAGTTCAGCCCACCCTAGCACTGTACTAGAAAAAGGACCCTTTGGACAATATCTAAGGTTACGCAGAATATGCACACTGGATAAAGACTTCAAAACAAATGCCTTTAAACTGACTGGCTATTACCTTAAAAGGGGTTACCCAGCAAGTAGCCTCAAGAAGCATTTCAACAGGGCCAACCAGTTCAAACAGTCAGACCTACTGGAGGACAACCCAAGAGAAACCATAGACACACCGGTCATGGTGACTCAATTTAACCCCAGGAACCCACCCATTAAATCCCTCATCAGAGACAACTGGAACATTATCCAGAATACTGATGAACTTAAACAAATCTTCAAGGACAAACCACTCATAGGGTACAAGAGACTACCAAATCTCAAAGATCTACTTACAAGAGCAGCTATCACATTCCCACCCACTGATGAAACTAAACAGAAAATAGCTTTCAATACAGTATGTACTAGATTAGGAAAATGTACATATTGTCCTAAACTGACCAAAGTGGACCAAATAACCAGTTTCCACACTAAAAAGACCTTCAAATGTATTAACCTACCACCAAGGCATAGATACACTTGTGAATTAAGTAATGTAATATACATTATTAATTGCACTGAATGTGGTCTCCAATATATAGGAGAGACCAAAAGACCAATTATACAGAGAATGTATGAACACTACAGAAGTGTTCAGAAATTCAATGATCTAAATTCTACCCCTGTCTCAAGACACTTTACACAACCCAAGCATAGTGTCAGAAATATGGAGTTCAGCATTGTGCAATGGATGGGGGAGGAAAACAACCCAGATTCTTCCACTAAACGTAAAAGACAGGAACTATTCTATATCTGGGCCTTCCCCACCCTCCATCCCACGGGTATCAACATATTTGTGTGAGTTTATGCCCTCTTATTGCACCCCTAACCCAGGTGCCTACTTGTTAATTTTAATTTCCTAATGTGGGTGTTCCACCACACAACTAAGCTTCCCGATTAAGGATTTTTGTAGTCGGTGTCAAATATTTGCTTAGTCCCAGGCGTTCTGTATGGATCGGTAGTTGTCGGTTGTCACCGTGAGAAATATCAAACATGTTTGATATTTCTCACGACCCAAACTGATTCTTGTTTCCTGCCGTCAACAAAATGTCCAGTCTCAGGCTTTCTCAGGCCTCCTCAGACCCAAATTTGCACAGCCCTATGTTGTCTGAGGCTTCCTGCGACCCTTAGTCCCAGGCGTCCCTAGCTTAGTCCCAGGAAACCTGTTTGTTAGTCCCCGACTCATAACAGATCTTTGAAGTTTCATGCGTGTGAAAAGGAATCGGTTTTATTAGTTCTGGGAAGCCTCAGACCGTCTCCGGTGTCCTGAGACTAAGAAATCTGGGTCTGGGACTTAGCCCCGACTAAGAGAAGTCGATCCAAACCGATCCAAGCCGGCCTCCTCAGGATGCCTGGGACCACACAAATTTAGTCTGCGACAGTCTGAGGACGCCCCAGGAGGCCTGGGACTAATTGCTGATTAAGTACCGACTCTTTTCCATGTGCTTGAAACTAAAAAGAGGCAATGAGGGGGTCTGGGACTATATAAGCAACCGTGCACACGCTTTCTGTGTTTAGACTGGTTGGCTACTGAGAGATGTGTGTCACTTACTGCTAGGGGTTTTCAGTTTTTTTACATTTCACATTTTACTTGAGTTCAAGCAAATTTAACACATTTCAGATTTTTTACTTTTTTTGTGATATTCATTGGAGTTATGAGGAAAGAGAAAGGAGGAAAGAGAGGAAAGAAGAAGATGGAGGAGAGGCAAGGGGAGAGAGAGAAGGAAGGTGGAGAGTTGGAGGAGAGGACAGAGGAAAGGACAGAGGAGAGGACAGAGGAGGGTACAGAAGAGATAGAAGAGAGAATAGAGGATATAGAGGAAGGTTTAGAAGTTACTGAGGAAGCTTGCGAAGAAGATGAGAGGTGTGAGGAAGATTCAGAGTGCCACTCAGCAGCCAAGAGAGCCAGGGTTTGTGCTACATTCACTGACAGCCAAGAAAATGCCATTGTTGAGTTTGTGAAGGAGCACGCAGAGCTGTACGACAAGGAGCATGGACGTTTCCACGACAGACATAGGAAGGAGGCTCTCTGGGCAGAAATCTCTGCAGAACTGAAGCTCCAGCCCTTTGATGTCAGAAGGTGGTTTGAGTCACAGAGAACTCATTATGGCAAGCTCTCCAAGCTAAAGTCTGGCCAAGCCCCAAGGTAGATGACCAAGAGAGGCCAACAGAAGTTCTGGGTTCGAGGCCAGTCCCAACACCAGCAGGCATGAAGAATCTTGTGGATCTACTACTGATACAGAACATCTTGAGTCCAGTGTCCTGAGAGAGAGTGCAGGTCAACCAATTATTACATCTACACCAGTTTCCACAGATTCAAAGACACACTAGCACTTTGACCAGATGAGGACACTGATCTCAGGTTTCCTGCAGCAGAAGTCAGACAGGCAGCCCTTCTTTGACTACGTGGCATCAGAGGCTGAAAAGATAACCCAAGAGGAGTTTGAGGACCTCAAGGGCAGGATTTTTAGAGACATTGAAGCAGTAAAGAACACTCATAGACGTCAAGTTCTACCCAAGAGATCAGGACAACCACTCAACAACCACTCAACCACTCAACAGGTGTCTAGTTCCACCCAGGCAGCAGTTATGTCTACTACACACCCAGCCCCATTGGCTTTGGAAACCCTCCATCAGTGCTCACAGTACAGGACGAGGGCAGCAGACACAACTTAAGTGGAATACTAAGCCAGATACCAGATCTAACAACACAGATCATTGAGCAGCCTCAGCAGCAGCAACAGCAACAGCTCTACACCATCACCACCACAGCACCGCCTCAACAGCAGCAGCCTCCTCAGTAGCCAGCCAGTCGGGGTGGGTCTCGTACCCCCCATAGGCCATTTTCAGGGTCGCCCAAATCTTCCCAATACAGTTATTAAGCTGCAAGTTGTTCAAATTCCCCTCCCAAAACATAACAGTTCAGTACAAATACTTATCACAAAACAAAAAAAAGCCCAATACCCACACCACCCCAAACATGAAACAAATAACCCATGGTAATACACATAACAACAGAAGGCCACATAGAAAAAAATTAGATAAATAAATTCCCAATATGGCCAATAATCTGTCCATTTGTAGTTTAAAATCCATGGGATTGCTTTAAATGTGTAATAAAAAAGTCCAACACTTACACCATCCCTAGAGTTAAAAGATATTATGTTATCACATAGCCACCAACCAACAAACAGACAAACCCAATACCAAACATAACCCCCAACCAACAAACAAACAAACCCAATAGCAAACATAACCCCCAACCAACGAACTGACAAACGAATTTGCAAACACAACTCCCCACAACCAACAGAGAGAACCATTTGGGTGGTTATATTTTCTTAATTTTCTTGAAGTGGAATAAAAAAAATTTAATTTTGAGAATTGCAATGACGGAAAAAATTTCAGTTTCAGTTATTTTTCCAGAATAAAAACCAAATGTAAGTGAAATTAGGGTGTAGCTTTCAAAATATATGCAATATCTATTCCATTCAGCAAGTTATGTTTGGCATTGGGTTTGTCTGTTTCTTGTTTGGCTGACTTATGTTTGGCATTGGGTTTGTCTGTTTGTCTGTTATTTGTTGGAATTATGTTGGGCATTGGGTTTGTTTGTTTGTTTCTTTAGGATGTAGCTTTCAAAATATATGCAATATCTATTCCATTCAGCAAGTTATGTTTGGCATTGGGTTTGTCTGTTTCTGGTTTGGCTGACTTATGTTTGGCATTGCGTTTGTCTGTTATTTGTGGGAATTATGTTGGGCATTAGGTTTGTCTGTTTGTTTGTTGGTTGGTTGGGTGACTTATGTTTGGCATTGCGTTTGTTATTTGTGGGAATTATGTTGGGCATTGGGTTTGTCTGTTTGTTGGTTGGGTGACTTATGTTTGGTAATGGTTGGGTTATTTGCAACAAGCACAGCTGATTAATTGTTTTTGGAATATTTGGTAGTCCTGAAAAGGACTGGTTACTGCAGTAGCAGTTTTATTCTGCCATCTTGCCAGGCCACTGCTCCCTCATTATTGAAGTAGTCCTTGAGGTAATCCCTCAGTCTTTTGGCTTCTCTGGCAGGGTTTCTGTCGCGACCACAATCAGCAGCACCACCAATCAACCGACCATCACCAGGCACATCATCATCACCACCAGGCTGTTGACCACCATGTTGACCTTGATACTGGCTTCTCAGTATGTTGTGCAGAGCCACACAGGTCAAGACCACATCCCTGACTGTTTCTGGGGGTAGTTCAATAGTGGTCATCATGACTCTAAATCTTGAAACCAGGATGCCAAAAGCATTCTCAACAACTCTCCTGCCCCTTGATATTCTGTAATTGGCAATCCTTTCCTCTCTGATTAACATCCTTCTGCCATAGGGTTTCATCAGCCAGGTCTTCAGGGCAAATGCATCATCTGCCAGGATGAAGTAGGGGACATCTCGACCACCCTGGGTTATAGGTGCTGGGTCAGGGAAGCCTATGCTGCCATCTTGCTGTCTATGCCGTCTTCCTCTTCAGGTGACATATATTAAATATCTGGGCATCTGAGCAAGATCCAGCTGTACCCACATCCACCCATCTGAACTTGTACTGTCCATCAACCAAGGCCAACATTACTATTGAAAAGAATCCCTTATAGTTGTGGTACAGGCCTCTAGAGTTCTTGGGTTTCTTCAGGGCCACATGCTTGCCATCATGGACTCCCAGGGCATGTGGAACGTTCCACCTGATCCTGAATTCCATTTCCAGTTCTTTCCACTCATATGGAGTAGTAGGGCATCTGAGGTGCTCTCTGGTGAACTCATCCTGGATGGATCTGCAGACCTCTGATAGAAACTTGGAAATGGTGGATCTGCCAACCCTGAACTGAGAGGATAATGATGTGTATGACTCTCCAGTGGCCAGATATCTGATGGTGAGGGCTAACTTTTCCCCAACACTGATTGGAGCTCTGTAGTTGGTGGCCTGCCTGGCTAGACGTGGTTCCAGTCTGGTCTTTATCATTTCAAACAATTCTGGGGTCATCCTCATGAAATTGGTGAATCCTGGAATGTCTGTGGCATACAGTTCAGCCATAATGTTGTGGTAGGCCCCTCTCTCTGTAGTAGCCATGGCCTGACCCACATGTTGTGCCTTCTTCTAGGTCTCTGTCTGGCTGGTGGTGGTGGTGGAGGTGCTGCTGCTGGTGGTTGTTGTGGTCGACGTAGAAATAGCAAATACATCAGTATATGTAACTGAATAAAAACTAAAAAAGCCCTAAATTGCTGCTGAAGCTGTCGTCCATTGAAAGATGGCATCCTGCTGTGTTTCTAGAAAAGTAATGATAATTACATCTCGGAATTTATATATATACTCAGAGCCCGTATTCACGAAAGGTCTTAGCCAGGGCTTACGCTTAAAGTTGAGACTGTTGTCTCAAGTTTCTGCCCAAAACCTGCTAAGACTTTTGTCTTAGGCTTAGTGGTATTCATAAAGAATTTAAGACTGGTCTTAGGCTTAACCAAGGGCTCAACTTTAAGACTGGTTAGTAGTGGGCTTAAATTTTGTAAAGAGGACTTAAATATGGCCGCCATAAACTTTTCTCCACTTCAAAATTTGAAATGGCTGTAAATAAAGTATAATTATTCAGAACATCTCACTAAAGCAGTCTTTGGAATTTTATATGTGGTAACAAGGTTTTCCAATTCAAACAGCACTTTTCCTTAGATAAAATGTATTAAATGAAGGATATATGTCACCAATAGTATAGTTTGAATAGAAAAGAAAGGTCACATGACACAGAAAACCACTGTGGTTATTTGATAATCTTGGACTTAGCTAAGTCACCCTTTGTGAATACGGTTTTAAGACAAAACTTAGCTGAGACAAAAGTCTCAACTTTAAGACCACATTTAAGCCTAAGACCTGGCTAAGTCTAAGACCTTTCATGAATACAGGCCCAGAAAATCCAGTTATTTTGCAAAACAAGAATCGGCCATCGTGGTCTGAGGAACACTGAGGAGGCCTCAGGACACCTGAGGAAGCTGGGACTTAATCGGGGGTTAGTCGGGGCTTAGTCCCAGGAGGCCTGAGGCATCCTGGGACCCAGTCGGTATGTCTACGACAAGATCGTGCTTCAAACCGACCAGAAAAATGGCTTAATTGGTTCTTAGTCCCAGAACAGTCAAGGACTGTGTGGGGCCTCCTGGGGCCTCCTCAGGCTTCCTGAGGCCGATCTGAACTTAATCCCAGGCTTTAGTATCGATTCAGTATTCCCGCCCATTTTACCTTTTTTTTCACCGACTGTCCACGATTAAGGGTCGCGGACAGGATCGGGACTTAGTCCTTTGGTGGAGCAGGGGACAAGTTTTCAAGGACTTCTTAGATTTCATAGAATAAAGGAGGTTAAGTTAACATGGTCCCAGTAGTTGAAAAGGGTGGACATATATTACAATACAGATAAATTACTGCTTTATAACGAAAACTTATAGACATAAATGGCCAAACATCTATTGTTCAAAAGCAATAAATATACAATGCTACAACTCAAATTGAGGTAATTCTATATTAATCCTTTGACACAAGATTTTCCAATCAACTGTAACCTAGTGTCAACAGTACTGTGTTTAGTTTCAGCTGCCTTTGTTACAGCTGTACCGCCAGTATATACAACACAGTTGTGATTTAAAGTCTGAGGTATTTCTTTCACCACATGTGGTCTTTTCATATTTGCAGAAATCGGCCTTCGAATTCTTGAATCTGCGTCTTCTCTCGGTGGTGGAACGAGTAAAGGTGAATGGATTTTCACATATGAAAGATTCACATACACCCCATCTAATGTGGATGGAGCTAGGGATTGGCTAGCATACTGGTTGGGTACCTTCACCTGCGAGTCCAATACAGAGGTTCCTATTTTATCCAAATCAGTGAAAGATCCGGATGGACTTGGTGGTGGGGCTTGTGTAGAAGGAAGATGAGGATTAAGTTTTAAAGACTTGTTCCTGTTACGGGGTGGTGCTGACTTGCTTCGGTTTCTTAGCGATGCTTTGGCAGGTTGATGGTCTTGGAAGTTATTTTGTTCATTGTTATAGTATGTCAGGATGTCATCTCCATAGAAATGTATCCGATCATCTTCATGACAAGAGGAAGCTGGAACAGCAGCTGGTTTTGCATAAATATTATCACTCATATGAGCACCTGGTTCATCTGTTTCTGATTCAACATTCAGCGTGGTCTCGACAAGAGGTTTTTTCTCTGGTACAGAATGTGAAGTGACATTCTGAATATGCACTGAAATGTGTGGCACTTGGCTTTCGAAATTTTCTTTCTGTATCAAGTCTATTTGTTTTGACTCAAAGTCACTGTCATAGGAATTCTCACTGTCCAGAATACAGCTGTCATCGATGATCTCCTCTGAAACATCTGTGGTCTCTGAATTCTCTGCTGGCATACCACAGTCACATGCATTGCTTATGTCAAAAGACTTTCTGCTATGCTTAATAAATAGTTTATCATCAAAAGAAGAGCCGTGAGATTTTAGTGGTCTCTCCTGACCATAACCCTGACTTCTTGGTGACATATTAATTCTGGGGTAACTCTGCTGTTGGTGAAGATTCTTTGAAGAACCGAATGTTTTGCGTAAGAAATTTCCACTGAGTGATTCTCCTTGGGAACTGGACTTGTCCGATTTGGGTCTTTTGTCTACTTCTGAACCCTGTAGATTCAATTTGCTGACCATCAAATGCTCCTTTTGCAAGTTTTCATAGAGATTGTATAAACTTGCACAGTCAAGCTGTGGCATTTGGGTAGGTTCTTTAGTTTTGGAGGGTAATTTATTACACCTGACACTATTTGGTGGGGATGTAAGTGCTGATCTTATCCTTTCCTTGGTCTTTAAACGAGATACCTTTGAATTAGCAGCAGCTTCCAGATGCTGTACATTTAAGTCCATAGAAACCCCATCACCCCTTGGTTTGCCCGATATTCTATCTACAACAGACACCCATTGCTTTGGCCTATTACTGTTTGTAGTATCATTCTGTATCCCAGACCTAGGTCTATCTGCACTGTGGCTTCTGAACTTAACAGATGAAGTGGAAGAGTGTCTTCCTCTAATAGTTTTATTCAGTGGCAGTTTATCAATGTCCAGTGGTTCTGATGTGAGATTTCTATTTTTGTTTTTATCTAGTACTGCTAGAGCCTGGTTTAAGTTACCCACCAGTTTTGTATGGTCATTGTAAGAAAGTTTCTTAATTGGTGACTTCTCAGTGACACTGTATTGCCTCTTGGATGATGGTGGTCTGTTTTTGATCACATGAAATTGTCTTTGCTGCTTTGCTTCCTGCTACAAGGAAAGGGTAAATACAGTTGTTTCTATAGATTAGAAGAGAGAAACATAGTCTTGTTGTGGTGGCAAGTACATTAATATATACAAAGTAAAATACATTAAAACCATTTGTGCCTGGTTCATCTTCAGGGGGGTAAAACAGAAACACAAAAAGTAAGGAGGAACAATATTACATAACACAAAAAAACTTTTGTTAAACAAAGAATATAGTTTTCTATAAAATTACTGTGATTAAGTAACATATTGCTTTCATAATTTTATGTTTTAATATACAATAGCTGTCCAAGTTTTTCTTATAAATTAAATAACAAAATCTAGAAACAGGTACTGCATTTTTGCGAATGCATATATTCAATTTATTTGGCAGTGCTTTTACGCACAAACTGGTCCTCTTCAGTGTGATTACACAATGATTTCTTACTTTAAAAGTTTTCTTACAAGTTGAATAAACCATACATGCAGATTATAAAAAATGTGTTACATTGATTTTGAAGAAGTGTATTAAATTTGTTGAAATAAGACAAATTTATCAATATGTGAAAACTGCCAATAACAAGCTCATTCAGACAGTAGATGCTGTATTCACTCACTCACACACCACCGTCTAGGCCCAACGTCTCCACTGTTGCTTATGAGTGCAATAATTAAAATGGATCTAGAAAGGGTTTCGGATCAGTCTAAAATCAAATCAGTGTCAAATCAGTGTAAGATACTTTGTCATGGTTCTTTCATAATATTACCAGCATACAAACAGATTCTAACAATCAAGAAACCTCACTGACATGGATGATGGTGCCCTCTGTATTTTATTGAAGATGTATGCCCATACTCTACCTGCATATGTTGCAATCGTGGTGAAGCAAGGCATAGTTGTGCTTGGGTAGATGTTACATATGTTGTCGATGCCATGGTGTTTCAGAGAAGTCTGTTCAAATGGTAGTTCTATAAACATACATAAAGTACTCTAACATATGTGAAAAAAAAACTCAGATCTGAAAATACCAATTGCAAATTTCAAACATTTGTTGTTAATGTTCTTTTTGTAAACTTATGTATTTTGTTATGAAATTTCGTCCAAGTAACAGCTGGTGAACGTCAACACACTTACACTGCTAACCCAAATACGAATTTTCAATGTTTGCTACAGAAGCCGACTGAAGTAATAATAATAACACAATAGAAACAATGAAAGACGACAATGTTTATTCAATTGAGTCATTTGCAGCTTACCAACATTTGTTATCCATCATGTGTATGTACTTTCGTATTCCTGCAATAAAAGTATCAAAACGTTATTTTTACGCTTCTACAAACAAAATCACTGCATACTGAATAAACAGTAGCAAAACAACTGCGTGTAAAACTCACAGACAGATAATGGAAAAATCAGTGTAAATAGAGTAATCCTTACTAGTGACCTATGATCTCTAGTAATGCCATGTACTTTATGTTTATGTGTTACACCAAGCACCTTTATTGGATTTCGGGATTATCCTTTGATCTTCTGTGTTCAGTTCAATAGTATTTTAAGGCTTCCTTAACATATAATTAGGCAAGTTAAGAATATTTACTCCATGCATCAGATATTTAGTTCAATTAAACAGTCTAATATCTATTTAGACCATTGTTCCACCTGCTACATATAAAAGGTTGTCCAAATTAAGATTGAAACTACTTTTAAAATAAGGGGACCAAAAGAAAGTTTATAGTCAACAAAACAGTAAAACAGCATGCACGAATATTTGCCAATAGCTTTGTTTTGTATTTGTTACTGCTACTTCAGAATGATAAGACACGCCTTTTATGCATTAGAAACATTCCATAGAGCCAATCTGCTATTTACTGATTGAACTACTTCACACCATTCTGACCAGTGCCAAGTAATTTATATACAGTTACCTCAATGGAAACTGTTTTATTGGAAATTTGTAAGATCACAGAAGTCATACCTTTTCAAAAGTGTTTTCAGCGCTCTCCTTCAGGAAATGATTATTGATGTACTACTGAAATGCAATGTGGCACGGAGAAGTTTAGCTGGGTATTGGTATTTGTAAATACATTTGTAATTGATGATTCTATTAGGATTGCTGGTCTCAATGCCTCAATTCAACATTGTGATCAATCGTAAAACATAGATGATTTAAAACTAAGGGTGTTGATACGACTGATCCTGTAAAAAAAGTTGGAAAAAATGGAAAACAACACTTTTTCCCAGCCTGAAATGGTTGTACAGCTGATTAAATAACTGCTCTTACAATCTGCCCCCAACTGCAACAATCCATAAATTTCACCCAGTATACCTCCCCCGTCACCTTTGGAAAACAGAGACGATTAAACAGCCAATTTATACCAATATCCTTCTTTTTGGATGACATCATTTGGCTCCATCTTCATAGGAAGGTTAGTCATAGCGAGGAGTGGACGAAATAGGTCATAATATCCTTAACATGGAATGTAGCTTCCAAGGCTAAGACTAACATGATTGGTTGTGAGTTTAAGGAACAGAAATGCCACCTGTAAAGGTTTTTAAACATGTTGACTATTATTCATTGGGATCTATGGTAGCTGTGATTATGTTTGTGACATTGATATGTGTAAAGATAGATTGTACGAGTAACAAGATTACATTCCCAACTACATGGCATCGGGGTATAATATCACATTGCAGGATTTAGCTGTAACTCTTTTATTTCCAACTTTTTAATTATATCTAAATTTGTTTTGTGTTTTAACTTGCTGGCAACATATTAAATGGGTAAGATTAAAGTTTAAAGTTAAAGGTAAGGTTTTACATCCAGTTCAATCGGTTTGGGTGATATTGGGTATCAAAATTACATAGAAGTGACAGTCCTTGATTAGATACATAACTTACGAACCACTAGGCCGCTCAATACCTCAAAATGGGTTATATCATGAAGAGCAATTTTTGTTCGTATGTAAAAACAGTAACTACAATTTGACCACAAAACCTCAAATATAAATCACCCAGCATCTGTGAGCGACTGCCAATTTTCTAGTCCCAATTCCAGTGGAGGAGAAGAAAAATGAGGAAAGGTTAACCGGGAGGCAAGAGTTAAGAGTATACAATAATAAATTCTGCAATGGTCGATAGAAAAAAAATTAGTACAGTGTGTCAAATCATGTTACTTCACCTTCATTATAGTTTTAAGTAATTACTAAGAGCAAAGAGTTGGGCCACCTCCATGCATGATATGAAGGTAGGTTCTCTTGCATTGTTTGACTCCATCCAGAGGTCCTCGGTGGCCTAGTGATTAGCAAGTTTGGCATCTAATCACAAACAGTCACCTCTGTGTGGATTCGACATAAGTGGCAAAGCTGAAGACCTCTCCTAGTATGACCCTGGCTTTTGAATGGGACGTAAAACCCCAACTTTGACCTTTAACACCACCCAATGGGCACTAAATAGACTAATTGCCTTGCAGATAACAGTGTCAACTCTGAATCAAATGTTAAATATTTTTGTTGATAGTATCCTACATCTTGCTGATTAGTTAGACAATATGGATATAATAAATAAACAATAGTAATACATATTACAGAAAATAATGTACATATTGGTGTAATTTATTTGAACACGCTAACTGATGGGTTGAATGGGATTCCCCCACCCCAACAGTTATGCATATAACAAACCAACCATTGTTACAGCTGTTGGATTTTTAAATAAGAGAACCATACAAGTGTGGCTATGCTCAGCTTAAGGTCAAGAAAGGTCAAAGTTGAAACCACAAAGTCAGACCTGAGTCCAGGTATTAGCAATTTTATGATCTCCCGAAAGTGATAACAGAATGTCAAGCATCCCCAATCCAACAGTTCAGATTGTGATTGACATCCAAGGTCAAAGAAAGGTCAAAGGTGAGACCACAAGGTCAGACCTGAATCCATATATCAGCAATTTTATAATCTCACCAAGATCATGACAGGACGTTAACCGTCCCAGGAAGATTCAAACCCATTATCATGGAAAGACTTCTATTAACCAATTTGCTAGAAGGCTTAATATAATCTGTTTTGGGATTTTGGCTAATTGCTTTAATAAAATATTGTTTATGAAAACCAATTCGACCTCCAACTAAGGTCAAACCAAAGTAGGGTTTCCATGTGACCTCCAAGGAAAAGTCTTTTTAATCACATTAATACTGACTTCAATTTCATTGGCCCTGATAGATGTCCAATAAAGATTGAAACTGTCGACCAATACATATGTAGTCGCTGATGTAAATAGGAAAACTGGAGTTCCCAACTATGATCTTGCTAGATTTTATTTAAAATTTGGTTTTAATGTTAATGCATGGGAGACTTTGCTTCAAGATTGTCCAGGCAAAGTTCTCAATAATAATAATGACTATATTTATTTAGCGCAATTCTATGCAATAGTAAACAATCGTTGTATCTTTTCTCAACAATAAATATAAATATATAAATTATGCTATTTTAAACTAATGAGTTTTAGTTTCTTCTTGAAGATGTTCAATGGAAGTTCAATGTTCCTGATATCATATGCATCTGATAGTTCATTCCAATACTTTGGTGACACAACATGGAAGGCACAATCACCCTGTGAATGTGTAATTTTCTAGACAATAATTCGGTGCATTTGTGTTGCTGGTAGTTGAGCATTGATGTCAAAGCTGTGTGTCATCCACATACATGTGGAAAAGAAAGTTTGTAAAACATTCTAATGATGATACCTAAAGGTTATATATATATTTGCAATAGAGATCAGGTCCGAGACCTGATAACTGAGGCACAAAGTATTCTAGAACATTTTCATGAGATTCACAGTCACCAACAACTAATGATTGAGTTCTCCCTGTTACGTAAGTCCTTAACCAGTTTAGAAGCTTAAGTTTGAGTTCCCCCCGTTTGTTATATGATTGAAATAATCTTGACACCAAACAGGTTGTAAATCGCCGTTCTGGTGAGCAGTATGCTCAGACAGTGGACGAATACATATGCAAAGAAATAGATCACGGAGCCCTCTTGGTTCCTGCCCCACGTGTTTTTGTCCCCACTTTCACTGCTCTGCATCCAAAGGGTGGCTGTAAGAGAACGCTTATTTTGAGTCACTCAATGATAATTCGGAAAAAGTTAAATTTGATAATAGACCTGTCTCCCAGGCTAGTAAAACTTAATGATATTGTATAGGATCATGACATGACACTTTCATGTACAAAATAGATGTGACCAGAGCCTTTGGAATGTTAGGATCGCCCTGTGGATATTCTAAAGTTAGAAATTATGCGGGATGGTCACTATTACACATATTGGTGCTGTACTGCACCAAGATTTTGCCCGTTGCAACTCATTAGTCATCAAGGATAAATCCAACTATTATAAAAATCTTAATGAACAAGCTCATGATTCAAAGAAACTGGCAGGTCTTACGATATGCATTGCACTCTTCCTGAAACTGTATTTCCGTCTCATAACCCCAGAAAAATCTTGCCATCCACTTCGTGTCTTTTTTCTCAGAACAAATTTCCCAAATCAGGGGCTTTTATCCAGCACTGACTCTTTCACAATTTCTGCACCTAAAGACCTACATCAATTTGACCTCTTTAAGTCACTTTCTGGTTAAGAATTTCAAAAGGCAATAATGAAACCAAATCCTCTCTGTTGGAATCCATGGCCTGAATTTTATGTTTAAGGTATGTTTAGAAATAAATAATTTTACATATCTGAATAACAGTAATTTCAGCACAATCACTAAACATGCTGATTTGTTCTCAGTCTGAAAGTGTTATCCCTGCTAGTTTTTTAAAATGCTGTTGTAGCCCCATTGTGGAGTGAGTGATCACTTCCCAGGTGAACACCTATGTTACTTCTGATGGAATTGAGATGTCAATCAGTTGGCTTGCAAGCTTGGTCATTCCACTAAAATTGCATTGCTGGCACTTTCGAATGAAGTCCATCTTCCTCTGGCTGGAGGTGAGGCCACTGCTATTGTGCTACTAGTCCAATTGGCAGCAATACTCTTCTAATATTGTTCCAGCAAATATTTTCGTCTTAGGTTTATCCTGACCATGTACTGCAATATACTGAAAACAATTTTTTCCTAATTATAGCTTCCATGTTACAATGAATTTCTGTAAAATGTACCTTGGGGTGGCAAAGAATTGGGGGCGTGCTCACACAATTAAAATGTAATATCTTCTGTTGTCATACCATTTTGACAACTCACAGTTGTGGTAAGGCGCACAAGACAGGAAAAGTTCTAGTAATTACAGAATTAGCATTACATCTGCTTACATTTTGTATTTACTGCCGGCCTCTTACCTTGTATTAAAACTATTGTTAATCAAATATTCTATATTATTTATTTTTCTGGGTTTTTTTTCGGTGTTTAAGCTGTGGGCATCAAGTCATTATTTCTTGGATTGCCTTTGATTTCAGGGATTAAGGGTTTACATCATGTTCTATACAGAAAGGTCATGTGAAGATAGATAGTAGGAAAGATGGAGAATTTCAGTGAATAGGGTTCTGTCAGGTAAGTTCTGAACCCCAAATACTCAAAATAAATTATGTAAACGGGACAATACCTGGTACAAATACAACTTAAACTTGATAAGAGTTATGAAACATTGGAAGAAGTATTATGGTAATAGCTTGATGGCAGGTACTTCTCATTTTAAACCAGAGCAGTCAGAGAGTACACTTTCAATATTCCTTATGAGTGCAATGTTAAAACTTTTTTGTTTATAAATTCCTGGATCCAGATCACCACCAAAATCTAACCATCTGTTTGGTGTGGTAATGTTGTTGACATTTTCTGACGACATTAAAATCTGTCAATACCTTTTTGAGTTATTTTGGAAGCAGACAGACAAATGTTCGCCGCCAAAAATATAACCTCCCTGGCAGATGTAATGAACCAGAAATATGTTAAAGTTGGATGCCAGGATTTAATTCAAAGATTTAGGGTGTGAAGAGTTATTGACAATAACGAAAGTGTTGCTGATCTGGAGAAGGCTGTAATTATACATCAATGTTTACCCCATATCATTTTCAGAATGATTCTATGCATTTTGGAGAAATTTTTACTTAAATCAGCTTAGAGCCTTGTGGTGCACAAATTTGGTGTACAATGGCTAACAAACGGACAATAAGTACGATGGACCTGTGTGGTGTAGGATTCAGTTCATTTCAACTTGTGAAAACACGAATATTGCATTTCATTAGCATGGATGGCTGGTTATTTGATAGTTATTGGATTGATGTTGACTGAGTAACACAATGACCAAGTGCGCCAGTGGTGATTTTTGACGGTTAATACTTGTGAAAAGAATATTATTTTAAGTTTGTGGCAATTTCTATGTTAATATCCTATTGTCTCCAATGCCCTACAACATTGCCCCACTGCTACAACAACAACTCGCTGTTCAATATTGTCGTTGTTATTTTGCCTTTGAAGTTTGCTGTGACACTTCGCAACCATGGTTATCTCATTCTCTGATGATGTAAGTTCTTTATTAGAGTAGTCCCCAACATGTCATGTCTGTGTCTTTTTGTTCTCAGTAGATGTCATCCTTATTCTCACCTTGTCTCAACCTTTTAGCATGTGACAGAAGAGTCTTCATAGTCATCACGCGTCATTCTACCTGCAACCGAGTCATCACAAAAATATAATAGTTCGTAGGATATTCTCGCTACAATCATGCTTTGCTGGAGTTTCATCTCGGCATACTTGAAGAAAGTCACACACCATTGGATATATTTGGAATATTGTCTGCCACATAACTCCAGTTTCATGGGAGTACCTTTTTCTAGTGGGTGACCTGGGCATGGGGTGCATTTGTTGCCTCAGCAGAGTTTTCTATCTTTGTGTTTATGCATTCATTCTTGTATGCATCTTATTTGACTCAAGTACCTAATTAAAATGTTAGTGGTCTTACGACTTCGGTTTCACTGGTGTTATCAATTTAACCAAAAGGCATTGTTTATCATTAACATATATGTTTTTGTTTGACTGATGTTAACACTCTAATAACATGGACATTATGTATCATTTTCCTATATGGCTGTGTGTTTTGACTGATGGTTAGAGTTTTATAGCAAGAACATCATGTTTCATTGATTCATATGGTTCTGTTGTGTAACCAATGTAACAGACTCACAACAAGGAATTTTTATATCATTAATATATATGGTTTCACTGTTGACTGTTAAAGTCTTCTGACAAGAACATTATTTGCAATTAGAATATATTGTTTTCTGTTTTATCTGACAGCAAATATGGCATTTGATTATATTGTTCAATATCTTGTAAAGGTACACCTGTTCACAGCAAAGACATCATGTATTATTGTTCCACATGGCTTCGTAACTAGATCAAATTTCAAAGGCAACGTGTAGTTTTCACTGTGGTACACATTAACATCCGTCAAGTAATGTATATTATTGACTGAAAGTACTTCTTGAACAAAATGAAAACTTATTTGAATGACAAGGTACTTTAAGATAAACAGTTTAAATTACTAGAGCCTTAAAAAGACTATTCATCAAAAATAAATAATTTTACTTCAATCTCAACAAAATAGAGTCTAATCAAAATGTTCTTCTAAATTCCCAATTTCCATTAATCGGAGATTTGATTGTCCTGAAGCTAAATACACAAGTAAGTCTCAAATTCAACATCGACAAAGGAAAGAAATTATCCAATATGTACATCAAGAAATAATGAAAGCTACAAAGACGTTATGCAAATAATTTTCCCTAGTGTTCATTTGAATATAATCTGACTTGTGACTTCCTTGTAACATAAAAATATTACCTATAGATTCATATTTAATGTGTGTATTTCAGAAAAACTGGGCCTTTAGTGTGATCAAAGGTACAATTTACTTTCATTAGCCATAAAAGGTTTCACAATAGTAATACCGCTGTTTCAGTGTCTGGACTTATCATAAGACCTAGCAGATTTTAACTAAGGGTGCTGACAAATGTTTTGTCCTGTGTGGAAAAAATAAGTAAAAGAATCGTAAAGATCATTGGATGTAACACCAAGCCCAAACTATACTTGTGTAGTAAACTAGGAGACCACTACGACTGATAGATTCTTGGGACAAGATGAATTGGCTTGAGTTGTACATACAGAAAAGTGTAGGGGCCAAGGTGGCATAGTGGTAAGACACTGGCCTCCTACCTCTGAGGTTGGTGGTTCCAACCCCAAAACTTATGTGGGAAGTTGCTAGTTGCTTACTGATGAGCGGCAGTTTACAGTACAGAACCTTGACCAACTGTATGTGTTGGTTTCCTCTGCCCACAAGACTATCCGCCGTGATATGACCTGTACAGTGTTAAAAGTGATGTAAAACCACATATAAATAAATACAAAATAGTGTACAAGATAGGTATGTAGCAGTCAAAAAATAATAAGTTGTCACATTGTGAATATAGATCATAGCACCCTAAAAGAGTAGTCATAACCACCTTACAACACATAGAACTAAGTCATGAGTGTCATAATAGTAATGCTTACTCACAAAGTATGAAAATATATTAATATATACAAAACTCTATCTTTCTGTCTGACTGCCCTACACAACTACGTTTCATATAGCATATTATTAAATGAGGGCAAACCTGTTTGAGGACTTTTTTCCAAAGGCTGCAAGGTAAGGTTTTCTTCACAGATGCAATTTGAGGGGTTTTATTGGGGGATTTTTTTTACAGTCCCAACCTTTATGAATGAAAAGTTAAGTGATGTGACCAATAATATTCTGCTTGGGACAACATAATCAAGGTAATCCGCAGGCAGACTAGTCACAGTTGAACATGGGTATTTTAAACTCTCGGAATGCTAAACAGAAATGCCTTTCATATTCCAATGTCACGAGTAAGACATAAATAACTGCCAAAATTGGACGTTTTCGACACAGTGTGGCAGTGAATCATGCATTGAAAAGTTTTACACACAAGCTTATATGGACAAAAACACAGAAACCAACACCCCCTAGTAAATGTGTTCTAGTCAGAAAAAAAACATTTCTTGAATATCCTACACAAAAGGTGTGCCTAGAGAATATTTCAATGCATGTAGGAAATTATTGCAAAATTATGTGGTGTTTAAAAGGGTTGTTATACAATTTTGTGTTTTGTAGTAACAGTTAATTAAAAAGAATATTTAATTCATTTCTTGTTATTTATTTTACACAATCCAATTTTGTTTCTCGAGAATTTCAAAAGAGAAAGTTGGCAAACTATAAAATTAACAAGAGAACATGGGGAGGCAAATGTGTGAGAGTTGCTATGGATACGGTATCTTTCATTCTTAAGGTCACACGAGACTGGGTTTCATGCTTGTTTCATGACGAGACAAAGAACATTTAATCAATAACCAGTCTACTGGATGTTTTGCCTTTTGTTGGCTTGTACGCACTGTGCTCTCTACTGAAACCCCGAGAAGAGGATTAAATGTGTTCAAGTGTACACATGTGGGTATGGTGTTAGGAAAGGATTTCAGTGGTGATCAAATCAAGTTTTAAAGATGCTAGGCTACATTTTGTGTGTAGGTGAGTATTAAGTCTTAATTTGATGAAATTAAAATGTTATTGGTTTACACAGCCCAGGATTTAACCAAAAAAGCAAAATGTATCAAAAATCATGATCTATTATAATTTATTAATTTCTATTAGAAACTGTATCAGAAGAATTTTTTTCTTGCAAACCCAGAGTAAATTGTGTTGCATGAAAATAAATTATTATTAAGTTATTATTTAATATCATTAGAAATTTTAGTTATGAAACATTTATGATATTTATACATAAATATTTCAAGATTCCAGCAACTCACGGTGGAATATAGTGGCTAAGATACTCTCCTCCAACAAGTCAGATTGTAGGTTTCTCTATATAGGACAGTTGCTTTATATAATTCCTGACTAGTTTGCACTGGCTTCCTCCACCAATTGTGCATCATTATATAAGCTGTAACATGTGTTTAACATGATATTAAACCCCCCCAAAACTTGAATAAATTTCAGATTATTTTTACTTTGTGCAACTGATTTTCATTTCAAATTTGGGCAATATCCTGTAGTTTTAAGAACCTGCTTATAGAGATTGCGTTGCTTTTTATGCATGATTTTAGGAATATTTATAAATACACACGTTTGTTGTGCATGAGTTCTTCAAGTAATCATGAAATGTCTGAAAACAGTTCACGCCCACATAACAGAGTGATATATGTGTATATGTTATGAATAGGTTTTTTTAAATTTTATAATTAGGTGTTATTAGTTTTCATTTTCTTTTGTCATACATATGAAATAACTAATTAAAATAGTTTGTTATAATTGTTTAAGCAATTATAATTCTAGTATGACTTTATTTTACATATCCAAATGTGATATATATTTTGTATCATTTCTATTATAAAACCGCCCCATATTTAGTGACATTGTCTTTAAAATTCAGTTATGAACGAAAAAATCTAAAACTGAGTCAATTTTTAAGCTTTCCACTTTTATCCATTCAAGAATAATACTTACAGCATGCCCTGAAGACATGTCTATTTTATATATTTTTATCAATCCCCAAACCTCTGTGAAACTCGAAGAGAAAACATTATGTGGAAATAATTGTGTTACTTAAAATGTACACATTTGCATGTAATTGAGATGTAATAAGACAACCACAAGATGTACACAGTCCATTATATTAGTAAACATACGTTATTAAAAATATATGCAAATGCTTTATACCCCAGTTCCAGTGTCATGAGTTGGCCTCCAGATCGCCCAGACTTATGGCTCTGGAGTAAAACTGTGACCCTGTATGGCTTATCTATTTACTTTTACTTTTCACTTTTGTACTTGTAATTGTGCACCGTCTTCTGCAAAAAATGACCCAATGATTTTTGACTCATGAGTGTTTGCTGATTAATACACTTTGGTTTTGGTGCTACATATTATCTTTATGAATCACAACAGTTGGGAACAGGTCAAAGACATTCTTTAAGGCATAACAGTCTCAAAATAAATAAAAAGGGGAAAATAGGTATTGTAACAGAATTAGAATACTAAGGTGGTGGTGATTATAAAAGTTTCCATGCAAGATATAAAATTAAGGACTCCTCAAAACTGAAGGCATTAGCCAGATACATGTACTTTTATAACAGTTGCCATGTATACTTTCTCAAAGCAATTGTTTATACAGATAAAACCTGACTAACAAGACCCTATAATATTTCAGCCAATACCAATCTGAGACAATTACATATATGTATTTACCTTGTCGTACAAAGATGCTGGAGATAATGATTTCTCTTTTTTTCGGAATAGTTTACACGTCTATGGTTTTGCTGTGAATAGGTTTGGGTCATTTACAACCGATCATTAGAGATGGCATGTTTGATGTTCAACACATGATAACATGTCACGTAATGTTCATGTAATCTACAGTATTATAGGGCTTAATATGTAAAATAGTAAATTCCAAAGCCCAGAACAATGGCGGGGTTTAAGAAATACAACATACTTGGCCAATTTTGTCTTCTCAAACATCACCATTTGGTTAGTTTTCTATTAACTTTTACTGAGACATGTTTTTGATTGTATACACACCATTACAATCCACCAGAACATAATGTGTCAGAAGGATTTGATATTGACATCAAAGACAAAAAGTAACCAAATAAGCAGTACTTGACAATGCACACAAACCTCCCTCTCAAATAGTGCTGGAAAAAAAGAAATTAGAAAATGCTTGAGGTTTTCAATTGAGATCGAGATCAAGATTATCATTTCACATCTGGATAAAACTTTGAGGAGAACCAAGCCATGGGTAGACACCCAACCTTGTATAATAATGTAATTCCAACAGGAAGAATAGGGTTTTAGTGGTGTGTGCAGATATAACCAAAAAGAAAAACCACAATGCTAGATTAGTGATTCCAATCATTTTTGAGGAGGACTGAGTCATGGCTGGACTCCACCTTGTGTGAAAATATGACATACAAACAGATGGACGTGACTACAATATACCTTCATTTCTCTCTTCATGGAATAAAAGTGACAATGTGATTCTTGTACCAGCAAACCTCTCTGCTTCAAAATCAGGATGCTTAAGACAATAACTGGTCTGAAAGTGACAATAGCAGAATACTGCCTTGGGTAATTACTCCATGTATGTTCCATGCACTTTATTCAATGTGTAGTGTAACATAAACTGACACCAGGGAGATATAATACCACATCCCATACCATAAGTTACATCTCTGGTGAGGATGCCTGAATTTTGATGTGAGGAAAGCCTTACCAAAATTTGTCAAAATCTGTATGCTGTATTTTCTGAGAAACTTTGGTAAAAAGGAAGCACAAGAAAATAAATAATTTTCGATTGTTTTAACCTTTAGAAAGGTCAAAGGTCAAATTCATATCTGCCAACTTTTTTCCAAGCCTATAGACTATAGCTGGCAAAATTATTTGGATGCCTTATATTGGAGATATTCAACTTAGAAAATATTGTGATTTGGGCTATCTAAAAAGGGACCAGTGAGCATCCCCTATTCAAAGGTCATTCAATTATGTAGTAAAATTTAAAAAGTGAGAACAGGTTCGTAGATTATAGAGGTTATTGTATTTGAAATTTTTTCCTCGAAAAGGTCATGGAAGCTTATTTTAAATTTTTGTGAGAACCCTGAATTAAGCATTAAAACATCGTGTTTGCAAATTATCTGAAAATATCAAGAATGCTGAGAAGGGTTACATAGCACTACATACTCAACAAACTTATAACAACAGGATGAGTTTTGATTAGTTTTACTTCCTCTTTGAACAAATATATGCTACACACTACTTCTTTACTGCAAAATAGTGAATATGTATTTCCCCTATATATTGTGATCACTGTTGTTGTAATTTCCCCACCAGGGTATCATATCAGATTAATTAGATGCTATGTTACTCTTTCGTTGATGTTATATAAAGTGTAAATATAAAGCTAATATGCTTAATTTGCTAGCTTTTTGTATTGTAACCTTTAGTTGATTCTTTGCATTTTGTTCTCAGAAATGACATGTTCCACTTTTTTATTGTAACTTTTTTTTGTAACATAGTTTTAACATCCATCCAAGTTTAACTAATTTCTCCTCATTTGGCATATCCCTATCAATCAGAGGCCATCTATAAGAAAAGAATCTTCTTCCTGAGAAGTGAGCTCTTAACATAAAGTAGTGGAAAATTAGTTGCCGCAGTAAAAAACTCATATGCACATATGCAAAATCATCTGTGCATGCTCACTGTACCAAAATCAGGGGCAGAAAATTTAAAACTTTGGTGGTAGAAAACTTAAAACTTTGGTGGTAGAAAACTTAAAACTTTGGTGGAACTAGCAAGGTAAAGGATGGTTTGCCACTGACTCGCAAGATCGTCTACGGATGTCAGAAGACGATCCAAGGATAGGGACATTTCACCAAACATGGGTTACTGCGGGCAATACTGCCTGCAGTGTGAATGGGGTATAAGTAATTTAACTTGCACTAAAATCATAGAACAAGCCATACCAAGAAAAAATGGCCATCAACACACATAATTATAAGCGACGTCAAGTGACAAAGCATTTAAAAAAACACACACAAAGATATATTTAAGGAAATATATTCAGAAAATCTACATACCACTTTGACCTTGGTATGCCCCAAAGAATGGTTAAATGTAACATGACTTCTCCCATGTAACATTGATGACAAGGAAAACTAGTCTCGGCTTCCAATAGACATTATGAATCTCCTTGATCTGTTTTGGCACACCAATATACACCATTGTATCATTCCTAGTCCTTTTGTCAGTGCCTCTAACTGCCTCCCTGGTCCTAACCAAAACATGTTACCATCATGATATATAATAACTGAAAGATTTAGGACCATAGGTCTGAATGGTGGGGCTTTGAGTTGATTTGTGTGCAACTAGAAAGGCTGGAAACTGGAAAGTGGCGAGTCAGAGAAAGGCCTATATTCTACTGCCTCAAATACCTATATTTTCTATTTGCTGGATTTTTGCAGATTTTTTTAAAACCTGGAATTCCATGCATTTGTGTGTTTGTAAATTTTGGATGAAATTTTGAGCACCAAAGAGAGAAAACATGTCGCCATTAATGGACCTAACAATGGCCAAAGAATTGATGCCATTTCATCACAGAAATTCAAAAAAATGAGGGCACTCTATTTAATTGAACTCCTACCAATGGCCAAGGATTAGTGATATTTTATCAAAATAATTCATAAACATGAGGGAATTTCGATATATCAAAACATTTTAGATGTCACGGAAATATCAAGCATATTTATAATTTTTTTACTGGACAAATCTATAAATAAATTAAATATTATGCGCGAATTCATGTCAGATGACAAATACGTCATAATCCCTTATGAAATATTTGAACTTAGGTTATGTTGTCAACACAGATATAACCATTCACAATACATTCAAAGTATCATAACCATTCTGAGAAAATCTGTTCACAATTCATGTATCCGGTTCAAACCTTGATCTCAGGGCCAAAGTTAACCATCTATATATATGCTTATTTCAAATTCAGGTCATAATAGGATATTTGGATTTAAAACAGATTTGAATTAGACTTAATCCAGAACCCCATAACACTGTTGTGGTCGTTTTCCCCACAGTTCCATATATTGACCAGGTTACAACAAAAACATTTTCATTTCACCAGAAATGTGTGCCAGGGCCTGGTTTTAACCATGACTTGCTATTTCACAAAAATGTCAAAACCCCTGGGCTGACTTTTTTCAAGGATGTTTTATAACTTAGGAAACTGAACCTTAGTAAAATTCACCGGGATTTGCCCACTTCATGTTAACCTAGTAAATATTATTAGAATGCACTGAAAGCTCTTCCCTGTGTATTTTTTTCAAGTGAACAGTGTCTGTATGCACTAATTTGTGTAAAAAGATTTCTGCTTTTTATAAACCATGCATAATAAACACTGGGCTCCGTTTGAAATGGGTCAGGGCTGCATCAAAATTTGTTACACATCATTACCATAAAATTTATAATTTAAAGCTCAATTTAGCATGTAGAAGATCAATAACGCATTTACAGGATTTATGGAAGTAAAATATGAAGGTTTTAAAAGCTCAGTAAAATAATAAAATTGAGGCATCTTATTGGATTTGTGTAAATGAGGTATTAGTTGTAGTAAGAAGCGTGTTGATTAGCCACTTTGTCACACTTAGGTACCTATTCTCTTTTATAAACCGTAATTTCTATTTTCCAAACAAACTCTTCCTGTTTCAAATTATTTTGACTCCCTGCTTTATGCTTGTAAAAGTCCAACGGGTTTCACTTCTTGAGGCAGATGATCCAATGTAATGAGATATAACTCATATTTAAACCGAATTGAATGAGGAAAAATATCAGAATCTGCAAAAAATATCAAATCTATGTCAAATTGTATCGTTTCTGGTATGTGTGTACAAGTATGTCAAATTACTTTCGGTGCTAAAAGAATTTCTCAATAAAAAGTTTTCTTTTGTGAGTAGGACCCTATCTAGATTTTGTATCTGCACAAAACCATTTGCATTTAGAATTAATACTGGGATCGGTTTAATATATGCAAAGGGTTTTGTGGCCGTTGTGGCATTGGGAATATTACCTGGGTCAGTCTGAGATTCATAAAAAAATGTTTTAAAAATGCAGATTTGTCAATGGCTTAAAGTAATCAAAAAGGGATTTGCAGTTCAGATCCTCTGTGAAAACCCCTTTACAGAAATCAAATGTACTAGTATTTTATGAACATGCAAAACTAGTAATCAATCAATCGGGAGAAGGAAATAATTATCATAAGCCCCAGGTTAAACAATCTTAAGCTTAGCTAAAAGTAGCAATATTATGTCTATGGTTTACAAACATTGATATATTATCTTATTTTTAAAGATTTTTTTTCAGTCAGAAATCAGTCATGTAACTTAAATTTACAAATAATTGGTTTTCAGAAATACTTTGAAGCAAAATTATTTTGAATTATACAGTCAACTGGGAAATGCTTCAGTATTTCAGTTTATTATTCCTGTTATATTTTAGAAGACTTTTTATTTTCACAAGGGGGGTGGGGGGTGGAGTAAGATTACCTGTAATGTTATGTTCACTGGTTCAGAACTACACGGAAATATGTGTTTTATGGCCCATCTCCATTGGCTTCATTAACGTTTATTGATAATTTTCTTTGTCGATTTTGAAACTACTATAACTTTCCTGCGGCCAGTTAGACCAGCTTATTTTATTCCTAGAGGGTATTTTTGTCAATATGATGGGGACCAATTTGGCAAATGGTTCCCTGTCATTATTCTCATCATTAAGGCAAGCATTAGCATTTAATTGTAGACTTAAATCACCAGTTTAAACTTTTACATATATACGCAAGAAACTACTATTTACTTCCCCGTGTTTACATATATTCCTTGGTTATTTGAGGGTTTTGGAGACACATCATGTGGCCACTGGTGGAACCCATTTTGTTATGGATTTGAAAGGGCCTAGTCTAGATAAATCACAGTTTAATCTTCGTCCTTCATGCGATCAATTATCTTGTTGTATTATATGTTACATACTGACACATATTCTGAGGCTTGGATATATGTGCTTTCTATATTCCAGTATTCCTCCTGCTTCACCCTGGGTGCTGTCAGTTAATCCCTGGAAGTTTTAGTGGCAATCCAGGAACTGGTTCAACGCCGGTCATAGAGGGAACTTCAGTAGCATATGATTGTGAAATCTCAGAAGAGGTGGCGCTTATAGAAGTGAGCTACTTATAGAGGCTACTGATTGAGAAATGGCCATTGTTTATCCCCATTTATTTCATTTTCTTTCCTTACATGTAAAATAAATTTTTCAAAAGTACAGTATTTTCTTATTAAACTTAATTTTGATCATTAACTACCGAGGTAAAAGAAGCATGGACGGGAGGATTTTCTGAGAGGTATTCGGATCTGTAATGCTGAGTCCTTTTAAATGTATTTATACATAAACAACTATAACTAACAACATTGAACTGTGATGCAATAAACCCTGAAATGTATAAATCCTGTATAAATATCACAATTTCATTTATAATACAGATATATGTGAAGATTGCTGGTGACAAGTCATCTCTGGCCCGTGCCGCCAATGCCAACAGTCTGAGTGTGAAGTTTAACATCAATAGAACACTACACCATGCCAGGTTCAGCTGTAAGGCGTTTTGGGCCAATAATAGCGAAGCCTTCAAATCAGGAGAGAAGTGGTACAATGTTCTGTGTATGTTTCCATTGTGAACACAGTAGAAGTTCTACATAAATTCCGACAGTTAAAACAGCCAATCAACTTGTCTGTGATTGGACACAGACGCAAACTCTATTTTATGTCAAATCTGGGTGCTTGCGAAATACCCAGCCAAGCTGTATATTGGGAAGGAGTTGCTTACACTACTTATGTAACTGATCTAACGTCATTCTTGACTGAATATTGTACATACAATAAAATGACCAGAAATCAAACAAAATTGTCTGTCGGGATTTATGTAAAATGTCTACCTGTTTCTACCATGACGAATATCCCCCTTCTTGTTGCTTCTTATTAAGAGTAACTCTGTCTTCTCAAACGTGGGGACAGGTTTTAAAAAACAGGTAGTAACAGCTACTTAAGATTTTATAAGATTTTCATAAATGTAGAAATGTTCCATAACAGTCCGTCATCTAATGAGACCCTTTCATGAATGTTTCAGTTGCTGTGACAGAGATCACTTTAACCACTTCAGTGAGTGGCACTGAGCATGTTTTTGAAGAGGACCAAACTATTATACTCACCTGTACTTGCAATGAAGGTCATCCTACCCCGGAAATCCTCTGGACAAGAGATGGTGACGCACTGAATCCAGATTTTGAAGTACCAGAAGAAAGAGTGGAGAAGGGGGAGTTTGATTATGAAAGGGTGTCTAGTTCACTGACTCTCACAACACAAGCGTTCATGAATCAGGCTCTGTATGTGTGTAGAGTGAAAGATAAAGAAGCATTACAGCAGGATTATACACTGCAAGTGTTGTGTAAGTACATTGAAGTATGGTTTGCCAATAATAATAATAATAATTTTAGCTAGTTTGAAATACTTTGTTCATGTTACATTCGCATGTTTATGACATCTTGTGGACAATTGTGGAAATTTGTAATTATTCAAGCAACATCAATTGTAATAATGTGATTGATTGATTGATTGATTGATTGATTGATTGATTGATTGATTGATTGATTGATTGATTGATTGATTGATTGATGTCCCAACTGCAATAATTTTAAGGCAGAAGACAAGTTCCTATCTCATCGTGAGATGAAAACAAACTTCATTTCAACAAGAGTAAACACTGTCACAGAATGATAAATGTATCAAGCCATTTGGTCTTGACAAACTGTCTTAAAAGGGAACATCAACCTTTGTAAAATTTCTGTAATTTTTCTTATAAGTTGAACAATTATAACATTTATACACATTTATTAACAGTTCTGCCAGATGCCAGTGAGCTGGGGATATACCCTGAAGATTCTGTGAGAGAAGATAAATTGTTGTCTCTCACTTGCACTGTATCCTCCAGCAATCCTGTAACCAGTATTGAATGGTACTTTGGCAGTAAACTGATCTCTGAATCAACTTCTGACACAGAATTGAGTACATCTATAACAGAAACTGGGAAGTACCATGCCACAGGATTACAAAGTACTCTACAGGTGAAAGTCACCAAAGAAAGAGCAGGGACATTGGTTGAATGTGCAGTTATTTACCAAGGGAAACAAATAACAAGCCTGGCCAAATCACATACACTTGAAATTAGAGGCAAGTCAAAACCCAAGATTTTATTTTGCAAATCTTCACATGAAAACATCTAGATTATTTCCATCGTGTTATTTGTCAATCCGAGTCTATAGAATTTATTTGTTTTGTCACTATTCACACTTAAAATGAGACCGTTAGTACATATTAAAACTATGGTATAGCAGTTTGTCAGAATGGTATAGCAGTTTGTCAGGATTCTGAAGTGCAAACCATCAGATTTTGGCAAACATCAGTCCACTTTATCGATTTTAACAGGTGAAAGTAGCTTAAGAGAGTCCAGTATATCAGATTTGAGATGACTGTTTCAAAGGACTAGCATACTTATACCGTGTCCTCTGGACCGAGTAAATATAACAACACCCCTGTAGATTCTGTACTGTTTCTTAAGCACTGTTCAGTTAATTACCATTCTAATATGTTT
This sequence comes from Sabellastarte sp. h YS-2021, assembly GCA_964017235.1. Classification (NCBI taxonomy): domain Eukaryota; kingdom Metazoa; phylum Annelida; class Polychaeta; order Sabellida; family Sabellidae; genus Sabellastarte; species Sabellastarte sp. h YS-2021. The sequence continues at coordinate 85,602,131 of OZ024932.1, forward strand.
ATTGAAAATACAGCAGAAGAAACTAATTCACTTATTAAGTCATTTGACAGTATTAACTTGTGGACTATTAACAATGTACTATTCCATCACCTCTCACCATTCTCTCAGAAGTACAACAAATCTACTTGTTTACTGTTTTCAGAAGTGTCAGATGTATACATATACGCTGGTGCTGCAGCTGGTGGCACAATGACATTAGCACTCATCATCACTGTCATCATTGTGGTATGCCACAAAAACAAAAGGACAACAAAAAAGCAAAAGGCAAATGTAGGTATAATGCACAATAGTAGGTATGCAAAGTTCATACTTTTAGATTCTGATTTTATTGATGGAAACAAAATGTATACCATGACTTAACATTATAGACATAAAGATGCATTTAAACTACGACTAAAACATGTCACTTACAATTATTCAGAAGTCTTCTACAAGAGCTTGGTCTCTATACACTGCAAGCAACATAACACAAACATGGAATGAGCACCTTGTTTATAAATCAAAGAAATTTGCTCGTGATGCCCTTGGTGTTACATCTAACTCTGTATGACACCTCACAGTACTCATAAATCTAAAGTAGCCTTGGTCAGTATATATGCAATCTTTAAGAAAGTAATTAGTTTTAAGCTAACACAAGGTAGTAAAAATCAGCGTGTATTCCCATATGAGATCTTTTATGGCTGATATGAAATAACAATAATATCAGGATTAGGCAACTGAATAGTCCATACTGACTTCACCCCTTAGTCACTTGTTTCTTCCATAGCTTATTTGGAGTGAAGTGTTTCTAAACAATGTCTTAATGTTGACAAGATTATGAATGTTTAATTACAAATGTACAAGGAAACCGAGGCCTGTTTGTCATTTTACTATCAAAAAGTGGAAGGATAAACAGGATAAACATATTCCAATGACAGATATTGGAATTTATCCTTGTTCATTCCATAATGATTTTTCTTATATCTCAGCACAATGGAGGCCCAGAAGACCGTTATGAGTACATTATTGATGCATTCAGTGTGGATGGTGATAAGAGTAAAAACAAGCCTACTCCACAGAACATGGAGATGAAAGGTCAGGCAACACAGGCCACACAAAACCACTACATCAAGGAGGTAACAAGTTTGTTTAGTTTCCAAACCACAAACCAGACTCTTACATCCGTGGAGTGTCTGTATAAAACTTTTATAGCACTTGTTATTCAGTAAAAAGAGTCTTTAAATCAAAAACAAGAATAAATTTCAGCTACAATCCCTGGGATACCAAAAGGTCAGCCCCAAGGAAGAGGCAGAATAAGTGAAAAGGCTTTGGTGGATATGCTTTAAGAAACAGGTAATACTTGGGTTTCTTTCATTCCCTTCATTCTACACAAAAAATATCACTATCATCTTGACATGGTCTTGCATTGTAAAAACTGCTATAAATGGGAGAGACATATGTTAAAATACTTTGAAGTACTGGTTTGAAGAAACTGGCACACAAGTTTGGCAGTTCCTAACACTGAGCATTGCTCATTAGACAAGAAGTGCCATTTCCTGAGCACATGGTGTAGGTCTGGTATATCCATATTTGATGTATCTCTGGCAGCACTCTTTTTAATGTATTTCAGTTTGCGTAAATCAAATTGTTTACCATCTCGTAACAATTTGAAGTAGAAACATTTCGATGCCTATTTCAGAGTAGTTCCAGCCTGTCATATGAAAACAAAGGCAAGAGTCTTTCCTCACTGGAACAGCTTCAGCTTACCACTATGGTGTCTGAGGGGTTTTACGCCACGGTAAAAGCAGGGTATCCAAAAGAAGGCAGTGGCATCTACAGCCAGCAATATGTGGCAGCCAAAATACTCAAAGGTTAGATCATTATCAATGTGACAACATCAAGATAGTTGTCTGTCCACAAGCAAAATTTTAATAAAATATTTATTTACGAAACAGCCCATTGAAAATATTATTTAGGTATAACAGTGATCTTACAAATGAACTAATTTAAAAGCTCTGATCAAAACATGAAAATGATGTGGTCAATCTGTCAGTACCGTGAGTGCTACATTTGGGTCAAAGGTCAAAGTTGTGGTTTTACGTCCCGTTCAACAGCAGGGTCATATTGGGACAGGTCCTCAGAATTGCCACTTGTGGGACTCGAACCCACAGAGGTGACAGCCTATGATTAGATGCCAAACTTGCTAACAACTAGGCCACTGAGGACCTTGCTACATTTGGGATACCCATACACATAAAAGCATATAGTGTTGGAACAGAGAACATGCACAATGCCCATTTGCCTTGCCTTAGAATTTGCTTATACCGAGAATAAGTTTAATTAAAAGTCTTAGATTAGATTAGAATAGATTAGAAGTTTATCTTTATGACCATCTTGATGAACATACAAAGTAGTAAAAGTTAGAAATGACAGATGGGTCTCCATATTTGTCTTAGAGATATCCATGCATTGAAATTCGGCAAGCTACGTAGACTATTTCTTAGTTGTTTTTGAGGAACTTATGTTCGTCCCTTGATTATCTGCCTTTACCACCATTACACGTTTCTGATAAGGTGTCCAATGTTCATACATTTAAAAAATTATCTTAATAGTCTCTCCTCGTGTCACATCATCTACTGCAGTGGATGAACTGCTAACTTTTGGATTTGTATTAATATTTGTCCTGGATATCTGAAATATTTTACACTATTGTGTCACAAATAAGATATAATTTTTTTTGCTGTGTTTGTACTTGTGAGAATAACTTTTATACACATTCCTGATATTTTATTGATCCAACACCACTGTGGTGTCAACATGGGACCTTTGTTAACCTGTCACCACAAACATAGTAGTATTGAACAATAACAAAGGAAATATTGGTATGAAGAGATTGCAGACCGTTTAACTTGAGAAAAAAACACACGAAACAGACACTCATAGTCATCCACAACGTCCTGGTACGTTATATTATCGAAAATCTATTCCATTAAACCACGAGTTTAAATTGTGCTGTCTCTCAGAGAAACCAACATAGTCAAATTGGGTCATTAACTGATACCTGACAGACATGGCACTGGTGAATACGCTGCCAACTGATAGTCCACAGACAAGGTCAACAAGCGGTACTGTGAAAAAAAATAACAGAAGTTGTTCACATATACAAATATATACGCATTCATCCATAATAGTGCTTTCTTGCAGAATTTTGTCAACCATCTTGACTTCCCTGACAATCTCATGTCATATTTATATGGGAGATTATGTACTGAACAACATGATGTCCCCCTTTAACTGCTCAAATATCTATGTGTGTATGTCGTGCAGGTAATTCCAAGCCATACATGAAGGAAGTTTTCCTGTCACAACTTCAGGCTATGCAAGGATTGAAGAGCCATGAAAATGTTCTGGAGCTCCTTGCATTTGTTAACAGTAAAAGTAAGTGAAGTATTCTGCAAAATACTTGTGTAACCTACAGGTTTTGTACTTGTACATTGACCTTAATTTTATTCATATCCTGTTGTTTAATTTAGACATAAAATGCCGAGAGCATTTGACTCGAATGTGACAAAAGAAAATCTTACAAAGCAAAGTCATTTTATATAGAAATTACGCAGTTTATCTGGTGTCTGACAGAACCTTTTATGCCACCATACAAGCAAGTGTAGCTATAGACTAAGCCAACCGAGTTTAGGTACATTCTTTAAACCTGGGAAAAAAACTTATTTTGTAAATCTAGGAATTTTTTCCAACCATCCCAATAAGTGAAAAAATGCAATTTCACATTTGCTGCAATGAAAATGCATAAAAGCAACAGCCATCTTTTGCGAAGTAATTCTATCAATGTGTTTCCTCCCAATACCCTGTATAGGCATGTCATAACAATATTAGTTTAATACTGATAAAAAACCTTTCAGAACACCTGGCTATTGTCAGCAAATATTATGAGGATGGTAATGTCCAAGCATTCCTCAGATCGAGGGACTCCAACTGCAACATCTCTTCCAGGGACCTAATAGGAATGGCTCTGGATGTAGCCAATGCCATGAAGTTTTTGTCCAGTCACCAGGTCAGAAATACACCTTTATTGTGCTCTCTGCGCAGATGTTGTCAAAAGTAGTTATTTCAAAGTTAGATTAAAGTAAAGCTCCATCCACATTGATCTAATACACTCAGATACTAGAGCAGGGGCCGATTTCACTAAAGGACTTAAACTAAGTCCCTTTTTTGGCTAAGTCTTGGACTTAAATCTAAGACTTTGGTCTTAGCTAGAAAAATGGATTTCACAAAGGTGACTTAGCTAAGTCCAGGCTTATCATATAACCACAGTGGTTTTCTGTGTCATGTGACCTTTTGTATCTATTCAAAATATAATATTGATGCCACATATTCTTCATTTAATGTATTTTATCTAAGGATAAGTGCTGTTTGAAATTGAAAATCTTGTTAGCACATATAAACTTCCCAAGCACTACTTTAGTGAGGTGTTCTGCATAATTATACTTTATTTACAGCCATTTCAAATTTTGAAGTGGAGAAAAGTTTATGGCGGCCATATTTAAGTCCTCTTTACAAAATTTAAGCCCACTACCTCCCAGACTTAAAAGTTAAGTCCACTGACTTAGCAATTTCATGGACTTAGCTGCTTTGTGAAATCCGCTAAGTCTAAGACCACAGACTTAGCAGTTTTTTGACAAAATTTAAGACCAAAGTCTTAGATTTAAGCCTAAATCTGGACTTAAGTCCCTTTGTGAAATCGGCCCCAGATCTTCAATCTGAAAATAAATATGGTAGAAAGATTATCAAAACTTGGTCATTGAAAATTGAAATATGTGGTGTGCGCCCTTGGAGTTTGTTCTGCCACCTCGGAAAACCTGTAACTGCGACATGTACCGCCTGTCATGTTATTGAACCATTAGTTATCAGGTTGGACCAGACCTTTGTTGAAGCACACAGACATGAAAGTGGAAGGGAATTCACTAATACAAAGTGGCTTAAACGTCAGTAGGCGATAATTACAATACAATTTTAAAGAAACTTAATTTTACATCGATCTTTCCTGTGGCCGAATAAAGTATTAAGAGTATTCCCTATTCCCTCTAACTATAATTGGCAGCTCTTCCTAGTTTCTCTACTGTGCTGAGGTCATTTTTATTATCATTATTACTTTTACAGCCCCCATTTTTACACCACCAACTGTCTGGCAGCCATGTTTTAGTGGGTCCTCGGATGTTGTGTAAAGTCACTGGATTCGCTTCAGAAGAAACTGTACATCAACGGGAGAACATACAGAGTAAACACAAGGTAAGAATGAAGGTTTTATACTTAACAAACATTTATAATCATGAGGCTTTGTAATTACCTTTTTGAATAACTAGAACTGTCGCATCTCAAAATTGCTGTCATGGCCGGTTGAAGGCACACATCATTTCTTCTGTAGTTATAATCTGTTCTTGGTGGACCTTTGGTGACAACCTCCTTTTGTGATTTATGGTAAGATACTGACTTCATTGTTGACCGATTGGAACTTGTTATTTTTTTAAATGCCCTGAATAAGTTAAAAAAAATAATAAAATGAAACTGATGTTTATGAATGCATACTTTTGGGGTAAGTTTTGAAAAGTGTTCTATCTTTTTTATTCAGTTAGATGTAGACATCCGCTGGAAAGCCCCAGAGCTACTAAGACACACTTCTGCTCACACTGTGCAGTCTGATGTGTGGTCTTTTGGTGTACTTCTTTATGAAATCACAACATTTGGTCAGTTTCAAGGCTTTCAGTGCCTCTGTAATTAAACTGTTACATATAATAATGTTCCATACTTCAAGTAATTATTTGTAAGTGACGATCTTGAACGTGCAATTATTTTCACCACCCGGTAAAATGCAAAGTGTTTCTTAAAATATAGAGAATTGACAACATCTGCTGCTATTGTTCAAATAAATTACATAATTTAACAAAGGCAAGGAATTATGTATGAGTTTTCTTTCCTGTTACTAAAATCTGTACTTAAAATTAAAACTAGGTAATGTTTGAAAATGTGACCACTTGAAAAATTCTTCTATTCAAATTAAATTAGCTGTACACACATCCCCTACTGCATCCTACAGGTTCAGTACCATATCCTGGACTTTCGCCTGATGCAGTAAAGGCATTTGTGTTATCTGGAGAATGCATGGCCAGACCAGGCTTTGTGTCCACACACGTGTGAGTAACTTTTAAAAAGAAATCTTCCCAATAAGAAATGTAAATGTATACTTTATACCCAAGGATACAGAATTGTTGATATTCTTCATAGTTTTGTTCATTCTGGGGTCACAAACAAACCTGAAGATGTCAATTTCCACCTTACAATTTTGGTCACCAGTTATACAAACAGGTATAACTGCAGTGTGTATATGGAATAAAGTGGGATTTGTCTTCTTGGGCCCTTGAAGTCAGAGTTCTGGTTTCATGTTACTTTCAACAATTGGCACAATATCAGGACATACTGTCACTTTGGTGTAGTGAAACGAGTGCATAATGCCAAAGTTATAAGCCACATAGCCGGTATTTACAAGTTGTTCAAACCATTGACATAAAGTTTTAAATGACATTACAATAATTATACATTTGCTTCATACTTTTAGCTTTCATTTCAAGTTTTATAAAATATAGATAGTTAGAGATCTACACCATTCCACTTCAGTAAAATGTGACTGAAGAAAACATATTTGAACAGGAAAATTAACAAGTGGTTGACTCTGGATGTTCATTCCATTTTATAAATGAAGCTTAAAACTAATCTCATCAATAGTGCTTTCTCCATTATCTTTTATCCCATGATATTCCTTGTATAATGACCTCTGCCTGACATTTTTTCAAACATTTAAATAAAAACCACCGCAGGCTGAATACGCTATCCATTGTGAGTTGAATGTATTCTGCTTTAATACGAATCCAGACTTCTTAAACTTATTGCAACAGGCTGATATTTCTAAAACACAGACGTGTTGCACCACAAATGACTAGTTTAATTTCAACAAGTTAAATATTTTTCACTTGTATAAAGCTTGTGAGGCCAACACAGAACAGTGTGACCTGGGTAAAAGACTAGATTGAAAACATTTCATTTCAGCTATGACGTCATGATGAAGTGCTGGTCCTGGCAGCTGTTTGACCGACCTAGTTTTGCTTTCCTTGTGACTCAGTTGGAAAGACTCCAGAATGATCCCTACCAACATATAGACGTCCCCCAGATATTCAGACCTCATGTCAGCGAGCACATGCATGCGCAAAAGAGATGGAATTGTGATAATGTTGCCATGCAATACTAAAAGTTACACTAGACCATTCCACGGTGTCAATCAAAATACCGCAACACGGCAAATATCCTGTCTACAAGTCGTTTACTACAACGGCGACAACCAATCAAATAACAGCATTCCTTAGGTCAAGGACAGGCGACATTTTGAAACAGAAAAATGTGTCATTTTTTTGGTTTAATATTTGTACATATCATTGTCTTGAGATTAGAACATAACAAATAGACAAGGTATTATTGAGTAACAACTGAATAATCAATCCTCCCTGCTTTAAAATATTAGGTTTCAATGCTAAAGTGTAAAATACGGCAAGATTTTTTATCATAATATTTGAATTTCGCAACATGTCCCACCATTTACAGCAATAATTAACTCTACTTAATGTCTTTTTTCTCAATTTTTACATTTCATTTCCCACCATTTTTGCTGTTTGTTAAAGTACTGAAATATTGCAAGTGGGCCAGGCCTATGGAACGGTCTCTTGTGTTGCATAGATAATATGCAGTCCTGAAGGCAAAATAATTCAGAATCTCCTTGTTATAGTATTGGAAACAAAACATTTTGTTGAACGATCTATTATTGTTACCTTGTAAACGTAAAGCAATGTATCTATTAAGGCTGGTCTTTGCATTAGACAGTGCTTGATCGTTTATTGTATTGCATCTTGCGTAAGTATTACACAATGGAAAATGTATATTATGTACAAGCAGTTTATTTGTTGTGTATACACTATATCTTTTAATAACTGGGGTCGATTTCACAAAGGGACTTAAGTCCAGATTTAGACTTAAATTTAAGACTTTGGTCTTAAATTTTGTAAAAAGAAAGTCTGTGGTCTTAGTCGATTTCACAAAGCAGCCAAGTCCATGGAATTGCTAAGTCAGTGGACTTAACTTTAAGTCTGGGAGGTAGTGGGCTTAAATTTTGTAAAGAGGACTTAAATAAACTTTTCTCCACTTTAAAATTTGAAATGGCTGTAAATAAAGTATAATTACACAGAACACCTCACTAAAGTAGTCTTTGGGAAGTTTATATGTGGCAACAAGGTTTTCCATTTCAGAACAGCCCTTATCCTTAGATAAAATACATCAAATGAAGGATATATGGCACCAAAATTATATTTTGAACAGATATAAAAGGTCACATGACACAGAAAACCACTGTGGTTATTTGATAAGCTTGGACTTAGCTAAGTCACCTTTGTGAAATCCATTGTAAGCCCCAGACCTAACTAAGAACAAAGTCTTAGATTTAAGTCCCTGACTTAGTCAATAAAGTGACTTAGTTTAAGTCCTTTAGTGAAATCGGCCCCAGGTATTTGCTGAACCTGTTTCAAAAGGTAATGTAGTAAACATTTGCTAAACTTTATCTTTAAAATATAAATGTATTAACCTTTTTTCCAGTGCAGTATTTATTAAACAAAAATCAAATTGTACATTGTACTCCAGGGGTACTACAGTTACTATATATTCCAGAATTATTTCTTTTTTCTGAAAACATTTCGTTTTGGTTGTACAATTTTCCTAATCTTTACACTAGTAAGGCTTTATTAGTAGTTATATATGTATGATGCATTGTTTATGCTTTATCTTTTGAACTAATGCTACATCCAATAAAATGTGTTATCCACCAAGTGCCATATGTGATGCAAATGCCAGACAATAAAAGCCAATTCATATTTTTTTCATTCCTTTTCACCCCTTCGAATGTATTTTATCCGTTTTATACAAATATTTACATAACTATGTAACCTACAATTAGGTTGAAAACAATTTTAACATTGTATTTCGAGGGGGCTCCTGTTCATTTTGATATGTTAAAATCCACGCAGAAACGAAGAAAAATAGCAATTTAAAATTAAACTACTGTCTACAGTAATTGTGCAAAGACAGACAGACAACCAAATGCATCAAATTACATAATCTCCTTAGTGGAGGAAAATAGCTATTACATAAATGTCTCTCAAGTAAATCACACATATCTGAATACACTTTTAATATCCAATTGTTCAAATAAGAGCACCTGACTAGAACCTGTCATTTAGACACAATATTATCTATAGATGAAGTAAGCAAGCTAATGTTGGTGTTCCACTGAGGTCGATCTGCCGGTAACTAAGCATTTTTCTAGGGTCGGGAGCAATGTTTACATAGTCGGTTAGGGTCGGTTGTACTTTCCAGGCTTGTCATGATGGGTCGGCAAAAAATCAAACATGATTGATATTTCCCTGACTCTCCCAGACTCTTCTTACAGACCATGGCTCTGCCCACCTGGTAACCGACTTGTCCTAGTCACTTCCCGTCTTGTCTCATCACTTCCTGGCTTGTCTCTATCACTTCCAGGCTTGTCTTTTTCACTTCAGGCTTGTCCTTATATGAAGCCGGCTTGTCTTTTGCAAATTAAGTACTTCTCATTTGCAGTCCATTTCCAGCATAATGTGAGGTGAAAATATGACAAAAAATTATGTTATGAATGACAAAAAAAATAATGCAAGTGATCATAATTTTGAAGTTAAAAGAGAGAAAAGGTCCACGTGTAAACTGTAAATAATTGTGAAACCTGAACAAGAGTTTTATTTGGTGACATACTAATCAAATTTTCAGCCTATTTCACCAGAGCAATTTAAAAAGAACAGTCAACAAACTATTTCGATCCCATTCCATATTTTTTCTAACTGTAAAACCCAAAAGCAATTTCTGAGAAAAAGAGGATCAAGTGGCTACCAATCAACAAAACTAAAACTAGGTCACTAGTAAATATTTGGATCCCATCACGTGACCAGAACTACAGCATGTTTACACCTTTACGAGAATAGGGTATCCCCGAAAGTCCTTGAAATTGGAGTACATTCAGCCTTGACCTAGTTTCAGATTTGTTTATTGGTCTACAGTTGATCCTCTTTTTTCCCAAAAATTCATCAAATACTGTAATGGAAATACCGACTGCAAGTCTGGTTGTGGTGATTCTGTATATTTTTCCAGTCCTGTCTGTCCGTACGGCTTGTCGGGACTTGATACGGCTTGTCTGTTAGGGGTTTAAGGCTTGTCCTGTTAGTTTTAAGACTAGTCCTGTAAAAACATCTTGACCCCAAAGCAGGTCGGCTTCTACATCCAGACAAGCCTGGATGTATCACATCCTGTCGATGAGGTGAAACCGACCCAGATTTTTCCCACCCTTTTTTGTGGATTTTTGTCCCCGACTCCCGACTTTTGCAGCCGACCCTAGAGTCGTAGGGTCGGCTGTAGGGTCGGCTCCAGTAGAACAGGGGTGTAAGCTAAGCAATTTGGCAGACCACTCTCCTTAATCATTAAATGTGTTTTGTTACATCAGGGATTGTTTCCTTGTATGTTGGTTTACTTGTACATGATTTGATTTGTACAATATTTGATTGTATGGAAATTAAGCCATATTCTGTACCGTTTTGTGCTTTGCATCATTGACAGGCAATACAATCAGTAATCAATATTTTCCAACAAGTTGTTATCAGTTTGCACTGGAACCTGTCTTGAGGAACAAACATTGACATCATCAGATTCTTGAATTTTTGTTTTACCATTTGATCTATTTCAGTCATGACTGAAGGAAACATGGGTCTACTGATTTTTTTCTACTACATTTCTACATTTGTTTTATAGGGTTAGGTACGACATGTGTATCAGCTCGCCTAACCCTGTCTGTAACCAATCCAAGACTTAACCTAGTCCCATGCAATATAAGACCACTGCATTACTGGTTTTGCCGCTTACAGAAAAATTTTGGCATAATCGAGGAGAGAGATAAAATATCTAACCATTGGTCTTCTGACGGATTTTTACTCTTTTTCTGACCAAAAAGGGTTATCAATTGCATGTACTGTAAGTAGGCTGCCAGTTCCCCAGGTTCTAGAACACAGCACTGAAGAAACAGTGACTAAGGGACACATTAATAATCTCTTTTTTAACAATTTGCTACAACAAGTATACTAGCAAATGGGATTACCTTAAAATTGCATTAACCTATGAGAGCAGGGCTCAGATAACACTCAAACCTTTATGGTGACTAAAGGTGAGGCCCTCAACATATTTATAACATCAATGGGCCAGCCACATGTTACACTACAAGAAACAAAAAATATTATTGATATTACTATTTATGCTCATAATATTAAAAAATAGTCTGTGGAGGTGAGGAAAAAATACGCCTGTAGAAGTAGTATGACTAGCTTAGGTTACTAAACAGACTTATAACTACAAGAAGGGAAAAACAAGTCCCACAGGTTACATAGGACATGAATATAGAAATGTTAGGCACATTGAAACGAGAAACCATACAAATTACATGGACAACACTAGTTTGCACACTTCTGAGATAAATTAATAGCTCACAGGCATGTGCCCACTATATATGATGCAGTAGTACGAGCCACTAGCATGAAAGGTTACATAGAATGATTAACAAAAGTTAGAGACAACATATTAACATGGTAAAGTTAGCAAAATCACACAGGATGCAGACAGAGTAAATGATACGAATCAGGCAATCTAGGCATTACCAGTCGCCCATAAATTACCAGGAATTAATAACATGACTGTAGGCATGCCTGGCTGGCATTTTGTGTACCACAAAATTAAGGCTCAGACCCCAAACTACATATCTGTATTGTCACTTGATCCAATAATGCATACCATAAACATGTAACAAAACCTGTGACTTCACCAATTCAGCAGTGCCTAGGATAGATGTCTCATTTTTTTACTGCCTGTAATGTTCATGCTGTAAGCCAGCTAAACTGGGAAGTTCACATTTAGCATTTGGAACTGATTAATGCCTCTCTTACATCCCGTCGTACATGTATAGACATGTAAGTGTGGTGCAAATGTTGTTGAAAATATGAACGTAGCCTGGTAGTGGGGTAGTAGAGGTTTGCACGTGCAAACAGGCTGTATTCTTGCAAAAACAGTGTCACAACTTGAATATTAAAGAACAGATTGTGACTAGCTACAGGTCGTACAGTGGGTTTACATACATGCAAGGTACACACGAGTGTATCTTACAGCATGTCTAAACAATGGAGGTAAATGGGGAGAACCTACAACACTTGCAAGGAGAATGCATGTGCCTAAGTCTCTCGTAAGTTACCCTTGAGGCATGGATGCGTTTGTAGACATGCTGCATGCACACAGTTATATTAATTTTAGTATCGCAATGACTCATGCCCCATTCAAACTATGGGCAGTAGTAAAAGAAGTTTTACTCGGTGGCAGAACCGCCTCCAAGGGTACTGCATATCTTGCAAGATTTGCTGTATCCATAAGGTATGGTGTGCATGGCCACTGATTGGACATAGTGTACAGCCATCAATAACAATAGGATGGCAGTAGAGAGTAGTATAAACATATGTCACCTAGAGACAACCTCCATTTACCTCCACTAACCTTATGTAGCTGTCAGACTAATGTGTTACACCGAAGCATGACCGAATCACAAGCTTATATAAACTGCGGAGCACACCTTCAATTACCATATGAAAAGTTCAACTGCACATGCTCACGGCTCCAAATTCAGAGCTGGAACTTTTAAACATTTTTAAACTTCTGAAGAAAGAAATGGGATGGCAGGCCACTGCATCACAAGTTCATATCTGGGCATCAGACAGTAGTTGAAGGACAGGGGTCTTTCGCCCAACGCTTACTACGACTGGGGATACCACCTGTAGTGTGAATGGTGTATAACAAAGCATTTAAAGATACGCCATTGCCACAAGTGCTGTCAGGGCCTGTATTCACTAAGCCTCTTTTATTCTAAGAAACCCTTACAAATTGTGGATTTTCTTGATTTGCTGCCTCCTTCCTTTGTCTTGGTATTCAATGAACTCCCTTAAAACAAAGAAGGATTTTACATTTAAAACCACAGACAATATAAGTCAGGACATCATGTTATCTCCTCTGTGAGTATCTTTCATCTTCCTTCATGAAAAAGAACCTGAAAATATGATGAAGGTTTAGTGGATTTAACCCTGTTCACCAGTTATACTTGCAATTACACTCATCCATTCCTCCTATAATTATAGGTATATAAAACTTGGCAGTGAGCAGACAATGTCTTTGACAGTAAAATGGGGGTACATTTCCCCAGATCCCCCATAAGACAATGGTAATCCAAAATGCGATTAAAACATTTATATATCTAAAGTAATTTTGAATTCTCCAGCAAAGAATTATGACAAATGCTATATATTATGTAAAAAGTGTTACAGTATTTTTAGCAATGATAGTCATAGTTACACAGTACTGTCTCTGTTAGGATAGGTGTAACAGGTAAAGTTCTGAATGAGGACAATATGATTAAAATACATGACGTCCACAGTTGAATAATGATGTAAGAGCGCAACCACACCATGAACCTGTAACTGCCCTGTCAATAATCATTTGATACTGAATGTTTATATCCTGCAGTTGTAGGCAACCAAGTTTCTGGTGCCAACCATGTGACATGAGAATACATAACAGAAAATATACCCCTGTGTTGAAAATTCATATACCAAGTGAACAGCACAGGCCATTAGGAATGAGCAAACAGGTCAGAAAAGACATCTGCAGAGGAGGCCAACAGGGACAACCACATCCCACCAGATCAGCAATACATCAGGGGCCGATTTCACAAAGGGACTTAAGTCCAGATTTAGGCTTAAATCTAAGACTTTGGTCTTAAATTTTGTCAAAAAACTGCTAAGTCTGTGGTCTTAGACTTAGCGGATTTCACAAAGCAGCTAAGTCCATGAAATTGCTAAGTCAGTGGACTTAACTTTTAAGTCTGGGAGGTAGTGGGCTTAAATTTTGTAAAGAGGACTTAAATATGGCCGCCATAAACTTTTCTCCACTTCAAAATTTGAAATGGCTGTAAATAAATTATAATTATGCAGAACACCTCACTAAAGTAGTGTTTGGGAAGTTTATATGTGCTAACAAGGTTTTCAATTTCAAAACAGCACTTATCCTTAGATAAAATACATTAAATGAAGAATATGTGGCATCAATATTATATTTTGAATAGATACAAAAGGTCACATGACACAGAAAACCACTGTGGTTATATGATAATCCTGGACTTAGCTAAGTCACCTTTGTGAAATCCATTTTTCTAGCTAAGACCAAAGTCTTAGATTTAAGTCCAAGACTTAGCCAAAAAAGGGACTTAGTTTAAGTCCTTTAGTGAAATCGGCCCCTGGATAGTGAGGTACATCTCAAGCATTCCAGGAACTATATAATCATTTGAAGTACCAGGCATTAACATACAATAAAATAGGATAGCAAGGGGGGGGGGGGGAATTTGCGATGGGTGAAAAATTGGTCATTCTTCAACGAATGCCATAGTGGCGGATTAATTTGCATTACACAGGGCCAATCAATCGTTAACAAATCACAGGTAATGTTAAATGAAACAGAAAAACAGAATATAAATCCAAACAGTATAAATAATTGGATTAAAAAAAGATGCTGCTGTTTTTGTTTCTCAAACGTTACATCAGAAAACATAGCAAACAAACCGATTTAGCAGATCCATAAATATTTATCATCTGATTTAATTGGGTTAATTTTGTGGTTATGTAAAATGTGGTTATTCTGCGACTTTAAAAAATCGGCTGATTTAGAATATTAGGAATGTTTGAAAGTTTTAATTGAAACTACTGGAGCAGATTCGACATATTTTATCATAACATTTGAATATTTATGAAGTTTGTTCAGTATTTTATAACGGTATCGTAGTGAACGTACATTCCCCAGAGGGAACCAAATAAATCCAATAATTGTTGTTTATATATAATATTTATTCTACTATTCTTTGATTGTCAATCATATAACATATAATATACATAATAATCTTTACAAAACATGTTAATAACATCTATGTACGAGTTACCATTACTATTTAGCATGTTATAACATTACTTTGCTCATGATATATTGATATTACAAATGACTTAAGTGAACAGGGTTTGGAATACCCTGACAGTTAAAAAGTACTGTTTAGCATGTTATACCATTACTTTATTCATGATATTTACATTACAGATAGCCCAAGT
The DNA here is from genome assembly GCA_964017235.1 of Sabellastarte sp. h YS-2021. Taxonomy (NCBI): domain Eukaryota; kingdom Metazoa; phylum Annelida; class Polychaeta; order Sabellida; family Sabellidae; genus Sabellastarte; species Sabellastarte sp. h YS-2021. The sequence continues at coordinate 85,617,475 of OZ024932.1, forward strand.
AAACAGGGTTTGGGACACCCTGACAGTTGCAACGTGAGAAATTGGGTGATTGAATTTCTCAAGGTCAGATGTCATGCCAAAGGTGACATATTACTAGGACCTGGTGGGACTATGACAACTTTGTCAGAAAAGGGGGAAAGGTTTAACTTATAAACTGTGGTTATAAATGAATTTTACATACAATGATTGACTGAGAAAGAGAAAATATGTGATTGAAGATGCACAGAGGCACCCGGGCACCCAAATTTGAAGGAATTTTGAAAGAAAAAAGTTAAAAAAGACTTTGTGGAAGGGAATTTTGAAAATTGGACATGTGGATACATATTCCACAGTGAAAGTATGGGATCATTTACGTAAAATCAGGAAGTAGAAAATGATATAATTTGGTATAATTTGGGATACTTTTAAAAGGAAGTTTTAAAGCCAAAAGGAGAATTATTTTAAGTGTGCAATAAAGGTGTCCCAAAAGCTGTAAAAAGGTCAGTAAAAATCAGAAAAGCAGAAATAACTAAAATAGTAAGAATAGGTCAGCCAACTGGCGGCGGCTCCGGCCACAGAGACTGGAAAACAGTACTCCTGTGGCTAGATAGATAAAAGTTAAAATAGACGGATAGCAGAGAACCCTATTGCAGTTTCCCCACAGAAACCTGCAATAGGGAACTGGCCATGACAGAGCTCACAATAAGCTGATGCGGCTAGAAAGGTTAACAGTGTGGACCAAGTATATACAATGCACCGGCTCCAGTATGGCCGCGAAATAGAAGGCGGCAGCAAGATGCCATAAAGATGATGCTCTTAGTAAAAATTAGAGAGGGAGCATTCCAAATAGCATAAAAGGTATAAAACACCTATCCGTATTACCTATAGATTTACATGTCATATATATAGGCAAACCACCAGATATAACCTAGAAGCCACAAGAAGATATAGGTCCATACAATTATATCGAAGACATTGAATAAAACAACAACATGGCGCTTTATGCGCGATGCTGCAGTAGTAAAATGATAATATATGATCAATTAAATAAAGTGAACTTGTAATATCAGTAATTAGTAAGTTACATTGAAAATGATCATAATATAAAATTACTTGTTACACTATTTACAGCACACTCTTGAAATGAGGCAATAGTTTAATATATCATAGAGGCAAATAACACATGGAGCATGGAAGTAATGAAAGTACACTATTGTGTCCATGGTCTAAAGTTCCTAAACAGAGGAAGTAGCCACTGCCCAATCGCTATCACTGTGGCGCAGACAATGCAAAGATGAAGGTACCATCAACTGCAACTGAAACTAAGAAAATATGTAAGAACACATCCCACAGAAGTATGACCAGGGTGGGAGGGTGGGAAAATAAATTAAAATGTCCTTGAGGTGTTACCCCTTCCAAGTGTGAGCTGTAAATGGAAGAAGGGTTCACATTTTTTGGCTAAAGAAGGCATGGGGAGCCAATCAGAAGCCAGTTCACAACCAGCATGGTCATGCATACTAAATGACAATTTAAGGTACCCTCTCAGGAATGATCTACCTGACACCAAGGTGTCATCCCGTAAAAAGAACATTATATTCACACTGAAGCGGCTCACTTCTTGTACAAGTTTGACTTACCAGTTCCATCTGGGGATATTATCAGAGAAGTATCCTGACACAAGAAAGAGGCAAGTTTGTGATTAGTTTTGTACAATGGTCATAGGGGATATCTAACTCACAGGGTATTGTACAATGTGAGATCTCTCTCCCACCTGAGAAAATTTTAAATACTAGTCATAAAGATGTCGAATCACATAGATCTACTTATTTAGACAAGTATTCTCTGCACTAGCAAATGCCTGAATTGATACTCAAGTTAGATTTAACTAGCTGTACAGTTTAAGGTGTAAGGATATCAGAGCATGCGCAGAGGGTATTGGATGTAATCCTCTGCCGGGCCATGGAGATGTACTCTTACACAAAGTACATCACATATGTTTCTTCCTATTCACCAAAGATTATTAATGTGTATTATTCTGAAAGGGAAAACTACAACAGATCCGATATATTTTATAACCATTAAATTATTTGAAATAACGCTTGAAAGTGAAAATTACGGAAGAGTAGAAGGGCCAACATGACAATTTTTTTATCTCGATTTATCGAGTTAGTATCGCGATAATTCGAGCTAGTTATCTCGATTTATCGACTTACCATCTCGATAAATCGACTTTGTTATCTCGATTTATCGACTTACTATCTGGATAAATTGACTTAGGTATATTGATTTATCGCCTTAGTATCTCAATAAATCGAGTTAGTTATCTCGATGTATCAAGATACTAAGGCGATAAATCGACTTATGTATTTTGATGTTTCACCTTGAATCGTCAGTGAATAGAAGCCATGACTTTGACCTGAAATGTAATCTAATAGAACCTTTATATCACCTAATCTCCAACAAGGCAATTGTCTTTTTAAATGTAATCTACCCTGTTGCTGATTAACACTTAAGAAGTAAACTTATATGAATAATTGTCTGAACAAGTGTCCTTATGACATGGGTTAAAGGAATTCATCATCTAAATTGCTTTGATATGTGTAGGTGACATTTTGTCAAACTTTTGAAACAAACAAAACATGATCATATAAATCATTCACCATTATTTGCAAATCAGGGGAACAAGGTTACAATTAAAGGATGCTAACCTGATACAGGTATATCCAATGTACTTTTCATAAATAAATACTAGCCCTAGAGTCTGTCATCTGATGGAGATTAAGCACTATAAAAGTATTCTTATTTCATCATTTTTTCTTGTTTTTTACTTTGGGAAGAGTTTGCAGTTGCCAAGTTTTAAGTTGGTCATATTGCTGAGAGCTGATTTGACAAAGAGCTAATTTGTCCAGCCCCCAGACTACTTTCTGTTCACTAACAATTTAAGGTGAAACATCTATGTAACATTGAAATACCTAAATTGATTTATTGAGTTACTAAGTTGATAAATCAAGATAGCTAAGTCGATTTATCGAGTTAGTAAGTCGATAAATCGAGAAAACTAACTCAATTTATCAAGATACTAACTCGATAAATCGAGATAGCTAAATCGATTTATCAAGTTAGTAAGTTGATAAATCAAAATAACTAACTCGATAAATCGAGATACTAACTCGATAAATCGAGATGACTAAGTTGATTTATCGAGTTAGTATCTCGATAAATCAAGATAGTTAAGTCGATTTATCGACTTACTAACTCGATAAATTGAGATAAAAAATTGTCATGTCAGCCCTTCTACTCTTCTGTACATGTTTGACCTTGGAGACTACTTTCAAGGTCCAATGTGGTCCTTCATACTTTGAATGCCCTGTCCTTTTTAATTGGTCCTTGAGCTAATTCGATTTATTGAGTTAGTAGGTCGATAAATTGAGATAGCTAACTTGATTTATTGAGATACTAAGGCGATAAATCAAGATACCTAAGTCGATTTATCGAGATAGTAAGTCGATAAATCAAGATAACTAAGTCAATTTATCAAGTTAGTAAGTCGATAAATCGGGATAACTAACTCGATTTATCTAGATACTAACTCGATAAATCGAGATAACTAAGTTGATTTATCGACTTACTAGCTCGATAAATCGAGATAGTTATCTCGATTTATAGTAAGGCGATAAATCGAGATAGTTAAGTCAATTTATCGAGTTACTAAGTCAATAAATCGAGATAAAAAATTTGTAATGTTGACCCTTCTACTCTTCCGCAGAAAATGCATGTCCCCTTCAACTTAATAATTACCAATAAACAAGATTGAATTAAAAATAGGGGGAACCTTTTCTGGAATTTTCTGGACTGCATCAGCAAGCACGATGAGCTCAGTATGATAAAAAAAAGATAATTGGCTGATGTGGATTGTTTTGTGGTTATAACTAAATTTATTGCTTCATTTATCAGATCTAACAAACTGTTGTTTTTTATGATTATTACTTGACTTGTATAAGTTGAATAATTATATAAATTTAACAAAATATATGAGATTATATATATGATAGATTAGAGTAATTCTAAAAGTATAATTACAATGTACATGTATCACATTCAGACAACACGTTCTTCTTATAACTGTATGACCTAGATTAATACAACAAACTCTCCGGTCACCTTTTTATTGGGACAAAATAGGCTAACAATTTGATTACTGCCTACAGTATCCAATCACACTGTCTTCCTTTTTTCAAAAGGTCTTAAATCTTACACAAAATTTTTGCTAAGACCAGTCTTAAGTTCAAGACTTTCGTCTGAGCTAAGATTTTATCTTAACTTGGGATTCACAAAACATGCTTAGCAAAATCTCAGGTAAAATTTTTGTCATTTTTTTTTCATGAAAAGTCATATAACCACATCAACAAACTTTGTGTCAATGAATCTGATTGGGCGAAAGCCATGGCACTGATTCTTACACAAGAGGACATTGTGACTGGCATAGGAATTGTCATATTGCTGTTTACAAAAACATTGTATGAATATCCACATTGTTTTAACAACTGTATGGAGTCATAATTCTCTTATATATAGACATTGACAGATATATTCACATTGTTTTCCGTCTATTTTAAAGATATGCATTATGTGGTATTTTGCAGTACACATAAATATTGAAAAAAAAGTCAGCTGTTGGTTTGACCCTACATGTGCCACTTAAATAGAAATCAATGAATAAAAAATGTACTAGGTCATTCCCCCAACCGAAAAGGTCAGATAAACAACAACTATTAATTGGCTACTTTTAATAAGATTTACTTGGTACTCTAATCAAAGACTACATGAGAGTAAAAAGTGGATTGTTCAAAATTTTTGACAAGAAAGGCTCACCCAAATACCCATCAAGAAGGTTGGTGCAATTTGAACGCCTGCAGTAGGGAGGGAGAAGTGTAAGTATCAGAGGAGATATATCTGTACACACAATCGGAAGACCCAGTCCCTTGGTCTTTGATGGCCTGAATTGGAACATTATGATTATAAGCCCATGAGGCGCCTGACCTCCTGAAAAGTATGAAAGGTACATTTCTGGTTGTGCCAACTCAAGGCCCTGAGTACTCGCTTTAAGTGTTTCGTAACTATGCTGTCTGCTCTCACTTTCCTGTTAGCATTCTTGGTAGCCTTCTTCATCTTGTTGATTCTGTTAAAAATCTAGGTGTGTGGTTTGATGCAGATTTTTCATTCTCTGAGCATATCAAGAGGACTTGCAAAGCGTGCTTCCTTCAGATGCGTGACCTCTGTAGAATTAGAAAGTATCTCACTCCTGAAGTGGCAGTCCTTGCTGCAAATGCCTTGGTTAGTAGTCGTCTGGACTATTGTAACTCTCTGTTCAGAGGTTTGTCTGGTTTCAATCAGTACAAATTGCAAAGTATTCAGAACACCCTTGCTCGTATTGTTACAAATCATGGAAAGTATGCTCATGTTACACCCATTCTACAGAAACTCCACTGGTTGCCTGTTAGGTACCGTTGCATTTTCAAAACTGCAACACTTGTGTATAAATTTTTGCATAGTGGTTCTCCTTATTTTGAACCGTTCTTGTCTTTTAGTAGTTGTCCCTATAGTACTAGGCATAGTCACTCAGATCGTGAATACCTTCCAGTTCCTCCTTTCCATTCATCAGTCTTCAAGTCAGCCAAACATTTTGGCCATAGTTTTGCTTTGATGCTCCTAAGATCTGGAATGACCTCCCTTAAGTTGTTCGCGGTGCAACATCAGTTGCCTCCTTCAGAAAGAATCTTAAAACATACCTGTTTGCAAAAGCATACCCACCATAGCCTCCCCCGTCACATCTGTGTCTCCTTGGTACGACCTGGCTCTGTCCCTTGATTAACTCTAACTGCTTTGCTTTATGTTTAGATGCGCCTTAGAGTCGTCCATCAGTGATGGAGATTAAGCGCTATAAAAGTCCACATTAGATTAGATTATCTGCCACTGTGGCCTAGCGGGTAACACACTTGTCTAGGAACTCAGAGGACGTGGGTTCAATCCCAGGTACAGGCAGATACATAGTGGCTCGGATGACCACTTAAAATGGCGGTCCTCTGTCATTGGGTCCTATCCCCAGTGGCAGGTTAAAGAACCTCAAGGACGTTGATAAATGGTCATCCTTGAGCCTCTATCTTCCAGTTAGGGGAATGTCAGTTACTTGTGAGTTGGGGCTGTACCTATACAGTCGGATTGGTTAAATAGCGCTTTGAGTCCTGTAGTATATGGAGATATTGCGCTGAGTATAAATACATACATAGATTAGATTAGTAGCCAACGACCGTTCATACATTGCAGAACAAAGGGTCATTTTCAGATCCAGGTGTTTCAGCCAGCACTTTTAAGGGCACATACTGGACATAACATTGAATGAGGAATGGCAGGAATAGTTACAGGGTGTATCCAGTCATGGAAAAAGACATGGAAATTGACTCCAGGTTTTGGAGAATTCATAAAATGTCATCCTCTCGCGAAACGGCGTTGTTCCTTTCTTTCATCCAGCATTTCAATACAAGGATACATTTATGTAATAAGATAAAATTTTGGTCTCTTCCACATGTTCCTGTACCATGACTAGAACCTTGTGCGTGGTTTTCAAAGGAAAAAGTGGTGGGAGCTTGTGTCCTCGGCGGGAGCTCGTAGCCTCAGTACATGTAGCTTTCATGCCATGAAGCATGTAAAAGGTCGTTGATTTTAAAGCTTTGGTCATGGAAAAGTCATTGAAAAAATATTGAAATGAAGTGGATACACCCTGTAGTTATATGCTGTAATTTATTTTGATACTTGTTGGTTTTCGACCATTTCAAAATAACCACAGCCAAAATAAACCATGTCTGTACCCGAATGGTACTGATTGATCGATGAAGTATAAATCTTGTTTAAGACCTAAAAGGTCAATATCACCAGGGTCGACTTTAAGCTGGTTAAAAGCACGACAGATATTGATTTTACACAAGATTGAACCAGGTCCAAGCTCAATTAATTTACAAACAATATAGTCTAGTGGGGATAGTTAAGAAGAAACTTTGAACCCAAGTACTCATCTCTGGCCACACCCGCATTAGCATATTGAGATTTAGGCCAGAGATAATGTGTCCAAATTTAAAGTAAGGGTTTTACATCCTGTAAAATAGCCAGGGTCAAATTGGTACAGGGCCTTAGCATTGTCAGCTGTGGGAGTCGAACCCACACAGAAGTGACAACCTAAGATTAGATGCCAAACTTGCTAAGCTACTGGGTACTTTTTATGATAGTGTGGCAGGGTTAAACTGTTTTGGTAAATCATTTTGTTAATCAATTATATGTTGTTGCATTTTGTAGCTTGGTAAAGACATGCAAAAATGTTTCTGCATAATATGAAGATACTGTTGCTGTTTCAACTTCTCCAACATGCTTCATGCTTCGAGGAAGCAGAAATGTCGTTCACTTCTCCATATTCACGTCAGTGGGTACTTTATTGTGGATGGAAAGGAGATCTTGATCACATATAGATTTCCAGGAAATGCTCTTGAAATAACGTGGGTGCTGTTCAAAAGCGGAGAAGTTATACTGCATGCCACGTTCAATGAGTCTGACTTTTCACAAATTCTGAACATCCAGTCTGAAAGCTACAAGACAAGGATTATGAACTCCACATTCAGTGTTGGTCTGCACTCACTGCAATTCTTGGTGGACAAAGAAAAAGACGAAGGACAGTTATTTATGTTCTGTCAAAGTGTCCCCAAACAATGACGAATTTGCTGGAGCAATAACACTGTCCAACATATTAGGTAGGCAATAAGCAAATAATATCTCATATTTTTACATTGTTACTTAGCTACAAGACAAATCAATTGCAAATACCTTTTTTCATATGGAAAAAATAGCTATCCGTTCAGTTTTTTTTAAATATTCACAGATATCTCACGTTTTTCGGTACCACATGTACATTATACATCTACTTTTGGGTAGCATTCATTCAGTAACCTTGTATTTTAGTTCCACTAAAATCCGTGACTTTATTGCCAATTGGACATGTGTTAGAAAAAGAAAGCAAGGACATCAGATGTCAAATACCATCCATTTTTGAAGGCAAAGATGTTACTAATGTCAAAGTGAGAGTGGGCGGGGAATATCTGGATTCTGGTAGTATTACAGAGACTCTTGACAGTCATTCAAAAACATACACAGTGAATTACACCCAGTCAGCTGTGTTCTCATATGCAATGCATCAGGGTCAATCAGTACACTGTGAGCTTGTGTGGATGATAGGGACAACAGTTGAGACAAATTTGTCATCAAAACAGCAAACACTTGAAATATTCTGTAAGTTCCTTAAATCCTACTTTGGTATTTTAATATATCACTCCATATTGTGATTTTACAAGTAGGTGAATATGGTAAAAATCAACTGCCGAAATAGTTAATTACTTACGTCAGCAATATTGAATTGTCGGTTTAGTAAAACGTAAACTGCCAAAATAATTAAGAGCAAATAAATTGCAGTCAAAAGGAATGTACTGACAGGACATTACACTCCTCAATTTGTTTATCTTTAGACGCTGCTGAAGATGTACTTTTGGAAGTTTCCCAATCCACTGTAATTGAAGGTGATGACATTGACTTTCTTTGTGAAGCCTTTTCTAATCCAGCACCAAGGCTGCAGCTCCAAAAGCAGATCAGTGGTGGAGGAGCATCTGTGCTGATATCTAAGACAACCACACAACTGGCTGTGGTAGTACAGCTAACACGTAGTGACAATGGTGCGGAATATTTTTGCAGGGTGGATAATGAAAGGCAAATTGGGGAATGGCAATTGGAAAAAATTTCTGCAAGACAGAAAATAACTGTATTGTGTGAGTTTTGTTTTATTTTTCTTTACCTTGATATACTTTCTGCAAAACTAACTGCATGTAACTAAATTAGAGATTAATACATGATACAAAAAAACCACACTTTATAATCACTTTTAACAGTTCTCTGAAAATAGCAGACCTAGTATGAGTAGCCATATATCTAATTGTAATATCTAATATCTTGATTCAAAGCTTAACAAAATGTACAACTTGTTACTTTTACTACAGTGTATTTTGGATTTTACACGCCACACTCCTGCCTTGGCATGTTTGGCATGCAATTACAGACTATTACAACTGTGTGGGTCCACAATTGTTAATGCTAAAGGACTGTCCTGAAATCCTGTTCGTTGAACGGGACGCAAAACCCTAACTTTCAACTTTATACACTTGTCAGATCCCCCAGATGTTTCAGTGGAACAGGATTCTGAAGAAGTTACAGAAACCCATTCTCTTTACCTGACATGCATTGTTGAGGGTGGCAACCCCACACAAGTAGATTCCTATCTTTGGTCCTTTGACGGGAGATACAATAACTCTGAACCAAGAAGTTTTACAGCGCAAAGGTCCAAACCAACAATATTCATTGAAAGTGTCAGCAAAGAAAATGTGGGAACTTACACCTGTACTATAGAAACTGAAGCAGGACAAGCAATGGGCAGCACGATTGTCACTGTTACCTGTAAGCCTTAGTAGTGTTTTGCAGTTTTACTATGTTTACAGAAAATTCTCATAAGTATAAACTATAAGTTTTTGACAAAATTTGCAAATACATAACCTATGAAAGTAATAATATGTGTATTGGTGATCAATTTTAGATTATCCAAGGGTTGTTGATGCAAAACGGAAGTCAGAGGCTCCACTGGGTGCACCTCATTCACTTTATGTCCAGTTTGAATGCTTCCCACCTGTTGAAACTGTGTACTGGCTAAATCCAACAAATCAGGTTATAAACACATATACCTTCACCAATATAACTGAAGAAAGATTCAGTGTCAACTACACAATAGATCAAGTTACCATTGATGACTATGGAACATATATACTACTGTTAGACAATGGAATTGCCAGCCCCGTTACGCATATATTAGAGTTACTAAACCCAGGTAAGATTTGTAAACTTCTGTTCTATTTTTTTCTATACTTTTATAACGCTTAATCCCTGCCAAGGAAGACTCTAAGGCATGGTACTAGAACCAAATCAATAGTCAACATTCCATAGACAGAGCCAGGTTGATACCACAATGCTGGATAAACTATTCAAAGATTAGTTCCTTTTAACTAATACATATAGATCACATTTTTCCAATGGTTGTATTCGAATCTCAAATACAAAGGTGATTGCCAGGTGATTAAATGTGAAACTTATTATCACTAGGCCACTGGAATCTTAATTTGAATTGTTTAGCCAGTAGCAAAGTCAATTACGTTAACAGAGGTAAAACATTATGATATATCTAAGATAAGCCTCAAGATAATATGCTTATGTGTAAAGTGTATGGCATTTCATTTTTGTTATATTTTTATGGATGGATAGTGGGATAGTAGATAGCAGACTCAATTTTTATTCCTTTAATTTTGAATACAGACCCCGATCTAAGGGGGTAGAGTTAGAAGTTGTTCTAATTCTAATAGCACTTTTATAGCGCTTAATCTCTGTCAAAAGACAGATTCTAAGGCGCATCACACAAAAACATTGTTCAATTTTCAAAAACCAGAGACATTGCAGGGGTCAGCACAGCGGAGAAAGCAGAAGGAGATTGGAAATTTAGCGTGGGTATGCTTTTCCAAAGAGGTATGACTTCCACTTTGACCTGAAAGAGGCAAGTGAGTTTGCAGAGCGGACCTCATCAGGAAGGTCATTCCAAATCATAGGTGCGTCATACGCAAAACTGAGTCCAAAATGTTTTCGAGACTTGAAAACTGAAGCAAAGTGGGGAACCTCAAGAAATATGCCATCAGATTGACTTCGACGTGCATGGCAGTCTTAAAGATAGAACGGTACTTAATCGGCAACCAATGTAGTGCTTTTCTAACTGGAGTGATGTGTGAGTACTTGGTGGTGTTGGCAACAATTCTGGCAAGGCTATTGTTTGCCATTGACCAATGGTTTTCCAGTATCTTGACCAACTAGTATGTACTGCTTTCCCCAATTTAATCAACTCACCTTCATATTATGACTGATACAGTATCAGTTATGAGGGTGTTCAACTGGAGCTGACGCTACAAATGACTCTATGATTCTAGGTCCAGTTACAAAAGTCGGGGGTGGGGGACGAAAATCTAGAAAAAAGCACAAAAATTTTGGACTGGACTGGAACATTTTCCCAATCCACCGCGACTTGACTAATTAATGTCTAGAGTCCGGACTGCAAGTCGAGACAAAGCAAAACTATATAAACCCTTCTTACATCTGGAAATCATCATGTATCACTGCAAAGATGCCAGCTACCCATCAGAGAGACTTTCCACAGAAGCTTAGGCTACTGTTGTTTTTTATTGAGTTTAATATTTTGATTTTCATAATGATTTTCAGACAGGAAAGGACTCACCTGAACCCAAGACCAGCACCTGCCACACATCCAGCACCTTTGCCACATCCACAGCTCACCTCAGGAGAAGCAGAAAGCCACTAAAGCCCTGGATCATGCCCTGGAGCCTTCACAGAGAAGAGGATGCTATACACCCATTATGGCCGACTTAATACAGATGTTATCTCGGGATAGGTTCCCAGAACTTTGTAAGGATGCCACCTGCCTTTTTTGACCTCATAGAAGAACACATACACCACTATGTCAAGAAGTCAGTCACCAATTTCAGGAAGCCCTTAGAAGTTGGATTGAAATTGGCAATAATACTGGGACACTTGGTAACAGGAGAAACCTACGTGTCTTTGCAGTATCACTGGCTAGTTGGCCGAACCACCATTTATAAATTTGTCCCTGTTGTCTGCAAGGGCTACAGGGGCTTCGTTTCCCTGGTACAGGTCCAGGAACTTTTATTTAAGCTAGTATTGCAAAAATGTCCAACAAATTTCCAAACAAAAATTCCAATACATTTCCAACAAGTTTCAAAACTATTTCCACTAAATCACAAGTCCCCTAATACTTTTGAATAACTGCAACCCAAGTTATATAAAAATGTCCCACACTAAAACTCAAAATTTCTAAGCCTTAAGAGAAACATCTTTTTTAATTTTGTTTTCAGGCAAACTTGCAAGATATTCAAAACTTCCTTAAATATCAAAATATTTGAGAACTTCAAAACTTTCTCAAAGGTTAAAACGGAAAAGGTCGCATCCAAAGGTGAAAGTCATTTTCCAGAAATGTCAAGGTTCTTAAAAGTTTTTCGATCATTTTCATAACATTTTTGGGGGGAGGGGGCCAAAGTTTTACTTTTTGGCCCATTTTTCTGGCCAAAGAATATTTTTTCTTCAAGTTCTTATTACAAAATCTTATACTTTTTCCTAAGTTCAAAATCTTTTTAGTCCAGGTTTGATTTATTTGCGGGATAACTTCGAATTTCCAATCACTCACTCATTCACTTATTTTGTTTTTTTTTATGTGTGGGTTTGGGGTTATGTGTTTGGTGTGGGCAGCACTGTAATGCTTATTGTTTGGTTTTTTGTTAAAGAGCTAGCTATTAATTGTTTTTGGATAATTCTGGTGGTCCTGAGAAGGACCTTTAAATTTTACAGCAGTGGTTTTGAAAAGGACCAACTAGGCAAGTGCAGTAGGTCTACTGCTGCCGTTGCTTGGGCTTGGATGAATGCTAGGGAGGCTGAGGCTGGCTGCTGCTGATGTTCTTGCTGCACGGTGGTGGCTGGAGGAGAGGCGGCGTGTTAATGCAGGTCAATTATGGTTGACGTGTGTCAATCTGCTGGTAGCTGATCACTGACTGTAGATTCCCAAAAGCCCTAGAGAATCCTGATATGTTGTGTGAATTTTCTTTGCCAGATGCAGAGGCATCTGACGGTAGGTTGAAGAAAGTCGGCTGCCTCTGGGTTGCTGCTGTCCTCTGGGTGTCACTTGGCTCTGCTGAGCTGGTTAGATGACCTGGCTTGCTGGCAGCTGAGTCTCTGGGATGGTTAAGATGTATTCTCTACCAGTTGGTGCTGGTTGCTGTGGCTGTTGAAAAGTCTGTGGCACATACAAGTGAAACTGGAGCTCCTAGAAAGTTTATGTTGCTGGGGCTAACGGGTCCTTTCCTCTGTTCTTGCTTTGGATCCCACTTAAAAGTTTATCAGCCTTGTTTCTGAATGTTTGAAAGTCTCTTTTTGTCTAAAGCCTCAACCTCAGATACCAGGTAGTGACAGAAGGTGTTTCTGGTGGTCCCCTGCCTTGGTCTGAGAAAAGATTACAGCTTGGTTTTAATCTGTGCAAACTGGTCTATGACCTGCTGGTCTACTGTTAAATGCTAAGAAACTACACTGGGGCTTGAAGGCTGTATTGTGGTGTCTGATTGCATGCTGATCTCATACTTTCCGTGCCTGTTGAACCTCAGGAGATGTCGCATGCTGAGGCAGGGGATGCACTGGCTCCTCAGGCTGGAGACTTTAAGGCTGAAAATTTGCATCTGATGTGTGTCTTCAGTAAGTTAAATTTATCCTGAATCTAGTTCTGCCTCTCTGTCATTTCCCTGGGAGCCTGGCCAGACTTGGACTTGGTGAGTTTTCTATAGCGAGTCCTTTGGGATTTGAACCAAGTCTTGCACACTTTGACAGACAGCTTTGTGGCCATGTGCAAACCTCCCTGTGCATTCCTTCCTGGCCCTCTCCTTAAAGTGTTTGTTGGTCTTGTCATAGAGCTCCTCTGTGTCCATTTCAGTGTCACTCCTCTCAGTCCTTGGACACTTTTCAGCAACTCCCTCATCTACTGAGTGTGTAGTTTCCTCCATCCTGGCTCCTCCCACTCCCCCCTCTGCTGTTTCCTCCTCCCTTTCTCTCTCTCTCTGTTCTCTCCCCCCCCTCTTTCTCTGTATGTCAGCAGCTGTATCCCCCAACTCAAACTTTGTAGCTGTGTCTGTGGGGACTTCTATATTCCTCATTCTTCTGCCCCTTTTAGGACACATCTTTCTTTTTATAAGCAGAGTTTGTAAAAAAAACAAAAGCCTATCAACAAGTCAGCCCAACTTGTATCTCAACACTAAATCCTAGTTAATTTGTAAAAAACAAAAGCTTTATCTAAAATGCTGCCAGATGTAATCCATCAGTTGCCAGATTTTAAATGATGAATTGCACAAACTAACTCACCTTATATTGTTATAGATTTCATAGCTGACAATCCGTGGGTGAATAAAATGAGGCCAGCTTGTCTGTTGCTGTAACTGCCTTGTCAGTTTCTCTTTACAGCTTGTTGCAATGTGTTCTTGTCTTGTCCTGCTGAGATGTTACCAACTCTATGGTCAAAGACTTGGAGACTTCCTGTTTTAATGGGGTGCGACCATGTCCGGTCAGTAATGTTTACGGCAGGCCGGTTTCCTGTCAAGTACGGTCGGTTTGTGTCTATGGCTGTTGGGAAGTGATGTTCAGGTAATAAGTGAAAACATGGAAAGTGTGTCCAACAAGCCATAGAAACCCACAAAAAGACAGTTACCACATAGGCAGAGCCAATGTCCAGATACAGAGTCAGAGAGGATCAGTGAAATATCAAACATGTTTGATATTTTGCTGATCCACCATGACACACCCGGAAAATACAACAGATCCTAACCGACTCTGTAAACATTGCCCCCAACCCTCGAAAAATCCATAGTTACGAACAAGATGGCCCTGGTGGAACACCTACAAAAAGTACAACCTGCCCATCATATTGTGTCTAGTTTATAGGTTACTTTCTGTGTAATATATACACCAATCACTATTTAATTTGCTAGTCATAGGCCAAAATTGAGGTTTTACATTGTTCTCAACAGAAAGGGTCATATTAGGTACAAGCCCTAGGCATTACCACTTGTAGTGGGCGAACCCACACAAATGAGATATTTAATCTGGGTGACATAAGGCCTACAGCATTATTACATTGATACACCAGTACTTCTAATATTAACCTGTTTTTTATTATTTATGTATTGTTAAAGATGGACAAGGACACACCATAGCGTCTGCAGGAAACATGGCTCAAAACAGTAAGTAGTGTGAAGTAACAAACTTAAAGAATTAATTATTGTGATCAATAGTATTTTAATAATTTAGACAAGAGCCCGTATTCACAACGATTCTTATTCTTAGAATTAGTCTTATTCTTAGAATTTTTCTTAGAATTGTTGTTTTTCTTAGAAAAATTCTAAGAATAAGAATTTTTCTATGCACAAAGATTCTTATTCTTAGAATTACACTTATTCTTAGAATTTTTCTAAGAATGGCTTTTATTCTTAAAATTTTTCTAAGAATAAGAAATTGCTATATGCACAAAACTCTTATTCTTGACACCAAAAGTGCGTCTAAACTACAGAAAGTCACTTCTGGGCCTGTATTCACAATGATTCTTAGAATTTTTCTTTGAACTACACTTAGTCTAACCTGTGCACACATTTCCTTTTACATCTATTCTTAGAATTATTCTTAGCTAAGAATTGTTTTGTGAATAGGATTTTATTCTAAGAATAAGAAAATTCTTAGCAAAGAATTTTTCTTAGACTTAAGTGTAATTCTAAGAAAAATTCTAAGAATCTTTGTGAATACGGGCCCAAGTTTTATTGGGTAAGAATGGAATAATGGGGTTATTTTCTCTTGGTATTGTTACTGTTAGTATCAGTACAGTCTAATTTAAATCTTTTAAACCCGTAATTGATATGATTGAAATAGAATATTATTTACTGGAATATTATATTATATTTTAGGTTTGTACCAGACGATGCTATCAGCAATGGCTTTGATTATTTATTCTTATGGAAACATTAGTTTTAAAAGAAATAAGTAAAAGCTGCAAGAATAGTTTTAAGTAACATTAGTTGCATTTTAATTCAGTGGTAATGATACATTTCCAATGCATATGATATTAAATGTCAATGTGTCTCTCTTCCCTACACATGCAACTGTCGTCATAAAGTGTCTGGAATTACAATCAAAGTTTTATTTTATGCAATTCTGACACAGTTTGTTCCAACAAGGTAAGAGACGAAAGTCTTCAAAAAGATCATTATTGAGGATGAATATATCCACTCTCCAAAGATTAAAACATCTGAAATGACCTTTATCCTGAGTTCAAATAACTTAAACTTTATAAGCCAGGGTGAGATGATTTCATACATTCTTCTGTCCGGTAACGCGTCATAAGTGACGTACTTACATCAGTGAGGTAGGGGCCACGGTGGCAGAGTGGTAACACTCTCGCCTCCCACCTCTGAGGCCGGGGTTCGATCCCCGTCACAGCCTCAAGTGGGAAAGCTGGTAGTTGCTTGCCGTTGGTCGGCAGTTTACAGTACAGAACCCTAACGAACTATATGTACTGGTTTCCTCTGCCCTTACAACTACCCGTCGTGATATGACCTGTACAGTGTTGAAAGCGATGTAAAACCCCAAATAAATAAATACATCAGTGAGGTAATACAAAACTAATAAATTTATTCCCAAATTTATTCCTCTATTTACAGAAATAATTCTTACACTATTTATGTCTTAATATACAGTAGGCACATCAATTAATTTTTTGTAATTTTGTGGTTTCTATGTCAAAGTGTATTTTCGCTTCCAAAGGAAAGGTCCCGGATTTGCCGGACAGAAGAATTGAAAGGCGCATTTCCAAATGAAGATACACCAGGGCACCTTATTGCAAAAATGTGAAATGGACACAACATCAATTTAGCATATTTAGTCATAATGTGGTTAACAGTTAGCATTTTCTACTTGTTGACTTTTAGCCAGTTGTCGTTTTCCCCTTAACAAGCATAGCCCTAATAAGCTAAAAGTGACCAATATGCCAGTTATGAATGGAAATGAATCTGAAGCCAGTGCAGGACATTTACAGACTCGCGCGTGTATGCCATGCTTCCAAATGAGGGGTACTGGGCAGCCAGTACAAAGAAATGTGACATGGATTAAGCTTAAATACTTTAGCACTGACGAGGTCGAGTCAGTTCATATTTGTTGATCTATGTAGGATTTACTAACTCCTCAACCTCAACAAAACTGTCCTCCCATCAAGTGCGCTAGTACGCAACAGGTTGATCTGCTACAGTTCAATCTTCCCTGACTCACAAATGTCTGGTTCTGTAGACTCAAGAGACTACAGCATATTCTACACCTGTATACCTCATCTAGAAATAACAGATAAAATTTAAGCTGTTTCAGGACCAGCTTTTACTATAAAGTTTACAAATCTTACAAACAGGCTTGTAGCGATTTCACACCTATATTAGTAAACCCATGACAGTCTATTATTTCATAATTCCATTCTGTTTATAGATGTGTGAGATGCCATCGTTATGGGATTCCATTATCTTAATAGGTTTGTTATATTCCATCACATTATAATTTCAATATCTTAATTAACCCGTGATAATTCCTTGCTTGTATATTCCAAAATCCTTATAGGTCTGTAATATTTAAGTATCTTATTTGGCTTATGATATCCTATCACTTGATAATTCCATTATCTTAATAGTTCTGTGATGTTCCATTCCATTATACTTTCATTACCTTATCAAGGCTGAGATAATCCACCACTTTATGCTTCCATTATGTCTATAGTTATGTGATATTTGATTATGTTATTTGGTTTCAGATATTCCATTACTTTATAATTTCAATATCTTTTATTATTGTTTTGATATCTCAGAGCTTTATAATTCCTCTAATATATCTGATGTTGCATAATATTGTAATTCTACTATTTAATAAGTCTGTGATATTATCTTTAAAAGTCTTCCTTACTCTAAGTGTATACTGCATTTAAAGAATGTCATTTTATTTTTGCATTTTTAAAAAAAATTTTAATCTTATTTTTATTTACTTTAGCAAATATATTTTATACGTTTTTGTACGTTTTGTTTTTTCTGTGGACCCTTATAATTACTTAATTTTTCTCAGCTTATGTACATAGGTTGTGTATGTTTTTATTTAATTGCTTACTTGTGGATCTTCATTATGAAAGAAACATGTTGTTACCACTGCATGTAGTTATTTTAGTTGTGATATAATTTGTGTACAGGCATTGCAATAATCAACTACAAAGACAAGGCGTAAAGACAATGTATTCATAGAAAATCAGACCAAACCAGAAACAAATTTTGGTCTTACTTTATTCCCAACTGTATTTTAATGTGAGGGTGAAACAGATTATATCTTGTCAATGTATTATATCAATCACTGAGACCTTATCTCAAAAGGTATATGTATGTTTTTTTAATGTATCCAGAGTTATTCAAGTTGTCTAATTTATGTGTCTCTTTTCTGTAATGATTATATTAATAATAAATGGAAATGATTGTCATTACTTTTTTTCTTTACATTGATCAGTCAAAATCAACATTGATATATATAAATTCTATTTCTGGTTGTTTTATGTTTAATTTAACATGGATTGCTTTGGAGGAAAAGTTTTATGGACACAAGCCATAAAAGTACTTCACCCACAAAAACAATAATCATATTGCTTTTCAGAATGCTTTTAAGGGGACAATACAAGTTGACATGAGTGCCAAGCTTACAAACCAAGCAGTAAAGTACCAGAAATCACAATTGCAGATCCGAAAGTCCATATCGTCCATAAAGATGAACTTAACAGAAAATCAAGGGACATATGTGAAAAGATTACCCCGTCAGTGTGTATGATATGTCCAACATATTGCATTGATATCAATTGGTAGCAATACCACAATATTACAGATTTTAAAAAGCTAAATATACAGCAAAATCTCTATGTGCAGGTGCATGACTCACTTAATCTATAAATGATTTTTATACCATGCTGAAGGGAATGTGTTACTATCCCGTGGTAACGAAATACATAAAATGATAGGAAAACAGTCCTATGTCCCTTCCTGGGCTCCGTAATGCTGACGGCTATTTCTTGTTGCTTTTTTATTTTGAATAAACTCCAGAGTAGTTCCAAAGATGCAATAGCTTTTGTTATACCCCCTGTAAATATTGAACAATAGTCAGAACTTACAATTCATGGGGTTTCTAGAATGAACAACTGCATAATTAAAGAATAACACCATGTTGCTTAAGTCCCTACCGAGAATCCCTCATTTAGGTACTGCATTGATACTGACAGTCTCCTGTGTTGGTACACCTGCAAGACAATCTCAAATGAAAATCTAACTCAGACATCAGTACCCCACCTCCACTAGTCTGAGGGTATCTGTTCTTAGCCCTAGTCCTTAATGAACATGGTGTCAATTGCTTAATAACACCCAATGATGTACAAATGAATATGTTCTGGGCCTGTATTCACAAAGATTCTTAGAATTTTTCTTAGAATTACACTTAAATCTAAGAAAAATTCTATGCTAAGAATTTTCTTACTCTTAGAAAAAAAACCTATTCACAAAGCAATTCTTAGCTAAGAATAATTCTAAGAATAGAGTAAAAGGAAATGTATGCAATTCTTAGAATTTTTCTTAGACTAAGTGTAATTCTAAGAAAAATTCTAAGAATACAGATCTTGGCCTATGTGAACAGAAAACTGGAATTTTTTGAAATAATATAAAGAGGCTGCATTTCGTTACAGTACACACAATTGACAACTAATATGTAACACTCTGTTCTAAATGTCGATTTGCAATCACTTGCTGCACTATAATCACCAAAACAACTATTTTTCTTAAGTTAAGCATGTTATGTGCCATTCTTAGATTTAAACAAAATTCTTAGAATATTCTAAGAATAAGAATTTTGTGAATAGCAAATTCTTATTCTTAGAAAAATTCTAAGAATAAAAACCATTCTTAGAATAATTCTAAGAATAAGTATAATTCTACGAATAAGAATTTTTGTGAATAGGAAAATTCTTATTCTTAGAATTTTTCTAAGAAAAACGACAATTCTAAGAAAAATTCTAAGAATAAGACTAACTCTAAGAATAAGAATCTTTGTGAATACGGGCTCTGGTTTCCTTCATCACTAAATACGGTTCATTGCAAAGGTTCAGCACTATAAAGCTAGTGTTAAAAACCAAATAATAAACAAAATAAATTCGAGCATTAATTATATTTCAAATGACAACACATATTCTATGCATAATTATAGATCATCTTTCATTCATTAGAATCTGCTTTAAAACTCTTTCAGTTTGTGTAAGAAGTTACTAAAGGTCATAACATTTGTTTTGACTTTTTCAGATTAGATTCCACTATAATATCCATAACGTCTGCTATAAGTTTTTTCATAAGGTCTACATCTATGGCACATGACACGTGGATGTAAGTCTGTTTTTTCTCTTCAGATGCGGCTTGGAATTTCCTCCGGATGTATTGAATGCCATCTTCATGTGATTTTCCTGACAAAACAATAACGTTACAAATGGTAATAATTGAATACATAGAACCAGTTACAATGACACAATATGTCATAAAATATGAATATATTGAAATAGTAAAATTGAGAATGCAGCAAGTTTTGAACACAGAATAGTTCTGCCAGTTAAAGCAAAAACAATATGACAGCCAATTAAAAGTTTAAAACAACTTTACATTTGAGAAGTCCTTCAGCCAGCTGACCATTGATTTCTTTGTGGTTAGATGGTTATCTTGAGTTCTGATGGTGTCAGATAGGATTAACAAATCCTTCCACTTAACCATCGTTTTGTGGTATCAAATCATTCCAAGCCACTCTTATTGATGATTGATTGGTTGATTGCTTGACTGATTGATTGATTGAGTGAGTGAGTGAGTGAGTGAGTGAGTGAGTCAGTCAGTCAGTCAGTCAGTCAGTCAGTCAGTCAGTGAGTCAGGGAGTGTTTTGGTGCTCTTTACCTTTGATTAAGCGCTATAAAAATCCACTTTAAATGACAAGCTGAACCTTACCTTTATCCATAATTATATTTGAATGATCTATATCTGTATGATCCACTAAGCAGTTTGGCTTCAGTTTTGCCTTTGATGCTCCCACTGTTTGGAATTCACTTCCTGAAGACATTCGTGCATCACCCACTATTGCCACCTTTAGAAAGAAGCTCAAAACCTATCTCTACGTAAAGGCATATTCTCTTTAGTTCATATTCTGTTATGGTTTCTCCGTGGTGCTGACCTGTTTCTGTCCCTGGACTTTGAATTTGCATATTGCTATTGTCTTGTTGCACCTTAGAGTCCACTACTCAATGGAGATTACGCGCCATAAAAGTCGAATTAGAATTAGAATGAGGATACAATTAGTAAAGACGTTACAGTTTGATCTTGTAAGCAGTTGGATTCCAATAACGAAAGTACAGATAAATTTATATCCTTACTTTTTCAGTTTTAACTAAATTATCATCACTTTAGATTACCTTGTATATTATAAAGAATCTCTCTAAGTATAGTTTTTAAAAATATTACTTGTGATGAGGCAATGTACAGATACTTATACATAAGCATAATAACTTTGTCAGATATTTATTATAAAAAAATTTAGACAAAACCTGCTTTTCTAGGAAATATCAATAAGTATCCATATCATTCTTCAGTCTGAACTTAGCCTTTCCATAGAGATGTAATCAGTTATATACGTATAGATAGAAAGGGTTTCAGCATAGGTAACTTCACTAATTTCTATCATTACATCTGCCATTTGTACTCATATTCCATTTTAGTACTAGTATGCCAGGTGATCTCCCTTTGTCCCATACACTACCCACTTAGTTATCAAAGGGCTATGGGGATCTTATGAGATGTTTCTAAAAGCAGGTAAATGCTTTTAGGACCTTGCAGTAGGTTGCAAGTATCATTCAAAGGGTACTATTCTTTAAGAAGTCATTGTTTACCCGACTGTCAAGATGTATTTAGCTCTGAAGAGTGACGAATAAAAAGGCGTTTAATTCTAAAAGTTTATGTGATAACTGATGTATCCTTTTATTTGTCTTATCTAGACTCAGCTTGAATTAGCGTCAGTGCCTTTGTTAAAAAAGAACGCTCACATCCAATCTTCTGTCAAACAAACAAAGTTATTTGAGGCCTACCTTTGAAGTCAGGAAAGTGTTCAGTCAGACTGAAGTGTTTCATCCTCTGTTCAAATATGTCCTTTTTATTCAGGAAAAGGATAAAATCTGTCCTCTCCAGAAACTCGTTGGTAACCACTTCTTTGTAAGTATGCAAAGAATCATCCAGAGAATTCTACAATCAGACAATAAAATTTTATCCTTCAAAACTCTAGTCTGATCTGCTCACATATCGAACCTCTTATTGGATACATATGTTTAATGAATAACCCACAAATGATTGAACCAGTTAATTCTCAAATTGATGGGTCATGAATGATGTGTGGCCCTAACTGTGAAACAGACATAAATGAGCCACTTATAGTTGGGCCTTCAGTGAGATTAATGACTTAACAAAGTTGATATATAGCCACTTTATAAACACAAATGAACTCACTACAGTAGGGTCTTCTTCCAGATTTTCACAATAACCAGACAGGGCCACAAAGAAGGACACAGCGGTCACCCCTTCGAAGAAATGGATCCACTTCTTACGCTGGTTCTTTTGACCAGCTACATCAATAACTCTGCAAAAACATTAATAAAAGTAGGAATTACATTAATTACTGACAGCACAAGGGAAGTAATGAGATATAATAACTTCATTTGGTTTAATTGCCATTTTCTGGGCCTATCCATTTTTCCATGTGCTCACTGTCTCACTATGACCATGGTTTTTAACTTCAGCACTTCACATATGCTGTGATGTTGTGTTCTCTTTGCTTTTTTAACTTGACTCCATTCACTAACTGATCATTATAGAAAGACAGTAACTGTATATTGATGCTTTCTATGAAACCCTTATCTAGTCCACTTGGTATCTTAAATATATATGTAATGTCACTAGCTGTAAATTGTTGATCCCTATGTCACAAAGACAGATCCATTTTGAAAGTTTACATGGTGCCCATTGTGCTCAGGTAACCTGATCCCTTCTGCACATTATGTTCACGTAAGACCATTGGCTAGGAAATTAATAATTCTTCTGTGTAAGTTACATCAGTTGTTACTTGGTATTCTGTATGTTACTTTGACCTGGTTCAGTTTCATTTCTCCTCTTGTTGTCAGCAGCAATTTGCAATGATTGGTACATGCCATTACTAGGTTCAGATGATAACTTACCGAACGTGTAAGTAATATTTGCTGGAACAGGATAATCCTTGTCCTGCTATCACCAGGTTCATTGATACCTTAAGTAGCAGTTGCACATCCAAGGTTGGCCCGCCGGATCGCTCCAGGCTTCCTAATATGGAAAATGTTAAGTGATTTACGGATCATCTTTTCCATCCGTAAGGTCATCAATAACATCCGTAATGTCCATGTAAGATCCTTAGGGGCATATTGTGATCTGTAGTGACATGCCATGGATCAGATAAGATCCCTAGGACGTTACGGAAAAATCAAAACTGTTTGAGTTTTCTGTAAAGTCTATACAGACCTTAGTATCCGTAGCTCTTCCATATCTCATCCATAGCTCATCCGTGAGTGTCCTTATTGTCCCTAAACCCACCCTGGATGTCCTTGTGGCATCCCTTTCATCATTGACGCTTCCATGGCAATAAATATCTGTAAAAACATTGCCGGATCTAACTGGATCTGCTATGGATCTGCTACAGACTGACACAGAAAGGTTCTGCGGATTAAAAAACAGTCACAAGACCAATCCTTTGTGCAGTCTTTTCATCCGCAAACCTGTCCGTGGCGGTCCATAGCAGATCCGTGGCAGTTCCGTAAATCTTTTACATGACCCACCCTCATCCCTTGTGCATCCTTGTCAGTTACCATATATGGAACCGTGGCATATATCCGTTTAGATTGGTCAATTGACAGTGTTGATGCTATGAATAATTAGTTGTGGCCAGTGTTCATGATAGTATAATGATTTTTGTTTATTTTAAGACAGTAAGTTATTATTTTGTGTTGCATGCCTTTATAGTGCCTCAAACGGTAGATTTAGTCTACTTTCTTGTATTTTTGGAGTTTTAGTATTTAGGTTTCATAAGATTTGCAATTTTTGTCTTTTTTTGGTTTCTAAATTTTGAATCAAGGAAAACTGCCTCCAGGAAAGATTGCCTCCTAGAAGAAAGTCCCATAGAAAGCTTACTCCATATTTTGAATTCCAGAAATGTTTCCCAAGAAAAATAAATCTGCAACATTTAAAACACACAATTCTTTCCACCACAGACAGTGTATCATGTCAGGAATATAGAATAAAATGTAATAAGCTAAACTAAAATCCATTTTTTGAATTTAAAACATGTGTACATCTAGTACTAATCTAGTACAAATGTAAATCTAGTACTAACACATTCCAGCACTACATTATGACGCTACATTTTTTTTTCATTTTACTTCAGTAAAAACTTCTTTCATTCGGCATAATTTGGATTGTATTGTAGGATTGTAAATGAATAACAATGTACATTCTCAGGCAATAAAACCACTCCTTTTGTAGGATTACAAATTAATACCAACGTACATTCTAAAACCACTCCTTTTAACATAGTACTGTTGGTTAAGTCTCTCTTACATCCCATCGCATGTGTACGTACGTCCTGGTTAAAAATCGGCCAATTTGAAAGGGACACTTTAAGCTTCTCTTATATCCCATTGTATGTGTATACACACATACGTGTGCTGAAAATATTGTTGAAAAATATTAGCTCAGCCTGGTAGTCGGGTAGCAGAGATTTGCACGTGCAAACAAGGAATATTTTTCTGACAAGAGTGTCAGCTTTTGAACATCAAATAACAGACTGCGACTAGCTACAGGTCCCACAGTGGGTTATATGGATGCAAGGTACACGTGAGTGTATTATACGACAAAACGACAATTATACGTGCAAACCCTACTAGTGAATGGGGAGATCTTGCAACACTTGCAAGGGAAATGCACGTGTGCATGTGTCTTTCATAAGTTACCCTTTAGAAATGGATGCGTTTATGGCCATACTGCGTGCATGCAGAAAAATGTACATGTAAATTTTCACTGCAGGGTCTGTGTGACCTTGAAATTCTGTTACAAAATTGCACATGTACCTTAAGTGTGCCTTGCAAACCCGTCGAATTTATTTTTCTATTTATCAGGAGGCAATTTTCCCATACACTCTGAGTTTCATGCACAATTAAAAAGACTTTATAAATGTACCCACTGAACTAATTAATATAGTGAAAACAGTTCAATGTATTGTGCTGATGACTGGCAAACACATTTTGTTCTTGACAGACTGCCCACTGAACCAAACCACATTACAGTCACAAAATCATGTACTGTTAACTCTCCATTATGCAACAAATAAGGGAGAGTTCAGAGAAAATAGAAGGGTCACCAGTCTGGGTTTTGTCTACAGCTAAGACCAATAGCTCTGACAAAATCCTCTCACTTCTCCTTGTAACCTGATTCATTTTAGCACAACATACCACATGTTAGGTCATTACAAATATCCTAAACCTATACAAACTGGTCCACTCTGTCTTTCTTGTCTTAACTGTGAATTCGCTTATCACTTACAACAGTAACCTGATCCAGTTGATCCTTACTTTAGCTCTAAATTGGTAAACCCTAGTTCACTTGCTACTTTACCTGTATGTAAGGCTGTTGGCTGTGAAGTGGTGTTCGTGTACCCCCTGTGTGGGTCTTCTAATGTACAGGACATCATTGAGACTTGGAATGTACTTCTCACCACAGATGCGCTCAATGTTGTCTAATACACTGAAAAATAATATTCTTGAAAAGTATATGCACGTTGTGGCAAAATATTGACACAAATTCCTCAGAACGTACCACATTTATTAAGGTTATCGGAGACACAGCTTTCACACAAATTATTGATATACTTGAGTAACTGATCAACTTACCTTACTTCTTGCTAAAACAGTTAAAACTCAAGTTTATAATGTGTGAGTCCATCGAAAAATATTTAATTCCAGTTTAAATGTTTCAGTTTGGTCTTTTAGGTTATTCTTAATTGAAGTGAATTCAATAAATAAACGGATGGAAGCATCCAGTCAACTGACAAAATCTATTGTCATTCTCTACACATATTTATACTGCAAATATATAAGAGAAGCAATTGCAGACATTTAAGAGTAAATATCAGGCATATACATAATTAATACTGTGTACTTACTACTCCTCGGCTGGGTAGAGCCTCTTTGGATAAAACTGATGTCTCTTTTCAAAACAATATTGTATGCCTGCATCCCTCCAAAGACTCAGTATCTGCTGGCTATAGTCTGATACTTTGGAATAGTCTACTGAGGACTGACGTGCATTCTCCCGGGCCATCAGCAGCTGGGCGGAGTCCATGGGATTAGGTGCACATGCACCTGTTTTGGCTGAAGGACTGGTTGGGCTGGATGGGATATAATAGTAGTTCACGTGGGGGAAAGTGGATTTCATCTCTGCTGCAAATTCCTGTGGAAGAGACAGGAGTAAATTGTTTCAATCACAAGTGATGGGTGATACTTTTACATGAAACAAAAATACTTAGAGCTTTTTTAGCCCAAGTTCTAGCGAAGCTTGTATTTAAGAGCTTTTTTTGCCACCAGAGTTTCATGAATTGTGGTTTTGCATGATGAGTGCCTGTCTCATCAATGAAGTTAAAGCAGCAATGAGCTATGTTAGTACTTGGATGGGTGACCGTCTGAGACCTAGGCCAGGTATGGGATGCATCTGACTCGATTGTTTTTGTCACCACACTTTTACAAATTCTAGTGCACTACTGATGTCTTTGATGGCTTCCAAGCTTTGATGTCAGTGCCCTACTGATGACTTTAAAGCTTGCACCTGTAGATTGAAGACTTTTCAGCATTGTTTAAATGTGTAATTAACCTTCGATAATTTATACATTTAATCACAATACTTCTACCAAATAATAGTGGTACAAGAACGTATGTTTAAGTGTACTTTAGCAAGAGAACAATTTTTTATTCAAAAAAGAAGTGGCAAAAATTGGAGCAGATATATCATGCACCACCTTATATTTGGGAATGTGACAACTGCACTCCCCAGGAAACCGGTTTGTCAATAATAAAATCAATATGGTTGGTAACCATATCGCCTTGCTCCACTATCCACTCTCCAGACCACATAAATGTTCATCAAATAAATAAGTTGTATGTATACTGTTTTCCACTATGTTAACTTGCTCTTATGGCTTGATAACTCACTACCCCCGGTCAACTAAAACAGACTGATATTACAACAACAACAATACTACTACTAGTAATAATAGTATAACTTTAGCCACCTGCCCTCTGTCTTCTTTATTACCCATTATTACCCAGCTATAATAATATACTAACTCCTTTAAAACATATCTTTGGATTGCTGTGCCTTAGATTCTATAAAATGACAAAGATCAAGCGCTACAAAAGTCCATGTGAGATTAGAATATCACCTTATACTTTCACAGTTTGACTCAAAATGTAACAAAACTAACGCTCTGATCATAAGAAAACACTATAATCTTGTTTGGGGGTCTCCACTGTACAAGTAGTGATGATGATATTTGTTCATAATAGCCAAATACCTCTGATTTGAATTGGGTGTGCAACAATAAAAACCCTTTTAAAAATTAATGGATCCAGAAGGAGATCAGGATTACCACCAAAATTTAGACATGAGTTCTTTGTGCCGTTGTTTGATATTTCCTGAAAATTTCATCAAAATCCATCTACATCTTTTCTGTTATTTTGCAAATAAACACCACCAATGGCATACACCATCTTGCTTTAGGTTGATTATTTCACCTTGTTGTTTGGGTCTGAGAATTCCACTCCCCAAGCTTCCATCTGGTCCAATAACACAGTTAGAGCATCAGTCAGGTTCTCACACACCTGGGGACGCAGACCCTCACGTACATCTTCCGGGAAACCATCACCATGGTGAATACGCAGCTGTTTGATGAAGGTACTCTTGCCAGAGCTGGCCCCACCTGAAAGACACATTACAAGATTGAATGATTTGGATTTAGCAATACTTACAGTACACTATGTAGGTGAAATAAAGGTGTGCTTCAGATCGGTTAAAGTTCTGTATACTAGTCAATATACTGCATGGGCGTTGCAGGCTGTGTACTTTCATACTTTTGGTTGGGTTGTGATTCAAACCCACAAGCTCAGAGGTAGAAGGCTAGTGTGTTACAAATTATGAGTTTGTTATTCACTTTGTTCTATCTAATGTGTTCTAAGCTAAAGCTGTTTCTTTGAGGTACTCGAACCAGAGTGAAACTCATTCGAAAGGCACGTTGTAAGATAGATCTGTTTTTATAAAGATAATCATGAAAAAGGTTTAAGTACTTGCAAGACATGTTATAAGATAACATTGCCTGATGAAAGAACTTATTTTCATTCTTTCAATACCAAACAGGAATGTTATAAGATAACATTGCCTGATGAGAGTATACTTTTTACAGCTAACATTGCCTGATAAAAGTACTCATTTTCATTCTTTCGATACCAAACAGAAATGTTATAAGATAACATTGCCTGACGAAAGTATTCATTTTCATTCTTTCAATACCAAACAGGAATGTTATAAGATAACATTGCCTGATGAAAGTATACTTTTTACAGCTAACAATACCAAACAGGTGTGTTATAAGATAACATTGCCTGATGAGACTACTCTTTTCCGGTTGACAATACCAAACAGATTTGTTATAATATAAAGCATCAATCAAAAGTGACATTAAAAAGAAATACAGTTTAAACACTTTCAAATCTCAACATGTGTACAAAGTAGTTTGCACATCATAGTTTTTGTTCCATCAGAACATGAAGAGTATTTCACATTGTGAGCAAGATCTATAAGTTACACTTGTTCAACAGGTTAACTTACAATTTCTTTGTCGCTTATATCTGATAAGCATGAATGTGTTCATATAACTTTACAGGCAAATTATTGTTTTGTACAATCATATCATCCGGGTTATCAATGCAAGAACAGAGACATCCTGTATCAGCAACAAGCCCTCCCCGATCTTTGGCAGAGGTTTAGCTTTCTTTTATTGTATCCATAATAATTCTGCTTTAACTCAGAGAAGCATATTTATGAGTAATGCATGCCCTGTCTATTTCCATTTCTCTACTTACCCTCAAACCCACAGTTAAACATTGTTTCAAAACACAAGAGAACTGTAGGAAATAGTATGAAACAAAAAAAACCTAAACCAAATGAATGATGGACCCAACATTTCTGACAAGTCAAGTTAATTCCCATTCATAGTGAATATCTTTATTACCATCCTAGTGACATTCAAAGAAAAACACATTTCAATCAAAATAAAAGCCAATCAGTAGCAGTAACCTATTTCTTATCACTATGACTACAGCCAGTATTTTGCCTCCATTTTTCATTAACCTACTCCCACACAGAAGACCCCCTTGTCAACTGCACTCCAGTAAATTACCTCCCTCCACTTCATCATACTCTGCTGCCAGGCCCCATTAAGACCTTTATTAGGGTGAGGTGCGGCCCTGGATATGTATCACTGCATTATCACTAGTCTGGAACAAATCTATGCTCCACACTAAAGCCCAGTGGTACTGAATTCCAAATTCCACAACCATATCCAACAACAAATGAAAAATATATGAAGCTTCATTTGAATAATCATTAGGGTTTCAAAATTGTATTTGGAATGCTCTGTGCTTGAATGTTCTTGGATAAAGCTTTATTCACGTTTTGTTGGTGGGTGAGTTGTATTTTGAACTGCATTTACACTCAAAACCCCACTCTACACAATTAACTCAAAAACTGTTCATCCGATTAGGGTTAATACTTACACTATATTTATTTATTTATTTGGGGTTTTACGTTGCTTTCAACACTGTACAAGTCATATCACGACGGGTAGTTGGAAGGACAGAGGAAACCAGTACATAGAGTTCATCAGGGTTCTGTACTGTAAACTGCCGACCAACGGCAAGCAACTACCAGCTTGCCCACATGAGGCTATGTCAGGAACCGAACCCTGGCCTCAGAGATGGGAGGCGAGAGTGTTACCACTCTGCCACCGTGGCCCCCATACTTACACTATAAACAGTACTGGTGATTGTGACAGTACTGGAAAAGGTTTGCATGAAAGTTCATCCAAATATTTTTGTCTGACATAGTTTTGAACACATGGTATATGCAATATCATGAGTGTCAGTTGTAAAGGCAGATATTATTGCATGATAATTGGACATGGTTCTGCACTTTAGATCTTATAATTTGACCTCGGCAGAAAAATGTTCACATAGATTTGTGATCTTTATAGGCATCCACAATGTTAATGTGAATTCTCAGTTAATTTCAAGTACGCGTTTTAGGTTGCGTTAGTAATTAAGAATTTGGATGAACAGTTTCCAAGGTTCAGAACACTCAGTCTGGACTAAGACAGACCCCCCCCCCCCCCCCCCCGATACATGATGTGAGATTAGGCAGGGTCAGGCAGTTCCCTGATCCCCCCTCTCGATTTAAACTTGCAACATTTGGTTCAGGGCTCGATGGGCTCTAGGTAGGGCCAGGCAATTCCCTGGTAGCCCCCTCTCAGTGACTAAAAGTACGACTCTTGAGTTCTGTTGAATTAGGGATATGGTATCCTTGCTGTCTATGTGCTTCACTGATGATTTGTATTATTTTCAGTGATGAAGTTATCATACGTTTGTTATATGTTATTACGAATATTGTTTATTGCCACCAGTTGGTTCTTTTAGTGTTGGTGTCTGGAAATTCCCATGTTGGGGTTTTCCGTGACCTTTATATTTTAAATAATTCTAATATTTTACTAATGTGTAAATAAAATATCCCAAACGTCAGCTTATCTGCTTTTGACCTTTTATGCTTGAGTTTGACCTTTAACCTGAATTAAGGCATTGGGTCAACTTTGATTGTTGACAACTGTGGGGTTATGCAGGGTTTTACAACAAATAGCGACATTAGTAACACAAAGGCGAAGACCGAGTGTTTCTAATGAGCTATGAGTTGTTAAACCATGCATAACCTAATGCTGGGAGTGTGTTATTCGGATTCTAACATGAAATTTTATATTTGGTTACTATTTTCGTGAAGATTTGTTGTAGAATTTCTACATATTCTGTATAATTTGACTTTTAAAAGGTGAAGTGGGATTATCGCCCACCTATGTAAAATTGGGCATGAGGTTATGCTCAGTTTTACAAAGGCGATTGACCGCTCAGAATCGCAGACACAAGTGTGTCATGTTAGAATATAGCTTAACAATTACAGTTTTAGTAATAGCAAAGATTTTACGCCTTTCCTTGAACACATGAAAGATTGTATTTTCAATTGTTTATAGAACCTTCTCGGGAGTCTGTAATGTTGGCATCATAACCCTTGGTGATTTTTCTATGGATACATTATCTTTTATTAAATACCTTTGGTCTGGATACTATTATCTTTCCAAACATAGCTACAATTACCACTGACCTAGATGAATGGCTGCAATTATTGCTAATCCAAGTTATTTTGCTAATCTACTTTATTTTGCTTTGAAGCAACATATTTGGTGATATCATATAAAAATTTAAAAAAGACATACAAAAAATTAACTGTGTACATTCGCAAAGTAATTAAAATTTTCATGTATTTTCTTGTAAAAGTCTAATAAAATGCAACACATACATGGGTCAAGAAGTAATTCTGTGGTATTGTATTAGAAGTCAAGATAATATTAAGAATTGATTTTAAATTAGTTCTAGAATATCAGTTACAAAAACGAGTTTAAGATAACTATAGCTTCACATATCAATTATTTCTAGAATTTGTCAGTGTGACTTTTTAAAATTATTTTTACATTCTTAAAGCCCAATCTTACACATGGGATCATATTATTGAGTATGAAATCTGGCTCATGTAATCCTCATTTTATATAATTTCTAGCTTCTTAGTCCATTGGTCCAGAGAAAGGCTAGCTCTGAGATTGTGTTCTCAGGACAGCAGATTTTGCTCACGTTTTACGAGTCTTTTGGTGTGTGGTGTTGAATTAGGTCACTTCCCTTGTTAGACTCCTCAGTACAAACTTACGTCCTGTTTATTGCCACAGAGATAATTCCCTCCCATTTCCCCTGTCTGATGTATGGCATAGTGGCTATCTCACTGTGAACTGCTTCTGAAGTCATTTTTATAATTTGTTAATGGCAGAAAGTTTGGATTCAGCATCCCGTATCGAATCTTTAGTCAAATATAAACAAATTTCCAGCTTCCAGTTTTTAGAAAAAATATGTTACATAAATTTTTATACTTGTGAACACCTTCATTTTGGACAACAGACAGAAGCTGCAATTGTCTGCTGGATAGAACAGTTACATCAACAACATTCCAGGTTCCAACTGCCCTTAGCTTGTAACCATACAGTCACAGTATGAAGCATGCCACAAACTCACACATCTAAACTGGGCTACCCACCTACTAGTAAGGCTACACAAACCATTACCCCCAGGGGGATATAAATCAAAGCCAGGAGTGGGGTTATATTACTATTTATTATTTTATCTTATTTATGTTATTATTTGTTTCATTTGTAAAATTAAGATAAATAAAAGATAGATAATTTGTGGAATGAAAAACAGATTTGTCCCATCAAGGCCTCCACTAGGGCGGAAGTGGCAAGCGGAAACTAGACAAAATATTTTTTAAATGTAATTTTGAAATTTAAAAACCAATGTGGTATCCATAACAAGAAAACACAGAACAAAAATGAAAATATGTGAAAATTTCAGACACCGTCCTGCAGAGGAAAAGCCAGTAAGTCGAAAATAATAGGAGAATTTGAAATTTTGAAGAGGTATGACCCCTGAAGGTCAAAAGGTGAAACATGAGGAGGAAAGGTGACTCATGAGGCACGGTGATGATTATAAGGTAAATATTCTAGAAGTCTAAAAATTCTCGGAAGGCACCACATGTTAAAGGGAAAGTGATGCCGGATCCCACAAAAGAAGTTGAACCGGATCAGGCTTCGATTAATCTAGAATTCTATCTCAACTGGACGCAATTGGTAAGTGTTTATCTCTCATAGAAATTCTTTGATGTCTGCTGCCCAGCTTAAAGTAAAACATTCTGTGTGTACTAGAGGTACTACGAGTTCGAGTCTCCCTGACTCCTCACTTTAGGAAAATATGCATGCAAAATTAACCACTTTGCACACACTTAGACTTGATAGACTGATTCAAGAACAGGTCAAGGACCATCTTAGACAGTTGTCTATTTCTAATAAAAACGGTATGGATCTGAGAATTAAATCCCAACTGGGTGTCTCTGTTGATGTGTATGTCAAAGAGAAAATTAAGTGGCATCATGAGCATGTAAAACAATACATATGTGCAAAAATGTTCAAAGGACGACTAACGCATGCAGGTTTCAAAATTAAAACAACATCATTCAGAGAGCACATCCCTGTGTACAAACTGTCAATGTTGGCACTAGTTACCAAAACTGAAATCAAAATATTAGTTCAAAATTCCCCATCCAATCAATGCACATCTGATCCTATTCCAACAGGTTGTTGAAAAAGTATGTGAATGGTCTTGCACCGATACTATGTAAAATTGTTGATGCCTCACTCTCAACAGGGACCATGCCATCTGCTTTGAAGTATGTTCTTGTTACACCTCTGTTGAAAGTGTCATCCCTAGATCAAAACAACCTAAAGAACTACAGACCAGTTTAAAACCTGTCACTCATATCAAAACTTTTGTTTAGAGAAATGTGTTGCATCTAGATTGAATCATCTTTACGACGAGTTTGACCTTAAGGAAATCAATCAGCCTTCTTATAGGAAAGGTCACAGCACTGAAACTGCCATACTCAAAATTATAAATGACATTTTACTTGCATGTGACAAAGACTGGTGTTCTTTATTGGTAATCCGACATCTCTCAGCTGAGTTTGACACAAAAAATGCACAATCCTTCTGCAACGTCTTCAGAGACAGCAGGACTTTTGTGGTAATGCCCTGAACTGGATAAAGTCGTACTTACGGTACAAAAATCAATCTGTTACAGTTGCTAGCAAGCTATTTGGTAAAAGAATGAAGGACTGTGATGTGTCTAAAGGCTCTGTGCTAGGACCAGATGTCTATTTAGGTTTCACCCAATCTCTTGTTGATCTGATCAGGCATTATGACATAGTACCTACTGTCTATGCAGGCTCACAAACATACATTTATTTCAACCCCAGCTCAAATATGGATGTCAAGGAGGCAGTCAGTAAAATGGAATTGTGTTTTGTGAAATTCAGAAACTGGATGAGTAACAATCAACTCAAGCTAAATAAAGGGAAAACAGAATTTATGATCTCTTGAAAACCATCTGATCTGAAAAACTTGAACATAACATCCATATGTATTTGAAACTCTGGGATTATTCCTTTGCTTATGGCCACAAATATTGGTGCGGATCTAGATTCAGAACTGAAATTGGAGAAACATGTCAACAGTATGGTTTCCTATGGCTGGTAGCATCTGTTCACCATCTCAAGAGTAAGAAAATATTTCACATAAGAGGCCACAGAAACACTTGTCCATGCTTTTGTTATGTCAAAATTGGATGCATGCAATAGTATTTTAGGTGGCATTCAAGCTCTCAAATTAAAACAAAAACTGCAAAATATACAAAACACTGAGGCAAATCTGGTTGTACAAGCTCCAAAATTCGACAATGCAACAAAGATGAGAAAAGAGCTGCTTTGACTTCTTATTCTTCACTGTATTCAACATAAACTCTTGCTCCTCACCTACAACTCATTACAGGGACAAGATCCAGAGTACCGTATCACTCTGCTGGAACCATACACAGCCCATCAACCATCTTGCTTGGCAAAAGATGGAGGAACATTAACACTGAAAGTTCCCAGAACAAAGTGCTCAAAATATGGAGAATGTTCTTTTGCAGTTATCGCCCTGTATATTGGAACAAAATCCCAGGACATATTAAAAATATATGAGAACATGCCAATTTGTATTTACCTATGTCGGCACATAAGAGTAAAATTTGAAAATTGCCACAGTGCCTTAGAATAGCCTATGGAATTGGCGCTTGATTATTATTATTATTATTGTTATTATTATTAATACCACCAAAAAGGCATGAAATAGTAAGTAACAAAATTGTCTTGTTTGATCCAAAAATGAGTAGCGTTAAGATACGTCAGAGTGTGTACATAAAGATTTCAGTGTTGTACTCATCCTGCAATATACCATTATGTTCAAAGTAAACAACTCAATTGGCAGAATCAAGTTTGTGGAGAAAAATATAAAATTTTCATTGCAAGAACTGTTAATCCAGCAATGTTTATGCTTACTCGATGACTGCCTCACTTTGGAAAGCTCATAAATTATTCATGAGGAATATTAAATATGTGAATTGCAAGTATTTTCTATGATATATCTCACTGGGAATTTGACTGAACACCAGATACAAGATGTTACACTAGGAAGAAAGGAATTTCCCTGCGATTATTTTTCTTGATGAATAAGCTGCACCATATTTATGTTGTTTTTCTCTCCCCAAACCACTATCATGTAGAGATACCATTAACTATGATTGGTATGTCTGGGAAGCATTATCAATGGCTCAATCAGAAGGATATACGTATTCTGTAAGTTAAGCTTGTCCTAACTGTCATCTTGTATCATTCTTATCAGCATTTACTTGTGACTATTGCTGGATATCAGACATCTACAGCTTCAGATAAATATTCGTGATCTTGTTTTTTCTCAAACGTCCTGGTCTAAATTTTTTCATGATAATTGGATATTTGCTACCAACAAGAAAATCCTGACCATTTATCAAGATGTCTTATTACTTGGATCACTGATCATATATCAGATATAAATAGCTCACATTTCCGTCTGCTAGTCTCAAGCTGCTTCCTTGAACATTTTTCATCAAGAATCCGAAGATTACATACATGATAGAGGTCAGGCAATATCACACACTTAGGAGTGTGAGAAAGGTTATCACTAAGTATATAACTCATAATTGAAACTTTGATATTGTTGGAACCCCTTTTGTACTGAAACACATATATTTATATGTACCCATGATGTGTGCTATGTGTTGATTTTGTTTTGTGCCATGTATATCCCTTTAACTTATTCTGTTTTATGCAATGATTATGTGTTTTAGTGCGCTATTTTAGGAGTCCTCGTATATTTTATACAAAATAAACATCCATACATATATATCATAGAAATATACATGTATATCTCAGAATCAAGGTCAAATAACAGACAAAGTTGATGTTTTATATCTCTAATGACACATTGACGTAAGGCATATAAAGGAAAGGCTGTGAATCTCATATATTGATATAATCTGGATATCAACCCACCACTACAGAGGCAAGAGTCTTGTGCTAGATTTAAAACGATAGTCTCACAATTGTTGGTGAAATAAAGACAGTGACAAAAATAACAAAGCTGTTACATTACATGCAAGTCCAGATTAAGATGCTATCAGATGTTATTTCTTAGGCATAAACCGTTATGCCCATGTAAATGGAATGAAAATTTATTTTATCATATATGTTTATAATTAATTACAATTATCTTAACCAATTGTGATGAGTCAACTTCAATGTTGCCAATATTAACTTTAACTAATTATGATATACTTCTTCTACTACTTAGTTTTAGTCAAAGTGCATTCCTTGAACACATACATTAATATAAAATTATTTGTTCAAATGTGTAAATCATTTATGTTGATATTTTATCCCACGAATATCAAACTGTATATAGTAATGTCTACTTGATAGCTGTATTGGGGATTATGCATATTTTAAATAATCTAATTTTCTTTTTCATTTCAGTTTTATATCTTTCTTACAACAACAGCTTGGCAGGTAACCAACTTTGAAACCATGTAAATTTTCAGGACTATTTTACCAGAAAACAATTGTCTATAGCCACATTCAGCACATTTTATTTGTAAATCTGTTTTTCTACAGTGCTATGTCAGATTTCACCAATGTCTGAACACCAGATTTATAACTCTGTGGTATCCATGGTGCATCTATTTATCTATTATCCCACCTCATCCACACAAATCACTGACTTCTCACTTCATTACTTCTAATCTCTAATGAGGTTTGACCGAAAGACCAATAAAGACTTTACTTTTAAAAAGTCGCTCAGTAGCTGATAATTTTATTGTGATGAAAAAGAAAGATATTTTCACGTTATATAGTATACCGATAAGGATTTACATCAAATTATTAAATGTAAACATCTGATCTTTATATGACAACACAGTTGGAGATAAATGCATATAACCAATGGGGTATGGTCCTTGGTTCATTTACACACAAAGTAACATATACAATTGTTGAAGAGACTCCATCAAAAACAAAAGGTAGCAGCCCACACTGGTGTTCAGAGCAGACAAAACCTTTCATGCTGTATCAATATTAAGATATCTGCAATGGTTGCTAGTGAAATAGAGGATTAAATTTCAATTGTAACTTAATTCAGACTCCCCTATGGATTGACCTCTCTGATTTGGCATCAAAGAACAATCCATGCAGATTACCCAGACATAATAAAGGCTTTGAACAAGTAAATCCAAGACTACATCTGGTGACAGATCGTTTTTATTGATCCAGTGGCTGTGGAACTAACCACCAAAAATAAAAGAAATCCTTAAACTGTTGCTTGCTTCAAAATCATTAAAACATTCTTATTCAAAAGAAACTTTGACGTGAGAAATATCTGTCTATATAGCGATTTTAAACTTCCTATTGGAAACCTTCTCTATAAAACTATTATTATTGAAACTTACAGAGTGACCTAAATTGTGGTTCAGGATATCATCATACAAAAGCATCACTTTGCCTTGTGTCAGTATCTCACTTTATTGCAGGCATCCACAGACTACTATCACAATGTTAAGCTATATCATTTCAAATAAGTCTGCACCTGTTTTCTTTTGGCAATGAAATGCATTTCACATGCTCAATATATATAAAAAAGGAACATATTGGTCAGAGAGATATGTTTGGGATCTATAAGTTACTTGCTCGAATGCCAAATATCATGTTTTTTAAGGATATTACATATTGGGGCATTTTACATTGTTGATTGGATTTAAAGATAACTTTCAATATATAATTGTGAAGGTTTGAACATTACAGGTAGTTACAACTGTATAGAAAATCAGTGTACATTCTTAAAAGTGTGCACAGTAAACCATCTGGTCACCTGTATGCTCAAACTTGTCAGTTTGGCATTCTGGGTACATTTGATGGTTTATTGGGAAAGTGCAAATGGTCTATACATAATGAATGGTCCAACAAACTGCCATCAAAACCAAAACTAAGAACGTATCCACTTTTCAAAAATGAAATAAAGACTGAAGATTATATTCTTTCAAACATCCTCAAATATAAGCGATCACTTCTTTGCCAACTTCGGATCGGTATACTGCCCCTAGAAATTAAGACAGGAAGATACACTAGGAAAAAAGTTGAAGACTTTTGTAAGCTTTGTAAATTAGACATTGAAGATGAAATACATTTTGTGTGTGTTTGTCCTAAACTTCAAGCTATCCGCTATAAATATTATAACAAAATCTGTTCTTGTCAAAATGATAGTATATTAACTCAGTTTTACGAAATAATAACTTGTAAAAGGGTAAAACTATTAATAAACTTTCTGGCTGATCTATGGAATCTCAGGAACAATATTTTATGTAACTAGTTTCCACTTATTTGTTGTTAAAGTATCTATGAAATCTCAGAAATAATATTTTATGTAACTAATTTCCACCTATCTGTTGTTAAAATAGTATGTAGAGACTAATAAGCCCATTAGGGCTGGTTATTCTTTTGTTCTTCATTATTACATTGTCAAACTGTATTATACTATGTCTCTGTAATACGTGAATAAATAAATAAATACACTAATCACTGAAACCTTCTTGTTTCTTGAAAAGGGTAACTATCTTTGGATTACAAATTGCTTTCATCTATGGGTCCGATGACCTGGTTTTATGGGTACATGTGAGTTCCATCCAGTTGCCCCATTTTGTGGTTGGATAACTGTTTTCTCACAAAGTCAATTAAAAGTAATATCCTCAGGTATCAACAGAGGCAATTGCTAGTAAAATGTTTAGTGCTTGGATGGGTCACCGATTGGTGTTGCAATGTCAAGTGTTGTGGCTTCAGGGCCAGGTAGCTCATTAAGTGAGCTCCAGACACAGTTTGCCATGTGTTTGTTGGTTATTTCACTACTATATATCAAGCAGTATTTGTTTTGATATATGTAAAATACCTGCAATGTAAGAAGACAAAAATTTCTGTCCACGACATATGGATCACTCAGAAGCAAATTTAAAACACTGAATTTTAAGCAGAAAAATCATTACAAGAGTACTTACACTTCACAATGTCCATATCTACTACCAATTTGTGAAACGTACTTTACAGGGGTTATCAACATTCAACAAGAATTTTTCCTTTTCACATAGGATTTCTTAAAAAAAACAAGTCAAGACCCACTTCCCAGTGATAAAAATATCAGTAATATTAGTGACCATTTATCAATTCAGCTCTTCTTTCATTCTGGTAAAAATGTAGACAAGTAGATGATAGTTTTGTTCACTGACAAGTCATATCTCCTGCTTCAGACATGTGAACTTTCCTATCGTCTGAGATAAAAAAAGACTTCAAAGAGAAACTAAAACCTACCCAACAGAAGGTTGCAATTTTAAACAGAAATGGTGTGGTGCTGGAAATTGAAAATAACACTGCAGTACATTATGGACAGATTTACTAAATGTATTTATACCTGTATTAAGACTATATGAGTAATTGCAGATTTAAACTACACAAAAATGAATGGTAAAAAGAAAAAAAAGCAATATTGCACATAATAAGCAACCCCTCAATCACGGTAATGCTGAAAAAAGACGCAAAAACAATTGTGGATTCGCAATCCAGATCTGGAGCCAGACCATCTCTGAGTAGGAACGAGCCATACTTAGGCCTCACCTTGTATGAAAGTACAACCTACATGTGATTTCTAGTATTGAGCTGTGAGTACAGACAGGCACACAACAAGTGAAGTGTTACACTCTAACCAATATTTAAGAAACACTAAAAAGGTGCATTTGTCGAATACAAAAGTCCACTATTATTGAAGAAATTAAGTTGGAAAAACTTAGAGCAGGATAAAATAGAGTGTGAGATAAAATATATCTGAAACAAATAAAGACTTCCTATTTCCTACAAATCAAGTTTCCTATGCAACCATGTATGTCCATAGCTGGGTTTTTTTGTTTTTAAACTCTTGTTGAGGAGTATTTCTATGAAATGGTGTCACCTGAATCACAATAATTCCAAGACTATACATATCTGCTGGTTTTTTTTTCTTATTTTCTTTACTCCATTCATACCTACATGACCAAATCCCACACCCTTTGGAAAGTAGGAGGCCTGACATAATTGAATTTTGGACTTCCCTGCAGGATTATCCTGCCAACACCTAATACAATTCTTTCCTTTGGCAATTTGACATTTAAGGAGCAAATGTAAGCCATTGATGCAGCTGATGTGGTTTGTGGGCTTACACTGGTCAAATGTTTTGTCTGTGAAATAAATTCTTAAATAAACATATTTCAGCTTTCTAACACTTTACCTGACACCTGGAAATACTAGTATTGTTATTCTCTTCAAATCCCTAATATAATGTGTGGGTGGACATCAATAACTCACTGGATATCCCGGTTTTATATTTAACTTTCACATATTTTGTCTTTTGAAGATAAAATTATACATGGGAACACTTATTTTCTTTTCACTTAATGTCAATTTTGAGCAACTTTAAGTATCTACAAATATTTATACAACAAATAGACTTTACATCTTTTTCAACCTAGGGGTGAAAAAGATGCTTCTCGTTTTCACAAGTTCACCCTGATTGTTAGTAAACATGGCTGTTTCATTCCACAATATATTAATCCTAAAAATATGAATAAAAGCTATTTTAGTGACAGCAACCCCAACACATTACTAAAATAACTGTTACCCTGTGGCATAAATGATATGACATTAGTGATCTAAGTGATTTTATAACATTTTGTGAAAAACCTAATAATTTGTCATTTTCTGACAAAATTTATTGTTTTAGTTTTAGTTTTCAGCAATAGGCCTAACTCTGGTATTGATTGTTATTTTGCCCTGTGACAAATACTGTTATAAGACAGACGACACAGAGATCAAGGTTAGATGACTGGATTGATCTCAGCCATTGTTATTGTTTTGATGAAGAGTCTGGGTCGTGACTGGGTCATTTCTAAAGAGGAATATTTCCTGTTGTTCTGTTGACATTTCCCATAAAACGCAGGGATTGCTTTTTTTCAAGAAAGATTTATAGTTATTACCCAATTGTTTCTCAAATGGATTCCTACTACAGTAAGAAATGTGAAATTTGCCAGAGTATGTTAAATTCACCTCCAGGAGTACCCTTCAAAAGTAAGACCATCTGATAAAATTTGTGTCACTTTTGCAACAGGGTTATCAGAGGCCTTGTATAGTCACAAAAATTGCAAATGAGTAAAAATAAATGTCAGACCACTCAAGGAATAAAATCCGGGTTTCCTCACTAGCGAATATCACATACCGTGACAGATTGCATATTTCTTTTTCTGCCATAGACATTTCATTGATTGGTCAGTTCCCTTTTGTTGATTTGTCTTTTTTTCAGCTTTTTATGACAAGAGTGTAAAAATACACGATCTTTGAAATAAATGGGCCATTGAATTAGAATTGTATGTGAGTTGACTGTAGATTTCTACATTTATCTATAGAATAGGTCCTCGGTAGTTTTTAATATGTTTCATTTTTGAAATGTATTTTGATTTATTTTGAGATACCTCAGGACTTTATTATACTAATCTAATTTAACTTATGATGATTTTTAATTTGTCTGCTTGAATTTAACAAAACAGCAGTATATCCAAACATCCACACAGTGTGTACATTGTAACTACAAACGTACCTATAGACATAAATCCATTCACTCAACTAGTATGAAAAATTGTCATACACAATTATCCACTTACATACAGTCACATATTCATATACCCACCCAGTAAGTCTAGTTAGACTATACATAATAACATACTTACATAGTCATACATTCACACACTTGCCCAGAATGAAGAGCTGTATTATGCATTTTTACATAATACCTAAATCCATACATCTGTACAATCACCGAGTATCTGGTCTTGTGTTCTGCAAAATTACACCCATACATAGAGTCATAAATTCACACTCTCACCCAGTATGAGGAGCTGTACTTCATGCTTTCTTCTCTCTCTTTCATCATCTAATTGATGGTCTATACTCTTACTTCTGGCAAGGGCAGCACGGTGTCTCTGCATTCTTGGAGAAGTATCTTGGGTTGTCTAAAAGTACAACATTAAACTTACAAGGTAAAATATAATGCACATTTTTATTTATTTAAACTAGCTATGGCAATATTATATGTTCAGTGGAGCAGCAACATTTGTCCAGACGAATTACTCCTGTGTACGATATCTCTAGTTGTACAAACAAATCAGGAAAGTTGGTGGATAAGTTAATATTTTTATAACTTAAGCTGTGATGCCAAAGTGGAAACTGATGTCATCAAGCAGTCCCTAGGCAGCACAAACCTCCGCCAGAGGATGTGGAACTACATAGCAGAAAAAAAATCTGTTAAAAATACAACTATGATCCAGATTACCGCTGTAGAGGACCAAGAAAAGGGTAGACATCACCTTGTATTAATCCGATGTTATTAATGATGTTGAAGTTTTGGGGCATATATTGTTAAAAAATTCCTCTAAAAATTGTAGAGTTTCGGCTTAGTTCTGGCTCATCTCTCAGGTGGACAAACCAATGGGAATACCCAAACATGTGTGACAACATGACCAAGATCAGACGTATAGGTTTTCTAGTAATGTGTGTATAGAGATGGACAGACAAATTTTAATGCAGACCAAATATTGATGCCACAGTAATAAGGGCTTCTGTAAATATTTAAAGAAAGTGTGGACTCCCCTGTGCTATACCCGATGAAATTTACTTATTAAATCTATTGTGTTAATGTACTGATGTTCAAAGTTCAAATTATTTATGGAATAACTCATTAACCACTATCACATTTTTATAACCATTTATTGATATGTATATTTTATTATATTTTATAAATCATTATCACATTTTTTTCAATTTAAAAAAATCACCAACAAATGTGTTGGATAATATCAAGCTAAAATCCCCAAAACCAGTATTGTGTTGTCCCCACTTACAAAACCTGTCCCTAAATGTGTCAGAAAAAAAATGTTCCTTTGTGTTAACATGAGCTTACTTTATTGACACGTTGACCTAGAAATTGGTTGAATGATAGCTGCCATTTTTATTGGAAATCGGAGATTTTTGGTTGAGTGCCTTGATTTATTGCCAGTGAAAAGCATTGTCTAATCAATAGGGTTTTTTTTCTTTCATAGAACACCCTATTGTCTTTGTTCGTGGGAAATGCTGTAATCATTCCAGGATATACATGCTTATATTTTGAAGCTAAAAATATCCGTATTGTATATTTATCATGCTTCATTTTGTGATTGGACAAACTTGTCATTCTTTTTCATAAATATTCATCTTGAAAACAAATCTGTATTTTCTAGCATCATAATAAATTTCTTGGAAATTTATGTGTGTTTTTTTCAACATTCAATGTCACATTAAGACTAATCTTCACTATCACCCAGATTCAAGCTCAGAAACATAGCTTTAGTGATGGTGGATTTCAATTAATTGGTTGGGATTTTCTTTTCGAAACATTGAGAAAATATCAGTGTATACTAACTGGTCAATATTCTGCATAAAAACCACCAGTGATCGACATACAACAACCTATTTCTCACTTCAGATCAGTCTGGGAATTGATCCCATGACTTCTAAGGTGGGAGGAGAGTATGTTAC
The DNA here is from genome assembly GCA_964017235.1 of Sabellastarte sp. h YS-2021. Taxonomy (NCBI): domain Eukaryota; kingdom Metazoa; phylum Annelida; class Polychaeta; order Sabellida; family Sabellidae; genus Sabellastarte; species Sabellastarte sp. h YS-2021. The sequence goes on from OZ024932.1 coordinate 85,661,409, forward strand.
CATATATGCTAATGTGTCCCTCAGTGATAGAGATGTAAAGCAGTAGATAGTATTCTGTCGAAACCTCTGCACATTATTCAACTGGATATTGGAAAACAACTGCCAGTTTGCTCACTTGAGACCCAGGACCAGGATTTGTATCCACAATTTCTGAAACTACGCGGTATGTGCCCCATCACAGTAGCAATATAATGTAAAGAAACAAATTAAGCTGTAAAAAAGAATAATGTGCAGGGATAGTTGAATGGTTTCAAAAAGAACCTGTATACAACTTTATCCAACTAGACAAACTGAAAAGTAACAAAAATGTCTGAGGATAGTTAAATAAATTTAAGTACACTGTTGTTGGAACTTTATCCAAATTGACACACTGGACCAGAACAGCACTTCTTGAAAAGTACGGTGGAGTGGATTTAAATACACTCTGGTACTTAATCAACTGCATGCATCATGTATATTTTACCATCCTTCCAAATCAACACATTGCCATTTAAAAGCTAAAGAACCCCGATATCATCCCTGACATACATGAGGTAATTTGTACATGTCTGGGATGCTTCAGGCTATCATTTTATCCAAACAGTAGGACAGTCACTTTTTAGCTACAAGAAATGGTTTCATTGAAATAGCCGGGTTTTAATAAATCTAACGGGTATACCAGATATCTCAACACCATTAAGTATCTACATTTGATCAGTGTGTCAACTATCAATAAGCAACACCTGGACCTGCACACCTTACTGCAGAGATGAAAGGAAAGAGGTAAAAAGCTTTTAGCATTCAAATTGTAACTTCTTACAAGTGGATGGGTAATATACATTGTGATTGTACTTTTCTTAGCACCTATTACCTCCACCTGGATGTAATGAATGGATCTTAAAGTTTTATATGGGTAGGGCCTCACCGAGACAAGAAGTGCTTGAATTTTGGGAAATCGGCATCACCCCTATTTTATTTTCATTTTTCCATTTTGGCTTTCTGCTTGTTATTACTTCAAACATAATGACCACATCTTCATGGATTTGTATAGGGATAGGCCCTGGATAAGGGAAGACATGGTTATATTTAGGGAGAGATCCGGATAATATTCCTGATTAAAACAAAATCCGAATTTTTGGGCAAATGCCCCCGAGCAGAGGTCTACACTGTATGAGGGTTTTGTATTTGGAAATTTGCTCATTTATGACATCGAAGGCTGTCCTTGACAAAGGATTTGAATGACTAAGGCATCCAAGAGGTCGGAGATCAAATCTGACGTTGTCAACATATCCTTGCAAGACAGGTTGAAGATCAAGTCTCAAGCCTGGGGCCATATTCTACAACAATACTTAAATAAGGTGACCTTAGATCTGAGTAAGGGAAAGTTTTTTATTTAAGTTTTTCTTGCACTTTATATTCATGAAACAAAAGTTAGGAGTGTTCAGTTTCATCATTTCTAAGAAATCTAAGAAATACTTGAAATCTAAGTTAGGAATGATCTAAGTATTGTTGTAGAATACAGCTCATAATCCCTTTAAAATACTTTAAGACAAAATCGCATTAAGTTGTTTTTTGGTCCATAGTGTCTTAAATATTATTTATATTAACATTTCATAAAAAGAAGTTTTCAGGTTGAATTGGAAGTATCATGTCAGCTATTTTGTGTATTCAGCCTGACACATCTACCAGTCGAAGTCTAGTCTGGTCCAGAGTGAAGTGGCTTCACAGACATGTTGAAGATATGGTAGTTTTGCACTTCAATCTGACATTTATGATTTATGAAAGTGTTGAAGGAGTGATAATACTTCAAAGGAAAATTATTTATGGAAAAATGTTGTTTTTCTATTGTTATGCGAGGTTGTTTTTTTACCAAAGGGGAACAATAAACCATAAAAGCTTAGTTGATAAAAATAATTCTAATTACACACCTAAAAATTACAGAAAAAATCCCAAATAATCTCGATACAGAGATATATTAGTAGGACGAAAATTTCTGCATTAGCTTTAGTCAAAGGTCAAAGAGAGGGATCAAGATGTCCTTTAACGTTTTTATAATTTACAATGACAATACTATTGTTATTACCCTTGTAATTACTTTTGTGAAAACAATTTATTTACTTAGCATTTGAATGGCCAAAAACTGGGTCAGGTATAGGTATAGCATTATTTAGCCCATTTAATTTAGAGAGAAAAAGTCTATAGAAAGACAAAGTACACACCATGCTTCAAATATAAATATTATCAAAAATCTGTAGTTTGGTACAACGAAAACACAATCTGCTGCCTTCAGTAAAACATTTCTCTACAAGCCTTAACCATTAGCTGATGCATTGTGAAAATCATATCCCATAAAAACGCATTCTTTTCAGAGATTGTTAACGTAAGTAATTTACCAAAAACAGCCCAGAAATTCACAAAAAGTGATCTTTGATCATTGGTTTAAGCCCTAAAGCATCAAGGAATAATTGCACACATTTGTACTCCTGACAAGAAGCCATGGGTTCTTTTTCAGGCTTTGTTTTCCAGCTAATGATGCTGTTAGTGTCTTTTTAGTGTGTTTAAAAGAGTTCTTGTTATTGAGAGATGGAATCTGTGAGTGAAATCACATCAAAGAATGATTGTCAGTAAAATACCCTAGAGAAGTCATTACACAGATTGTGTGGGTAAATATTGTACTAGCTGTACATGCCACACCGTTATAGAGGTTATCAGTGAACCAAAATTTCATTTTATAGTTTGATGTAAAGTGCTTCCCAAGGAAATACAGCATTTGCCTTAAATTGGAATAAAAGAAGAGGTAAACAATTAATTCATCATGGAACAAATGAGAATTGCTATCACAAGATTTTTTTACAACTTTTGGTGTTTTGAAAAAAAAAAAATATTTGGACGAATGGAACAATACGAGACACAAATGATAAAAATACAGAAAAATAACAGACTAAAAATAAGAACTTTACCTATCCTCTTTTCACCACCCTATCTGTGTCCACTATGGCCCATATCCACCATACCCTAGATCTTTTGGTACAAAACAGTGTATTCTTCCATGACAGTGATGAGGGAGAACACATTTTGTTGTCTATCACTGTCACGGACATCTACACTGTTTTATACTAAAATATCAAGTGTATCACTAGAAGATGCAATCAGACACAAAACAAGTGATGAAAGGAAGTACAGCTTAAGGTCCTACGTAAGATACACTCATACTAGCTGTGCCTGAGAACAAACAAAGCCTGGACTGCTGAAGAAAAAAAACATTTTAGGATTTTGATCTGGATCCGGATAGGGATCATTGATTCAGAACATCTTTGAGCAGGACTCAGCCACAGGTAAACCCCACATAGGGATATGGAAATATGGCCCAGGGGCGATATTCACAAAAGGTCTTATCTTAGTGCTAGTCTTAAATCTAAGACTTTTGTCATAACGTTGGACAATAACTCGTTATGCCATTTGTCTAGTCTTCACAGAGCAATTCACCAAAAGGTTTTAGTCTTATCTTAGTCTTATGTCTTAGTCATAACTCTAATTTTGAGTGGGGGTTGTCCGGCTGTTGAATGGGGGGTGTCTTAAATATTTTAAGACCAGTCTTAGCTCTGGCTGCCATGGTTTTTTCCTCCAGAACTTCAAATGGCTAAAATTAAATTTAAATACTTACCACATCTCTGTAAAGTATTTTATTTCACGTTTTAACTTTGATAGAAGGTTTTCAACTGCAATCCCTTTCTGTTCCATTTATTAGCAGTATTTGGACAATTTTTACAGTGCAAGTCAACACAAATATTCTGAGATATACATATCCACAGTGTTTAACAAACATTTAAGGCATATCCATTGATATGATATTATTATCAGTCAAGGAAATAAACAGACCCAATTACTATTGTTTCACCCCTCCACTTCTGGAGGGTAGGGGCTAGGATAAAAAGGATGTAAAACTTGACCAAACCTTTTTATTTTAACTTTACTTTGGTTTTAAATATATGCAGATAATTCTCAACGGCTCAAGGCTCATATACACCAATGACAAACTGAGACAAGACAATCTGACAATGTAATTCAAAGGAGTGTGACATGCCTTGTCTGTGCACACTAAAACCATATGATATGAGCAGATATGAACTTTTTTTAAAGAGTGCCCCAAATCTTATCTGATTTGTAGGGGTAGCACAAACCACAGGGCTCCACTTCAAATTAACAGAATTTTTTTAATCTCTGGTCTGATTTTGAAACTTTTGTCATAGTTGTTTTTTTCTTCAGTTTAAAGAGGCCCTGTATCCTAGCATATCAGATGATGTCATGTCGGCTTGTTGTGTTTGGGCTATTGGTTCATCTCTGCATAATAACTAATGTAATGTCACATTAACAAAACTGGTTTGGGGTCAGTGGCTCCGTTCTGAAATGGTTCACATCCTACCTAATGGACCGTTACCAATCAGTAAAAATTGGTTCTACTTTGTCAGATGTTTGTAAACTTCTATTTGGTGTTCCCCAAGGCTCTGTCCTGGGTCCTTTGTTGTTCTCATTGTACACTACCCCCCTCAGTTCCATTATCAGTAAACATAATGGAATAAAGTTTCATTTCTATGCAGATGACAGCCAACTTTATATACATTTATCCCAGAAGAATGCATCTGCTGCCTTTGAAAAGCTAAATAAGTGCCTAAATGATGTTAAAGAGTGGATGACAACTAGTAAGCTCAAACTGAATCCTGATAAGACTGAGTTTATCATCTTTGGTTCGAAGAGACAAAGGGATAAGTTGAAAGCATGTTTTCCAATTGATATCCTGGGCAACTCACTCTGCCCTGCAGATTCAGTAAAAAATCTGGGTGTGTGGCTTGATTCAGATTTCTCTTTGTCCAATCATGTTCAGAATGTCTGCAAAAGTTGTTTTGTTAAACTCCGTGACTTCAGACATGTCAGGCGGTTTCTTACTCATGATGTTTCTGTGCTTGTAGCCAACGCTCTTGTTAGTAGTCGGTTGGATTACTGCAACTCACTTTTCAGGAGCCTGTCCAAGTTCAATCTACGCAAATTACAGTGCATCCAAAATAGTGCAGCTAGAATTGTATCAAACACCAGTCGATACACCAGCATAACTCCTGTGCTAAAGAAACTGCATTGGCTTCCTGTTGAACAGCGCATTGTGTTCAAGACAGTCACACTTGTTTATAAGTATCTTCACACAGGTTTTCCCAGGTATTTTTCACCACATCTTTCTTCCTACAGCAGTTCTTATAGTACCAGGCGCAGTCAAAGTGGTGGTAATTTCCTAGTTATTCCAAAGTTCTGCCCCTCTGTTCATAAATCTGTCAAACAGTTTGGTAATAGTTTTGCGTTTGATGCTCCTACTGTGTGGAATACTCTCCCTGATGTGATTCGTGCCTCTCCATCCCTGGCCTCCTTCAGAAAACAGCTTAAAACCTACCTGTACACCAAAGCATATCCGCCCTAGCCTGAATCATCCTCCTGGCGTTCTCCGTGGTGTTCGACCCCTGTTATGTCCCTGGACACAGAATTTTGTTGACTGCTTTTTGTTTTGTTGCGCCTTAGAGTCCTCTTGTTTGGGGAGATTAAGCGCTATAAAAGTCCAATTAGAATTAGAATTAACTTTGGCATCAAATAACCTTAATAACCGAGATGGTTCAATTGTTTGAGTGATTAACAATAACTTAATAAGACACAAAAAGGCTTCTTAACATAGTCTTTAAAACTCATTCTTTGTCATTAATATAACGTGGTTTTAACCCCGAGAGAAAATGACAAGCAGGGAAATTAGTTTCACAGCTAGGAAACAAGGACGTGGTTGAATTGGACAGTAAAAGCAATTCTGTCCAGAAAAAACAAGGGTTATGTATGAACAATATTGTCACTAAGTGACTTAATATAACGCTACAGCCTGGAAAGAAAAGACAGGCTTCAGTTTTTACTTTTTACATGTTAGGAAATATATGTAAAATACAAATCGCACATCTTTGCATATAACCTTCTTATTTTCAATAGAAGAGAATGGAATTTTAATTTTCTGACATGAAAATATTTAGAAATATAAAATACTATAAAAACATTTTCCCAGCCACACTTGATATATGTGGAACTTTTATACAGCTATAGCCAACATCATATTTTTACAATCAGTTTTTAGCACTGTTAATTATACATTCTGCCTTATTACATCTTTACAACACTTTAACTATGGGAAAGGAATGCACTAGTAATAAATTGGCAATTATCTGTTCAGAAGAAATCTTTTAATAGGAAATTTAAGAATAGAAATATTTTACATTCAACAAAGTTAAAATAGAAAAAATCATCACTAAGTTCCCACTGTCCCTGTCAATATTGTGTGATCAAAGTGACACATAAGCCAAGCCAAACGACCGTTCTGATAAATAATATACTGTATATGTTACTTTCTTTCACAATTTTCACAACCAAGTATAACAAAAAAAGTTTTTTATGAATACTGATCTAGGCCCTTACTGGCCAACTGACTGGCAAGTGTAACATCTAATCACAGATTCACACCTCTGTGTGGGTTCGATTCCCAATAGTAGTAATGCTGTGTGGACCTGTCACAGTATGACCATGGCTGTTGAACAGGACCTGATCATGAAATCCCATCTTTATAAAAGATTGTCTTGGATATTTCCTTCTTGAACGAAAAATAAAACTAAAACACCACACCGATTCAATAAGTTTCTTACTTACATATTGTCACTGGCGGGTTATCCTAAAGTACAATCCTTTATATTAGATGTTCATTGTTAACTATATACCACTTGCTTATTGTACGTTTATTATACTGTTAGGTGAACAAAGTCCAAGGTCCCCTTTGAGTAAGTGTGTCCTTTCTGTAAAGCATCCACGATGTCACCCAAATGCTGGAGACATCCCCTACCCAGCCCCCCTCCATTTTCTCTTAGATGTAACAGTGTCTAATATAATGTCTACTAAGGCCAGTCAATACCTTATTTTACTTAGATTCTATGTTTTCCCTCTCTGTCTCTCTCCCTGGAGGTTCTTCTGGAATTTAAGTGTATTTTATAATTAAATATACCTATATAAGTAACATGTGCGTGAATGGACATATAGAAATGTCTTCCCTTCAAGAGATATAAACAAAAATGTTGATGTGCCAATGTGTGCATCAAATAGAAATATTGTCCTTTTTTGTTTTTGATGCTTTTGCAAACTGAGTTTGTCTGAAAGTCTATGTGCAATTGTGGGGATAGAGTGTAGGCGTGGTAAAGCCCTTCTGTGGGTGCTTACTATGTGTGAGAGGATTACACTCTGATATTGTTGGGGTGCTGTTAGGATTATCTATAAGAAATTTGTGGTAACGATGGACAGGGCAGTCATGATTATAGTTTATCTGTCAGAACATATACTACGTTAAAACATACATTTGTACACGATTTGATACATTGCTCCAGTAGTGAGTGCTTAAGATGTTCACATTTTGATCTGGTTTATATTGTCCTCGTCCCTGAAGAGGTGAGGGTATCGAGATCAGACCATGATCTGTTGGTCTGTTTGTCTGATTGTCCATGTGGATAACTCCAAATCTTTACATTAGATCAGGATTATATTTTTTAAAGGGTAGGGTCTTCCTGTGGCCCTATTCTCCTCAAAACTTATACAGATCTCAGATCTAGAATAGTTTTTGTGATCTTTTGGTAAAATCCGCATGCATGACTTGAAAACTATTCATTGTTATTTTATTTATTTGGGGTTTTACATCGCTTTCAGCACTGTACAGGTCATATCACAACAGTTAGATTTGTGGGCAGAGGAAACCAGTACATAAAGTTGGTCAAGATTCTGTACTTTAAACTGCTGAACATCGGTAAGCAACCACCAACTTTCCCTCATAAGGTTTGCGACATGTTTGCTTGTTTAACTTTAATATCACTTTCAACACATTGTTTGGATTCATTAGCAATGGGTAACTATATTGGCGAAGGAAATTAGTGCATACTATTGAAGATTCTGCACGCTAAATCTCTGGTTATAGGCATGCAATCAGCCAGCTCTCCCAGTTAAGTTAAAGGTTGATATTCATTGAGGGTTGATATTAAAGCTTACCACATCAGATGAATTACCACTACAATGCCATGCCACCTGTATGAACTTCCGTATTAAATGGTAACCAGGGCTGCACCCGGAAAGGGAAGAGCAAGGGTATTGTAATTTGGCCTGTTTGTTGGTCTGTCTCCATGACTCCAAAACTATTAATGGGAATTGTTATATTTTTATACAAAGTGTGGTATACTATTCATGATTTAGTCTTGTTTTTTGGATTGCAAATGCGGAATTGTATTCTTTTTCGCGCTACCTGTGGGCGAGGATTGATCAGTTCTCAGACATTGCTTGTTATATTATGAAGTTATACTAGTGGGTCAGGATTTTATAAATTGGGGATCCAGCAATAACTCTCTAATAACTGCACAGTTTCCCACTTTGAGACAGGAGGAAGACTCATAATCATCAGACCTGAAAGACTTGGAATTAATAATGAGTTTGTTCCCATAAATATTTTCAATTTATGATATTGCATCTTTGTAAAAAAAAAACTAATGCAGAATCTGTGCAGCATTACCAAATATATAAATCAAGAGACAAGGTTTGCTAACGTACTGTAAATGCTTAAGAGTAAGAGTTTCTGGAAATGGCTGGCTTTGTTTTATCCTACAACTCACCCCCAGTGTTGTCTGTCTACTTACATGAAGCTTCATAGACATGCGCAAAGATTATCATTGCCGCAGTGTCTTCGCTTGACAAAATGTCAGAAGGTTAATTATGTCACTACTTTGGTGAGGATTATGGTGTATATCAAACTCTGAATGGAGTGAATTTGTGTAGGATAAATAATTAAGGGTTAAGAAATTTCAAGACAAATTAAAACTCATTTTAGGTGATCTTATGAAAGAAGGTTGGCTAAATATCCTAACTATGGCTCTATCTATGGCAAAACAAATAGTGCAGAGGCTGGAACCCAAAGCCTTAATTAATAAACCTTGCAACTCAATGCAATATATTACATCGTATTATCTCTTCCGCTAGGTTATCTGAGAGACATTTTACTCTGGAATCTCAATCCTTGCACTTTGTATATTTTGATTGAAAACACAATTCCATATTTCAGAGCTGATGTGCTTTACACCTGAGTACACCGGTTATTGTTCAAAGACATTCTTTTGTATATGTATATGTTATGCACCATCAAATAATCCCAACTTGTACAATACTGTTGCACAAGTTGGATTTAAAAAGAATTTGGTTAAAATAACAATTTTATTGAAAATATTTCTTATTTTATGTGTATAAATATCCAAATTAATGTGATGGTGTCACATATATATAATTTTTCCATGAAAAATTAACACTGAATTTACAGAAAATCCTTGAAAAATTTTGACAGTAACACGTAAAATACAAAAAAGTTATTAGTAAATGTATATTAACATATAAAGTTAGTACTTTATCACTCAAGGGTTAAGTTATTTACATTGTTTATCATGCAGGAAAAATAAGCTTTTGTGTGATGATATACTAAGTTCAGCATGAATGTGAGCTGTTACTTATTGATGCCTGTAAGACTCCAGCTTTGTGCTCATTAGAGTTGTGACTGGGGGCATTTTTCTTTTTAAAATACTTAGGTAGAAAAGTTTCAATAATAACACTCAGACTTATAAGAAGAAAGTTGATAAGTTGATGAAAGTAATAAGTAAGAAATAAAAACCTTCTAAATGCAATCAACTGTCTGGTGTGGCTTCCTAGCTATAGCATCAGGGCTATTTTGTGATTTACCTCTAGGCAATAAACTAGGATCACAAGTGGGTAAGGGAAGGCTATCAAAGGACAGATGATAGTATATCCACAACTGGTAATTGACACGTGCTTTTCATTAATAAAATCCTTTTATAGTTTTAAAATTCATATGTGGTTTTATCATCTAAAATAATTAATTTTATGTGTCCCTTTCTTTTGGAACAAATTTAGGGGAGAATTGTTGACAGAAAACATAAGGTTACCAACACACCAAAAAGTTAGATACAAGCTTCAGTTGGCCCAGTGTAACTCAAACTTTTAAAATAATATAATGCATTAAAAGGTTTCATAATTGTCAAAAGAATTATGAAAATGTACAGGTCAACAGTTTGCTTTCTCATCAAAGAAGTATAATTAACAATGAATCTGTCATTCATGAAGATTGGATATGTTCATTTTATGAATTTTAAAGGATAAATTCTTTAAAATACATTGTTCAACTGAAAAATAAGGAGCTTGTACAAGTTGCAACTTGTACAGGTCCAAAATTTGTACATGTTGCAACTTGTATAAGTCAACCTGTACAAGTTACAACTTGTACAAGTTGCAACTTGTACAGATTTCTTGTACAAGTTGCGACTTGTACAAAATCTCAACTTGTACATAACATATACATTCTAACAGCCTTTTTTTTGATTTTCTGGAAATCTCCAACACTTCATTTCTCAAATATCAATTGTACAGACTAGTTGCACCTCTGCAAGGTTCCCAAAAATCTAGACAAGCTGAAATATTTCGTAACTGCACAAAAGGTGACAGGTTGGAAATTGCTTTCTGCTTTCATGCAAGGGATTTTCAGCTTTGCATTCAGTGACTCGCCCCAGCTTTGCTTGTCTGCGTCAATTAAACAAAACATTATTTTAATCTACATTGTGTATTGTGTGTCTAGCTATCCTTACATCTCTTGCATAATTGCTCCAACTATGCTCAAGTTTGTAAATGTGTTTGCATCTGATATACTCTTGAGAGCTTGTTAACATCATTATTTTAGGACAGCATTGGATAAAAATATTGCCAAACTTCGGTGTTTAACTAAAGGACACAGCATCTGCAAATCTTGAATTTGCTTAATAAATTATTCTTTCATAATCCATGTCGATTCTTTTGCCGATTGCTTGTTTTCTTAACAAGCAGTCTTGGGATGAAGCATTTGTAGAAAAGTACTAAAAGTCTGCATTTCAAAAGAATTATTATTTGAATTGTGTGCTCATATGAAGGGCTGGATACCTGAGTCATTCAGTCTACAATAATAAGTAATTCTCTATTGTTGGTACTTTGACACACTTTGACAGTTAATGTCTTGCCTTTTTATCCACGCAGGGTCACATTTTCTCCACACAGGAGTAACACAGACAAGGACATAGAATTCTGTGTAAAATATATCACTCATGGAGGTGAACAATACAATACCTGTACTATGCATTCGTATAATACCGTCATCTTCATTCGTGATAGAATGTGAACAGAAAAGTTGCCTTCAAATTGTGAAAGCTTGCATGTGTGCATTGAATATAAATATTGCCTTTTTGTTTTTAAGCTTCTGCAAACTCAGCTTGTCAAAAAGTCCATATGCAAGTGTGGGGGTACTGTGTAGGCGTGGTAAAGCCATTTGGTGAGTTTTTACAATGTGTGAGAGATTATGCTAAGATATTGTTGGGCTACAAGAACCTTGCTGTGACTGTGGACAAATAAGTAATGAGTATATTTTATCTTACAAATAGATGCTGCAGTAAGACCTGTTTGTACTTACAAAAGTCAACCGCTATTTAATGTATTTTTCAAGTAGCGAGTGTCCAAGCTGTGTAATTTTGATTTGGTTTATTATACTTACCCCACCCACCCCCAAAATTGAGGCGGGCAGGGTGCCGTAATCAGGACCATTGGTTTGCTAGTATTCTTGTCCATGTGGTTAACTAGGACTATTACTTTGGTTGTAATAATTGATTTCAAAGTGAGATGCTAACAGAATATATAAATTCAGATACATAAGTAAAGCTTGAAGCACCCACTTAAATATAATAAGCAGAACATTTCACCTATGGTAACTTGTTTTCCCCACTAAATGGTTTAAATCTGAACTGAGAAAATAATTACCCTACACCCAATCCTTTTCCAAAGATTCTAATAAAAATTATAACTGTGATTTTTTTATTTTTATATCAATTTTCAGATGTCTTATTTTAAAAAGTAATGAATGGTGACAGTAATAAACATAAAAACCTTTCAGGAATTGATGCAACATTTTCATTCAATGTGTACACAGAATTGGCCCTTCAGCCTTTTATTTTGATTATTGACAACAGAATCTTTTTTGGCATACAGAAAAAGCCAAAAATTTCACACATAACCTGACAAAGGTGTATTTAGTTCCCTTGAGCAGTCCTGGAAAGATCATCAGAGATAACCCTCATTAAATGAACCACAACTGTAAGGTTTTTTATGTTCCCGATAAAGCATAGCCAAAAGGCGTATTTCTTCTGTAAAGTAAATGTCAACCATAGTCAAAGCTGTTTTAGAATCTTCTTATTTATGAGTTTTTTTTATTTGTGACATTTAAGCCATTGTATTAATTGGACTATTCCTCCTATATATTAATAAATCTATTCCAAGTGATTTGTTATAAGATGTCCAGCCTTCTGTAAAGATAACTACTGCAATGTATGTATGTGTAATATACTGCCATTCCCAAGTGTGCATATAAATGTACAATTCTCCTGCACAATATAGCTACTGCTACGTAGTGACATTTCAGCAACAAGTCAAATAAAAAGAAGAATGGGTTGTAGTGTACTGGCTGGTTTTCTAACCAGTATCGCTTTAATGATTGGTTTGACATAAGAATAATTAGCACATATAAGAAGCGAGAAATAGTCAAAAGTAATATAAGCTTGAAGTCTTAGTTTCTTAAAAATCAAAACCTTCAAAATTTTCTCATTGTTTAGCGAGCTTATTACTCGGCATATGAATACACAAACAAGTAATTAATAAATATTTTCAAGACATTTTTATGCCTAGTTTCATGATAAACACATTGCTCCATTTTCATCTACTTTCCTGGGGCCGTATTCACAAAATGGATCAAGCTCAAGTTGAGCCCAAATCAGCTCAAGTTTAGTATAAACAGCTGTAAGCTTGCTTCGATTTTTGGCTCAACTTGAGCTGATCACTTTTGTGGATACCAACCCTGCCTGATAAAAAGCAGTTCATTCCTGTCGGATGCAATATCAGAGCTATGCATCTCAAGATGTGTATCAACAGGTTATTGATTTCAGTGTCAACATGTTCCAGATATTCATCAACATGGTCAAGCTTTAATTCCATTATATTTAAACTCAAATGAAAATGTAGCAGTTTCTGCCCCCCGGCATAAGGTAAATATGAAAAAATTAAACCATGTTTCAGTTCTTCATGAATACCATGGTACAAGTAAATATTGAATACCAGTGAAAACAGGAGTGGAAAAACCAGTCATCTGTAAACCCAGAATGAGAACAAAAAACTTCACTTTCACAGACGTCAGACGACATTTCCTGTTTTGGCGGGAATACAAGTATTGATGGTGTTTTAGATATAGATCTGCAAAAAATATGTTTTTCCTTGCACTGTAACAGTGCCGGGGTAGGAAGGTACTGATTGACAGGCATATTAAGCATAGAAATGGTCATTCAGTGCTAATCAATTTATTTATTTATGATGCTTTCCTTTGTTATGTCCTAGTTTCACTGTCACGAATTTGCTTCCCAAATACAAAAACTGGTTGCAATGCTTTCAGCCGTAAGACCAGTTTTCACACTGTAGAAGGTCGGGATCAAAATCATGTGATCATAGACCCGTGTCCCATATATTAAAAATACGGATGAACATCTCTGTTAAGCATACCTGCAACCAATATTTTCAGTTACCTGCCTATGACCAATTTTGTAGGTATTACAACATAGCTATTCATTGCCATTACATATATTCTCAACTCTTTTAATTTTATTCTATTCTACTCTAATTATAATTGGACTTTTATAGACCTTAGTTTCTAAGGCACAAAACAAAACCAGAACAGTCAACCAATTTCAGTATCCAGTTATGTTGATTTCTAGAACTGATTATTATATTTATTTTACCTGATTGCACTATCTCCATTGACAGGTATACTTTCACTAATAGAGAGATCAATGAATAAATTTTACAGCTCAATAACTTATAGTTTATTTTATTCTGTAATCTTGCGATTAAATTACATTGTTTGGATTCTTTGTCTTTACACAGATTTTTCTCTTTCTTAAATGTTATAACACTCTCGCCTCCCACCTCTGAGGCCGGGGTTCGGTTCCCGGCAATGCCTCAAGTGGGAAAGCTGGTAGTTGTTTGCCGTTGGTCGGAAGTTTACAGTACAGAAGCCTGACAAACTGTATGTACTGGTTTCCTCTGCCCTTCCAACTACTGTCGTGATTTGACTTGTACAGTGTTGAAAGTGACGTAAAACCCCAAATAAATAAATCTTAAATGTTATTTCCCCTGCACATTTACCTAACTTACATCCACTGTTCTAAAAGACTTCTGATTGTACTTTTTAACCTTTTCTAAAAATATGTAATGCCACCCCAGGATGTGGGGTGCGTGCATCTCTAATACTGTTTTTAAACTTCAGGTTTCAGCAAATGCAAAATAAACTGACTCTGACTCCAAAGTACTTTCCGATACATGGACCTGGAGTAATATTTGGCTAACCACGTGTAAGGTATTTAGTAATCCCACTAAAAGTCACATTAGGGATTAAAACTACCTCTGAGTATGGTGATCCTAACTTTAACTCAACGCTGACTGAAAATCTAGTTTAATGACAAGGTGTCTTAGTTACTGAAAAAGATGAAGACAAGTCCATACGGATTAGTAAAAACAACTGTCACGTTAACTTAAATTTAAGGTTGCTTTAATCTCATTCAAACTTTATTTTGCCCTAAATATTACCCCTGCGAAGTTTGATTGTAAACAGAAACTAACATTAGATGTATGATTGTAAATATATATTCATCTACCTGGCATTAATTTGACATTGTTAAGACAACCCAAAGGCTCGGCCAATGTGAGGAACAAGCTAATTTGTGAAATTGTATTGGGGGCGATAACATTACTTATTAACTGACCTATAAAGGCCAGATCTTTTGCATTTAGAGAAAATATATACAGATGACTCAAACTTCAGATGTTGTCATTTTAAATCACCAATAACCTGATTGAATTAAAGCATAGTTTACTTGAAGTTATTTTATAACAGATAATGTAGATAGATCCAAGAAAGTAACATAAGTGGGTTATAAATCCTGACAGAATTAAGATGTTAAAAACTGAACTTCTGAGATAAATTCTGTAGAAAGTCAATCTGAAGGACACTGACATCTGAAGATGAAACAGAACTTCCTAGTATTGCAGTCTATTCACGAACGTGAGGAAGCCTTACATAAATGGATAATAGTAGATTTAGTATGGTAGATAAAGTAGACTTCCTTGAATGGAAATACGCTATTACAATCATAAATAAGAATTACAATGTCAAAGACAACACAGTTAACAATAAGTAAAGTAATGGCAGTTTTATTACTAATTCTACACACCAAGTTTACTATAGTGGCTTTTTATCCAATTGTTTTTCATTGTAAATTTTTTATCTGATTATGACTCATACTTATGAGCTACGGAAGTCATAATTATGAGTTATGATTTTTTTTTTTCAACACGACCCTTATAACATTCCGTACTTCAGGGTAGTAAATTGAGCTTTTTACATCAACATTTTCTCAGTATTACCAAATGTGACATAACAGTAATTAGCTGAGTTGGCAAAACCCACAATATAGCAAAAGGGAATGGGCAAATTCACAAGATACTTGTGATACTTTCAAGTCACAAGAATGCATCATTTCTACAATTTTTGGTACAATTTTAGAAACATTTATTTGAAAACAGTATATTGTGTTGGAACAAAACGTAAAAAGGTAGAGTTAGCTAATTAGAGATGATCATTTTACTAAGAGAATGATCACATAGATTTCATGCAACATTTCTTTTGTCTAAGGTATGGCTTTTGACAGTGTAACTTACAGAAAAAAAATTGTTCAGAACTCTTCCATTAATGTCAGGCAAAACATAACTATAGAGATTCTCACAAACAATAGATCTGAAGGATGACTCTTGAGTAGTGTGCAATTAATAGTTATTCCTGTCAAGCCATTTTAACTGTGTTGAGGATACATGTATCACCATCATAATGCCGCAATAATTTGATTGTGAAAAAACTCAACATTGTGATCTGGACACAGGATATAGCATAAAACATTCTGATAATGTGTTTTACGAGTGTATGTTTTATGCTTTATAGCAATATAGATCATTGGATGTTTCTGGAATATGTTTTAGCATCTAATTTTTATCATTTTGTCTACTTTATGTCACAAACCTAATTTTAAATAATCACTAACTTCAATTGAAAACATGTACATCAGTCATCCCTGCTGCTATTTCCTGATGCATTTCATAACAAATGCATATACCATTAACTAGATTGTTATAAGGTGGCCAAAGAGATCTAAAGGGAAACAACATGAGACTCTTGTGGGGTTTTTATCACTCAATTTTATCTTTGACTACTTTAACACTAACAAAAACATCGTTATATCATATCAAAATCTTAAAGGGTATATTTCGAGAAAATACATGTCCATATTTGGATATTTTCAATTCATTATCTATTGGATGCATTGATAGATAGATTTGTTGAAATCAAATTTGCCATACAGAATGGTGATAAAAGTGTTGAAATGGTTCGAAAATATATATTGCTACTTTTCATCCTTTTTAATGGATAACGCATCTGTTAAAAGGCAATACTACTTGATTGTGTTGTGGAATTATCTGCTTTGGCAAGATTTCACATGGGGAGATAAGGCCATTTATTAAATGACCTTAAAAGGTCAGATCTCTTGCCTCTAATAAAGCATTGCAGGCCACGCCCACACATACTGTATTTTCTCTTCTGTGAAATACTGTATAATTGAAAATATCATTTATCAAAGCCTATTATATATTTACTTAAGTATACGTTTATATGTTAACATGGTTACCACTATAAAATACAAGTGCATATTTTGATACAGAATGTTAAACAGAACACAGCTTTACATTTCCACTATAAGATTACTTTTAACAAGCCAGCCCATTGTGACTTTGAGTCTACGACAATGAGGCCACTCTAAATTTAGCCGTTATAACCGCAATGTAAGTTTAAGTAACTGTAAAAATTATTCTTTGCGAGTTTAAGTAAACAAAGGCAAGGGAATCTAAAACTTAGAATTTAACGTAAAAGGGAAAACAAAACACTGATGAGTGTGAACCGCTTGTCGAAAGCTGATTGTTAGTAGTAAGTTAAGACTTTGGTCTTAAATTGAGGCTCGTTCCGTTTGCTTGTTTGTAAGTTTGTTACTTTGCAAAATTTTTGCAAAGTATATTACTCATTCTGTTTGTTTGATTTTTTAAGTGTGTTTGTTTGTTTATAGTATACTCCAAAACTTCTGCACAGATGGTAATGAGATTTTTAGGGAGCATCAGAACTGTTAAAAGGAAGAACTGTTTCAAATGTGGACACGATCAAATCATTATCCTTGACTCCAGAGCAGAATGAATTATATAATTTACAAATATTATTGCAAAGTCTTCACTTGCCTTCGAGTGCTCATATTTGTTTGTTTGTTTGCAAAATTACAACAACAAAAAAACATCCCCGCCGATTACCATCAACTTTGCAGAGTAGGTGAGTATTAGACTTATGGCCAGATTACACTTTTCCTTATGGTCAGATGCACATAAATGCCTGAATTACCTTGTCCCTATGGCTCTAAAAAGAGTCCCGCCCCTATATCCACCCCCACCTAACCTGTATATTTTAATACAGTTCACGAGACGTCATCACACCTATTTCAGATATGTAAACAATGCAAAACACGAGTAAATGCTTCGTGCCACATTCCCCCAACCGAAGAAAATTTATGGATGGGATTAATATTTTTTGTTATTAAACAATACTACTAAAACGTTTTGTAAAAGTTACATACAATAAACGATATTCATAACGTACTTATATGTGTAAAATGTGTATAAACTTTAATGTTGTTAATAAGCATTACATAAGATAGCAATTGTGTTGACCCTGGATCAAGGTCAAAAAGGTCAAAGTAAAAAGTCACAGGTATACAGCCCAGTGCCAACTTTAGACAAACACAGGCAATGATAATTAATCAGACCACTACGAAGGTTAACATCATGGGCCAATACATAACTTCAAAAAAGGTCAAAACTTAGGTCATATTCAGAGGCCATAGCGGCCATTTATACTTCTACGTTGTCAAAGCTTTGACCAGTAAGCAAGACTTGGTTAAAATTAAGTTATAATTAAGTTAAAATACTGAAAGAGAGGCCACCCATTGACCATATCTACATTGAACTCATGTTGACCCCGGGTCAAGGATAAGAGGTCCAGGTAGTGATGACGGAAATGAGCTTGTTTAGCGTGTGACCCCAGCACTGAAGGGTATGACCTATGTGTAACATAGAACTGATTTTATTTTGGGAATGATGCACAACAAGCTTTGCATCCAGGACTTTTTATCATTTTGCTAATAAGAAAAAGCAGAGATGTTGGGCCTTGGCAGAGGTTTTTGTTCTCCGAGTGGCCATGCTGTTAATGTAAATACTCAGAAATGACAGCACTCTATAAGTTGATCTGTTTCTACGGACATTTCCTGGATGAAAGATCTTAAATTCTCTTACTAGATAAGATATGGATGGGAAACGGAAACAATATTGTGCTACAACAGGCCAATTCAATTTGCACAAACAAAAACTAACAATTCCCTGCAGTTCCTTAGAGGGACTGTTCCACTGTTACAAATAGTTCAGCTAACACCTGATAAAGAATAGTTCCCCAAAGCTATTGTATTGTGTATTTATACTCAGCGCAATATCTCCATTATACTACAGGACTCAAAACGCTATTTAATCCATTCGACTGCACAGGTACAGCCCCAACTCACAAGTACCTGACTTTCCCCTAACTGAAAGATAGAGGCTCAAGAATGACCATTAACGTCCTTGAGGTTCTTTAGCCTGTTGGGGCCAAAACTCCCTCTCCTGTACAACTTTAATACAATTGCTCATAGCAACAACAGCATTGGATTATTGGTGGTAAGATAAATCTGAAGTGCATCCTGGCCTCTACGATGTGATTTTAAAATCTCAACTTTGGGGTTGGAAAGCCTAGTTAGCAAAGTTTTCCAAAAAAAGTCAAACATGTTTCATATTTTCCTTTTACCAACCCTCGCGATTTTCCTTTACTACCTATTCCGAAATTTGGCTACTAAGTTTAAATTCTGGAAAAGTGAGGATCAAAGCCATGACTATGGAACCGCTGTTTAAGTCATTCATAAATGCAGTTTCTTGTGAATTTGCATGAATTTAGTTTGTTTTAATTATAATCACTTTTGCTCATATTTTCTTATTCTATATGAAAGATTTGGTCAGTATATTACATTTGAAATAAAATGTCGAGAGCAAATATATTTCCCAGTGCTCCATGGTAATGTAAATGTTTTTTTCACTACCCACATCAACACATTTGTGTTCAGCCAGATCTATCTTACATCCAAACAAGATACCTCTGCCACTAAATCTGGATCTAGGGTTTTTGACTGCCTGCCTCAATCCCATTAGCATCTTTTTATTGTCCAGTCAGAATATTTTCGGCTGGCTGTATTTGATAGCCCTCATAAAGTATGAACCACCGACAGAACCCTTTACCAGGATCACAATTTATATCAACAAAACTGAGAGAGAAATGAATGCTTGGGTCAGAAGAAAATAGTCCACTAAAACTGAAAATATATTTTAGCAAATACAGTATACCAAGCTTAAATCAAGGCAAATAACAATGGATAAGCCACATTAATTTAAATAAATATACAAAGTTGACACAATGGCTAAAGAAAAAAGTAACTGTTGCGGTATTAGGTAATGTAATCTTAAATGTAAATTAAACAGGGATACTTCAGTCAAATCATACCATTGCAGTTCCCTTCGTGACCAACTCACATCTTACTGCTGCTTTGTGGGTAATTTTAGTCAGGAGGGAATATTACACAACTTCAAAACCTTTGAGCTAAGTGGATAGAGCACTATTTAACAGCACTATAAATTTAGTCGTAACCTTTTCTAAGATAAACAATAGCACTTCAATTCCAGCATCTAAATTAGCAAACTGTTATCCATTAAGAATAGCAACTGATCCAGGTCTGGTTTCTGTGAATTTTAATAACTAGAATATTTAATAAGGAACAAGAATAGATATATTAGTATATATGTTATGTACAAGTTGATATTTTGTACAAGTGGCAATTTCTACATGTCTAAGCGACATTCAAAATTTCATGTCTGCAAACAAATTAAAACTCAATCCTGAGAAAACTGAGTTTATTCTGATAGGCTCCAAAAACAACCGTAAACAACTCCTTCCTCACTTTCCGATCAATATTCTCGGCAATCAGGTCTCACCAGCACAAAGTGTTAGGAACCTCGGAGTGGTGTTCAACTCAAATTTTTCATTCTCAGACCATGTGTCACAGGTCATAAAGTCCACCAGAGTTCATGCGAGAGACCTCTATAGAATCCGTCCCCACTTAGACCTTAACACATCAGTTCTTCCAGCAAATGCTTTGGTGAGCAGCAGACTGGACTACTGCAATTCCTTATTCTTATCACTTACAGATTTTGAGTTAAGAAGATTGCAGTTAGTCCAAAACTCACTCTGTAGGGTTGTTACCCGGTCCTCCAAATACTGTCACATTACCCCTCAATTTAAAAAACTGCATTGGCTCCCTATCAAATACGGGATACAATTTAAAATTGGTATCATCACATACAAAACTCTCAACCAGGGTGAACCAGTTTACCTTAGAGAATTAATTCATCCCTACACTTCTTCCAGGAACACAAGGCGAAGTACCCCCAAACTCAAATTCCTTCACACTCCCACTTTCAACCGTAAGGTTTATAAATCAGTCAAACATTTCTCCAATTCTTTCTGTCACTATGCCCCAGTTCTCTGGAACTCCTTCCCCTTCCAAATAAGAAATAGCCCCTCTGTCACATCTTTCAGGAAACACCTCAAAACCCACCTCTTTAATTCTTGTTTTCCAACTTTGTTTCCTTCCTTCTTGGTCACACCCACAACTCTGGATTACTGACCTTGAACGCCCCTTGACTTTCCTTATGATAATGATTTTGATAAGTCAGCGCACTGAGTTCCCCTTGGGGAAGATATTGCGCCTGCAAAGCAGTAGATTAGATTAGATTACAAAGAGCCACTACACATAGAATAAATCCAATGTGTATAATACTGTCGTACAATTTGGATTAAAAGAGAATTTTGGTTAAATCAACAATTTTATTGAAAATATATCTTATATTATACTTTTAAATATCTAAATCAATGTGAGAGTGCCATACATATATAATTTTTTCCATAAAAACTATCAGACTGTTGTTAACACTTAAAATACAAAAAAAAAGTTTTTAATATATTAAGTTGATAGTTTATCACTCAAAACCCAAGTTATTTACATTGTACATCATGCAGAAAAAAATTAAGTTTTTGTGTTAAATACTAAGTTCAGCATGAATATGAGCTGTTCCTTATTGATACTTGTAAGACTCTAGCTTTGTTTGCAACCCAGATATGTACAGTGGACTGGAGTGGGGTTTTTTCTTTTTTAAAAATAGACAGGCAGAAAAGTTTACTAATTCTAATCAGACTTCAAAGATAAAAGTTTAAAAAGTAAGAAGTAGAAATCTTCTGAATGCAAAGAACTGTCTTTGTGTGGTTTCCTACAGTTGCAACTTTTGGTATGCTCTGTTACTGGTGGTTTCAGATTTGCTCATATCACTACAACCCTGAAGTTTCCCACCTCTGAGGCCGGGGTTCGATCCCCGTCAAGGCCTTATGTGGGAAAGCTGGTAGTTGCTTGCCGTTGGTCGGCAGTTTACAGTACAGAACCCTAGCGAACTCTGTGTACTGGTTTCCTCTGCCCTTCCAACTACCCGTTGTGATATGACCTGTACAGTGTAAATAAATACAACCCTGAAGTTTCTTCACTGGCTTCCTAAAACCTTGGTACTCATATACAAGTACCTCACCACTGAAGAGCCAAAATATTGTCTTTGCATACATCTGCTGTTAAAACGAGATGTAACAATTTAGAGAAGATGTTCCTCTGGGTTCCTGATTATGGTTCCTTAATTCATAAATCAAAAGTTCGTTTCAACAATTGTTTTTCATATGATTCTCCAAATCTATGGACTGATTTGCCACTGGAACTTCAAACTGCTCCTACTCCTTCATGTTTCAAAAGACGACTTAAAATCTATCTGTTTTAGAAGTCTTTTGAGAATACTGACAGTCTCAATGATTGCAGCCCGTATCATGTTTCACGACTTTTGATTTATGCATTATTTTTGGATGGTGAGCCTTAGAATCAACAGATTCGAAGATTAAGGACGTTGATACCCGATACCTAAATCTATACTCCTAAGTATGTTTTGACAACATTTATCGGTAAATAGATGGATCATCCTTTTACACTGATTTGATCAGATAAGAGAGAGCATCATATATTCTTTAATCGTTTACAACATACAGGGTTTTTAGTACAAACCAATGGACCACTTAGAAGTCGCATTCATCAACAACCCTAACTGCTCAGTGATTTTGCACCCCTTCTCTGACTTCTGTATCACTTCCTTCATTAGGGAGGGCTCAACAGACGAAGCAGAGAAGTCTGTCTCTTCTTTATAGCTTGTGATGGGCTTGGAGAGGACGTCTCAACAGACAGGTCATGCGTGATGATAGTATGGTCAAATTTTGACCCTGTGTCTAGATTATCACTCACATAGTCGGGATGTCTGGAACCTGTGGAAGAGGTGCAAGAACGTGGTTGGTGTGGCAGTGCCCGTCGCTGTTACTGTGACCCCACAGACATGCTTTTTAAGTATACTCTGTCTTTTATTATGTTGTTTCAGCATCTCAAAGTTGTACACTGCAGTGCTGCCTCTCAGTCATCTCTCCCCTGTCCTGTCCAGATGGGTGTGGCTCAGCTTAGAAAACCACTACCTCAGCTTCACGGGAAATCCACATGATTGAACCAGCGATATGTGGGGGGAAATGTTGAGTGTCCAGGACCTACTTGAACTATGCTTGACTGGTACCTGGTTAGACTGGGGTTAATCAGGGAATGGCTGGGGCTGGTCAGGAGCTACATGCCTGAATGCTACATGCCTGCTACGGGACTTGATCAGAGACACTGAAGAGTCTAATGAGGGATGTGGCCTATGTTCTTGCTAGATACGTGGCAAGTATGCCAGTAATACTCGTAGAATAGGAATGTTCGGGAGCAAAGTTGTGATAAAAGTGGGGAGAAGCACACCCCGTTTTAGCACAGGGTTACAAAGAACATTAAAGTAGCCAATACATTCGCACCCATATGCTCCCCTCCCTCACTTAGTAGCCCTAGATGAGCTACGAATGTGTTTGCTGTTGGATTAGTCCTGTAAATTATATGAAATACCATATATCTGTGAGCTTTGTCAGATACCTATTAACGGATAAATATTAACATCGAGTCACTACAAAACATTGAATTTTATTAAATTTTATAAATAAAATCTCAAGAAATACAACAACATTTATTTGTTTGTATTTAATATAAAATAATAAATGCAGTTTTATATATTCATGAAGAGATGTCCTCTAACTGACATCAGCCCTATTGTCACTAAAACTTCAAAATTCTACTTTCAAGAGTTAATAACACTTTCAGGTGTTAGAGGCAGTAACATCTGAGACTCACCTTTTGTTTGACAAAGACTTTGATCTTGGACGCCATGGTATTATAGTATTTCAGCTTCTCTTCAAACTAAAGCTTCAGTTGGAATGTAGGTTCCACAAGCTGTCGCAGTTTTAAATATCCAAGCTCGTGTTGCTTAATCTGTTATACTGATGTATCCGGAAAAATAGAATCTGAATTATGGTTATTCTATATCAACTATTTTGTACAATTGTCTTAAATAGCAAAATTTCACCTTTACTAAAACATTCCCGTGCAGAGAATCAGTACAAGAAAACCAATACAACAAGTTATGGTAAACTGGCATTGAATTAGTCAATACAAAAGGTTCCAAAGAGTGCACCTCAATTAAGAACTCCCATTTTTTGGCCTTAAACAAATGTTTTGCCTGTTAAACGTTATCAATAGGCTTATGTCAGTTTACGCCTGACATCATTTTACTTTCAATGGCTATTTCTTTCTGTATTAACTGTAAATTGTAATAACTGGGATATCTTCTTATTTGTTATAAACAGTACATGTCACAATAATTGTATGCTACCAAGGTTATTCCCCAGCCTAAAATTTTTGAAAATACCTAAATAACTACTCCAGATATTCGCATTACATTAACACTTTGAAATCAATACTGTCTTTCAGTCTCTCCTTAATTCCCTATTAACTGTATGCGTCCAAAACCTCTGTTTTTTGCTGCTTTCACACAAATTAACACCACCAAATCACAGTCTTAGTTTCAACACACTTCTTCTAATCTTCTGTGATTTTCCCCCGATGAAGCTAATAAGAAAAAACGTTTACTATTCTTCTTGTTTTTGCAGCTGCCATTCCTAGCACAGCCACACTGCTTGGATCACTCCTTTATGCCAGAAATCCAGCAAACTCTATTGATTATGATTGGCATTCATAGAGCTTTAAATAGTTTGCCATAGCCCCTCCCCAAATCCCTACCAACCAACATTCCTTGGTGGAATGAGATCAAACACAAACATTCCCCCCCCCCCCCCCCATCCCATTGCTCCACCTTCATTTACACCTTATCAGTGTGCAGATGACACTGTTGCAAATGACATGTGGGAGGGCGCAACAAAGAAAACATGCTAAAATCAATAGATCGTTAAATAGTTATACAAACCTTAGGGTTACTTTCAGTGGTAGAAACTATTTAATCTTGTAATATTAGCTGATCGACTGTGTGTTATATGTGTATGTGCTATGAAAAATTTTCAGAAGAGCAGAAAAAATGTAATTGATAGAACAAATCGTAACAGAATGTCAAGTTTACGGATTTTCTCTCAACAAAAATGTTATGGAAAATTAGCAAGTGAAGAAACATGAATAATAATTGAATTCGGTGGACATTTAACATTTTTACATCACCTTTGCAATTTATTCTCCACATTCTTTGCTAAGCTTTGGTGACACAACCTATTCATTAGTCGGTCTTCTTTTCCACCAAATCAAATTATCCTTGGCAGAGGATATGAAAACAAGGTCTAAAAGGAAACCTTTCAGAGAGATTTCCAGAACTACGTTTTTATACCCCCATACCCTTCCCACAACAAATAAAACCCTTCCAGCCACAAATGTTCTATTTTCTGGTGTAAGTTTTAATTCAGTATGATGTCATTTACATCCAAACTATAGTAGAAATTGTCTTTGCTTCAAGTATAACCTCATACCTTTTGGCTAATCCATACTTTACCAAATAACCTAGCTTTGCTCTCCACTTTAAACTCACTATAATAGTAATATTTTTGCCAAACTTAAGTAGACTTGTTTAACATTAAGGAGAGAGAAGCTGATAAAATAAGACCCTTCAGTTTATCAGCTTTATTTCTCCTTTTCAGACTTTGTTTTGCATTGGCTAATATCCCTAAATATCAACAAAAGAGTCTTCTCTTCCTACCATCCCATAACCAGCCCGAACTATCTATCACAGAAACCTGTCCTAGAAATGATACTTTAGTGACAGCAAGTTACTGAGGCTGTTTTATTCCGCAAATCCCCCTATCCAGTAAAGCCAATATGGATTAAGGACTATTGATTAAGGACGAGCTTCAACTAGCAAGACATAGAACAGACCTCAGCAAAGACACCAATCAAACAGACAGGGATGGGCACAGTTCTATCTTATTGTAAGCCTCTCTTCATTAAAGAGATAGATTGTCCACAAGTGTGAGACGGTGACTAAAAGAAGTAAAGGAACACATAAAAGGAAGTAAAATAAAATAGAAGAGATCAAAGCAAATACCAAGTTTGGAGACCTTTTAAAACAGACACATTACCAAAAGAGCTTTCACTGAAATTACAGTTTGAGTCAGGTAGCTCTGGGAAGTTCTGGAAAGTATTGCAAGAATCTGTTTTTACTTTCGACTTACAGTACTCTTTTTATCTTTTATTGGTTAAAGAATTAACAATCTTAAACAAATCTATAGGTTTAATATTGAACCGGGCTTTTGATAAAATATTAGTTCATATCAAATATACTTTTTAAGACTTAGCCAATACCTGCTAGGTTAACCACTTAAACATAGTTCCTTCCAGTGGCCTAATGATTGTCAATTTCTGGTAAATAACTAGACGGTTCTCACATTGACTGTGGCCATTAGTCCAAACCCGGTTCATGGCAATATGTTGGAAATACTGGCCCGCCCAAGTAGTTGGTCAGATGACATACAAACTCAAATTTGTCTCTTAATTTACAGGATGTTTCTAGGCTTCATTGCCCCGAGAATATGACTTTTCTGGCAAGAACTATGTAAATACAACAGTTTCAGCAGGTCTGATTCGTACATAAATTATTTTAGTGTGATATGGTTTGCCATCAAAACTTACATCTGGCCACATGAATAGAACAGGTGTATTCTTATTGTACATTTTTACTTATCAAAATATCTCCTTTACCAAAGGACTCAAAGCACTTTTTGACTCTTCCCGACTGCAGAAGTATGCCACAGCTCTCTTGACTGCCATTCCTCTAACTGAAAGACAGGTGCACAAGGATGATTGTTCATCAACATCTCTGAGATTCACTAGGGATTGGATACAATGACAGAGGACCGCCATTTTTAGTGGTCACTCAGGACACTTTGTATCAGTCTGTACCTGGGACAAACCCTAAGTCCTCCTTGCTCCTTACTGAGTGTGTTATCCATTTGGCCACAGATGTAATACTCATTTCTTTTTATTAGCTCCTCCGGGGAACTTCCCCTGTGACAGATATTTAAGTAAATGCTAAGGTTGTGTGAGCCACGGTCAACTTTCAACTTGTATTTCCTAAACACACACTTTATTACTGAACTTCTATTCTTATATATAATTGTAAATTATTAAATAAACTATTAACGTTGAAATTGAGTTAAAAAGCAACAGAAATATTTTTTTGTGATAAAAGCATTCTGTCAGGCATCACTTGGCCAAACAAAACAATTCTATTGTGTGAACTTTGTGAGAGATTGAAACATGTAAACCCTAAAAAATGTCACATCTTTGTTCTGAACATTAGTTTGAATGAACAGGATATTCCACAATATCAAAGGGAAATATGTTCAAAGATTACTTTAAAACTGTAAGATAATGACATGTTTTGTATTTTTCCTTCTTGAGATTTGTCCCTGTGTCAGAGTTTGTAGACTGGACTAAATTTGGTCAAATTTTTTTTACAAATTATTATCGCACACTACAAGGTTACACTGAATAAACTGAAGCGAAAAAGATCACAGAAACATGTTTAAATGAGAATATTTATTGAGAATATTAATTTTAAACTAGGCAATTATGTTTCAAAATTACATATCGGTTATATATCCATTGGTCCATTTGGAAAAAATTATTTTTATTTTGGAACAATCTAATCTGAGGCTCATAAAAACTGCATACAAAAAGTCAATACAGGCAACAAGCTGCATGCAATTCAAACTTGTTTTGTTGAGAAACACAAGATAATTAATATAAATATTGTGTTAGCAGTGCAGATATGAATAAATGAATAGAGATAAGCAATCAACGTTAGTTATTATTTTGTCAAGTGATATGAAGGGTTATATTTCTTAGTATCTACAAAGAGAATCTAGGTTACTCCAAGGAAACATTAGCTTATCTCAGCAAGACTGGAAACAGTTAATAAGTCCATCTATCCATACTTTTATAATGATTAATCTCTGTGGTGATAAATCTCTGGTGCATAAAACAAAATAATGGGCCATTATACAAAAATTTGTTCCATTCAATCTTGCACAAGTCAGGGGGGTGTTTTATCCGGAAAACTCTGTTGAATAAATATGTTTGATGTCTTTGTTTCAAGCATATTTTAACCTCCACCAAGGATTTGCAAATTACTCAAGTTATGTCTGTTTGTCGTTGACAAAATTCTTTTTATTTCAAGACTATAAGAATATTTCATAATATAGATACATATGACTTATATATGACCACAATAGATAAATAAACTTTTTATTTTGCCAATATACAAAGTCTGACAATAAGTTTTTACAAAGTAATTTTTGCCTCGAAAGGTCCAGAGCTATTAACCTGGTCAGTTTTATTTAAATTACAGTTGCTAGTGTTGATTATCTCTATCTGCCACTGTAGCCTAGCGGGTAACAGACTCGTCTAGGACTGCAGAGGACGTGGGTTCAAATCCAGGTACAGGCAGATACATAGTGGCTTGGATGACCAGTTAAAATGACAGTCCTCTGTCATCGGTACCTATCCCCAGTGGCAGGCTAAAGAACCTCAAGGACATTGATAAATGTTCATCCTGGAGCCTCTGTCTTTCAGTTAGGGGAAGTCACTTGAGAGCTTGGACTGTACTTTGTTCAGTGGAATGGGTCAAATAGCCCTTTGAGTCCTGTAGTATATGGAGATATTGCGCTGAGAATAAAAATCCAATACAATACAACAATACCTTTATGTTCCTAGTAACAGTCTAAACCATGGAGAAGATTATGGATCATTGCTGTAAAAAGTATCATCATTTTAATACTTGGTTTGCCCTCCTGACAGAGGGCTTTAATATTTAGATCATCTCACCGCTTACACTAAGCACAATAGTGGCCAAACATTGGTGAACATTTGGATTTTTTAGTGTCCATCACAATATAAACAGAAATCAATGCAGCTTTAAAAATAAAGAATGTATCAATTGCGTAGGTCTGCCATATGTATTGCAGAGGTAACAGATCACTAAAGTACCAGATGAATCCAGAGATATAACCATCAGTGGACTCTACACAGTAATGTTTAGGATTTATGCAGGGATAATTTAGAATGATTAAAAATATCTGGGCTTATGTTTGTTACAGATCGAAAGGCCAATACACATATTACTAGAAAGCACTTGTATAACACAGACCTTCAGCAGGGCGGATTTCTGAAAATTCGGATTGTTTTTGCCTCCAGAATACGATTTTGATCTTTGCCAAAATGTTATCACTTCTTCCTTTGGTCAGGTCATACCCACATCAAAGTTTCATGAAGGTCCGCTCATTTTTTTAGTCAATGCAACCAAAAATCTAATATTATTAAAAAATATATTGAAAGTAGGACCTTTGAAAAATTTGGGATTTTTTTAATCCGCAATATGATCCGGATCTTTTCAAAAATTTAATCACTTCTTCCTTTATCAGTCCCTACTCACATAAAATCTCAGGAAGATCTGTTCACTACTTTGGAGTTCTCACAAACAAATACAAACAGACAGGTAAACAAATGCACCCCAAAACAAACCTTCATTTGGAGGTAATGATGTCAGATTCTTTTAAGACTTTTTTCAAGTTAGTGTACATTGAGGAAATTCATTAATCGGAAAAGTAATAGATATTTGAGGGGAAAAAAACAAGTGGTTAATCATGACATAAGCTGGATGCTCCATATAAAACATTGTTATCATTGTAAAGCATAAACTAATGAACAGATACAGAAAAACTGATTGACTGAGAAAAACTTGTTCGGATTGCTAAAACTAACAGGGACATTTTCATACAAGAGAGTGTTCAGGTCAGACAAACATTATCTGTGAAAATAACAAAAAATAGTTCAAAAACAAATAGTAGGTAAGTTTATCTGAAAAAAACCTGGGTTTCACCTAAGTGTTTCATGGTATTTGCCAATATACTCAGCACATGGTCTGCTTTATTACAAAACTCAAAGCGTTATTTGACCTATCCTGACTGCACAAGTACCCTCTGATGACTCACGCTCCCCAAACTGAAAGACAGCGATGACCATTTATCAACTCCTCCCTCAACCTCGAAGGATAGACCGAGTGACAGAAAACTGTCAATTTGAGTGGTCATCTGAATCAATATGTACCTGCCCTTACCTGAGATTAAACCCAGGTCATCTGGGCTCTCATACTAGTCTGTTGCCCACTAGGCCACAGTGGTAGATGACATGATATGTTAATTAAGCACCCTGTTGAAAACCTAGTAACATGGGTATATTTCATTATCTTAATTTTATTCACATCATTAAGATGAGAACTTAACTTTCCTAATTTTTAAATAGGAATACTTAATTCACACTATTTCGACAAGGTATCCCATTTCACCCCTATCAGTAGTCTCATACTATAATCCAGTCACTGAATCCATGTTTGACCTGTGAAAGTGATCAATTGTATTTTGCTAGAAGTATTGTGACGTCACAGTTTAACACAGAAAATATATATATGTGCACGCATTCATCCACCTCCACATATTTTACTGCTTAATTTGGTGATTGGAACCGTCCCTTCGGATAAGTGTGAATCCACCATTAACTATTGAACTCTGCATGCATGTTGTAGGATCCAAAGCAGTGTTACTGTATTAACAACACCCATCAATAATACAAATGAAACAGAACCATTTTCATCTTGGCCATTTATGTCCCAAGAAAGTATTACAAAAGTGATAAAAAGCCCCAAAGCAACCATTTCTGATAGAAGGCTCCCATTTCAGATTGTCTCATTACAGGACCTGTTAAGGGTCTATTTCCATCTAATTCCGGTGATTTTGATCTGAAAGTCCCCCATCTTAAACCCAAAGAATAATAATTTGTCACAATTCCCATTAGAATTGTAATTATTTTGACATGAATCAGGCACAGAAATATGTTAATTTATTAATTTTGACCAACCGTCTAACGCAGAAAGCTGAAACATATTTATCCAGTTAGATGAGCCTTTTTAAGTGCAATAACTTTGAGTAAGCATGTACAACAAAGACAGTCTGCTGTTATAAAGGACAAGTCTCAGGGGGTTAATCTGGTAAAGACTAATTGTTTATACAAGAACCAACACTTTTTACAACAGAAAACGCCCTCTGTCGTATATTGTAGATTGTGTGTTTTCAACACCTAAAGGTTAAAAAGTCAGTCAGTCAGTTGGTCAGTCAGATTGTTATTCGGTCAATCAGTTAGTCAGTCAGCAACATAGTTAGTTTGGTATATGGGGAGCTTTGTTACTTTGTAAAATAACATTAGTATTTTTCATATAAATCTGACATTATATACATTAATTACATAGTACAACCAGGGCCTACCCACACAAAACATCACTTTTGGCCGACCAGAACACCAAAGTCATTGGAAATACAATGCAAATGGGGCCCTTAAAACTTCAGCATTTTTAGCCAGATCTCTCAGGATAATAATAATAATAATAGAAACATTTGTATAGTACAAGATGATGAAGATCCTGTCATACGATGAAATCCAAAAAGGGACAGTCCTTAAACCTAGTGGGTAAGCTAGTCTAAACAGGCAAGTCTTGAATTGGCTTCTGAAGCTTGAAATGGTCTTAAATTTTAGTATTTTGTTGTATATTTTTAATTGTTTTATTATGTGTGTGTATTACCATTTTATTTCCTATATATTGGGGTTCCTTACATGTTAAATGTTTTATATTTACCATAATTTCAATTCTAGTCTGTATACATCTAATACTTCATTCATACATTTACATTCTCTATTTAAATTGTATTAACTAAAGTTCATGTAGTAACATGGGTGTCGTTATTTGATAAAAAAATTTTAGTTACTTTCTTGGCCTGGGAATTCATTCTTAGTAAATTCTTAGTGTTTAGTAATGTCAGTAATTTCAATGTAGTTTTACTTCTCTTAACTCTGATTAGCTGGTAATCGTGAAATGTGGCTATAAGGTATATCTATTTCATGGTTATTTATGGTATGATGTTGTCATTAATTAATCCTTGTGCTTCATGGACTCTTAAATTAGCATGTTAAAGTAAAGTATCAGGGTTGACCTTTTCCTGTTATATTGGACTGTAAAGTTTTCTTGGTCTCCCCTTAAATTATAACATATTGTATATATTTGTAAATTACTTTAAAAATCAATGGTAGTATATATATATTAGTGAATAAATAATATAACCTCATTGCTGTGGTTCTTGGGGACTGTGCAGTATGAAATTGTGAATGCAGTGTATTGGAATTACTGATAAAAATACATTACTGCATAATATGTTTTTGGTGGGGTGGGGGTGGGATAGAATTCTATGCTTTATAGTTAAAACACAACCTCACAGAAGCTCCGAGGAATGCTGGGAAGTAAGCATTAACTACAAATCCCAATTTATATATTAATGGTCATATATTGGTCATATATATGCAGGTTTATAAATATAAAAGATATGCAATATGCATTTATTGAAAAATAATCCATGCAACTTACAGTTTGGGGTAGAATTACATGTACAAGGGTCCATAGAGACTACATTTCGATATATTTGTTTTTATTGAAAGAATATCTTGTGAGAAACAATGCTAATATTTAGCAGCAGCAGTAGTAGTAGTAGTCAGATCAGACCTCTTTCAAATCTTAATACCTCCAATCTGGCTTATGAATGCATTATAAGATAAAAAAATCTGGACAGTAATCCAGATCAACATCAAAATTTAATCATCTGTTCCTTGTGCAATCAAATGAAAAGAAAAATACCGCAGATCATGAAAAAAATGTATATCACACTGAAATATATTTAGAGATACTTTTCTGATTTCTAATATTTGCAGCACTATATGTAACTATTTGCTTTATGACTGAGTCTTGTGTGTGATGTCAGAAATTTATATTAAAAATATAACAAAATAGTAACATAGCATACCAGTCATGAACATTTTTTTTTTTTTGGCTTACTTTTTTATCCAGCTTTTTAAACCATTTTGATAACAAGTAAAAAAATATCACGAGTAGTTCTATTGCTTCAAGCATAATTTGTCAACGTATAGTAGCATCAAAACTGCAATCCATGTTAATCCCAATGATTCATTAAAGTAGCACAGTTTTTTTAAATATGTTAAGGTAATTAAAGACCCAAATTAACAAGTAAAATTATGCCTAACTCTTCTTATTTTTAAACATTAATATTTAATATCTAATATATTTTTGTTATTGTCTGAAGTTGTCGTCAATCTATTGTTTACAATCCTTTTAACTTTAAATAGTGGTGTAGTGGTAACACACTCACTTGACAACTCTGAGGTCACCAGTTCAATCCCCGGGCCCTATGTAGGAAAGTTGATACCGATGGTCAGCAGTTTACAGTACAGAACCTTGACTGACGGTATGTACTGATTTTTTCTGCCAATAAAACTACCCATTGTGACATGGCCGATATAATGTTGAAAGTGACATTAAACCAAAAATAAATAAATACATTTAACTGTAAATATGAATGCCCAAATATTTTTCATGTGCTTTACACACCAAATATTTCACCATGCAGCTAATTCTATGCATTGCTTAAGACTTTTTGTCAGTAATATGAAAGTCTCGTTAATTTAGGCCAAAAACCATTGCAAACATTTCAGGATTTTAAACACATCTTTGTAATGTAAATACATTCTTGTTAAGGCCTGTTCACACTGTTCAGTCGTATCAACACTTATTTGAATTTTGCTTCACAACCTTGTCCTAATTGCCCCATAAATAAACCTGGTATGTTGAAATTACATTGTATAATGGTCATATGTTCTCCTAAGGAAGTAAGACAGGGGTGTCCAATTAGTGCACTTTTGTTTCTTCTAGTAGCAGAAGTAATACTATAATTTTACGACATTCTGAAGAATTAAAAGGTATTATTGTTGGCCAAACAGAAATTTATCTTTGTATGTTTGCTGATGATATGTCTATATTTTTTATGATTTGGAATCAGTAAAGGCAGT
This sequence comes from Sabellastarte sp. h YS-2021, assembly GCA_964017235.1. Taxonomy (NCBI): domain Eukaryota; kingdom Metazoa; phylum Annelida; class Polychaeta; order Sabellida; family Sabellidae; genus Sabellastarte; species Sabellastarte sp. h YS-2021. The sequence goes on from OZ024932.1 coordinate 85,695,335, forward strand.
TGTGGAATTTCAAGAATTTTATAGATATGCAGTTCTAAAATTAAATAAGAAAAAGACAGACACTCTTGCGTTACAAACTACTAATTGTATATCAAATAATATGTTTGGAATCAAACGGATAGACAGCCCTTCAAGACTTTGGGGTTTTAGTTCTCAATGGATTATGAAGAAATGTTTCAATTGAATATCAATGAAAAATGAAAACTAAACAATGTATTATAAACAAATGGACCTCTAGATATCTCACACCCACAGTTAAAAGCAAGATAGTTGTATTAAAATCCCTTATAGTTCCACATCTGCAGCAAGTAGCTTTTGTTTTTCCTTAAATGAAACATTTATTTTTCATATAGAGAAAAAAATTTTCCATTTTGTCTGCAGTAACAGAAAGCATTTGGTTTCAAAGGAAGTGTTGATATTATCAGTTATGCATGAATATGCTTAGGCAATGACATAATTTATGAAAATTATAAGGATTGGGTAAATGCAGGAATAACTACAATAAAAGATACATTTAAATGAATTATTGTTTTCTGAAAAGAGAAGAGCTTGAAAGAATATATGATATAAATATATCTGTTATCAAATATAATAAAATAATCTCAGCTATTTAACGAAATGGAAGACATGTCCACAAACAACCACCAAACACCACAAAAACCACTAATGTTGGTTTAAGTGATCGAATTCCGTGTAAATGTTTCAGTAATATACAAACAGTAAAAATAATAAAATTTATAAATATTTTGTTACCAAAAAGACAATAATTCCTTTCAGTCAAAATAAATGGGTTGAGTATTACCCTTCTCTTGAACATGTTGATTGGAAATAAATATATGTTTCAAGATTGTAAAAGACACGTATATACAGACTATGCAGTTCAAAATTCTGCATCGAGTTTATAGTTGCAATTATAACTTGTATACTTGGGGAATAAGCAAAACTCAGAGCTGTGAAAGCTGTCAAGGTGTAGATACTTTAGAAACACTATTTTTACTATTGCCGGGATGTCAAGCTTTTAGGGAAAACGTTAATGAATGGCTAGCTGTAAATATCAATATCAGCAAGGCATTCACTGCCTTAGAGGTTCTTCTAGGTCTAATAAACCTGAATCCAAAATTTTTTATCGAGCCAATCCAGTAGTACTTATAGGTAAGCAGATCATAAGCAGATATAAAAGAAACAAAAAGCTGATACCTTTTACAGCATATTCAGATCTAATCAAAGATACTCTTGTAAGGATGAAACAAACTGCAAATGTCAAGGATGAAAATGAGTCATTTATGGAAACATTTGGTTTATTTAAATGTGTTATATGAGTTACAGCATAGACTATTGTATGAAAATTATTATTATTATTGTAAAATTGTAATGAAATGTTGAATTTTATACTGAAATAAACATATGAAATACAAAAAAAGTTGGACCTGCACACAAAAAGGAACCACCCCATATAGCCCTGTATAGACATTACCCTTAACACCTGACAACAGCTCATGGACATAGAAAACTGTATGCAAATAAAGGGCCCTGCTGTAACTGAAAAATTTATGCCCTACTACAATAATTGCCTTTTCATTGTGAAAGTCATCTGGTTTACCTACTTTCCAGCCTCCATTCGGCTGGAGACATTCTAAGATTTCAGAATGTCATCCGGGAAAGTGTGAACCGACCATTAAGCATTAAGAAATTGAAAGTAATTGTAATGTCAAGGACACTAGGAGTAAATAGGTCAAGCCTGTTCATTTCCCCAGATTTATTGGCTCTGGGTTTGGCTGGATTAGGCATGATGCCTGTAACATGCCAATGTTAATCAACTTGGATTTTGCTGTTTGCAGAGACCAAGCACACAAGCTGAAAACAAACTGAGGCATCTAATTCAACAAGACACTTTGCTAAAAAGTGGTGACCTTGTGCGTTTAATCATCTAACAGGAATTATCCTGCCAGATTTTGTAGTGGGGGTTTCCAGGACTTCGACTGAAGATTGGTTTCTTTTGCTATTTCCCTCTTTTGTACTTTAAGATTTATGTACAATTTCATACCAAAGGGGAACTTGTATTTTAACTCATGCAATTCTAATTTTAATTTTAAAACTTTTGTGGCATTTTTTTCCAAAACATAAAATCTAAGCTGCTTCATGGGATTTTCAACAGATTTGAGGCAACTGATGTAACACATTTAGATATAATTATTTTGGGATACAAAACTGCCTCTAGTAGAGACAAGAAAGAAGGTGGAATTAATATTAACAGAACATGCTTATGTAAACATAGTTTCCCAGAAAACATTTTGAAAATAGTTTTCAATAAGATCTTGCCAGTCACTAGGATGTACTGTAGCCTGGTGTTAATGATGCCTCCTCCGTTATAGCCTGATCACAGTATCGACAACATTTTCTGCAGCTACAGATGGCAGGAAAAAAGATAGTCAGGATGCAGCAATTCCTATGAAACTGAGCTAGACACATTCACTTACAGTTTGGCTACAGAACAGAATCAGAATTGGGAAGAATGGCCACGGTTTGACACAGAAAAGTTACACAAAATATACAGAAAAGATACAGCAATGTTTCGGCAAATGTTTTACTCCACTACAAATGCAGACAAAAAGACGGAATAGCACAGAATATGGTGAAAAGACAGTGAAATAGCTAAAAGGACACCCTGCATTTACCCAATATACACCAAGAGAACTTGACAACATATATAGTAGATCAAAATTTCAAACACTTTAAAACCCCCGTGCGCATTACAACAGAAAGCAGGGAATGCCACAGTGTAAAATTTACAAACATAAATCCCTCATGATGAATGGAGAAGCTGTATAAAATCCATAAACGTAGGGAATATCACTTATAGTATGATCAGGGCATTATTTATTTCAAGAAAGGGCTTTACGTGTTACCTTCTAGCATGGCTTTTCCACGTTAACTTTTCTTTAATTTCCAGTATTTCCTGCTTATGACCCATGCAAAGGCAATGCTTTCATGAATTTTATAACCATTCTTCTGAACCAAGACATCTACTTTTACAGAGAGGAGCAGTGTAAATTGTGATAAGATTACATTAGACCCATTTGCTATGGAGTCCAATAAAGTCGAAATTAAGGTTTTATGCCCCGTTAACAGCCAGGTTCATATTTGGACAGACCCTCAGTAATGCCACTTGTGGGAGTGGAACCCACACAGAAGTGACAATCTATGATTAGATACCTAACTAACTGACCACCAGACCACCAAGTACCTCTATTAAGTCTAAAAATCCGATAAAAATAAATCATCACAGGTTGTATTTCATGATATTATCTGGTACTGGTACATTTAGTTGTTACAACATTTGATGTGCTAGCAATCAAGATGCTGGCTATGCTTGTTAATATTTTGCTTTTATTTTCAGTATTTCAGTAGAATGACTTTGATATCTGGTTTGTTTTTGCACTGAGATGAACCCAACACATGACATTATTTCCAGACAGAGCCCGCCCAAAAGATGTCAAATGGACAACCAAGCACCACTTACTTTACAAGGCTGAAAATATACAAGCATGAAAAATGGGACTTTTTTATTGCAGTTTACATTTTCTGTACCTTTCATTGAATTCCGGTAATCTGTACAAAGTGCCGAGTTGTTTATGGTCCAATATATGAAGCATAAATATTTATCTAGATTTCCACCATGCTTTTTCTGGAACAACTGTGTCAACAAGAGCATGGCAAACAGGCTAATGAACATTCGTCAAAATAAACTAGTCTGACACAGGCGCAAACTATTTTATATTCATATTGGTGTATCCGCTTATATTTCCACCAAGTTTTTTTTATATGCCAGTGTGTCAATCATAGTATATCAACCAGATGATTGATTAGACCACAAACAGAATATTAACTTTGGAGATTAGACATAGCTGCACTCATGAATTCTACTACCTTAGATCAGAAGGTGCCACCAAAACAAATACAAGGTGTTCTGTGTACCTCTGAGACAAAGTGGGAAATCCAAATAAAACCATAATGTGTTGTTGATATATGTATCCAATGTAGGTGTAATATAAATATGTAAATCAAAATAATCTTTATCATTTCATTAGATTTACCAATATATCGGATTTATACTGCAGTTCCAATTTTACTATCAATTATCATTTTATAAATCTGTTACTACTGCTTCAGCCCATCAATTGTACAGTGTATACACTTCTTAAAGCAGCATAAAATGTTTGCCTCTACCGGTTTAATACTTTTGACAATCAGCAACACAGAAATGTGTATACTTATCTACAGCATGTGTATGCATGGATACTATAGTCACAAGTTGAATTATGCTACAGTGCTAAATCTACGGATGTGATAGCATAAGCTCATAACTTGAAATGACATTAGTGTGTAAAGCTCAAACAACTGCTTTGCGGTTAAGTTTTAGTTATTAATTATTTTTAGAAGAGCTGCTATGTTATACACAGTCTTCCACATATACAAATCAAGGAAAATTTGCTCATACCACACCAGACATGGTCACCCTGATGCAGGTGTTCCACTGGGGCCGACCTGTCGGTAACTAAGGAATTTTCGAGGGTCGGGGCAATGTTTACATAGTCCGTTAGGGTCGGTTGTAGTTAGACCAGCAGTATTTGGCAGTTCCACTTTTTCACTCTGCGGTTCAAAAATCAAACATTCAGGCCAAAGTTTTGCTTTTGATGGCCTAAAATCTGGAATGAAATACCTGATAATATATGCAATGTCACCTCGATATATTGGCTTTTTCAAGAAAATGTTCAAAACTTACCTCTTTGCAAAAGTACTACCTCCCCGTGTCAAGTATGACCTGCATACATTAATGGACTTTTATTCAATATGTATATGGACAATTGTGCCTTAAAGTCTGTCATATTATGGAGATTAAGAACCATATCAGTTCTTATTGGAGTAGATTTAGGGTACCATCGCAGCCTTTAGAATACTAACAATATAAAAATATACATAAAATCTTCAGATTCAGAAGAGCTTACAGATGGGGTGTTTATCCTTGTTCAGATTATCTGCCAGTTTTTACGAACATTTTTTTATTCAGCTTTTACTCAGTTTACTTGTGACTTTTAACCTTCTTCTACCACTGGAGAGACACTTAGTTGGTTGGAGTGATTTTTATCACATCTTATGACATGGAGAATATACAACTGGCTGGGCAGACATTATGGAGATAACTACACTCTGTTAAACATATAAATAAGATAGATCTAGATGGCTAGAACTGTGAAATACAATCATTTGTTTCATTTATCTACTCAGTAAAATATTTTACCATTGCCAAGAGTTTCTGTGTTTAATGGTTTGGGGTTTATTATTATTATTGTTTTGTTTTGGTTTCATGTACCCCATACGGTTTTCAGCTGTAGTGAGACGAACAAAATTTACGAGTGAGTTGATTTTAGTCATTATGTGAATTATTTTATATGTTAAAATAATAATACTGTTAAAATAGATAGTATCAAAGAAATTTTCAGGCCTCACAAATATTAGGCAATTGGTCATTTGCCAATGCAAGGGCCTGAATTCTAAGTAGAAATTGTATTAGCACCCCTTCAAAAGCACATTTTAAGGTTCAGTACATGGTATATTTTGTAAATAAGTATACTTCTACGCTGTGTTAGTGGCATATTTTTATCAAAATAAGTTCATGATGTAAAATTATTAACAAGGTGTAAATTATTAACAACTTGGAGCAGTATATATGGACTTTACAGTATCATGTTTCTGTTTTTATTTTATTGAAGTTATAAATATTCTTACATAAAGCCTATACTTTTCAGATTTTATGTCTTCAGTTACATTGTAATAACTTAAAACTATACAGGCTGCATTTGATCAGCACATCCAGGTATCCACAGTTCCCACTTCTCTGTGATATTTTTCTCAGGATTTCCACATGAGAATATTTGTACACAGTGATTATCTTGGCATCATCCCATCAAGTGATTCCCCAAAGCCATGTGGCCTTTGAACCAAGAAGGTTGCTAGTGATGTAAGACTGTTTACCTCAATGATTTGGTGTAAGATCAGACAAAATCAAACAGCAGCCTTGTTTACAATATACTCAGTAAGCTCCAAAGTACTTAGTGCTTCCTGATAACAGTGAATATCATGAACACTTGCTACTGAATAAAACTCAAAGACAAATAAAAATTTACAGAGCTATGGATACAGAGCTAAAACAAATTACAACTGAATTTAATGAGACCTATTATACTGTAAAGCAAGCACTAATAATAGCATGCAACATATGGAAAAGCATTCAGACAACGGTTCAATAGATAATTAAAACCCATTTATTCGAAAGAGTAAAAAAATCCAAAAATATCAACAAAATATAACAATCATCCCTCTGAATGCACTGTATGTCTGAAAAGAGGACTAGTTGTATTGACACATTTTGTCAACATGCCAATAACAGTTAGACACAAAAACTGTCAGTATAATAAACTGATTAGCAGAAAAAATGTTGCCAGTAGGTCAGTGTTAGAAAAGACTTTTAAAATATCGTCAGTAACTTACACTCCTTCCAGTACATAATAGTAAAGTTACTTTCAATGAGTCAACAACACTTATTTTGTTCATATGTTCAGGTGATCATTCCCACAGGTAAGAGGGGTATATCATTTCAATCTCTGTGCCAAAATGGAACTTTTGCAATGGTCTTGATGCAAAATGTGACCTTGGCAGTGTATATGCTTTCTCAATGGAATACACCTTATGTTAAGTGACAGGATAAAATATTCCTGCTACATTTCCAGAGCGCTATTAGGGTGCTGAACCAGGTAAGAGCTAAACCCACATAAGTAAATGTTTATTCACACTAACTTATCGTTAATCAAATAACCGGTTAAATTCTAAGTTGATCCTATTTAATAAGATTCAAATTATTTGATATACTCAGTCACAATTTAAAGTTTAAATATAGTTCTAATAGTAAATAAAATATAGCATCACACTTTGTATGGCGTTTCTTAAGGCTTGATACAAGCGGGTTTAAACATAGTATTACCCTTACCTTCTAAATACTCTTGGCTGGACAACATGTATATGAAACCTGAACAATATATATCCACCAGTATATCCTCTACTTGACTACAAATTCTTCACATCATCTTTCTCATTGTTTCTGTAGTCAATTTACTGCTGGGCTGCCTGTTACGCAGGAGATAAGCCTCTTATGTCTTGAGGTGGCCACGCTTCTCCAAAACAATTTTCTGGGAGTTTTTTTTGGATATGCCAGGAGAGGGTGTCTGTGTGCGAAGACTCTATTACATAACATGTCTTGTTTATAAGCTCAGCATATCAATCATCTCACCCATGTCTGAGAAATACGGTACAGAGTGAAAAGAGGTAAATACTATTGCCTTAACTGTTACTTTTAAGGGGAACCTAAAAAAAACCACTACACCACAGAAAACCCCACCATAAAAAACCCACTGTTTTTTCTGTCATTGTTGACCTTTAAACTTTCTAGTAACAGTCATAATAAGCAAAAACCACAGACTCTTGAAGTGTATAAGGTCATGCATAAAACATAATGTTATGTAATAGTCTTTACACTCTTATTAGAATATGGATTGAAGTTAACATTATGATTCAAAATGTGTTGCCACTGATCTATTTTCAGTTGTTAAATTGTATGAAATCAAACAAAACATGAACATTTTGTTTCAACATATTATATTTATGAATGCCTTACATATTTTCAAAAAAAAAGTTTATTTCTTGGAATTGCTGGATATGATAACCTTTATTAAACATGTAATGTTTGTGTATGCATTTATATATTACGCATCAATCTTTAATACTGGATGAAACATTCAGCAATGTAAAACGAAGGTCTGTATGACAGTGATCTTTTTCAGTAAAATTCTAGTTTTTTCTCAGAAATAATATATCAGTGAATGTACAATGTGCTGGAAAAGATATTAAATTTACTGAATGCTATTATCAATCAAAACAGATCAGCCTTTCAACATGCACTATGAACACAATTCAGAAACAAATCATAACTCATACAGTGTCATCCAAGATGACTGAGAAAATGATCAGCAAATTCTTCTCAAATTGTCTATTCTCTCTGACCTTTTGACACAATCAATAACTAAGTAATCAAGAATTAAATTTGGCTTAAAGTGACGTGTCCAGGATGTAGTAGATCAACAGCTAACTTTGTTACAAATGTTGTTTCAGGAATTTCAAAACAACTCTTGAAGAACAGAGGTGAAAACGCCACAGCCTAACTTCTCACACTTTTTGCATACTTCTCTTCTCTTGACCAAAATTAACTTTTTGCTGTACAAAATTGGGTTTTGTGATATTGAGTTTAAGGCTTGTCAAGAATGCAGCAAAAAACATAACAAACATGGCTGTTGCCCAGGATATGAAATCCTAACCTTGAATCTTTGACCTTTGCAAGCTTTTACATGACATACAATTTAGATAGCACTTTAAAAATGTACCAATATACTTTATACACCTGTATTAAACCAAAAAAACATAAATATCAAGTTACATTTATTTATATAGAAACAGTGCAGGTTGCCATAATTCATTGCATTTTCCATGTACATGAATAAGTACTCCGTGGCTATAATTTACCATTTTCTGTTTTTATGCACACAAACACTATTTTTTATTATGTTATGAATATTTTGTAAATTGTTAATTGTATTTAGACATAGAAACACTTCAGAAAATTTGCTATCACCAACCAGGAATTTGTTACCATAATTGACCGTATAAATGCCCTTGGGGGAATGTATTTTTCAAAAGGAGGGAGGGGCATCGTTACAGAAAAAAAGTCAATTCTCCTGTCCGGTGCTAATGAACGATAAGTAGAGAATTTATGTGACTGGGCATAGTGTAGATAATATTATGATCACTTTAGTTGGTTTATTTTCATTGACTTATTTTCAAGTAATTCTAACAAGACTCATTGCTGCATTTAAGTTTATTTCACATTATCACTGAAAGCTGATTAGGCACAAAAGTGACTTGGTAATAACATCGTTCCCAATGTTTAATAAAATAAATCTAGTGCACACAATAACTAAACTAGACATTGCGTCTCGACACAGTGTATCCCCGGACGGGACATGGTTGAAGCGTGAATGTGTCAGGGTTGAGCCTTTTTCCTGGAGCACCAGGTCAGGATTCTCCATAGTATGGCACAAAGAGGGCCCGACTTACTCCCCCCCCTCCTTAAATAGGCAATCACCATGGTGTTGTCCATAGCTATGGTAGCAATAAGGTTCAAGCAGAGGTCTTGGAACTCCTTTAGGGCCAAAAGACCGCCTTGGTTCCTGATACTTTATGTGTAACTTGCTTTTGGAAGGGATCTGGTTCTCCTTGCAGTGTGTTCCCCTAAGTGAGCACTCGCCCTTCTTGATGCATTGTCATCCTACAACCACCATTTTAGATGGGGTGGAGTGAACTGGGATCACCATTTCTAGTGAGTATGGTACCCTTCAGTTGTTCTTCAAGTGCCACTGTATCGGCCTCATGTGGAGGCAACCTAGGTGGACTTGCTTCTGTATGGGTGTCAGTAACCACATAACCCCACTGTGGAAAACATTAATAGCCATTTACGAGAACTGTGACCCCTGGTCTAATTAACAGATAAATTTACCTTTACTTGAGTTGTGAAAACCGGCAAATGGGTTATAATCTTGAGGGGAAGGCTGAGTTTAGAAACTCAGGCTCCTGGTGTAAGCTGACACTGCTCACAGGCTGGGTAAAAGGCAAGCTGGGTGGCCAGTCTACGAGGGTGGATCACTGTATCTCACTGGAACCCGTAATAAAAACTTGATGAGCCTCCACAGTAACTGATACAGCAGACTTCTTGCTGGCAGTAGGCTGACCAGTCTGGCTGAGTTCGGCATCTCACCGGGACCAGTAACGGCTGGTGTGGGGTCTGATAAGATAAGGCTGACAGGTAGTTGGAGAATTCTTGTTGGGGAAGTCTTCTTATCTATAGTCACTTTCAACCAGCTAGGAGGTCCTGACAGTAGGCTTGCTGACTGGTGTGGTAGGTTCAGACAAGTCATCTCACCAAGACCAATGACTGGTATAAGAATTTCTCTGTAACCAATTTCCTCGGGCAGTAACTGGTTGATCTGAGACGGCCACTTGGACCCTTAAAAGAATATTGCTGGTCTGTTAGCCAGTCCTGTGGACCTGCCCAGTGCCAGGGCCTAACCGGCAATAGGTGAAGCAATGCTCTGTAACCAATTCCTGTTGGTTCCACAGTTCTGTGAAAACTCATAAGAGCTGGCAGAACTGGGCGAATTAGACTACATCTCAGCAGGGGTAGGCTTATATAAAACAACTGCCTTCTTCCTATCCATAACTGTGGAATCAGCAGATTTTCTCTGTAACCAGTAAGTCTGGATACTGGTACTCCATCATGTACTCAACCTCCAAAGCCATATTCAATAGTTTCCATGCAATATAGTCAGCAATAAGTGTGAAAATATCTCCAAAAAGGCCAAAAATGGCCTCGGTCAGGTACTTTGGATGACCTGTGGATGACCTTCAGTGAAGAGCTTCAAGGTCAAATTTCTGCATGCTTATAGAGGACATATATATGTATTATATATACCAGCCATAGGATGATCTTACTTTCTGTATATGAGAACTGGGCCAAAATGTGATAAAATGGCCAAAATCTGACCTTTAAGAGGCCACCAGTGACCTTGAAATTGAAGGTCAAGGTCACAAAACAATCGAGTTTGTGGCATTGCCCATATATACCCACATACCAAATTTGAAAGATTTAACTAAAATATTTTTAAGTTATCACGTCCAAAAGGAAATCTCTGCAGCAGCGGCGGTGACCGTACTGAATCCTAAGTATCGCCGACAAAAGCGCCGCTGCATGACCGTACTGAATCCTAAGTATCCCCAACTTTCATCTGGGGATACAATAAGAATGTTTCAATCATGCATTAACTATAGTTGCTTTATCTCATTAAATACCTGATAAATACTACTTTTAATTTCCCTGCAAGACCACTGGGGACAACTTTGGCCCTAGTAGCATGGCATTTTAAATGACTAGCCACATGGCATGCAACAAATATCCTATTAAAATGTAATTATTTATCTCAAGACATGCTCAATAATTTATATAACAACAAAGTATGGGCAGGTAGATTTTAGGCCTGGGCAAGTGAAATCTAAATGCCACTTGCCCTACCTGTAAGTGCTGAAAAAAAAAGATTAACGTCCAGCCCTGCTATTGGTTAAATTGAACATTCTGAGATGCTAATACACCACAATGTGGCAAATAGTGATTAATGTTACGTAATTCTAATATATTTTCATTTAGATCAAAATACATGTACAGCACTTAAACAATAAATTGGTATAAAACCTAGCCCATTTTATGGGTTTAATTGAAACTGGAACTGAAAAATCGAAAACTGCAATTGCAAATTACAAAATAAAAAAAAACACTGAAAAATAAAATTACATTTGACAGTTTTGATATGAAATCTGTAAACTGGAGTAAAATAGAATGGTTTGATGTGAGTCACATGTCAGAGATCTCTATGAAGATTTCCAAGCATTGAAGTCGATATCGTCAATACACGAGCAGTTGACTCGTGCATTGTAGTCTGAATCCCACAGCCTCACAAACCACTCCTTGCTTAACCCTGTAAACTCAGGATTGTAATTATGGAGGCTATAAAACAAAGAAAAAAATATATATATGTATATTCTCCAAAATGTAAAGCTACAGCATGTTACCATACACAGAAGTGTGATAAATATGACCTTTCTACCATTGATAAGGTAATTTATCATAAAAATCTGAAATGTTTAATTTTAACAAAAACGGTTTTTTGAGAGATGAAGTAGGGAAAACTTCACAAATGGCATAAAAAGATTATCTTCATGCTACACACATATTTTATATTGTCACTGTTATGAGTGATATATTTTGGTATATGCCTAATGAGAAATGTTTTACTTTTACTTTCCACTGTTATTTCACCCAAACACACAAGCATGGGGCATTGTCACATATGAAAAAAACTATTTCCCTGTCTATATTCACCCCTCTTTTGTGAAAATTCTGACTTGGTTGGTAATAAAATGTTGGTAATAAAATGTTTTATTTTGTGGATCACACTTGTTGTAATTGCAATTACAGTGAGTTTCACATTAACAGTCGCCCAAACTGAGACCCTGTACCACCAGCAGTAGTTTCTCAGTTCTGCACTTTGCATTGACAATGTTAGTTTCACATTCACAACTTATTTCAAATTATCATTAAATGTAAGCAAACCTTTCTTTGACCATGTGCCATTTGTCTTCAGAACATTGAAATTGATGAATTCAATTATTTTTAACAAAGTCTGTCAAAAGGGAGACACTGACGAAGACAAACACTCCCAAAACACACACATTATCTTATGTCCTTGTCAAACGTGAAACATTTAAGATTCATTTTATCATTCATGAGAAAATAGGCATGGAAAGACCTAAATGAATGCATTATGATATATATTTGGTGACCACTAATCTTCTGTAAATTCAAACAATTTCCAAATTTTGCAGAATTACAATGACTTTACTATTTGATATATGTCTGGGTTATAAAGCTGTTCTTTAATAACTCTTACTCTAGCTTATTGGACCTATTGCTCAAGTGCCTCTGTTTCTCTATTCCTTTATTGCCTCTTTCAGAAAGAAACTTAAATCATATCCACACCAAGGTATATCCACATTGGTCTTAACATCCCCTGGTTTTCTCTGTGCTGCTTGACCTTTATTCTGTCCCTGGATGCTAAACTAGGTTGATTGTTCTGGTGCTGTTGCACCTTAGAGTCCACCTAGTAGAAGGAGGATTAAGTGCTATGAAAGTCCAGTTACAATTAGAATTGAACTTTATCAAACTGGGCCCAGTTTCACAAAGGCCTACTAAATATAGAAGATAGTATGCTATTAAATCTAGATCTTAGTAGGCTCTTAGTAGCCACTACCAAAGTGATATACTGAGCTGATACTTGGGAACTAGTAAGTTCCTTAGATAGCAAGGCTTCTTGTGAGGATAGCCTACTAATAACCATAGTGAATACAATCTCAGTGAAACATATAATATAGGCTTAGTAGCCTATTAGCACTTAGTACCCTACTAAGTGGATAGTAGGCCTTTATGAAACTGGGCCCAGAAGTTTAGGATGTTATAATACTGCATTAATACTATAAGACTGTGCTATGCAAGTCTCCTCATAATTATTTAGGATGTGACTTGTCTGATAACAATGGTATGAACCAATTGGAAAAATAATATGTCCACCCTCCAGTGGGGTGGACATAACTATCAGTAAAGCAAACATAACAAATTTATCCAAATAAATCATGAAATATCTGCAGATAAGTCAGCATACTTTCAGGCAGCTGGTAACCATGTAACAGCACTACTTAAATATCAGTAAAGCAAATATGATAACTATTATATACAAGTTTTCCAAAATAAAACATCAAATATCTGAAGATAAGTAAGCATACTTACAGAGAACGCGTCCCTTTCAAAAACTGTTGTAAAAAATAACATCTCATGGCGAACATACAGTACTTTTTCATTTTATTACCCAGTATTTTAGATTTATTTTATTATCTACCTGACGTTTATTTGATTTTTTTCTCCCATAACTCTTATTGTAATTTCACAATATTTCGGGTATTTTTCTCTTCCGCACCATGTTCATGGCTACCACTCATCTCAGGAGTGTCTCACAAAATTTCACTGGAAGTGGATTCCTCATTCCATCCATGTTGAGGATTGCTAAAAATCACTCATATAGCTCCTCCTGTCACGTTTTTCCCCCTACTGTAAAACAGAGTGGGTTTATGCCATTGATTCTTATGTGTGGTGATGTTGCCATGAATCCTGGACCGGTTATGCTTGGCTCAGTAAATGCGAGGTCAATCCGGAATAAGGGCCCTCTCCTCTCTGATACAATAGCATCTCACACCTTTGATTTCCTCTGTCTCATTGAAACACATATTCGTACCACTGATTCAGATAGTTTCCTTCGTTCCCTCACCCCTGATGGGTTCTCATTGATACATAGGCCACGTCCAACAGGTATTGGTGGTGGTGTTGGTTTCTTCATTCGTGAATCATACAAATATAGCAAGGTCGATACTCCAAATTATAGTTCCTTTGAAAATATTGTCACATCAATTTCAGTTTCGTGCCAAACTTTGCTCCTAGCTTCTATCTATCGTCCTCCTGGGCTGTGTTCTTCCATTTTTTTAGATGAATTTATGTCCTTTATTTTCTGTCTTCTCTTGATTGTAATTACTTCATCTGCAGTGATTTCAATATATACATTGATGTACCTTGTACTAATAGTCACAAATTGGAATCCCTTTTAGAATCATGTAATCTAGCACAGTCAGTTAACAATACCACTCACTTGCACGGTCATATCCTTGATCTCATTCTTTCCCCCAGTGATCAAGATATGTACGTACATGTTGACATCTGTGAATTCATATCTGATCATGCAGTCATTAAATGTGCTATTGACTTTCCTTCCTCTCTTGCTAACTGTCAAACAAGAATTTCCTATAGGAGGTACCATCGTACAAATATGTCCAACTTCAGGTCCGACCTTAAAGATATGCCTTTTGTCCAGCATACTCTGTCTCACAGCTCTATGACCAGTAGGTACATGACTTGAGTCATATCCTTGACAGGCATGCTCCTCTTGTGTCCAGTTTGAAGATGAAACAACGTGCTGACTGGCTGTCAGAGAGCTATCGCCTTGCAAAGTCACTCAGACGTCAATTTGAACGTGCTTGGCGAAAAGATAAAAGTCAATACAACAGGAGTCGTCTTCGGCGTCAAATCGCCTGGAGTAATCATCTTGCCAACAGGGACAAGACTGTCTATTACAGGAAACTTATATCCGACAACAGCCATGATTCCAAGAAACTATGGCGGGAGTTACACAAAGTCCTACATAGATCCCAAGGCACTACTTTGCCCACTTGTGAATCCTCAAAGTCATTGGCTGATCGTTTTGCTACATTTTTCACAAATAAAATCATGAAAATTCGTGAGAGTTTCTCCTCATCTGAGTCCTGTAACGTGGTACATCCCCCCTTTGACCCTCCTAAATTAACAGTCTTTACTCAAGTCACTCAAGATGAAATCGGTAAAATAATCAGCAAATCACCCACCAAATCATGCCTGTTGGACCCATTGCCCACATTCCTTATTAAGGTATGCATTGACATCTTTCTACCATCTATAACCAAATTGGTTAATTGTTCACTCCGGGAGGGACTGATTCCAGATGGGTTCAAAAAAGCTGTAGTCACTCCACTTATAAAGAAGGCCTCTCTTCTTGTTGAGGATTTGAAAAACTACAGCCCAGTATCTGGACTTAGCTTCATTTCTAAACTGGTGGAACGTGTAGTTGCTAAACAGTTGGTTGATTATATTCATCGACATTGTTTGGATAACTCATATCAGTCAGCGTATAAGTCAGCCCACTCAACGGAGATGGCTCTGCTTTCCATCAAAAATTATATTCATTTGTCACTATCTCGGGTGAAGCTACTGCCTTGGTACTTCTGGATCTCTCGGCCAGCTTTGATACTATTGATCATTCCACTCTCCTCAGCTGTCTTCTGGATTGGTTCAGTGTGGGTGGCTCCACTCTCAAATGGTTCTCTTCCTATTTGACAGAACACTTTCAGTCTGTTAAGATTGGTTCTACTTTGTCTGATTTACAAAAACTGCTGTTCGGTGTGCCTCTGGGTTCTGTTCTGGGTCCTCTGCTCTTCTCTCTTTACACATCTCCCCTTAGTACACCGATTGGTAAACACAAAGGCGTAAACTTTCATTTCTATGCCAACGATTCACAACTTTATGTCCATCTGTCACACATGAATGCCTCAGCTGCTTTTGATAAGTTGAACAGATGCCTTCAAGATGTTAAGGCTAGCAAACTTAAACTTAATCCATACTTTTCATCTCCAAGAAACATAGAGAAGGTTAAATGTATGTTTCCAAATCGACATCTTGGGCAACCCCCTTTACCCTACCGAGTCAGTCAGGAACCTGGGTGTGTCGGTTGCCAATGCTTTTGTTAGTAGTTGCTTGGACTACTGTAACTCACTTTTCAGGAGTCTTTCCAAATTCATTCTTCATAGATTACAGTCTATCCGAAACAGTGCAGCTAGAATTGTTACAAATTCAAGTAAATATACTCGGATAACTCCGGTACTCAAGAAACTCCATCAGTTTCGCTCAGAGCTCAAACTGGCTACCCTGGTGTACAAGTTTATTCATACTGGTTTCCCTAAATATTTTGCTCCATATCTATCCACATACCACACTACTTACAATACTAGACATAGTCAGAGTGTGGCCAATTTCCTTAATGTACCAAAATTTCAACCTACAATTCACAAGTCCACTAAGCAGTTTGGCTTCAGTTTAGCCTTTGATGCTCCCACTGTTTGGAACTCACTTCCTGAAGACATTCGTGCATCACCCACTATCGCCACTTTTAGAAAGAAGCTCAAAACCTATCTCTATGCAAAGACATATCCTCCTTAGCTCATTTTCTCTTATGGCTTCTCCATGGTGCTGACCTATTTCTGTCCCTGGACTTTGAATTTGCATATTGCTATTGTCTTGTTGCGCCTTAGAGCCCACTACTCAGTGGAGATTAAGCGTTATAAAAGTCGAATGAATTAGAATTAGAAGCATGCTTTCAGGCAGATTGTAACCATATAACAGCACTACTTATACTGAAGTTGCACACCTCTTTGTGGGGTGGACCTCTCGGAATGGTCTCTCCATCACTCTGGGCTGTATGGTATCTATCTGGTCTCCATTGTTACACAAAACCTTGGCAAGGCTTACTTTTCTCAGTTCTTTTATTTGACCTGCTCATGCAAAGTTAGAGAAATACATTAGAGTTATAAATATCAATATAGTTGTCTTGGTAACAGAAAAAGAGATGCAATTGTTTTCTTAAATGATATCATATTTTAATTGAGAAAGTTTAAGTTAAGTTATTTTATATTTCTTTAATGAAATTATTATTGGTGTTGAGTTTACGATGATACCTATATTCAGTTGAAAATTACGAAACAGTAAAGACATAAATTACTTTAAAGATCAAAATTTAAAATACGACCAATAAAACTTATACCTTTTCATTTGATACTATGAGTTGAAAACATGTTCATCAAAATATCAAATTAATGGAAAGATAAATTTTATTATTCAGAAACCTATTAAGAATATATGCTACAATACTACAGTATCAACATATAATATGAATGTGTCTCCAGATATCAAGGATTTTTAACAGGGATAATATATATATTTTTATGCTAAACAAAAAAATCTTTATATGATATATCCATACACATTACCTGGTGTAAATCTAAATGCTCCATCATTCTCGTACCAAAATCTATCCCCTTTCCGCAGACTTTGAAACTGGCGAGCAATAATACAGGAAAATGTGGGGCCCACCAGTCCTCCTTCTACTGGGCGCTCTGAGATCCCAGCAGGAAACAGGTCCACATCATCTACAGATCTGAGAGAATGGTGACATGGGGAAATGCATCACAAAAATGGCAGATACTTTCAAAGATCTACAGGGGTTTATTAGACATGTAACTGTGTCACAGTAAGGGCAAGCATGTGTCATTTACACATCTGAAGTGATTAACTATGTGAAAAGTAGTTCCCCAACATCTACTGATCAGAAATGATCGCACACAGAGAAGAATGTTGAATGTGAAGGGCCGGTTCTTCTGAGGATATCAGGTAGCTTTCATAATTCACCACTGAGAAAAACACATTATTTTCTTTGACATTTACAATTGTGTTATCAAACTAGTATAGACGACACATTTGTTAGGAAATTTCCGTGAAGTGCACTATCCTGTTTCTTAATTATAGCAGTTAATGGTAAATTTCATACTAAGTGCTGTCTCAAATACTGTCCCAAAATTCACTCAACTCTTTCTTGGATTACAATTCAATAATGATTTCTCTGCAATCAGGTCAGGTCAGTTTTATTTTTTCAGAAGAGAAATTGATACCTATTTAAAATTAGCAATGAAATTATACTTTTGAAGCTTTGTACACTGCATAAATCATATCACGAAAGAAAAGTACGAGTCACTTACTCATACATTTGTTTGAACTTGAGTCTAACCCTGGTCTCCTTGATGTCCATCATGTCATCAAAGTTACTGGCTTTCCTCAGACCACACCACTCACGCCAGGCATTGTAACCTGCAGAAATATGTATTGCATTACACTCACCAACCAATTGCTCCATCTTAGAAAGAACTGGAAAGACGGAGAACATTGCGTAATGGAGTATTGAAGTAAATAGAGAAATTATGAAATCTGTGTAAAATTATCAGTACAGTGGGCCCTTTAATCATACACTTTTGTACATGTTGCTGCCTTGATTCTATTCCCAAATTCAATGATCTTTATAATTCATCTGATGTGCCTTGATCTGAATCACTGTACTGTCTAGTGAAACTGAAGTATGTTGTGTATTTAGTGCTGTTGTTGTCTCTTGCTGGCTTTAAACCTTACCTGGTAAGCCATGGTCCCTCCCTCTTTGTATGTTGAGTGAAACTAGATCATTGCCTACACCAGTGGGCGGGGCTTCTGTAAACAAATGAGCTGTCAGTTGCTTGGTTACATGTCTGTCAAAGTTCTGTATGGGCTGACAGCTCAGACCTCTGATAAACCCGTCTATACCACCATTACCAAGGTCATACACAGATTTCGGTCTGTTCAAAATCTAAAATAGAGAATTCATGACACATGTAGGAGAAGTTGGTTTGTTTTAATTAACAATAGGTCTAGTCAATTTCTCATTTAAAGAAATAAAATGCTAAAAACTATGTCAAATTAAGTTATTATTATTATTATTATTTTAATGTTTTAACTGTTTACAATCTATTTATTGTTTTTTGGGTATTTGGTTTTATTATATTATTAAGCTCAAATGATATGGCAAGTCCAAGAGTTGTGTAACAAATGAGTTCAAACTGGGGATCAATCTAAAACATGTTTCCCAAAACTGGTTTACGATCTAAACCTAAATTTTGTGATCAATTAAACTCAATGGATTAGTAAGTGAATGTGAAATTTCTTCGGACACAATTAAATATATCTTTATCAAATGAAGTACTACAAAACACATAAAAATATTACATTCACCAAGAGTAACTAGTGGGTGTACATACTATTATTGAAAAATGAAAGCACAATCTACTTGATGAAACAGAGCCAAGATTCACTAACAAGTAGCAGAGGGAAGACATATTATTATTTTTCAGTATTATGAGACAATAATACTCTCTTTAATCTCTTTATCTAAGACAAATACATGAATAGATAATATATGCTTCAAGGTACTGGATAAAAACATGTGCATCACTAATCAATAGTTTACAATATGTTCTGAACGGTTTTATTTCTTCATTAAGTCATATATATTACTATTAGTTTATTATCATAATATAATAGACTACATGTCAATATATAGCCAAATGAAAATACAGATAAACACGTCTACTTTGCAATGAATCTAGAAATTAAACAATAAAATTGCAGAATCATCTTTTGCCTCACAGATACTTGGCTATAAAGGCCCCCTCCCTATTTAACACGCCCCCTGCTCCCATCGCCACTTCTTTTATAACATATTTTCTATGTTAGTATCTCGTAAATGCACATTTTTTGCCATTCTGATTCCGGGATTCTGAAAAAAAGCGTTCTAATACATCCCCAATCAAGTTACAGCTAACAGGAAATGGAACAAAAAACCAAGACAAAACATGGCAGTTCTGATCAAGAATGACTTAAAATCTACAATAATATGTAGTAAAACTTTATAATTTCTTCAGATTAAAGGTTTGTTGCTAATATTTTAAGTTCTCTCACAACATACGTGCTGGCAAATGATGCAAGTTATAAAATCTCTATTTATCGCTCATTGACACTGGACTCAAGGGTTGTACGTTTCTATCTGTAATAGTCGCCCCTCTTTGACAAAATAAATCGCCCTGAGGCATTTATACAGTGAAATATGGTAAAGTCTATTAAAAATATAAAATTCAGTGCATATAATAAAGCCATATAATTATTAATACATATGAGCAAATCAAAAGGTGTTTTGTTTTATCAGGATTTAGTTTCATTCTGTATGATTCTATGCGTTGTTTACTGTTATTCAGGTAATCTTTGAGAGTTTGCATTGACTGAGTAAAGTTTGTTGGTGTTAGTGTCATGCATTGTAAATGGATGCCACTAAATGCCTGAATAATAGTACAAAGTGTAATTTACCAATGACAATGTTCAAAATTGTGCAAATTATTCAAATTTTATCCCAATTTGTCCATGGATATCCTTGAGACCTCAGTGACCAGGTGATTAACAAGTGTGTTTCATTCAATCACTTGGCTCTCACCTCCATGGGCATGCATTCAAATCCAGTCCTTATACCTCTTTCACACTACAGGCTGTATCCCCCACAGTTACAGGTATGGGCAAAATGCCCCTGGCCTTCAACTACCATCTCAGGTTTGTATGGCACCTTGTGACACAGTTGCAGAACATCCATTACCTTGCAAGTCCCACGGAAGTTTTAAAATGTTTAAAATTTCCACCTCTGATTTCATACCGTAAACATGTGTAGACAATTCCATGCATGTGCATATAATTTCTTACTACGGTAACCAAAGGTGTGGTCCATGGTGTATATTAGGTTGTGACTCAGTCATCTTTTGGTGTAATACGGCAACATATGGTGAGTTGAGGTATTGGACCATTTCCCCATTGTGACACAAGGTCGCATACAAATTTTGGATGGTAGATGAAGGACAGGAGCATTTCGCCAAATGCCTATAACCACAAATTACACCGCCTGTAGTTTGAATAACTCGAATGAAATAGGGCAACCTGGGAGGCGGTTCTGCTGCTGAGTAAAATTTCTAACAGCGGGAGGTATCTCCTGTAGTGTAAAAGGGGCATAAACAACATGTAAGATTCACCACGGGCCTCTCCTTATATAAGCCTAGCTGTTAAAATGGACACAGAACCATCATTTTAACTCAGACTTTTATTATAGACACCAAATTCAACCTATTTATAAAATACCAGTTAATTTACCATAACCATGAATCACAGAATGCCATTAGTAAGACAACTCAATAAGCAGAGATTATATGACCCATTTTTCTAATACATACCCAGTTTCACAAATATATGGGGTAGATTTACTCAGGCTGAAATGGTTTATCTAATTTTGTGCTTGGCTCATCAATTAAAGAGACCAGTTATTTACTGGCTAACCACCTAATCACCTATCAGAAAGCAATTTTGTCAAAAATTATGCACTGAACAGAATCATATTTCTTATAATTTTATACATTCAAAATTATAATTCTAGCCTTAAGATACAAATAATAAAATAAGAAGACAAACCTAAGTTATTATAGCAGTTAACCAATCATGAAATATTGGTAACAGTTTGCATTTTCGTAAAACCTTGAAGACAATATGGTTGACCATTTTACATTTATAGTTTACAAAGTACCCTCATTACCATAACCCTTACAAAATAGTGTCAAATCACTACTCACAGAGCTGAGATTCATGGCTGAGTAGACGGATGTGTTGTAGTTATGGTCTGCTCTCTGTATCCAGGGCTGTAGGAGACTGTGTCCAAACCTGAAGGCTGCAGTGGCAAAGACATTGGAGGTACTGGCATCCACTGTGTAGTCATAACCTGGTACAAAGATCAATATTTATTCAACAGGGACAATGGAACTTAATGCATATTTCCAATGAAAAACAGAACATTGCATAATTGTGGCCACTGAACCACCATCATGATAATTTCTTCACTGTAATACTGAAAGGTAATTTCCAGATATTCGCTAGTCATTCAGTAGTAATACTATTCAAACGTCATTCAGCAATACATATTATATATATATTTGGTGAATTTTAAGTTTATTTTAACTTCTTTTAATTAAAATTCAAAAATCGAAGATACACAATGTTTCATGAAGAATTTTTTGGTTGTGTTTGAGTAGTGAAACACAATATACTGTTTTGTTTTAGAGAACACATAATTTAAAAAAGATACCGTATGTTCAAATACCATGACCAAATACATGTATTAAATAGTATTTTTTAAATTTGTTTTCATCCTTACTTTAATGTCAAACATGTGGCAAAAAAGGGATTACCAAATAATTTTTTTAATCAAAATTACATAGATAGAAGACTAAAAATGGGTGTTGCAAAAAATGACGCTGAATTTCAGCATTTAATAATGTAGTTTACATTTGGCACCACACCAAGACTTTGAACAAAAGCAAAGAAGTAAAGGCTGTAATTCCAAAGCAAACACTGAGAGGGATGCTCACAATCTTATTTTTCCCCAAGTTATTTGACACCCCCAAATTTGTATTTCATAGTATTCCATTGACCTGGTAGAACCAGGTACTAGTAAAAAAACCTTGTTATTGCACACAATTCTTCCTATCAAGTCTTCTACTGAGAGAACATGAGTCTTTATGCAAAAACATGTCATAGATGTGGTCATATTGAAATATTTCACAGTTGCAGGATATATCATAGTCCTTTCTACTTAAATGTTCTTCCAACAGTGGAATGCAAGCTTTGAACCACAGCTGACTGACGTCAGCCAAATTCACTTGGCTTTATCGCCCCCTTTGGTACTGTTAAAAATAGACTACTTAACAGAACAAAAACACATGTATGGGATTATCTGGTGAATAATCATACCACCTGAGGTAATAGTTCACCTACCTGTAAAATATCCATTTGTGAGCAGTTCTAGTCCAAAGAGTTTGAGTTGTTTTGGTCCTAACACTATGGGTAGAAACTCACTGAATGTGATATGCTGCATCATGGCACCTGAATAATGTTATTGTTACTTTTTAAGAGTTACAACTCTGTTCATATTGACTGTATACTGTGGAGTATATTTGATTTATAAACAATATGTATTGCTGTTTGAAAGAATTCTTTAAACAGTTGACTGAAACTAACTTTAAATTCTTCACCCTTCTTAGATAAGGACAGGAGGTAAATAAAAAAATGTAGATATTGAAATGCATGAGGAGGAAAAACATTACATTTTGCAATATTTACAAGCTATATCTTTATTTAACTATCAAATCTTGTGTTTTTAAGCATATTTAATGGAGTTAATAGACAAAGTGAAAACATGGTGTTATAGCAGCCTGTATACCAGTTCATGCCTGTCAGATTTACAAATTATAAGACCATGTACTTTATGTTTTTATTAATACCAGAAGTACCAGTTAGTTTACAATGGTCAGGAATTAGCATATATCATGCTTAATTAAAGGCAGGTATATTTTTACCCACAACCCTCCTTGTTTCCTGGTAGAGTGTCTCCCCTCCCCAGTGCGGGTTCACTCGGTGCAGTTCCTCCTCTATTCTGTTGTGTTCTCTCATCCACATAGTGTGCATCACAGTCAGACCCATCTGCTCATTCACACGCTCATCTCCTACACTCATCAGCAAACAGTGGAATGTAGAAACTAATACACTCCACAAATTAAACTCTGAATAGGATGATAGATCATATTATACTATATTAATTTACCACGGTCATATCCTGTCACATAGGAACAGAATGTAGAAAACAATATTCACCATTAATTTACTGCAGTCACATCCTTGTAACTCAGAGTTGAATGTGGATACTAACATACTTTGTTAATTTACTTCAGTCAAATCCCTTTAACTCAGAGTTAACATACTCCATTAATTTACCCTGGTCAAATCCTTTCAACTAGGAATAGAATGTATGAATACTATATATCTTTAATTAACTACAATCAAATTTCCTCAACAATGAATTGAATAACTTAATTGACATATTCCATTTACTACAGTTAATTCGAAATCAGCTAAGTTAAATTATTTTTTTCAAATAGAAGTCAATGTCAAATCCATGAAATTTATCCATTTATCAGGAACTATCCATTTCATAATCTGACTGCTTTCTGTTTATCCAGTTTCATCTTTAAATTGACAACATATCAATTTCTGTATTCATTTTTAATATTGTACATGGCCCAGCAATAGCCACACTCCGAGTACACATTTTAATTGTTTAAATAGCATTGAAAATAGTGAACCTATTAAATTTTACCCTGTTTTTAATCCAGATTTAAACCCACATTTACATATCTATAGAGCACCTGTTGCCATACATCTTATATCCCAAAACTAAAATGTTTAATCATGAAAAGAGGATCAGCTGAAACTTAACATGTGACTGACCTGCTTTAAAACACCGTCTTTCAGAATCAAAGTCCTCACAATCCTCCCCACTCAGTCGCTGTGGTAACAAGGCTTTTAATGATGGAGCATACGGGTGGAGAGTGATCTAAAATATTATATATTTGAAGTGGAAATGTTTTATTCAAATCCAAAACCTCAAGAACAACACTGAAAATCTGTTTTGTGAAAGACTTAGTGACAGGATAACAACATAAAGTTTGGGTGAATACTCAGAAAATAACAATTGTAAAAATTTATATTGAGATCCGAAGGATCGTCCAAATACAAAATTACTCAGATGATCTGATGTTTTTTTCACTTGAACTTCATATCAACTATTCATCACCAAGCAAGTCATTGTGATGCCACTTTAGCATCATGATGTAGCAAATAAATTTAAAAACTTTTCAACAAGGTAAATACACAGACTCCAATAAGATTGCCACATTTTTTCCATAGAATTTGAGTGTCTACATTCCCATATTTGCTTGAAATACAGAATATTTTGTGTATCTATTTATCACATTTTGAAATGCCAGTCAAAAATACAATTTTGGACACCTTATATTTTATCACAAATCATTATGTCATGATGGACAATGACATCCAAACTAGTTAGAGTCAAAAGCTAGTTAGAGCTTTGCAGACTAATTAAAAATGCAGGACACTGTAAAAAGATGCCTAGTTCTGCCTTACCTTCAGCTTTCCTCTGTCTGTCTGTGCCAGGTCTCTCAGGTGATCCGCTTCTTCTTTTGTAGAGCCATACACCTGGGAGGCATCCAGATAGGACGTGATCTGGTTCAGCTGTTCTCTGGCTCCTGGTTGTTCATCATGGGAAATTATATTAAATTATTTAAACTGTTTTTATATTCATTCTTATGAGTTTCATTGTCTATTTACATGAAATACTCAATCACCAATAAAATATGTTTAAAATCAAATACATACTTTCTAACTGGGAGCCTATTATTGATGTGACATACACATCTGCCTTAAGGTTATCAAGTATTGATGATATTATAAAAAATATTTTTAGAAATGCTCCAATCATTTTATGAAGAGAAAAATTAATAGTTTTTGATAACAATCTACTTTAAAGGCACAACATGTTATAGCATATGTTAAAGGTACACTTATGTAGCTTCATACTGGAGTGTATGCATATATGAATGAATTTCTAAAATATATTCTGCAGTTGAAATGAACAATGCATAGTAGATTGTTAGAGAATAGCATTAATACATGTAAAGTTTTGTGTCACTGTATCATCTACCCTCACCTGAATTTTATGGCGCTTTATCTCTTTAAATACAGATTTTAAAATGCAAGCAAAAGGAATTACTTTCCAAATCATTCAGCATTTGGGCATCCAAACATTACAATAGGTGGTAAAAATAGCTTAAATAAGTAAGCTGATTGTCAAATAAAAAGGTTATACAGAGATATATGATACCTTTAGACCAGACCCAGTATCTTAATGTAGTTCCAATGACTTGTTCAGCTTCCTTCCCAGAAATAGTGTGCTACAGACATTTTTTGAAATAAAAAGTACCACAGAGTGAGATTTTATAATTTAAATATTTCTATATTAAAAAAAGCTCATTGCCCTACCCATTTTGCAGTCCAAGTTGGGTGTATCTTCTGACCTCACAAACTCCAAGCATTTGTTACTGTGAGCTGTGAACACATGGTCTGTGTCAGGCACTCTAATTGGTTCACACTCAAACAGGCTGTTGTCACATCCATCAGAGCCACACTCAATGTCCATAGTCTTCCCATAACCTGCATAACAAATAACAACACTCACTGGCCATAGTCTTCTCATAGTGTCCATACCAAATGACATTCATTGTCCATAATCATCCGGGATTCTTCCCACAGCCTGCATAAAAAATAAAACTTGATGTCCATTGTCTTCCCATAGCCTGCACAACAAATAACAACACTCAATGTCTAAAGCTTCCCGTTGGCTGTATTATAAAAAGAACTCAATGTCTGTAGTCTTCTCATAGTCTGCATCATACATACATCCCCAATGTCTCCCCATAGTCTGCATAAAAAATAACGGTCAGTGTTCATAGTCTTCTGATAGACTACACAACAAATAACACTCAATGCCCATAGTCTTCATATAGTCTGCATAACAAATATTAACATTTAATGTTCATAGCCTTCATATTGCCTGTATGATAAATAACAACATTCAATATTTATAGTTTACCCATTGTCTGTTGAAAAAAAGAACATACAGCAGCACTGAATGTCCATAGCCATCCCTTAACTTATATAGATTTAAAAAAAACACTCAGTGTTATATAGAGTACTGGCAGACTCTACCATTAATCTATCTTCACCTAGTAGTGCATAACTATTTCTTTTTCTTTTACACCCAGTGTAGCCTTTTGGGGCATAACATTTTGTCAAAGGTAAAATGTACCTACAGTGTTTATATATCTCTTAACACAGTAATTGGGATGTTGCCATTACAGAGATCACATATTTAAAGGCATTAAATTTAAAATATAAGACAACAGTACAGATTATACATACATGTACTTGCACAAACTTCTGAGAGTATCACATATATTGTCAGGACAGTTATCTCAATTAGTTTAAATATGTTTAAAACATACAAGTGCTAACCTGTAGGTTCAGTAGCTATGGTACTAATAGCAGTAAGGTCAAGGTCATGATCCATGAACTGTCCCCACTGCATGGCTCCAATCAGTGTGTAGATGTGGTGTGGGTGATCTGCATCCTCAGAGATACTCACACTCACCTGCCGTGCACTGGGCAGGGGGGAACCACTGGCTGACACCCGGAACTTTTCCTGACCTGAGGAAATAAAAAATATGGTTATCTTTGTAAACTACTTCTAAATGAATTTATATGCCTAATTAAAATACTACTAAACAGATTTTATGTCTGAAGAAACTACTGCTGTTCATCTGCACACAATCCTCTTATAATGATTTTATTTTATTCAGAAAATACAAACAAATACATTAAAAGTAAACCTATCAATAGAAGTCTACCACACCATAGGTAAAGAAATGTCCAACAAGGACCAACATAGTATGTTAAGTGAATTCTGGGTACTTAATTTGAAAGACTTTAATTGCAAAATTTAAATGTGGGTTACCCACACTTTAGCTAAAATGTTACAATCACAGATAACTTTAGAGAGATTAACTATGAACTATGTAGCAGCACTGTCATTAACAATTATTAGAAATACATTGATAATATAGTTAATACTATGAGTTACAAACTGTATGGCTCTTCAAATGAAAGTTTATGGAAACTACATAAGTTTAAAGATTTTAAAGGTCACTTCTGCAGGCCTAAAACAATATAGCAACAGATACAACCTACAACCTTCATCTGAACATGAAAAATGCTTATTTAACAGTATGTATAGAGTATAATAAAGTACAATATTGAACACAAGTAATTACCTCCCACACAGTACCATACAGTGCAAACAGTGGATCCACACTGCTACCAATAAATAACCACCTAACATTTTGATACACAGGTGACAGTTGCTTATTTAACAGCATATGTCCATTACCGTACTGAACACAATTTACCAACTTTCATAGAACACAATCATTATGGCAGTTCTATAGTGCCATCAACAGATAACCACTTACCATCTTGATACACAGGGGGGAGTTGCCTCTTCAGTGGTATAAATGCTCGCCCCCACAGAGGATGCTGTACATTGTTACAACTCCCGTCAAAACTCCTGTATTTACCAGAGAGCCTGCAGTCATAACTGGGCCAGGGACAAGTGCCAGGCTGAGGCTCTGGAAATGGAGCATCTGCAGCCAGACGGATGTTACTGGCTGGAATAGGGGAGGGGATTGTATCCAGAATCTGCATAGTGTCCTTCATCTTCATGGATAATCTGATGACAAATAAATATATACACCTTGTCATAACTAAATCGTGCTATACATTTAATTTTAAATAAGAAATTTTATGAAATCTGAACCAAGAAACCAACAAAAGAAAGTTTGCACTTGGTGTTTTTCTATAATGAAGATACCATTATATTATAACCCACATTCCATTAAAAGAGAACCCCCTACTTCGGTGTTATAATGTTTAAGATAGAGACTACATCATACAGCAGCTTGATTTAATCCTTTTTATTATTTTAGCTTAGAGATTACACAGAATCTATTTAGTAACAAGACCATAGCCACATTTAAGTAAGTATTCTTTCTTTTATGTTATATATTACTCACTTTTCAGTTATGTACTCTGATGCATTGTGGATAACAAAAGCTGTCATGGAGAGCTGTTTGGCCAGTGGTTTGGCTTTCAGAAACCTCTGGACCAGTTTAAATGGGCGGTCTCTTCCTAAAGCAATAAACAAGCCATGCTTACTTTTTGAGTGCTTTGAAATATATTAGCAGTGAAACAAATTGAATTTCCTTTAAATTTTCGGTTAGCTCAAACCATGCTGAAGAGTTTGTCCAGTAACAATAAGATATGAGATTCCCGTTTTGGAGTATTTTCTTGTTGTAGATATTTAACACAAAATATTTAATATAGTAGTATAAAATCATTACAAAGTTTGGCTTACTACCAAAGAACGGTTGAAAATTTAATGGCATTACAGAATGGCTAGTTTTTAAAGGCTGATTAAAGATTAACAAAGATATATTTTCACACTTCTGGAACATCAAGACATATACTTTTAATTTTAATTGTTAAATTTTCCAGATATTCCATTTTTAATGATACAACTTTAATAAAACCATTAAAAGTCTTGTGTAAAGGACCTTAGACACATTACAGCGCTGAACTATAGAAAATGATTTTCCTGGAAATCTAGCATCATTCAACTCAGACACTAAAACTTTGCAGATGCCAGACAGTGTGTTAAGGAATGTGTGGACTAAGTGTATGTATCATCCCCATCAGCCAGTCCACCATCCACAATCCCCCATCTCTCTAAATTAAACTCTTATATTGACTCTACATTCATATCTCGAGTAAGTAAAATACACTTGCAAAGTTGGTAACATAAATCATTGCATCAAAAGGTTATGAAATCTTTATAAGCTGTGTGAATGAAATACTGGTGCCTAAGTTAAAAATTAATGAAGATAAGACTGAATTCCTGATAGCTGGAACATCTCAACACCATGCAAAAGTGTTGTTTGACTCTCAGTGTAAGTGGAACAATTATACCAGCTAGTCCCTATGTTAAAAACCTTGGTGTTATCATTAATGAGGAGCCTATGTTAAATAATCACTTAACTTACATCTGCAAGTCCTGCTATCATTATATGAGAACTATTTGTACAGTTTGGCCATATTTGACCACATCATCAGCTAAAACCATTGTGCATTCAGTTATCTCTGCAAAATTGGATTACTGCAACTCTCTCTTCATCGAC
The DNA here is from genome assembly GCA_964017235.1 of Sabellastarte sp. h YS-2021. Classification (NCBI taxonomy): domain Eukaryota; kingdom Metazoa; phylum Annelida; class Polychaeta; order Sabellida; family Sabellidae; genus Sabellastarte; species Sabellastarte sp. h YS-2021. Next base: position 85,725,155 of record OZ024932.1, read on the forward strand.
ATCGCAGCTTTTTTTGTCACAAAGTTTCAACGTGTACAAAATGCTGCTCTTAGGATTGTCCTGAATTTGAAGAAGTACAACTCTGTAACACCTTATCTGATGAAACTGTACTGGCTATCCGTAAGACAGCACATTATCTACAAACTGAACCTCATTGTGTTCAAGGCATAAAAGGGTGATGCTTTCCATAAACCAACTAGCAGGACCACTACGTTCGGATGACAAAATGTATAAACTAAAAGAGCATCTATGGAAACTGAAAAGTAAGGGATACCAATCTTTCCACATTGCAGCACCTCGCTATGGGGAATAGCCTCCCCGATGATGTCCGCAACACCAAACTGGATTTAAATGACTTCAAGAAAAGACTTAAAACCTTTCTATTTAAGAGTGTTTTTATTGGAGTGGTGCAGTGATTAGCCAATCAGTGAATAGAATTGCGCTAACTATTACTATATTAAGAAATAAAAATAAAGACCATACCCTGCTGATGTTAAACTAGAAACTAAATATTGAAAAGAAAAAAAATTAGCCATGGAAAAATTTGGCAGGCAAAATCTATAACAGGTGAACGTATGCTTTATATAAATTAATTAAGTATGAACAAACAATGAATAATTATAATGAATAAAATGAAACTAGTTTTAACAAACCATGGTATGGATATGTTCATTTATCGAACAACGTTGCTGAAAGTCTCTCTAACTATTTTTCTGTAGATAAATGTACACCCTACATTAATTTTATTATCATATAATTATTACCTCCGCCATGTTTTCGCCTAGGTTTGTTTGTGAGTTTGTGCATTTGTGAACAAGATAACTCAAATATTTATGGATGGATTTTGATGGAATTTTCAGGATATGTCTGAAAAGGTAAAAGGAAGAAATGATTAAATTTTGGGAATGATCCAGATCACTATCTGGATCTTCTGGATCCATGACACATAATTTTTAAAGACAGATAACTCAAAAAGTTATGGATGGATTTTCATGACATTTTCAGGAAATGTCCTTAATGGAACAAGGAACAAGTGATTAGATTTTGGGAGTGACCTGGATCACTGTCTGGATCATCTGGATCCAGGCTGCCAGATGCGTTTGTGAACAAGATAACTCAAAAACTTATGGATGGATTTTGATGAAATTTTCAGGATATGTCTGAAAAGGTAAAAGGAAGAAGTGATTAAATTTTGGGAGTGATCCGGATCACTATCTGGATCTTTTGGATCCATGAAATGTAATTTTTAAAGACAGATAACTCAAAAAGTTATGGATGGATTTTCATGACATTTTCAGGAAATGTTCTAAATGGGACAAGGAACAAGTGATTACATTTTGGGAGTGATCTGGATAACTGTCTGGATCTTTTGGATCCATGAAATGTAATTTTTAAAGACAGATAACTCAAAAAGTTATGGATGGATTTTCATGACATTTTCAGGAAATGTTCTAAATGGGACAAGGAACAAGTGATTAGATTTTGGGAGTGATCTGGATCACTGTCTGGATCATCTGGATCCAGGCTTTTTTAAAGGAAGTTATAGCCAGATAATTTTAGGGTGGATTTTGATGATAGTCCAGGAATTGAGCTCCCTTGGTGGAGGTCTGCGCTCTCTGAGTTCTCTTGTTATCTATACATTGCATGATATATTTATATATTTATTTACTCTGGTATAATTCAGTTAGTAAGACACCTGTAACAACTAAATGCTTTCAGTAATAACGGACATCTAAAATCTAAGCAACTAACTAATGAACTCTACTTTTGTATGATCTAACTAAGCATGCACCACATCCTTTCCTTACTCTTGTGTTTTCCAAAGGATTCTTCAAATGGTTCTGAAATGAAAGTAACATCAGTGTTGTTCTTAAGTAACAGACTAGGATCACTGTGTATGAACCTACATGAATGTTGACAAAATACCACCATAATAAGTTCATTCATTTATTTCACATATGGATTACTGCACTGGAAAATTACTTAACTTGCAACACTAGTCAATCCAAATAAAAGAGTTCAAACCAGACACACTGATAAATAAAAATTCACACTGATTCAGATCCAAGTTTAAAATTGCAGTACAGGTTCATGACTGTAAACCTCCTGACTGCTGGCCAATATCATAACTTGCCTCCACACAATAAATAAATAGCATTATACAGAATCACTGTACATTATTTGAAACAGCACTAAATAACTGAGTTTCTATGTCTGAGTGAAATACTACAAAATGACTTTATACATCCAGGGAAACTATTACTTAATGATTTTGAAAGTCTAAGTAAACTTCTGTTTAATGAGTTTATCTGTCCAAGTAAAATATTTCAAAACAGATGATACATCTTGTACAACATTAATTAATGATTTTATATGCTGAAGTATACTTTATTATTTCTTATGTATAAGTAAAACACTATCTAAATGTGGTTTATGTCTGAAGAAACGATTGCTGCTCATCTGCACAAAAGCCAATCACCATGATATTTTTTTTCTTTTTCTCCAGAAAGTTGAGTGGAAAAAAACAAACAAAAATATCAAAAGTCAACCTTTTAGTTCGAATCAGTTTAAGCCATGCTGAGTTAACATGAGATTTTTTTTATTTAAATCCATTTTACAAACTCAATTGGGAAAGTTCATACTTTCTTACTTCTGTCCGATGGTTTACAGTGCAGAATCAACTTTCACTCATCCCTTCAACTACTCCTCATGTTATAAACAAAGGCTGGAAAGAGGTACCGGTACATGGGATCTCACTGAGATAAACGGTCATAGAGATAAACGGTCTTCAAAGCTTTCAAAGCTAAGTAGTTTAAATAACAAAACTGCACAAACTAAATAACAAAATATACTTAAACAATACTTACCATGACATTTGGTTAGTGTTATATTGCTGTTTAAACCCTTTATCCATTTTTGTGTGAGAATTTCTGAAGATCGTTTATCTCTATGATCATTTATCTCAGTGACCACCCATGTACTAAACCTGAATCACACAATCAGTGCCATACTATACTACTCCACTTCCATGCTTACCAGAGAATGTGGCTGCCAGCTCTGCCTCCCTCTGCAGAGTCCTAGTCAGATGCACTAGAGCACTCTCTATGGCTCGCGGCATTAACTGAGCCAGTCTCCTCGACAGGTCCTTTGTCACTAGAAGTAAAGGAGTGTTCCATGTATTGGACTGTAGACAACAGAGAGGTTTTGTGTAAGAGGTAGAGCCACAGTCCTTATAACCACATTCAACTTGAGAATTGCACAATAAAACGTTATATATTGTTACTATTGTACAGAGTATATTGCTAAAGCTCATAATTTCATTCAATTTGAGAATTTCACGGTAAATCAAAATAGTATTTAACAATAACATAAAGCAAATCCATGAGGGATATTATTACCATCTGACTTTGTTCACATTTTATAAATTTCAGAATTGTTTCATATGAATTTAATTTGTCTCTGGGCAGTAATTAATTTACACATCTTTTAAAAGTGTGATTTAACATCACAAACACCAGAACATAATAGAGGGTTGTGATATTATAAAGTATATTTTATTGTGTCTGCTTATGGATAGCAAAATATACTCTGCTTAAATCATATATAATATCTAAACTTTGATGATACAATACTGTGCCTTCACATAATTTAACTCATTATAAGACCTTACTTTTATCTTAACCTTATTTGCTATGGCAATAATTCTTATTACAAACCACTCATAACTTTGGATGAATCTAGATCTGACCCAGAATGTTCAACTTTTGAATCTATGTCTGTTACTTCTTTAAGGATCATTGTAGACTGCAAAACCCCTTTTCAATTTTTCCAAGTGCAGAGTTCGAAGGCCCTAACCCCCACCTCCTGGATCCACTAGAGGAGTAGCTTTTTCCATAAACAAGTTATATGTATAAATTTGAATTTCAGTATTTAAGAACATACTCAGGACACTTTAGGCATATGAATATGACACATGCACAAATTAATACTATTCTAGATACAAACTGCATCAAATTGCTAAGGGTTTACATTGTTGAAAGAAATTATCTTGGGGCTTGTGTAGTTTTAACTAACACTCTCAGGATCAGATATATGCACACTATAGTATATATATTTGAGACAATATATAGATGCCTATTAAATAGTAAAAACCAATTATTTGCACTCATAATTATATATACACGGTAAATGGTTGAAATTTCAATAATTTGATTTATTAGCCAGCAGTAAATATTGCATTTACAACTGAATGTACAATTGTAACTTTTGTAGTGTGAATTTTTAATGAGAATATTATTTTTATGTGTAAAATTGTTAAATGGTTAGTTAAAATTTGTGGGCTCACTGAAATATGATTTTTAGACATACCATAATAAATATTTTTTTCTAAGTTACCCTAAATCCCCTATTACTGCTCGCCGCCATCTTGAATAAAAATCCGCCGTTGGCCCAACGTTGGCAAAATATACACATCTAACGTTGGTTGGCAAGCCAACGTCAGCCCAACGTTGGCCCAACGTCGGCCCAACGTCGGCAAAATATAGAGACATCTAACCAGAGTGGACGTTGGCTTGCCAACGTCGGCCCAACGTCGGCAAAATCTGCCGACCATGCGACCAATAGCCAACGTCGGTCCGACGGCGGAATGCTATCTGGGAATATGTATTGATCCCAATATGGGGGTCGGCACGATGGTAACACACTCGCCTCCCAACTCTGAGGTCTGCAGTTCAAACCCCAGAACCTATGTGGGAAAGTTGGTACTTGCTTACCGATGGTCGGCAGTTTACAGTACAGAACCTTGACCAACCGTATGCACTGGTTTCCTCTGCAAAAAATTAATCTACCCGTGTGATATGACCTGTACATGTGGTGTTGAAAGTGACATTAAATCCCCCAAAATAAAATAATTATTCCCTGTATGTGCAGAGTATTTTGCACTAAGAAATTAATTAAACTGATGCATAATTAAATACATAAACTACTACAATGATCCAACTCACGAGTTATGGATTTGAATGGCCTGTTGTATGTAGGACTCGGTTGAAATCTCTTCACTGCAACAGAGAAACAAAACAACATGGGAATAAATGTTTCGTGTATTCAGCCATGTAAGCTTTATATTGAACACAATTGCTAATGTAAGTTAGCATGTTGTTAAAAAATAAACTTCTGAAATTGCATTTCCCAACTTGTCCTACACAAATATTTTTAATGGATAGCCTTCGTCCATTCCGCGAAAGCATACCGTACTTCATATTATGACGTATTGTATTTTGCGCAGTGTTTAGTGACGTGTTTCTACTGAATGACGTCACAGTTCATATGAACGCTTCACTACATTGCATATTTTATGGTGGCAACTGGTTCATATGAGCTGCAAATTCCACAAAAATAAATATTTTATAAATAACACGGTTATGGTTGTCTCTATTTAACATTATTCTACAACTGTACATAGAATTGTGTCACTGCACAAAGTGATGAAATCTAAATAATCAATTACTAGCATTATTTAAAAAGTTATGTACGTAGTATATGGTCAGAAGCTTCACTGTGGACGTTTAATCAAAACACGAACCACGCACATTACATCCTCAAAGAAAACGAAAAGTATAAAATATATTTATCAAGGGGAATTTGACAGATAAAAGTTTGCTTATCATCATGGGAGATGAACCACGTGGAACTCCACAAGAAGATGTCATGAATTTTGTCAAGCAGATGACGTCAGATGTGGTTAACATGGCTCTACAGCAAAGAATGGCTTTAATTGACACAGTCATGGCCAATGCAAGGTCATTAGCAATAGAACACGACCTTCAGAAAGTATGCAAAGAAAAACTAGAACTCCAAAACCTCATTGTCTCAATGGGGAAGGAGAGGACCAAAGAGACAGCAACATTTGTGGATGAGAATGTGAAACTGAAAGAAAGACTCAAAGATATCAGTCAAAAACTAGAGCAAGAGGTTATTGAGAAGAAGACAATGGAGCTTCAACTGCAAACCCACCAGGCACAAGACGTCATTTCGATATCAATGATTGGTCTAAACTGGGACCTGGTGTCATTTTGATAGCAAAATGATATCTAGACATTATTTGATGGAAACAGCCCTGTTGGTCATTACATGTGATGTCAGTTTGACATCATTTAATTGAGCAAAATCTGATGTTTTTCTATCCACATCATATTGATGTCATTGTGCCATCAGAGGATGGATTAATGTACCCCATAAGTTGGTAATTTTTGTGAGTTCTTTATGACTTCTTCAAACTTCCCCTATATTTTTTCTCTTTGGCTCAATAATGTCACTGTTACATCATGAAGTTCATATATATATTTTTTTTACTTTAACATTTCTTGACACATCATTTTGATGTCACTATTAACACTTATTTCTCATATTTAACATACAGTCTGAGTTATATATTTATGTGTAACATCAATCCCAATTGTCAGTCAATCCCAATTGATTAATCACTAATCACTGAAAAGAATTTTGATCACTTCCATAATCAAGATTTCACTAAGAGCACATTTTACCTACTACCAAAAATTTACAAAAAGGACATCAGTGGCAGACAAATTTGCAGTACTACAAACCACCCCACTTTTTGAATAAGTAAATATAAAAAAGTATATGGCAGGAGCACCCCCTTAGATCAAGGACACTACCGACTTTTTGAAACAACTGTAGCTAATACCAGCATTACCATATGACAGTCTGCTGGTAACCCTTGATGTAACTTTGTCATATGCAAACATTCAAAAGGAAGAAGGCCTTAGGGTAGAAAATTACCAATTAAGGGACCCTAAAATGACCAAACATAGACTGTATACATAATGAAGCTTCCCAGCAGGCACACGCCTTGAAATGTCGTTGATTTAGAGTTGAAAACAGGTCCTGACGTTGAAATGCACATTACCAACTACTAAATCTAAGTTAGTTTTATGACATGAAAAAGTAGTCATATTTTGTCCAGAAATCGTGGTGATTTTTGGTTGAAAAACTGACACTGACACAATTTCAACACTATTTCAAAGCTGGATTTCTGACTAGAAAAAGTAGTGATACTTCATAAAAAATCACCACTAAATCAAGTTAGGTTTTTCGACATGAAATCTTAGTCATGTTATTGAACAGAAAACAGGTTGAATATTGGGAAATGAATGACTGGTTGATTGAAAATTCATATTCTAGAGGGTGATATAGTGATTAAGTCTAACTAGAAAGAACTATTATTGCAATTGTTTTTGAATTTGTAAGTATTTGTAAAGCAAAGACTAATTTTTAAAGATTATAAAGATGATAAAGATTATGTGTGCATGTACTTGTACATTTTTATCCATTCTCCTTATTAATTAATTGATGCATCCAAATATAATTTTTATAATTTATAATTATATTTTGATTAATACAATTCCCAATAATTAAAAACAAACATTTTGAAGTCAAACTTATCTTAAATATAAAAAAGATAAATTCAAACTTATTCATCAAAACTTAGTAATTAGAATTTGTTTCTCAAAATTCTCCCATACACAAAGAACTAGTTTTCAGTTTGCAAGTTTACACTGAAAACTTCTCTATACAGAAAACCTAAGCTATAACATTTTATCACACAACAGTGAGGTTGGGGGGTTCCTGGTTTTTCTTATCTGTACCCTGCTACACAGAACACTGGACCTGTGACTAAAGTAATTAGATAACACAGCGGGAGTGGAGGTGGGGGTTTACCATTGCTCAATTGAATGCATGGTGTTTACTTCTTTGAGTCTGTTTTTTGTGGTCAGCACTGACAACTAATTAAGGTGGGGAGTAATGGGTGGAGTTCTAATAATGTGGCTATTCTTGTGTTTTTTTCTCAGTTTATATGCCAAAGTTGTATGAGACACAAGCATCTGAACTGAGCATTGTGGCTTTGCTACATGATTATAGCTTCTTTATAATTACAATATAATTATAGCCAACTTAATAAAATTGGATAAAATGCTGAAGATATAAATAATGTCACAATTGTTTCTTTTTTACAAAGAAAAAAAATGTTTTAAAATTTTACACAAAGAATTTCAATTGAAGACATTGAATAATACTGGTCCTATTAAAAACATAAAAATGGATATCTAGTTGGATAATATGGATTTACATATCTTGAGCAATTATAATTATATTTGATGCAAAATTATGTATCATTACAATGTCATCAGAAATAGAATATTGAATATGCAATGATTCATGAATACATGCCATCTTGGAAAGAATTAATTACTTTGAGTTGTATCCGAAGTGTAAAATATGCATATGGATAGTTATTGTATAATATTATTAAGAAGCTATAATTATGACACACAAGCTATAATGATTCAAACAAAGAAGACAATGTAAATAACCTGATTTTACCCATTCAACTCAACCCTATTTCATACATTGGATCCAACCAAAACCTGTTTGCAAAATCTACATGTATTTCAACCAGAATTCACACATAAATACAACCAGATTTCAACAGTTGGTTTCAACATGATTTCACTAGTTGGATCCAACCAAAAACAGTTTGCAAAATCTACACGTACTTCAACCTGATTTCACCCATTGAATTCAACCAGATTTCAACAGTTGGTTTCAACATGATTTCACTGGTTGGATCCAACCAAAAACAGTTTGCAAAATCTGCACGTATTTCAACCTGATTTCACCCATTGAATTCAACCAGATTTCAACAGTTGGTTTCAACATGATTTCCCCGGTTGGATCCAACTAAAAACGGTTTGCAAAATCTACACGTATTTCAACCAGATTTCACCGTTGGATTCAACCTGATTTCAAAGTTGTGTGCCTGCTGGGTTATGAGATTAGTATTACAAAATACAAACTTCACTTTTATTTATTTATTTCACTTTTAAAAGCAAATAACCATCAATTTATGTTTAAAATATGTTTTATTGAAGTAAAATACTTGAAATACTGCAACAATAGACCTGATATATACTCCGGTCTCCAGGTAATTAAAATTTCTAGTTGTTGGTGGCAATGACAGGTGATAATAGACAGGTTGGGTCGTTTTCTTGTTTGCAGTCATTCAAGTATTAGGTTGATCTACCTGTGATTATTTGTTAACTTTTCTTACATGCATGATAAAGTGAATTTGAGATGTAGTGGCACTGATGTTTTGTTGTGTAATTGCTGTGTATGAAGTGTACTAAAAGTACCAATAAATTTTTATTCACATTCCTGTTTATCACTCTCTGTAGGTACCACTGGGAAACTGATGCAAATTCTTTATTATACACAATTCCTTATTTAATAATTTAGTTTTATGTTATTTGAACAAAATTTAATTAATTTAAAATTTAATTTATTATCCACCGCACATTGTATTCGACCAGTATAAAGGGTTATATGGAGTGGGATATATTTCATTTGTATACAACGGCGCCTCAATCGCTTCCGGTTTTTCACCAATATCTCAGAAACTGTGTTACCTACAAATATGTTATATATCATGAAAAAGGTCTTCTTACAGTGCTTCTACTCATGTTTGTTACATAAAAATTCATGCAGAAATGACTGAGATATTGCAGATTAAAATTGCAGTTGTTATATTCACTGGTACCCATGATGCTTTCTGACATCCTTTTTCACATTCTCTCATCAAATATTCATACTATTGAACCCATAAATCGTACAGAATAGTGGATAATAAAAGTAAAAAACATCCCTCATCAGACATATCAAAATATATCATTCAAGAAGATTAAAAATATAATACTGTTTTCTTCATTGTGATATATTTTTTCTGTATATGCCATTGGGAAAGTTTTCCTATTGTAATGAAACTGTTCCCAAAAGGACATAAATAATTTTGGGTGGATTTGAAACTTTAAATTACATCTGGTTTGGATGTCATAAAAATTTAATTTTGATATAATATGTGATGTCATTTAGAATTCCCAAAAAGGATGTCATTTTGATATCTTGAAAATAATGTCTGTTTGATGTCATGATAATGATGTCATTTCGATGTTGTGAAAATGATGTCATTAGAACTTTCAAACCAAATCAAAAAAGACAGTTTATTGACATCGGGTCCGTTGTCATTTTGATGTCTAAATGATGTAAGTTTGCCCACTGGGAAGTGAAAGAGAAGAAGAAATAAAAGTTTTCAAAAATGAGAATACCAGTCTTCAAAAGAACCCAGCAGGCACAGGTCCAATTCTTGACATCATGTTTTGGTCATGTTAGTATATGACATCAAGTTACTATCACTCAGACATGATTTAAGGTGGTCATGTCATCTGACACAAATCTGACATCCAGTTTATGTGACATGACATGACTTTAAGTCATTAACATACCTACAATGTCAACTAGATGTCAAAATGATTACCAGACCTAACATGATCGTATTATCCTATTCAATGACATAAAATTGACACCATCCCAACATGACTCTGTGTAGTCATGTTAAATGATGAAAATATGATGTTCGAATAATATGATGTGACATGATATTATACTCGGGCATTGTTTCTGACATCCTAGTGATATTAATGTGATGTTACTTTTTTAAGACATTTAAAGTGGAGTATCATCATATCATTTGAGATCAGATTGACATTGGTATTCTATAAAATTATGATTTCATTTTTTACGAATATTACCAATACATCATATGGATGTCTAAATCATGCCTAAGTCGGAATAATTTATCTAGTCTGTGTTAAGTCAAAGTTGGGTTTTACATGCTGTACAACAGCCAGGGTCATATTAGGACAGGCCCTCGGCTTTTTACCATGAGTAGGGGCAAACCCAGGCAGAGGTGACAACCTGTGATTAGATGCTGAACCTACTAACCAACATGGCCTCTAGTCTGTGTGATGTTGCTTTGACAGAAATAATTAATTTTTGGTATAGACAAAACAATTATGTTTAAAACTGTAACTAAAATGCTGTATGGCAGCAAAAACCTTCAAGAAATATGTTGATTTGTAAACAAATGTATTCTTTTGTGTTTGCAACCAAGCCAAAGATTGAACAAATAAAGAAAAAAGTTAAGAAAAAAGTGCTTCTAATATTCAAACGTTTGTACCCATAATTTGTATCTTTACAAGTGGTATAAATTTTCCAACTTGATCCCAGATGACATTCATTATTTTCTCCCATGGAATTATCTGTATGGTACATGGAAATGACTTAAAGCTGTGTCAGGTAAGTGTGCATAAATGGCAATTGTATAATGGGAGTTTAAACGATGTAACACAGTATTAACTTTGAAAACAAATATGTTTTTAACCGAATTTGTATTACTGAAAATTGCTTTAAGCACTTGCAGAATGATGTCAATCAGATTTTTAAATCAGTACATCAAATTGATGCCAGTTTCTGATGTCACATAGACATGAAGTCAGTCCAAATTGGGTCATCATATTGATGTCTTATGCTGATATCAAATTTACAATCGGCTACTAGATGTCATTTTTATGGCTTTTGGAGATGTCAAATAGACTAGCCTACTAAAGATCTATTTGACATTTAACATATGATGTCATTTCGAATTTCAAATAAGCATGAGTTTTGGATGTCATACCCAGTGTCTTTTTGATTTCTTTTTGACATCCTATTGCCTGCTGGGAAGGTCAAAGAAATCAGTAAAAAGGCAGAGACAGAAGCTCTCAACCAGAGAAACAGGTATGAGCATACGTTGAAAGTGCTGACTGGGAAAGAAGAAGATATTGTGGTTCTCAAAAAAGAAAATAGCAATTTGACTGAGAGGCTCACTGAAATAACTGAAAAGCTTCACGAAGAAAAAAAGAAAAATAAAGAGGAACAAATTATAAAATTACAGAAGGAAAATGGTATTTTAAGGCAGAAACTACAAGAAGTAAAGATAGAACTGAACAATAGTCAAGAAGATAAAAGAACCAAGACTACTGATAGTGACAGCAATGCATTTCAGCAGGAATTGGGTCATGTCAAAGGAGAATTGACAGGTCTGAGACAACGACTCAAGAAGAATGTATCCTGGATTTCGAATGCCAAGCATGTCTTACGAGAGCGAGATCTTTTGATAGAAGACCTCAGAGGTGAACTTGTAGACAAAGAGAAGTCTTTGAGAGGGTGTATGAATCAGTGTAACCACTGTTCAAATACAGGACAAGTTGACAAAAGAAATCTTAGGTAAGACTAACGTTACACTTCTTAGATATTCTAAGATATGTGTTACCTCAGTTAGTAAGAATAAATTTTCAAACTTTCAATGTGCGTTGAGGGAGTTGTAACTACTGCTGTCAGGAGATTTCATGTCAGCACAATAAACCAATATAAAATCATCACACAACTTAATTAACGCTCGACGATAGGAGAGGGTTATTGTAATCAGTTTGTTTCTGTCTGTCTGTCCGTCTGTCTGTGCACCGTTTCGCCCTTATAACTCAAAAGCTATAACACCAATCGAGCTCAAATTTGGTGGGCAGGTATTTTATGGGGTACAGATGGATTCTTTCAAATTTGGTGTAATTTGTGCGAAAACTAAAGCCAGGAGAGAGTTTTTCTTATTTTTAATTGGGCTTTTACAGTGAAATCTGCTTCTCTGTCTGTGCACCATTTTGCCCTTATAACTCAAAAACTATTACTTCAATCAATCTCAAATTTGGTGGGAAGGTATTTAATGGGGTACAGACGGATTCTTCCAAATTTGGTCTAATTTGTTTAAAAATTAAAGCCAGGAGAGAGTTTTTCTTATTTTAATTGGGAATACACAGTGAAACTGCTTCTCTTCATCACATACGTAAAAATCAATATTTTGCTTTCTGATGATGTCATTACTAAGTGATGTCACAATGTAACTGCCATTGTGAGGTCACAAACCTAGCTTGTGATACTTGATGTCTTTAAGTAAAAATATTTCTTCTCGTTGTATGTCTTGAAATTGACATAAACATAATAAAGAGGGAGGTGGTGTATTCATCATTTTTATTTTCTCTTTTTTCTTTCAATTCCTTGACAGTCCATCACAAAAAATTACCATGCATGATTTTCACCAAGAAGTGACCTTTAAGCAGAATTTTTACCTCCACCAGCAGTTTATGTTTTTGTGTGTTAATTGTTTATGTTTGTTTTATTTTTTTGTGTGTGTGTGTGGGGGGGTGTGTGTGTGTTTAGATTACTCCAAAACTAATGAACAGATCTTTATTTAAAAATTTGTGAGTAGGACCTGACTGAAGGAAGAAGTTACTAAAAGAAAGATCAGGATCTTATTTTAGATACAAAAAATTCATGTCCCAATTCAGGTCCCATTTCAATGTATTTTTAATGACTTTAGCTTTCTACTTGATATTTCTATGAAAATTAATTTACATGTTTGGTTTTATTTTATTGTCTTCCTTACAATATTTTATATCACTTGAGAAACTGGTCACATGGAGTCGAGCGTTTTGCTCTCTCTGAGTGCGTCTTGTTACTTATTGTATTTTATTATTAAATTATATTGTACAGTGAAGAATAATCAAGCAGTTTTAATGCTTATGCAGTAGTGTCTGATTACATATTCCACTGCCTATAGCTTTTTATCTGGTAAAATTGATCATGTCTGCCTGTTACATCCATGCCTAGTTGGTGTGGGCTATTGCTTAGTTTCTACTGTATGGGGCCATATAATAAAGTATCCTTACTCAAGTAAACAAGGTGTCAGTCTGTCACCTGTTTACCTCTCCAACCCATTTACCATGCAGGAACAAAAATGAATACCAACAGTATTAGCATGGATTGATTGTACTTGTGTAATATTTCTTTTTTAAGTTTTTTATCCCCACAGGCTTGAGCAGATAAAGTCCAGTACAGCTAAAGTTCTTTCTGCTGATACTGGTTTCCCTGCCTCTATGGAGAAGCCAGGCTACTTTGCACGATTTATGGAAGAGGTCAAGGCCAAAGCCGGAGAGCCTTACCCACAGGATTTCAGACCTGCTGAAGCCTTCCCACCTGTGTATCCTGACAGCCGTTATCCTTCACCATTCTTCAATTAACATTGTATTCGACCTGTATGACTAGTTCAGTTATTGCTTAATTTGTTAGTATGACTACATATTGTTTCATGAGTAATATAAATTATAAACTCAACATACCTTCACCAAACTTAAATTCTGTGTGTACTCAAGATACCCGATCAAAAAAAAAACAAAAAAAAAACTAGAACAACAAATGTAGGAAAAATTAAGAATGTGTTGGGTAAACACATAGACATATGACAATTTCAAAGACTGTGTGTGATGTTTTTTCTGGGGCATCAGTAATACAGTCCTAGTTTTAGCTCAACAAGCATCTATGTGGTTTCTTCAACATGAATCTAATATCAAAACAAAAGTGAATTATAGTAGTGGGAAAGAATCACATTTGTATTCTGAGCAGTGTATATATGTATACTCACAGCAGCTTGTAGCACACAAGTGTAAAATAATTTAAACAGTCATTTACGTTTACTTAATAAACATGTAAAAAATGCAAACCATTGTCTTTGAATGTCTTCCACCAACAATCGTGAGCATATAGTCCAGTGATATAAGCCATGACAAACACTGCTAAAATAGTTCTCCCTGCATCTCTCCACATGTTTTACATGTCTGCACTGCCATTACATAGTCTTTAAATGTACTGCATTAGTTTGTTCAGAAAATGCATTTAAAAGTCTGCACAATTTCTATATCTATCTTAGTTGTTGCTTTCATATTCCTTTTCATTATCTTATTATTTACATTTAGTTACTACACCCAATACATTTAAAGAAAGAATTGACATAGAGCTATGCAATAAGTACCAATCACTGCATCGTGTAGCAAAGTAGATGAAGAAATGATTCCCACAAGTAAATCATTTACAGAAAAAAGTACATTACTGTAATCCAGCACAGATTCTAAGGACAGACCACTTTTGATATTGTAACTACTTAAAACACTTTTGCTTATCAAATTTAAGGGTAGCTACCGATTTGGTGCCAAGTAAAGTCTTTCTTTTTTTAATTTTTAACTTCTTGGAGTCATAAAATTTAAGATTTCCTTAAAATTCATATTTTGGTATAAATAAAAACATAATCTCACTTTATAAAATTATTGCTCAACTTAAAAATATAAAATATCTATACTTAATATGTGCCCTTAATTTCTGTTTCAGTTCGAATTCTACTCTTTTTAGCAAATACAATCACAGCACAGTTTATGTCTAGTTACATCAAACTCCATCACTTTTTATCAAAGCAATCAGACAGCAATTAAACAGTGCAGTTAAAGATAAAAAGAGTGCTACATGGTACCTTCCCCAGGCTATAACTGTGATATTGGACATTTTGTTTTCACAGGCTGTTGTAGTCATCAAACAAGCCACTTCCTGGAAGCATTCAATGCCACAAAAACTGGTATTTTGTGATTCATTTTGTGAAAAGTCAAAAATGCTTTGAGGAAAAAGTTTAAGTTAGTCAAGAATTCACTTTCTACATTTCATATCAACTAAAACCTTCAATTAAGTAAATGTAATTTTAAATGAATTAATGTTGAATTTAAATATCCAAAATATATGTATTGCAATCTTCACTGTAAAACTTAGGTTTTAAAATAAAACTTGGCTTGATGATGTGGATTAAAAGAGTCTGTTTCTATTAGTAAGACAAAGTTCATAAAAAGACACTTGATCGGTTAAACATTATTTTAAACACAAAATTTTATTCCCCTGCAAAGTAAATAGCTTGATCTTGTTATTATAGTTCAACTTGACTCAGGTAAACATGATATATAGTTGTTCCACTGTGGTGATTTATTATAAAACCAAGACAAGCTTAATCTGGAGGTGCTGCTATGACTGATTATGGCAAAAAGCTGGGGAAACTGACAAACCATGTAATTTGTTAAATTATCTCAAATGAAGGATAAGTTGTGAGATCGAAGAGATTGACCTTACTGCTTCCAAGGATTCATAAAATTTGCTGATAAAAATAAGCTAACAACTTCTTTCCCCTGGAAAAATATTACCAAGTGCCATTTTTTTTACAGAAGAATGAATGAACTACATAAAAGACGCATTTTGTTGCTGCCTTTCGGCCAAAACGATTAGCTTTGATTACTCTGGAGAGAAGTACTTTGCAAAGATTTTAAATATTTTTAATTTAAAGTTATTTTATTATTTAATTTAAATTATTTTTGACAAGAGTGAACTATTGACACAATTCTGGGCGTTTGCATACTTTTTTGTGGATACTATTTCAGAAGCAATAGTACATATACTTAGCACATGTACAAATTATGGGCCACTTAAAGGTAATAAGACTTATTTCTTCCATATTTGGCAGAGAATTGATTCAACATGCCCCATAATTTTCCACTATTTCAGTGATTTCTTTTGATATCAACTCGCCTGAATTACTACAGATGCCAATGTAGTCATAGTCACACCCTCCTGTGACGTCACTATACACCAGGTTATCAGGACAGAGAGCTTCAAACGGCAGGTGGTTGGAACACAGAAGGTAGCCAGTGCAGATAGTGGGGTGTGAGTAGGTCCCATCGGGCCGCCCAGAACAGAATTGTCCTGAATATGATATATAATTTATGTTTATTTATCTGTACATACAAAATCTTTGTGTACATAGGCATTACTGATAGTTTGCAGTTCAGGATTTTTCCCTGAATAAGTGCAGCAAAACAAGACACAAAAAGTGTACTTTTTTGTATCGCAGGAGGTCGCATATTACATACCCTGACTGATATATGTAATACCCTGCTTACAAACTGGTAAATTATCAGAAAAACTTGATAATATTTTGTGATGGATACCAGTGCTGTGCCCTTTAGCTGTATTCCTCATACATAAATGGTTGTACTTTTAAATTGTTCTTACTCTATAAGCAAATAATAAAGTATGTTGTGCACTTCCTGTCTTGAGTGAAGTAAGAGCAGAAAAAAGTTGCTGACAAATTTTGCTGAAATTTGTGTCACACCCAGTTGTAATGATATATGTGTATGCTTAAAAACTATGTCGTCATTAACTCTGAATGATCATGTGATATAATTACCCCCGTGCTTAATTATGGGTGATTATAAATCAGAATTATTCTTCAATTGGCAATTGTAACTATGACACAAGGGACAGTTGTACTGGTTAGTGATTCCTTAATATAAATTATGTGTCTACACGCACTCCTTCATGCATAAGTATGTTTACCTACTTGCGTCAAAATGCTTTTCATAATCCAAGGCAACTGTGGGTCCTCTTTCAGGTGATGGGAGCTTTGGTAAGAAGTTGTTCACAAACCCACCTAGAGGTGGCAAAGGAGATCTGGATGGAGGTGGAGGTTTTCTCCTTCCTTCATTCTCTGAAGATAGATGAGAATTAATTGCCCTAAACATGTTGTTTTCATTTGGTACTGATGTTAAGAAGGTATGTGAAGGTTGTTTCACTCCGATGTGTTATCGCAGACACATGAGATAGTACATCATGGGTTAAACTGCAATACTAGCCTCTAGCCCACCTCTGGCCACCCACCTTGACGTATTTTTCATAAGTCTGTGTCCAAATAGTCATAACAAAGTTCCTGGAATCACACCTGTCCTTAAACATTTATACTAGTTGCTTGTTGAACAATGCTCCATTTCAAAATTCTGGCTATGGTGCAAATGAACCTCCGTACCAGGTTTCAAAAGCATTTTAGCTGGTACATTACTCAAGAGGTATGTACCTACAACATCGGACAGCAATTTTACAAATAAATAACATTATTAGAATTACTTCGACTAAAATTTAAAAAATACTGAATGTTTTTAACACACTGTAGAAAACCCACCGTAGCATTTTCCTGTGTTGTCAAACTCGCATGCTTGGAGTGATGGTTCATAGTATAACCCTGCTAAACACTGGGATCTGTGGAAAATAGAGAACAGTTTTAACTCCTTAATATATTTTATAATGAAATATGACAGCTGTAGAAGTTAACTGTAAGCTAAAAGTTGAAACTCCAAAAGAGCCCAAAACCCCTGTAGATGTTTGATAAATCCAACTTAGTGCTACTTTAAGATTATCTGCATCGATGGGTCAAAATATCACATTTAACCCTGTTTAAAGAAGATATTTGTGCTATGTGTACATGCACCATACAAAATACAACCATACAGATATGAAAGGAACATACATGACACTCTATTATGGTCACATAGTATATCACCTGTAGGCTATCCCCCCTGAACAGTACACATAAGCCCTGCAATCCTCTGAATCTGGATAGATCAGGCCATCTTTGCGGCGAGCACAGAAATTATCTGTAAATAAGAGAAGTTATTTGTCACAGAGGGCTTTTAGAGATGGGTTTTTAAATACAGTATATATTGTCAAATTTGTATGTACCTTGGTAGCTTAGTGGCAGAAGCATCCTGGAGTTAGAGTCTGGAAACAGAATTTCAAGAAGGCGGCCGTGGTGGCCATTTTGATTTTCCAAATGGCACCAACTTCAAAAGCAATGCCCTACCACCCTGTTACATTCAAATCGATCGGCTGAAGCATCTTTGAGTTAGAGTCCAGAAACGGAATTTCAAGATGGCGGTTATGGCGGCCAACTAATTTTTGTGTATAGCACTAATTTTGAAAGCAACCTAGTCTGGGTGGTGCCCTACCACTCTGTTACGTTTCAAATCGATCAGTGGAAGCATGTTGGAGTTAGAGTCAGGAAACAAAAATGTTGATGAACAGACAGGTGGACAGATGGACGTTATAGACACATCAATCTTATTGGCAGGTTGGTTACATGCAACCCACCCAAAAATGATTTAAACATGGTACTATTCTTACAAGTAAAATGAGAATAAGTATGAAATGTATCATTATTAATGCTTATATAGTAAAACTGTTTAGTCACTCACTTACGCAAAAATGTATGAGATATGTCAAAATATAGCTTTATTAATTACAACATAGTTAAAACTACATCTTGAATTGCCTATAGCAAGAAATAATCATATTCTATCAACAACAAAAAAACTTTAAAAAGATGATAACACATATTACCTGAAATCTCAAATCCTTGTTTAGGCAATCTGTGAAACACTGAATCTTATTATATTTCAGTCATTACATGAAATGCCTAGGCAATTCACGAAATAACTAAAATTTTCCGTCATCACATCATGCCTGGTTACACAGATAACCTGTAACAGACATATGTCTTTCTGTCTCTTTCTCAACTTAGTTTTTCATCGGTTATTTCAGATGTGATGCAAAATTAATCAACTAATCTGTATTTGTGTTTAAAATTTTAATTGTATGGCTCAAGGGGATGCATCATTGCACACAAATGATCTAGGTTTTATCATAAGCAAAGATAAATTTATTGTTTGTAATTGTATGTATTAATAATTTGCATAACTGAGTTAATAATAACAATTGTAAAAATGAAAATGGACAGTTATTCTCTTTCACTCAGATTGAGCCTATCAAAGGCAATAATTACCTTTTCTCTGACTGGCAACTGTGGTCCAGATCAAACTGCAATACAGGAGTACATTATGAATACATTATGAATCTTTAGCCACAATGTATTATAACGAAACAAAGTGGTGGTATATTCACGAATAGTTCACATTTTAGGAGGGGGGTTTCAACGTTCACTTGTATTGTTTATAATTAGACATTTACTTGAAGCAAAATGCATATCCATTGCAAAAATTACTCAAAACAAAGATCAGTTTATCAAATGTTTTCCTGAACAGAACAGAAGCTTTACATTTTTACATTTTATTGACTCAGAGCCATAATAAATGGTGGCATAAGTAGTATAGATATTTTTAGCCTAAAAAGAAACGCAAGATATATTTAATTTAAATCCGTCTAAAACCTGCGGTTTTGGGGTGGTTTTTTTTTGTTAGTTTGTTTTTTTTTCTTTGCTAAGTATATTTCTAAGTTCATGTCACTATACTCATATATGAACATATAGAACATATATGAAGCCTAGTACATACATGTAAATATGTAGAGCATCCAGTACTTTGACATGACATTACTTGCTTAATGTACTGGTGAAATGACCCCTGATTAGACAACATGTATGACAAGCAGGTGACATCTGGCACACGTGTTAGTTCTCATTAGAAATTGAAATGATGCTCACAGGTAGACATTTTTACAGCCTTGTAAAGCAAGCACATGCATTTTTCTATTTTAAAAGATTCAATATTTCGACCTATATGAACCGCCTTTCACTGTTTTATAAAGCTTCAAAATTGTCAAAAGTTATCTTATTTTAAACACAACTTAAATGAGGTTACAATGATTTTCCTGAAAATTCTATCAAAGATTGGAAATATTCTCATAGGGAGACATTTTACAACTTCATAATGCCATTATGTATTTAATTGTTCTAAATGTTTCAACAACACTGTTATTGTTTTATATCTTTATTTTGTTTTGTTTTTCATAAGTCTAGAATCTAATAAACCTAATCAAACTACATGTATGCAACATCAAACCAAATTCTCCTTTGCTCGGATAAATGACCAATAAATGCTGGTCCTTATATTCTCATAAGACATTCAAATACCAATAAAAAATTTCATTTACAACAAAACAAAAATATTAAGTTTTTTCTTCAAATTACATACAAACCAGAAATACTAATTCCAAAATGCAAACAGAACTTAAATCACCAGTATTAGATAATTAAAATATAAAAAACGCTTCTCACAAGGAATTATTTTGTACTTGTTATGTAAAAGGCATATATTTAAATGTATTAGAATAAAGCAGTTAGCAGACATTTTGAGTTATTATCTTCAAGGCACAACGTAGTTTTGATTAGAAAAATTTAAATGTTTAAAAATCCAACAATAAAAATTATGCATGGTAAATAAATAAAAAATATATATTACATATCTTACCAATGCAGGAAAAATACCTATCTCTTATTTAATATTTTATCAAATATAATTTTAAGCAATATATATTTTTTCAAAAGTTTCTAATAGAAATGCAACATTACAAAATACTTTACTTACACTGCCGAAACCAGATAAGTAACTCGCCGCTGAATTGGTGCTAATCCCATGTTTCACAGTACTGTGTTAATCCTTAAACAATATTAAGTAGTTTCTTACTATTGAATTATATGAATTTATTATCGTTCATTTCCAAAATATCTCCGCTTGTGTAAAATGACGTACATGGAAATGATTTTAATCATATTTTTGACAGTAGGCTTAGCATTCAAAATGTTGGCTTTAGTTACTGGCTATGTTTCAAATTTATAGACATGTCTCCAAGTTACAAAAGGCAAAAGGTATCACAAATAAATCTAACGTGTTTCTGTAAAAAATATTCCTTCCAAATGTTTCATAAAATGATGCTCTAATTTCCAAAAATAAATATTCATGACTACCCTTAAGAAGAAAAATGACAAGTACACATTTGTACATTTATAGAAATATTCAGAGAAAACTGTAAATGCCATATTTGCATATGCCGTATTGAGTATAAGGTGATCTTTAATAGATCATTTTTGTGACAACAGCCTTAGGTTTGAACCATCTGGTGCTTTGGTACCACTAGGCAACAGTTATATGTGAACTCTAAACTACACAGTGTATCTTAACAGTATGTTATTCATACACACAAGATACATATGTGGACATACATACATTACTTACTTTGAGAAAATTGCATGTTGGGCCACTCTAGTTCGAATATATTTCTGAAAACAGTTAGTGAGTTAGTTATCCATCTATGTAAACCAATCTTTACTAAGTTCAAGTTCATACTCTAAGTGCTGAACTTAACGTAACAGTGTAAGCCAGTTTTTGGAAAATGCAAGTTACAAAACCACAACAATTGTCTGTACATAGTCGTCCACAAAGTTTTTATTGGACATCAAACACTCTGATAATTTCTGTGAAAAGTCAAAGATAGAGGAGCCCCTCTGTTGTGATATATCTTACCATATATTGATCTTAACAAATAATGCACAGTTGCAAACATGAAGTTTCTGTTCACTTTAGAATAGACGTGAATATCTTCTTTAAGTTTCAGTTTACGTTGACAATGTTTGCAGTAAAGCTTTAAATCAGAAGTTGGCCAGAAATTCTGCTGTCACCTGTCACCCAAATAACCCAGTGTCAAGTGACCAGTGCTAAATAATGCCACCACTGCTTCAAGAAGAATAGTTGCCACAAAACTTTCTGGTTACTTTATAGAAGTCATTTAATTTTTTAAAGACCAATCTATATATGCACTGTATTCCAAAGAAATAAATTTATTAATTTTAAGCATTTGAAAAGCTTTA
Organism: Sabellastarte sp. h YS-2021; assembly: GCA_964017235.1. Classification (NCBI taxonomy): domain Eukaryota; kingdom Metazoa; phylum Annelida; class Polychaeta; order Sabellida; family Sabellidae; genus Sabellastarte; species Sabellastarte sp. h YS-2021. Next base: position 85,747,455 of record OZ024932.1, read on the forward strand.
ATGTTGTGCTGTAAATAAGCTACAAATGTGTAATGTTGGATCTTAATAAAACGAAAAAGAAAGATCAGTCTTCTGACCAAGGCGAGTGACAAAAGAATTTAATTAACATAGGTCAGTCAAGAGTTCAACCAACAAACAAGATTTTCATTCATGACTAAAATCTGCAAAGCCAAAGGACATCACATGTAGGTCATTAAATAATTATATCGTGGGATGTTTGCATCTCTCCAACGAATTGTTGTATCATGGAATCTGATCATTGTGGACCAAACACTACCCAGTCACAATGATAATAATAATAATAATAATAATTGGCGAAGTGTTGAATTGATGACGACATCATCCAAGGTGCCAAAGTCAAAAAAGGAAAGTCCAGTTACCATTGAGTCTGTCTCAATATTAGCAGCCAGCAGGGGAGGACACTATGGGAGGGGATAGGCTAGTCCAAAAAGTAAGTTTTCAACTGTTGTCTAGTGATCATAGTGGATCTTACAATGTATCCAAATATGTCACGTTGGTATACTTTGGGTGGTGAGACTGGTATTTTATGTTACAAAAGATGTCATTGAAATCTTCCATTTCATTGTCTTGGCATCTTTGATCTGCTCAGTTCAACCACAAAAAGACTGAATTTCACGTTCAAATCTTTCTGATTCAAGCTACATCTCCGTGTTTGATTTTGATTCCTATTTCTCTTTCACAGAGAACGCCCATGCGTGTTTTGTAGTTGTGAGATTTAAGAAGGGGTTAAAAGTTACTTATTTCACTACCCAGTTACCATGGTAGAGGCTTTGATTAGTGTAATTCACTGAATTTCACTGGATTCCCATCATATATGGATTATTTTTCTGTTTGGTTTAATATTTCCTGTATCAGGATTGTCACAGTATTTGGATCCTTGTCTAACTCCTTATGCAAATCAGAACACACCCAACCTGATTAGCTTTCAAACCATCAATTTATAAAGCTGGACATTACAGCACCAGCTTTTCACACAATGCGCCTAGTCTTTGGAATGAGTTACCATTTGATATCATCAGTGCTTCCTCTCTCATTTGTTCCAGGAAAACCTAACATTTGAATTTATCATCAGTGCTTTTTTCACCATAATTTTTCGTAAATTCCTGGCATCATTTGATAACAACTCTATTACATTACATTTTATGGCTAAATAGAATTTGAACAATCGTTAAGTTTTATGTGGTTTATTGCATAGAGATCAGGTGCTATAAAATACAATTAGATCTGTCAGTAAAATGGAAAAGAAATGAAAGTTTCAACAAGTTATCACTAGTGATACAGAAGAGGCTCAGTAAGAAAACTTGCAGGTTTATTCAGAGTTCTTATTAATTATTAAATAGGCCATAATATATCGCGTAAAGGATTATTATGTAACTGTCAAGGACTATTAACATTTAACATACTATTATAATGGGCAATTATTTGCTAGTCTTTATAGGTTTAAATATGTCACTAAAACTCATTCACCAGAAACATATGTATGCAGCCACTGTTATTGTCATCACCAATATCGCATTGATATTCAGTAATACAGTGGCTTTTGTAGTCTGTCTCAAAGAATTGAGCCTTACTGTTACATTATCAGAGTTTTCAAATGTTTTCTCTGCAGTCATATCCACTTTATCTATGTTTCCTGCACATAAACACTCCCAGAGCCAATTCAGAACGGTTTTGGATTTAGTGGTTGTCACAACATAGCCTTCTACTTTATTGGTGTCACATTTAAGAGACATTTTCTCAGTATACTTGGTTTTAACCTCTTCACTGTTTTGGACATCTTCAAGACAGAAACCTGATTTGTCATTTGGATTAGAATCTATATCATCCAGAGGGTGTTCTTGCCTTTGGTCAAATCTTGTCCAGTACGTTGAACCTATCAGCATATGGTCTGGTATGGGCTTGGTAAGATAGCTTATAATTGCTGCTACTAGGATAGTCAAGATCACCTGTGAGCAGACATGATAGTACACATGCCAGTCCCTCAACAGAGCTGGCCTTTCATCAGGTACACTGCAATGCGGGACAGGGTAGATAGCATCCAAGATGAATCTGCACAACCCCCATGCTTGGCCTGCCATTAGTCCCCAGAAAGCCCCTTTTTCATTTATTCTCTTCCAAAATACAGCAACAATAAATAAAGCACACGTGGGCCCACCAAATAGCCCATTTGCTGCAACAGAATATTTGTAAATCTGCCCCCCTTCGGCACTTTCCATGATTGGTATCCATATCACCGAAATTGCAGTTAAAATTATAATAAATATTTTGCCAACAATAAGCAGCTCCTTTTCTGTTGCTCGTGGTCGAAGTCGGCTCCAAATATCCATAGTGAAGATGCTGCTAGAACTATTGAAAACAGATGTCAGCGAACTTATTACAGCAGCAATCATTGCAGCTAGGAGAAGACCTCTTAGGCCATGTGGAAGAATTTCTATCACAAGCTTAGGGTATGCTATGTTACTACAGCCAGCTGGATTTCCACACACCTCCATGCAGGTTTCTTCCGTGGCACACCCTACCTCATCTGGATACAGTGCCCTGGAAATCATACCAGGAAGAACCATAATAAGCAATGGGGTTAATTTCAAGTAACTAGCCAGGATACTCCCAGCTTTTGCATGTGTGATATTTTTAGCTGCAAGAGCTCGTTGTACTAACACTTGATTGCAGCACCAGTACCACAAAGAGCCCATTAAACTGGTCCTCAAAAAGGTTCCTAGACCTGGGAAATCTGCAGTCCAATTGTCCCGAAAGATGTTCCAAGAATCTTCCCTTGGAAAACCACACGTGGTATTTATTATTGTTTCATTTGGTATTGCTGCCATATAGAGATCTTTCAACTCCCCCAAACCACCAACTTCTATCATAGCCAAGATAAACAGCACAAACCCTCCAATGACCATCACAATCACAGCAAAGGCATCTGTCAAAACAACTGTAAGCAGCCCACCCAATGTAGTGAAGAGAATAGTGGTGCCCAGAAGTAAGGCCACGCCTACATAGATATTCCAACCTAATGTCTGCTGAATGAAGATGGCACCAGAGTAGAGATCGGATGACATAACTGCAAATATGTAGGTCAACACAGCGATGAAACTGAGGTAGATCCTCAGTCGCACTCCTCCGAACCTATGATGCAGATATTCTGGAATTGTATAAATCCCTGAGGAGATGTAGACTGGTAAGAAGAACCAGGCAAGGATGAGAAGCAAGAACACTGCATTCCACTCAAACATGATGACTGCAAGGCCAGAGGCAGCACCAGAACCAGCTATACCCACAAAATTGATGCTTCCAATATTGCTTGCAAACAGTGACAGTCCAATTGGCAACCATGTGATGGAACGTCCTGCAAGGAAGAAACTCTGGAGGCTGTTCTTGCTTCTGCATATTGAGTAGACTCCAATAATGAGACTGATTATGTAATACAGACCAATAACCAAGATATCTGACCAGTGTAAACGCCCAACTGTGTAAGCTGCCATAGTCCTGGATTTTGTTTCAAATGATCCTGTTTACTGAAAGTATGAGAATGACAATTATTTCAAATTATATTTCTTCCCCAAACATGCAAAGTGCTAGTCATCCAGGTATCACCGATATGTCTTGTGAAATGACAATTTGTTCATTAGCTTACCCATCAGAGCTTGTCCGAAAGATAAGGAAAATATACAACTGACATGTATAAGTACCTGATCAATTTGATAAGATTCGAAGGGCACGAAAGAAATGAGTACTGAGAAAAAGAGATAGAATAGCTGTACAGTGAATATTGGAGTAAAGTGTAATAATTCAAGAAATACTGAGAAACAACATTCTCAATTTACAAATATTATTTATATAGATATCACTCTGTAAGTTTGAAAGTTTTACAAGTAATTAAACAATGAAAATAAATCTGTTTGTAAAGTTAATAAGGTTATTCATTTCTTGATCCCAGTGCCTTATAAAAGTCAGTACACCATTATGCTGAATGTATGAAAATACTGTGTACACAGATAAGGTTATTTATCTATCTCAACTCTAGTAGTGCCTTATCAGTAAACACAGCAATATGTTCAAATATTCAGTCATATAAACTTTACTGATTGAAGGTCCCTCGATAGTTAAACTTATCATACATTTTTTTATAAATTTCTGGATACCATTCTCATCTATAAAAATACTACTAAGTGAAACTATTTCCTAAAGAAAATAGGAAAATAAAGGATTTATTATGATAAATGAGATTTGGTGATTTATTGTCTCCATAAATCAATTTTATCATGTCGACATACTTCATCAACATAGATAAATAGCCAACAATTAGAAAAACCTTTTACTATGACTCTACAACTCTTTTGAAATATAAACAACTAAGGAGTAACTAGAGGATCGCTCGCAAAAAAAAAAGATAATGTTTTTGCATAGCAAAAACAAAGCGTCCCGAAAAGGATATAAAGGTGAGTGCTATAAAGTATTAAGAAAATGCTTCGTTTCTAGCCTTATACTGTTGTGGCAACCAACGTCAGTGCAGTCTGCTCTATCTAGCACGGTTTTCAAGATATAAGCATTTTTGTGTTTTGCAAAAAATTAAAAAATTGAAAATGTCCGCTATATTTGGCGAGACAAAAATATTTTGAAAATTGGCATGGCTACTCTGCAGAGATACCCAGCAGGTCAAAAATTTTGTTGAGTTCACTCCATATAGCATGGTTTTCGAGATATAAGCATTTTTGTGTTTTGCAAAAACTTTGAAAATTCAAAATGGCCACCATTTTTGGGGAGACAAAAATTTTTGTCAAGACCACTGCCGCGGTGTGTATCTCCCGCCGAGCATTAAAGCAGAAGAAATAGCTTTTCCGAGATATTCACAATTTTTCATTTTCGTGTGTGAAAGCTCTTCCAAAAGTAGGTGAATGAGTTATTTGAGAAAAATTGGCTATCTGCAATACTATTAAGAGATAATTCACATTTACTCATTTTGAGTAGGTGAATAATTATCTATGGGTCTGAAACTTCACCAAGTGAAAGCTCTCCCAAAAGTAGGTGAATGAGTTATTTGAGAAAAATTGGCTATCTGCAATACTTTTAGAGAAAATTCGCATTTACTCATTTTGAGTAGGTGAGTAATTAGCTATGGGTCTGAAACTTCACCATGTGAAAGCTCTCCCACAAGTAGGTGAATGAGTATTTGATAAAAATTGGGTATCCGCAATACTTTTACAGATAATTAGCATTTACCCATTTTGAGTAGGTGAATAAATAGCTATGGGTCTGAAACTTCACAGAGTGAAAGCTCTCCCAAAAGTAGGTGAATGAGTTATTTGAGAAAAATTGGCTATCTGCAATACTTTTAGAGATAATTCATATTTACTCATTTTGAGTAGGTGAATAATTATCTATGGGTCTGAAACTTCACCAAGTGAAAGCTCTCCCAAAAGTAGGTGAATGAGTTATTTGAGAAAAATTGGCTATCTGCAATACTTTTAGAGATAATTCGCATTTACTCATTTTGAGTAGGTGAGTAATTAGCTATGCGTCTGAAACTTCACCATGTGAAAGCTCTCCCACAAGTAGATGAATGAGTATTTGATAAAAATTGGGTATCTGCAATACTTTTACAGATAATTAGCATTTACCAATTTTGAGTAGGTGAATAAATAGCTATGGGTCTGAAACTTCACCAAGTGAAAGCTCTTCCAAAAGTAGGTGAATGAGTTATTTGAGAAAAATTGGCTATCTGCAATACTTTTAAGAGATAATTCGCATTTACTCATTTTGAGTAGGTGAGTAATCATCTACGGGTCTGAAACTTCACCATGTGAAAGCTCTCCCAAAAGTACATGAATGAGTTATTTGATAAAAATTGGGTATCCGCAATAGTTTTTGAGATAATTAGCATTTACTCATTTTGAGTAGGTGAGTAATTAGCTACGGGTCTGAAACTTCACCAAGTGAAAGCTCTTCCAAAAGTAGGTGAATGAGTTATTTGAGAAAAATTGGCTATCTGCAATACTTTTAGAGGTAATTCGCATTTACTCATTTTGAGTAGGTGAGCAATTAGCTGTGGGTCTGAAACTTCACCAAGTGAAAGCTCTTTGGGATAGCTGCTCTGCAGAGATACCCTGAAGATCAAAAATTTCGTCGAAATCGCTCTATGTAGCACGGTTTTCGAAATATTAGCATTTTTGTGTTTTGCAATTTTTGCGCAAAAATTCGAAAATTCAAAATGGCCGCCATTTTTGGCAAGACAAAGTTTTTTTGAAAATTGGCATGGCTACTCTGCACAGATACCCTGTGGGTCAAAAATTTCGTCGAAATCGCTCTATCTAGCACAGTTTTCGAGATATAAGCATTTTTATGTTTTGCAATTTTGTGAAAAATTCGAAAATTCAAAATGGCCGCCATTTTTTGCGAGACAAATTTTTTTTTAAAATAGACATGGCTACTCTGCATATATACCCTGTGGGTCAAAAATTTCGTTGAAATGGCTCTATCTAGCAGGGTTTTCGAGATATAAGCATTTTTATGTTTTGCAATTTTTGCGAAAAATTCGAAAATTCAAAATGGCTGCCATTTTTGGCGAGACAAATTTTTTTTTTTTTAAATAGTCATGGCTACTCTGCAGAGATACCCTATGGGTCAAAAATTTCGTCGAAATCGCTCTATCTAGTACGGTTTTCGAGATATAAGCATTTTTATGTTTTGCAATTTTTGCGAAAAATTCGAAAATTCAAAATGGCCACCATTTTTGGCGAGACAAAAATTTTTCAAAATTGGGATAACTACTCTGCAGAGATACCCTGTGGGTCAAAAATTTCGTCGAAATCGCTCTATCTAGCACGGTTTTCGAGATATAAGCATTTTTGTGTTTTGCAATTTTTGCGAAAATTTCGAAAATTCAAAATGGCCGCCATTTTTGGCGAGACAAAAGTTTTTTTGAAAATTGGGAAAACTACTCCGCAGAGATATCCTGCGCATCAAAAATTTCGTCGAAATCGCTCTATCTAGCACGGTTTTTGAGATATAAGCATTTTTGTGTTTTGCAATTTTTGCGAAAATTTCGAAAATTCAAAATGGCTGCCATTTTGGGCGAGACAAAATTTTTTTGAAAATTGGGAAAACTACTCTGCAGAGATACCCTGTGGGTCAAAAATTTCGTCGAAATCTCTCTATCTAGCACGGTTTTCGAGATATAAGCATTTTTGTGTTTTCCTTATTTGGAAAATTCGTAATGATAAATTAATCATTAATTACTCAGCCATTTATTAACCAATCAATGCCAAAATCTAATGATTTCCAGATTTTAATAGAATGAATGTATTTGCAAAGTTTCAGGTGAATTGATAAAATTCCTTTCAAGTTATCATCCGGACAAGCTTCCCCATCGAAAAAAGACATTTTTGGTCATGTGACCTCTCTGATTGGTTGAAATGTCACTGCAGCATATTCAAAAAAATTCCCCAAGGCTACTGCCTAAACCTGCCAAATTTGAAAAGAATCCGCCTAACGGTTACAGAGTTATAAGGAAAACAAAATGCGGAGCCGGCGGAGCCTGAAGTTCTCCCATACACAAACAAGCGTCCCTTGCGGGACGCTTAATGATTCTAGGAGTAATCAGCAGTACTTTAACTGAGGATTCAACCCAGAGGGAACATTCTAAAAGCTTTGAAATTCTAATTTCTGGGTATTAGAGAACAGAAAAATTAAGCTCCATTTTATGCTTGCTGTCAACACTGGTGTTGTGGTCAACATGCTTGCATCACAACCCACGAGTTGTGGGTACGATTTGTTGGTCACGAGATGCATGTAAATCATCTCATATTGTGTGCTCATTGTACTTTTTCATAAAATATCACAGAATTTTCAAATTTTATTGAAACTCAATTCTTTATCTTATCTAGACATTACAAATTGCAAATTTTCTTTAAAAGAGGTTTTTTTCAGATTTGAAAAAACAACATTTTACTCATTTGACAGTTTTTCCACATTGGCAAATGTTGTAACTTAAATAACTGATATACACACAGATTACAAATACTTAAATATGTTGAGAGTTTGTCCTTTTCAGCCACCGAACAATTGGACATTGACCAATAGTCTATAGACCCAGAAGGAAAAGAAATCAACACGACATATTCATATTTTCACAATAAATGCTTGATTATCAAATACATGTCAAAACAGGATTAAAATATTTTCAAAAGCTGTTCTCAAAACAAAAGATTTTCCTAAGTAGTACTTGTGGGATTTATGGCATATGATATGCAATGTATTTGGACTTTAACATGAATTTCAACAAATTGTACTGGTAAGGGTAGATACTGATACTTTGATAGGTAGTTCAGAACTTCAGAGTGCAGGGCAAACACTGCATACTAGTTTAACATTGTTAACAAAAGATGACTGTGTTATTCCTAGAGCATTCTGCTCCCTTACATTTTCCAAGATATAGCCTGGACAAGATTTTAAAGGTCAAGGTCACTACAGCAAGGTCAAAGGTCAAATCAAGGTCACATCCCAAACAAATGTTTCTACCAAGTTTAAACTTCCTACACCTCACGATTTGTGAGATATAGCCCGGACAAGATTTTCAAACTCAAGATCACTACAGCAAGGTCAAATCAATGTCACACTATGACGTTGCACATCTACACCCCAAAACCAATATTTGTATCACGTTTCTACTTCCTAAACATTATGGTTTCTGAGATACAGCCCGGACAAGATTTTCAAACTCAAGGTCACTATGGCAAGGTCAAAGGTCAAATCAAGGTCACACCATTACGCTGCACACCTGCACCCCCTCCCAATGTCCCTACCAAGTATCAACTTCCTACACCTTATCGTTTCTGAGATATAGCCTGGACAAGATTTTATAGGTCAAGATCCCTTCGACAAGGACAAATCAAGGCCACACTATGATGTTGCACACCTACACCCCCTAACCAATGTCCCTACTAAGTATCAATGTCCTACACCTTACGGTCCTGAGATACTGCCTGGACAAACTTTTTCCCAATAGCACATAAGGAAAAAGAACTATAAACCAGATGCCTTACAAGAACATACATATACATATCCTGCAAATGTACATTCTCTTGGCCAAAGGGTAGTGCTGAAAAAACAAAAAAATTCTAGATTTTCAATTCAAATCTGGATCAGGATTATCAATCTGCATCTGGGTCAACTTTGAGAAGGACCAAGCTATGGACAGACCCCCCATCTTGTGTGAAAAATATAACCCCACTCTGATTAATAGTTTTTAAGTTACGCATGCTGCTATGCATTAAGTTATGCAAGTTGATATTACCAAAAAAATCACAAAAACAATTCTTGTTTCATGATCCAGTGTGGATCAAGACAATGTTTGAAGAGGACTGAACCACAGTTAAACCCCACCTTGAGTAAAAACATAGCCCAGAACCCATGTACAGTTTTCAAGTAATGCACATGAACTGAGAAACAGACAAACAAACCTGATTACAAAGTCAAGAAAAAATTGAACATATATAAAATTATAAAGTCCTGGAATTATTGATCGCACTTTGTTGGACAGTTTTAACAATGTCACACATTGTAAGTGCACGGCCATTTCATCCTGACTTCGGGGAACTAGTAAGCTATGTATCATCATCTCTCTGTTACTGCGGTGGAGCTGCACTCCAGTGTTGCTGAGCTTGCTGTGTTTGCTGGGAGTACAAGTCTTTTTTGCTGCAGACACCGTGCATTGGACAGGAAGGTTGGGTATCCTGCAGGAAGGCCCGAAACCGCTGCCTCTCTCCTTCACTGCACACAGCCGGAGGACTACTGTCATCATTCATGTAGCTTATCCATCTGTAACCATTAAAACAAGGTAGGAAAGAGTTTCTGCATCAGATTTGTAGGAGTCTGACAATGACATCTCTGACATCCACTGCTGCAAACTTTTTTTTATATATATATACTTTATTCTGGGGGGTTATGTATACAATGGCATGGAAAACTACATCTGACATTTGAATAAAAAATAGTAGCAAATACTAGCAATATCACACAGTATACCACATCACAGCTGAGGTGTTTCTTTGTTTGTTTTTTTTTTTTAACCCTTTTGTAACACGGTTACAAAATTAATAATAACTCAGTAAGTAACATGATGCATAAATTGTTAGGTTTTAAATATATCAGTTCAAACTTTAAAGTATGTATGCAAATGAAAAACGAATAAACAAGGAAAGAAAAAGGAGAACAAGGTTACCTGGATAGCATTTTAAAATTTTAATTTATACTAATAAGTGTATGTAAAAAGCTAAGAGAAAATAATTTTCCACATTTTTAGTATTATTTAAATACAACTTAATGATACTGAAACTTACAGAAAATTATACCTTTTTTTGTAGTGTAGCATGAAAAAGAAACTGTTTTGAAAAAATCTGTTTCAAAGTAATTGACAAAGTACCAACAAGGGACCTATTTTTGCAAATCCTTCATTTTGACTCAATTTATCAGAAAAAAATTGTTTACCAATATCTGTACCAAACATAAACCTTTTATGAAATTGAAGATAAAAGTTTCTAATAAGTTAATAACCAATTATTCACTTTAAATCCTATTTTTCTATATGTCTAATTTAGGGAGTTTTATTCAATAAATTGATTTTGGTTGGATGTTAAATATCGAGAAATTAGAAAAGTAAGAAAACACCCAAATTCTTAGCTAACTGATAATCTCAGAAAGTGTTTTCTTATAATGACCAACAATGCAGTAAAAAACTTCGTTCTGGTTTGATCATCAATCGGGTAAACATGGACAAATCATCAACCATGAAAACTGAGGTTGATGCCAAGCACTAGTACTCATGTTCTGACCTGTTGAGTTCAAGCTGTGGGATGCTAGTGTTGGGTGTAGCCGGCTGAAACCATCTTGCTGTGGCCATGTCATACTGAGTAACTGATGGAGGAGAGGTGGGGATGTCCTCATCATAGTCAGCTAAATCTTCAATACAAACACTTAAAAGATGGATTGTTTTGTGATACAATACTGACCAGACTTATTCAATATCATGTTTCATGCAAAGAAGAGCTAATTATTTACTGATTGCTGGTTTTATCAATTTTGTTAATATCCGAGCAGCATGTTATATTTGTAAAAACAAAGACAAACAAATGTTTCTATAAGTTTAAACTAACATTAACCAGAGGTGATGGCTAGTTTTGGTGTTATTTTATCAATATCTTAATTTTGATAGACAATAATTTTAAGTTTCAATACTGACATAAACTCGTCAATTTAATTATCATTTCCAAAGAGTGAAAACCACTTCAAGGTGACACTAATCTAGTTTGTTTTATAATTTTAGGTTAGGTCCAAAATTAGCAAGAAGGAAGCTTTTGAGATGATATTATTCAACAACCATTATCTTGGAAAGGCAAATTAAACTTTAATATCGATTTTGAAATATCAATTTAATATTGACACTTAGGTGATGAAATTACACTTTTAAATACTCCAAGACTTCAGACCTCACTGAAATGGAAATATTTTTTTCTATTTTTTTTTCTGTCTGTAGATTTATTTACCTTTGATAATCTGTTTAAATTTTTAGAGGATATGTTTATTATCGATTCTACCGTACTAAATACTTAATATCAAGAAGCAAGTGCCAACTTCTCTTTTTGAGTTCAGAGTAGAGAGTACAAATTGCATCTCTCAAGTGGGAGGCCAGTGGGTTAAAATAAGATTCTTTGGGTATCATCAGGATTCATACTGGTATTTTATATAAAATACCATATATAAAAGTTAAAGACTTGTTTAAGAACATAAAGAAATCTGTTAAATTTAATATTTTGATAAAAATTATATCTCACAGGCACAGTCCCAGAATTTATATTTGTGAAAAATTCACTCAATTTAACTAAGGTATACTATATCCAGCACAATTCCTGTACAGGTAAGTGAGACCAACAATGTCATTTTCATTTTGAATTGCATACAATTTGGGCTAACTGCACACATTTGACAGAACCCATCTTACCAGTAGTTTGAAATTTAAACAATAAATCCTTGATTCTACCTCTAATACCATACTGCGGTGCATGTGTCACGGGAAGTGGCTGAAATGGTTCTCCCTTCAAATTGGCAGCAGCAGCTTGTTCACGCAGATGGTCATCATATGGATACCTGCTGAATGGAAACCTCCACCATGATGCAAGTGAAGCCGCTGAATTATTTCCCACAAATCCTGGGTATCTGCCAGAACAAGCATGCACCTGAGGCAAGTTAGGGTTCCATGTGGTACCACTTAATATGGGAGCATCTGTGGTCATTTCTCTGTGGTGAGGAATTTCATATCCTTGTCTTTCTTGACAATAAAGCTGACATGGTTGGCTTTTAATATTATTTTGACTGTTAACTGGCACTGACTGTGTCTGTGGTTGGATATCTGAGTTAACTGTTGCATTATTTTGTGTTGACATAGGTAATATATGATACTGTTGTTGGGTCGGGTACAAACTTTTCTTACAATCTTGATGGATAGAATTTTCACTGTTATTGGCTGTGGGTTGAACTGTTTTTACTTGTGGCATACTGTCACTTCTAGTCTGATTATTCACTTCATTTGAAGAGGGTGCAGGCTCCATATTTTGAGGATTCTCCACAGAGTCATCTTCTACAGTTTGCATTGTATCTTTGGCTTCAACAGTAGGGTGATTTTGTATAAAGTATCGTTGTTCGTACATGCATGGAATGCTAGTTGGTCCCACATTGGTAGCACCATTTACATCCTTTGCATATTCAACTACCATTCCACCACTACCATTATGAATATCAGTGGAGTGACTTACAACTTGTGCTTGCTTCTCTTCACTCACCTCTGCATCTGTATTGCTATCTATAAGAGTTGAAACATCTGCCCAGTTTGACTTCTGTACTTTTCTTTTCGGCTGAATATCTGGCCTTGGTACTGGAATAAAATTTGTTTGACGCCTGCCATTAAAATCACTGTTGTTCAAATTCTGAGCACAACTGGTCTGTACAGGTTGAATAGTTGCTTGATTCACTACCTGATACGCATCATTTCTCTCAACAGGAAAACTCTTAAAGTTGTTGTTGCCATCAACAGAGTCCCCAGTGCATACAAGTCCCCTGTTATTTTGATTCTCGATTATGCTCCCAGTTACCTGTTGTCCACTGGTGTCCTTGACACAACAAACGTCCTGATGATTAGGTTTTGTGGCTGCCTCTGAGAAAACGTTTGAAGTAAAATCTTGGCATTTGGTGTCTATGTAACTTTGCAATACAGCTGCTTCAGGTTTGTTTGAATTTTCAGTTTTAATTTCATGTGTGGCAACCTCAACTTCCGCAGAAATCTGGAGGTTATCTTGCATCTTTGTTGGTATGCCAACAGCTTCTGGATGCTGAACAACATATTGGACTGAATTATCCACAGGCTGTTCTGCTGCACCTGTTCCCACTTCAACCTCATTACTGACTTGTGTCAGATCTCCATAAGATTCCCTCTCCTCTTGATTTATGGTAAGATCCAATGGACTCTGTTCAGTAGCAATGGTCTGCTGGCTGACACTGGAGGTTGTTGCTAAAGATGTATTTACAGCCACTGATGTAGTAGAAGATTTGGGCAGTACAACTGGAGTATCCACTGATGTCGTCAAAAGCAAGCCTAAAAATCAATACGTTGTGAAGGTGTTAAGCCAATTACAGGACACTCTGTATAAGTTGAATGTCAAAAATCAATGCAATTTGAGTTACACTAAATTTGAGTTATAAGTTTTTTTGTCTTATTTTGTTCAGAGGAGGGGGTGTGTATGAGGAGGGGGGTGGGGGCCAGGAGGCCTAATAGAAAAACAATAGAGCAAAAGACTACCTTATTGGCAACTACCTTTATGAGTGATAACTGAATAATATGTGAAAATAACCACATCAGTCCAAAATTTTAACCTTTTTCAGATGATTATATAACCCCACTTTTGTTCAATGACACTGTGTTACTGTTGCTATTAAGTAACAACATTAAGAACAACATGGATACTCGGAAAGTGCCTACCTCTGCCAAGGCACATAATAAATTAAATGGAAAAATCCAGATTATTATTTTATTTTGTATCCAGACTGTGATCCAGATCACTCACAATTTGATGGGGACCCAGATCCATGACTTTTTTTTTTTTTTTTTTTTTTTTTCAGGAAGGTCAAACCAGTAATATTTGCATAATCCTGCTAATAAACAAACAAACAAACAGGCAAACAAACAGTCATGAAAATAATACCTCCTTGGCAGAGATGAGAAGTCATACAAGATATTAGAGAGGTTACAAACACCGTTTTATTGAAAGCGCAACACAAAAACACAACATAAATTAAAACCAGATCACGGCGGAGATCAACGTGGCAAGGCTCTTTTTAACATGAAATATGTAACGGCTGGTAATGGTTGACATTGTGAAATGACGTTCACCACAGATTTCACTGTAACGTAGCGGAAAACAGATACAGGCCTCAAAAACGTTGTTCGCTATCTCTCTATTGTGGGTTAAGTTATACCTTGCAGGGGAAAAATACTGGATAGTCATACTAAATTAGTCAACAAAGTATAGTCCTTAAGCCTTGTGACATTATACATAATGCACGATTGGGTTTTAAGTGTACTTCACACAATCCTTAAAAATTTTCAAAATTACTTGGAACTGTAACATCCCTATTACTGCATTCACACTACTTTTTTCCTGTTGTACATTGCTGAATGAGATAACGTGGGCAGATACATATTGAGAACTGACAGCTTTTGTATTACATGAACCTTTTGGAGTTTTTATAACAATCAATATTCTAACATGACGAGCTGCGCAGAAACGAGGTTTCAGATCTATGCGCACACATTTATCTCGCAACAATCGCACTGCCCTTCCATCCACCGTACATATTTTGTGGTTGGGTTTTAGCAGAAATGTTGTTGTGTTATTTTTATTTATATATCATTGAATATGACATATTTATTGAATATTAAATATAATATATTGTATTTATATAAAATATTCCTGTATCATAACATTTTAAATCTGCGGTACAATGGATGGAAGAGCTGGTTGCTAAGGTCACTACAATGTAAACAAACCTACGTAAAACAATTTATTCCTTGTAAAAATTAAAATAAATGAAAAAAGTCTCTTAAATAATTTAGATGTCATGTTAGAATAGTAATAATCCACTTGTGATCATGGTTTGTATACGGCATTTAACCATGTCACTTCCGGATAATTTTACTCAGCCTTCGGCTTCGTAAAATTATTACTGGAAGTGCCATGGTTAAATGCCGTATACAAACCATGATCACGAGTGGATTATTTCTACAACAAAATAAATGTACTGCCAAAAATTGATTTCAAAATGATCATTGGTCAAAATAATGTCTAATGAATAATATCGTTGGCTAGTCTCAATGCTTATCACTACTCACAAGTGGTCCTGATGGAAGAGGAGGGAGGTCTGCCTTTCACTGTATCACCCGCACACTGCACTGTACCACCAGCTGGAGCAGATGAGGAAGCCACAAATCTGTACTGCAGAGGGCTCACTCCAAAGATAAGAGAACAAAAGGGTAGAATAAGGGGCAACAAAACCCAGGTTATGTGAAATTCACTTCCTAACCACTCATACTTAAGCAACCAAAAGAAAATCAAGGAATTTCTTTCTACAAATCAGATTATTTTTTATTGTTACAAAAAAATAAAATAGCATCAGAGATGCCCGTACCCCACAGCCTAGGGAAATATTTTCAACACCATGAGATACAGAAGTACTGTACCAGTACAAACTTCAGGATACTTTCAGAGCACTGTCAGTTATATAAAGGTCCAAACAATGTTTAAATGGAGAAATAATGTTTAAAAGAAAGATAATGCATATAAAGATAAAGTACTAAAACAAGATAATTCAATAACAAGATAACAGCATTAATCAGCAAACTAAAATTCAACACTCTTTATCTACACCTGCATGGCCCAATTATGGTTTAGATGGTTTGAATATTATCATGCATACAAAAGTGGTAATACATTTAATGAATGCTTATGTGTGGTGTTGGAGCAAAATCTGTGGCTCACTTGATGAAATTCTATCTCTTACAATGGGAAGTTATGAAAGTAAAATTCTTAATAAATTCTAATATGACTTTAACAGTGCTAAATCTGCATCAAAAAAACAGACTCAAAGGTGCAACAAGATTTTATAGATCAAGGTCACTACAGCAAGGTCAAAGGTCAAATCAAGGTCAGATCATGACGTTGCACAACTACACCCCCTAACCAATGTCCCTACCAAGTATCAACTTCCTACACCTTGCGGTTTCCGAGATATAGCCCGGACAAGATTTTCGAACTCAAGGTCACTACGGCAAGGTCAAAGGTCAAATCCTTGTCAGACCATGACATTGCACACCTACACCCCCTAACCAATATCCCTACCAAGTATCAACTTCCTACACCTTACGGTTTCTGAGATATAGCCCGGACAAGATTTTATAAGTCAAGGTCACTACGGCAAGGTCAAAGGACAAATCAAGGTCAGACCATGACGTTGCACACCTACACCCCCTAACCAATATTCCTACCAAGTATCAACTTTCTACACCTTACGGTTTCCGAGATATAGCCCGGACAAGATTTTATAGGTCAAGGTCACTACAGCAAGGTCAAAGGTCAAATCAAGGTCAGACCATGATGTTGCACACCTACACCCCCTAACCAATGTCCCTACCAAATATTAACTTCCTACACCTTACGGTTTCTGAGATATAGCCCGGACAAGATTTTATAGGTCAAGGTCACTACGGCAAGGTCAAAGGTCAAATCAAGGTCACACCATGACGTTGCACACCTACACCCCCTAACCAATATCCCTACCAAGTATCAACTTCCTACACCTTATGGTTTCCGAGATATAGCCCGGACAAGATTTTCAAACTCAAGGTCACTACGGCAAGGTCAAAGGTCAAATCAAGGTCAGACCATGACGTTGCACACCTACACCCCCTAACCAATGTCCCTACCAAGTATCAACTTCCTACACCTTACGGTTTCTGAGATACAGCCCGGACAAACTCTTTTCCCGCCGCCCGCCCACCCGCCCGCCCGGACGCCCGCCCGCCCGCCCGCCCATCCGGACACCATGGGTGAAAACAATACCCCAACAGCCCTTAAGGGCTGTGGGGTAAAAACTGAAAAAATTGACAGATATGGTTGCTGAGGAATACTTGAGTACTTACCAATGAATGGAGTAATGAGCACTCTAACAAAAAATAAAGCAGCAAAATGGACAAATATGGTTGCTGAAGAATACTTGAGTATTGGATCATGGAGTAATGAGTACTCTAGAGTACAAAACTGAAAAAAAGAATACTCCTTTGTAAATTACTGTCAATATATTTGCACATATGTTTCATAATGATACTAAAATATTGATGACCAAAATTTTTACTTCTTCATGTCATCCAGTAAGGCAAGTGTTCTTCATCATCATCTATAATGTCATCATACATAATATTTAAAACGGCGAAGTCCAATATACCTAGAGTCTTAATTACGCACTGCTCAAGGAAACAAAAATATCCATTCAATAGCTTCAATTGCTAGCAGAAAGATGTGGAATTGATGTGGAATTTTCGAGTCATGACCCTATTGCTGTTGGTTTTGGTTACTGCTTTTTGAAGCAATTAAGAGTATTCTACTTCCTTGAACAGGTCACCATCCTGTCAGAGGTTTACCGTCCCAACCAACGGGTCAACCGTTGTAGGTGCCCATCTGTATTCCTTGGTGAAGAGGGCCACATATGTGTAAAGTAATTATTATCCAAGGGTACAACCTCCATGAAGTGGCCAAGGATCGAATCCCATACCTCCCACAGTGCTGTCCAACACCCTAGCCAAGAGATCAAAGAACCCACACTAGAATTCTTATTATGACTAGTTAGTATCGGATACTTTGAAGGACTTTTTCATTGAAAGTAGCACTGTTACCTGAAACTTCTGGTTCATGCAGTAAAACAATTTTTGTCTGGACTGCTAAGATCTAACTGGGTTTACCTGTACCAAATTTCAATGCAAAGAATTAACATTGAAATGGTGTGGAATGTGGATGTGAAGTCTGTGAACCCATTTTGGGGCATGAACTCATCCTCAGCTACAAATTTATTTTACTACAAATTAACAATTATATATACAAAGTAACCCTCAAAAAATTATAGTACAGCACTCACTGTTTGATTTGATGACTCCCACTTTGTCAGTCCCCATAGAACCACCAATACCACCAGTGCCCTTGGTTTCCTTAGACCGTCGATCTGCCTGCTCCTGCTTCCACTTCCTGTAGAGGGAAGGGCCACTATAGGCCTCCTCATTTCGCCGCCTCTTGGGCTGAGGTTTGTATGTCCAGTCTGGATGCTGCTCTCTGTGAGCACGCTTAATCTGTTCAGCCTCTTCATAGAAAGGTCTTTTCTGGAATTACACACTGAAAATTTCTGTTGTCTGCGGAGGAAATACTGATAAAAGAAACAGACTAGGGTGGAGGAGTATAAATGTACATACACATGTATATATCCAGGGACCGATTCACAACAGCGATCTTTGCCCTCATTCAAATTTATATGTAGGTGTATAAGTGTGGTTCACACTTGCAGACATCTGAATATATAAACTGCAAGTCAGGTGGGAGTTGGTGGGAGCCACATACGCACACTCATATACTGAGGAGAAGATGTAAATAAAACAATCACACAAGGTGTGAATTTGCGATAGATACATAAAAATATTCCAAAATGTGGCATATTTACTAACAGTCATGTTAGAACATTTTATTGGGGTTCATTATATTTTTTTCTGAATATCATTTTAATGCCAGTTTTTAAATCCAAAACCAGCTGTGTACAAATACATACTGATTATAAATGAAACCAATGAAGTAATATTTGCCTTCAATGTGAAAATGAGTAAAAACCATTGTGATGTTTTGGAATGATTTTCCTAAAAGACACAGAAATCATGGAACTTTTTTGTAAGTACATAAAATATTTAGGGTTAAAATAAGCCATCATCAAATCTGTAAACTATGATAAGTTTCTAACAAAAATAATATTGGTTAGTAGCTTTGTTTTCAACTGCTCTAGACACAAGGTCAAGAAGTCTGACAGGTTAAAATATTTTAAAGAAAGCCTTTGTTTTACATAATCAGGAACAAAGTAAATGTGCATATTGTATGAAAAAAGAAAATCTTTTTTATCTCTTTATCAATACAAATAAAATAAAAATCCCTCTGATCCCTTCAGGTTTCACTAGAAAGGATTATACTTTTATTTTCCATATTATTCTATAGGTCACTCATGTTTCAATTAGTACCTGGTTTAAACAAAAAATTAGAGAAAGTTTTAAAGTAAACTTAAGCTAGTTTGTCGCTTCTCTTTGGCTAACTCCTTTTGTGAAAATAATGTTCTGATTTTGAGAAAACATTGTAGACAGTATCAATGCCTTTACCTGTTCAGCTGATAGTGCAGACCATACATTTCCTAATTGGATGCTGACGTCTGCATTACTTGCATAAGGCATACTGGAACAGATCTGCTGCCTGGCAGTCCGTGCCCAGCACATAAAGGCATTCATCGGTCGCTTCACATTACCATTCCTATTTAAATTCGTAGCACCCGGAGTTCTGTATTCAAGGGATGTGCCAGGAAGCGTTTTTATAACTCTACCTTTGTCTACTGAACTTCCACAGTCCATAGTATCTATCAGGTGTCCAAATGAGTTCTGTTTCACCATTTTAGGGATGTTCAAATCCTGATTTCCAGATACCCCATTGATTGAAATCTGTTGCCCAAGATATTCTTTATTCTTATCTGCAAGGGATTTTCCTGCTCCTTTTGTACTGGTTAATATTTTCTCAAAACCATATTTTTCTGTCTGTTTCTGTACTTTCTTGCAAACCTCAACTTTTTCTGGCCTCAGTAAATTTTTCAGTGTGCCCGTCTGTTCATTCAGTTGTGTGATGCTAGGTAATGGGAAGGGTCTGTTTGGCTTCATGTTATTGTCAGCTGTAATCTTGACAACTGCTGCTTCTGCTTCGACCTTGACTTCTGGGGTGACTGCCACAGTGCTGGATTTTAACAGTGGCTTTCTTATATCAATTGTGGCCTCTAAAGATTTGGATCTTCCTATGGGTTTGCCTGAACTGCATATTTTAGGCTCACCTTCTATTAAATTGTTCTTCCCCGGAGCATTAATCACATGCCCGACCTTCTTTGGAATTGAACGTGGTTTTACAATTTCTGAGTTCTTCATACAGGTAACGGGTTTCAAAATATACACTGGCTGACCCAATGCATTGACTAAGTTGTTTTTTAACTGGCTGGAGCTCTGTGAATTTACTTTGCTATCCATATTTATTTTCCCTTGTTCTTTGTCGACTGAAAACAAGAGTGTTTTAGATTTTACTGCTTTTTCAGAAGCAAGAAACACAAACTTTGTCTCAGCTTTGTTGATATCATCCGTTGAATCACTGTTACTCAAAGTCATCGTATCATTCCGTCCAACTTCAAGTGGTCCACACAGTTTGTCGTTTCCTTGCTCTGACGTCATTATATTGATGACGCAGCAAGACCTTTCTTCATTCGATCAAATATTTCCCCCCCATAATCATTTTTGATAGTTTTGTCCTCATTATTTTTGCTTTAAAACATCTATGTTAACATGCGTGCATTCAAGTTAAATTAACATATAACGTGTTTATGCTGTATCAAAATGTCGTCACAATAACATTTAATCATATTTTATCTATCCTATTGTTGTACGATTGTTGAAAATATACAATTTACGAACAAACAAGCTGTAGCCATGAGATTGAAAAACGTATTTACTTGCAGTATGACGTAATTAGACGTTTACATGCTTACAGTTATGACGTCACATTATTTATAAAAATAATGACAATTAAGCGTGCTTAAATAAGGTAGTAGTAGCAGTAGTAGTAGCAGCAGTAGTATAAATTTTGTCATGGCATGATCACAAATTTTGCTAGTGACTGAAAACTCCCAATTTTTCCATGTTGTAAATTAATTTCAAAATAATAGAAATTACTGGATCGAGAGACTTAATCTTAACTTATTAATTTTTTTACCAAGTGACCCAGCAGGCAATAGGATGTCAAAAAGAAATCAAAAAGACACTGGGTATGACATCCAAAACTCATGCTTATTTGAAATTCGAAATGACAGCATATGTTAAATGTCAAATAGATCTTTAGTAGCCTAGTCTATTTGACATCTCCAAAAGCCATAAAAATGACATCTAGTAGCGGATTATAAATTTGATATCAGCATAAGACATCAATATGATGACCCAATTTGGACTGACTTCATGTCAATGTGACATCAGAAACTGACATCAATTTGATGTACTGATTTAAAAATCTGATTGACATCATTTTGCAAGTGCTTAAACCAATTTTCAGTAATACAAATTCAGTTTAAAATATTTTTGTTTTCAAAGTTAATACTGTGTTACATTGTTTAAACTCCCAATATACAACTGCCGTTTATGCACATTTACCTGACACAGGTTTAAGTCATTTCCATGTACTATACAGATAATTCCATGGGAGAAAATAATGAATGTCATCGGGGAACAAGTTGTAAAATTTATACCACTTGTAAAGATACAAATTATGGGTACAAACGTTTGAATATTAGAAGCACTTTTTTCTAAACTTTTTTTCTTTATTTGTTCAATCTTTGGCTTGGTTGGAAACACTAAAGAATACATTTGTTTACAAATCAACATATTTCTTGAAGGTTTTTGCTGTCATACAGCATTTTAGTTACAGTTTTAAACATAATTGTTTTGTCTATTTCAAAAATTAATTATTTCTGTCAAAGCAACATCACACAGACTGGAGGCCAGTAGGTTCAGCATCTTATCACAGGTTGTCACCTCTGTCTGGGTTTGCCCCTACTCATGGTAAAAAGCTGAGGGCCTGTCCTAATATGACCCTGCCTGTTTTCAGGATGTAAAACCCAACTTTGACTTAACACAGACTAGATAAATTATTCCGACTTAGGCATGATTTAGACATCCATACGATGTATTGGTAATATACATAAAAAATGAAATCATAATTTTATAGAATACCAATGTCGATCTGATCTCAAATGATATGATGATACTCCACTTTAAATGTCTTAACAAAGTGACATCATATTAATATCACTAAGATGTCAGAAACAATACCCGAGTATAATATCATGTCACATCATATTATTCGAACATCATATTTTCATCATTTAACATGACTACACAGAGTCATGTTGGGATGGTGTCAATTTTATGTCATTGAATAGGATAATTTATTTATTTATTTATTTATTATTCGTACACATAGTACAATATGTAAGTACAAAAAGTAAAAAAAAAAAATTAGAAATCAACACTATAACTGAAACATATATATACATACATATATACAGATTTAGTTAAAGAATAAATTAAGATACGCATAAAAATTCAATAATAGTATCAAGTTCTCCCACTGAAAACCTTGTGTTGTTACATTCTTTAATGAACATTAAATCAGTAAGTTACCACAAGATATATAATCTTTTTCATTACATAATGCAGAAGCATACTCATTAACTAACACGATAACTAATACGATCGTGTTAGGTCTGGTAATCATTTTGACATCTAGTTGATATTGTAGGTATGTTATTGACATAAAGTCATGTCATGTCACATAAACTGGATGTCAGATTTGTGTCAGATGACGTGACCACCTTAAATCATGTCCGAGTGATAGTAACTTGATGTCATATACTAACATGACCAAAACATGATGTCAAGAATTGGACCTGTGCCTGCTGGGGAATCAATCGGATTTCTTGGAAATCAGCTTGGGTTTGCCATCCATTATAATATATTTAAGATATATATCAAACAGTGCATCTAATTTAAGACTATAGCTAGCCAGCTGGAGAATACAAAAGGAGAAAATGATTGCATCAGCATTATATATTATCCTAAATTTAATTATTTGTCGAGGATGTAATCATTCTTCTATTAGCCACACTGACTATCTCGCCAATCTTAAGATTTATTATTGTTGCTACCCCAACTTATAGGACCCTTAAAGGTTGGCTACCAATCTCACGATTGGCTGGCCAAATAAGATGGACTGGGACAGGTTGCCTATCTTAAGATATTGACTAGGCAGTCTGAAGTTGGGACGTTTATACCAGGAACTAAATTTAAAGTCTTAAAGTTGTCAAGAAATAACTATATAGGAAAAGTTTATATTAATTCTAATTCTAAGCGGGCTTTTTAACCACTTAACCTCCCCTTAACAAACGGAGACTCTAAGGCGCAACAGCACCACGACAGTATTTTTTTTTTTCAATCAAAAAAATCTTTTCAATCAAGCTAGTAAATCTTTTCATTTTTTTTCTTTGTGTATGTTATGAATATACAGCAGATGAGTGTAGAATGTAAATATATTTCCATCTCATTACTTTTGCAAATTTCATAAAATGCATTAGTTCTATTTAACCTGTGTTTGTTAGGTCCCGTAATATAAGATTAAGGTTTAATATGTTTATAATGATTTTAATTTCAGAACTTAAAACAATTTAATTCAAATGTCTTCTCTAGTTCTCCATAGCTGGTAAAAATGACTGTAAGTGACTTTGTTTTACACAAAGATGGACATGAATCATTCACCATGAACTTTTGTAATAGTTATTTTTTCAAACAAAACATATTTTCCCATTAAAATTTCCCCATCTTGAGATGGGCTGGAATAAGCTTGTACAAGTAGCAAAAACTGTTATTGTTTTAGTCTAACGCCTTCACCTTCAACACATAGTATAGGTCATATCACACAAAGTAGTTTTAAGAGAGAGGAAACCAGTAAATACTGCTGGGGCGGATTTCACTAAAAGGGCTTAGCCCGGTCTCAGACTCCAACTTGAGAATTTTGTCTCAAATTATTGGAATATCTTACTTGAGCCCATGGGCTCAGCCTTAATGGATTTCACAAAAGGTCTCAGTCTCAGTTTTGGCTGAGCCACTGGCTTAAATGTTGAGACTGGTAGAAAGTGGGCTTAAGTTTTGTAAACAAAGGCTCAAATATGGCCGCCATAATTCTTTCTTCACTTCAAAATTTGAAATGGCTGAAAAGAGGGTACAAGTATATAAAACAACCCCCTGAAGTAGTCTTTGGGTGTTTTTACATGTTTACAAGGTTTCCCATTGCAAAATGGTACTTAACCAGAGATATTATGTGTCAAACAAGGAACATATATGTCATCAGTAGAATATTTTGACTACAAAAATGGTCACATGACACAGAAAACCACTGTGGTTATTTGATAAGCTTGGTCTCAACTGAGACCCCTTCTGTGAAAACCATTTGAGACAAAGACTTAGCTGAGCCAAAAGGCTCAGATATGAGCCAATAGAGAGTTTAAGATACAAGTACACGACGTGACGCGTACTGCAAAGAGAACGGATGACGTCATCTTAGACGTTTTTTCCAAACTCAGAACGTCAAGCTACAAGTTCACAACATGTAAAACCAGTTCTACAAGTAAGGACAAAACGTGAGGGTTTACCTGAACTTTTTACTATTAAATCTTCATTTTATATAATCAACTTTTTAGCAATAATATATTCATGTATCTTACATTATATATATGTTGTTAAAATGCATTTTTAGATAAAAATGTACTTTAAAAGACTGTATTTAAAAAGCTTCTAGTTTTTGCTGTATTCCACAGATTAGGGGCGGACCATTCCTTATCATGCTGTATCATACTTACCTTTGTGGGAAGTATTTTTTTAAAAAACAATGGAAAACTTAAAATTCAATAGCTTATACATGTAATATATATGACCTATTCGGTTGTTAATCTTTAATTAACAATTGGATGATTTTAGGTCACTGTAAATGCTTAAGTTTACATTATATTGAATCATAGTAGATCATGAACATGAACAAACGGTCAATCCCTCCACCATATTTTCCTTGCAATGAAATTGAATCTGTTTCCAAGCATGAACAACCAAATGGGGAGGGGGCCTGCCTTCATCACGCAGTACTTGTATCTTAATCAGAAATGCCAAACGTGAAACGTCTACCTGTACTTATAGATTTTGCAGTACACGTAATTTCCAAAACGTGTATCTTAAACTCTCTAGTGGCTCAGCCTGAGACTGGGCTAAGTCTGAGACCTTTCATGAAATCCGCCCCTGGGCATTGGTAAGAAACAGCCTACTTTCCCACATAAGGTCTGGGCCGTTATTCATAAAACTTGCTGAGACCAAATTTTGTCTCAAGTTTTGGTCTCAAATCTGAGACTGTTTTTGGTCTCAAAGTTGTTGCTATTCACAAAATAGTTGAAACTAAATTTAGTCTCAGATTTGGTCTCAAACTTAAGACTGGTACATAGTTGTCTCAAATATTTTGGTAAAAGTCTCAAGCATTATTTCACCTTAACTGAGATTCATGTTTTTACTTTTTATGGCTTAATGTAAAGTAAAAATAATTTACAACATATATAATACTTAGCCTAAACTTTTGTAACATCGGATAGCCCAAACTTTGGTTTCAAAAGTATCTTACTTTGAGACACTTTGAGACAGTGTTTTCTGACTGCATAGCAACAAAGAAGTAGATCATGTGACATGAAAAATAAAAAACAGTTGACACATTTTTAAATTTAGTTTTTATTTTAATAGACAGTATGATTTTTGTTAAGAATTAAAACACACAAAAACTATTGATCTTTTAAAAAATATTGGATATATTTGCAAGTTTATGGTTTGTTTACATTGGAAAAACTTGAGACTGGTCTCAGCTTGGTCTCAGCTGAGAACCTGTTTGTGAATACAAAGTTGAGACTTGGTCTCAGCTGAGACCAAATCTCAAAGCTGAGACTATTTTTGTCTCAGACTTAAGATCTCTTTATGAATACGGCCCCTGGAGTTTGAATTACAGACCTCAGGGGTGGGGGGCAAGTGTATTACCCAATACACCACTAAGCAATGGATTATGGGTTTGATATCAAGGAATACATGAATTCTACATGATGCTGGCGAGTCAAGAGTATAGAGTATCTTACAGAAGAAAGCTAACAAATTTGGATTCCAGCACAGAGTTGTGATAAAGATAAAAATATGAAAGGGTTATAAAAAAGGTATCATGTGGTGATTCTGCCTGGAAAGTTCACGGAACTGATGCCATGTCAGCATGTGTTACAAGAAAATTGGCCAATCTTGTATACTATTACCTCAGAAGATATTCCCATTTCCAATATCGGGAGATTGTCATTCTGGTTTTCAATGATGCTCCGGGTTTTAGTTCTTGGAATTTTGGCAAACCAGTGTTATTTGGTAACTTGTTACCTGGTCTAAATAAAGTTAACTTTTAAAACAACAACTTGACTTTCAATGCCTAGATTTCGGAGCTCAAATCCATCGCTTAGGGTACTTCCATGTAGTGCAACACACATTCCACACTGCCCCCATGGTAACTTGCACTTTTTGTAGGATCATGTTTTATCGCCCACCATATGATCACATAGATCTAGTACACCCCTGTCACTAATGTTAGGCGGTATAAATGTAAGACAGTTACTGCTTGGCGCCTTATATCTATAATGGCACAAACCCTAACTTGGCACAAAACGGAAGCCCCAATATTTATTAACATTTTATTGTCATCGGTAAAACCTGTGCATTTTCGTATGTCAAATAAGGAAGTTGCTGTGACGAAGGCAATGTCCTCGAGAGTTTCCATTTATCTTTGACAGTTTTTGTATGCAAATGTGCCAAGTTGGGGTACTAATTTCATGTAGAAATTATATGTTATCGCCCCTAAAAATCCCTCCAAAAACATTTATTGTTCGGACTTTTGTTGTTAAAGTACATTTATAGTTTGCGCTTTGTGTCATTGCCAGAGCTGTTATCATTAGTGATTTCTGTAGATCATTGCTCGCCTAATAGATGTGAGTTGAACTCAACTTGAACTCGAGTAAATGAAACAAATATAAAATTTAATAAAATAACAATGTCCAAATACAGGGGGGGGGGGTCACGTTAGCAAACGGGACATCCATAGCGAACAGCAATCTACCATAACATTAAAAAGATAGATAGCAGGGGCCCAGGGTTCCAACACCCCACTAATTTTAATATATGAATAAATGAATGATCATCGAAACACTGATGAACCCTGTCCCCATACTGTCCATTGTTTTCAATCACATGGTAGATTGCTGTTTGCTATGGATGTCCCGTTTGCTAACGTGATCCCCCTGGGTATTGTCATCAAGGGATCTGCCATTAACGTGTTTAGTACCATTTTATTGCAAGGAAATATATTTTGTTGCTGGTTAAATTGTGCAGATATGTATGATCACTTTATGGAACAGCCACGTAAATAAGGGAATAAAAAAATGACCATTGCTCATTGATTTTTTATGTCTTTATGGTTATATAAATTGCAAAAGTGCCGGTTTTATAACAAGATTAGTATATCATAATTTATTTCTTAAAAACTCTAGTTTAAATTGCGTAAATCGATGTGCTCCCCAAATATCGCCTACCGAGTTACGACTCAAGTTTCGGTCAACTCGTTACAGCACTAGTTAATGCATACTTTAATCAATAGAAGTCCACAATATTAAACTGGCAATAAGTACAAATAAGGATTTTGTGTCCAAGGTGTGCTACGTTACAGCCAAAAGCAGTACATAAAATAGGCAGCCATATCTGTTTATGTGATAGATATACATTGGTAGTAGTATATATAAATCAGGGTCCACTTATTGCATTTCTTAACATTTTTTGGAAATCGCGAAAAATAGGACCATGATTAACAACCTGTCAAACATTGATATCGTCTAACATTAGTGACATGGGTTGTCACGATAGCATGCGTGTCATATATAATGAGTCTTTTCATAGTTCAAGAAACCGGGGCTGAACTGCAATTTCTCCCTGAAGGAAGTAGAAATATATGGTAATTTTAGGTGAAATAAAATAAATTAATAATATTAATGAAAACGACATCATAAATACAAATTACTAAGTCCACAAGGTACACTGGGTAAAAATGGTCAACAAAATAGATTAGGTCAACAAGTTTGACAAACTAGATTAGGTTGATAAAACAGAATTGGTTGTCAAAGTCAACACGACACTGGGTAGACAAAGTCAGCAAAGTGGATAAAATGCTGTAAATATTAAGTACCTTAGTTCTGGTACTGCCTTGCTACCAATTATTGCTTGGTACTAATTATTCCAACTAATAAATGAAATGTTCATATCTAAGTAATGGTCACATATTTTGGAAGCTTTTGGTTGTATATTTGTTCTATTTACTTTGAAAATAGTTTTACAATATTTGTTACTCTTGGGATGCCACTTTTCGTCAAGTTATGTCTATTTGAATTCTGCCTGGCGATAATTGGTTCCCAGCAGTAATTAGTAGCAAGGCAGTAATGTGATGGGATCCTAATTAGCATATTTCAATTTCCTTAAGCATATTCTACCATCAAAAGGGATTCTATAGCTGATCTGCAATTTCTGGGAAAAAGAGGGATCAAGTGTTGACCAATCAAATAATTGAAAGAAGATCCTGTGATGGAATTATGTCAAGCACAGTAACAATAACATTTAGATCCCTTCACATGACCAGAACTACAGTATGGTCATCTGTGGTCTTTTTGTGTCATTGGAGTTTTCATACATGGTATTTTTCGTAGTTTTGCACATAAATTATATTATAATATTTTAAATTTTTGCTCTGATTAATAATTCTTTCTATTATCAATTGATCTTTTCATGAAAATGTAAGTAAAAAGTAATTTTACAGAGGACTGCTGGATGACACATTGATTTTCATATAAAAATTGTATGCTTAGACTTAACTAACAAAATGATATTTTCACTGTTGTCCCATGACACCATGGTCTTCTGATACATATTAGCGTATTTAAAGTTATATTTTGAGGAGAAATATTTTCAAAACTTTTAATCAAGAGTACCTGCAAATTGCTATATTAACTTATGACATGAAAACTCCACAGTAACAGTCTTTTTGCCCCTTGTTTTGTAATCTTTTTTTCTTCAAAATATGATTAAAAATTAAAAAACAAAATTCTGTTTTTATGATATAAATATATCATCAGGAAGAGCATGCCAAACTGTGGGGACATCAAAAGCAAAACTATAACTAAAATTTTTGACAGATTTATGAATAGGAGGGTAGAACTTTAGAATAACAAGGAAATTACCACCACTCTGACGGTGCCTGGCACTGCAAGAACTGCTGCAGGAAGAGAGATATGGAGCAAAATAGATGGGAAAACCAGCATAAAGAAACTTGTCAACAAGTGTGACTGTTTTTAAAACTTTGCAATGTTCAACAGGAAGCTAATGCAATTTCTTAGCCACAACAGTTATACTGGTGCATCTACTGGTGTTTAATAGAATTCTAGCTGCACTATTTTATATGCAAGTTGTAATTTATGTAGATTAAACTTGGGGAGACTCCTGAAAAGTGAGTTACAGTAATCTGATCGACTACTAATGAGCAATTTGAGTTTACTAGTTGACATCCACTCTTTTACATCATCTTCTGTGATAAATGCACATAAGTTGGGTGCCATCTGATGATCTGCATAAAAATGAAACTTTAGTCCTTTGTGTTTACCAATAACTAAAGTAGTGTACAATGAGAACACCAAAGGGCCCAAGACAGAACCTTTGGGGACACCAAATAAATAAGAGTTTACAAAGATTGACTGATAATGCTCAGTAGGAAGTGAACCATTTAAGAACAGAACCCCCAACTCCAAACGAAGTCTGAAGACAACTGAAAAGGGTGGAATGATCCATGGTGTCAAAGGCAGCAGACAGGTCAAACAATACCAAGGCCGTAGGTTTGCCTCTTGACAAGGATATAAGGGAACTTCATTTTTTTTTATGGACAGAAGAGCTGTAGATGTAGGCACAAAGTGAAGGACACAAGTTCTCATGGTCATGATAGGCTCCTATACCCATGAATCCTGTAAATAAAAAGTAATAAATAGGGAATGGTTACATTCAGCGATTCCTTTATGTATATGATAGATATGTTATCCCAGTTAAAGTACTTAAAGCCCAGTTAGCTGGATTATTGTAAGCTACAGCTTGTGCTACACCAGTTACTCTGTCACCATTTTTTTTTAAAAATTTTTTTAAAATAAATTTTAGTGAAAAAAAGTCTGAAATCCAAATGTAAAAAAATTTGTCTTTCAGATTTCTTACATGTTTGGTATTTTTTGATTCACAGGGCCTACAATTCTGTTTGAACGGCACACATGTAGAAAGCAAGGAGTTGAGACATTTTTTGCTTGTTCTGCAAATAGGGACAGAAAGTTGTGCAGTTTTTACCAAAAAGTCATTGATGGAAACCTCAAAAACCGTGGGAAACAGCAAAGCAGCAAGAAGATTCAGACGTTTGAATCTCATGGCCAGTGTTTAAAGAGGTTTGTTGTGCTGCAAGTAGATACAGTAGAATCTCTATTATCCCACCTCGAACCCTCTCTCCCAACTCCATTTAAATTTGTTATTTTAGGCTTCCTTTTATATGACCTTTAGTGTCGGATAGTAGTGGTTCTACTGTATCTTGCATAATTTAGCGATTCCATAATTTGAAAATATACTCTTATTTTAAACTATCATTTACTTTCAGGCTTCACCCTTCTTTTACTGTAATACATTCCATGTGATAGAAAAAAGTTTTGTTATTTTCTTTTGTAAGAACAGCATTCATTCTAATGATGTACATGTACTTACAATAATGTTTCCATGTGGGTTTGGTTTATTTCTAAACACATCGTGTAAATTTATGCCACATTGTGTATTTCTGAAAGGTTGAGATTAAAAAAGTGACATAAGACTTGCAAACATAACTGTATAGGAGTAAGTTCTCACGGAAATAATTTTTAATTAGGAAATTTCAATTAATTATTACGTGATACATAAATAAATAGGTTTATATTTCCAGAGGCAAGCTTTTTAAGGCCCTTTCTCTGTCTGAGAGGGTGTTCTGTGTGAAGTGTGGACTGCTGCTGTTGTCAAAAGAGAAACCAGAACACAGTACACACAAACTAAAAGAAAAAATAACAGACGATGATTTACTGCATCCATCTACACTACTGCAGCCTCTAGTCAGCAATAAATCTAATGCAGTATGTATTGACATACAAAAAAACCTTCAGTTAGAACCCTGTTTAGTAGAATTTCCCTTCAGATTCACATAAATGTTTGATCATCAGTGTGCTTTTCTAATAAAACGTTTCCCTCTTATCTGGAAACCTGGAGTTCTCATGAATCTATTTACAGAGTTTCAAGTTTTGTCATGTGGTGAAGATATGTAGTTAAGATGTGACATGAATCTTGGACAAACATTTA
Source organism: Sabellastarte sp. h YS-2021 (assembly GCA_964017235.1). NCBI lineage: Eukaryota > Metazoa > Annelida > Polychaeta > Sabellida > Sabellidae > Sabellastarte > Sabellastarte sp. h YS-2021. Next base: position 85,778,953 of record OZ024932.1, read on the forward strand.
GACAGGTTGTAATAGTAATACATTGTACTTGGTAACTTGCCTTTTGACGTACTATTTCAATGTAACTCTTAAAATTATCACAAACAATTCTTTACATGTGTAGGTGGTGTTACTATATTTTAGATGATCTGAATGACAAACTATGAGGTTTGCTGTCTGTTACACTGTGTCACAGTACTTTTATGTACTTTCAGCAATATCTGTTCTCAGACAGAACTATAAAGTTTGTCATTGACTTGCTGAGGAATCTTGGATTCAAAAAGGTTCTCTGTGTGGGAGTGCCCAGGTAAATTGTGCACCAGTGAGTCAGATTTTGCAAACAAATTACTGGTAGAGTTCAATAATGGTATTTTCTGTAATGATGGTATTGATGGAAGTTTTAAATATTTGCATAGATTGAACACAAAGTACTTAAAACATACTTGGTGTAAATTAATTTTAATGAAGAAAATAGCAAAAATATAATGGCATATTGGGAAAGATTTTTTTGTAGAACTTATTATTAATAAATGCTGTTAACTGTATTTAAACTGCCATAGGCTTCATGAAGAAATTCAGATTCATCAGGAGTTGGGACTTAGTAGTCTTCTGTTGGATATTGATCACAGACTGGTAAGATGTGGAATGTGACATAGTACTGTCAATTGATTTAGTATATTTACATTTCATGTCTAAATGATATCAATTGGGTTGATTATGTTGTCATGGTGATTGTATTTTTTATTCAGTTGAGTAACTAAAGCAAAAGCAACCCATTGAAAATTGCAATTACGATTGATTACCTCTCAGCATTGACCAGTTTTATGTCAAAGTTTTATTGTAGTATAGTCTTTTGTAAGTACTAGCAGTCTAGCAATAGTTTTATGAATATTGTTCCAGGTCATTTAAAAATATGACTGTTTTACCTGTACAGATGCAGTTCTACCAGCCAGAGTTCTTCATAAGATACAACATGTTCAACAACCACTTCTTTAGTGGAGAAAAATCCAATCAGATTCTCACCAGGTTTTTACTGGAAGACACAGGTATAGAATGAAATGTAAATTCACAACAGTATATGAAGTTCCTCCAGTGAGAGAAAACCTCCTTCTTATCAAATTTGGTATTTTGTGACACTTTTAACCCACTTATTTCATGCTACCCGGAGCTACCTGTTTAATCTTAAGATTACAGATTCAAATACATGTGGCATATGTGGTAGTAGTGTGGAAACAATTCAGCATTTGTTCACACAATGCAGTAATGTTCAAACCTTATGGTCTAGCGTTCTTGAATAGATAAAAGAAAAAATTAATCAAAATATGTTTTAGGTGTAGTAAATTAATTGTTTGGATACCTAGTCCAAGACCAGAATTTTCTGCCAATGAATTTTATATTACTTTTAACAAGGGAATATATATTTTGGTGCGCAAAAAAAGAAACTTTTGCCAAAAATGGACCATCTGAAAATAATATTAAACAGAAGATACTATGAACAAAAGTATATATCAATAATAAATTCAAAAGAAAATGGTTTCGAAGAGTCATGGAGTTTATGGAAACCACTCTTTCAATAAAAAGGTAAAGATGTCTGAGAAAATGAATATACAGAGGCCCTAATATATTTGAGGTATATGTTTGGTATGTATATAAATATCAGTTTATATAGCTATAATAGTTTGTGTGCCGATTGTGCAATGTATATTGTCATTGATGATGTAAATCTGATATTGATGGATCAATAAAGTGGAAAAAAAAATCAAAAAAATTTGGTATTTTGTGACACTTTTAAACCACTTATTTCATGCTGAATCAAGGTTGGGTTTTTTTCCCGGACGAAACCTATTTTTTTCCGGGACAGTGGATAAAACTGGAAAAAACTAAATTTCATGCGATTTAATAGGACATAAAGTGACTTATATTGCAGATAAGTTGCTTTAAACAATATAGGAAGTTTACAGGATCAATGTTTATTATTTAAACAGTTAAAACAGTGAATATCACTTTAATATTTTAAATGATTCAGGGTTAAAAGCTGGATTAAAAATGTCAAGTGACAAGAGTAATTATGTCCCGCCCTCTGGAACGCTTTTCCTTTCCATATAAGAAATAGCCCCTTTGTGACATCCTTCAGGAAACATCTTAAAATTCGCCTTTTTAACTCCTCACTTCCCAGTTTCCCCACTTAGTACTCTTCCCTCTGGTCACACCCACAACTCTTGATTACTGACCTAGACCATCCCTTGACCATCCCTGTGGGTGATACTTTTGTTAACCTAGCGCAGTGAGATCCAAATTTGGGAAGATATTGAACCTGCAAAACAGTAGATCAGATTAGATTAGACTATTGGGTGCACATTACTATGATTTTTATTATGTATGCCTTCCAGTCATGTTTTAGGGACTGTGGTACTGTAGTATGGATAACACATTCACGTCAGACCTCTCAGGCCCTGAACTTGATTCCCGATTTAACTCTAAGTAAAAAAGTTAGTATTTGCTTTCCGGTGATCGATAGTTTTTGATATAGAATGTTGACCAACTAGTATACCCCACTTTCCTCCATCTCCTTAACTATCTATCATGACTTTACCTACACAATATGTTGAAAACAACACTTAACTTAAAATCAGCCAATCTCCACTAATATTTATGTTTTGATTCATACTGAAACTTTTATTGAGTATGCCTTCCACTGATATGTATCTTCTGGTTAGTACTAGAAATGTCACCATGTATCCCTACCACTAATATGTATCTTTTCACTGATATTAAAACTTCCACTGTGTGTCCATTTCATTAATATTTATCTCCTAATAAATACTGGAACTTTTACTGTGGAACTGATATTTATCTTTTTGGTAATATGTATCTGATATGTGAACGATATCAGTGAAGGGGAAACACAGTGGAAGTTTCATTATCAGTGACAAGATACATATTATGTCTTTCAATGATAAATATCTTCCTTTTAATACTGGAAGTTGCACACTGTGTCTCCATTCTATTGAGATTTATCTTCTTACTGATACTGGAACTTCCACTGTATATGCCTTCCGCTGATATTTCTATTGCAGGGCCAGTGGTGTTGGTGACAGATCCACCATTTGGAGGGATGGCTGAACTCTTAGCAAACAGTTTGAGAGCTTTGTCTGAACGGTGGAGGATGACCAATGACATCGGTCAGAATTGATAAATTCAGTGTCATACTATCCCTTATATTCCTGCAATAATGTTAACTTTTCAGAAAAGTGTATTCTTTAGTACACGTTCAAGCAAAATGTTCTGTTCAACAATTAAGTTACTGAAGCTTTCTTATGATTAACTGCAGCAAAAAAAAAAAAAAAAAAAAAAAAAAAAAAAAAATTGTGATAAATTTTTTAATTGGTATATGTATGAATTTAAAAACATTAAGTTCTCAAGTTTATAAGTTATTTTGTATGCAAAACACACTTAATATTTTCTTTTGTTTTACAGACACATCTAACAAACTATTGCCGTTGCTTTGGTTTTTCCCATATTTTCTGGAATATAAAGTCTCAGCGAGTTTACCTGACTTACACATGCTAGACTACAAGGTAATAAATCTCCTTTTGTAAAAGTTTTCTTCTGTTGTTGTAACCATGGCTCTGGTAGCAGTTATTTATTTTATTTTGATTTCCATTAAACAACCAGTACAGGTGTTAACATATTCATGTCATAAAGATTTTACTGCCATTAATTAAGACAAAGTCACAATAAATTTAAAGTATGTGTTCTGTTACAACATAAAACCATGCTTTTGTTCATTGTTGGTTTTAACTAAATTTTCATAGAAATTCAGTATTTACATGTGGTAGACTACAGAGTTCATATGCTGACAAGGCTTAACTTTCCACAAATCCTTTGTATCATTACCTTTGACAAGTTCATCCAGCATTTTCATGTCAATGTGATGTGAAGTCTTTTATTAGTTTTTCTCAATAATAATGACCAAATTTTAAGAGAATTTTGTTTGTTTCAAGGAGAAAGAGAGACCAACTTTATTTTCTTAACAGTATCAATATAATTTTTATTCACTGTGACAAACAAAACAAAAACCCCACTGGGGAAAGTAAAAAATACAAATTGCTCTAGTGCTATCTGAATCTATAACAAGATTGTTTGATGGATTCTTCATTATTGAAGATAGGCCTTTCAGAATACATTACCAATGTTTTACAAGTGATAAAATATGTTTATTATTAATGAGCTGAGATGAAGTTATGACTATAAATGCTGTCTTTTTAGTGCTTAGAAACCAAAAATGTGGAGGAATTGTTAAAATTTGTGAGGTAAAAATCATCCTATCACAGTTTCGAGTGTAATTGTTTTAAACAATGTGCAGTAAGATAAAAGACATAGTAAATGTTTCTGCTTGTTAAGCGTCAGGTGTTTAAAGTGTGGAACCAACTCTAAACCTACTTTACTGCAACTTTGCTGAAGCTATGCATAATTCGTTTTTGTAATTATCAAGCCTTTTACTTCCTAGACAATATTCTAACTCTATCCACCGGATAGCTAACTGGTAAGTTACAGTAAACAAGCCAACTAGTTTTAAGAGCATTGGCTGCCATAAAAGCTGCCATCACATGCAACATGCTAAAGCACCCAATATCCTTGATTTTGACAAAATCAAACCTTACAAGCTCTGGACATGCCTGGAGAGAAAGAAGTCCAAGTCAAACCATATACAATACCTTGCATACAATTTTTATCTAATTTTTATCCAAAAATATATTGTGAGGACCGGAATCCATTGGTATATTGAACAAATTACTGAAAGAGTGGTTAGACTGATCATATATATACATATTCTTTCTGCTTTCTGTAGGTAGGCTATGATAACCACAAGAAGTTTAGAAATGAAGAAACTAATAAAGTTGGAAGGACAGTGAAGCAAGGTTCAGTAGTGAGGATCTTCACCAACATAGAGCCATCTAAAGTTAGGCTCCCCCCTGAAGAGGGGTATAGGTAATCTTTAAGTCATTATATTTTGCAGTTGAATACCACTGGAGTATGTACAGATTTAAAAGGGATAGATTGGAACAGCTGCAGTTGAAAATCTTAATGGCTCATCATATGTGTTATTAGCCACTTTCTGTGAGGTGACAATTCTATAATGGATACATGCCTCGTACCTTTAAGGACCTGACTTCTCGTCCCAGCCAGTGTTCAAAGTTTAATAGAAAAATTTCCAGGTCCAGTGAAATATTACAGGTCCATAACAAAAGTTGCCCATCTGTATTTCAGTGTGGGATAAAGAAGTATTGAGTTTCAAAATTGACCAATTGGCAAGTGCTAAGAAATAAATGAAATGGCCATTGTTAATTTCCATAATGGCAAGAATATCTCGTGTGGTGGTTCTAAGTCCCCAAATAATTTCGGCTGAGAAAATATATGAACAGTTTTGAAGTTACTGGACATCCGGACCTGTAACTCCAGAAAAATACAGGTCCATGAGAATAATCACCTGTCTTGGACAGAACGGTAGGAGTTAATATAGTACACTGGTCTCAGCCTCAACATTAAGTAGAAAAGTTTAGTAGTTGCTTGCTGACACCCTATGGCTTACAGTGCAGAATCTTGATCAACTAATATCCTTACTGTTTATCCATCTCCTCAACTACATTTATACCAGGTGAACTATTATATAATGCGTTAAAAGGGACATTTAGAACAAGTCAGTCAATATAGCTGACTGCTAAGCTTTTTTGGTTAAAGCAAAAGGAGAGACGTATAGTCCTCGGCTGTGAGCATTAATTGAGTTCTGTGTTGCATGAATTGTTAATATTACATAGCTTTCAAATGAAAGTAAAAACTGTTACAATAATTTACTTCATTGTGACAATCCCTAAATATCATAGTAGCAATTTTGCATCACTTTATGCTTATATATATTATAATCAATACAATTTGAGTGGGGGCCTAATACATTTCTTTAAATCTTATTTCTGTAGTTTATCCCTTATTTTATCCCCTAAAACTGGTTGATTTGTCTTTCATTAGCAGGGTTGGATCTGGATCACACAAGTGTTTCATGGGCCATTGGCTAAAACTGGTTAAAACTTCTCATTTACTCGGCTGGTATTCACAAAATGGATCAAGCTCAAGTTGAGCCAGAAATCAACTAAAGTTTACAGCTGTTTATACTAAACTTGAACTGATTTTCAGCTCAATTTCAGCTTAATCCCTTTTGTGAAAACAAACCCTGGTCAATACTCTGGTTAACTGAAAAATAATGAAAAAAGTATATACAATACTGTTTTCATATTTTTTGCTAATTTTAAATGAAGGATTTTTGTTATACATGTACCTACCTGCAACTGATTCAGTTTAACTTATTCTATTATTGACAGCGATGGAATTTATAACATTTGTATTTCAACCGAAACTGTTTACTTGATACTTTTTTGCCTATCTATTCAGAAGGATTAATAGTACATGCTTAAATTTTCACTTTTCTAAGCAGGTTGTATTTACAGGACTTGGTTGTGTTAAGCACAGTTAAGTCTTTTAGGCCATGTCTGCCAGCAGTGGAATTGGCTGGCTAAATTAAAAAAAATTCTGAAAACCAAAAAAATGTTTGTGTTTGTATCAGCCATTGTTGCTAATAGGTTCAGTTTTTGTATAAAACTTGCCCTTCTGAAGAGTGTCATCACGGATTATTTAAAGTGAAGTCTGTTTTTAGAAATTAAAGCACACTTGTCATGTCATTCTATTGTTAAAAGTATGCATTATTTTTAGGTAATGCACACTTTTTTGTTCTAATTTACAGACACCTGAAACAGTCAAATGGTTTTTGCCAAAACAATGAGATAAATGCTATAAATTGAAAAAAAACTCTGAAATATATGAATACTTCAATAGGATGACATAGCAATTGTGTTTTAATTCTAGTATATGAATCGAATTATCCAGTTAATTTGCCCAAAAAGTGTTCGAAACAAAATATTTGTCACTTTTATTCCTGCTATCCATTTTAGAGTAGAAATTCTACAGAACAGAAGATATACCAGACACCAATATTAACACATGGATCAATATACAAAAGCCAATATATAAATAACCAGTAATTAAGTACATTGAGATTTAGGTTAATTGGTTTAATCAAGAGTTTTTAAAATAATTCCATAAAAGTGTACTATTTCAGGGGATGTATCCAAAAGTGTGTGAGCTTCGGGGTCTCGTAAAGTGTGCATTATTTTCCCAGTAAGGCACACTTTTTCATACTTTACCTATCACATAAAACCCTTTTTTTGGTCAGTTGATCAGTATTGACTAGTATTGACCAGGGTGGTTTTAACTGGTGAAATCGCCCCTTTAATTGACCAGTGCATATTGCAACATGAGAATTACCATATTCGATACATGTTCTAGGTGATGTGAGCTACCCCTTCAAAATCTCTAAAATGAGTAATCTTAAAGTTAGCAGACACTGTACAGTCAAAACATACACACCATCATACTTTGATTTGGGGCTGTCTGCTCTACTCATCAGTTTTTTGAGTGATAAGACTGAATAACTGTGATTTACCTATTAATGCCACAGAAATTTCCATTTAGACAGGATAACTCAAAAACTATTTGGGCTAGGGCTTTCCTATTTAGTATGTTGAAAAATATGGGCAAGGACAAAAAGGCTATTCCTTAGTGACCTTGACTTTAATGTCAATTGAGGCCTGGAGATGGTCAATTTTTGGCAAGTTTTTAAATTTCTGCCTGATTCTCAAATAGTGTAGCTTAAATTATCTTTAGATAGATGTGTCTTCTCTATAAACCTGTAAACATTTGACCTGGAATATCTTAATTTATGAAGTGTTGACATCCAGTACCATGATCTTGTTTTCATATGACCTTTGACCCCTTTTTCAAGGTCAGAGTCATCTTACTGTAAATGAGTTGTATCTCCCAAATAATTGGTCCTAGAAATTTAGACTGCTAAACAACTTATAAGAAAACATGGGTTGTGGTTTTTTGGGAGGTTAATACATATAATTATGGAACCCTGTTTGAAAGTCAAATGGATGATCTTGTAGGAAGTCGTGGACTATCAATATTTAGTAGGAAATCATGTCATGCAGATCTTTTGGGGATGTCAGATTTGACCCTTGATGTCTATTTCGAAATCCAATAATGTGATCAATCCTAGGAATTTTTGTATCTCACTTTGGGGAGTACTCTTTGTATTGCATTGAATTTGTCCCATCTGGAGATATGTTGTATCAAGAAGCAGTCTCGAGTTTGTATTCTGATCAGCAGCTTAAAGAGATCTTCCACCTATATTTAGTGTATTACTGGTGTTTTTTTACTGTTAATTTTTGTGAATTGTTCATAATGAACTGGTACATTGTATCACATGAGAACACAGGCATTCAAATGAGAAAGTTAATATACTTTCCAGCATTATTAGAGTGCTATTTGACTCTCACTTTTTCTGCCAATATTTTTAGATTCTGCAAAAAGTGTCAGCGCTATGTGTCACAAGAGAACAGACATTGCAGCAAGTGTGATGCCTGCACCTCAAAGGTCAGAACAAACATACCGGTATACAAAATATCTCTTAATGCTCATGATATATTGCCTTAAATTTCACAAAGAAATCTCATTGATAGTGAGTTAATATAATTGTGATTCCTCAACTGTTAACGAATCTCGTTAAGTGCAATGCTTGTTCTTGCCTAAGTACAGATGATGCCAGTACAGTTATCTCTATCCACAAAAAAAGACAAACAATATGGTAATTGTAATATTCCTTTACGTTAGATATCTATCCTGCCTATTAAGACGAGGTCCTCAGTGGCCTAATGGTTAGCAAGTTTGCCATCTAATCACAGACAGTCACCTCTGTGTGGGTTCGAGTCTCAACAGTGACAATGCTGAAGGCCTGTTCCTATATACCCCCAGCTGTTGAGTGGGATGTAAAACACTAACTTTGACTTTGGTATTGTCACACCTGTAATAATATTGCATTTCTATCATGGACACCTTGAAATGGGATCTACTTTTACCTAAATTCGATTTCTACTCATTTTACTTATGTATAGTCTACATCATTTAGTAGTGCTGGGACGATGTTTGCAATGTTCGGTCTTATCGCTCGCCAGATCATTGCCAAGTAATGATCAGTAAAATTTAAATACAATCGATAGTTTGTAAAGACATTTCTTTCAATTCTTTGTAGCCTTTTTGTCACATTAAAAATCTTATTTTGTGAAAATATTGTCCATTCACCAGTTAAAATCATAAAACTAGCCATAATACAAAACCACAAAATAAACAGAAAATACCTTGGGGTTTTCCCACTGTAGTCAAGGTGATGTTTGTAAATAGCTTTTAAGTTCTATTTCGGTTATATTCGTGGGAATTTGTGTCAGTTGGCTTGTTTTTGTTTGATATCTGATTTTTATTATCTGGTTCACACTTTTGATTCCATGATCGGCGATGATCGATCTCTGTTTACTTTATTCCGATTCGGGCATCGAGAGGTAAAACCTTGATGATCTCCCAGCACTAGCATTTAGTGAGGTTGAAAACTGGATTCTCTGTTATCCAAATAGGACTTTCACTGTTTCAACTTATACAGACTTTACTGCATAAAAGAGGTGTACCCACTGGATAATATCCAGTGGATATACCATATTTTTTCAAAATATGGCCCGGGCGTTAATTATTTTCAAATGGCATCAGACCAGGCGTTAAATTGAACCAGGTGTTCTTTTGAAATACAAAAAACAGTGTTATAAATTATAAACAGTGTGCTTGGTACCAGGCATTAATTTGAACCAGGCGTTTATTTGAACCTGGGCGTTATTTTGGAAATTTACGGTATGCATATCTTCATATATTAATGGTTTTCTTCTGTTCTTACACTCAGGATGGCAGTACATATATTCACTGTGATAGATGTAAACGCTGTGTAAAATCCAACAAACAACATTGTGACTTGTGTGGCTTCTGTGTAATACCAACACAACATCCTTGTACAACCACGAAAACAGGTGATTGATTCAGAATCATGTCTTTCAAGTACAAGTGCTTTTTTCCATAGATGAAAAAAGATTGACTTGGATATCAAAACAACAACTCTTAATTTAAAGGAACCAATGGGATGTTGTTATTTAATTATTAATAATTCATATATTTTATAAACTCTTGGATTACATGTTTATAGTGTAATACCTTTTGTGTATTTTAAATGTGTATAATATATATTTTCATTCAAATAATATGCTATATGTCAATTTTTGCTGTTTTAAAATTATGTAGTTTAACAGTTAGGAAAATAAAAGTAAACTCAAACTTTATCTGTAAAATATTTGTATGCATCACTTCCTGTTTAATAGGTAATGATGAATCATCCTCGGAGTTGTTGGAAAATAAAGACACAAGCCTCACTACACACCGGAAAAGGAAGAAGAAAATGGACAGGTTGAAATCTAAGAAAATGAGACAATAACTGTGCTGTTCTATAGTATATTTAGTATCTACATAGAGACTAAATTCAGGGATTTTCTCAGTTTTCTGAAGAGTAATATGATTAGTATCCAGAAAAATTGTATTGGCTTTCATTGGCCAGTCATCACTTATTTTATTATCCACCACAAGCTGTATTTGACCAGTATAGGGGAATATATGGAGTGGGATATATTTTTTTGTATACTACGGCACTTCTGTACGATGGATATTTAGCGTTAATAAGTTCCGATTTCCATTAATATCTCAGAAACTATGTAACCTACATATAAGTGTTATATGTCATTAGAAAGGTCTTATTTCAGTGCTTCTTCTCGTTTTTGTTGCATAAAAATCCATGCAGAAATGGGAGAGAAATTGCAAGTTAAAGATTGAGGGTTTATATTGACTGGTGCCCCTGTAGAATATGACCGCGTTTTTCACATTCTATCTTTAAATATGAATTTATTTAAGCTAGAACTCATACAAACTGGCGGATAATAAAAGTAAAACATCCCTCATTAGACATATACAGAAAAAATATATCACAAATGAAGATTAACATTATAATACTCGTGCTGTGCACTCCTATAATATTGTTATCTTCATTTGTGATATATTTTTCTGTATATATCATTGGGGAAGTTGTAAAATACTTGTACTTCATTGGTATTTCTGGTTTATTAATAGAGTCAATTTAAATGGGACAAACTCTGTGAGGACCTGATAGTCACTTCTACTGAAAAAGGAATTGTACTTACAATAGTTCCACTTCGAGGGGTCTGATCATATATCAGTCCAGCCTTATATGTAATTCTCAATACAAGAGACTATCATCTGTCAAACTGCCATAAATTGTTATCTTGTGGAAAGTTGTATTTTGGTCAGTCTATGTGCTGGTCTTTTAAGGTTAATAATAATTTGTGGAATTATAGAAGGTCCAACCCACCCAACCCCCATAACAAACCCTACTCTATATATCAGATTTTTTGCATGAAATTAGCTCCCTTTGCTGTTTTGATAATCAGTGAAGTACATAAAAACTTTGTACAATTTGAAAAATTCAATAACAGTGAACAACAAGGCAGTATCAGTGGTTGATGCTGCATCCAGTGGGGCACTAAATTCTTTGTAGTTTTCACTGAATCTGGCTGTCTTTACGTAGCACTTTTAAACAAAGTAAAAACCATTGTAGGGTTTCACAGAAGTAAATATTTATTCTAAAAAAAAAAACAATAGCTTTTGTTGCTTCTGGTGATCCACCTCAGTTGTTTTCTTTACAGTCTCCATAAATCTGTAAAAACCTATACCAAGCACTTCCAAATGAAATAAATAAAGAATTAAATTAAAATCATATTTTAAAATATATACAGTGAGTAATATCAGCTGTTGTCATTTCCAATTATATATTCTAGTTTTTCATCAATCTCAGTGAAGTTTTCTATATCTATACCAAGCAATTCTGCATATTCATCTCCATAGTACACCAGCATCTCTTCAGAGGGTGCAATGTCTTTTAATGCCCTGTAGTAAATCTTCCCATAACATAAACAGCTTTCGACATTCTCCTCTTGTGGTGTACGGGCACAGTTAATCCAGCGAAGCCAGTTACTGGTGGCTAGGTGACCTCCATCTGAAAATAGAACATCTTCACTTGAGGAAATGTTGAGAGTACATATCCTAGATCAGTAAGAACTTGAGAAAACTAATTTTCCATAAGTATTTTCAAAATATCTTTCACAACACAACAAAATAATAATAATGGATCATGAACCCTGATTATACTATGGTAAAAAATGTGAAATTTTCAATTGTACTTGAAATTCACCACTTGGTGCCAAAATAATTAAAATTTTTGCTAATTTTACAACTCAGAGACCAGTGGCCTAATTTATTCACAGTAAACACAAATTTTCAAAGAATTTCCAACAAATTTAGAGAAATAAAAGTGCAATTCCTCAGTGAGGAATTTCATATATACGGTGGCAAATTTCACGTTTCCTTACATTATCTGATAGTGGAGACTTACAAGGCTATTGACCTATTTAAATTACACCCCTCCCTTCATTTTTACTTTAAAAAAATGTTGATTAACATCCTTGCTATTCATTCTGGTGTGCATTTTGGTTTTTTATGATCATTTTAGTAGAAATAAATGTAAAAGGGTTTCTTTGGAAATGTGCTAAAAAGACTTCTATATATGGTCAAAATCACAAAGTGGCCAATAGTGAAAGATATTGGACACTTTTAACAAAAGAAAAACTCTCGGGTGTAATTTAAAAACAGATTTAAAATTGCAACAGACTACTTACAAACCTATATCATAAATCTCAGTGTTGTTTTTTGTCATAGACCAGGTATAGCTTGTGTCATCTTCTTCAGAACTTTTTCTGATCAACCCTTCATATTCCGCTAACCAGCTACCAGCAGGAATAAACTTGGTTGCAATGACACCAAGACCTGCCTCTGAAATCCATGTAGATGAATTATTATTTGTCTTTGCAACAATAAAATCATTTTAAGAATAATTGATAGAACTGCAAACATACAGAGTCTCTAAGAACTAGTTTTAATAGTTCTGTGTTCTAAGCCTGTGGTTATTGAGTGGTCTTAATAACTAACTGCAAGAATTTAAAAGATAAATGAAATCACGTATCTGAAAATCTTTGTCAGGAATTCTGTACTGTTTAAAGTCATTTGTCTGTACACTGAAAGAACAAAACAAGGAAATTCAGAAATTGTGGTCCCCTAATTTGGGATAAAGACAAGCAACTTGTTCTGTACGTTTATTTTGCACTACACGTATGTTGTTTATATATATTACATTTATTTAAGAAAGCCTTACTGTAAATGACTGAAATCCTTGAAATTGTTTCTCCTGTGGTGCAAACTTCAAAATAACTTTCAACGAGCACTCAGGCCGCGGCTGAGTGGTAACTTCGAAATCTTGCTGCAATCTACTAATAACTTGCTGCATTACAAGATTCCAACTATACTTCTTTTGTATTGGGTCCAAATTTGGTCAACTCAAAGTAGCTATTGTTCGGCTATGGAATAAGCTACAGTTCTGGAATTTTACTATGTTATGGCTGATCTAAAAGTAGGTGAATAACATATTTCAACAAAATACTCTAAATACAATAGTTTTAAAGTTACAAGCAATTTACTCAACAGTGAGAACCTCAAAGTAGCTATTACTCAGCCATGGAATGCGCTACAGGTCTGAAATTGTACTATGTTACACCTGATCTAAAAGAAGGTAAGTTGAAATTACTCTAAATGCAATAGTTTTAAAGTTACCAGCGATTTACTCAACAGTGAAAACCTCAAAGTAGCTATTACTCAGCTATGGAATGAGCTACAGGTCTGAAATTTTACTATGTTACACCTGACCTAAAAGTAGGTGAATAACATATTTCAACAAAATACTCCAAATGCAATAGTTTTAAAGTTACAAGCGATTTACTCAACAGTGAGAACCTTAAAGTAGCTATTGCTCAGCTATGGAATGAGCTACAGGTCTGCAATTTTACTATAATGTTACATCTAACCTAAAACTAAGTGAATAACATATTTCAACAAAATTTTCTAAATGCAACAGTTTTCAAGTTACAAGCAATTTGATTTGCTCAACAGTGAAATACCTCAAAGTAGCTATTACTCAGCTATGGAATGAGCTACAGAGCTGCAATTTTATTATGTTATAGCTGATTCAAAAGTAGCTGAATAACATATTTCAACAAAATACTCTAAATGCAATAGTTTTAAAGTTACAAATGATTTACTCAATAGTGACATCCTGAAAGCAGCTTTTGCTCAGCTATGGAATGAGCTACAGGTCTGCAACTTCATTATGTCATAACATACCCCAACGTAGTAAATTATGTATTCAAAGAAAGTCACTATGTGTGATACTTTCAAAGAAATTGGACACATTCTCATTTTTAAATTATGCTACAAATCAGAAAGTAGCTATTACTCGCTTAGCTAATGCAACAGAGCTCCTAACTATGCACCATCTTATAGCTAAAGATAAAGTACCTGAACAACATATTTAACAGAAACCCTCTAAATGCAATAGTTTCAGAGTTCTAAGTCATTTACTCAGAGTAGCTAAAATGGTCATAGCTATGTTAAAATGCTACCGATTTTGTCAAAATTCGGTCCTTCTCTATTCTGACACCTGACAATATTATAGGGAAAAAATGAGAAACCTAGCTTCAAAATTGTGGCCTAGAACATGCTAACAAACATACATACATACATACATACATACAAACAAACATACAAACCGACTGACCAACATACTTCGAAATCGATTTTCGATTTCGAAGTAATAAGACAAATTTAAATAAAATGGTCAGCAAGGTGTCATGACTAAAACCTTATGTGCAACTGTCTGTATATATTTTGGGTTGCACAAGTAAAGCAAATTTGGCCTGAGCTAGTCTGTCAAATGATCTTTTTGTAGTTCATCAGATCACATAATAGAAATATATTGGGTTTACTAAGGTAACAGTCAACAAATGACATTATTTTGATTGGTTCCTGGTCAGAACTGTAGGTCACAAAAATGGTGAAACTCTGTTAAAGGGTTCATTCAGCTTTACAAATAAAACAAGCAATCAGTGCCCATGAACAGGCTCTGTGTCAGCTGACTTTGTGTTTTGATCTTCAGAATATAAGTGAAAGTAGAAAAGGACACAAAACTTGTGCACTGCAAATTGCATTCAGAAGTAAAGTACAGAGTTAATTGTTAAGGCACCAACTAAGGATCTACTAAGGACCTGGTTCCTATACAAAGGCAGAGAGTTAAAAAATTAGGTGCACAGTGACTACAGATGTACAGCTGATATCTTGACAAAGTAATCTACCTCTGGCCTAGTACATATTGGGAAAATAACAGATAAATCCCTCCAATGTTCACAGAAAAAGTATGAAAGTGTGTTAAACTTTTAACATAAGATAGGGGATCTCCCTTGTAACAGCTCTTCACACACAAAATTTCTAGGACCAACAATAAAGGAAAGGGATTAAAAATACCAAAGATTAATTTGACCCCTTGAAAAGAGGGTCAACGGTCAAATCTGAACCCACAAAAAGATTCAGGGCACATGATTTTCTAGAAGTTATCTTCACATCACAAACCTCTAAGACCAATAATAAAGGAGATACAGGGTATTAAAAGTATCAATGATCCAGTTTGACCTCAAAGGAAGGATCAAAGGTCAAATCAGACTAGCCAAAAGATTCAGGGCATATGATTTCCTATAAGCTGCCTTCACACCCCAAACCTATCGGACCAATTTATCCAAAACTAAAGGAAAGAGAGAGGGCATTGAAAGTATCAAGTATAACAACTTCCTACACCTTCTGGTTTCCCGAGATATAGCCCAGAAAAGATTTTATAGGTCCAGGTCACTACAGCAAAGGTCAAATCAAGGTCACACCATGACGTTGCACACCTACACCCCTAACTAATGTTCCTACCAAGTATCAACTTCCTACACCTTACGGTTTCCGAGATATAGCCCAGACAAGATTTTGAAACTCAAGGTCACTGCGGCAAGGTCAAAGGCCAAATCAAGGACACACCATGACATTGGATCAACTTCCTACACCTTACAGCTTCTGAGATACAATCAGGACAATCTTTTTCCCGCCGCTCTAACACCTGCCGATCCAGACACCATGGGTGAAAACAATACCCCAACAGCGCTTAAGGTCTGTGGGGTAAAAACTGTGATAAACGAGACAGGGTGATATTGTTATAAATTATCTTTTCATACAAACAGCATGGCTCTGGGCCTTGTACTTTTGGCGCTGTTCACAAAGATACCGATTAGTGATGCCATAAGGTCCTCCGACATAAAAAATTAAGCAGGGGACAAAATGGTTGTTATAGTACCAGTTCTTATTGGGTCATGCCCAAAAATAAATGAAACGTAAATTAGGGTACACAGTTTCACCGACTGTAGTGAAACTCTGTCAAAGGGTTAAGTGTGAGACAATATTTTTAAAAACTTCATCTTCCAACAGTAATGGTTGCCATGGCAACAGTTCTTATTGGATCATACATAAAACTTTATGAAAAAGAGCACTCGGAGAGCACAGACCTCTGCCAAGGCACATAAGAATAAGTAAATGGATAAAATAAAGATTTTTTTGTTTCTAGTGATCTAGATCAGTCTCAAAGTTTAATAGCATTTAAGTTGGACCAAGACCCATCTGATGACTTTTTCATGAAGTTCCAATGATAGTATTTGTGTAATGGTACTAACAAACACAGAGACAACTGGACAGTCATGTAAAATTATAATACCTCCTTGGCAGAGGTAATTCGATACCTATGAGTACACATTTTCACAAAAATTTTATAAAAATCTGGCAAAGGGTTTAGTCTGCATAACAAGCTTTCCAGGCTGGAAAATTTTAGTAAAAATCATTTGAAATGGCAACAGTTTTCTGCAGGATTCTGCCCAAAATGTTAACAACTGTAGATCTTTTTGGTGAAAATCAGGATTTGGAAGTTATGGATCAGGATAACATTTTTGTGATGGACACATATATGAACAAGAATGAATGTCACTCTTTCGGCTAAAGCCTAAGCAATGGACAAAAAATAGCATCAGAGATGCCTGTACCCCACAGCCTGGGGAAATAGTTTTCAACACCGTGAGGTATATAAGTGTTAAACAGTACAAAGATCGGGATACTTTCAGAGCAGTGTCAGTTATATAAAAGTCCAAATAATGTTTAAGCAAAGAAAATAATGTCTAGGAGAAAGAAAATGTATGCAAAGATGAAGTATTAAAGTAAGACAATTCAACAGCAAGATGACAGCATTAATCAGAAAACTAAAAATTATGACGTAAAATTTATTAATAGGAGAATAGATGTAACTGAAAATAGCACAATTGTATAAACGCATATATGATAATCAATTGCAGCAATCCATATATCTTTTGTCATAAGAGAAAGCCACAACCAATGTCCCAACCAAGAATCAACTTCCTACACCTTACGGTTTCCAAAATATAGCCCAGACAAGATTTTATAGGTCAAGGTCACTGTGGCATGGTCAAAGATCAAATCAAGATCACACCATGACGTTGCACACCTACTACCCCTCACCAATGTCCCTACCAAGTACCAACTTCCTACACTTTAGTGCTTTCGAGATTTAGCCCGGACAACATTTTATAAGTCAAGGTCAATACAGCAAGGTCAAAGGTCAACTCAAGGACACACCATGACGTTGCACACCTACTACACCCAACCAATGTCCCTACCAAGTATCAGCTTCCTACACCTTTAACTACTCATAAGCTATAGCCTGGACAAGATTTTATAGGTCAAAATCACAATGACAAGGTCAAAGGTCAAATCAAGATCACACCATGACTTTGCACACCTACACCTCCCAACCAATGTCCCTACGAAGTATCAATTTCCTACACCTTACTGTTTCTGAGACACTGCCCGGACAAACTTTTCCCGCCTCCCACCTGCCCATCAGGACACCATGGGTGAAAACAATACCCAGACAGCCCTTAAGGGCTGTGGGGTAAAAAAAACTGTACTATCAACCATGAATTATCCTTTTTTGGAAATGAAGTCATAAATTATTTTACAAAGTTGTTACCTGCAATTTTACTTTTTCTGACTTCTACAGCTTCTGGAATTGTCTTCCAGGCTCGCCTTGGCATTCCCCAGGGAATCTGTGTGACACAAAGGCGACTAATTTTAAGTTTGGCGGATTTACATTCACCTTTAGACAGTAACTTAAAAATAGTTCAACCACATTAAAAACTTTTATGTATATATGGCATGGTAGGTCAAATCTCAGAATTTCAAATTCTACCAGCAGAAAGTCTGATTGGAAGGTTATACCAGGTGTGGCATGCTAGAAAGCTTGTAAAATTTTAGCATATACATAATAATGTTGAGGTAATTTATACGGTACATTGAATTAAAGTTTTCAACATTTCATTGTGTGACTCTATGCTCAAATAATTCAACATTATGGGTAAATTTGTATATTCAGCAACAGAGCTTCAGCAGCATGTACCTTAAAAGATCATGTTTCTCACATACTAGTATTCTTGGTTTACTTGACACCTAAACAATCAATTAACAATAATACATGAAGTCTTATACATGCTCTAAATTAAGGATCTTAATGTTTGGTAGTTATACATTACAGAACAATGTTCCATAAATTGTACAGTAGTATCTTGGAAACTGCATTTAGTCGAGTCTTTTAACTTTGGCCTGGACACTCAGAACCATTATACCAACACCACTAACCAAAGAACATTAAAAATTATTCTAATTACTGGCATTCTTCCAGTAAACACAATTGTTTTTTTGTGCAGGTAAATGACACAACTAGCAAAGCTGCAATCACTAATATTTCTAATTTTCACACAGCACAGGCAAAAATAGAGTATTCTTCTAATGACTAATTTCTTGTGGATATCTTTAAATTTAGTAATAAAACATGACTGAAAACAGATGGATTACCACAAAATAATTTGTTGTAATATCTTTAAGCTAACATGTGTATGCAAACCATAAGTACTTTCTTAATTTAGTTCCATACAAATACTGTTTAACACTGTGAATGAGTTAAATTATTTGTCACTGCACAGTCATTTTACTGATAGCTAGCAGCCAGGAGATTGTAAGAATGTAGGCAGTACCACAAGCTTACCTGTCTTTGTTCAAGGAAGTTGTCGCCACTTCGAGGACACATCATTTCATCCTCTAAATATCCAGGTTCTCCGTCTTGATCATGTTCCGATTCCATGTGACAACCACACACAAGCACCACAGAGAGACTAAAAATCCATGGTCTAAATTTCAAAAACATGCACATCATGATCTGTCTCAGCTATTGTATGAGCAATGGTAAGTTTTAGTACCTCAAAGGCTACTTTGTTGTCATATTTTCCTTCAGGAAATTCAGTAATAAAACATGACTAAAACAGATGGATTACCACAAAATAATTTGTTGTAATAATTTCACTTCAACGCAAAAACATTTCCTCAGTTAATAAGACAGTAGTTGATGTGCTAGTTATTGCTTTGTATTTTTCTGACTGTGTCAGTTAAAAACTTGTAACTGTGAAATTATCCAATTTGAAATGATTACTGACTGTTTTTGTCATATCATGGTGCAAAAATATCAACTTACATTATTTAACATTTTCAAAATACAAAACAAAGATTTTAACTTCAACCAGTATAATATAATTGATAGAATTCAGTGAACAAATAGATCTTAAGTTATGCAGAATGTGTGAAAAGTATTCATTGAAAGAGTTTTTGTTTTCATTGTCATTTATTGTATATTGATAAAATGATTCAGTGATCAGATTGTTTTTTATTTATTGAATATCAATTGCAAGTCATCTTGAACATTTCTTTGTCAATAATTTGTGGCATCTTTAAGTGGCAAGCATGCAATTGCTCTTTCAGAAGCAGTTATTTTCCTATTTTCTCATAAGCTACAGTTTTTAGGAGTGCTTAATGAATGCATTCCAAATAAGGAAATGGACAGTTTCCATTTTGGAAAATTGCTCAAGTAACTGCGCAAAAAAATTCAATTTCTCAAAAAAAGCAGCTTTATGTTCACAAAAGCTAGTAATCTGGTGACCAAATGAAAAACAAGCAATCAGTGCCTATGAACGGGCTCTGTGTCAGCTGACTGTGTGTTTTGAGTTTGAGAGTAAAAGCGAATGAAGAAAAGAACACAAAAATTGTGCAGTGCCAATCGAATTCAGAAATAAACTAGAAAAATGTTTTTGCTAACAAAAACTAAGCGTCCCAAAAAGGTTCACAGCAATATAATATACAGTAGAAAAAGGTTTTTGAAAATAAAAACATGCAGTGCTGAGAGAAGAAGTGAAAGTTAAGCAGACATAAATTGCGAAAAGTTAATTGAATAATTGCTCTGGCTAAGAATGCATAAAGCATCAATACTTATAATAGGTCGAAAGTTACACCATAAAACTACTTAATTAAAGAGTAACAGTGCTTTATAAATGCCATATATCTATTTACATTTTAGAAAAAGGCATAGTAAAATGTGAGCCTTTAGAAAGGCAAGAAGTTTATGACACAATGCTTTGAACACATCTATCTGGTAAATCTGACCAGCTATCTAGACTCTTCACATAAGGTTTCCCAATACCTCTGAATACATTGTAAATCTCTAAAAGCAAGAATAAATTAGATATAAGGCAAAAACACAAAATCGGCTATTTGATGAATACAGTTTGATCCATAAAAGAGGTGGGGGGGGGGGGGGGTGGGGGGCGGGGGGTAAATCTGACCAGCTATCTAGACTCTTCACATAAGATTTCCCAATACCTCTTAATACATTGTAAAACTCTAAAAGAATAAAAGAGATAAAAGGCAAAAACACAAAATCGGCTATTTTATGACCCCAGTTTGACCCATAAGGGGGGATCCGGGGGTAAATCTGACCAGATATCTAGACTCTTCACATAAGGTTTCCCAATACCTCTTAATACATTCTAAAACTCTAAAAGCAAGAATAAAGGAGATAAGAGGCAAAAACACAAAATCGGCTATTTTATGACCCCCAGTTTGACCCATAAGGGGGGTCTGGGGGTAAATCGGACCAGCTATCTAGACTCTTCACATATGGTTTCCCAATACCTCTTAATACATTCTGAAGGTATAAAAGCAACAATAAAGGAGATATAAGGCAAAAACTGAAAATCAGCTATTTTATGACCCCAGTTTGACCCATAAGGGGGGCCGGGGGTAAAACTGACCGGCTATTTAGACTCTCCACATGCTTTCCCAATACCTCTTAATACATTCTGAAGGTATAAAAGCAACAATAAAGGAGATATAAGGCAAAACTCCAAAGCAACTATTTTATGACCCCAGTTTGACCCATAAGGGGGGCTCGGGGGATAAAACTGACCGGCTATTTAGATTCTCCACATATGCTTTCCCAATACCTCTTAATACATTCTGAAGCTATAAAAGCAACGATAAAGGAGATATAAGGCAAAAACTCCAAAGCAGCTATTTATGACCCCAGTTTGGGCCATAAGGGGGGGTCAGGGGGGTAAAACTGACCAGCTATTTAGACTCTCCACATATGCTTTCCCAATACCTCTTAATACATTCTGAAGCTATAAAAGCAACAATAAAAGAGATATAAGGCAAAAACTCAAAATCAGCTATTTTATGACCCCAGTTTGACCCATAAGGGAGGGTCTGGGGGTAAATATGACAGGCTATCTAGACTCTTCACATATGGTTTCCCAATACCTCTTCATACATTCTCAAGCTCTAGAAGCAAGAATAAAGGAGATATAAGGGGAAAAGATGAAATTGGCTATTTTATGACCCCAGTTTGACCCCTACAGGGGGGTCGGGGGGGAAATTTGACTTGCTTTCTAGACTCTCCACATATGGTTTCCTGCTACCTCCCAAAACATTTTATGGCTCTAAATGCAATACTTAAGACGATAATAGGGGGGGTTCACATGAATTTTAAGCTTTCTGATTGGTACCTGTGAGAAAATCACTCATAAATCGGTCAACTTTCATCGGATTGCTCCCAAATCTAATCAGCTCATGTTTTTGATAGTATAAACATGTGTATGAAGTTACAAGCCTCTGCAGTCAGTAGATTTTCCTGAACTGCGATGACGGGCGGGTGTACCCGAAAAAACTATTTTTTGATCATGTGACCTTGATAAAGATCAAAGGTCAAATTTAAACATTTACGCAAATTTTCCCACGCCTAAGGTATATAACTGCCAAATATGGTTAAAAAGCTTGCAATAATAAGGGAGATATTCAAGGGAGACCATAATGCGGCGGCGGCGAGGAAACTGATGTGAAACCAAATAAGCGCCCTTTCAGGGATGCTTAATTACAAAGTTAGCTGTTAAGGTGTAAAAAGTAGATGGAAAACATATGTAAAGAAGATACTGTAAATGCAACAGTTTTCAAGTTGCAACTGATTTACTCAACAGGGATAACCTCAAAGTAGCTATTTCTCAGCTATGCAATGAGTTACAGGTCTGCAATTTTACCATGTTATAGCTGACCCAAAAGTAGGTGAACAACATATTTAAAGAAACTACTCTAAATGCAATAGTTTTCACGTTACAACTGATTTACTCAACATGGATAATCTCAAAGTAGCTATTGCTCAGCTATGCAATGAACTACATTTCTGCAATTTTACTATGTTATAGCTGAGCCAAAAGTAGTTGAATAACATATTTATACAAAATTCTCTAACTGCAATAGTTTTCAAGTTACAAGTGAATTTACTCATTATGGAAGGTACTGAAAAGTCAGAATTAGCTATTACTCACTTAGTTATTGGGATAGACTTTCAAGTTACTCACCATGTTGTAGCTATAGAAAATAGCATCAGAGATGCCCGTACCCTACAGCCTGGGGAAATAGTTTTCAACACCATGAGATATAGAAGTATTGAAACAGTACAAAGATCGGGATACTTTTAGAGCATTGTCAATTATATTAAGGACCAAATAATGTTTAAGTAGAGAAAATAACATCTAAGAGAAACAAAACGTATGTAAAGATAAAGTATTAAAACAAGACAATTCAATAGCAAGATGACAGCATTAATCAGTAAACTAAAAACTATAATGCACACCTACAACCCCCTAAGCAAAATTCAAGATGGCGGCCAAAATTCGGGAAATTCAACATTTTTCAGAGGCACTACATGTAACTTTTTTAGTACCCAAAGGGCTCAAAATTTGCTCGTGGCAGGAAAATGATTTTTGGAAAAAGTCGCCAGTAGATGAATATGTATTTTTTTTCATTTTTAAGGTGTTTTTTTTTTTTTGCCGGCAAACATTTTTTGAAATGTCGCCAGTACACTCTGCAGAGACCCTGTGGGTCAAAATGTTTCATCAAAATCACTCTATCTCGCACCGTTTCCAAGATACATGTGTTTTTGCGTTTTACACAGAAATTCAAGATGGCCACCAAAAATGGCGGGATAGCGGTTTTTGCGAAGAGTTGCCAGTAGATCTGCATATAGCATGCGGGTCAAAAATTATGTCGAAATCACTCTATCTCGTACCGTTTCCAAGATAAATGCTCTTTTGCGTTTTACGCAGAAATTCAAGATGGTCGTCAAAAGTGGCGGGAAAGCAATTTTGGGGGAAAGTCGCCAGTAGACTCTGCATATACCCTGTGGGTTGAAAATTTTCTCGAAATCACTCTATCTCACACCGTTTCTGAGATAAATGCGCTTTTGCATTTTACACAGAAATTCAAGATGGCTGCCAAAAGTGGCGGGAAAAGTCACCAGTAGTCTCAACATATACATTGCGGGTCAAAAATTTTGTTTTTTGCACTGTTTCCGAGATACTAAAGATTTTTCATTTTCAGCATTAAGAAAAAACGTATTGTTTAGTTGTTTTATAACTCAGCCATTTTGTATTGGATCACTTCCAAAAGTTAATGATTTCCAGACATCCATATAACGAACCCACTTGCCAAATTTCATGTCAATAGGTGAAGCGCCTTCTAAGTTATCATCCGGATGAGCACACCCCTTTCAAAAACATGTTTCTGGTCATATGACTTCTCTGATTGGCTGAAATGTCATGACACCATATTCAAAAATTGGCAAGAGTATATTTTTTTGATACCCTGTGGGTCAAAAATTTCGATGAAATCACTCTATCTCGCACGGTTAAGGAGATAGAAGCAAATTTGTGTTTTTGCATTTTTGGCGAAAATTAGAAAATTCAAAATGATCACCATTTTTGGAGAGAGGAATTTTATTTGAAAATTGCCAAGAGTACATTGCTGACATACCCTGTGGGTCAAAAATTTCAACGAAATCGCTCTATCTCGCATGGTTTAGGAGATAGACATATTTATATTTTTTGCTATGCAGCTATTACTCAGGAGGTTAAAGCTATTACCATCAATAACAATACCAAGCAAGCAATTGACCCTATGAACCTTCACACCAAATTTTACAAAGATGAGTTAAATATGTTTCCTTTAAAAGAGTGAAAACAGAAATGCAACTAGATTGGGCCAACTCGGCGCCAACATATCCCCAGACAGGTCATCACTCACGCCACAGGTTTTCATCGGGAATTTTTTATTTAATCCATTTGTTGTATGCCATAAATATTGGGAAAAGTTATATGAACTTCAGCACATCAATCTACTAAGTTTATATCTTCCCAAGGAAGATGGTGTATCCCCAGACGTCGAATACATAACTCAACAGATCATACTTTCAATCTTCCTGCAATGATAACTCTGAACCTATTTTCAAAGTATTTAAATGATTGATGATTGAATGTCCATTCTAAATTAATAATCTCAAAAGAGCATATCTGTTTCTATATTTGTTGACAAATAAAATATTATTTTTAACTCAACTCGTCATACTTTTCAATCTTCCTGCAAAGGGTAACTCTGAACCTATTTTCAAAGTATTTAAATGATTGATGATTGAATGTCCATTCTAAATTCATAATTCCAAAAGCGTATCTCTGTTTCTATATTTGTTCACAAATAAAATATTATTTAAAAATCATATATTATTTATATTATTATTTTATTATATTATTTTTAGAATTTGCATTGTTTTTCAGTTATTCATTTCCTCAATTCTTATATATGTGGTCCATATATATGCAACCAAAATATGTGACACAATCTCAGTTCTGACTCCCTTTGTCTTAGATAATTAGATAATGAAGCAAACACCACCTCCCACCCCCACCCCACCTCTCTCCCCTTCTCCACACCTCTCTCACTATTACAGAAGATCTGTATACCTTTGTTTATTTAGTGTCACTCAATAGCTGGAGGTCCCAGAGGTGGGTGGGGGATGGGGGGTGGGACTACAAAGAGATGGAGTGCTGCAGCACAAATGGTAAACAAACACTTATAATATAAAAGGGGTAATCAAATACAAAAAGCTCAGTTAATCTTATCACTAAAATCAAATCAAATATATAAATAAGGAATGTCTATTAAAGGCCTAAATTTTGGAGTACATACAAGAAAAGCATATTGATATATTCTCAGATGATATTTCACTTAAATGAGAGACATAGTTTGAAAGCTACAGTGCTTGAAGATGGCAAAAAGTCCATAAATTGGGTCTCTGTGGGCAATTTTGAGATCTTAAGTCGGCCTAACAGGTAAACCTACAGCCTTTAAATTTTTCACAGACAAGGATTACATATAAGAGTTACATCTAGTGCAGTTTGAGACTCATCAGAATTACCACTTCCAAATTATAGGGCAAAATAAGACAATTTTCTCCTCAACTTAAAGTCTTGAGTTTCGGCACATGTACTAAGAATATATTAATGTGTTCTCAGGTAAAATTTGAGGCAGATAAGCCTCATAGTTTGTGACCTAGAGGGCTCTAAGTGGCCAAAAGTGCAATTTCTGACCTTAAGGTGGCCATAAGTTCTTTATTATTGGGAGTTTAAGGTCACCTTAAAATAGGGATCTTCCTTTGGGCATCCTTAACATATGTACCAAGTTTGAAAAAAAAATATTAATCCGTTTTTGAGTTATCGCGTACACAAGGAAATTTCTACGGCGGCGGCGGTGGCGGCGCAACGGACCTGAATCCAATGTATCCCCGACTTTCGTCTGGGGATATAATTCAGAGTAGCCTCAAAGTAGCAAAGCAGCCATTACTCAGATACCTACAAAGCTATAATCGACCAAAAGCTATCCTGGCCAAACTATTGACCCAATTATCCTTCATATGCATTTTTGTGAAGATAGAAAACATTGCTTCTTTAAAATGTCCAGAAAAAGTCAACTCAAAAAAGCATAATAGCTATATAGCACAGTAGCTATTCCTCAGTTAGCTATAAAGGTATTATCACCAAAAGCAATCCCAAGCAAGCTACTGATCCAATCCTCCACCCCAAATTTTGTGAACATAGGTGAAATACTTTTCTTTTAAAATGCTTAAAATAAACAAGAGGAGATGTCAGCTGACTGAGTGTTTTTGATTTCTGAAGGTGATTAGAGGACAGAATAATTATCAGGAAAAGGGCTGTACAGAAATACAGTAAATGGTAACTGAACAGCAAGTTCGAAAGAAATTCCGAAGCTGACAGAAGAAAAGGATAAAAAAGTTGTGCCCTGTAAATGGTATTATGAAGGAAAATAACAAGGTAATTGTTTAAGTGTAAAAAATAGGTTAAAACATATTTAAAGAAATACTACAAATGCAATATCCTCGTTCGACCTTGAAGAAGGGGTCCAAGGTCAAATCTAACCACACAAATACATTCCCAGCCCATGATTTCCTATGGTTTACCATTCCAAACCTCTAGGACCAATTATAAATGAATTATAAGCACTTTTAAGCTTGGCTGTCCTCACTTGACCTTGAAGGAGGGGTCCAAAGGTCAAATCTGACCATACCAAAAGATTCCGAGCCAATGATTTCCTATGGGATGGTTTACCATCCCAAATCTCTGTCACCAATAATAAGCGAGTTGAAGGCACTTTCAATTTTTGCTATCCTCATTTGACCTTGAAGGAGGGTTCCAAGGTCAAATCGGACCATATCAACAGATTCACAGCCCATGATTTCCTGTCTGTTTACCATCCCAAACCTCTGGGACGACTAATAAGCGAGTTATAAGCACTTTTAAGTTTGGCTATCCTTGTTTGACCTTGAAGGAGGGGTCATTGAAGGTCAAATCTGACCACACCAAAAGATTCCCACCCCATGATTTCCTACAGGTTGGTTTATTATCCCAAACCTCTAGGATCAATAATAAGGGAGATATAAGCACTTTTCATGACTGACAAAAAACACCTGTGGCGGCCATCTTGTTTCTCAAAATGAGGCCAAAAATATTTCCAGACAACATTTTATGGTTATTAATATATACTGCAAACTTAAGAAAGCTAGCTATAATATTTTTTTCATCAGAGCAGTAATGGTGAAATCTCTCTCTACACACTGCGGCTATCCAGTGGATACAATGATTTACTACAGTGAGAACCTGAAAGTAGCTATTGCTCAGCTATGCCATGACATAGAGGTCTGCAATTTCACTATGTTATAGCTGACCAAAAATTCTGTGAATAACATATTTAACAAATTACTCTAAATGTAATAGTTTTCAAGTTACAACTGATTTACTCAACAGTGAGAACCTCAAAGGAACTATTACTCAGCTATGCAATGAGCTACATGTCTGAAATTTTACTATGTTATAGCTAACCCAAAAGTAGGTGAACAACATATTTAAGCAAACTACTGTAAATGCAATAGTTTTCAAGCTACAACTGATTTACTCAACAGTGAGAACCTGAAAATAGCTATTGCTCCGCTATGCCATGAGCTATAGGTCTGTAATTTCACTATGTTATAGCTGACCCAAAAGTAGGTGAACAATATATTTTAACAAAATACTCCAAATGCAATATTTTTCAAGTTATAGCTGATTTACTCAACAGTCAGTACCTGAGAATAGCTATTGCTCAGTTGTGCCATGAGCTATAGGTCTGTAATTTCACTATGTTATAGCTGACCCAAAAGTAGCTGAATAACATATTTGCACAAATTTCTGTAAATGCAATAGTTTTCCAATTATAACTGATTTACTCAACAGTGAGAACTTCAAAGTAGCTATTACTCAGCTATGAAATGAGCCACAGGTCTGAAACTTCACTATGTTATAGCTGACCCCAAAATAGGTGAATAACATATTGAAACAAAATACTCTAAATGCAATAGTTTTCAAGTTATAAGTGATTTACTCAACAGTGATAACCTAAAAGTAGCTATTACTCAGCTATGCCATGAGCTACAGGTCTGAAATTTTACTATGTTATAGCTGGCCCAAAAGTAGCTGAATAGCATATTTATATGAAATTCTCTAAATGCAATAGTTTTTAAGTTACAAGTGATTTTACTCATGATGGAAGTTACTGAAAAGCCCAAAAGTAGCTATTACTCACTTAGCTATTGAGACAGACACCCAACTTACTCACCATATTGTAGCTATGAAAAAAGTAGCTGAATAACATATTTTAACAAAATGCTCTAAATGCAACACTTTTCAAGTTATAAGTGATTTACTCAACAGTGATAACCTAAAAGTAGCTATTACTCAGCTATGCCATGAGCTACAGGTCTGAAATTTTACTATGTTATAGCTGATCCAAAAGTAGCTGAATAACATATTTATACGAAATTCTCTAAATGCAATAGTTTTCAAGTTATAAGCGATTTACTCAACAGTGATAACCTAAAAGTAGCTATTACTCAGCTATGCCATGAGCTACAGGTCTGAAATTTCACTATGTTATAGCTGGCCCAAAAGTAGCTGAATAACATATTTATACGAAATTCTCTAAATGCAATAGTTTTTAAGTTACAAGTGATTTTACTCATAATGGAAGTTACTGAAAAGCCCAAAAGTAGCTATTACTCACTTAGCTATTGAGACAGACACCCAACTTATTCACCATATTGTAGCTATGAAAAAAGTAGCTGAACAACATATTTTCACAAAATGCTGTAAATGCAACACTTTTGAAGTTATAAGTGATTTAGTGCATGATTTCATGAATTTTAATGCATTAAAAATTATTAAAAAAATTTATTAAAAAAAAAGTAAGACAGATCCAGGTCTCATACTCACACAAGAGAATCTACCTCTGGCCTAGTACATATATGCAAGATATGAGAGAAATCCCTGCAATAGTCACTGAGAAAATTGTGATAAAAAGTTGAAATTTTCACACTTTTGGTGGGGGTACCCCCCTTGTAATGTCTCTAGCAAACAGACGAACAGACAGATTTGCATGCCTTGAACAATTTTTCATCCTCGATAGATAAGGTATCTTTTAAACAAGAGGAGAGTGCCCGTGAACGGGCACTGTGTCAGCTGACTGAATGTTTTTGATTTGTGATGGTGATAATGAGAGGAAAGCATAATTATCAGGGAAAGGGCTGTACAGAAATACAGTAAATGGTAACTGAACAGCATGTTCGAAAGATATTCCGAAGCTGACAGAAGAAAAGGACAAAAAAGTTGTGCCCTGCAAATGGTATTATGAAATAAAGTAACAAGGTAATTGTTTAAGTGTAAAAAGTAGGTTAAAAATATTTAAAGAAATACTATAAATGCAATATCCTTGTTCGACCATGAAGAAGGGATCCAAAGGTCAAATCTGACCATACCAAAAGATTCCCAGCCAAAGAATTTAGGATGGTTTACCATCCCAAACCTGTCGGACCAATAATAAGTGAGTCATAGGCACTTTTTAAGTTTGGCTATCCTTGTTTGACCTTGACGGAGGGGTCTAAGGTCAAATCCGACCACACAAAAAAATTCCCAGCCCATGATTTCCTGTAGCTTGTTTACCATCCCAAACCTGTAGGACCAATAATAAGCGAGTTCTAAGCAATTGTAAGTTTGGCTATCCTCAATTGACCTTGAAGGAGGGGTCCCAGGTCAAATCTGACCACACCAAAAGAATCCCAGCCCATGATTTCCTATATGTTGGTTTACCATCCCAAACCTCCAAGACCAATAATACGCGAGTTATAAGCACTTTAAGTTTGGCTATCTTCGTTTGACCTGGAAGGAGGGGTCTAAGGTGAAATCCGACCACACCAAAAGATTCCCAGCCCATGATTTTCTATAGGTTGGTTTTCCATTCCAAACCTCTGGGACCAATAACAAGCAAGTTATAAGCACTTTTAAGTTTGGCTATCCTCATTTGACCTTGAAGGAGGGTTCCAAGGTCAAATCGGACCATATTAACAGATTCCCAGCCCATGATTTCCTACAGGTTGGATACAATGATTTACTCAACAGTGAGAACCTGAAAGAAGCTATTGCTCAGCTATGCCATGACATAGAGGTCTGCAATTTCACTATGTTATAGCTGACCAAAACGTCTGTGAATAACATATTTAACAAAATACTCTAAATGTAATAGTTTTCAAGTTACAACTGATTTACTCAAGAGTGAGAACCTCAAAGTAACTATTACTCAGCTATGCAATGAGCTACATGTCTGAAATTTTGCTCTGTTATAGCTGACCTAAAAGTAGGTGAACAACATATTTAAGCAAAATACTGTAAATGCAATAGTTTTCAAGTTACAACTGATTTACTCAATAGTGAGAACCTGAAAATAGCTATTGCTCCGCTATGCCACGAGCTATAGGTCTGTAATTTCACTATGTTATAGCTAACCCAAAAGTAGGTGAACAATATATTTTAACAAAATACTCAAAATGCAATATTTTTCAAGTTATAGCCGATTTACTCAACAGTCAGTGCCTGAGAATAGCTATTGCTCAGTTGTGCCATGAGCTACAGGTCTGTAATTTCACTATGTTATAGCTGACCCAAAAGTAGCTGAATAACATATTTGCACAAATTTCTGTAAAGGCAATAGTTTTCCAATTACAACTGATTTACTCAACAGTGAGAACTTCAAAGTAGCTATTACTCAGCTATGCAATGAGCCACAGGTCTGGAACTTCACTATGTTATAGCTGACCCCAAAATAGGTGAATAACATATTGCAACAAAATACTCTAAATGCAATAGTTTGCAAGTTATAAGTGATTTACTCAACAGTGATAACCTAAAAGTAGCTATTACTCAGCTATGCCATGAGCTACAGGTCTGAAATTTTACCATGTTATAGCTGACCCAAAAGTAGCTGAATAACATATTTATACTAAATTCTCTAAATGCAATAGTTTTCAAATTATAAGTGATTTACTCAACATTGAGAACTTCAAAGTAGCTATTACTCAGCTATGCAATGAGTCACAGGTCTGGAACTTCACTATGTTATAGCTGACCCCAAAATAGGTGAATAACATATTGAAACAAAATACTCTAAATGCAATAATTTCCAAGTTATAAGCAATTTACTCAACAGTGATAACCTCAAAGTAGCTATTACTCAGCTATTCCATGAGCTACATGTCTGAAATTTTACTATGTTATAGCTGACCCAAAAGTAGGTGAGCAACATATTTAAGCAAAATACTGTACATGCAATAGTTTTCAAGTTACAACTGATTTACTCAATAGTGATGACCTAAAAGTAGCTATTACTCAGCTATGCCATGAGCTACAGGTCTGAAATTTTACTATGTTATAGCTGACCCAAAAGTAGCTGAATAACATATTTATACTAAATTCTGTAAATGCAATAGTTTTACAATTATAACTGATTTACTCAATAGTGAGAACCTCAAAGTAGTTATTACTCAGCTATGCAATGAGCTACAGGTCTGAAATTTTACTATGTTATAGCTGACCCAAAAGTAGGTGAACAACATATTTAAGCAAAATACTGTAAATGCAATAGTTTTGAAGTTACAACTGATTTACTCAATAGTGATGACCTAAAAGTAGCTATTACTCAGCTATGCCATGAGCTACAGGTCTGAAATTTTACTATGTTATAGCTGACCCAAAAGTAGCTGAATAACATATTTATACGAAATTCTCTAAATGCAATAGTTTTCCAATTACAACTGATTTACTCAATAGTGAGAACTTTAAAGTAGCTATTACTCAGCTATGCCATGACCTACAGATCTGAAATTTCACTATGTTATAGCTGGCCCAAAAGTAGCTGAATAACATATTTATACGAAATTCTCTAAATGCAATAGGTTTTAAGTTACAAGTGATTTACTCAATAGTGAGAACTTCAAAGTAGCTATTACTCAGCTATGCAATGAGCCACAGATCTGAAACTTCACTATGTTATAGCTGATCCCAAAATAGGTGGAAGATATTGAAACAAAATACTGTAAATGCAATAGTTTCCAAGTTATAAGCGATTTACTCAACAGTGATAACCTAAAAGTAGCTATTACTCAGCTATGCCATGAGCTACAGGTCTAAAATTTTACTATGTTATAGCTGACCCAAAAGTAGCTGAATAACATATTTATACGAAATTCTCTAAATGCAATAGTTTTTATGTTACAAGTGATTTTACTCATGATGGAAGTTACTGAAAAGCCCAAAAGTAGCTATTACTCACTTAGCTATTGAGACAGGCACCCACCTTACTCACCATATTGTAGCTATGAAAAAAGTAGCTGAATAACATATTTTAACAAAATGCTCTAAATGCAACACTTTTCAAGTTATAAATGATTTTGTGCATGATTTCATGAATTTTAATGCATTAAAAATTATTAAAAAAATTTATTTAAAAAAAAGTAAGACAGATCCAGGTCTCATACTCACACCAAGAGAATCTACCTGTGGCCTAGTACATATATGCAAGATATGAGAGAAATCCCTGCAATAGTCACTGAGAAAATTGTGATTAAGTGTTGAAATTTTCACACTTTTGGTGGGGGTACCCCCCTTGTAATGTCTCTAGCAAACAGACGAACAGACAGATTTGCATGCCGTGAACAATTTTTCATCCTCGATAGATAAGGTATCTTTTTAAAAAAAAAGCACGTCTCTAGGCCTTGTAGTTTTGGAGGAGAAGTTGTTCACGCGGACGCCCACGCCGCAGAGTGACGACATAAAAAAACAGCATGTCTCTAGGCCTTGTAGTTTTGGAGAAGAAGTTGTTCACGCGTACGCCCAAGCCGCAGAGTGATGACATAATGTCAGCTGACTGACAAGTCAGCTGACATAAAAAAGCTACTCAAAGTAGCTAAGTAGCTATTACTCAGTTATATAGCTATTATAACTAAAAGCAATCCCAAGCAAGCTATTGACCTAACTGCTGCTCATACCAAAATTTGGTAAAGATATG
The DNA here is from genome assembly GCA_964017235.1 of Sabellastarte sp. h YS-2021. NCBI lineage: Eukaryota > Metazoa > Annelida > Polychaeta > Sabellida > Sabellidae > Sabellastarte > Sabellastarte sp. h YS-2021. Next base: position 85,812,232 of record OZ024932.1, read on the forward strand.
TCAAATATTTTTCCTTAAACTGCGCGGAAACAAAAGAAGTACACAAAAGTAGCTTAGTAGCTATTACTCAATTAGCTATGGAGCTATTATCACTAAAAGCAATCCCAAGCAAGCTATTGACATAACTATTGCTCATACCAAACTTGGTAAAGATATGTCAAATATTTTTCCTTAAAATGCCCGGAAACAAAAGAAGTACACAAAAGTAGCTATTACTCAGTTAGCTATAGAGCTATCTTCAACAAAAGCAATTCCATGCAAGCTATTAAACCAATAAACACCCATATCAACTTTTTTAAGATAGGATAAATACTTTTCCTTGAAATGACCGGAAACTGGACGGCGGACGCCAGACAGAAAAAGCAAAAATAATATCTCCACCTCCCAGTGGGGTGGACATAATTAAGATAGATCCAGGCCTGATACTCACACAAGGGAATCTACTTGTGGCCTGGTACATGCAAGATAAGAGAGAAATCCCTGCAATAGTCAATGAGAAAATAGTGATTAAGTGTTGAAATTTTCACATTTTGGGTGGGGGTACCTCACTTGTAATGGCTCTAGAAAACAGATGTACAAACAGATCTGCATGCCTTGAACAATTTTTCATCCTTGATAAATAAGGTATCTTTAAAAAAACAGCATGTCTCTGGACCTTGTAGTTTGTAGAAGTTGTTCACATGGACATGTACGCCCATGCCGCAGAGTGAGGACATAATGTCAGCTGACTGACAAGTCAGGTGACATAAAAAAACATTCACAAACTGACTGTCTAGAATAAATACTTGTCAATCTCTGACAAGAGGGTACTGTAGAGTAAGAAATATGAAATTCCCCACTTCTCCATGTATTACGTAAACATTAAACACGCTGATGATGATGTAATTTTGGTGTACTTTTGGGAACATAGCAGTTACATTTAAATGGACGTGTACTTATATGCTTTTCTCGGACTATTTGCAACTGGAGTGGTACAATGATACAAATTGCTATTGGTTTGGACTTGTTTTCCTCCAAAATTGACACATATTGGTTGATTAATAGCAGAGTAATGCATGAAAACAGTCCATAAACACCGTAAAAGTGGTGAAATTCATATTTCTTACTCTTGTTGGTGACAATATGAAAATATCGTCCTAGTCTTGTAATCAGTGTCTGAAGTGTATTGAGTACATACAAGGTTTTATTGTTGATATTGGTATGTAAATTTCAGTCAATGATAATCCATTTCATGCCATTTTGTCACTATTGGGCAACTTTGTTTATGAGAAAAATTTAAAACTGCTGGCAGAAAAACCTTATTGTGGGTTAAAACACTGTCCATAATTTTCTACAACCTCATTTGACCTTTAAAGAGGGCTCCAAAGTCAAATCTGACCATGTATAAAGAATCGCAAGACATGATTTTCTACAAGTTTGTTTCAGATTCCAAACCTCTAGGATCAATTACAAGTGAAAGACACAGGCACAGTAAGTTTATCAAAAATCAGCTATGTGAGTCACTTTGATTCTCCATCATTGACCTAGAATACAGTGGCTCAAAGTTAAATGTTAAAAAGCATACAGGGGACATATATACCAGTTTAATATATCACCCATAAAGTAATTCCACTTTTAATCAGTTGAAAACCAACCATATTTTTTTTTGTCAAAACAAAAAAGTGATCACTTTCAAAACTAGATTGGGCCAACTCGGCGCCAACATATCCCCAGACAGGTCATCACTCACGCCACAGGTTTTGATCGGGAATTTTTTAAAACATAATTACCCATTATTATATGAACTTCAGCACATCAATCTACTCTGTTTATATCTCCCCAAGGAAGATGGTGTATCCCCAGACGCCGAATACATTCATTTACATACCTCAAATTATATTTTCAATCTTCCTGCAATGATAACTCTAAACCTATTTTCAAAGTATTTAAATGATTGATGATTGAATGTCCATTCTAAAATAATAATCCCAAAAGAGCATATCTGTTTCTATATTTGTTGACAAATAAAATATTATTTTTAACTCAACTCATCATATTTTTCAATCTTCCTTCAAAGTATTTAAATGATTGATGATTCAATGTCCATTCTAAAATTCATAATCCCAAAAGCGCATATCTGTTTCTATATTTGTTCAGAAATAAAATATTATTTAAAAAAAAATTATTTATATTATTATTTTATTATATTATTTTTAGAATTTGCAAATTGTTTTCAGTTATTCATTTCCTCTATACCTATATATGTGGTCCATATATATGCAACCTAAATATGTGACACAATCTCAGTTCTGACTCCCCTTTGTGTTATATGTAATGAAGCCCACCACCTCCCACCCCCACCCCTCTCCCCTTCTCCACACCTCTCTCACTATTACACAAGATCTGCAACCCCATTGAGTTCTTTGTTTCTCATCTGATATCACTAAATACCTTTGTTTATTTAGTGTCACTCAATATAGCTGGAGGTCCCAGAGGTGGGTGGGGGGAATCCGGGTGGGGGATGTGGGTTGAGCATAAATGGTAAACAAACAATCTATATAAAAGGGGTACTCAAATACAAAAAGAATTGAGAATTTTAAGTATGTGATTATCAACTGAAATGAGTTCATAACTGTAGGAGCTGTGCCAAAATTAACTGAGGCAAGTTGAATAAAACTGGGCTAGTTGAGGGTTAAAAATCCCCTAGTTTTACTACATAAGGATATAATTTCATTAATATTGGGACTTAAAGCTCACTTAAAGTGTCCATTTTGTCTACTTGAATATGTTTAACCAGTTTCATTTTAAAAAGTGAAAAACTCAGCAAGCAGAGGTATAACACACAAAAATAAGTTCTTAAAAGACTAAGATAGCCATAACATTATTAATATTCAAAATTTAAATAGACAGGCATTTCCTTTTAAAAATTCAAAGATTTCAGCTCTATAACCCACATAGTTTGACAGTTACTGGGCTTTAAAGTGGCATAATATCCATAAATTGGGTTTCTGTGGGCATTTTACAATTGTTAAAGAGACCTTAGCAATTAAACTACAGATCTGAAACTTTTTGGGGGACATACATAACAAACAAAAATTATATATAATAGAGTTTAAGACTTGTCACACTAAGCATTTCCAAATAACAGGGCAAAATACGGAAAAAATGTCAAAAAAGGCACTTGGGCGAGTGTCTATGGCCCTCATACACAGGTTAAATGTCTACTAAAAACCTTGATTTTCGGCATATGTAAAAAGGACATAATAATGCATTCCCAGATGGGATTTCAGCTCCATCAATCACATAGTTTAACAGTTACAGGGCTTAAAGGTGGTAAAAAGTCCAAATATTGGGTCATTGTGGGCCTTTTAGAGATCTCGATGTGGCTTTCAAATTAAAGCTTCAGACTTAAAATTTGTTACATACTAAGATTACACATAGAATATGTATCTAATAAAGTTTGAAACTTCTCAGACTTACCATTTCCAAGTTACAGAGCAAAATATGTGAAAAATGTCTTAAAAGGGTCACTCAGGTGGGTGTTTAAGGTCCTCATACACAGGTTAAATGTCTACTTGAAGCCTTGATTTTTGGCACATGTAAAAAAAACATAATAATGTATTCCCAGATGAGATTTCAGCTCTATCAGTCACATAGTTTAACAGTCACAGGCCTTAAAATTGGCAAAAAGTCCAAATACTGGGTCTTTATGGGGCCTTCTAGAGACCTAAATGTGGCCTTCAAATTAAAGCTTCAGACTTAAAATTTGTCACATACTAAGATTACACATAGAATATGCATCTAATACAGTTTGAAACTTCTTAGACTTACCATTTCCAAGTTACAGGGAAAAATATGTGAAAAATGTCTAAAAATGGTCACTCGGGTGGGGATTTATGGTCCTCATACACAGGTTAAATGTCTTCTTAAAGCCTTAATTTTTGGCACATATAAAAATAACATACTAATATCTTCTCAGATAGGATTTGAGCTCTATCAGTCACATAGTTTGACAGTCACAGGGCTTAAAAGTAGCAAAAAGTCCAAATATTGGGTCTTTGGGAGCCTTTTAGAGACCTCAATTTGACCTTCAAAATTAAAGCTTCAGACTTAAAATCTGTTACATACTAAGATTACACACAGAATATATATCTAATACAGTTTGAAACTTCTCAGACTTACCATTTCCAAGTTACAGGGAAAAAGATGTGAAAAATGTCTTATAAGGGTCACTCGGGTGGGTGTTTATGGTCCTGATACACAGGTTAACTGTCTATTAAAGGCCTAAATGTTGGGGCACATATAAGAAAACACATAGATATATTCCCAGATGATATTTAACTTAGATGAGAGACATAGTTTGAAAGCTACAGTGCTTGAAAGTGGCAAAAAGTGCATAAATTGGGTCTCTGTGGGCACTTTTGAGACCTTAAGTTGACCCCTTTGGGTAAACCTACAGCCCTAAAATTTTCTACAGACAAGGATTACATATCAAAGTTATACCTAGCGCAGTTTGAGACTCATCAGAATTATCACTTCCAAATTATAGGGCAAAATATGTGTAAAGTATAGCAAAAAATCCCTAAGTGGGGGTATTTATGGGCTTCAAACACAATTTTCTCCTCAACTTAAAGTCATGATTTTCGGCACATGTACTAAGAACATATTAATGTGTTGTCAGGTAAAATTTCAGCCAGCTGAGCATCATAGTTTGTGACCTACAGGGCTCTAAGTGGCCAAAAGTGCAATTTCTGACCTTAAGGTGGCCATAAGTTCTTTTTTACTGGGAGTTTAAGGTCACCTTAAAATAGGGATCTTCCTTTGGGCACCCTTAACATGTGTACCAAGTTTGAAAAAAAAATATTAATTTGTTTTTGAGTTATCGCGTCCACAAGGAAATTTCTACGGCGGCGGCGGCGGCGGCGGCGGCGCGACGGACCTGAATCCAATATATCCCCGACTTTCGTCTGGGGATATAATAATGGCAAGATATATAGCCATGGCATGTTGCTTTTCAAAAAAGTTCAAGCTTTTGTGATAAAGAACATATCCTCTCAATTTTGGCAGCATGAACATCATGTCATTGGCACATATTTCTTTTGTTTGACCACTGTAACATTCTTATGTACCCAGGCAGTCACTAAACATGGATCAAGATTATAGCCTTTTAATTGCATCTACTACTTGAGCAAGGTAATGTAATAACAACATCTACATCTGATCAAATGTAGGGTGTCACCTGGAGCTGGTCAACTATTAGGGATAAAGATAGTGCAAGTGACAGTTTAAGAATTGCTGGATTAGCTGTTAAAATCGCATACAATATTGTAAGTTGAAAATAGGCCCTGTAAACAAATCCCATGAAAGCTTCTGTGGTAGCTGAGCAGTGGCTCATAATTTTAATGTGAGGAAATCACTTGCCATCAAGTGCATTGTTCTTTCTGAAATAATCTGGTGCAATGGAAGAACAAAAAATTATGTGAATCATGTGACCTCGATAAAGGTCATATTCAAACCCATCAAAATATTTTAAACTAGACCAAGGACGCATCTGTAGCCAGATGCAAGATGTATCCACCGGAAAAGGCCAACTAACATAGTTTAGAAGATAAACAGCATTTTTCAATAATAAGCAAGTTGAAAGTACTTTTAAGTTTGGCTACCCTCATTTGACCTTGAAGCAGGGGCCCCAAGGACAAATCTGACCACATCAGAAGATTTGCAGCCCCTGACTTCCTATAGGTTGGTTTCACATTGCAAACCTCTAAGACCAATAATAAGCGAGTTATAAGGACTTTTAAGTTTGGCTATCATCGTTTGACCTTGAAAAAGAGGCCCCAGGTCAAATCTGACCACATCAAAAGATTCGAAGCCCATGATTTCCTATAAGTTGTTTTCATATTGCAAACCTGTAAGACCAATAATAAGCGAGTTATAAGCACTTTTAAGTTTGGCTATACTCATTTGACTTGAAGGAGAGGCCCAAGGTCAAATCTGACCACACCAAAAGATTCCCAGCCCATGATTTCCTGTAGGTTCGTTTACCATCCCAAACCTCTAGGACCCATAATAAGCAAGTTATAAGCACTTTTAAGTTTGGATATCCTCGTTTGACCTTGAAGGAGGGGCCCAAGGTCGAATCCCACCACACCACAAGATTCCCAGCCCATGATTTCCTATAGGTTGGTTTGACATTCCAAATCTCTAGGACCAATAATAAGGGAGATATAAGCACTTTTCATGACTAAAAAGAAACGCCCATGGCGGCCATCTTGTTTTTCAAAATGAGGCCAAATATATTTTCAGTCAAGATTTTGTAATGATGAACATATCCTGTGAATTTGAGATCTCTACCTATAATCCCCTTTGTTCTAGAGGGCCAACAAAACTCCTGGCTGAAAGTCAAAAAATGCCCGTGGCGGCCATCTTGTTTTTCAAAATGAGGCCAAAAATATTCCCAGGCAAGATTTTATGGTTATGAATATAACCTGAAAATTTGAGAAGTCTACCTATAATACCCTGGCCTCTAGAGGGGTAACGAGAAAATCTCTACACACTGCGGCGGCGTACTCCTGCGTAATCCATAGTATCCACCGGATACAATGAGAACTGCCCAAAATTGATAGGCCTTATATTAAGGTAGATATTCATGTGAGGCAATAATATGGCAGCATATAGGCTGCATGAAAACTGGAGGTAAAACCAATAGACATCCCCTTTTCAAGGGGAAAAAATTACTATAATTAAAAATTATTATAAAACATCTTTGAAGAATACATGTAGATTTTTGCAGTGATTTATATTTTCTTTTAATAAAACTGGAGATCAAATTTAAAATTTTTTTCAAAAATGGTTCAGCATACTTTACTTTAGTTACTTTACTTTTCAAACACAAGTCAAATTTTGAACAGGTGAAGGAAGCCATCATATTGTAACCCTTGAAATCAGATAAATTCCACACCTACTAGTCTTCTGTATTTTTCTCAATCTTTTCTTGTACAGCTGATAGGGTGCTTTTTCTCATTTTGTTACAGGTAGAGAAATAAGTGACTATGTCACAGTAAGTGAAATTTGCCACTGAAGAGAGTGCATCCCTTAGCTTTTATTATTATTATTATTTTTATTTATTACTTTTTTGTTGTTGAGAAGATAAAATTATTTTCAAGCATGAGCTCCAGCATGACTAGCCCATTCTTGAGATAAATTTTTTTTTGTCACCAGTTTTTTCTTAAATTGTGGTGTAGTATGACAAGTACCCTCCTGACAGCAGCAATACACTATGTTATTACTTGGATGGGTGCTTGTCTGAGTTCTAGGCCAGGTATGGCACGTATCTGAGTCAGAATTTGTTTTTGTTGCCAGACTAGCATAAATTCTAGTGCACTACCTGTGTCTCTGATGGCTTTATGGCTCATGTATGTAGAGCAGAACACTTTTCAACCCTGTTTAATTTGTGATTTCTGTGACAATTTATGCGATCTCTTTCAGTGAAGTTTTCATCTTTTGTTAATTCCAAGGAATAGCCCCAGTGATTAATTTCACACGCTGTATCAAATCTCACATTTCTCACTCTTAAGTAGATACAACTGTTGAAGGGTATGGCATGCAGATTGCACTTTCTAACAACAAAATGACTTAAATAACATCACAAAATTTTCAAAAATAACAATTTATTGAACATTTTTAGAGTTTGTCGATTTGAAGTTGTTTTTACAATATATTCCACCAGAACAATAGGATAACATGAGCACTGGAGAATGAAGTGTTTTCTATTACATCACCAAGTATCATTCAGAAGTTCAAATACCCATAACAATTCTCCTTTTAGTTTAATTTCACAGTTTGTTCGTAGACAGACATATTAACATCACTGTTCAATGTCTTAACATCAAAGCAAACAAAAGATTTGTAAACTAGACAAGATTTGAAAAGGTAATCATCCTTGCATTTCATAAAATTACTGTTGAGCTGTCAAGGAAATTGTTACACTTAAGCATTCTTTCAAAATTAGTCTATTCTTCAACAAAACTTTTTGTGGAAAAAGAAGGACACTCAACCAATCAACCTATTATTAGAGGGGGGCTTTATTACGGATATAATGGTATTTTTAAAACTGTAAATGTTCAGCTGAGTTTGTACTCCAAATAATCCATTATTCTTTAACAAACATGTCTTTTTGTTAACTTCATACCTGACATAATAATCCATTACTGTTTAATGAGTATTTCAATACTCTTTAACAGCTCTAGATTTCAGTAATTTATTGTACAAATAGGTCAGATGTGAACATCCACACAATTTGGTGACATCATTTATATGTTACTAATTCCATTAAATAATGAAAGGCAGTCATTTTCCTATTTTAACTCTTACTTTCAGAAATTTAAATACTTTATTCATTTACTTCAAATGAGTTACAACATATTTTAATAATCTATTTGCATATCAGAAGTTATTCACAGAAAATTATTTCATTAACTCCAAACACCCCCAAACCAGACAACAGGATGTTTGGGACATATTTTGAAGGTAGAAATCCAAGATTTGCTGCCCACCAAATGAGACTGCCTTAATCAAAAGACAGTCAATAATTTCCCTCTAAATTACCAGACACTCAGATGACATTCATCTCAAACTGGTTTGAAAACATCCTGTAAAATTGGCTTTTTGTTTGTGAAATATTAGGGAATGGGCTCAACTTCAACTTTCATACTGTAATAAATTTTGTTTCTTTTCATCCACCCTGATTCTCTGTTGAAAAGAGCATAATAATAACACAATAACACATTTTGTTTCTTTCGTCCACCCTGATTCTCTGTTGAAAAGAACATAATAATAACACAATAACACATTTTGTTTCTTTCATCCACCCTGATTCTCTGTTGAAAAGAGCATAATAATAACACAATAACACATTTTGTTTCTTTCATCCACCCTGATTCTCTGTTGAAAAGAACATAATAATAACACAATAACACATTTTGTTTCTTTCATCCACCCTGATTCTCTGTTGAAAAGAACATAATAATAACACAATAACACATTTTGTTTCTTTCGTCCACCCTGATTCTCTGTTGAAAAGAGCATAATAATAACACAATAACACATTTTGTTTCTTTCATCCACCCTGATTCTCTGTTGAAAAGAACATAATAATAACACAATAACACATTTTGTTTCTTTCGTCCACCCTGATTCTCTGTTTAAAAGAGCAAAAAACACATTAATCACTTTTCTCAGTAGATAAGGCATGACCTTTCAGAAAGCCGTATGTCTCAACTGAAATTGACAAAATTCACACCTTTAAACAGAAAACACAGAAAATTACTCTTCATCATGCAAAATGGTTTATAAAGCTTGTCTCTGATCACATCGGCTGACTATTAATCGCAGAATCCCCAGTCTCAGGTTTTTGTCTCTGTCTGCGCCATATTACAGAAGAACCTTTATTATACAACCTTCAACTACCTAAACATTCCATTTTCCAAACTCATTTTCTCTCTGAGAAAGAAATGCACCAGAACAGGTTTTCTATTTTCTGCTCTTATTTTTTCTATTGGATTTTATGAACTTTTTTTCGACTGTCTTTTTACAACTTTTAATCTTTTTGTTTACAATACAAAAACACATGAATGACAGAGATCAAACACATGATACAAACAAACGAAACACAAAGATAAAACAAAATCTATTACATATTTCAGGAAAGTCTACTTTTTAAAATTTTGTTTAGAGTTACTACAGTTTTTAAAACAATTTAAAATGTGAATATTATTGAACATTAGTTGTGGTAATTGATTTAATTATGTCAATATACTTGTCCAAAAAGTAGACATAAACTGTTTGAGGTATAAAATTGCACACAAAAAAATACTCTTTACTCTAAATATTGACATTAAAAAAAGTCCTAAAATGATCAATTTCAAAATACTTAAAATTAAAATGGATAGCTGTTGAGTAGCAGGGGGGGGGGGGGGGGGGGGGGCGGCAATTTAAAAATACTTAATGAAAAGTTAGAGCACTCTTTAATAAGCAGTCCACATTTTGTTGTTTTTGTCTAAAAAATTTCACGTTTTGTGCCAATTTGTGACTTCTACTTTAATCAGAACCATGTATTTTAATCAAAATGTCTGTTTTAAAGTAATCAGCAAAATTCTGTAACATTCCCATCCACGATACTTGTATTATACTGCATCTTCCATTGAACAAGTATGAACTTCACAAATTTTTCTTCAAACAACATGGAAAATGCACATTACCACACTCACTCAACAGTAACAGAAAACTCTTTCTCAATGAAATGGTGCTGATTTTTCCAGTGACTGTGTGCCTTAAGTAGCATATCACTGAGTTCAATACACAGTATGTTGTGGTCTGAAATCATTGTTAAGGATTCATGTTATGTATTATCTTATATAATGATTAACTTTACATTTGTTTTAAACTATTTATTTTAAATTTTAATATTCATACAGTGCTAACCAAATTTTGGAATGTAATTATAGACTAATAATTTTTCACTATGACCATGTATTTGTTGGCTTAGGCATCATATTCCTAAAACCTCTATCTGTTAAACATATCTCCTTCATCAAATTAATACATTTGATAATTTGGCAAAATCTGTATTTTTCATATTTTATCACAGTATATTTTACAACACATAAAGGATACTTGTTGCAGACAAGTAATCTGCCAAACAGTGAGCTGCTGTCAGAATTGAATTGTTCCATTGTCAGAACTAGTAAATCTTTGGAACCCCCTGCAACAACTTCCATGCAAAGTTCTTGCTTGAAAGACCAAGTTGAACAATTGCCTTCTGTAGCATTGATTACAATGGATAATGACTTCAAGTGAAATCCTCTCACTTTTTCTTGGTCCTTTTCAATTGCGGTGGAAGGGCCTTTACAGAAAACTGAAATAGATAAGAGTATGATATAACAATAACCTCACATAGACATCAAAATAAGTTAGACTGTGTGCTTTGTCTTTTTGAGTGATAAAATCTAAAAAATATGAATATACATCGAATCTGAAACTATACATCACAAGGGAAAATTTTACAATATTTGCCAATTGTATAAATAAAGTAAAATAGGTCCATATTTACCTAATTAACTAGATTGGGCCAACTCGGCGCCAACATATCCCCAGACAGGTCATCACTCACGCCACAGGTTTTGATCGGGAATTTTTAAAAACATAATTACCCATTATTATATGAACTTCAGCACATCAATCTACTCTGTTTATATCTTCCAAGGAAGATGGTGTATCCCCAGACGCCGAATACATAACTCAAATTATATTTTCAATCTTCCTGCAATGATAACTCTAAACCTATTTTCAAAGTATTTAAATGATTGATGATTGAATGTCCATTCTAAAATAATAATCCCAAAAGAGCATATCTGTTTCTATATTTGTTGACAAATAAAATATTATTTTTAACTCAACTCATCATACTTTTCAATCTTCCTTCAAAGTATTTAAATGATTGATGATTCAATGTCCATTCTAAAATTCATAATCCCAAAAGCGCATATCTGTTTCTATATTTGTTCACAAATAAAATATTATTTAAAAAAAAATTATTTATATTATTATTTTATTATATTATTTTTAGAATTTGCAAATTGTTTTCAGTTATTCATTTCCTCTATACCTATATATGTGGTCCATATATATGCAACCTAAATATGTGACACAATCTCAGTTCTGACTCCCCTTTGTGTTATATGTAATGAAGCCCACCACCTCCCACCCCCACCCCTCTCCCCTTCTCCACACCTCTCTCACTATTACACAAGATCTGCAACCCCATTGAGTTCTTTGTTTCTCATCTGATATCATTAAATACCTTTGTTTATTTAGTGTCACTCAATATAGCTGGAGGTCCCAGAGGTGGGTGGGGGGAATCCGGGTGGGGGATGTGGGTTGAGCATAAATGGTAAACAAACAATCTATATAAAAGGGGTACTCAAATACAAAAAGAATTGAGAATTTTAAGTATGTGATTATCAACTGAAATGAGTTCATAACTGTAGGAGCTGTGCCAAAATTAACTGAGGCAAGTTGAATAAAACTGGGCTAGTTGAGGGTTAAAAATCCCCTAGTTTTACTACATAAGGATATAATTTCATTAATATTGGGACTTAAAGCTCACTTAAAGTGTCCATTTTGTCTACTTGAATATGTTTAACCAGTTTCATTTTAAAAAGTGAAAAACTCAGCAAGCAGAGGTATAACACACAAAAATAAGTTCTTAAAAGACTAAGATAGCCATAACATTATTAATATTCAAAATTTAAATAGACAGGCATTTCCTTTTAAAAATTCAAAGATTTCAGCTCTATAACCCACATAGTTTGACAGTTACTGGGCTTTAAAGTGGCATAATATCCATAAATTGGGTTTCTGTGGGCATTTTACAATTGTTAAAGAGACCTTAGCAATTAAACTACAGATCTGAAACTTTTTGGGGGACATACATAACAAACAAAAATTATATATAATAGAGTTTAAGACTTGTCACACTAAGCATTTCCAAATAACAGGGCAAAATACGGAAAAAATGTCAAAAAAGGCACTTGGGCGAGTGTCTATGGCCCTCATACACAGGTTAAATGTCTACTAAAAACCTTGATTTTCGGCATATGTAAAAAGGACATAATAATGCATTCCCAGATGGGATTTCAGCTCCATCAATCACATAGTTTAACAGTCACAGGGCTTAAAGGTGGCAAAAAGTCCAAATATTGGGTCTCTGTGGGCCTTTTAGAGATCTCGATGTGGCTTTCAAATTAAAGCTTCAGACTTAAAATTTGTTACATACTAAGATTACACATAGAATATGTATCTAATAAAGTTTGAAACTTCTCAGACTTACCATTTCCAAGTTACAGAGCAAAATATGTGAAAAATGTCTTAAAAGGGTCACTCAGGTGGGTGTTTAAGGTCCTCATACACAGGTTAAATGTCTACTTGAAGCCTTGATTTTTGGCACATGTAAAAAGAACATAATAATGTATTCCCAGATGAGATTTCAGCTCTATCAGTCACATAGTTTAACAGTCAAAGGCCTTAAAATTGGCAAAAAGTCCAAATACTGGGTCTTTATGGGGCCTTCTAGAGACCTAAATGTGGCCTTCAAATTAAAGCTTCAGACTTAAAATTTGTCACATACTAAGATTACACATAGAATATGCATCTAATACAGTTTGAAACTTCTTAGACTTACCATTTCCAAGTTACAGGGCAAAATATGTGAAAAATGTCTAAAAATGGTCACTCGGGTGGGGATTTATGGTCCTCATACACAGGTTAAATGTCTTCTTAAAGCCTTAATTTTTGGCACATATATAAATAACATACTAATATCTTCCCAGATAGGATTTGAGCTCTATCAGTCACATAGTTTGACAGTCACAGGGCTTAAAAGTAGCAAAAAGTCCAAATATTGGGTCTTTGGGAGCCTTTTAGAGACCTCAATTTGACCTTCAAAATTAAAGCTTCAGACTTAAAATCTGTTACATACTAAGATTACACACAGAATATATATCTAATACAGTTTGAAACTTCTCAGACTTACCATTTCCAAGTTACAGGGAAAAAGATGTGAAAAATGTCTTATAAGGGTCACTCGGGTGGGTGTTTATGGTCCTGATACACAGGTTAACTGTCTATTAAAGGCCTAAATGTTGGGGCACATATAAGAAAACACATAGATATATTCCCAGATGATATTTAACTTAGATGAGAGACATAGTTTTAAAGCTACAGTGCTTGAAAGTGGCAAAAAGTGCATAAATTGGGTCTCTGTGGGCACTTTTGAGACCTTAAGTCGACCCCTTTGGGTAAACCTACAGCCCTAAAATTTTCTACAGACAAGGATTACATATCAAAGTTATACCTAGCACAGTTTGAGACTCATCAGAATTACCACTTCCAAATTATAGGGCAAAATATGTGAAAAGTATAGCAAAAAATCCCTAAGTGGGGGTATTTATGGGCCTCAAAGACAATTTTCTCCTCAACTTAAAGTCGTGATTTTCGGCACATGTACTAAGAACATATTAATGTGTTGTCAGGTAAAATTTCAGCCAGCTGAGCATCATAGTTTGTGACCTACAGGGCTCTAAGTGGCCAAAAGTCCAATTTCTGACCTTAAGGTGGCCATAAGTTCTTTTTTACTGGGAGTTTAAGGTCACCTTAAAATAGGGATCTTCCTTTGGGCACCCTTAACATGTGTACCAAGTTTGAAAAAAAAATATTAATTTGTTTTTGAGTTATCGCGTCCACAAGGAAATTTCTACGGCGGCGGCGGCGGCGGCGGCGCGACGGACCTGAATCCAATATATCCCCGACTTTCGTCTGGGGATATAATTAAAAAAAAGTGAGCTATGAAATGCCTCCATTATAAGGGGTACCAGTGAATTTAAAAACTTAAATTTTTTACTTTAGATTTCTCAGTAATTTCTACATAGATTTCAATGAAACAAAAACAAGCAAAAACCCTATAAAAATACCTTTTCAATGATATATACCACATATTTGTAGGCAACATAATTTCAGAAAACATTTTTAAAAAATTGGCACTTCTTTCACATTTGTAATAAAAAATTATCGCCCCTGGCCTTTGTCCCACTCTAATTACATTAAACACAGAAAGTGTGGGATAATAAAGGATGTACATACTGGTTTGAATGAAGAGTCTTCATTGAAAGGCTGACTGTGATGATATATGATATATGTTTTTAGATTTTATCATTAGAGAAGACAAATCAATACAATCTGAATCTATGCCAACTGTGAGATTTTACTTCTCAGCTGATAAAATTTTAAAAATATGCACCTTGAGGGTTATTTTACTTTCATTATCCAACACTTTCCTTCAATAATAAGGAAAATAAGTCTATATTTACCAAAATATTATAGCTAATTAGCTGTGAAGCATATCCACAGTTAACAGACATCAGTGAGCTTAAAAACTTCAATCTTGTTACCTCCATGACCTTTCTGCGTATGTCCACCACATTACTTTCTATAGCTGTATCCCCGCTGAGACTCTTGCCAAAGTCACGACGCAGCTCTTCTTCCTTACGGGGCAACTTTGGACCCTTAACATCACCCAGGATAAATGCATTGGCCCTCAGTTGATTATTGATAGGGTCCTGAATAAACAACAGAAATTGTAAAAAATTTATTTTAATTTAACCTTTTGTAAGTTAAATACTTACCTTATCCTCACTAGTGCTTACGTGTTGGCGGGAGCAAACATGGATGACCAAACGAGAATATTTTTAAAATAAATATTCTTGTCGGTACCAGTATGTATACGCATGACCGCGCATGCGCGTGCACTGGGAGAACCCCGTTAAGCCTCACTGTTATTTTGGTCACGAGGGAGTAAACATCGTTTGACACAATCTTTGTTTTCGAAGAATTTCAACATGGCGGGTTACATTTGACCCATTTCACCAATAATCTGGCATATTGTTTGGCATTAGTTAGACGAAACCAAATCACCAATGAACATGGACCATATGTACCTCTGCAAAGGTGATTATGTTTTATAGCAGTGTGTGTTTACAACTTTACGTGTTTGTTTGCAAAATAGCTCAAAAAGTTATTGACAGATTTTGATGAAATTTTCAAAAAATGCTGACAATGGCACAAGGAACAGATGATTAATGATTTGATTTTATTGATTGATTGATTGATTTTAGTTTTGATCTGAATCACTGTCTGGATGAAGGAATTTTTTAAAGGATGTTTTTTTTCACAGCACATATAAGTAAATATTGGAAATGTTGCACTCTGGCAGATTTTTGCGCTCTCTGAGTTATCTTATTTAATATTAGAAATGTCTTTATGAGATACATTAAACTTCACTTTTACATCAGGGTAGAGTCAAAATGTGAAATATTTAAGCAAACATTTATAGATTTTTTGTTGTTTTGATAAAATATCAGCAATTTGGTTAATTTTATTGTAATTGGAATTTTTATAAATAAAAATACTTACATAATCCCAACAAATGCTTACGTGACCTACCGTTCGGTCAAGGACACAGACAATGTGTCTCGCCATGTTTTTTCTACTGAAAGTACACACGTAAACCCCAGGGGGCACCTGCTGGAGGTTATATCTCCACTGTAAGTTGCCATTCTTAAAATTTTGACCCTACCCCTCAGAAGATGGTAGAGGGGAGGAGGGTGGGACTCTCCTTGTTGGGATTATGTAAGTATTTTTATTTATAAAAATTCCAACTACAATAAAATTAACCAATTTTATTGCATAAAAACGTACTTACATAATCCCAACAAATGCTTGAATACAGCCCTGAGGTCCATGGTGGGTAGACTTCTGAGGACTGTCAAGTGCTATAGGAGAGTTCTTGAGGTTATACAGATACAAAAAATGCATAGACACCATATGTTATACTACAAACAACTGTAACATAGTACATATAGTTAAAACTGTAATTATATTATTGTTATTACAAGTACTGATAAAGTGAAAAAGTAGTTGTAATAAAGTAACTGCAAAGTACTCACCCACTTTTGAAAGCAGCATGTTGTACTATACATAGTATGATATTTATGAATCCCGTCACCGTATCTGTACAAATGTGCAGGGGTCAAAGGTCAGCTGTGCCCAGTTGAATAAAACTCCAGCAGTCAGAGTGCAGCTGTCCTTCAAGCCAAGCAGTCATAACATGAAATCTTATCCATAGTCGTGTTCAAAAATCAAAGTCCTACTACATTCCAGTCCAATTCCATATATCCTGAAAAAATAAAGACTGGTTAAACTATTAAGTCTCAATTGTTCACTATATGCTGTGCAGACACAATGGGACCTAACTTAAAGATATCATCATTTTCCCAGCAAATATCCTTCAAATAAAAGTTTGTAAAGGTATTGTGGGATTTCCAGTAACAGGAGCTCAAGACCTGCTCTAAAGAGATACCTCCTTTAAATGCAAGTGATGCAGCCATAGCTCTAACATCATGAGCTCTAACCTGAGTGACCTGTTGATCAGCCGTATCTGAAGACTGATAGCAAGTTTGAATGGTGTGTTTGATCCACTGGGAAATGGTTATTCTTGTGATATCCTTAGAATAACCCTCCCTAAGGGATACAAAGAGCAGGGCCTTGCCCTTTCTCATGGATTTGGTCTTCTCTAAATAGACCTTGAGGGCCCTAACTGGACAAAGTGACTTGTCCTCCACCAGTGAACTGTCCAACATGGTAGTAAGAGCTGGTATAACTACTGGTTTAATGGAATCAGGGCCATCCGAAGCCAACTGGTTTTTGGCCAGGAATGCTGGAGAAGGAGAAACAGTAACTTCTGACCAATTTCTCCTTGAAGAGACAGAAGAGTGAGTCCATGCATGGATCTCACTCCTTCTTTTACCTGAGGCTAAAGCCAACAGGAACACTGTCTTGTAAGTTAGCCACTTCAAAGGAGCCTCTGACAAAGGCTCAAAGGGAGGTTTTGTCAAACCTAAGAGGACCAATGAGAGGTCCCATGTAGGTATGGACCTATTTGGTTTAGGTCTATCCCTGGTGAAGCTGGCAATAAGTCTATTCAGTTCTAGACTTTTTGAAATGAATTCACCCTGTGAACCCAAAGCATCAGCAATTGCTGTTCTGTAACCAGTGATTGTAGCTGGTTTGAGATTTTTGACTGTGAACAGGTAGTTTAAAAATTCTGCTACCTGGGGAACAGCTGCTGAGGTGATGTCCACCTTATTCTCTGTGCACCATTGCCCATAAATGGTCCACCTTGATTGATAGACTTTTCTTGAGGATTCCCTCTGAGGTGCCTTAATTCTTTCTGCCACCTCAGATGAGAATCTTCCAGAATTGGATTCCTGGAATCCAGAAGCCACACATGTAGATTCAGGTACTCCACGTTGTTGTGGAACCTGTTGGAATGTGGCTGTTTCAGAAGTGTCTTCCAGTGAGGGAGCTGTAGGGGTACCCTGGTCGAGAGATCCACCAGATCCCAAAACCATGGCATCCCTGGCCACCCTGGAGCCAGTACTATCATCCTGCATGGGTATGTTATTATTTTTTGAATTACTTGTGGCAGGATGGCTACTGGACAGAAGACATAGCCGTCTAGGCCTTCCCAACAGATATTCAATGCATCTATTTTCCAAGCCTTTCTGTCTGGGACAGGAGATACATAAATTGGAAGTTTGTAATTTAGATGAGTTGCAAATAGATCTACCATTGGTGTGTGCCAAACTTTGCAAATTTGGTTGAATATCTGTTGGTGAAGTGACCACTCCGTCTGTATGACCTTGTCCCTTCGTGATAGAGAGTCTGCTATGACATTTAGGGATCCAGGTACGTGTCTTGCCCTTATCTGGATTCTTCTGGAATTTGTGAATGCAAGAATTCTCCAGATAAGAGCACACATTTCTATGGAATGTGTGCCTCCTTCTTTGTTCAGATAAGATACTACTGTACTGTTGTCTGAACAGATGAGCACGCTTTGACCTTGCAAGTGCTCCTGAAACCCCTTTAGGGCCAGAAGAACAGCTTTCAGCTCCAATACGTTGATGTGAAGCTGAGCCTCCTTGTTTGACCAGAGGCCACTGAGGACTATTTCGTTCAAGTGAGCTCCCCAGCCTTTTTGGGAGGCATCTGTGAACACCAAAGTGTTGTGAACATGAGGATGGAGGGGAGAACCTGCCATAAGATTTTGTAGATCCTCCCACCATTTGAGATAATTGAGGAAATTCCTTGTTACTGGAATGTTTTTGTCCAGTGACTGGGGAAACTTCCAGTTTGACCTTAGGTACCACTGAAAAGGTCTCATGTGCAACCTTCCTAGAGGTACTGTTTTTTCTAAGGAAGCTAATGTCCCTATGAGTGACATGAGCTTTCTTGGAGTCAAGACTAATGACTTTCTGATGGAAACAGTCTGAACTTTCAACCGATCGAGTTTCTTTTGGGTTGGAAAAACCAGACCCCTGTGAAGATCGAAGTGATAACCCAGAAAATCTAGATTTTGTGTGGGAACCAATTCCGATTTTTGGAAATTGATGAGCCAGCCTAGTTCTTGGACCAATTTCACTAATTTTTCCGAATCTTTGAGACATTGATCTTTTGTTGGTGACCGAAGAAGCCAGTCGTCCAGATATTGATGGATTCTGAGGTTCCTGGCTTGAGCTATGAGTTTTACCTCTTTCACAATGCGAGTAAACTCTAGGGGAGCTGTTGCGACACCAAAAGGGAGAGCCTGAAATTGGAAAACCCCTTTTTTCGTTTGAAATCTCAGATATTTTTGAGATTGTGGGTGAATTGGAACATGAAAATAAGCGTCTGTGAGGTCTATCGAGGTGACCCACTCCCCCTGTCGAATCGACTTCCTGATAGATTCGGCTGTTTCCATTTTGAATGTCGGTACATGTAAATGGTTGTTTAACATACTTAAATCTATCACTGGTCTCCACCTTTTCATGGGTTTGGGTACCAGAAACAGTCTGCTGTAATATCCCAGAGTAGAAGGTTTCCTGACATGAGTTATTGCCTTTTTTGCAAGCATGGCCTGAACTGCTTCGTGTAGAGCGCCATCTTTGTTTTTGTTGTGATATTTGCTCAAAATGAGCGGAATTTTCGATAATTTGGGTAGAATTTTGAAGTCTAGGCGATAACCATGTTGTAGTAAACTTACTACTCTGGGATGTGCTTGATTTTTTGCCCATACCTGCCAAAAATCCTGCAATCTTGTCCCTGGAAAGTCACTTCCTCTTTCCGCCTCTGCCTCCTCGCGATGCGCGCGCAGAGAAGTGGTTATAGGTGTTTGGCTGCGTTCGTTTGTCACGAAACGATCTGTTACCTTCCTGTGAGGGCTTTGGATGTGAAGACCTCCCGAAATCGAAATTCTTCACAGAGTCTCTGTATGACTTGGAATCAGATTCCTTCATTATTGACAATCTTTTGATCATGTTATCCTCAACCTGGGATAAAATATCCGAGTTGAAGACCTCCTGTTGGTCAAAATGGTCTGTACGCAAGCTTGCCAAATCTTTTGGACCTAATTTTGAGCTGCAGTCCTTCAATAAGCTATCCCTCCTTTGAAGGAGCATATTGCATGCCAGAGTCATGTTTTGTTTGAGGACCGTATCCAGGGCTATCTCCAGAGAGGAGGTAACTGAAGCCTGTAGCTGAGAATATTTTATCATGAGGTCTGCTGACTCCTTGACTGTATCCAGATCTTCAGACCCTCTAATTTCAGTAGCCAACTCCTGGATTCTGTTGTTGAGCTCCTCTATAGCCATTTTAAACCACACTACATGGCCCAAAATTTGAACATTTTCCCTGCAAACTGTCTCTTGAACAATATGTTGTTTGGAAGGTACAGTGATGGAATTTGACAATGATTTCACTCTAGCTATGTTGAAGTAGGAGTCAGGTAGTTTAGGAGCTTTCAAAGGCGTATTTTGTGGAGAGGTAGTGTAGTAGATCATGTCGGGCCTCTCAAAGGCCAAAAACTGTCCCTGGGACAATGATTCAGAGCTGGATTTGTCTTTGACTGAGGTTCCAGAGGCCTTCCTAAACCTGTAGTCCCACATGGACTGAATATCTTGGACAGGAGGTAAAGCCAAATTTTGTTTCCTCACCACCTGCTTGGAGGGTTTCTTGGAAAAAGCAGAAGGGGCCACAAGACACTCCACTTGTGGTACCTCCAGATCCAGTAGACCTCTGATGGCATTGAGCATCTCAACATAAGAGGGATCTAACTCCTGTGAATGAGAGTCTGCATCCCCTTGAGGAGACTTAGATCTGTGTCTCTTGCTGGCAGGCAAAGAGGAGTCCTCATCAGATAGCTCTCCTTCTGAAGGCTGAGTTCTCGTCTGGGAGACAGGGGCACTCATACCCTGCTCCTGACAGAGAGGAAGACTGTTCTTAGAGGCTGAAGGTTTGTCACTGCGTTTGAACTCTTCAAACTGGGAAGCCAAGGAAGCCAACTGATTATTCATAGCTTTAATCATGTCTTGAAGCGAGGAATCAGGTTTGGAAGTAGAAGGCTGTGAAGATTTTGAAGGTGTTGGTTCATCCAAGAGAGAGTCATCAAACTTCTCAGAACTTTTGGACTTGGAAGCTTTTCTTTTGTGTGGAATTTTTAAGGCCCCAGCACAAATAGAGCAATCAGATTCTTTACTCACAACACACTTGTCTTTTCCCTTCTTGTCGTTTCTGCATTTTAAACAAGCTTGGTGATTATCCCATGGAAGCATATCACCCAAGCAAACTGAACATTTCCTTTGTTTTTCGGACATCTTGAATCGTACAAAAGAACGCGTGTGCACTTCACGGCGGTCAAAATTAGAATGGCAACTTACAGTGGAGATATAACCTCCAGCAGGTGCCCCCTGGGGTTTACGTGTGTACTTTCAGTAGAAAAAACATGGCGAGACACATTGTCTGTGTCCTTGACCGAACGGTAGGTCACGTAAGCATTTGTTGGGATTATGTAAGTACGTTTTTATGCAATAAAAATAAACTTTATAAAGGGGTAAAATGAAGAGACATTTGAGTGCCAGTTCTTCAAAATGTAAAGCACTTTTATTTTCCTTCCTGACACAAGCAAATGAAAAATGGGACACTGTATCCTGTTAACAACACTTATAATGATAACATTATTTAAGAAAACTTAATACTGGCTCAACAAAAACTATAAATTTGTTATAGTTCACTGAAATAAAGTACATGTATGTGCAGACATTGATTTCAAAGCACCAGAAAGACATACCGGTATATGTATAAAACATCATATTTTGGGGTTATACTGGTTGCTAAATTTCATAGTTATACTCATTCACTGATGCCATGTAAACCTACGTTTTTGTCCCAGGATGAAAATCTCATTATATTTCACTCTTGGCATATTTATGGGCATTATCTAGAAGAATAAACAAACCCAACTGGCTGCTGCCAGTGGTGATGAAATCCTCTCTAAACCTTTAGAGTAAGAAATCTAAAATTTGCCAGGAATCTAAAATTCACCACCTATAAAACCTTAGTTAATTTTATGAAGAAAATGATTTTTTGTCTAACAATTGGTATTTTTCAGTTCAACAAGCCTTAATTTACTGTACATTCAACAAATCTGCCCTGAATTCATTTATTTTATTAGTATTCCCACATGTGGCGAATTTCAGATATGTGGCAAAATTTTAGATTTCTCACTCTATATTCACAGCAGTGTTACAGATTTGAGATATATATTTATTATCTGGGACTTGCAATGTATATGGTAAGATATTTATTTTAGCATCAAATTTGACTGAGAAATGACTGATTTTAAATGCTCTTTGACCTCTTGACTTTGGGCTTTAAGGCCTAATAAGGTTCAATCAAATCTCAAACTCACCTGTTTTCGCTTGCGCAGGGCCTTAACTGGATTGATTTCAGAATCTGGTACATCTTTCACTGAATCCTTCACACAACTCAACAATTTATCTGGCAACACTTGCTTCTTCACCAACATACTTGCTCGAGGCACAAACTTTGGAGCACCAGTCGTTTCTGGTGCCTGATACTCCTTTATTACAAGCTGACCCTTCTTGTCATCCATTTTTTCTTTATTGTCTCTACTATCAGCTCTACCCATTGTATATTTCTGCCCTTTCATTCCAGATTTCAAAGTTCCACTTTTACCACCACTGACCTTCACCTGTCCTTGTTTGTTTTTGGAATGTTGACCTTCTGCATGCTTTGTGCCAAACCTATCATTTGAACTTTGATTCATGTCATCAGATGGCATATATCTTGCATGGTGACCATGTTTTCCAGGTGACTGAGATAGTTGGGTTGGAGGACCAGGGGCATTCCACGGAGGGTATGAACCATCTCCAGAGTCAGTAACTCCATAATTCTGAGGAAAACCTGCATTATGCACATGTGTAGGTGTAGCGAATCTACTACTGGAAGCAGTTATATTGTGATGGTGATCATACTGATGATAATATCCCCTATTTGCAGATGCTGGATGTCTATGATGATAATAATTATACTGATAAGATGCTGGCTTTGGAGGAGGTGGTAACTCCCTTGGTGGTAGTGGTGGAGACATCTGTTCTGAGGGGTGAAGATTATTGATACTGTCAATGGTCTGTAATTCTGCCCTGGCAGTGGAGTCAGATGGCTGTAGGGGGATTTGATGAGAGGTGATTTCTGTTGCAGGAGATGCTGTGCTAGTCTCGATTGTTATTGCTGCAGGCTTTGTTACATCACTGTATTTATATATATATATATAGCAAAATAAGTATGAAATGTATCAGGTAATGTCAAAATTCACCACATTCTAAAATAATGGACAAATAGTACATTTATAATTATCTAAGACTGTAGAATTATTTATCACTTTAAATGTTTTAATGGGTGGAACATTTTACATTTTTCACTGTATTTAATGGGTGGAACATTTGACATTTTTCACTGTATTTGTATTGCATGCTTGTAAAGTGTTTGCATAATTGAAAGATATTTGTAAACCACATGTATTACATAACTGGTAGGGATTCTTAGCACATTTTAGTTGTGCCATTTTGCTTGTGATAACACACTTGTATAGAATGGGAAAAGACAAATTCAAAGGAAATATGAAAAAGTAATGGATTGAAAAAATGGAACAACTAGGTATCTGACACTTACATCATTACATGTAAAATTCTTCATGAAAAAGTAGCTGAACGAGTTATTAATTGAAATAATTAAACTTCTTGTGGTTTCTATAAGCCAAGTTCTCATTTATGTGCCTATGTACTCAATAAACACGGGCAATTGTACACAACAGTCTACATGCAAAAGTAGCAGAACCATAACTTGAGTGGTAAAGTTCATGTTCTTATATATGCTCAGGTGTAAGTGAAAAACTAATTTTAGTATTGTGGCACCAAGGTCAAAAGTCCACAGTCACCAGGGATACCCCACACACCAGTTATCAATGAAACCACAATAGTAATTTTTTATTATTACCTAACAAGGTTGTAGACTCAAACTAGCTGTAATGAAGTTATTGCTGTGGGTTAAAGATCACCTGTCCATAAAGCATCTGTCTCCTTGTGGTTTAAGTTTACCCAACAACTAAACATCAATGATATCCATCCAGCAATTTTAACACTAGACCTAGTGCATCGGAGAACCAATGCAAATTGTATCCACCAGAAGAAAACTCACCAAAGCCATTCTAACATCGCTTAACCTTGAAGGAGAAGCCCAAGGTGAAATCTGACCATATCAAAAGATTCTTAGCCCATGATTTCCTATAGGTTGGTGTGACACTGCAAACCTCTAGGAATACGAATAAGCAAGATATAAACACTAATTTTGGCAATCCTGATTTGACCTTGAAAGAGGGGCCAAAGCTCAAATCCGATCACACAGAAAGATTCCCAGCCCATGATTTCCTAGATTTTGGTTTACCATTCCAAAGCTCTAGGACCAATAATAAGTGAGTTATAAGCACTTTTAAGTTTGGCTATCCTCGTTTGATCTTGAAGGAGGGGTCCAAGGTCAAATCCGACCACACCAAAAGATTCCCAGCCCATGATTTCCTATAGGTTGGTTTACCATCCTAAACCTCTACGACCAATAATAAGTGAGTTATAAGCACTTTTAAGTTTGGCTATGCTCGTTTGACCTTGACGGAGGGGCCCAAAGTCAAATCCGACCACACCAAAAGATTCCCAGCCCATGATTTTCTATAGGTTGGTTTACTATCCCAAACCTCTAGGACCAATAATAAGCGAGTTATAAGCACTTTTAAGTTTGGCTATCCTCGTTTGACCTTGAAGGAGGGGTCCAAGGTCAAATCTGACCACACCAAAAGATTCACAGCCCATGATTTCCTATAGGTTGGTTTACCATCCCAAACCTCTAGGACCAATAATAAGCGAGTTATAAGCACTTTTAAATTTGGCTATGCTCGTTTGACCTTGAAGGAGGGGTCCAAGGTCAAATCCGACCACACCAAAAGATTCCCAGCCCATGATTTCCTATAGGTTGGTTTACTATCCCAAACCTCTAGGACCAATAATAAGCGAGTTATAAGCACTTTTAAGTTTGGCTATCCTCGTTTGACCTTGAAGGATGGGTCCAAGGTCAAATCCGACCACACCAAAAGATTCCCAGCCCATGATTTCCTATAGGTTGGTTTACCATCCCAAACCTCTAGGACCAATAATAAGGGAGATATAAGCACTTTTCATGAATGCAAAGAAACGCCTGTGGCGGCCATCTTGTTTTTCAAAATGAGGCCATAAATATTCCCAGTCAAGATTTTATAATGAGGAACATATCCTGCGAATTTGAGATCTCTACCTATAATACCCTTTGCTCTAGAGGGCCACCAAACGTCCTTGTTTAAAGTCGAAAAATGCCCGTGGCGGCCATCTTGTTTTTCAAAATGAGGCCAAAAATATTCCCAGGCAAGATTTTATGGCTATGAATATATCCTGCAAATTTGAGAAGGCTAGCTATAATATTTTTTTCGTTAGAGCGGTAACAGTGAAATCTCTCTACACACTGCAGCGGCGGCGTAACAAAGTCAAATTCATAGTATCCACCGGATGCTATCCACCGGATGCTATCCGGTGGATACAATAATACTCCACAACAATAA
The DNA here is from genome assembly GCA_964017235.1 of Sabellastarte sp. h YS-2021. Classification (NCBI taxonomy): domain Eukaryota; kingdom Metazoa; phylum Annelida; class Polychaeta; order Sabellida; family Sabellidae; genus Sabellastarte; species Sabellastarte sp. h YS-2021. The sequence continues at coordinate 85,837,859 of OZ024932.1, forward strand.
ACAAGATATTAACAGCCACCCATCGGTCCCATCCCCACCCTCCCATACACCAATGACATTTAAAAGCTGACATTTACAACCTTGTCCCGAAACTATAATCATGTTTTAATATTTGTTTATATTTTACTTCTCAAAAATAGTACATAATGGTCACATCATGACATATTTCTAAAACATAGTAAATCTGTGACAGTAGTTAAATTTAAAACACAACTGAATTTGGAATCATCTTTAGGACCTTATGCATAAAGCATAACCTTTTCAGGGAAATCGGGTGTAACTCGTTGCTCCGCATGAAATGGTATTGCAAATATTGATCTGTATAGAAAGTCAAATTAGACTGCTGGAACTGCCTTTCAATGATTCAATCCCTACACTACAATTAACAGAAGTGGCATCCTCTTTACCTGGAAACGCTTGCTATGCTGGTGCTGGATTCTGTTATACTTGTCTTGGTTTCATTCTTTTGCTTTTCTGTAAAATATGAATATAATGCCCACATATCTTCATATCTATATATAACCTGCTGGCCAGTCTCCCATAAGAATTACAGTCAGTAATCTAACATTACCTGACAGGTATTTTCCATTTTAATGAAAGAGCTATGGAATAAGAACAATTAAAAACAACAGCTCTACTACTTCATATTTAAACCACTGTTGTAAAAATATTTTATAATCATTGTATTTTCAACAAAAAAAGTATTTTATAAACTTCATATTTTAGCCTTTCTTCTGATGTTGGGAGGGTGGACCATTTTCAAACCATATGTCAGAAATCCATTATATATCTGTTTTGAAGGAAACAAAAGTCACTTTTTGTGAGGTTTTAGTGAAGTAATAATGCATCACTGATTCATCAATGCTCGAAATGACATAGTGATACAATAATCTGTCTTAAATTTAATTCTTACCTTGATGTCACAACTTGAAGCATGGAAAATACATGTGATAAATTATACTTATGTATACTTCGCTATAACATAAGATATAACATATTTGCATAAGATAATACTGACCAAGCACTTTAATTCTCCTAGCCACATCCTTTCTTCTCTGCTTTAACTTCTCCCTTGTGTCTTGTACTGTTTCATGCTCGGGCACATAGTGTACATGTAAGATGCCTCCATAGAATGAATGATCGTCCAGGTATTTCTTTGCTTTTCTAAAAAGTTTCAAGCAACATATAGGCACTGTCCAGGTAACATGATCCTGTCTTGGCAAATATATTCTATAAACACCCAGGACACCAAACTGCTTAGTGCTTACCACAATATTGCATAATGTCACTAAAACTTAATAATTAGTTCTTCTTGGAAAACATTCCATGTCATAATCTCATAAATACTGTATTACTGATATAGTGAATCTGAGAACACAAAGAGTTTCAGACAAGCGCTGATGAAAATATAACCTCTCAGAATTGGTAAAGGTAATACATATGGTAGGTTAACCAAATAAAAGAATTCTCTTGATTAGTCAGCTGTCAGAAAATCTCCACTTCAAATATTATTATCTGCACAATCTTTACAAAGCTAATTCAAAAACAAAAGTTAAAATTTTTTTTTATCTTACCGTGCATCTTGAATATTTTCATAGTGAAATAAGAAAGTTTCTGTAAAATCCTCTGATGGATATTTATCCAACTTTCTCCAGCTTTTCACTTGCCCATATTTTTGGAAAACTTTCACAAGTTGCTTTTCAGTTCTCAATGATGGCACACCCTGAACTTGAAGATACTTTGATTCTTGACCAACTGTGTATACCTCAAAAAAGTAAACAAGATTTTTATCAACAATATGCCACACATACTTTATTCTCAAGGAGAGGGCAGGGTAAATAAACACACATTCAGTTTGGCTGATGAATCCGCTATATATCTAATTTTTGATATGGTGGAGAGGGCTTTAGTATCCACCAAATACTGTATTTGGTCTAGATAGGGGTCATACCAAAAAGGACACAATTTTTAAGCTATTTTTATCACCCCCGCACCATTTACTAGGGATAATAAGCATTATAAATTTGTAAATAAGGGCTGATCTTTCAGTGATATTTCTGAAAGTATGTGGTGTACAAATATATATGCTCTATTGAATGTGAATGTTTACATCAGAATGGTATTTATACAGAGCTTCCATGGAAGATCGAACCTGAACAACTTTCAAGAAAAAAAATTTTTTTTCTGTAAAATACCGGTATGTTTACATGCAGGCAAATATAAAAAGGTTAACTCATAGTACAACTCATTATTTTATACTACCAGTTTATTTATTAATTTCAGGAGTTCTGTTTTTGGTCGTGGTAGTAGTATAAAGTAGTAGTATGAAGCATTTATAAAACATCAAATTAATGAAAATATCCTCTAAGGTGCTGTGGCCAGTTTCACAAAGGGTCTCAGACTTAGCCTAGACTTAGGCTAAGTCAGGGACTTAAATCTGAGCCTTTTGTCTTTGCTAAGTCCTGGACTTAAATGAATTTCACAAAGGGAGACTTAGCTAACTCCAATCTTATCATATAACCACAGTGGTTTTCTATGTCATGGGATCCTTAATTTCTAGTCTAAACTTATTGCCTTGTAGGTAATGAGGTTGTATTAAAACAGTATACACTACTGAATTGGAAGCCAGTGTAGTTTGTGAAGGAAAGGTGTCACACTGGTGAATTTACTAAGTTTGCACAAAATGCGGCATAGGGTGTTTTGGATTCTTTGAAGTCCACTGATATTTGTCTTTTTTTGAAGTAGAGCAGAGAGTTGCAACAGATCAGACAGCTGTTGATCAGGGTAATTGCCACCTTTACAGCCATTTCATGGGTTAGATACCTACGGACCCTTCATAGTTCCCAGAGATGATAGCATACACAACATAATTAGCCACACAGCTTTGCAGTGAGAAGTCAGCATCCAGGATAACACGAAGATTTTCACTGATTCAGTTGCTTCCATGGTATTTCCAAGGAGACTCAATCACAGACTAAGAAGGTAGGCATGGGGTCTAGGTCACAAGATTTATTTAGTTTTGTCTTGATGATTTTAAGAATTTGGTCCTCTGACATAGTCCGAATGTGTGTTGTGAAAGAAGGTGTTTTTTTGTTTGTTATTAAGGTAGCAGTTCTATGTGGGGCCTTGATAAGTGCAGACCTTGCAAAGTCTGAGATGAATTCATTTTTATAAATCTTACTAAGTGTTCTAATTTTGAAGTGTTTGACACTGAAAGAGACTTTGATAGGAAAAGCTGTTGTGAAAAAGACAGCAAGATGGTCGGATATTTCATCACTTACAGCATGAAAAGCTGAGGAGGAAAGGAATTTACTAGTACATACAACATCAAAAGTATGTCCCTGTATTTGCATCTGTTGTGAGACATGTTGACAAAAATCAAAGTCCATCAAAATAGCATCACAGATGCCCATACCCCACAGCCTGAGGAAATAGTTGTCAACACCATGACATACAGAAGTAGTGAAACAGTACAAAGACCAGAATACTTTCAGCACAGTGTCACATATATAAAGGTCCAAATAATGTTTAAGTAGAGAAAATAACATCTAAGAGAAAGAAAATGTATGTTAAGATAAAGTACTAAAACAACACAATTCAGTAGCAAGATGACAGCATTAATCAGTAAACTAAAAATATGAAGCTGTAAAAATTATTAATTCAAGAATAGCTGTCAATGGAAATAGCACAATGATGTAAAAGTACATATAATAATCAGTTGCAGCAATCCATATATCTTTGTCATAAGAGAAACATGTCTCAAGTATAGAAGGTGCACACACTTTGGCTGAGCCAAAGTTAAAGGTCACACAAAAGCATGCTTCATATTTACTCGCAGAATTCTTTAGTTAATATGTCATTATATTGTTGCTAAGTATAAGTTGGCCATTTTATGAAAGCTTCTATTAGGCATATTTCACAACTATAATCCGTCGAATCTAGATTCTTCAGATCAACGGATTCGCTTGTGATGTGACTTGAATCCTAATCCGGATTCTGAATCCGTTGATCTACCTCTGAAGGTAGATCAACAGATTCAGATTCATTGGATTACCTAAAATACTTTGCAAAATAATGGCGGCAAATTGTGCCAGCAAATTTTAAGAATTGGGAAATTTTTGTGATATTTATATTGGTTTATGTTATTTTTTTTTTTTTTTTTTTTTTTGGATTCAAATCTAGAGAAAATTGATCTAAAGAATTCAAATCTGAATCTAGATTCAACGGATTATGGTTGTGAAATACGCCTACTGCCTTGCTACCAATTATCGCCAGGTACCAATTATCGCCACCACAAAATAAAACATTCATATTTCAGTAATGGTCACACATTTTGAAAGCTTTTCATTGTGTTTCTGTTCTATTCACTGTTGAAATAGTTTTACCTTATTTGCTAGACTTGGGATGTAGTTGTGGTCAACTTATGTGAATTTGAATTTTGTCTGGCGATAATTGGTACCCGGCGATAATTGGTAGCAAGGCAGTATTTATTACAGACCTCTGGGGCCGTATTCACAAAAGGGATCAAGCTCAACTTGAGCTGATTTTTGGCTTGAGCTGAAAAATGGATCCGGATCAAGTAAGTATTCACAAAGAAACTGAGCTCATTTTTGGCTCAACTTTTGGCTTAACTTTGATCCACCTATATTGATGGATTAAGTTTTGTATCAAAGTTTGTAGCTTTATAATTAACTAAAATAGCAAACATATGAAAAATAAATCATTGGTTAATAATGTTTAATTCTTTATATTGTTAGTTAATAAGCTTTTAATACCTTCTTCCTTTTTTAATTGTGCTTATACAGATCGATCGCCTTGCAATACTGCTACCCTGCATCAGGGTTGGGGCCAGAATACATTGTACTCGCGTATTCGAGTACATTTTTTCTTGTACTCGTGATATACTTGTACTCGTTGTACTCGTGAGCAAATGTACTCGTACTTGTACTCGAGTACATTCAAAAATAGGCTGTACTCATGAGTACATTCTGAGTACAATATGAGTACATTTTTCAGAATATTCCCTGTGATTAAGGATAAATCTGTTTTCTTCACAAGTTTACACACTGATTTTACTTGCATTTGCCTTGTGTATATCATAACTAATTAACAATAATTGATGAAGTAATAACAATTCTGAAATCACTGTACTGTCTTAATTTGGAATACCTTACCTTATAATTTAAATTTGAAACTATGAACCCCAAGTTTTTAACTCTGGTAATTAGTTACTAATTATTTATTAAATAAGCAAAATAAAAAATAAAAAAAAAATTAAATAAAATTTTTTCAAATAAGCAATGTCAATTTCTAAACCTGTAATTTTAAAAGGTGGCAAGATTAGGTATTTTGTTGACAAGTTTTACTTTGGAAATTAATTTGGTTAGCTATTCCTCAATTACCAGTATAATGTGTGTTTATACATTTTTTTCTTTAGTTTGCAACCAGAGAATTGCCTGGTTTAAACATTAGTTAAGAACTCTATCAAAAGAACCTATTTATTGAGGTGTTTTTAGCAAAGAGCCATTATACAAATTGTAATCTGCATTATGTTTATTGTGAAGGCTATGGAAGTAAAACCTTATGCAAGTGTCACTTTTCACTATTGTTCATTGCTCAGGTATTTGTTGGGGGATTAGCTTCTTAGCATAAACACATATCAGCTGTTGGTCTTCTTCAGTGTTATATAAAATTATAATCAATAAGTCAAATATTGGTGAAATATGTAGGCTATTTTACAACATATTGAAAACATTCTCAATAGTTGAAAAAGAGTTAAAGGGAGATGGAGACACTTCAGTCAAGTTATTTCTAAAAAACTGCATCAAATTTTATAGGACACATATGGGTGAATAAAAGAAAGAGTTCTTGATTTTAGCAATCATATACTGTGACTACAGATTTGTAATTAACTATTCAGTTGCAAAACAGTTCATGAAGTATTTTTAAAAGATATGATTGTTACAAATTAAAATGCAAAATGGAAATTAAAAATAAAACCCTTAAAAGTAGATTTAAGACACACTATATTTTAAAAGGTACTGTTAAATGTTTGAGCAGGAAAGTCAATTTGTAGTCATATTAGTATAATTATTAGAAATAAATTTAATCTGTATTCACATTTTGATTAAAAAAATGTGCCCCTTTTCCCCCCTTTTCAAAAAACTGTGTGCCCCTTTTTTCCTGTGCCCCTTTTCTCCGTGCACTGGTGATTCAAATGTAAAATGTAATTGAGCTTTTGGCTTGAATTATTTCTTAATATATTACATTGGTATTTAAACACAAAAAGAGTCTTTTTTTCTTGCTAGTTCAAACTTGTCCAGAGGCGAAATTGTCTGTAAAATTAATTTCAGCTACTGAATCTTGACTATCTCAGTTTCAAACCGAATAGAGAAACTGATGTATTTATTAGGGCTGCGAATGGTTACACATGCCTCAATAGACGAGTTTGTGTTTGCTAGGATACGAGTCCATTGTAACTACTTGATTACTTGCAATGTATTGTATTATCGCTCGCCAATGAAACATTTGTGTAAAATATGCTACATTATAAAATTAAAAATGTACTTGTACTTGTACTCGAGTACTTTCCAAAGTAAGTACTTTGCAAAAAAATGTACTCGTACTTGTACTCATACATTTTGGATGTACTCGTACTCGTACTCAAGTACATTGACTTGTACTCGGCCCCAACCCTGCCCTGCATAAGTTGGCCGCAGTCATAAGTTGGCCGCGGCTCATCTAGTGGTGGTGGACCAATTCACGCCCGTGTACCTATTCACGCCCACCCTCAATTTTCTTAAAGATTTATAATTTTTCATAGAAAAGATGTTTATCACATCATAGATAATTATCCAATTCATCATATACGTTGGTAATTTATTGTGTAACTGTGATTGGTTTGGAGAAATTAAGGGGTGGGCGTGAATAGGTATACAGGCGTGAACTGGTCCACTACCACTACAGGCTCCAGAAAGACAAATAGGTTACTGTACACCAATGAAAACTGTTGCATATAATAAGTTTAACAACAATAATACATGGTTTCAGAGTGTAGTAGGCCACTCATGTTAAAGCCTTGTGAAGCTGTGGTGAGGGCGGCCAACTTATAACTGCGGCCAAATTATGCAGGGAAGCGGTAGTGGTGGTGGACCAGTTCACGCCCGGGTACCAATTCACGCCCACCCCTAAATTTATCCAAAACAGTCACAGTTAAACAATAAATTACAAATGTAAATGATCCATTTGATGATTATCTATGATGTGGTAAACATCTTCTCTATGAAAAATTATAAATCTTCAAGAAAATTGAGGGTGGGCCTGAATTGGTACCCGGGCGTGAATTGGTCCACCACCACTACAGTAATCTTATACTGTCGCTCACTCAGTCTCAATCAAGACGCAGACCTTTGTATGCTGAAAAAGTTCAGTCTTTACTCCAATTAATATCTTACCTTTATTGCTTTTAGCTGTCTACCCTGCCGGTAAGGCGGGCGCGTAGTGCAAAGATCATTTCTTTTGTGGTGCTCCTTCACGGAGGCTGACATCTTGGCTCTATCAAACACCGTATGATGGCTGCTTATAAAACCCAAACTTCCGGAGGAGCTATCAGACTGGTGTGATGGGGGATGGGAGATGCGATCGATAGGCTACTATGAGGTGCAATTGCCTTAAAAAGTCTTTGCATGTGTTCAAGTTGACATTATATTTTCTCAATACTATTATAATGAGGTTGGTGTGTGTATCTTTTGTGGAGCAATTTCGTGCTCATCCAAGTTTGAGATCACACTAATGCTACAGTAGGTGTTATTAATGTAATTTTATAGGGGTGCTGTTAAGAGGATCATCTTGCACCAATACACTTATGCACATTTAAAAAAAATCTCAGTTAATATATTATAATAGTTGATCAATTGTCAATAGTATATCTAATGAGTAACATAAATGCTTTCAAGTTAATATGTTGTGATGTTTTCAAGTAATCACAAGTTTAAAGGCTTTAATTCATAACTCTTTACTTTTATTAGGTCTTATCAGCTTGGTTGCAATACAGAGACTGATTTTTCTGTTGTTCACAGTTTTTCTGATGTCATATTACATTAATATTCAGCATTATGTAAACAGTACATCTGAGGATTCAGTGAATACAAATACAGATCTAAAATGTACCAGTATAAATTTGTTACAATTGAGGACATTATGGAGTGATGTTTTAAACACTGCATACGTGATTATCAATTAAATTATATTTGACACATTGATTTTAATATTAGAATTAAAGTATTTACTTTTTGGTTAAGTATATATTTCATTAAACATATACTGTTAGACTGATATTTCCGGAACTGCTTGTCCTTTATGAGCTCATCCAATTGTTGGACTTCACGGGTGCTAAAGTGGGTCCTATTGATGCTGTTATGACCCAGGTGTGAAATTGTCCATTTCATGAAATAGACAAGGAAATTGTCCATTTCATGAGATGGACAACCCAACTGTCCATTTCGTGTTTAGGACTCATAGAACTTCAATCAAACTTCAACTTACAGGTAAGTTTAATTTAATTTACAATTCTACTCATCCGAAACAGTCACTATGGATTACATGAAATTTGGAAGTAGCCATGGAGCCACTGTTAAGATACAATAGCAGATGTCCCACACATGATAAATTAAACATATGCAAGTAGACAACATATTTATATATAAACTTATTAAGGCTGGTAATATGACTTTATAAGTATAAACATGGACAATAAATTCTGACAAACATTGTCCAGGTAATCTTCCTAAAGGTAGTAGTATTGCTTACTAACCTATATACACATGCTAAACATGGTAAAAAAAAAAGTCTTATGTTGGGCCCTGTTTGTTTATTCTTTTTTTTCGTTTAACAAATCTGGTGCTGTGGGTTCTAAATGTCACAATATAGCACTATACCACTCTTGGGGAATGGTGTTGAGAACAGTCTTTACAGACAAATTGACATGCTCATCAGAAACATATGGGGACAAATTTTTGCTTACAGCAGTTTTTTATTAATTTTCAATGTACCTTATACAGGCAGTATCACTTATTTGTTTTTGGACATCCACGCAAAATTCACAAATGAGATAATTTGTACCAGAAAGGTCTTCCATAAACTGTCAATATATATTACGCAATAAGTATCACTTATTTGTATTTGAACAATTTGTAACCTGCAGTATCTGCAAATGTTAGTATAATAATACTAGAAACATGTGAACATGTGAAAAGCCCCTTGGATAGCCTGTACATAATTAGGTACTTCTTTAACATCTCAAATGCAGGTGTACCTAGGTAAGAAGACAGGTAGGTTAAAAAATGCCTTCATAAAATGTCGCCTAAGCCTTGACCAATCCTCCTTGTAAAATATTTAAGAGAAACATTTGTTTTATTTATTTACAGATGAAAGAAAGGGAGATACACTCCTTTCAGAACAATAGTGCATCCATTTATGTGGTCATGTGGTCAGAGCACTGGTTTTGTGTGTAAAATCTCATTGCATAGGTTTTAGGATTACATCTGATATACCAGTGGTGTCATATATGTAATATGGAGTCCAGGAAGGCCAAAATACAGCCTCAGATGGCTGTATCAGGATATGCCGATATATTCTTAATTAAGGTAGATTCAAGGTTGCTATTACTCACGTAGCTATTGGGACAGACACCCAAGTTACCATGTTGTAGCTATGGAAAAAGTAGCTGAATAACATTTTAACAAAATGCTCTAAATACAATACTTTTCAAGTTATAAGTGATTTAGTGCATGATTTCATGAATTTTAATACATTAAAAATTATTTTAAAAATTCATAATAAAGTAATTAAGAACGATTCAGGCCTCATACTCACACTTAAGAATCTACTTGTGGCCTACTACATATATGCAAGGTAAGAGAGAAACCCTGCAATAGATTATAGTCAATGAGAAAATTGGAATAAAGTGTTGAAGTCAGTTGACAGTTAATGTTGATAAGTCAGCTGACATAAAAATAGCCAGTCTCTGCGGGCAAGAACCCCAGCCAGCAGGTATAACTAAATGGGCAACAACATTGAGATTTGGGAAAATCCTAGGAACAACTTTAGTTGTAAGAAATTTACAGAATCCATGAAATGTTGTCACATCTAAGATTCACAGTGCATGATTTCTTACAAGTTGTTTTCATATTTTGATGCCCTAGAACCAATTATAAGGGAGATATAAAGCATGATGACACTACATGACCTTGAGGCAGGGATCAAAGGTCAAATTTGACTCTTGCAAAGAATTTGCAGACCACAATTTCCAAGAAGTTGTTTTGTCATTCTAATAAGATAAATAAGGCAGCCATTTTGTTTTGAAAACAAGGCCAAATCTACTCCCAGACAAGCTTTCCTAGCTATTCACATTTTGTGCAAATCTGAAACAGCTAGCTGCAATATTTTAAATTTTAGAACATATAATTGATTTTCGAGCTAATTGTCTATGGTGGACATGTTGTTTTTAAAATGAGTACCATAATTTTTACAGACATGTTTTCACAGTCATAAACATGCTCTGCAAATCTGGTGAAGATATGCAACTGTGGTAACATCGGTTTAATAACGCCCCTTTCTAAATTAGGAATATTTAGACCGAAAGTATTTAAAGTGTTGCCATGGCAACAGGTATTGTCTGATACCCTCCCAAACCTACTCATCTGTAGACCCTGTTTAGGCTAACATATCCTGCAAATTTGGTCTAAATCCATGCATGGGGTTAGGCTGTGGAACACCCACAAAGTTTAAGTCCCAAAAATCTTAAAAGTGTTGCTATGGCAACAGTTGTTACCGGATACCCCGAAAAACTACTCAGTACTCAGTCTTAGATCCTCTTGGGGTAAACATACCCTGAAAATTTGGTGATAATCTGTGCATCTGCGCACCTAATCAGCTGTAGATCCTCTTGCGGTAAATATACCCTGAAAATTTGGTGATAATTCATCCACAAGTTTTAGACCAAAAAATTTTAAAAGTGTTGCCATGGCAACAATTATTACCGGATATCCCTGTTTTGTTGCAAAGCAGTTGTGCACACACTACAACACTGCTGCTTGTGACACTATTGGTCTTGGGACTTTTCACAATGTACTTGCTTTCTGAACATCAGCACCTTTGAGAGCATTCTCATCTTCATTAAACTTTGTTCAAAATAATTTACTTTCACTGTTTAATAATGCACATGGCTGTCAAATTGAATGACATGTAATGTTAAGTTAGTCTTGTTCTGTTGTGTAATTGCTAAAATTATATGATTTATGAAACTGTATCTCTGTTGTTATATATTTAATATTTACAAAAACAATGTTCTGTTTATTTTCACTTCTGTAAAAGTGACAGTGAAAGACTTACAAAAATCTTGGTATCTATAAAATTAATAATGATACCACTAGTAATTAAAATATTTCATATTAGGGTACATATCTTCAGTTATCATCATTACTGTAAGTCTTTTATTGAAAAGACAAAAAGGCAATTATGATTTGGACAGAAACATTTTTATTCATTCAGCTGCTTGCACACAACTACTGTAACAATAAATGTGAATAATACAGCACAATTTCAGTAATTCTATAAAGATGTTTTTTAAAGTTTAACATGAACCAGATGCCATTACATAGGTTCTAAAGTACATTTTCCTTGTTTCTCTTTTAAAAACATTGGAATTGTCGAAATGTTGAAATAAAGAAATGTATGAAACACATATACACACACAAGCTGGATTTTATAACCCCCACTTTTGAAGGGGTGGGTGGATAAAAATGTGAAAAGCTCAAATATATTTGTAATATTTAATAAAATTAAATAAGTAAAAATGCAGCCTGTAAAGAGTAAATGCACTGAAAATATACATAGTTAAAACATAAAATACATTTTGCAAAAAAGCAAACTTAACAAATAGGAAAATTAGGGTTAGATGACGCCAAACTAACAGACCTCATTTTCTATAATGATTTTAATATATATATAATATTTGTCCATATATATATAACATAGCATCAGAGATGTTCATACCCCACTGCCAAGGGAAATAGTGTTAGACACCATGAGATACAGAATAGGTACGACAGTACAAAGATAAGGAGACTTTCAGAACAGATAGTGCAGGTTATGTGATAGTGTGGGTGAAATAACTCTTTAAGAGAGAGAAAAACTATATAAAGTATCAAAACAAGACAATTCAACAGGAAGATGATAGCATTAATTAACTAAAAGTTATGAATCTGTAAAAATTATTAATTGAAGTACAGCTGTCAGTGGAGTTAGCACTATTACTAGGTAAAGGTATTAACTTCCTACACCTAACAGTTTCACCTACAATCCCGACCAATATTCCAAGTTTTAATTTCCTCCACCTTATGGTTCAAGAGACAAACAGCAGACAAGGTTTTAAAGGTGAAGGTCACTATGGCAAGGTCAAATCAAGGTCATACCATGACATTGCACACCTACACCCCTAAACAATGCCCCTGCCAATTTTCCGCTTCCTGCATATCTTGGTTTCTCAGATTCAGCCAAGACCAGATAATTTTTCCCGCTGTCTGCCAACCCAGTCAGACACCATGGGTGAAAACATTACCAGCACAGCCTTTAGAGGCTGTGGGGTGATGAATAACAACAAAACAATAATAATAATAATGTTGGAGCCAAACTTAGGAGTCAGCCCATCTTAAGATGGGCTATAGCCCAACTTAGGATCCTATTAATATTAATAAGGCACTGTTATAAGATTCTTTTAAGACGTTTTGGGAGTGATAGTTTACTTGTTTATAAACAAGATTATTAATTTAATCATAACCTTTAAATGTTTAAATACTAAGTTTTTATACATTTATCCATATAACCAAATAGAAAACTCCAATTTTATGTGCATATCAGTATTTTTTGACCAAATTAACTTCAATTAAATTTAATTATGTTTTCCACTTAATTAGTGTAGTTTAAAAAGGTAATTTTACAATTCTTTGTTAAATTTTATAATCAGGCTCATCCATAAAATCACCCTATATATCTGTGTTTTCCCCTTTAAAGGTTTGATAGAATAAAACCTCATTACAGTTAGAGATTACTTTGATGTTGAATTGTTTCACCTTATGATTTGGGGTTTTCCCTATTGTGTACACCCAAAGTTAAACAAATCGTAATAGAATGTTGAAACAATAGGCACAAATCCCATTAAGAAATCATCCCAATGAAAGACAAATAAATCAACATCAAAGGAATATTTTTATGCCTCTCAGGGCTCAGGAAACACAATTCTTTTTACTTTCTGCAATTAAAAATTGTTTCTTGATGCGAAATAAATGTAACATATTTACATAAAATAAAAAGAAATACGCAAACTAAAACTTCTGTACAAGGCTCAGTTAGGTTACTCTGTATTAATGTCATGGTTTTAATGAAAATGTTAAATAATTTCCTTTTATTTGCACATGCTTTTAAATAGTTTATATTATATTTAGCATAAAAATCATTCTTAAATTTTGTTATCTTAAGTTGGGCTGAAATGTTCTAGCCCATCTTAAGATGAGCTGACTCCTAAGTTGGGCTCAAACAGTAATACTGTGGGGTAAAATTTTGTTCCAATTGATGTTTGTAAAGTTTGAAACTATCAATAACAAAAAATGTACTCAAACAATATTATTTTGCCCAATTAACTTTGTCATGATTATTACTGCAATAACAAATGCCACTTTTTCAAATGAACGCCAAAATATCCCCAGACAGATCATCCCTCATGCCACAATCTCTAATTTTGTACCTTCCATGAGACCCATCTTCTGTGGGCAATATTTGTTATGAAAATACTTTAATATGACAATACGTATGTTTTCCAATAGAGAGGTTATATCCCCAGATAAGCAGTACATACCTATTATGAAACATTTTTACTTTTATCAAAATTTCCAATATTACAAAATCAGACAATTACAAAATCTGAAATATAATAAACAAGAATTCAGTAGAATTGTACTATGTCACCAGCTTTGGTTAAAGACTGAAGCGGATGAAATTCGAAAGGACTAACATAATGCTGGCTGACTGGCAATATTTTTGCAGATCCAGATCACCTTTCAGAAGGATTGAGCCATGGTGAAGTCCCAACTTGTTAAAAAATATAACCAAGATCAAATATACAGGTTATGACAAATACACACAGGCAGACAGAGAGGCAAACACACAAAATTATCACTTGCCAAGTTTTCACTAGATGTCGGCAGTCAGCAGAAAATTTAATAAAGTATCATTTTGGTAACCTACTGTCAAACTGCTAGTCATATGACCATACAAATTAATGCATTTAGCAAGATGGGTCCTGTCTGCCTCCTTATAATTACTTATAATTGTCCCCCATTTTGTGGTACAGCAAACAAGTGACATCATTGTCTGATCTTGGTGGAGTGTAAGGTCACCTTACCCTACAGGTCTTCTCCAGGACTTCATATATCCACAACCTAGAAATTTCTTTTTCAACTTAGATTTGTAGCAATCAGCTCACATGTGCTCTGAATGCAATACTTTTCAAGTTACAAGATATTTAAGATTTTAATGCATTTAAAAATTATTTCAAAAATTTATAAAAAAATAGTCAAGAAAGACCCAGGCCTGACACTCACACACGGTAATCAACTTACGGCCTGGTACATATATGCAAGATAAGAGAGAAATCCCTTCAATAGTCAATGAGAAAATTGTGTTAAAGTGTTGAAATGTTCACACTTTGGGTGGGGTACCTCACTTGTAATGGCTCTGGGGAACAGACAAACAGACCGATCTGCATGAATTTTTTCAATTTATCATCCTCGATAGATAAAGTATCTTTGAAAAGTAACAGGATGTCTCTGGGCCTTGTACTTTTGGAGTTGTTCAGCTGAAATAAAAATGGTGTCCCAGTAATTTTTTTTCAGAGTCCTATGTTACACATCGCAACATGTTTGCATTTTAAGTACTGTATTATTCTATTTATGCTGTATTATTGCATCACTATATTGTTTATTACATTGTCTGAAAATAAAATTATGATTCTTATATCTCTCTTAATTCATTTTACTTGAACCTTGGTTGTTGCCCCTTGGGGTCTCTTTTGTTGCAGATTAAGCACTGTTAAAAGTCATATCAAAACTCATTAAGGATTTTACTTTTGCAACTTCCCATTGTAGCAGAAAGAATTTCATCAAGTGAGTCACAGGTTACAAATATTGTTTGGGCAATATTCAAAACATCCAAACCATAATTTGACCATGCAATATGCGTATAAAAGCTGTTCGAACACAAGTAGACTGAGAAGGTCATGGACTGGTGGATTGGCACTGGTAAATTTTGAGCCATGTGCAAGACTGCCAGTCCAAATGGAGAAAAATTCTCCTGATCACATATTTGGTGGCCTCGGTCTGCTGGTCTTGGTAAATTTGCCACACTGCCAGTTTGTGCGGTGGTGTGGAATGCAAAGCACTGATAAAAATATTTGTAAGTCCATGAAATAGAAAAGTGTTGCGTGGCAATCATTACTGGGAGTTTAAGGTCACATCAACGTAGTCATAGGGCATTTCAGGTACATGTACCTGCAAAATATAGATCAAATATGTCATGCTATTTTTGGTATATTTTGTGGAAACATAGAAAAACTTGAGCTCAGTAAAATTCTTTTACATATGGGAGTTTAAAGTCACCTTGAAATAGGGCACACCTTCAGGACTAGACACATCAATACACCAAATATAAATTAAATCTCTCATGCAGCTTTCAAATACTCTCCAGAAATTAAATTCAATAAAATTCTGTTATCATTAGGAGTTTAAGGCCACCTTAAAATAGGCCACACCTTGAAGACCAGTTACACCCACATAGCAAATTTGATTTAAATCTGTGAAGCCATTATTAAGCTATTGCCCGCAAATCCCAAAAGTTAAATTCAATATAAATATGTTATTAGTGGGAGTTTAAGGTCATCTTAAAACAGGGTACATATCGATGACTGGCAACATCCACATGCCAAATTTGAATTTCATCCTACAAAAAATTTTTGACATATTTTCCAGAAACAAAGTGTGATGACGACGCTGGTCCTATATGTGATTCATCACAGCTGAGTGACACCAAACTGTTATAACCTTAAATTCATAAGTGTCTAAAATATCAGCAATTTATTATAACCTTACAAGAGACCTTTTTCTTTTTGTCTAAATATATGTACATGCTGAATATCAATGAAAAAAAATTCAATTAGCACATCAAATATCTTTGAAAGACCAAAAAAATTGTCCCAACCTTAAACTCAATGGAAGTTAGCAGTTGTGATGAAGTTTAAGGTAATCTTTTACTGAAGGTTCTGTTTAAGGTTTGTTACATCGTCAACTGAAACATGCCTAGAATTGCATAGTATTTGAAATACTGTTCAAAAATGGGCAAACTTAAAGTGAATATAATTCTGTTATTACTGGAAGTTTAAGGTCACCTTAATGTATGACACTTAGTTATGGCCGGTTAGATATACATGCAAAATATAAATGAAATCTGTCCCATTATTTTCAGTATACTCTATGGAAAAATAAGAAACTTAAATTCAACATAATTATTTTATACATGGGAGTTTAAGGTCACCTTAAAATAGGGCATATCTTGAAAATCAGTTACAACCACATACCAGATTGGAAAAAACCTCAATTACCACATGATATATCTTCCAAACACAAAAAAATGTTGTCCCAACCTTAAACTCAATGTTAGTTTACAGTTGTGCAGGCGTCTAAGCTAATCACTTCCTGAAGTTTCTGTTCAAGGTTTGTTACATCCACAACTTAAACATGCCTAGAATAGCACAATATTTGGAATACTGTTCAAAAATTTGCAAATTTAAAGTGAATATAATTCTGTTATTAGAGGGAGTTTAAGGTCACCTTAATGTATGACACTTAGCTATGGCCAGTTACATATACATGCAAAATTTGAATGAAATCTGTCAAGTTATTTTCAGTATACTCTATGGAAAAATAAAAGACGTAATCTCACCATAATTCTTTTATACATAGGAATTTAAGGTCACCTTAAAATAGGGCACACCTTCAAAACTAGTTACAACCACATGCCAAGTTTGAATTGATTCTGTCAACCCATTTTTCAGATATGGTCCGGAAAAGAAAAAACTTAAACTCAAGATAAGTACATTACTAGTGGAAAATTTAAGGTCACCAAACTATACACCACACCCCGAGGACCACTTACATCCACATGCCAAATTTGAAATTAATCTGGCAAGCCATTTTTGAGATACTGTCCGGAATAGAAAGTGTGACAATGACAGATGATGATGACGACGACGCCGATGCCACAAAATGAGATGATGAAGCGATCCCTATATGCCACGCAGCATAAATGCTGGTGACACAAAAACTATCAACTTATATTTTTAGATTTTTTTCTGATACACACTTGTGTCATTCAAATATGTAAGAATCACACAATCGACAGTTCTTTCATCGACAATATGTACACAAATGCTGTATGGGATACCAGACAGATTTAAAAGGAATGGAAATGGCTATTCATTATACAAAGAAAATATGGGAATAGTGGCAGAAACAAAAGAGCAGGTAACTGATCTTGTAAATAACTAGAAATAGGCCGCCCTGTTGATAGTAGATGCGAATAGAAACAGGATAGCATAGAAGAACACACATTATCATGTGTAATGTCCACCCATGAACCTTTTGCCCAAATTGTACAGTAGTCTTACAAGACCCTGTTTCATTTGTAAAATATATCAATGATGCTTAAATATTTGATAGTGTAGATGTAATTTATTTCAGCTTCATGCCTTTTTGCATTGGTTGGGTTGAAAATTTTGACGAAATCACTCTATCTTGCACGGTTAAGAAGATAGAAGCCAATTCCTGTTTTTCTATTTTTGGCAAAAATTTGAAAATTCAAAATGGCCGCCATTATTGGGAAAAGGAAATTTTTTTGAAAATTGCCAAGAGTACATTTCTTAGATACCCTATGGGTCGAAAATTTCAACAAAATAACTCTATTTTGCACGGTTAAGGCCAGTTTGTGTTTTTCCATTTTGGGCAAAAATTCGAAAATTCAAAATGGCTGCCATTTTTGGGGAGGGGAAAATTTTTTGAAAATTGCAAAGATTACATTCCTTAGATACCCTGTGGGTTGAAAATTTCGACGAAATCGCTCTATCTCGCATGGTTAAGGAGATAGAAGCAAATTTGTGTTTTGCCATTTTTGGCAAAAATTTGAAAATTCAAAATGGCCGCCATTTTAGGGGAGGGGAAAATTTTTTAGAAATTACCAAGAGTACAATGCTCAGATACCCTGTGGGTCGAAAATTTTGACGAAATCACTCTATCTGGCACGGTTAAGGAGATAGAAGCAAATTTGTGTTTTGCCATTTTTGGCAAAAATTCGAAAATTCAAAATGGCCGCCATTTTTGGGGAGGGGAAAATTTTTGGAAAATTGCAAAGATTGCATTCCTTAGATACCCTGTGGGTCGAAAATTTCGACGAAATCGCTCTATCTCGCACGGTTAAGGAGATAGAAGCAAATTTGTGTTTTGCCATTTTTGGCAAAAATTCGAAAATTCAAAATGGCCGCCATTTTTGGGGAGGGGAAAATTTTTTGAAAATTGCAAATATTACATTCCTTAGATACCCTGTGGGTCGAAAATTTCGATGAAATCGCTCTATCTCGCACGGTTAAGGAGATAGAAGCAAATTTGTGTTTTGCCATTTTTGGCAAAAATTCGAAAATTCAAAATGGCCGCCATTTTTGGGGAGGGGAAAATTTTTGGAAAATTGCAAAGATTGCATTCCTTAGATACCCTGTGGGTCGAAAATTTCGACGAAATCGCTCTATCTCGCACGGTTAAGGAGATAGAAGGAAATTTGTGTTTTGCAATTTTTGGCAAAAATTCGAAAATTCAAAATGGCCGCCATTTTTGGGGAGGGGAAAATTTTTTGAAAATTGCAAAGATTACATTCCTTAGATACCCTGTGGGTCGAAAATTTCGACGAAATCGCTCTATCTCGCACGGTTAAGGAGATAGAAGCAAATTTGTGTTTTGCCATTTTTGGCAAAAATTCGAAAATTCAAAATGGCCGCCATTTTTGGGGAGGGGAAAATTTTTGGAAAATTGCAAAGATTGCATTCCTTAGATACCCTGTGGGTCGAAAATTTCGACGAAATCGCTCTATCTCGCACGGTTAAGGAGATAGAAGCAAATTTGTGTTTTGCCATTTTTGGCAAAAATTCAAAATGGCCGCCATTTTTGGGGAGGGGAAAATATTTTGAAAATTGCAAAGATTGCATTGCTTAGATACCCTGTGTGTCGAAAATTTTGCCGAAATCGCTCTATCTCGCACGGTTAAGGAGATAGAAGCAAATTAGTGTTTTGCCATTTTTGGCAAAAATTCGAAAATTCAAAATGGCCGCCATTTTTGGGGAGGGGAAAATTTTTGGAAAATTGCAAATATTACATTCCTTAGATACCCTGTGGGTCGAAAATTTCGACGAAATCGCTCTATCTCGCACGGTTAAGGAGATAGAAGCAAATTTGTGTTTTGCCATTTTTGGCAAAAATTCAAAATGGCCGCCATTTTTGGGGAGGGGAAAATATTTTGAAAATTGCAAAGATTGCATTGCTTAGATACCCTGTGTGTCGAAAATTTTGCCGAAATCGCTCTATCTCGCACGGTTAAGGAGATAGAAGCAAATTAGTGTTTTGCCATTTTTGGCAAAAATTCGAAAATTCAAAATGGCCGCCATTTTTGGGGAGGGGAAAATTTTTGGAAAATTGCAAAGATTGCATTCCTTAGATCCCCTGTGGGTCGAAAATTTTGCCGAAATCGCTCTATCTCGCACGGTTAAGGAGATAGAAGCAAATTTGTGTTTTGCCATTTTTGGCAAAAATTCGAAAATTCAAAATGGCCGCCATTTTTGGGGAGGGGAAATTTTTTTGAAAATTGCAAATATTACATTCCTTAGATACCCTGTGGGTCGAAAATTTCGACGAAATCGCTCTATCTCGCACGGTTAAGGAGATAGAAGCAAATTTGTGTTTTGCCATTTTTGGCAAAAATTCGAAAATTCAAAATGGCCGCCATTTTTGGGGAGGGGAAAATTTTTGGAAAATTGCAAATATTACATTCCTTAGATACCCTGTGGGTCAAAAATTTCGACGAAATCGCTCTATCTCGCACGGTTAAGGAGATAGAAGCAAATTTGTGTTTTGCCATTTTTGGCAAAAATTCGAAAATTCAAAATGGCCGCCATTTTTGGGGAGGGGAAAATTTTTTGAAAATTGCAAAGAGTCCACTCCTCAGATACCCTGCGGGTCGAAAATTTTGCCGAAATCGCTCTATCTCGCACGGTTAAGGAGATAGAAGCAAATTACTCAAAAGTAGTACTGAAAATACACAATGAAGTACCTAAATGGCTATTACTCATGTACTGACAAAGCTATCAGTCCCAAATGCAATACCAAGCGAGCTATGGACATAACAATCTTGTATTCAAAATTGTAGTAAAATATCTTTAATTATTTTGGCTTAAATGCACGGAAACCAATGGGTACTGAAAATAGCTGTACTTAAGTATTACTCAGTAAGCAAAAGAGGTACAACAGCCAAAAGCAATCCCAAGCAAGCTACTGACCCAATAAGCCTGCATACCAAATTTGGTGACAATAGCTCTAATACTTTTCCTTTAAATGAGCGGAAACCATGCGTGACGCCGGACATCGGACGCCGGACGCCGGACATCGGACAACGGACATCGGACGGCGAAAAAAGCAAAAATAATATATCCACCCCCCAGGGGGGTGGACATAATTCTACTAGAGGGGTCTCTTTGTCTTTTCATTATTACCAAATCTGCTACGTAGAGATAATAATTAGGGTAATGTAATACTCACAAATTTCTTAATCGCCACCACACTGAAGTAAAATAGAGGGCGGCGGCATACTCATGCATAAACCATAGTATCCACCGGATGCTATCCGGTACATAGCTCCACAAGGATGGAATAAAAACACGCAATCAGTGCCCCTGAACAGGCTCTGTGTCAGCTGACTGTGTGTTTTGAGTTTCAGAGTAGAAGTGAATGAAGAAAAGGACACAAAAGTTGTGTCCTGCAAATGGTATACCGAAGTAAAGTACAACGTTTACTCTTAAGATGTAAAAAGTAGGTGAAAAACATATTTAAAAAAAATACTATAAAATGCAATAGATTTCAAGTTACAACTAATTTCCTCAACAGTAAGAATCTTAGTACTTTTGCTCAGCTATGCAATGAGCTACAGGTCCGCGATTTTACTATGTTATAGCTGACCCAAAAGAAGGTGAATAGCTTGTTCAAAGAAAATTCTCTAAATGCAATAACTTTCAAGTTGCAATTAATTTACTCAACAGTTAAAACCTGAAAGTAGCTATTGCTCAGCTATACAATGAGCTACAGGCCTGCAATTTCACACTTTTTCATTTTCCGCTAAAAGGCAAGATGGCCGCCAAAAGTGGTGAAAATTAAAATTTTTCCCCTTTGCATAGGATACTCTTGTACTACCCTGTGGGTCAAAAATTCGCTTGAAATCGCTCTATCTCTTACAGTTTTCGAGATATTTTCAATGTTTTATTTTCCACTAAAATCTACTTTTCATTTTCCGCTAAAAACCAAGATTGCCGCTAAAAGTGGTGAAAATTGAAATTTTTTACCTTTAAATTTGCATAGGATACTTCTAAACTACCCTCTCGGTCAAAAGTTCACTCAAAATCGCTCTATCTCTTATGGTTTTCGAGATATTCACAAATTTTCATTTTCCGCTAAAATCCAAGATGCCTGCCAAAAGTGGCGAAAATTTAAATTTTCAAAAATTGGGTCAAAAATTAGCTTGAAATCGCTCTATCTCTTATGGTTTCCGAGATATTTTCAATGTTTTATTTTTCGCTAAAATCCAAGATAACTGCAGAACATGTGCTGTGAACAACAAATTTAAACAAAATACTCTAAATGCAATAGTTTGAAGTTACAACTGATTTACTCAATAGTGAGAACCTGAAAACAGCTATTGCTCAGCTAAGTCATGAGTTACATGTCTGCATTTTTACTATTAAAGCTGATTCAAAAGTGCATGAATAACAAATTTCTTTAAATGCAATAATTTTCAAGTAAAAACTCATTTACTCAACAGTGATAACTTCAAAGTAGCTATTGTTCAGTTATGTAATGAACTACAGGTCTGCAATTTTTCTATGTTATAGCTGACCAAAATTAGAAGAATAACATATTTAAAGAAAATATTTTAAATGTAATAGTTTTCAAGTTACAACTTATTTACTCAACATCTATATTCTGAAAGTAGCTATTGCTCAGCTCTCCAATGAGCTACAGGTCTGCAAGTTCACTAGGTTATAGATGACCGATAAGTAGCTGAATAACATATTCAAACAAATACTGTAAATGCAATAGTTTTTAAGTTACAACTGTTTAACTCAATAGTGAGAACCTGAAAATAGCTATTGCTCAGCTATGCCATGCGCTACAGGTCTGCAATTTCACTATGTTAGAACTAATTGAAAAGTATATGAATAAGAGATTAAACAAAATTCTAATTATGTAAGAATTTTCAAGTGACCAGCAATTTACTCAACAGTGATAACATGAAAGTAGCTATTACTTGGCTATGGAATGAGCCACAGGTCTGAAATTTGACTATGTTATAGCTGACTAAAAAGTTGCTGAATAATATATTTCTACAAACTTCTGTAAATGCAATAGTTTTCAAGTTATAACTAATTTACTTAACAGTGATAACCTCAAAATAGCTATTGCTCAGCTATGATATAAGCTACAGGTCTGCAAATTTACTATGTTATAGCTGATCCAAAAGTAGGTGAATAACATATTTAAACAAAATACTCTAAATGTTATAGTTTTCAAGTTCTAACTGATTTACTCAACAGTGATAACCTCAAAGTAGTTATTACTCAGCTATACAATAAGCTAGAGGTCTAAA
Organism: Sabellastarte sp. h YS-2021; assembly: GCA_964017235.1. Lineage (NCBI taxonomy): Eukaryota > Metazoa > Annelida > Polychaeta > Sabellida > Sabellidae > Sabellastarte > Sabellastarte sp. h YS-2021. The sequence goes on from OZ024932.1 coordinate 85,860,917, forward strand.
ATTTTACAATGTTATAGCTGACCCAGAAGTAGCTGAATAACATATTTTTACAAAATTCTCTAAATGTAATAGTTTTCAAGTTACAAGTGATTTTATTCATTATGGAAGTTATTGAAAAGTCAAAAAGTAGCTCTTACTCACTTAGCTATTGGGATAGACTCCCAAGTTACTCACCATGTTATAGCTATGGAAAAAGTAGCTGAATAACATATTTTAACAAAATGCTCTAAATGCAATACTTTTAAAGTTATAATTGATTTTATGCATGACTTCAGGAATTTTAATGTATTAAAAATAGTATCAGAGCCTGGGGAAATAGATTTCAACACCATGAGATATGGAAGTAGTGAAACAGTACAAAGATCGGGATACTTTCAGAGCAGTGTCAGTTATATTAAGGTCAAAGTGATGCTTAAGTAGAGAAAATAACATCTAAGAGAAGGAAAATGTAATATATAAAGTATTAAAATAAGACAATTCAATAGCAAGATGACAGCATTAATCAGTAAACTAAAAATTATGATGCACAACCCCTAACCAATGCCCCTATCAACTATCAACTTCAACGCTTTATGGTTTCAGAGATAGTGTCTAGACAAAATTTTAAAGGTCAAGGTCACTACCGCAAGGTCAAAGGTCAAATCAAGGTCACACTATGATGTTCCACACCTACAACCCCTAACCAATGTCCCTACCAAGTATCAACTTTCTACACTTTACGGTTTCCAAGATATAGCCCAGACAAGATTTTATAGGTCAAGGTCACTATGGCAAGGTCAAAGGTCAAATCAAGGTCACCCCATGACGTTGGACACCTACACCTCCTAACAAATGTCCCTACCAAGTATTAACTCCTACACCTTACAGTTTCCAAGATATAGCCCGGACAAGATTTTAAAGGTCAAGGTCACTACCGCAAGGTCAAAGGTCAAATCAAGGTCACACTATGATGTTGCACACCTACACCCCCTAACCAATGTCCCTACCAAGTATCAACTTCCTACACCTTACAGTTTCCAAGATATAGCCAGGACAAGATTTTACAGGTCAAGGTCACTGCGGCAAGGTCAAAGGTCAAATCAAGGTCACACCATGATGTTGCACAGCTACATCCCCTAACCAATGTCCCTACCAAGTATCAACTTTCTACACCTTATGGTTTCCGAGATATAGTCAGGACAGGATTTTATAAGTCAAGGTCACTACAGCAAGTTCAAAGGTCAAATCAAGGTCACACCATGACGTTGCACACCTACACCCCCTAACTAATGTCCCTACCAAGTATCAACTTTCTACACCTTACAGTTTCTGAGATACAACCTGGACAAATTTTTTCCCGCCCGAACACCCGCCCATCCAGACACCATGGGTAAAAACAATACCCTGACAGCACTTAAGGGCTGTGGGGTAAAAAAGTGTTGCCATCCTAACCTAACCTACTCAGCTCTATATCCTCTTGGCCTCACATACCCTGAAAAGTTGGTGAAAATCTATACAATTCTAATACTTTTAAAGCACTTAATATAGAACTTGAAGCACATCAGTGAAAAGGAAAAAAAACAGAAACTAAGGTGGGTATACTTTTGCTTAGTGATAGGTTTTCAATTTGTTTTTGAAAGTAGGAGAGAATAGTTGCTGAACGTACATCGTCAGGCAGATCATTCTAAATCTTTGGAGCATCATATACAAAGCTGAGGCCAAAGTACTTAGTGGACTTCTATACTGATGAGGCAAAGTGTGGGACTTTAAGTACCACACCAATGGCTTAACTTCTGCGAGTGTGGTACACAATATGCCTAGGTATAAGAAAAGGTTCAAATATTTAGGATAACCACTCAGTAGGAACTTGTACAGCAATAAGGCAGTCTTAAATAGTCAGTCAATGGAGAGTCTTCCTAACAGGAGTGATGAGCGAGTACTTGGTGGTATTGGTGAGGATTCTAGCAAGACTATTCTGGACATATCGCAGCTTGAGGAGATCAAGAGTAAAGACTCCTAAACCGAATCTAATCTAATCTACTGCTTTGCAAGCGCAATATCTTCCCCACAAAGGGGAACTCAATGTGCTAATTAACCAAAATCATTGTCATAGGGAGAGTTGAGGGGCGTTCAAGGTCAGTAATCCAGGATTGTGGGTGTGACCAGGAGGGAAGAAAACTAAGTTGGAAAACTAGAGCTGAAGAGGTGGGTCTTGAGGTGCTTCCTAAAAGATGCAACAGAGGGACTGCTTCTTACATGAAAGGGGAAAGAGTTCCAAAGGACTGGGGCATAGTGTCTGAAGGAATTAGAAAAGTGTTTGATTGATTTGTGAACTCTACGATCGAAAGTAGGAGTTTGAAGGAAGTTGAGTTTGGGGGCAATTCGCCTTGTATTTCTGGAAGAGGTGTAGGGGTGAATTAATTCTCTTGGGTAAACTGGTTGACCTTGGTTGAGAATTTTGTATGTAATAAGGCCAATTTTAAATTGTACCCTGTATCTGACTGGTAGCCAATGGGGTTTTTTTAGTTGAGGGGTAATGCGAGAGAATTTAGAGGAACGGGTGACAACCCTGCAGAGTGAGTTTTGGACTAGCTGCAATCTCCTTAACTCAAAATCAGTGAGCGATAAGAAGAGTGAATTGCAATAATCCAACCTGCTGCTCACCAAAGCATTCACTAACAGCACTGATGTATTAAGGTCTAAAAGGGGACAAATTCTGTACAGGTCTCTCGCATGTACTCTAGTGGACCCTATGACCTGTGACACGTGGTTTGAGAAATTGAAATTGGAGTCGAACACCACTCCGAGGTTCCTGACACTTTGTGCTGGCGAGACCTGATTTCCCAGAATATTGATAGGGAAGTGAGGGAGGCGTTGTTTATGATTTTTAGGAGCCTTTGAGAATAAACTTGGTGTTGTCTGGGTTAAGTTTTAATTTACTTGTAAACATGACATTCTGAATGTTGTTTAGGCAGTTCTTTAGTTTTTGCATAGAGTGAGAGAAATTTGCTGGTGAAAGTATTATGTATAACTGGATGTCATCGACGTAAAAGTGGTAGTTGATGCTACTGTGGGAATAATTGAGCTGATTGGGTTAGTGTAGAGCGAGAACAGGATTGGTCCAAGGACGGAGCCCTGGGGACCTCCATACTGGAGCGCAACAGGATGCGAGAGACTGTGTACTACCTACCTTGAATGAGTGTATCCTGCCCGACAGGTATGATTTGAACCAGCCAAGTGCTAGCTCACTGATTCCATAATAAACATTGAATCTGTCCAGGAGAATGGTGTGGTCAATGGTATCAAAAGCGCCGAGTAGATCCAATAGGGTAAGGGCAGTGATAGAGCCTTTGGCCATATTATGAAGAATATCGTTATGAATATTAAGGAGGATTGGAAGGCAGTCATAAGGCCGGCTTCATCAAGGTGAGTTTGTAGCTGGATGGCTACTACCCTTTCAAGTATCTTTGAGATAAAGTTTAAATTTGAGACAGGCCTATAGTTTTTGAAAACTTCTTTGTCTAAGGATAATTTTTTGAGGATAGGGGTAACATGGGCCAGCTTGAAAAAATTTGGACACTTACCTTGCTCAAGATAAGCATTGGTTATTGAAGTGATAGGGGTAATGAGAATATCCAGATAATCCAGAACAAGGAAAGTGGGCCAAGGGTCTAGGGAACATGATTTACTAGGAGAGTTGGTGATAATTTTAGTAACTTGATCCTCTGTTACAGTAGAAAAAGTGGAGAACATAGGGGGAGGAGAGTAAGAGGTGATGTGTTGCAGATTGACAGAAGCAGAGAATGTTGAGCGTATTTTTTCAATTTAGGAAAATTAAAGTAATTCAGTCAAATACAAAGCATTTTCAGCCACATGAGCCGCATTACATATGAGATACCCTCTGAGATACTTTAGCTCCCAGATTTGAGCAAAACAAGACTATCAGGTGTTCTGAATATGCCTTAAGAAAGAGAAATCTGAGTTAAACTACACACTAAGGTTCCTTACCGCATCAGCTGGAGAAAGGAAATTTCCAAGTATGCTGGGAGTCTGGGAAAAAATTGTCGAGGTTTTCATGTTGTATCTTTGAATCAAAAATAATGGATTCGGTTGTATCAGGATTAAGCTTCAGTAACCACCTTTTGAGATTATGTAATTAGTTTTTCAACCTGTCAGAGGCCTGACCATATTCTTGTGAGATGAGCACATAGCTGCATATCAGTCAGCATAAAAGTGGAAAGTTATGCCAGGATCATTTCCAATAACTTTGGAAGAGGAATATAATGCAAATAGTACTGTATAAAGACAGAGCCCTGGGTCACCCCTGATACAGCATCAGCAGCATTTTAGCATCAGATAGAATAGTACCATCTTGATACACTGAGAGGGATCAGAGAGGTAAGGCCTTAGGCTGTGCAATACCCACAATCATTATGCCAGCTAATGCCAATGCCTGCATGACACAGGGGAGATCATAACCCCAGCCCTTATTGATTGGGTCAAAACTAAAAAGGCTGGGAGCTAAACCTCTATTTTCAGTACTTTAAGGTGACTGTAACTTCCTAAATACCAGGCCTCTAACGTGAACAAACCATAGATATTTTTCTTTGTGTAACATTAATAAAGGTATCGAGTTTGATTGAGTTCAGTTGAATACTAAGCTAGCTAAGGTTTTAAACCCCCATTTTTACTGTAAGGTGACCATAATTTTTATTCATATTGGACCTTTAAGGTCACCAGATAATAAGAATGTCTCTTTTACCAACTTTAATCTGTGTGATTTGATTCTAAAAAGTTAAACTCAGATAGTACAGGGCTGAAACCCAATTTTTAAAGTTTGGTTAAATTTTAATGTGCTCAGGCAAACTTACTTAAGCTTCAATGTTATTGACAAATTAGATTTTAGAAAATGGGAAAACAGATGAGCCAGGAGGTCAAAGCCCAATTTTGTGACTTCAAGGCCAACACTTACGGCAAAACATAATATATGAGCCCAGTTTGATTTTTAAAAAGTGACAATCTAAGTGAACTGCGGGTTAAACCCTTTTTTACCTCTAAGGTGGGTATAACTTCTTTAATAGAGGAGTTTAAGGTCATCTGAAAATAAGGATCTTCCTCGGATCATCCTCAACATGTATACCAAGTTTAATAAGAATCTATTTTGAGTTATCGCATACACATGGAAATTTCTACAGCTGATGGGCAATAACTTGAATCCAGTATATTCCCCGACTTTTGTAAATACTGTAATGATATATATCCCCAACTTTTGTAAATACTGTAACAATATAATAAAATGAATACATAAATTCTTGTTATTACAGAACCAGTAACACACTATTTCATATTTATATCCTTGGTTTACAAGTTTTGAAGTTTTGAGGAGGAACACTTACAAATGTATCAAATACAAAAACAATTCAAACTGACCTGACAAATTATACTTGTATCACATCATTCTAACTATCACAGTTTACTCTAAATAGTATACACTGATTTGAAATGGACAAAATATACAAACTTACAAACTTATAAGTAAATTAAATTTTTATTAGTCAACACCTTACCTAATGGACAATAAGCTATATTTCCGGCACAAATCGGTCCCGCCAAATGTCAGAAAAAGACATTTTGTTTCTCCACCAGCAGGACCAGCTAGGTCGCCCCTATTCACTAGGTGGCGTGCAGTACTTCCTTCCTGGCTAGAGAATGTGACATCATTGCATTTTTTCCATTATTCTAACCTTAGATGACACCAAATAAGATAAAACAAGCAATGAGTGCCGGTGAACGGGCTGTGTCAGCTGACTGCGTGTTTTGAGTTTCAGAGTAGAAATAAAAGAAGAAAAGGACACAAAAGTTGTGCTCTGCAAATGGCATTCAGAAATAAAATACAAAGTTAGCTGTTACGATGTAAAAAGTAGGTGAACAACATATTCAAAGAAAATACTTTAAACGCAATAGTTTTCAAGTTACAACCAATTTACTCAACACTTAGAATCTTAAAGTACTTTTGCTCAGCTATACAATGAGCTACAGGTCTGTGATTTTATTATGTTATAGCTGACCCAAAAGAAGGTGAATAAATTATTTAAAGAAAATTCTCTAAATGCAATAACTTTCAAGTTACAATTGATTTACTCAACAGTGAAAACCTGAAAGTAGCTATTGCTCAGCTTATAAGTAGTTAGGTTGAATGTTAAATGAATAACATATTTAAACAAAATACTCTAAATGCAATAGTTTTCAAGTTACAACTCATTTATCAAACAGTGAGAACCTGAAAGTACGTATAGCTCAACTATGCCATGCTCAACTACAGGTCTACAATTTCACTAATATATAGCTACCCCGTAAGTAGGTGAATAACATATCCAAACAATATTCTCTAAATGCAATAGTTTACAATTTACAACTGGTTTACTCAACAGTGAGAACCTGAAAGCAGTTATTGCTCAGCTACACATTGAGCTACAGGTCTGCAAATGCACTGTTATAGGTGACCCATATGTAGGTGAATAACATATTTAAACAAGATTCTCTAAATACAACAGTTTGCAAGTTACAACTCAATCTACTCTACAGTGAGAACCTGAAAGTAGCTATTGCTCAGCTATACAATGAGCTACAGGCCTGCAATTTCACTGTGTTATAGGCGACCCATTGGTGGGTGATTAACATATTTAAGCAAAATTCTCTAAATGCAATAATTTTCAAGTTACAACTAATTTACAACTGAATTACGCAACAGTGAGAACCTCAAAGTAGCTACTGCTCAACTATGCCATGAGCTACAGGTCTACAATGTCACTATATTATAGATGATCCATAAGTAGGTGAATAACATATTTAAACATTATTCCCTAAATGCAATAGTTTTCAAGTTACAACTGATTTACTCAACAGTGAGAACCTGAAAGTAGCTATTGCTCAGTTATGAGATGAGCTACAGGTCTGGAATTTTACTATGTTATAGCTGATCAAAAAGTAGATGAATAACATATTTAAACAAAACATTCTAAAGGCAATAGTTTTCAAGTTACAACTGATTGACACAACAGCAATACTCTGAAAGTAGCTACAGCTGAGCTATGCAATGAGCTACAAGTCCGCAAGTTCACTATAATAAAGCTGACAGTAAAGTAGGTGAACAATAAATTCAAACAAAATACTGTAAATGCAATAGCTTTTACGTTACAACCGTTTTACTCAACAGTGAGAACCTGAAAATAGCTATCGCTCAGCTATGCCATGAGCTACAGGTCTGCAATTTCACTATGTTATAGCTGATTCAAAATTACATGAATAACATTTAAACAAAATTCTCTAAATGCAACAGTTTTCAAGTTACCAGCAATTCTCAACAGTGATAACATGACAGTAGCTATTACTCAGCTATGTAATGAGCTTCAAGTCTGCACTTTTACTATGTAATAGCTGACTAAAAAGTTGCTGAATAACATATTTATACAAATTTCTGTGAATGCAATAGTTTTCAAGTTATAACTAATTTACTAAACAGTGATAACCTCAAAATAGCTATTGCTCAGCTATGATATAAGCTACAGGTCTGCAAATTTACTATGTTATGGCTGATCCAAAAGAGGTGAATAACATATTTAAAGAAAATATTCTAAATGTAATCGTTTTCAAGTTCTAACTGATTTACTCAACAGTGATAACCTCAAAGAAGCTATTACTCAGCTATGCAATGAGCTACAGGTCTGAAATTTTACTATGTTATAGCTGACCCAAAAGTAGCTGAATTACATATTTATACAAAATTCTCTAAATGCAATAGTTTTCATGTTACAAGTGATTTTACTCATTATGGAAGGTACTGAAAAGTCAAAAAGTAGCTATTACTCGCTTAGCTATTGGGATAGACTCCCAAGTTACTCACCATGTTGTAGCTATGGAAATAAGTGGCTGAATAACATTTTAAGAAAATGCTCTAAATGCAATACTTTTCAAGTTATAAGTGATTTAGTGCATGATTTCATGAATTTTAATGCATTAAAAATTATTTTAAAAATTCATAAAAAAAATTAAGAAAGATCCAGGCCTGATACTCACACAAGGGAATCCTCTTGATTATAGCTGCAAGATATAAGATAAATAACTGCAATGGTCAATGAGAAAATTGTGATAAGATGTTGAAAATTTTCACACTTAGGGTGGGGGGTACCTCACAGTTCTCACTTGTACCCCCACCCTTGCTTTTCCTTTATGTAGGCCTGCTGGGTAAGGTGGCAGGCTACTTGCTTATGTATGGGCTAATGGTGGATCTGCAGAGCAGCCACCACCTGAACCCAGATGAAAGAACTCTGAATCATCATTCAAGTAAAACTCTGTGAAAGTGTTGGAGAATTTCCAATGACAGCCTGATAATAACTGTTCTAAGGAGACTCCTGACGGGAAGGCCTTAGAAGCAGCAAAGTCTCCGTTCTTGAAGGAGACCAAGACCAGTTCTTTATCCTGCCTGAAGTCTGAGATCCTGCCCAGATAGTAGCATAGGGCTCTAACTGGGCATAGTAACCTATCTGCCTTAGGAGACTTATCCAGAGTTGGGGTCAGGGCTGGAATAACCACTGGGGCCACACTCTAGACCCTCTTTGGCCAGCTGGTTCTTGGAGAGAAAGCTAGTTGAGAGGTAGAGAGAGATACCTTGGATCAATTCTGTCTGGTTTCTAATGTTTTTCCTGAGCCAAGCATGGATCTCGCTCCTGCATTTGCTGGAACCCAGAGAAGAAGACAGTCTTGAAGGACAGATGCTTCAAGGAAGCCTCTTTAAGGGGTTCAAAAGGAGCCTTTGTGAGCTGGTCATGTACCAGAGAAAGGAATGTGTCGCGCCTTGATTGTCACCTGATCTCTGGCCAAAAGGTCAGGATTCAACACAATAGTGCACACAGTAGGAGAGATCTTGGGATCGGGAACACTTTTTCTAGTGATTCTGGGATCCTCCGGTGCCACTGGATTGGCCTCATGTGAAGTGGACCTAGGTGGACTTGCTTTTCTGTAGCTGTTATAACACCTATGAGTGACACTGCCTGACCCAACAGTAAGGATTGGTGAGAAGCTTCTGAGTTTTTAGGGTTACAGTCTGCAGACATTCCAAGGTGGGTCTGACCTTGCCTTCTCTGAGGTCATATTGGTAACCTACAAATTCAAAGATCTGCTTGGGTTCTAGTTCTGACTTCTCCATGTTTACTACCAAACCTAATTCCTGACACATATCTACTAGGGTCTGAGTTTGAAGGAGACAAGTTTGGTGTCTGCTTGGGTTCCAGTTCTGACTTCTCCATGTTTATTACCCAACCTAATTCCTGACACAAATCTACTAGGGTCTGAGTATGATGGAGACAAGTTTGGGGAGATGTGGCTCTGACTAACCAATCATCTAGGTACTGGTGGATTCTTATACCCTAGTTTTGAGCCATCAGCTTGACTTCCTTGACTACCACTGTGAATTCCACTGGAGTAGTGGACAGACCAAAGAGTAGAGCTTTGAATTGATAGGATTGACCCTCGACATGAAAACACAGGTATATCCTGGACTGTGGGTTTATTGGGATATGGAAGGAAGTGTCCTTGAAACCTATGGACTGTGACATTACCCATAGTTCAGTGAGCTCAGATCTGGGATAGGTCTCCAGTAGTTGTTTGGTTTTGGAACCAAGAAGTCTATTGAAGAAAACCAACAATGTCTGATTTTGGACATTTTCTACTGCATTCTTTTGTACAAGTGCATGTAATACCTCCATCAGGTAGCTGTTCCTGAGGGGATGTACATAGCCACTTTTTATTATGCGAGACCTGGTCAAAATTGGTAGGTTCCGGAAGGGGGGGCGGGGTCTAGCCTCCCTTGACGATTCTTGACCTTGGAGTTGGCCCCTAGGGCGGCCCAAGTTTTCCAAAAATTGTTCAGTATGGCCCCTACAGGCAGATTTTGAGCAAGTATGAACATTGGTGACAGGTTGGACAAAAGACAACTGATCTACACAGGAAATATTTTTCAAATATTTTGTTTTACAATGGGTCTTATGCCTTTCTTTTGTGGCTGCCCGGTGACAAAAGGTACATGATTCACAGCAAAACAACTTACATCTAAAATCTGACAATTGTCCACAAGTGTTTCCCTCCTTCCAGCCATATCCACAAAACCCCTCTGAGTTAAACAGTAATTGCCATTTACAAGAATTTGCTTCTTGGCCGGTCGCTGTAGTTGGAGGCCTTGATCCAACCTTGTTTGCTCTGACCATGACAAATGAGTGTTTTCCATGCTAATGGACCAGATTTCAGGCTGTCCGATCCAGTGCTTGCTTGGTAGATTAAGCATATTGGGTGGTGCCGGCTAGATTTCTTATGGGAGCTACCAGAGAAACATTTATCATCATGGTGAGATATCTCCTCCCCTGCTTTCGAGATCACACTGTCTGGAAACTGAGAGATCATATAAAGGGGTGAATTCCTGAGCACTGTATCATGTTTAACCCCAGTGTATCATGTTTAACCCCTGCCTTCAATTAATTCAAGGAACTATCACACTGAATCAGAGTGAGGTTTGCCATGTTGATAAACACAAAGTCTGATAGGTCCTGCATTGTTCTAGCCATGGCATGCTCTGTTTAAAAGTAAATTAAGTAGGCTAGCTCCTCAGTTGCTTACTGTGTTTTGGTGGCTGACTTCCCCTTGGATTTATCATCCTAAATGATCTTGAGTGGCATACTTTGTTGAACTTTGGTCAAACAGCGACTAAACCCTGCTGCTTGGTTACAAATAAAGGTTTTTTGTTTCTCATGAAGCCGGTAATTTTAGCTTTTCCATTTTCCAGCAGAGCCTTTCAGCTAATGAAAGTTGCACTCATATTTTACCAGTTGGATGGGTCCTAGGACTGGCAATCACTTTAAGGGGTTATCACTTTAAGAAGAAGCTGAACTTTCAAATTCCAGTACCTGGTGCCAGCCCATGAACGACCAGGCGCCCCTAACGGTTTCCCGGTAGTTCTGTTCTTCAGACATCTGTTGATTAGGTTCCTGTTCCGGTACCCCGGTTTCCTGGTCACATACCTCACCCTCTTCCTCAATAGGATGGACAGGGGAGGTGAGGTCAGCTTGTTGGTCAGTCGGGATCTGGATACTATTGAGAAGTAGCACCGGCAGTTGAAGTAGCAGGTAGAGCCTTCTCACTGGTACCGGTCATAGCCTGGGTGGCAGGAAACATGCACTTACTGTGGTCTAACACATTCACAACTTTCGTGTTTCTGTCCTGGAGAGACAATGATGTATGTAGAAACACTTGATATTAAGTATTTGTAAACATAAGAGTATATTTGAAGTGAAAAATTCTTTCAACTTTCAAAAAGCGTCTGAATGCACATGCGCCAAATAAAAAAGATGCTATGATGTCCCGTTCTCTAGCCAGAAAGGAAGTACTGCACGCCGCCTAGTGAATGGCATCTTGCCAGTCAGACAGAACGTCTTGTTCTGGTGTTTGCCAGGACCGGCTTGCGCTGGCAATATAGCTAATTGTCCATAAGTTCTGATGTTTAAACACAATAAAAAGAATGTTTTCAAACAAGTAGCACTGACATGTAGGCAACTGTATTGAGGTAACCTTTTTATTATTATGATATGCAAAAAGATATTCGTGACAACAAAAACATGACCGACAAAATTGAGTCAATACATTCCACAAACTAGATTGTGTCATGTTGATATGCTTTGAGGCAAACAAATATTTGAACAGAGTACTTTACAATACTGGCTACTTCATGAACTAGCTTTGAGCTACTTTGCCATAACAAATAAATCCAAGAAGAAATATATATACCTGTCTTGAGTATATTATTTTATTATAACTACCAAAACTAGCACTTCACTTTGTACCAAATCTAGCCCTTACATGTCCAGACTGAATATAAGGCTACACAATTGAATAAAATCACAGTGAAACGACTACACTTAATGCTAAAGAATATGTTGGAGCCAAACTTAAGATTGGCCAGATCTCAAGTTTGGCACCAAAAACAGATATATCTGGGAAAAAAATTATGTTCAGTGTAATACATATGTAGAGCTTCAAAGTTAACTAAATCTTGAGATTATATCCATGCAATTACTCCATTTACTTGCCTAAATTTGAGAAGCCATCTAGTAAATGTACACTATTGTAAAAGTTAAAATTCCAAGTAATTCAAAAAAGGACCTTTGTGCTCAGTAAACTCAGTCAGGAAACAAACATAATGAAGACAAAGCACCAAGCAAGATCAGGGTAAAAATACACACTGCAGAGGCTACGACCATGGAAACTCTCTGCTCTTTTTTCTTTGGAGCTGTTGCATTCTTTTTCCACCAAGGTAGCAGATTCTGATTCAGAAACATGCCTCGTTCATGCTGACGTAACTGACTGGGGTCTGGTGCAACACAAAAACTATCTGGCAATCTCATGGCCACGTGTAATTCTCTATCACTCAATGGTTCACTTTTATCATTTGATGTTTCCCTATGAGTATTCAATGTTTCCCCATTATCACTCAGTGATCCAGTTTCTCTGCTCAATAAGCCCATATGTTCATTCACTGATTCTCTACTGTCTCTAGACAAACCCCTATCATCACTGAATGACTCCCTATTATTACCCAAAGGGTTCCTGCTATCAGTCAACAGCCCCCCAATGTTACTCAAAACTTTCCCATCATATAATGACTTTGCATATAAAGGAGTTATATGATGGGTGTAGTAAACTATGCAATCAATAAAGCCACGTTTGAGCATGCTTTGGCTGACATATTGGAAATTGTACTCGGTGTCCATGTGGTATTCATTGTCCTCATCATCAGACCCAGATAATGCCTGGTGTACACAAGTGATTGTCTCAGTGATGTCTACAATCTGGATAGCATGAACTGTTGTGAAGTAAACCTGAAGCAGACACACCAGTTTTTTTGGTAAATTTAAGGTGTATGCACAGAAGACATACTGGCATGGTGTGAAAAAAGGTAGTAGCTTTCTAGTGGTCAGTAATTTTGGTGCAGAATCTTGACCAACTAGTATACACTGCTTTTCTATATCCCTTCAACTGTCCATCATATAAACAAACACAATGTGTTTAAAACAACATTATACCCAAGTAAATAAATTAATAAAATACATAAATATGCAATGCAAATACGCAGCGGTAAATTTAACTTCAATATTTGATGTCTGGATTATATATCATCTATACATGTAAGTAACAAGGGCATATAGTGACAAAATAAGTGTAGAATTCAGTACATTTGACTAACAATCCCTCCTTAAATACTCTAACAGAGAAATATGTGTCATCACTACCTCAGCTAGTTTTACCTCAAATCTATATTTATTGGAACATAAGCCTAATGCCTAAAATTAAAACATTTCTTATCAAAGAAACTAAACACAAGGCTACAAATCAAAAATACCAAGTACTCTCCAACTTACCAGCCAGTTGTCATAACCTGGGCGTCCTATCACTAGGGGAGGCACTTTATGTATTGGGAATTGGCTGGATCGAATAATAAACAGGTCAACACCAGTGATGGGGTGTAGTTCTGACTCCATCTGTAACCTTTCTATATCTCTCCACTCCTTCACTACCTGGCCAGAGGACACCTAGACAAAGAATCGGTTTAATCTGATTTATTCAGAGAGGTGTCACATTTGGGAGGTTTACGAAACAAACTTAACAAAGTACTGTGTTGTAACTACTAACTAACTACTGTTAGCCAAAGTAAATAAATAGCCAAGTAATCTAATAAGATTTCATTACTGATAATGTCAAAGCTGCACAGAACCCCAGCACCACCATCTTAGTCAGGATATCTTTTGACAGATATACATGAACTCCATTTTTACTAGACAGTGAGGAGCTTTCAATGGAAATAACCTGTTTAAATTGTTTAATGTAGAAATAACACACGACTAGCGTGGGGTTATGCAGGGTTTTACAACGAATAGCGATATTAGTAACACGAAGGCGAAGCCTGAGTGTTTCTAATGCGCTATGAGTTGTAAAACAATGCATAACCCCACGCTAGGAGTGTGTTATTGCTATTCTAACATGACATTTTATATTTTAAACAGCTGTACTCAGTTAGCACTGGAGCTAAAGCTCTGAAAATATGCCAAGAAAAAAATCATCAAAAAGTAGGTGAACAACATATTTGATAAAAAATACCATCGGAGATGCCCACACCCCACAGTCTGGGGAAATAGTTTTCAATACCATGAGATACAGAAGTAGTGAAACAGTACAAAGATCGGGATACTTTCAGAGCAATGTCAGTTATATAAAGGTCCAAATAATGTTTAAGTAGAGAAAGTAAGTCTGTTTTGATGAAGATTTATAATGCATATTTTTCGAAATTTGACTTTTAAAAAGTGAAGTGGGATTATCGCCCACCTATGTAAAACTAGCCATGAGGTTATGCTCGGTTTTACCACTGAGATTGACCAATCAGAATCGCAGACACAAGCATGTCATGTTAGAATACTGTTTCTGTTCTGTTGCAATTGGTGGTTTCACAGTTCAAAGAAAGTGATATTAATTTATTGACATTTGTTTTTATGTAATGCCCCATTCACACTATCAGTGGTATGTCCTGCGGTTAGAATGATTTTCATAGTACACTTTGAGGTTGGCATCATGTACAATAGATAGCTTAGTCAATAGTGTGGACCAAAGTAGAATTGAGCAGATTTTTTTGTTAATGCTGAGTAAATGCAGACACTATTTTCTTACATAAGCATTTCTGCGGCGCGACACCATCATGACTGGGTTGAGGTCATCCTTGGCAAGGAATCGAACTGTGTCCAGAAGATCCTGGCGGAGTAGTATGTCTCCATTGCAAAATCCATGCCACTCGGACTCAGGCCACATCAACATGGAATGATCTAGAATGCTTCGGAACATGGGAGATTTATAACGGTTACACTGGGGGACAAAAGCCACTGTCCAGCCAAGTTTGCAGGCCTGGTTAATAAGAGTACCTGTGAAAGAAGAGAAAGAATACACAAAATACTCTAAGAAAACTATTGTGTAATGAATTGTTGTGTATTAATTAGCTCTGAAGTGAATGAGAACTCATGATTCTGCAGAGTTAATGTATTTCAAGTACTCACACTGGCTTTCCTGTATGAGCATGTAAACTACATTCCTGTAACAGACCAGCAACACTTTCAAGTGATTATTGCCAAATTTTAGGGTCCACAGTAATATCCTCCTAAAAACCTCACAAGTTTACACTGATTACATAATATCATAATTTTTGTATGACTCTTTTTCTCTTATTTCTTTAAGAATAGCTGAAATAAACAGAAACTGGGCTGATGCAAACACATTTAGCAAGTTAATCATGATTGGTTTCACTATTTGAAAGTTTGCTATTGCTAAGTTGAAGTTACCACTGAACAGTATTAGAACTTCCATTCATACTGTCTACTGACAACTAAACATAGTTCATTTGTCAGATTTTCGGAAATGATATAACATCTCTGCTATAATCCCACAACATACTGTATATTAATGTTTAAACCTTCTCATTATATTGTCATTTCATACAATTAGAATTAAGTTTCATCTGCAATTTGTGTCTTTATTCAAAAATGCTTACAAGCTGAAATTTTGATTTACATACAACACCTCATTTGAGGCTTTGCCATCAAGGGATAAATAGATAGGCGATAAGATGATATGGCTATGGAAACTCATTCACCTGACTTCTGCACTACTTCCCTGTCACTTAGGTATAACACAGGTAACATATGGGGAGACATCTTTGGCCAGTTTCTGATGGTGTTCTCAAAGATAAACTGCTTTTTGTTGTCATGGTAGATGCTGGTTGCCATTACAATAAGAGGTTCCTGAGACATATTAGCATGACCACAGAGGACAAGTCTCTTATATACACTGTTCTTATAGTCAGTCTGGATCCCAACAGGAAGCAATCTGGTTAGTTGTTGTGAACTGCACTGGTGACTTTGTATGATATTCTCAGCTTTGACATAGAGCTCCCTTGAAAAGTCTACCAAACTTCTTGTGTCAAGAAACTCAGAAAAAGTGAGATTATCCACTTTGGATGTATCAACTTGATAATATGTATCCATCTCTGATTCATTGTGAGATGCAGTTTGGTTTTGCTTGCCTTTTTCATCATCAATATTAAACAATATATTTGCAAATGCACTTTTAATACTTTTGTTTTTAGATACAGGTTTAACGGACACTTTAGACTCAAACTCATTTGGCCTGTGTTTCAACTGGATGTTAATTGTATTGTTTGTGTGGTGAAGACTCTGATCCTCTGAACAACTGTGAAAATCACTGTTACATTTGACATTATCTACTTGTGAACTGGTAAAGTTATCATTATTTTCCAAATTGCTGGTGCTTACTTTCCCCTTACCTTTCACACCTTTAACACCGTGGCTATGAAAATTAAACATGCTCTGATACAATGACTGGTTTGAGTAATTTTGATGATGTTTGCTCAAAGGCAACACTGACTGACTAGAACTTTTACTGAGTTTATGATATGCTGTGGCTTTAGATGGACTAATGGCATTGTTTGATTGATAGCTAAAGTGAGAATGACTAGAAGAGTTTTTCAAATTTGTAAACAGCATGGACTGACTAGGACTGGAATGATGAGATTGATGAGTCAGCTGATTGACACCAGATGGTGTTAACTCAGTGGAAGAGTTTACATAAACCAGTGTGTCACTAAATTTGGCATTAATGGATGGAATGGACTGATTTGTCATAGCATTTGGAAAGGACTTTGCCTGAGTTTTCAGATCAGCCATCACAGGGATCTCATGAGGCAGTTTTGAATTGATACGATACTTCTCCTGCCTTCTGAGTGACACAAATTCATTCTTTGACTTCTTACTGGTTTGAAATCCCAGCACATTATCCACTTGTGACAAGCTTGTACTACTTGGTTCTCTTCTTTTAAGATATTTTTCCAGTAAGTATTTAGCCTCATGCCCATTACTGTTGCCTTTCCAAGCTAATGCTTTTTGACCTTTTCTATTTGCATAAGTATTAATATACAAGTCTGCCTGAACACCATTTCTGTTCACTATTTCTTCTTGTTTGATTTTTGCAGTCTCATTCAACTTATGACCTGAAATAGCCTGAACACTCTGTGAACTACTGGGTCTATACCATTTCACTTTATAAATATCATGACCCTTTCTTTGAGATTCAGATGATGGACTGTATGCCTTTCCAGGCATTGTGAAAGTATTTGTAGTTAAAGTTTTCAGTAGAGTGGTATTGGTATTATTATAACGCTCGGTGGATCTTACGACACTGATGGCTGAGTACTGACAAAGCAGTGAGATGACACTCTGTGTCTCCAGAAAATACACTAGTAACAGCAACACAGCAATACCAATACAAATCAAAAGGAGGCATCTTAGCTTTCTGACCTGCAACAATGATAAATCAATATTAACTTACTAAACTAATACTTAAAATTAACTTACTAAATTAATACTAACTTATTAATTTTCTCTTTTTCATGCTTTGCACTTAATGATTTATTACTTACAATGTTCTAGTTTTTCTTCCTTATAAACATTTTCAGATAAAAAAACATTCAGCTATATAATAAAATCTCACATAAGCTAACATAATTTCTGTAATAAACACCCTGGGGTGATGTTTTTTTTTTTAAAAGGGGGATTCGTTTTTCTTACAAAATGTTGGGACAATAATTGGAGAAGAATGTTCCATTCAACAGCCAGGGTTCAAGGGTTTGCAGGATAAATATTGATTTCTTCAGGTTTTAATACTGATGAAAAGTTGAAAACTGCCCTTCATATGTGCAACACTAAAATATTTTGTCATTAAATATTTTTCTTCCTGTCACAAGTGGAAACTAGAATAGGAAGCATTTTTTTAAATTTTAGTATAAAGGTGTGGAGTACAGTACAACTCAAATTAATTTTTTTTGGACTGATATTTTTTTCACTGTTTAATAATATTTAATGCCAGAAAACTGCAGCCATATTTTGTTCTTCTTTTGTTAAATTTACAGCTATAATGTCAGCTATACAGACTTTCACCATGCACTTACCAATGCCATTGTGGAGTTCTATCATACTGTCACATTATCAAAAAGACCTGCAACAAAACAATATGAAACAAGATCAATACGCTTTCCATCTTCAGGTTATACACAAAGTTAAAACATAGACAATAGTTTTTATACATGAAAAGAAGGGTCCTGGAGCTGAAGGATTGAAGATGAATAAAAGAGCACTTTACAGAGAAAAGTAGCCAGAAAACTTGTTTAATAGAAAACCTAAATTCATTAAGTTTCTCAGTTATAATCTGATTTATATATAATTTTTTTCACTTCTAATCAAACCACTGCTTTAACTAGTTTGGTGAAGAGTGAGCCGAACTAACATACGAATGACAATGCTTCCTGTCACAATTCAACATCACACTGCTTTATAAAATTGTTATTTGTATTTGTATATTGTCAAAAGTGTACAACATAATTAAGCTGATGAATTAAATGTTTTTTAATGTATCAATAATAAATGACAAAAAGGTGATTAAACTCAAAGCAGTAAAGAATATCTCTAAAATTACAGCAAGAATGCATCTGTGGCCAGATACAAGATGCATCCACCAGAAAAGGATAACTAAAATGGTTTTAAAGATAAATGACATTTTTCAAGATGGCAGCCAAAATTAAGAAAATTCTAAATTATTCAGAGACATTAAAAAGAGTAGTCCTTATTATCCAGTTTGGACAACATATGCCTGAAATCGCTCTATCTGTTACAGTTTTCAAGTAACAATTTCCATTACTGCCAAAATTGAAGAGGGCGGCCATAATTCAGAAAAGTCTAAATTTTTCAGAGGTCCTTCAGGAGCAATCTTTAGAAACCTACGGGGCCCATAATTCGCCCGAAACCAATGTATCTCTTATGATTTTCAAGATAAATGACATTTTCCATTTCCACCAAAATTCAAGATGCCAGCCAAAATTTGAAAAGTCTAACCTTTTCAGAGGTCCTAGAGGAGTAGTCCTTAGCAACCTAGTTGGTGCAAAATTTGCCTGAAATTGTTCTATATCTTACAGTTTTCGAGATAAACTATATTTTCCATTTCTGCCAAAATTCAAGATGACGGCAAAAATTCAGAAAAGTCTAAATTTTTCAGAGGTCATAGAGGGTTAGTCTTTAGCACTCTATATCTCTTACGGTTTTCAAGATAAATGACATTTTCCATCTCCGCCAAAATTCAAGATGACAACAAAAATTTTGAAAGTCTAAATTTTTGACTTATTAGAGGAGCAATCTTTGGTACCCAGTGGGTTCCAAAATTTGACTGAAATCACTGTATCTCTTATGATTTGAAACAAATAACATTTTCCATTTCAACAAAATTCAAGATGGTGGCAAAAAGTCGGAGAAGTCTAAATTTTTCAGAGGTAGGTCCTAGAGGAGTAGTTCTTACTACTGCCAAAATCACTCTATCTCTTACAATTTACAAGAAAATATGATCTTTTCCATTTCCACCAAAATTCAAGATGGCAACTGAAATTCAGATAATTCTAAATTTTTCACAAGCCATAAAGGATAAGGCGTTAGTATCCAGGGCTGAATTGTAAACAAAGTGATAGAAGTAATACAACAGTAAGAGATTGGAGTGAATTCTGATGTAATAGTAATAGCTTAGGAAAATTGAAATGTAATAGTACAGGTAATAGATTGAAATTCCATCTATTATATCTATTACCTTCTATTACAATTCAACTTTGTACTTTTCATATCTTCTAAGTATGGAAGCCATAGGAAAATAAGAATCCCTGACAATTTTGCACCAGGAGAACTTTTCCATATGGAAAACTTCCCATCAGGAAAAGTTACCATCAGCTGAATTGAAATAGTTTGATAACTGTTTCAATATCATGTTATGTGTTCCAAATGAATTTACACCTACCCGGTATGTTGATGAAATTCTAACTTCTAAATTGCAAATTTAATAAGTAAATTAAATTTTTATAAGTTACTACCCTATCCAATGGACAATTGCTAATACGGTCGGCGCAGACCGGCCTGCCAAACGTCAGAGAAAGACGTCCTGTGTTTCCACCGGCCGGCCGGTCCCTAGTACTAGTGCACTCGCCAGATAGCGTGTCGTACTTCCTTCCTGTCTAGACAACATGATGTCATAGCATCTTTTTCGTTGTCTAAACCTATTAAACCCCTAGTAAGTTGATAGCGGGGTCGGTGGGAGGGTCTTGTGTGTCCATTGGATAGGGTATTAACTTATAAAAATTTCATTTACTTATTAAATTTGCAATTTTATTGTGTTAATACATCCTATCCAATGGACAATTGCTGAATAACTACCGCTTGATTGGCGGGTAAGTTACTAGGGACTTAGGTGAACTCATAACAGAATTTTCCTTCCAGACCTGGGTCGACCTTGAAGTCCGAAACCCTTAGGGTCAAAGTCGGTTAGTATCCACCGGCAACCCGGCCAAACCGATTTCCTCCCCCCCCCCCCTTTTTTAATCAGACCTGCTCTGAGGTAGGGGAAGAGAGGGGTGAATTCAGTCCCATAAGAAGTATGAATAAACCTCCCATAGGAAGCACAACACAGTTTTTGTTTTTTTGTTTTTATATATATATATATATATATACACTATTTACATATGTACAAAATCTCCTCTATTTCTGGGCTATTTGTGGATCTGCTGAGCAGCCACTACAGGTCCCAGGTGGTAGAGCTCAGAATCAGCCCAAGCCACATCCTTCAGATAAAATTGTGTGAAGGTATTATGTGACTTCCAGTGGCAGGCTGACAAGATCTGATCCAAGGAGACTCCCGATTGGAAGGCCTTGGAAGCAGCAAAGGCCCTGACATCATGGGCTTTGACCTGATGTAAGGTGTGGGCCTCTTGGTCTGAGAGCTCATAACATAGGATCACCGTCTGTTTGATCCATGAGGAGATGGTGGCAGGTGAGATGTCTTTATTAAAACCTTTCTTGAAGGAAACAAAGAATAACTCCTTATTCTGCCTGAGGTCTGAGGTCCTGTCCAAGTAGTAACGTAATGCTCTGACCGGACAGAGGGACCTGTCAGACTTGAGGGACCTATCCAGAGTTGGGGCCAGGGCTGGGATAACCACTGGGGCCACACTGTCCGGACCCTCTTTGGCCAGCTGGTTCTTGGAGAGAAAGCTGGGTGATGGGTACAGAGACACCTTGGACCAGTCTGACTGGTGCCTGATGTTCCTATTTTGCCAAGCATGAATCTCACTTCTGCGTTTGCCTGAACCAAGGGCTAGGAGGAAAACTGTCTTGAAGGTCAGATGCTTCAAGGAGGCCTCCTTGATTGGATCAAAGGGAGCCTTAGTCAGCTGGTGTAAAACCAGGGATAGGTTCCAAGAAGGGATACCCCTTCTGCCCTTGGGTCTGTCTCTATGGAAGCTATCCAAGAGGCGAGTGAGATTTTCATCTTTGCTGATGTTGAGGGTAGAGCTTCCCAGCTTATCAGCAATGGCTGACCTGTAACCATCAATGGTGCTGGGCTGTAACTTCCTGTCCTGAAAAAGATACATAAGGAAGTCAGCCACTGACTTTACAGGGGGTGTCCTGAAGTCCACCTGATTAGAGATGCACCACTTTGTAAAAAGGGTCCACTTTGCCTCATAGATGGATCTGGTTGATCCCCTTTGAGGAGCATCAATTCTTGCTGCCACTGCTTCAGAGAAGCCCTGCTCTTTGATTGCTGAGGCTCTAGGAGCCATGCATGGAGATTTAAGTTTGTCAGATTTCTGTGAGGGATCTGATTGAAAGGTTGTGTCAACAGGTTGGGCAGGCTCAGTGGGATCTGACTGGACATGGTCACTAGATCCCAAAACCAAGGCATGTTGGGCCACCCCGGAGCAATCAGAATGATTCTCTTGCAAGGGTAGTTCTGCAACTTTTCCACCACTTTGCCCAAGATGGCTGCTGGTGGGAAGGCGTATGCGTCCAGATCCTCCCATGGCATACTGAGTGCATCCACTGCTACTGCCAAGGAGTCCGGTACTGGTGATACAAACTGAGGTAACTTGTTGTTGAACCTCATGGCAAATAGATCTGAGGTCGGTGCCACCTGAGGCATATAGCCTGAAAAATCTCTTGAAGGAGGGACCATTCCGTTTGAATGGTCTGGCCTAGTCGGGAAAGCTTGTCTGTTACCACGTTCAGCCGTCCCGGAATTATACGGTGTCGGGCTTTTAGAGTTACTTGATGTCTGGTACACCAGGTCAAGATCCTCCATAGTAGGGCACAGAGTGTGCCCGACCTCATGCCTCCTTCTTTGTTTATGTACGACATCACAGTAGTGTTGTCGGTTGCCACAAGTACTATATTGCCTGCACACAGGTTTTGAAACTCTTTTAAGGCAAGAAACACTGCCTTGAGTTCCAAATAATTTATATGCAGCTTGCTTTCTGGCAGTGACCAAGTCCCTCTGGCAGTGTGCTCGTTTAAGTGAGCGCCCCACCCTTCTTTTGATGCGTCTGTAAAGATTTGTATAGCATGCTTTAAAGGGTGTAATGGTTGGCCTGTGAGAACGTTGTCGCTCTGTAGCCACCATTGTAAATGAGGGTGCAGAGAGCTGGGAATTGGAATCACTTTCTCCAGCGACTCCGGTATTCTCCAACATTTCTTGAGATGCCACTGTATAGGTCTCATGTGCAGCCGGCCTAGGTGAACTTGTTTTTCGTGGCCGTTAGTAAACCTATCAGAGACATGAACTGCCGGACCGTACAGGCCGGTAGTGACAAAATTTCCCATAGTGTGTTCTGAAGGCTCTGCCACCGGTCTGGGGTCGGTCGGACCCGGCCGGCTTTCAGGTCGAACTGGTAACCCACAAAACCTAAGATTTGCTTCGGGTCCATGTTCACCAGCCAGCCCAATTTTTGGCACATTTCCACTAGAATCTGAGTATGCTGGAGACAAGCCTGGTGGGATCTGGCTCTCACTAACCAGTCGTCTAGGTATTGGTGGATCCTTATACCCTTGCGTATGGCCATCAGTTTCACCTCCTTCGCTACTACAGTGAATTCCAAGGGGGCTGTGGACAGACCAAAGGGCAGAGCCTTGAATTGGTATGTCCGACCCTCGACATGAAATCTCAGATATTTCCTGGATTGTTCCTGTATCGGTATATGGAAGTAGGCATCCTTGAAGTCTATTGAGGTGACCCACTCCCCTTGTTGGAGGGACATTCTGATGGTTTCCGGAGTCTCCATTTTGAATTTCTTCGTCTTGAGGAAAAGATTGAGTTTGCTCAGATCCAGTATATCCACTTGTTGTTGGGTTTTGGAACTAGAAATAGTCGGTTGAAAAACCCCAGAGATGTTTGATGCTTTACCAGTTCTACAGCATGTTTGGCTATAAGCTGATGCAATGCCTCCAACAGGTAGCTGTTCCTGTGGGGATCTACATAGCGGCTTATGACCGTGGGAGACCTTGTGAGCTTTGGCCGGATCCGAAAGGGAAGGGTGTAACCCTCTTTCAGGATTTGAACTACTTTCGGACCGGCACCCAGATCCAACCAAGCTTTCCAAAAGTTTTGAAGTCTGGAACCTACAGGCAGATTTATGGCAACATTTTTGACATTTGTTACAGGCTGAACACAAGACAATTGAGTGACACAAGAAGCACCTTTCACATATTTTAATCTGTGCTTTTCGTAATGACAAACTGCTGACCCGGGACTTAACTCTCTCTTTTGGGAGTGCCCGGGTGCAGAAGGTACAACATTGACAACATTTAAGTTTACAGCTTTGAAACAAGTGTTCATTGTCTGTCCTGTGTGAAGGCTCTCGGCCAGCAGTCCTCTCTGTAACCTGGTTATACAGTAATTGTCATTTATAGGACTGATGGCCCTTGGCTGGTCGCAATAAATAATTAGCAGACTTCCCCTTGGATTTCTTGTAAGAGCCTTTACTAATGTTCTTCCAAGCGGGTCTGTCATTCTTGGAGTCCGACCTCTTGTCTGACCTCTTCTCTGAGCGTTCATATGGGTGGTACCGACCCTTGCCCCTGGAACTAGCTTGTCCTTTGGATTCAAACTGTGCAATCTCCTCTTCTGCACGCTTGATAACACTATCCCGAAAAAGGGTGGGGATGTGTAATGGAGCAGTCCTGAGTGCAGTGATAGTGTCCTGCTTGACACCTCCCTTGACATGGTTTAAGTAAGAGTCTCTGCGGGCTAAGGTGAGATTCCCCATGGAAATAAAGACAAAGTCTGACAAGTGTTCCATTGTCTTTGCAGCTGCTTGGGTTATGCTGGCATTAAAATCCATGAGGAATTGAAGTTCATCTAAAGCCGGAGACACCTTGGCTGAACCCTTCCCTTTGCCTTCTAGCTGGATAGTTTTCAACTGTTCCTGCATGCTCTGTTGTACCTTAAAGAGGCAACGATTGAAGCTGGCCGCTTGATTGCAGATCGCCGTGGCCTCCCTAGACGACTTCTCCCATTTTCGCAGAGTCTCTTGTGAAAAGCGACGCGAAGCAGGTGGGACAGAAGTAAGGCCCGACTGTCTGGTGATTCTGCTAAAGCAACTGTTCAATTTTGAGGCATCCGTACTCCAAGTCTTGACAGTAGAGGAATCTCCCTTGTGGTCGGAGTGAAGCCCATACCACTTGGACTGGGATCTAGCCGGCCTCAAAAATTGGTCCTTCATGAGGCCACCGGACTCGGAACTTCTTGTCGGATAGCCCTCCGTCAGTGTCACATTTAACTTGCTGAGCTTCTTGCAGAGCCAGTCCTCTGTTGGCATGGTGACAGAAACTTTTCCGGGCACAGGAACCTTGGGGCCAGAGAAGGGGTTGTCGTCAGAGGCTGTGTTGGAGCTGTCTACATCAGGGATGTTAGTCCAGCCCATGTAAGATCTCATGCCCCTCATTGTTTCCCGGTACGTCTGTTCCGCAGAGGGAGTCTGGTCCGGCTCAGCAACAGTCAAATCTTGATCATCCGACAACTCTCCCTCCTCTACGTACAAATCCACAGGGGGTCGGTCGGAGAGCACACTATCGGCCTCAGAACTGCCACTAGAAGCACTGTCCTTCCTTGGTCGGTGCAAAGGGGGAGAGCCGGTGTCGGTGGGCACTGAAGACTTGGGTCGGTGAACATGAGGTTGGTGGGATACAAGCTGGCTGGTAGACTGATGCCTGGGGGCAGAGGAGTCGGTACCAGTGCGCTCTGAAAGTTGAGGTCGGTGCCGGTCAGATGGAAGCTGGCTGGACGACTGATGCTTGCGAGCAGAGGAGTCAGAACCAGTGCGCTTCTGTGATGAATCTGGTTGGTCAGTAGTAAGCTGGCTGGTCAACTGATGCTTGGTAGCAGAGAAGTCGGACACAGTGCGCTTAGGAGAAGATTCCTGCAGTGGTAGATCAGATCTGAGCTGGCTGGAAGGCTGATGCAATAAAGCAGAGGAGCCCAATCCAGTGCGCTCGGAAGAGGTAGTTGAAGACCCTGTACTGAGCTGGCTGGCAGACTGATGCATAGCAGAGGAGTCCTGGCCAGTGCGCTCTGTTGAAGTCAGTTGAAAAAAGGGTTCAGTATCTTTACTAATAGTTGAGGGAGGAGTGTGGGTAGGCATGACTTTCACAGCGGAAGAGAAGGTCGGTGGGAAGGACTTCCAAGCGATTAAATCGGTCAGACCATTTTTTATCCAACTCCTCCATTTTCTTGTCAGTAGACCTTTCAACAGTTTTCTTAGGTTTGGTAGCTGAGGGTTTGTCCTTCTTCGCTTTCTTTTCGGGTACAGATTCTGGAGGGGAAGACACAGAAACCTTGTCGCTTACAGCCCCAATAACTAAAACGGTTAAGTACCGTCTTTAGAAGGTGATGCCAGTTCAGCCTTCTTAGCGTCCCTTTTCTCCTTTTTAAGTTTATATGAAGGGGTTGCCAATTGAACTTTCTGCTCCGGGGTCAGAAGCAAACAAAACTTACAGTCCTTGGTAGGTGATTCAACGCACGTGTCCGTCCCCTTTTTCTTGTCCCTACATCTGGCACAGAAGGCATGCCCATCAAAGCTGGCCATAGCGTGGCCGCAGCTACCCCTTTTTTGTCCTGGAGAAGACATGATGGTCTACAAGATCTCTGATATCCGTATATTAAGTAAATAAAATACTTATAAACACAAAATGTAGGTGATAAAAATCAAAATTCTGAAGCACTGAAAAAATCTGTGTGCACTAGTTCGCGCCAAATGAAAAAGATGCTATGACGTCATGTTGTTTAGACAGGAAGGAAGTACGACACGCCATCTGGCGAGTGCACTAGTACTAGGGTCTGCGCCGACCGTATTAGCAACTGTCCATTGGATAGGATGTATTAACGCAATAAAAATGAAATTTTTATTTCCCAATTGTCATTAATTAAGACATTAATTATGTTTTGTTTTCAAAGTGAATATAAACCTATATTGATTATATTCTAACTTGTAAAATGAAAACAGTCAAAGGACCTTTAATTGACTTCCTTTGAGTAAATGTTCACAGATCTCACTTTCTTCGAGGTGGTGTTATTAAACAGCTGTACTCAGCTAAAGCTCTGAAAATATGCCAAGAAAAAAATCATCAAAAAGTAGGTGAACAACATATTTGATAAAAATACCATCGGAGATACCCGCACCCCACAGTCTGGGGAAATAGTTTTCAACACCATGAGATACAGAAGTAGTGAAACAGTACAAAGATCAGGATACTTTCAGAGCAATGTCAGTTATATAAAGGTCCAAATAATGTTTAAGTAGAGAAAAATAACGTCTAAAAGAAAATGTATGTAAAGATGAAATATTAAAAAGACAATTCAATAGCAAGATGACAACATTAATCAGTAAACTAAAAGTTGTAATTATGAAGTTGTAAAATTTATAAACTGGAGAATGGCTGTCAATGGAAATAGCACAATTATGTAAAAGTACATATAACTAGACCTAGCGCATCGGAGAACCGATGCAAATTGTATCCACCGTAAAGACAATGCACCAAAACCTCTAGGACCAATAATAAGCGAGTTATAAGCACTTTTAAGTTTGGCTATCCTCATTTGACCTTGAAGGAGGGGCCCAAGGTCAAATCCGACCACACCAGAAGATTCCCAGCGCATGATTTCCTATATGTTGGTTTACCATCCCAAACCTCTAGGACCAATAATAAGTGAGTTATAAGCACTTTTAAGTTTGGCTGTCCTCATTTGACCTTGAACGAGGG
Organism: Sabellastarte sp. h YS-2021; assembly: GCA_964017235.1. Classification (NCBI taxonomy): domain Eukaryota; kingdom Metazoa; phylum Annelida; class Polychaeta; order Sabellida; family Sabellidae; genus Sabellastarte; species Sabellastarte sp. h YS-2021. The sequence continues at coordinate 85,888,171 of OZ024932.1, forward strand.
GCCCAAGGTCAAATCCGACCACACCAGAAGATTCCCAGCCCATGATTTCCTATAGGTTGCTTTACCATCCCAAACCTCTAGGACCAATAATAAGCGAGTTATAAGCAGTTTTACCTTTGGCTATCCTCATTTGACCTTCAAGGAGGGGCCCAAGGTCAAATCCAACCACGCCAGAAGATTCCCAGCCCATGATTTCCTATATGTTGGTTTACCATCCCAAACATCTAGGACCAATAATAAGCGAGTTATAAGCACTTTTAAGTTTGGCTGTCCTCATTTGACCTTGAAGGAGGGGCCCAAGGTCAAATCCGACCACACCAGAAGATTCCCAGCCCATGATTTTCTATATGTTGGTTTACCATCCCAAACCTCTAGGATCGATAATAAGCGAGTTATAAGCACTTTTAAGTTTGGCTATCCTTGTTTGACCTTGAAGGAGGGGTCCAAGGTCAAATCTGACCACATCAGAAGATTCGCAGCACATGATTTCCTATATGTTGGTTTACCATCCCAAACCTCTAGGATCGATAATAAGCGACTTATAAGCACTTTTAAGTTTGGCTATCCTTGTTTGACCTTGAAGGAGGGGTCCAAGGTCAAATCTGACCACATCAGAAGATTCGCAGCACATGATTTCCTATAGGTTGGCTTCACATTGCAAACCTCTAGGTCCAATAATAAGGGAGATATAGGCACTTTTAAAGTCCTCTATGTGGGTTACTTCGGCACTCCGTGGATGACCTTGAGTTAGGAGCTTCAAGGTCAAATGTGTGCAAGGTTGTAGAGGACATGTATATGTGTCATACATATCACCTATGAAGAGATTCAACCTTCTACCTATGAGCAACAGCCAGTAGAAAAATGTACATTATTTTCAAAGAAATGCCCGTGGCGGCCATCTTGTTTTTCAGAATGAGGCTATTTTCCTTCCCAGAGAAGCTTACCCCCCCAATGAAGATATCCTGCAAATTTGGTGAACCTAGCTGCTGTTGTTTTCCTCTTAGAGCGTTAACGCCGAAAATCTCTCTACGCGCGGCGGCGGCGTAGCAAACGCTAAACCAAAGTATCCACCGGATGCTTCCGGTGGATACAATAATCACTTGCAGCAATGCATATATCTTTGTCATAATAGAAGCATGTCTCAAATATGGCAGGTGAACAAACTTTGGCAGAGGCAAAGTTAAAGGTCACACAATGACACACACCTACACCCCCTAACCAATATCCTACCAAGTGTCAACCTTCTACAACATACGGAATCCATGAACTTATGGTCACTATTACAAGGTTAAAGTTCAAATCAAGATCACACCATGATATTGCACACCAACAATCCCTAAGCAATGTCCCTACGAAGTATCAACTTCCTACACCTCACAGTTTCTGAGATGTAGCCCGGACAAGGTTTTATAGGTCAAGGTCACCACGGCAAGGTCAAAGGTCAAATCAAGGTCATACCATGATGTTGCACACCTACAACCCCTAACCAATGTCCCTATTATGTTACAACTTTCTACACCTTCCGGTTTCAGAGATATAGCCCGGACAAGATTTTAAAGGTCAAAGTCAGTACAGCAAGACCAAAGGTCAAATCAAGGTCACACCATGATGTTGCACACCTACACAGCCTAATCAATGTCCCTGCCAAGTATCACCTTCCTATACCCCCCAGTTTTCGAGATATAGCCTGAACAAGATTTAATAGGTCAAGGTCATTATGGCAAGGTTAAAGGTCAAATCAAGGTCACATCATGATGTTGCACATCTACACTGCCTAATCAATGTCCCTGCCAAGTTTCAACTTTCTATACCCCACAGTTTTCGAGATGTAGCCTGGACAGACTTTAATACGTCGAGATCATTATGGCAAGGTTAAAGGTCAAATCAAGGTCACACCATGACGTTGCACACCTACAACCCTCAACAAATGTCCCTACCATGTAATAACTTCCTACACCTTCCGGTTTCCACAACATAGAGCCTGGGCAAACTTTTTCCCGCCACCGGCCCACCCGAACGTCTGCCCGAGTATCTGAACACTATGGGTGAAAACAATACTCCAACACCTTAAGAGCTGTGCGCTAAAAAGTTGTAAATTGAATAATTTTGAAGTTACATATGATTTTCTCATTGGCAAAATGTCAAAGTAGATATTACTCTGTTGCCACTATAGCTACAGTTCTCAAAATTTGCCATGACACAAAACATCAAAAAGTAGCTGAACAACATATTTAACAAGACCACTGCAGTGGTATGATCTCAATAATAATAAGCTAGATATAGGCACTTTTAAGCTTGGCCATCCTCGTTTGACCAATAGTAAGACCAATAATAAGCGAGATATAGGCACTTTTAAGTTTGGGCATCATCGTTTGACCTTGAACGAGGGGCCCAAGGTCAAATCTGACCACATCAAAAGATTCCCAGCACATGTTTTCCTATACCGTAAATGACCTATTTAGGGCACCCGCCCTTGTAACCGCACCCTATCTCTTTTCCTGGCAATACAGTACCGTGACTGCATCCATCATGCAGAAGATCGATTATTCAGCTTAAATCTTACCTTTCTTAATTTTTCTCAATATCCACATATTTTTATATATATTATGTATTTTACTTAATAAATTGACATTTTTGCCAGTTTTTTTTATATCTTTGCCATATTTACAAGAAGTGGGTATTTTTAGTAGATTCTAAATGTCAGAACACTGTTATTCCTACCAGATTGACCTATATTTCATCCTGGAAAGTGTTTCATGATGGGGTGCGCTAAAAGGGGAACTTTAATGGGGAAAATTTAAGGGGAAAATTTAAGGGGAAAATAGCCTTTCCTTAGCGCACTGTGCGCTAAATAGGTCATTTACGGTAGGCTGTTTTCACATCCCAAACCTCTAGGACCAATAATAAGCGAGATATGGGCACTTTTAAGTTTGGCCACAGCAGTTTGACCTTAAACGAGGGGTCCAAGGTCAAATCTGACCACAGCAAAAGATTCCCAGCACATGAATTCCTATAGGTTAGTTACATATTCCAAACCTTTAGGACAGATAATAAGCACGATATAGGCACTTTTAAGTTTGGCCATCCTCGTTTGACCTTGAACAAGGGGCTCAAGGTCAAATCTTACCACACCAAAAGATTCCCAGCCCATGATTTCCTATAGGTTGGTTTACCATCCTAAACCTCTAGGACCAATAATAAGCACGCTATAAGCACATTTAAGGTTGGTTTAACATCCCAAAACCTCTAGGACCAATAATAAGCGAGATATAGGCACTTTTAAGTTTGGCCAAAATCAGCTAAATAGGGTACTTTGGCAGTCTGTGGATGAGCTTGAACGAAGAGCTTCAAGGTCAAATGTCTGCATCCTTATAGAGGGTATATATGTGTCAAATATCTGTGTTTTATAGTCTTCCGGGAAAAATTTTTGCTGTTAAAAGTGATTTACTCAAAGTAAAACAATCAAAGTAGCTATTACTCAGTTAGCTATGGACTTACAGCTCTAAAACTTTGCCACGATACAGAACATTAAAAAGTAGGTGAACAACATATTTGACAAAAATCCTCTAAATGTAATAGTTTTGCAGTTAGAAATGATTTACTCAAAGGACAACCATCAAATTGAAAATTTTAACTAGAGGATCGCTCGCAAAAAAAAAGATAGCAAAAACAAAGCGTCCCGAAAAGGATATAAAGGTGAGTGCTAAAGTATTAAGAAAATGCTTCGTTTCTAGCCTTATACTGTTGTGGCAACCAAAGTCAGCGCAGTCTGCTCTATCTAGCATGGTTTTCAAGATATAAGCATTTTTGTGTTTTGCAAAAAATAAAAAAATTTAAAATGTCCGCTATATTTGGCGAGACAAAAATATTTTGAAAACTGGCATGGCTACTCTGCAGAGATACCCAGCAGGTCCAAAGTTTTGTTGAGTTCGCTCCATATAGCACGGTTTTCGAGATATAAGCATTTTTGTGTTTTGCAAAAACTTTGAAAATTCAAAATGGCCACCATTTTTGGGGAGACAAAAATTTTTGTCAAAACCACTGCCGCGGTGTGTATCTCCCACCGAGCATTAAAGCAGAAGAAATAGCTTTTCCGAGATATTCACAATTTTTCATTTTCGTGTGTGAAAGCTCTTCCAAAAGTAGGTGAATGAGTTATTTGAGAAAAATTGGCTATCTGCAATACTTTGAGATAATTCGCATTTACTCATTTTGAGTAGGTGAATAATTATCTATGGGTCTGAAACTTCACCATGTGAAAGCTCTCCCACAAGTAGATGAATGAGTTATTTGAGAAAAATTGGCTATCTGCAATACTTTTAGACATAATTCGCATTTACTCATTTTGAGTAGGTGAGTAATTAGCTATGGGTCTGAAACTTCAAGTGAAAGCTCTCCCAAAAGTAGGTGAATGAGTTATTTGAGAAAAATTGGCTATCTGCAATACTTTTAGAGATAATTCGCATTTACTCATTTTGAGTAGGTGAGTAATTAGCTATGGGTCTGAAACTTCACCAAGTGAAAGCTCTCCCAAAAGTAGGTGAATGATTAATTTGAGAAAAATTGGCTGTCTGCAATACTTTTAGAGATAATTCGCATTTACTCATTTTGAGTAGGTGAGTAATTAGCTATGGGTCTGAAACTTCACCATGTGAAAGCTCTCCCACAAGTAGATGAATGAGTATTTGATAAAAATTGGGTATCCGCAATACTTTTACAGATAATTAGCATTTACTCATTTTGAGTAGGTGAATAAATAGCTATGGGTCTGAAACTTCACCATGTGAAAGCTCTCCCAAAAGTAGGTGAATGAGTTATTCGAGAAAAATTGGCTATCTGCAATACTTTTAGAGATAATTCACATTTACTCATTTTGAGTAGGTGAATATTATTAATTAGCTATGGGTCTGAAACTTCACCAAGTGAAAGCTCTGCCAAAAGTAGGTGAATGAGTTATTTGAGAAAAATTGGCTATCTGCAATACTTTTAGAGATAATTCGCATTTACTCATTTTGAGTAGGTGAGTAATTAGCTATGGGTCTGAAACTTCACCAAGTGAAAGCTCTCCCAAAAGTAGGTGAATGAGTTATTTGAGAAAAGTTGGCTATCTGCAATACTTTTAGAGATAATTCGCATTTACTCATTTTGAGTAGGTGAGTAATTAGCTATGGGTCTGAAACTTCACCAAGTGAAAGCTCTCCCAAAAGTAGGTGAATGATTAATTTGAGAAAAATTGGCTGTCTGCAATACTTTTAGAGATAATTCGCATTTACTCATTTTGAGTAGGTGAGTAATTAGCTATGGGTCTGAAACTTCACCAAGTGAAAGCTCTCCCAAAAGTAGGTGAATGATTAATTTGAGAAAAATTGGCTGTCTGCAATACTTTTAGAGATAATTCGCATTTACTCATTTTGAGTAGGTGAGTAATTAGCTATGGGTCTGAAACTTCACCATGTGAAAGCTCTCCCACAAGTAGATGAATGAGTATTTGATAAAAATTGGGTATCGGCAATACTTTTACAGATAATTAGCATTTACTCATTTTGAGTAGGTGAATAAATAGCTATGGGTCTGAAACTTCACCATGTGAAAGCTCTCCCAAAAGTAGGTGAATGAGTTATTCGAGAAAAATTGGCTATCTGCAATACTTTTAGAGATAATTCACATTTACTCATTTTGAGTAGGTGAGTAATTAGCTATGGGTCTGAAACTTCACCAAGTGAAAGCTCTGCCAAAAGTAGGTGAATGAGTTATTTGAGAAAAATTGGCTATCTGCAATACTTTTAGAGATAATTCGCATTTACTCATTTTGAGTAGGTGAGTAATTAGCTATGGGTCTGAAACTTCACCAAGTGAAAGCTCTCCCAAAAGTAGGTGAATGAGTTATTTGAGAAAAGTTGGCTATCTGCAATACTTTTAGAGATAATTCGCATTTACTCATTTTGAGTAGGTGAGTAATTAGCTATGGGTCTGAAACTTCACCAAGTGAAAGCTCTCCCAAAAGTAGGTGAATGATTAATTTGAGAAAAATTGGCTGTCTGCAATACTTTTAGAGATAATTCGCATTTACTCATTTTGAGTAGGTGAGTAATTAGCTATGGGTCTGAAACTTCACCAAGTGAAAGCTCTCCCAAAAGTAGGTGAATGAGTTATTTGAGAAAAATTGGCTGTCTGCAATACTTTTAGAGATAATTCGCATTTACTCATTTTGAGTAGGTGAGTAATTAGCTATGGGTCTGAAACTTCACCAAGTGAAAGCTCTCCCAAAAGTAGGTGAATGAGTTATTTGAGAAAAATTGGCTATCTGCAATACTTTTAGAGATAATTCGCATTTACTCATTTTGAGTAGGTGAGTAATTAGCTATGGGTCTGAAACTTCACCAAGTGAAAGCTCTCCCAAAAGTAGGTGAATGATTAATTTGAGAAAAATTGGCTGTCTGCAATACTTTTAGAGATAATTCGCATTTACTCATTTTGAGTAGGTGAGTAATTAGCTATGGGTCTGAAACTTCACCAAGTGAAAGCTCTCCCAAAAGTAGGTGAATGAGTTATTTGAGAAAAATTGGCTGTCTGCAATACTTTTAGAGATAATTCGCATTTACTCATTTTGAGTAGGTGAGTAATTAGCTATGGGTCTGAAACTTCACCAAGTGAAAGCTCTCCCAAAAGTAGGTGAATGAGTTATTTGAGAAAAATTGGCTATCTGCAATACTTTTAGAGATAATTCGCATTTACTCATTTTGAGTAGGTGAGTAATTAGCTATGGGTCTGAAACTTCACCAAGTGAAAGCTCTCCCAAAAGTAGGTGAATGATTAATTTGAGAAAAATTGGCTGTCTGCAATACTTTTAGAGATAATTCGCATTTACTCATTTTGAGTAGGTGAGTAATTAGCTATGGGTCTGAAACTTCACCATGTGAAAGCTCTCCCACAAGTAGATGAATGAGTATTTGATAAAAATTGGGTATCCGCAATACTTTTACAGATAATTAGCATTTACTCATTTTGAGTAGGTGAATAAATAGCTATGGGTCTGAAACTTCACCATGTGAAAGCTCTCCCAAAAGTAGGTGAATGAGTAATTCGAGAAAAATTGGCTATCTGCAATACTTTTAGAGATAATTCACATTTACTCATTTTGAGTAGGTGAATAATTAGCTATGGGTCTGAAACTTCACCAAGTGAAAGCTCTGCCAAAAGTAGGTGAATGATTAATTTGAGAAAAATTGGCTATCTGCAATACTTTTAGAGATAATTCGCATTTACTCATTTTGAGTAGGTGAGTAATTAGCTATGGGTCTGAAATTTCACCAAGTGAAAGCTCTCCCAAAAGTAGGTGAATGAGTTATTTGAGAAAAATTGGCTATCTGCAATACTTTTAGAGATAATTCGCATTTACTCATTTTGAGTAGGTGAGTAATTAGCTATGGGTCTGAAACTTCACCAAGTGAAAGCTCTCCCAAAAGTAGGTGAATGAGTTATTTGAGAAAAATTGGCTATCTGCAATACTTTTAGAGATAATTCGCATTTACTCATTTTCAGTAGGTGAGTAATTAGCTATGGGTCTGAAACTTCACCAAGTGAAAGCTCTGCCAAAAGTAGGTGAATGAGTTATTTGAGAAAAATTGGCTATCTGCAATACTTTTAGAGATAATTCGCATTTACTCATTTTGAGTAGGTGAGTAATTAGCTATGGGTCTGAAACTTCACAGAGTGAAAGCTCTCCCAAAAGTAGGTGAATGAGTTATTTGAGAAAAATTGGCTATCTGCAATACTTTTAGAGATAATTCGCATTTACTCATTTTGAGTAGGTGAGTAATTAGCTATGGGTCTGAAACTTCACCAAGTGAAAGCTCTCCCAAAAGTAGGTGAATGATTAATTTGACAAAAATTGGCTATCTGCAATACTTTTAGAGATAATTCGCATTTACTCATTTTGAGTAGGTGAATAATTAGCTATGGGTCTGAAACTTCACCAAGTGAAAGCTCTGCCAAAAGTAGGTGAATGAGTTATTTGAGAAAAATTGGCTATCTGCAATACTTTTAGAGATAATTCGCATTTACTCATTTTGAGTAGGTGAGTAATTAGCTATGGGTCTGAAACTTCACCAAGTGAAAGCTCTGCCAAAAGTAGGTGAATGAGTTATTTGAGAAAAATTGGCTATCTGCAATACTTTTAGAGATAATTCGCATTTACTCATTTTGAGTAGGTGAGTAATTAGCTATGGGTCTGAAACTTCACAGAGTGAAAGCTCTCCCAAAAGTAGGTGAATGAGTTATTTGAGAAAAATTGGCTATCTGCAATACTTTTAGAGATAATTCGCATTTACTCATTTTGAGTAGGTGAGTAATTAGCTATGGGTCTGAAACTTCACCAAGTGAAAGCTCTCCCAAAAGTAGGTGAATGATTAATTTGACAAAAATTGGCTATCTGCAATACTTTTAGAGATAATTCGCATTTACTCATTTTGAGTAGGTGAATAATTAGCTATGGGTCTGAAACTTCACCAAGTGAAAGCTCTGCCAAAAGTAGGTGAATGAGTTATTTGAGAAAAATTGGCTATCTGCAATACTTTTAGAGATAATTCGCATTTACTCATTTTGAGTAGGTGAGTAATTAGCTATGGGTCTGAAACTTCACCATGTGAAAGCTCTTCCAAAAGTAGGTGAATGAGTTATTTGAGAAAAATTGGCTATCTGCAATACTTTTAAGAGATAATTCGCATTTACTCATTTTTGAGTAGGTGAGTAATCGTCTACGGGTCTGAAACTTCACCATGTGAAAGCTCTCCCAAAAGTACATGAATGAATTATTTGATAAAACTTGGGTATCCGCAATAGTTTTTGAGATAATTAGCATTTACTCATTTTGAGTAGGTGAGTAATTAGCTACGGGTCTGAAACTTCACCAAGTGAAAGCTCTTCCAAAAGTAGGTGAATGAGTTATTTGAGAAAAATTGGCCATCTGCAATACTTTTAGAGGTAATTCGCATTTACTCTTTTTGAGTAGGTGAGCAATTAGCTATGGGTCTGAAACTTCAAGTGAAAGCTCTTTGGGATAGCTGCTCTGCAGAGATACCCTGAAGATAAAAAATTTCGTCGAAATCGCTCTATGTAGCACGGTTTTCGAAATATTAGCATTTTTGTGTTTTGCAATTTTTGCGCAAAAACTCGAAAATTCAAATGGCCGCCATTTTTGGCAAGATAAAATTTTTTTTTAAACTGGCATGGCTACTCTGCAGAGATACCCTGTGGGTCAAAAATTTCGTCGAAATCGCTCTATCTAGCACGGTTTTCGAGATATAAGCATTTTTGTGTTTTGCAATTTTGCGAAAAATTCGAAAATTCAAAATGGCCGCCATTTTTTGCGAGAAATTTTTTGTTTGAAAATTGGCATGGCTACTCTGCAGAGATACCCTGCGGGTCAAAAATTTCGTCGAAATCGCTCTATCTAGCAGGGTTTTCGAGATTAAGCATTTTTATGTTTTGCAATTTTTGCGAAAAATTCGAAAATTCAAAATGGCCGCCATTTTTGGCGAGACAAATTTTTTTTGAAAATTGGCATTGCTACTCTGCAGATATACACTGTGGGTCAAAAATTTCGTCGAAATCGCTCTATCTTGCAGGGTTTTCGAGATATAAGCATTTTTATGTTTTGCAATTTTTGCGAAAAATTCGAAAATTCAAAATGGCCGCCATTTTTGGCGAGACAAATTTTTTTTGAAAATTGGCATGGCTACTCTGCAGATATACACTGTGGGTCAAAAATTTCGTCGAAATCGCTCTATCTTGCAGGGTTTTCGAGATATAAGCATTTTTATGTTTTGCAATTTTTGCGAAAAATTCGAAAATTCAAAATGGCCGCCATTTTTGGCGAGACAAAATTTTTTTCAAAATTGGGATAACTACTCCGCAGAGATACCCTGCGGGTCAAAAATTTCATCGAAATCGCTCTATCTAGCACGGTTTTCGAGATATAAGCATTTTTGTGTTTTGCAATTTTTGTGAAAATTTCGAAAATTCAAAATGGCCGCCATTTTGGGCGAGAGAAAATTTTTTTGAAAATTGGGAAAACTACTCTGCAGAGATACCCTGTGGGTCAAAAATTTCGTCGAAATCGCTCTATCTAGCACGGTTTTCGAGATATAAGCATTTTTGTGTTTTCCTTATTTGGAAAATTCGTAATGATTAATTAATCATTAATTACTCGGCCATTTCTTGACCAATCAATGCCAAAATCTAATGATTTCCAGATTTTAATAGAATGAATGTATTTGCCAAGTTTCAGGTGAATTGATAAAATTCCTTTCAAGTTATCATCCGGACAAGCTTCCCCATCGAAAAAAGACATTTTTGGTCATGTGACCTTTCTGATTGGTTGAAATGTCACTGCAGTATATTCAAAAAAATTCCCCAAGGCTACTGCCTAAACCTGCCAAATTTGAAAAGAATGCGCCTAACAGTTACAGAGTTATAAGGAAAACAAAATGCGGAGCCGGCGGAGCCTGAAGCTCTCCCATACACAAACAAGCGTCCCTTGCGGGACGCTTAATTACTTAAACGTAGCTTTTATAAGCTACAAGCTTACCATGTGGGACTCCATGCTGTTCTCAGATGGCCACAAGGCATCATGGCCAACGTCTAAGAAAAATAGACATTTATAGTTGGCCGTAGCCTCTAGTTGTCGTCACGTGATAACTTCTGACCAATCGCCCTACTTTCTCGTTGAAATTTTCTAAAACCTACCCCTCAGCTGTAAACAGCAAGAAAATTTCGACGAAATTGCTCTATCTCGCACGGTTAAGGAGATAGAAGCAAATTTGTGTTTTGCCATTTTTGGCAAAAATTCGAAAATTCAAAATGGCGACCATTTTTGGGGAGGGGAAAATTTTTTGAAAATTGCAAAGAGTACATTCCTTAGATACCCTGTGGGTCGAAAATTTCGACGAAATTGCACGGTTTAGGAGATATGAGCACATTTGCCTTTTTCAGTATTCAAAATAGCCAATCACTCATTTATTTAATTAATTACTCACTCATCTATGAAGCAATTACCCCCAAAAGCAATCCCATACAAGCGATTAACCCAATGAACCTCCATACCAAATTTCAGAAAGCTAGGCTTAATAGCATTCCTTAAAATGTCTGGAAACCAAAGAGATACTCAAAAGTAGCAAACTAGCTATTACTCAGTTAGCTATAGAGCTATCATCACCAAAAGCAATCCCATACAAGCTATTAAACCTGCATGCCAAATTTGGTAAAGATAGGATAAGAACTGTTGATAAGGACTTGTTGTGCCGCCACCACGGGTCCCAGATACATATTGTTGTCGTTGTCTGACCAAGTAAGGTCTTTTAGGTAAAAATTTGTAAATGTGTTGTGAGCTTTCCAGTGACAGGCTTGCATGATTTGGTCGATACCCCACCGTAAAAGGCCTTAGAGACCGCGAAGGCCCGGATGTCATGCGCTTTAACTTGGACCGAGTCCAAGGCTTGTTGGTCTGCTTGTTTATAACAAAGTAGGATGGTTTGTTTCAACCAGGAAGAGAGAGTAGCGGGTCTGATGTCTGAGGTATGTCCTTTCTTGAAGGAGATGAAAAGGAGGGATTGAGACCCTCTCAGGTCCTTGGTTCGATCCAAATAGTACCTCAGGGCCCGCACCGGACAGTGGGTCCTGTCTTCTTTGAATTGTCTATCTACAATGGTAGTCAAAGCAGGAATAGTCATCGGAGACACACTTTGAGAACCTTCTCTTGCTAGATGGTTTTTGGCTATGAAGTCAGAAGAAGGGAACAAGGCAACCTTTTCCCATTGGCCTAGATTAGATACTTTGTTTGCAACCCAGGCATGGATTTCGCTGCGGCGCTTGCCGGAGGCCAAAGCTAGCAAGAAAGCAGTTTTGAGAGTAAGATGTTTGAGGTCTGTGTCTTTCATAGGCTCAAAGGGTGCTTTCGTGAGCTCATTAAGAACAACAGAAAGGTTCCACTTGGGAAGGTTCCTGGAACTTTTGGGACGATCCCTGTGAAAGCTGGAGAGTAACCTATGAAGGTCTGAACTTTGTGCAATATGTTGGCCTGTTAGGCCCAAGGTGTCAACAATGGCCGTCCTGTAACCATCGATGGTCGCGCAGCGCCTGTTTAGATCTTGGTACAGGTACATGAAAAAGTCTAAGACTTGTTTCACAGATGGAGTGGAGAAGTCCACCGAATTTTCTCTGCACCATTTCTCAAACTAGACTAAGGACGCATCTGTGGCCAGATGCTGAATGTATCCACCGACAAAGGCCAACTAACATAGTTTAGAAGATAAACAGCATTTTTCGTTAATAAGCAAGCTGAAAGCACTTTTAATTTGGCTACCCTTATTTGACCCTGTAGCAGGGGCCCAAGGTGAAGTCTGACCACATCAAAAGATTCGCAGCACATGATTTCCTATAAGTCGTTTTCACATTGCAAACCTCTAGGACCAATAATAAGCAGGAGGGGCCCAAGGTCAAATCTGACCACATGAAAAGATTTGCAGCCCAGGACTTCCTATAAGTTGTTTTCATATTAATGAGTTATTTGAGAAATACTGGCTATCTGCAATACTTCTAGAGATAATTCACATTTACTCATTTTGAGTACTAGGTGAATAATTAGCTACGGGTCTGAAACTTCACCAAGTGAAAGCTCTCCCAAAAGTAGGTGAATGATTAATTTGACAAAAATTGGCTATCTGCAATACTTTTAGAGATAATTCGCATTTACTCATTTTGAGTAGGTGAATAATTAGCTATGGGTCTGAAACTTCACCAAGTGAAAGCTCTGCCAAAAGTAGGTGAATGAGTTATTTGAGAAAAATTGGCTATCTGCAATACTTTTAGAGATAATTCGCATTTACTCATTTTGAGTAGGTGAGTAATTAGCTATGGGTCTGAAACTTCACCAAGTGAAAGCTCTGCCAAAAGTAGGTGAATGAGTTATTTGAGAAAAATTGGCTATCTGCAATACTTTTAGAGATAATTCGCATTTACTCATTTTGAGTAGGTGAGTAATTAGCTATGGGTCTGAAACTTCACAGAGTGAAAGCTCTCCCAAAAGTAGGTGAATGAGTTATTTGAGAAAAATTGGCTATCTGCAATACTTTTAGAGATAATTCGCATTTACTCATTTTGAGTAGGTGAGTAATTAGCTATGGGTCTGAAACTTCACCAAGTGAAAGCTCTCCCAAAAGTAGGTGAATGATTAATTTGACAAAAATTGGCTATCTGCAATACTTTTAGAGATAATTCGCATTTACTCATTTTGAGTAGGTGAATAATTAGCTATGGGTCTGAAACTTCACCAAGTGAAAGCTCTGCCAAAAGTAGGTGAATGAGTTATTTGAGAAAAATTGGCTATCTGCAATACTTTTAGAGATAATTCGCATTTACTCATTTTGAGTAGGTGAGTAATTAGCTATGGGTCTGAAACTTCACCATGTGAAAGCTCTTCCAAAAGTAGGTGAATGAGTTATTTGAGAAAAATTGGCTATCTGCAATACTTTTAAGAGATAATTCGCATTTACTCATTTTTGAGTAGGTGAGTAATCGTCTACGGGTCTGAAACTTCACCATGTGAAAGCTCTCCCAAAAGTACATGAATGAATTATTTGATAAAACTTGGGTATCCGCAATAGTTTTTGAGATAATTAGCATTTACTCATTTTGAGTAGGTGAGTAATTAGCTACGGGTCTGAAACTTCACCAAGTGAAAGCTCTTCCAAAAGTAGGTGAATGAGTTATTTGAGAAAAATTGGCCATCTGCAATACTTTTAGAGGTAATTCGCATTTACTCTTTTTGAGTAGGTGAGCAATTAGCTATGGGTCTGAAACTTCAAGTGAAAGCTCTTTGGGATAGCTGCTCTGCAGAGATACCCTGAAGATAAAAAATTTCGTCGAAATCGCTCTATGTAGCACGGTTTTCGAAATATTAGCATTTTTGTGTTTTGCAATTTTTGCGCAAAAACTCGAAAATTCAAATGGCCGCCATTTTTGGCAAGATAAAATTTTTTTTTAAATTGGCATGGCTACTCTGCAGAGATACCCTGTGGGTCAAAAATTTCGTCGAAATCGCTCTATCTAGCACGGTTTTCGAGATATAAGCATTTTTGTGTTTTGCAATTTTGCGAAAAATTCGAAAATTCAAAATGGCCGCCATTTTTTGCGAGAAATTTTTTGTTTGAAAATTGGCATGGCTACTCTGCAGAGATACCCTGCGGGTCAAAAATTTCGTCGAAATCGCTCTATCTAGCAGGGTTTTCGAGATTAAGCATTTTTATGTTTTGCAATTTTTGCGAAAAATTCGAAAATTCAAAATGGCCGCCATTTTTGGCGAGACAAATTTTTTTTGAAAATTGGCATTGCTACTCTGCAGATATACACTGTGGGTCAAAAATTTCGTCGAAATCGCTCTATCTTGCAGGGTTTTCGAGATATAAGCATTTTTATGTTTTGCAATTTTTGCGAAAAATTCGAAAATTCAAAATGGCCGCCATTTTTGGCGAGACAAATTTTTTTTGAAAATTGGCATGGCTACTCTGCAGATATACACTGTGGGTCAAAAATTTCGTCGAAATCGCTCTATCTTGCAGGGTTTTCGAGATATAAGCATTTTTATGTTTTGCAATTTTTGCGAAAAATTCGAAAATTCAAAATGGCCGCCATTTTTGGCGAGACAAAATTTTTTTCAAAATTGGGATAACTACTCCGCAGAGATACCCTGCGGGTCAAAAATTTCATCGAAATCGCTCTATCTAGCACGGTTTTCGAGATATAAGCATTTTTGTGTTTTGCAATTTTTGTGAAAATTTCGAAAATTCAAAATGGCCGCCATTTTGGGCGAGAGAAAATTTTTTTGAAAATTGGGAAAACTACTCTGCAGAGATACCCTGTGGGTCAAAAATTTCGTCGAAATCGCTCTATCTAGCACGGTTTTCGAGATATAAGCATTTTTGTGTTTTCCTTATTTGGAAAATTCGTAATGATTAATTAATCATTAATTACTCGGCCATTTCTTGACCAATCAATGCCAAAATCTAATGATTTCCAGATTTTAATAGAATGAATGTATTTGCCAAGTTTCAGGTGAATTGATAAAATTCCTTTCAAGTTATCATCCGGACAAGCTTCCCCATCGAAAAAAGACATTTTTGGTCATGTGACCTCTCTGATTGGTTGAAATGTCACTGCAGTATATTCAAAAAAATTCCCCAAGGCTACTGCCTAAACCTGCCAAATTTGAAAAGAATGCGCCTAACAGTTACAGAGTTATAAGGAAAACAAAATGCGGAGCCGGCGGAGCCTGAAGCTCTCCCATACACAAACAAGCGTCCCTTGCGGGACGCTTAATTACTTAAACGTAGCTTTTATAAGCTACAAGCTTACCATGTGGGACTCCATGCTGTTCTCAGATGGCCACAAGGCATCATGGCCAACGTCTAAGAAAAATAGACATTTATAGTTGGCCGTAGCCTCTAGTTGTCGTCACGTGATAACTTCTGACCAATCGCCCTACTTTCTCGTTGAAATTTTCTAAAACCTACCCCTCAGCTGTAAACAGCAAGAAAATTTCGACGAAATTGCTCTATCTCGCACGGTTAAGGAGATAGAAGCAAATTTGTGTTTTGCCATTTTTGGCAAAAATTCGAAAATTCAAAATGGCGACCATTTTTGGGGAGGGGAAAATTTTTTGAAAATTGCAAAGAGTACATTCCTTAGATACCCTGTGGGTCGAAAATTTCGACGAAATTGCACGGTTTAGGAGATATGAGCACATTTGCCTTTTTCAGTATTCAAAATAGCCAATCACTCATTTATTTAATTAATTACTCACTCATCTATGAAGCAATTACCCCCAAAAGCAATCCCATACAAGCGATTAACCCAATGAACCTCCATACCAAATTTCAGAAAGCTAGGCTTAATAGCATTCCTTAAAATGTCTGGAAACCAAAGAGATACTCAAAAGTAGCAAACTAGCTATTACTCAGTTAGCTATAGAGCTATCATCACCAAAAGCAATCCCATACAAGCTATTAAACCTGCATGCCAAATTTGGTAAAGATAGGATAAGAACTGTTGATAAGGACTTGTTGTGCCGCCACCACGGGTCCCAGATACATATTGTTGTCGTTGTCTGACCAAGTAAGGTCTTTTAGGTAAAAATTTGTAAATGTGTTGTGAGCTTTCCAGTGACAGGCTTGCATGATTTGGTCGATACCCCACCGTAAAAGGCCTTAGAGACCGCGAAGGCCCGGATGTCATGCGCTTTAACTTGGACCGAGTCCAAGGCTTGTTGGTCTGCTTGTTTATAACAAAGTAGGATGGTTTGTTTCAACCAGGAAGAGAGAGTAGCGGGTCTGATGTCTGAGGTATGTCCTTTCTTGAAGGAGATGAAAAGGAGGGATTGAGACCCTCTCAGGTCCTTGGTTCGATCCAAATAGTACCTCAGGGCCCGCACCGGACAGTGGGTCCTGTCTTCTTTGAATTGTCTATCTACAATGGTAGTCAAAGCAGGAATAGTCATCGGAGACACACTTTGAGAACCTTCTCTTGCTAGATGGTTTTTGGCTATGAAGTCAGAAGAAGGGAACAAGGCAACCTTTTCCCATTGGCCTAGATTAGATACTTTGTTTGCAACCCAGGCATGGATTTCGCTGCGGCGCTTGCCGGAGGCCAAAGCTAGCAAGAAAGCAGTTTTGAGAGTAAGATGTTTGAGGTCTGTGTCTTTCATAGGCTCAAAGGGTGCTTTCGTGAGCTCATTAAGAACAACAGAAAGGTTCCACTTGGGAAGGTTCCTGGAACTTTTGGGACGATCCCTGTGAAAGCTGGAGAGTAACCTATGAAGGTCTGAACTTTGTGCAATATGTTGGCCTGTTAGGCCCAAGGTGTCAACAATGGCCGTCCTGTAACCATCGATGGTCGCGCAGCGCCTGTTTAGATCTTGGTACAGGTACATGAAAAAGTCTAAGACTTGTTTCACAGATGGAGTGGAGAAGTCCACCGAATTTTCTCTGCACCATTTCTCAAACTAGACTAAGGACGCATCTGTGGCCAGATGCTGAATGTATCCACCGACAAAGGCCAACTAACATAGTTTAGAAGATAAACAGCATTTTTCGTTAATAAGCAAGCTGAAAGCACTTTTAATTTGGCTACCCTTATTTGACCCTGTAGCAGGGGCCCAAGGTGAAGTCTGACCACATCAAAAGATTCGCAGCACATGATTTCCTATAAGTCGTTTTCACATTGCAAACCTCTAGGACCAATAATAAGCAGGAGGGGCCCAAGGTCAAATCTGACCACATGAAAAGATTTGCAGCCCAGGACTTCCTATAAGTTGTTTTCATATTAATGAGTTATTTGAGAAATACTGGCTATCTGCAATACTTCTAGAGATAATTCACATTTACTCATTTTGAGTACTAGGTGAATAATTAGCTACGGGTCTGAAACTTCACCAAGTGAAAGCTCTCTCAAAAGTAGGCGAGTTATTTGAGAAAAATTGGCTATCTACAATACTTTTAGAGATAATTTGAATTTACTCATTTTCAGTAGGTGAGTAATTACCTACGGGTCTGGAACTTCACCATGTGAAAGCTCTCCCAAAAGTAGGTGAATGAGTTATTTGATAAAAATTGGATATCTGCAATACTTTTAGAGATAACTAGAAAAATGTTTTTGCTGACAAAAACGAAGCGGCCCTGATGAAAAAGTGTGAAGTAAGCCGTAAAAGATGTGAAGATATGCATCACAAGGAATAGAAAATGTAAAGTTTATTGCATTGTGTATGTTACCATATTTAACAAATGAAAGAACGACCACAGCTCGGCAGAAGAGAAATTGTAGGTGTGAAATTTACTTCTCAAAAGAATGTATGTCCGATGCGCGGAAAAAGTGCCTCCTGGAAAAAATACCTCCTAGAAAATATGCCTCCTAGGAAATATACCTCCTAGAATGAATGCCTCCTGAATATTTTGTGACCAGGAAAAATACCTCCTAAGAAAAATAAGTTCTATCAAGTATTATAACACTACAGGTTCACATTACAACTTCAGAGGCATCTTCATTTTTTCCACTTGAGTCTTATAGTCGCCAATGCCTGTCAAAAATTCACAGTCTTTTACCCATTTTGCTTAGCTGTACAAAGGTATGTAAGTTTCTCTTGTAAGGTTTTGCTGGTGCTTCTCACTCTTTTGGCTGGCTGCTCATCCCTGGTTTCCATTATGACAGGTGTCGTGTTTTTCTTGTAATTACATTTCTGCCCCTCCTAGTGCATCTAACTGCGATCAACTCCTTACAGAGGGGATAACCTATGTTGTAATTTGATAAGAATGCATATTGTAAGCCATAAAGGCCACAACTATTTCATCAAGAAACCTCACAGCCATAAATCCTGCTTTTAAACTGCTCCAGAGTACAGCTGAAGGGATACCCTTTCAAGAAGATATTTGTAATTTGTACTTCACAATATTGTACGTTCTGGTTTTGACTGTACATATCTGAAATTAACATGTTTTTGATATTATACGTTATAGATTTCATATGTAACATGTTTACAAGTTGAAATAACTTTTTTTCTCAGGAGCCATTTTTTCCTAGTCACAAAATATCCAGGAGGCATTCTTTCTAGGAGGCATTTTTTCCAGGAGGCATTTATTTCTGTGAGGCATTTTGTCCAGGAGGCATTTTTTTTCGCGGATTCTGTATGTCCTACATTCTTTGGTAATGTTCTCAGAGAAGAGGTCTCAAGTGAAAGGGTACACTGACCAGAGACATTTCTGTTCAAAATGTCATTAGTATCAGACTTAAGTATAAAACACTAATTGAATGCAGTGGACTAAGATGCTTAAGAACTATTGTTTAAAATTACTGGTTGTGCTTCAACTAAAAACTTAACAAAACCACTAATAAAATCCAGTGAACCAAAGTGTGTTAGACTTTTTGTTCAAAAGTTACTGATTTTGCTTCAGAGTTATTGCTTACAAGAAAAATCAAGTTACAAACAAGTCAAGCTATAGTGCTAGAAAAATGTTACTAGATTTATTGGGAAAGAAAAGTATGAGTTTATATATTGCAATATTTATGAATGATTTAGCAATTGAAATTAAAAATCTAGGCTCAGAAATAAGAGTAGGAGATCATGATCCATTCCACACTTCAATAATGCACAAAATTAAGACCAAACAAGTTACTGGACTTGGGTGTAGCTGTGGAAAAAGTAGCCTAATAACATATTTTAACAAAATGCTGTGAACGCAATACTTTTCAAGTTATAAGTGATTTAGTGCATCACTTCAGGAATTTGAATGCATTAAAGTTTCAAAAATTCATTTCCAACTTGAGCTAAAATTAATTAAATGTAGAAGTCTAAGTGAAATGGAAGAAAGTAAAAGAAAAGAAAACAATATACATTCGAAAGAACAGCATAAATATACCACTTTTTTGTTCCACTTTTGCTTCACACACACACATATATATGTTGTATTGAATGTAGATAACTGTTGAATGTATACATTCAACGGGTCAAACCGTTGAATGTATAGATTCAATGGGCAAACTGTTGAATGTATACATTCAATGGCTCAGCTGTGGAATGTATAGATTCAATGGGTGAAACTGTTGAATGTGTACATTCAATGGCTCAGGGCATGGAATGTGGAAATAATTTATAGTTGATAAGTTGATTGGAAGTATGAAGACTTATGTACACTTTAACATACACTGAGTATTTTCTAAAATCAAATCACTATTTATAGTAGTTGTAGGGATGATCAAAAGAAAAAGTCTTCTATTGAAGTGTTAGCAGGGGCTCAAAGAAGAAGAATTTTGTAGGATTAAAGCATTGGGGTTCATTGTGATTATATAATTGGAAAATAGATTAATATTTCTTGTTCTTTTTTATCCTTTACAAAATATTTAAACAATAATTAAGCCATGTTTTATAAATATTGAAAAAATATTTAAGGCTATAATACACTATACTAATAAACTCATAACTACATTTAACTTTTATATTAGTAAAAATGCATCATTAATTCATACAATATAATATTAAATTAAATAGGTTTTATAATAGTATTAACATTGCATCATTAATTTATACAATATAAATATTAAACTAAATAAGTTTTACATAAATATTAAACTGTTTAGGGACTACTTATAAAAATCATAATATTTAAAGAACTTATACACATTCAATGATCATAACTGTTGAATGTACACATTCCACAGCCAAACTGTGGAATGTACACATTCAATGGCTATTTGCTGTTGAATGTGTACATTCAACACCTAGGCCATTGAATGTATACATTCAACACTTGGGCCATTGAATCTATACATTCAACAGTTATCTACATTCAATACAACATATATATCTCTATCTATCATCTCCCTCCATAACTTCCCCCATTGAGGCCATTCTTTTTTCCACTTGCTTTTTGTGTGTACTAAAGGGGAGTTGGGGGGGGGGTTCTTTCTGCATAGAAAGACTTTCCATGAATGTGCCTTTTGATAGATATCACACAACAGAGTTGGGGAGGAAGAAGAAAAGGACAAGTCATTCATTTCCACTCAGCTGGAGATACATAAAATGCTGTACAAGAAAAACTGTTTATGAGAAAGTGTTTTTTTTTCAAGCATCTTATATTGTGAAAGAAGTCAGGTGTATACATTTGACCAATTTATATAGTCTATGTGAACAAGTAGCTAGATCATCAACTCCTTCTACAAAACAAAAGTTGAATCAATTGAAGCTTTTTTTCCAAAAAGGAAAAGTTATATCCCCACATTTCCAAATGAATGGAATCAGAAGAATGTGTTTTTTTTAATCTGCCTAAAATTGGGAATTTATATTATGTGAACAATGATCAGTTGCAATATGTTAATAACCACATCAGTGCATCATAAATAGCTCATTTTTTTCTTTGAAGATGTCATAACTTCATAAACACTAAGAGATTAGGTTTGCCAGACAGCATAAATATTTTTAAGCATACATATGCCAGGTGTGGTTTTAAAAAGTGTTAAAATAAATGAGGAGGGAGCAAGAAGTATATATTTATCATGTTAAGATGGCCAAAGCCTCTTAAGTACAGGAATTTTAAGTGAAATGTTATACAAAATCTTACTTTAGTATAATCAATGTCAAGTTAAACTGATGTTACTGAACAGTAAATCAGTTAGGGGCTGAAAATCCTCATTTTCACGTCAAGATGGCCATGACTGTACTTGTATAGGAATTTTAAGTGAAATGTTATACAAAATCTTACTTTAGTATAATCAATGTCAAGTTAAACTGATGTTACTGAACAGTAAATCAGTTAGGGGCTGAAAATCCTCATTTTCACGTCAAGATGGCCATGACTGTACTTGTATAGGAACTCCAAGGTGGAAAGAAAATAAGAATGTCCCTAATGTCATCTTTAAAAGTGTACAAATTTAACCCGAGCTCTGCTGAACAATACGATAGCTGGAGATTAAAAACTCCATAATTTCACTGCAAGGTGACCATAACTTCATCCATATTGCGACTTTACGGTGACCATAAAATGAAAATGTCCCTTTTGTCATCCTTTATAAGTGTACAAAGTTTAGCTGATGGCTTTATTCATATGTTATGACTTTAGGGGGGCCAAAATTATATTAACAGTTTAAGGTCACCTTAAAGTCAGGATAACCCTTTGGTTTAGCATCCTTTATAAGTGTGCAAAGTTTAACTGAGGTCAGTCGAGCAATAAGATACTTGGAGGCTGAAAACCCCCTTATTTCACTTTAAGGTGGCTACAACTCCATTCATACTGAGAGTTTAAGGTGACCATAAGTATTATTTTTATCTAGTTTAATACCAGTGATAATTTCGATATAAAAAAATGGAAAAAGAAAGGAGCCAGAGCATTTTATTCCAATTTGATGACTTTAAGCAGGCGAAATGTCCATTAACATTTTGAGTTTAAGGTCACCATAAAGTCAGGATATTCCTTTGGTAAATCTTAATATATGTTCCAAGTTTGGTTGAAAAAAGTGAAAAACTAAGTGAACTGGAGGGCTAAAACCCCGTTTTTTGACATTAAGGTGACCTTAAAATTGCAGATACAGGGCTAAAACTTCGGCATGTGAAAGATTATCAAAAAGTAGCTGAATAAGTTATTCCAACAAAACGCCGAAATCCTGACTGTTTTTGAGATACAGACCAAGTACCCATTTTTAAAAAATTTACGAAAATAAAACGCCTCCCATTCAGGCATCTATGGTCCGATTGATGAGAAAATCCTTTCCGACCTTGGAAATTTGGTCTAGAATGTACCTGATAAATTTTATAGCACAGGTGTGTGTGTTTTTTTCCGAAACGCGATGACGAGGTGTTTTGGAGGTATGCTTTAAGGTTACCTTAAGTAAAGCTTAAGGTCTGCGCAAAGTATCTCAAAAATTTTTCCCACCCCTATAGTTTTAAAGAAAGATAAGAAGGGAAGAAAAATTTGAAAGGCTAAGAAGTTATTCAAGGGAGACCATAATCCGGCGGCAGCGGCGATCAGTCGAACTTCGGTGAAAACAAATAAGCGTCCCTGATGGGCCGCTTAATTAGCATTTACTCATTTTGAGTAGGTGAATAATTAGCTACAGGTCTGAAACTTCACCAAGTGAAAGGTCTCCCAAAAGTAGGTGAAGGAGTTATTTGACAAAAATTGGCTATCTGGAATACTTTTAGAGATAATTTGCATTTACTCATTTTCAGTAGGTGAGTAATTACCTACGGGTCTGAAACTTCACCAAGTGAAAGCTCTCCCAAAAGTAGGTGAATGAGTTATTTGAGCAAAATTGGCTATCTGCAATACTTTTAGAGATAATTCGCATTTACTCATTTTGAATAGGTGAGTAATTACCTACAGATCTGAAACTTCAGCATGTGAAAGCTCTCCCAAAAGTAGGTGAATGAGTTATTTAAAAAAATTTGCTATCTGGAATACTTTTAGAGAAAATGCAGAATTACTCATTTTAGTAGGCAAGTAATTTAGCCACAGGCCTAATTTAGACATAAAGCCTACCAATAGAATACTGTGGTGCACCCTGTAATATACCTTGCAAACTTGAGAAGGCTAGCTATAATATTTTTTTCGTTAGAGCGGTAATGGTGAAATCTCTCTACACACTGCGGCTATCCAGTGGATACAATGATTTACTCAACAGTGAGAACCTGAAAGTAGATATTGGTAAGCTATGCCATGACATAGAGGTCTGCGATTTCACTCTGTTATAGCTGACCAAAAATTATGTGAATAACATTTTTAAACAAAATAGTGTAAATGTAATAGTTTTCATGTTATAACTGATTTACTCAACAGTGATAACCTCAAAGTAGCTATTACTCAGCTATGCAATGAGCTACATGTCTGAATTTTTTCTATGTTATAGCTGACCCAAAATTAGGTGAACAACATATTTAAGCAAAATAATGTAAATGCAATAGTTTTCAAATTACAACTGATTTACTCAATAGTGAGAACCTGAAAATAGCTATTGCTCAGCTATGCCATGAGCTATAAGTCTGTAATTTCACGACGTTATAGCTGACCCAAAAGTAGATGAACAACATATTTTAACAAAATACTCCAAATGCAATATTTTTCAAGTTACAAGTCATTTACTCAACAGTCAGTACCTGAAAATAGCTATTGCTCAGTTGTGCCATGAGCTACAGGTCTGTAATTTCACTATGTTATAGCTGGCCCAAAAGTAGCTGAATAACATATTTACACAAATTTCTGTAAATGCAATAGTTTTCCAATTACAACTGATTTACTCAACAGTGTGAACTTCAAAGTAGCTATTACTCAGCTATGCAATGAGCCACAGGTCTGGAACTTCACTATGTTATAGCTGACTCCGAAATAGGTGAATAACATATTGAAACAAAATACTCTAAATGTAATACTTTTGAAGTTATAAGTAATTTACTCAACAGTGATAACCTAAAAGTAGCTATTACTCAGCTATGCCATGAGCTACAGGTCTGAAATTTTACTATGTTATAGCTGACCCAAAAGTAGCTGAATGACATATTTATACAAAATTGTGTAAATGCAATAGTTTTCAAGTTATAAGTGATTTTACTCATGATGGAAGTTACTGAAAAGCCCAAAAGTAGCTATTACTCACTTAGCTATTGAGACAGACACCCAAGTTACTCACCATGTTGTAGCTATGAAAAATGATTTCATGAATTTTAATGCATTTTAGACATTTTTGTCTACCACACGCCTAATTTAGACATAAAGCCTACCAAAAAGATAGGGTGGCGAGTCCTCTAGCATACCAAGCCACCTGCCAAATATAAAAGAAATCTGGAAAGAAATGTGGACTGTAGGTCGCTAACAAGCAATATTCCACATTTTAGACATTTTTGTCTACCAGAGGCCTAATTTAGACATAAAGTCTACCAAAAAGATAGGGTGGTGAGTCCTCTACCATATCAAGCCACCTGCCAAATATGAAAGAAATCCGGAAAAAAATGTGGACTGTAGGTCGCTAACAAGAAATCTCTGCAGACGCGGACGAGGGCGCGGACGACAACGTCGCGTCGGGGATACAATAAGGCCCACTTTGACTTCTAGATGGTTCTTGTTGATGACCTCTGAGGTGCAGCAATTCTCTCTGCCACCTCCACAGAGAAGCCTTGTTCTTGGAGCTGTCCACTCCTAGACACCAGGCGTGGAGGTTGAGATGCTGTGGATTGCTGTAGAACACATAATTGTGGGACTGTTTGAGAAGAGTCACCGTAAGTTGCAGTGGGATCTCTGTTGAGAGCTGCACTGGG
This sequence comes from Sabellastarte sp. h YS-2021, assembly GCA_964017235.1. Taxonomy (NCBI): domain Eukaryota; kingdom Metazoa; phylum Annelida; class Polychaeta; order Sabellida; family Sabellidae; genus Sabellastarte; species Sabellastarte sp. h YS-2021. The sequence continues at coordinate 85,913,012 of OZ024932.1, forward strand.
TCCCAAAACCAGGGCATCCCTGGCCAGCCTGGGGCTACTACGATGATCAGGCAATAGCATTGCCTGATTTTTTGGATCACCCTGTGAAGGAGAGCCGTCGGAGGGTAAGCATAGGCAGTGAGACTAGTCCAGTTTATGTTCAGAGCATCTATGTCCCAAGCCTTTGGGTCTGGGACAGGAGATACGTACAGTGGAAGTTTGTGGTTCAGATGAGTGGCCAATAAGTCTACATGAGGTGTGAACCACTTTTGGCAGATCTGTTTGAACACATGCGGATGTAGTGACCATTCTATTGACTGCACTTGGTTTGACCTGGATAGAAGGTCGGCCATCACATTCAGGCACCCTGGCTTTCAATGTTATGTGATAGTGATGGCACCAGGTCATAATCTTCCACAGGAGAGCACACATCTCTGCTGAGTCAGTTCCTCCTTGTTTGTTTATGTAGGCTACCACTGTTGAGTTGTCCGTTGCAACTAGCACTGTTTGGTTCTGGCACTGGTCCTTGAAGTTTCGAAGGACCAGCGAGACCGCCTTCAATTCTAGGATGTTTATGTGTAGCCTTTTTTCCCGATCTGACCACATACCCTTTGTAGAATTTTGATCTAATGGAGCACCCCAACCTTCGTTTGAGGCGTCTGTAAAGAGTTGGATACTGTGGTCTTTGGGATGAAGGTCTGCACCTTTCATCACGTTTGAGGGGTTTTGCCACCAGTCTAAGTGGGCTGCAATGGCTTCCGTCCAAGGAAGGTGGCTGTCCAGCGACTGAGGATATCTCCAGTGCTCCTTGAGATGAAACTGAAAGGGTCTCATGTGAAGGCGTCCCTCCGGGACCATTTTCTCCATTGAGACAAGCAACCCAATTAGCGACATCAAACATCTTGCAGTCAAAACATGTTTTGACTTGAGTCTTAGGATCAAATCCTGAAGTTTGAGCCATCTCTCTTGAGTGGGTTTTACAAGAGCTGAATCTAGATGGTATTCGTAGCCCACTAACGAAAACTCCTGAGTAGGTTTCAGTTCTGATTTCTCCTGATTTATTATCCAACCCAAGGACTGGGTTAGGTCTACCACCGCCTGAGTGTTCACTTGGGCTTCCTCCTGAGACTGGGACCTGATCAGCCAGTCGTCCAGGTATTGGTGAAATCTGAGTCCTCTGGAGAGGACCATTACTTTCACCTCCTTTACAATCATTGTAAAGACCTGGGGGGTTGTGGCTAGTCCGAATGGGAGGGAGGTGAACTGGAACACCTGTGACTTGTAGCAAAACCTTAGGTAAGCGTCCGACAGATCTATCGACGATACCCATTCCCCTAGAATCAGGGAGGTCCTGATGGACTCTGGAGTTTCCATTTTGAACCACGTAGAAAAGTGTTGAGCCTGCTTAGGTCTATGACTGGCCTCCACCTCCAAGAGATTTTACATTTCCCACCCTTTAGATTGCGTTCTTTGACAGAAGAGACTGGATAAAAGTGGCCAGTACTTGGTCTTTTTGACGGGCCTTGTACTCTGACAGGATCAGAGGGAATCTGACCAAATTTGGCTTTGAAAGGAATGGTAGTATGTAGCCATTGGTGATAATGTTTCACACATTTGAAGAACATTTGTTTGTTTGCCAGTCTCTTCTGAAAGATCGGAGGCGACCTCCTACTGGTGGACTGAGGGAGGCTGTTAAGGAGTCATTGGGGAGAGGGGTTTCCACGCCCCCGTCCCCTGTGGTGGGGTCGAAAACGACCCCTGGAGCCTCTGAAGTTCGGTTTCCCCCTTCCTGAGGAAAACGATTGGTTACTGCTTTGTGAGGAGTTGCCCCCATAGGGGCGTTTCCTGTAGGAGCCTCTTTTCTTGTTGTGGGGACCACAAAAGGGCTTATTTTGATAGGGTGTGAAACCCTGAGAGTCTTTAGAGGTGCCTTTTTTGAGGAGGAAGTCTTCACCTTCCTTCACAAGTTGAGACCGGAACAAGGAGGGGTCCCAAAAGGACGAGTTCCTGAGTTCTTGACGTCTCGTTTCCCCTAATTGTGGTTGTAAGAGGGTCATTTCGGCTTCGCGCCTAAGCAAGCCAGTGTTACCCATAGAATATAATTCCCTCTGGAGTATATGGGCTAGGGATTTACTGAGGCATGTAAGAGCCCTGTGTTGGATAAGAACTGTCTTATTCCAAAATTGTATGTACTCACAGACTTCCTCATATCCACACTTTGCTGCTTTATCAGGATTGGCACCTTTCTGGATCTGTGTCTTAATCTTCTTGACAGTTGACTTAATGCTATGTTGACACTTCTCAAGGGAAGCATTGCAAGAAGATGAAGTTTTGGCAAAGGCAGCAGTGAAATTGAGCGTTGAGATATTTTGCCGAGCCTGATGCTCCAATTCTTTAGGAATTGGTAGGGGAACCTTGCCCATAGGGGCCCCAGAGTTTAGGAGTAATACAGATTTTGGCAAAATCCGTATTCAACTCCTGATATTTGTCCTGATAACTGGGCTGTCCCACCCTGTACCACTTAGAAGTGGAAGGAGGAGGCTTGATATATTTAGCCTCAGGTAAATTAGCAGCTTTAAAGTCATGTTGAAATTTATCAAAGGCATCCTTGATAACTGAGCTAAGTGGAAGTATAGAGGAAGGACCTCTAGGTCTGAGCTCTTGACGGCCTTTCTCATCATCCAGACCCATGACTGAAGTTGAGGACCTAGGCAAAGAATGAACCTAAAAGTATCGACATCTTCAGCGTACTGTGAGGGAATGTCAGACAGAGCTACTTCCCTATAATAAGGGGGGTTTGGATCATGTTGAGGGAGGTCTTGATCAGAAGCAGCCCCTGAGGGCTGAGCCCCAGAGGGCTTAGAAGACCTGTGTCTGGCTACAGAGGACTGATCCTCCTCTGAGGAAGATGACACATATCTGGACCTTGATTTGTGTTTACTCTTATCAGAGTGCTTTTTAGGTTTAGTAGATGGGATCAGGGGTTCATCGGATTCCTCATTAGATTGATCCGAGGCAGACCTGGATTCAATTTCATGCCTACTGCGAGAGTGGCAATGCTTTTGGGGTATATCCGAGACCTTCTTCGAAGGTAACTCAGATGTAGCAACATTCTGATCCGATGTATCATGAGGGTCAGGTCCGAGACGTGGAGGAAGTGCTGGACCGTAGTCCACATCCATATCCTCGGTTTGAATGGGAAGATGTACCAGGTTTGGAACAGAAACCGAGGTCTGATCCACCTCTGTTTGCTTTTTAGAAGTCAACTCCTCTCGGAGCGACTGAAAAGCTTCCAACATGGATGCCTGGAAGGAACCCATTTGCTGCTGTAGATGAATATTTAATGAATTGCCCAGGGATTTTTCTAGATTTGTTTCAATTTTTTGTTACAAGGCAGTACCTGGGGTGGGTGGGACAGTTTTGGCTGGTTTTTTAAGTGATAAAGAACTGAAAGGTAGGGGCTGAGGACGGGTGGGTGGGTAAAAAGATTGTCAGCAGCACTCTCAAGGTCTACATTTGAACCAGTGAAAGAATCCCCGTCGCCTTCGCCCAAAAGATCAAGTTCATCATCTTTTGCATTAGAAGCGTCCGCCTTTTGTTTCTTTAAGTAGCGTTTCCTGTGTTGGATTTTTTTCATTTGGTCATCTGTAAAAGATGCACAGATATCACAGGGCGCTTCAAAGGTGACACAGGGGTCATCACCCTTGCCAGATTCCCTACAAGTAGGGCAATAGTTCTGTAAATCAAAGGAGAAACAAAAATGGCAGCATTTTTGTGCTCTCGGTTTGTCTTTATTCATTTGATGGATGTACATTTTAAACGGCATAAAAGACGTAGAAAATAAAAGGCCTGAACTGAGGAAAACTCAAAACACGCGAAACAAGAAATATACTTATCCTGTCAAAATAAAAATTTTACAGACTAATCCATGATATATAATAAAAGAAATAACCAAAAATGAACCTCCAACAATACGTAAAAGCTGAGAAATAAATGAAAATGTCTGTATATTTACAAACAGCTACCAGTTCAACGTGGCCAACGAGAAAGTAGGGCGATTGGTCAGAAGTTATCACGTGACGACAACTAGAGGCTACGACCAACTATAAATGTCTATTTTTCTTAGACGTTGGCCATGATGCCTTGTGGCCATCCGAGAACAGCATTGAGTCCCATATGGTAAGCTATTGTAGCGCAATAAAAGTAGCTATTACTGAGTTAGCTATGGACCTACAGGTCTCAAAATTTGCCATTACACAGTACATCAAAAAGTAGGTGAACAACATATTTGATAAAAATCCTTTAAATTCAACAGTTTTGCTGTTCTAAGTGATTTACTCAATGGAAACCCCTCAAAGTAGCTATTACTCAGGTAGCTATGGAGATACAACTGTGAAAATTTCCCATGACACAGTACATCAAAAACTAAGTGAACAACATATTTCACAATAATTCTGTAAATTCAATAGTTTTTGACTTAGCAGTGATTTACTCAATGTTGAAATTCAAAGTAGCCATTACTCAGTTAGCTATGGAGATACAGCTCTGAAACTTAGCCATGACACAGAACATTAAAAAGTAACTGATTAACATATTTGACAATAATCCCTAAATTCAATAGTTTTGGAGTTATAACTGATTTACTGAATGTTGAAATTAAGAAATTTTAAAGTAGCTATTACTCAGTTAGCTATGGACTTACAGCTCTGAAAATTCACCACGACACAGTACATCAAAAAGTAGGTGAACAACATATTTGACAAAAATCCTCTATATTCAATAGTTTTTGACTTATAAGTGTCTTGCTCAATGGTGAAATGTTAAACTTAGTGTAGCTATTACTCAGCTAGCTATGGTGCTGCACCTTGGAAACCTCACCATGATATAGTACATGAAGGAGTTGTTCAACAACATATCTGAGACCATTATTGTAAGTAACAGTTACAAAGATAAAAGCAACTTACTCATTTTGCTCATTGTTAAAAACAGAAAATAGCTATTACTCACTTAGCAAGAGATAGACCCCTAAAATTGGTACCATCTTGTAGGAATGGAGAAAGTAGCTGAACAACGTATTTTTACAGAAATGCTCTAAATGCAGTTGTTTTGGAGTTATGAGCACTTTACTCGAAGGAGCCACCATTGCTATTACTCACTTAGCTATGGACCTAGGTCTGAAAAAACAGCATCAAATGAAAAGACATAAGCAATAAGGTCATAAAACATTGAAAAGGCCAAGGAGAAACAACCAGTGTGATGTACAGCCCTTTTTAAAAACATGACACACACACTCACGCACACACCCACGCACGGTATGCCTTTTATAATCTCCCGCCCGGCGGGCCGGCGGGAGATAATAAAAACCCTCTCAATTGAATACTCTGAAGTAACAAGCGACTTACTCATTGGAAAAATGTCACAGTAGCTATTACTCAGCATTACAGCTACAGCTCTGAAAATTTGCCATGACACAAAACATCCAAAAGTAGATCAACAACATGTTTGATTAAACCTCTAAATTTAATACTTTTGAAGTTATAAGTGATTTACTCATTAGCAAAATAGCAAAGTAAACATTACTCAGTAAGCTGTGGAGCTACAGCTGTGAAAATTTGCCATGACACAGAACATGAAAAAGTAGCTGAACAACTTATTTGATAAAAAAACCTATTAACTGAATAGTTTTGAAGTTACAAGCAACTTACTGGAAAATTTAAATAGCTATTACTCAGTTAGATGTGGAGCTAGAGCTATGAAAATTTGGGTGCAGAGCCATTGGGTACACTAGCAGTGATGCAGATCTTTTGTGCACAGCAGTTGGGTACGCTAGACTAATACCACTGCTAGCGTACACAACTGTTGGGTGCACTAGCAGTGATATCAATCTAGTATACACATGCAGCAATTGGGTAAATATCCTCTACCTTTTGGAAACCCCAAGGAATTCTGTGACCTCTTACTCTCGTTGAAGCGAGCCTTGTATGCATGTGTGTGTGCATGAATGAAAAAGAACATGAACTAAATATTACAGAAAATGTGGAAGTAAAGAGGCACTTTACTGCTATGTGAAACATGGTTATAGTTAGACTTGGTTACCTCAGCTCAACTTGTGTGTAGAGCCGTGGCATGACCCCACACATAACTAGAGACTTGCATAAAATCCTTTTCTGTTGAATAAAACTGGATAAAATGACTGGAAATGGTTTAATGTAGTTAAAAACAGTTGATATTAAAAACAGGATCAGAGATGCCCGTACCCCACAGCCCGGGGAAATATTTTTCAACACCATGAGATATAGAAGTAGCGAAACAGGACACAGATTGGGATACTTTCAGAGCACTGCATGTAAAGATTAAGTATTAAAACAAGACAATTCAGTAAACTAAAAGTTATGAAGCTGTAAAATTTCTTAACTGGAGAATAGCTGTCAATGAAAATATCACAATTATGTATGGTCAAATTATGGTTTGAATGTTTTGAATATTACCCATACATGCAGATGTGGCAATACATACTTATATATGGAGTTGGGGCAAAACCTGTGACTCACTTGATGCAATACCATCTGTTACAATGGGAAGTTGCAAAAGTAAAACCCTTAATGAATTCTAATATGACTTTAACAGTGCTTAATCTACATCAAAAGACACCCAAAGACACAAGACACAACCAAGATTCAAGTAAAAAGACATGGGAGATATAAGAGAGATAAAATAGCATCAGATATGCAAGATCAAAGGTCAAATCCAGGTCAAACCATGACGTTTGTAGTTGGGAGAAATTATTTATTGGTTCTGCTGTGTCTCGAACTCACAGCCTTCTGATTACACACAGATATAAACACAAGTCTAGCTCTTTAACCAGCTGAGCTAAAGGGGAAACCCCGGAAGCTCAGGTATTAATAGAATTGATATACATGAGGATATTACACGCTGCACACCTATAAGCCCCGACCAATGTCCCTACCAAATATCAACTTCCTACACCTTATGGTTTCCGAGATATAGGCCGGACAAGGCATTATAGGTCAAGGTCACTACGGCAAGGTCAAAGGTCAATCAAGGTCACACCATGACGCTTTACATCTAAACACCCTAACCAATCTCCCTACCAAGTATCAACTTCCTACACCTTACGGTTTCCGAGATATAGCCCGGACAAGATTTTATAAGTCAAGGTCACTACAGCAAAGTCAAAGGTCAAATCAAGGTCACACCATGACGTTGCACACCTACACTGACTAACCAATGTCCCTACCAAGTATCAACTTCCTACACCTTATGGTTTCCGAGATATAGCCTGGACAATATTTTATAGGTCAAGGTCACTACGGCAAGGTCAAATCAAGGTCACACCATGACGTTGCACACCTACACCCCCTAACCAATGTCCCTACCAAGTATCAACTTCCTACACCTTACGGTTTCTGAGATATGGCCCGGATATAATTTTCAAACACAAGGTCACTACGGCAAGGTCAAATCAAGGTCATACCAAGATGCTGTACACCTACACCCCCTTACCAATGTCCCTACCACGTATCAACTTCCTACACCTAACGGTTTCTGAGATACAAACTTTTTCCCGCCGACTGCCCGCCCGTCCATCCGGACACCATGGGTGAAAAAATACCCTGACAGCCCTTAAGGGCTGTGGCGTAAAAAGGACACAGTGAATACAGCGCGTCTATAAAATGTATGCCATTTTACACATGCAGCTTTTATAATAAAAGAACATTTTCAAATTTTAGAGAAATGATCCAAAAAAACATTGACTGAATAAATGTCATTTATTTTTAGTCAACTATGCTTGCATGTTGACTGAATGTTGAAGGAAATGTAACAAAATTGTGCAGGGTTTCTGATTCATGTCGGCCATCGGTAATTTTGCAAGGAAAACCCGAATTTTAAATAGAATATTAGGACATATTGTGCAAGTCGTATCCATGAGCAATAATATTTACAAAATATTTCCAAATATTCACATTACAACTCACGAGACCCTAAAATCTCGTGAGATCTATGTGATTTTTATCGTAGCAAGGTCTAGTCATCTTTTTATGCGCAAAATATGAAATCTTGTGACAAGCCACGAGACCTGCAAGGAAATGCCAGGGGAAATCTGTGTCCTCATATAATCTTCTCTTGAATATTAATTACTTAGGTGCTATGGCCGCGAGTTCTCGAGTTTAAAGTATGTGATCTTCATTGAGACGTCTAGTGGTGCAGTAAAGAGGTGCACTGAGAGGTGCAATCCGGGAAAAAAATCTGGTTCCGACTTTTACAATTTACCTTTTTCAAATGCCAATTATCTGATAACAATAAACTCTTGCTCTATCAGTTTGGTGTTAAATAAAACAGCAATCAATTATTTCACTGTATTTCATTTTTAGTGATACAAGATCATTAAACATCATAAACACTTTTTGACATTTTAAGTAAAATGAGATTTTTATTATGATTTAGTAAATTTTACTTTACTTCCCATTCTTATAGGGTCATTGACTTTAATGACTTAATTTTAGCAACCTGTAGAATGAAAATTTGATTGACAAGAATTCTGTCCTAAATTCTTCGAAAATGTCCTAAACGTTTTCCTAGTCTTAGGACAGAATGTCCAGCCAGACTTTACACGTAGCAGAATCACTGTTGTGGGAACAGTTGTGTGTACACATTTGTATGGTATACTACTTGGCACCGTATCATGGCACAAACCTCATCTTGGCATAAAACGGAAGTTAAAATATTTAACAACAATTGTTCTTTATCACCCAGACATGTATATTTTTGCATACTAAATAAGGAAGTCGAAGTGACGAAAGAAATACTTTAAATATCTTTGGTGATTTCCGAATGCAAATTGTGCGAAGTTGGGGCGCTGATTTCATGTAGAAATTATATTATCGCCCATTAAAAACGAGTATAAAAGGTTTATTCTTTTGATTTCATGTCAGTAAAATACTTTTATAACTTGTGCTTGTGTCAATGCATATTTTAATAGAAAGAAATCCACCAAATTACACTTAGAACTTGCAAAAATAAGGTTTATGTGTCCAAGTTGTGCCAAGTTATGACGGGAAGCAGTATGTGTTTTATGCAAATCTCCAGTTTTATGTGTTATCATGCCACGGCTCTAAACACAAGTAAAGTAGAGCTGAGGTAACCATGTCTACGTGGTAGTCACTACTAGTCACTAAGTAGTCAGTCCAAAATATTTAAGAAAAAAATTCTGTTCTGTACTGTACACTACAGTAGGTTAAATAAAATACAAATTTCCATGCATGAAAACAAATTCAGATTGAATGTTGATTTGTTAAAATGTTTACAACCACTGGGAATTTTTAGTAACATGAATACTGCATGGATCATCATTGTGCTACAGTATGGTCAATGATCCAGTTTTCCCGTTAGCGCTAGTTATCGTGTGTTTGCAACATATTTAACAATATCTCGGCCAATATAAAATAAAATTTCTTCAAATGAAAATTGACAAAATCTACTGTTATTTTTATTTAAAATGATAAATTTATCATTTTTGTCGTTGAATCAGGTACTTAGATATCACTTGTCAAACTCTTTTAGTCCTTATTTTGGTTTATGCAATAGTTAGTTTGCCAATAAATTTTTATCCATGCATTGTGAAATTTTGTTAATCTTTAATTGCTTGTAAATCTGTCAATACACAATCAATTTTTACAATTAAAACACCATTGGAAAGGTTATTGCATACTGTAGAGTTCAACAGTTAAGTATACTATACTATTGTGAAAAAAATATTTAATTTTAAAGATTATGTAATAACCAACAGATAGCATGAAAACTGAGTCAATAACTGTGTGACATGTAGCCTTTGACATTCAAAATTAAATGAATGTAACAAATATTTTTTAGCATTTTAGTGGATATTTTCTTCATAATTCAGCATAAATAATGCCTAAAGTATTTTATAGTTGTGGAGAACTTATAATGTAGATTTGTTTTATCATATACTTTATTGATATTTTTTTTATTAAGTAGCATTATTACTGGTGCAACTTAAATACGTTCTGTTTGTCACTAGGCGTATTTCACAACCATAGTCCGTCGAATCTAGATTTGTCAGATCAACAGATGTGACTTGAATCTGAATCTGAATTATGAATCTGTTGATCTACCTCTCAACAGATTCAGATTGCTTGGATTACCTATAATTCTTTGAAAAATAATGGCGGCATGTGGCAGGAAATTTTAACATTTGGCAAATTTTTATTATACTGTGATATTATATTATCGTCAATGTACGTAAGTTCGATATAGACAAAATGTTGATAGGCTTCGTTTTCTTCCGATCCGCTTCGTTTTGAATGGTTGTGTGAGGAACGAAAGGCTGCTGGCATTTCGAATGTAATCAATCTTACCAGAAAAATTTTATTCTCATGTCAAAATACAGGTATTTTTATTTTTCCTTTGCAAAAATAGATTTAACTAGATTGGGCTAACTCGGCGCCAACATATCCCCAGACAGGTCATCACTCACGCCACAGGTTTTGATCGGGAATTTTTTATTTAATCCATTTGTTGTATGCCATAAATATTGGGAAAAGTTATATGAACTTCAGCACATCAATCTACTAAGTTATATCTTCCCAAGGAAGAGGTTTTTCCCCAGACGTCGAATACATAACTCAACAGATTATATTTTCAATCTTCCTGCAATGATAACTCTGAACCTATTTCCAAAGTATTTAAATGATTGATGATTGAATGTCCATTCTAAATTAATAATCTCAAAAGAGCATATCTGTTTCTATATTTGTTGACAAATAAAATATTATTTTTAACTCAACTCATACTTTTCAATCTTCCTGCAAAGGGTAATTCTGAACCTATTTTCAAAGTATTTAAATGATTGATGATTGAATGTCCATTCTAAATTCATAATTCCAAAAGCGTATCTCTGTTTCTATATTTGTTCACAAATAAAATATTATTTAAAAATCATATATTATTTATATTATTATTTTATTACATTATTTTTAGAATTTGCATTGTTTTTCAGTTATTCATTTCCTCAATTCCTATATATGTGGTCCATATATATGCAACCTAAATATGTGACACAATCTCAGTTCTGACTCCCTTTGTCTTAGATAATTAGATAATGAAGCAAACACCACCTCCCACCCCCACCCCACCTCTCTCCCCTTCTCCACACCTCTCTCACTATTACAGAAGATCTGTATACTTTTGTTTATTTAGTGTCACTCAATAGCTGGAGGTCCCAGAGGTGGGTGGGGGATGGGGGGTGGGACTACAAAGAGATGGAGTGCTGCAGCACAAATGGTAAACAAACACTTATAATATAAAAGGGTTAATCAAATACAAAAAGCTCAGTTAATCTTATCACTAAAATAAAATCAAATATATAAATAAGGAATGTCTATTAAAGGCCTAAATTTTGGAGTACATACAAGAAAAACATATTGCTATATTCTCAGATGATATTTCACTTAGATGAGAGACATACAGTCTAACCCACTTATCCCGATCTCGGAAATATCTACTTCCTGTTTATTTCGAGGTTACACCCTCAGTCCCAGCTCATTTAGAGTAAAATATATAAGAAAATTAAAGGTTATTTCGATATAAAATGCTAGTATTTGCGCTTATATCAAGGCTATTTGCCATTTTACACACCATGTGTTGTTGATATTTAGTCCGGTGGAAAGTATCCTTTTGTAAGAAAAACAAACAGACACATCCAGCGTGTGTTTAAAAAATGCAATTTACCCAGTAAAGCTGAAAGTCAAACAATAATATGGCCATCTCTGAAGATTAAATCTACTAGCAATACTTTGAATGAGAAGCCAATTTGTTTATTTTCCTCCCCATTTATCTCCGTACTGTAAACTTATTTACATAGAGATTATACGAGAGATTATGGTGTAGGTTTCAACTACTAGTACACTTGTTGTGATGCATGTTTTCTTGGATATTCATGAAGGAATACATTAAATTAAAGGTATTTACTAGTTCATTTACTATATACCCCACGGACATTGCTTAAAACAACATCTTCCAGCTATTTGGCTAATATCATTCATTATCGCCCATACACTCGGTAGTTGTTTTGACAAGTTTAGTCTCTCAAAGGCGTGAATGTATATTTCGAATTTTGGATAAGTCGAGGTGATTGGAATGGACCAATGAAATTCGAGATAATAAGGTTAGACTGTAGTTTGAAAGCTACAGTGCTTGAAGATGGCAAAAAGTCCATAAATTGGGTCTCTGTGGGCAATTTTGAGATCTTAAGTCGGCCTAACAGGTAAACCTACAGCCTTTAAATTTTTCACAGGCAAGGATTATATATAAGAGTTACATCTAGTGCAGTTTGAGACTCATCAGAATTACCACTTCCAAATTATAGGGCAAAATAAGTTAAAAATATAGGAAAAAAGTCCTAAGTGGGGTCTTTATGGGCCTCAAAGACAATTTTCTCCTCAACTTAAAGTCTTGATTTTCTCCACATGTACTAAGAATATATTAATGTGTTCTCAGGTAAAATTTGAGGTGGATAAGCCTCATAGTTTGTGACCTAGAGGGCTCTAAGTGGCCAAAGTGCAATTTCTGACCTTAAGGTGGCCATAAGTTCTTTATTATTTGGAGTTTAAGGTCACCTTAAAATAGGGATCTTCCTTTGGGCATCCTTAACATGTGTACCAAGTTTGAAAAAAAAATATTAATCCGTTTTTGAGTTATCGCATACACAAGGAAATTTCTACGGCGGCGGCGCGACGGACCTGAATCCAATATATATCCCCGACTTTCGTCTGGGGATATAATAATTGTTGTTGCACAATCGAAAATTGTTTTTAAAGAACTTTCCATTGCAAAATTTAAAGAAATTGCATTTTTATTAGAGATGTTTTACTTACCTGACTGGGATGAAAAATTAACCAATTTATATAACTACCTTTTTCAAAATTTAGTTGTGTTTTCCCACTTCCTTCCCCCGATAAAGAGGTGTGTACCAAATGATCAATTTTTTGTACATCGCTGGCCCCTATGACAACAGTTAAAGGACATTTATTAAATATGAATAAAATCGTTATATTTTAGATAATTTCAAATAAAAGCAACTTAGCAAAACTAAAATATAGATATTTTTATGCATATTGTACGTTTCAAAATTTAAGAACACTTTTTTAATTAGACTTTTACTTGTATATTTGACATCAATTTTCTTAAGTGAACGAATTTCCCCTACAACGACGATACTGCATCATAATTTGTAATACGTAATACAGTATACAGGGGGGGACAGTGATTCGCTGGGGACAGTGATTCGCCAATTTCTATTGTACCTCATTTAAAACTAACATCTGTGTTGATACTGAAGGAGCCTTATGGCATAGAAAAGTGTGAAACATGTCTTGATACTTTTCTAAGATTTTAGAACTGATAGCATGCAGGATTATAAGGATGAATAAAAAAGTTTATATGTCAGTGAGAAATAAGCCTAACAAACTGCATCCGACTGATGCAAAGGGCTATATGTTCTTTAAACTGTGCCTGGGATCAATATAAATACTATTTATAACTTCATTAAGTGCTAGAATACAATAAGAAGAATTGATCTTTAGCTTTAATTATTGTTTGCAAAGTGTTTAACAGTCTTTGTAACTTTTTTGGGAACAGTATATACTAATCGGCAAAATGCTGTCCACTTTCCAACAGCCCTAATCTTATCTTATTGCCATTGGACAAGTTCTATGGGTGTATTTTAAATATATTTTATGATGCCACTATCATTTTACAGTTTGAGGAACCTATTTTCATTCTGATAACTTTTATAAAACCACACTGCATATTTGTTCTCAAGAAACTGCCTTTTGCTGTTTTTATGGGCGAATCCCCCCCCCCCCCCCCTGTATGATATTTATGTTTGTTTATGTTATAAATTTGGATTCAGATCTACAGAAAATTGTATTTCACAAATCTAGCTAATCCAAAGAATCCAAATCTGAATCTAGATTCGACAGATTACGGTTGTGAAATACGCCTATTTCCTAATTGCGTTACTAATCTTGTATTATCGCCCACAACTATGGTCAATGATATTTACCGTTAAACCTAAAACATCTTCGTTGATACAAGCTATGTGTAGATTTCATTAAACCAGTTTAGAAATATATAATTTGGGAACCTGTACCAGTATATAGTACATGAACTTCAAAACCAAAGATCCCACGAACTTCGGGACTCTTCGGTGTACGGAAAGGATTCGGTATCTGGGCACATATGGTTCGTTCATACCTGGTTCAGCGAAGAAAGAGGAGAGGGTACACGGGTGGCATTGATTTGGGACGGTCATCAATTTGGGACACTTTTTACATTTGGAGATAATAAACTGTTTGTTTGACTTGGCACCATAAACAATGAATACAGAAGTATTACCTCATTTATACATGTGATTATATCCCACTGGTACTGTACATTTAGCATTTATATGCAACAATTTATAGAAAAGAAAATACCACACCTTCTCCATATCCATCTAATGCAAAATATCCTTGTGCTATCACCAAAGTACAAGGTCAGTCCAAAACAATAACCACTAAACATTTTTATTGTATCTTCTATCTGGACACATATAATTAACTTTGAGTGATTTTATATTTATTGTAAACAAGGCTGTTACTACTCTAGTTGACTATACAATACTATTCCAATATGGCAGCCAAAATTCTCATCTCCCATAAAGTACTTTTATAATAAATGTCTTTTTTGGCTCATTTTATACAATTTCTATGGCTCATACACGATGAAAGTCAAGTCACTGATGTTTGTCTTTTATTTACAAAAATTTGGGGACCAATGAAAGTGAATGTCTCAATTTAGTGGGGGTTTCCCAGAAGTGTCCCAAATCAATGACCCTTTGTTTTGGGTACATTATTCAGTTTTTGTCTAATTTTGGCTTTTACAAACATAGAAAAAGAAAAATTGGTTAGCACACAATGAAATGTTGGTGCTCTTCTGTTTATTAATATGCATGAAACTATACGTTTATTTTGATAAGTGGCAAAAAAATGTAAAAACAGGATAAAACTGTCCCAAATTGATGTCGCCCGTGTACCATTACACCTGGGTCTAATGGTGCCAGTGGTACAGTGAGACCCATTTAACAAACACCAAGTGGCACAGTGAGACCCAGTAAAGAGCAATTATTATTTCATGAAAAATATTTAAGTTCTTTACTAGTGGTACAGTGGGACCTGTCTCCTCGCTAGTTCATCCCCAGTGGGACCAACCCCTGCCAAACTTCCTCCCTACATGCAAATTCGTCCCTGGTTTCACAGTGGGACCCACTCCTGCCCCAGTTCTTCCCTACTTCACAGTTTCTTCTAAGTGGCACAGTGGGACCTGCCTCCTCTCTAGTTCCTCCCTAGAGGTACAGTGGAACCCACCCCTGCCAAACTTCTTCCCTGCATGCAATTTCATCCATGGTGGCACAGTGGGACCCACTCCTGCCCTAGTTCTTCCTTACTTCACGATTTCTTCCCTAGTGGCACAGTGGGACCCACCTCCTCTCTAGTTCTTGCCTAGTGGTACAGTTGGACCCAGCCCTGTCCATCTTCTTCTCCACCTGCAAATTCGTCCCTGGGAACATAGTGAGACCCATTCCTGCCACACTTCTTCCCTACTTCACAATTTCTCCCAAGTGGCACATTGGGACCTGCTTCCTCTCTAGCCCCTCTCCTAGTGGTACAGTGGGACCCAATCCTGCCAAACTTCTTTCCTACATGTAAATTTGTCTCTGGTGGTACAGTGAGACCCATTCCTACCCAACTTCTTCTCTAATTCAAATTTTTGCATCCTCCCTAATTCCTTCCTAGTGATACAGTGGGACCCACCCCTGCCAAACTCCTTCCCTACATGCAAATTTGTCCCTGGTGGCACAGTCGGACCTGCATCTTCTCTAGCTCCTCCCTAGTGGTACAGTTGGACCCACCCCAGCTAAACTTCTTTCCTACATGCAAATTTGTCCCTAGTGGCACAGAGTGACCCACTCTTGCCCTAATTCTTCTCTAAGACACAAGTTCTTCCCTAGTGGCACAGTGGGACCTGCCTCCTTTCTAGTTCCCCCACTGATACAGTGGGACCCATCCCTGCCAAACTTTTTCCCCATATGCAAATTTATCCCTAGAGGCACAGTGGGCCTCACTCCTGCCCAAATTCTTCCATGCTTCATGATTTCTTGACTAGTGGCACAGTGAGACTTGTTCCCTCTCTAGTCCTTCAATAGTGGAACAGTGGGTCCTGTCTCCTCTCTAGTCCCTCTCTGGTGGCATAGTGGGACCTGCCTCCTCTTTAGTTCATCCCTAGTAGTACAGTGGGAACCGCCTCCTCTCTAGTTCTTCTCTAGTGGTACAGTGGGACCCACCTCCTCGCTATTTCTTCTCTAGTGGTACAGTGGGACCCGCCTCCTCGCTAATTCTTCCCTAGTGGTACAGTGGGACCCGCCTCCTCGCTAATTCTTCTCTAGTGGTACAGTGGGACCCGCCTCCTCGCTAATTCTTCCCTAGTGGTACAGTGGGACCCGCCTCCTCTCTAGTTCTTCTCTAGTGGTACAGTGGGACCCGCCTCCTCTCTAATTCTTCCCTAGTGGTACAGTGGGACCCGCCTCCTCGCTAGTTCTTCCCTGGTGGTACAGTGGGACCCGCCTCCTCTCTAGTTCTTCTCTGGTGGTACAGTGGGAACCACCTCCTCTCTAGTTCTTCCCTAGTGGTACAGTGGGACCCGCCTCCTCTCTAGTTCTTCTCTAGTGGTACAGTGGGACCCGCCTCCTCTCTAATTCTTCCCTAGTGGTACAGTGGGACCCGCCTCCTCGCTAGTTCTTCCCTGGTGGTACAGTGGGACCCGCCTCCTCTCTAGTTCTTCTCTGGTGGTACAGTGGGAACCACCTCCTCTCTAGTTCTTCCCTAGTGGTACAGTGGGACCCGCCTCCTCTCTAGTTCTTCCCTAATGGTACAGTGGGACTTGTCTTCTCTCTAATTCTTCCCTAGTGGTACAGTGGGACCTGCCTCCTCGTTAGTTCTTCCCTAGTGGTACATTAGGACCTGCCTCCTCATTAGTTCCTCCCCAGTGGGACCCAACTCTGCCAACCTTCTTTGCTACATACAAATTTGTCCCTAGTGGCACAGAGTAACGTGAAATTTTTCCCGGAAGTAAAATTTTTCTTCCAAGTGCTTTCTAAACCACGGATCTCAATTATTATTGAATTTTATTGTTGTTAAATGATAGTTTAAGAAATATAATATAAAAATATCGATAACTATCAACAATATGTTGAATATAACGTAAAATAAAGTATTTTCGGTTCATAATATAACCATTTCTGCGCATGCGCGGTGGCATAGAAACGGGTAAAAAGACAGGAAGAAGAAATAAAAGATGTTTTCAAGGAAAAGCAATCCCACGTGAGGATGTCTCAGGTCTTCACACGATTGGTGTATACGAGGTTACGGAAGGCACAGAACTTGGGGCCACAGCAACTTGCTATCACTATCTCATTACCACAAATTGCTACCAATTGATACAAATAATGTGAAAATTCAACAACTCGTACAACTTATTAATATTCATGTGAGGACATGTTATTCAATGGGGTTTCCTAAATATATTCTAGTAATAATATGTTATATAAATTCGAAGTATTGAAGTAAACATTCCGTGGTTCACAACCTGTAAATAGAATGCAAAAATGATGCCACAAGTGGTATATGCCACTTGTAAGTAAAGTACTTCACAAAGTTTGTAGCTTGTGACCTTCACCCATTATGACAACAAAGATGCAGAATACATATGTTTCGGTTGTAAAAACCTGTAAAATATAGTATATTAATACTTTGGATTATGCAAATAAACAGAGGGATATACAGGGTCAAGAATATTCGTGGTAAGAACTTTAATGTACATATTTTTGGAATATATGCAGTCGGCCTAGGAATATTTGCGATCAGTGAGGGGTTTTCTTTCCAAGCAATATTTTATAAATGGAAAGACTTTTTCAAATACCAGTGCCCTTATTGTTTATAGACCCGCCTCATTAATATTAATAAGAAAAAGTATGAGGTCACAGATATCCTATGGACTTTTTCTAGCAATATTTTTCGAATATATAGAAATGTTGGTTTGAGACCCTTTTTTATTAGTGGTACATATTTCCAGTTTCTACAGTCAAGTCATGTTTGGTATCATTTTTATCAATACATTGTATTACATGAACAATTTTTTTTTCTTTTTGTCATTACTAAACAAGAAAAACTTTAATTTAAAAATAAAAATAACTTACAGATAAAATTACCTGCAATCACATAATTAATTTTAAAAAATATCTGGTCTTTGAAGGATAAACCCAGTGTCTCTTATGTATCCTCCTAAATTGCAAAAAAGCTGTGTTTATAGAGTTGAAACAAGTTAGTGTTGTCACTTCATCACCTGTTCATGGGAGAGCTCAGCCCAGGGATAGCAATTAAAAGTACAATCAATTGTCCCAAAACACAATTTTCTATAATAACCCTATATGATTGCATTTCAGTGTTTTTCATGTTAGTAAGCTAAGTGAAGCACAAATATAGGACCTGTAGGTCAAAACATAATTAAAATATGGGCTACATTTTGTGTATAAAAAGGTGCTGCAGGTAGGTGGTCAGTGTGTTTAGATCAACAGTATTGTACATACCACAGGAATAATGGCATGCAGATTATTTTGTGTGGTAATGCACTAGCAGTCTAACAGCAAATGTGTTCCAATCTGCCTCCATCCTTGGACAATTAGCGTTCATATTTACATCTAGCACATGTAAAACTTTAGCCAACTTTTCTGGACAACTCATTTAGCGCAGATTTTGACATTATCTTTCCCTTTTACTATGTCTTGATGTCGCATAATAATTTAATAACATTTGTATTGAATAAAAAAATGTGCATCAGTTTAAGGTTATAGATCTTCTATTTTCCCAAAAACTGGAATTTGGATTTCAAATGTAAATAATCAAGACAAATTATTATTTTATTTCATTAGCAATATACTGTGTTAAAACGGGTTTCATGTTGTAAAAATAATTGCAACATATATTAAATTGATAAAAATAATTAAATTGTTTAAAATATATTATGATCGAGGCTTCCCCGTGCATGACAGATTAATTCTGCATTCTTTCAATTTGCTATTCATGACTATACATATGAGTTCATGGCCCATAAAATGCGGTTATAAAATGCAAAAAGCTGTGTCGCGGGTAGTAAACACAAACTCAAGGTGTGTCAAAGACTGAAGCATTAACAGGTGAAGGTCATTGTAGGGAATACCAGTCCCTTTATTGGTTGCTGGTGTCCCATCTATGTTTTTGTTTTAAAGCACTGAAACAAGGAAGAAGTTGCCAGCACCAGGCCCACTGTTCACTGTTGCACGAGACATGCTTCCTGCAGAGTGAGACTCATTGAATGAACATACAGTGTTTTATAAAAGTACATTTTTACTCTAAATCTGTGCATACTACTCCCACTATCTATTCTACAGAATATGTTTATACATCTGTCACCTATGCAATAAGTCCATAACTCCTGATTTTAGAACACATACAGTGAACCCCTGTCTCTCATTCAATTACACATTTGGCACCATGCACCCACGTCGTTTACTAAATACAAACTGGCCAGATTTGCCTCCATCCTTGCCTGCACAGTGGACTCATGGTTCCTTATTTTATGACATAGTGGGCCACTACTCATTCAGTTACTTAATACAATAGTGGGCACCACACTCATCATCTCCTGTAGATAAACTCTCCAATTTCATTTCCTTCCACACTTACACAATGGGCCCACACCTCTTCATTTTATGTCACAGTGGACCTCTATTCCCTTATTTATATAATACAATGGACACCACCGTTGCCATCTACTGAACAAAAATTTTCCATCTTTGGTTCCTCCATTATCTGCACAGTGATCCCATACCGCCCCATTTTTGACACATTGTGTGTCATTAGTGAAGGTGGACAGTTTCTGTATAGAGTAGATGGTGGGGATGGTTCCAACTGTGTAAGTAAATTTAATATGGGGGCTATTTGGATGGATTGATTTAAAAGATCTTTTGTATTTCAATGGCCTTTTGGTGTAATGTAAATCAGTACACTAAATGATCCAACAACATTATGGCAAGATCACTTGTAAGTGATTGATGTGATCACAAAATCACCCTATCTGATTAGGCCTACAGCAATATACCAAAATAAATCGAAAAAAATGTAGAAGTTTATTTGAAATTGAAAAAAAAAATGAATTTGTATTTTAGCCAGCCCATACAAACTTTATCACTTCTCAGACCATTGATTTATTTCTGGAAAAACTTTGAGAAAAGAGAAAAAGATTTTAAAACATAAATATAAAGGGGTGGAGACTGGTATATCAAGAATATTGAGTATAGTGCTGAGCTAGAACTAAACTTATTTGATCTTTTGACATATACATATATTATTCAACTAGAAAAAGTTTAAACTATTCTGGGGACGACTTGTTATTCTGTCTGTAGAAAGCTAAAATGAAAGCTGAAATTGGTATAACATAATCTATAAATATTTATAAAAACAATCTGATCCTCAGTCCAATTTAATGCTTAACTGTATACAGGCATTATTTCAATAGGGTTCGTGTTGACGAAACCAATTAAACTTTCTAGGAGCATATGTCTCAAAACAGAATGCCACTGTAGATTGGTTCAACAACCATTCCACTATTTCATTTCACTCAGTCTTGACCAGTAAAACTTTGTGTCATATCATACCATACCACTCTGACATGCAGGTTTCTATGCCTGCATCCACAGTATAAGTCTTAAGGCACAGACAAGAAATAGTCTCATATTTTGTGTTCACAAACAGGTTCTCAGCTGAAACCATGCTGAGACCAGTCTCAAGTCTTTCTTAAGTTCGAAGTTGGGGTTTTACATCCCATTCAACAACCAGGGTCATATTGGGACAGGTCCTCAGTTTTGTCACTTATGGAAGCCGAAACCCACACAGAGGTGACAGCCTGTGATTAGATGCCAAACTTGCTAACCACTAGGCCACCAGGGACCTCTCAAGTCTTTTCTAATGTAATGTAACAAATCATGAACTTGCTAATAAGTCCAATGTTTTAATAAAAATCAAAATATTTATGTGTTATTATTCAAAACAAAATTTACAACAGTTTATTTCTATGGAAATTTTTAAAATGGACAATTTTGTCATCTATTTTTTTTATTTTAAATCTAATATGATATGTGTCTCTCTTGGTATAAAGTCAGAAACACAGTTAAAAAGTCTTTGAAAGTAAGGTGCTTTTGAGACATACATTTGGGCTATAAATTGTAAGAAAAGTTTAGGCCAAGTATCCCTATATGTTGTAAAGTATTTATACTTTACCTAAAACCATAAACAGTAATTCTAATTCTAATTATAATAGTACTTTTATAGCGCTTAATCTCTATCTAATGATAGACTCTAAGACGCAGAAAGCCAAAATCAGAGATCGTAAAATATGAAAACCAGTAAAGATGAAGTAATATGAGACTTTTGCTAAAATATTTGAGACAACAGAATGCCAGTATTTTAACTGTTTGAGACTTATCCTTGGTCCCAGATATTTTCTGAATATCCTAGTAGTATGCGATCAAAAATAGTCTCAAACTTGAGACCAACTTAAGATTTAAGACAAAATTTGGTCTCAGCAAGTTTTATGAATACCGACCCTGGAATATATGGTGTTGAAATGGGAGGTTTCTATCCCACAGTATGGTAGTTTAGACTGCTATTTAAACTTAAAACAAGTCAAGTTGTAAATTAATTTTCCTCTTCTGAATAAAATATAATGTATAGTAATGTTCTGTGTATCGCAATCTTCAAAGTGCAGCATTATATCTCAGTACAAAATAAAAATGACAATTTTACAAATAATGAACTATTATAAATTGGTGTGGGTAATAGAACTTTCTGGAAATGCAGTTCAATGTGACAATAGGAAAAGGGTTTATCCCGTCCCGTTTTCCAATCTATAGTATCCCATATCTACGGTAGTATTCGGTAATAGCATTTTGGCTGAAGGTCAGGGCTATGTAAACATTTCCTGGTTGTGTTGTTTTATTTTGCAATTTATTTCAATAATAGTCGCCTATAACATCCATGAAGCTCCGTGCTCCGCGCTCCATGCTCCGACCTAATTTCCTCCGACCTCATTTGCTCCGACCTCAACTTGACCACAATGTCCTCTTCCAATATTTTACAACAAGAATAATTTTTAAAAACTATATAAATTGCAGTTATTTTGACTTCTCGTAAATATCAATATTATTCTAGATACAACTTTTACAGAGAAAATAAAGTCACAGAAGCATATAAATCTATCATGAAACCTTTAAATTAAAGAAATATTATTTGCTAAAGGAATATTTTGTTTATATTCAGAATACTGTAAATGTTGCTGCAAAAAATTTAAAAGTCTCTTCTTGTTAACAATTATTTAAGAGGACATTATACATATATTGACTGTGTTTTGTGGCGTAAATCAGGCCCACTACATATGTGCTATAGTAAGCCAAAAGTCAAGATATATTATAAAATTGTTTTTGGGAATAGAGTACTAAACACTTATTGCAAATGACAGGCTAATATGGCAGGAGGAGGATGGAGGAGGAGCAATATTTACATGGAAATTGTTTACAGTTGAATAAACGAGGCAGATTGAGGTTGGAGGAGGAGCAATATTTACATGGAGCAGTTGTGCAATCCATGGGATAAGGTTGCTCCATGATACATTTGCTCCTCCTCCTACTTCATTTCCTCTGACCTCATTGAAACAGCAATTTTGTCATATTTTTCAATACCCTTGCTTAAAAAAATTTTAGTTTTTAATAAATAAAGGTTACTGAATATATTTTGGTACGATGTTTAATAACATCATATCCTTTCATTATAAACTACTTTAAGTGTAGTCCAATTGAGGTCAGAGGAAATGAAGTCAGCTAGAGGAGGAGCGAATGTGTCATGGAGCAACCTTATCCCATGGATTGCACAACTGCTCCATGTAAATACTGCTCCTCCTCCAACCTCAATCTGCCTCGTTTATTCAACTGTAAACAATCTCCATGTAAATATTGCTCCTCCTCCTACCTTCCCCTGCCATATATTTTATATATTTTTAATTACGTACATATATGCAGGACAAACTTTATAAATAACGAAATAAATAGCTATATAGATAGTTTACTTTTAAAATATGAATAAATAAGTACAAGTATACAATAACTATATATTAACATTTCCTATCCAAACATATCTTGACTATTATCCAGAAACTTAAGTTAAATTAATATTTTACATTTTTTAGCCGAAAATTGCCATTAACATAGATGTAAATTTTTAAAAGTTTATCCCCTAGAAGTTAAAAATGTTTGTTGTTATTTGTTTATAAAAGCATAATTTTTACTCTTTGAAGCCACTTGTAAGAGTGCATCATTCAGAAATATACTTAAAAGTTAAAACAATGAAAATATAAAAACTTGGACAATAAAATCTTGCAGTGCAATAGATATGTACTTTTTTTAACATATCTAACAAAATTATCATGTGTTTTTCATATTTGTGCTGTAAAATTGACCAAAAAACCCAACATGTCACATGTTAAAGCCTCTTCTTGTTCGCAATTATTGAAGGGGACATTATGATTGTTTTGAACTCGGAGCAAATAATGAGGGCGGAGTCGGAGCATGGAGCATGGAGCACGGAGCTTCATGGATGTTATAGGCGACTGCTACTCATTTATTTACACTATTGTGTAGCAGTGTGAGAATATCTTGCCGTAAAATCGTTTTATCTTTGTATTTTCTTTAATTTCAATATGTTGTTCTAACATGACCAAGAATCGTTGTACGTGTAAACTTGGGCCGGTATTCATAAAACTTGCTGAGACCAAATTTTGTCTCAAGTTTTGGTCTCAAATCTGAGACTGTTTTGGTCTCAAACTTGTTAGCTATTCACAAAATAGTTGAGACGAAATTTAGTCTCAGATTTGGTTGCAAACTTAAGACTGGTATATAGTTGTCTCAAATATTTTGGTAAAAGTCTCAAACATTATTTTACCTTAACCGAGATTCATGTTTTTACTTTTTATGGCTTAATGTAAAGTAGAAATAATATACAACATGTAGTGGTGGACCAATTCACGCCTGGGTACCAGTTCAGGCCCACCCTCAATTTTCTTGAAGATTTATGATTTTTCATAGAGAAGATGTTTACCACATTATAGATAATCATCAAATTGATCATATACATTTGTAATTTATTGTTTAACTGTGATTATTTTGGATAAATTTAGGGGTGGGCGTGAATGGGTACCCGGGCGTGAACTGGTCCACCACCACTACAATACTTGGCCTAAACTTTTTGTAACAACAGATAGCCCAAACTTTGGTTTCAAAAGTACCTTACTTTGAGACACTTTTCAACAGAGTTTTCTGACTGCATAGCAACAAAGAAGTAGATCATGTGACGTGAAAAAAAAACAAAAAAAAACCAGTTGACACAATTTTCTGTTTATTTTTTATTTTGATAGACAGTATAATTTTTGTTAAGAATTAAAACACACAAAAACTATTGATCTTTAAAAAAATGTTGGATAAATTTGCAAGTTTATGGTTTGTTTACATTGGAAAGACTTGAGACTGGTCTCAGCTGAGAACCTGTTTGTGAATACAAAGTTGAGACTTGGTCTCAGCCGAGACCAAGTCTCAAAGCTGAGACTATTTTTTTTTGTCTCAGACTTAAGCTCTCTTTATGAATACCTCCCCTGGAGTTGTAGTTATGCAGTTTATTCATAGATTTGTTTTAATTAGATAAACTTAATGACTGGTTTGCTGTTAATACATTATCTTTGAATATTTTTAAGATAAACTTAATGATATTTAGTAAAAGGAGTATACCAGATAATTTGCAAATAAGTATAAAGGATGTTAATCTGGAAGTTACTAAATTTCTTGGTATCTTATTTGGGATCAGTAGTGGTTTAAAGTGGAAAGCACAGGTATTAGCTGTTCATAAAAATTGTAAAAATTCAGCAATTATGATTAAAATTAGAAGCAAATTGTCTTCTGATACTTTACAGAAGTTCTATCATATATAAATCTAACCACCTTTATTCTATTACTCAGAAATCTCGAGTTATTCTGACAAGTCATTATTATCACCTATTTTAATATTCCAAAAAATGCTATTAGAACAATTAGTGGGTTACTTTATTATGGTCGTACATTGCATGTGTTTGAAGAATATAAATGTTTAAGTTTGTTTATTTGTTGTATTTCAAACTTGATACTTTCATATATAAAGCCAATAATGGCTGATCTTTACCACATAAACTACAGAGTTCATTTACTAGAAATGCAGCTGATGTTTACACCAGAAGGCAGTTCATTAAATTTAATGTAAATTTTGCTAGAACATGTATTATTTATACGATGAACATTTATATAGGCACAAAGCCTTGAAGATATACACCACATAGATGTCCCTTTCTATAGCAAATTATAGTTAATTTTAGAGAAAGGATAGCCATTTCCTTTGTAAATCTTGGATTAAATATCTTTTGGGAAAAAATTCCTAACAGGAAAATTTTCACCTTGAAAAATTGCCTCTAGAAACAATCCCTCCTAAATATTCTGCAGTTACATAAAACATAAAAAGGAAAAAAAAAACAGTAATATTTCAATGATAATTTGCTTTCATCACAAATAGCATTTTCTAGCATATATATAGCTTGACATTTTTTTGTTTCCCTTTTCTTAAAATATTTTTATTTAGAATACCATGCATTCTTTCTAAGAGGAATTTTTCCATTGGCATTCTTTCTAGCAGGCAAATTTTACAGCAAAAATTTCTCTACCAACCCATAGCCTTTCTTAAGTTTGTAAAATATACTACCATACAGAACACATTTTTCTACCATTCAAAGTCATACAGTTTTTAATTACTTCAACTCAGATTTTAATCTGTACCTCTTCAATTTTGTAAGAAAAAACATTTTCTAGTTGTTTCTGTTCTTATTTTACAATTCACATATTCCCAGAGTTTTACTTTGTGTAAAAGGGAATTTTTTTTTGGAATATCAGAAATCATTTTCTTGCTTTTTTACCCCACAGCCTTTAAGGGCTGTGCAGGTTTTGTTTTCATCCAAAGTGTCCAGATGGGCAGGCAGGTGGCGGAAAAAAGCTTGTCTGGGCTGTATCTCAGAAACTGTGAGGTATATGTTGTTGAAGATTTGCTCAAGGGTGTAAAACAGCATACTGTGACCTTAATTTGACCTTTGAACTTGCTATAGTGACCTTCAATTTGAAAATCTTATCTGCGCTATATCTCAGAAACTGGTAGGTGTAGGATTTTGATACTTGGTAGGGACATTGGTTAGGGGGTGTAGGTAAGCAGCATCATGGTGAGATCTTGATATGACCTTTGACTTTGCCGTAGTGACCTTGACCTAAAAATCTTGTCTGGGCTATATCTCAGAAACCGTAAGGTGTAGAAAGTTGATACTGGGTAGAAAGTTGATACTGGGTACTGACATTGGTTAGGGGTGTGTAGGTGTGCAATGTCATAATGTGACCTTGATCTGGCCTTTGACCTTGCCGTTGTGACCTTGACCTATAAAATCTTGTCCAGGCTATATTTCAGAAACCGTAAGGTGTAGGAAATCGATACTTGGTAGGGACATTGGTTGGGGGTTATAGGTGTGCAACATCATCGCGTGATCTTCATTTGACCTTTCTGTAGTGACCTTGACTTATAAAATCTTATCAGGGCTATATCTCAGAAGGAAGGTGATACTTGGTAGAGACATTGGTGGGGGTTGAAGGTGTACAATGTCATGGTATGACCTTGATTTGACCTTTAACCTTGTCGTAGTGACCATGGGTTTTAAAACCCTGTCTGGGCTATTTCTTGGATTGCATAAGATGTAGAAGGTTAACACTTGGTAGAGACATTGGTTAGGGGGTGTAGGTGTGCATCATCGTGTGACCTTTAACTTTGGCTCTGCCAAACTGTATTCACCTGCCATATTTGAGACATCTTTTTCTTATGACAAAGATATATGGATTGTTGCAACTGATTATTATATGCACTTTTTTATAATTGTGCTTTTTCCATTGACAGCTATTCTCCAATTAATAAATTTTACAGCTTCATAATTTCAGTTTACTGATAAATGATGTCATCTTGCTGTTGAATTGTCTTATTGTAGTACTTTATCTTAACATTCATTTTCTCTGCTTAAGCATTATTTGCAGCTTTATATAACTATTAACTAACACTGCTCTGAAAGTATCCCGATCTCTGTACAGTTTCACAGTCACTTTCACTACTTCTATAATCTATATCTCATCGTGTTGAAAACTATTTCCCCAAGCTTTGGGGTATGGGCATCTCTGATGCTATTTTTTTCATTACTGGAGCCTATCTACCTGACCAAAATTTCTGTTTGAACTTTGACAATTTTTAGCTTCCTATTTGGTTATAGTGCTAGCATAAAACCTGCAGACAATTAATGCAGGATTGGCAACTAAAATATTACTAATGTTAAGATAAAATACTAAATCATTCAGAAATTCAGAAATGTTTTCTGAACAAGAATGTTGCTACTGAATTCATATTTCATTAACTCAAAATTTGCAGCTATTTATTTTAAGCAGTTAAAGATAGAAGACAAATATGTTCATTGTTGGACTGACAGGAGGTATAGCAACTGGGAAAAGTACAGTGTCCAGAAAGCTGTCCCATTTAGGATGTAAAATCCTTGATGCTGATGTCATTGCTAGAGAAGGTAAATTGATATGCCCAAAAAGGTGAGGTATACACTAAACTGTAACAATTTGTAAATGTTGGTGTTTTACTTTCCATGTGTCAAGTACAGATAGTTTATTAAGTTTTGATTGATATATTCCTATTATTTATTATTAAGTATGCAAAGTCATATGAAAAAGAATGTATTGTGTTTGTTGCTTGACATAAACTTTTTCACTTTTCATTTCCATGAAGTATCAGAAGCAGCCAACAAGTTTTCTACTTTTTTTACTGAACAGTAATTTTTCTTCCACATTATTTTTTTTCTGTAACAGGCGAGTGCTGTATTTTAAGTGACAACTAAAATCATGCATGATAAATTAACACTTACATATCTCCATTAATTAAGCGTCCCTGAAAGGGCGCTTATTTGGTT
The DNA here is from genome assembly GCA_964017235.1 of Sabellastarte sp. h YS-2021. Lineage (NCBI taxonomy): Eukaryota > Metazoa > Annelida > Polychaeta > Sabellida > Sabellidae > Sabellastarte > Sabellastarte sp. h YS-2021. Next base: position 85,941,281 of record OZ024932.1, read on the forward strand.
TCGCGTCAGTTTCCTCGCCGCCGCATTATGGTCTCCCTTGAATATCTCCCTTATTATTGCAAGCTTTTTAACCATATTTGGCAGTTATATACCTTAGGCATGGGAAAATTTTTCCACATGCTTAAATTTGACCTTTGATCTTTATCAAGGTCACATGATCAAAAAATAGTTTTTTCGGGTACACCCGTCCTTCATCGCAGTTCAGGAAAATCTACTAACCGCAGAGGCTTGTAACTTTATACACATGTTTATACTATCAAAAACGTGAGCTGATTAGATTTTGGGAGCAATCCGATGAAAATTGACCGATTTATGAGTGATTTTCTCACAGGTACCAATCAGAAAGCTTAAAATTCATGTGAACCCCCCTATTATCGTCTTAAGTATTGCATTTAGAGCCATAAAATGTATTGGGAGGTAGTAGGAGACCATATGTGGAGAGTCTGGAAAGCAAGTCAAATTTCCCCTCGACCCCCCTGTAGGGGTCAAACTGGGGTCATAAAATAGCCAATTTCATCTTTTCCCCTTATATCTCCTTTATTCTTGCTTCTAGAGCTTGAGAATGTATCAAGGGGTATTGGGAAACCATATATGAAGAGTCTAGATAGCCGGTCATATTTACCCCCAGACCCTCCCTTATGGGTCAAACTGAGGCCATAAAATAGCCGATTTTGTGTTTTTGCCTTTTATCTCCTTTATTCTTGCTTTTAGAGCTTTAGAATGTATTAAGAGGTATTGGGAAACCACATGTGAAGAGTCTAGATAGCTGGTCAGATTTACCCCCGGATCCCCCCTTATGGGTCAAACTGGGGTCATAAAATAGCTGATTTTGTGTTTTTGCCTCTTATCTCCTTTATTCTTGCTTTTAGAGTTTTAGAATGTATTAAGAGGTATTGGGAAACCTTATGTGAAGAGTCTAGATAGCTGGTCAGATTTACCCCCGGATCCCCCCTTATGGGTCAAACTGGGGTCATAAAATAGTCGATTTTGTGTTTTTGCCTTTTATCTCTTTTATTCTTTTAGAGTTTTAGAATGTATTGGGAGGTATTGGGAAACCTTATGTGAAGAGTCTAGATAGCTGGTCAGATTTACCCCCAGCCCCACCCCACCCCCCACCCCTTTTATGGATCAAACTGGATTCACCAAATAGCCGATTTTGTGTTTTTGCCTTATATCTATTTTATTCTTGCTTTTAGAGATTTACAATGCATTCAGAGGTATTGGGAAACCTTATGTGAAGAGTCTAGATAGCTGGTCAGATTTACCAGATAGGTGTGTTCAAAGCATTGTGTCATAGACTTCTTGCCTTTCTAAAGGCTCACATTTTACTATGCCTTTTTCTAAAATGTAAATAGATATATGGCATTTATAAAGCACTGTTACTCTTTAATTAAGTAGTTTTATGGTGTAACTTTCGACCTATTATAAGTATTGATGCTTTATGCATTCTTAGCCAGAGCATTTATGCAATTAACTTTTCGCAATTTATGACCATAGAAAACAAAATAAAGCTTAAATTTTTCTTTCATGTTAATGCATGAACTTCCACACTGTCTGCTTAACTTTCACTTCTTCTCTCAGCACTGCATGTTTTTATTTTCAAAAACCTTTTTCTACTGTATATTATATTGCAGTGAACCTTTTTGGGATGCTTAGTTTTTGTTAGCAAAAACATTTTTCTAGTTATACTAGGATATCAAGTTGTGGGACTAGAGGCAAGAGTGTATTTTTGTGTGAGTGTATGTTTTACAGTTGTTGAACCTGGCAAACCAGCAAATAAAAGAATCAAGGAAAAGTTTGGAGAAACAGTTTTTAATGAGGATGGGACTCTCAACAGAGCAAAACTGGGTCAGATTGTGTTTTCTGATGAGGGTAAAAGAAAACTACTAAATAGTATCACTCATCCAAAAGTACACAAATCAATGCTATGGTCTTTGATATGCGCTTTTCTAAAGGGTGAGTTTATAGCAACAGTTCTTCAGACTACATCATGGTAGTCTTACTTGGTTTGGGGGAATAAATGACAGTTTTTATTCAACATCTTCATGTATTTGATCACACAAATGTTGAAAATGAGTAAGGTACTAACATGATGCTTAATTTGACCTAAATTAAGTCACCATTATTATGAATATATTTGATATGCCATGAAGTGAGAAGTATTTTGTTTATAGAGATAAATTCTTATGTTAAACCACATCTCTTTAATAGAAAGCAAATGGCACTGAAAATATGCCTTTTTTCTGCAGTAGTTGCTGGCTCCTTAGTGCCATGTCCCTGGAAGTGTACCAGGCTGCTGCATCTGCTTGGTGGCAGTAGATGGTCTAACTATTGTGTATCTTTGTGGTTGAACTAGAACTGATGGTGCCTGTGAGGTTTAATCATGAACATGCTGTGCTTGTTGTTTTTTCTGGTTGTATTTGTTCCTTGATTGGCTGAGTTTTATTACCCCACAGCCCTTAAGGGCTGTCAGGGTATTGTTTTCACCCATGGTGTCCGGATTAGTTGGGCGGGCAGGTGGGTGGAGGGAAAAGTTTGTCCGGCCTGTATCTCAGAAACTGTAAGATGTAGGAAGTTAATACTTGGTAGGGATATTGGTTAGTGGATGTAGGTGTACCATGTCATGGTGTGACCTTGATTTGACTTTGCCGCAGTGACCTTGAGTTTGAAAATCTTGTCCGGGCTATATCTCGGAAACCGTAAGGTGTAGGAAGTTGATATTTTGTAGGGACATTGGTTAGGGCGTGTAGGTGTGCATCGTCATAGTCTGACCTTGATTTGACCTTTGATTTTGCTGTAGTGACCTTGACCTATAAAATCTTGTCCGGGCTATATCTCGGAAACTGTAAGGTGTAGGAAGTTGATACTTGGCAGGGACATTGGTTAGGGGGTGTAGGTGTGCAATGTCATGGTCTAACCTTGATTTGACCTTTGACCTTGGCGTAGTGACCTTGACCTATAAAATCTTGTCCGGGCTATATCTCAGAAACCGATTGGTGTACGAAGTAGATACTTAGTAGGGACATTGGTTAGGGGGTGAAGGTGTGCAACGTCATGGCCTGACCAGGATTTGACCTTTGACCTTGTCGTAGTGACCTTGACCTATAAAATCTTGTCTGGGCTATATCTCGGAAACCGTAAGGTGTAGGAAGTTAATGCTTGGTAGGGACATTGGTTAGGGGTTGTAGGTGTGCAGCATCATGGTGTGACCTTGATTTGACCTTTGACCTTGTCGTAGTGACCTCGACCTTTAAAATCTTGTTGCACCTTTGGGTCTGTCTTTTGATGCAGATTAAGCACTGTTAAAGTCGTATTAGAATTTATTAAGAATTTTACTTTTATAACTTCCCATTGTAACAGATGGAATTTCATCAAGTGAGCCGCAGATTTTGCTCCAACATCACACACAAGCATTCATTGAATGTATTACCCCTTCTGTATGCATGGTAATATTTAAAACATCTAAACCATATTTCGACCATGCAGATGTACATAAAGAGTGTTGTAATGTTTAGTTTACTGATTAATGCTGTCATCTTGTTATTGAATTATCTTGTTTTAATACTTCATCTTTACATGCATTATCTTTCTCTTAGACATTATTTTCTCTATTTAAACATTGTTTGGACCTTTATATAACTGACAGTGCTCTGAAAATATCCTGAACTTTGTACTGATACAGTACTTCTATATCTCATGGTGTTAAAAATATTTCCCTAGGCTGTGGGGTATGGACATCTCTGATGCCATTTTTTTGGTAAGCTATCACATGGTAAAGTTTTAGACCTGTTCCACATTGTATAGCTGAGTAATAGCTACTTTGAAATTCTTACCATTTAAAGCCTTTGTAACTCCAAAACACTTGCAGTTACAGAATTTTCCTAAAATATGTTGCTCAGCTACAGAGTTCCATCACATGCCATAAGTGAGTTATAGCTATTTTTTTTATTTGTAGCAAAATAATGACAGAGGTAAATGTGAAATATCTTAAAAAGTATTAAAGTTAGGCTAATCTTTTCAAATATGGTGTTCATCTAGTTTTTGGTAAGCTGTCACATGGTAAAGTTTCATACCTGTTCCACATTGTAGAGCTGAGTAATAGCTACTTTGAAATTCTTACCATTGAGTAAAGCCTTTGTAACTCCAGAACTCTTGCAGTTTAGAGTATTTTCCTAAAATATGTTGTTTAGCTATGTTGTCCTTAGCTATAAGATGGCATAAAGTTTAGAGTTCTATTGCAGGCCATAAGTGAGTAACAGCTATTTTCTTATTTATAGCAAAATAATGACAGAAGTAAATGTCAAATGTCTTCAAAAGTATTAAAGTTAGACAAATCTTTTTGGATATGTTATTCATGTAGTTTTGATAAGTTATCACATAGTAAAGTTTCAGACCTGTTGCACATTGTATAGCTGAGTAATAGCTACTTTGAAATTCTTACCATTGAGTAAAGCCTTTGTAACTCCAAAACACTTGCAGTTACAGCATTTTCCTAAAATATGTTGTTCAGCTACTTTGTCCTTAACTATAAGGTGAAATATAGTTTGGAGTTCCATCACATGCAATAAGTGAGTTATAGCTATTTGTTAATTGTAGCAAAATAATGACAGAGGTAAATGTGAAATATCTTAAAAAATATTAAAGTTAGGCTAATCTTTTCAAATATGTTGTTCATCTAGTTTTTGGTAAGCTATCCCATGGTAAAGTTTCATACTTGTTCCACATTGGATAGCTGAGTAATAGCTACTTTGAAATTCTTACAATTGAGTGAAGCCTTTGTAACTCCAAAACTCTTGCAGTTAGAGTATTTTCATAAAATATGTTGTTCAGCTATTTTGTCCTTAACTTAGCTATAAGATGATACATAGTTTGGAGCTCCATTACATATAATAAATGAGTTATAGCTATTTTCTCATTTGTACCTAAATAACGGAAGAAGTAAATGTCAAATATCTGTAAAAGTTTTGCAGTTATGGCAATCTTTCCAAATATGTTATTCATTGCGAATGCATTTAGAGCATTTGGCAAAAATATGTTGTTCAGCTACTTTCTCTGTACCTACAAGATGGTACCTGTTATACAGGTATACCTCAACAGCTAAGTGAGTAATAGCTATTTTCTGAATTTTACAGTGATGAAAAATGTTTAAAACGTTTGTATCTCGCAAATGGTGCGAGATAGAGCGATTTTGATGAAATTTTTGACCCACAGGGTGTGTGTAGAGTTCTCTACAACTTTTTGCCAAAAACAGTTTTCCTGCCATTTTTGACGGCCATATTGAATTTCTGTGTAAAATGCAAAAATGCATTTGTCTCAGAAACGGTGCGAGATACAGCCATTTCGACGAAATTTTTGACCCACAGGGTATACACATTGTCATCTGCAATATTTTGGCAAAAATCATTTTCCCGCCACTTTTTGGTGGCTTATTGAATTTCTGCATAAAATGCAAAAAAACTAATTATCTTGGTAATGGTGCAATTTCGGCGATAAGTAAGTCATTCTCGTACTTTGCGGTGATCGACCACATGGTGAAGTTGCAGAACTGTAGCTCTTTGGATAGCTGAGTAATAGCTACTAAAATGAACAAATTTCTTTTATTTCTTAAAGTATTACAGATATGCAATTTCTTCTAAATAAGTCATTCACCTACTTTTGGCTGATCTACCACATAGTGAAGTTTCAGGTCTATGGCTCTTTGCATAGCTGAGTAATAGCTACTAAAATGACTAAATGTATTTTATCTCTAAAAGTATTGCACACAGGCAATTTCATCTAAATAAGTCATATACCTACTTTTGGGTGATCTACCAATAGTAAAATTGCAGAACTGTAGCTCTTTGCATAGGTGAATAATAGCTACTAAAATGAGTAAATGTCTTTTATATCTAAAAATGTTACAGATAAGAAATTTCTTCTGAATAACTCATTCACCTTTTGGGTGATCTACTACATAGTGAAGTTGCACATCTATAGCTCTTTGCATAGCTGAGTCATTCTGCTAAAATGAGTAAATGTCTTTTATCTCTAAAAGTAATGCAGATAGGCAATTTCTTTTAAATAAGTCATTTACCTACTTTTGGGTGATCTACCACATAGTGAAGTTGCACAACTGTAGCTCTTTGCATAACTGAGTAACAGCTACTAAAATGAGTAAATACCTTTTATTTTTAAAAGTATTCCACATGGGCAATTTCTTCTACATAAATCCTTCACCTACTTTTGGCTGATCTACCACATAGTGAAGTTGCAGAACTGTAGCTCTTTGGATGGCAGAGTAATAGCTATTAAAATGAGTAAATGCCTTTTATCTTTGAAAAAATTGCAGTCAAACATCAAATGTCTCTTGCTTATTGTTACTTCTACATGTGCCTCCATCTCACAAGGAAAGCTATATTACACTATCTTTAGTACATCTAATTTATACGGCGGGAGATAATTGCATGCTTCAGAATGCTTGTTTGTAGTGAGAAAGCATTTGAAAATTTTGTACTGGCTTTCAGTTGTACACTCGAAATTTTAAAGAAGTATTTTCTTGTGTCTTCTTTAGTAAATTGTTTTTCTAAGTATTCTGGTCACTTAGTTTCAGTGTTTTTCTTTATATCTAATGTCCAAATTAGTTTCTAGTATTTAGCTTTTGCAGAGTTTCAAATTGCTAAATCTTTTTTCAAAACAGGTGGACAGACAGGCCCTCTGTAGGACTTATATCTATATTACTGAATGTAAAAGACTGTCCATCCATCTTTCCAAGACCTTTAGCATGTCAGATTCTCACCTTTCAGTGTTAACTCTGCAGCAGGTACCTTAAAATACCGCATAAAGCAAGTCATTTATATGTTAATTAGATATATTGAGTTTGTTTGTGTTATCTTTTTATGCTGTTAACAATAGCTAGGTAGCAATATTTTTTTTATTTCTCCTGAAGGTGAACAGTTTGTGGTGATGGATGTTCCACTCTTGTTTGAAGGCAGATCGATGCTGCGTTACATGTCCTTTGTTATTGTGGTGTTTTGGTAAGTTACTTACCACAGATATGTAACTGATGTCAGTATTGTACCACATACTAAAAAGTTGCTGTACATTACTGTAGTAAGTGAAAAAAAAAACATTCATGGTTACCTGACATGGGGTTACTTATAAAAAAGTATAAAGTTTGTAGTGGTAAGATTGTTTATAACATGTATAAAACATGTAGTGGTAAGACTGAATATTGCCGTGACACTTATTGAAACATCAGGATAAAAATGTGGATTTCATATTACTTGCTTTTACAACCACTGGTAAATATGTGTATGTTTACAATGAGCTATTCTAATTTCATTTACACATGTAATGCATGTTTTTGTGGTATGTCGCCTGTAAACCCTGTTACCTAAATGTTCATTTAATTGTTTCGTCTGTACAGTAGAATCTAGACTTCCTCCATGTCTGTGTATTTCTTATGCCACCAAATCTGACATGCATGGAATTATGAATCCATACAATACAAAGACGTATCTGAAATACAACTTTTGTCAGCCCCACATTCTGGTAAAAAAGTCATTCAGTCCTCATGGAATATTTAAGACAAAAGGACTTGAGGAAAGCCTAAGTAGAATCTGAATCTAAGTGAAACTAGCTTTGATACAGTAATATGAGAAAATATGGTATGTTTTAAGTATTAATGAACTAAATCCTCTGGATATCACAGATTCAGGTTATACAGAGTGTACTTTGCTTTTATCACACTTTAGTAAATGTAAAGAAATGCTGCTCTACAATGTATATGTACTGTAATATTAAAGTGTGTCTCTTTTTCATATCAGTGACAGTAAATCTCAGTTGGAGAGACTGCAGATGCGCAATAGATTCACTGAAGAAGAAGCCTTGCAGAGAATAAATGCACAACTGCCATTGGCTGACAAAGTTAAAGGTGCTAGTCATGTGATAGACAATACAGGAAATGTGGAGAGTACAGAAAAACAAGTAGAGCAGCTCTATATGGAACTGAGGCGAAGCAAAAAGCACTGGAGAGCTAGAGCTATTGTGGTAGTTTTTATGACTGGAGTTGTTATGACTGTATATAAACTATATTCTTTAATAATATATTAATTAATGCATTTAAACCTATGGTCAGTATTTGAGATACAGATTCTCTAATTATGAATTTGCAACACTCAGTACAAAAATGTTGGGTGTGAAAAACAATTTTTTTGAGTCCATATCATGTTAAGACTTAACGATATTTAGAACAAACAGACTTTCAGTATAACATTAGATGTACCATTTTTGCTTTAAAATTCAGAAGAAGGGTAAAAGCCTGCAAGGCCTGCCTGTCTTGAATGTTTAAAGAGTTTTTAAAGTTGATATAAGTATTATATTATCTCTTTTGCTAGTGATTTTACTTCTGTGGAGGCACAGAAAATAGAATTGTGAAAGTGATGCTAATGCATCATATTTTCCATCCTAATCACAGTTTTCATCCTAATTTTATAACATCAACAAATCAGATTTATCCAAGTGCATAAAAAGTAAGATAGACTTATTATTTTCATTACTGTGTCTCTTTTTTAATATCAGTGACAGTAAATCTCAGTTGGAGAGACTACAAATGCACAATAGATTCACCGAAGAAGAAGCCTTGCAGAGAATAAATGTAACCAACCCGCCTCTTAGATTGATGTGTCTAACGTCTGTCCATCCGTCTGTCTGTCAACATTTTGGTTTCTGGACTCTAACTGGAACACACTTCCACTGATTGATTTAAAACTCAACAGGGTAGTAGGGCACCACCTAAGCTAGGTTGCTTTCAAAATTGGCGCAATTTTGAAAAACAAGATGGCTGCCATGCATTTCCAGACTCTAAATGAAAGACACTTTGTCCTATCGATTTGAAATGTAACAGGGTGGTAGGGCACCACCCAGGTTAGTTTGCTTTCAAAATTGGCGCCACTTCAAAAAACAAGCTAGCCGACATGGCCACCATTTTGAAATTCCATTTCCGGACTCTAACTCAAAAACGCTTTGTCGATCAATTTAAAACTTATCAGGGTTGTAGGGAACCACCTCAGCTAGGTTGCTTCCAAAATTGGCACGGCTTCAAAAAACAAGATGGCCGCTATGGCCACCATCTTGAAATTCTGTTTACAGACTCTAACTCAAAGATGCTTTGTCTGATCAATTTGATACTTAACAAGGTGTTACATAACTATATCATAACTCACATGTTGACTCAACTAAGGCTGCAGGAATCACTGAGGTAGACAAGTCTCAAGAAGTTCTTTCAGAATATCAGATTGACATTCTCTACAAGGATGACATCATTGGTATAATAAATGCCGGCAATGAATATAGGGATCACCGACTGTATCTCTATTACAACAATGGCCATTTTGATATCATCACAAGTATCACAGGATTTCTGTGTATCTCCCATTATTGTACCCATTGTGACAAAGGCTACCATAGTAGGTATGAACATCCCTGTGAATTTAAGTGTAAGGATTGCTACTCGGCATCCTGTCAAGGGTGGAAGAAAACAGCTCAGAAGATATCTTACAGTGACTGTAACAGAACATTAGGCATGCAGAGTTACTACTTGAATCACATACAACCATCTGAAAACCAGACAGGTCAGTATGTCAAGAGGTAAGTGCATGCACAAAGTGTGGAAAAATTGTTAAAAACTCTAAACGATTACCAGAAAGACACCATTGCGGTGAGAAAAAAATGCCAGGCATGCAGAGTGTACTAAAAGATGCAAACAGGAAGGTATCCTCAGTGCTTTATCACAAAATTGAAAGCCATGTCTGCTGCAGATGTTTTAGAAAGTAACTATGATGATGATGACGACGACTATAATGAAAGCAGAACAGGGTAGTCTATTACTTTGATACTGAAGTCAGGAATCAAGGGAACACATTTGCAACTGCATTTGTGTGAGAAGACAAGATGCAGGTGATGACAGGGTATTTTATGGTGAGGGCTTAATGGCAGAATTTACCGAATGGGTGCTTGGTGCATTTCAACTTCATTGCTCATAACTTTTCTGGTTATGATAGTTATTTTGTGTTAAAAGGCTTGGTTGATGAAGGAATATGTCCCACAATCACACCTAGAGGGGGGAAGATTTTGTGCCTGCAGATCAACAGCCTCAAGATCAAATTCATTGACTCATTTTTATTTGTCCCATTGGTATTGGAGAAGTTGCCCAATTGTTTTGGCATTTTGACGAGAAGAAAGGTGACTTTCCACACTTGATGAACAGAATCAAGTACAAGGATTATAATGACCCGATCTTAATGAATTTCGGTCGTTTCGAGTGGAAACTAATTGCCGTTTTCGGATCGTTTTGAATAATTTCAACTAGTAAACGTTCTATAAATATTACAGTTTTTAGGCGGGTTGCGTGTAACCAACCCGCCTATTAGATTGATGTGTCCGACGTCCGTCTGTCTGTCTGTCCGTCTGTCCGTCCACATTTTTCGTTTCCGGACTCTAACTTTAAAACGGTTTGACCAATCAGATTCAAACTTCACAGGGAGATAGATCACCATCATAGCTAGGTTCCTTTCGAAATTGGTGAAATTCCGTGTGTTCGTTTGTCCGTTTTTCGTCCGTTTGTCTGTCCATCCATCTGTTTGTCCACATTTTCGTTTCCGGACTCTAACTTTAAAACGGTTTGACCAATCAAATTGAAACTTCACAGGGAGATAGATCACCATCATAGCTAGGTTCCTTTCGAAATTGGTGAAATTCCGTGTGTTCGTTTGTCCGTTTTTTGTCCGTTTGTCCATCCATCTGTTTGTCCACATTTTCGTTTCCGGACTCTAACTTTAAAACGGTTTGCCCAATCAAATTCAAACTTCACAGGGAGATAGATCACCATCATAGCTAGGTTCCTTTCGAAATTGGTGAAATTCCGTCTGTTTGTTTGTCCGTTTTTCCGTCCGTTTCTTCGTTTTCGTCCGTTTTTCTGTCCATCCATCTGTCCGTCCACATTTTTGTTTCCGGACTCTACCTCGAAAACGGTTACTCCAATCTAATTCAAACTTCACAGGGACATACATCACCATCATAGCTAGGTTCCTTTCGGAATTGGTGTAAATCCGTCCGTTCATTTGTCTTGTTTTTCTGTCCATTTGTTCGTTTTTAGGCGGGTTGCGTGTAACCAACCCGCCTATTAGATTGATGTGTCCGACGTCCGCCGCTCCGTCCACATTTTCCATTTCCGGACTCTAACTTGAAAACGGTTTGACCAATCAAATTCAAACTTGACAGGGACATAGATCAACATGATAGCTAGGTTGCTTTCGATATTGGTGAAATTCTGTCTGTTCGTTTGTCCGTTTTTCGTCCGTATGTCTGTCCATCCGTCTGTTTGTCCACATTTTCGTTTCCGGACTCTAACTTGAAAACGGTTTGACCAATCGAATTCAAACTCGATAGGGAGATAGATCTCCATCATAGGTAGGTTCCTTTTGATGTTGGTGAAATTCCGTCCGTTCATTTGTCTGTTTTTCGTCCCGTTTGTCCATCCATTTGTCTGCGTTTTCATTTCCGGACTCTAACTCGAAAATGGTTTGACCAATCGGATTCAAACTTGATAGGGAGATAGATCTTTATCATAGCTAGGTTCCTTTCGAAATTGGTGAAATTGCGTCTGTTCGTTTGTCTGTTTTTCGTCCATTTGTCTGTCCTTCTGTCTGTCCGTCCACATTTATCCTGTACATATGGTAACTTTCATGCTATGGATACTGTTGCTCCGAATGCACGACAATCAGATGAAGATGCACATTCGAATAATACAGACAATGCTACCAGTGCTTTCAGTAGTTTACAGCCATCTCTACCACAGCATTCTCACTTTGACTTTGGACAAGAAATTGATTGCCCTTCCCTTTCTGTGACTGAATCTTTGATCCCCAACAAAATGGCAGATGATGATTTTTACCACTTACTCCAGGGTTTTAATATTCAACAACGGGAATTTCTATACCATGTCTTACATTGTGTCAAAACTCAAAAAACACCTTTCCATCTATTCCTTTCTGGAGGTGCAGGAGTTGGAAAAACTCATCTTGTAAAAGGAATTTTTCAAGCTCTCCTTCGATATTATAATAGCTTACCAGGGCAAGATCCAGATGACATTAAGCTAGTTCTTGCAGCACCTACTGGAAAAGCTGCCTACAATATCCGTGGAGCTACTCTACATTCTTTTCTTGCCATACCTGCCAGCCAAAGCCTTAAGAAATATATACATTTGGATGATAGCAGAAGAAATACACTGAGGTCCAATTTTAGTAAACTGAAAATCATCGTAATAGATGAAATATCTATGGTAGGTGCAGATATGTTCCAATTCATTAATGCCCGATTACAAGAAATCTTTCAGTGTAACCTACCATTTGGTGGTGTAAGTGTACTTTGTGTAGGTGACATGTTCCAATTACGTCCTGTGATGGACAAATGGGTTTTCCAAAATACATCATCACCTTATCAGTCTTTAACAGCAAATTTGTGGCAAGATTTGTTTGAACTCTATGAACTTACAATAGTGATGAGACAAAAAGATGATGCTACATTTGCCAGCACATTGAACAGAATTAGAGAGGCTAAGCATACGTCAGATGATGTGAGCCTGCTGAGTTCTCGAGTTATACAGTCCTCAGTGACTACAACCTATCCAAATGATGCTATTCATCTTTTCACTTCAAATTCACTTGTAGAAAAACACTATGAACAAATTATGCAAGCACTTACAACTCGAGGATGCTTGTGTGTTGCAAAAGACTTCATTATTGGTGATGTCACTCCATCGCTCAAAGAAACGATCTTACAGTTGGCTCAACAAATGAAACCACAAAAAATTCAAAACCTAGAAACAACGCTGCATATAAAAATTTCTGCCAAATTTATGCTCATTCAAAATGTTGATACCTCTGATGGCTTGACCAATGATGCCACCTGGACCATTATGGATTTTAGTCATGAGACTGTTCCACCTACAATTTTATGGGTACTATTTGATGATATTGATATTGGAGAGAAATGTCGAAATACAAACAAGAACTTGTACAATTCACAAACAGACCGTAGGTGGACTCCTATACAACACATTGAAAGAAGATTTCAATTTGGAAAATACAAGAATATCTTAGTGGTAAGGCGACAGTTTCCTCTCAAACATTGCTCAGCAACAACTATTCATAAGTCACAAGGGTCATCGTTAGAAACAGCAGTTGCATCATTCCAAGGTTATGTAACTCCACATATGATGTATGTGGCACTTAGCCGGCTTACACACCTCCAAGGTCTTTACCTGCTAGACTTTAATTCGCAAAAGATCAAAGTTGACAGTGCTGTCAAAGTAGACATGCTACGCCTACGAAATTCAAGAGCACTTCAGATTAAGCCCGTGCCACTATACCATCAGACTTTGCACCAGCGCTTTAAAATAGTGTTCATTAATACACGCTCACTTCACAAGCATATAGCAGATGTTAGAAGTGATCAAAACATCAAACATACAAATTTGTTGATAATAGCAGAGACGTGGGCCATCAATTCAGATCTTTCATCTGCCTATGACATACCAGGATTTATATTGGCCAAACAGTACAATGCATCCTCACCAAATCCAACCACAAGGCCACATGGGGGTATGATGATCTATATCGAGCCTGAACTGATCCTTGATTCATATTTTCATAGGGAAAAAGATAAGTCCGTTCTCATAAATTTTGAAGTATATACAGGCAATTGAAGTATCAATATGCTTGCTGTATACAAACATCCAGCTCAGAAGCAAACCATATTTACATCAATGTTGAAGGATATACCAAAGATGGACACTATAGCAGTGGGAGACTTTAACGTAAACCAATTAAAACCTTCATCTGATTTAACAATGCTACAAAATTCAATGAAAACTCATTTCCACATAGAAACAAAATTACTTGAAGAAACAACTGATTACCACTCTTCTTTAGATCACATTTACTCCAATATATCTAATATTTCCTGTGGGGTTTTGGAAACATACTGGAGTGATCATGAAGGAGTATGGATTGCCATTTGATTCAAGAGATCTACTGCTCACTTTCTAAAAATATACTCTTAAACATGAGCCTATAATGTTTCTAATTATAATCATAAAACCATCGCAGATGTAATAGGAGCAGTGAACGAAAAACCAAAAAAGAAGCAAATGTCAAAAAGCAAAATTCATCTAAGACTGTGATGGAACATAATCCTGGAGGACAGTAAACACATCCAAGAATCAATGTACAGTGTAAAAAAACATAACTGTGACAACAAGATTTTTAAAGGAACAACATCAGCGCATCAAAAGAGTAACATGATCTGTATATGCCAGGGTGAAAAGACGCCTTCTTGTGAGCGACTGCAACAAAAAGATTAGTACACAAAAGAATAGAAGCCACCAGTTGGACCTGGTGAGTTTCGTTCTTAGTTCTTACAAACAGAAACCTTACAACTAGATCATCTGTGGATATTTCAATTTCTGGTGAAAATAAGTGGTAAATTAATGGTCTTCATTTACTTAGTTTTAGTTCTATATTTATTATAGTATAGATACAATAATGTAACTTAGATTAGAAGTATTACATTTCTTAGCACGTCGAACACATTTACCTTAAGTGGGTAACCTAACATTTCTTTCCTTGTTCCTAAATTTAATGAGAGCAGTTGCTAACCTTGTTTCCTGCATGCGCAACCCGCCTTTTGGGGCACCTTTGACCCTCTTGTTGATCTTTTGTTTTTAAGATTTGTGGAGGGATTTTTGTTATTGACCTCAGCAGCCTAATTAAAAACAGGAAATGAACTGTGCTGATAAGATCTATCTGGACCGCGTGAGTTCTATGGTATCCGCCGAAGGCGGATAAGGTCTGACACCTTAGGAGTGGTGCCTTTTGCCTGACTTTTTGTTTTGGTGTGTGCTTGTGGCACCCATGCTGCAGGTTCGGGTTTTGAGACGGCTGTGTGTCTGGCTTCTATTCTTGTTTCAGGACATCTTCTTCTTCATCTTCTTCTTCATCTTCTTCTTTCTTCCACCACAGGAGTTCGAGAGAACTACAGCTGTGGTAGCCCTGAGAAGGGCTGAAACCCTAAGGTTTTTGTTTGAATAAATTGTTTTCTGTTTAGCTACCGTAGGTAGCGATTACTCTTTTCAGGTGTAACTTACCAACTTACCAGTGAAGGTTACTGACTTACAATTTTGAGGTACCGGCTCACCGGGTACCCGTGACTTACCAACTTACCAGTGAAGATTATTGACTTACCATTTTTACAGGTACCAACTTACCGGGTATCTTGTGATGTACCAACTTACCAGGTGAGCCTGAATAAAATTTTATTTCTTTATCTCTAAGTTACAACTGTTTTTCTTTTAGTATTTTCTTTTTCTTTTAGTGATATCACCAGCGGGGGTTAGGCTCAGATACCTCCGTTGTGCGAGATGTCAGGCAGTTCAGCCGGTCAGCCCCCGGTGGTCAGGCCTGTTTAGGTCCGACGGGGGGGCCGTCTCTAGCGATCAATACCTGGATCCCGTTTAAGGAGGCCCCGGCTTTTACCTCATGGTGGGTGTTACATTACATACAGGTGTTTTTCTTTTAGTATTTTTTCTTTTAATATTTAGACGGCCTCTAGAACCTCCGACAGGTGCTGCTGGAGCTCAGAGTCTTGGTATCTTTTCAGTGCTTTGTTTCTTCACTGTTCCAGATAGCTTTGTATGTAGGGTAGTTGGAGGATCTCGTGGCTTGGTTTCGATGATTCATGTGGGCTGGTCCATGTGATCATTCTGAGGCATTTGTTCTGAACCTTCTGTAGTGCCTCTAGGCTAGGTTTGTGGTCATGTGTGAGATGGTATCCGATCTCTAGGATGGGTCTGATCATGCTTGTGTAGAAGGTCTTCAGTGCCGCTTGGTGTGCTCCCCAGTGCTGTAGCTGTCTTAGCTTTTCTATTCTTGGTGCTGTTTTGTTTATGAGGCTGGTGATGTGTGGTTTCAGATTCATCGTTCTGTCTAGGGTGGTCCCTAGAAGTATTGACTCATGTGGATTTAATTTTGTCAAAGGTCAAAGTTGTGATTTTTATGTCTCATGCAACAGCAACAGCCAGGGTCATATTATAACAGGTACTCTGCATTGTCATTTGGGGGAGTCATACGTACACAAAGGTGACAGCCTATCATTAGATGTCAAACCTGCTAACCCACAAAGACATTCTATTTTGTCAAGCATAAGAAATCATATCTGAAGCACTAAACTATTGCCACTAAAGGTAGCACAAGTGATAAAGCCTGCCTTTCCTCTCAATCACACATATTTAGTGTTTGATGTCATTTTTATTACATTAAATTCCATACACAAGTCACAGAGAAGAATATTGTTTATTATTATTTGCTGTGCATAGTAATTTTCAAAAGAATTATCTTAATACTAGACCAATTTTCCTCAAATCAAAAGGAAGATAACCTCTAGAAATTTGCCTTTAAATTGGTATAGATATTATATTGCTAGCTTCAATAAAACAATCACAAAAATTATTTTAAACAGAGTTCCAGCAAGATTGTGGATCACAACAGGTGTTCGTGTTCTTCAAATATTTTTAAAAGTCACTCCAGTTGTTGCAATAAATATGATATAATTAATATACTATAACACAATAAAATGATATAGAGTTAGGGATATTTAAATATGGACTTCTTCATTATGTGGATTTAATTTTGTCAAAGGTCAAAGTTATGATTTTTATGTCTCATGCAACAGCAACAGCCAGGGTCATATTATAACAGGTACTCTGCATTGCCATTTGGGGGAGTCACTACGTACACAGAGGTGACAGGCTATCATTAGATGTCAAACCTGCTAACCCACAAGGACATTCTATTTTGTCAAGCATAAGAAATCATATCTGAAGCGCTAAACTATTGCCACTAAAGGTAGCACAAGTGATAAAGCCTGCCTTTCCTCTCAGTTAATCACACATATTTAGTGTTTGAAGTCATTTTTATTGCATTAAATTTCATACACAAGTCACAGAGAAGAATATTATTTATTATTATTTGCTGTGCATAGTAATTTTTAAAAGAATTATCTTAATATTGGACCAATTTTCCTCAAATCAAAAGGAACAACCCCACCAGTCATGTTCAGTCCTCGGTTACTCCTCTTCATGGCACTGTTTGCAGTGGCACTGGCCCACAGGCATGATTGGTTCAGCACCAGAGCATCTTACACATCATGTCCTCCTTTGACACGGGTTGCGAAAAATTTATCATATTTGTGTTCCTGCCGAAAATTTCCGACCATGGTTAATGGAAGAGGGCTCATGTTGTTACTGTTACTGGGTGGAGATGTATCCCTCAACCCTGGTCCGTTTACACTCGGTGTTTTGAATGCCAGATCCGTAAGGAACAAGGGTCCTCTCCTTGCCGACATGGTGGCTTCATACGACCTTGATCTTCTATGCCTCACGGAAACACACATACGTCCATTTGACTCTGACAGCTTCTTACGGTCTATAACTCCTCCCGATTTTAACTTTCCTCACAAGCCTCGTCCCTCAGGTATTGGTGGTGGTGTGGGTTTTTTCATCAGATCCTCCTACAGACCCCATATAATTGAAACTCCTTGTTATCAGTCATTTGAAAATATAGTGGTGTCAATCGGGCTTCATGGCCATTCAGTGTTGCTTGCCTGCATCTATCGCCCTCCAGGATCATGTACCTGTAATTTTCTGGAAGAATTCATGTCATTTGTTGGTTACCTTTCATCCATTAATTCTTCATATTACATTTGTGGCGACTTCAACATTCATGTTGATGTTCCAGTTGGTGACGGTCAGAAATTCACTACCTTTCTTGATTCATGTGACCTCAAACAGTTAGTCAATAAACCTACTCATCTACATGGTCACATATTGGACCTGATTTTATCCCCCTGTGATCAGGACACCATTGCTGAT
This sequence comes from Sabellastarte sp. h YS-2021, assembly GCA_964017235.1. NCBI lineage: Eukaryota > Metazoa > Annelida > Polychaeta > Sabellida > Sabellidae > Sabellastarte > Sabellastarte sp. h YS-2021. Next base: position 85,959,246 of record OZ024932.1, read on the forward strand.
GTTAAAATTTGTGACTTTGTTTCCGATCACGCATTAGTCACATGTTCAGTTGCCTTCCCTTGTCAAGTGTCTCATACTCCAAATGTAGTTCAATATAGAAGGTTCCACCGTATCAATATGTCTGACTTCCGCTCAGATCTCAAAAATACGTCCTTCGTCAAGTCTCCAGCTGATGCTGTTGTCGATCTGTATGATCAATATGTACATGATTTGAGTGATGTTCTGGATAGGCATGCACCTCTTATATCTAAATTGACGAAAAAGGAGTCCGCTGATTGGATGTCTGATGATTATCGACGTGCAAAGTCCCTTAGGTGCCAATTTGAGAGAACCTGGCGTAGGGCTAAAAGTACACTTAACAGGAGTAGGCTTCGTCGCCAGATTGCTCGGTGCAATGCACTTGTAAATAAAGATAAATCAGACTACTATAGCAAACTGATCTCAGACAATAGTCATGACTCTCGAAAACTTTGGCGTGAGCTCCATAAGACCCTGAACAGGGTTTCTGATGCCACACTTCCATCCCATGAGTCCGAAAAGTCATTGGCTGACCAGTTTGCCTCCTTCTTCACCAACAAAATTAAGAAGATTAGAAATAATTTTGCTTCTTCTGGCACTGAATATGATGTTAACCCTCCTTCAGATCCTCCCCAAATTACTGTCTTTAGGCAAGTTTCGGAAGATGCTGTTGATAAAATAATTAAAGCATCACCAACAAAATCATGCCTGTTGGACCCTCTGCCGACATTCCTGATTAAGGAATGCATTGATATATTGCTACCATCCCTTACAAAGCTGGTCAACTGCTCACTCATGGAGGGATGCGTTCCTGATGCCTTCAAATCTGCTGTGGTCACTCCACTTATTAAAAAGCCAAATCTTCCCTCAAATGACCTTAAGAATTATCGCCCTGTATCAGGTCTCAGTTTTATATCTAAATTGGTAGAACATGTGGTTGCTAAGTAGCTGTTAGAACATATTAATGCCAATAACTTAGACAACCCGTACCAGTCGGCATATAAGGCGGGCCATTCAACTGAGACTGCTCTTCTCTACATAAAAAATGAGGTTCACTTATCATTGTCAAGAGGTGAATCCACTGCCTTGGTATTGCTTGACTTGTCTGCTGCCTTCGACACCATTGATCACTCTACTCTTCTGGGTTGCCTCCAAAACTGGTTTGGGGTCAGTGGCTCCGTTCTGAAATGGTTCACATCCTACCTAATGGACCGTTACCAATCAGTAAAAATTGGTTCTACTTTGTCAGATGTTTGTAAACTCCTATTTGGTGTTCCCCAAGGTTCTGTCCTGGGTCCTTTGTTGTTCTCATTGTACACTACCCCCCTCAGTTCCATTATCAGTAAACATAATGGAATAAAGTTTCATTTCTATGCAGATGATAGCCAACTTTATATACATTTATCCCAGAAGAATGCATCTGCTGCCTTTGAAAAGCTAAATAAGTGCCTAAATGATGTTAAAGAGTGGATGACAACTAGTAAGCTCAAACTGAATCCTGATAAGACTGAGTTTATCATCTTTGGTTCGAAGAGACAAAGGGATAAGTTGAAAGCATGTTTTCCAATTGATATCCTGGGCAACTCACTCTGCCCTGCAGATTCAGTAAAAAATCTGGGTGTGTGGTTTGATTCAGATTTCTCTTTGTCCAAGCATGTTCAGAATGTCTGCAAAAGTTGTTTTGTTTAACTCCGTGACTTCAGACATGTCAGGCGGTTTCTTACTCATGATGTTTCTGTGTTTGTAGCCAACGCTCTTGTTAGTAGTCGGTTGGATTACTGCAACTCACTTTTCAGGAGCCTGTCCAAGTTCAATCTACGCAAATTACAGTGCATCCAAAATAGTGCAGCTAGAATTGTATCAAACACCAGTCGATACACCAGCATAACTCCTGTGCTAAAGAAACTGCATTGGCTTCCTGTTGAACAGCGCATTGTGTTCAAGACAGTCACACTTGTTTATAAATATCTTCACACAGGTTTTCCCAGGTATTTTTCACCACATCTTTCTTCCTACAGCAGTTCTTATAGTACCAGGCGCAGTCAAAGTGGTGGTAATTTCCTAGTCATTCCAAAGTTCTGCCCCTCTGTTCATAAATCTGTCAAACAGTTTGGTAATAGTTTTGCGTTTGATGCTCCTACTGTGTGGAATACTCTCCCTGATGTGATTCGTGCCTCTCCATCCCTGGCCTCCTTCAGAAAACAGCTTAAAACCTACCTGTACACCAAAGCATATCCACCCTAGCCTGAATCATCCCCCTGGCATTCTCCGTGGTGTTCGACCCCTTTTATGTCCCTGGACACAGAATTTTGTTGACTGCTTTTTGTTTTGTTGCGCCTTAGAGTCCTCTTGTTTGGGGAGATTAAGCGCTATAAAAGTCCAATTAGAATTAGAATTAGAATAGAACATAACCTCTAGAAATTTGCCTTTAAAATGGTATAGATATTATATTGCTAGCTTCAATAAAACAATCACAAAAATTATTTTAAACAGAGTTCCAGCAAGATTGTGGATCACAACAGGTGTTCGTGTTCTTCAAATATTTTTTAAAAAGTCACACCAGTTATTGCAATAAATATGAAATAATTAATATACTATAACACAATAAAATGATGTAGAGTTAGGAATATTCAAATATGGACTTCTTTATTATGTGGATTTAATTTTGTCAAAGGTCACAGTTGTGATTTTTATGTCTCATGCAACAGCAACAGCCAGGGTCATTTTATATCAGGTACTCTGCATTGTCATTTGCGGGGAGTCATACCTACACAGAGGTGACAGCCTATCATTAGATGTCAAACCAGCTAACCCACAAGGACATTCTCTTTTGTCAAGCATAAGAAATCATATCTGAAGCACTAAACTATTCCAACTAAAGGTAGCACAAGTGATAAAGCCTGGTTTTCCTCTCAGTTAATCACACATATTTAGTGTTTGAAGTCATTTTTATTGTATTAAATTTCATACACAAGTCACAGAGAAGAATATTATTTATTATTAGGTGCTGTGCATAGTAATTTTTAAAAGAATTATCTTAATATTACACCAATTTTCCTCAAATCAAAAGGAAGATAACCTCTAGAAATTTGCCTTTAAATTGGTATAGATATTATATTGCTAGCTTCAATAAAACAATCACAAAAATGTTTTTAAACAGAGTTCCAGCAAGATTGTGCATCACAACAGGTGTTCGTGTTCTTCAAATATTTTTTAAAAAGTCACACCAGTTATTGCAATAAATATGAAATAATTAATATACTATAACACAATAAAATGATGTAGAGTTAGGGATATTCAAATATGGACTCCTTTATTATGTGGATTTAATTTTGTCAAAGGTCAAAGTTGTGATTTTTATGTCTCATGCATCAGCAACAGGCAGGGTCATTTTATGACAGGTACTCTGCATTGTCATTTGGGGGAGTCATACCTACACAGAGGTGACAGCCTATCATTAGATGTCAAACCTGCTAACCCACAAGGACATTCTATTTTGTCAAGCATAAGAAATCATATCTGAAGCACTAAACTATTGTTACTAAAGATAGCACAAGTGATAAAGCCTGCCTTTCCTCTCAGTTAATCACACATATTTATTGTTTGATGTCATTTTTGTTGCATTTAATTCCATACACAAGTCACAGAGAAGAATATTATTTATTATTAGTTGCTGTGCATAGTAATTTTTAAAAGAATTATCTTAATATTGGACCAATTTTCCTCAAATCAAAAGGAAGATAACCTCTAGAAATTTGCCTTTAAATTGGTATAGATATTATATTGCTAGCTTCAATAAAACAATCACAAAAATTATTTTAAACAGAGTTCCAGCAAGATTGTGGATCACAACAGGTGTTCTTATTCTTCAAATATTTTTAAAAAGTCTGACCAGTTATTGCAATAAATATGATATAATTAATATACTATAACACAATAAAATGATATAGAGTTAGGGATATTTAAATATGGACTTCTTTATTATGTGGATTTAGTTTTGTCAAAGGTCAAAGTTGTGATTTTTATGTCTCATGCAACAGCAACAGCCAGGGTCATATTATAACAGGTACTCTGCATTGTCATTTGGGGGGAGTCATATGTACACAAAGGTGACAGCCTATCATTAGATGTCAAACCTGCTAACCCACAAGGACATTCTATTTTGTCAAGCATAAGAAATCATATCTGAAGCACTAAACTATTGCCACTAAAGGTAGCACAAGTGATAAAGCCTGCCTTTCCTCTCAGTTAATCACACATATTTAGTGTTTGATGTCATTTTTATTACATTAAATTCCATACACAAGTCACAGAAAAGAATATTGTTTATTATTATTTGCTGTGCATAGTAATTTTTAAAAGAATTATCTTAATATTGGACCAATTTTCCTCAAATCAAAAGGAACATAACCTCTAGAAATTTGCCTTTAAATTGGTATAGATATTATATTGCTAGCTTCAATAAAACAATCACAAAAATTATTTTAAACAGAGTTCCAGCAAGATTGTGGATCACAACAGGTGTTCATATTCTTCAAATATTTTTTAAAAAGTCTGACCAGTTATTGCAATAAATATGATATAATTAATATACTATAACACAATAAAATGATATAGAGTTAGGGATATTTAAATATCGACTTCTTTATTATGTGGATTTAATTTTGTCAAAGGTCAAAGTTGTGATTTTTATGTCTCATGCAACAGCAACAGCCAGGGTCATATTATGACAGGTACTCTGCATTGTATTTTGCATTTCCTGTTCATTGCTGTACATGCTAACTTGTAAAAGTAGTATCTTGGCCAATATATTGCCAAATTTTTTCAAATCAAGGGAATATAACTTAGGGTACCAATCCAAAATGCTTGTTAAGATTTCAATTTTATTTTGATTTTTATGATCAGGTTGCATACCCACTTCTCGGGGAGTCGTTTTCGTTGAAAAATATTATTCAGGGTACCAGTCTGAAAAGCTTGTGCAAGCCCACCATCCACGCATGCGCATTCCTCTATTTTCGAGATCTATTACTTCAAAACTTCAAATATTGCCAGAAGATGTAAGAAAAGGGTTAAATATGAAAGAAATAATAAAATAAACATAAAATATGTCGCTTATTGATGTGTAAGAAGAAATATTTCCGAAAATGTCGAAATCTGCATATTTAGTTAAGATCTTCTAATATCGCCCATGGCTGAAGCGATCAGTGACACGAAACCCCCTCAAAGAACTGCCGTGTCTGCGCATATTTGCTCATTAATATTAATGAGGTAGGTCCGTGAACAGGAAATATGCTGGTAGTTTTCATCTTAAACCAGCCTTTCTATTTGTAATATATTGTCAGGAAAGTGAGGAAACCCCCTTAAAGAACTGCCGTGACCGCGCATATTTGCTCATTAATATTAATGAGGCAGGTCCGTTGAACGCGACGTAAAACAACAAATAAATAAATAAATAAATTTTCATCTTAAACCAGTCTTTCTGTTAGTGGCTTTCTACCAGTGAACTGGTAGGCTGGCGTTCACTGGTAGAATGCCACTATAAAATATTGTCAGGAACCTCCCTCAAACAACTTCCGTGACCTTATATTTGCTCATTAATATTAATTAGGCAGGTACTGATAGTTTTCATCTTAAAGCAGCATATATATATAGAGATAGCCGCGAATATCTACTGCAAATCTTCCAATATTGACCGCGTATATTCCAGATACCCAGTACTAGTATATTATAAATTTCAAAGAAGTACTGGTTTAAGATTAAATACCAGTGAATTTCCTGTTCACGGAACCGCCTCATTAGTATTAATAACGAAATATGAGGTCCAGAATTTCTGGAATAAATAGAAAAAAAGACTGGTTTATGATTAAATGCCAGTGAACTTCCAGTGCACGGACCTGCCTCATTAATATTAATGAGGAAATATGGCCTAATCGAATTTCTTGGATGGGGGTTTACTACTGTACTGTAAGTTCATGCAAAGCTTTCTGTTATAAAATATTGTCAGGAAACCCCTCAAAGAACTGCCATGACCTTATATTTGCTCATTAATATTAATTAGGCAGGTACTGGTACTTTTCCTCTTAAAGCAGCATATTAATTTATAAAATATTATTAACCACGAATCTATAATATATTTACCGCGAATCTTCCAAATATTTACCGCGAATCTTCCAAATATTTACTGCAAATCTTCCAATATTGACTGCATATCTTCCTGACCGCGTATATTCCAGATACCCAGTACTAGTATATTATAAATTTCAAAGAAAAACTGGTTTAAGATTAAATATCAGTGAACTTCCTGTCCACAGACTTGCCTCATTAATATTAATGATGAAATATGAAGTCCAGAATTTCTTGGATAAATAGAAAAAAAGGGCTGGTTTATGATTAAATACCAGTGAACTTCCTGTCCACGGACCTGCCTCATTAATATTAATGAGGAAATATGACCTGATCAAATTTCTTGGACGAGGGTTTAGTACTGTGCTGTAAGTTCACGTCAAGAGTTTTGTTTATCGGTATACAGAAGTATTTTATAAATTGCAAAGAAAAGCTGGTTTAAGATTAAATACCAGTACACTTCCTGTCCACGGACCTGCCTCATTAACATTAATAAGGAAATATGAGATCACAGAATTTCTCGAATAAATAGAAAAAAAGGCTGGTTCATGATTAAATACCAGTGAACTTCCAGTGCACGGACCTGCCTCATTAATATTAATGAGGAAATATGACCTAATCGAATTTCTTGGATGGGGGTTTACTGCTGTACTGTAAGTTCACGCCAAGAGTTTTACTTATTATAATCCAGCAGTATTTCATAGATTTTAAAGAAAAGCTGGTTTAAGATTAAATACCAGTGCGCTTCCTGTCCACGGGCCTGCCTCATTAATATTAAAGAGGAAATATGAGGTCACAGAATTTCTTGGATAAATAAATAAAAGGCTGCATTACGATTAAATACCAGCGAACTTCCTGGCCATGGACCTGCCTCATTAATATTAATAAGGAAATATGACTTAGTCGAATTTCTTGGATGGGGATTTACTACTGTACTGTAAGTTCATGCCAAGAGTTTTGTTTATCAGTATCCATATGCTTTTACCTTCAAAACAGTTTCAACATTGGTCCACTGTTGGAAATACACTGGTTAAAATTCTTATTTATTTATAATAAAAATATTTTCTAAAATGGTTAAAAAGAGAGTTAAAAATTGTGGGCTCACTGAAATCACTGAAAATAAATAATGATGATTAAATTTTGACTAAGTTTCCCAAAATCCCTTATTACTGCTCACTGACATCTTGAACAAAAATCCACTGTTGTCTGAAGATTGCTTGGAAAGCCACCATTGGTCCAACCGTAGGAAAATGGTGAACATGCAACCAATAGCTGCCAGTAATTGCTATGTTATAGCTGACCCAAAAGTAGCTGAATAACATACTATACAACATTTTCTAAATGTAATAGTTTTCAAGTTACAAGTGAACCACTATGTCCTTGGGCCTTGAAAGCCATTCAATTTGGAAAATTTTATTTAAATGTATTATTCGCTAACTTATGGGTCAGCTATGACATAATGAAATTGCAGACCTTATCTGATATTCTCTAAATATGTTATTCCCCTACCTTTGGGTCAGCTATAACACAGAGGAATTGTACACCTGTAGTTCATTGCATAGCTGAGCAATAGCTACTTTCAGGTTCTTACTGTTGACTAAATTAGTTGTTCACTTGAAAACTCTTTCATTTACAGTATTTCTTTAAATACGCTATGCATCTACTTTTGTGTGAGCTATATCGTATTAAAATTGCAGCCCTATAACCAATTGCTTAGCTGAGCAAAAGCTACTTTGACCTGTGCCTCATTGCATCACTGAGTAATAGCTACTTTGATAAACCTGTCGAGTAAATCAGTTATAACTTGAAAACTATTACATTTAGAATATTTGGTTTAAGTAAGTTATTCATCTACTTTTGAGTAAGCTACAACATACAAAAATACCAAATCTGTAGCTTATTTCATAGCTGAGCAATAGCTATTTTGAGGTTCTCATTATTGAGTAAATCAGTTGTAACTTGAAATTTATTGGTTTGCAGTATTTTGTTTAAATATGTTGTACCCCTACTTTTGGGTCAACTATAACATACTGAAGTTACAGACCTATAGCTCATGGCATAGGTGAGCAATTGCTACTTTCGGGCTGTCGGGGTATTGTTTTCACCCATGGTGTCCAGATGGGAGGGCGTGTGGCGGGAGAAAGTTTGTCTGGGCTGTATCTCAGAAACCGCCAGGTGTAGGAAGTTGATACTTGGTAGGGACACTTGTAGGTGTGCAACATCATGGCCTGACCTTCCTTTGACCTTGCCATAGTGACCTTAAGTTTCGAAATATTGTCTGGGTTATATCTTGGAAAGCGTAAGGTGTAGGAAGTTGATACTTGGTTTGGACATTGGTTAGGGGGTGTAGGTGTGCAACATCATGGTGTGATCTTAATTGACCTTGCTGTAGTGACCTTGACCTGTAAAATCTTGTCCGGGCTATATCTCAGAAACCGTAAGATGTAGGAAGTTCATACTTGGTAGGGACATTGGTTTTATGCACAACCACTCTCTGTACACCTTTCACACATGAAACACACATTAAGCCATTCTACTCTGCCAAACCCTAGATATGTGACCGATTCATTCAGTCACTGATTGCTTGTCAGAGAGAATACATAGAAACCCTTTCAGAGATCCCTATTTTAGACATCCGAACCACCAAAACAACTGCACACAGCAAAAAGTCCATGTATTGGCACATCCACAGAGAACTTTAGGATGGAATTATCATTCAACATGCCAGAAATGGTGAGGAGACAAAGGTTGGTCGATTCTTGGTTGATGGCTACTGTGAAGATACCGACACAGTGTATAAATTTTTAGGTTGCTTCTGACATGGATGTATTCAGTGCTACCCTAGATCAACCGTGAACTCAAAGACTGGGAAAACCATAGATAAAATGTACGATGCGACCCAGAGACAATTACAAGACCTTAAAGGCTGTGGAAAGAAAATTGTGTACATTTGGGAGCATGATTGGGACAGATTGCCCAAATGCAACGAAGGGATTGAAAGAATTGTCAAGAATTTCCCGATAGTAGAGTCTAGTGTTTGCTCTTTTAGCGTTCGCCAGGGGAGATGTGGTTTTTATATTTTCATTTAAAATTTTTACTTTCTTTAAAGAAACTGGTCGGTATTTGACATATTTTACTGTAACTGTATGTATTTGATCAAATAATTGTAAACCAATAGATTACTGATTGTCAGCACACCCAGATATTAGTTAAAAGTGCTGTTTGTCATTAAACGGGTATTATCGCCCACTCGATAATTCCCGCGGTAACACTTTCAATGTCCCACACACAAAGCAGATCAAGTGTATTACATGTAAAATAGATATATATCATAAAATATTGTTTACCAATTAATTATCCCTGTCCACTGTTATATTTTAATCCCACACATCTGTCAAACACATGCACTAATCTACTCCTTCCTAACCTACCATATTTTGATTTTGGTACTGTGATGCTGTAATTAGAAAGGTTTGTACGTAGGAAAGGTAGGTGCACTTATTTCTAAATTTTAATTTTTGGCTTTCATTGGTTATGCATTGCACTTTTTGGTTCTGTTTTTCCATCCTCTTGACTGTTCGGTCAACAACCCCCACCAAGGAAAATAGTTTGCCATCACCAAAAATTATTGACCCGAGTTTACTCTCCTCTTTGGACAGTTGCAACATTGCTTTTGTCGCCCTGCAGGCCCACTGTCGTCAAGTGACGCACTGTTTCAGAAATGTCAACCCTTGGTGGTCCATCATCCTGATTCTTTCTGGCGACATTAGTTTGAACCCAGGTCCATCAGCCAGAAATATCAAAGCCTGCCATCTGAATGTCCGTTCATTGCGTAACAAAACATCAGCATTTAGTGATTTTGTTTTGTCAAATGATCTTGACATCATTGGTGGCACTGAGACATGGCTAAGACCGTCGGACACACAAGGTCTAATGGATGAGATAACCCCTGCAGGTTTCCAGCTTCACCAGGTCCCACGTGAGAACAAGAACGGAGGTGGAGTTGCTGTCCTTGTTAGGAATGACATTGATAGCGTGCGTTGTCAAATTGATCGGCGGAAACGTTTGAACACATTACCGTCAAACTGTCAGATCGACAGTCAAGCCAGCTCCTGGTACATGTAATTTACCGACCTACAAGTACCAGCAAAAGCAGATTTATCGAGGAATTCAACAGTTTCATGCAAGCAGCTGCTTTGTCACCACATGAAAATATTATCCTGGGAGATGTCAATATCCAGCTTGACAGTCAAAATTGCTGGACAGATAATTTCAACACAGTTCTATTGGATTTTGATTTTATTCAACATGTGTCAACACCTACACACATACAAGGACATATCCTTGATGTACTCTGCACTAGTAAATCCCTAACTTCCTCAGTTCACCATTATGTAAAGGACGGCATATCAGGCCACCTAGCTGTCTTTTTCACTACAACATTCCCTGTCAAAAATTCCTGTAGAGTAAAACATTTGAAAATCAGGAAACTTCGCAAGATAAATAAAACTGAATTTATGTCTGACATTGTAAATTCTGAGCTTATCCAGGCTCCTTACAAAACAGCTAGCTTACTTTCACACCAGTACTTTCATAAGCTTAGGAACATACTTGACAAGCATGCCCACAACATGTCAACAAAGGGTTCATCAACAGTGAGATGTTGGCAGCAAAGAGACGTAAGCGCAAACTCGAAAGGGAGTGGCGAAGGGACAACTCTGCCATAAACCGCAGTAGGTATAGAGCCGCTGTGAACCATTTCAACCGTCTCGTGGAATGTGCAAAAACCAAATACTACAGTGATATGGTTAGGGAAAATGAGGATAACCCCAAGGCCTTGTGCAATTCCATAAAGAAAGTCATCCATAGATCATCAAAAATGGTACTTCCAGATTATACCACCATGAACAGTCTAGTCAACACTTTTGGCAAGTATTTTGCAGACAAAATTGCTAAATTAAGATCTGGATTACTGTCTACTGATGCCGCTCCCCCTGTCTCAGGTTCCTACAAAAACAAGTTTGTTTCTTTCCGGACCATGTCAGAGGAAGAAGTTCTTAAAATCATAAAGTCCACACCAAATAAATCATGTGACTTGGATCCCATCCCAACATCATTGGTCCTTGAATGTATCAGTGTGCTCCTGACTCCAATTACAAATATTGTGAACTACTCTCTACAGGAGGGCAGTTTCCCTTCCTGTTTTAAGACTGCACATGTTACACCCTTGCTGAAAAAAGCTGGTCTTGACAAGAATATTCTCAAGAATTATCGACCAGTGTCCAACCTCAGCTACATCTCCAAACTCATAGAGAAAGCTGTGGCTAAGCAGATTAATGAGCATATTGCTCACGAGGGTATATCCAACGACAATCAGTCCGCATATAGAGTTTTTTACTCAACTGAAACGGCGTTGCTCAAAATACAAAATGACATTGCCACATCAATGGACAAGGGTGCAGCTGTTGGATTAGTCCTATTGGACTTATCTGCAGCTTTCAATACAATAGACCACTCAGTCCTATTCAACTGCCTTCAGCACTGGTATGGCATTGATGGGGTAGTGCTTAAGTGGGTCCAGTCATACCTCAACTCACGCAAGCAGCGCATCAAAGTAGATGGACATCTTTCAGATGCTTTTCAACTCCCTTACAGGGTTCCCCAAGGCTCAGTTCTAGGGCCACTCCTTTTTACCCTATACACAACCCCTCTCAGTTCAGTCATATCTAAATTCAATGTCACCCACCACTTATATGCAGATGACACACAAATTTACTTGGAACTCGACTCTAGGAACTTCGATTCCAGTAACACTGAATTAACAAATTGCTTTGAGGCGGTCCAGGCTTGGATGGGAAATAATAAGCTTAAATTAAATCCTGACAAGACAGAATTCATAGTGATTGGTGATGATCAAATTAGAAGTTCCCTGAAGTCATCTTTCCCAGTGAGTTTGCTTGGCAACACCATGGAACCAGCTGAATCGGTAAAAAACCTTGGTGTCATCCTGGATGCTGAAAATTCAATGCAAAGACACGTGGCTAGTCTATGTCGCATAAGTTACTACCATCTCCGGGAACTACGAAGGGTCCGCAGGTACTTAAATCATGAAACAGCTGTAAAGGTGGCAAATGCCTTGGTAAGCAGTCGTCTGGATTACTGTAACTCACTGCTTTACAACACAAAAAAGGCATATACTAGCAGACTACAAAGAGTTCAAAATGCCTTATGTCGGACAGTGTGCAAGCTAAATAAATACTGTCATGTTACACCCTTCCTGCACAAACTACACTGGCTCCCCATTCATTACCGTATACTGTTCAAATATAATCTCATTTATAAAGCAATACATTTCAGCCAACCTCCATATCTCTCCGTTCTAGTTAGGCGGAGTGATCTCACACGTGGAAATCGCTATCAATTTCCTCATCTAAACCAAATAAACGCTCAGGGCTACGCAGTTTCATAGCAGGGGCTCCCACAGAGTGGAACAAGCTTCCTCAAGCCATCAGAACCATAGAAAGCATTTCTGGTTTCAGGAAACAGTTGAAAACCTTTTTAGATTGGCTTATCCTCCACCATAGCCTATCTCCCCTACCGGACGCTAATATGGAAACGGACATTTTTCTGGAACTGGACTATCCCTTTTTGCACATCAGCGCCTTAGAGGATGTTTACATCAAATTTGGCGCTATATAAGTGTTTCTTACTTACTTACCTGTTGAAGCATTCTATGGTGGGAGGATAGAAGCCATTAGACAGGAATACAATCAGGAAATAGAGGGAAGGTGAGGTACCTGGATTACATGTCACTGTATCCATCAGGGAATCAATGTACAATGTACCCTGTTGGCTTTCCACAAATTTTGACTGGCCAGCAAGCATCTAGAAAACCGATAGGTGAATGTTTTGGACTTGTGAAGCCAAATATACTTCCACCCAAGAATTTGTTTATGCCTGTTCTTCCATACAGACATAATGGGAAGCTGTATTTCCCCCCTTTGCAGAACTTGTACTGAAGATAGATCTACCAATACTTGCACACATTCAGAGGAAGACCGGAGTCTGCAGAGTGGATGGGTATCTACAGAATTACAGGAAGCTTTGGATCTAGGATACAAAGTGATCCAAGTGTTTGAGGTCTGGCATTGGGAAGAGAGAAGTGACCAACTGTTCAGAGAATATGTTGATACATTCCTTCGGGCAAAGATGGAGGCATCAGGATGGCCATCAAATGCAGATGCAGTTGAATCCAAGGCAGCCTACATCCAAAGGATAAAGGAAACTGAAGGTGTGGGTCAGTGTTGAATTTTTTTTTTATCTGAAAAAAAATTTGAAATATATAATTATAGCACAAATAATACAGTATAACTTCTATTATCGGACCCTCTTAGGGAGTTACAATTAGGTTGGATAATAGAAAGGTCAGATAATAGGTCAGATATTTGCCCTAAATATGGGGAAATACAGACCGGGATGTATTTTTTTGTATACACCGGCGCCCTGGTACCATGGATAATGAATGTGATTAACTTCCTGTTTTTCAACAATATCTTGGAAAGTATGTAACTTAAAAGTATGTATTATATATCATTAGAAAGGTGTTGTTACAGCGCTTTTGTTCATCAATCAATCAATCAATCAATCAGTTGTCCAGGTGCTTAATCTCCGTATCAATGGATTCTAAGGCACACCATCCAATCCGTAAGGCATTGTTCTTGTGAATTACATAAAAATCCACACAGAAATAATTGAGATATTGCAAGTTAAAGATTGAAGTTTTTATCTTCACTGTTGCCTGTGCTTTTGATAGACTTTTTCACATTCTCTTTTTCACCTTATGTAACCGATAATTCATATGAAATGGTGTACTTTTATGTACTTCTATTTATAGACTATTAAAGTCATTAATGTTTATTGTATCTTCAGGTATCCAATTGAACCCCCTCAAGATTGAGTATAATGTGGGAAAGAGATTCATTGCCAAGCTGTGCCTCAACAGTTTCTGGTGAAAGTTTGCACAGAAAAGTGACATCACAAAAGGTTCAATGATTGTAGATCCGAAGGATTACTTTCAGCTGTTGACATCGGACAAAGAAATGATCCACGATATAATATTGTAGGAAGTTGATACTGGGTAGGGACATTGGTTAGGGGGTGTAGGTGGGCAACATTATGGTGTGACCTTGATGTGATCTTTGACCTTGCCGTAGTGACCTTGACTTATAAAATCTTGTCCAGGCTATATCTCGGAAACCTTAAGGTGTAGGAAGTTGATACTTGGTAGGGACATTGATTAGGGGGTGTAGGTGTGCAATGTCATGGTGTGACCTTGATTTGACCTTTGACCTTGCCGTAGTGACCTTGACCTATAACATCTTGTCTGGGCTATATCTCAGAAACCGTAAAGTGTAGAAAGTTGATTCGTGGTACTGACATTGGTTCGGGGTGTGTAGGTGTGCAACGTCATAATGTGACCTTGATCTGGCCTTTGACCTTGCTATTGTGACCTTGACCTATAAAATCTTGTTCAGGCTATATTTCAGAAACCGTAAGGTGTAGGAAATCGATACTTGGTAGGGACATTTGTTGCGGGTTGTAGGTGTGCAACATCATGGTGTGATCTTCATTTGACCTTTGACCTTTCTGTAGTGACCTTGACCTGTAAAATCTTATCAGGGCTACATCTCGGAAACTGTAAGGTGTAGGAAGTTGATACTTGGTAGGGACATTAGTTAGGGGGTGTAGGTGTGCAATGTCATGGTGTGACCTTGATTTGACCTTGCTGTAGTGACATTGACCTATAAACTCTTGTCCGGGCAAAATCTCGAAAGCCATAAGGCGTAGTTGATACTTAGTAGAGATATTGGTTAGAGAGTGTAGGTGTGCAAGGTCATGGTGTGACCTTGATTTGACCTTTGACCTTGCCATAGTGACCTTGACTGATAAAATCTTGTCTGGGCCATATCTCGGAAACTCTAAGGTGTAGGAAGTTGACACTCGGTAGGGACATTGGTTAGGGGGTTGTAGGGGTGCAATGTCATGGTGTGACCTTGATTTGACCTTTGACCTTGTCATAGTGACCATGAGTTTTAAAACCTTCTCTGGGCTATTTCTTGGATTCTGTAAGGTGTCGAATGTTGACAGTTGGTAGGGATATTAGTTAGGGGTGCAGGTGTGCATCATTGTGTCACCTTTAATTTTGGCTCTGCCAAAATGTGTTCAGCTGCATATCTGAGATATCTTTCTCTTATGACAAAGGTATATGCATTGCTGCAACTATTTATTATATGCACTTTTACATAATTGTGCTTTTTCCATTGACAGCTATTCTCCAATTAATAAATTTTACAGTTTCATAATTTTTAGTTTACTGGTTAATGCTATCATCTTGCTATTGAATTGTTTTGTTTTAATACTTTATCTGTACATACATTTTCTTTCTCTTAGATGTTATTTTCTCTGCTTAAACTGACACTGCTCTAAAAATATCCACATCTTTGTACTTTTTCACTACTTCTATATCTTATGGTGTTGAAAACTATTTCCCCAGGCTGTGGGGTACAGGCATCTCTGATGCTATTATTTTCTTTAGCCACTGTATCAGTGAGTTGTTTTTTTTCTATAATTGTATCACATTTTACACTGTATCAGTATGGGTTTCTTTAATTTTTTGTTGTTTTGTTTACATTTCACATGTTTGCATTTTTTATACATGTCTGTTTTGTTTGTTGTAATGTTATATTTTGTTTATACATATGTTGCTGTTACAAATAAAACATTTTTTTCATGATACTACCAAATTTAGTTGTACTAAACAACCTGAAATAGCTTGTGCATGCTTATCAATAATGAAAGTAATGTCTCGTATTGTAAAGACATAGATATAATTATTGCTCGCTTAATTACATGTAAATTTTTCCTCACCAAACGTCTTCTGAAATATTTAGAAATGCAGTGTTTCATTTGACAATATGTTTGGATGATCACACATAATCAAGTTCTAAGTGATACTTATATTCGATTTGGTTTTTGCTTATCCATATCCACTATTGTTGTTATTTTGGTTACTCTACAACTTGGTAAATATGTTTCAGGCAATTCTGTAGTACATAAATTAGCTGTAATGACATGTGGACATTAACTCAGTTGCACACAGTCAATGTATAATTGTGAAAAAAATACAAATTATTGCTGGCTTAATTACATGTAAATTTTCGTGAGGAAAAATTTACATTTAATTAAGCCAGCAATAATTATCTCCGCCGGCCGATAGGCCCGGTACGGGAGATAAAAAATGCCCTGTGTCCGTGCGTCCGTTCGTCACGTTTTTACAAAAGCTTTTCTATCTCTTAAAATATTATAGCTAGAGCTTCCAAATTTGCAGGATAAATTCATCATTGGAAAAACTTGCCTGGGAATCTTTTTCGGCTGATTCGGAAAAACAAGATGGCCGCCACCGGTGTTAACAAGATGGGTTCCATGTTGTTTTTTTTCAGCTGTTCTGCCATGGGTTTTTTTTTCGTTGATTTAGATGGCTGCCATAAGTTTATAGTTGCACTTTTATACAGCCTAAAAATAGCCTGCTTGGTATTTTTCAGACCTAGGTCCATAGCTAAGTGAGTAATAGCAATGGTGGCTACTTTCAGTAAAGTGCTCATAACTCCAAAACAACTGCATTTAGAGCATTTCTGTAAAATATGTTGTTCAGCTACTTTCTCCATGCCTACAAGATGGTACCATTTTTAGGGGACTATCTTGATAGCTACATGAGTAATAGCTATTTTCTGTTTTTAACAATGACCAAAATGAGTAAGTTGCTTTTATCTTTGTAACTGTTACTTACAATATTGGTCTCAAATATGTTGTTGAACAACTCCTTCATGTACTATATCATGGTGAGGTTTCCAAGGTGTAGCACCATAGCTAGCTGAGTAATAGCTACACTAAGTGTAACATTTGACCATTGAGCAAGTCACTTATAACTCAAAAACTATTGAATATAGAGGATTTTTGTCAAATATGTTGTTTATCTACTTTTTGATGTACTGTGTCGTGGTGAATTTTCAGAGCTGTAAGTCCATAGCTAACTGAGTAATAGCTACTTTTAAATTTCTTAATTTCAACACTGAATAAATCCCTTATACCTCCAAAACTGTTGAATTTAGGGAATTATTGTCAAATATGTTAATCGGTTACTTTTTAATGTTCTGTGTTGTGTAAAAGTTTCTGAGCTGTATTTCCATAGCTAACTGAGTAATGGCTACTTTGAATTTTAACAATGAGTAAATCACTTATAACTCCCAAAACTATTAAATTTAGAGAATTATTGTCAAATATGTTGTTCACTTACTATTTGATGTACTGTGTCATGGGAAATTTTCACAGCTGTATCTCCATAGCTACCTGAGTAATAGCTACTTTGAGGGTTTCCATTGAGTAAATCACCTTTAACAGTAAAACTGTTGAATTTAGAGGATTTTTTTCAAATATGTTCTTCACCTACTTTTGATGTACTGTGAAATGGCAAATTTTGAGAGCAGTAGGTCCATAGCTAGCTGAGTAGTGTTAACACCAGCTACAAGAGCTTAAAGCTTGATGAAGTGTGTACTTATATTTTTGAAAACAAAATACTTATCAGCTTATTCATGTACAAATTGAATAAATAAATTATATCCAATGATGTCTTGTCAAAAAACATTGGAAATATAAGGGGGGAAAATATGTTATCCGAATATGTTATCCGAGGGGCATGGAGAGGGGCATTTTTTATTCATATTCATACTCATCTTTGTCTTCTGGTTAACAGAGATGTTCACTCTTCAACTTCCTAGTGGCAAATGAGATGGCAGCTGCTGTGCAGCCCTTTTTATAGTACCCCTGACATGATGTCATTTGCTCTCTTCTGATTGCCCAATTTCGTCTTTGATGTCGTGATGTCATTTGCTATGGTTAAGGGGATTCCCTAGCAACGCTTTTTTCGAGTTGAAAATTCCTGATTCATACTTTTTTAACCGGAAAATACCAAAACCAAATTTTCCATTTTTTCCAAAAATCACATGACCTTGTTGCATAGCAACAAGTCATATGGCTCAATACTGCAATCTGGTTATATGCTATTTCTGAAGGTCACTTGACTGATGACTTCGCTAAGCCCTGCCTACTACCTGCCTATCACTGACCGTTGCTATGCATCGGTCATGTGACAAAATAGTGCAATCTGATCAATTACGCACTATAGTGTGAGAACTATTCTTCTGACATGTACTGTCAAATGGTTTGACCAACTCTCAAATAGTTTGACATTGATATGTTTGTAAGTGTCTTGCTAATAAGTTTCACAAAAGACACTTTCAATGTTGTGCCTGACAAAGTTAGCAACTCCTTTCTTGTCACTATGATGGGCCTGGTACAACTCTAGTTGCTGGAGTTACCTCAATAAATAAGCCTTGTGTGTCTGATGGCCTAAGCCAGGTCTCTGTGACACAAATGATATCTAGGTCCTTTGAAGAAATAAAATCACTGGTATTTTGTTTTGCAGTGACTGGGCATTCAGTAAACAGGCTTTGGTGTTTCTGACTGATGGACTCGTATTTAAGCTGACATCACCTGAGAGGATCAATATAATGGATCACCATGGGTTGACACTTCTGGTAGAGTGTGTCACTAGACGACAGTGGGCCTGCAGGGAATCAAAAGCAGTATTGCAACTGTCCAAAGAGGGTATTAAACTTAAGTGAAAAATTGAAGGCTCAATAAGTGCAGAAGTGGATAAGATACATTTTGACCGTTTTGAGAAATCAACTTTTAAGATTCAGTTAGATCTAAAAGATAGGATATATTGAAATTTAATGTTTTGAGAAATATACTTGGCTTGGGCAATAGACTAAAAAAAGTGTTTTATAAAATTCATAAAAAATGAGTTAAGTGAAGGCATGTCTGAACTCGTCCAGTTATTACTCAATATCTGCAGGCAAAAATACACTGAACACTGAAGATACTATCAACCAAGGCTGTGGTCAAGTACAGGGCTTCTGTAAAAATGTGAATTGAAACTATCTTTTATTTCCATCTTAGTGTAAAAGTAAAGCAAGCCACCAAGTTAAAGTAAAACACAGAGATTA
Source organism: Sabellastarte sp. h YS-2021 (assembly GCA_964017235.1). Lineage (NCBI taxonomy): Eukaryota > Metazoa > Annelida > Polychaeta > Sabellida > Sabellidae > Sabellastarte > Sabellastarte sp. h YS-2021. The sequence goes on from OZ024932.1 coordinate 85,978,511, forward strand.
TAAAATCCCTATTGAATTCTCGCCACAAATATCAAAATTTTAACCACTAAGCTAATTAGGTTAATTAAGAAAATTATCATAGTTTTCACAACTGCAATAAGTGGACATGTACAAAAATTTATTTGACAGAGGAACTACATTAATCATCAGGCTTGCTTGAATATGAAAAGAATTTTAAGGTTCATTTTACCTATCTTAATCATGGATATACTGTTATTTGTGTCACAAATTTAGCACTTGAAGGAAAAAGTGGACAACCACCAAACACAAGTTGTGAACATGTGGAAGAATTCATTTGGGTAACCTACTGTTAAACTGCTAGTCATATGCCCATATAAGTTAATGCACTGTACAAAATTGGTCCCGTCTTGTCTGCCTGTTCTGTTCATGGAGGCAAAGAAGGAACCACTTATATTTCTCCGCCATTTTGTGGGGCAAACGAGCGAGATCATTGTCTAATCTTGTGGAGTGTAAGGTCACTTAACATTACAAGTTTTCTTCAGGGCTTTTTATATTCACAGCCTAGAAGCTGAAAAAACTGTTGTCGTGGCAACAGTTGCCAGGTACTGTCGAAAAGCTAATTAGCTCCAATCCGTGCAGGGGTCTGGAATGCACAGAACCCATAAAATATTTATAATTCCAAGAAACAGAAAAAAACTGTTGCCAGGTATTGCCGAAAAACTAATCATCTCCAATCTGTGCAGGGCATGGAATGCACAGAACCCATAAAAATATTTGTAAGTTCAAGAAATAGAAAAAAAATGGTGCCGTGGGTTCGGAATGCAAAGAACCAAAATGTTTCCAAGTACCCACAAAATCACAAGTTGAAAAACACTACAGAAAAAGTGTTGCCATGGCAATAGTTGTAACTAAAACTTCCAAGAAATCCTCATCACTACTCTTCTAGTTCTCCTTGGAAGAAATATATCCTGAAAATATTGATTAAAATCTTTGCATGGGTTTTATTTATAAAGAACCTACCAAATTAAAAGTGAAACAGGAAAAGTGTTGCCATGGCAACAGCTGTTTGCAAATGTTGCCTAAATCTTAATCGCAACAAGTTCCTCTTCTAATGAACATATTCTGAAAGTTTGGAATAATGTTAAGTGCCCACAAAATTAAAAGACCAAGAAGCAGAAAAAGTGCTGCCATGGCAACACTTGTTTCAGAAATTGCCAAGAAATCAATACCATTAAACCTTCACACCAACTTTAGCGGAGATATATAAAAAATAGCATCAGAGATGCCCGTACCCCACAGCCGGGGGATATATATAGAAGTAGTGAAACAGTACAAAGATTGGGATATACTTTCAGAGCAGTGTCAGCTACAAAAAGGTCCAAATGATGTTTATGTAGAGAAAATAACATCTAAGCGAAAGAAAATGTATGTAAAAATAAAGTATTAAAACAAGACAATTCAATAGCAAGACGACAGCATTAATCAGTAAACTAAAAATTATGATGCACACCTACAACCCCTAAGCAATGTCCTTACCAACTATCAACTTCCTACAATTTACAGTTTCAGAGATTTTTTTTTTTCAGTGGTCACAATTATACATAATATCAGTACATATGGAACATATGTTCAATATGTTATATAACCAGACTGAAACTACATAATACTTAATTTACTATGACAGCTGAGCTGCCCTTTTTTACCCAAATCAATTACAGAGTATTTAACTCATAAAAAATATACACCGTTTGACTATCAGGGACAGAATAAGTTTCTATAAGGACGCCATTGATAAGTAAACTTGTCAACCTTGTTTACCTCAATATTTAGATGATACTGATCTTCATATTGTTTCTGGAGCTTATTTTTCAGACCATTATTATTTGGGATAGACTCATGTACTGCACTTGAGAAGATATAACTCTTTGTTATAGCTATAATCATATTAATTGGATAATAATTATTGTCATTGTATAAATAGCTCCAATGATTTCCATAAATTTACTATACGTGTACAGTAGACAAAAAGGTGCATGAGTGTTTCTGGCTCACATTGACATATTCTACAGGTGTTAGAATCTTCTATTGACATTTTGCATAATATATCCTTGGTGCCAAGTATTCTATGAATCGGTCTATACTGCAACTATATCAAGCAATTGTCTTGGACATTAAAAAATATCTGCCTAAAGACATTTTTCCATTGCAAGTTAAGTTATCAATATTTAAAGTAAGATCTTTGTTCCATTTAACTTTATATTTGCATTCTACTTTATGTGTGTTAATCATATTATAAATATTCTTGCAACCCTGTTTACAGTTAAGTAACATAGAAATGTGATGAGGAATAAAAGGTCGTGAAAAGGAGGACTTTTTGGTTATCAAAAAGGCATTATTCATTAAAAATCTTTTCACAGTTGAATGAATTTGGAAGTAATCTAAAAAATTATTGATACAAAAATTATATTTGCTCTCCAGTTCCTCTTTTTTTAGAATCTGAAAATCTGATTTAACAATATGCCCAATAACCGAAATTCCATTGGACTTCCAATGCTTTTTGAATAGGTTACTATTTGCCAGTTTACTATTGAACCAGAGAGGAGTATTGAAAATGTCAGATTCAGTTTTTAATAGACACAACTTATAAACATTGTTTTCCATATGTAAAAAAGTTCTTTCCAAAAGTCATTAGAAATTTTATCTTTAACCTTAGTCCCCCAATAGGGACCATATTCTATCAACTCCCTTGAGGAACAATAAGATGATTCAAACAACATTACCCATGGTCTAGTAGGTGAGACTATAATTCTTCTAATCCAAGAACATTTCAGCGAGTATATAAAATTGGCTATGTTTGGCATTTTCAGCCCACCATTGACCTTACTTTGGGATAAGATCCCACACTTAATCTTTTCAGGTTTGTCATCCCAAACAAATTTATATAGTTTTTTACTAAGGTTTTCACAAAAGTCTTTTCCGGGCAGTGGAATTGACATAAATAGATGATTAAGCTGAGATAGTAATAAGGATTTAATAACTGATTTTGTCTAATGGAGTTAAGTATCTTTTCTTCCAAATTCCTATGTTTTTTTCAATTTTTAGAATAGCATTGCCATAACTGATCTGTGGTATATTAGATAAGTTTAGATCAAAAGTTATTTCTAATAGTGAAAAATTGCTACTATCCCAGTATAGTGATTTACCACAGTCTAGTTTCTCTTTACAAAACTTTTTTACCAATCCAAATCACCTTAGTTTTAGATAAATTCATTTTTAACCCTGATAATGATCCAAAAACTTGAGAGATTTTGAATTCGTCTGATCCAATTTTGATCCCGTTAATGTTTTTATTTGTTAATATCATTTCACACAGTACTTGTGCACATATGATAAACAAGTATGGAGCAATTGGATCACCCTGCTTACAGCCTCTTTTAATTGGGAAGAAGTCTGATAATACACCCACTTACAATATTGCAGCCGATATATCGGAATTAAAAATGTTAATCCATTTTATAAATTCATTACTAAAATTGTAATGTTTGAGGACTGTATACATAAATTTCCATGAGATCGAGTCGAAAGCCTTTTCGAAATCAACATAAGTAATCCATTTTTCTGCTTTTTTTCTGTGTAATTCATATCATACACTAGTCTTGTGCTTTCACCTATAAATCTTCCTTTTATGAATCCAGTTTGACAGTCGGAGATTAACTCGGAGAGAACCTTTTTGAGTCGGGTAGCAATTACACTTGTAACCATCTTATATAATACACTTGTTAATGAAATTGGTCTCCAATTTTTCAAATCATCCCTTGGCTTATTTCCTTTTGGCAAACAGCTGATCACTGTTTGACGGAGACTTGGAGGTAAAGTTCCTTCCTGGTAACTCTCATTAAATGCCCTTAGTATAAAAATTTGTAAGTCTTTCCAAAACATTTTGTAAAATTCAGCCGGAAAGCCATCTAATCCAGGTGTTTTATTGTGTTTCATTGGTTTTAGTACATTACTTAATTCTGTAATAGTCAAAGGTCCATTTAAGCTATTTGATTCCTCAGGAGAAAGTTTCTTTGAGTTTGATAGTAGGTTATCTAGATCAATCGTATTGTCTTCATTGATATCTTTGCAAGAAAATAAATCCGCATAAAACTGCTTAACTTGGTTAAGAATATCTTTTTGGGTATTTACAATTTCTCCATTTTTCATGGTAATTTTTTTAATGGTCTTATCAATGTATTTAGCCTTCTCTAAATTGCAAAAAAAACTTGGTAGGTTTTTTATTTAATATTAAATTTTATACTCTGGATCTTATCATAAAACCCTGTAATTTCGAATCTCGAATTTCTTGGAGTTTTTCCTTTTTTGAGTTAATTAACTCTAAATTATCTTCCTTTTCTTGATTTTCAAGATTTTCGATTTCTTCACACAGTTTCTTTTCTTGCTCATTACATAGCTTTTTAACTCGACTTGAAAATCTTATAGTATCGCCTCTTATATTTAGTAGGAGCATTTCAAGAAACATTTTATCTGAGATTGTAAATTGGATTTCTTTATTTTCTATTTTGTCTATATTATCCAATCGATATATCAGAATAGCATATTGTTTTTTACTTCAGTTATACAATTTTTAACACAATTTAGGTAATCAGGGTCTTTTAATAAACTACAATTAAAGCGCCAAATGCCTTTACCTGTTGTAAAAGAATTCAGGACTAAATCTAATTCTATTCTAGAATGATCACTTCTGTAACCGGGTAGTATCTTACAGGACTTAATTATATCCATTAAACTGTTTGTACCAATAGCATAGTCCAGTCTGGCTTGCTTTATTGGATTTCTTCTTCTCCAAGTAAAACGTTTTGCCTCTGGATGTAATTGTCTAAAAATGTCTGTGAGGGTATTTTTATCCATGGTTTCTAAAAGAATTGCTCTGGCTTTTGGGTTGTTTACCTTTACATAATTTTTCGAGTCTAATTTAGGATCGAGAACTAGATTTAAGTCACCACATAATAGGCAATAAGTTTCTGATGATTGTTCGACACAATCTGCAATTTTTTTGAAAAATTATGGATTATCTATGTTTGGACCATATATATTAATTAACCTCAAACTAACTTCTCCTTGATCCAGATCTAGAACTAATAAGTTACCTGCATTATCGCTGGTTACTTGTTTTTTCCTAAATTCAAAGTTTTTTTTTAACAAAATTAGGATGCCTCGGGAATTTGTTTTGTTACCTTCTATGAATATTTCACATTCTGGAAAGGTGGTTCTTAAACTATGCATATCTGCACTTGTTAAGTGTGTGTCTTGAAGACAGACAATATTCGCATCTTTTAGTAAATGTGTGAGGACATCAATTCGTTTCTTTAAATCTCTGATGCCTTGAACAATGCCCCGATGACACTTTAATAGTGTTATATATAGACATTTTCAAGGTTATGGTGTAGAGCTCCATGCAAAAAAAGTAGACTGAGAAAATTCCTTTCAATCATAACATCTGAGCAGCTGTACATACCCAACTTTATGACAAATTAGCACAACAAAATTGAAAAGCTTGATTGACCATGTAAAGAAAACACTATGTACAGACAAAACAAAAAAGACAACAATAACACAGTATGACATAAGGTGTTAAACAAGATTCTATGTAACACCTTGAGGCTGAGCTGTAAGACATTATATCAATGAAATTGATAAATAGAAAAAAAAAGACATTTAAAGGAAATTAGGCATTATCCCAACCAAGTAATGCCTTTAGATTACTAATAATGATAATAACACCCTCACTTTACTTATTACAAAATTTCTAGGCAATTCTGGCTTTGAGCCATCCCTGTTCACCTGAACAAAGGACACAAAAAAATTAATTCTTGAGGATTTTCCCACTGGAGGATTTTCATTGTCAGTGCATGAAAAATCATGTTATTACACTTTACTAAGGTCTTTATATTTTGTAATAGGGGCAACGGTGGCAGAGTGGTACCCAGTAAACATTACAAACGTTTATAAACGTTTATAAACCTAACTAGCAACGGTTTAGATTAGGTTTAAAATGATGGGTCCCTAAACGTTTGCCCATAAACGTTTATAAACGTTTACGCATAAACGTTTATAAACGTTTATATATAAACGTTTATACATAAACGTTTATAAACGTTTATACACGTGTTGAAAATCTGGAGAAATATTTCTGTAAGTATATCTTGCTGTATCACTGTTGTTTGAATCCATCATTACATTCTAAGTAGATATATAGAAGTATGTAATTTGATAATATTATATACTTTTATATCTCTACTTAGAATGTAATGATGGCTTCAAATAACAGTGATACAGCAAGATATACTTACAGAAATATTTCTCAAGTTTCTCTCAAAATGGCTGTGCTGATGTCATTATCCCAAATGAAAGTGAGGTTAAGATATTCTTCACTCTTTGTAAACGTTTAAAAACGTTTATAAACGTTTATGCATAAACGTTTATAAACGTTTATATATAAATGTTTATAAACGTTTATATATAAACGTTTATAAACGTTTATAAACGTTTATAAACCAAACTAATGTCGCTGAAACGTTTATAAACCCATAATGTTGAATAATTGTCAATATTTAGGTTTATATTTGGTTTAAAAAACGTTTATAGGTTTACTAAACGTTTATAAACGTTTATAAACCTTTGCTATGTTTACTGGGTAACACTCTCGTCTCCCTCCTCTGAGGCCGGGGTTCGGTTCTCGGCACGGCCTCAAGTGGGAAAGTTGGTAGTTGCTTGCTGTTGCTCGGCAGTTTACAGTACAGAACCCTGACGAACTGAAAGTACTGGTTTCCTCTGCCCTTCCAACTACCCATCGTGATATGACCTGTACAGTGTTGAAAGTGACGTAAAACCCGAAATAAATAAAATAAATAAATTATATTTTGTAATATGATTGGCTTCGGTTGGTACCTGTCATACCAGTGGTTGACACAACAATAGTTTTCTAATTAAGACCGTATTTATAACATAAGGTAAACCAACAAGGCTAACCACAGTTTGAACTTTTGAACTGATATATATTACACTAGCTTGTTTTTGATTGCCCTATCAATCTTGTCACATAGAAAAGTACGTAAAACACTTGAACCACTTTTTGACAAATGAAGACCGTCGTTTGAAAAAGGTCCATTTTTAAATTTTTACTTTTATTAAAGAAAGGGCTATATGTTTGGACAAAGAATATATGTTTTCCATCTGCTGTTTCAGAGATATTGCCTGGACAAAATTTTAAATGCCAAGATTACAACAGCAAGATCAAAGGGTCAAATCAAGGTCACACCATGCTACTGCATACCTATAATCCCCAACCCATGTCCCAACCAAGTATCAACTTCCTACACTTTACAGTTTCCGAGATATAGCCCGACAATATTTTATAAGTCAAGGCCACTATAGCCTATAGGTCAAAGGTCAAATCAAGGTCAAACCATGATGTTGCACACCTACAACCCCTAACCCATGTCCCCACTAAGTATGAACTTCCTACACCTTACGGTTTCCAAGGTATAGCCCGGACAAGATTTTATAGGTCAAGGTCACTACGGCAAGGTCAAATCAAGGTCACATCATGCACCACACATATAACCCTCAACCCATGTCCCTACCAAGTATCAACTTCCTACACCTTACAGTTTCCGAGATATAGCCTGGACAAGATTTTATAGGTCAAGGTCACTACGGCAAGGTCAAACCATGACGTTGCACACCTACACCCCCCAACCAATGTCCCTGCCAAGTATGAATTTCCTACACCTTAAGGTTTCTGAGATACAGCCCGGACAAACTATTTCCCGCTGCCCACCTGCCCGCCCACCCACCCATCCAGACACCATGGCTGAAAACAATACCCCGACAGCCCTTAAGGGCTGTGGGATAAAGATAAAAACTGTACCTGTAAATGAGCAGCAATGAAGGGTGATTCAGAGGGAAAGGCAAAATAATATCCATGGCCAACAGGATGGATATCATAATTAAAGTAAGTTGTAACCTTAAACTCATTTCTTTAACTGTCAGGTCTTTATAGTAACATTACATTAAATATTTCATTTTGGTTGAGATATGTGTACATGTTTAATTTAAATGAAAACTCTAAACTACCACTTTAATATTGTCCAAATATAAAAATGTCTCCTAACCTTAAACTGAATATAACTTCATGCAAATGGTAAGACTTCAAGGTCATGTAAACCTTGTAGATTCTGTCCAAGGTTAGTTATATATAAAATTGACATACGTTTAAAATCTATTGCACATAATTTAAGCTATTATCCAAAATTTAAAGTAATTAGAATAATGCCATTACTGGGTGTTTAAGATCACCTATATGTAGTCGTAGGGCATTTTTGTAACATCAGTTACATGTACCTGCCAAATATAGATCAAATATGTTGTGCTATTTTTGGTATTCTTTGTGGGAACATAGAAAAACTTCGCTAAGCTCACTAAAATTCTTTTACACATAGTAGCTTAAGGTCACCTTAAAATAGGGCACACCTTCAAGACTAAATACATCAACATACCAAATTTACATTAAATCTGTCCTGCAGTTTTGAGATACTTTCCAGAAAAAAATTAAATTTAATATAATTGTTATCACTAGGAATTTAAGGTCACCTTAAAGTGGGCCACACCTTAAAGCCCAGTTACATCCACATACCAAATCTGATTTGAATCTGTGAACCCAGTTTTTAAGCTATTGCCCACAAATTGCAATAGTTAAATTCAATATAATTGTGCTATTAGTGTGAGTTTACGGTCATCTTAAAATAGCGCTAATATTGATGACCGGCAACATCCACATGCCAAATTTGAATTACATCCTACAAGCAATTTTTGAAGTATTTTCCAGAAACAAAGTGTGACAACGATGCTCGTCATATATGTGGTCCATCACAGCTGAGTAACACAACTGTTACAACTTTAAACTCATAAGTTTCTAAAATATCAGCAATTTATTGTCACTTTATAAAAGAGACATTTTTCTTTTTATCTAGATATATGTACATGATGAATATCAATGAAAAAATCTCAATTACCACATCAAATATCTTCCAAACACCAAAAAAATTGTCCCAACGTTTGTCAATGTTAGTTTGCAGCTGTGAGGGAGTTTAAGGTGATCTTTTCATGAAGGTTTTATTAAAGGCTTGTTACATCCACAACTTAAATTGCATTGGAATTGCACAGTATTTGAAATACTGTTCAAACTTACCAAACTGAAAGTGAATAGAATTCTGTTATTACTGGGCATTTAAGGTCACCTTAATGTATGGCACTTCTCTATGGCCATGCAGTTACATATACATGCAAAATTTGAATGAAATTTCTCAAGGTTTCTTCAGTATACTCTATGGAAAAAATAAAAAACTTAAACCCAACATAATTCTTCTATACATGGGAATTTAAGGTCACCTTAAAATAGGACACACCTTGAATACCTGTTACAAATGCATGCCAAATTTAAACTGAATCTGTCATTCCATTTTCGTGATACTGTCTGGAAACAGAAAAACTTAAACTCAATATGTTAGTACTGGGAGTTTAAGGTCATCCTAAACTTGGACACACCTTGAGGACGAGGTACACCCACATGCCAAACTTGAATTTAATCCATCATACCATTTTGGAGAAACTGTCTTGAAAGAAAGTGTGACAAAGACACTGATGATGTATGTTCTCTGTCATAGCTGCTAGTGACACAAAACTAATGCAACCTTGAACTCACAAGTTTATGAAATATCAGCAATTTACTATAACCTCACAGAAGAGACCTTTTTTGGTCCAGATATATGTACATGATGAATATCGATGAAAAAAGATCTAACTTACCACATCAAATATCTTCCAAACACCAAAACAATTATCCCAACCTTAAACTGAAAGTTAGTTTGCAGTGTAAGGGAGTTTAAGGTTATCTTTTAATGAAGGTTCTGTTCAAGGTTTGTTACATCCACAGCTTAAACATGACCAGAATTGCACAGTATTTGAAATACTTTGCCATAGCAACACTTTTTTCTGTTTCATGGACTTTTAAATATTTTTGTGGGTTATTTGCATTCCAGTGGACCAGCAGACGGAGGCCGGCAAATATGTGGTTGGTTAGGACAATTTCTCTCCACTCAGACCAGGAATCCTGTAGAGGGCTTGAAACTTACTATTGCTGATCCACCAGTCCATGACCTATGGAGTCTACTTGTACTTTAAGAGCTTTTATACATAGATTGCATGGTCAAATTATGGTTTGGATGTTTTGAATATTACCTAAATATACAAAGGTGCATATGTGTGGAAAGATTAAAATCCCAACAGGTTATTTGTAACCTGTGTCTCACTTGATGAAATTCCATCTGTTACAATGGGAAGTTGCAAAAGTAAAATCCCTAGTGAATATTAATATGACTTCAACAGTGCTTAATCTGCATCAAAAGAGACCCAAAGGTGCAACAATCAAGATTATTTTCAGACAATGTAACAAACAATATAGTGATGCAATAATACAGTACTTAAAATGCAAAAATGTTGCGATCTGTAACATAGGACACCATTTTTATGTCAACTGAACAACTTCGCCAAAAATAAAAGGCCCAGAGACATGCTGTTACTTTTAAAAGATACTTTATCTATCAAGGATGATAAATCAAAAAATTCATGCAGATCTTCCTGTTCGTCTGTTCCCAGAGCCATTACAAGTGAGGTACCCCCACCCAAAAGGTGAACATTTCAACACTTTAACACAATTTTCTCACTGACTATGGAAAGGATTTCTCTCTTATGCATATATGAAAGAAGCCATCAGTTGATTTCCTTGTGTGAGTATCAGGCCTGGATCTTTCTTAAAATTATTTTTTATGAATTTTTGAAATAATTTTTCAATGCATTAAAATTCATGAATTCATGCAGTAAATCTCTTATAACTTGAAAAGTATTGCATTTAGAGCACCTGTGGGCTGGTTGCTACAAATCTAATTTGAAAAAGAAAAAAAAGAAAAAATTAATTAACATTCCTACATTGCGGACTGGAGCTGATTAACGCTTTGACAATACCTGCCAACAAGTGCCATGACAACACTTTTTCTGTTTCTTGGACTTATAAATATTTTTATGGGTTCTTTGCTTTCCATACCCCTGTGCAGATTGGAGCTGATTAGTTTTTCGGCAACACCTAGAAACAAGTGTTGCCATGGCAACACATTTTATGTTTCTTGGGCTTAAATATCTTTTTGCATTCCGAAATCCTGCATGGATTGGAGCTGATTAGCTTTTCAATGATGCCTGCATGGCAACAAGTTTAGCCATGGCAACAAATGTTGCAACTGCAACACTTCTTTCTGTTTTGTGAGCTTCTTTTTTTATGGGTTCTTTGCATTTCACACCACTACAAGGACTGATTAGCTTTTTGGCAAGCCCTGCCATGACAACACTTTTTAATGTTTCTTTGGCTTAAAAATTTTTTTCTCTTTTTTCGGGGGGAGGGTTGGTTTCTTTGAATACAAAAGCCCTGCATCGATTGGAATTGATTAACATTTCAACGATACCTGGCAACAATTGTTGCCATGGCAACAGTTTTCTTTCCATACCCCTTTATAGATTGGAGCTGGATATCTTTTTGGCAACACCTGGCAACAAGTGTTGCCATGGCGATCATTTGCTTAAAAATATTTTGTTTGGGTTCTTTTCATTCCAAACCTCTGCATGGATTGGAGCTGATTAGCTTTTCAATATCTGGCAACAAGTGTGGCCATGGAAACACTTTTTTTCTGTTTGTTAGACTTATAAATATTTTTATGGCTTCTTTGCATTCCATACCAATTCCTTTTGAATTTCCTCCACTTCAGTCTTTAACCGCAGAAGGTGACACGGTACAATTCTACTGAATTTTTGTTAATGATATATCTGTGTTTTCCATTTGATATACTTGATTCCTGTAATGTATGAAACTTTGGATGTCAAAGGTCACAGTTTGGGTTTTATGACCCATTCAACAGCCAGGGTCATATTGGGAATGCTACTCAGCCTTGCCACCTGTGGGACTTGAACCCAGAGAGGTGACAGTCTATGATTAAATGCCAAACTGGCGAACCACTAGGCCACCGAGGACTTCAAAAACTTTAGATGTCAAACAATGGGAATTATCAGATGAGTGATAACATTCGCTAATTCTAGTTAATTTTTAGTACTGTGAGCTCATAATGTTTATTTCCTCAATAAGACTTCATATCAATATAAAATAAGAAAAACCAGTTCCTATGATAAGTCAGAGTATAATATCGCAACAGATTTCATAAAAGAGTATAAATCAAGTCGAATCACACAGAGACTTTACAACATAGGTGTAACATTCAGTGCTTGCAAATGCCAAATGCTCATCCTTGGATTTGCAATCCTACTCTGGATCCAGACCAACTTTGATGAGGACTTTGCCACAGGTAACCCACACCTTGTGTTATAACCAAAATTCAATGTTTAGTTTTCAAGGTTAAGCATACAGTTAGACAAACGGCCTAATTACAATTCATTTTCCCCTCCCCTTTGAGGGGAGCAATGTTAACATTATGCTTGCATGCATAGAATCATGGCATATATTACTATAGTTCTCATTCAGTACCTCAAATATTTGCTCTCTTTGATAAGTGGTTGTTTTATGTTAATTGATTAATTTCCTTTGAATCATGCACAATCAAATGTCAATTGAGTCTAGATGTTGCATAGTTGCTTTTTATAATTGTATATTAGCAATTCAACAATCATTGCTCATGAATATGTATATTCTGATGCTTTTAAATTTCCTAACTAGAGATCCCTTAATTGTATCCGCTGGAAGCATCTGGTGGATACTTTGGTTTAGTGTTTGCTACACCACTGCTGCTGTGTGTAGATAGATTTTCAACATTAGCGCTCTTAGTGGAAAGTTGGACCAGTAGATAAGTTTCTCCGCAACTGAAAAAAGCCTCATTCTAAGAAATAACATTGCCACATTGGGCATTTCTTTGAAATTGTCTACCTTTTTATACTGGATGGTTCTATTAACTAGAAGGCCATGGTGGCAGAGTGGTAACACTCTCGTCTCCCACTTCTGAGGCCGGGGTTCGGTTCCCGGCACAGCCTCAAGTGGGAAAGCTGGTAGTTGCTTGCCATTGGTCAGCAGTTTACGGTACAGAACCCTGATGAACTGTATGTACTGGTTTCCTCTGCCCTTCCAACTACCTGTCGTGATATGACCTGTACAGTGTTGAAAGCGACGTAAAACCCCAAATAAATAAATTAACTAGAAGGTTGAATCTCTTCAGAGGTGATACGTATGTTCTCCTCAAGCATGCAGACATTTGACCTTGTAGCACTTAATTCAAGGTCATCTACGGAGTGTCAAAGTGCCCCATGTGGTGGACTTTAAAAGTATCTATATCTCCCTTATTATTAATCCTATAGGTTTGGCATGTGAAGCCAACCTATAGGAAATCATGGGCTGAGATTCTTTTGATGTGGTCAGATTTGGCCTTGGGCCCCTCCTTCAATGTCAAATGGTGGTAGCCAAACTTAAAAGTGCTTATAACTGGTTTATCATTGGTCCTAGAGTTTTGGGATGTGAAACCAATCCATAGGAAATCATGGGCTCATAATCTTCTTATGTGTTCAGATTTGACCTTGGGTCCCTCCTTCAAGGTCAAACGAAGTTAGCAAAACTTAAAAGTGCCAATATCTTCTTTATTATTGCTGCTAGGGGATTGAAATATGAAACCAACTAAAGGAAATCATATACTAGTAATCTTCTTATGTGGTCAGGTTTGACTTTGGGCCTCTTTAAGGTCAGATAAGAGTAGCCAAACTATAAAGTGCTAATAGCTCACTTATTATTGGTCCTAGAGGTTTCCAATGTGAAACCAACTTATAAGTAATCATGGGCTGGGGAAACATCTGATGTGCTCTGATTTGACCTTGGGCCCCTCATTCGAGGTGAAATGAGGGTAATCCAACTTAAAAGTGCTGACAGCTCACTTATTCCTGCTCCTAGAGGCTTGGGATGTCAAACTAACCTATAAGAAATCATGGCCTAGGAATCTTCTGATGTGGTCAGATTTGAATTTGGGCCCCTTCTTCAAAGTCAATGAGGAGTGGCCAAACTTAAAAGGGCTTCTACCTCGCTTATTATTGCTCCTAGACTTTTGCGATGTGAAACCAACCTATAGGAAATCATGGGCTGGGAATCTTCTGATTTGGCAAGATTTGACCGTGGATCCTTCCTTCAGGGTGAAATGGGGGTAGCCAAATTTGAAAGTGCTTATAACTTACTTATAATTGCTCTAAGAGGTTTGGGATGTCAAACCAACCTATTAGAAATCATTGACTCGGAATCTTCTGATACAGCCATATTTGACCTTGGTCAAGCAAGGATGGCCAAACTTAAAAGTGCTGTCTTTCCAGTGGATACAATTTGCATTGTTTTTCTGATGCACTAGATCTAGGTTTAGTTATATCTTATTTTATAAAGTGTTCTTTTATTAAGTTTTGTAAACTTTTAATAATAAGTTTATCCAAAAGTCTAATCGCTTCATACAAAATTCATAAATAATTAAACATTCATGAACTTGTAACTACACAACAAACCTGCAATGTTAAAGCACATTCGCTTCTCCTTTAACAAGATTCAATTTTAAGTTAAGTTTGCAATTAAGAAAGAGTCTGTTATATTATGTTATGATTATGTCAGTACAATAAGTGTTAGCTTCATCTCTAGAAGTGTGTGTGGCAAAAAGCAAAGAACTGATACATGAATCCCATGACATCACTGAGCTATTTGATTCTTAAATTTATAAAAGTTACCACTGAAAAGTAAAGTTTCAAGCAGTTTTAGTGAAATAATTTTGTTTTTCCAAAAATATAGTTGCCTGGAGGTCTCTGGGGTGGCCTATAGTGATTCGCAATTCTGAGGGTCTATCCAAATATGACTGGCTCTTCAACAAGACCTATTATTTCTGTCATCTAGATCCTTGGTGGCCTAATGGGTGAGCAGCTTTTGTATCTAATCACATAATTTTACATCTGCGTGGGTTTAATTCCCACAAGTGGAAAATACTGAGGACCCGTCCCAATATGATCCTGCCTGTTGAAAAGGATGTAAAGCCTCAACATTGACTTTGCCATCAAGACCTAAAGCTCTAACTTTAACCTTTGTACTTTTTTAATGATTGATCTTTGTACGGCTGTCCACATAGATGCTATGAACATGAATGTAGTTATTGTGTTTGTGCTAATTATTTAAATGACAACTAATATCAACCAATATGCAATATTTTTACCGTAAAAATAGGAAACATCAAATGAGATTCTCCATAAAGGCAGTTCCTAATTAATAACTGATTCTTGTCTTTGACATAAAACTAAAATTTAAATACCAGATATTGATATTTCTCATTAGGTCCTAAATAAAATTTGACAGCTTTATTTAACCAAATGTATGAAACAATTGGAATTAATTTTATATATAAGTCATTAATACATTTGTTTTAATGTGCTTGTAGCTTTACTTCTCTATTAAATGTCATAGTAATTTGTTTTCTTGTATAATAAGCACTGCCTGAAATGTCACATTGTAGATGTCAAATGATTGTGTTGAGTCAGAATAAAGAAAAAACATTCTTTGAGGTAAAAATTTTAAAAAAATTAAGAAGGGATGAATTGAAATAAATGTAATCACTTAGCTATCTGAATAAAATTTAGAAATGCTTATTACAAAAAATTATATCTCCCAGGGAATGCAAACGCTCTATATCTTGTCTTAAATAGTAAAAGGTGGGCAGTCAGTCTCTTTCAACTAAGCTGAATTGATAAGCTATTGGAGAGGACAGCTTCAATGCTTATCATATATTTGTATAATTACCCCATGCAGTGCATGACCTTACTCTCTATAAGACCTAACGACTGAGGTTAAATCATTGTTTTGCACTTGCATTCGTCCAGGATGTTAATTATTATTATTTTTTGTGTAACGTTGTCAATATAATTGAGTAGGCTCTTCTGTCCATAAAAAATGAAGTTCACTTATCCTTATCAAGAGGTAAACCTACAACCTTGGTATTGCTTAATCTGTCTACCGCGTTCGGCATCATTGATTATTTCACTGTCTTCAGTTGTCTTCAGACTTGGTTTGCAATTGGGGGTTCTGTTCTTAAATAGTTCACTTCCTACTTAACTGAGTGTTATCAGTCAATAAAAATTGATTCAACTTTGTCTGATCTTTGTAAACTCTTATTTAGTGTCCCCTAAGGTTCTGTTTTGTGCCCTTTGTTGCTCTCATTGTACACTACTCCTCTCAATTTGTTTATTGATAAACACAAAAGGAATAAACTTTCATTTTAAGCAGATGAGACACAAGTTTATGTGCATTTATCCCAAAAGAATGCATCTGCTGCCTTTGAACAGTAGAACAGGTGCCTAGATGATGTTAAAGAGTGGATGTCAATTAATAAACTAAAATTAAATCCTGACAAGACTGTTTTTATCATCTTTGTTTCAAAAAGACAGAGGGATAAGTTGAAAGTATGTTTTCCAATTGATATCTTTGGTAGTCGTCTTTGCCTTGTTGAATTAGTCAAGAATCTTGGTGTGTGGTTCGATTCTGATTTTTCCTTGTCCAAACATGTTCAGAATGTCTGTAAAAGTTGTTTCGTACAACTCTGTAACTTCAGACATGTCAGGTAGTTTCTAACTCATGATAATTTTGTACTTGTGGCTAACGCTCACGTTATAGTATTCAGCTGGATTACTGCAACTTAATTTTCAGGAGTCTCTTCATGTTCAATCTATGCAAATTACAGTGTATCCAAATATTGTGGCCAGAATTGTATCAAACAACTTGCAGTAGATACACCAGTAGTCCTGTACATGTGCTTAAGAAATTGCATTGGTTTCTTGTTGAACATCTCATATATATAGTTTTTAAAACAGCCACACTTGTTTACAAGTTTCTTCATACTGGTTTTCCAAAGTATTTTACTCCATATCTTTCTACACATAGTACTGATAGTAGTTTTTACAGTACCAGGTTCAGTCAGAGTGGTGGTAATTTCCTTGTCATTCCAAAGTTCTACCCTTCTATTCATAAATATGTCAAACAATTTGGTTATAGTTTTGCTTTTGATGCCCCCACTGTTTGGAATGCTCTTCCCGATGAGATTTGTGCATTTCCCTCCCTAGCCTCTTTCAGAAAGCAGCTTAAAACCTACCTGTACACCAAGGCATACCCATGTTATTCTTAATCATCTCCTGGCATTCTCTCTAATGCTGACCTCTTTTCTTTCCCTTGATACTGAAATTGGTTGACTGGTTTTGGTTCTTTTGGCACCTTAGAGTCCGCTTTTTAAAGGGGAGATTTAGAACTGTAAAAATCAAATTAGAATTAGAAATTGACGCATCTACCTCCCACCACTCTTAGAATTTTTAAAAAGCAAACTGATATTTATAAAACAGAAGTCTTTTTACTATAAACTTGATCTTAGCACAAAAATTATTGTACAAAACTTGCATGCATGCACGAATATTTACTGCAGAGTTTCTGTATCACATGATCATACCATTATTAATAGGTGCTTCCCTGATATTAATTATATTAAAAATTCAAAAGAAATATATGAAAAACATTGATAATTCATGCCAATAAAGGGTAACATTTGGTCACACTGAAAAATGTTTTGCTGATCCTATGAATTTATTTGTTTATTTGGGGTTTTACGTCTCTTTCAAGACTGTACAGGTCATATCATGATGGGTAGTTGGGAGGGCA
Source organism: Sabellastarte sp. h YS-2021 (assembly GCA_964017235.1). NCBI lineage: Eukaryota > Metazoa > Annelida > Polychaeta > Sabellida > Sabellidae > Sabellastarte > Sabellastarte sp. h YS-2021. The sequence continues at coordinate 85,996,290 of OZ024932.1, forward strand.
GAGGAAACCAGTACATAGAGTTGGTCAAGGTTCTGCACTGTAAACTGCCGACCAACGGCAAGCAAATACCAACTTTCCCACTTGAGGTCGGGCTGGGAACCGAATCCCAATCTTAGAGGTGAGAGTGTTGCCACTCTGACACACCATACTGATCCTATGAATGAAAGGAAGCTGTAATTAATATCTTCTTAGTAACCGGTGTAGCTGGAAGTTTACACTAAATATAACTTATAATTGATTTATAACATATTTTTGGCAAAAAAATGATAATTTTACAACATTGCACTAACTGAACCCTAGGTTAAGCATAAGTATTCACTATACCATGAACTCTCTAATGAAAAAAGTGACAGACAACCATGTTTGTTTGCCAGTGCCAATGGTTTTTAATGCATAACCCTGTCCAATAACTATGTGCTGATTTTTTTCCATCTTCTTAACTTCTCGTCGTTTTATAATATCTATTCAATGTTTTCAAAACGATTTTGTGTCCACTTTGAACGAATCCAGAACAATTTCGGGATTAGACGTTTAGATTATACCAAATGTATAAACTAACGAACCCATTTCCAGTAACCGGTGGACATGGTAGGTAGTTTTTTTTCAAACAGAAATAAATATCTTTAAGTATCTATAGATGTGCAGTTTGTATCAGTCGATATACTCTTTTATCAAAATGTTCTTGCTATTACCTGCGTTTTTAGCTAGCATCGCTGTTTTCTCTTCTAAACTGATCTTGTTTGGTAATTATTTCCAGAATATTCTAGTTTTTCCAGAACCGGCTATATTGTGTAGTTACTGAAGTAGAGACTGAAGGAAACACCGGTATATTATTTTGCAATTAACTCAGATTGTGTCACTGGTATCAAAACACTCCTAACCGTTACATCTAATAGTTCTGTTTCATTTTGTAGCCAATCACTCTGGTAACTCGGGTTGAGCTGTCTGGACAATCGTGGGAACAAGGTTTCAGCAGATGAAAACTTAACTAAGCTAATTGAACAAAATTCTTAAAACCGTGGTAATTTAGCACAACTACTGTAAAATGCTGATGATCAATAGTACAAATGTATGAAATATACAGTAAACTTCATGTCCTGTCCACAACAGTATTTGATACCAATCATTTTAACTTTTGTTCCAATTTGTTGCCCACCTGATCCTGTGCAGTAGCAAGTGATTGCACACAGCCATTATGAGGCCACAGAATTCTGTGGGACTTGCCATGAATATATTGCTCTAAGTCTGAAATGACAAAATGACGGGGGGGAAAACACTTGGATATGCAACACATAAAGTGGAGTTCTATGAAATGTTGAATCTGTAATCACTTAGTATGATATAGTGTATGGAAGTATTCTCACCCACGTTGCACTAACACTGTTTGGGTTGTGGGCAGGGTTGGCCGGTCGATTGAAGGGGTGGTTTTAACCGGTTAAACCGCCCTGGTCAATACTGGTCAATTGACCAAAAGTTTTTAATTTTTGCTCAAAACAGACAAAAAAAGAAGTTAAAATCACAGAAACCAAACCACAAAGTCACATAATGCAATGTCTGATATACATACAATTTGATACAAATATTTTATTTTATGCACATTTTCATCTTATTTTAAACATTTTTTTATTTTATATTTTTTCTACTGGCCAGTATTGCCAGATGAGGTTTAAACCAGGGTAGACCGAGTTTTCTGTCCCTTCACCAATTGCTATTGATATATACTGATGGACACAATGGCGAGGGACAGAGCTCACATGTACTTGTTTTCTGTGTAAACCTTGAACTGTGGGGCATTATTGCATTCACTTAAAAAATTATTATGTCTATTATACCTGTATCCAGTTTCGAACATATATGTTGTTAAATTAAACTGCTTTTAGAAGCCAGGATTTTTTTTGTAGACAACTATGTAATGTTGAAGGTTTGTTTACAATTTGAAAATAGGTTGAAATATATACATGGCAGTTTGGTTGGCATGAAATATTAGTGAACGGCACAGTTACATACCTCAAAGAATGCAAATAACACTTTATGTTTGTGGCAATATGTGTATAAATATGCCGTTCAAAATTTACACAAAAAACAGGTACACGTGAGCTCTGTCCCTCGCCATTGTGTCCATCAGTATATCAATAGCAATTGGCGACGGGACAGAAACTCGGTCTAAAACCAGGGTTGTTTGATTTAAATCAATTAAAATCAATGATTTAAATCATGTTTTTTATTAAGGCTATGACGGGTGGTTAAAATCCATCCCGGTACCCGAGCTATGCAAATTCGTGTCGCAGTTCGGTATTCGCGTGTTTTAGTATGCACATTTTTTCCTCCCCATAAACAAAACGGTGGTTTCCGGAAACGATGTCTTAGCATTAAAATAGTGCTGAAAGGTAATAAAAACTTATTATATTGTTATAAGATGAGGAGTATTATATAAAATTTCCCAATATACAAAAAATTCTGCCATTTTGCAGTGTTGTCATTCTTTGTCATCCTAAAAAACATGATAAAGTGGGCGACAATATAATATATTATAGTAGTTAACGACGATCGGGTGGACCAGAAAGCATCGAGATCTTCCCAAATCGACTCCACTCGCGAATACCGACCACCCGGTCGCAGCCTTATTTTTTATCATTCAAAAAATCATGCAAAGTTGATTTTTTTTTTTTTTTTTACTTTTCAAACCTGTGATCATAATACAACATATTTTACATATATTTGGTACATTACTTCCTTTCATTGAATCTACATAGCTATTGTCTGTCAGTCAATATTTGCATTCTAAACTAAGCCTTCAACAGGTTCTTGTGTTATTAATCCCTTACAAAAGTCACTACACTTGTTCCTCACACATCTACTAAAGCCATTTAAGCTGGGTAGGAGTATCTTGACAGCGATGTCATTTTTTCCAGAGAACAACCAGAGTATAGTCTTTTTTTTTCTATCGTCATTATAAGTTATAACTATCACGCTGCTGTTTTCACACTAGACACTACATACGCTTATTAATCCTTATATAGTAGCTAATGTGAGGCTTTGTTAATCCCCTCACAATAAGTGATGAGGCATTGGTCGTGGTAGATATTTGTATGTATAAGGAGGTTGTAGTTGTCGGGAACTCATTTTTCTTAAAAGTGATTTTATACCTTTTCATCCACTAAATGACAGGTGATGAACATTTGTAAGTGCATCACAATTTTATGGCTGTAATCACTAAAATATACCAGTATATACCAATGTGATTTTATTTCTTGGTTTCTATGTATTAATTCTTGGCCTTGCTAAGTAAGATTAAACATTACTGTCTTGATGGACATTTTTTAAACACAAACAAATCTTGTGAGTGTAATTTTTAGTGCTGTCACTTGCCAGTGCAAATAAACATCGAATATCGCCCACGTTGGCCGACCGAGTATAGAAAAATGCGACTTCATAAGCTCACCTCAAAACGAAACTATTCAATTAAAATGTCAAATAATATTGTTTTCTCACCTGATTATACCATTTTAGTGTCATATTTGTCTTTTTATTTTGGTTGTGTATGCATCGTTAAATGCAGGAACACTCTGAAAACCGTCAGTATATTAAAATAATTATCTGATTCCGACTTTATAAAGTACTGTATAATGGCCATATTATATACGCCTCAAATAAATTAGGACTACAGTGTTTTTGCACATTTTTGAAAACTTTACGTCAATTACATTGACATACCAAGTGCGAAAAAAAATAAAGATGCAATTCCGAAACTACATTTGAGCAATGATTTAATGCTTTCCTGATAGGTCATGTGACTCCATTTGTATGGACCTGGTTGTCAAAATGCCGAAAATATATTTTAAAATGCTGAATAATCATTCTCTTTTAAACGATATTCTATCATTATTATATAGGGGGCCACAGTGGCAGAGTGGTAACACTCTCGCCTCCCACCTCTGCGGCCGGGGTTCGATCCCCGTCATGGCCGTAAGTGGGAAAGCTGGTAGTTGCTTGCCGTTGGTCGGCAGTTTACAGTACAGAACCCTAGCGAACTATATGTACTGGTTTCCTCTGCCCTTCCAACTACCCGTCGTGATATGACCTGTACAGTGTTGAAAGCGACGTAAAACCCCAAACAAATCATTATTATATAAATATGTTAATATCTTTGCAATCGGATTTGAAGAAACTGTTCCGATTATCGCTCATAACAGACCTAGTAAACAATAGTATCGGAAGTAACGAATGTCGCGACAGCACTAGTAATTTTTGTCACTAATAAAATGCTGAAAACTTAAAACACTTATTACAACAACATTTCATTTAAAATAGGCAAAAATATATTGTATATGGTATATCTTCATTGTATCCACCGGATAGCATCCGGTGGATACTATGGATTTGACTTCGTTACGCCTACGCCGCCGCCGCAGTGTGTAGAGAGATTTCACCGTTACCGCTCTAACGAAAAAAATATTATAGCTAGCCTTCTCAAATTTGCAGGATATATTCATAGCCATAAAATCTTGCCTGGGAATATTTTTGGCCTCATTTTGAAAAACAAGATGGCCGCCACGGGCGTTTTTCGACTTTAAACAAGAACTTTTGGTGGCCCTCTAGAGCAAAGGGTATTATAGGTAGAGATCTCAAATTCGCAGAATATGTTCCTCATTATAAAATCTTGACTGGGAATATTTTTGGCCTCATTTTGTAAAACAAGATGGCCGCCACAGGCGTTTCTTTGCAGTCTTGAAAAGTGCTTATGTCTCCCTTATTATTGGTCCTAGAGGTTTGGGATGGTAAAGCAACCTATAGGAAATCATGGGCTGGGAATCTTTTGGTGTGGTCAGATTTGACCTTGGACCCCTCCTTCAAGGTCAAACGAGGATAGCCAAACTTAAAAGTGCTTATAACTCGTTTATTATTGGTCCTAGAGGTTTGGGATGGTAAAGCAACCTATAGGAAATCATGGGCTGGGAATCTTTTGGTGTGGTCAGATTTGACCTTGGACCCCTCCTTCAAGGTCAAACGAGGATAGCCAAACTTAAAAGTGCTTATAACTCACTTATTATTGGTCGTAGAGGTTTGGGATGGTAAACCAACTTATAGGAAATCATGGGCTGGGAATCTTTTGGTGTGGTCGGATTTGACCTTGGACCCCTCCTTCAAGGTCAAACGGGGATAGCCAAACTTAAAAGTGCTTATAACTCGCTTATTATTGGTCCTACAGGTTTGGGATGGTAAACCAACTTATAGGAAATCATGGGCTGGGAATCTTTTGGTGTGGTCGGATTTGACCTTGGACCCCTCCTTCAAGGTCAAACGAGGATAGCCAAACTTAAAAGTGCTTATAACTCACTTATTATTGGTCGTAGAGGTTTGGGATGGTAAAGCAACTTATAGGAAATCATGGGCTGGGAATCTTTTGGTGTGGTCGGATTTGACCTTGGACCCCTCCTTCAAGGTCAAACGGGGATAGCCAAACTTAAACGTGCTTATAACTCGCTTATTATTGGTCCTACAGGTTTGGGATGGTAAACCAACTTATAGGAAATCATGGGCTGGGAATCTTTTGGTGTGGTCGGATTTGACCTTGGACCCCTCCTTCAAGGTCAAACGGGGATAGCCAAACTTAAAAGTGCTTATAACTCGCTTATTATTGGTCCTAGAGGTTTGGGATGGTAAACCAACCCATAGGAAATCATGGGCTGGGAATCTTTTGGTGTGGTCAGATTTGACCTTAGACCCCTCCTTCAAGTTGAAACGAGGATAGCCAAACTTAAAAGTGCTTATAACTCGCTTATTATTGGTCCTAGAGGTTTGGGATGGTAAACCAACCTATAGGAAATCAAGGGGTGGGAATCTTTTGGTGTGGCCATATTTGACCTTGGACCCCTCCTTCAAGGTCAAACGAGGATAGCCAAACTTAAAAGTGCTTATAACTCGCTTATTATTGGTCCTAGAGGTTTGGGATCGTAAACCAACCTATAGGAAATCATGGGCCGGGAATCTTTTGGTGTGGTCGGATTTGACCTTGGGCCCCTCCTTCAAGGTCAAACGAGCATAGCCAAACTTAAAAGTGCTTATAACTCGCTTATTATTGGTCCTAGAGGTTTGGGGTGGTAAACCAACCTATAGGAAATCATGGGCCGGGAATCTTTTGGTGTGGTCGGATTTGACCTTGGAACCCTCCTTCAAGGTCAAACGAGCATAGCCAAACTTAAAAGTGCTTATAACTCGCTTATCATTGGTCCTAGAGGTTTGGGATGGTAAACCAACCTATAGGAAATCATGGGCTGGGAATCTTTTGGTGTGGTCAGATTTGACCTTGGACCCCTCCTTGAAGGTCAAACGAGGATAGCCAAACTTAAAAGTGCTTATAACTCGCTTATTATTGGTCCTAGAGGTTTGGGATGGTAAACCAACTTATAGGAAATCATGGGCTGGGAATCTTTTGGTGTGGTCGGATTTGACCTTGGACCCCTCCTTCAAGGTCAAACGGGGATAGCCAAACTTAAAAGTGCTTATAACTCGCTTATTGTTGGTCCTAGAGGTTTGGGATGGTAAACCAACCTATAGGAAATCAAGGGGTGGGAATCTTTTGGTGTGGTCATATTTGACCTTGGACACCTCCTTCAAGGTCAAACGAGGATAGCCAAACTTAAAAGTGCTTATAACTCGCTTATTATTGGTCGTAGAGGTTTGGGATGGTAAACCAACCTATAGGAAATCATGGGCTGGGAATCTTTTGGTGTGGTCAGATTTGACCTTGGACCCCTCCTTCAAGGTCAAACGAGGATAGTACACAAAATCATGTGCTGGGAATCTATTGCTGTGGTCAGATTTGACCTTGGACCCTCCATCAAGGTCAAACGAGGATAGCCAAACTTAAAAGTGCTTATAACTCGCTTATTATTGGTCCTAGAGCTTTGGAATGGTAAACCAAAATCTAGGAAATCATGGGCTGGGAATCTTTCTGTGTGATCGGATTTGACCTTTGGCCCCTCTTTGAAGGTCAAATGAGGATTGCCAAAATTAGTGTTTATATCTTGCTTATTCGTATTCCTAGAGGTTTGCAGTGTCACACCAACCTATAGGAAATCATGGGCTAAGAATCTTTTGATATGGTCAGATTTCACCTTGGGCTTCTCCTTCAAGGTTAAGCGATGTTAGAATGGCTTTGGTGAGTTTTCTTCTGGTAGATACAATTTGCATCGGTTCTCCGATGCGCTAGGTCTAGTTTTCTGTATTTTTCAGTTCACCTGTATTGACCTTATGAAGCTGAAATACAACAAAATCAATAAATCCAGTCCCTGTAAGCAATAGAATTTTGGAATTTGAAACATGTACCGATATATTTAACAACCATTTATTTAAAATAGACAAACTATAGCTACTCAACAGTATGCTATGTTCTTGAGATGAGGTAAAACATGACCAAATCCTATAAATCCAATCTGTCACCAATAGAATTGTGTAAATTGAAACAGGTGTCGGTATATTATAACCACAATCATTCAAGTCTAAAAGGGAACAAATACTCAGCAGTATATTATATTCTTCTTTGATGTTATTTCATTATTTTTTCAATTGACCACTATTGACCAGTAAAATGCGGTTTTAACCACCGGCCCGGTCAATACTTAATTGACCGTTTTTTTGCGGTCAACTGTGGGTTGCTCAACTCAACACACTACTCTTCAATGTCTTCACACAGTGTTCTACTAAGAGTTCTTTCTTCTACAGTAGTACACTACTTCAGTATACAATGTTCCTCGAACACCATTTAATAAAGCTCTGTCCTTCATAAATATCGCATCTACGTTTCCGCTAAGCAGCTGTCATAGGCATGTGTGTATAGTGCCAAGTCTCACTCTGAAGTCCCACTTTAAACCCCAGTTCCTGTACATCTCCCGCGCTTACAATAACTTGGAACTGCCGAAAACGTCTCCCGGAATATACAACAATGTTTCTTTAAATACACGAGTGTTGCCAAGGACTTTTTAACTGTCAATTAGTTTTGTTTTTCTCTTTTATGCCAAGTTGAGGCATGTACCAAGTTACCATACCAAGAACAGTTTCCAATGTTTTTGCAGCCTTTAAGGGCTGTGCGGGTATTGTTGTCACCTGTTAGTCCTGTGTGGGCAGCGGGAAAAAACCTTTCTTGGGCTGTATCTCAGAAAACCATAAGCTGTAGGAAGTGAAAACCTGGTATGGACATTGCTGAAGGGGTGTAAGTGTGACCTTGATTTGCACTTTTGCAGAAACCATAAGGTATAGAAAGTAGTGATGGGACGATTAGACCAACGTTCGATTAATCGTCGGCGTTATGGTACAATCGCGTTCGGTCACTGACAACTTCTAGAAATCGATTAAATCTTACCCTTCCTTATGTGTCTCAATATCCACGTGTTTTTTTATATTTTAAGCTATTTCCTTAACTTTCCTTTGATAAATAATGAGATTTGTCACGAATTTGGGTTTGTTTATGTCTACCGCCATATTTACCGGAAGTGAGTGCTTTTGGTAGGTTCTAAATGTCGGAAACACCGTTATTCTTACGGATTGACAAATACTTCATCCCGGAAAGTCTTTCATAATATATTTTCCTACAGTGGAGTAAAAAAGTCGATTAAGGGTCGATCATCGGTCGGAAAATTGGACGAATAATCGACCGCGAAAATTGAGGCGATTCCACTCACTAATAGAAAGTTGAAACTTGGTACGGACATAGATTAGGGTGAAGGTATGCAATGTCATGGTATGACCTTGATTTGGCCTTGCCATAGTGACCTTGAGTTTGAAAATCTTGTCTGGGCTATATCTCAGAAACCCTAAGGTGTAGGAAGTTGATACTTGGTAGAGACCTTGGTATGACCTTGATTTGACATTTGACCGTGCCATAGTGACATTGGCCTTTAAAATCTTGTCCAGGCTGTATCTCGGAAATTGTAAGGTGTAGGAAGTTGATACTTGGTAGGGATATTGCTTTGGGGTTGTAGGTGTGCAACGTCATGGTGTGACTCTTGACCTTGCTGTAGTGACTGACCTTTAAATTTTTGTCCGGGGTAGATCTAGAAAACTACAAAGTACAAGAAATTGATCCTTTGTAGGGACATTCGTTAAGGAGTGTAGGTGTGCAACGTCATGGTGTGACTTTGCTTTGACCTTTGAGCTTGCTGTAGTGATCTTGACCATTAAAATTTTGTTTGCTGTGAAAGCCTCCTGATCTTTATCCTGTTTTAGTTCTTCTATAATTCATGTTGTGGAAACCTATTTCCCCAGCCTGTGTGGTATGGGAATCTCCATTGCTATTTTTCATTTTGTAGAATGCTCCCATTATTTTGCTGAAAGAAGGGACTGATACGTCCCAGGGCACACCTCAGCTTGTCAGTAACATCAATGCCTGCCAAGCTATTGTAGATGCTGTCCGCACCACCCTTGGACCCCGGGGAATGGACAAACTCATTGTGGGACAGGGAGGTAATTTTTAAACATTAGTCACTGCAGATATATACAGTATAATTATCTCTTAAAGTACTGCTATCCTCTCTAGGTGGTTTCTCGGAGACTGATTCACTGGCTTTATTGATCCACATTGCTTAGCCAGTTCAATTTTGTCACTGAAGTCGAGTTTATCACCAATCTTTTAAGTTTTAGGGTAATTCTACTGTTTGACAATGCCAGATCAATTTAGACAGTAGAGCTGAAACAATTATCAAAATTTGCTAATCGGGTAGTGGCTTGTATTAACCGTCGACTAACCAGTTAACTGTTTCTGAGGTTTAGCATGTTTGAGGAATACTGAAAACGTCGGTGTTCTTGATGTAAATAAACAAAATGGCTGTTTGCGAGAAGCCAGAAAAAGCAAAAAATTCACCAGATTGTTGGGTAAATTGGCTAATAATGCAATATTTTGATATTTGAAAAATAAAATACAGATAAAATGCTTTAATCTGATACCTTTTGAGGTTTTAACTTGAAATATTTATAGTTTTGATGATTGCGTAAAATCCCCTATTTGGTGATATACATAAGAAAACAGTTAACCAATTTCACAATATTGGCATAGACTAGTACTTTGATAACCTATTAATCGATTAATACAAATAATCGTTTCAGCTCTATTAGACAGTTACTGAAATAAAATTTTATGTTTGTATAAGGCAGTTGACATTTACAATTTAAATTTTTTAAATGAAGTGAAAATTTTTGTAGGTTGACCATCAGTGGCGCACTGACCATAAAATGCTTGACAGGTTGTAATCCTGGAGTATGAGTTCATTATAAAGACATTTCAACAAATTAATCGTAAACATTTGCATTGTGATAAACTGATTCTTGAAAATGTCTAATTATATCCCCACACCAAATTTAGGAATATACTGGTTTCGCCTCCGTCAGGCCGCCACCGTATGTTTTGACTTGTATGTGATACTCAAAAATTGGGACACATGTATTTGTCAGAAAAGCCCTATTCTAAGGTGACCTTAAACTCCCAATAATAAAAAAGTTAGTTTAAATTGCTTTTAAGGCCCATAAATCCCTGCTTGGAGCTTTTTTTCAGCATTTTTCGCTTTTTTTTCCCCTAAACTTGTAAGTGTAAGTCTGACAGTCGCAAACTGTAAAGAAATATTTATAACTTCTGTATGTAATCTTTGTGAAAATTTGATGTCTGAAGCTTTTATTTTAAAGTCATCTTGAGGTCTCTTAAATGACCACAGAGATCCAGTTTATGCATTTTTTTCGAATATTGTGCTCCAAGGTGTCAAAGTATTTGACAGATAGAGCTGAAATCTGATTTTGAAATATATTATACATGTTCTTTTACAAGTGACAAAAGTCAAGGCTTTAAAGAGACATTTAACCTGTGTGTGAGGACCATAAACACCCACCCAGGTGACCCTTCTGCATTTTTCACATAATTTGACCTGTTATTTGGAAATGTTAAGCCCTGCAGATCTCAAACTGTATTAGATGCAGCTTCTGGATGTAATATCTTTGTGGAAAATTTCGAGTCTGTTGCTTTAATTTTAAAGTAATCTTAAAGTCTCTAAAATGCCCACAGAGACCCAATTTATGTACTTTTTGCCACTTTTAAGCCCTCTAGCCGTCCAACCTATGTGACTGATAGAGCCGAAATCTCATCTGGGAATATATTAATATGGTCTTTTCATTTGTCACAAAAATCAAGGTCTTAATGAGACATATTACCTTTCTATGAGGCCCATGAAAAATCATACCCAGGGGACTTTTTTCTGCATTTTCACATATTTTGCCTTATAACTTGGAAGATACAAATATTACCAGACTCAAGCTGTAGTGGATATAAGTTGTGTATGTGATCTTTGTGTAAAAATTTTAAGGTCACATTTAAGTTTTTACCCCATAGTCCTTAAGTGCTGTCAGGGTATTGCTTTCATGCAAGGTGGGCGGGTGGTGCGTGGTATATCTCAGAAAATGTAAGATGTAGGAAGTTCATACTTGTTAGGGACATTGGTGTTTAGCGTCATGGGGTGACCTTTATTTCACTTTGAACTTGCTGTAGTGATCTTGACCTATAAAATCTTTTCCGGGCTATATCTCGGCAACCATAGGGTGTAGGAAGTTGATACTTACCAGGGACATTGGTTTGGGGGTGTAGATGTGCAACGTCATGGTGTGACCTTGATCTGACCATTGACCTTGCCGTAGTGACCTTAACCTATAAAATCTTGTGCGGGCTATATCTCGGAAACCATAAGGTGTAGGCAGTTGATGTTTGGTAGGGACATTGGTTAGGGGTTGTAGGTGTATAGTACTGTACATTTAGCATTTATATGTGACATTTTATAGAAAAGAAAATTATACACATTCCCCATATCCACCACATGAAAAATGTCCTTGTGTTATCATCAAAGTATGAGGTTAGTCCAGATTAATGACCACAAAACATTGTTATCATATCTTCTATCTGGACACATAAAATTAATTTCGAGTGCTTTGTAGTTATTGTAAACAAGGCTGTTGCTTCTCTAGTTGACTATACCATACTTTTCTAATATGATGGCCAAAATTATTGTCTCCCATAAAGTAGTTTCATAATAAATGTCTGTTCTGGCTTTTATACAACTCCTACAGCTCATACATGACAAAAGTTAAGTAACTGATGTCTGTTTACTATTTACAAAAATTTGGGGCCAATGAAAGTGCATGTCTTAATTCAGTGGATTGTAATTTGGGGGTGTCCCAGAAGCGTCCCAAATCAGTGACCCTTTGTTTTGGGTACAACATTCAGTTTTTGTCTAATTTTGGCTTGTACAAACATAGAAAAATGACAAAATGATTACCACACAATGAAATATTGGTGGTGTTCTGTTTATTAATGAGTATGAAACTGTAATTTTATGTTGAAAAGTGGCAAAAAATGGTAAAAACAGAATAAAACTGTCCCAAATTGATGTCACCCGTGTACTAAAACCCAACCACAAAATATGGACGGCGGATGGAAGGGCAGTGCGATTGTTGCCAGATAATTGTGTGCGCATAGAACTGAAAACTCGTTTGTGCGCAGCTCGTCATGTTAGAATCTACATTCAACCACTCGAAGGTGCTTTTGCATGTCCTAGAAGTTATCACGTGATTTCATTTTTTCTGTCAAAATACTTCATCGGTAAAATACAGCATAACCTCTGATCCCCGATTATCGCTCATTATGGCTATCGTAATATTGTAGAAATAACACACGAAACCCCACAAAGAACTGCCGTGACTGCGCATATTTGCTCATTAATATTAATGAGGCAAGTCTGCGAACAGGAAATATGCTGGTAGTTTTCATCTTTAAACCAGCCTTGTAGAATATTGTCGGAAAACCCCCTCCAAGAACTGCCGCGACTGCACATATTTGCTCATTAATATTAATGAGGCAAGTCCGTGAACAGGAAGTGCACTGGTAGTTCTCATCTTAAACCAGCCTTGTAAAACTTCGCATCTACAGACCCTTTATATTTGTATTTCACTACAAATACTAGTACCCATATTGCTACACAAATCTGAAAACCACTCTGGAAACGGTTTGCAAATGCGGGCGATAATACCGAGTTTAAAGATTTCAACACCCAGTGCTGTCCTAAGATTCGACTGTGTGGTTGGCTGGAGGCCAAACACTTCACCCTTCTTAAAGTTTTGATTTGGAAACTAATTATACATTAATCCGTGTGTAAAAAATGAACATTGCACATCTCAGAAAGTATCAGTGAAGTACATTTTAGCAGATTCATTGGCTTCGAGCATTTGTCCAACTCTCCAGAGGTCAGTATTTTTAGTGAATAAAACTGTCAGGTGACCATTTGTCAGGTGACCAATTCTAAATTATATATATTATTTGACAAAATGACTGGAGCATTTCTATTTCCAAATATAGCATTTATTTGATTGCTATGTTTGTTGCGAGGGATGCTAGATCAGTGCCTTTTCACTCACTTGGAAAATAGTGTATTTTCAGTAGCACTGGATTATTGATGAAAAGGGATAGCAAATTGTAAAAACCATATGGTTTTAGTGTCTTTGCTTGATATTTGAGAGAGCATAAATGAATTACTTTTCAATAGGGATGGGTCTTCGGCCTCAGTATTCTGAGTATTTTATTGAAATACTGTACAAGAACTCTACAACTGCCATCTTGTTTGTCGACATGTATAATTGAAGGAAAACTCAAGACACAAACCCTGAATCTGAAGAAATTATAAACTTCTATCCCGTTGTATATCTTTGGGGACTTTTAAATCAACCTTGTTGAGGAAACTGCCACGTTTTGGTTTCACGAGTTTCACTTCCTGTCAGTGGCCTTACTTGATTGGGAGTGTACTAAAGTACATTTTTTGGGGGGGGAGATCCTGGAATTTGAAGGGTTTTGCATTGGTGACCTGCTGTACGCATTTTATATACTGACGCATGCATCCCTACTTTTTATTTCCTTCCTTTTTGGAGTTTTCTGGCACTTGGTTTCTAAATTCTATTTACTAATTGTTCAGAAATTGACACTAAGCACTTTCACATTAAAAAATGATAAAATTACAGAGCTAGAAGAAAAGTAAAAATGTAAAACACTAAAAAGCTCTAGTGTAAACCAGAATTTTTGTGAGGGCCACTTTTATTAACATTTTTTGCATGTTGTCTTGAACTCCTGCACAGGAAAAGCAACCATTTCAAATGATGGAGCAACCATTATGAAATTACTGGACATTGTCCACCCTGCTGCTAAAACTCTTGTAGACATAGCCAAGTCACAAGATGCAGAGGTAGGTTTCAATCATGTTTTCTGAAGTTTGCACTTTGGTTCAGTAACAATTGAATGAATTGATATTAAATTTTCAATTATCGAGTTGCTACAGTGCTTCTACAAAAACCAATTGAAGATTTCGCTTTAATCTGTGTTAAATTTCTGAATTTATTTTGTTTATTTAATGACTTGAAATAAACCAAATATGTAACTATTTCCTGGCATTTTAGCCAGTTTTTCGCAAGAAGGATAACAGGGTCATTGTGTTTTAGGTTGGAGATGGGACAACAAGTGTGGTTATGTTAGCTGGGGAGTTTCTCAAACAGGCCAAGCCATATATTGAAGAAGGTGTTCATCCTCAGATCATAGTCAGAGCTTTTAGAAGGGCTACAAACCTGGTGAGTTGTTGAGGTTATTTTCATTGAACTGATTGATTAATCATAACAGGTCATCTTTTTTCTTTATTTTAGCCATTGCATGGGAAGTCCAATTCCAACTCTCACCTTTGAAACTTTTAAACCAAATTCAAATATTGCAACAATATTAACGTTTCATTGTCTCATGAGTTGTTGCCCCATTGATATTTGTGACACTAAATTTTGTTATTGTAATCTGAAAACAAAAGTAGATGTGTATTGTTCTATGTTCTATCAGTTATTTAAACTTTTCTTAAAAATAATGAGGACAAAAAGGTGTGGTTTTAAGACTATTTTTTTTACTAATTTTTTTGAGTGCTCAGTTTTGAATTTGTAAAATAATTATTTATTTTTAGCACAAGTGAAAGGTGCTAACTTGGCCATATTTATTTGTTGTGAAGTTAATGTTATGATGGTTATTGTAGGCAGTGAAGAAAATCAAAGAAATTGCAGTCAGTATTAAAAATGATGATCCAGTGTGAGTATCTATTAACTAATTCAATATTTACTGAATATGGGACTTTCAGTTGAACTTCATATTTATTCTGAATGAAGTCTTTTCCCAAATTTATTATCAGTTCACATATTTATTTAATTAGAAGTGCTATACATTGCGAAATTAAAAAATTTTATAGCAGTGTTGGAAAAATCTTGTTGATGTGTGTAAAAGTGAAAATACAGACTTGTCTATGAAAGCTACAAAGTAAACTGTAGCTTCCAAGTGCGATTAAAAATATAAATATCTTGAATATTTATGTGTGAGGTGTTGAGTCAGTAACCCAAGAACTTCACTGCTTTAAGACCTTGTGGGGAACTTGTACAAGACCACAATCTTCCAAACCTTTCTAGTTCATTGCTGTTTTAACCAGATTTGTTTGAAAGGTCAAAGTGTTAAATGTCTGATGTAAGCTGTTGTCATTTTTTTAAAGAAAGTAAATTTTGCTGTAGTAAATATTTTTAGAAAATACATGTAGAAAAAAATGTCTGAAACTGTTATAGTTTTTCACCAAATGTTTAAAATGAGAATTGATATTGAAACGGCCCAGCGGAAGTGTTGTATCTCTTATCTCTGTAGCTGTTATCTCTGTACTGGGGTCTCAATTCTGAAGCCACCAGTTAAATTTAATCTGGTTGAGTGTCACGAAGTAGAGTTGTCTCTCAATACAATATCCAGGAACCAGTTTCTCATCAGTGCTGATCACAGTCTAAGTCTTAATATCAAAGTGTAAGGGTATTATGTGGTCAGGAGTATTAGCTAGTACTTATATAACAGTAATTTCTCTTCAGCAGATTCCACAGCTTTGGTTAGTATTGTAAATAAAAGTATGAGCCAGTGTCGATAGTAGTGAAAAGAGCCAAATATATAACTATAAAGTCAGTTTATTAAAAGAAAACAGTAACCTATGCTATGGTGAAATGATATATCTGTACAGACAGGATACACAGTATTCAGTAAAATATTATATACAGTGTAATACAGAATCAATGTTACTTTTAGTCAGTGAAAAAGTAAACAGCAACCTATGCTAAGGTGAAACTACATATCTGTACAGATGGGATACACAGTATTCAGTAAAATATTATATACAGTGTAATATATACAACGGTTCATGCAAAATCAACCTAAAGTTTAGATAATGACAAGAAGAAAACAATCTTTGAATTAAATGGTCCAACTGAATTGTACTATTCAGTTATTCATACAGATATTCCGGTACTGTTAATATGCTCAGTCATGGGCCAAATGTATGAGTCACCCAGAAAACTGTGGAGTGACTTACTCAAAGGGGTATTTTAGCTTGTGCCAAGTTTCTCTTAGTGCTTGTTAATTATCAGTGAGCACTATGTCAGGCCTTAATTACTGCTGATAAATATCAGTATATCAAAATTATCCCTCTAAAATAATTAAATATCACCTATTAAGTTACTGGGTAAAATAATAAAGGCACTTACAGTGATTTCCAAGAGTATTCTGATAAGATATCTGTGATACTATAAGTTTATATCAATCTGACAGCTGTCACAACAATGTAGTAAGTTGGAGCCAAATATGGAAAATCTCATCTGCCAGTTATAATATGTAAACAAAGAATAGAGGGGTGATAGCTTTCTAGCAAGTTGTGGTTGTAAATTACCTCAGTGGATAAGTGTGGAATTATCAGAGTGGAGTGGACTAATCTGCTGGTAAATTCTCAGGAGAGATGTTTACACACTGGAGTTCTGAGCTAAACTCCCCCAATTACCTATTTTACTCTCAATTTATAAGGCCTACTCTGACTTACTCTGGTTTCCAGAGTACATAGATACCCACAATGCCTAGAAGCCATTTGATTGGCTGAGCCTACTCTGACATACTCTGACTCTACTCTGACATTCAGAGTAATTATTTGCACAAAGTTTCTCCCCAAAATATAGTAAAATTACATTACCATAGATTATTAAACATGTCCCAATACATCAAGAATATGTAAGTACAATTTTATATACATGCATAAATAACTTTTGAGACATAATAAAGACATTCAGTTTTATACTAAACTATCCCCAGAATACATTCCTCACTCTACACAAGTGTGTGTACTGAAACAAATCCACTAAAAGATCCAGATTTACTGGAGAAACTAAACACACACACACACATTCAAAGAAAGCATGTTCAGCCTAGAAAATCAATAAAGTGAGTACAGAGTTAAAATATCCCCCCCTCTCAAAGTTCTGTACTACAGAAATGCTTTACTTAGGGGTGACCCTTATTTGGGTCACAAGTGATTGTACAGCTTAGTGGGAAGGTGCACCCCTGCCTGGCTGTAAGATAACATTTTAAAACTGTTTGGTGAAAAATAATCAGAAAAACCTATTCTGTAACTTGGATAACTTTGTAAGTTCCTATAGTCATGAATTCATTACATTCATAAGAAAAAAATAACTGATCTACCCCAGACCCATTACAATATCTTTTTCTCATGAATTTGCATCTCTTTGACTGTTATTGGTGAAATATCTATATTTTTATGGGAACAGAGTAAAATTTTAGAAAAGCATTATTTCCCTGTGTCTTTTTGTAGAGAACAGAGGAAGCTTTTGGAGAAGTGTGCAGCCACTGCTCTGAGTTCCAAGTTGGTGGCCAGACAGAAAGACTTCTTTGCAAAGATGGTGGTAGATGCTGTGTCTATGCTGGATGAGCTCCTCCCACTCAACATGATTGGCATGAAGAAGGTACAGGGAGGCACTCTGGAGGTGAGACTCGATTGGGGATGAAAGTGTACTGGTTTGTCTCGGTACATGGCCACATTTTTTTAGTATTCGATAAATATGCCATATATTCAGATTCCAGATTATTAATTGAAATAATTTACAATAGTATGTTTTTCAAGAAGTAAAGTTATTTGGTTGGCTTTAAAATGTCTTTCAATTGTGTTCAAGATGTATTGTTTTTGATACTGGTTCATTCTAAGCATGGTCTTTCAAGAAAAAATATAAAACTGGTTTACTGAATTCAATAATAAGTGCAGGTCTCCTCTTAACTCTTGGAAAGGCAGGATGCCTGTGCCTGATATCTTCTTGACTTTTTCCTATTGTTTAGTTTTTACCCCACAATCCTTAAGGGCTGTCGGGGTATTGTTTTCACCCCTGGTGTCCGGATGGGCGGTCGGTCGGGCGACGGCTAAAAGTTTGTCTGGGCTGCAACTCAGAAACCGTAAGGTGTAGGAAGTTGATACTTGGTAGGGACATTGGTTAGGGGGTGTAGGTGTGCAGTATCATGGTCTGACCTCGATTTGACCTTGCCGTAGTGACCTTGACCTATAAAATCTTGTCCGGGCTATATCTCGGAAACTGTGAGGTGTAGGAAGTTAATACTTGGTAGGGACATTGCTTTGGTGTTGTAGGTGTGCAATGTCATGATGTGACCTTGATTTGACTTAAGATCTTACCGTAGTGACCTTGATCTTTAAACCAGTGTCAAAAGTGTTGGAGGTTGATGCTTGGTAGGGACATTGGTTAGAGGTTGTGGGTGTGAAACCTCATGCTGCGATCTTAATTTGACCTTTGGCCTTGTCTTAGTGACTATGAGTTTTAAAATCTTGTCTGGGTTATTTCTTGGTTTCCGTAGGATGTAGAACATTGGCACTTTGTGGGGACATTGGTTAGGGGGTGTAGGTATGTATCATGGTGTGACCTTTAAATTTGGCTCTGCCAAAATGTGTTCACCTGCCATATTTGAGACATTTCTCCAATGACAAAGACATATGGATTGCTACAACTGATTATTATATGTACTTTTACACAATTGTGCTATTTCCATTGACAGCTGTTCTTCAGTTAATAAAATTTTACAGCTTCCTAATTTTTAGTATACTGATTAGTGCTGTCATCTTGCTATTGAATTGTCTTGTTTTAATATTTTATCTTTACATACATTTTCTTTCTCTTTTAAGTTATTTTATCTACTTAAACATTTTTTGGACCTTTATATAAGTGACACTGTGCTGAAAGTATCTCGGTCTTTGTACTGTTTCACTACTTCTATATCTCATGTTATTGAAAACTATTTCCCCAGGCTGTTCGGTACGGGCATCTCCGATGCTATTTTACAAATTATATTCTGTGAAGAGATCCCAAAATGCTGCAAGATTTAATACTACACAGAAGATGAACCACCTTCAGTGGTCGATCCTGCTGTTGTTCAAATTGTGAAATAGGTGCTTTAAATGTATACCATTAAAATTAATTGCAAGTTCCACTGGCTCAGCTATTAAAGTACCGCCATGTAAATCTTTAACTCAGTATATCCCTTGATCAGGATTCGCGTCTTATCCCTGGTGTGGCATTCAAGAAGACCTTCAGTTATGCAGGGTTTGAGATGCAGAGGAAGAAGTACACCGGTCCACAAATAGCACTCCTCAACATAGAGCTGGAGCTGAAAGCAGAGAAAGATAACGCAGAAATAAGGGTCAAAGACGTGGAGGTGGGTGTTTGCTAAACCAAAGATCTGGTATAAGATTTAATTTTGCAGTAAATGTACAATAAATAAATCGCTCCCCTTGAAACTCTGAATTTAAATGGGAATGACGACTGTTACTTTCTAATGTGTGATGGGTTACAATACAAGATTTTTACCGTGTCTAGTATGTAAATCTTAAAAGTGTTATAAAATGTTAAATCTTGCTCACATTAAATATACTTAACCTGTTTTGTGTGTGGCTGTGT
The DNA here is from genome assembly GCA_964017235.1 of Sabellastarte sp. h YS-2021. Classification (NCBI taxonomy): domain Eukaryota; kingdom Metazoa; phylum Annelida; class Polychaeta; order Sabellida; family Sabellidae; genus Sabellastarte; species Sabellastarte sp. h YS-2021. Next base: position 86,016,156 of record OZ024932.1, read on the forward strand.
AGGAGTACCAAGCAGTGGTGGATGCCGAGTGGACCATCTTGTACGAGAAACTGAACAAGATTCACATGAGCGGAGCCAAGGTGGTGCTCTCAAAGCTGCCAATTGGTGACGTAGCAACACAATACTTTGCCGACAGGTAGACCAATTCATTATTTCTCTATGATTTGTCTTGCTGGATTTCATATTTCAAGGACACCTTTTCTGAATAATGCCTAAGGTGAACAAATCTAAACTTTTTGTCTATTTGAAATGCCAATGAAATAGTGCTTTAATTTGCTTGATACTCCACACTCTAGTCAGCTGAAAGATAGTTGTAATCTTACAGTGTTACATGTGTGGTAGAGCATTATGCTTCTTACCATGGATACCAGGATTTCCTGTTCTGGGAGAACCACAGGTGTCGGAATTGGTGGGATGCCTTGGGTTTTTTTCTACAGATAGTTATTAGCAGGTGTGTCTGTTAATGGTAGAAATAAACCAACACTTAAAAATTCAAAGGATTCTGCATGTGTGGCAATGTTAATTGTATCCCCGACGCGAAGCGGGGATACTATGGATTCATCATCGTTGTATCCCCGACGCGAAGCGGGGATACTATGGATTCATCATCGTTGTCGTTCGTGCCCTCATCCGCGTCCGCAGAGATTTCTTGTTAGCGACCTACAGTCCACATTTCTTTCCGGATTTCTTTCATATTTGGCAGGTGGCTTGATATGGTAGAGGACTCGCCACCCTATCTTTTTGGTAGGCTTTATGTCTAAATTAGGCCTGTGGTAGACAAAAATGTCTAAAATGTGGAATACTGTATAAGTGGTTTTTTTCGCGGGTACTTAAGTTCGCGAATGTACACTGTAGGCCTGGTTCGCGAGAATTTATTTTCGCGGTGAAATATATTCAATTATCGCCCAAACTAACAACATGATCAAATTAAAATATTACACGGACTTCTGCTGGTTTGATTGGAAATGCACAGTTAACGTCTTTTCTTTTATACACGTTGTCAGTGTGTGAACCTACTCTGGGAGATTATAAATTTACGAAATCCAATCGAACACACTTTCATTGATCGGCGCATTATCAAAGAAGTTGTGTAGCGGGGTCGTGTAATTGAATTAATCCCTCCCTATTGGTGAGAAAGATCAAAGAAGTTAGGCGTTTCTGTGAATGGTACATTTGATAAAGCAATGGAATTATTGAAATATTGTATCATGCACAATCTTGTATTACCGCTCACGCTAGACTGGTTCTACTGAATGTACATGTAAATATTGGCGAGAAGTTATTTTCGCATTTTGTAGTCACTCGCGAATATAGCGAAAATTAATTCCACGCGAAAAAAAACACTTATACAGTATTGCTTGTTAGCGACCTACAGTCCACATTTCTTTCCAGATTTCTTTCATATTTGGCAGGTGGCTTGGTATGCTAGAGGACTCGCCACCCTATCTTTTTGGTAGGCTTTATGTCTAAATTAGGCGTGTGGTAGACAAAAATGTCTAAAATGCATTAAAATTCATGAAATCATGCACTAAATCACTTATAACTTGAAAAGTGTTGCATTTAGAGCATTTTGTTAAAATATGTTATTCAGATACTTTTTTCATAGCTACAACATGGTGAGTAACTTGGGTGTCTGTCTCAATAGCTAAGTGAGTAATAGCTACTTTTGGGCTTTTCAGTAACTTCCATCATGAGTAAAATCACTTGTAACTTGAAAACTATTGCATTTACACAATTTTGTATAAATATGTTATTCAGCTACTTTTGGGTCAGCTATAACATAGTAAAATTTCAGACCTGTAGCTCATGGCATAGCTGAGTAATAGCTACTTTTAGGTTATCACTGTTGAGTAAATTTCTTATAACTTCAAAAGTATTACATTTAGAGTATTTTGTTTCAATATGTTATTCACCTATTTCAGAGTCAGCTATAACATAGTGAAGTTCCAGACCTGTGGCTCATTGCATAGCTGAGTAATAGCTACTTTGAAGTTTACACTGTTGAGTAAATCAGTTGTAATTGGAAAACTATTGCATTTACAGAAATTTGTGCAAATATGTTATTCAGCTACTTTTGGGTCAGCTATAACATAGTGAAATTACAGACCTGTAGCTCATGGCACAACTGAGCAATAGCTATTTTCAGGTACTGACTGTTGAGTAAATGACTTGTAACTTGAAAAATATTGCATTTGGAGTATTTTGTTAAAAAATGTTGTTCACCTACTTTTGGGTCAGTTATAACATCGTGAAATTACAGACTTTATAGCTCATGGCATAGCTAAGCAATAGCTATTTTCAGGTTCTCACTATTGAGTAAATCAGTTGTAACTTGAAAACTATTGCATTTATAGTATTTTGCTTAAATATGTTGTTCACCTAATTTTGGGTCAGCTATAACATAGAAAAAATTCAGACATGTAGCTCATTGCATAGCTGAGTTATAGCTACTTTGAGGTTATCACTGTTGAGTAAATTAGTTATAACGTGAAAACTTTTACATTTACAGTATTTTGTTTAAATATGTTATTCACATAATTTTTGGTCAGCTATAACAGAGTGAAAGTGCAGACCTCTATGTCATGGCATAGCTTACCAATATCTACTTTCAGGTTCTCACTGTTGAATAAATCATTGTATCCACTGGATAGCCGCAGTGTGTAGAGAGATTTCACCATTACCGCTCTAACGAAAAAAATATTATAGCTAGCCTTCTCAAGTTTGCAAGGTATATTAGAGGGTGCACCACAGTATTCTATTGGTAGGCTTTATGTCTAAATTAGGCCTGTGGCCAAATTACTTGCCTACTAAAAATGAGTAATTCTGCATTTTCTCTAAAGGTATTGCAGATAGCCAATTTTTCTCAAACAACTCATTCACCTACTTTTGGGAGAGCTTTCACTTGGTGAAGTTTCAGACCCGTAGCTAATTACTCACCTACTCAAAATGAGTAAATGCGAATTATCTCTAAAAGTATTCCAGATAGCCAATTTTTCTCAAATAACTCCTTCACCTACTTTTGGGAGACCTTTCACTTGGTGAAGTTTCAGACCTGTAGCTAATTATTCACCTACTCAAAATGAGTAAATGTGAATTACCTCTAAAAGTATTGCAGATATCCAATTTTTATCAAATAACTCATTCATCAACTTTTGGGAGAGCTTTCACATGGTGAAGTTTCAGACCCGTAGGTAATTACTCGCCTACTGAAAATGAGTAAATTCGAATTATCTCTAAAAGTATTGTAGATAGCCAATTTTTCTCAATTAACTCATTCGCCTACTTTTGAGAGAGCTTTCACTTGGTGAAATTTCAGACCCGTAGCTAATTATTCACCTACTCAAAATGAGTAAATGCGAATTATCTCTAGAAGTGTTGCAGATAGCCGGTATTTCTCAAATAACTCATTAATATGAAAACAACTTATAGGAAGTCATGGGCTGCACATCTTTTCATGTGGTCAGATTTGACCTTGGGCCCCTCCTGCTTATTATTGGTCCTAGAGGTTTGCAATGTGAAAACGACTTATAGGAAATCATGGGCTGCGAATCTTTTGATGTGGTTAGACTTCACCTTGGGCTCCTGCTACAGGGTCAAATAAGGGTAGCCAAACTTAAAAGTGCTTTCAGCTTGCTTATTAACGAAAAAATGCTGTTTATCTTCTAAACTATGTTAGTTGGCCTTTGTCGGTGGATACATCCAGCATCTGTCCTTAGTCTAGTTATTAGTAGGGCATGGTTGGTAACACCGGTATCTCGGTATTGAGACCAATTCAGTTAAATACCATGACAACACTTTACAAATGGTATTTCAAATATCAGTATATAATATTGTGATGAAACTCAATATACTAGAAACAACCTCAAATGTGAAGAAATTGTAAACTTTCATCTTGTATTTTTGTATATTTTAGTATTTATAGTGATATCTTTTGCATCGGTATGGTTTCACACTGGCGGGATACCAGAATGGAAAATCTGCTGCTAACCCCTCTCTAATTAAGCGTCCCGCAAGGGATGCTTGTTTGTGTATGGGAGAGCTTCTGGCTCCGCCGGCTCCGCATTTTGTTTTCCTTATAACTCTGTAACCGTTAGGCCGATTCTTTTCAAATTTGGCAGGTTTAGGCAGTAGCCTTGGGGATTTTTTTTGAATATGCTGCAGTGACATTTCAACCAATCAGAGAGGTCACATGACCAAAAATGTCTTTTTTCGATGGGGAAGCTTGTCCGGATGATAACTTGAAAGGAATTTTATCAATTCACCTGAAACTTGGCAAATACATTCATTCTATTAAAATCTGGAAATCATTAGATTTTGGCATTGATTGGTCAAGAAATGGCCGAGTAATTAATGATTAATTAATCATTACGAATTTTCCAAATAAGGAAAACACAAAAATGCTTATATCTCGAAAACCGTGCTAGATAGAACGATTTCGACGAAATTTTTGACCCGCAGGGTATCTCTGCGGAGTAGTTTTCCCAATTTTCAAAAAATTTTTGTCTCGCCCAAAATGGCGGCCATTTTGAATTTTCGAAATTTTCGCAAAAATTGCAAAACACAAAAATGCTTATATCTCAAAAACCGTGCTAGATAGAGCAATTTCGACAAAATTTTTGACCCGCAGGATATCTCTGCGGAGTACTTTTCCCAATTTTCAAAAAATTTTTGTGTCGCCAAAAATGGCGGCCATTTTGAATTTTCGAAATTTTCGCAAAAATTGCAAAACACAAAAATGCTTATATCTCGAAAACCGTGCTAGATAGAGCCATTTCGACGAAATTTTTGACCCGCAGGGTATCTCTGCAGAGTAGTTATCCCAATTTTGAAAAAAATTTTGTCTCGCCAAAAATGGCGGCCATTTTGAATTTTCGAATTTTTCGCAAAAATTGCAAAACATAAAAATGCTTATATCTCGAAAACCGTGCTAGATATATATCTGCAGAGTAGCCATGCCAATTTTCAAAAAAAATTTTTCTCGCCAAAAATGGCGGCCATTTTGAATTTTCGAATTTTTCGCAAAAATTGCAAAACATAAAAATGCTTATATCTCAAAAATCCTGCTAGATAGAGCGATTTCGACGAAATTTTTGATCCGCAGGGTATCTCTGCAGAGTAGCCATGCCAATTTTCAAAAAAATTTTATCTTGCCAAAAATGGCGGCCATTTTGAATTTTCGAATTTTTGCGCAAAAATTGCAAAACACAAAAATGCTAATATTTCGAAAACCGTGCTACATAGAGCGATTTCGACGAAAGTTTTTATCTTCAGGGTATCTCTGCAGAGCAGCTATCCCAAAGAGCTTTCACTTGGTGAAGTTTCAGACCCATAGCTAATTGCTCACCTACTCAAAAAGAGTAAATGCGAATTACCTCTAAAAGTATTGCAGATGGCCAATTTTTCTCAAATAACTCATTCACCTACTTTTGGAAGAGCTTTCACATGGTGAAGTTTCAGACCCATAGCCAATTACTCACCTACTCAAAATGAGTAAATGCGAATTATCTCTAAAAGTATTGCAGATAGCCAATTTTTCTCAAATAACTCATTCACCTACTTTTGGGAGAGCTTTCACTTGGTGAAGTTTCAGACCCAAAGCTAATTACTCACCTACTCAAAATGAGTAAATGCGAATTATCTCTAAAAGTATTGCAGATAGCCAATTTTTCTCAAATAACTCATTCACCTACTTTTGGGAGAGCTTTCACTTGGTGAAGTTTCAGACCCATAGCTAATTACTCACCTACTCAAAATGAGTAAATGCGAATTATCTCTAAAAGTATTGCAGATAGCCAATTTTTGTCAAATAACTCATTCACCTACTTTTGGGAGAGCTTTCACTTGGTGAAGTTTCAGACCCATAGCTAATTACTCACCTACTCAAAATGAGTAAATGCGAATTATCTCTAAAAGTATTGCAGACAGCCAATTTTTGTCAAATTAATCATTCACCTACTTTTGGGAGAGCTTTCACTTGGTGAAGTTTCAGACCCATAGCTAATTACTCACCTACTCAAAATGAGTAAATGCGAATTATCTCTAAAAGTATTGCAGATAGCCAATTTTTCTCAAATAACTCATTCACCTACTTTTGGGAGAGCTTTCACTTGGTGAAGTTTCAGACCCAAAGCTAATTACTCACCTACTCAAAATGAGTAAATGCGAATTATCTCTAAAAGTATTGCAGATAGCCAGTTTTTCTCAAATTAATCATTCACCTACTTTTGGGAGAGCTTTCACTTGAAGTTTCAGACCCATAGCTAATTACTCATCTACTCAAAATGAGTAAATGCGAATTATCTGTAAAAGTATTGCAGATAGCCAATTTTTCTCAAATAACTCATTCACCTACTTTTAGGAGAGCTTTCACTTGGTGAAGTTTCAGACCCATAGCTAATTACTCACCTACTCAAAATGAGTAAATGCGAATTATCTCTAAAAGTATTGCAGATAGCCAATTTTTCTCAAATAACTCATTCACCTACTTTTAGGAGAGCTTTCACTTGGTGAAGTTTCAGACCCATAGCTAATTACTCACCTACTCAAAATGAGTAAATGCGAATTATCTCTAAAAGTATTGCAGATAGCCAATTTTTCTCAAATAACTCATTCACCTACTTTTAGGAGAGCTTTCACTTGGTGAAGTTTCAGACCCATAGCTAAATACTCGTCTACTCAAAATGAGTAAATGCGAATTATCTCTAAAAGTATTGCAGATAGCCAATTTTTCTCAAATAACTCATTCACCTACTTTTGGGAGAGCTTTCACTTGAAGTTTCAGACCCATAGCAAATTACTCACCTACTCAAAATGAGTAAATGCAAATTATCTGTAAAAGTATTGCGGATACCCAATTTTTATCAAATACTCATTCATCTACTTGTGGGAGAGCTTTCACATGGTGAAGTTTCAGACCCATAGCTAATTACTCACCTACTCAAAATGAGTAAATGCGAATTATCTCTAAAAGTATTGCAGATAGCCAATTTTTCTCAAATAACTCATTCACCTACTTTTGGGAGAGCTTTCACTTGGTGAAGTTTCAGACCCATAGATAATTATTCACCTACTCGAAATGAGTAAATGTGAATTATCTCTTAATAGTATTGCAGATAGCCATTTTTTCTCAAATAACTCATTCACCTACTTTTGGAAGACCTTTCACACACGAAAATGAAAAATTGTGAATATCTCGGAAAAGCTATTTCTTCTGCTTTAATGCTCGGCGGGAGATACACACCACGGCAGTTTTCTTGACAAAAATTTTTGTCTCCCCAAAAATGGTGGCCATTTTGAATTTTCAAAGTTTTTGCAAAACACAAAAATGCTTATATCTCAAAAACCGTGCTATATGGAGTGAACTCAACAAAATTTTGGACCTGCTGGGTATCTCTGCAGAGTAGCCATGCCAATTTTCAAAATATTTTTGTCTCGCCAAATATAGCAGACATTTTTTATTTTTTGCAAAACACAAAAATGCTTATATCTTGAAAACCGTGCTAGATAGAGCAGACTGCGCTGACTTTGGTTGCCACAACAGTATAAGGCTAGAAACGAAGCATTTTCTTAATACTTTAGCACTCACCTTTATATCCTTTTCGGGACGCTTTGTTTTTGCTATGCAAAAACATTATCTTTTTTTTGCGAGCGATCCTCTAGTTATTATTATTAGTGTTAACAATCGAACAGCCTACTCGAACCAATTACATAATTAAGATGCAGTGAATTAGATAGTACAGTGATACATAGATTATCCAAACTCATAGAGCCATAATATATGCCAAGAATAACAACAATAAATGTTTTTAATTTGAATAATTTTTTCAAATTTGAATTATGTAGGTTATGTCTCACATTTAACAGAATGCTTCAACTAAAATAATCTTATGCCAAGAATAACAATAATAAATGTTTTTAATTTGAATAATTTTTTCAAATTTGAATTATGTAGGTTATGTCTCACCTTTAACAGAATGCTTCAACTAAAATAATCAGAATTTCCTTATTCACGGTCTGATTTTGAATTTTTTCAAGTATTTTCTTAAGTTTATAGTGGGTTTTGTATCTGAGATTGGTTTACTGTGTGCATGCCTGAATGCATTATGTTTGGGACAACTGTTGATGAAGTAAGTTAGGATGCCTTTGCACAAGTTTTAACTGTTGTTACTATTTTTGTTTTTGATATATTGATTTGCAACCCCACTAAGAATGATCCTCTGCAAGTAAACCTTTATGTGTGCTGCGATCAAATGAGCTGTTTTGCTTAAGACAGTTACAAAGATTGCTGGTTAGTTGTGCAGGTTGTGTACATATATTTCCTGTTAAATAATCCCTAATCTGTCCAGATTCCAAAACATATTCCTGTGTTTGCATGTATGTTTGTTGTTAAGGTGTGCATTTATGATCTGCCTTTGTGCACCAGAAAAAGTCTCAATACGTGTACCTTTCTCTCTGTATATGTTTACTGTGCTGACTTGAACTTAAGTCATTTGTCATTTGGAGAGATTAAGACATGCTTGTGACGATGGCTGAAGGCCAAAATCTATTCCCTCGTCCTCCCCTGCATTTACCTGTATTCACAGAGACATGTTCTGTGCTGGGCGTGTACCTGAGGAAGATCTGAAGAGAACAATGTATGCATGTGGTGGCTCCATACTGACCACAGTGGCCAATATTGATGAGGGTGTGCTCGGTACTTGCGGCTACTTTGAGGAGGTACAGATCGGTGGTGAAAGGTATGTGGAATGGTTTATTTTTTAGCAATTTATCAATGTATAATTAAAAACAATTGAATGGATAGTATAGTTAATTGGACCAGGCTAAAATGTTGTCAGCTAAGAGTGTTTTGAGAATGCTTTATTAATGATGAATATATGTCTAACTTCTGTATAGCTTATTCATCACTCGGCAGGTTAAACTCATTTTACAGAATTTTATTGCATATTGTTCCTTTCCTACATTCAGTGAACAGGATTCTGGTGCTCTTTTTTCAGGGAACAGTGTATTTAGTGTAGTAAGCTGCTTCATGAATGTTTGGTGTTATGGTACGACTTCATATGGTATTGGGTCATTCTGAGTGATATTCTAGATCTTTGGTTTTTCCTTGTATTGGTGTTAAAGTGTATTATTTTAAGTGTCTGATCTTGATGGACAGTCAGTGGAATATGAGATAAAAATTGATTCTGATGGAGAGTGTGTGGATTGAGATAATCCATACTCATATTTCAGTGATGTGGCAGGCATTTTATATTTGGTGTGTTAGTGTAAGTTTAAAGTGATATTTTACACATATTGGTGTCAGTTTGAAGGGATTGTTTACACTAGGGGTGCGACAGGGTGCCCATCTACCCGAAAACAGTTCGAATTCTTTGAGAAACCAAGCACAAAGTGGCGAAGCGGGTAACCAAAAAAATATTTTTAAAAAAAATATAGCGTAAGTCAATGAAAGATAAACCTTAGTATTCTTTCAGATTTCTTTAACTGATATCAGTTTTGCTCATAATTTTCCTTATTTATACGGATATTTAACTTTTTTTCCGTAACATTTTGTTTACATCATCCGCCATGTTTCGAGGCAAATAGCCAGTGTTGTTTTTCAAATGAAGTCACAGCCCTAGTTTACACTGTAGTTTCCTCACCCACATCCTAGTCAGCTGCTAGTCATCTGTCTGTTGTCATGGCAGTGTTACAGGTGTGGCAGAGCAATGGGTCCTTCACCCATCACAGCTGTCGCTCCTGTTCTGGGAGTCTCAGCTGTGTATACGGGTGGCTGGGCTCAAGTTTCAGAGAGTTGGGCAGTGACCAATTATGTGGCACTGGTCATAGTGATTGAAATTTACAGTTCTTTATGATGCTTATAATTATAGCAAAATAATGTATTGCAACTGGATCTTGAAATTTTGTCCAAAGTCAAGTGACCCATAGATATAACATTTATCTGTCCATGTGAAATGTTACTTGCCAAATTTGTCCCATCAAAACCCTCTCAAAAAACCACACATTTGTGAAGTATGTAAGTATGCGTAGTTAATCCTGTACTCTATACTGCTTGCAGAGAAATTATTATCACAGAATTCCAGGAGCTTTAAGTCCTGTTAAGTTATTGTTGATCATGTGCAGTAGTTATATTGCTTACAAAGAAAATATTTTTCATGTGAAATTTCAGGGGCTTTAAGTAGGGTATTGAATTATGTTCATGCTGATTTTAATTTCTCCTCTCCATGAATTTTGTATGTTTACTCGATGTTTATAATTTACATTACCTTGTAAACCTGCAAAAGATGGTTTGTACTATAACATCAGGTTTCCCACATCCGTGAAAATCCTTGAAAAAATTGCTTCATTTTCAAGGCCTTGAAAGTCCTTGAATTCTGCCAAAATTCAATAAAATCCTTGAAAAGTCCTTGAATTTGTTATTGACCAGCTTCTGCATCTGCATCATCTAGTTTTACGGCTATGGCAGACTCGGACTATCTAGTCTGAACAAAGTTTATGTTAAAATATTATTGGATGTGTTAATTACCATTGTTGTAATGAGTTAAAATCATATGATAATAAAGAATTTTGTGGGAGGAACGGAAGGCTAGAAGGGGAGGTAAAGGAGGCCATGCCATAAAATATATCCTTGAGAATTGTTGTTGTTGACAAGACCTTGAATCTAGTTATCAAAAGTCTGGGGGAAACCTGAACATTGGCACTGTGATTATTCCTTAATGCTTTTTTGTTGAAGATGATTTAAGGTTTGATAACAAATTTAAAAATGAAGTATTTTGACCACAATTACAAACCAGGTTTGTTTGATTTAGTAAATGCTATAACGTAAGGTTTCAAATACCTACATGAAATATAACTTGTATACAAATGTGAATGAACCCTGATGTCTAATATATTGACAGCATGTAATAAAATATTGTGAAATATTTTTTTTGTCGTTGAACATCTGGATAGAATTACATTAAAATAAGGAATACATGTCTGTGAGGAAGCTGGTTTTGATTGGAGAAAATGGAAGGAAGCTGGCTCAGTGTCTTTCGGTCGGGAAATATGTTTCCGGTTTACTGTCTTCTAAACTGTTATATCTTTTGCAGGGACGAATCCCATTGTGTTCTTTTAATGAACACAAAATAAAAGAGAATGCACAGACACTAATTTAGTAGTTTGTAATTAATGCAGTAACGATGCGGCTCGACTTGTTCATATTCGTTCGTGAATGTTGAAATTACGACTCGTCGGTTCATGCATTATTAAGATCGATTTTTCATCAAAACTTTTATAATACTGCAATATATTACTTACCTAATAATATCTTATGATAATTAGCATTTTTAAAGAAAACATCACATTTTTAAGTTGTCACAGCTTTCAAGTGGAAACAACAATGGCTGCTTCCCTCATTTTTTTAACCGCAAATATAAATTCTCACGAGATTCAGTATTTTATTGGATAGGGTCAAAGATCACACTTAGTCTACAAAAATTTGTTTATTTAAAACCGGCGAATTAATAAAATATATTTCTTCTGAAGTCCTTGACCAACACTAGTATGACTTTTGTCGGTTCACCGTTGTCTATTAGTTCTGACGCGTCGACTCTAGTATTTCTTGACGACTTACAGCACTATTTGTAATTATTATATTTTCCTGTGATGCAAGTATATACTTTGTTTATTGTTTTTTTACAAGTACACTCAAAAAAGTTTTAGCAAATCTCTGAAGCCAATATGATGTAATAACCAAGTACCCTTTTGCTCAACTTTGAGATGCAACTTTTTCAAATACACTTTTGATTCTTCTGTTACTGTATTTCTGAAAATTGCTTTCTTTGCAAAGCAGCTAAAAGTTCAAACCATGTGTACTTGATCATTGTTTTATTTCATGGTATAATATTCACTGAATAGTTCTGTAAGCAATATTTTGGTTAATATGCCAGAAGTGACATATTCTGGGACTGACTAAAGACAAACTGTGGTGAATTTCAACCCTGTCATTGAGGGAAAAATGTGTCTAACTTCAATTTTAAGATCATGTTGTATTTCAAATTGACCAGTTTTTGTGTTTCTATTCCCTAAATAGCTCACATTCTTTTAACTTCTATATATATACCTAATTTCCTACAGGTACAACATATTCGGGGACTGCCCCAAAGCAAAGACCTGTACAATCATCATGCGTGGCGGCACTGAGCAGTTTATGGAGGAGACAGAGCGCTCTCTACACGATGCCATCATGATTGTCAGAAGGGCTATCAAAAATGACACCGTTGTCGCAGGTGAGAGCAACCATGCACAGATTTCTCTGTTTGACTTGTGTATTCAAAGAAAAAAACAAATTTTATTCCAAAATATTTTTATTTTATTTTATTTTTTTTTTTTTTTTTTTTTGTTATCCAGTTTTAACCACTTAAAGACGTCATTTGTTGGCTAGCAGTCAACAGAAAACTGTGTTCAGTTGTGGCGGTACCATATAGAGAAATTAAATCCAATCTGGTAACTGGGACCCTGAAATGAACAAAATCCAGTATTTCATACACTTGTTACTGTACAGTAAAAATTTCGTGAGATATTTTTTATTGTATAAAAATGTATTTTCGAAATCCCAGCAATTGCTTATGTGCCCTGCTGATTGATCACCGTGACACCGTACTTGAGTATTGTTTGAGTCTTTTTTTCTAAAGGACTAACTTTAATTATTGATGGAAAAAAATTTCATTGTGTACCTAGTACCTACTTAGTGTTTGTGGCTGAAGCATTTGATCACCAAGTATAACATTTTCAAGTTGTTATATTTGTTACAACCAATGCAAGAATAAATCCCATTTGTATGATAGGATTTTTGTGTTCTATCTATGAACCAAAAATAAGAGAGAAGATGGGAACATCAGTGTGCAAGGATACCGTAAATTTCCAAAATAACGCCCAGGTTCAAATGAACGCCTGGTTCAAATTAACGCCTGGGTACCAAGCACACTGTTTACAATTTATGACACTGTTTTTATACTTCAAAAGAACGCCTGGTTCAATTTAACGCCTGGTCTGATAACCATTTGAAAATAATTAACGCCCGGGCCATATTTTGGAAAAATACGGTAAATGTGGTAGTGCTGGACGTTAACTTATTTCAGCACTTGCTGGTAAGGAAAGTAGCATTCAGATTTCCCTTGCCCTGGCTAAAGTCTACTTGCCTGTACTTTGTTGTTTTATATAGGAATAAAAGACACATTCAAGTGCTTTATGATGGTTTTAAACTATTGATCGGCTGAATATTAAAGCCACAAAGCCCAAATGCACGAAGCTGATCGATAGTTTAAGACCATCATAAAACACGAGAATTTGTCTTTTATTCCTATTCTAAAATGGTTACATTAATATTTTGGTCAAAATAAGGGGTTCATCTTAAGCAAAAATCAAAACAAATCCAACACCATGTTGGCTGTTCTATAAACGAAACATGTATAGTGATAATGTGCTAGCAGCCCCAGTGGGGTGGACATATAATTTTTGCTTTTTCTGATATCTGGCGTTTGCCATCCGTCGTTACTCTTGGTTTCCGGCCATTTCAAGGAAAAGTATTTATCCTATCTTTTACCAAATTTGGTATGGGTGCGTATTGGGTTAATAGCTTGCATGGGATTGCTTTTGGTAAAGATAGCTCTATAACTAACGGACTAATAGCTACTTAGCTACTTTTGTGTACTTCTTTTGTTTCCGGGCATTTTAAGAAAAATGTTTGACATATCTTTACCAAATTTAGTATGAGCAATACTTTGGTCATTAGATTGCTTGGGATTGCTTTTAGTAATAATAGCTATATAACCGACTTGAGTAGTAGCTACTTAGCTACTTTGAGTAGCTTTTTTTTATTTTAAGCATTTTAAAGGAAAAGTATTTCACCTATGTTCACAAAATTTGGGATGGAGGATTATTGGATCAGTAGCTTGCTTGGGATTGCTTTTGGTGATAATACCTTTATAGCTGAGTAATAGCTACTGTGCTACATAGCTATTATGCTATTTTGAGTTGACTTTTTCTGGACATTTTAATGAAAACATTACTCTGAATTGCATTTCTGTTTTCACTCTTTTAAAAGAAACATATTTAACTCATCTTTTTAAAATTTGGCGTGAAGGTTTTAATGAAACAATGTTTTCTACACAAAAATTTATACGAAGGATAATTGGGCCAATAGTTTGGCCAGGATAGCTTTTGGTTGATTATAGCTTTGTAGCTATCTGAGTAATAGCTGCTTTCCTACTTTGAGCCTAGTCTGAATTGCATTTCTGTTTTCACTCTTTTAAAGGAAACATTTAACACCTCTTTGTACAATTTGGGTGTGAAGGTTTATAGGGTCAATTGCTTGCTTGGTGTTGTTGTTGTTGGCTTACATACGCTAATATGGAAACTGACCTCTTTCTGGAACAGGACTATCCCTTTTTGCACATCAGCGCCTTAGAGGATGTTTACATCAAATTCGGCGCTATATAAGTGTTTCTTACTTACTTTAACCTCCGGAGTAATAGCTACATACCAAAAAACATGAATATATCTTTTTATTGCGTTAATACATCCTATCCAATGGACAATTGCTTTACCCGGTCAGTGCGACCGGTCCCGCCAAACGCCAGAAAAAGACGTCCTGTATATAATACCGGCAGGACCGGTCAGGAGAGTGCATTCGCCAGGTGGCGCATTGTACTTCCTCTTGTCTAGACAACGTGACGTCATAGCATCCTTTTCGTTTGGTGCATGGAGAGTGAAGACGTGTTTTCAACCACAAGGAATTTTTGGTTTTATACCGAACTCATCCGTTTTATTTCATATTTGAAGTAATTCAGAAGTTTTATCTACAACTATATCATCACCAGGACAAAGAAGAGGTTCATGCGGACACGCTATGGCTGGGTTCAACACCCACTCCAAGTGTGCGCGGTGTAGGGACAAAGGGCTAGGCGACGACCCCTGCGTTCTGAAGAAGGAATGCGTTATTTGCAAAGGGTTTACCCCTGAGCAGTCCCTTCAACTGGCTACACCTACCTATAGGGACAGAAAAGACAAGAAGACGACCTCCAATTCTACGGCCTCATCCACCCCCACTCTCGTGGACCCAGCACACGTTAGCGTACTGGGTAAAGTGGAAAAGGTCAAGGCTGTGCAGTCGACCCCTACCAAGAAGACGAAACTTAGTGAGTCTCCCAAGCCGTCTGCCAGCAAGAAGAGATATTCAAGCAGTAGACCTTCAACTGAAGATCTCAAGCAACTGAATGACAAGTGGGGAGAGAGGTTTTCCAGACTGGAGGCGATGTTGCTAGCCAAGGTTTTCACAGTGCCGGTTGAACCGGTTGTGAAGCCAGCTTCAGATGTGACTCCCACTCAGAAGCCAGTTTTTGACCCGGGGGCCACCACCAGCAGTAGTCTACCTGTGGAGATCAGTCTGCCAGTTGAGAAACCCGGTCCCTGCCTTGACCAGGCTACCGGTATTGCTGTAGAAGAGATGCAGACTGCCACCTGGTGCAGGGATAGCAACCCAGCCTGTTCAGGCCCCCGGTTCGTTCCCAGAGGTTTAGCCCACCGGTGATGTAGATCTGAATGCAGCTTCTGACAGTGAAGATGAGCAGTTCAGCGAAACTGGTTCCCTGGATGGTGACATCCACCGGGACCAGTCAGCAGACAAAGAGCCTTCTAGAGATGACCCTGAGACTGAGCCCACTGAGGAGGCTAACTACAGGGAAACCATGAGCGGTGTGAGGAGTTTCATGAACTGGCACAGGGTTCCTGAGTTCGAAACTGTGTCTTCTACTGCAGATGACAACCCCTTTGCCGGTACCCGTGTCCAGCCAACCGGTAAAGTCAGTGTGAAACTTCCTGTGGACGACTGGTTGTGCAGGAAGATGTCCAGCCTTAACCTCACAATCAAAGAAGGCCACCCTACTAGGAATTCTGACAACACTGGCCTCCTCAGGGATCAGTTCATCAAAACCCCTGACCTTTTAGATGGTACGGGATGCATGCTGAAAAAGACAGTGAGAGTTCTACAGTTCGTAGCTGGTCACCGGATCCGGCCAAACTCAACCACTCTTTCAGCAGGGTTGCCAGAAGAAATTTGCCATCTGCTCCACCCTCTCGAGCTTTCAGTCAGGATCTCCTCAGATGCTGGGAGAGGGCAGCTCATGAACAGACAATAATGTGTAACCAGGCTGCTGGTTTGTCAAGGTGTCTGACCAGGGTTCAGGACTCAATGAACTCTCAGTTAAAAACCCTGCGTCTGGACAGTAAAGGCAAGTCATCTGAAAAGATGAAACAGGCTGTCAGTGAACTGGAGTATTTGACCACTTTCAACCGGTCCGTATCTCAAGCAATGGCCAGGACTATGCAAGATCTTTCAGAAGCAGTATTCATCAACATGGCCAACTTCACCCTTGCTCGCAGGGATAGTTATCTGGACTATTTACATGCTGGGGTGAAGCAAGATACGTTGCACGCCTTGAGAACGTCACCAGTTCATTTGAATGCTTTATTCCCGGACCAGCTTATATCAAAAGCTGAAGAGGAAATCTGTAAGAGTGAAGAGAGGCGTTCTTCCGGTACTTCACACCGACAGCAAGGTCACTTCCACCCATATGCTGCAAGTGACAAGGTTACTAGCCATCACACCGACAAGAAGAACATCCCTGCTTGGAAACAGATCAAAGACAAGCAGCAGGCTAGGAAAGGTCGTGGCAAGGCCTCAACATTTACACAGAAGCCTGCCAAGGGGTTCAAGTCTCATAAATGACAATCACTGTATAATTCCTGTGACGGTCAGAAGAACTCTGTACTTATTACCGGTCAGGGAGACTTGAACCCAGCACCAGTGGTGTCAAAGAACAGCAAAGTGACTTTAAATTTCAATGTAGACTCTCATGTTGCAAATGCTCATATTGTCACCGGGTTGCCGCAAAGGAAAGGCGTAAATCCCAATGCATGTCAATTGTACACAGAAATAAAATATGTGAAAGATGTTTTTTGTGTAGGTCACTTGCCTTCTGTAAATCGTGTCACCAATGCCCAACATGCTGTTTTAGATCCTCCTGTAGGGGCCAGGTTACAACAGTGTTGGGAGAAATGGGAAACCCTGGGTTCAAGTCCAAAAGTGGTAAAGATTCTGAGGGAGGGTTACACACTCCCCTTCCCACTTGACAAGGTCACCGACTGTAATAAGCAACTACCACAATCCAACCAAACAGTCCTTCCTTTTAGAGGCACTGTATCAGCTGATAAACAAAAATGCAGTCGAACCGGTGGAAAATCCAAACTCACTGGGGTTTTACAACTGGCTATTTTTGGTACCCAAACCCAACAACCGGTGGAGACCGATTCTAGACCTGAGCACCTTGAACACCTTTTTGAACACAGAGTTGTTCATACCAATTCACAGTCAGTCCAGGAAGTACATGCGTTTTCACCTCCAGGGTCGGTCCTACCAGTTCAAAGCCCTTCCCTTTGGCCTGTCCACAGCCCCCATGGAGTTCACAGTGGTGACCAAAGAGGTCAAACTCATCAAAAGGGTATAAGGATCCACCAGTACCTAGACGACTGGCTGGTGAGAGCCTCTACCCACGACACCTGTCTCCAGCATACTCAAACCCATCACACTGTGCCAGGAGCTAGGGTGGCTGGTGAACAGGGAAAAATCAGAACTGGTCCCACAGCAGGTCTTCAACTTTGTAGGTTACCAGTTCGACCTGAAGGAGGGCAGGGTCAGACCAACAGAGGAACGTTGGCAGACCTTGACAGACAAGATCAGATCAATACTGTCGGATCCGGTATGCCCGGTCCGGAAATTTATGTCCCTCATAGGGCTACTCACAGCAACAGAAAAACAAGTCCACTTAGGGCGACTACACATGAGACCCATACAGTGGCACTTGAAAAACAACTGGAGGGTCCCAGAATCACTGGAAAAGGTGATACCGGTTCCCAAGTCCCTCCACCTCCATCTATGGTGGTGGCTGGAGGAAAGCAATGTACTACTAGGTCAACCATTACACCCTCTAAAACATGCTCTGCAGATCTTTACAGACGCATCAAACGAAGGGTAGGGCGCTCACTTGGACGACCACACTGCAAGAGGAACTTGGTCCCTTCCAGAGAGCAAGTTACACAAAACCACTTAGAGCTAAAAGCGGTATTTCTAGCTCTAAAAGAGTTTCGAACCCTGGTCTGCAACAAGACAGTGTTGATAGCTACAGACAACACAACAGTGGTTGCCTATATCAACAAAGAGGGGGGGATGAAGTCGGGGTCACTGTGTGCCCTACTGTGGCAAATCCTGTCCTGGTTCACCAGACAGCAGGTAACCCTCAGGGCACGTCACATCCCCAGCCGGCTGAACGTGATAGCAGACAAGCTATCCAGACTTGGCCAGACCATTCAAACAGAGTGGTCACTTCATCCAGCAGTGTTCCAAGCTGTATGCTCAAGGTGGCACCAGCCACAAGTGGACCTGTTTGCCATCAGGTTCAACAACAAACTGCCACAGTTTGTGTCACCGGTTCCAGACCCCCAGGCTTGGGCAGTGGATGCACTCAGCCTCTCCTGGGAGGACCTGGACCCATACGCCTTCCCACCGGCAGCCATCTTGGGCAAAGTGGTGGAGAAGCTCCAGGACTACCCCTGCAACAGAATAATTCTGATTGCTCCAGGGTGGCCCAACATGCCCTGGTTTTGGGACCTGGTAGCAATGTCAAGCCAGATCCCACTGTGTCTGCCCAGCTTACCAAACCTAGTGTCTCAGCCATTCAACCAGGTCCTACACAGGAACCTGTCGAATCTGAACCTACATGCCTGGCTCCTAGAGCCTCAGCAATCAAGGAGCAAGGCTTCTCTGAGGCAGTGACAGCCTTAGAGGATGTCAGCGCCTTAGAGGATGTTTACATCAAATTCGGCGCTATATAAGTGTTTCTTTCTTACTTACTTACTTACACGAATTGAGGCTCCTCAAAGAAGATCAACCAGATCTGTCTATGAGGCAAAGTGGACCATTTTTACAAAGTGGTGCCTCAGTAATCAGGTGGACTTCAGGGCACCACCTCTGAAAGCCATTGCTGACTTCCTCCTGCACTTGTTTCAGGAGAAGTTACAACCAGGCACTATTGATGGCTACAGATCCGCCATTGCTGACTGGGCAATTCCACCATTAATGTCAGCAAAGATGAGAATCTCACTCGTCTCCTGGATAGTTTCCATGGAGACAGACCTAAGGGCAGGAGGGGCATCCCCTCCTGGAACCTTTCACTGGTTTTACATCAGCTCACAATGGCTCCCTTTGAACCCCTGAAAGAGGCCTCCTTGAAACATTTAACTTTCAAGACTGTTTTCTTGCTGGCCTTGGGTTCAGGTAAACGCAGGAGTGAGATCCATGCTTGGTTACATAAGAACATCAGACACCAGTCAGACTGGTCTAAGGTGTCTTTGTACCCCTCACCCAGCTTCCTATCCAAGAACCAGCTGGCTAAGGAAGGTCCAGATAGTGTGGCCCCAGTGGTCATCCCAGCCCTGGCTCCATCCCTGGATAGGTCACTCAAAGGTGACAGGTCCCTATGTCCAGTTAGAGCCCCGCGCTACTACTTGGACAGGACTGCAGACCTCAGGCAGAATAAGGAGTTAGTCTTTGTCTCCTTCAAGAAGGGTTTTGATAAAGACATCTCACCTGCCACCATCTCCTCATGGATCAAACAGACTGTGGTTCTGTGCTATGAGCTCTCTGACCAGGAGGCCCTCACCTTACATCAGGTTAAAGCCCATGATGTTAGGGCCTTTGCTGCCTCTAAGGCTTTCCAGTCAGGGATTTCCTTAGATCAGATCTTGTCAGCCTGCCACTGGAAATCTCACAACACCTTCACCCAACGCACTCTCCTGACCGGTCCTGCCGGTATTATATACAGGACATCTTTTTCTGGCGTTTGGCGGGACCGGTTGCGCCGACCGGTAAAGCAATTGTCCATTGGATAGGGTATTAACTTATAAAAATTTAATTTACTTATTAAATTTGCAAATTTCCTAAATGGTGCGAGATAGAGCGATTTTATCAAAATTTTCGACCCACAGGGTATCTAAGTAATGTACTCTTGGCAATTTTCAAAAAGAATTTTCCTCACCCCCAAAATGGCGGCCAATTTTCCCCAAAAATGCAAAAACACTAATTTGCTTCTATCTTCTTAACTGTATGAGAGAGAGTGATTTTGTCGAAATTTTTGACCCACAAGGAATCTTTAAAATATACCCTTGCCAATTTTCAAAAAAAATTTCCTCTCCCCAAAAATGGACGCCATTTTGAATTTTTGAATTGTTGCGAAAAATGCAAAAACACAAATTTGTATCTGCAGAGTCTAGTGGCGACTTTTCATAAAAATCATTTTCCCGCCAATTTTTTCGGCCATCTTGAATTTCTGCGTAAAACGCAAAATCACATTTATCTTGAAAACGTTTCAAGATAGTGATTTTGATGAAATTTTAACCCACAGGGTATCTGCAGAGTGTAATGGCGACATTTCACAAAAATCACTTTGCCGCCATTTTTGGTGGCCATCTTGAATTTCTGCGTAAAATGCAAAAAACGCATTTATCTTGGGAACGAGATTTTGGCTGCCATCTTGAATTTTGGCGGAAATTGAAAATGTCATTTATCTCAAAAACTCTTAGAGATAAAGTGATTTCGAACAATGTTTGAACCCTTGGGTTTGGTTATAGAGACCTTAGATATAGTGCCTGTTTGGGGTGCGACCGAGCAGTCGACACTCGCCGAGCGAGGCTATTTTCATGAAAATTCTATCCCAATTCCCAGGGTCAACTGCTTGTTTATAAAAAACCACCTATAGAATGGTTATGTATTTTAGTTAACAAAACATAAATAACACACCTTACTTACAATAAATCGCATAATTCACCATTTTTACCCCACAGCCCTTAAGGGCTGTCGGGGTATTGTTTTCACCCATGGTGTCAGGATGGACCGGCGTGTGGGCGGGCGGGAAAAAGTTTGCCTGGGCTGTATCTCAGAAACCGTAAGGTGTAGGAAGTTGATACTTGGTAGGGACATTGGTTAGGATGTGTAGGTGTGCAACGTCATGGTCTGACCTTGATTTGACCGTTGACCTTGCCGTAGTGACCTTGACGTATAAAATCTTGTCCGGGCTATATCTCAGAAACCGTAAGGTGTAGGAAGTTGGTGCTTGGTAGGGACATTGGTTAGGGGTGGTAGGTGTGCAGCATCATGGTGTGACCTTGATTTGGCCTTGTCGTAGTGACCTTGACCTTTAAAATCTTGTTGCACCTTTGGGTCTGTCTTTTGATGCAGATTAAGCACTGTTAAAGTCATATTAGAATTCATTAAGAATTTTATTTTTACAACTTCCCATTGTAACAGATGGAATTTCATCAAGTGAGCCACAGATTTTGCTCCAACACCACACATAAGCATTCATTGAATGTATTACCACTTCTGTATGCATGGTAATATTCAAAACATCTAAACCATAATTCGGCCAGGCCGGATGTAGATAAAGAGTACATGCATTATCTTTCTCTTAGATATTATTTTCTCTATTTAAACATTGTTTGGACCTTTATATAACTGACAGTGCTCTGAAAGTATCCTGAACTTTGTACTGATACAGTACTTCTATATCTCATGGTGTTAAAAATATATCCCTAGGCTGTGGGGTACGGGCATCTCTGATGCTATTTTTGTTTGTATAGGATAAGGGTGTGATGAGTACAAATAATTCGGGTTGATTGCTTGCAGATAAAAATTTGACTCGACATGGAGCCCTTGTGAAGTTTAGTGTCCACCTTAACAAAAAACAGCACCCAATATGGCGGCTCCCGTAAATGAAAAAAATATCAAGATAAAACCTTTGAAATAGGTGAATTATCAGATGTTACCACATAATGTTATGTTAGAAATGGTGGATTATGTGATTCATTGTAAGTAAGGTGGGTTATTTATCTTTTATTACCTTAAAAACGTCCCCAGTTCAATAGGTTGTTATAGCACAACATACCACAAGCAAACGACCACTGGCATAGAATTTTCATGAAATTTGCCTTGTTCAGAGAGTGTCGACTGCTTGTTCGCATCCCAAGTCTTGTTATCTGGGTATGGGCTAATTAAGGAAAACCTGGCGATTGTGTTTTGTATAAATTGAATCAGGTCTTTTTTATGATGGTACATTAATGTGGTATTTCTGTAGCATCTCAAAATTTATACTTGTCTAGGGCATCACCATCTGAACTGTGACTAATTCTTAAACAACAAAGTAGGTACAAGAGTAAATTGCCGTAATGAATTATATAATTTTTTTTTTTTTAACAACTTCTAGCATAAGGGAATAACAATTCCAGATGCTAAACTGACATATTTACTTCAGGGGGTGGAGCAATTGAGATGGAGCTGAGTAAGTACCTGCGTGACTACTCACGAACCATTGCTGGCAAGGAGCAGCTGCTGATTGGAGCAATGGCACGGTCACTGGAAGTCATCCCCCGACAGCTGTGTGATAACGCAGGCTTTGATGCCACCAACATCCTCAACAAACTCAGACAGAAGCATGCCCAAGGTAAGTCAGGTTCTTGCGTGGTTCTGGTAATCCACTTGTGACAAGAATTTCTTTCTCTCTTTTTATCTAGGGTTGGCCATCTCGGGCCAACCCTAGATACTGTTATGGGATTTTGCGAGTCTTTTTTCGTGAATTTCGGGCGTTTCGAGTGGGAACTAATTGCCGTTTTCGGATCGTTTTGAATAATTTCAACTAGTAAACGTTCTGTAACTGTCACAGTTTTCGATCTTTTGTAATTAAGATTTGTGGAGGGATTTTTATTATTGACCTCAGCAACCTAATTAAAAACAGGAAATGAACTGTGCTGATAAAATCTATCTAGACTGCGTTTCTCTTGAAAACATCTTTTCTTTAGTAAAATCTACTAAATCTCGGAAAAAAGTCTTTTAATTAGTCTGGTACCCTGTCCATTTTTCTTCTGGGACCCCCGGGAAATTGTAAGTTGTGTGAACTGAAAATATTTTCAGGAGACAATGATAACCTGATGACTGGGTTCTGGGGCTATATTCACAAAAGGAATCAGAGAAGAATATTATTATTATTTGCTCTATATAGTAATTTTTAAAACAATTATCTTAATATTGGACCAATTTTCCTCAAATCAAAAGGAACATAACCTCTAGAAATTTGCCTATAAATTGGTATAGATATTATATTGCTAGCTTCAATAAAAACAATCACAAAAATTATTTTAAACAGAGTTCCAGCAAGATTGTGGATCACAACAGGTGTTCTTGTTCTTCAAATATTTAAAAAAAGTCACACCAGTTATTTCAATAAATATGATATAATTAATATACTAGAACACAATAAAATGATATAGAGTTAGGGATATTTAAATATAGACTTCTTTATTATGTGGATTTAATTTTGTCAAAGGTCAAAGTTGTGATTTTTATGTCTCATGCAACAGCAACAGCCAGGATCATATTATGACAGGTACTCTGCATTGTCATATGGGGGAGTCATACCTACACAGAGGTGACAGCCTATCAATAGATGTCAAACCTGCAAACCCACAAGGACATTCTATTTTGTCAAGCATAAGAAATCGTATCTGAAGCACTAAACTATTCCCACTAAAGGTAGCACAAGTGATAAAGCGTGCCTTTCCTCTCAGTTAATCACTCATATTTAGTGTTTTATGTCATTTTTATTGCATTAAATTCCATACATAAGTCACAGAGAAGAATATTATTTATTATTATTTGCTGTGCATAGTAATGTTTAAAACAATTATCTTAATATTGGACCAATTTTCCTCAAATCAAAAGGAACATAACCTCTAGAAAAATTTGCCTTTAAATTGGTATAGATATTATATTGCTAGCTTCAATATAACAATCACAAAAATTATTTTAAACAGAGTTCCAGCAAGTTTGTGGATCACAACAGGTGTTCATGTTCTTCAAATATTTTTTAAAAAGTCACACCAGTTATTTCAATAAATACGATATAATTAATATACTATAACACAATAAAATGATATAGAGTTAGGGATATTTAATTATGGACTTCTTTATTATGTGGATTTAATTTTGTCAAAGGTCAAAGTTGTGATTTTTATGTCTCATGCAACAGCAACAGCCAGGATCATATTATGACAGGTACTCTGCATTGTCATTTGGGGGATTTGTTTATTGTTTATTTGGGGTTTTACGTCGCTTTCAACATTGTACAGGTCATATCACGACAGGTAGTTGGAAGGGCAGAGGAAACCAGTACATATAGTTCGCTAGGGTTCTGTACTGTGAACTGCCGACCAACGGCAAGCAACTACCAACTTTCCCACTTACGGCCATGACGGGGATCGAACCCCGGCCGCAGAGGTGGGAGGCGAGAGTGTTACCACTCTGCCACCGTGGCCCCTTGTCATTTGGGGGAGTCATACCTACACAGAGGTGCAGGCTATCATTAGATGTCAAACCTGCTAACCCACAAGGACATTGTATTTTGTCAAGCATAAGAAATCATATCTGAAGCACTAAACTATTCCCACTAAAGGTAGCACAAGTGATAAAGCGTGCCTTTCCTCTCAGTTAATCACACATATTTAGTGTTTGATGTCATTTTATTGCATTAAATTTCATACATAAGTCACAGAGAAGAATATTATTTATTATTATTTGCTGTGCATAGTAATTTTTAAAACAATTATCTTAATATTGGACCAATTTTCCTCAAATCAAAAGGAACATAACCTCTAGAAATTTGCCTATAAATTGGTATAGATATTATATTGCTAGCTTCAATAAAAACAATCACAAAAATTATTTTAAACAGAGTTCCAGCAAGATTGTGGATCACAACAGGTGTTCTTGTTCTTCAAATATTTCTAAAAAGTCACACCAGTTATTTCAATAAATACGATATAATTAATGTACTATAACACAATAAAATGATATAGAGGTAGGGATATTTAAATATGGACTTCTTTATGATGTGAATTTAATTTTGTCAAAGGTCAAAGTTGTGATTTTTATGTCTCATGCAACAGCAACAGCCAGGATCATATTATGACAGGTACTCTGCATTGTCATTTGGGGGAGTCATACCTACACAGAGGTGACAGCCTATCATTAGATGTCAAACCTGCTAAGCTACAAGGACATTCTATTTTGTCAAGCATAAGAAATATCTGAAGCACTAAACTATTCCCACTAAAGGTAGCACAAGTGATAAACCCTACGTTTCCTCTCAGTTAATCACACATAATTAGTGTTTCATGTCATTTTTATTGCATTAAATTCCATACACAAGTCACAGAGAAGAATATTATTTATTATTATTTGCTGTGCATAGTACTTTTTAAAACAATTATCTTAATATTGGACCAATTTTCCTCAAATCAAAAGGAACATAACCTCTAGAAATTTGCCTTTAAATTGGTATAGATATTATATTGCTAGCTTCAATAAAACAATCACAAAAAAATTATTTTAAAGAGTTCCAGCAAGTTTGTGGATCACAACAGGTGTTCGTGTTCCCCTTCAAATATTTAAAAAAAAGTCACACCAGTTATTGCAATAAATATGATATAATTAATATACTATAACACAATAAAATGATATAGAGTTAGGGATATTTAAATATGGACTTCTTTATTATGTGGATTTAATTTTGTCAAAGGTCAAAGTTGTGATTTTTATGTCTCATGCAACAGCAACAGCCAGGGTCATATTATGACAGGTACTCTGCATTGTCATTTGGGGGAGTCATACCTACACAGAGGTGACAGCCTATCATTAGATGTCAAACCTGCTAACCCACAAGGCCTTTCTATTTTGTCAAGCATAAGAAATATCTGAAGCACTGTGGTCTAAGTTCTCTATGTGTGATATGAAAACAACTGATTCCACCACAGAACTGTGACAAAGCTGAATAACTGTTCAGGTCAATCCAAAAGTGCCTTCTGATATTCCCCAATAAAGGTAGCACGAGTGATAAAGTGTGCCTTTCATATCAGTTTATCACACCTATTTAGTGTCCTATATCATTTGTATTTCATAAAGATCCATACACAATTCACAGAGGAAAATTGTTTTAATTGAATATTATATTTTGCATTTCCTGTTCATTGCTGTACATACTAACTTTTAAAAGTAGTATCTTGGCCAATATATTGCCAAACCTTTTCAAATCAAGGGAATATAACATGTCTAAAATGCTTGTTAAAATTTCAATTCGATTTTTATGACCAGGGGCCGTATTCTTCAACAATACTTAGACTGTTCCTAACTTGGATTTTAAGTTTTTCTTAAGCTTTTACTAACTTAGAATAAAATGGTATTCATCAATGTTCCTAACTCTAAGGTTACCTTAGACCTCTACTTAGATTTCAAGTTCTCTGCAGAGGTACCTTAGATGATGGAATGTTTTTAAAATATGCAGTTATTGCAGGGAATCTTGTGTTTTATTGATATTAAGCTGTGACACATTATTAAAAACAGCATTTTCCTTCAAGAAAATGAGCTTTTTCACCATTTTTAACATAGCAGATGATTTAGTAAAAAACAAAGTAGACCTTATGTAAGAATTATTGTGGAATAAGACCCTTCCTAACTTAGATATACTGGTTCCTATATGTTAACAGTTACAGTACAAAGTAAAGGTAGTTTTCCTAACTTAGAATCTAAGTAATACTGAACAAAGTAGAGATTGATGAATACGATATCTAAGTATTACTTAGGTAAGTAAAAAACCATTCCTAACTTGGATCTAAGGTGACCTTAGCTAAGTATTGTTGAAGAATACGGCCCCTGGTTTCATACCCACTTCTCGGGGAGTCGTTTTCGTTGTAAAATATTATTCAGGGTACCAGTCTGAAAAGCTTCTTCAGGCCCACCATCCACGCATGCGCATTCCTCTATTTTCGATTTCTGTCACTTCAAAACTTCAAATATTGCCAGAAGACGTAAGAAAAGGGTTAAATAATAAAATAAATATAAAATATGTCGGTTATTGATGTGTAAGAAGAAATATTTCCGAAAAATGTCGAAATCTGCATATTTGGGTAAAATCTTCTATTATCGCCCACGGCTGAAGCGATGAACAAGAAATATGCTGGTAGTTTTCACCTTAAACCAGCCTTTCTATTTGTAAAATATTGTCAGGAAACCCCCTTAAAGAACTGCCATGTCTGCGCATATTTGCTCATTAATATTAATGAGGTAGGTCCGCTGACAGGAAATATGCTGGTAGTTTTCATCTTAAACCAGCCTTTCTATTTGTATAATGGACGTGCCAGTACAGATCCGATGTCGGAACTGCAATGTTTTTGTTAGAAATCCGATGTCGGTTGTGTCCGCGATTCTGATTGGTCAATTCCCGTTGTAAAATGTGTGGGCGATAATCCCCTTTCACTTTCTAAAAGTCAAATTACAAAAAGTATGCACTACAAATCTTCATCAAAACAGTAAGAAGACAAGGAAAGCAGTCTACTTTTCATCTGCAAATGTGATTAATTTCATTACAGTAACCAATGAAATAATTTCTTACTGAAACCTCACTGGAGACTTTCGTCTGCAACCGTGATTAATTTCATTAACCAATGAAATAATTTCTTACTGAAACCTCACTGGAGACCAAGTATAACAAAGTTCATATATTTTTCAACAAAATAGCATCACAACTAAAAATATTCTAAAATGTCATGTTATAATAGAAATTTTGCGGTTCCGATATTTTTATGAAAACACCACACGGATTTTTAGCCAATAAGTTGCAGTTCCGAGAAAAATCGGATCTGTAACCACTTCGTTGTATAATAGGGCGTGGCTGTGGTACGGTAAAACCGTTCTCTAGAAAATATGCTGCAGCACGGATTGCCGCGCTCCAGAACTTTATCTCGAGTGCGGTTTCAGTAACAACAGATTTCATTGGTTAATTGAATTTGCAGACGAATGTCTCCCATTTGTAAAATATGGCTAGAATTACCCATCTTAACCTAAGTATGCACTAGAAATTAAAAAAAAACAGAAGACAAGAAATAAATGTGAAAAATTAAATGTCATGTTAGAATTTGTTGTAAAACCCTGCATAACTCCACGCTAGTCATGTGTTATTTCTACATTTGTCTCAAGCGAGGTTTCAGTAACAAATTATTTCATTGGTTAATTAAATTAATCACATTTGCAGACGAAAGTAGACTGGTTGTCTAGATCCTAGAAACCCCATCGTGGTCTCATATTTTCTAAAGTCTTCACGTGTATAAGTATTTCCTTCACTCCATGGGATATTTAGGTTACCAGCATGAACCATACTCTAGTCAATTTACTGGAATACGGCAAATGAATGCTACCGTACTGTAGAATTTCTTCTCGAGTGCGGTGAATTACCGTACTCCAGCCACTTCGTATCATGAAACCCCCTTAAATAACCGCCATGCCGTGACTGCGCATATTTGCTCATTAATATTAATGAGGCAGGTCCGTGAACAGGAAATATGCTGGATTTTTTCTGAGTAATTATATGATTTTTTTAGCACAAATTATATGCGGTATAATATATTTCTTAATTTAAATGTAAGATCGTCGAATCCACCGTATGCGAGGATAATGAGGCAAGTCCGTGAACAGGAAATATGCTGGCAGTTTTCATCTTAAACCAGCATTGTAAAATATTGTCACAAAAACCCCTAAAAAAACTGCGGTGACTGCTCATATTTGCTCATTAATATTAATGAGGTAAGTCCGTGAACAGGAAATATGCTGGTAGTTTTCGTCTTAAACCAGCCCCTCAATGAACTGCCTTGAGTGCACATGTTTGGTCATTAATATTAATGAGGCAAGTCCGTGGACAGCAAATATGCTGGTCGTTTTCATTTTAAACCAGCCTTGTAAAACTGAAGTATTATTAACCACGAATCTATAATATATTTACCGCGAATCTTCCAATATTGACCGCATATCTTCCTGACCGCGTATATTCCAGATACCCAGTACTACTGCTTCTAGGCATAAGTTGGCCGCGGTCATAAGTTGGCCACCACTAATTTAATTGGGCCAAACAGACAAATAAGTCTTTGTACAGTGTTTAAAATGAACAAAAAGTATAAATCTAATAATAATGGACTATTTACGATTGCAATCGGCTTTTAAATTTGTAGCAATTTTAAGTTTTGGTGATGGTGGCCAACTTATGACCGCGGCCAACTTATGCCCAGAAGCAGTAGTATATTATAAATTTCAAAGAAAAACTGCTTTAAGATTAAATATCAGTGAACTTCCTGTCCACAGACTTGCCTCATTAATATTAATGACGAAATATGAGGTCCAGAATTTCTTAAATAAATAGAAGAAAAGCCTGGTTTATGATTAAATACCAGTGAACTTCCAGTGCACAGACCTGCCTCATTAATATTAATGAGGAACTATGACCAAACAAATTTCCTAGATGGGGATTTGCTACTGTACTGTAAGTTCATGCCAAGAGTTTTGTTTATCATAATCCAGCAGTATTTCATTGATTTTAAAGAAAAGCTGGTTTAAGATTAAATACCAGTGCACTTCCTGTCCACGGACCTGCCTCATTAATATTTATGAGGAAATATGACCTGATCAAATTTCTTTGATATTTCTCTAGATATGTTATTCATCTACTTTTGTGTGAGCTATATCATATCAAAATTGCAGTCCTATAACTGATTGCTTAGTTCAGCAAAAGCTACTTTGACCTGTGCCTCATTGCATCACTGAGTAATAGCTACTTTGATGTTATTCCTGTTGAGTAAATCAGTTATAACTTTAAAACTATTGCATTTACAATATTTAGTTTAAGTAAGTTATTCACCTACTTTTGAGTAAGCTACAACATAGAAAAAGACCAAATCTGTAGCTTATTTCATAGCTGAGCAATAGCTAATTTGAGGTTCTCATTGTTGAGTAAATCAGTTGTAACTTGAAATTTATTGGTTTATAGTATTGTGTTGTATATTGTACACCTACTTTTAGGTCAACTATATCATAGCGAAGTTACAAACCTATAGCTCATGGCATAGCTGAGCAATTGCTACTTTCACGGCTGTTGGGGTATTGTTTTCACCCATGGTGTCCGGATGGGCGGGCGGGTGGCGGGAAAATGTTTGTCCGGGCTGTATCTCAGAAACCGCAAGGTGTAGGAAGTTGATACTTGGTAGGGACATTGGATGTGAAGGTGTGCAACATCATGGCCTGACCTTGATTTGACCTTTGACCTTACTGTAGTGACCTTGAGTTTGGAAATCTTGTCTGTGCTATATGTTGGAAAGCGTAAGGTGTAGGAAGTTGATACTTGGTAGGGACATTGGTTAGGGAGTGTAGGTGTACAACGTCATGGTGTGATCTTAATTTGACATTGCTGTAGTGACTTTGACCTATAAAATCTTGTCCGGACTATATCTCAGAAACTGTAAGGTGTGTAGGAAGTTCATACTTGGTAGGGACATTGGTTCGGGGGTGTAGGTATGCAACGTCATGGTCTGATCTTGATTTGACCTTTGACCTTGCTGTAGTGACCTTTACCTATAAAATCTTGTCCAGGCTATATCTCAGAAACTGTAAGGTGTAGAAAGTTGCTACTTGGTAGGGACATTAGTTCGGGGATGTAGGTGTACAACGTCATGGTCTGACCTTGATTTGACCTTCGACCTTGCTGTAGTGATGTTGACCTATAAAATCTTGTCTGGGCTATATCTCGGAAACCGTAGCATGTAGGACGTTGCTACTTGGTAGGGATATTGGTTTTATACACAACTACTCTCTGTAAACCTTTCACACATGAAACACACATTAAACCATTCCACTCTGCCAAACCCTAGATATGTGACCGATTCATTCGGTCACTGATTGCTTGTTTTTCCAATGTAGTGATAAGATAGATCCACATATATTGTTACTAAGGCTGTGACTTCGTTAGAAAAACGACACCGGGTATTCGTCTTGCAAGAACCAATCCGAATTCGGGTAACCGTGTTTTAGTTGTCACCCAGTGGAAGTAGCAGAGAAGCAAACATGGCGGATGATGTAAACAAAACGTTAGGAAAAATAATGTTAAATATCTGTATAAATAAGGGAAATTATGTGAAAAACTATCAGTAGTTAGAGAAATCTGATAGAATATTGAGGTTTACGCAAGGTTTTCATTGTTTCACAGCATATTTAATATTTGTTTCAATTACCCACTTCGCCACTTTGTACTCGGTTTCTTACAGACTTCGAACCGTTTTCGGGTAACCGGTTAACCTATCGCAGCCTTAATTGTTACTGTGATTAATCATTTAGAAAGACCTACTTTCTACTTTTACCACAGAGTGGTGTTCCATAATGTTGCAAATTGGCTTGAAACAACACTCCCTTTGTTATCTGTAAGCTATCTTATGCATTGTGACAAAGTAACCTTATGTTCTTGGTTTATTGATGCTTTTCTGTACAGAGCCACTGTTCTTCCTCTGTGGTGGACAGAAGATATCACTAATTGTGTATTTGTATTACTGTAACAATGTCTTTTTTGCTCCCTCCAGGTGGCACATGGTTTGGTGTGGATATCATGATGGAGGACATTGCTGATAACTTTGTTGCGTGTGTGTGGGAGCCCTCTGTGGTAAAGATCAACGCATTGACTGCGGCCTCTGAAGCTGCCTGCCTCATTTTGTCTGTGGACGAGACCATAAAGAACCCCAAGGCAGAGCAGGCGGGTGGTGGAGGCGGTATGCCGGGTAGGGGCAGAGGGAGGGGAAGACCAATGTGATCAAAGCTTGGGTTATAGGGATATTCATATCTGTAAAAGTGTGTTGTAATGTGTTAATACAATGTTCCACTAACAGGCGTGCCACAGCACTGTAATTTTTTAGCGTATGGTATTTATAGTGATAGATCAACAATAAATTGGGTTTCTTTTATGTGGACCTAGAATTACATGGTAATAACAGACAATGAACACCAGAAGATGAAGAGTTTCATAGCCTATTGAAATGGTTATTTTTCATTAAAACCTTTAAATTGTATAAAAGCTACCTCTGCTTAATTATGTAGAGTAAGAAATCTAAAATTCGCCAGGAATCTAAAATTCGCCACCTCTAAAAGCTTAGTTAATTTTATGAAGAAAATGATGTTTTTGTCCAAAAATTGGTATTTTTCAGTTCAAAAAGCCTTAATTTACTATACAGTCAACAAATCTCACCATAATTCATTTATTTTATTAGTATTTTTACATGTGGCGAATTTCAGATATGTGGCGAATTTTACATTTCTTACTCTAAAAAGTTGTGGTCGCAGGTTTAATTAACTCCACACCTTGTATGCAAGTGTTATGTGTTATTTACAGGTTAAAATATATTGTTTATTAATACAGCGTTTGGTACTTTTTTTATTCTGTATGGTTTTCTCAGTTTGTCATCAGTGTCTTCAACTAGTACAGTTTTAACTTTGGTCCAGTTCAAATTTTATTACACCATTTCTTTTCAGTTCTGTTAAATAGGTTTCGTTCTGGTGTGATATTACACTGCAATCTGTTAAAAGTGCTTAAATCACCAATTTTTGTTTTGTCATGAATGTGCTTTTTGTCTTTGTGATAATTTTTTATTTATAGAAATAAAACAAATTTAAATAAAACAGACGATGTGTTAATATTTTTGATAACCTGATCTGGGAAAAGTGAAAACTGACCCAAATTCCTGTAATTTAGGTTAGAAATGGGGCCCAGTTCACTAGTTTCTTTTCCATTTCTATTTTTGCAAGGTCTCCTACTCTGCCCTGCATGTTTTGATGTGGTTATGTGATAACTGCTTAGAATTTTTATATAGTTTTAGTTCACATTTTGAATTTAAAGGCACACCACCCATATGTAAAAGCGATATTTTTATTATCCCATGTCATCTATTGAAATTGGGTTTAAAAAAAAAAAAAAAAAATTTGCTCAGTGTAAGCTATAGCTCAACAGATCACAATGTTTGTATATCTGTGGGAAACGGATGCTGATTAATGTACTTTTTTTTTCTCTGAAATAGTCCTCAAAAGTACACCGTATTGTACAAAAATATTGTTTACTCCACTTCTTTTACCTTTTATTTCTTTTTAATGATGTCAGTGGTTAGATTTATTTTGACTCCATGACCATTGAATTGGAT
This sequence comes from Sabellastarte sp. h YS-2021, assembly GCA_964017235.1. Classification (NCBI taxonomy): domain Eukaryota; kingdom Metazoa; phylum Annelida; class Polychaeta; order Sabellida; family Sabellidae; genus Sabellastarte; species Sabellastarte sp. h YS-2021. Next base: position 86,049,348 of record OZ024932.1, read on the forward strand.
ATTAGAATGGTTCTTGCTGATATCCAATTGAAACTGGCACAAATCTCATGAAGGGTTGCTTGATCATTTTAAGATGAACTCTGATACACCACAAATTCAGATGAGATAGCAAGATATATGGATTCCTGCAAAGGATTATTACATGTACTTTCGTCTAATTTTGCTGTCTCCATGGACTACTATTGTTCAATTGGCAACTTTTACAGCCTCATAACCTTTACTGTTATTAATGTTATTTCCCCTTACACCTTTGCATAATTTGCACCCTCTGCTGTGAAGGTAAAGGGTACCCTGCAAGAGAAAGACGTCAAAAGTTAATTTATTTGATTACAAGTAAATATAGTAACCTGATATTGAACTACCAAAAGGACCTTATACTCCATTATAAAGACCGGAAATGCGCAGTCAACGAAAATCCCTGCAGTGCGCAGATAGTTCCCGTGAAATTCTCTACGAGTATAATTGTACTCTGGCCATTCCGTTAAGCGAATATCTACCCTACACTCGGAAACGTCTGGTAAACTATGGCATGAAAAATAGATAATTATTGAATCAGAATTTTTTTTAAATGTAACAGTTTGTGTAAAATAATTTTAGAAAGCAAATTGTCCGTATTACAGTTAAAGTGTTGAAATAGTAAAATAAAGTTTGAGAGATTTAGTGATTGTCGTTTATGTGTCACCAGGCATGTTTGCAAGGTGGAACAGCCACAACAATAAAACAGCAAAAATAGTGTCCAATGCAAAAAAGGTTATGTAGCCATAATTATTACACTTATGATATAAAAAATACTAAATGCGGTCTTTATAATAGAAATAAAGTCCTCAGTTTTGTGATTTATAACCCCAGATAATTCACAAATTTACGGCGAATAACAGACTCGCGCTGCGCGCTCGTCCGTTATTCGCCGGAAATTTGTGAATTATCTGGGGTTATAAATCACAAAACTGAGGACTTTATTTCTACAATGAGGGAAACAAAAAAAAAAGGCTACAATGTCGGTATTTCTGACAATTATCCATCACAAACTCCAGTTTCTAACAACCTAGAAGTTTCCGATACCAGAATTTAAACTTCTTTTGTGCTGGAGTTTCAGAGAGGACATATATGTTCATTCGCAAATTTATTTCCTCAGTTCAACATAAGATTATGAAAATGAAACCGACTGGCTTGATTGATATTTTATTACATTATCAATGTTCCATTTTACATTGGAACAAAATTACACAGTAAAAAGAAAAGCAAGGACTATTTACAACCAGCACAGGTACATACTTTATCTTTGAGTAAACTTTCCTGGGTTTTCCACTCATTGCTAAATTATGTTACATTTATGACAACTGACAGGATAAACTATGGTTAAAAAAACACTTCAGATGAGATCTCAATGCCAAACATCTGTGACATTACAAAAAAATACTTCACAAAACAATTTAAAGGTATTTGTACTTGCTGCTGAAGAATAATGTTCTTGTCATACCCCACAGGATAAACAAGAGCACTCACAGAGCGCAGACCTCCGCCAAGGGAACACATATCCTGAATATTTAATCAAAATCTGTCCATAACTTTTTGAGCTATGTGTCTTTAAAAATTACATTTCATGGAGCCAAAAGATCCAGACAGTGATCCGGATCACTCCCAAAATTGAATCATTTCTTCCTTTTACCTTTTCAGACATGTTCTGAAAATTTCATCAAAATCCGTCCATAAGTTTTTGAGTTATCTTGTTCACAAACAAATGGGAAGACATCTTGAAATGCAATAAAACGTTAGATGACAAAAACCTGTACCAAGTAAAATACTTATCCTGTCGAAACGAAACTTTCACAGAATAATCTATGGTATATATTAAATAAAATTTATGAAAATTAACATCCAACAATACGTACGTGCTGAGAAATAGATGAAAATATCTGTGTGACAGAAGCTAACAAAACACGCGACCAACGAGAAAGTAGGAAGAGATCTAGAGTTCCACGAGAGGACAACCTCAAGGACAATGTCTTTTTTTTCTTAGATGTTGGCCGGATGCCTGCAGCCATCAAAGAACAGCACTCAGTCCCACATGGTAAGCTTGTAGCTTATAAAAGCTACATTTAAGTAATTAAAATTTTCAAAGTTCTTTCTTTTACCTTTTCAGACATGTCCTGAAAATTTCATCAAAATCCGTCCATAAGTTTTTGAGTTATCTTGTTCACAACCAAACTCACAAACGCAGGGAAAAACATACCATCCTTGGCGGAGGTAACTATGGCTAAAACCAGATATTCAGGGAGATCTCAATGCCCAACAGTGACTGACTACCAACTAGTTATTGTAATTATGGCAAGTACATTTTCACAAAATTACTGTGATGTATATTCATAATCACATGATAGATTAAGTAGTATACATAAGCTTTTATATAATGTATATGTGCACACAAGTTCATATTTACGAGGGATTGATTGGTACTGCCTTGTTCTGCTCATTTTATGAATCCCCAAAACAAAGTAAAACCTACCTATCGATTGTTCACAAATAAAATGGGGTATTAACATTTGAACCAGATAATCCATTTGAAGAAATTGCAAGTTTTCATCTGGCATTTTTTAAAGCTTTAATGGTGATTTTGATGAGCAGAATTAACAGTTTTTATTAACTGTACTTACTCTATACAGGCCTACATGATTGGGAGCACAATGCAATTTTTTTTTTTTTTGTCCAGGATACTTGTGTTGGAAATGTGGTACCAACCAATTTCTAACATTTATAGAAATCTGTGTTACAACTCCCACAGTAGCAGTTATATGTCGACTGTGACATTTTTGGTGTTGATTTTCATGGAGAGACGGTTAATGTTTATTGCAACAACAGGTCAACTACTCTGAAAAAACATGGTCAAATCTGCCACTAAACTTTTTTTCACTTGCCAGTACTGTAAAGCTCTGACTTTTTGGTTCTGTATAAAGTATCTGTAATATAAAAATTGTCAATATAATTGATTAATACAATAACTACAGCATGTAGCTCTTTTGCCCAGATGCCAAAAATTAATGTTCTTGTATAATAAACACTACCAGTGACACTCAATTAGGAGGTTACAAAAAAGAAGTTACATAATTACGTTAAATGCTTTTAATTAGCCGTACTTTATACACACAGTATGTACAGATTCATTTCCAAATGATACAATTACTTCTTGTTTTCACACTAGTGGTTGGGGATCAGTTCATGCTCATGTTGGGTGCTTAATATAAATTAAAGTTTAAACAGAATATTGAACATATTTTCTACTAAGTTGAGGACAAGCATACAATAGTCACGATATTAATTTTCACAAGACATTCAAGAAATTTTTGGAAAGCTTTCACTTACAACAAGAATAAATCATAATTTGCATCCCCATTCCTTCTGTATATTCTGTATAGGTTAATGGTCAACTATGTCCAATATTTGAAAATAATTGATTGTTTTTGAGGTCCCAAAGGGTCCCAGTCAACGATCCATTATTTTCAAATATTGGACAATTACAAGGCTATTAACATTTAAATTACACCCCTTCCGTAATTTTAATATGTTGACCTCTTTACAAAAATTTCTCTATTTGTGGTATATCTTTTGGGGTTTGTATGATCATTTTACATGAAATAAAAGTAAAGGTGTAAAATGTTCTTTCCCATATGGTTCTAATCACTAACGAGAACAACTGGCAATTAATCAAAGATATTGGACACTTTTGACAAGAAGAAAAATTCTCGAGTGTAAATTCACTTTGTCGTATGCTGTTACACGTAAGCATTTTGTGGGTAGTTGTTAAGTGGCCCACATCCATGAAGTCATCCCCAGCCACCAAGGTTTTTAGTCTGATACACAAAAGCTTCTATAAGCTGACTAGTACACAAGTCTAAAACACCAATCAATTAGTAAAGCCACTCGGCATAGCATAGCACTAATACAGGTAAAAATGCTAAAATAGTTACCAAGAATTGGAATCTGTCACTATGAGGTGTCTCGGAAACCAAAATAAACTTGATGATTCATTCTTCTTTAGAGAAAAACAAACATGTTGATATTTCTAGACAGTAAAATTCCATTATATTTTGCCCATTTAATTTGTCATTTAAAGAGTTAATTCTGTTCTCCCAAGTAAGGTCATGTTTTCAGTGGCATTTTGGCAGCAGGATGAACAAACAAGTTGTTACTGCAGGTGGTAATGATTTATCTTGTGTGGCTCAAGATGGCTTCATTGTGATTGTAGTTTTTGTGTTTTAAATGTTGATTTATTGCCCTTGAACACTGGAATTGCCCAAAGAGTTGAACTTTCAAGGAAGTCCTGAGAACAAAATGAGGCATCTGAACTCATTTACTTATTGAGATGTGTGCAGAAATAGAAAGACATACAGCCATCCTTTGCTGAATTTGTAATCTGCTCTTTGAGTGATACAGTGATAGATTTTCTTTTTTTTTTTTCTCCCACCTACAAGTTTGCTGAGAAAGTGGAAAAACAACACAAGTCAGGAAAAAATGAGTTTCACTGTAAATATTAACAAGGCACTGGCACATCACATCATGCTGTCCTGATATGGTGAGTGAGGCTCATTTAGTTCTTATCACATGACATTTTTGATAAATTTTGCCCCTGTATTTCAAATGCTTGACTTACTAAAAACATATTAGTGATTAATTTTTAAAACGTTTTTGTTCATTTTTAGCGTTCATTGAAAACTATAGACAATTCTGGCCCAAAGTTGGACATCACGTAAGATCGCCATAACGAAACAAATTTTTTATATTTGCATATATTGAACCATATACCATCCTTTCAAATGTACAGAAATATAAAATTGTCAACTTTCTCAAATTACCAAACTAACGGGGACTATATTTTATGCAATTTTTTACCAGATTTTTGTTCAGTTTGTGAGCCTATAAAAGCACCAAAAATTACCCGTTATAAAAGACTACTGTTAAAGTCAATTTAATGCTAGGGTCGCATAAAATATTTTTAACACTAGAAGTTAGGAGAGTTGGGCTTTCATAGCATAATTAAATGCAGCTAACAGGCTTTGATGACACATCCCAACTCATTTCAATCAGCTTAGTACTTTTGAATGTCAGTGCAAAAGTACAGTGTTGGGTTTCTTTTTGATTTGTAAAAACTAGATTTAATTTCACGTGTGGCAACCTTCAGACAGGTAGGCAAATGTTACATTTCTCACTTGACACTACTCTAGATAGTAATGAATATAAATAATATTTTGTATAAGTTTATATTTTGATGCTCACCTTATAAATTCTGATGGTACTATCTTACTGATATGATAATATAAAATAGGTTTTTATTGTCAAATTAATAGTGCACTTGACTGTCTCCTGTTTACTATCTACAACATTTATACTAAATACCAGGGATGAGTCGGCACCGTTACCTCTGTATCGAGAACATTTTGCCTATATACAGCGACGACACATTACAACCTTTATCTAGATAGTCGGCCCACATATAACAGAAAAAAGTTAAAACATTATAAACAAACCATAAACTTGAAGAAATTATTAACCGTTTTACCCAATATATTTTGTAGAAAGACTTTTACAGCAGTTTTGTTCAGCAAAACTGCCGTGTTTGTTTTTCACAAACTTCACTTACCATAAGCGAGCCCACTGAATTGGGGTTATGCAAGAACACAACTCTGTCAGTTTCCTGTAATCGGAATGCTTTTTTTTCTGCACTAGGGGTATAGTAATGTAGAACAAATGCTGCCGACCCATCCCTACTAAATGCACACATTCTGGTAATTATACCTACAGCTGTGTACAAACTAAATTCAATTAGCAAAATAAAACTTGGATACTGGAATATAACCAATGGATATTTAAAGTTAAATGAGTAACTGATACAAGCTTTTCACACCACTCACTGGTTTAAATTACAAAGTTGCTCCAATACACGGAAAGCATTCATTGTGCACACACTGTGATTAAAAAATACACTGCTGAACCAGGGCATGGTATAAAAACACCTTGCCAAAATATTTTCAGAACTACCAACTTCAAACTTGGTACACAGACTTTATAATACATATCAGTACTATCAATCACTGATATCCACAGAATACTAGAGAAATTAAATATAAACCTGTACAATGTCTACAATGCCTGTACTTAAACATATTAATGTATCATCTCTAATTAAAGAATTTTTGTCATAATTTGAAACTACCCAGACTTAAATATAGCAGTTAATTTTGTTCAATATTTATGGAGAAAGAGATGATCATAATCAGCTGTTTAATTGTTGTCTTCCGTTTGCCGTATAAATTTTTTTCTTGAAAGTGACTTGTAAAGACCATTTGAGACTGGATGCTGTTGTGTACTCTTTCTGACAGTTTATATCACACATATTTTACATGACACTTTAACAAATGAATACAAAAAAATTAACTTGGCATTAATTTGATATAGAAACAGGTGCTGTACATTGTATTCAAAGTATTTGCATCATATATACATTAAGCTTTTGGAGATTTACAATTATTACTGGAACAACGGCTTCCTGTAAAATTCTTCTGTGATATGAATACGCAAATTATTTACTTGGACAAAAGGCCACTTATAGTCTAAATAACACACTGTATTCTGTACCTTATTAAGACATCTAGCTCAATACATTTATGTATCCCATTTGAATAAACACCACTTACACTTTGCCTGCAATATAAGAGAGAGGTGGGTTACATACAACTAGTGCTGAATACTTGCGTTAACGCCTGAAATTTGGTTTACGCACGGAATTCAGGAGTTCACCATTGGCATTATTGTGGAATATAAAATGACACAAAGGTTACATTATACAAGGTACAAAGCAAAAAGTGATTGTAACTTAACAAAATTCAATCTTTATGTAACCTATGTATGTACCTTTCCAAAATCTAGCAATGAAATTTAATGGAAAATATAAAACAAGGCCATAAACTTGGTGTTTAGGCATATTTAGGCAGCTAAAGTAAAATTGGGGCAGGCTTTCAGTACACCCTACATGTTACTCTTAGCTGGATTCAAACCCATTACTAATAAGGTGAGAGAAAAAGTGATGAAATACCCACACATTACCACTCAGCCAGATAGGCCTCTTTGGGCTCTCAATAAGTCAACCTTAGGAGACATCACAATAACCAGAAGTAGTCTTTCAATTAAACGACGACTCACACTCTGATTACAATCTTTCCAAGAAGGATTCACAATTTAACCAATACTTTAAAATACTTATGCTTTAATAAATGCAGCACAAGAAATGGCTTCCATACAGAAAAGATATATGTAGGAGGCATTATGAGAGATTAACCAGTGTAAGTCTTAATCATCTTTGTTCAGTTGTACCTTCTGTTACTGTAAATCTTGCTCCTTAACCATTTTCACATGGATTCAGCTGGCTCAGAGGTTCATTTACAGATGGTATTAAAATATTTTTCAACTACACCAGTTTGCCTGGACCTTATAAGCAACAAATGCTGATCTCAAGTATTCCTCATAGATTCATATGGCTTGCAAATATATCTACAACAGACTCTGTCCAACTAGATCATCCAATATCCATGGAATTTGGTTTTGGTAATCGCTAAATTCCACCAATTCAGGCAACAATATAGGACATTGAAACTTTAATACTGGTTCCATTTATACTTAAATTTTAGATACACTGGTTTCAGCGTTTTAATATTTATGACCAAAGAGATATATACTGCAGACAAGGGTAATGTTAGAACACAAAAATCCCCTATCTGTATTGGTGAAGTTAAGGGATTGAACGAACAGTCACCCAATTTTGGTGTCTGTCAAAAAAACAAACAAACAGACAAAAAAAAAAAAAAAAGGTTTGAGATTGAAGACACACACAAAACGCTACATCACAGTAGAGGCACGACCAGAACGGGGTAAACTGTCCACAGGGTAGTCGCCATGGCTACTGACATCGTTTCCAAGTGACCTGCCGTAGAATCGTTCCTGCTCTGTGAGCTGTCTGCTGAATTCTTCCTCCAGTGCCTTAAATACAGAGAAGAAAAAGTAAGTATGTAATTTCCCTGTTTGACGTTTAACGGTTAAATATCCACTCAACAGTGTGGTATATCCTTTAAGTCTTTATATGTTTATGTTTAAACTGCCCACTGTTGATTAGTAAAAGTGTACAAGAGAATGTCTCAGTCTGCTTTACCCAAATGGCTTCTCCAGTAATATTGGATATATGGACTATTTCTACAAGAAGTGACAAAATAACATATTTTTTATGATGTGGTATAGTCATCTGCAAAGTTACAGCAAATGTTAGACAGAAATCTAAGTAGAAAAAGAAATAAAATTGACAAATACTGCTACCAGATTATACAACTTACCTGTTTTCTGGGTCTGAGTTGAGCTTTCCACTCTTTGGACTCTGAATCATACTGAGTGTCTAACTCTGTGATCTTCTGAGTCTCATGTTCCATCAACATCTTACGCTTCTCGGCCTGAAACAAAAACACAAGTCCAGAGAGACACTATATAATGTATTATTACATTTCTAAAAAATCTTGACCGTTTTACTTTCATTTTCTCAGAATATTTTCAAATACATGTGAATAACACTTACAAAAGTAATCCTCTCAGTTAAAAATTATAAAGACCGAGAATTCCTATTACTTTGGCCAACAAACTCTTAACTATTGTAGCAGTGACTGCCTGGTAGCCCACGTGCCTCTCAGATTGGCTATTTTCAGTGACATCATTTGAATTTCGATATACCTATTTTAGTTATCTCATATTTTGATCATTTTTTACGCAATACTGAAATTTAATATACCAAATTAAACAGAATGACAAGGATTGTTTAAATAACATTTTCTTGTACCAATGGTCATGCAATGGTACACATACCAACAAAAAATATTTCCTCTGACTTCAAAATCCCATCTATTGATGTAGCTGTATATGTTACAGGCAATCTGTGTAACTAGTCATTATGCGTAATGCCTGGTAACACAGATTGCCTGCAACAAAAATAATGTATCCACATTTTAACATTGTGTATTGCAAATTGACGCAAAGTTTCTAGAAAATTAATGCACTAACCACAATTTGGTCAAATTTTTTTTTTGTTGGCACCATTTTCCGGCCATTTAAAACAATTTTTGCACATGAAACATACCTGTAGCTGGTCGAGCTCCTTGGTGGCTGCTTCATTCTTTGCTTGCAGGTTGTCCCACTGCTTCTTGTGCTTCAGTTCCTGGCGTAACTGTTCTGCCTTCATTCGCTTGCGCTCTGACTCGTCAAACTACAACGTATAAAAGAGAAACCTGTCATGGATGAACACCAATATCTGCCATAAATGGACCTAAGTACATTGGATAGCTTCAATACTTACCAAATGTAAACTCTTTTGTGTCAATTTATCAATGAAAATACAAGACACAATTTACGGTAAACAATGAACATCTAAACAATGTACCTTTACTGTAACCTCAGTGTCAATACTTTGCTGTCAGGAGAGTAATATAATCAACGTGTTGTTTTCTATTACAGGGAAGTCCTAGGGCAAATTTTGATTCTGACTTGTTCTTATCAATGACCTTGCTTCAGGCTGCAGAAGTCTGTTGACTGTCAATATACAGTAGAACCTCTATTATCTGACCCTCTATTATCCGAATTTTCAATTATTCGAACTCAAACCCTCTCTCCCAACTCCATTTAAACCTGTTATTTTAGGCTTTCTATTATCCGATCTTTCTATTGTCCGACTTAATTGTTACTCCCCCAAGAGGGGCGGATAATAGAGGTTCTACTGTATAAAGTTTAGAAGAGCAGCATAATGCTTTTCTTTTTTTCTCTCTTTCAATTCTGAGGGGTGTGCTCTGTGGTTAATTTCATAGTTTTGTTGATCAGACTCAGTACAAAACTCACGTTTTTAATCTTATCCCTCTCCTCCTCTGGTGACAAGATGCTACTGATTCTCAAACTCTGCTTGAACAGCTGCTGTCTTGTTTTCATCTCACCCTTCTGTATCCGTGGTAACCGTCTCTTCTCCAGGTTGTGTCTCTGTAGCATCTCTTCTTCCCGCCGCGTGTTCACACGTTTCAGCTGCTGTAGCTCCTGAACAAGCATCAACATGGCTTCATACATATAGATTAACACTGATTCAAGACATATATACCAATTAATACAGGTTTATTAAATAGGAAAATAGAAAACAGTTATAAGAAAATAGAAATGAATGCCTACAACTCACACCACAGAACATTATATATATACTTAGCAAAGAAGAAACGCACTATATATTTTAATTTATTCTTTGTAAAACTTGTGTTACTTTTTTGGGTAAGTATATTTTGTGTCAGTTAGGGCCTCAAAATCTCCAGAATGTACAATCATTATCAGTATAATCCAAAACAATAATTTGTTATATATCTGAATGTACATGTGAAATACTTAATTTAGTTGTTCTAAGAGATAAGCACTGTAAACAGCACCTTTTTGTGTTATGTGAGTATCTAGTGTCTCTATGGAGAACAACAAGAGAAATTTAAACCTGCAATAATGTAGATTTAGGGTTTTTGGGCCTAAACTCTGGACTAATCTACTACAGTGAAAAATTCCACAAATATCCAGTTTACCATTTATTTACATTTATACGTGAAATTAAGTGAATCATTTTTATACTTAAATGTTGCAATTTTGGAGATTAAAAATTAGTTCATCAAATCCAATATTCAGATAACAGAAGTTTGAATAATACAGGTTTTACTCTAAGTAATTTAGCTTTCCCCAGAACAATAAACTTTTCACACCTTTTCGTGACGTGTGAGCATTTGGTGTCTCTTCAAGAAGAACAGGTCTTTGAGCTGCCTCTTTGCCAGTGTGTGTTTCTCGTGAAGTTGTTTTTCTTCCATCTCCCAGATGGCTGCCTCACGAGCTGAATACACACAAGAAATGGTCAAGTAAGACGGCCAACTCGCATGGTAAATGCTTAAGTGCACAAGAGTTAAGTAAGATGATTTTTATTTTTTCACAAATAACAAACCTTCACATATGCTGCAAGGAATTGTGGGATTTAAGAAGAGTTTAAGAGACTCTTTGATCAACTTTTTATCAGTTAAATGCAATAGTTGGGACAGTTATGAAAATTTACACGAAAATTGGATCATGAGGGTTTAAAAAATAGCATCAGAGATTCTGGGATCCCATGGTCTGGCGAAGTCGCATTAGACACCATGAATTATAGAACTGGTAAAACAGTGCAAAGATCAGGGGTAGGGTTGTAACGGTACCAGATTTTCTAGTTCGGGATTCTGCCAATGCAAAACCGTCCTGATTCTGGGATACCAAAGAAGTTTGAGTTTCAGCATTTAGCCAATCGAATAGCCCTACAAACAGGAAATGAGTTTCTGTAATCCAAAACATGGCAGTTTTTCTCAAAGAAATTGCTACATATGCATTAAAATCTTGTGAAAAATGAGGTAATAGCTTAAAATTTCTTCAGATTCAGGTTTGGGATTTAATATCTTACCTTTCCCAAAAATAGTATCAGAGATGCCCGTACCCCACAGCCTGGGGAAATAGTTTCCAACACCATGAGAAATAAAGTAGTGAAACAGTACACAGATTGGGATAATTTCAGAGAAGTGTCACTATCCAAATAATGTTTAAGTAGAGAAAATAACATTTAACAGAGAGAAACTGCATGTAAAAATTAAGTATTAAAACAGGACAATTCAGTCGACTAAAAATTATGAATCTTTAAGACTTCTCCCATCTTGATATTCATTTGTATGGTCGAATTATGGTTTGAATGTTTTGAATATTACCCATATATACAGATGTGGTAATACATGTTTTTATGTGGAGTTGGGGCAAAACTTGATGCAATATTATCTGTTACAATGGGAAGATGCAAAAGTAAAATGGTTGATGAATTCTAATATGTTTTTAACAGTGCTTAATCTACATCAAAAGACACCCAAAGGTGCAACAACCAAGATTCAAGTAAAAAGATATAAGAGAGATAAAATAGTATTAGATATCCCTGTAGAGAGATAAAATAGCATCAGATATGCAAGATCAAAGGTTAAATCCAGGTCACACCATGACGTTGCACACATATAACCCCCAACCAATGTCCCTACCAAATATCAACTTCCTAAACCTTATGGTTTCCGAAATATAGCCCAGACAAGACATTATAGGTCAAGTTCTCTAAGGCAAGGTCAAAGGTCAAATCAAGGTCACGTCATGACGTTGCACACCTACACCCCCTAACCAATGTCTCTACCACGTATCAACTTTCTACACCTTACGGTTTCCGAGATACAGGCCGGACAAACTTCTTCCCGCCACCCATCCGGACACCATAGGTGAAAACAATACCCCGACAGCCCTTACGGGCTGTGGGGTAATAACTATATTAGCTGACATTTGAGATTCTTGTTGTGAAAGTGGTCACGGTATTTCAGTATAATTGTCTCTATACCGGTATACCGCCACTACTGACTCACCCCTAATCAGGGGGTCTTTCCCAACAGTGTAAGTTATGCAAAGGTACAGGATAAATTATATGTACAAGAGGGAAATGTTTGTAATAATAAAGTATCAAAAGAAGACAATTCAACAGTTTACTACAGCAAGGTCAAAGATGAAATCAAGATCACACCTACACCCTTCAACCAATGTTCCCACAAAGTATGAAGGTCCCATACCTCACAGTTTCTGAGACACAGCCCGTGACAAGTTATTTTTCCTGCCCCTCTGCATGCCCAGCCAGATGCCATGGGTGAAAAAAGATAAACACACACCCTTTACAGGCTGTGGGAGAACTAGTTTTACATTTACAACCTTCCAGTACTCTTTGCACTAGTTTATCATTAGGCTTGCTATTGTTTGTATTAGTTTATTATCATATTAGCTATTCTTTGCATCATTTTATTTTTATTCTTGTTATATTGTACCTCTCAGTAGCTGCTGCTTCTGTTGCAGGAACTGCCTCTCCATCAGAGCCACCTTCTCTCTGTGCTGATCCGCTAGTCGCTTCATGGCCTTCTCCATGTTTTCAGACTGCTGCTCCGCAAACTTACGCTCCTGTACACAGAAAACAAAGTCACGTTGCCTTTAACAATACAGCTTCAGGTACCGCACAGGCTCCAATATATCATCAAAAAGAAAGAGTAAGATTTATTTGGATAATTGAAGGATTGTAAAATCGAAGAGTTATTATTTTAGTACAGCAACAAAAGAATAAGAATATTCATATTTATAAATGACAAAGGGTGGGATAATACTAGTTTCACTATGCCAAAACAATGAGACAACAAATCATGTTTCATACTGTTCCCCTACAAACTTATGCTCCTGTTAATGTAAATAAAACCATCTCTGCTACAGAATTTTACACTCATGTAACTAACAGAACCTTCAGGCAGGATGTCATTATCTGATCATTCTATATCAAATTAATTTATTCAGCTATTCAGTATCTTACCTTTTCTGCATGCTCTATCTCTTTCTCCTCCTTCTTTCTCTTCATTGCCTCTTTCCGCATGTCTTTAGGCAGGATATCCACCTCGTGTTTCAGCAGTTTGATTTCTTGTTTCAGACCATCACGGAAAGACTTCAGCTCCTTCTCCTGGAAATACAAAAACCAGTGTGAGTCTGCTTCATGCGGTCTTAGGTGCAGCAAAGAAGCTATAAGGGGTTGGTGATTGAAGAAAACTGCTGAAATACTTTCAATACAGCTCTATTTGGCAGAAACCCTTTTACATGGAAGTTCATATCAGGGTCTATAATCACTAATGTTCTTATTCTTAGACTTCTCTTATTTAACAATGTTACTGAAAAAAATTCTAAGAATATGAATAAAGCCAATTTTTTCGATACAGTTTTTCCACACAGTTTTTCCACAAACAAGTTATGCACCTTCATGCTCAGACATACATAAAATATTAATGCTACCTGCTTTCTACACAGTTATTTTATTAAAGTTATCATTCTATTTTAAGATGTCATCAAATTGTTAAGAATTAAAAAAAAAAATCCTATTCTTGCAAAGTTTTCTTATTCTGAGGATTCTCGTGAAGAAGCGTAAGGTCTTTAAGATGGCCTGTTACACTGAAATTTACTCTTAATTGGCATTCTTAATTAAGTAAAAGCACTATTTGGTTTCAAGTATATTCTAGTTTTTAATGTCCTATATTATCTTTTTCAAGTCTGGACTTATCACTAATGCTCTCATTATAATATACTGTAAACTGTAACAAATTTTATTGTAATTTAACTTTTTACAAGTTAAATACTTACCTTATCCTCACAAGTGCTTGGTTTGGTTTTGTGGAGCAAAACGTATCGACCGACAAGAATTTTTTAAGGAATATTCTTGTCACAAGAGGTGACCCCTTTGTCTGCGCATGTCCGCGCTTGCGCAGTAGTCGTTGTCGACAGACGATTGTCGAGAGATCTTCATTGTATTTTTGGTCCCCAGCAAAACAAATTATGCGGGGAGGTAGGATGGGTTTATCCTTGTGAGGATAAGGTAAGTATTTAACTTGTAAAAAGTTAAATTACAATAAAATTTGTTACATTTTATTGCGTAAAATAGCCTTACCTTATCCTCACAAGTGCTTGAATACAACCATAACAGGTGGAGGGTATTTGTTTTGGCCACACTGTTAGATGATTGTCAGACAAGGGGTCACCAAATAAAGCACTGATAAGAGGATAAGATAAGCTTCCATAATCCACATCTTAGGTTATATATTACTTCTTCAACACAGATAAGTAATTTGCTAACCCCAACAAGAGATCCATGATGTGGTAGTCATTGTTGTTGCTGTTGCTGTTGTAGATAATTTTACAACAAATCATATAGCAGTATTAACCATCACCCAGTATTGGCCGGAGATGTCTGCATGACTCCCGAAACAAGATGTCGTCATGTGACAATGAGAATATCTCCAAGCAGGCAAACTGAACTGCATAAACTGCAGATATGGGGCCATATGTAAGCCAAGAAAGACATATGTCAGTGACACAAGACTTGTATAACTGGAGAGAACATAAATATGTGAGTCATATCAATAACATGTATAAATACACAAAAATTGACTACATGCTGAGGTGAATCCACAAGGCCCAATTTGTTCATGGACTGGTCATGGGATTGCCAAGCTACACCTTCGAGTAGAATGTAGTAAAGAATTGTGGTTCTTCCAATAACAAGAGTTTGATCTCTGCTCAGGTAAGACCCCACTCTTGGAAAGTAAAAAGGGCAGCCATGGATCTAATATGTGTCTCAAAGTATAGATTCTGAGAATCAAAGTTAAAGGACTGGCAATCTAATCAAGCAGCCAGATTGATCCAGGAAGAGATAGCAGAACTCAAGATATCTCCATCAAGCCTTCCTTAAAAGATATGAGCAAGATTCTTCCCCTCCTTGAAGTACTTGTACTGTCCTGATAGTAACTAAGTACTGTAAGAGAGCAGAGTGTCACAACATCAGTCCAACATCAGCTCAAGAAAGGTTTGTGAGCTGGAATGACCACTGGTTTGAGCCATCTGGGCCATCAGAAGCCAACTGATTCTTGCTAAAAGGCAGGAGAAAGAGACTTTCCCTTTTCTCCAAGCAGTAGTCCTGTCCAAGAAGGATCTAAGTGCTGTAAGAGGACAACGAATCATGTGTCCAGGCAATTTGAGTTCAGGAATGATCTAGAGCTGAAGTGACCACTGGAGGCAATCTAGACCAACTGAGGCTAATTGGTCCTTGCTGAAAAGGTAGGTAGGAGGGAGAACTGTAAACTCCTTCCTATGAGGCTTGTGTCTGAAGGAGCCAAAGTCCCAGAATACACTTCCAATGGCATTGCACCAGTCTTGCAAGTCAAACTTTTTTAGACTGACCTCCTTTTAAAGGTTAATAAGGAGCCTTTTGTGAAAACCAACAGAAGCAAAGGCAAATCCCTTGATGCTGCACCTCTGTTAGCAGTGGGCTTCTCTCTATAACACTTGCAATAGGCCTATAAAGATGCAGGCTTTGGCTCAACTCCTGCACAAAAAATGTAAATGATCAGCTATGGCTGCTGCAAAGCCAATAATAGTGACAGGTTTCAGATTTTTGCAAGAAAATGGATCAAAAAATCTGGTATATTTGAGACCGTAGGCTCTGAGATGGCCACCTTATTCTGTGGGTACCAGAGCTCAAAATGGCCCATCATGACTCATACATTCCAAGATGAGGGTCCTTGAGATGCCCTAAATCTCTCTATCCCTTGCCCAGAGAATGATATAAGAGATTCTGAGTGGTGTTAAGGTGCCAAGCATGAAGGTGCCAATGCAACAGATTTAGATGGTATTTCTGACTGAATGACTGTTTTTGAGACCAGTGAAGTAGCTGTAATGGAGGTTTGGTTGAATGACTCACCAGACCCCAAAGCCAATGCATCATGGGCCACCAAGGGGCCACTACAATCATTTTGCACCTGGTGTTCACTTGTTCAATGACTTTTTGGAATAAGTGGTATAGGACAAAAGGCCTAGCAGTCCAGAACCTCCAACAAGATGTTTAATTCATCTATGTTCAGAGCATATGCATCCGGGACTGGCAACATAGAATGGAAGTTTGTGACTCATATTGGTGGCAAACATCTCTACCATTGGTATTTGACAAACTATGTAAATCAAATAGAATATTAAAGATGAAGACTCTCCTGTCTGTATTATTTCGTTCTTTGAGGAGAGGCTGTCATGACATCTAAGCAACCCTGAATATATCTGGCTCATATGAGAATATTTCAAGGATTGCAGTAGGCCAAGATGCAGCATACCTGCATAAAACACCTACTGTTGATTTGTGCCAAACTTGCCCGTTGTCTAGAACCATAAAGGGAGTAAGAACCATTCTGTACATATTACTTTTGTCCCTTCTGTAGGGATCATTGAGTATGACATTTAAGTAACCCCAGAATATTTCTGTCTCTTAAGAGTATATTTCAAGGATTGTAGTAGGCCAGGATGCGCCAAACCTTTATCCCTTCTGGAGATATGTTGAGTATGACCTTTAAGCAACCAAGAATATGTCTGTTATGAGTATATTTCAAGGATTGCAGTAGGCCAAGCTGCGCCAAACTAGGAGGTATACGCTCCCCCCCCCCCCTGTTTGTTCAGATAACCGAACACAGTGGTGTTGTCTGATGCTATCAGAATTCTTTTGTGTGGAATTTGTCTTGAAGGCTTTTAAGGGCTGAAAACACTGCCTTCAGCTGTATGACCTTGAAATGTAAAATATACATTTTAACTGTCCAAAAGCCACTGACTGTTCTGCTGTTAGATGGGATCATCAACCCTGGTTTAATGCATCTACGAAAATAAGGGAATTGTGTACCTGTGTATAGAAAAGGCATCCTATTTCCCATTTTTTGGCATTTTCCACCACTGAATATATATTTTCAGAAGGATTTGAAACAGGAATTCTCACAACTAGTGACTGGAGATATTGCCAGTTGTAGTAGATACCAGTGAAAGGCACACCTACATAACTGACCCATTGGTATAGTCTTTTCCAAAGATGCTCGTACCCCTACCTGGGATATAAGCAACCTTGGGGTCATTTGTGATGAGATCTCCATTTCCTGAAAAGATTTCTCAAGTTTTTAAAATTTATTTGTGTTAGAAAGACATTTCCTTGTACCAATATGCAGTGGTAACCTAGGAAATCGATCCTTGTGGACTCGAGCTTGGATTTTTATCAGAAACTAATCACAAAGCTGAGATGTTGAAGAATTTAGATGAATTCTTGGTTTGAAGCAAAAACTGGTGTCTTTTATGTACTCTTAACAACAGTGGTCCAGGTATTGGTGAACTCATATTCTGCGAAACTGAAGAATGAGTTTTGCCTCTTTTACTACTGGTGTGAATACAAGAGGGGTGGTCGCTAATCTGAAGTTCAGTGCTTTGAACTGATAGGTTTGACCGTGTACATTAAACTGAAGTAGATGTTGAAAATCTTGGTGAGTCGGTACATAGAAGAACGCATCTTTTGTAACCGAATTTCTAATAATTTCTGCTGTCTCCAGTTTAAATGATGCAACAAGCAGGTATTTATTGACATAGTAAACGAACTTCACTCGTGGGCAATGACCGTTGAAGTCGTAGTTAGAAATCAATTCAGGACACTGAGATGTATCAGAGGTCGTCATTAGCCGAGTTTCTATACAAGAAATAAACTGCCATAGAAACCTGGAGTTCTGCAATTCTTGAGTGGATAACTTGCTGTCTTTTGAAGCATTTCCAGCAATATTTCAGCGGTATTTACTGTAGCCATGTTTTCCTGTCTGACGTCATCGCTTTGCATTGTGGGTAGTACAGGCATTGGAGAATTCGATTGGAGAGTAACTCGACAATCCCAACTGAAGATTCGCACAACTCTGGGATGGCAATGAAAAAATATCCCATCACTGCCAGTAACACTGCAAGAAGAGCCTCCATGGTGACTTGCATTAATGTAGCCACGTTCTTCTGTATCCCTCTGACCTGGTAAACTAGGTAGAGTGGTACGACGATCTTTTGTGGTTAGTAGGGGAAAATTACTGGACATAGCTCCTGTCCTGAATATACTGTGCAAAATACACTGTAAAAGTTGGAAGCAAGGACTTCAACATATAATATAATATAACATAAAATCTCATCTAGCCAGTTTGATCTTCGTTGAGTTTGCAGAAGAATTAACTCAAAAGTCACAGTATTCTTTCCAATGGAGACATGGCCATAGGAAGGTTTTATTATCTAGTAAATAGTTATTGCAATTCTTCAACAGGGCTGAACAGACAAGCAGTGCACATACTGCCCCAAAGATGTCTGTTGGATCTTCATCCAAATTTACAGCAAAGGAAGGTAATCTGTCCATATTTTCATGTCTTGATAAGCAGGAGTCCACTGTACCTGCTGGGAAGCAAAATAATAACTGCAAGGATCAGTGGATATGCTTCTGTAGTCGTTCTTTTGGAGGGAGACCTGTTACTGTACCAGAGTGGCGCTCCACCCACAGTAAAGAATCTACGACCTCCGTTGCAAAGACAACTGCATTCTTTCTTCTTTGTTTTCGAGCATACGCTAATACTCATGTTCTGCCATCAATTAAGGGACAATAAAGCAGTTTTCCACTGAAAACTACGGGAGCTCTTCTCTGCATACCTTTCATCGACACGGAGGTAGTTCCAGTCGAATAATGGGTGAGTACAGCTGAAGATATACACGTCTTCCACTGAAGACTTTACAGCAACATCTTCTTGCACATCTTATTCTGACCCTTTTCAGGACAAGGGAGGCAGAATAGTGGTAGTACCAGTCGAATAATGGACAACTACAGGTAGGTGCACGCTTGCACGCTTCAAAACTTCATAGATTTTCATCCGTGAATGGACGATAATAAGGAAATGTACGTGTTGCTCCCATATCGACCAAAAATATAATGAAGATCTCTCGACAATCGTCTGTCGACAACGACTACTGCGCAAGCGCGGACATGCGCAGACAAAGGGGTCACCTCTTGTGACAAGAATATTCCTTAAAAAATTCTTGTCGGTCGATACGTTTTGCTCCACAAAACCAAACCAAGCACTTGTGAGGATAAGGTAAGGCTATTTTACGCAATAAAATTACCATTTACAACCTCTCTCTCGGTAAACTGATTTTGTCTGAGTTTCTTTGATTTTACAATGAGACACATTCAGGAACTGGGTCTCAGTTTTTGTTTTTTTTTTTTTGTTTTGGGTTTATCGTACAGCATATACCCTCTACACCATGCATTTCTTTAGTTTGATGTTATTTCATTTTATAAACAAGTTTCCCATCTCTATCAACCTAAGTTGATCATATACAATCTGTCGCTGACCTTGATTTTTAAATTTGTTCAATTAAGTATGAAAACAGAGTTATGGGTTCTATGTCATTTTGTTCACACAATATTTTGTAACTGTTTCTTTTAACTTAGCCCTGTCAGATTTTAGTATTGATGTCAGTTCTGTACCTGGTCTTTCTTAAGTTTGGCCCCACTAGCCTTGATATCTGAGTTCTGGCTGGCCTCTGCTTTCTCTACTGCTTGCTTTTGCTGCTTGTTCAGCTGTTCAATGTCTGTCTCAAAGTTACGTAGTAATGCCTGAAAATATCACACAATCGTATTAACTATACAGGTATACACTCCAGAGGATGAATAAATATGAGTAATTGAACGGATTACATTTTTTTTTTAAATACATGATCACAGGTATGGTATGATCACCTAACGAGGCACACAGGTCACTGAGTCACCTGTCTATATCTGATCATGGTTTACTTTAAGATATGTACTTAGAAAATAACAGCATAATTCATACTACAATACAAATACTCTACCAGTGTCTCCAGTTCACTCTACCTCTGTGTAGTGAGTGGAATCGCCTCAATTTTCGCGGTCGATTATTCGTCCATTTTTCCGACCGATGATCGACCCATAATCGACTTTTTTACTCGGCTGTAAGGCATTATATCACGAAACACTTTCTGGGATGAAGTATTTGTCAATCCCGTAAGAATAACGGTGTTCCGACATTTAGAACCTACCAAAAACATTCACTTCCGGTTAATATGGCGGTAAACATAAACCCAAAATTCGTGACAAATCTCTTGATTTATCAAAGGAAAGTGTAGGAAACTGGTTAAAATATAAAAAAATACGTGGATATTAAGACACATAAGGAAGGGTAAGATTTAATCGATTTCTAGAACTTGTCAGTGACCGAACGCGATTGTACCATAACACCGACGATTAATCGAACGTTGGTCTAATCGTCCACTCACTACCTCTGTGATGTTGAACTTGGATGTTTAGCTTTGAGACAACAACACATTATAATCTCAGTTTCACACACCTGCATCTCCTGTTCATTCTTCCTCTCCTGTTGCTCCCTGTTGAACTGGGCTTTGAACAGTAGGTCTTGGTACTGCTTATTTTCCATCTTCTGTAGAACCTTCAGCTCACGCAGGTCTGCCTTCCTGTAAGCATATAATGTACATACTTATTTGCAATGCTCAGATCAAAAATTGAGGTTTGTGACAAAAAGTTTGTTGTCACTGATTAAAAATTGAGATTCCTGACCACAAATTAATATTTTGACTAAGTGTTCATGGAACCAGACAAGATTTATCTGTAATCAAGACAGCTGTGACTGACAAAAAACAAAGAATTAGCCACTGAGTCCAAGTTTACAAAAATAGGTTAACTTCAAGGTCATTGGAGTCCATCCAGGAGATCCATACTCTTTGCCTTGTTTTCCTGCTGGCTATTTATAACAGGTTT
This sequence comes from Sabellastarte sp. h YS-2021, assembly GCA_964017235.1. Classification (NCBI taxonomy): domain Eukaryota; kingdom Metazoa; phylum Annelida; class Polychaeta; order Sabellida; family Sabellidae; genus Sabellastarte; species Sabellastarte sp. h YS-2021. Next base: position 86,070,673 of record OZ024932.1, read on the forward strand.
TCACTACTATGGATTATCATTATACCTTTACCCTTGTGAACATTTAACAATTTTCCTTTTGGAATATTTCACATTTACATCTTTAACCTAACAGACTTGGCTAGTGAATATTGTGCTGGAATTTATTCAAATTAGGTCTGTCAGTTGTACTGGCAGAACATACTGTTAAAAAGACTAGGTTTAATTCAACATTTCTGCAGAAGCTGAGAGTAAGATACTTTTATATGGCTTTGAAGGGCATTAAGCGTCGCAACACCTACACCCCAGTTCTCAGGTAAGGGTTTGGTCAACACTAAAGAGTCTGTTTCTGTGAAATAGCCAATTTGGTCATGCTTTAGATTCACAGTATTTACTTTCAAACTATATATTCTCGTGAAAAATGAATAATTCAATTTTTTTCCATTCTTAAAAAAAATTGTGTTGTGAGGATTTATGACTGAAATTCTGTTCAATTTCTATTTCTTCTGTTTGTTTTAAAAGGTTTCACTTTCTAACTTAATAATTTAGTTTTAATGAGTGTTAATACTCCTCAAAATGCATTTTATTATTAAGCTTTTCTTGATATTATTATTTTTTTTCTTGCAGTTTTCAGATTGTGTTATTCAACTGTGTTTACATAATATAAGATTAAGTAACAGAAGCAGTAGATGGCAGTGTAATAGTAATACCAATAGATTTGAGTAAAAACAACAAAATCAAGAATGAAATGAAAAAGAACTAAAAAAGCATTTAATGACATGCAATGTATACTATCAATATATCTTTCGCAAACATATTTTACACTTTTAAACTTATCAGTTTTATTGATCACTTTCTACTTGCTTAAACAGAAAAAAAGGACATGTGGGTAACAAAGCAAAAAGTGAAGGATAAATACAGTTTCACTTAATCAATTGATGCACATTTGTCAATAGTTTAACACATCAGTGAACCATACATTACAGTAATGTGTGGCTTTTATAACAAATCCATTGTTATAATGCAGATCTTTCACTGAAAGATCAATATTCATTGAGAATTGAGGGAAAAAATTTAAAGTTTGTACTGCTCAGGTAATTTCAATGTCACTTTATCAGTCTTCATGTTTCACTATCTATGGCAGACAGTGTCTGCTTGCGCATTGATCACTTGCCAGATAGAATACATTTCAACGCTTTCTGTATAACTGCTTCTCCTCTGCTATCTAGTAGAAGTTACAGTTCTGCCGACTATTTTCTAAAAGGTAAATTTTAAAATTCAGTGCTGTTTACTTTAACATAAGTATGCTAGAATGTGAACTACAACTGAGAGAAATCATGCCGTTCTGATATATATTGTTCACTCTCACTAGAACAACAGATGAAATTTCAAATTACTGTCAGTGCCCAGCTAAATACATGTAAAATATGTTTCCGAGGATACACTGTGTTTTACAATGAACATCAGTAAATCTTTATAAAATATGATTCTTTTTTCAGTAAAAATGTTCAGCCACTGTCTAATCTTTGCAGGATTTCTGTAAAATCTGGATTATTATAAATAATTTTTAAAGGGGTTATTGTATTGTATATCTATGCAATGTCTACATTTCCATAAGACTCAAAGCTTAACTTTCTACAGTGAACTTTATATTTCTAACTGTACAAAGGATTTGATTCTTGTACTAGAAGTATACTTGGGACAAACTAAACAAATCAAATTTAGTGGGCTGTTTCATTGTGCTGAGTAAAACCTACCGGAACACTCGCCAGTTTTAGATTGGGAACATGGTGGGAGTGAATTGTGTGTCCCCGACTCATTCAAACTTGAATTTGGAAACCCAATCGCAAACCTATCTTAAAACATTTTACTATTCGTAAAGCAATCTTTTCCAACTTAAGATGAACGGAGTGATTGTATGGGCCTTTATTGTGTTTGTAATTACCCATTCAGGAGGAATTGGAAGCCAACTGGAACATTTTTAGGAACCAGTTGAATAGATCCAAGAACATTTGCAATATTTCAGAAACCAATCGGAAGGTTTCTAGACCCAGTGGTAACATCACTCATCGAAACCCTATTGTAAAATCCACCCATAGATCATGAATGGTTTCATTTTTTTTTCAATTGAAAGGTAGGTTGTCGACACAATGGAATGGAACAATAAATTTGCAGTTTGGCAGGAAAAAATTAACTTTCATAAGATTTGTCCATCTTACCCCATTGTGTACATGGTATAGAACATCTCCAGTATGTAAGCCAGGTGATAAGGAGACTTTCTTATCACATTGCCTTGCTCCTCAGACAGTACCAACTCATTACAATCATTCTGGCCCACACTCCCACACATTACCCTACTTGGTAAATGTCTCACTGAGCTCCTACAACTATTACTGCTGTTACCACCTTCACCTGTCCTACAACCTGAACCATCTACAACTGATGTGCAGTAATTATGGCCCATACCACCACACATCATCTTACTGGGTAACTGTCTCACTGAACTCCTATCAGTACTACTACTACTGCTACAGCCTCCCTTTATCCTACAACCCCAACTGTCCGATTTCATCTTGGGCACAACAGCTGAACAGTCAAAACTATCACTGACATCCGAAACCCCCCACAACTTCAAATTCATTAGTTCACTGTCACCCCAATATTCCTTGTGAAAGGCTCTTTCCAGACACAGTAAATACTCATTTAAATCCACTTCAGTCATGCCAAATGTCTGAAACTGATCAAAGTATGGATTTGCCTGCCAGAGATCCTCCACAAAGTCCCTAGTGTCCAGAGGTTTGATCAGAGAAGCCACAGATCTTCCTTCTGATGTATCGGAGCTCTCCACTGAAGTGAGGCTAGACAGAGACTGGGCAGGCTTTAAGGGAGGGAGAGTCAGAACTCGGCCCCGTGGAAACGTGCCTATTGGATAACCCACGGCTGGCATCTCTTCACATTTCTGACCCACTGCAGAGAGAACCCAGTCGCTCTTGTTCAATCTCGATCCCAGCTTGTTTTTAGGCATTTCTTATAAGCGATCACAGCCGATGTATTGGATTAGTGTAAGCATTACATTATTGTCCATACAATTACATTATTATGTCCAGTTATACCATGACAGCATTTTCCATATGTATGAATGGAAAATAATTTTCAAATTACATTTTTGTTTCATTTATTAAGCATCTTTGATGAAGTTACATGGGGGGGTTGTCAAACCTTCACAAGCAGAACTGTATCCAGTAGAAGTGTCTTTTTCAGAAGTACTGACTGAAGGGCCTCACTGTCTCACTCAAACTCATCCTGTTACTCAGCTTCCTTTCAACTGAAGTTACCAGGTTACACTTTTTAATGGCTTTTTATCCTTACTCAGTTTCTTTCCCTTTCTTTTGTGTTGCAATAGTGTCGAGTTTATTTTGATGCATCTTTAAGACCAACACATTATATTGTACTAAATTGTAATTGCTTTATCCACATAACATTATCAGGGTCTAAAGATTTCATCAGTGTGACAAAAGAATCACTAATAATACTCAAACCTTAACTAATCCACAACTTTTCTTTAACAAAATCTATAACCTGTATTTTACAGATAACATTTTTGCCAACACTTATACATTTTAGCTAAGTGAGCTTCTAATTTAGATTTTGTGGTTTCAATTTCCTATTAATAGGCAACTAATAAATGTATTTTTTTTTATTTACTAATTTGAGTCCTGAAATCTGCATACAGGATTCATTTTCCTGGAATTTATTGTTTCTGTGGTACTGTTCTTGCATAATGACTGTAACACACTTAAACTGTCAAGAAGACTGTCCATATCCACTTTATAACACATTCATTTATGTCCAGCTAAGTAAAAGTGACAAGCATCTCCAACCATCACTCTACATACATCAGGTGAACATTATTTCATCAAACCTGAGCTGGTGCCAGTTTAACACCAAAAGAAAGTAAACATGTTTCCTTTATTATAACTATGTTACTTTATTATTACTCTTATATTTTCTTTGGATCATCAATCAAGTGAATCTTTGGCAAACCCTAAAAGCTAGCTACTTGCACGTGTTCTGTATATATAAATGGATAGTTTATTTTTTTCTGAAACATCATTACAGCCAGTGAAGACAGTATTTTATACACAAGACACATTGTGCACTGTCCAGCCACACTTTTCTTAACATCTGTCACCAGAATGATGAAATAAAATATGTATATTGAAACACAAAAAGTCACCACTGCATAGAAATATAGGTAACAGCTATTTGTACTATGAGATTCACAGGTCAAAATTTGGACATGTCCACTAGTTTCTCTCAGCTAGTCTAATAGCAATATAGCATACACAAGTACAATAAAACAATGCCATGTTTATTGGATAAACACAGCATTAACACTGAGCTTATTAACATTTCTCTGGCTGGCACCAGTAGATGTACAAGTCATGTAATGTGTGTCATACAGAGGGTAGCGGTCGTAAAAGAAAGAATGTGAACTTCTGTATGGAATGCAAAATTCATCCTGACCCCTGCTTTATATTTTCTTTAAACTATGAGAAATTTCAAACAACTAGTTTTTGAGTATTCTCAATGAAGTATAGGTTTATTTGAAACTTGCCCTCCCCCCCTCCTGTTTCATTTATTTTATTTTGGCTTAATATAAAGTAGGTGGAGATGGTTGGAGAACCAAGTGACAAATATTACATGTTGTGGCATAATTTATGCTGCTTACTGTATGATATGTGTTTGTCTACAGCCTCAGGATTCAAAACCATCAAGGAACAACAAAAATAACACCTTCTTTGACAAAGTTATCTTCTTTGAAGCTATTATTATACTGATTATAATTTAACAGCCACAGCTGTCAGCAATTTAACAATGTACTGTATCTGACTTACAGGCATACACAGGTCAGGGTTTATATCTGGATTTCACCACAGTGTGTGTTTATATAAATATTATAACCCATTTTTGTGTTTCATGATATTCTGTGAATAGTGGGCTGCAATGTGTCTAATGTGAAGTTAAATGTGAGAGGCCAGATAAATAGTTGTATAGTTCCCATAGGAAGGCTAAGTATCAGCATCAATGTTGCATTTTTAGTTAGTTAAAAGGCTTAAGAGTAATATCCTATAAAGAAGAAGCCACTCTCACACAGAATATGTTCAAATGATATCACTCTCAACACAAATCACGTGGGAAATCCTATATTTAACTGAAGCTTTTTGTTTGCCAAAACTGACAAAATTTATCTGGTGCCTTCCATGTGAATTTCCTTGATATTTTTGGCTTTGTCTTCTTGCCTTGTTTTAAACATACCAGTGCAATCTTTCATAACTAGTAAATGACAGCAAAATCTGAGCTCATTACTGTGAAATGATTTGAAAGATTGGTAAGTAAGGCCTTGTGGAAATAAATTGTGGCAATGTACAAATAAAAGACAGGGGCCTTTCTAGAGAGCATGACAAATAATCTAATACCGGATGAGTTATATCTCTGTACAGGGTCAAAATATGCTGTAGCCAGAACTCATTAAACAATGATTGAGTTACAAGAATATGGTGCCAAACAATGATTTCTGGTATCGGATCATACTTTTACATTAACAGAATCTTAGGTACACAAATTACAATGTTTCACAATCATAGGTCATATAATGAGCATATGTTCTTGCCACAACAAAGCACAACAGGTTCTTTTCAATAATCTTTCCTGAGAATCAGTATAGTGATTATTAAATGGATTTTAAGCAAATAAATGCTTTATTGTTGTTAAATCTGAACTCTGATCATAAATATCACTAACTTTGGAATAACACAAAAAGTTACCATCAATTTAAGAATACAAGGATCACTTATTTTCCCATTTTATGCACGGAAAATATGCTTTGCCAGAGAAAAAAAATTCTTTTTCATTCTTTCAATTTTTTATTAATATTCAGTGATTTAAAAACTCAGAACATAGTTAAGCATTCAATTAACTTAAAGCTTAGCTAAGTTTTCTGGCATGGAGAAGCCTTGTTTATGTAAAGCTACACACATCTGCGCTATACTGACACAGATGTTCTGACTGAATTAATGACCGTTGACACCACCCCAAAAACAGTGAATTAAGTTAATCACTACCACAAATCAACACAGATCACCTCAGCAAGGGCTTACAACAACTGAGGTGTCACTTGATTTCTGTGGTAAAGATCAACAGGTCAAATGTATTTTGTAGTGTGTTTCAGCTTGACAGTGAATAATATTTATATTCTAATCAAATTTGTAAGCTTCTCTCACTGTTAAAAACATTGTTTCATGGTGATACCTTTTCTACAGATATTAAATTCTATTTAGCGTAATCATAACAATGAAATGAAATGTCCCCACAATCTGAATGTCACCACTCACTGTTTACCCCTGTTTAATACACATCCACACATGTCCCCATCAATTCTTTACCCCATGCCCACGCATTCTTTAACCCCTGTTTAATACATGTTCATACACTTCTACCCATTCTTTACCCCTATTTAATACATGTCCAATCAAGTTCCCATCTAGTGGTGTCATCGTCTGGGTATATGAGGTCTCGATACCGTGAACAAAACAGTGAACGATATCATGGTGTCATCGTTTCGCAAATTAAACCTAAATTTGGTCTTTAAATAATGTGCATTGACAACAAATACTGAAATAAAATAGATTTTATGTTTCATTTGTGCTTTCAGTTGTTAAAATGGTGGATATTTGAAGCAATAAAAAGTAAACAAAGTTACGTTTTTTTACTTCCTGTAGGAAGTGGAAAGGGTCATTACCATAGTTACATCACAAATCAAAACAAAACCGGATAAAAGTAGAAATTAGATGAATATTCCACCATATTTTTATTAAATCCCTTCGAAAATAAGCTAAAGTTAATGGTTGCATATGTTTATGAGATGCATTGCGGATGATCATTAATTCTCGATTATCGACCATTTTTTTCATCGTCGGTGAATCTGCAATATCGCCCCTCGTGATGACACCACTATTCCCATCCATTCTTTGCCCCTGTTTAATACATGCCCAATCAAGTTCCCATCCATTCTTTACCCCTATTTAATACATGTCCAATCAAGTTCCCATCCATTCTTTACCCCTGTTTAATACATGTCTCCACATGTTCCCATCCATTCTTTACCCCTATTTAATACATGTCCAATCAAGTTCCCATCCATTCTTTGCCCCTGTTTAATACATGTCTGCACATGTTTTGAAGCATTCTTTATTCCTGTTCAATACATGTTCACACATGTTTCCATCCTTTCTTTATCCCCATTCAATACATCTCCAAACATACCACTACTCACCACAACTCGTGCTCCTCTTTACTCCTGTTTTCTTCTCCTGTCATCACCACTTTAGACGTCTGTGTTGTCACCATCTGTCCATCTACCATGTACCGACGTGTCTTAGTAAGTGTGCGGTAGTGACTCTTGTTCTCCTGTAAATTGAAGACAAATATGTCATTCTTCAAAGTTAAATCGTCACCATGGGCCAGTGGTTAACTATTAGTAAGCTGAAGGCTAAGCAAAAAACTATGTAGCTCTGTTGGATTTGTTATAGTTTACATAGTATTTATGCATAGAATTTCTGTCACCTTTACTTAACTAGGGTGAAGTGGCTGGCCTTCTGCCAACCACGGAGTCGAATCTTAGGACAGCAGTGGGTGTTGAAATCTGTAAACTTGGTATTATCGCCCGCTAAACAGAGTGAGGTGCGGTGACAGCAAAATATTGCTGGATTATATATTTGTAAAATGTTGTTAGAAACTCCATCGTAGCCTCACGTTTTCATCACTCTGTGGGTGTACAACTACCAGCATTTGATATTTTATTTGTTTTAAATATTGCGAGAAGACTGAGTGAGGTGCGGCGACAGTAAAATATTGCTGGATTATATATTTGTAAAATGTCAGAAACCCCATCGTAGCCTCACGTTTTCATCACTCTGTGGGTGTACAACTACCAGCATTTGATATTTTATTTTAAATATTGCGAGAAGACTGAGTGAGGTGCGGCGACAGTAAAATATTGCTGGATTATATATTTGTAAAATATTGTTAGAAACCCCATCGTAGCCTCACGTTTTCATCACTCTGTGGGTGTACAACTACCAGCATTTGATATTTTATTTGTTTTAAATATTGCGAGAAGACAGAGTGAGGTGCGGCGACAGTAAAATATTGCTGGATTATATATTTGTAAAATATTGTTAGAAACACCATTGTAGCCTCACGTCTTCATCACTCTGTGGGTGTACAACTACCAGCATTTGATATTTTATTTTAAATATTGCGAGAAGACAGAGTGAGGTGCGGTGACAGTAAAATATTGCTGGATTATATATTTGTAAAATGTCAGAAACCCCATCGTAGCCTCACGTTTTCATCACTCTGTGGGTGTACAACTACCAGCATTTGATATTTTATTTGTTTTAAATATTGCGAGAAGACAGAGTGAGGTGCGTGACAGTAAAATATTGCTGGATTATATATTTGTAAAATATTGTTAGAAACACCATTGTAGCCTCACGTTTTCATGACTCTGTGGGTGTACAACTACCAGCATTTGATATTTTATTTGTTTTAAATATTGCGAGAAGACAGAGTGAGGTGCGGTGACAGTAAAATATTGCTGGATTATATATTTGTAAAATGTCAGAAACCCCATCGTAGCCTCACGTTTTCATCACTCTGTGGGTGTACAACTACCAGCTTTTGATATTTTATTTTAAATATTGCGAGAAGACAGAGTGAGGTGCGGCGACAGTAAAATATTGCTGGATTATATATTTGTAAAATATTAATTGTTAGAAACACCATTGTAGCCTCACGTTTTCATCACTCTGTGGGTGTACAACTACCAGCATTTGATATTTTATTTGTTTTAAATATTGCGAGAAGACAGAAATATTGCTGGATTATATATTTGTAAAATGTTGTTAGAAACCCCATCGTAGCCTCACGTTTAGAAACCCCATCATGATACCTTCTAGGACATACAAAAGCGCCTTCTAGTGGTTGAATGTAGAACTACGGAGTTTGAATTTTCATTGTCTCTGCCAGAGGTGATCTCGATTTTGATTGGCTAAACGAAAAATGTATAGTACTACCGTGACGTCACTTCATTCATTAATTTCTTTGCGGTTTATTTGCTTGACAAATAATGGAGTACACGTACATGCGCAGACAGCAATTTTACATTAACAGTGACTGCGTGGTAAACCCTGCAGACAAATAAATTAATTGGGGTTTCACCTCTAGAAACCAGCAGACGAAACCGTTAAAAAAGACTCGTTCGAGTAGGCCATTACAATGGCAAACACAATAGTTTCTAGGACATACGGGTCCTTGGAGAAAGCCAGACGAAGTGCTAGACAAGCTTTTTACTTTATAAAATATAACTGAATAAAAGCATTAAAAATCTTCAAAATGGCAGAGTGTATAGTATAGACCTTAATGTACCGATATGTGAACAAATATTATGAAGAATTTGATATTTAAGGGCTTAAACGGCCCTTTTAAAATCGCGACCGCAACTCAGTACATAACTCGAATCAAAGATTCGACTAAAAACCCATAATAATACAGCCATATAGGATTTCCAGTAAGCTTTCAGTTAAGCTAAACATGAACCCTTGACAAAAAAACATTGACATAATATGGAACCTAAAATATGTCAGTGACCAAAATTGACAGACTGATTTAGATTTTAGGTGACAACATAGGATTTCAAGTAAGTTTTCAGATCAGATGAAAATAAATCCTAGTTCAAAAATAAAAAAACAAAAATGAACCTGAGATCTGTCAGTGACAAAAAAAACTAACCTGTCTACTGAAGCTTGACGGAGTCTCCTTGCCCTCTTTAGGCCGCAATACTGCACTTTCCGTTGTCTTACTAGCTGTCTCACTTTTCTTCTCATACTTGCTCCCTCTAGACTGTAACTTTACTCCACTACTGGTATCCTCAGTCTCTTTGCCTGAACTCACATGGCCGTTCACCATCTGTGGTGCTGAATCTTTACTCGGCTCCTTCGTAACTTTGGTCTCCTCTAGTATCTTCCCGTTCACTGTTATCTCGCTGGTAACCTCAGAGGTAGTTGTCGCTGGTTGCCGTGGAGACTGACTAGTTGGGCTCTCCCTCTTTTTACCACTCGAGTCCACATCTGACTCTTCCCCAATCTCCATCTTGAGCTCCTGGGTCTCCTGGGACGTTGGTGTCTTGCGTCCTTTAGTGAGTGCTGCCTCTCCCCCATCATAATCAGGAGGTGGGGTTTTCACATCCCTCTTCTTATTCCCCTCACTGATGACATCATTGATGGTGTCCAAGACGACGGCTGGGATGGATGGGTCCATGGTCTCAGAGCGGATGACCTCATCAATAAGTTCATCTAGGATCTCCCCCACAAGGACAGTGTTCTTTTCCGTCTCAGATGCATTTGAGTCCAGTTTCTTCTCATCTGCAGCAGTGGTGGAGGGAGGGATTTTGGGTGGGGCGGGCGCAGCACCTTTGGTCTTGTTCTCAGGCTTGGCTGGACTGGGGGTCTGAGGTACTGTGGGAGTCTGTGGTCACAAAAATACAGTAAAAATTTTCTGTTAAAGTTACAAGTGTAAAGAATGTGTAGAAATTCTCATTAAAGAATAAAGTAACAAAATCTCTAGAATATAAAATTTTGACAAGAACATTCTTCTTCTTTAATACAAGCAAATTTAAAAATTACAAATTTTGGGCTATTTTGTGTCATATTTCCTCATTGAAAAAGAGTATTGGTAAAAGAATAGTCACAAACAAAATTTACTACTCTTGTAGACTAGGTATAACGTCCACTGCTGAAGAGTATTTAGAATCAATCATTACAATGCAATATGTGATGTATTAAAATAAACTTTTAGACGTTTATAGAAGTACCTTTTTAGTTAATTGTTAATTAACTTGTTGTACAAGCACCAATAAAACTAGATTGCACTGACACGATGCCTAGATATCCCCAGACAGTCAATCTCTCATATAACAGACACTCAGATTGGGTCCCCTTTTTTCAGGGGGAGGGGGGGGGACCAATTGGATTTAATCTGTCGTCTGTTTTGCAGGGATCTATTTTGTGTGTCTTTAATATTTTAATGGGGAGATGAAACACCTTACAATGCTGTGATTACATCTTACCCAAATTGACTTATATCTCAAGATTTTGGATATTTTTATTTCTAAATAAATGTACATTAGTGTTCTTCTACATGGAAACAAAAAGATTAACAATCATTTTGAACATACCTTACAAAAAGTTTAATTCATATTTAAAAAGTTATATCCATAACAGTTTGAGGTTAGTCAGACATACCACTTTTTAGTTACAAGGTAAAATATGTGAAAAATTTAGAAAAAAAAAATCAGCAGGTGGGGTGTTTATTGACCCAATACAAGTTAAACATCAACTAAATCCTTATTTTTTGGCACACATCAAAGGAACATTCTAATAAATTCTATGGTGAGGATTCAGCTGAGTGAACCACATAGTTTTAGAGCTACGAGGCTTAAAGTGGCAAAGTGTGTGTAAAATAGGTCCCTGTGGGCAGTTTCTGAGACCTTATGGGGACCTTTAAATTAAACTACTGATCTCGATTTTTCCACAAAGATCACATATGAAAGTTATATTTAGTACTGTTTGAGGCTGGTCAGACTTGCCATTTCCAAGTTATAAGACAAATACATGAAAAATGGAGAAAAAGTCCCCAGAGTGGGGTGTTTAGGGCCTTGTACACAAGTTAAATGCCAACTTAAAGCCTTGATTTTTAGCATACAAAAAAAAAACAACATAATATATTCCCAGATGAGATTTCAGTTGGTTAAAACCACATAGTTTGAGAGCTATAGAGCTTAAAGTAGCTAAAAGTTGATAAATAAGGTCCCTGTGGGCATTTTTAGACATCTCATGGTGACCTTAACATTAAAGCTAAAGACCTAAAATTCCCACAAGCATCCCAAAGTTAATTCTAGTACAGTATGATGCTAGTCAAACTTATCATTTCTAAATTACACTGCTAAATATGTGAAAAATTTAGAAAAAAATTCCCCAGGGTGGTCTTTATGGGCCTCAAACACAGTTTTAACTTCAACTTAAAGTCTGTGTTTTTGGCTTATGTGAGCAGAACATATTAATTTGTTCTCTGGTGAAACTTAAGGTGGACAAGCCACAGTTTGTGATCTCAGGGTTTTAAGTGGCCAAAAGACCATTTCTGACCTCAATATGGTCATAAGTTCTTTACTAATAGGAGTTTAATGTTCACCTTACAATAGGGTTCCTCTCCTTGCCTAAATACATGAGTGTACCAAGTCTGAATGAAATCCATGAAAGTATTTTTTGAGTTATCATGCACTCAAGTAAAAATATACGGCAGCAGCACAATATGTGTGAATGTAGTTTTTATCCAACTTTTGTTTGGGGATATAATTGCCATAAATATCGGCTAAGTATCACTAATGTAAATAGGTTTAAACAGTAAATAGGTTTAAACAGTATACTAATATTAAAGAGATACTATGTAATAGGTAATTAGGTTCATTTGTTCCTGCAGACATGACTTCAAAAGATACCAAAAGTTAAACTAGACTTACGCATTGGAGAACTGATGCAAATTTGTATCCACTGGAAAGACAACTCACCCAGGCCAGTGAACCATAGTTTGACCTTGAAGGAGGAGCCAAAGGTCAAATCTAACAACATCAGAAGATTCCCAGCCCACAATATTTTACAAGTTGGTTTCACATTGCAAACCTCTAGGATCAATAGTAAGCGAGTTATAAGCACTTTTAAGTTTTGCTATCCTCACTTGACCTTGAAGGAGGGGCTCAAGGTCAAATCTGACCACATCAACAGATTCCCAGCCCATGATTTCCTATAAGTTAGTTTCACATTGCAAACCTCTAGGACCAATAATAAGTGAGTTATAAGCACTTTTAAGTTTGGATATCCTCGTTTGACCTTGAAAGAGGGGTCTAAGGTCAAATCTGACCATATCAAAAGATTCCCAGCCCATGATTTCCTACAAGCTGGTTTCACATTGTAAACCTATAGGACCAATAATAAGGGAGATATAGGCACTTTTATAGTCTGCTACATGGGGTACTTTGGCACTCCATGGATTGCCTTGATTTTAGAGTTTCAAGGTCAAATGTCTGCAAGGTTGCAGAGGACATGAATATCTGTTATATATATATTACCTATGAAGAGATTCAACCTTCTACTTATGAGAACCAGCCAGTAGAAAAGGGTAGATAATTTTCAAAGAAATACCCATGGCAGCCATCTTGTTTTTCAGAATGAGGCTAAGTTCAGTCCCAGAGAAGCTTACCTGCCAATGAAGATATCCTGCAATTTTGAACCTAGCTGGTGTTGTTTTCCTCTGAGAGCGTTAACGGCAAAATTTTCTCTACGCGCGGCAACGGCGTAGCAAAAGCTAAACCAAAGTATCCACCGGATGCCTCCGGTGGATACAATTAAGCAACAAGCAAAAAAAAATACAAGCGCTTATTTGGGATCATTTGTAATTTTACATGTTCCAAACTTAAATAAAGTAGCATGGAATGACTAAAAAGTATATTGTTTAATGTTATGTTTTATTGTGGGTGTTCAACAGAAGCTGAGCAAACCTTTGAGGTTTAAAAACAAAAATTGCAAATTGTGAAATAATACACACAGAAACAATTCAGATTTCAGTAGTATTAACAAAATCACAAAAGACAACACATTGTATAAGAATGAAAAATGGAACATATATCAATCAAGTTTTTGCAGAAAAAAAAATGTTACAAAACTTCATACATGCCTGAAACTGCTGTAGAACAAGGAAAATTGTAAATGCAGAAAGTTGTGACATAAAATTTCTCATTTCAAATATGGACATTTTTTACAAGGGCTACTGGGTGCATTAGGAAATGCATGTTTACGCAGCATTTTCAATGGCTAAAGCAATTTATATCAGGGTTAAAATTAATACACAGACTTTAAAAAGATTATAGCAACAGGAAACTGAGGAACTGTATATGTAAAAGTTGTATGAATCAAAGAGTCATTATTCCACATGATAACTTTAACTAAACTCAATGATAAAAGCCCACAGATACATTAACCAATTGATTTCATAACAATAAATTAATGTGATGTATAAACAGATATTCATAGCACAAATATGGGATTAAGATTATTCAATAAATAATTTCAATCAACAAAAATGTGAAATAAATAAAGAATCACAGAAACAAAACGAAAAAAAAAGAACTGCTAACCTTGTATCATTTGCTTTAATAAGAAAGTTGTCCTTGTTTGTGAAGTGTTCATCATTTACTTATAAGTACTGAACAATAACTTCCAGAAAAAATAGCCAGCCTTGGTGGGCAAGAACCCCAGCCCACAGCTACAACTAAATGGGCAACAATACTGTGATTTAGAAAAATTTTAGAAACAACTTCAGTTATAAGAAGTAATCAGAATTCACGAAATGTTGTCAGATGTAAGATTCACAGGCCATGATTTCTTGCAAGTTGTTTTGATATTTTGAAGCCCTTGAACCAATTATAAGAGAGATATAAGGCTCTTTTGGCATGATTACCCAACATGACCTTGAAGCAGGAGTCAAAGGTCAAATATGACACTTGCTAAAGATTTACAGAGCACGATTTCCAAGAAAGTTGTTTTCTCATTCCAAACCCCTGGGCCCAATGATAAGGGCTTTTTTGATATCTCCCCCCCCCCCCCCATTTGACATAAATGATATGATATGGCAGCCTGTTTACAAAAGAGTAGTTTGCTGAGATACTCTGTTGGTCAAAAGTTTTGACAAAATCGCTCTACCTCACACGGTTAAGGAGACAGAAGCAAATTTGTGTTTTTCCATTTTTGGCAAAAATTCAAAATGGCCACCATTTTTGGGGAGAGGAAAATTTTTTGAAAAATGCCAAGAGTACATTGCTTAGATACCCTGTGGGTCGAAAATTTTAACGAAATCGCTCTATCTCGCACGGTTTAGGAGATAGACGTATTTATGTTTTTTGCTATGTAGCTATTACTCAGGAGATTAAAGCTATTACCATCAACAACAATACCAAGCAAGCAATTGACTCTATAAACCTTCACGCCAAATTTTAAAAAGATGAGTTGCTATTACTCAGCTAGCTATAAAGGTATTATCACCAAAAGCAATCTCAAGCAAGCTACTGATCCAATAATCCTCCGTCCCAAATTTTGTGAACATAGGTGAAATACTTTTCCTTTGAAATGTTTAAAATAAAAAAGCTACTCAAACTAGCTAAGTAGCTATTACTCAGTCAGTTATATAGCTATTATCACCAAAAGCAATCCCAAGCAAGCTACTGACCTAACTATTGGTCATACCAAATTTGGTAAAGATATGTCAAATATTTTTCCTTAAAATGCCCGGAAACAAAAGAAGTACACAAAAGTAGCTAAGTAGCTATTACTCAGTTAGTTATACAGCTATCTTCACCAAAAGCAATCCCATGCAAGCTATTAACCCAATAAACATCCATACCAAATTTGGATAGGAATAGGATAAAATAGGATAAATAATTTTCCTTGAAATGACCAGAAACCAAGTGTGACAACGGAAGGCGGATGCCGGACGGCGGAAAAAGCAAAAATACTGGTAATATGTCCACCCCCCAGTGGGGTGGACATAAATATTAGAACATATCACTGATTTTTGAGCAATCACCTATGGCGGCCATGTCTTTTTGTTTTTTTTTAAAATGAGTACTTTTACAGACATGTTTTCACAGGTGAAAAGTGTTGCCATGGCAACAGCTGTTACCGGATACCCCCCAAAACCTAATCACTCTAGACCTCTTGGGGTAAACATACCCTTAAAAATTTGGTTAAAATCTGTGCATGGGTTTAGGCTGTGGAACACCCACAAACTTTAAGACCAAAAAATTTTAAAAGTGTTGCCAGATACTCCCAAAACTTAATCAGCTCTAGATCCCCTTGGGGTTAACATACCCTGAAAATTTGGTGAAAATACGTTCATGGGTTTAGGCTGTGGAACATCCACATGCTTTATGCCTACTGCCGAAGCAGGGAGCAACTACAACCCCAGCCTTTATAGGTTGGGGTTAGAAACTGAGCCTGTTTCACTTACTATATATCAATTAACTAAAGTATCTGGAGTCTAGAATTCACAGTATCACAGTTATGTCAAATACATTCAAAATGTACTTTTTTGCATATAATTAAAGCAAAAGACACCAAAGGTGAAATCGACATAGTCAAAAGCCATTTAGGATAATTTTCTTTAAAATAGAAGTAAAGATCTGGTTGCAAGATGGCCTTTCGTCAATAAAAATTACCACTATCGACATTCTGTTGGGTTGACTTTGAGGTTCCTCAAGATTTAATTTGCTAGGATTTCACTTCATCATACACTAGCTTTGAAAATACTGCAGAGCTACAATAAAATGGTAAAATATTCAGTTAAAAGGAAAAAAAACAGTATGTGTACAGGGGATGATGGAGACCTAACAACAGTCAATCCAATAAAACTTTAAACATGCTTGAACCCTAGGAAATGATAATACACAAATACCAAGAGTTGATGTGTGAAATCAAACTTAAATAACCAAAAGCAAAGAAAATAAAATCTAACTAAAAGATTGTGGAAATAGAAAGACATCAAACCTGTGCAAGGTTAGAGCTACAATTTACATCACCACCACCACCAGGATTATCAGTGTGCTTAGGGACAGAATCGCATTCATCACCAGGAGGAGAGGGCTTGGACAAAGAAACCTCTTCATCGATGTCAGTATGGTCCCTGCCTGCATCTCCAGATGAGGGAGGAGGGAGGGTGGGGTGACTGCCTTCAGAATCACCAGAAGGCACAGGTAAGCTTGGACTACTAGCACCACCACCAATATCATGATTAGAGATCTCAGTGTTCTCTACTACACCATTACCACTACACACAGTGTTAGTCATTGAACTAGTTCTATCCACAACACTGGGCCCCTCCTGACTATGCGGTTCTCCGTCTACCTTATCAGCATCCACCTCAGCAATCTCAGAGATCCTTCTGGACACAATTCCTCTTGGCACTTCATCTTCTGGTGAAGGTGGTGTCACTTGTTCCGATGGCTTTCCAGATTCTTGCTCATCAGTCACCGCTACTGGTCTACTATCGCTACTGCTATCTACCTCTACATCAACACCCTCCACCATGTTTTTGTCTACACCCTGTTGATCAAGCTCTGCCTCAATATCAGACAGGTTGTACTCATCATCTTCATCTAAATTTGTCTCCTTCAACTCTTCACTCACTGGCTCTGCCTCTTTTTCAGGTCCTGCCTCTTTTCTTGGTTCGTCTTCCTTTTTAGGCTCCTCTAGTTTTCTGGGCTCTGCCTCTATCTTTTTTATTGACTCTGTCTCCTCTTTTTCTTCTTTGTTAGGCTCCATCCCTTCTTCTTTCACCTCCTCATCCTTTTCAGAATCTGCTGGTTTTCCAAGCGACAGAAATTCATCATCTTCATCTACTTCGGGGGTTTTTGGTGGTGAGCCCTGACTGGCCTGATCATCCTAGGAATTGTTAGCAAGGATTAACAACACTGCTGTGCATTTGGTGAGAGAACAAATAACAAACTAATAACAAGGAACTGTGGCTCTGAATACTCCCAAAATCTCTCTCATTAGAAAACCCATGTGTATGTGACAGCCCAATCCCAATATTTATGGCATAACAGTGAGGTTTTGTTATACATCTAGTTTGTTAGCTAAAAACTTGCACATGTGTTCTAATGAGAGGGTTTGTGGTTATCTTTAATATATTTAAGTTAACTTTGCACAACAATAAATATATTTATTAATACTTTTTTCATGAATTTGCTTTTACAGGAAATAGGAATACGGTAGTAATGATTTAAAATGACTAAATGGCAAATTAATTGTTTTCAAAAGATTTTTGCAAATTCTTATTCATCTAAATTACTTCAATGAAAGGAAAACATCAATTACAATAAATACAAATACACATACAACTAGACCTAGAGCATCGGAGAACCAATGCAAATTGTATCCACCAGAAAGAAAACTCACCAGAGCCAATCAACCATTGCTTAACTTTGAAGGAGGAGTAAGCAAGTGATAAGCACTTTTAAGTTTGGCTATCCTTGTTGGACCTTGAAGGAGGAGCCCAAGGTGAAATCTGACCACATCAAAAGATTCTTAGCTCATTATTTCCTATAGGTTGGTGTGACATTGCAAATTTCTTGGAACAAGAATAAGCGAGTTATAAGAACTTTTAATTTTGGCTATCCACATTTAACCTTGAAAAGGGGGCCAAAGGTCAAATATGATAACATTAAAATATTCCTAGCTCATGATTTCCTACAGGATGGTTTCGCATTACAAACCTCTAGGACCAAGAAAAAGCGATTTATAAGTACTTTTAGATTTTGCTATCCTCGTTTGACCTTGAAGGAGGGGCCCAAGGTCAAATCTGGCCACATCAAAAGATTCCTATCCCATGATTTCCTACATGTTGGTTTCACATTGCAAACCTCTAGGACCAATAATAAGCGAGCTACAAGCACTTTTAGGTTTGGCTATCCTCGTTTGACCTTGAAGGAGGGGTCCAAGGTCAAATTGGAACATAACAAAAGATTCCCAGCCCATGATTTCCTATAAGTTGGTTTACCATCCCAAA
This sequence comes from Sabellastarte sp. h YS-2021, assembly GCA_964017235.1. Taxonomy (NCBI): domain Eukaryota; kingdom Metazoa; phylum Annelida; class Polychaeta; order Sabellida; family Sabellidae; genus Sabellastarte; species Sabellastarte sp. h YS-2021. Next base: position 86,089,366 of record OZ024932.1, read on the forward strand.
CCTGTACGACCAATTATAAGGGAGTTATAAGCACTTTTAAGTTTGAGTATCCTTGTTTGACCTTGAAGGAGGGATCCAAGGTCAAATCTGACCACACCAAAAGATTCACAACCCATGATTTCCTATAAGTTGGTTTACCATCCCACACCTCTAGGACCAATAATAAGCGAGTTATAAGCACTTTTAAGTTTGGCTATCTTCATTTGACCTTGTAGGAGTAAGCACTTTTTATGATTGACAAAGAAACACCCATGGGCCGTGGCGACCATCTTGTTTTTCCAAATGAGGCCAAAAATATTGCCAGTCAAGATTTTGTAATGAGGAACATATGCTGTGAATTTGAGATCTCTACCTATAATACCCTTTGCTCTAGAGGGCCAACAAAAGTCCTTGCTCAAGGTCGAAAAAACGGCTGTGGCAGCCATCTCGTTTTTCAAAATGAGGCCAAAAATATTCCCAGGCAAGATTTTATGGTTATGAATATATCCTGCAAATTTGAGAAGGTTACCTATGATATTTTTTTTCATTAGAGTGGTAACAGTGAAATCTCTCTACACACTGCGGCGGCAGCGGCGTAACAAAGCAAAATCCATAGTATCCAGTGGATACAATTAATGAAGGGGGGGTCCTTGGTGATTTTTACAATTTTAACAATAGTGTTGTTTTCTATTCTATATTGCTGTTCTACTGATATATATGGTCCCTGACTATTTACTGTGAAGATTACCTTGAAGCAAAAAGATAGCTTAAAAGCTCTGTCAGACTATCAATGTCAATGTGAAAACTAAGAATAAGTAAATTATCCCTATGTACTATGTTCTGATTGGAAAAAATGAAGCAAATTCTTCTGTGCATAATTAGACACACACTAGTATAAATTAGAAAATGGTTCTGGCAACTAAAAATGAAGCATCCCCATCATATTATCTATTATTATTTGCTGATAATGTTAAGAAATGCGGTTTAAAATACGTAAACTGTAATATGCCAAATGGGATTGAAATGTATATGAACAAGATACAACAAAATACTAAAAATTTTGTTTAGCCATTGCATAATTATACTTAAATGTAGTTAGTGCACTTTGTGAGGGTACTTTGTGATATCTAAAAGGTCAAAGTTCGTCTTTAGACATTTGCACAAAATATCTCATTGCTGCTTCAAAGTTCAAATGACTTCAAGAACAATTAGAGATCTATGCAGCACTGACAGATATCATAAAGGAAGATTTTCACAGCAAGAAAATATGACATGAAGAAAAATAAAAATAAACATCCCCTTTTCAAAGGGCTGCTCAATTCAGAGACTGTTTAATTCAAAATGGAGCTGTAATTAAATTGTCAAGTTAAATTATATTAACACAAAAGTTTCCAGTTGTAAAATTGCAATTAAAATATTAAGCTGATGAAGAGGAATATGTGTTATGCTAACTAGATTGCGTGAGCATTTTAATTTATAGGGAAAGTAGTTACAGAAGTGCTAAAATTTCAGGGTTATGTCTCTTATAATTGGCAAAAATTAAGCATTGTAATTACCAAACTTTTGGTACAAAACATGGAAGAATTCAAAAGGGTGACCAACTAAAACAGTGAACACCACAATTAACTTACAATGTGGTATACATTGCTACACATGGATACACACATATAAAATATACACTATACAAAATATTTAATGTTTCAAAGAAAAATGCTCATGCAGCAATGAAAAATAGAGTAAATGTGTCTCAAATACTCAAATAATACAGATATAGGTTTGGAATATATAAACATAACGCAGACTTGGTAAACTGAACTTAGGACTGGTCAATGACCCAGGAACTTAAGAACTGACCTTAATGACAACAATAACATGTATAACTCAATTTAAGCAGCTTTGTATTTATATTATACAAGGTCAAGAATGACGTTAATGCAAAATGATTCTAGAGTGTTAACATTGTTTGACCACCTTACTCCATTCTTACCTGTTAAAATTATACTGTTAACAATACCCCCAAAAAAAGAGTAAGCCTCTGAGTAATATAAGGAATATATCTAACACGATGATAAAAAAAATACAAGTGATTGAAGGTGACTAAAGTGCCAATTGTGTATGTTGATAAGCAGACATACCAGTAAGTTGTCGGATTCAGTGGTCTCTGAGGCATTAGATATGGACACCTTGTCCATGTCAATATCAAGAGATTTGTTGTCCAAATCTTCTCTGATGTGATCCTAAAATATAAAACAAAAAAATGGTCAAATAAAGTATATTCAAATACCTGCAATTTTCAATATAATTAATGCTTGAAATAAACTTTGTAGCAATTAGGTCTCTGATAGGATGATCTGTTACTCAAAACCTAATGCAGATTTGTCTACCTAACTTTACCTTTTCACATAATTTTTGATATTTGACATTTTATTTACTAGTACTTTCTGCTGGTTACCACTAAAATAAGGGCACCAAAATTCTGGCTAGGCTTTCCTCTTCTAGCTACTGGTCTCACTATTATATTGCAGATACCAGATTTCAGGCACAGACTTTTGTTTCTAGTTCCAGATCCCATCATTTTAGGCTTAAGCCAAATCTTTCAGTTTGGATCATCCTTTCACTGATGTTTATGTTAAAATCATCCTTTTCACCAACTTTTATATCTGAATCATCCTTTTCACCAACCTTTATATCTGAATCATCCTTGTGACCAAACTTTATATCTGAATCATCCTTAAACAGTCAAATTATTATAATAGAACTTTATGTCAGAATCATCCATATCACTGACCTAACTCTATTGTCTGAACCATCTGTCTTACTGACCTTTATATTATAATCATTTTCATTAACCTTTATGTCTGAATAAGCCTTTTTACTGACCTTTATGTCTGAATCATCCAGGTCCTTCTCTTCTATCACTACCTCTGCCTTGGCCTCAGAAATCAGCTCAATGATCGGTTTCTTGTTTGTGCTTCCAGAAACAAAGGGGTGCTGAAAGTATAGAATGTCTTCAGACTGTAATACGGGGTTATCACTGCTATAAGATCCTGAATTTATGCATCGAAAGTAAATTGTGCTGGTGTGCAATTTATAAACTAGACCTAGCGCATCGGAAAACCGATGCAAATTGTATCCACCGTAAAGACAATGCACCAAAACCTCTAGAACCAAAAATAAGCAAGTTGTAAGCACTTTTAAGTTTGGCTGTCCTTATTTGACCTTCAAGGTGGGGCCCAAGGTCAAATCTGACCACGCCAGAAGATTCCCAGCCCATGATTTCCTATATGTTAGTTTACCATCCCAAACATCTAGGACCAATAATAAGCGAGTTATAAGCACTTTTAAGTTTGGCTGTCCTCATTTGACCTTCAAGGAGGGGCCCAAGGTCAAATCCGACCACACCAGAAGATTCCCAGCCCATGATTTTCTATATGTTGGTTTACCATCCCAAACCTCTAGGACCAATAACTAGAAATAGGCCGCCCTGTTGATAGTAGATGCGAATAGAAACAGGATAGCATAGAAGAACACACATTATCATGTGTAATGTCCACCCATGAACCTTTTGCCCAAATTGTACAGTAGTCTTACAAGACCCTGTTTCATTTGTAAAATATATCAATGATGCTTAAATATTTGTTAGTGTAGATGTAAATTATTTCAGCTTCATGCCTTTTTGCATTGGTTGGGTTGAAAATTTTGACGAAATCACTCTATCTTGCACGGTTAAGAAGATAGAAGCAAATTCCTGTTTTTCTATTTTTGGCAAAAATTTGAAAATTCAAAATGGCCGCCATTTTTGGGAAAAGGAAATTTTTTTGAAAATGGCCAAGAGTACATTTCTTAGATACCCTATGGGTCGAAAATTTCAACAAAATAACTCTATTTTGCACGGTTAAGGCCAGTTTGTGTTTTTCCATTTTGGGCAAAAATTCGAAAATTCAAAATGGCTGCCATTTTTGGGGAGGGGAAAATTTTTTGAAAATTGCAAATATTACATTCCTTAGATACCCTGTGGGTTGAAAAATTTCGACGAAATCGCTCTATCTCGCATGGTTAAGGAGATAGAAGCAAATTTGTGTTTTGCCATTTTTGGCAAAAATTTGAAAATTCAAAATGGCCGCCATTTTAGGGGAGGGGAAATTTTTTTTTAAATTGCCAAGAATACAATGCTCAAATACCTGTGGGTCGAAAATTTCGACGAAATCGCTCTATCTCGCATGGTTAAGGAGATAGAAGGAAATTTGTGTTTTGCCATTTTTGGCAAAACTTCGAAAATTCAAAATGGCCGCCATTTTTGGGGAGGGGAAAATTTTTGGAAATTTGCAAAGATTGCATTGCTTAGATACCCTGTGCGTCGAAAATTTTGACGAAATCGCTCTATCTCGCACGGTTAAGGAGATAGAAGCAAATTTGTGTTTTGCCATTTTTGGCAAAAATTCGAAAATTCAAAATGGCCGCCATTTTTGGGGAGGGGAAAATTTTTTTTAAATTACCAAGAGTATAATGCTCAGATACCCTGTGGGTCGAAAATTTTGACGAAATCGCTCTATCTGGCACGGTTAAGGAAATAGAAGCAAATTTGTGTTTTGCCATTTTTGGCAAAAATTCGAAAATTCAAAATGGCCGCCAATTTTGGGGAGGGGAAAATTTTTTGAAAATTGCAAAGATTGCATTCCTTAGATACCCTGTGGGTCGAAAATTTCGACGAAATCACTCTATCTCGCACGGTTAAGGAGATAGAAGCAAATTAGTGTTTTGCCATTTTTGGCAAAAATTCGAAAATTCAAAATGGCCGCCATTTTTGGGGAGGGGAAAATTTTTTGAAAATTGCAAATATTACATTCCTTAGATACCCTGTGGGTCGAAAATTTCGACGAAATCGCTCTATCTCGCACGGTTAAGGAGATAGAAGCAAATTAGTGTTTTGCCATTTTTGGCAAAAATTGGAAAATTCAAAATGGCCGCCATTTTTGGGGAGGGGAAAATTTTTTGAAAATTACCAAGAGTATAATGCTCAGATACCCTGTGGGTCGAAAATTTCGACGAAATCGCTCTATCTCGCACGGTTAAGGAGATAGAAGCAAATTTGTGTTTTGCCATTTTTGGCAAAAATTCGAAAATTCAAAATGGCCGCCATTTTTGGGGAGCTGAAAATTTTGGGAAAATTGCAAAGATTGCATTCCTTAGATACCCTGTGGGTCGAAAATTTCGACGAAATCGCTCTATCTCGCACGGTTAAGGAGATAGAAGCAAATTTGTGTTTTGCCATTTTTGGCAAAAATTCGAAAATTCAAAATGGCCGCCATTTTTGGGGAGGGGAAAATTTTTTGAAAATTGCAAAGAGTATAATGCTCAGATACCCTGTGGGTCGAAAATTTTGACGAAATCGCTCTATCTGGCACGGTTAAGGAAATAGAAGCAAATTTGTGTTTTGCCATTTTTGGCAAAAATTCGAAAATTCAAAATGGCCGCCAATTTTGGGGAGGGGAAAATTTTTTGAAAATTGCAAAGATTGCATTCCTTAGATACTCTGAGGGTCGAAAATTTCGACGAAATCACTCTATCTCGCACGGTTAAGGAGATAGAAGCAAATTAGTGTTTTGCCATTTTTGGCAAAAATTGGAAAATTCAAAATGGCCGCCATTTTTGGGGAGGGGAAAATTTTTTGAAAATTGCAAATATTACATTCCTTAGATACCCTGTGGGTCGAAAATTTCGACGAAATCGCTCTATCTCGCACGGTTAAGGAGATAGAAGCAAATTAGTGTTTTGCCATTTTTGGCAAAAATTGGAAAATTCAAAATGGCTGCCATTTTTGGGGAGGGGAAAATTTTTTGAAAATTACCAAGAGTACAATGCTCAGATACCCTGTGGGTCGAAAATTTCGACGAAATCGCTCTATCTCGCACGGTTAAGGAGATAGAAGCAAATTTGTGTTTTGCCATTTTTGGCAAAAATTCGAAAATTCAAAATGGCCGCCATTTTTGGGGAGCTGAAAATTTTGGGAAAATTGCAAAGATTGCATTCCTTAGATACCCTGTGGGTCGAAAATTTCGACGAAATCGCTCTATCTCGCACGGTTAAGGAGATAGAAGCAAATTTGTGTTTTGCCATTTTTGGCAAAAATTCGAAAATTCAAAATGGCCGCCATTTTTGGGGAGGGGAAAATTTTTTTAAAATTACCAAGAGTATAATGCTCAGATACCCTGTGGGTCGAAAATTTTGACGAAATCGCTCTATCTGGCACGGTTAAGGAAATAGAAGCAAATTTGTGTTTTGCCATTTTTGGCAAAAATTCGAAAATTCAAAATGGCCGCCAATTTTGGGGAGGGGAAAATTTTTTGAAAATTGCAAAGATTGCATTCCTTAGATACCCTGAGGGTCGAAAATTTCGACGAAATCACTCTATCTCGCACGGTTAAGGAGATAGAAGCAAATTAGTGTTTTGCCATTTTTGGCAAAAATTCGAAAATTCAAAATGGCCGCCATTTTTGGGGAGGGGAAAATTTTTGGAAAATTGCAAAGATTGCATTCCTTAGATACCCTGTAGGTCGAAAATTTCGACGAAATCACTCTATCTCGCACGGTTAAGGAGATAGAAGCAAATTTGTGTTTTGCCATTTTTGGCAAAAATTCGAAAATTTAAAATGGCCGCCATTTTTGGGGAGGGGAAAATTTTTTGAAAATTGCAAATATTACATTCCTCAGATACCCTGTGGGTCGAAAATGTTTTGCCATTTTTGGCAAAAATTCGAAAATTCAAAATGGCCGCCATTTTTGGGGAGGGGAAAATTTTTTGAAAATTGCAAAGAGTACACTCCTTAGATACCCTGTGGGTCGAAAATTTCAACGAAATCGCTCTATCTCGCACGGTTAAGGAGATAGAAACAAATTTGTGTTTTGCCATTTTTGGCAAAAATTCGAAAATTCAAAATGGCCGCCATTTTTGGGGAGGGGAAAATTTTTTGAAAATTGCAAAGAGTACACTCCTTAGATACGCTGTGGGTCGAAAATTTCGACGAAATCGCTCTATCTCACACGGTTAAGGAGATAGAAGGAAATTTGTGTTTTGCCATTTTTGGCAAAAATTCGAAAATTCAAAATGGCCGCCATTTTTGGGGAGGGGAAAATTTTTTGAAAATTGCAAATATTACATTCCTTAGATACCCTGTGGGTCGAAAATTTCCACGAAATCGCTCTATCTCGCACGGTTAAGGAGATAGAAGCAAATTTGTGTTTTGCCATTTTTGGCAAAAATTCGAAAATTCAAAATGGCCGCCATTTTTGGGGAGGGGAAAATTTTTTGAAAATTGCAAAGATTGCATTCCTTAGATACCCTGTAGGTCGAAAATTTCGACGAAATCACTCTATCTCGCACGGTTAAGGAGATAGAAACAAATTTGTGTTTTGCCATTTTTGGCAAAAATTCGAAAATTTAAAATGGCCGCCATTTTTGGGGAGGGGAAAATTTTTTGAAAATTGCAAATATTACATTCTTTAGATACCCTGTGGGTCGAAAATTTCGACGAAATCGCTCTATCTCGCACGGTTAAGGAGATAGAAGCAAATTTGTGTTTTGCCATTTTTGGCAAAAATTCTAAAATTCAAAATGGCCGCCATTTTTGGGGAGGGGAAAATTTTTTGAAAATTGCAAAGAGTACACTCCTTAGATACCCTGTGGGTCGAAAATTTCGACGAAATCGCTCTATCTCACACGGTTAAGGAGATAGAAGCAAATTTGTGTTTTGCCATTTTTGGCAAAAATTCGAAAATTCAAAATGGCCGCCATTTTTGGGGAGGGGAAAATTTTTTTTAAATTACCAAGAGTATAATGCTCAGATACCCTGTGGGTCGAAAATTTTGACGAAATCGCTCTATCTGGCACGGTTAAGGAAATAGAAGCAAATTTGTGTTTTGCCATTTTTGGCAAAAATTCGAAAATTCAAAATGGCCGCCAATTTTGGGGAGGGGAAAATTTTTTGAAAATTGCAAAGATTGCATTCCTTAGATACCCTGTGGGTCGAAAATTTCGACGAAATCACTCTATCTCGCACGGTTAAGGAGATAGAAGCAAATTAGTGTTTTGCCATTTTTGGCAAAAATTCGAAAATTCAAAATGGCCGCCATTTTTGGGGAGGGGAAAATTTTTTGAAAATTGCAAATATTACATTCCTTAGATACCCTGTGGGTCGAAAATTTCGACGAAATCGCTCTATCTCGCACGGTTAAGGAGATAGAAGCAAATTAGTGTTTTGCCATTTTTGGCAAAAATTGGAAAATTCAAAATGGCCGCCATTTTTGGGGAGGGGAAAATTTTTTGAAAATTACCAAGAGTATAATGCTCAGATACCCTGTGGGTCGAAAATTTCGACGAAATCGCTCTATCTCGCACGGTTAAGGAGATAGAAGCAAATTTGTGTTTTGCCATTTTTGGCAAAAATTCGAAAATTCAAAATGGCCGCCATTTTTGGGGAGCTGAAAATTTTGGGAAAATTGCAAAGATTGCATTCCTTAGATACCCTGTGGGTCGAAAATTTCGACGAAATCGCTCTATCTCGCACGGTTAAGGAGATAGAAGCAAATTTGTGTTTTGCCATTTTTGGCAAAAATTCGAAAATTCAAAATGGCCGCCATTTTTGGGGAGGGGAAAATTTTTTGAAAATTGCAAAGAGTATAATGCTCAGATACCCTGTGGGTCGAAAATTTTGACGAAATCGCTCTATCTGGCACGGTTAAGGAAATAGAAGCAAATTTGTGTTTTGCCATTTTTGGCAAAAATTCGAAAATTCAAAATGGCCGCCAATTTTGGGGAGGGGAAAATTTTTTGAAAATTGCAAAGATTGCATTCCTTAGATACTCTGAGGGTCGAAAATTTCGACGAAATCACTCTATCTCGCACGGTTAAGGAGATAGAAGCAAATTAGTGTTTTGCCATTTTTGGCAAAAATTGGAAAATTCAAAATGGCCGCCATTTTTGGGGAGGGGAAAATTTTTTGAAAATTGCAAATATTACATTCCTTAGATACCCTGTGGGTCGAAAATTTCGACGAAATCGCTCTATCTCGCACGGTTAAGGAGATAGAAGCAAATTAGTGTTTTGCCATTTTTGGCAAAAATTGGAAAATTCAAAATGGCTGCCATTTTTGGGGAGGGGAAAATTTTTTGAAAATTACCAAGAGTACAATGCTCAGATACCCTGTGGGTCGAAAATTTCGACGAAATCGCTCTATCTCGCACGGTTAAGGAGATAGAAGCAAATTTGTGTTTTGCCATTTTTGGCAAAAATTCGAAAATTCAAAATGGCCGCCATTTTTGGGGAGCTGAAAATTTTGGGAAAATTGCAAAGATTGCATTCCTTAGATACCCTGTGGGTCGAAAATTTCGACGAAATCGCTCTATCTCGCACGGTTAAGGAGATAGAAGCAAATTTGTGTTTTGCCATTTTTGGCAAAAATTCGAAAATTCAAAATGGCCGCCATTTTTGGGGAGGGGAAAATTTTTTTAAAATTACCAAGAGTATAATGCTCAGATACCCTGTGGGTCGAAAATTTTGACGAAATCGCTCTATCTGGCACGGTTAAGGAAATAGAAGCAAATTTGTGTTTTGCCATTTTTGGCAAAAATTCGAAAATTCAAAATGGCCGCCATTTTTGGGGAGGGGAAAATTTTTGGAAAATTGCAAAGATTGCATTCCTTAGATACCCTGTAGGTCGAAAATTTCGACGAAATCACTCTATCTCGCACGGTTAAGGAGATAGAAGCAAATTTGTGTTTTGCCATTTTTGGCAAAAATTCGAAAATTTAAAATGGCCGCCATTTTTGGGGAGGGGAAAATTTTTTGAAAATTGCAAATATTACATTCCTCAGATACCCTGTGGGTCGAAAATGTTTTGCCATTTTTGGCAAAAATTCGAAAATTCAAAATGGCCGCCATTTTTGGGGAGGGGAAAATTTTTTGAAAATTGCAAAGAGTACACTCCTTAGATACCCTGTGGGTCGAAAATTTCAACGAAATCGCTCTATCTCGCACGGTTAAGGAGATAGAAACAAATTTGTGTTTTGCCATTTTTGGCAAAAATTCGAAAATTCAAAATGGCCGCCATTTTTGGGGAGGGGAAAATTTTTTGAAAATTGCAAAGAGTACACTCCTTAGATACCCTGTGGGTCGAAAATTTCGACGAAATCGCTCTATCTCACACGGTTAAGGAGATAGAAGGAAATTTGTGTTTTGCCATTTTTGGCAAAAATTCGAAAATTCAAAATGGCCGCCATTTTTGGGGAGGGGAAAATTTTTTGAAAATTGCAAATATTACATTCCTTAGATACCCTGTGGGACGAAAATTTCCACGAAATCGCTCTATCTCGCACGGTTAAGGAGATAGAAGCAAATTTGTGTTTTGCCATTTTTGGCAAAAATTCGAAAATTCAAAATGGCCGCCATTTTTGGGGAGGGGAAAATTTTTTGAAAATTGCAAAGATTGCATTCCTTAGATACCCTGTAGGTCGAAAATTTCGACGAAATCACTCTATCTCGCACGGTTAAGGAGATAGAAACAAATTTGTGTTTTGCCATTTTTGGCAAAAATTCGAAAATTTAAAATGGCCGCCATTTTTGGGGAGGGGAAAATTTTTTGAAAATTGCAAATATTACATTCTTTAGATACCCTGTGGGTCGAAAATTTCGACGAAATCGCTCTATCTCGCACGGTTAAGGAGATAGAAGCAAATTTGTGTTTTGCCATTTTTGGCAAAAATTCTAAAATTCAAAATGGCCGCCATTTTTGGGGAGGGGAAAATTTTTTGAAAATTGCAAAGAGTACACTCCTTAGATACCCTGTGGGTCGAAAATTTCGACGAAATCGCTCTATCTCACACGGTTAAGGAGATAGAAGGAAATTTGTGTTTTGCCATTTTTGGCAAAAATTCGAAAATTTAAAATGGTCGCCATTTTTGGGGAGGGGAAAATTTTTTGAAAATTGCAGAGTACACTCCTTAGATACCCTGTGGGTCGAAAATTTTGCCGAAATCGCTCTATCTCGCACGGTTAAGGAGATAGAAGCAAATTAGTGTTTTGCCATTTTTGGCAAAAATTCTAAAATTCAAAATGGCCGCCATTTTTGGGGAGGGGAAAATTTTTTGAAAATTGCAAAGAGTACACTTGTCAGATACCCTGTAGGTCGAAAATTTTGACGAAATCGCTCTATCTCGCACGGTTAAGGAGATAGAAGCAAATTTGTGTTTTGCCATTTTTGGCAAAAATTCGAAAATTTAAAATGGCCGCCATTTTTGGGGAGGGGAAAATTTTTTGAAAATTGCAAATATTACATTCCTTAGATACCCTATGGGTCGAAAATTTCGACGAAATCGCTCTATCTCGCACGGTTAAGGAGATAGAAGCAAATTTGTGTTTTGCCATTTTTGGGAAAAATTCGAAAATTCAAAATGGCCGCCATTTTTGGGGAGGGGAAAATTTTTTGAAAATTGCAAAGAGTACACTCCTCAGATACCCTGTGGGTCGAAAATTTTGCCGAAATCGCTCTATCTCGCACGGTTAAGGAGATAGAAGCAAATTAGTGTTTTGCCATTTTTGGCAAAAATTCGAAAATTCAAAATGGCCGCCATTTTTGGGGAGGGGAAAATTTTTTGAAAATTGCAAAGAGTACACTCCTCAGATACCCTGTGGGTCAAAAATTTTGCCGAAATCGCTCTATCTCGCACGGTTAAGGAGATAGGAGCAAATTACTCAAAAGTAGTACTGAAAATACACAATGAAGTACCTAAATGGCTATTACTCATGTACTGACAAAGCTATCAGTCCCAAATGCAATACCAAGCGAGCTATGGACATAACAATCTTGTATTCAAAATTGTAGTAAAATATCTTTAATTATTTTGGCTTAAATGCACGGAAACCAATGGGTACTGAAAATAGCTGTACTTAAGTATTACTCAGTAAGCAAAAGAGGTACAACAGCCAAAAGCAATCCCAAGCAAGCTACTGACCCAATAAGCCTGCATACCAAATTTGGTGACAATAGCTCTAATACTTTTCCTTTAAATGAGCGGAAACCATGCGTGACGCCGGACATCGGACGCCGGACGCCGGACATCGGACAACGGACATCGGACATCGGACGGCGAAAAAAGCAAAAATAATATATCCACCCCCCAGGGGGGTGGACATAATAAGCGAGTTATAGGCACTTTTACCTTTGGCTATCCTCGTTTGACCTTCAAGGAGGGGCCCAAGGTCAAATCCGACCACACCAGAACATTCCCAGCCCATGATTTCCTATATGCTGGTTTACCATGCCAAACCTCTAGGACCAATAATAAGCGAGTTATAAGCACTTTTAAGTTTGGCTGTCCTCATTTGACCTTGAAGGAGGGGCCCAAGGTCAAATCTGACCACACCAGAAGATTCCCAGCCCGTGATTTCCTATATGTTGGTTTACCATCCCAAACCTCTAGAATCGATAATAAGCGAGTTATAAGCATTTTTAAGTTTGGCCATCCTCATTTGAACTGAAAGGAGGGGTCAAGGTCAAATCTGACCACATCAGAAGATTCGCAGCACATGATTTCCTATATGTTGGTTTACCATCCCAAACCTCTAGAACCAATAATAAGGGAGTTATAAGCACTTTTAAGTTTGGCTGTCCTTGTTTGACCTTGAAGGAGGGGCCCAAGGTCAAATCCGACCACACCAGAAGATTCGCAGCACATGATTTCCTATAGGTTGGCTTCACATTGCAAACCTCTAGGACCAATAATAAGGGAGATATAGGCACTTTGAAAGTCTTCTATGTGGGTTACTTCGGCACTCCGTGGATGACCTTGAGTTAGGAGCTTCAAGGTCAAATGTGTGCAAGGTTGTAGAGGACATGTATATGTGTCATACATATCACCTATGAAGACATTCAACCTTCTACCTATGAGGAACAGCCAGTAGAAAAATGTAGATTATTTTCAAAGAAATGCCCGTGGCAGCCATCTTGTTTTTCAGAATGAGGCTATTTTCCTTCCCAGAGAAGCTTACCCCCAATGAAGATATCCTGCAAATTTGGTGAACCTAGCTGCTGTTGTTTTCCTCTTAGAGCGTTAACGCTGAAAATCTCTCTACGCGCGGCGGCGGCGTAGCGAACGCTAAACCAAAGTATCCACTGGATGCTTCCGGTGGATACAATGAACTGAAACAATTGATTCTACTACCACTTCCATAAATAATTCTGAGCAAGTGTTATGGAAGAAGAGTATTCCAGGTAAGTTTTAAAGTATAACTTTACTTGCTTTGACATAAACTCATCGAACTACACACTGGTGAACTTTATCTGTATGTCAGGATGTACAAACAAAAACCCTCTTGCTACTGCTTCATGATAAATAGGAAGCTAACTGCAGACTTGACATTTGTTGTAGCTCGGTTTACATTTATACAGACAGATATACTATAAATATAAGAAAATATGTCAGAATGATAGGTGAAAATGGTATTTCAGGTACAATTAGATCTATACTTGGAAAACTATTTATTTGTTGATATACTCTTTCTTTGAATCTTAAACAAATTATTATAATGGCTGCATTTCTTATGAGATAATGTCTATCAGCATTTGCATGTGTAGGAATTTATTTAGTAGTGAAAAATAGCCACCTCAAACTCAAATATGCTCAATAAAATTGAAAACCACACCAGTTCTTCTAATGTATTTACAACTTGAAATTCTGTCAATTGAATTTAAAATTTCATTAGAATTTATTTTCTATCTTCTTTTACTCCTCACTGATTCCATGCGCACAGATGGGTTTTTGTTCACTGCGCACTTCCTGTCTTTATAATGTGAAATAATACATGTCAACTTGTCTCTTACAGAATAGTATTAAAACATGGATAATCGGTAAATTAAATCATGATAAGCAAATATATTGAGGCCAAATGACATCCTCATACAGAGATGGTTGCAATAAAAAGGAAGTTTAATCATTTCTCTGAAAGAAACAGCAAACAACTTACTTGTCTAACTTGTCTTATTACATATTTTATATCATATTTCTTTATTGAACACTGTCCTATTAAATAAGCAATACTAGAGATAATTTTGTCAAACAGCCTTACAAATTTTTTATGATCAAGTAATGAAGCTTCACTCTAAGAATATATGTTATAATCCAAAATAGTCTATTTTATTATCCACCACGCGACGTATTTGCCCTAAATACGGGGAAATACAGACCGGGATGTATTTTTTTTGTATACACCGGCGCCCCGGTACTATGGATATTGAGTGTGATTAACTTACGGTTTTTCAACAATATCTCGGAAAGTATGTAACTTAAAAATATCTATAATATATCATTGGAAAGGTGTTATTCTAGCGCTTCTGCTCATGTATGTTGCATAAATATCCATGCAGAAATGACTGAGATATTGCAAGGTAAAGATTGAAGTTTTATATTCAGTGTTGCTCATTCTTTTTGACAGTCTGTTTCACGTTTTCTCATTAAATATTCATATTATTTGACCCATAAATCGCACAAAATGGTGGATAATAAAAGTAAAACATCCCTCATCAGACATATACAGAAAAAATATATCACTCATGAAGATTAACAATATAATACTCGTGCTTCGCACTCGTATAATATTGTTATCTTCATTCGTGATATATTTTTTCTGTATATGTCATTCGGGACGTTTTCCTATTTAGCACTACTGAAAAACAACTGCACAATATTATATATATATATTTTTTTTTGTCTTAGAGCAATGACTGCAATTTGAATTTAGAGAGTAGAACACCTAAATGGATACACCACAGTTCCAAAAACTAGTTGATTGACCCTGATCATACATAACTTCGCAGAAGTATACATTTATTTTTCAATAACCAGCATGATTAATCAAATATATATGATGGCCGTAAAGAGTTAATCAAGTGCTGCAAATATTCAGTAAAATTTAAAAGAAAATAGGACTTAACATGCAGCACTTTTATTAGTATATTACATGCTGAACTGTATTTCCTCCTCTAACTACAGTGAGTAACATACCCATGAGAGCTTCACAAAAATACATAAGTTGTTGTAGTAATTTACTGAGTTTCATCAACAGTATCAATATTTTCAATAGTCTATGCCATCAATTTACGAACTACTGCCTACATTCAATTATTTCCTAATGCAGAACATCCTCATTTCTTCTTTTTGGGCACTATTTTATGTATTGCATAAATACAACTGGTTCAGAGAACTTCCTGGTCTACTAGTGAATAGTAGTCTCTGTGGCCTGGTGGCCGGGGTGTTGAAATTCAGAGTTGAAAGTGTGAGACTCCATAATAGCCAGTATTTTGTACCATTAGTCAAAGTTGGGGCGTTATGTCCTGTTCAACAGCCTGGGCCATACTGGGACAGGTCCTCAGCATTTTCATTTGTGGAAGTAGGACCCACACAGAGACTGTGATTAGATACCAACCTGGTAACCCCCTAGGTCACTGAGGACCTGATTGTACCCTTGGACAAGGTTCCTTAAAAATATGTCTCCCTCTTTAATTTGTGGCTTGTTTCCAACATTTTATGTATCATTTCCATTATATGTGTTGATGGATGACAGCCATACAGGCCTGAAGAATGACGTTTTGCCCACTACCAACAGGCACCCAGGTCATATAAATATATTGCCAAATACCAGTGATTTCTCACACACTAAC
The DNA here is from genome assembly GCA_964017235.1 of Sabellastarte sp. h YS-2021. Taxonomy (NCBI): domain Eukaryota; kingdom Metazoa; phylum Annelida; class Polychaeta; order Sabellida; family Sabellidae; genus Sabellastarte; species Sabellastarte sp. h YS-2021. The sequence continues at coordinate 86,105,055 of OZ024932.1, forward strand.
CTGTAAGAGTTCCTCACAAGTGGGTCTGGCGGTGGGATCTTTCTGCAGACATTTCTTCAGGAAGTCATTGAAATCACTCGACCTGAAAAGAAATACAACTGTATAATGTACAGAACACTTGCCCCCACCCCCTCCCCTTTAAAAAAAAAATCTAAGAAACAGGACCACTGCCGTGGTGTGTATCTCCTGCCGAGTATTAAAGGGGAAGAAATACTGTTTCCGAGATATTCACATTTTTCATTTTCCACTAAAATCCAAGATGGCCACCAAAAGTGGCTAAAATTGAAATTTTTTTCCTAGGCTCCTGTACTTCCCTGTGGATAAAAAATTCGCTTGATATCGCTCTATCTCTTACCTTTTTCTAGATATTTTCAATGTTTTATTTTCCGCTAAAATCTAAGATGGCCACCAAAAGTGGCAAAAATTGAAATTTTCCCCCGTAGCATAGGATACTCTTGTACTACCCTGTGGGTCAAAAATTCGCTCGAAATCGCTCTATCGCTTATGGTTTTCGAGATATTCACACTTTTTCATTTTCTGCTAAAATCCAAGATGGCCGCCAAAAGTGGCGAAAATTGAAATTTTTCCCCTAGGCACAGGATACTCCTGTACTACCCTGCGGGTCAAAAATTCGCTCTAAATCGCTCTGTCTCTTACAGTTTTCAAGATATTCACACTTTTTCATTTTCCGCCTAAATCCAAGATGGCCACCAAAAGTGGCGAAAATTATTTTTTTTTCCTTTGAATTGGATACTCGTGTACTACCCTGTGGGTTAAAAATTCGCTCGAAATCGCTCTATCTCTTACGGTTTTCGAGATATTCACACTTTTTTATTTTCCGCTAAAATCGAAGATGGCCGCCAAAAGTGGCGAAAATTGAACTTTTTTCCCCTATGCACAAGATACTCCTGTACTACCCTGCGGGTCAAAAAATCGCTCTAAATCACTTTATCTCTAATGGTTTTCAAGATATTCACAGTTTTTCATTTTCCTAAATCTAAGATGGCCACCAAAGTGGCAAAAAATAATTTTTTTTTTCCTTTGAATAGGATACTCTTGTACTACCCTACGGATAAAAAATTCACTCGAAATCGCTCTATCTCTTATAGTTTTCGAGATATTCGCACTTTTTTATTTTCCATCTAAGATGGCCGCCAAAAGTGGCGAAAATTGAAATTTTTTTCCGTTTGCATAGGATACTCCTATACTACCCTGCGGGTCAAAAATTCGCTCAAAATTGCTCTATCTCTTACGGTTTGCGAGATATTTGTGATTTTTCACTAAAAGTAGCAATAAAGCAGCCATTACTCACTTGTACATCGAGCAACAGTTGTGAAACTTAAATATGTTACAGTTCACAAAAAAGTAGATGAACAATATATTTGAGCGAAATTGTGTAGCTGCAATACTTTTGAAGATATAAGCCATTTACTCATTATGGTTATCATTGAAAATTGACAAAGTAGCTATTACTCACTTAGCTATGGACATACACTTCCAAACTACTGACCATGTTGTAGCTGTGGAGAAAGTAGCTGAACAACATATTGGAACAAAATACTCTAAATGCAATAGTTTGAGAGTTATAAGTCATATAATTATATTTGGAAAAAGTGCTACTACTCATTCAAAAGTAGGCCAAAGTTCACCAAACCCAAAAAATAGCATCAGAGATGCCCGTACCCCACAGCCTGGGGAAATATTTTTCAACACCATGAGATATAGAAGTAGTGTAACAGTACAAAGTTCAAGATACTTTCAGAGCAGTGTAAGTTATATTAAGGTCCAAATAATGCTTAAGTAGAGAAAATAATATCTAAGGAAAAAAATGTATATAAAGATGAAGTATTAAAACAAGACAATTCAATAATAAAATGACAACATTTATCAGTAAACTAAAAATGGCCGAATTACGGTTTGGATGTTTTGAATATTACCCATGCATACAAAGTGGCAATACATTCAATGAATGCTTATGTGTGGTGTTGGAGAAAGCCTGTGGCTCACTTGATAAAATTCCATCTGTTACAATGGGAACTTGCAAAAGGAAATTCTTAATGAATTCTAATATGACTTTAACAGTGCTTAATCTGCATCAACAGACAGACCCAAAGGTGCAACAAGATTTTAAAGGTCACTACAGCAAGGTCAAAGGTCAATCAGTGTTACACCATGACGTGGCACACCTAAAACCCTCAACTAATGTCCCTACCAAGTATAAACTTCCTACACCTTACAGTCTCTGAGATATAACCTCGACAAGATTTTATAGGTCAAGGTCGCTACAGCAAGGTCAAATCAAGGTCACATGACGTAGCACACCTACACCCCCTAACCAATGTCCCTAACAAGTATCAACTTCCTACACCTCTTACGGTTTCCAAGATATAGCCCAGACAAGGTTTTATAGGTCAAGGTCACTACGGCAAGGTCGAAGGTCAAAACAAGGTCAGACCATGATGTTGCACACCTACAACTCCTAACCAATGTTCCTACCAAGTATCAACTTCCTACACCTTACGGTTTCCAAGATATAGCCCGGACAAGATTTTATAGGTCAAGGTCACTACAGCAAGGTCAAAGGTCAAATCAAGGTCAGACCATGACGTTGCACACCTACACCCCCTAATCATTGTCCCTACCAAGTATCAACTTCTACACCTTACAGTTGCTGAGATATAGCTCGGACAAGGTTTTACAGGTCAAGGCCACTACGTCAAGGTCAAAGGTCAAATCAAGGTCAGACCATCATGCTGCACACCTACAACTCCTAACCAATGTTCCTACCAAGTATCAACTTCCTACACCTTACGGTTTCTGCGATATAGCCCGGACAAGATTTTAAAGGTCAAGGTCACTACAGCAAGGTCAAATCAAGGTCACACCATGACGTTGCACACCTACACCCCCTAACCAATGTCCCTACCAAGTATCAACTTCCTACACCTTACGGTTTCCGAGATATAGCCCGGACAAGATTTTTAAGGTCAAGGTCACTACGGCAAGATCAAAGGTCAAATAAAGGTCAGACCATAACGTTGCACACCTACAACCCCTAACTAATGTCCCTGCCAAGTATCAACTTCCTACGCCTTATGGTTGCTGAGATATAGCCTGGACAAGATTTTCAAACTCAAGGTCACTACGCCAAGGTCAAATCAAGGTCAGACCATGACGTTGCACACCTACACCCCCCGAACCCAGTGTCCCTGCCTAGTATGAGCTTCCTACACCTTAGGTTTGCCACCCGCCCGCCTATCCGGACACCATGGGTGAAAACAATACCCCGACAGCCCTTAAGGGCTGTGGGGTAAAAATATTGAAGAGCGTAAAAATTCATTAGGACAAGTAATTTACCAAAAATGTGTAACTGTAGTAGTTTCACGGAAAACTGCATGACACACTCATGCACGCATGGATGCACGTATGCACACACATAGTGCTAACTAGATGAATGCTTTTGCTAACAAAAGCAAAGCGTCCCTGAGAGTTTAAAATGCCTTGTGGTTTTAATAAGCATGCTGTAAAGCTAAGAATGCACAAAGCTGTACCATACTGTTACATAAAGCAACCCCCTTAGTGATATCATGACAGGGAAAATCCTACAAAGGTCTTCTTTAATTAACATAAACAAGCGTTGTAGACATAGACAAGCTGGAGAAAGTGTTGTACATTGGATGTACAACATTGGATGTAACTTTAGTAAATTTTGTGTAAATGCTACAAAGCATTTCAGTAACGAGTATTGATAACTTCATATATAATCATGTGTGCAAGTATGTATTGCTATTTAGATTGTCCACAGGGTTTTGCAATAGGTTTTAATACATTGTGAAAGCAAACAAGAGGAGAGTGCCCGTGAACGGGCACTGTGTCAGCTGACTGAATGTTTTTGATTTGTGATGGTGATAATGAGAGGAAAGCATAATTATCAGGGAAAGGGCTGTACAGAAATACAGTAAATGGTAACTGAACAGCATGTTCGAAAGATATTCCGAAGCTGACAGAAGAAAAGGACAAAAAAGTTGTGCCCCGCAAATGGTATTATGAAATAAAGTAACAAGGTAATTGGTAATTTAAGTGTAAAAAGTACGTTAAAAATATTTAAAGAAATACTATAAATGCAATATCCTCGTTCGACCATGAAGAAGGGGTCCAAAGGTCAAATCTGACCATACCAAAAGATTCCCAGCCAAAGAATTTAGGATGGTTTACCATCCCAAACCTCCAGGACCAATAATAAGTGAGTCATAGGCACTTTTTAAGTTTGGCTATCCTTGTTTGACCTTGAAGGAGGGGGTCCAAGGTCAAATCCGACCACACAAAAAAATTCCCAGCCCATGATTTCCTGTAGCTTGTTTACCATCCCAAACTTGTAGGACCAATAATAAGCGAGTTCTAAGCAATTGTAAGTTTGGCTATCCTCAATTGACCTTGAAGGAGGGGTCCCAGGTCAAATCTGACCACACCAAAAGAATCCCAGCCCATGATTTCCTATATGTTGGTTTACCATCCCAAACCTCCAAGACCAATAATACGCGAGTTATAAGCACTTTAAGTTTGGCTATCTTCGTTTGACCTGGAAGGAGGGATCCAAGGTGAAATCCGACCACACCAAAAATTCCCAGCTCATGATTTTCTATAGGTTGGTTTTCATTCCAACCTCTAGGACCAATAATAAGCGTGTTATAAGCACTTTTATGTTTGGCTATCCTCATTTGACCTTGAAGGAGGGTTCCAAGGTCAAATCGGACCATATTAACAGATTCCCAGCCCATGATTTCCTACAGGTTGGATACAATGATTTACTCAACAGTGAGAACCTGAAAGAAGCTATTGCTCAGCTATGCCATGACATAGAGGTCTGTAATTTCACTATGTTATAGCTGACCAAAACGTCTGTGAATAACATATTTAACAAAATACTCTAAATGTAATAATTTTCAAGTTACAACTGATTTACTCAAGAGTGAGAACCTCAAAGTAACTATTACTCAGCTATGCAATGAGCTACATGTCTGAATTTTTGCTCTGTTATAGTTGACCTAAAAGTAGGTGAACAATATATTTAAGCAAAATACTGTAAATGCAATAGTTTTCAAGTTACAACTGATTTACTCAATAGTTAGAACCTGAAAATAGCTATTGCTCCGCTATGCCATGAGCTATAGGTCTGTAATTTCACTATGTTATAGCTAACCAAAAGTAGGTGAACAATATATTTTAACAAAATACTCCAAATGCAATATTTTTCAAGTTATAGCTGATTTACTCAACAGTCAGTGCCTGAGAATAGCTATTGCTCAGTTGTGCCATGAGCTACAGGTCTGTAATGTCACTATGTTATAGCTGACCCAAAAGTAGCTGAATAACATATTTGCACAAATTTCTGTAAAGGCAATAGTTTTCCAATTACAACTGATTTACTCAACAGTGAGAACTTCAAAGTAGCTATTACTCAGCTATGCAATGAGCCACAGGTCTGGAACTTCACTATGTTATAGCTGACCCCAAAATAGGTGAATAACATATTGCAACAAAATACTCTAAATGCAATAGTTTTCAAGTTATAAGTGATTTACTCAACAGTGATAACCTAAAAGTAGCTATTACTCAGCTATGGCATGAGCTACAGGTCTGAAATTTTACTATGTTATAGCTGACCCAAAAGTAGCTGAATAACATATTTATACTAAATTCTCTAAATGCAATAGTTTTCAAATTACAAGTGATTTACTCAACATTGAGAACTTCAAAGTAGCTATTACTCAGCTATGCAATGAGTCACAGGTCTGGAACTTCACTATGTTATAGCTGACCCCAAAATAGGTGAATAACATATTGAAACAAAATACTCTAAATGCAATAATTTCCAAGTTATAAGCGATTTACTCAACAGTGATAACCTAAAAGTAGCTATTACTCAGCTATGCCATGAGCTACAGGTCTGAAATTTTACTATGTTATAGCTGACCCAAAAGTAGGTGAACAACATATTTAAGCAAAATACTGTAAATGCAATAGTTTTCAAGTTACAACTGATTTACTCAATAGTGATGACCTAAAAGTAGCTATTACTCAGCTATGCCATGAGCTACAGGTCTGAAATTTTACTATGTTATAGCTGACCCAAAAGTAGGTGAACAACATATTTAAGCAAAATACTGTAAATGCAATAGTTTTCAAGTTACAACTGATTTACTCAATAGTGATGACCTAAAAGTAGCTATTACTCAGCTATGCCATGAGCTACAGGTCTGAAATTTTACTATGTTATAGCTGACCCAAAAGTAGCTGAATAACATATTTATACTAAATTCTCTAAATGCAATAGTTTTGCAATTACAACTGATTTACTCAATAGTGAGAACCTCAAAGTAGTTATTACTCAGCTATGCAATGAGCTACAGGTCTGAAATTTTACTATGTTATAGCTGACCCAAAAGTAGCTGAATAACATAGTTATACGAAATTCTCTAAATGCAATAGTTTTCCAATTACAACTGATTTACTCAATAGTGAGAACTTCAAAGTAGCTATTACTCAGCTATGCAATGAGCCACAGATCTGAAACTTCACTATGTTATAGCTGATCCCAAAATAGGTGAATAACATATTGCAACAAAATACTCTAAATGCAATAGTTTCCAAGTTATAAGTGATTTACTCAACAGTGATAACCTAAAAGTAGCTATTACTCAGCTATGCCATGAGCTACAGGTCTGAAATTTTACTATGTTATAGCTGACCCAAAAGTAGCTGAATAACATATTTATACTAAATTCTCTAAATGCAATAGTTTTCCAATTACAACTGATTTACTCAATAGTGAGAACTTCAAAGTAGCTATTACTCAGCTATGCAATGAGCCACAGATCTGAAACTTCACTATGTTATAGCTGACCCAAAAGTAGCTGAATAACATATTTATACGAAATTCTCTAAATGCAATAGTTTTGAAGTTATAAGCGATTTACTCAACAGTGATAACCTAAAAGTAGCTATTACTCAGCTATGCCATGAGCTACAGGTCTAAAATTTTACTATGTTATAGCTGACCCAAAAGTAGCTGAATAACATATTTATACGAAATTCTCTAAATGCAATAGTTTTTAAGTTACAAGTGATTCTACTCATGATGGAAGTTACTGAAAAGCCCAAAAGTAGCTATTACTCACTTAGCTATTGAGACAGGCACCCAACTTACTCACCATATTGTAGCTATGAAAAAAGTAGCTGAATAACATATTTTAACAAAATGCTCTAGATGCAACAGTTTTCAAGTTATAAATGATTTTGTGCATGATTTCATGAATTTTAATGCATTAAAAATTATTAAAAAAATTTATTAAAAAAAAGTAAGACAGATCCAGGTCTCATACTCACACAAGAGAATCTACCTCTGGCCTAGTACATATATGCAAGATATGAGAGAAATCCCTGCAATAGTCACTGAGAAAATTGTGATTAAGTGTTGAAATTTTCACACTTTTGGTGGGGGTACCCCCCTTGTAATGTCTCTAGCAAACAGACGAACAGACAGATTTGCATGCCTTGAACAATTTTTCATCCTCGATAGATAAGGTATCTTTTAAAAAAAACAGCACGTCTCTAGGCCTTGTAGTTTTGGAGGAGAAGTTGTTCACGCGGACGCGGACGCCCACGCCGCAGAGTGACGACATAATGTCAGCTGACTGACAAGTCAGCTGACATAAAAAGCAACAATAAAGGCAAAAGCTATTTCATGACCCCAGTTTGACCCATACATGGGGGTCAGGAGACTGTCCACATATGGTTTCCCAATACCTCTTAATACATTCCGAAGCTATAATAGCAACAATAAAGGAGATATCAGGTAAAAACTCCAAAACAGCTATTTTTTACCCCAGTTTGACCCATAAGGGGGGGGGGGGGTCGGGTGGTAAAACTGACTGGCTACTTAGACTCTCCACATATACTCCCAATACTTCTTAATACATTCTGAAGCTATAAAAGCAACAATAAAGGAGATATAAGGCCAAAACTCAAAATCAGCTATTTTATGACCCCAGTTTGACCCATAAGGGGGGGCCGTGGGGTAAAACTGACCGGCTATTTAGACTCTCCACATATGGTTTCCTATTACCTCCCAATACATTTTATGGCTCTAAATGCAATACTTAAGAAGATAATAGGGGGGTTGACCTAAATTTAAGGCTCTCAGATTGGTGACATTTTTCAAGGGATTGCTCCCAAAATCTAATCAGCTAGCATTTTCGATAGTATGAACAGGTGTGTCAAAGCATAAGGCTGTGTAGCAAGCAGTTTTTCCTGAACTGTGATGACCGGGGGGGGGTACTTAAAAAAAATAGTTTTTGATCATGTGACCTTCATAAAGGTCAAAGGTCAAATTTAAGCATGCAGAAAAATTTTCCCACGCCTAAGGTATATAAGTGTCAAATATGGTTTGAAAGCTTTTAATAACTAGACCAAGGACGCATCTGTAGCCAGATGCTGGATTTATCCTTCGACAAAGGCCAACTAACATAGTTTAGAAGATAAACAGCATTTTTCGTTAATAAGCAAGCTGAAAGCACTTTTAAGTTTGGCTAACCTTATTTGACCCTGTAGCAGGGGCCCAAGGTGAAGTCTGACCACATCGAAAGATTCGCAGCCCATGATTTCCTATAAGTCGTTTTCACATTGCAAACCTCTAGGACCAATAATAAGCAGGAGGGGCCCAAGGTGAAATCTGACCACATGAAAAGATTTGCAGCCCATGACTTACTATAAGTTGTTTTCATATTAATGAGTTATTTGAGAAATACTGGCTATCTGCAATACTTCTAGAGATAATTTGCATTTACTCATTTTGAGTAGGTGAATAATTAGCTACGGGTCTGAAACTTCACCAAGTGAAAGCTCTCCCAAAAGTAGGCGAATGAGTTATTTGGGAAAAATTGACTATCTACAATACTTTGAGATAATTTGCATTTACTCATTTTGAGTAGGTGAGTAATTACCTACGGGTCTGAAAATTCACCAAGTGAAAGCTCTCCCAAAAGTAGATGAATGAGTTATTTGATAAGAATTGGATATCTGCAATACTTTTAGAGATAATTAGCATTTACTCATTTTGAGTAGGTGAATAATTAGCTACATGTCTGAAACTTCACCAAGTGAAAGGTCTCCCAAAAGTAGGTGAAGGATTTGACAAAAATTGGCTATCTGCAATACTTTTAGAGATAATTTGCATTTACTCATTTTCAGTAGGTGAGTAATTACCTACGGGTCTGAAACTTCACCAAGTGAAAGCTCTCCCAAAAGTAGGCAAATGAGTTATTTGAGAAAAATTGCCTATCTACAATACTTTTAGAGATAATTTGAATTTACTAATTTTGAGTAGGTAATTACCTACGGGTCTGAAAATTCACCAAGTGAAAGCTCTCCCAAAAGTAGATGAATGAGTTATTTGATAAGAATTGGATATCTGCAATACTTTTAGAGATAATTAGCATTTACTCATTTTGAGTAGGTGAATAATTAGCTACAGGTCTGAAACTTCACCAAGTGAAAGGTCTCCCAAAAGTAGGCGAAGGAGTTATTTGACAAAAATTGGCTATCTACAATACTTTTAGAGATAATTTGCATTTACTCATTTTCAGTAGGTGAGTAATTACCTACGGGTCTGAAACTTCACCAAGTGAAAGCTCTCCCAAAAGTAGGTGAAGGAGTTATTTGAGAAAAATTGGCTATCTGCAATACTTTTAGAGATAATTCTCATTTACTCATTTGGAGTAGGTGAGTAATTACCTACAGGTCTGGAACTTCAGCATGTGAAAGTTCTCCCAAAAGTAGGTGAATGAGTTATTTAAGAAAAATTTGCTATCTGCAATACTTTTAGAGAAAATGCAGAATTACTCATTTTTAGTAGGCAAGTAATTTAGCCACAGGCCTAATTTAGACATAAAGCTTACCAATAGAATACTGTGGTGCACCCTCTAATATACCTTGCAAACTTGAGAAGGCTAGCTATAATATTTTTTTTCGTTAGAGCGGTAATGGTGAAATCTCTCTACACACTGCGGCTATCCAGTGGATACAATGATTTACTCAACAGTGAGAACCTGAAAGTAGATATTGGTAAACTATGCCATGACATAGAGGTCTGTAATTTCACTCTGTTATAGCTGACCAAAAATTATGTGAATAACATATTTAAACAAAATACTGTAAATGTAATAGTTTTCACGTTATAACTGATTTACTCAACAGTGATAACCTCAAAGTAGCTATTACTCAGCTATACAATGAGCTACATGTCTGGATTTTTTCGATGTTATAGCTGACCCAAAATTAGGTGAACAACATATTTAAGCAAAATACTGTAAATGCAATAGTTTTCAAGTTACAACTGATTTACTCAATAGTGAGAACCTGAAAATAGCTATTGCTCAGCTATGCCATGAGCTATAAGTCTGTAATTTCTCGATGTTATAGCTGACCCAAAAGTAGGTGAACAACATATTTTAACAAAATACTCCAAATGCAATATTTTTCAAGTTACAAGTCATTTACTCAACAGTCAGTACCTGAAAATAGCTATTGCTCAGTTGTGCCATGAGCTACAGGTCTGTAATTTCACTATGTTATAGCTGACCCAAAAGTAGCTGAATAACATATTTACACAAATTTCTGCAAATGCAATAGTTTTCCAATTACAACTGATTTACTCAACAGTGTGAACTTTAAAGTAGCTATTACTCAGCTATGCAATGAGCCACAGGTCTGGAACTTCACTATGTTATAGCTGACTCCGAAATAGGTGAATAACATATTGAAACAAAATACTCTAAATGTAATACTTTTGAAGTTATAAGTAATTTACTCAATAGTGATAACCTAAAAGTAGCTATTACTCAGCTATGCCATGAGCTACAGGTCTGAAATTTTACTATGTTATAGCTGACCCAAAAGTAGCTGAATAACATATTTATACAAAATTGTGTAAATGCAATAGTTTTCAAGTTACAAGTGATTTTACTCATGATGGAAGTTACTGAAAAGCCCAAAAGTAGCTATTACTCACTTAGCTATTGAGACAGACACCCAAGTTACTCACCATGTTGTAGCTATGAAAAAAGTATCTGAATTACATATTTTAACAAAATGCTCTAAATGCAACACTTTTCAAGTTATAAGTGATTTAGTGCATGATTTCATGACTTTTAATGCATTTTAGACATTTTTGTCTACCACAGGCCTAATTTAGACATAAAGCCTACCAAAAAGATAGGGTGGCGAGTCCTCTACCATATCAAGCCACCTGCCAAATATGAAAGAAATCCAGAAAGAAATGTGGACTGTAGGTCGCTAACAAGAAATCTCTGCGGACGCGGACGAGGGCGCGGACGACAACGATGATGAATCCATAGTATCCCCGCTTCGCGTCGGGGATACAATAAGGGAGATATTCAAGGGAGACCATAATGCGGCGGCGGCGGTGAGGAAACTGAGGCGAAAACAAATAAGCGCCCTCTCAGGGACGCTTAATTATAATCTCTCGCCGGCGCACCAGGTGAGAGATAAAAATTTATACCTTAAACAGTTATCACCTGCAAACTGAGAGTGTAATAATATTGACTACTTTCTATAAACCAAACTTTTATTATTCCCACTATTTAAATTTCACCCACTCATTAGTTTTCTGCCATGACAGACTCAATACTACTACATGTTTTATAATTAAGTATCAATCATATTTTTCGTTCACCCTTTTATTATTGTTCTGCCAACATGTTTGGATGTTATAAGTCTGAACATAATAAGGAGAAAATTAAAACACTTTTTAAACTAGAAGAATGTTTTTGCAGACAAAGAAGTCACCCATAAAAGATGTCAACATATGCACCATAAGCAATAGAAACTGTGAACTTTATTGCATTGTGTATGTTACTTGTCCCTATTTTTATCTTTAATAAGTGTACACAATTAAAGTGAGGTCAGCTGAACAATACAATAGCTGGAGATTACAAACTCCATAATTTCACTGCAAGGTGGCCATAACTTCATTCATATTGGGACTTTAAGGTGACCATAAAATATGAATGTCCCTTTTCTCATCCTTTATTTAAGTGCATAAAGTTTAGCTCATGTCAGTTGAACAATAAGATAGCTGAAGGCTGAAACTTCCTTTTTCACTGTAAGGTGACCATAACTTCATTCATATTGCGACTTTAAGGTGACCATAATATGAGAATGTCCCTTCAATATCAATATATGTTAGATATGGAAAAAGAAAAGAGCCAGACGGCTTTATTCAAATGTTATAACTTTAGGGGGGCCAAAATTATATTAACAGTTTAAGGTCACCTTAAAGTCAGGATAACCCTTTGGTTTGCCATCCTTTATAGGTGTGCAAAGTTTAACTGAGGTCAGTCGAACAATAAGATACTTGGAGGCTGAAAACCCCCTTATTTCACTTTAAGGTGGCTACAACTCCATTCATACTGAGAGTTTAAGGTGACCATAAGTATTATTTTTATCTACTTTAATACCAGTGATAATTTCAATATAAAAAAATGGAAAAAGAAAGGAGCCAGAGGATTTTATTCCAATTTGATGACTTTAAGCAAGCCATATGTCCATTAACATTTTGAGTTTAAGGTCACCATAAAGTCAGGATATTCCTTTGGCAAATCTTAATATATGTGCCAAGTTTGGTTGAAAAAGGTGAAAAACTAAGTGAACTGGAGGGCTAAAACCCCCTTTTTTGACATTAAGGCGACCTTAAGATTGCAGATACAGGGCTAAAACTTCGGCATGTGAAAGATTATCAAAAAGTAGCTGAATAAGTTATTCCAACAAAACGCCGAAATCCTAACCGTTTTTGAGATACAGACCAAGTACCCATTTTTTAAAAATTTACAAAAATAAAACGCCTCCCAATCAGGTATCTATGGTGCGATTGTTGAGAAAATCCTTTCCGACCTTGGAAATTTGGTCTAGAATGTACCAGATAAATTTTATAGCACAGGTGTGTGTTTTTTTCCGAAACGCGATGATGGGGTGTTTTGGAGTTATGCTTCAGGTTACCTTAAGTAAAGCTTAAGGTCTGCGCAAAGTATCCCTAAAATTTTTCCCGCCCCTATAGTTTTAAAGACAGGTAAGAAGAAAAGAAAAATTTGAAAGGCTAAGAAGTTATTCACGGGAGACCACAATCCGGCGGCGATCAGTCGAACTTCGGTGAAAACAAATAAGCGTCCCCCACGGGCCGCTTAATTAACATATTTATTTCATGTACAGGAAATACATTAGGAATTCGACCACTGTAAACATGCTGTCTTTGGGATTGTCTAACACTATAACTCTAAGTCATTTAACATACCATTTCTGGTGGTTTTTAACCCAGTCATAATTTCAGAGGATCTCCGTCTCAATTATTCAAATTAAATAAAATATAAGACAAAATTTATTTAACCTAATCAACATACCATCTCTTTGGACAGTCGAGGCTGGGTGGGTCAGATTTTTGGATTTTAATGAGCACTCTCATGGGGTGCATGTCGTGGTTTGGTGGCTCCATCTCTGCCATCTCAATCAGTGTCACCCCTAGTGACCAGATGTCTGCCTTGAAGTCATAAGGATCGTCTTTGAGAGTCTCACATAAAATCACCTCAGGTGCCATCCTGCAAGAAAGATTAACTTATTATATACTGCATACTTTAAAATTATAGCAAAAGCATAAATAAATATTTGACAAATGAGCATTAAGATTTGGTGCAAAATATTGAAACTATGGTAGGTTTGAATGAATACTTCTTCACACAAAATTAATTGTTCAAGAACCATCCTATACGATAGACAAAAATAGGTACTTTAAATCAAGGCATATACATTTTAAAATTATACACAAAGTTGTCACAGGCCAAATTAAAATCAAAATTGTAAAAAGGATAAATGCCTTCTATGAAAGGTCATCGCAGCAGATTATTATTATAGTAAGAAATCTAAAATTCGCCAGGAATCTAAAATTCGCCACCTCTAAAACCTTAGTTAATTTTATGAAGAAAATGATGTTTTGTCTTAAAATTGGTATTTTTCAGTTCAAGAAGCCTTAATTTACTATACATTCAACAAATCTTACCTCAATTAATTTACTTTCTTAGTATTTCAACATGTGGCGAATTTCAGATAAGTGGCGAATTTTAGATTTCTTACTCTACAGTAGAACTTCTATTATCCGACACTCCTGAAGGAGTAAAATTTTGGCCACAGAATAGAAAGGTCCGATAACAGAAAGCCTAAAATAACAGGTGTAAATGGAGTTGGGGAGTAGATTTAAGGTCAGATAATTGAACAAGCAATCAGTGCCCATGAACGGGCTCTGTGTCAGCTGACTGTGTGTTTTAAGTTTCAGAGGAGAAGTGACAGAAGAAAAGGGTGCAAAAGTTGTGCTTGCAAATGGTATTCAGAAGTAACACAGTAACTGTTTAGGTGTAAAAAGCAGGTTAAAAACATATTTAAAGAAAATACTGTAAATGCAACAGTTTTCGAGTTACAACTGATTTACTCAACAGTAAGAATCTCAAAGTAGCTTTTGTTTAGCTATGCAATGAGCTACAGGTCTGCAACTTTACCATGTTATAGCTGACCCAAATATAGGTGAATAACATATTTAAGCAAAATACTGTAAATGCAATAGTTTTCAAGTTAAAACTGATTTACTCAAGAGTGAGAACCTGAAAGTAGCTATTGCTCAGCCATGCCATGACCAGCAGATCTGTTATTTTACTAAGTTATAGCTGACCCAAAAGTACGTGAACAACTTATTTAAACAGAACACTCTAAACGCAATATTTTTCAAGTTACAACTGATTTACTCAACACTGAGAACCTGAAAGTAGCGATTGCTCAGCTATGCCATGATGTACAGGTCTGCAATTTTACTATGTTATAGCTGACCCAAAAGTAGATGAATAACATATTTATACAAAAATCTCTAAATGCAATAGTGTTTGAGTTACAAGTGATTTACTCAACATTGAGAACCTGAGAATAGCAACTACACAGCTATGGCATGAGCTACATGTCTGCAATATTACTATGTTATAGCTAATTTAAAAGTAGATGAACAACATATAACAACAAAATTCTGTAAATGCCATAGTTTTCAAGTTACAATTGATTTACTCAACAGAGAAAACCTCAAAGTAGCTATTACTCAGCTATGCAATGAGTTTCTGGCCAGCAAATCTACTATGTTATAGCTGATCCAAAAGTAGGGGAAAGTAGCTATTGCTCAGCTATGCCATCACCTACTGGTCTGTAATTTCACTATGTTGTAGTTGACCAAAAGTAGATGAATAATACATTTACACAAAATACTCTAAATTCGATAGTTTTCAAGTACCAACTGATTTACTCAAAAGTGAGAACCTTAAACTGGCTTAAAGTAGTTATTACTCAGCTATGCCATGACATATAGGTCTGCAATTTCACTATGCTACAGCTGAACCCAAAGTAGATGAATAACATATTAAACAAAATACTCTAAATCCAATAGTTTTCAAGTTACAAGCAATTTACTCAACAGTGATAGCCTCAAAGTAGTTATTACTCGGCTATGCAATGAGCTACAGCTCTGCAATTTTACTATCTATCTAATGTGGACTTTTATAGCGCATAATCTCCATCACTGATGGACTCTAAGGCGCAACTGAACATAAAGCAAGATGTTAGATGAATAATGGATTTATACAAAATTCTCTACATGCAATAGTTTTTGAGTTACAAGTTACTCATTATGGAAGGTACTGAAGTCACAAAGTAGCAATTACTCACTAAGCTTTTCAGATAGACACCCAAGTTATTCACAATGTGGTAGCTATGGAAAAAGTAGCTGAATAACATATTTTAACAAAATGCTCGAAATGCAATACTTTTCAAGTTATAGGTGATTTAGTGCATGATTTATTGAATTTTAATGCATTAAAAATTATTTTAAAAAATTCATAAACAAGAGGAGAGTGCCCGTGAACGGGCACTGTGTCAGCTGACTGAGTGTTTTTGATTTGTGAAGGTGATTAGAGGACAGAATAATTATCAGGAAAAGGGCTGTACAGAAATACAGTAAATGGTAACTGAACAGCAAGTTCGAAAGAAATTCCGAAGCTGACAGAAGAAAAGGATGAAAAAGTTGTGCCCTGTAAATGGTATTATGAAGGAAAATAACAAGGTAATTGTTTAAGTGTAAAAAATAGGTTAAAACATATTTAAAGAAATACTACAAATGCAATATCCTCGTTCGACCTTGAAGAAGGGGTCCAAGGTCAAATCTAACCACACAAATACATTCCCAGCCCATGATTTCCTATGGTTTACCAATCCAAACCTGTTATACCAATTATAAATGAGTTATAAGCACTTTTAAGCTTGGCTGTCCTCATTTGACCTTGAAGGAGGGGTCCAAAGGTCAAATCTGACCATACCAAAAGATTCCGAGCCAATGATTTCCTATGGGATGGTTTACCATCCCAAATCTCTGTCACCAATAATAAGCGAGTTGTAGGCACTTTCAATTTTCACTATCCTCATTTGACCTTGAAGGAGGGTTCCAAGGTCAAATCGGACCATATCAACAGATTCACAGCCCATGATTTCCTGTCTGTTTACCATCCCAAACCTCTGGGACCAATAATAAGCGAGTTATAAGCACTTTTAAGTTTGGCTATCCTTGTTTGACCTTGAAGGAGGGGTCATTGAAGGTCAAATCTGACCACACCAAAAGATTCCCACCCCATGATTTCCTACAGGTTGGTTTATCATCCCAAACCTCCAGGATCAATAATAAGGGAGATATAAGCACTTTTCATGACTGACAAAAACACCTGTGGCGGCCATCTTGTTTCTCAAAATGAGGCCAAAAATATTCCCAGACAACATTTTATGGTTATTAATATATACTGCAAACTTAAGAAAGCTAGCTATAATATTTTTTTTCATCAGAGCAGTAATGGTGAAATCTCTCTACACACTGCGGCTATCCAGTGGATACAATGATTTACTCAACAGTGAGAACCTGAAAGTAGCTATTGCTCAGCTATGCCATGACATAGAGGTCTGCAATTTCACTATGTTATAGCTGACCAAAAATTCTGTGAATAACATATTTAACAAATTACTCTAAATGTAATAGTTTTCAAGTTACAACTGATTTACTCAACAGTGAGAACCTCAAAGGAACTATTACTCAGCTATGCAATGAGCTACATGTCTGAAATTTTACTATGTTATAGCTAACCCAAAAGTAAGTGAACAATATATTTAAGCAAACTACTGTAAATGCAATAGTTTTCAAGCTACAACTGATTCACTCAATGTTGAGAACCTGAAAATAGCTATTGCTCCGCTATGCCATGAGCTATAGGTCTGTAATTTCACTATGTTATAGCTGACCCAAAAGTAGGTGAACAATATATTTTAACAAAATACTCCAAATGCAATATTTTTCAAGTTATAGCTGATTTACTCAACAGTCAGTACCTGAGAATAGCTATTGCTCAGTTGTGCCATGAGCTATAGGTCTATAATTTCACTATGTTATAGCTGACCCAAAAGTAGCTGAATAACATATTTGCACAAATTTCTGTAAATGCAATAGTTTTCCAATTATAACTAATTTACTCAACAGTGAGAACTTCAAAGTAGCTATTACTCAGCTATGAAATGAGCCACAGGTCTGAAACTTCACTATGTTATAGCTGACCCCAAAATAGGTGAATAACATATGAAACAAAATACTCTAAATGCAATAGTTTTCAAGTTACAAGTGATTTACTCAACAGTGATAACCTAAAAGTAGCTATTACTCAGCTATGCCATGAGCTACAGGTCTGAAATTTTACTATGTTATAGCTGGCCCAAAAGTAGCTGAATAACATATTTATACGAAATTCTCTAAATGCAATAGTTTTTAAGTTACAAGTGATTTTACTCATGATGGAAGTTACTGAAAAGCCCAAAAGTAGCTATTACTCACTTAGCTATTGAGACAGACACCCAACTTACTCACCATATTGTAGCTATGAAAAAAGTAGCTGAATAACATATTTTAACAAAATGCTCTAAATGCAACACTTTTCAAGTTATAAGTGATTTACTCAACAGTGATAACCTAAAAGTAGCTATTACTCAGCTATGCCATGAGCTACAGGTCTGAAATATTACTATGTTATAGCTGACCCAAAAGTAGCTGAATAACATATTTATATGAAATTCTCTAAATGCAATAGTTTTCAAGTTATAAGCGATTTACTCAACAGTGATAACCTAAAAGTAGCTATTACTCAGCTATGCCATGAGCTACAGGTCTGAAATTTCACTATGTTATAGCTGGCCCAAAAGTAGCTGAATAACATATTTATACGAAATTCTCTAAATGCAATAGTTTTTAAGTTACAAGTGATTTTACTCATAATGGAAGTTACTGAAAAGCCCAAAAGTAGCTATTACTCACTTAGCTATTGAGACAGACACCCAACTTACTCACCATATTGTAGCTATGAAAAAAGTAGCTGAACAACATATTTTCACAAAATGCTGTAAATGCAACACTTTTGAAGTTATAAGTGATTTAGTGCATGATTTCATGAATTTTAATGCATTAAAAATTATTAAAAAAATTTATTTAAAAAAACAGTAAGACAGATCCAGGTCTCATACTCACACAAGAGAATCTACCTCTGGCTTAGTACATATATGCAAGATATGAGAGAAATCCCTGCAATAGTCACTGAGAAAATTGTGATAAAAAGTTGAAATTTTCACACTTTTGGTGGGGGTACCCCCCTTGTAATGTCTCTAGCAAACAGACGAACAGACAGATTTGCATGCCTTGAACAATTTTTCATCCTCGATAGATAAGGTATCTTTTAAAAAAAACAGCATGTCTCTAGGCCTTGTAGTTTTGGAGAAGAAGTTGTTCACGCGGACGTGGACGCGTACGCGGACGCCCACGCCGCAGAGTGATGACATAATGTCAGCTGACTGATAAGTCAGCTGACATAAAAACTAGACCTAGCGCATCGGAAAACCGATGCAAACTGTATCCAGCGTAAAGACAAAGCACCAAAACCTATAGGACCAATAATAAGCAAGTTACAAGCACTTTTAAGTTTGGCTATCCTCATTTGACCTTCAAGGAGGGGCCCAAGGTCAAATCCAACCACGCCAGAAGATTCCCAGCCCATGATTTCCTATATGTTGGTTTACTATCCCAAACCTCTAAGTCCAATAATAAGCGAGCTATAAGCACTTTTAAGTTTGGCTGTCCTCACTTGACCTTCAAGGAGGGGCCCAAGGTCAAATCCGACCATGCCAGAAGATTCCCCGCCCATGATTTCCTATATGTTGGTTTACCATCCCAAACCACTGGGATCAATAATAAGCGAGCTATAAGCACTTTTAAGTTTGGCTGTCCTTGTTTGACCTTGAAGGAGGGGCCTAAGGTCAAATCCGACCACACCAGAAGATTCCCAGCCCATGATTTTCTAAATGTTGGTTTACCATCCCAAACCTCTAGGACCAATAATAAGCAAGTTATAGGCACTTTTACCTTTGGCTGTCCTCGTTTGACCTTCAAGGAGGGGCCCCAGGTCAAATCCGACCACGCCAGAAGATTCCCGGCCCATGATTTCCTATAGGTTGGTTTACCATCCCAAACCTCTAGAACCAATAATAAGCGAGTTATAAGCACTTTTAAGTTTGGCTGTCCTCATTTGACCTTGAAGGAGGGGCCCAAGGTCAAATCCGACCACACCAGAAGATTCCCAGCGCATGATTTCCTATATGTTGGTTTACCATCCCAAACATCTAGGACCAATAATAAGCGAGTTATAAGCACTTTTAAATTTGGCTGTCCTTGTTTGACCTTGAATGAGTGGCCCAAGGTCAAATCCGACCACACCAGAAGATTCCCAGCCCATGATTTTCTATATGTTGGTTTACCATCCCAAACCTCTAGGACCAATAATAAGCGAGTTATAAGCACTTTTAAGTTTGGCTGTCCTCATTTGACCTTGAAGGAGGGGCCCAAGGTCAAATCCGACCACACCAGAAGATTCCCAGCGCATGATTTCCTATATGTTGGTTTACCATCCCAAACATCTAGGACCAATAATAAGCGAGTTATAAGCACTTTTAAATTTGGCTGTCCTTGTTTGACCTTGAATAAGTGGCCCAAGGTCAAATCCGACCACACCAGAAGATTCCCAGCCCATGATTTTCTATATGTTGGTTTACCATCCCAAACCTCTAGGACCAATAATAAGCGAGTTATAGGCACTTTTACCTTTGGCTATCCTCATTTGACCTTGAAGGAGGGGCCCAAGGTCAAATCCGACCACACCAAAAGATTCCCAGCCCATGATTTCCTATATGCTGGTTTACCATCCCAAACCTCTAGGACCAATAATAAGCGAGTTATAAGCACTTTTAAGTTTGGCTATCCTCGTTTGACCTTGAAGGAGGGGCCCAAGGTCAAATCCGACCATGCCAGAAGATTCCCAGCCCATGATTTCCTATATGTTGGTTTACCATCCCAAACCTCTAGGACCAATAATAAACAAGTTATAAGCACTTTTAAGTTTGGCTGTCCTCATTTGACCTTGAAGGAGGGGCCCAAGGTCAAATCTGACCACACCAAAAGATTCCCAGCCCATGATTTCCTATAGGTTGGTTTACCATCCCAAACCTCTAGGACCAATAATAAGGGAGATATAAGCACTTTTCATGACTGCAAAGAAACGCCTGTGGTGGCCATCTTGTTTTTCAAAATGAGGCCAAAAATATTCCCAGGCAAGATTTTATGGCTATGAATATATCCTGCAAATTTGAGAAGGCTAGCTATAATATTTTTTTCGTTAGAGCGGTAACGGTGAAATCTCTCTATACACTGCGGCGGCGGCGGCATAACGAAGTCAAATCCATAGTATCCACCGGATGCTATCCGGTGGATACAATGAAACATTACACTTGATTATAAAGACCAGAAATGCGCAGTGAACGAAAACCTGTCTGTGCGCATAGAATCAGCACAGAGTAAAACCTCCAATAACGGCCCGCTGAGAAACGAAGTGCTGTTTCGATTGCTCGATTGTATGTCGATAGTAAAATTGTCTGCTTTTACGAGAGCGATCATGCATTCAAAACAATATGGCGGCGTCCTTGTTCGTGTCACCTCGTAAAAATAAATAGAAATTTCTTTCAACCAGGTAGGCCGGTCTTTATAATAGTAATAAATACTGAGTGTGAGGGCATTTGTTACAGGATATACGCCCGGCAAAAATTCCAATTACAAAATTATTTCTTGAGAGTGGTGTTAAATTTACAGGAAATGCACTCTATTTTTACCAAAAATTAATTTTTTTCCTGGGGGCATGCCCCCCGACCCCCTTAGTTATAATATGTCTGACGTGAACCCCCACCTTACTCAATGTGAACTAGGGATGGGTCGGTATGGAAAGTATGTACATCGGGAGGTCGCCAATGCAAAACTGTACCGATTCCGGGATTCCGCGTTTTAGTAAACCTCAAACAAACCTGGACGTTTCCTCTTCACAACATCACAATAAAAATGACCAAATGCACGAAATAGGAGATAAAAGCTTATAATTTCTTCAGATTTCTTGTTTGTTCCCAATATTTTAAGTTTTCCTTCAATTATATGGACTGACAAGCGAGATTAAGGTGATAAATTGTCGTAACCAAAATATGGCCATTCTGCTCAACGTAATCGCAAGTACTGTATAAAGTCTGCAAATGCATGAAAATTGGGGATAAAACCTTATAAATTCTTCAGATGCTGATAAGCGAAGTGGCGGTTGTACAATTTCATCACAGTATTTCAGTAAAATCCTCTCGATACCGGACCTACCGACCCATCCCTAATATGAACCCCCACCTTACTTAAAAGCTGGATCCGCCCCTGTAATGATATAATAAAAGACTGTTATTGTTAGCATACAGTACACCGTGACCTCTGCAAACTATGACTGAGAACGTTAACTGTAACTCATGAAAGATACAGTACACCTTTTCTTTGTACACCAAGAGTACAGAGTGTGAAGTGCAAAATTGATACAGTAAGTGAAATTCACGAGTGAAGAACCCCTGTTCTATTTTCTAGGGCCCAGTTTCACAAAGGTCTACTAAATATAGAATATAGTATGCTATTAAATCTAGATCTTAGTAGGCCCTTAGTGGCCACTACAAAAGTGTTCCACTGAGCTGATATTTGGGATCTATTAAGTTTCAGAGATAGCAGGGCTTCTAGTGAGGACAGCCTACTATTTACCACAGTAAAGAACTAGAAATAGGCCGCCCTGTTGATAGTAGATGCGAATAGAAACAGGATAGCATAGAAGAACACACATTATCATGTGTAATGTCCACCCATGAACCTTTTGCCCAAATTGTACAGTAGTCTTACAAGACCCTGTTTCATTTGTAAAATATATCAATGATGCTTAAATATTTGATAGTGTAGATGTAATTTATTTCAGCTTCATGCCTTTTTGCATTGGTTGGGTTGAAAATTTTGACGAAATCACTCTATCTTGCACGGTTAAGAAGATAGAAGCCAATTCCTGTTTTTCTATTTTTGGCAAAAATTTGAAAATTCAAAATGGCCGCCATTATTGGGAAAAGGAAATTTTTTTGAAAATTGCCAAGAGTACATTTCTTAGATACCCTATGGGTCGAAAATTTCAACAAAATAACTCTATTTTGCACGGTTAAGGCCAGTTTGTGTTTTTCCATTTTGGGCAAAAATTCGAAAATTCAAAATGGCTGCCATTTTTGGGGAGGGGAAAATTTTTTGAAAATTGCAAAGATTACATTCCTTAGATACCCTGTGGGTTGAAAATTTCGACGAAATCGCTCTATCTCGCATGGTTAAGGAGATAGAAGCAAATTTGTGTTTTGCCATTTTTGGCAAAAATTTGAAAATTCAAAATGGCCGCCATTTTAGGGGAGGGGAAAATTTTTTAGAAATTACCAAGAGTACAATGCTCAGATACCCTGTGGGTCGAAAATTTTGACGAAATCACTCTATCTGGCACGGTTAAGGAGATAGAAGCAAATTTGTGTTTTGCCATTTTTGGCAAAAATTCGAAAATTCAAAATGGCCGCCATTTTTGGGGAGGGGAAAATTTTTGGAAAATTGCAAAGATTGCATTCCTTAGATACCCTGTGGGTCGAAAATTTCGACGAAATCGCTCTATCTCGCACGGTTAAGGAGATAGAAGCAAATTTGTGTTTTGCCATTTTTGGCAAAAATTCGAAAATTCAAAATGGCCGCCATTTTTGGGGAGGGGAAAATTTTTTGAAAATTGGAAATATTACATTCCTTAGATACCCTGTGGGTCGAAAATTTCGACGAAATCGCTCTATCTCGCACGGTTAAGGAGATAGAAGCAAATTTGTGTTTTGCCATTTTTGGCAAAAATTCGAAAATTCAAAATGGCCGCCATTTTTGGGGAGGGGAAAATTTTTGGAAAATTGCAAAGATTGCATTCCTTAGATACCCTGTGGGTCGAAAATTTCGACGAAATCGCTCTATCTCGCACGGTTAAGGAGATAGAAGCAAATTTGTGTTTTGCAATTTTTGGCAAAAATTCGAAAATTCAAAATGGCCGCCATTTTTGGGGAGGGGAAAATTTTTTGAAAATTGCAAAGATTACATTCCTTAGATACCCTGTGGGTCGAAAATTTCGACGAAATCGCTCTATCTCGCACGGTTAAGGAGATAGAAGCAAATTTGTGTTTTGCCATTTTTGGCAAAAATTCGAAAATTCAAAATGGCCGCCATTTTTGGGGAGGGGAAAATATTTTGAAATTTGCAAAGATTGCATTGCTTAGATACCCTGTGCGTCGAAAATTTTGCCGAAATCGCTCTATCTCGCACGGTTAAGGAGATAGAAGCAAATTAGTTTTTTGGGGAGGGGAAAATTTTTGGAAAATTGCAAAGATTGCATTCCTTAGATCCCCTGTGGGTCGAAAATTTTGCCGAAATCGCTCTATCTCGCACGGTTAAGGAGATAGAAGCAAATTTGTGTTTTGCCATTTTTGGCAAAAATTCGAAAATTCAAAATGGCCGCCATTTTTGGGGAGGGGAAATTTTTTTGAAAATTGCAAATATTACATTCCTTAGATACCCTGTGGGTCGAAAATTTCGACGAAATCGCTCTATCTCGCACGGTTAAGGAGATAGAAGCAAATTTGTGTTTTGCCATTTTTGGCAAAAATTCGAAAATTCAAAATGGCCGCCATTTTTGGGGAGGGGAAAATTTTTGGAAAATTGCAAATATTACATTCCTTAGATACCCTGTGGGTCGAAAATTTCGACGAAATCGCTCTATCTCGCACGGTTAAGGAGATAGAAGCAAATTTGTGTTTTGCCATTTTTGGCAAAAATTCGAAAATTCAAAATGGCCGCCATTTTTGGGGAGGAGAAAATTTTTTGAAAATTGCAAATATTACATTCCTTAGATACCCTGTGGGTCGAAAATTTCGACGAAATCGCTCTATCTCGCACGGTTAAGGAGATAGAAGCAAATTTGTGTTTTGCCATTTTTGGCAAAAATTCAAAAATTCAAAATGGCCGCCATTTTTGGGGAGGGGAAAATATTTTGAAAATTGCAAAGATTGCATTGGTTAGATACCCTGTGTGTCGAAAATTTTGCCGAAATCGCTCTATCTCGCACGGTTAAGGAGATAGAAGCAAATTTGTGTTTTGCCATTTTTGGCAAAAATTCGAAAATTCAAAATGGCCGCCATTTTTGGGGAGGGGAAATTTTTTTGAAAATTGCAAATATTACATTCCTTAGATACCCTGTGGGTCGAAAATTTCGACGAAATCGCTCTATCTCGCACGGTTAAGGAGATAGAAGCAAATTTGTGTTTTGCCATTTTTGGCAAAAATTCGAAAATTCAAAATGGCCGCCATTTTTGGGGAGGGGAAAATTTTTGGAAAATTGCAAATATTACATTCCTTAGATACCCTGTGGGTCGAAAATTTCGACGAAATCGCTCTATCTCGCACGGTTAAGGAGATAGAAGCAAATTTGTGTTTTGCCATTTTTGGCAAAAATTCGAAAATTCAAAATGGCCGCCATTTTTGGGGAGGGGAAAATTTTTTGAAAATTGCAAATATTACATTCCTTAGATACCCTGTGGGTCGAAAATTTCGACGAAATCGCTCTATCTCGCACGGTTAAGGAGATAGAAGCAAATTTGTGTTTTGCCATTTTTGGCAAAAATTCAAAAATTCAAAATGGCCGCCATTTTTGGGGAGGGGAAAATATTTTGAAAATTGCAAAGATTGCATTGGTTAGATACCCTGTGTGTCGAAAATTTTGCCGAAATCGCTCTATCTCGCACGGTTAAGGAGATAGAAGCAAATTTGTGTTTTGCCATTTTTGGCAAAAATTCGAAAATTCAAAATGGCCGCCATTTTTGGGGAGGGGAAATTTTTTTGAAAATTGCAAATATTACATTCCTTAGATACCCTGTGGGTCGAAAATTTCGATGAAATCGCTCTATCTTGCACGGTTAAGGAGATAGAAGCAAATTTGTGTTTTGCCATTTTTGGCAAAAATTCGAAAATTCAAAATGGCCGCCATTTTTGGGGAGGGGAAAATTTTTGGAAAATTGCAAAGATTACATTTCTTAGATACCCTGTGGGTCGAAAATTTCGACGAAATCGCTCTATCTCGCACGGTTAAGGAGATAGAAGCAAATTTGTGTTTTCCCATTTTTGGCAAAAATTCGAAAATTCAAAATGGCCGCCATTTTTGGGGAGGGGAAAATTTTTTGAAAATTGCAAAGATTGGATTCCTTAGATACCCTGTGGGTCGAAAATTTCGACGAAATCGCTCTATCTCGCACGGTTAAGGAGATAGAAGCAAATTTGTGTTTTGCCATTTTTGGCAAAAATTCGAAAATTCAAAATGGCCGCCATTTTTGGGGAGGGGAAAATATTTTGAAAATTGCAAAGATTGCATTGCTTAGATACCCTGTGCGTCTAAAATTTTGCCGAAATCGCTCTATCTCGCACGGTTAAGGAGATAGAAGCAAATTAGTGTTTTGCCATTTTTGGCAAAAATTCGAAAATTCAAAATGGCCGCCATTTTTGGGGAGGGGAAAATTTTTGGAAAATTGCAAAGATTGTATTCCTTAGATCCCCTGTGGGCCGAAAATTTTGCCGAAATCGCTCTATCTCGCACGGTTAAGGAGATAGAAGCAAATTTGTGTTTTGCCATTTTTGGCAAAAATTCGAAAATTCAAAATGGCCGCCATTTTTGGGGAGGGGAAATTTTTTTGAAAATTGCAAATATTACATTCCTTAGATACCCTGTGGGTCGAAAATTTCGACGAAATCGCTCTATCTCGCACGGTTAAGGAGATAGAAGCAAATTTGTGTTTTGCCATTTTTGGCAAAAATTCGAAAATTCAAAATGGCCGCCATTTTTGGGGAGGGGAAAATTTTTGGAAAATTGCAAAGATTGCATTCCTTAGATACCCTGTGGGTCGAAAATTTCGACGAAATCGCTCTATCTCGCACGGTTAAGGAGATAGAAGCAAATTTGTGTTTTGCCATTTTTGGCAAAAATTCGAAAATTCAAAATGGCCGCCATTTTTGGGGAGGGGAAAATTTTTTGAAAATTGCAAATATTACATTCCTTAGATACCCTGTGGGTCGAAAATTTCGACGAAATCGCTCTATCTCGCACGGTTAAGGAGATAGAAGCAAATTTGTGTTTTGCCATTTTTGGCAAAAATTCAAAATGGCCGCCATTTTTGGGGAGGGGAAAATATTTTGAAAATTGCAAAGATTGCATTGCTTAGATACCCTGTGTGTCGAAAATTTTGCCGAAATCGCTCTATCTCGCACGGTTAAGGAGATAGAAGCAAATTAGTGTTTTGCCATTTTTGGCAAAAATTCGAAAATTCAAAATGGCCGCCATTTTTGGGGAGGGGAAAATTTTTGGAAAATTGCAAAGATTGCATTCCTTAGATCCCCTGTGGGTCGAAAATTTTGCCGAAATCGCTCTATCTCGCACGGTTAAGGAGATAGAAGCAAATTTGTGTTTTGCCATTTTTGGCAAAAATTCGAAAATTCAAAATGGCCGCCATTTTTGGGGAGGGGAAATTTTTTTGAAAATTGCAAATATTACATTCCTTAGATACCCTGTGGGTCGAAAATTTCGACGAAATCGCTCTATCTCGCACGGTTAAGGAGATAGAAGCAAATTTGTGTTTTGCCATTTTTGGCAAAAATTCGAAAATTCAAAATGGCCGCCATTTTTGGGGAGGGGAAAATTTTTGGAAAATTGCAAATATTACATTCCTTAGATACCCTGTGGGTCGAAAATTTCGACGAAATCGCTCTATCTCGCACGGTTAAGGAGATAGAAGCAAATTTGTGTTTTGCCATTTTTGGCAAAAATTCGAAAATTCAAAATGGCCGCCATTTTTGGGGAGGGGAAAATTTTTTGAAAATTGCAAAGAGTACACTCCTCAGATACCCTGCGGGTCGAAAATTTTGCCGAAATCGCTCTATCTCGCACGGTTAAGGAGATAGAAGCAAATTACTCAAAAGTAGTACTGAAAATACACAATGAAGTACCTAAATGGCTATTACTCATGTACTGACAAAGCTATCAGTCCCAAATGCAATACCAAGCGAGCTATGGACATAACAATCTTGTATTCAAAATTGTAGTAAAATATCTTTAATTATTTTGGCTTAAATGCACGGAAACCAATGGGTACTGAAAATAGCTGTACTTAAGTATTACTCAGTAAGCAAAAGAGGTACAACAGCCAAAAGCAATCCCAAGCAAGCTACTGACCCAATAAGCCTGCATACCAAATTTGGTGACAATAGCTCTAATACTTTTCCTTTAAATGAGCGGAAACCATGCGTGACGCCGGACATCGGACGCCGGACGCCGGACGCCGGACATCGGACATCGGACATCGGACATCGGACATCGGACGGCGAAAAAAGCAAAAATAATATATCCACCCCCCAGGGGGGTGGACATAATTATCTCAGTGAAGCAGATAGTATAGGCTTAGTAGACTACTAGCACTTAGCAGCCTACTAAGGAGATAGTAGGCCTTTGTGAAACTGGGCCCAGATATTCTATTCTTTACACATCTGATTCAGTGATTTATGTGACAACACGAGGCCTCTGATCTCCCCTAATTCAAAATCGACAGAAATTTTGACTATTTTGTCTTACTTTTTAAAGGTTCTCCCAATGGCAAATGTGACAAGCTCTAAAAAACTTCACATTTCTCACTCTGCCAGGAATTGCAGATATATGAAAAATAGAACTTCTACACTGCTGGGATTTATTGTTTGGGGAAATAACACAGAAACATCTCTGGTAGAAACTATACATACAAATACAATATTTCCCTATACTTATTAATACAAGATAATCCAAACAAAGGCCTACTTGTAGATGCATTCAACAAGACTGACCCCATGTAACCTACTTCAGAACTACACTTGAGCAGTAACATATACCGTATTTATCCCTATTAGTCACCCCCTCCTGTCTACCTTTGCAAAGTTCATATTTCAGGGTTTTACATCCCCCTCAACAGCCAGCACCTTTGCAATTCCGGGATTCCGAAAAATATGCGTTTTAGTACTTCCCCAATTGAATACCGCTTACGAGAAATAAGAAAGTCATAACAAAACGAAGCAATTATGATCACAAACACAATGAAATCTGGGAAAATACGAGATAAACTTTATAATTTCTTTAAATTAAAGGTTTGTTTCCAATATTTCAAGGTCTCTCGCCATTATACATGCTGGCAAATGGGATCAAGGCTGTAAGTGTCCATTATCGCCCATTGCCACTGCACTCAAGAGTTGATTTTTTATATAGGTAATAGTTGCCCCCCCCCCCCCCCCCCCCCCCCTTTTGAAAAATATATCAGACTACTTACCAGTATGGAGTTCCAATGAAGGAGTCTCTTCTCTGTCTGGTTTTATTGTTCTTTGCAGAAACGCCAAAGTCAGCTGAAAGGAACAATATAACACAATTACTGCTAGTTAATAAATAAACTCAACTGTTGGCCTACTTGCAAAGATTCACATACACGTCTTATTATAGAATGATAGACCATTAAGAAGGTGCTATGGTACAAAGCTTTGTGCTCTGTGCCAGACCTGGGTTTGAATCCTGCCAAATATTGAAGTAATTTCAAAATCTTCATTATGAGTGGTAATTTGTTTGCACTGGAGTACTTTTGTACCATTAAATTCCCTCTGATTATATATCCTTTCAGTAGGGATGGGACGGTAGAAGATTTTCTTTTCAGCATAATGTCAATGTAAATCCATTCCTATTCTGGGATACCAAAATAGTAATTTAGTACTTCCCAAATCAAACCAACTTTCTTCAGAAAACTGAGTTGATCAAAACAAAACAGGTTCATCAAACATGGCTACAAAACCTTAAAATTTGTAAAAATATACTGGATATACCATGAGTATTTGTTCAGATTTATTGTACGTTTGTAATATTTTATCTTTTCCAACCATGTTATCCAGTGATACACAGCATGTCAGAATTAATATTTCATTTTAGTATTTCAGTAAAATGGTCTCCATACGGACACATCCTTACCTTGTAATGATAAAATAGTATAAAAATATGGCCCATTTTATTGTGAAGAGTATGTCCAAAGAGAGTTCTCTGCTCTCAATTTTGTATTCCAATTTACTCAGTACACCACTTTTTAACAAATACTTGGGCACTCTTTAGGAGCCCTTAGTCAAACTGAAAATTTTTACAATGTCTCTCCATGAAAGAGATAAGTTAAAGAGGTTTAACCTGTTCAGTGTTCACACAGATGTAACAATTTACTTTCACATCAGATAGCTCACTTGTTAACAGAAAACACTTTTATGTCCATCACTTCATTTTTATTTTTGTTTTATCCTAGTTTGTAACTATCTATTTCTGCATTGCTAATTGAGACACACCCAACAAATCCAATTCTGTAATTCCCAATTAAACATGGATGTAATAATTTCAGCAAAGGCTGCCACCTCCATAAACTTTAATCTGACAAGGTTATGGCGAGCTGAGGATTGTGGCTTTACACACAATTTAGCTTAATCCCAATTATTTCCACATTTTCAAGAACATTAATGGATTCAGTTGTTCATCCACAGTCAGAACATATTTGTAATATTGTTGAAGAGTTGTTTTAATTTGTTGGTTCTCACAATATTATTATAATTTTTTTTTTTGCCAACAATATACCATATATAGTAGGGCAGGGTCGGTAACACCGGTATCTCGGTATTGAGACCAATTCACTTCAACACCGTGGTGAAACTTTACAGCCGGTATTTCGAATGTCAGTGTATAATATTGTGAGAAAACGTAAAGTAATAAAAACAAACCTCAAATCTGAAGAAATTACCAACTTTTATCCCATATTTTTTTAATATATTTTAGCATTTTTATAGTGATTTCTTTCAGAACTGCAATGTTTTCTTTTCGCCAATCCTACTTCCGGTTGGTGGGCTTATTCGATTGGGTATATGCTAGAACAAAATTTCTTCTTTTGGTATCCCGGAATCGGTACGGTTTTACACTGGCGGGATACCGAAATGAAAAATATGCTACCGACCCTGCCCTAAAATATAGTATCTTAATCATGAAGTCACTTTGGCCATAGTTTTGCCTTTGATGCTCCTAAGATTGTGAATGACCTTCCCGATAAAGTACACAGCGTAACATCTATTGCCTCCTTCAGGAAAAAGCTCACAACTTACCTATTTGCAAAAGCTTATCTGCTATAGCCTCCCTTTCACCCTACATCTTCTTTGGTATGACCTGACTGTGTCATTAAACTTACAAATATTCACCTTGTTTATGTTCTGTTGCACCTTAGAGTCTGTCAATTGATGGAGATTAAGCACTACAAAAGTCCACATTAGATAGTAAGATTAGATTTAGATCTGAAAATCTGCCTCTTTAAGCTAAATATTGCATACAGCAGAAACTTGATTGTCTGGCCTTCAGATATTTGATTCTATGAATCCATTTCAATCTCTAAATTTTAATTTCCTTTTGGTTTATTCTAAAATACCACCACAATTGTACAAAATGTCCCAAACCCAACAAACCCATACTCTTCATTCATGCAGTGCATGGATATGAGAGGTACTAATATAATGTAATTGCTTGAATGTGAACTTTTAAGCTTTTATTTGAGCTTGGTGGTTCATATGTCTGGTGTTAAATTCTTGTTTAAATGGTTTCCATGGCAAAAGTACCTTGAACTGTTTCTAAGAGGACTTGATTAAACCCTGTGCAATTATTATAATACAAATATTTCTGTGAAAAATATACTAGATTTTATATAAAATGAGAGAAAGAAAAGATATCCTTACTTCCCGTTGATGCCCTACTTTTTACTTCATGGCAGAGATTTGTAATACGCTACAGTTAATGCCCTTTGACAGGCCTTTTAAGTAGAGGTGTGGAGTTCCTGTTATTTGGAATCCCCATAAATCAGAAATATTTCTTATATTACAACCCCTTTATTTCCTTGGTTTGAATTAACATGGTCACCCTGGCTTACTGATATTTACTCACCCAGTTTCACATCCCCCTCCATTGTGAGCAGCACATTTCCTGCTTTAAGGTCACGGTGAATAACCTTGTTATCATGCAGAAAGCTGAGAGCCCGCAGCATATACAGAGTGATACAACGGATCTGGGGCTCAGTCAGGGGTTTCTCCAGGTCCACCATAATACTGTCCACAGCCCCACCCCCACAAAACTCTATGTACATCTGAAAAAAATACATAGGAATTCAATGTCCATCTGCAAATTAACACAGAAAACACTGTTCCAGACTGTGAGACATACACAGAACTCAAGATACAACTGAAAATACACACAGAAAATAGCATCAGAGATGTCCATACCCCACAGCCTGGGGAAATAGTTTTCAACACCAGGACATATCGAAGTAGTGAAACAGTACAAAGACCAGGATACTTTAAGCGCAGTGTCACTTCTATAAAGGTCCAGATAATGTTTAAGTAGATTTAAGTAGAGAAAATAACACCTAAGAGAAAGAAAATATATGTAAAGATAAAATACTAAAACAAGACAATTCAATAACAAGATGACAGCATTAATCAGTAAACTAGAAAATTTGAAGCTGTAAAATTTATTAATCAGTAAACTAAAAAATATGAAGCTGTAAAGTTTATTAACTGGAGAAGAGCTGTCAATGGAAATAGCATAATTTTGTAAAAGTGCATATAATAATCAGTTGCAGCAATCAATATATCTTTGTCATAAGAGAAAAGATGTCTCAAATATGGCAGATGAACACACACTGGTAGAGTAAAAAGGTCACACCATGATGCACACATACATTTACTTACACCCCTAACCAATGTCCCTATCAAGTGTCAACCTTCTACACCTCATGGAATCCAAGAAATAGCCCGGACAAGATTTTAAAACTCATGGTCACTAGGACAAAGTCAAAGGTCAAATCAAGGTCACAGAATGATGTTGCACACCTACAACCCATAACCAATATCCCTACCAAGAATCAACTTCCGACTCAAGGTCAAGGTCACTACGGCAAGGTCAAAGGTCAAATCAAGGTCACACCATGACGCTGCACATCTACAATCCCCCACCTATGTCCCTACCAAGCATCAATTTCCTGCACCTTACAGTTTCTGAGATATGGCCCGGACAAGATTTTATAAGTCAAGGTCACTACGCAAAGGTCAAATCAAGGTCACACCATGACGTTGCACACCTACACCTCCTAACCAAAGTCCCTATCAAGTGTCAACTTTCTACACCATACAGTTTCCGAGATATAGCCCAAACAAGATTTTATAGGTCAAGGTCACTACAGCAAGGTCAAAGGTCAAATCAAGGTCAGACTATGACGTTGCACACCTACACCCCCTAACCAATGTCCCTACCAAGTATCAACTTCCTACACCTTACAGTTTCTGAGATATCGTCCAGACAAGATTTTCAAACTCAAGGTCACTACGGCAAGGTCAAAGGTCAAATCAAGGTCAGACCATGACGTTGCACACCTAAACCTCCTAACCAATGTCCCTAACAAGAATCAACTTCTTATGTACCTTACGGTTTCTGAGATACAGGCTGGACAAACTTTTTCCTTCAGCCCGCCCGCCCGCCCATCCAAACACCATGGCTGAAAACAATACCCCGATAGCCCTTAAGGGCTGTGGGATAAAAACTCAAAATACATCTGAAATTACACACAGAAAACCCAAAAACTACCTGCAAGAAGCATGGAAAACTCAACATACATCTAAAAATATACACTGAACCTCCTTCACAGAACCATGGGTATATCAGGAAATATACACAGAACTCTGATGGGTATAGCTGAAAGCGACACAGAATTTACAAAGCTTAATAATGTTTTTCATATATGTCTTTCCAATAATATTATATAACTGTCTTTTGATAACATAGCACTTTGAAGCTGCATTTTATGGCATGAAACAGCATTTCAATGTAAATCAATATATAAATTTGACAGTGAAATTTTGTTTTACTCCCTACACAAGTACTAGCAGGGTCTTATGTCCAGAAAGTAAAACTCGTTATTCCAAAATCACACAGCCATTGGACAAACTTATGTTACAAAGTTTACTTGAGAATCATATTTGACAGAGGAAGAAGTGATTTTCAATGCTTTTTGACCTCATGACTGTGGATTTTAAACAGTGACCACGCACAAAGCAAATTCAAGTAAAAATGCCCAAATTTCAAACAAAGAGAAAACATACAATATACAGTAAAGCATATAAACTGAATCTGAAACTAGCTCTTAACAAGAGCCCTCAGGGAGTGTGTACCTCCACCAAGGCACGTACAAATAAGTAAATGAGAAAATCTGGATTATTTATTTTGTATTCAAAGGGTGATCCAGATCATTCTCAAAATTTAATGGGGATCTAAGTTAGACAAGACCAGTCTCCTGATTTTTTGAAGAAGCTGTAACCAAGAGTATTTGCTTACTGCTAACAAACACAAGACAGACAAAGTGACAAATGGTGATGAAAATAATACCTCCTTGGTGATGAGTTGGTAACTTTCTGAATTTCAAAACCATGGATGAGACCTTTAAATTATAATTTTCTAAATTTCCACACTAATTTTAACAAAATGCTCTAAATGCAATACTTTTCAAGTTATATGTGATTTAGTGAATGGTTTCAACAATTTTTTAATGCAGGTGTATAGTTGAACCAGTCATAAGTTTGAACCTTGCATCATTTCAGAAATTTTGACAATGATCATTGTGATATATTTTTAGCATATTTATTGTGGTGTTGTAGTTATACAATTATAAAGATAAAACAAAAAAGAAAGTTGGGAAATTCCCTTATTGTACTTAGATCTTTAGGATTTGCTTGGTATCAGTTGTGATTTATGACAACTTTAAGCATTATCCTTTGTTATTTTTTCCTATTTGCTTAGTTTATGGGATGGTCGGAGCGGTAAAATATATTTGTATTAACCTATTTATATAGAATAACATTACGCTAAAATAGAAGAGCAGTTTTGTTTGGTGTGAAAGAAAACTTGAGCATACGTCATGACTCATTTAAGACATAAAGCCCACTTGCATTATTGTGGTTGGGAACTGTACATTTTCAAGTGTTTTATTACTAAACACGGAAGTGAAAATTACACACATTTCAAAAGATAGCCAATATTGCAACAAACTTGAATGCTCGAGGTTTTAATTCTGTCATTTGGTCTTTGAGAACATTGTAGACAAGGAACCCACACTTGTTACCAAGGTCAAACCTTTATAAGCTTCTTTCAATTTATTGGCAAAAAATATTTGTCACACAGGTGGTCATACTAAGTCATGAATCAGGCTATATTCTGTGCACTTTTAAGATGTAAGAAATGTTTTAGCTATATGGGACTCATCCATTCTCAATTTCTTAGTGCTTACAGCAAACAACTGTTTTTCTTACACATTTCGAGAAAGACTTCCTACTATGACTATACTTCTTCAATGACAGTGATAAAGGTACATGGATAGCTTCCCCTACCAAATAAAAACATTCTGAAACTTGGTCCAACACTTTGCATAAGTATACCATCCAACAAACAATGGAAATAAAATAAAGATATCTAGTTTTTTTTATCTATAAAGTGACTTTTCATATTATAGTCTAAAGCTGGTATGGTCAAAGAAAATTTGAAAGCACTCGTATCTCTGTCAAATATGATGCTAAAGTGAGCATCCTTACATACAAATGAAAAGTGCCATGTAATTAAAGTTGATATAAGAGCAGTAATAAATAGAATATATATACAGGATTTCACTGTCATGTGGATGATATTCAATACCTCAGCAACCCCTCACCCGATAATGAGTTTGTTTATTCTTGTTGATAATACAAATATACCAAAAGTAAAATTTATTAAGATTTTCATCCCACAGCAGAAACTTTCTCCTTTAAGTATTTAAAATGCTGAAAACCACATACAAATGATGTCAAATTAACTTAGAAAAAAAAAGATTTTAAAAATGAAAATAACTCAGAAATGTTAAATCAGTTGCAGAGAAAACTCTCTTATTTTATTTTGAATTGTGGAATATTCTCTACAAATTTGTATATTTTATGATTGAAGGTTTCTTGTCTATTAGTTGTAGAACTGTAGTTTGTTTTGTTTTTTTTTTACTTTTAATGCTTCGTCTCAGTGACAAACTTGTCACTCTGAATATATTACATTACATGGAAGTACACGTCACTAC
The DNA here is from genome assembly GCA_964017235.1 of Sabellastarte sp. h YS-2021. Lineage (NCBI taxonomy): Eukaryota > Metazoa > Annelida > Polychaeta > Sabellida > Sabellidae > Sabellastarte > Sabellastarte sp. h YS-2021. The sequence continues at coordinate 86,140,935 of OZ024932.1, forward strand.
AGTACCCAAAACACTCAATTTGAGGACGTTCTCTCAAAGATTAAGCAACAACAAAAATCAGAGTCCCAGAAAGGATATGCATGACAGATTGTGTTTCAAGTATCAGTGTGAAGTTTTGAAAATCATTTTAACATCACTCTTTCATCCTGTGAAATTTCCATACACTTATTATAGACAACCTTAAGTGTTGCTTTTCAGAAAATAGGAAAAATACTGCCTTCAAATCCTTAAAATAGAACTCAGAAGTTGTAACATGTGTATGGGTGTATGATAAATACATTGCATTGGTAAACGCCCAATGTTGAATGCAAGAAACCACTCTGACACATCCACACACACACACAGGATGGATCAATGCTGAGGATGATGCAACAAGCATCTTTTCCAAGGCCAACACCAGGCTCAGATATCACAATGTGCAGGCACCTTAGGCCAGAATAAAATTCAACTCACTCATAAATGCAATGACGATTTCATACAAGTACACTTTTAATTACTTAAAAATGTTCATAATATTGTAACTTGCATGACTGATTAAATTTATATTCCATTTACAGCATTCATTAGACCTGCTGTATCCAATAGGTACACTTTGTTGAGTTTGTTCCCACTCAGAAGTTTCAACCAAACTGTCAATGAAGCTAGACTCATTTTAATTTTTAATAGGTTACTTCAATATTTAATTATTTCTTAATTCCAAATTTTACCAAATGTACAATTCTTTTAAAAAACAAGACCACTGCCAAGGTATTTATATCTCCCACCAGGTATTAAGCAGAAATGGGACTACATGTCAGAGGAAACTAGATTGGGCCAACTCAGTGCCAAGATATGCTAGACAGGTCATCCGTCATGCCACAGGCTTTGATTGGGTATTTTCCATGGGATCAATTTCTGTGATAATTTTTAGGAAAATATAATCACCCAGTTATATGAGAGTTTTGATCCCAAAGAACTCATGTATTTCAATGTACAATACATGCATGTACAAAAGGAAAATTGTATTTCAATTTCTCCCGACTGGGGAGTCCCCAGGTGAAAAATGTAGAAAAGAGTGATTCATAGGGTTTTAAGTTGAAAGAGGATCAATTCTAACCTTACATTAGGGGTCTTCCTTAGACCATCCTTAACATGAATACAAACCTAAATCCAGTATAACCCTCAGCCTCTGGTGAAATAATTGTAAAAATAGCATCAGAGATGCCCGTACCCCACAGCCTAGGGAAATATTTTTCAACACCATGAGATATAGAAGTAGTGTAACAGTGCAAAGTTCAAGATACTTTCAGAGCAGTGTAAGTTATATTAAGGTTCAAATAATGCTTAAGTAGAGAAAATAATATCTAAGGAAAAGAAATGTATATAATGATGAAGTATTAAAACAAGACAATTCAATAATAAAATGACAGCATTTATCAGTAAACTAAAAATGGCCGAATTATGGTTTGGATGTTTTGAATATTACCCATGCATACAGAGGTGGCAATACATTCAATGAATGCTTATGTGTGGTGTTGGAGAAAAGCCTGTGGCTCACTTGATGAAATCCATCTGTTACAATGGGAACTTGCAAAAGGAAATTCTTAATGAATTCTAATATGACTTTAACAGTGCTTAATCTGCATCAACAGACAGACTCAAAGGTGCAACAAGATTTTAAAGGTCACTACAGCAAAGGTCAATCAGTATTACACCATGACGTGGCACACCTAAAACCCTCAACCAATGTCCCTACCAAGTATAAACTTCCTACACCTTACAGTCTCTGAGATATAACCTGGACAAGATTTTATAGATCAAGGTCGCTACAGCAAGGTCAAAGGTCAAATCAAGGTCACATGATGTAGCACACCTACACCCCCTAACCAATGTCCCTAACAAGTATCAACTTCCTACACCTCTTGCAGTTTCCAAGATATAGCCCAGACCAGGTATTATAGGTCAAGTTCACTACGGCAAGTGCAAAGGTCAAATCAAGGTCACACCATGATGTTGCACACCTACTATCCCCAACCAATGTCCTAACCAAGTATCAGCTTCCTACACCTTACAGTTTCCGAAATATAGCCCAGACAAGATTTTATAGGTCAAGGTCACTATGGCAAGGGTCAAAGGTCAAATCAAGGTCACACTATGACGTTGCACATCTACACCCCCTAACCAGTGTCCCTACAAAGTATCAACTTCCTACACCTTACAGTTGCTGATATAGCCCGGACAAGGTTTTATAGGCCAAGTCACTACAGCAAGGTCAAAGGTCAAATCAAGGTCAGACCATGACGTTGCACACCTACAACTCCTAACCAATGTTCCTACCAAGTATCAACTTCCTACACCTTACGGTTTACGAGATATAGCCCCGACAAGACATTATAGGTCAAGGTCACTACAGCAAGGTCAAAGGTCAAATCAAGGTCACACCATGACGTTGCACACCTACACCCCCTAACCAACGTCCCTACCAATTATCAACTTCCTACACCTTACAGTTGCTGAGATATAGCCCGGACAAGGTTTTATAGGTCAAGGTCACTACAGCAAGGTCAAATGTCAAATCAAGGTCAGACCATGATGTTGCACACCTACAACTCCTAACCAATGTTCCTACCAAGTATCAACTTCCTACACCTTACGGTTTCCGAGATATAGCCCAGACAAGATTTTATAGGTCAAGGTCACTACAGCAAGGTCAAAGGTCAAATCATGGTCAGACCATGATGTTCCACACCTACACCCCCTAACCAATGTCCCTACCAAGTATCAACTTCCTACACCTTACAGTTTCTGAGATATAGCCTGGACAAGGTTTTATAGGTCAAGGTCACTACAGCAAGGTCAAAGGTCAAATCAAGGTCAGACCATGATGTTGCACACCTACAACTCCTAACCAATGTTCCTACCAAGTATTAACTTCCTACACCTTACGGTTTCCGAGATATAACCCGGACAAGATTTTATAGGTCAAGGTCACTACAGCAAGGTCAAAGGTCAAATCATGGTCAGACCATGATGTTCCACACCTACACCCCCTAACCAATGTCCCTACCAAGTATCAACTTCCTACACCTTACAGTTGCGGAGATATAGCCTGGACAAGGTTTTATAGGTCAAGGTCACTACAGCAAGGTCAAAGGTCAAATCAAGGTCAGACCATGATGTTGCACACCTACAACTCCTAACCAATGTTCCTACCAAGTATCAACTTCCTACACCTTACGGTTTACGAGATATAGCCCCGACAAGACATTATAGGTCAAGGTCACTACAGCAAGGTCAAAGGTCAAATCATGGTCAGACCATGATGTTCCACACCTACACCCCCTAACCAGTGTCCCTACAAAGTATCAACTTCCTACACCTTACAGTTGCTGATATAGCCCGGACAAGGTTTTATAGGCCAAGTCACTACGGCAAGGTCAAAGGTCAAATCAAGGTCAGACCATGACGTTGCACACCTACAACTCCTAACCAATGTTCCTACCAAGTATCAACTTCCTACACCTTACGGTTTCCGAGATATAGCCCCGACAAGACATTATAGGTCAAGGTCACTACAGCAAGGTCAAAGGTCAAATCAAGGTCACACCATGACGTTGCACACCTACACCCCCTAACCAACGTCCCTACCAAGTATCAACTTCCTACACCTTACAGTTGCTGAGATATAGCCCGGACAAGGTTTTATAGGTCAAGGTCACTACAGCAAGGTCAAATGTCAAATCAAGGTCAGACCATGATGTTGCACACCTACAACTCCTAACCAATGTTCCTACCAAGTATCAACTTCCTACACCTTACGGTTTCCGAGATATAGCCCAGACAAGATTTTATAGGTCAAGGTCACTACAGCAAGGTCAAAGGTCAAATCATGGTCAGACCATGATGTTCCACACCTACACCCCCTAACCAATGTCCCTACCAAGTATCAACTTCCTACACCTTACAGTTGCGGAGATATAGCCTGGACAAGGTTTTATAGGTCAAGGTCACTACAGCAAGGTCAAAGGTCAAATCAAGGTCAGACCATGATGTTGCACACCTACAACTCCTAGCCAATGTTCCTACCAAGTATTAACTTCCTACACCTTACGGTTTCCGAAATATAACCCGGACAAGATTTTATAGGTCAAGGTCACTACAGCAAGGTCAAAGGTCAAATCATGGTCAGACCATGATGTTCCACACCTACACCCCCTAACCAATGTCCCTACCAAGTATCAACTTCCTACACCTAACAGTTGCGGAGATATAGCCTGGACAAGATTTTAAAGGTCAAGGTCACTACGGCAAGGTCAAATGTCAAATCAAGGTCAGACCATGACGTTGCACACCTACAACCCCTAACTAATGTCCCTGCCAAGTATCAACTTCCTACACCTTATGGTTGTCGAGATATAGCCCGGACAAGATTTTTAAACTCAAGGTCACTACGGCACGGTCAAAGGTCAAATCAAGGTCAGACCATGACGTTTTCACACCCCCCAACCAATGTCCCTGCCAAGTATGAACTTCCTACACCTTACGGTTTCTGAGATACAGCCCAGACAAACTATTTCCCGCTGCCCGCCCAACCGCCCGCCCACCCGCCCATCATGGGTGAAAACAATACCCCGACAGCCCTTAAGGGCTGTGGGGTAAAAAGCAAATTGCTAAAACTTTGAATATTTTCAAAGTAACAATATCTATGGAACCCCAGTGCAAAAATACACCCCAGCAGAAAAATCCAACAGCAGTAGAAATATATAAATTTTATTGCAGTGTTACAATAAACTCTGCATGTGGCTAACCAGCCAGTAAGAAAGCATGGGGATACTTCTGGTTATAACTGTTTAACATTTGAGTCCAAAATTTTACCTGAATGCAGTGGTGGCATCGCTTATAAAAACCAAAACCGGTTACCGGGGCTTTGAAACGAACGAATCCGGTACTTTCAAAAGTATTTGAATACGAATACTTTTCATTTCCATGAATATGAATACGAATACATCAGTTTCAAAAATATTCGAATATGAATACTTTTTGAAAAGTATTCGAATACATTTATGAATACATTTTAACTAAACCCCAATTCATACAATCATATTTAATAAATCTTAATAATTTTACATTTTTCCGAATAAAATATACAAACATGAAAGCACAATTCAGTAAACGATGGTTCAGATTTACATCATATTTGACAATTCATTTATGCTCCAAGATCTGAATATTCAATCTGATAAACATGAGCTACTCAGAAGAATTTTTTTTTTTTGTATTGGAACACATCTAAGTTAATCCCCTATTGTTACTTTGTAGCAAAGGCAAACACAGTGGTCATTTTAAGGTTGGTAGCTTGGTGTTTATATTGTCATGAAGTTTATAATAACATAATACTACATTATGAAAACCAATGTGCATTAAAACACACATGAAATCATTTATAAATATAAAAGTTAAACACACAAACTAATAGTGCTGTAAGTCGTCATGAAATACTAGAGTCGACGCGCCGGAACTAATAGACGACGATGAACCGACGAAAGTCGCACTAGTGTTGATCAAGGACTTCAGAAGAAATATATTTTATTAATTAGCCGGTTTTAAATAAAAAAAAATGAATTTTTGTAGTTTGATCTTTGACCCTATCCGATAAAATACTGTATCTATAAAAATGTATATAAAAAATAGCATCAGAGATGCCCGTACCCCACAGCCTCGGGAAATATTTTCAACACCATGAGATACAGAAGTACTGTATCAGTACAAACTTCAGGATACTTTCAGAGCACTGTCAGTTATATAAAGGTCCAAACAATGTTTAAATGGAGAAATAATGTTTAAAAGAAAGATCATGCATATAAAGATGAAGTATTAAAACAAGATAATTCAATAACAAGATGACAGCATTAATCAGCAAACTAAAATTCAACACTCTTTATCTACATCTGCAAGGCCCGAATTATGGTTTAGATGGTTTGAATATTACCATGCATACAGAAGTGGTAATACATTTAATGAATGCTTATGTGTGGTGTTGGAGCAAAATCTGTGGCTCACTTGATGAAATTCTATCTCTTACAATGGGAAGTTATGAAAGTAAAATTCTTAATAAATTCTAATATGACTTTAACAGTGCTTAATCTGCATCAAAAGAGAGACCCAAAGGTGCAACAAGATTTTATAGGTCAAGGTCACTACGACAAGGTCAAAGGTCAAATTAAGGTGACACCATGATAATACACACCTATAGCCCCTAACCAATGTCCCTAGCAAGTATCAACTTCCTCAACCTTACGGTTTCCAAGATATAGCCCGGACAAGATTTTATAGGTCAAGGTCACTACGCCAAGGTCAAAGGTCAAATCAAGGTCAGATCATGACGTTGCACAACTACATCCCCTAACCAATGTCCCTACCAAGTATCAACTTCCTACACCTTACGGTTTCCGAGATATAGCCCAGACAAGATTTTTGAACTCAAGGTCACTAAGGCAAGGTCAAAGGTCAAATCCTGGTCAGACCATGACGTTGCACACCTACACATCCTAAGCAATGTCCCTACCAAGTACCAACTTCCTACACCTTATGGTTTCAGAGATATAGCCCGGACAACATTTTATAGGTCAAGGTCACTACGTCAAGGTCAAAGGTCAAATCAAGGTCAGACCATGACATTGCACACCTACACCCCCTAACCAATATCCCTACCAAGTATCAACTTCCTACACCTTACGGTTTCTGAGATATAGCCCGGACAAGATTTTATAGGTTAAGGCCACTACGACAAGGTCAAAGGTCAAATCAAAGTCAGACCATGACACTGCACACCTACACCCCTTAGCAAATGTCCCTACCAAATATCAACTTCCTACACCTTCGGTTTCCGAGATATAGCCCGGACAAGATTTTATAGGTCAAGGCCACTACGGCAAGGTCAAAGGTCAAATCAAGGTCAGACCATGACGTTGCAGACCTACACCCCCTAACCAATATCCCTACCAAGTATCAACTTCCTACACCTTACGGTTTCTGAGATATAGCCCAGACAAGATTTTATAGGTCAAGGTCACTACGGCAAGGTCAAAGGTCAAATCAAGGTCACACCATGACGTTGCACACCTACACCCCCTAACCAATGTCCCTGCCAAATATCAACTTCCTACACCTTACAGTTTCCGAGATATAGCCCAGACAACATTTTATAGGTCAAGGTCACTACGGCAAGGTCAAAGGTCAAATGAAGGTCAGACCATGACGTTGCACACCTACACCCCCTAACCAATATCCCTACCAAGTATTAACTTCCTACACCTTACGGTTTCTGAGATATAGCCCGGACAAGATTTTATAGGTCAAGGTCACTACGCCAAGGTCAAATCAAGGTCAGACCATGACGTTGCACAACTACACCCCCTAACCAATGTCCCTACCAAGTATCAACTTCCTACACCTTACGGTTTCCGAGATACAGCCCGGACAAGATTTTCAAACTCAAGGTCACTACGGCAAGGTCAAATCAAGGTCAGACCATGACGTTGCACACCTACACCCCCTAACCAATGTCCCTACCAAGTATCAACTACCTACACCTTACGGTTTCTGAGATACAGCCCGGACAAACTGTTTCCCGCCGCCCGCCCACCTGACCATCCGGACACCATGGGTGAAAACAATACCCTGACAGCCCTTAAGGGCTGTGGGGTAAAAATTGAGGGAAGCAGCCATTGTAGTTTCCACTTGAAAGCTGTGACAACTTAAAAATGTGATTGTTTTCTTTAAAAACGTTAATTATCATAAGATTTTAATATGTAAGTAATATTTTGGTGTATTATAAAAGTTTTGATGAAAAATTGATCTTTATAATGTATGAACCGACGCGTCGTAATTTCAACACTCACGACCGACAATGACCAAGTCGATCCGCATCGTTACTAGTGCTGGTATTGTTTATCGATATTGAAATATTTATCAATTCTTGCTAAATATGCCGATATTGATAATGTAGAGTACAATATCGAAACTTACTATAAAATAGATGCATCTCTGCTGTCTGCCATTAATATGCAGTGCAAAATTTGAAGATTATATTGATTTTCAAATCATTTTCGGTAACTTTTACTTACAGCGAAAACAGAACTGCCGTATTTGTTTACCTTTCGGGACAATACTAAACCTCGCAAAGGAGTTTGGAAGGTGTCCCCCCAGGAAATTATCTCATGCCCCGATATTTAAATATCGATCGATACAGAAGGTAAAATTTGTTTTGATATTGATATACAGTAGAACCTCGATTATCCGAACCCAGTGGGAGACATACAATCCGGCCGGATAATCGGGGGGTTCGAATAGATGAAGGAAACCGAAATTCACCGTCTATAGGTTACCGAGTGGGCGATAATTGAAGAAACATCGATTTATGCACTAAATATAGACGTCGGTGGTATTTGAAGATATAGTTTAATATATTTGTGTAATATTATATAACTGAGCCTAAAATTGTCATTTATTTGCTCCATGTCTGTGAATATTTTCATTTTTATTTAAAATATTACGCGGATTTGAAACGGTTGTGTTTGGTTGGTACATGCATTGTGGATGTTTTAGTTTTATATAAACATCGTTATGCATTTTGTCATTTGAAAAAGTCCGGGAGATTATTTATTGTAAAACCCAAAGCGAACACGCCTTCAGTGATACGTGTGTTTGGATGGTAATGCATTGTTGACGTCTTTTCTTTTGATACACGTTGTCAGTCTGTGAACCTACTCCGGGAGATTATAAATTGCGAAAGCCAATCGAACACGCTTTCATTGACTGGCGCATTATCAAAGAAGTTGTGTAGCGGGGTTGTGTAATTGAATTAATCCCTCCCCTATTGTAACAATGGTGATAAAGATGAAAGAAGTTAGGCGTCTCTGTGAATGGTACGTTTTACAAAGCACTGCAATTCATCGTTTCCGAGACTGTAAAATCTTGTATTATCGCTCACGCTTCACCATGCATTATATGTAGGGAGACATGATTTCGGTTCGGTTAATCCGGAGATTCGGATAATAGAAGGCCGGATAATCGAGGTTCTACTGTACATATTTTTATTTGATACCAATACCAACACTAATCGTTACTGCAAACTAATTGCATTTATGAGATGTAAGAGAAGAAGTTATAATCTTAACTATTTTGTTCCAAAGGACACTGTCATTATTATGTTTTCAACATTTACTTACTAACAGTATTTATTAAATATGTCTTGTTAGTTTTCCTAGGCACATAATGATAGACAGCCAAATTTCTGTTTATATCTAAAACTTGTCAGTACAGGGTGCAAAAATCAACCAAAGTGAAAATGTATCCATAAAAGTACTCATGAATACAAATACTTTTGAAATGTATTCGAATATGAATACAAATGCTTTGCATTTTTCACAAAAGTATTCGGATATGAATACAAATACTTTTAAAAATGTATTCAAATATTTATGAATACGAATACATTTTGCCCAGGCCTGGTGAATGAGCCATTAAACAGCTTGTTTAGTGGAAAGGCCAAATTTCTATTGGAAAAGTCTCAAAAAGAACAGAAATTACCTATTGTTTAAAAGCCAATTAGTTCTATATAATGGAGTTAATTTCTCGGTACATACCCATAACTTGTTCCCGTAGACATAAGCCTCATAAAGTCCTACTATATTCTCATGTTTACAGCTCTCCAAGATCTCAATTTCCACTGAGTAGTCCTCAAGGTCTTCCTCTGAGTTAATATCAACTTGTTTCAGAGCTGCAAAGGCTCCTGTCTGTTTGTTTTTTGCCTGGATTTTATAAAAGAATGTGTAATATTATTATTATGTAATAATTAAACGTAATTATGTAATAACTAGATTGGGCCAACTCGGCGCCAACATATCCCCAGACAGGTCATCACTCACGCCACAGGTTTTGATTGGGAATTTTTTATTTAATCCATTTGTTGTATGCCATAAATATTGGGAAAAGTTGTATGAACTTCAGCACATCAATCTACTAAGTTTATATCTTCCCAAGGAAGATGGTGTATCCCCAGACGTCGAATACATAACTCAACAGATCATATTTTCAATCTTCCTGCAATGATAACTCTGAACCTATTTTCAAAGTATTTAAATGATTGATGATTGAATGTCCATTCTAAATTAATAATCTCAAAAGAGCATATCTGTTTCCATATTTGTTGACAAATAAAATATTATTTTTAACTCAACTCATCAAACTTTTCAATCTTCCTGCAAAGGGTAACTCTGAACCTATTTTCAAAGTATTTAAATGATTGATGATTGCATGTCCATTCTAAATTCATAATTCCAAAAGCGTATCTCTGTTTCTATATTTGTTCACAAATAAAATATTATTTAAAAATCATATATTATTTATATTATTATTTTATTATATTATTTTTAGAATTTGCATTGTTTTTCAGTTATTCATTTCCTCAATTCCTATATATGTGGTCCATATATATGCAACCTAAATATGTGACACAATCTCAGTTCTGACTCCCTTTGTCTTAGATAATTAGATAATGAAGCAAACACCACCTCCCACCCCACCCCACCTCTCTCCCCTTCTCCACACCTCTCTCACTATTACAGAAGATCTGTATACCTTTGTTTATTTAGTGTCACTCAATAGCTGGAGGTCCCAGAGGTGGGTGGGGGATGGGGGGTGGGACTACAAAGAGATGGAGTGCTGCAGCACAAATGGTAAACAAACATTTATAATATAAAAGGGGTAATCAAATACAAAAAGCTCAGTTAATCTTATCACTAAAATAAAATAAAATATATAAATAAGGAATGTCCAACAGGAAGATTATATACCTCCAGAATTAAATATAAACTAGAGGATCGCTCGCAAAAAAAAAAGATAATGTTTTTGCATAGCAAAAACAAAGCGTCCCGAAAAGGATATAAAGGTGAGTGCTAAAGTATTAAGAAAATGCTTCGTTTCTAGCCTTATACTGTTGTGGCAACCAAAGTCAGCGCAGTCTGCTCTATCTAGCACGGTTTTCAAGATATAAGCATTTTTGTGTTTTGCAAAAAATAAAAAAATTAAAAATGTCTGCTATATTTGGCGACACAAAAATATTTTGAAAATTGGCATGGCTACTCTGCAGAGATACCCAGCAGGTCCAAAATTTTGTTGAGTTCACTCCATATAGCACGGTTTTCGAGATATAAGCATTTTTGTGTTTTGCAAAAACTTTGAAAATTCAAAATGGCCACCATTTTTGGGGAGACAAAAATTTTTGTCAAGACCACTGCCGTGGTGTGTATCTCCCGCCGAGCATTAAAGCAGAAGAAATAGCTTTTCCGAGATATTCACAATTTTTCATTTTCGTGTGTGAAAGGTCTTCCAAAAGTAGGTGAATGAGTTATTTGAGAAAAATTGGCTATCTGCAATACTATTAAGAGATAATTCACATTTACTCATTTTGAGTAGGTGAATAATTATCTATGGGTCTGAAACTTCACCAAGTGAAAGCTCTCCCAAAAGTAGGTGAATGAGTTATTTGAGAAAAATTGGCTATCCGCAATACTTTTACAGATAATTCGCATTTACTCATTTTGAGTAGGTGAGTAATTAGCTATGGGTCTGAAACTTCACCATGTGAAAGCTCTCCCACAAGTAGATAAATGACTATTTGATAAAAATTGGGTATCCGCAATACTTTTACAGATAATTAGCATTTACTCATTTTGAGTAGGTGAATAAATAGCTATGGGTCTGAAACTTCACAGAGTGAAAGCTCTCCCAAAAGTAGGTGAATGAGTTATTTGAGAAAAATTGGCTATCTGCAATACTTTTAGAGATAATTCACATTTACTCATTTTGAGTAGGTGAATAATTAGCTATGGGTCTGAAACTTCACCAAGTGAAAGCTCTGCCAAAAGTAGGTGAATGAGTTATTTGAGAAAAATTGGCTATCTGCAATACTTTTAGAGATAATTCGCATTTACTCATTTTGAGTAGGTGAGTAATTTGCTATGGGTCTGAAACTTCACCAAGTGAAAGCTCTCCCAAAAGTAGGTGAATGATTAATTTGAGAAAAATTGGCTATCTGCAATACTTTTAGAGATAATTCGCATTTACTCATTTTGAGTAGGTGAGTAATTAGCTATGGGTCTGAAACTTCACCATGTGAAAGCTCTCCCACAAGTAGATAAATGACTATTTGATAAAAATTGGGTATCCGCAATACTTTTACAGATAATTAGCATTTACTCATTTTGAGTAGGTGAATAAATAGCTATGGGTCTGAAACTTCACAGAGTGAAAGCTCTCCCAAAAGTAGGTGAATGAGTTATTTGAGAAAAATTGGCTATCTGCAATACTTTTAGAGATAATTCACATTTACTCATTTTGAGTAGGTGAGTAATTAGCTATGGGTCTGAAACTTCACCAAGTGAAAGCTCTGCCAAAAGTAGGTGAATGAGTTATTTGAGAAAAATTGGCTATCTGCAATACTTTTAGAGATAATTCGCATTTACTCATTTTGAGTAGGTGAGTAATTTGCTATGGGTCTGAAACTTCACCAAGTGAAAGCTCTCCCAAAAGTAGGTGAATGATTAATTTGAGAAAAATTGGCTATCTGCAATACTTTTAGAGATAATTCGCATTTACTCATTTTGAGTAGGTGAGTAATTAGCTATGGGTCTGAAACTTCACCATGTGAAAGCTCTCCCACAAGTAGATAAATGACTATTTGATAAAAATTGGGTATCCGCAATACTTTTACAGATAATTAGCATTTACTCATTTTGAGTAGGTGAATAAATAGCTATGGGTCTGAAACTTCACAGAGTGAAAGCTCTCCCAAAAGTAGGTGAATGAGTTATTTGAGAAAAATTGGCTATCTGCAATACTTTTAGAGATAATTCACATTTACTCATTTTGAGTAGGTGAGTAATTAGCTATGGGTCTGAAACTTCACCAAGTGAAAGCTCTCCCAAAAGTAGGTGAATGAGTTATTTGAGAAAAATTGGCTATCTGCAATACTTTTAGAGATAATTCGCATTTACTCATTTTGAGTAGGTGAGTAATTAGCTATGGGTCTGAAACTTCACCAAGTGAAAGCTCTCCCAAAAGTAGGTGAATGATTAATTTGACAAAAATTGGCTATCTGCAATACTTTTAGAGATAATTCGCATTTACTCATTTTGAGTAGGTGAATAATTAGCTATGGGTCTGAAACTTCACCAAGTGAAAGCTCTGCCAAAAGTAGGTGAATGAGTTATTTGAGAAAAATTGGCTATCTGCAATACTTTTAGAGATAATTCGCATTTACTCATTTTGAGTAGGTGAGTAATTTGCTATGGGTCTGAAACTTCACCAAGTGAAAGCTCTCCCAAAAGTAGGTGAATGATTAATTTGAGAAAAATTGGCTATCTGCAATACTTTTAGAGATAATTCGCATTTACTCATTTTGAGTAGGTGAGTAATTAGCTATGGGTCTGAAACTTCACCATGTGAAAGCTCTCCCACAAGTAGATAAATGACTATTTGATAAAAATTGGGTATCCGCAATACTTTTACAGATAATTAGCATTTACTCATTTTGAGTAGGTGAATAAATAGCTATGGGTCTGAAACTTCACAGAGTGAAAGCTCTCCCAAAAGTAGGTGAATGAGTTATTTGAGAAAAATTGGCTATCTGCAATACTTTTAGAGATAATTCACATTTACTCATTTTGAGTAGGTGAGTAATTAGCTATGGGTCTGAAACTTCACCAAGTGAAAGCTCTGCCAAAAGTAGGTGAATGAGTTATTTGAGAAAAATTGGCTATCTGCAATACTTTTAGAGATAATTCGCATTTACTCATTTTGAGTAGGTGAGTAATTTGCTATGGGTCTGAAACTTCACCAAGTGAAAGCTCTCCCAAAAGTAGGTGAATGATTAATTTGAGAAAAATTGGCTATCTGCAATACTTTTAGAGATAATTCGCATTTACTCATTTTGAGTAGGTGAGTAATTAGCTATGGGTCTGAAACTTCACCATGTGAAAGCTCTCCCACAAGTAGATAAATGACTATTTGATAAAAATTGGGTATCCGCAATACTTTTACAGATAATTAGCATTTACTCATTTTGAGTAGGTGAATAAATAGCTATGGGTCTGAAACTTCACAGAGTGAAAGCTCTCCCAAAAGTAGGTGAATGAGTTATTTGAGAAAAATTGGCTATCTGCAATACTTTTAGAGATAATTCACATTTACTCATTTTGAGTAGGTGAGTAATTAGCTATGGGTCTGAAACTTCACCAAGTGAAAGCTCTCCCAAAAGTAGGTGAATGAGTTATTTGAGAAAAATTGGCTATCTGCAATACTTTTAGAGATAATTCGCATTTACTCATTTTGAGTAGGTGAGTAATTAGCTATGGGTCTGAAACTTCACCAAGTGAAAGCTCTCCCAAAAGTAGGTGAATGATTAATTTGACAAAAATTGGCTATCTGCAATACTTTTAGAGATAATTCGCATTTACTCATTTTGAGTAGGTGAGTAATTAGCTATGGGTCTGAAACTTCACCAAGTGAAAGCTCTCCCAAAAGTAGGTGAATGAGTTATTTGAGAAAAATTGGCTATCTGCAATACTTTTAGAGATAATTCGCATTTACTCATTTTGAGTAGGTGAGTAATTAGCTATGGGTCTGAAACTTCACCATGTGAAAGCTCTCCCACAAGTAGATGAATGAGTTATTTGATAAAAATTGGGTATCCGCAATACTTTTACAGATAATTCGCATTTACTCATTTTGAGTAGGTGAGTAATTAGCTATGGGTCTGAAACTTCACCATGTGAAAGCTCTTCCAAAAGTAGGTGAATGAGTTATTTGAGAAAAATTGGCCATCTGCAATACTTTTAGAGGTAATTCGCATTTACTCTTTTTGAGTAGGTGAGCAATTAGCTATGGGTCTGAAACTTCACCACGTGAAAGCTCTTTGGGATAGCTGCTCTGCAGAGATACCCTGAAGATAAAAAATTTCGTCAAAATCGCTCTATGTAGCACGGTTTTCGAAATATTAGCATTTTCGTGTTTTGCAATTTTTGCGCAAAAATTCGAAATTCAAAATGGCCGCCATTTTTGGCAAGACAAAATTTTTTTGAAAATTGGCATGGCTACTCTGCAGAGATACCCAGTGGGTCAAAAATTTCGTCGAAATCGCTCTATCTAGCAGGGTTTTCGAGATATAAGCATTTTTATGTTTTGCAATTTTTGCGAAAAATTCGAAAATTCAAAATGGCCGCCATTTTTGGCGAGACAAAAATTTTTTCAAAATTGGGATAGCTACTCTGCAGAGATACCCTGCGGGTCAAAAATTTCGTCGAAATCGCTCTATCTAGCACAGTTTTCGAAATATAAGCATTTTTGTGTTTTGCAATTTTTGCGAAAATTTCGAAAATTCAAAATGGCCGCCATTTTTGGCGAGACAAAAATTTTTTAAAATTTGGGAAAAGTACTCCGCAGAGATATCCTGCGGGTCAAAAATTTTGTCGAAATTGCTCTATCTAGCACGGTTTTTGAGATATAAGCATTTTTGTGTTTTGCAATTTTTCCGAAAATTTCGAAAATTCAAAATGGCCGCCATTTTGGGCGAGACAAAAATTTTTTGAAAATTGGGAAAACTACTCCGCAGAGATACCCTGCGGGTCAAAAATTTCGTCGAAATCGCTCTATCTAGCACGGTTTTCGAGATATAAGCATTTTTGTGTTTTCCTTATTTGGAAAATTCGTAATGATTAATTAATCATTAATTACTCGGCCATTTCTTGACCAATCAATGCCAAAATCTAATGATTTCCAGATTTTAATAGAATGAATGTATTTGCCAAGTTTCAGGTGAATTGATAAAATTCCTTTCAAGTTATCATCCGGACAAGCTTCCCCATCGAAAAAAGACATTTTTGGTCATGTGACCTCTCTGATTGGTTGAAATGTCACTTCAGCATATTCAAAAAAATTCCCCAAGGCTACTGCCTAAACCTGCCAAATTTGAAAAGAATCCGCCTAACGGTTACAGAGTTATAAGGAAAACAAAATGCGGAGCCGGCGGAGCCGGCGGAGCCGGCGGAGCCAGAAGCTCTCCCATACACAAACAAGCGTCCCTTGCGGGACGCTTAATTATCAAACGACAAGAACAGATTTATAATAATAATTCAGAATTGAGAATTTTAAGTATGTGATTATCAATTGAAATGAGTTCGCAACTGTAGGAGCTGTGTCAAAATTAAGGCAAGTTGAATAAAACTGGGCTAGTTGAGGGTTAAAAATCCGCTATTTTTACTACATAAGGCTATAATTTCATTAATATTTGGGACTTAAAGCTCACCAGAAAATAACAGTGTCCATTTTGCCTACTTGAATATGTTTAACCAGTTTCATATTAAAAAGTTAAAAACTCAGCAAGTAGAGAGATAACACACAAAAATAAGTTCTTAAAAGCCTAAGATAGCCATAACATTATTAATATTCAAAATTTAAATAGACAGGCACTTCCTTTGAAAAATTCAAAGATTTCAGCTCTATGAGCCACATAGTTTGACAGTTACAGGGCTTTAAAGTGGCATAATATCCATAAAAATTGGGTCTCTGTGGGCATTTTACAATTGTTAAAGAGACCTTAGCAATTAAACTACAGAACTGAAACTTTTTGGGGGACATACACAACAAACAAAAATTAAATATAATACAGTTTAAGACTTGTCACACTAAGCATTTCCAAATAACAGGGCAAAATACAGAAAAAATGTCAAAAAAGGTCACTTGGGCAAGTGTCTATGGCCCTCATACACAGGTTAAATGTCCACTAAAAGCCTTGATTTTCGGCACATGTGAAAAGGACATAATAATGCATTCCCAGATGCGATTTCAGCTCAATCAATCACATAGTTTAACAGTCACAGGGCTTAAAGGTGGCAAAAAGTCCAAATATTAGGTCTCTGTGGGCCTTTTAGAGATCTCGATGTGGTTTTCAAATTAAAGCATCAGACTTAAAATCTGCTACATAAGACTACACATAGAATATGTATCTAATAATAAAGTTTGAAACTTCTCAGACTCACCATTTCCAAGTTACAGAGCAAAATATGTGAAAAATGTCTTAAAACGGTCACTGGGGTGGGTGTTAATGGTCCTCATACACAGTTTAAATGTCTACTTGAAGCCTTGATTTTTGGCACATGTAAAAAGAACATAATAATGTATTCCCAGGTGAGATTTCAGCTCTATCAGTCACATAGTTTAACAGTCATGGGCCTTAAAACTGGCAAAAAGTCCAAATAGTGGGTCTCTATGGGGCCTTTTAGAGACCTCAATGTGGCCTTCAAATTAAAGCTTCAGACTTAAAATTTGTCACATACTAAGATTACACATAGAATACGTATCTAATACAGTTTGAAACTTCTCAGACTTACAATTTCCAAGTTACAGGGCAAAATATGTGAAAAATGTCTAAAAAGGGTCACTCGGGTGGGGATTTATGGTCCTCAAACACAGGTTAAATGTCTACTTAAAGCCTTGATTTTCGGCACATGTAAAAAGGACATAATAATGCATTCCCAGATGGGATTTCAGCTCCATCAATAACATAGTTTAACAGTCACAGGGCTTAAAGGTGGCAAAAAGTCCATATATTGGGTCTTTGGGAGCCCGTCAGAGACCTCAATTTGACCTTCAAATTAAAGCTTCAGACTTAAAATCTGTTACATACTAACATTACACATAGAATATATATCTAATACAGTTTAAAACTTCTCAGACTTACCATTTCCAAGTTACAGAGCAAAATATGTGAAAAATGTCTTAAAAGGGTCACTCGGGTGGGTGTTTATGGTCCTCATACATGGGTTAAATGTCTATTAAAGGCCTAAATTTTGGAGTACATACAAGAAAAACATATTGATATATTCTCAGATGATATTTCACTTAGATCAGAGACATAGTTTGAAAGCTACAGTGCTTGAAGATGGCAAAAAGTCCATAAATTGGGTCTCTGTGGGCAATTTTGAGATCTTAAGTCGGCCTAACAGGTAAACCTACAGCCTTTAAATTTTTCACAGACAAGGATTACATATAATAGTTACATCTAGTGCAGTTTGAGACTCATCAGAATTACCACTTCCAAATTATAGGGCAAAATAAGTTAAAAATATAGGAAAAAAATCCTAAGTGGGGTCTTTATGGGCCTCAAAGACAATTTTCTCCTCAACTTAAAGTCTTGATTTTCGGCACATGTACTAAGAATATATTAATGTATTCTCAGGTAAAATTTAAGCCAGATACGCCTCATAGTTTGTGACCTAGAGGGCTCTAAGTGGCCAAAAGTGCAATTTCTGACCTTAAGGTGGCCATAAGTTTTTTATTATTGGGAGTTTAAGGTCACCTTAAAATAGGGATCTTCCTTTGAGCATCCTTAACATGTGTACCAAGTTTGAAAAAAAATATTAATCCGTTTTTGAGTTATCGCGTCCACAAGGAAATTTGTATGGCGGCGGCGGCGCGGCACGACGGACCTGAATCCAATATATCCACGACTTTCGTCTGGGGATATAATTAAACATAATTATTTAACAATCAAAATGTCACTAAGGTTAAAGTTAGTGCGGGGAATAGTTTAGAATTTTTGGTTCAATATTTGGTATCTCTAGAAGCCAGTGAACTTTGATGTAATTCAATTATCAAAACAACATTTTCAAACCAGTAAAGATAGAGAACTCTACCACAAAATCGAATATATAAAACACCCCTGTAAAGTAACTTTTTTATGTGGTTACAAGATTTTTCTATTGCAAAAAGGCTTTTTCAACACATAAAATGTGTCATACAAGACTGTTAACGACTAATAGAAAAATGTTGCTGGCCTAATCTTCATAAATGGCCTGGTCATTGGTCAATCAGAACATTTTCCCTTTACTTTATACATTAACCAATCAAATTCTTCTGTTGCTTCATGCAATAGTTTACTCAAGAATATCATCAAAAACTTCAGACAGGGTGTCAAATTGTACTAATGGCATACATAATGCAGTCAAACTACTGTTGTGGTTGAATGTGAATTTTAGAACCGGTTACCAAAAGTAAAAATTCAGTGAAAAATCATATGCCTTTGATTTAGTAAATGGCTAAACGCCAAGACATAAATTTTCAAATGCGTACATGAGCTATAACTCACATATAAACATGAACCGCAATGTGCTTTTTGAAGAGATTTTTGAGGATAAACGTCTGATATATTGATAGAATATTATAAAATACTGTGAAATATTTTTGTTACTGTTAAATACTTTGGTAAAATTATGCTAAAATAATGAATATGTGAGGAAACCAGTTTTGATTAGAAGAAAACAGGGTCTCAGACTCGTGCGAAATTAATGGTGGCCAGCAGGACCAGTAACTTTTAGACTTAAGTGGCCCTTACAAATATTAAGCGGTCCTTCTTTATTCGAAAATACTTCAAATGCCTTTACATTTACATATTTTAGGCTAGCTTGTTGAGAGTATCATGGAGGACTAGATATGATTTGAGTGACTTTTGAGGCAAAAACTCAACTAGAATCAAGGATTAAGAATAATCTAAAATGGACTGGATTATGGTATGATATTTCTGAATAATAAACTATGTGTGAATATAAACTCACTTAGGTGGGAGTCATCTGTTGGTACACGTACAGAAGATTTTACAGTTTTCGGGACCCAGTTCTCATATGTACTTTCAATCGTAACTCTACTTAACAATAATAAATAAATAAAAAATATCCCCATCTGTGTCACCAACGTTTAAAAATAATTTATAATGTATTGCATGGTAAAATATATACCGGTAAGTTACCAATAATAAATGAAAAAGAAACACAAAAAAAAAAAAAAAAAAAAAACATCCCATGTATGTCATCAATGTTTAAAAATAATTTATAATTTATTGCATGGTAAATATATAAGTTACCAATAATTTTAAAAAAAGGAAAGAAAAAAAAACATCCATATCTATGTCACCATTGTTGAAAAGAAATTTATAAAGTACTGCATGGTAAAATATAAGTTACCAATAATAAATGGAAAAAAAACCCATCCCTATCTATGTCACCAATTTTTAATATATTTTTGTAATGTGTCTTGCTCTGTGTCTGAATGTATTCATTACCAATACTAAATGAATGAAAAAAATCATCCCCTTCTATGTCACCAATTTTTAAATATATTTTTTTTTCCAACTGGTACATTGTACAAGTAACCAAAAATAAATGAATAAAAAAGCACCTTCCATGCATTCAAAACACTGGGCTACGGAAGATTTTTAAACTAAAAGGACTTCCGTGTTCTTACATTCAAAACGCGATTCCATGTATGTCTGATATTTGCATTCAAAACAGTAGTCACGGAAGAAAGTTAAAATAAAAAGACTTTCATTTCTTTACATTCAAAACGCAATTCTATTATTTTAACCAATGAAATGCCAGAAAAGAAATGACATTGATCCCTTACTAGATGTATGTTAGCTTTTTACTGGCTGTCGTCACGACACGCCTCGATTTGAAACTAATCAGGTACATGAATAGTAATAGCGTGAGTGTGCTTTGTTTATAAAATGGCGGAGTTGTAGATCCAAGGAATATGTTAGAAAACGTGGACTGGCAGAGTTCACTTCATTTTAAATTCGCCAGCCGGGCGACAATAAAAGCGTTTCTACTCGACCTTTGTCCAATAAAGTCGCCGTGGGCGAGTTGGCGACTGCGAATTTGAGACCCTGAGAAAATAGAACATAACCAGACCAATGTCTTTCAGTCGGCAAATGGGTTTCTGGTTTACCATCTTTAATAAAAGTCAAACAGCATAAAATACATCAAAATGACGTATTAACAAGATAGTAGTGGAAGCCTCACATAGAATAATGTTTCTATCTGGACGGCTAAAATATTAATAACATAAATATTTTGAATGGTTGTCATGATGAGCGATAATAAAAGCTACGAACATGAGATGAAATCTGGACATAACTGGCAAGTTTTGGTTATTTTCCTTAAAATTAAAGAACTCTACATGCTGTAAATCATTTTATTGTACTGGGCACCCGGGCCAAGAAGTCCTCAAAGATGTATGCCTGCCATGATACTTGGTGGCCTTGGGCCACCGGCCTTTACGAACACTGAAACAAAAACATGCATGTCATCAGTAGAATATTTTGACTAGAAATAAATGGTCACATGACACAGAAAAGCACCGGGTTATTTGATAAACTTGGTCCAAGGTCTTGTTGGAAAACCATTTGAGACAAAAACTTTACAGAAACTTGTACAGATGTGTCAAACAAAGGATTTATGTCATTATTAGAAAATTTTAACTGGAAATAAAGGGGAAACTGGTCAACTCGGCCCTTTGCCAACTCATCCCCGCAAACTCGGACCCATCTATGCGAACTCGGCCCCATTTTTTTTAGAAATTAAACTTCACATAAAATCTTTATTTCTTAGGGATGGGTTGGTAGGTCCAGTATCTCGGATAACGAGAGCATTTTACTGAAATACCGTGACGAGATTTTACAACCGCCACTTTGCTTGTCAGCACATATAATGAAAGGAAGAGTTAAAATATTGGGAACAAACAATAAATCTGAAGAAATTATAAACGGTTATCTCATATTTTGTACATTTAGCCACCTTTATTGCGATGTTGTGAAGAGGAAACGTCCATGTTGTTTGGAGTGTACGAAAATGCGGAATCCAGGTATCGGTATGGTTTTCAATTGGCAACCTCCCGATGTACACATTTTTGGTACCGACCCATCTCTATTATTTACAGATGGATTTTAATAATCTAGGTATCATTGTTCACAGTTTTGATGGTGGATCTAATGGTGTGACATGACCTTGAGTAAGGCTTACACAGTTGGAGTGATATATATGCACAGTGTTTTACATCAAATCCATTGGTAACAGCTTTAATTATGTAATCATCATTTGTAAAATAATATACCTTCTAACAACCCTTTCCATGCAAATTTGTGTCTTAAAACCCATAATACAATATGATGCATACATAAATAATAGATATGAAAAAGGGGACAACTTGGTGGGGATGAGTTTTAGAAGAGGCCGAGTTTGCAGCAAAATGGGTACAAGTTGGCGGTGGTCGAGTTTGCAAAGGTCCAAGTTGTCCATGATTCAATAAAGGGTCACATGACACAGAAAACCACTGTGGTTATTTAACAAGCCTTTTCTCATCCAAGACCCCCTCCTGTGAAAACCATTTGAGACAAAAACTTGGCTGAGCCTTAGTGTAGGAATTGAAATGCAATTTCAATATTGATATCAAACTCTCTTTTGGCTTTGCACATCGATCGATATTGAAATACCGTAAAATCTGTTATTTTGCACCTACTGATTTTTCAGTTATCATAAATCGTTTTGCTAACATATATAAGATATACAAAACTGACCATGAATTTAATACAAGCAGCATATAAAAGCAATTAAATTTCATGAAAAATCTCACAATAAGTCTTTTTAATGCATAAATATTGATCAAACCACATGGTACTGACAAATTACAGAACTACTTTGAAAATTCTTCCTGATGGGTGCTGGAAACGATATTAAAATTCCCACTTTTAGTATCGATATTGAAATTTAGAAAGACATATACATTGATATTGAAATATTGATATATGATCCCTTCACTACTGAGCCTGAGATTGACCAAGTTAGAGACCTTTTGTGAAATCAGCACCTGTTTGACTTTAATTTAGCTTGTATATTGTTTTACCTTGTAAACTTTACCAAATGCTCCATCACCAAGTTCTCCAACAATATCCCAAAGTTCAGCAGGATCTTGATCTCTTTTGATGAATTCTAAAGCACTTGATTTCTTTCTGACCGTTCCACCAGTGTAACTGCTAAATAGGTGTTTTAATTTACCTAACAACGACATAACTACATTGCTTGTTCAATTAAATATGACACGGGAACCTAAATCAAACACATTCAATGCTACTGTGTCGCACAATAGTATGCAGAAAAGTGTCATCAACACGCCCAGCCAACTGTGAATTCTGGTGTTTATGTTCCTGGTTCTAAATCGCTATCACATTTCAACTGTAATCAAGTAATTGTCATGAGTAAATACTAATTCAAAGAGGAATTATAATGTTGAACATATATATGCATTGTCATTTAAATATTAACAGATTAAACAAGAAAATATCATGAAACATGTTCATTTTATTTGACAGAAGTTCATATTTACTTCGGATTTCCTGTTGACCATGACCTTTACGACAACAAACTTTACAGCTCTCGTCGTCTTAAATCTAATGCTGCATTGCCTGGGATCAGAATCCAATTGTGGATCCGTACTGTCCTGATTAAGACATTAAGACATTTTCTCCAGATTTTTTGCACTAAAGAGTTAGCGATTTTCATAACATATATATGCAATATATGTAACAATTCCTATCTATTATTGGTTTATATTACCCTTCAGGATACAAAATCATAACAAACCAAAGGCCCATCTGATGAAGCAAAATGCCCACATGTCATCCAGTGAATCCATGACAAACCCAAACCATGTGGAATTGGTCATCTGACCAGAAGAACTCAAGAATGAAAGATATTTATATTTATACAAAAAAGTACTCACTAAAAGTTGGTGATAGTCCTACATCAAAACTTTAAAATGAAGAAGTTTAATATTGTCATAAATTTTCAGTTGATGAAATTAAAGTAAAAACAACCACTGAGCATGGACAGAGCAACAGACTTACTTAAACAACCTATCAGACTAAGTTTTAATATTTTATATTCAACCTTTAACCTATGTTAGGCAAAAATAAAGATATAAGTGTACATGAATCAGTGTTTCAGACATTATTAGAGTGAATGGTAAGTAGAAAATAATGGAATAATATTACTTAAAGTATCACACTTGATCATTAGATTGACTTCATTCAAAAAAGTATAAAACAAAGCTGGAGTTATGTTATGTCTTTTTACTAAATGGCCACAGGATAGAACTGGAAAAATCACAAAATTTGTATCCACATCTATTGCCATGACCTATATTTGATATATACCCATTCATGTCCATGTTTCATTTTATTTGCCTGCATGTATCAAGTATCAAAAATACATATGTATAATAATTTTTAGGACCACTGGTGTGACTGGTTTGAATGGGGGCCACGGTGGCACAGTGGTAACACACTTGCCTCCCACCTCTGACGTCAGTGGTTCAAACTCTGAACCCTATGAGGGAAAGATGGTAGTCTCTTACTAATGGTCGAAAGTTTACAGTACAAAACATTGATCAACTGTATGTGCTGGATTTCTCTGCCCATAAACTACTTGTTGAGATATAATCTTTACAGTCTTAAAAGCAACATTAAAACGGAAAGAAATAAATTAAATCAAAGTAACTGGTTTGAAAAAAGTTTTGTAATGTCTTTATACAACCAAAAGTAATATTGTAGTCAAGAAACAGTGCCTGGGACATACAAACCATTGGCCATGCTCAGTGCTGAGAAATCACAAGATGAATTCTGGATTCACAATCCAGATCCGGACCATATATAAGGATGACTGAATGCCATTATATCCTACCTTGTGTAAAAATATAACCTTGATCTGCATGATGTTTAGTTGTTGAGTTACTGTACAGATTGACAGTAAAAAACCCAAACAAACAAACCAAACTGATTACAAACCCTGGCCCTCCCACTTATTTGGATTATACTTTTTTGCTTGTTTAGTGTTAAAACAGAGGCAGATACAAAATATTTTGAACAGTTGAGGGGGTGGATTGTTGGGGAATTTTGTGATTCATGGTGGTTTCATTTTACATCTAGATTTTGCCTGAAGTAACTAGCCTCAACTCAAAAACCTGACACAATTTGTAAAACCAACCCACCTATGGGAGCTTCTTCACTGCTCCAAATGAACTTTTCAAGATTACTAAAAAAATCACCAACCAAATCTTGTATCCTGGACCCAATCTCTACTATTCATCAAAAAGAGTGTGTTAAAAAAAAAATATATATATATATATATATATATATAGATATAGATATATATATGCAATAAAAATAAATAAAATGAAATAAAATAATAGTTAATAAATAAATATGTAGATGAATATGTTAGTAAGTAGACATGCTGGCAGGTAGACAGGAAGGCAGGTGGACTGGCCGGCTGGTAGACAGGTCGGCGGGTTGGCAGGTAGACAGGTCGGCAGGTAGACAGATATTATAAAAAGTATAAAAGAAAATAATAAAATAATTGCCAAAAAAATTTTATTTTTGGAGATTATGAAATAAATGAACAATGTAAGAGTTTCTGATTGGTTAATCAGACAAAAATACCATGCATTATATTCTCATAAAGTTGTGGATATTTCTTCTGGTGACCTGCCGACCAGCCGACCTGCCTACCAGCCAATCTGTCTACTTGCCTACATGTCTACCTGTCCACGTATCTTATTTTCCATTTAATCAGGAACTATATTATTGCAGAAAATAACTTCACTTATATTCCTACGCCTTTCTACTTCCGGGAGGGGAATTCTGCAATCCTTTCAAAACTACTTTGTTATTAAAAATGAGGTTCACCTCTCATTGGTGTGGTGAACGTACTACTCTCCTTCTTTTTGACATGTCTGCAGCCTTTGATATTATAGAACATGATACTCTCCTTGATTGCCTCCCTTTCTGGTTTGGTGTGTGTAACACAACATTGCAGTGGTTTATTCCTGAACTGAGCAACTGTCAGATCATTGAGATTCGCTCTACACTTTCGAGGTGTGTGAGGTCATTTATGGGAATGTAGGTATCTAGTTTGTTGCAGACTTCTGTTCTGCAGATTATGTGTCTAACAAATGCAAGAATTCTTTGTTCAGTTGCACTATATTGGGTATATTATATCTGAAGGTTGAAAGTGCTGTCCTTTGCTACAAATGCTCTTGTTTAATGTACGTAGAATAGAATAGTTATGAGAGCTTTTGGATGAAAAATATGGCCACACAGTAGATAACATGATTCTGAGTGATTTTTTTGAGACATACACCTTTGTTTAAAATCAATCCAGAGGTTGATGCACAGATTTTTAATGTTATATTTAAGTCAGTTTTCTGACGCAAAGTAGTAATAATGTTTTAGAAGAGTAATCAACAATATAAATGTCGATTAGATTTCCAAAATGAAAATTTGTGACATATCAGACTAGAAATCATTGTGATTTAGTGTTTAAAAGTGATCCTGATATTGATACACATATTTTATAACTAAACCGAAGTTTGATTTCTGACAGGAAAAAGTAGTTATCTTTTAGAAAAGACAAGATGTTGAACATTGGAAAATGTATGATTAGAGTATGTAGAGAATATTTATATTCTTTGTGTAATGTTAATATTAGTACCGACTATTTAAAAAAATGATACCACCAGACAATTTTGATACATCCTTTAAACATTAACTTTTAAATTTGTGTGTTTTACCTTAAAGGATACTTTTATTAGTAAATTCATTACTCTATATCCAAAATATGTGTGGCTGTGGGTAATAACATTATCATTTTTATGCAAACATTTCAAAAACTGTTTAATGTTTCATTTGTAGCTCTACACTCAAAAGAAAAGAATTAAACTTCAGTATCAAATTTTAATTATAATTCTACAATGAAGTGGTTACTTACATACCATGTATTTATAAAATCGTTGAGGTGCAATAATTCGTATTGACAAATATATTTAAGAATAAGAAAATCATTTGTTCAAAATGATTAGTTATGACAGTTTATAACTCTGAAAATACAACTGCTCAGTAATGTCATAGTTAATGGATATAAGTACCCCTTGCTATACACACATCTAGGTCTGTGATTGAAACTTTATCAACAGAACCACAGAGTGGGAAGTGTTTACTATTTCTTAATTAATATGAGTCATTTTAACACCAAGTGGCATTTCGATCTGGCACACAGTAAGACTGCACCATCTTGATACCAAACATCAGATTCTACTTAATTGCTAAGTTGTTTCATGTGACACATTGTAGTTGTGTACCATGTCAACACCAGATTTGAAAACAAAATGGACCTGCTCTTCTGTGTCTCAAAAAAAGGTCTCAATAAAACAACCAATCAAACATCTGTTGTTTATTTTCCTCTCAAAAACGTATACTGTATTACATATTATTTTATTCATTCTATATAATACACTATGCTACACTTATAAGACATAAATGTGTGTGAAAGATATGGAATGCTGCATTTTACTCAATGTCTCTGTTTTAAGTTAAAAGTTTATTTACACTTCTCGCATCTTCATTTTTCCTCAGACTGGTAATTAACACAAACACAATGGTACCACTGCTAGCACCTCCCACACTGGACCATTTTAGTTCCATCATCATGCAGGCTTAACTTTTCGGCAGTAAACTTTAAAAGTGATAGTGTGTACAACTCTGCATGACAAAAGGTGATATCACTAGGAATGGAGTAAGATTTTTCTCCAAAAGGCGCTTCTTGAAGTGGGTTTTCAGATCAGTATAGTGAAGTTGACTTGGGTATTGTCCTGTACAGAAGCTTTTAGCAAAGGCAGCTGCAAATGGTCTGCAGTTGCGCCCATCTCTCTATCTTTGTACATTGACGATGTCTACTTTGATCAATTAGTATAGTAGTTTGACTAGCTATATGTCCCCTAAGCAGTTTAGTTCCACTGTGTTGGCAGGTATCCCAATATTGCTTATTGTTACCCAGTGACACTTGTTCATGTTTAGTATGTGAACAAACTCTGAATTAGGTACACCCCATAATCTATTGCACTGGAGGATAGGCTCTGCAAAGTGGTCAGTATAAAATGCTATGATATCCCTAGGCCTCTAAAGTGATTTTAGGACTCCAGGATAACAAACCAACGTGTAGTAATTGTTTTTTCCCAAGATAATTCTAATGTCTCACAAGGAAGGTGCTGTAAATCCATTGCAGTTCTGTCAGCCCAAGGAATATGTACAGTCACAGTCCAGTCAACTACAAATTCATGAATGTTGTCTCCATGTTTCTTAGCATAGACACGCTTTATTTTGCAGGCAGTCTCTTCAGTCATAAACCTTCTGATGAACCTGCTTCAAGTTGCTGAATTAGGGTGGCTCAGGAGCATCTGTAGGAATTGTGGCCATGGGTGGCTCAGGATTGTCTGCTAGAACTGTGGGTGGCTCAGGAACATCTGTAAAAACTGTGGGGGACTCATAATTGTCTGCTATACCTTTGGGTGTTTGGGTCGTTCAGCAGCATCTGCAGGGAATGTGGGCAGCCCAGGATAGTTTTCTGGAACTGTTGGTGGCATTGGATCATCTGATGGAATTGTGGGTGGCTCAGGATCGTCTGCTGGAATTGTGGGTGAAAGGTAGTGGGAGAGGTCCTCTTCCAAAAATACTCCCTCCTTGGCACCAGGGAAAATATTCCCATGGGGAGTCTGCCCATATCCAGCCTCAAATGGGCTCTGTTTTGTGGTTTCACTATCCAGAGGAAAGTCATCACACTCATTATCACTGTTGTCTGCTATAGGTAATGAATCAATTTAGTGACATTGTAACCACCAATGGGTACCAGTATGCCAATCTTGCCCTAGACTGTTTGGTTTTCTCTTTTCACACCTTCTCCTAAGAAACTCCTTCTCCATAATAGGTTTCACCAGAGCTTTAAAGTCGCTTTTAAAGGTGGTCAACTTGTAGGTGGGATATCAAACTTCCATGCATGGAACCTGACCCAGATGTAAGGTAGTCCATAATGGTCCCTGTTGATCTCGAACTCCACTTTTCTGACCCCAGATTGTAGGTGCTCATTTGATGTACATATTGTCAGTATGGACAACTCTACGAAAAACCTCCTGATTTCCATCTTTCTGGAGGTTGGCCAAGACATCTTTAAGGCCAAGATCAGTTTGTAATTCCTTAATTTGAACTCTCTCTTTTACTTTTTGTCCTCAAGCTTGCCTTGAGTTAGTTGAACAAGCCTATTATATTTAACCCAACTAATCTCATTAGAGCTTTGTGCATTCATATGTCTTAATTTCTTCAAGTTGACTTACATTTTCTCATTGTAAAAATAGGTTAAACAAACATACAATTATTTTTGTGAACTGCCATATACTACTTCAGTGAAAGATAGATGAGTGACCTAACTCTGAAATCTACCCATATTTATAGTCACACCCAATCATAATCCTTTACCTATTTTGGTTTCTTTTATGTTAAAAGGTCTAGGAACCTTGAAAAGAGCCTGAACGTAAATGAAAGACAGTCCAACCTAATGATGCATAGTTGTTCTCCAGGGCAACTTATCCCTCAAACCATAGATTAATAAAGTATAGGCTATGACAGATCAACAAGCCAGATCACATATCAATCAAAAGTGGTTCTTAAAATTTTATGTGGTGATTAAAGTTTGAATTTAGGGGAGGAGGGATCATTTTCATTAGGCAAGCTGAATGTTGATTGCAATTACAAGGTACTTTTGGAGACTTGATCTTGACATAGTAAACTTAATAACAGTGGGTGTCAAAACAGCTTGGATAAGGGGTTGAAGTAGACAAGAACTGGAGTACAGCAAGTGTATTAATCCTTTATAACAAGGTGTGTCAAAATAACCATGCCAGATGAACACTGATACAAATAATGTTCTGATTTAAAGTACACTGCCTTCTGTTTTGACTTGTCACGGGTGTCTCCTTACCCTCAAACATCATTTAAATGATGGGGATGTCTAGGTTTACTGTTTTGTCACTAGAGCTGAAAACTAAGCTGGTGCAACAATTGGGATAATGTTATGCACATTTAGCTTTGTTTTTATGTTTTCTTTCTTATTACATTCAAAAGTTGAATATTTTTAAAGAGAGACAGCTAAACATTGTGCTTTTCTTGAAAGTTTACTTTGCTTGTTAAGCTTGACTGGATAAAGTAATCATGCACAAATAATGGGATATCTTTTTTCATTACAAATATTTAATATGTTTAAAAATATTGCCAAGAAGTAATCAGATTATGGAAACTGGATTATCCTATTGTATGAACATAAAATAATTGATATCTAGTTGGGAAATATGAAACGTCAGAATATATATACACACAATGCAAAAACTTTCCTCAATGAATACATCATTACTAGACTTTCCTCAAGTCCTTATGTCTTAGGTATTATATGAGGACTGAATGACTTTTTTCAAGAATTTGTGCTGACAAAAGGACTTTTCTCATAGGTCAGAGGAAATGGTTGTTTACTTATTGAAAAAAATAAACACTACCAAGTTTGAGAAAGACTTTCAGCCAATTAAAACACCTGCCTTTGTATCCAAATTATAACACTATAAATACAGGCACATAGTCCATGTGGTTTATCTTCCGGCTGACTGATCAGCCCACTAATATTCCCCCATAAAATAACAATGGCTCAGTGTCCTGTACTGCTGTTCTAAATGTGTATGTTTACTCTTGTTTTTCTTATATTATCAAGCAATCACATTTCTGCTCCAGTAGGTGTACTGACATATTAAGCATTAACAAGTTTAAGCAGTAATCAATCAATGTTTTGTGTGCAACACACCTGAAATCAGTTTATCAGTCATATTATGTTGGATGAGAAGATGTGTAGTAAATTAAATGTGTTGCAATAATTGCCTGCAGAAGGTAACTACCTGCACAAGGTTATGTTTTTCAGAGTGTTTGTCTATGTTCTGGATTATTCCAACAGTGATGAATAATTCTTTATGATTTTCATTTTTTATGTGTAAGGTGTCTGACCAATGATTAAATTTTTGAAAATATCCAGGCCATGTTCTAAAGTGAAAAAATATGGAATTTAAATTTTAAAGGCTCCATTTTCAAATGTTTGAGTTAGTCCTGGCATTGTTTATCAATAATGAAATATTTATCAATTTGTGCTAAGTATACCAATATTGATAATGTAGGGTACAATATCAATATCGGAACATAATACTTAATAGATGCACTTAAGCCATTTTCCATTCAAATAAAATACAAAATTTGAGGAATATATTGGTGTTCATGTCATTTTTGTCAAGTTTCACTTACCGCTAAAGTGGAAATGTCATATTTGTTTACGTTTCGGGTAACTACTGAATCTTTGCGAAAGAGTTTGGAAGGTCTCTACCGGAAAACATCCATGACTCGATATTTCAATATTGATCAATACAGAAAGCAAAAATATGGTTTGATATTGATATATATTATTATTATTCAGTACCAACACTATGAGTCAAACTGGGGTTGTCATATAGCAAATTTTATGTCTTTGGCTTATAAATACTTAATTTATTATTACTTTTAAAATTTATGATGTATTGAAGGTAATATGAAACTATATATATAGTATCTAGAAATTGGGTGAGATTCCTCCCCATGGCCCTCACTGGTCAAATGTGGGTCATAAAATTGGCAGAATATTTCAATATACAGTTTAAACCCCCAATATATTTTTAAAGTTCAAGTCAAAGGGTTCAAACCCTTCAACCTGCAACAATCAAAAGATAAAGGGCTTGTTTCCTACGCCCCTGATAAGTATAACTTACAACAGGGTTACAAACAAAGAATCCCAAACTTTGAAAGTTAAAGTTAAACCCTAGAACCCCAAGAATTTAAAACCAGACCAAGGATGCATCTTTGGCCAGATGCAAGAGGTATCCACTGGAAAAGGACAATTAATATGGTTTTGAAGATAAATGTATGTCGGTGCATGGCCATAATGTGAGATTATAAGCTCTGCACACTGTACATATGATTTGTTTAGATTTGATGCTATCTAGGTTTAATAGCCCTTTTAGTACACTGTACACCTCATATCACTTCAGCAAATTTCCAGGATACAGGAAAGCAGTCCATTCTACCTATTCAAGATCCTGTACTCAAAATAATATGATAAAATCAGTCAAGGATTCAAACCCCCACCCTGAGGTCCACAGCGACCTAATGGGTTAGCAGGTTTGACATATAATCACAGGCTGTCACCTCTGTTTGATTTTATTTTCACAAGTGTCCATGCTGGGGGACCTGTCCAAATATGGCCCTGTCTGTTGACAGTACTTAAAATATGAACTTTTCAAGCCTCTATTCTTATGGGGGTGTTCCGGTAGAGGTGACTTGTAAGTAACTAGGTATTTTTTGAGGGTCGGGAGTAATGTTTACAGAGTTGGTTAGGATAGACTGTAGTTTCCCAGCTTTCATGGTGGATTGGTAAAATATCAAACATGTTTGATATTTCACTGACCCTCCATGGCTCTCTATCCGGACCTTGGTTCAGCCTATACCTTGAAACCATCCTGTTGTGGATCTCTATGGTTTGTTGGTCACACTGTCCTATTCTCTAACCTTCTTGTCTGGAAGAAATTCCTGGCCTGTCATGGTTAAGTGCCAGGACAACACCTCCCGACAGGCTGTACACACAAACTGACCATACTTGAAAACAGGGGTTTACATAGTGTGACTCCAGGAATTAATCATTCCAGTCGGGATGGGTTGGGAATATGTTCCAGTGCTGTCTGTTTGTCAGTACGCCTTGTCGGGGCTTGATACAGCTTGTCTCTTAGGGGTTTACTGCTTGTCCTAGTAGTTTCCTGTCTTGTCAGGGAGAAAATCATCCACATCCCAAGTCAAGCAGGGATCTTGATACAGACAAGCTGGGATGTACTACATCCTGCTGGGGAGATGAAATTGACCCAACATTTTCGCACACTTTTTTCTGGATTTACATCCCCGACTCCAGAGTTTTGGAACCAACCCTAGAGTCATACAGTTGATTATAGGGTCAGCTCAGTGGAACACCCACATTAGAGATGAAATTAAAGCCAAGTGGAACACTGTTTATCAAAATGGTGTGCCTGCTTATGATAAAGATTTAGATAAATTAAAATTTGTTTTGCCTGCATAAAATGTCACACTCTCCTGTGTCAATCATATATCATTTCTGGGCTTTGGAGTCAACAACCTTGTGAGGATAACAGATGCACCAAAGAGAGTCTTTGCACCCGCAATTCTTTATCTATCTCTATCAACAAACACTCTCAGCAAGGTCATCTCGGATATAAACACAAGTATGCTAATGTGTAGGGGGAATCCTCTGGGATGTGTGCATTAATTGAAATGTGGTAAAACTCATTACAGGAAACCTCCCCCCAGCTGAAACAAGTCTTTGTATTTCTGACAAGTCTTTGTATTATATAGATTCACATTGATTCCATGTATGTCATATTTGGTGGAATAAGAAATACAAAGACTTGGACCAAGTCTACGTCATTATACATCCATGAATTAAGTGGAAACATACAAAGTCTCATGTTATATGAATTCACCTGACCAATACTATTTTGTGGGGGGCTGCTTGGTTGTTGTTTAATTACAACCAGGTTCAACAAGACCACTAATTAGTGAAACTGACTCCAAAGTGGCCCTCCGGCTCGAGCCCCCAGTCAACAGCAGTTGACACAAAACTTCCCATGTCAGATCATTTCTGCAACATCCCCAGGTCCAGTGGTCATCCTAAGTTAATAGGGAGGCTGTGCCTCATATTCATAAGGTAGGGTATTCAGAGACAACAATCAACAGAAATACCATAGTTTAACTACAATTACATTTATTCACCAAAATTACCCCCTTTTAAACCATACAGTCATTTCAGTTGAATAAGATTCAGCCAAAGAACATAATTTCATAAAGTATTGTAAATACACAGTTTACATTAACTGAATGGACATACAATTCCATGTAAGATTCAAAATAATGCTTATTAAATGCTTATTAAATTTACAAGAAACTATTGAACAAGAATGTAACCCCCAAATATTCCCTAATGACACTAAGTTATTCACTAGTGAAACTAAGTGAAATGCAGAACCACAATATAATCATTTCAAAAGCCATGGTAACATCAACAAATCCCTAGAATATAAACTTAACTAAACTGATAAGCTTGAACTTCTCATTCTCATTTGCATGACTGACTACACTGATAAAACTAGCCTCAGAGACAGACTAACATTAAACTATAAACTTAAATTGACAAATAAATTCTAAACAAAGTGACATTTAACACACTTGTCGTACCTTTCATACTAATTTAACATATAGGTCCGATTTAATTATATAATTACCTTGAACAGTTATCTTCAGCATGAATTTGGCCTGATAAACTATAAAATTACAAATTTAAGGAACCATTGTTGACTTACATTATCTCAGGACAACTGCATGTTGTCAGAGTTCCCAGTGAAGGCGACTATATGTCTTTCCCGTGGCTTTATGTTAAGTCAACCCTAGTAACCTTATATGTGAAAGAAGATACTTAACTTCAATAAACTGGAGAACTGACTTGAAGTTGATCTAAAGTATCCACTTAACTCGAAGCCTAGCCTGCATGGTCAGGACTCTAAGCCAAGCAGATTAATTTTGCCTATATTTGTATACAATATATACAGCCTAAATGACAGTATATACTGTATGTACTGCCTACATGAAATAACACATTTAACAAAGTCATTATATATTAATGAGCTGCCTGCACAGACACCCCATAATATACCCTTATCATAATAACCTACATTTTAGACAATGCCTACACCTGTATGAAAGTACACATTTTTATATACTGTTTAACCTAAGCTTTCAATAGAGTTAAGAAAGTTATATTGTGCATGAGCTGCCAGCACAGACACCCCATGATTTAGACTTATCTCACTATTTGAACCTATAACATACAGTGTGTACAACCTGAATGAAAGTACACATTGTACATGCTGTTTATTCTAAGTTTGCAAAACAATTAACAATATCATTGTTTATATGAGCTGCCTGCACAGACACCCCATAGTTTAGCTCTATCACCTTATTTGAACCTATACTTCATGTACAATGTATACATCCTGAATGAACGTACACATTATACACTGAGATTTAATAATCAGACCTTAAACTTGTAAAAGATTATAATATTTTAAACTTAAAACAAAAACATTATTAATTACACACAAAACTATATTTAGACACATTAACATTGGTAAGCTTACACATTATCCACATATTTACAAGGAACCTTAAGTAAAATGAATATAAATTAAGTAACCATGCTTACCCCTTTTGGTGACTGTCCAATCCAAAAATAGTGAACACTTGCAAAAATGTTGAAACAAAACAGTCTCCAAGAATCTGGATCACAAAACACTCCCTCTCTTGTCAGTCCCAAGAAAAACCACCCCCTTTTCCAAAGAAACTGCCCCTTTTATACACAAATTTGACCACCCAAAACTGAAAAATAGATTCCCCAGGCCAAAGGATTACATTTCAAATACTTATATCACTTCAAAAACAAAAGCAGTTACTTATGGATCTGTGTCCTGACACTGATGGACATCAGGTGTCATTTCTGTCAATTTTATAACCATGCAGGCAGCTGTGTGCATCAATACAGAACATTTCACAAAGTTAAAACAATATCACAACTCATTACATGTAGTGGCACTGACATTGTTCAAAAGACAACACAAAAGAGTTTATTTTAGTTATGGTCAACCAGTAAATTTATAAAACAAATATAATGTTTAATAAAATGAACAAATTAATCAGTATATTTATAGTAGGATTCAAAGCTTGTTGGTTTTTTTAAACTAAGTAATTTCAATTTAGATGTACATGGGAACTGTTGTAGTTTCTGCCAGGTGCGCATTTAATTGAGGGTGAAATGGGAGATGATGAGAATGTACCCAAACAATATCAACAGCTCTATGCCTTTGTGAAAGGTATAGCCAGTGGACATTTTGTAGTCTTGTTCAAGACCTTTGATTCACTAAAACTTACTTTTGCATGTAATTAATACACAAAATTAAAGAAATAAATTAATAATAATAACAAGGCATTTTCCATGCCGCCACATAGCTGCATAAGAATCAATAGTTTGAGATACAAAATGAAAAATAAAATTGTACATTCCATGATTCCATTAAAAATAAACCTGTGTTAAATGAAACATAAATTTCATCATTGGATCCAACTAAAACAATTTTCAAAATCAAAACATATTTCAACAGTGTCTAACCCATTTCATTCAACCTGACATTGCCCATTTGTTTTAATAGGATTTCACTGGTTGGGTCCAACTTAAAATAGTTACTGTAGCACATACTCTCAGGCAGAGAGGGCCCACGGTGGCAGAGTGCATGGTAACACTCTCACCTCCCACCTCTGAGGCCAGGGTTCGATTCCTGGTACAGCCTCAAGTGGCAAAGCTGGTAGTTGCTTCCCGTTGGTCGGCAGTTTACAGTACAGAACCCTAGCGAACTGTATGTACTGGTTTCCTCTGCCATTCCAACTACCCGTCGTGATATGACCTGTACACTGTTGAAAGCAATGTAAAAACCCCAAATAAATGAATAAAGTCAGGCAGAAAAAAAAAAATAAATATTGCAATGTATTCTCATGTTTATTGATGACATTCCAATATGTTCAAAATGCGCTTGCACGGTTTGTCACTGGTGCTTCAAAGTACACTCACATTACATCCACCCTTAGGACACTCCATTGGCTACCCGTTAGACAACGTATTATCTTCAAAACCCTAGTTTTGGTCTATAAGTACCTCACCACTGGCCAGCCTAAGTATTTTGCACCATATCTCCCCTTGTACAAATCTGCCGTGAATACAAGACGTTCCAATCCCAAAAATTTGTTCCTTCTGGTTCCCTCTTACTGTCCTTCCATCCATAAATCAAAGGTCCATTTTAACAATAGTTTCTCATATGATGCCCCTAAGTTATGGAATGATCTTCCATATGATATACGCAGTGCTCCAAATCTCTCCAGTTTCAAAAGTCGACTCAAAACCTACCTATTTCAGAAATCATTCCCACCATAGCTTCTTACTACCGAACACCGGACCGCCTCCCTGGCAATGACTCGGAACATGTCTAATGTCTCATGATTTATGCCTTACAGATTGGATGGTGTGCCTTAGAATCTGTTGATATGGAGATTAAGCACCTGGACAACTGATTGATTGATTGATTTATGTGTGTAGTAGCCTATGACCTGTAACTTCTTGATCCTTGCAAAATAACACTCTCATAAAAATTGAGTCTCAAGTCAGAACGTCACCTCTTCCTGGACAATTAGT
The DNA here is from genome assembly GCA_964017235.1 of Sabellastarte sp. h YS-2021. Taxonomy (NCBI): domain Eukaryota; kingdom Metazoa; phylum Annelida; class Polychaeta; order Sabellida; family Sabellidae; genus Sabellastarte; species Sabellastarte sp. h YS-2021. The sequence goes on from OZ024932.1 coordinate 86,178,104, forward strand.
AGGCATATTTCACAACCATAATCCGTCAAATCTAAATTCGTCAGATCAACAGATTCGCTTGTGTTGTGACTTGAATTTGAATCTGGATTATAAATCCGTTGATCTACCTCGAGAGGTAGATAAACGGATTCAGATTGCTTGGATTTCCCATAATTCTTTGAAAAATAATGGTGGCAACATGTGGCAGGAAATTTTAACATTTAGCAAATTTTTATTATACTATCATATTATAATATTATATTACTGCATCATAATTTATAATAATATATGATATTTATGTTTGTTTATGCTATGTTTTAAATTTGGATTCAGATCTACAGAAAATTGTATTTCACAAATCTAGCTAATCCAAAGAATCCAAATCTGAATCTAGATTCGACGGATTACGGTTGTGAAATACGCCTAAAATTATTATTTTTTTAAAGACAAAAAAATACAGAAATCTCTGCTTTAGTTGTATCCGATGCTGCATTTGTTTACAAACATCATGGCTGCAGTTACATTTCTTTTTGGGGCTCCCTGTTCAGTATGTTCGTGATGACATTGCATGAAGATTTGCCTGTTGATATATTATCTCAGTTTCTAATCAAAAGCCACTGTAAAGTTTTATATTACTGATTCTTACAGTTTTTCAAGGGTCATGTTGGGCGATAATATGTTTACACCGTCGGAACAGTCTTATAATAGTCGCCTGTAACACACATGAAGCTCCGTGTTCCATTGTCTGACCTCAGTTGCTCCGACCTCAAGTGTTCATGAGTGCCCTCCTCCCATAATTTATATCAGGAATATATAGTAGTGGCATTTTACCAGTAAACGTCATTGCTGAAGTGAATATAGTACTGGTGGACCAATTCACGCCCGGGTACCAATTCAGATTTACGTACAACTCGTGACTATGGCATTTCGTGACCAACAACTCGTACCCACAACTTGTCCACAAACATTTTATAATAATAAACATTATGTCTGTTCAATTAAAGGTCAAATACTTCAAATTCTCGTACTTCTGTTTGGTTTCCTAGCAATATTATGAAATTAAAGGGGGAAGTTTTCGACCCGGGACGAAAATCTCCTCAAATTACAATGATCATACATTTGAAGTCTTTATGTAACATATATCAACAAACACCACAGCTTACTGGGATATAACATATCACCTTTGACAGCACTGATAAACTCTTCCTTCCAGATTAAAAGGGCATAAGTCCTCAAGGAATTTTGTTACTTGATGCAGTTTTTTTACTGTTTTAAAGTACACAAACTTTATTTAAATTTTCAACAGCAGATTCCTACAAAAGTCCTTCTGTACACAGCAGTTGTTAATTATCTGAGATAGTAGTATATTACAATGCACTTGCCATGCAACATTAGTTTGTTTATTTTAGCATCATACTTGACAGAGGAATGAAGGTTCATAAATGCTCTTTGACCCCTTGACTTTGGGCTTTAAATATGCAAATTAGAAAACATGAGGTCATGGAATTCCATAGGGGTTTCCTAGAACTATTATAAAATAAATTATTCAACTTAGAAAATGTAAGGAGACAGTCCATGGGGTTTCCTGCAATATTTTAAAAAAATCTTGGGAGGATTAACTATACATTGGTTATGAAATATTGTTGAAGTTTTTTATGTTTTTCAAAATACTGTCTTCGTAGACATTAATAACTGACATCTTTTAGTATATAAATTAAGCATTTTATTTAATGTTTGAAGTGATGTAATAGACGCTAAATACAGGGATTTGTGTACGAGTTGTGGGTACGAGTTAGCGGTAACGAGTTGTTGTGGTCACAAGATGCATGTATCCCCCAATTCAGGCCCACCCTCAATTTTCTTGAAGATTTATAATTTTTCATAGAGACGATGTTTACCACATCATAGATAATCATCAAATGGATCATTTACATTTGTAATTTATTGTTTAACTGTGATTGTTTTGGATAAATTTAGGGGTGGGCGTGAATAGGTACACGGGCGTGAATTGGTCCACCACCACTAGTGCTACTGCTTCTAGTGGCTTTCTACCAGTAAACACCCGCCTACCAGTGAACGCCTGGATACTATTTCTTTGTTGGAGGTCAAGAACAAATGATTCTATTTAACTACAAAATGGGCGTTCCCTGGTATTTCCGTTTTGCGGTAGAAATGGCTGATAATAAAGCTAGATTATGAAAATAGAGAGCTTTGAAACAAATAAAACAACATGTGCCTCAGTTATTAATTGCAGTTTATATTATTTGACAATCTGTTGTTAAAAGAATAAAATATAAAGCTGTTAATATAATATAAAATCAATATATTAGCTTCAGCATGGGCGTTTGCTGGTAGAATACCACTAGGCATAACTTGGCCGCCATCAACATATTTTAAAATTTCTATAAATCTTAAGGCCTGTATCATTCTTGAATGGACTATTATAATAAGATTTATGATAAGTACCACTTTTGAAACCTGTGCAGCCACACATTTGTCTGTTTGACACATTCAAATGAGTCGCGGCCAAGTTATGCCTGCAGCGGGATACATGCATATTGCACCCACTTCAAATCGCTACCGCTAACTCGCACCCACAAATTGCACCCATTTTAGAAATGATATTTTACAATAGGATTTTTATCTAAACTCTCGGCATCCCAATAAATATCAGTCTCAACAACTCAGTTAATTTATTAGCGGTAGATGTGCTTGACAATTGCATAGAATACATATGATGACACGGAAATCTGTGGGGTTTCCAAATAAATGTATGATGGACTATACAGCTGTTGAATATTTGTGGACACATAGGAAATATTTGGTGATTCCATGGCATTTCTCAACAATTTTCTACTTGAAGATCAAAATTTGCAGACTACTGATTAATATTCATGAGGTCACGACATTCTGTGAGATTTACCAACATATTTTAGCATAATATTTTATTTCAGTGAATCGATGCCCCAATATACAAAAGAGATAAGACAAGAAAGGGGGAAAAGATGAAATTTAAAAAAAACGGGTGCGAGTTTGTGGTAGCGATTCTTTGTGGGTGCGATATGCATGTAAATCCCTGTGGCCAAGTTATGCCTAGAAGAAGTATTGAATTTAAATTATATTTACAGTGGCTGCCATAGCTAATTGTTTGAAAATCATAAAGGTGTTCTAAATCTTGAAATATCCCAGCTAGCTTCAGTAAATTCACACATAAGCTATATGGCTAGAAAAGCTAGCCTGACACTAATTTTGGCCTAGTTCAAAAAAAAATGGCTGGCATATCACATGTTTAATGTCAAGTGGGGTTATACTATTAGAAGGCCTTATATCTCCCATAATATTGCTACTAGAGGTTCGGAATGTGAAAACAACTTGTAGGAAGTCATGGCCTGGGAATCTTGAATTTGACTTTTGACCCCTGCTTCAAGTTTAATGGGGTCATCATTCTAAAACATCCTTATTTCTCCCTTATTATCTCCCGCCGGGCTTTAGCCCGGGAGGGAGATTATGAAATGATGCCTGTGTGTGCATGCGTGCGTGCGTGCATGTGTGCATGCGTGCGTTAGTTAGTCACACAGATTTCTCCAAAACTACTACAGCTACAGATTTTTTGTAAATTAATTGTCCCAATGAATTTTCACGCCCTCGAAAATATTTTTTGGTTTTATGGACTTAGGCCTAAAGATAAGTGAGTAATAGCAATCTTAGCTACTTGGAGTAAAGGGCTCATAACTCAAAAACTATTGCAGTTACAACTTTTTCTTAAAATATGTTGTTCAGCTACTTTGTCCTTAGCTATAAGATGGTACATAGTTTGGGGTCCCATTGCATGCCATAAGTGAGTAATAGCTATTTTCTTATTTGTAGCAAAATAATGACATGAGTAAATGTCAAATATCTTCAAAAGTATTAAAGTTAGGGAATTCTTTTCAAATATGTTGTTCATCTACTTTTTGATAAGTTATCACATAGTAAAGTTTCAGATCTGTTGCACATTGGATAGCTGAGTAATAGCTACTTTGAAATTGTGACTGTTGAGTAAATCCATTGTAACTCCAAAACTAGTGCAGTTAGAGTATTTTCCTAAAATATGTTGTTCAGCTACTTTGTCCTTAACTATAAGATGGCATATAGTTTGGGGTTCTATTGCATGCCATAAGTGAGTAATAGCTATTTTCGTATTTGTAGCAAAATTAAGACATAAGTAAATGTCAAATATCTTCAAAAGTATTAAAGTTAGGGAATTCTTTTCAAATATGTTATTCATCTACTTTTTGAAAAGCTATCAGATAGTAAAGTTGCAGACCTGTTGCACATTGGATAGCTGAGTAATAGCCACTTTGAAATTCTACAGTTGAGTAAATCCATTGTAACTCCAAAACTAGTGCAGTTAGAGTATTTTCCTAAAATATGTTGTTCAGCTACTTTGTCCTTAATTATAAGATGGCATATAGTTTGGGGTTCTATTGCATGCCATAAGTGAGTAATAGCTATTTTCTTATTTGTAGCAAAATAATGACATCAGTAAATGTCAAATATCTTCAAAAGTATTAAAGTTAGGGAATTCTTTTCAAATATGTTATTCATCTAGTTTTTGGTAAGCTATCACATAATAAAGTTTCAGACCTGTTGCACATTGCATAGCTGAGTAATAGCTACTTTGAAATTGTGACTGTTGAGTAAATCCATTGTAACTCAAAACTAGTGCAGTTAGAGTATTTTCCTAAAATATGTTATTCAGCTACTTTGTCCTTAACTATAAGATGGCATACAGTTTGGGATTCTATTGCATGCCATAAGTGAGTAATAGCTATTTCCTTATTTGAAGCAAAATAACGACATAAGTAAATTTCAAATATCTTCAAAAGTATTAAAATTAGGGAATTCTTTTCAAATATGTTATTCATCTAGTTTTTGGTAAGCTATCACATAATAAAGTTTCAGACCTGTTGCACATTGCATAGCTGAGTAGTAGCTACTTTGAAATTGTGACTGTTGAGTAAATCCATTGTAACTCAAAACTAGTGCAGTTAGAGTATTTTCCTAAAATATGTTATTCAGCTACTTTGTCCTTAACTATAAGATGGCATACAGTTTGGGATTCTATTGCATGCCATAAGTGAGTAATAGCTATTTCCTTATTTGAAGCAAAATAACGACATAAGTAAATTTCAAATATCTTCAAAAGTATTAAAATTAGGGAATTCTTTTCAAATATGTTATTCATCTAGTTTTTGGTAAGCTATCACATAGTAAAGTTTCAGACCTGTTGCACATTGGATAGCTGAGTAATAGCTACTTTGAAATTGTGACTGTTGAGTAAATCCATTGTAACTCCAAAACTAGTGCAGTTAGAGTATTTTCCTAAAATATGTTATTCAGCTACTTTGTCATTAACTATAAGATGGCATACAGTTTGGGATTCTATTGCATGCCATAAGTGAGTAGTAGCTATTTCCTTATTTGAAGCAAAATAACGACATAAGTAAATTTCAAAAGTATTCAAGGTAGGGAAATATTTTCAAATATGTTATTCATCTAGTTTTTGATGAGCTATCAGATAGTAAAGCTGCAAACCTGTTGCACACTGGACAGCTGAGTAATAGCTACTTTGAAATTGTGACTGTTGAGTAAATCCATTGTAACTCAAAAACTACTGCAGTTACAGGATTTTCCTAAAATAATTTGTTCAGCTACTTTTTCCTTAACTATAAGATGGCATATCGTTTGGGGTTCCATTGCATGTCATAAGTGAGCAATAGCTATTTTCTTATTTGTAATAAAATTATGATGGAAATAAATGTCAAATACCTTCACAAGTACCAAAGTTAGGCAAATCTTTTCATTTGTTATTCATCTAGTTTTTCAAAAGCTTACTTTCCTGTGTCCTTTATATTTTTGTTGCTTTTGCAGGTGTAGGTCAATAGCTAAGTGAGTAGATAGCTGAGCAAAAGCTACTAAAATGAGTAAATGTCTTTTATTTCTAAAAGTATTATAGGTAGGCAATTTCTTCTAAATAAGTCATTCACCTACTTTTGGGTGATCTACCACATAGTGAAGTTGCAGAACTGTAGCTCTTTGGATAGGTGAGTAATAGCTACTAAAATGAGTAAATGTCTTTTATCTTTTAAAGTTTTACAGACAGGCAATTTCTTCTAAATAAGTCATTCACCTGCTTTTGGGTGATCTACCACATAGTGAAGTTGCAGAACTGTAGCTCTTTGGATAGCTGAGTAATAGCTACCAAAATGAGTAAATGTCTTTTATCTCTAAAAGTATTACAGGTAGGCAATTTCTTCTAAATAAGTCATTCACCTACTTTTGGGTGATCTACCACATAGTGAAGTTGCAGAACTGTAGCTCTTTGGATAGCAGAGTAATAGCCACTAAAATAAGTACATACCTTTTATCTGTAAAAGTGTTACAGATAGGCAATTTCTTCTAGATACGTCCTTACCTACTTTGGGTTGATCTACTGCATAATAAAGTTGCAGAACTGTAGCTCTTTGGATGGCAGAGTAATAGCTACTAAAATGAGTAAATGCCTTTTGTCTTTAGAAGTATTGCAATCAAACATTAAACTTGTTGTCACTTCTACATGTGCCTCCATCTCACAAGAAAATTTATATTCCACTATCTTTAGTACATCTAATTTATACGGCGGGAGATAAATGCATGCGTCAGAATGCTTGTTATTGGTGCTATGGCTTCAGAATGTAAAGACACATCAGGAAAAGTCCTGGCCTGCAAATGAGTTGCCGGAGAAAAATTTTGGCCTTATTTTGAAAAACAAAATGTTCGCCATAGCCAATTATTTCAAAATCATTCAGATGCTCTAAAACTTGAAATATTGCAGCTCGGTTCATCAAATTTGCACAAAAGATATGTGGCTAGGAAAGCTAGCCTGATAGTAATTAAGCGTCCCGCAAGGGACGCTTGTTTGTGTATGGGAGAGCTTCAGGCTCCGCCGGCTCCGGCGGCTCCGCCGGCTCCGCCGGCTCCGCATTTTGTTTTCCTTATAACTCTGTAACCGTTAGGCGGATTCTTTTCAAATTTGGCAGGTTTAGGCAGTAGCCTTGGGGAAATTTTTTGAATATGCTGCAGTGACATTTCAACCAATCAGAGAGGTCACATGACCAAAAATGTCTTTTTTCGATGGGGAAGCTTGTCCGGATGATAACTTGAAAGCAATTTTATCAATTCACCTGAAACTTGGCAAATACATTCATTCTATTAAAATCTGGAAATCATTAGATTTTGGCATTGATTGGTCAAGAAATGGCCGAGTAATTAATGATTAATTAATCATTACGAATTTTCCAAATAAGGAAAACACAAAAATGCTTATATCTCGAAAACCGTGCTAGATAGAGCGATTTCGACGAAATTTTTGACCCGCAGGGTATCTCTGCGGAGTAGTTTTCCCAATTTTCAAAAAATTTTTGTCTCGTCCAAAATGGCGGCCATTTTGAATTTTCGAAATTTTCGCAAAAATTGCAAAACACAAAAATGCTTATATCTCAAAAACCGTGCTAGATAGAGCAATTTCGACAAAATTTTTGACCCGCAGGGTATCTCTGCGGAGTACTTTTCCCAATTTTCAAAAAATTTTTGTCTCGCCAAAAATGGCGGCCATTTTGAATTTTCGAAATTTTCGTAAAAATTGCAAAACACAAAAATGCTTATATCTCGAAAACCGTGCTAGATAGAGCGATTTCGATGAAATTTTTGACCCACAGGGTATCTCTGCGGAGTAGTTTTCCCAATTTTCAAAAAATTTTTGTCTCGTCCAAAATGGCGGTCATTTTGAATTTTCGAAATTTTCGCAAAAATTGCAAAACACAAAAATGCTTATATCTCAAAAACCGTGCTAGATAGAGCAATTTCGACAAAATTTTTGACCCACAGGGTATCTCTGTAGAGTACTTTTCCCAATTTTCAAAAAATTTTTGTCTCGCCAAAAATGGCGGCCATTTTGAATTTTCGAAATTTTCGTAAAAATTGCAAAACACAAAAATGCTTATATCTCGAAAACCGTGCTAGATAGAGCGATTTCGACGAAATTTTTGACCCACAGGGTATCTCTGCAGAGTAGTTATCCCAATTTTGAAAAAAAATTTTATCTCGCCAAAAATGGCGGCCATTTTGAATTTTCGAATTTTTCGCAAAAATTGCAAAACATAAAAATGCTTATATCTCGAAAACCCTGCAAGATAGAGCGATTTCGACGAAATTTTTGATCCACAGGGTATATCTGCAGAGTAGCCATGCCAATTTTCAAAAAAATTTTGTCTTGCCAAAAATGGCGGCCATTTTACTCACCTACTCAAAATGAGTAAATGCGAATTATCTCTAAAAGTATTGCAGACAGCCAATTTTTCTCAAATAACTCATTCACCTACTTTTGGGAGAGCTTTCACTTGGTGAAGTTTCAGACCCATAGCTAATTACTCACCTACTCAAAATGAGTAAATGCGAATTATCTCTAAAAGTATTGCAGATAGCCAATTTTTGTCAAATTAATCATTCGCCTACTTTTGGGAGAGCTTTCACTTGGTGAAGTTTCAGACCCATAGCTAATTACTCACCTACTCAAAATGAGTAAATGCGAATTATCTCTAAAAGTATTGCAGATAGCCAATTTTTCTCAAATAACTCATTCACCTACTTTTGGGAGAGCTTTCACTCTGTGAAGTTTCAGACCCATAGCTAATTACTCACCTACTGAAAATGAGTAAATGCGAATTATCTCTAAAAGTATTGCAGATAGCCAATTTTTCTCAAATAACTCATTCACCTACTTTTGGGAGAGCTTTCACATGGTGAAGTTTCAGACCCATAGCTAATTATTTACCTACTCAAAATGAGTAAATGCTAATTATCTGTAAAAGTATTGCGGATACCCAATTTTTATCAAATAACTCATTCATCTACTTGTGGGAGAGCTTTCACATGGTGAAGTTTCAGACCCATAGCTAATTACTCACCTACTCAAAATGAGTAAATGCGAATTATCTCTAAAAATATTGCAGATAGCCAATTTTTCTCAAATAAATCATTCACCTACTTTTGGGAGAGCTTTCACTTGGTGAAGTTTCAGACCCATAGCTAATTACTCACCTACTCAAAATGAGTAAATGCGAATTATCTCTAAAAGTATTGTAGATAGCCAATTTTTCTCAAATTAATCATTCACCTACTTTTGGGAGAGCTTTCACTTGGTGAAGTTTCAGACCCATAGCTAATTACTCACCTACTCAAAATGAGTAAATGCGAATTACCTCTAAAAGTATTGCAGATAGCCAATTTTTCTCAAATAACTCATTCACCTACTTTTGGGAGAGCTTTCACTTGGTGAAGTTTCACACCCATAGCTAATTACTCACCTACTCAAAATGAGTAAATGCGAATTATCTCTAAAAGTATTGCAGATAGCCAATTTTTCTCAAATTAATCATTCACCTACTTTTGGGAGAGCTTTCACTTGGTGAAGTTTCACACCCATAGCTAATTACTCACCTACTCAAAATGAGTAAATGCGAATTATCTCTAAAAGTATTGCAGATAGCCAATTTTTCTCAAATAACTCATTCACCTACTTTTGGGAGAGCTTTCACTTGGTGAAGTTTCACACCCATAGCTAATTACTCACCTACTCAAAATGAGTAAATGCGAATTATCTCTAAAAGTATTGCAGATAGCCAATTTTTCTCAAATAACTCATTCACCTACTTTTGGGAGAGCTTTCACTTGGTGAAGTTTCACACCCATAGCTAATTACTCACCTACTCAAAATGAGTAAATCCGAATTATCTCTAAAAGTATTGCAGACAGCCAATTTTTCTCAAATAACTCATTCACCTACTTTTGGGAGAGCTTTCACTTGGTGAAGTTTCAGACCCATAGCTAATTACTCACCTACTCAAAATGAGTAAATGCGAATTATCTCTAAAAGTATTGCAGATAGCCAATTTTTGTCAAATTAATCATTCGCCTACTTTTGGGAGAGCTTTCACTTGGTGAAGTTTCAGACCCATAGCTAATTACTCACCTACTCAAAATGAGTAAATGCGAATTATCTCTAAAAGTATTGCAGATAGCCAATTTTTCTCAAATAACTCATTCACCTACTTTTGGGAGAGCTTTCACTCTGTGAAGTTTCAGACCCATAGCTAATTACTCACCTACTGAAAATGAGTAAATGCGAATTATCTCTAAAAGTATTGCAGATAGCCAATTTTTCTCAAATAACTCATTCACCTACTTTTGGGAGAGCTTTCACATGGTGAAGTTTCAGACCCATAGCTAATTATTTACCTACTCAAAATGAGTAAATGCTAATTATCTGTAAAAGTATTGCGGATACCCAATTTTTATCAAATAACTCATTCATCTACTTGTGGGAGAGCTTTCACATGGTGAAGTTTCAGACCCATAGCTAATTACTCACCTACTCAAAATGAGTAAATGCGAATTATCTCTAAAAATATTGCAGATAGCCAATTTTTCTCAAATAAATCATTCACCTACTTTTGGGAGAGCTTTCACTTGGTGAAGTTTCAGACCCATAGCTAATTACTCACCTACTCAAAATGAGTAAATGCGAATTATCTCTAAAAATATTGTAGATAGCCAATTTTTCTCAAATTAATCATTCACCTACTTTTGGGAGAGCTTTCACTTGGTGAAGTTTCAGACCCATAGCTAATTACTCACCTACTCAAAATGAGTAAATGCGAATTATCTCTAAAAGTATTGCAGATAGCCAATTTTTCTCAAATAACTCATTCACCTACTTTTGGGAGAGCTTTCACTTGGTGAAGTTTCACACCCATAGCTAATTACTCACCTACTCAAAATGAGTAAATGCGAATTATCTCTAAAAGTATTGCAGATAGCCAATTTTTCTCAAATAACTCATTCACCTACTTTTGGGAGAGCTTTCACTTGGTGAAGTTTCACACCCATAGCTAATTACTCACCTACTCAAAATGAGTAAATGCGAATTATCTCTAAAAGTATTGAAGATAGCCAATTTTTCTCAAATAACTCATTCACCTACTTTTGGGAGAGCTTTCACTTGGTGAAGTTTCACACCCATAGCTAATTACTCACCTACTCAAAATGAGTAAATGCGAATTATCTCTAAAAGTATTGCAGATAGCCAATTTTTCTCAAATAACTCATTCACCTACTTTTGGGAGAGCTTTCACTTGGTGAAGTTTCACACCCATAGCTAATTACTCACCTACTCAAAATGAGTAAATGCGAATTATCTCTAAAAGTATTGCAGATAGCCAATTTTTCTCAAATAACTCATTCACCTACTTTTGGGAGAGCTTTCACTTGGTGAAGTTTCACACCCATAGCTAATTACTCACCTACTCAAAATGAGTAAATGCGAATTATCTCTAAAAGTATTGCAGATAGCCAATTTTTCTCAAATAACTCATTCACCTACTTTTGGGAGAGCTTTCACTCGGTGAAGTTTCAGACCCATAGCTAATTACTCACCTACTCAAAATGAGTAAATGCGAATTATCTCTAAAAGTATTGCAGATAGCCAATTTTTCTCAAATAACTCATTCACCTACTTTTGGGAGAGCTTTCACTCTGTGAAGTTTCAGACCCATAGCTATTTATTCACCTACTCAAAATGAGTAAATGCTAATTATCTGTAAAAGTATTGTGGATACCCAATTTTTATCAAATACTCATTCATCTACTTGTGGGAGAGCTTTCACATGGTGAAGTTTCAGACCCATAGCTAATTACTCACCTACTCAAAATGAGTAAATGCGAATTATCTCTAAAAGTATTGCGGATAGCCAATTTTTCTCAAATAACTCATTCACCTACTTTTGGGAGAGCTTTCACTTGGTGAAGTTTCAGACCCATAGATAATTATTCACCTACTCAAAATGAGTAAATGTGAATTATCTCTTAATAGTATTGCAGATAGCCAATTTTTCTCAAATAACTCATTCACCTACTTTTGGAAGAGCTTTCACACACGAAAATGAAAAATTGTGAATATCTCGGAAAAGCTATTTCTTCTGCTTTAATGCTCGGCGGGAGATACACACCGCGGCAGTGGTCTTGACAAAAATTTTTGTCTCCCCAAAAATGGTGGCCATTTTGAATTTTCAAAGTTTTTGCAAAACACAAAAATGCTTATATCTCGAAAACCGTGCTATATGGAGCGAAATCAACAAAATTTTGGACCTGCTGGGTATCTCTGCAGAGTAGCCATGCCAATTTTCAAAATATTTTTGTCTCACCAAATATAGCGGACATTTTTAATTTTTTTATTTTTTGCAAAACACAAAAATGCTTATATCTTGAAAACCGTGCTAGATAGAGCAGACTGCGCTGACTTTGGTTGCCACAACAGTATAAGGCTAGAAACGAAGCATTTTCTTAATACTTTAGCACTCACCTTTATAGCCTTTTCGGGACGCTTTGTTTTTGCTATGCAAAAACATTATCTTTTTTTTTTGCGAGCGATCCTCTAGTTTGGCCTAGTTTCAAAAACAAAATGGCCGTCATATCACATGTTTAATGTTAAATGGGATTATCCTATTAAAAAGGCCTTATATCTCCCTTATCATTGCTACTATGGGTTCCTAATGTGAAAACAACTTATAGGAAGTCATGGCCTGAGACTCTTTTCCAATTGCTGACTTTTACCTTTGACCCCTTCTTCAATGTCAAGTTGGGTTATCTTACTACAAAGGCCTTATATCTCCTTTAGTTTTCCATTATTACTGATCCTAAGGTGGGAGATAACGGCTGCGGCAGTGGCCTTGTTATCTATGTATCTGCTCAATAAATCTTAACCCACAATTGTGTAAATAATAAATAAAATTTAGGGTTTAAAGTTAACAAAATTAGCTAATTTATTAACCCTAAAATAATGTTAAATGTTTTTTTAATACGTTTAGTCTGTAAATATCTCCAGTGAAGCATATAGTGAAAGGAAAGTGAAGTGAAACATCAGATGCTGAGAATATTCAAGGTGGTAGTTATAATAATCAATGAACAGGGAAATTAATCAAGCATTTTCCAGAATTTTCATATACATGTTTGGCCATGTATGTGCTGTTTGTATTTACTTCATAATATATTTAATGTAGCTTTACCATTTTCATGTGATTTCATTTTTAATTGAAGTTGTTTCTTACACTCACAGAAATGGGAATGGAGACAGTAAAACTTAAATGGATGGTTATGTGATCGATTTTGCACTGTAACATTTGATGATAATATGAGGAAAAGGAATTAAATATATATTTTCCTTTAGGATAGTGGAAACGTTTATAAATTGGGCACAATAGACTACATTTAGTGATCTTTATTACCCCATAGCCTTTCAGGGCTGTACTGGTACTGTTTTCACCCATGGCGTTCAGATGGGCGGCCGGTCAGGCGGGTTGGTGGTCAGCAGGAAACAGTTGGTCTGGGCTGTATCATGGAAACCGTAAGGTAAAGCTTTTACCCGCCACCCACCTGCCTGCCTGACCGCCCTCCTGGACACCATTGGTGAAAAAATAATACCCGCACAACCTTAAATGCTGTGGAGTAAAAAGAAAAATTACTGTAGACATTCTTTCTAGCAGGTAAATTTTACACCTACAATATCTGTTCTGCCAATGTGTAGCCTGTCTTAGGATAGCTTTGTAAAAACCGTGTTTATCTCGGAAACGGAGCGAAATAGATTGATTTCAACAAAATTTTGATCAGCAGGGTATCTGCAGAGTCTACTGGCGTTTTTTCGCAAAAATTGTTTTCCTGCCACTTTTGGCAGCCATCTTGAATTTCTGCGTAAAACGCGAAAACCTGTTTATCTCGGAAATGGAGCGAGATAGAGCGAATTCCACGAAATGTTTGACCCGCAGGTTATCTGCAGAGTCTACTGGCGATTTTTCCCAAAAATGGTTTTCCCGCCACTTTTGGTGGCCATTTTGAATTTCTGCATAAAACGCAAAAAAAAAAAAAAAAAAAAAAAATAAAAAAAATAAAAAAAAAATAAATAAAAAATAAACAAACCAGATTAATCTAGGACACCTTGCATTTTGTCATAAATGGAAAAACATATGAAACACAAGAAGACAGTCATTTCTACAAACTGATTAATACTCAATGGGACGCTTTGTTTTTGCTGTGCAAAAACAATTTCTTTTTCTCTTGCGAAGCAATAGTCTAGTTGGCTTTGGTGAGTTTTCTTTCTGGTGGATACAATTTGCATCGGTTCTCCGATGCGCTAGGTCTAGTATTTCCTTTAGTTCTCCATTATTACTGAATCTAAGGCGGGAGATGACTGCTGTGGCAGTGGCTTTGTTATATTTCTAAAATACTCAAGATTTTATATGTTGTATAGTGAAAGATAGCTGCCTATGATTGCAATGCAATGGCCCAAATGTTTATTATATTTATATCCCCAGACGAAAGTCGGGGATATATTGGATTCAGGTCTGTCGCGCCGCCACCGCCGTAGAAATTTCCTTGTGTACGCGATAACTCAAAAACGGATTAATATTTTTTTTTCAAACTTGGTACACATGTTAAGGATGCCCAAAGGAAGATCCCTATTTTAAGGTGACCTTAAACTCACAATAATAAAGAACTTATGGCCACCTTAAGGTCAGAAATTGCACTTTTGGCCACTTAGAGCCCTCTAGGTCACAAACTATGAGGCGTATCTGCCTCAAATTTTACCTGAGAACACATTAATATATTCTTAGTACATGTGCTGAAAATCAAGACTTTAAGTTGAGGAGAAAATTGTCTTTGAGGCCCATAAAGACCCCACTTAGGACTTTTTTCCTATATTTTTAACTTATTTTGCCCTATAATTTGGAAGTGGTAATTCTGATGAGTCTCAAACTGCACTAGATGTAACTCTTATATGTAATCCTTGTCTGTGAAAAATTTAAAGGCTGTAGGTTTACCTGTTAGGCCGACTTAAGATCTCAAAATTGCCCACAGAGACCCAATTTATGGACTTTTTGCCATCTTCAAGCACTGTAGCTTTCAAACTATGTCTCTGATCTAAGTGAAATATCATCTGAGAATATATCAATATGTTTTTCTTGTATGTACTCCAAAATTTAGGCCTTTAATAGACATTCCTTATTTATATATTTGATTTTATTTTAGTGATAAGATTAACTGAGCTTTTTGTATTTGATTACCCCTTTTATATTATAAGTGTTTGTTTACCATTTGTGCTGCAGCACTCCATCTCTTTGTAGTCCCACCCCTCATCCCCTACTCACCTCTGGGACCTCCAGCTATTGAGTGACACTAAATAAACAAAGGTATACAGATCTTCTGTAATAGTGAGAGAGGTGTGGAGAAGGGGAGAGAGGTGGGGTGGGGGGGGGAGGTGGTGTTTGCTTCATTATCTAATTATCTAAGACAAAGGGAGTCAGAACTGAGAATGTGTCACATATTTAGGTTGCATATATATGGACCACATATATAGGAATTGAGGAAATGAATAACTGAAAAACAATGCAAATTCTAAAAATAATATAATAAAATAATAATACAAATAATATATGATTTTTACCCCACAGCCCTTAATGGCTGTTGGGGTATTGTTTTCACCCATGGTGTCCGGATGGTCGGGCAGGCGGGCGGCGGGAAATAGTTTGTCCGGGCTGTATCTCAGAAACCGTAAGGTGTAGGAAGTTGATACTTGGTAGGGACATTGGTTAGGGGGTGTAGGTGTGCAACGTCATGGTCTGACCTTGATTTGACCTTTGACCTTGCCGTAGTGACCTTGAGTTTGAAAATCTTGTCCGGGCTATATCTCGGAAACTGTAAGGTGTAGGTAGTTGATACTTGGTAGGGACATTGGTTAGGGGGTGTAGTTGTGCAACGTCATAGTCTGACCTTGATTTGACCTTTGACCTTGCCGTAGTGACCTTGACCTATAAAATCTTGTCCGGGCTATATCTCGGAAACCGTAAGGTGTAGGAAGTTGATACTTGGTAGGGATATTGGTTAGGGGGTGTAGGTGTGCAACATCATGGTCTGACCTTGATTTGACCTTTGACCTTGCCGTAGTGACCTTGACCTATAAAATGTTGTCCGGGCTATATCTCGGAAACTGTAAGGCTTGGGAAGTTGATATTTGGTAGGGACATTGGTTAGGGGGTGTAGGTGTGCAACGTCATGGTGTGACCTTGATTTGACCTTTGACCTTGCCGTAGTGACCTTGACCTATAAAATGTTGTCCGGGCTATATCTCAGAAACCGTAAGGTGTAGGAAGTTGATACGTGGTACGGATATTGGTTAGGGGGTGTAGGTGTGCAACGTCATGGTGTGACCTTGATTTGACCTGTGACCTTGCCGTAGTGGCCTTGACCTATAAAATCTTGTCCAGGCTATATCTCAGAAACCGTAAGGTGTAGGAAGTTGATACTTGGTAGGGATATTGCTTAGGGGGTGTAGGTGTGCAGCGTCATGGTCTGACCTTGATTTGACCTTTGACCTTGCCATAGTGACCTTGACCTATAAAATGTTGTCTGGGCTATATCTCAGAAACCGTAAGGTGTAGGAAGTTGATACTTGGTAGGGATATTGATTAGGGGGTGTAGGTGTGCGACGTCATGGTCTGACCTTGATTTGACCTTTAACCTTGCTGTAGTGACCTTGACCTATAAAATATTGTCCGGGCTTTATCTCGGAAACTGTTAGGTGCAGGAAGTTGATATTTGGTCGAGACATTGGCTAGGGGGTGTAGGTGTGCAGCATCATGGTGTGACCTTGATTTGACCTTTGACCTTGCCATAGTGACCTTGACCTATAAAATCGTCAGGGCTGTATCTCGGAAACCGTAAGGTGTAGGAAGTTGATACTTGGTAGGGACATTGGTTATTGGCTATAGGTGTGTATTATCATGGTGTGACCTTAATTTGACCTTTTACCTTGCCGTAGTGACCTTGACCTTCAAAATCTTGTTGCACCTTCTGGTCTGTCTTTTGATGCAGATTAAGCAAAAGTCATATTAGAATTTATTAAGAATTTTACTTTCATAACTTCCCATTGTAAGAGATAGAATTTCATCAAGTGAGCCGCAGATTTTACTCCAACACCACACATAAGCATTCATTAAATGTATTACCACTTCTGTATGCATGGTAATATTCAAACCATCTAAACCATAATTCGGAAATGCAGATGTATATAAAGAGTGTTGAATTTTAGTTTGCTGATTAATGCTGTCATCTTGTCATTGAATTATCTTGTTTTAATACTTCATCTTTATACGCATTATCTTTCTTTCAAACATTATTTCTCCATTTAAACATTGTTTGGACCTTTATATAACTGACAGTGCTCGGAAAGTATCCTGAAGTTTGTACTGGTACAGTACTTCCATATCTCATGGTGTTGAAAATATTTCCCAAGGCTGTGGGGTACGGGCATCTCTGATGCTATTTTTAAATAATATTTTATTTGTGAACAAATATAGAAACAGAGATACGCTTTTGGAATTATGAATTTAGAATGGACATGCAATCATCAATCATTTAAATACTTTGAAAATAGGTTCAGAGTTACCCTTTGCAGGAAGATTGAAAAGTATGATGAGTTGAATTAAAAATAATATTTTATTTGTCAACAAATATAGAAACAGATATGCTCTTTTGAGATTATTAATTTAGAATGTACATTCAATCATCAATCATTTAAATACTTTGAAAATAGGTTCAGAGTTATCATTGCAGGAAGATTGAAAATATGATCTGTTGAGTTATGTATTCGACGTCTGGGGATACACCATCTTCCTTGGGAAGATATAAACTTAGTAGATTGATGTGCTGAAGTTCATCTAACTTTTCCCAATATTTATGGCATACAACAAATGGATTAAATAAAAAATTCCCGATCAAAACCTGTGGTGTGAGTGATGACCTGTCTGGGGATATGTTGGCGCCGAGTTGGCCCAATCTAGTTCAAAGTTAGAGTTGACCATAACTTTGGAATGTAAATAATCAGATGATAGGTGATCAAAGAGGATGACTACTTATGGCTGTAGTCTTCAATCCTTCGATTGTGATCTATAGTCAGGGTTGATTATAACTTAAAGGGGTATTTCCAGTTGCTATTCAAACTGCTCTATGCTGTAATCTCTCCATGGGTGTCATGGAATTGTCATTTGAAACACAGTTATACAGATTTTGTGAAATCTTGCTCTTTAAATCAGGCAATCTGTGACAATGACTCCGTCTTCTTGTGAAATGTCTTGTAATCTCAGGCTATGTATGAAACGAATGAAAAGCTTACTATTGTCCATGCTGATTTTCCAGTACAATTGTAGCATATAAATTATAAAATAAATAATATGAAACATGTCACATAAACATTTGACCAATTTAGCATAAATTACTTGCCAATGGCTTCTTTGACATTTTATTCAAACTTTATGGTACTTACTGTTACAAAGGGAAAGACTCGGAGCAGTTGTCAGAAGTGGCCTGGATATGTCAGAATCAGTCTGGACCAGCTATTAGAAGATTTTGCGGATTTGAGTTTGCGACAAATTATCACAATACATCTTATAAAAGTACTGAAAAAGGTAGGTAAATAAATGAGTTTAAGCTTTATCACAATGCTTACAAACTTGAACCTCCAACTGTCCTGTTGAATGTTTGAATCTTGGTAATAATAATAATAAGTATCAGTGTAAATTTGTAGTTTCTTGTATTTTAGCCCTTCTGAAACTAATAAACACCCAAAGTCAGATTTTACAATAGGGTACTTATTCATTACCTTTAATGTATTTGTTACTTTGCACAAAATATATTCCTCTATGCTATGTAATTGTTTCATTGGTGTCATCTGTAGTACCATAAATAATATGAGATGAGTTGGTGTCTGTCTAAATTTATTATCAAGCTCAAGCCAGATTTGACCCGTATATGGGATATACAGAGTGGGATATATTTTTTTATACAACGGTGCTTCCATACCATGTATAATTAGTGTCAATAACTTCTGGTTTTTAAGTAATATCTCAAAAATTATGTAATATACAAATATGTATAAATTATGTATATCGTTAGAAAGGTTTTCTTACAGTGTTTCTGCTCCGTTTTTGTATAAACATCCATGCAGATATGGCTGAGAAATTCGAAGTTAAAAATTGAGATTTTTATATTAACTGGTTCCCATTGATTTAACTCATAAATCATACAAAATGGTGAATAATAAAAGAAAAACATCCCGCATTAGACATGCACAGAAAAAATATATCACTCATGAAGATTAACAATATAATGCTCGTACTATGCACTCGTAAAATGTTGTTATTTTCATTCATGATATATTTTTTTTCTGTATATGTCATTCAGGAAGTTTTCCTTTTATATCATTGTAATCTATTTAGCATTTTAATACTTTTTCCACAGGGACAATGTGTGGTAGTTGATGATTGCAATCATAAAAAGGCTAGGAGAGTTTCCATTGTCAATCTCATTTTGCAGAAGGTTAGTTCATCATAATCTCCATATTCCTAAGAATTTGTAACCAGCCATGTCATTTAAGCCCATAAATAATAGTTCTGGTATTGATAGTACAATGCAATTAATAAATTATTAATAAGCATATAATAATGACGTAATACTACAACAAACTCTCCTTTCAAGTGTGTATTGTCATGTTTTTTTTCAAAACACCATGTGCCTCTTGTTTGAATGGTAAGTAAAGTACATTCTCGTTGAATTTCTCAGGCATATTTTATTTTTTTCGTAATATTACTGAGATACGTTAATTGTATGATACTTTAAGTTAGTGAAAACCCCAAGATATTGGACAATTCTAACTGGTTTCACAAAAAAGGCTAAAGTATTATGTTTATCTGTCAAAATCTGTGATTAGTAAAACACCTCCTAATATAATAAATTTACACTTAACATTTTGAATGTTATACCTTGGAATTGTGGCATGTATAATTTTATGCAGTGGCTGTTTTATTATATTTTAGAGTAAGAAATCTAAAATTCGCCAGGAATCTAAAATTCGCCACCTCTAAAAGCTTAGTTAATTTTATGAAGAAAATGATGTTTTTGTCCAAAAATTGGTATTTTTCAGTTCAAAAAGCCTTAATTTACTATACAGTCAACAAATCTCACCACAATTCATTTATTTTATTAGTATTTTTACATGTGGCGAATTTCAGATATGTGGCGAATTTTAGATTTCTTACTCTACATATAATTTATTTTACATCCAATTTTATGTTTTTCAAAATCACTTTGATAGCCTTTTAATATGGCTTGTATACATTGTATTGTATCTTATGAACATTTTAAATTACTCATTGTATTTACAGCTGACTGGTGTAAGAATTTCATGCTGTGTTATTACACCAACTTTTGGTTTGGAACAGTTGCTATGGAGACGAGAGTTAGATATTGCGCAGACTGCACATCTAGCATTGAACCCAGGTACAGATTGGATGAAAATAGATCAGATGATCCAGAACTGGTCAGAATTGGCAGGTAAACAGAAAACTAGTGTTTGGTTTGTGGTAACTAGTTGCATTGTTATAGTAAGAAATCTAAATTTCGCCACATATCTGAAATTTGCCACAGGTGAAAATACTAATAAAATAAATGAATTGTGGTGAGATTTGTTGAATGTATAGCAAATTAAGGCTTTTTGAACTGAAAACACCAATCTTGAGACAAAAACATCATTTTCTTCATAAAATTAACTAAGGTTTTAGAGGTGGCGAATTTTATATTCCTGGCGAATTTTAGATTTGTTACTCTACTGTTTACACTTGGAGCTACCTTTTTTTGAAAAAATGCCTGTATAAATTATGTCTGCATAATATGACAGTTTGATAGAAGCTCCAAATATTGTCAGAAAGTAATGTGTAAATTAAAATGACTATGTTAAAGTACTAAGCAAAGGTTTGTTATAGCAACTCTTAACCACTAAAATTGTCATATTTCTATCAAAGTAAATGCAACAGATGCTATATTATCCCACATTCTATTAAACAAATATTGAATTTTTATGAACTAATTTCTACCGGCCAAACTTTATGTTCCCCTCTTGATTTGTAGCTATTGTTTATTTATTCATTTGGTGAAGTGACATTCAATATTATAGTAAATACTCAGCCCCTTAGGGCTTATTAGTCACTACAAATTAGATATTAAGTAACAATTAAACAGACGTGAAATTTAGCATTGAAATACTTTTACACAACAGTTGGCTTCTTTGTTCACGTTTGCACATTTCATGAACAACATTCATAGATATTTTGATTTTCTTACTACAAATTGCTTCAGCAAACTGATCAATGTAATTGTTGCAATTATTTATATCTTATGTTTCATTGTTAGCAGTAATGTATTGGTTAGACCAAAACTACCTCTTTCATTTTATGAACATATTGTGATCTAAAGAAAACTTTACTCACCTGGTATGTTCCCGATAAGAGATGTTGTACTTTTTATGTATAATATCATAACTTGTGTTAACTATATTTGTAGAAGTACCAAGTTCTGATGAAGGCTTTAAACTAGAGCAACACAACACAGAAATCTCACTCCACACACCGTATAAGGTGAGCCAATTGAAGTTGATCTTCATAGTAAAAGAAGCGAAATGATAGTTGATTGCTTGAAACAAAAACAGGTTTCTAAGTTCCACTCATTAAGGTCCAAATGAAAGTTCTCAAATTGAGTTTGATAGAATTTTGTGCTCATATTGAGGATGAAGTTGATTCATAACCCCCATTCATTTAAGTTGACATAAATCAGCAGAATTAGTAGTTTTCTGATATAAGGCTCCTGTACTTTGGATGATGGGCCTATTACTGCAGCTCAGTATTTTGTGTTAAATAAACTAAATATTATTTCTCCAAAAAAAAAAGGGTTTTAAACAGATACTGTTTAATTACTGTATTTTATTCATTTGATTTACTTTTTAAATGGAAAAATGAAATCATCTGTACATAGAAGAGGTAGAATAAGTATCTTATTGGTTGACCAGCATTGGACTTATTTTGTGAAAACATTTCACTGAAAAAATATTTTTAACAGTTTTTACAGTTTTATTTTTTTCCTTTTCACCCAGATTAACGTATAGTTAATGAATAAGGGCTTAAAATAAATTGATTATGAAATGTCTGGATTCATATTATTAGAATCTTAATCTAAATTAATTACTAGTATATTATACCCACCATGTGAAATAAGTGTAAATACCTTGCTTTTAAAATGATATAGGCAAGAAATTTTCGAGAAAAGCTTGAATTAATTAATTGTATCCACCGGATAGCATCAGGTGGATACTGTGGATTTTGCTTCATTGCGTCACCACTGCTGCCATCGCAGTATGTAGAGAGATTTCACCGTTACCACTCTAACGGAAAAAATATTATAGCTAGCCTTCTCAAATTTGCTGGATATATTAATGACCATAAAATCTTGCCTGGGAATATTTTTGGCCTCATTTTGAAAAACAAGATGGCCGCCACGGGCGTTTCTTTGTCAGTCATGAAAAGTGCTTATATCTCCCTTATTATTGGTCCTAGAGTTTTGGGATGGCAAACCAACCTACAGGAAATCATGGGCTGGGAATCTTTTGATGTGGTCAGATTTGACCTTGGACCTCTCCTTCAAGGTCAAACGAGGATAGCCAAACTTAAAAGTGCTTATAACTCGCTTATTATTGGTCCTAGAGGTTTGGAATGGTAAACCAACCTATAGGAAATCATGGGCTGGGAATCATTTGGTGTGGTCTCATTTGACCTTTGACCTCTCCTTCAAGGTCAAACGAGGATAGCCAAACTTAAAAGTGCTTATAACTCACTTATTATTGGCCGTAAAAGTTTGGAATGGTAAACCGACTTATAAGAAATCATTGGCTTGGAATCTTTTGATATGGTCTGATTTGACCCTGGACCTCTCCTTCAATGTCAAACGAGGAAAAGTGCTTATACCTCGCTTATTATTGGTCCTAGAGGTTTGGGATTGTAATCCAACCTATAGGAAAGCATGTACTGGGAATCTTTTGGTGTTGTCAGATTTGACCTTGGGCTCCTCTTTCAAGGTCAGATGAGGATAGCCAAACTTAAAAGTGCTGATCACTCGCTTATTATTTGTCCTAGAGGTTTGCAATGTGAAACCAACTTATAGGAAATCATGGGGTGGGAATCTTTCGATGTGGTCTCATTTGACCTTGGGCCCTCCTTCAAGGTCACACGATGGTTTATTGGCTTTGGTGAGTTGTCTTTTCGGTGGATACAAATTTGCATTGGTTCTCCGATGCGCAGGTCCAGTTAAACTATGCATTTCTATTTTGACTCATTAGGTGGAGCTGGCAGGGCTGTTTATACAGGCAGAGTCTCTGTATGTGTGTGATAAGGGGGAGGTAAAGCTAGTGGGTGGAGTACCTGAGGCAGTTAATGCCTGGTATAGTGCCAATCCAGGTGGCAGGTGTGTGCTAGTGCAAGATGGGACCACTACACCTAGTGGTAAGGTATAGATAGGAGTGTGCCTCTGAGTAAAATTAGGGCTGGTTATTCATTTTGCAATAACTGTACTGAATAGGGGAACTTCTGTTTCAATTCTAACCAACTGGAAGTATCATTAAATTAAAAGTGGCTAATGATGTTCACTTATTTATCAAATATAAAGTCTATATATATGAAAATAAGGAATATCATGTTAGGATGGAATGTTGGGTGGAAAAATCTGTTTGAATGTTGGGTATCACCCACACAGCCTATGCAAATAAACAATATTAGTTTTTTGGGAGGGTAGGTGGCGGGGACAATAATCTTGTCTGGTCTGCGTCTCAGAAACTGTAAGGAGTAGGAAGTTAATACTTGTTAGGGGCATTGGTTGGCCAGTGAAGGTGTGCAATGTCATGGTATGACCTTGATTTGATCTTTTACCTTGAAATAGTGACCTTGACTTTTTTAATCTTACCTAGGCTATATCTCGGAAACTGCAAGGGGTACACTGTACAATGTTTGATACTTTGTAGGTTCATTGATTTGGGCTTGTAGGTGTGCAATGTTATGATGTGACTTTAGTGTAATGTTTGACTTTCTCTTTACCATAATGTAACTAATGTTTTCTCCTGCTATATTTGACACATATGTTTATCACAAAGATATATGGATTGCTGCAGCCGATTATGATATGTACCTTTATGTAATTGTCCTGTCCCCTTCAATAGCTGTACTTCATATAAGAAATTTTACAGCTGCATAACATTAAAGAGCTTTGACTTCAGTGAAAGAACCTCTTCCCACCTCCCTATTATAGAGCATTTACATGTAAAGAAACACTAGCTACAGAATTCTACAGAAAAGTTTGGTATACTTTTTGTTTACAATTTGGAGCTAATTCTGTATAAATGTTTGTTGTTAAGAGAAGCTGAAATATAAGTATGTTATACAAATTAAAATTATGACTTTTGCTAAGTTTTGCCTCTACAAGATGCAGAAATATTCCTAATCATCACTCACTCATTTTCCTCAGCTTATCTGTCATATAAATGTGTTAAAAATCAAAAGCGTTTTAGTTTACACACAAGAATAGTATCTTTTTGTGTATTTTGACAGTGTCTACACTGGAAAAAGAAAGCAACCTGAAGCACATTTTGAAAGAGATTGCTTCAAAGGTAAATAAGAAATGATATTGATACAGGAGATTGTATAGAACCAGTGTCATTTGAAATTCAGTGTAACAATCACTTATGAAGCTCTGGGCTCTCCAGGTTATCGTAATATAGTAGATATGTTCTTTCTCTAAGGAGACAAGGGAACAAGTTCTGAAAACATGACAAAATTGGAGAAAATAGTTTACTGGGTAAAATATTTGGAGTCTTTTTATTCAGTAAAAAAGAAAGACGTGCAAAAAATGCAAAACTAAATGATAAGTATCTGCTCAATAATCTGTAATAATAACAGTAGAAATTCTATTATCCGCCCCTGTTGGGAGTGTAACAATTATGTCAGATAATGGAAAGGTAAAATAATAGAAGACTAAAATAATGGGTTTAAATGAATTTAGGAGAGTGACTTTGAGGTCGGATAACTGAAAATTCAAATAATAGAGGGTTGGATAATATATGTTCTACTGTAGTTGCATCCATTCACTGGCAGGTAGAAACTGCCAAACAACAAAAATTTCAAGGCAAAAAAAGAAACATATACATTACAGAATGTAATGGTTTATCTTTTGGAAATTGACTTTGATCTTTATATTAACAGAAAGTGTTGAAACAAAATGCACTCTGTGTGGAGTATGAGCCTGGAGTGGCCTAGTTTTTGACCAGTTTTACATTTAATCACTTGACTCTCACCTCTGTTGTTGTGGGTTTGAATCCAGCACATGTCAGCATTTGGTAGAGTAAGGACTCTAAAATTTGCCAGAAATCTAAAATTTGCCACCTCTAAAATCTTAGTTAATTCTATGATTAAAATGATGCTTTGCCTAAAATCTGGTATTTTTAAGTTCAAAAAGCCTCAATTTACTATACATTCAACAAATCTCGCCTCAATTCATTTATATTATTAGTATCTCCACATGTGAAAAATTTCAGATATGCTCCAAATTTTTTTTAGATTTCTTACTCTATATATGGAGGACCTGTACGAATAAGACCCAAGCGTTTAAAATGGATGTAAACCCCAACATTGCCTGGCCTTTTCTAATACAATACTGTGTGTATGTTTCAGCTGGAAGACTGTGTCATTTTCTTGCTGTACATCAGTAGTGAGAGTCTGGCAGGATCCTACTGCATACCACCCAACCCTGGTATTCTGGCATATCTGTCACGATTACACTTAATAGACTTAGACCATAAGGTAAGACGCTTGCCACTTTCGGTTGTGAAATGTCTAGGAATGGTGGCTTTTCTGGCTTTCAATAGATTTGCCAAAGAAGGTAAGAAATGTATTTTTGGAGATATGGCAATTTTAGTCAACTGTAAAAACCTTCACTTAAACAAATTAATTGTTGTGAAAGTTTCCAGTGGTGTAATATGCAAATGAAAAGGGAGCCAGGTGGAGAAAACAAAACCATCTTAAAGGGGTGAAGGTAAGTTTATTATAGCCTCTTATAAGCTAAATTTATCCATTCAAAGTATAAACATTAATTAAAATGCATGTATATCTGGCACTAGACTGGAAGTTTAATTTAGGGTGTGTATTGTATTGTTGGTAGTTAGTATAAAGAAACATGCTTGTTTTGTGTAATATCCTGGAAACTGCATTAAATTTTCCCCAGTAAATAATATTAGATCAATTCAAATCAAATGCAATTTAAGTGATCTAACTTGCAGGAGTTGTTGTATAAGTAGCATGCAATAAACTCTATACATTCTGAATATATGGCTTGTGAAGAAAAAGAGCAACTACAGTTTTCATTTTTCAGGAGACTGGCTGCTGGGTTAGGTTTGTCTTGTTATAGTTGCAGTATTTTAGGTAACCATATACCAGCACTAGCCTACTTCCAGTACATAGATGGTGCTTTCACATGTATGCTTCATATTGAAATGTTTGGAGTTAAATTATGCAAGTTATGTTATTTTCTTATCATTTCTTGTCAAGCAAAATGCCTGAAGTTGTTTCCCAGAAATATCAACTGACTCAGTACTCGCAGTGCACTGTATTCATTGTGTAATGAATTAAATTATTTTATTTGTTTTACTGTTTTTCTTATCAATAAAGGTGACCATGTTTTGGTACCAGATTGCTTCTGCTATATGGACGAGGCTTTAACATTTAGATATTTTAACACCCACATTGCGTGTCATGCATTATGAAGGTTTGTAGGTGCTCTTATTCAATAGTATTTTTTTAAATTTCCAGGCCACCATGTATTGGTACCAAACTTCTTCCCACATGAAGATGGCAGAGAAAGCTGGAGTCAAACACATCAAGGTATAGTTGCTACTCATCCACTACCCTTACATTGGCTTCAAAGCATATGCTTACAATGTTATAGTCTGTTCTCTTCATAAGTTTATCTTTACTTTATTAGAATTTACTTTATCTTTTGCATGACAAGGTGTGTGGTGTGCACTAGTTTCAGGCTGGTTGTTTTTCAGTCCTAGACTAACGCATTGTTTTAATAAGGCCAAAAGGGGTTTCAGTCCACTAGCTCGAGAGACACAAGAGACACAAGTAGTGCACTGAAGCGGTCACCCATCCCAGTACTAACATAGCCCATTGCTGCTTAACTGCAGTGAAGAGACAGGCACTCATCACACTACGCCATAGTTCATGAAAGTCCGGACACGCATACAAAAAAAAAGTGATCCCTAGATGTACAAGCCTCACTAGAGCTCAAGTTTAAAATATCATCAGTGGTAAAATGAAGCCTGATTTTTTTAAATAAATACCTGGAACTGTTTTCAAATAAACTAGGCAATCACAAAATACAATTCACAGTTTGGCATTGCTAAATAGTGATTATCTTCTTGCTGTCAGATGTTGAAAATCTTTGATTACATTTTGATCATGGGCTGTTATGAGAGCCATTTTATTTTGGATCATAATTTTTTTGTAAAGCCATGGAAAAATGTACAATAAGACTATTATTCTAAAGTATTCAACACAGATGGAAGACAGCAAAACCCACATGTAATGTAATTTGGGTTTAACATTGCTTTCAACAAATCTTTTTCAAACTATTTGTATGTTATTTTATATTTTCACAGGCTTCAAAAGTCTTCAGTCATACCGGTTTGGTAAGTCATTTTGTGTTGCAAACTGCTGAAATATTTGTAGTAATTATTGTGTTATCCTTGTCTGTGTATTATTCATGGTTTCCTGTCAAAATTAAGGGACTAATCAAAATGTTTGTGGGTTATAGCTACTCAGAAGGTTAGTTTTATAAATACCTTCATGGTGGTAGCCTTTGAAGTCATCTGTAGTTTAGGTGTTGATGTTAGTTTTCTCTGTTTTATTGGCTCAGATTTAATTAAACTTCCCAGTATCTTTTCCATAAGTATATTACACTCCTCTTATAATTTATGTGTCACAAACTCTCTCACCTTCCTTTGTCATCATAGTTTGTAACAAGACATTTGGATTGAGATTATTGCAGTGTATTGCTGAGGGAATGTTTCTCACTTATTCCTTTGTTAGATATTAATTTTACAGGTTTGATGCCCCTAACTGTCAATGCTAAAACCCATCCAACGGTCCAAAGATGACCCTGACATTGAATGGGGGTGTAAAATCCTTCTTTTGACTTTGTTAAATATTAACTTACTTTTCTGTATCTGTTTTCTTCCCAAAATTTGGCATGTGAGAAATTGAAACACAAAACAGGTTATAAGGTTTATGAATTTGACTGAAGGGCAAATTTCTGGTGTTGTATTTTACAACAATACTTAAATAAGGTGACATTAGATCTAGGTAAGGGAAGGTTTTTCATTTAAGTTTTTCTTGCACTTTGTATTCAGGAAACAAAAGTTAGGAATGTTCAGTTTCATCATTTCAAACTTGAAATCTAAGTTAGAAATGATCTAAGTATTGTTTTAGTATACGACCCCAGATATATAATTTTTTTTTGTGATTTATATGAGTGAAAGAAAAAAGTATTTTTATTGCGTAAAATAGCCTTACCTTATCCTCACAAGTGCTTGTTTGGTTTTGTGGAGCAAAACGTATCGACCGACAAGAATTTTTTAAGGAATATTCTTGTCACAAGAGGTGACCCCTTTGTCTGCGCATGTCCGCGCTTGCGCAGTAGTCGTTGTCGACAGACGATTGGCGAGAGCTCTTCATTATATTTTTGGTCGATATGGGAGCAACACGTATTTTTCCTTATTATCGTCCATTCACGGATGAAGATCTATGAAGTTTTGAAGCGTGCACCTACCTGTAGTTATCCATTATTCGACTGGTACTACCACTAATTCTGCCTCCCTTGTCCTGAAAAGGGTCAGAATAAGATGTGCAAGAAGATGTGGCTGTAAAATCTTCAGTGGAAGACGTGTATATCTTCCGCTGTACTCGCCCATTATTCGACTGGAATTACCTCCTTGTCGATGAAGGGGATGCAAAGAAGATTTTGCTGTAAAGTTTTCAGTGGAAAACTAAGAAGAAAGAATGCAGTTGGCTTTGCAACGGAGGTCGTAGATTCTTTACTGTGGGTGGAGCGCCACCCTGGTACAGTAACAGGTCTCCCTCCAAAAGAACGACTACAGAAGCGTCTCACACATGAAATAGGGACAGATTACCTTCCTTTGCTGTAGATTTAGATGAAGATCCAACAGAATTCTTTGGGGCAGTATGTGCACTGCTTGTCTTTTCAGCCCTGTTAAAATGGCAATAACTGTCTTCTAGATAATAAAACCTTCCTATGACCATGTATCCAATGGAAGGAATACTGTGACTTTTGAGTGAATTCTTCTGCAAACTCAACGAAGATTAAACAATGCCTAAGAACTAGAACTGGCTGAGATATGGTGTTGAAGTCCTTGCTTCCAACCTTCACGAGTATATTTTGCATGGTTTATACAGGACATGGGCTAGGTCCAGTAATTTTTATCCTACTAACTACAAAAATCATCGTACCACTCTTCCTAGTTTACCGGGAGAGAGGGATACAGAAGAACGTGGCTACATTAATGCAAGTCACCATGGAGGCTCTTCTTGCAGTGTTACTGGCAGTGATGGGAGATTTTCAGTGCCATCCCACAGTTGTGCGAATCTTGAGTTGGAGTTGTCGAATTACTCCCAATTCGAATTCACCAATGCCCGTACTACCCACAATGCAAAGCGATGACGTAAGACAGGAAAACATGGCTACAGTAAATTCCGCTTAAATACTGCTGGAAAATGCTTCAAAAGAAAGCAATTTATCCTCTCAAGAGTTGCAGAACTCCAGGTTCTATGGCAGTTTATTTCCTGTATAGAAACTCGGCTAATGACGACCTCTGGTAGATCTCAGTGTCCTGAATTGATTTCTAACTACGACTTTAACGGTCACTTCCCACCAGTGAAGTTCGTTTACTATGTCAATAAATACCTGCTTGTGGCATTATTTAAACTGGAGACAGCTGAAATTATTAGAAATTCGGTTACAAAAGATGCGTTCTTCTATGTACCAACTCACCAAGGTTTTCAACATCTACTTCAGTTTAATGTACACTGGCAAACCTATCAGTTCAAAGCATTATAAAATTCGGGTTAGCGACACCTCTACAGTATCATGCGAGTAGTAAAGAGGCAAATCTCATTCTTCAGTCTCACAGAATAGGAGTTCACCATATACCTAGACCACTGGTTGTTTAGTGTACATAAAAGACACCAGTATTGGGTTCAAACCAAAGAACTCATCCAATTATTCATCAACTGGACTTCGTGATATCGATTTCCTAGGTTACCATTGCTTTTTGGTACCAGGAAATTTCTTGCACCATATACCTAGATCACTGGTTGTTTAGTGTACGTAAAAGTCACAAGTATTGGGTTCAAACCAAAGCACTCATCCAATTATTCATCAGCTGGGCTTCATGATATATTTCCTAGGCTACCACTACATTTGGTACCAGGAAAATTCTGTCTACCTCAAAATAATTAAATACCTGAGAATCTATTCAAGACATGGAGATCTCATCACAATCAACCCCAAGGTTGCTTATATCCCAGGTAGGGGTACGAACATCTTTGGAAAAGACTATGCCAATGGGTCAGTTATGTATGTGTGCCTTTCAGTGGTATCAAGAAAAAACTGGCAATATCTCCAGTCACTAGTTGTGAGAGTTCCAGTTTCAAATCCTTCTGAAAAAGCATATTCAGTGGTGGAAAATGCCAAAAAATGGAAATAGGATGCCTTTTCCATTCACAGGTGCACTATTCCCTTATTTTCGTAGATGTATTAAACCAGGGTTGATGATCCCATCTTAAAGCATCACAGTCAGTGGCTTTGGACAGTTAAAAATGTATATATTACATTTCAATGTCATACAACTGAAGGCAGTGTGTTCAGCCCTTAAAAGCCTTCAAGACTAATTCCACACAAAAGAATTCTGATAGCATCAGACAACACCACTGTGTTCGGTTATCTGAACAAACAGGGGGGGGGGAGGAGCGTATACCTCCTAGTTTGGCGCAGCTTGGCCTACTGCAATCCTTGAAATATACTCATAACAGACATATTCTTGGTTGCTTAAAGGTCATACTCAACATCATCTCCAGAAGGGATAAAGGTTTGGCGCATCCTGGCCTACTACAATCCTTGAAATATACTCATAAGAGACAGAAATATTCTGGGGTTACTTAAATGTCATGCTCAATGATCTCTACAGAAGTGACAAAAGTAATATGTACAGAATGGTTCTTCCTCCCTTTATGGTTCTAGACAACGTGCAAGTTTGGCACAAATCAACAATAGGTGTTTTATGCAGGTATGCTGCATCTTGGCCTACTGCAATCCTTGAAATATTCTCATATGAGCCAGATATATTCAGGGTTGCCTAGATGTCATGACAGCCTCTCCACAAAGAACGAAATAATACAGACAGGAGAGTCTTCATCTTTAATATTCTATTTGATTTACATAGTTTGTCAAATACCAATGGTAGAGATGTTTGCCACCAATATCAGTCATAAACTTCCATTCTATGTTGCCAGTCCCGGATGCAAATGCTCTGAACATAGATGAATTAAACATCTTGTTGGAGGTTCTGGACTGCTAGGCCTTTTGTCCTATACCACTTATTCCAAAAAGTCATTGAACAAGTGAACACCAGGTGCAAAATGATTGTAGTGGCCCCTTGGTGGCCCATGATACATTGGCTTTGGGGTCTGGTGAGTCATTCAACCAAACCTCCATTACAGCTACTTCACTGGTCTCAGAAACAGCCATTCAGTCAGAAATACCATCTGAATCTGTTGCATTGGCACCTTCATGCTTGGAACCTTAACACCACTCAGAATCTCTTATATCATTCTCTGGGCAAGGGATAGAGAGATTTAGGGCATCTCAAGGACCCTCATCTTGGAATGTACGAGTCATGATGGGCCATTTTGAGCTCTGGTACCCACAGAATAAGGTGGCCATCTCAGAGCCTACGGTCTCAAATATACCAGATTTTTTTTTTTTTGATCCATTTGCTTGCAAAAATATGAAACCTGTCACTATTGTTGGCTTTGCAGCAGCCATAGCTGATCATTTACATTTTTTGTGCAGGAGTTGAGCCAAAGCCTGGATCTTTATAGGCCTATTGCAAGTTTACCCACTGCTAACAGAGGTGCAGCATCAAGGGATTTGCCTTTGCTTCTGTTGGTTTTCACAAAAGGCTCCTTATTAACCTTTAAAGGAGGTCAGTCTAAAAAAGTTTGACTTGCAAGACTGTTGCAATGGCATTGGAAGTGTATTTTGGGACTTTGGTTCCTTCAGACACAAGCCTCATAGGAAGGAGTTTACAGTTCTCCCTCCTACCTACCTTTTCAGCAAGGACCTATTAGCCTCAATTGGTCTAGATTGGCTCCAGTGGTCACTTCAGCTCTAGATCATTCCTGAACTCAAATTGCCTGGACACATGATTCGTTGTCCTCCTACAGCACTTACATCCTTCTTGGACAGGACTACTGCTTGGAGAAAAGGGAAAGTCTCCTTCTCCTGCCTTTTAGCAAGAATCAGTTGGCTTCTGATGCCCCAGATGGCTCAAACCAGTGGTCATTCCAGCTCACAAACCTTTCTTGAGCTGACGTTGGACTGATGTTGTGACACTCTGCCCTCTTACAGTACTTAGTTACTATCAAGACAGTACAAGTACTTCAAGGAGGTGAAGAATCTCTTGCTCATATCTTTTAAGGAAGGCTTGATGGAGATATCTTGAGTTCTGCTATCTCTCCCTGGATCAATCTGGATGCATGATTAGATTGCCAGTCCTTTAATTCTGATTATCAGAATCCATACATTGAGACACATATTACATCCATGGCTGCCTCTTTAGTTTTTCAAGAGTGGGGTCTTGCCTCAGCAGATATCAAACTCTTGTTATTGGAAGACCCACAATTCTTTACTACATTCCACTCGAAGATGTAGCTTGGCAATCCCATGACCAGTCCATGAATAAATTGGGTCTTGTGGATTCACCTCAGCATGTAGTCAAATTTTTGTGTTTTTATACATGTTATTCATATGACTCGCATACTTTGTTCTCTCCAGTTATACAAGTGTTGTGTCCCTGACATATGTCTTTCTTAACTTCCATATGGCCCCATATCTGCAGTTTATGCAGTTCAGTTTGCCTGCTTGGAGATATTCTCATTGTCAGATGATGACATCTTGTTTGGGGAGACATGCACACATCTCCGGCCAATACCGGGTGATGGTTGATAGTGCTATATCATTTGTTGTAAAATTGTCTACAACAGCAACAGCAGCAACAGTGATGATCACATCATGGATCTCTTGTTGAGGTTAGCAAATTACTTATCTGTGATGAAGAAGTAATATATAACCTAAGATGTGGTGTATGGAAGCTTATCTTATCCTCTTATCAAGTGCTTTATTTGGTGACCCCTTGTCTGACAATCATCTAACAGTGTGGCCAAAACAAATACCCTCCACCTGTTATGGTTGTATTCAAGCACTTGTGAGGATAAGGTAAGGCTATTTTACGCAATAAAATGTAACAAATTTTATTGTAATTTAACTTTTTACAAGTTAAATACTTACCTTATCCTCACAAGGATAAACCCACCCTACCTCCCCGCATAATTTGTTTTCTGGGGACCAATAATACAATGAAGAGCTCTCGCCAATCGTCTGTCGACAACGACTACTGCGCAAGCGCGGACATGCGCAGACAAAGGGGTCACCTCTTGTGACAAGAATATTCCTTAAAAAATTCTTGTCGGTCGATACGTTTTGCTCCACAAAACCAAACAAGCACTTGTGAGGATAAGGTAAGTATTTAACTTGTAAAAAGTTAAATTACAATAAAATTTGTTACAATTCAGCTTTCAAGGGAACCTTGCTGTGAAGTTAAAAAAACATTTAAACAGACACCAAATATTCGAATATTTGCCAAATACCATGATCAAGTATAAGTGTAGTGGTTTTACTATTCATTTTTAGCATTAAAACTTATAAGCATGAAAATTCACTGCTATATCACAAAGTATTGAGAACAAAGAAATGTGCATGTTAAATTGAAAAAACAAACCACAGCAGAACCTCTGTTATCCAAAGCAGTTTTTGGGATGAAATTTTGTTCTGATATTAAAAGGTTCATAAAGTTGAAGACGTACCTATGTATAAAAGGTGGGAAGTAATATATATTTATAGTGGAGTAGAATTACATGTGTAAAATTGAATGTTCAGAAACTAGAAGATAAGAGAGGTCCTACTGTGCCTGAGAAGTAATGTTGTAAAAATAGTTTCTGTAAAACCTTCCAGGCCAGTAGCAGTCATGCTACAGTGCGCCCTACAATTCCTGGCATGTTACAGACCCTCAGTGTGTGTGAACCCTTGCCTCACCTGGTCCAAAATTACAGAGAGGGACCAGTGGTACCCCTGTTTGATTTGTGTACAGAGGACTCGGGTTCAGGCCTTGTTTGTGAGAAGACAAAGTGTGGTCGCACTCTCTACTTGGCTTACAGAGACTATAGCATATTACAGAGGTAAAGAGGGTCTTATCGATGTTATTTTTAGTTTATTTGCTGGCGTATACAACACAGTCAATATTGTAGAAATAAAGTCCGAGGGTGAGTACTTTATAACCTCTATAAACGGATGGTACTTTTGGCGGATAATGGATGAGCATGGAGCGCGAGTCCATTATGCCGGAAGTTCCGTCCTTTTATAGAGGTCATAAAGTACAAACCTGAGGACTTTATTTCTATTATAAAGACCGGTATCTTTTATTAATCCATAGATATTATTGTAAATATGTTTTTCTACACACCTATTTGTCTGTATCATTTGGTTCTCTATTGTCGGTGATTGTCCATTTATTGCCTCAGATAAATGTATGCAAGATATGCGCACTGCATTGTTTTGTGTAGTCTGCGCACTTCCGGTCTTTATAATGTATTACTACAACCTGCACAATGCACAGGTTTTGGTCCTGCTTTTAGCCAGGTTTGACTTATACATACAAGACTGCAGAATTTTCTTATGTTGGCACCTACAAACTGATTGCTTTTGTGCATAAATTGAACAACTGTCTATTGAACATCTACTGATGCAGAGTCTACTGTGTTCAAGAGTAAAATCTTCTTGTGATATCAATATACTGTTTTATGATGAATACCAAATTTATTCTGTAAAATATTGCAAACAAATTTTCATAGGTTAGCACATGTGGCAAAAACTTAACTTTGTGATACTTTAAACTTCAAAGGTACTATAAATGGTTTTGTATTAGCTGTTGGTATTTGCCACTCGTAAGTTTAATCCAGATTGAAATGTTAGAAGATTACTGTAGTTTAACTGTTGGTAATAACAAAACCTACAAATATATCTTTCTGATTCCACAACAAATATGGCCAGTCTATCAGTTATGGTCACACCACATATTTTCAAAATTATTTTTATTGCAAGTTTCTACTATGTGAAATTTTAATTCAGTAATTGTCTAAATTGACTTGCTTATACAATATAGTAGCTGACTGTTCAAAATAATAGAGGTTTTCATAGGTTCGAGCACAATCATTTGCTGCTAAGAAGGCAGTAGTTTTACAAATACAATGTACATTGAACTTATCTTCTTTCCCCCAGGTACCGAAACTTGTATGTTGAGAATGCCTCTGATATTTTGTGTGAAGAACCCAGTAAATTTATAAAAATGTCCAGAGATTCCAACACACCACCAAGCACAGTCAAGTCCCAAAATTCCACAGCAAGTCTGTCAGAAACGCTGTCGGAAAGAGGTCTGCCAACCTGGATGTTACCCAGAGAAGAGAAGCGGAAACGACGAAAGAAAGATGGTGATACAAGCCAATCGGAGTAAGTACCAAAATATATAGCTTAAATATTTTCATAAGTCAGTAAACTGAGTAACAGCATGTTTCTATTTCTGATGCAAAAGTTATAGTAAAAAATGTGTAAGCCATCATCGAGACTGGAAAGGTGCAACAAATACATGTCAAATGCTTTGAGTGAACAATTTGTTATTAGTATAGTGAGAAGAAAGAATGTGTAGAAAGAATTGGTCAAAGGAAGTGATCGGGAGGAAATAATAATAATATTCCACTTTTGTTTCAAGATGCTCTATGACATTATAAAATATTTCATTCTGGGCAATATTGTTATTTTTAAAATCTGAGGGCAAGTGATATTACTCAAGGGCTGATATATATGAACCTACAGTTGAACCCTGTTTATTGTACCAAAAGTATTAGAGTTTTACATTTCCCTATTTAGCAGTAACCACAGTAAAAATCTCCAAATACAGCATGTATGATGCCACAAACAAAATGTCTTTCTTGTTTATCAGTTACTGCCGTAAAAAAATATTTCCAAATACATTAAGTATGATGTCACAAACCTATTCAGTTGATGCCATACACTGTTTACATGTCCACAAAAGGCCATGACTGAAGAAAATCAAGACCCACACACTGAATAAATCTGTAATTGTGTAATTAACCCTTTTCATCTACATCATTATGTGACATCACAATGACATTTCTAGTTAATACTGATTAATGATTTTGATGCACATTGATGAATTTGAGATGAAATAGCATCAAGGTGATATGTTTTATCACAAGATATTACCCACAAATAAAACATTGTGATTGGCTGATTCTCATTTGAGGTATAATAAAATAGAAAAACAGTACAGTTGAACCGTATTAAGTTGAATCGCAGGAATAAAATTTTTTAAATTAATGGGAATATTCAGATTATTAATGTAATAGTGATGAATTGGCTGTAATAAGTGTGTAGAAAACCAGAAGCCTGAGCTGGCAATCAGCATGTAGATTCTAGGTATTATTTATAGAAATAAATGTAGTGCAAATACACTTTTTATGCAAATTTGCAAAATTTTTATCCTTAGAAATTGTTCAAAATTATAAGAATTTTTTTCCAAGAAAATGTCAATATTCTAAGAAAATTCTTATTTTCAGAGTAAGAATGTTAGTGAAAATGGGCCCAGATGTGATTTTCTGCCTAAAAGCTAATTCATCTTAACAGAGTTTGATTTAAAAGGGGTTATACTGTAGTGGGGCTTGACTTAGTAGTTGTGTTAAGGCTAGCCATCTGGTGCATTGCACTTGGGACTCCATTATACTATCATATGATCATCCCTAATTTACCGAGTACATTCTCGAACTTTATTTCTGCAGACTTAGTCATCAGTTGCAGTACCCTGTCTTTGGTGTAGATAATAGTATGCTGA
This sequence comes from Sabellastarte sp. h YS-2021, assembly GCA_964017235.1. Classification (NCBI taxonomy): domain Eukaryota; kingdom Metazoa; phylum Annelida; class Polychaeta; order Sabellida; family Sabellidae; genus Sabellastarte; species Sabellastarte sp. h YS-2021. Next base: position 86,215,452 of record OZ024932.1, read on the forward strand.
AGTCAGTAGTAGCTAGCAGTGTGTAAGGAGTGTTGAAATTTTCTTATAAATTTATACTTGTGAGGGATTTGTAAGTCTTCTGGTTTGCAGAAATAAAGGCAGTAAACCCAAGCTGAAGTCAGTGGGAAGCAGTACATTATATGTGATGAGTGAAGAGGAGTTACTAGACACTGCAAGGGCTGTACTACAGCAGGTCAGTACTGGGTGGCAGATTTTATAATATTCATGGTATACTTCTACTAAGCCTCATTGGTTAGCTACTGAAGTCAGTATGAAACACTCTAATGACAACACTCTGCTGTCTTAGTTGCAAAATTCAGAAAAGTACTCGCACTTTATTGTTTGTCCATATTTGTTCAGTCAGCTAACCGCTATGGCATGATATCCAGTTTGATGACATCATCAACCCAGAGTTGTCTAGTCCAGGAAAATGTGTTTCATCAGCTTGTTATAATATACGAATGCAAAATGGTTTTGTGAAAGTGACCCCTTAATTGTATCTCCACTTGTCACTTAAAAGTCTAGTATGTTATAGAATAATAACAAAGGCAAACATCCTGGAATTTCTGTTAAAATTTTATGTTGACTGGTATAAATTTTGCTTCAAAAATTGTCTGTGACATCTGGATCTGTCTGTTGGTCACAGAAATTAAAAGTGAGGTGACATCCTATTTTTTATACATTTTCCCCCAATACCAGTCAGGGAGAACTCTCCCAACATGTTTATATACATACAAATGTAATTTTGTTGTGGCATATATAATACAGTTAGAACTCTATTATGTGCACATGCTGGGTAGGATTTTGTAAAATACAGGAGAGGTTTTGGTTTAAAACTTAGGGAAAACTTGAGTCAGTGGAAATGAGTTGATAAAATTAAGAATTCAGATAATAGAGGTCTTAATGTATTTCTCGGACTTTCATGTTTCATGCTGTGTTTTTTACCTCTAAGTCAGGAGAACCTGTGCCTTCGGAAATGGAGGTACAGCTGTACTTATCGCAGCAGCAAAGTGTGGGAGGTCAGTCAAGTCGAGAACAAGATGGCAAAGGTCAAACAAGTGCAGAACAATTACACAAAGACACTCCAAGGCAAAGTTCCAGAAAGACTGAGGAAAGTTCCAGAAGGAGGGTGGCAGACAAACCAAAGAAGCCAGGTGGGATGAAATTATAGATCGTCTGATAAAAAATTAGACAAAACCTTTTTACTGGAACTCTTCTGAGTAGATTTACCTTGAAAGAAAAAGACATGAAAAACTATTAAATGGTTGTTTCCTTGAAAAATTACCCTGCTAGTCCCTTGAAATTCAATTTAACAGGGCTAAAGTGTAATCTAAATAACACTTTTTGTTGAAAGTTGAATTTGATTGTGTGAATTTAAATTTTAAGATTTGATACAATGATTTAATTTCTTCTTGGGTGAACAAAAATGTTTTGTCCTAGCATGAGCAGCTGAAGAGGTTTGTTGTAATCTGTGCACTTGTAGAAACCCCTCTGAAGAGGAGCAGAATACAGCAGGAGTTGGTACAGAGTATGGCAGATGTAGAGGACATCCTTAAACATGCAGAGGGCGAAAAATCACTCACTGCAACAGCCACTCACAGGTTTATGTTTATAAATAGTTTAAATTAAGTTGTTTTAATGAAATTTTTTCAAAGGAAAATTATGAAAGAATCTGTAGTTTCGAAAGGAAGCAAATGTGAAAAAAAGAAATAGCAAACAATATCCAAATAGGTTTTGCATCAAATTTGGCCATTTTATTGTAACAGATTACCATTAACTATCACAGCAAATAACTGAATAAAAGTCCTTAGTGTTTCAATGAATTATGGAAAATTCTATTCAAATTAAATTATCTTTGTGAGTATAATACACTTGCAGAAGGCAGATGTAAAATTTTTATGACATGGATTTTAAAAATAATTTTTGGGATGTGTGCACAGTTGAGAATTTTGCATATATATTATATATTATGGAGAATTTTTACTCTAAATATTTATTCTAAAATGTAAAACAGAAGAATATAGCATCAGAGATGCCCATACCCCACAACCTGGGGAAATATTTTTCAATACCATGAGATATAGAAGTAGTGAAACTGTACAAAGATTGGGATACTTTCAGAGCAGGTTCAAGTTATGTTTAAGTAGAGCAAATAAGGTTCAAGTTATGTTTAAGTAGAGCAAATAATGTCTAAGAGAAAGAAAAATGTATGTGAAGATGAAGTATTAAAACAAGACAAAAATGTAATAGCAAGATGACAGCATTAATCGGTAAACTAAAAATTATAACACTGTAAAATTTATTAACTGCAGAGTAAATGCCAATGGAAATAGCACAGTTATGTAAAAGTGCATGTAATAATCAGTTGCGGCAATTCATATATGTTTATCATAAGAGAAACAGGTCTCAAATATGGCAGGTGAACACACTTTAACAGAGCCAAAGGTAAAGGTCACGCCATGATGCACACCTACACCCCCTAACTAATGTCCCTACTAAGTGTCAACCTTCTACACCTTACAGAATTCAAGAGGTGGGACAAGATTGTAAAACTCATGGTCAATACGACAAGGAAAAGGTCAAATCAAGATCACATCATGATGTTGCACACCTACAACCCTCTAAATCAATGTCCCTACCAAGTATCAACTTACTACACCTTATAGTTTACGTGATATAGCCCGGACGGGATTTTACAGGTCAAGGTCACTACAGCAAGGTTAAAGGTCAAATCAAGGTCACACCAGGATGTTGCACACCTACAACCCTCAACCAATGTCCCTACCAAGTATCAGCTTCCAACACCTTACGGTTTCCAAGATAAAGCCCTGACAAACTTTTCCCCGCCACCTGCCCACCCACTCGCCTCCCTACCCATCCAGACACTGCGGGTGAAAACAGTACCCCGACAGCCCTTACGGGCTGTGGAGTAAAAACTGTCTGATTTGTCTGATTTGTGCCTAGGCATTTATGTGTGTTATCCTGTTAAGTAAATTTATTTTTATGCAGAATTTAAGACTATAAAACATAAAGAAATCTATATAGTGTCTAAAGAGAGCCTTAAGCCATGGACTTTAACCCTGGTATCTGGAAGAATTGGTCCAGTAGATGTCGTGAAGGGATTGGCATTGGATCTTTCAACATTGATTGATCATCCCATGAAACTGCCAATATCGACACATGCTACCAGCATTTCAATATCGAAACAATATGTAACAAAGTGACATAAGTTGAATAAACAGTGGTCGTAATTTCACTGCTTAAATGAATATTTTTTTACCAAATCACAAAAAAGCAAACTTACAACTGAAACGCAACTAGTTCAAGATTGGCGCTGTGTTTGTTTACTTTGTCAGTGATCTAATTCCTTTTTCACAGCAATGATATAAACCTGACAGCTTGTATTAATAAAAGCATAAAAAATGTTGTTCTCACCCCACAGCCTTTAAGGGCTCTGCAGGTATATTTTTCACCCATGGCGTCTGGCTGGATGAGCAGGCTATATCTCAGAAACCATAAGGTGTAGGAAATTGATACTTGGTACTGTCATTGGTGAGGAGGTGCATATGTGCAGTGTCAGAGTGTGACCTTGATTAGGCCATAGACCTTGCTGTAGTGACCTTGAACTTTAAATCCTGTGCAGGCTATGTCTCAGAAACTATAACGTGTAGAAGGTTGATACTTGGTAGGGACATTGGTTGGGGGTGTAGTTGAGCAATGTCATGGTGAGACCTTGATTTGACCTTGCCATAGTGACAGTGACCTTTCAAATCTTGTCTGGAAAAACCATAAGGTGTGGGATGTTGATATTTGGTAGGGACATTAATCATGAATTAATTTGTGCAAGTTTTGAAATAACCTCTGTTATCACTCATGACTTACATTATCGGTTCTGATATTCGATACAGCACCCTTAATTTTTGTTCCGTATAGATCCTCCACATGGCAGTCAATCCTTACACTAAGTAGAAGTATTTTTATGTCATCACTCTGCGGCGTGGGCGTACGCGTCCGTGTGAACAACTTCTTCTCCAAAACTACAAGGCCTAGAGACATGCTGTTTTTTTAAAAAGATACCTTATCTATCGAGGATGAAAAATTGTTCAAGGCATGCAAATCTGTCTGTTCGTCTGTTTGCTAGAGACATTACAAGGGGGGTACCCCCACCAAAAGTGTGAAAATTTCAACTTTTTATCACAATTTTCTCAGTGACTATTGCAGGGATTTCTCTCATATCTTGCATATATGTACTAGGCCAGAGGTAGATTCTCTTGTGTGAGTATGAGACCTGGATCTGTCTTACTTTTTTTTTAATAAATTTTTTTAATAATTTTTAATGCATTAAAATTCATGAAATCATGCACTAAATCACTTATAACTTCAAAAGTGTTGCATTTACAGCATTTTGTGAAAATATGTTGTTCAGCTACTTTTTTCATAGCTACAATATTGTGAGTAAGTTGGGTGTCTGTCTCAATAGCTAAGTGAGTAATAGCTACTTTTGGGCTTTTCAGTAACTTCCATTATGAGTAAAATCACTTGTAACTTAAAAACTATTGCATTAAGAGAATTTCGTATAAATATGTTATTCAGCTACTTTTGGGCCAGCTATAACATAGTGAAATTTCAGACCTGTAGCTCATGGCATAGCTGAGTAATAGCTACTTTTAGGTTATCACTGTTGAGTAAATCACTTATAACTTGAAAACTATTGCATTTAGAGAATTTCGTATAAATATGTTATTCAGCTACTTTTGGGTCAGCTATAACATAGTAAAATTTCAGACCTGTAGCTCATGGCATAGCAGAGTAATAGCTACTTTTAGGTTATCACTGTTGAGTAAATCAATTATAACTTGAAAAGTGTTGCATTTAGAGCATTTTGTTAAAATATGTTATTCAGCTACTTTTTTCATAGCTACAATATGGTGAGTAAGTTGGGTGTCTGTCTCAATAGCTAAGTGAGTAATAGCTACTTTTGGGCTTTTCAGTAACTTCCATCATGAGTAAAATCACTTGTAACTTAAAAACTATTGCATTTAGAGAATTTCGTATAAATATGTTATTCAGCTACTTTTGGGTCAGCTATAACATAGTAAAATTTCAGACCTGTAGCTCATGGCATAGCAGAGTAATAGCTACTTTTAGGTTATCACTGTTGAGTAAATCACTTATAACTTGAAAAGTGTTGCATTTAGAGCATTTTGTTAAAATATGTTATTCAGCTACTTTTTTCATAGCTACAATATGGTGAGTAAGTTGGGTGTCTGTCTCAATAGCTAAGTGAGTAATAGCTACTTTTGGGCTTTTCAGTAACTTCCATCATGAGTAAAATCACTTGTAACTTAAAAACTATTGCATTTAGAGAATTTCGTATAAATATGTTATTCAGCTACTTTTGGGCCAGCTATAACATAGTAAAATTTCAGACCTGTAGCTCATGGCATAGCTGAGTAATAGCTACTTTTAGGTTATCACTGTTGAGTAAATCACTTATAACTTGAAAACTATTGCATTTAGAGAATTTCGTATAAATATGTTATTCAGCTACTTTTGGGTCAGCTATAACATAGTAAAATTTCAGACCTGTAGCTCATGGCATAGCAGAGTAATAGCTACTTTTAGGTTATCACTGTTGAGTAAATCAATTATAACTTGAAAAGTGTTGCATTTAGAGCATTTTGTTAAAATATGTTATTCAGCTACTTTTTTCATAGCTACAATATGGTGAGTAAGTTGGGTGTCTGTCTCAATAGCTAAGTGAGTAATAGCTACTTTTGGGCTTTTCAGTAACTTCCATCATGAGTAAAATCACTTGTAACTTAAAAACTAAAAAAGTATTTTGTTTCAATATGTTATTCACCTATTTTGGGGTCAGCTATAACATAGTGAAGTTTCAGACCTGTGGCTCATTTCATAGCTGAGTAATAGCTACTTTGAAGTTCTCACTGTTGAGTAAATCAGTTATAATTGGAAAACTATTGCATTTACAGAAATTTGTGCAAATATGTTATTCAGCTACTTTTGGGTCAGCTATAACATAGTGAAATTATAGACCTATAGCTCATGGCACAACTGAGCAATAGCTATTCTCAGGTACTGACTGTTGAGTAAATCAGCTATAACTTGAAAATATTGCATTTGGAGTATTTTGTTAAAATATATTGTTCACCTACTTTTGGGTCAGCTATAACATAGTGAAATTACAGACCTATAGCTCATGGCATAGCGGAGCAATAGCTATTTTCAGGTTCTCACTATTGAGTAAATCAGTTGTAGCTTGAAAACTATTGCATTTACAGTAGTTTGCTTAAATATGTTGTTCACCTACTTTTGGGTTAGCTATAACATAGTAAAATTTCAGACATGTAGCTCATTGCATAGCTGAGTAATAGTTCCTTTGAGGTTCTCACTGTTGAGTAAATCAGTTGTAACTTGAAAACTATTACATTTAGAGTAATTTGTTAAATATGTTATTCACAGAATTTTTGGTCAGCTATAACATAGTGAAATTGCAGACCTCTATGTCATGGCATAGCTGAGCAATAGCTACTTTCAGGTTCTCACTGTTGAGTAAATCATTGTATCCACTGGATAGCCGCAGTGTGTAGAGAGAGATTTCACCATTACTGCTCTGCTGAAAAAAAAAATTATAGCTAGCTTTCTTAAGTTTGCAGTATATATTAATAACCATAAAATGTTGTCTGGGAATATTTTTGGCCTCATGTTGAGAAACAAGATGGCCGCCACAGGTGTTTTTTGTCAGTCATGAAAAGTGCTTATACCTCCCTTATTATTGATCCTAGCGGTTTGGGATCATAAACCAACCTGTAGGAAATCATGGGGTGGGAATCTTTTGGTGTGGTCAGATTTGACCTTCAATGACCCCTCCTTCAAGGTCAAACAAGGATAGCCAAACTTAAAAGTGCTTATAACTCGCTTATTATTGGTCCCAGAGGTTTGGCCTGGTAAACAGACAGGAAATCATGGGCTGTGAATCTGTTGATATGGTCCGATTTGACCTTGGAACCCTCCTTCAAGGTCAAATGAGGATAGCGAAAATTGAAAGTGCCTACAACTCGCTTATTATTGGTGACAGAGATTTGGGATGGTAAACCATCCCATAGGAAATCATTGGCTCGGAATCTTTTGGTATGGTCACATTTGACCTTTGGACCCCTCCTTCAAGGTCAAATGAGGACAGCCAAGCTTAAAAGTGCTTATAACTCATTAAGCGTCCCGCAAGGGACGCTTGTTTGTGTATGGGAGAGCTTCTGGCTCCGCCGGCTCCGCATTTTGTTTTCCTTATAACTCTGTAACCGTTAGGCGGATTCTTTTCAAATTTGGCAGGTTTAGGCAGTAGCCTTGGGGAATTTTTTTGAATATGCTGCAGTGACATTTCAACCAATCAGAGAGGTCACATGACCAAAAATGTCTTTTTTCGATGGGGAAGCTTGTCCGGATGATAACTTGAAAGGAATTTTATCAATTCACCTGAAACTTGGCAAATACATTCATTCTATTAAAATCTGGAAATCATTAGATTTTGGCATTGATTGGTCAAAAAATGGCCGAGTAATTAATGATTAATTAATCATTACGAATTTTCCAAATAAGGAAAACACAAAAATGCTTATATCTCGAAAACCGTGCTAGATAGAGCGATTTCGACGAAATTTTTGACCCGCAGGGTATCTCTGCAGAGTAGTTATCCCAATTTTGAAAAAATTTTTGTCTCGCCAAAAATGGCGGCCATTTTGAATTTTCGAATTTTTCGCAAAAATTGCAAAACATAAAAATGCTTATATCTCGAAAACCCTGCTAGATAGAGCGATTTCGACGAAATTTTTGAACCACAGGGTATATCTGCAGAGTAGCCATGCCAATTTTCGAAAAAATTTTGTCTTGCCAAAAATGGCGGCCATTTTGAATTTTCGAATTTTTGCGCAAAAATTGCAAAACACAAAAATGCTAATATTTCGAAAACCGTGCTACATAGAGCGATTTCGACGAAATTTTTTATCTTCAGGGTATCTCTGCAGAGCAGCTATCCCAAAGAGCTTTCACTTGGTGAAGTTTCAGACCCATAGCTAATTGCTCACCTACTCAAAAAGAGTAAATGCGAATTACCTCTAAAAGTATTGCAGATGGCCAATTTTTCTCAAATAACTCATTCACCTACTTTTGGAAGAGCTTTCACATGGTGAAGTTTCAGACCCATAGCCAATTACTCACCTACTCAAAATGAGTAAATGCGAATTATCTCTAAAAGTATTGCAGATAGCCAATTTTTCTCAAATAACTCATTCACCTACTTTTGGGAGAGCTTTCACATGGTGAAGTTTCAGACCCATAGCTAATTATTTACCTACTCAAAATGAGTAAATGCTAATTATCTGTAAAAGTATTGCGGATACCCAATTTTTCTCAAATAACTCATTCATCTACTTGTGGGAGAGCTTTCACATGGTGAAGTTTCAGACCCATAGCTAATTACTCACCTACTCAAAATGAGTAAATGCGAATTATCTCTAAAAGTATTGCAGATAGCCAATTTTTCTCAAATAACTCATTCACCTACTTTTGGGAGAGCTTTCACTTGGTGAAGTTTCAGACCCATAGCTAATTACTCACCTACTCAAAATGAGTAAATGCGAATTATTTCTAAAAGTATTGCAGATAGCCAATTTTTGTCAAATTAATCATTCACCTACTTTTGGGAGAGCTTTCACTTGGTGAAGTTTCAGACCCATAGTTAATTACTCACCTACTCAAAATGAGTAAATGCGAATTATCTCTAAAAGTATTGCAGATAGCCAATTTTTCTCAAATAACTCATTCACCTACTTTTGGGAGAGCTTTCACTCTGTGAAGTTTCAGACCCATAGCTAATTACTCACCTACTCAAAATGAGTAAATGAGAATTATCTCTAAAAGTATTGCAGATAGCCAATTTTTCTCAAATAACTCATTCACCTACTTTTGGCAGAGCTTTCACTTGGTGAAGTTTCAGACCCATAGCTAATTACTCACCTACTGAAAATGAGTAAATGCGAATTATCTCTAAAAGTATTGCAGATAGCCAATTTTTCTCAAATAATTCATTCACCTACTTTTGGGAGAGCTTTCACTTGGTGAAGTTTCAGACCCATAGCTAATTACTCACCTACTCAAAATGAGTAAATGCGAATTATCTCTAAAAGTATTGCAGATAGCCAATTTTTCTCAAATTAATCATTCACCTACTTTTGGGAGAGCTTTCACTTGGTGAAGTTTCAGACCCATAGCTAATTACTCGTCTACTCAAAATGAGTAAATGCGAATTATCTCTAAAAGTATTGCAGATAGCCAATTTTTCTCAAATAACTCATTCACCTACTTTTGGGAGAGCTTTCACTTGGTGAAGTTTCAGACCCATAGCTAATTATTCACCTACTCAAAATGAGTAAATGTGAATTATCTCTAAAAGTATTGCAGATAGCCAATTTTTCTCAAATAACTCATTCACCTACTTTTGGGAGAGCTTTCACTCTGTGAAGTTTCAGACCCATAGCTATTTATTCACCTACTCAAAATGAGTAAATGCGAATTATCTGTAAAAGTATTGCAGATACCCAATTTTTATCAAATACTCATCTACTTGTGGGAGAGCTTTCACATGGTGAAGTTTCAGACCCATAGCTAATTACTCACCTACTCAAAATGAGTAAATGCGAATTATCTGTAAAAGTATTGCAGATAGCCAATTTTTCTCAAATAACTCATTCACCTACTTTTGGGAGAGCTTTCACTTGGTGAAGTTTCAGACCCATAGATAATTATTTACCTACTCAAAATGAGTAAATGTGAATTATCTCTTAATAGTATTGGAGATAGCCAATTTTTCTCAAATAACTCATTCACCTACTTTTGGAAGACCTTTCACACACGAAAATGAAAAATTGTGAATATCTCGGAAAAGCTATTTCTTCTGCTTTAATGCTCGGCGGGAGATACACACCACGGCAGTGGTCTTGACAAAAATTTTTGTCTCCCCAAAAATGGTGGCCATTTTGAATTTTCAAAGTTTTTGCAAAACACAAAAATGCTTATATCTCGAAAACCGTGCTATATGGAGTGAACTCAACAAAATTTTGGACCTGCTGGGTATCTCTGCAGAGTAGCCATGCCAATTTTCAAAATATTTTTGTCTCGCCAAATATAGCGGACATTTTTAATTTTTTTACTTTTTGCAAAACACAAAAATGCTTATATCTTGAAAACCGTGCTAGATAGAGCAGACTGCGCTGACTTTGGTTGCCACAACAGTATAAGGCTAGAAACGAAGCATTTTCTTAATACTTTAGCACTCACCTTTATATCCTTTTCGGGACGCTTTGTTTTTGCTATGCAAAAACATTATCTTTTTTTTTTGCGAGCGATCCTCTAGTTTATAATTGGTCCTAGAGGTTTGGAATGGTAAACCATAGGAAATCATGGGCTGGGAATGTATTTGTGTGGTTAGATTTGACCTTGGACCCCTTCTTCAAGGTCGAATGAGGATATTGCATTTGTAGTATTTCTTTAAATACGTTTTAACCTATTTTTTACACTTAAACAATTACCTTGTTATTTTCCTTCATAATACCATTTACAGGGCACAACTTTTTTATCCTTTTCTTCTGTCAGCTTCGGAATTTCTTTTGAACTTGCTGTTCAGTTACCATTTACTGTATTTCTGTACAGCCCTTTTCCTGATAATTATTCTGTCCTCTAATCACCTTCACAAACCAAAAACACTCAGTCAGCTGACAGAGTGCCCGTTCACGGGCACTCTCCTCTTGTTTTGTTTTCTCTCAGACTTAACAGCACTTAACATTATGTTGTTTTCATTCAATTGCAGAAACAAGCGGACTATGGACCAGGAAGAACCAATGGTAGCTTCCAGGAAAGAAGCATCTGCAAAAGCAGTTAATACCACAAATCTAGATGAAAAAAATTCTGATGAGGTCATTCCAGGTAATTTTGTAGGACAGTCATCCAGTTCAAAATCAGGAGTATCAAGTGGAAATCTTTCATTTCAGACTGTCCCAGAAAGTTGGGTGGCTAATACACTGAGTTCAAAAAGTAGTTCGTCCAGAAAAAATTCAGTATGTACAATTCCAGACAGCTTTGTGAGAGATTCATCCAGTTCTAAGAGTAAAGCATCTGCAGAGGAAAGTGGTTCAAAAGATGTTGTTGTGACAGATAGTTATGTGAAAGAAAGTGGTTCCAGTGACAGGCAGATGTTACCTCATTATGAAAATGGATTAAAGGACAGTGTGAAAAGTGGTTCCTCCTCAAAGAGTTCAGTACGTACAGTTCCTGACAGCTTTGTCAAAGATTCTTCCAGTTACAAGAGTAAAATGTCTTTCCAGGAAAGTAATTCAAAAGATCTTGTAGTGCCAGATAGTTATGTGAAAGAAAGTGGTTCCAGTGAAAGGCAGAGATTAGGTCTTTCTGCAAATGCTGGGAGAAAGGACAGCATAAAAAGTAGTTCCTCCACAAAGAGTTCAGTACGTACAGTTCCCGACAGCTTTGTCAAAGATTCTTCCAGTTACAAGAGTAAAATGTCTTTTGAGGAAAGTAGTTCAAAAGATGCTGTGCAGGATAGTTTTGTGAAAGAAAGTTCAAGTGAAAGGCAGAGGGTAATTTATTCTTCAGATGTAGAGATAAGGGACAGTTTTGTTGAAGAGACTCCATCGATAGAGGGCAAGTCAAGCTCCAGCGGAAGAGATATGAACAATAAGGTCATAAATAAGATAACAGAGACACCACTATCTGGGGAAAGACATGTTGCCATGGAAACAGACTTGTCAATTCTCGATGATTTAATATAGATGTCTGACACATGGTAGTTAAATACTTTGACAGGTATTTTGATAGTATTTAAAATCCAAGCAGTTTCTCAGATTCAGATGCCTCACCAACCCCAGCAATTACAAGCAAGTTTTAAATTAAGATTTATTTCTGCAAAACCTATTGGCAAGTCTGTTGAGTGATGGATTTGTACTGTACATGTGTAACTATATTGTAGTGGTCGGACCGGTTCTGAAAATGAAAACCGGTTTTCGGGGCTTTGAAACCGAATGAAATCCGGGATTTCGAAAGTGTGCAGAGATATGGCAAATTTTTTTACGCGAGCGCACATGAGCTACATCATCAATAGGAAATATGCATTTGCGAGATATTTTGAAGTTTGTAAACTTCATTTACCATGAATATAAAGCGGAAAGTTATTTCTTCAAATATATATATTCTTTGTTGTTTTGACAAAATATTAACCAGTAGAAAGCCTAATATAATGACGTTTTCAATAACCGATACTTAAATATTCTTTGCGGATTTCGTCATTTCTACGTAAACGAAACAATATGCGGTATACCGGTTTACCGTTCACACCACTACTATATTGTATTCCAACAACTGTTCAATTTTGGGCATTTATATTTTAAACTTAACTATAGTTAAAGTACAACTCAAAAGCCCATTTAAGAATAAATTAATATCTAGTCTCAAGTCTAAATGGAAATATATTGTTATCTATAATTATATCCCCAGACGAAAGTCGGGGATATATTGGATTCAGGTCCGTCGCGCCGCCGCCGCCGCCGCCGCCGCCGCCGCCGCCGCCGTAGAAATTTCCTTGTGGACGCGATAACTCAAAAACAAATTAATATTTTTTTTTCAAACTTGGTACACATGTTAAGGGTGCCCAAAGGAAGATCCCTATTTTAAGGTGACCTTAAACTCCCAGTAAAAAAAAACTTATGGCCACCTTAAGGTCAGAAATTGGACTTTTGGCCACTTAGAGCCCTGTAGGTCACAAACTATGATGCTCAGCTGGCTGAAATTTTACCTGACATCACATTAATATGTTCTTAGTACATGTGCCGAAAATCACGACTTTAAGTTGAGGAGAAAATTGTGTTTGAGGCCCATAAATACCCCCACTTGGGGATTTTTTGCTATACTTTTCACATATTTTGCCCTATAATTTGGAAGTGGTAATTCTGATGAGTCTCAAACTGCGCTAGGTATAACTTTGATATGTAATCCTTGTCTGTAGAAAATTTTAGGGCTGTAGGTTTACCCAAAGGGGTCGACTTAAGGTCTCAAAAGTGCCCACAGAGACCCAATTTATGCACTTTTTGCCACTTTCAAGCACTGTAGCTTTCAAACTCTGTCTCTCATCTAAGTTAAATATCATCTGGGAATATATCTATGTGTTTTCTTATATGTGCCCCAACATTTAGGCCTTTAATAGACAGTTAACCTGTGTATCAGGACCATAAACACCCACCCGAGTGACCCTTATAAGACATTTTTCACATCTTTTTCCCTGTAACTTGGAAATGGTAAGTCTGAGAAGTTTCAAACTGTATTAGATATATATTCTGTGTGTAATCTTAGTATGTAACAGATTTTAAGTCTGAAGCTTTAATTTTGAAGGTCAAATTGAGGTCTCTAAAAGGCTCCCAAAGACCCAATATTTGGACTTTTTGCTACTTTTAAGCCCTGTGACTGTCAAACTATGTGACTGATAGAGCTCAAATCCTATCTGGGAAGATATTAGTATGTTATTTATATATGTGCCAAAAATTAAGGCTTTAAGAAGACATTTAACCTGTGTATGAGGACCATAAATCCCCACCCGAGTGACCATTTTTAGACATTTTTCACATATTTTGCCCTGTAACTTGGAAATGGTAAGTCTAAGAAGTTTCAAACTGTATTAGATGCATATTCTATGTGTAATCTTAGTATGTGACAAATTTTAAGTCTGAGGCTTTAATTTGAAGGCCACATTTAGGTCTCTAGAAGGCCCCATAAAGACCCAGTATTTGGACTTTTTGCCAATTTTAAGGCCTGTGACTGTTAAACTATGTGACTGATAGAGCTGAAATCTCATCTGGGAATACATTATTATGTTCTTTTTACATGTGCCAAAAATCAAGGCTTCAAGTAGACATTTAACCTGTGTATGAGGACCTTAAACACCCACCTGAGTGACCCTTTTAAGACATTTTTCACATATTTTGCTCTGTAACTTGGAAATGGTAAGTCTGAGAAGTTTCAAACTTTATTAGATACATATTCTATGTGTAATCTTAGTATGTAACAAATTTTAAGTCTGAAGCTTTAATTTGAAAGCCACATCGAGATCTCTAAAAGGCCCACAGAGACCCAATATTTGGACTTTTTACCACCTTTAAGCCCTGTGACTGTTAAACTATGTGATTGATGGAGCTGAAATCCCATCTGGGAATGCATTATTATGTCCTTTTTACATATGCCGAAAATCAAGGTTTTTAGTAGACATTTAACCTGTGTATGAGGGCCATAGACACTCGCCCAAGTGCCTTTTTTGACATTTTTTCCGTATTTTGCCCTGTTATTTGGAAATGCTTAGTGTGACAAGTCTTAAACTGTATTATATATAATTTTTGTTTGTTATGTATGTCCCCCAAAAAGTTTCAGATCTGTTGTTTAATTGCTAAGGTCTCTTTAACAATTGTAAAATGCCCACAGAAACCCAATTTATGGACATTATGCCACTTTAAAGCCCAGTAACTGTCAAACTATGTGGGTTATAGAGCTGAAATCTTTGAATTTTTAAAAGGAAATGCCTGTCTATTTAAATTTTGAATATTAATAATGTTATGGCTATCTTAGTCTTTTAAGAACTTATTTTTGTGTGTTATACCTCTGCTTGCTGAGTTTTTAACTTTTTAAAATGAAACTGGTTAAACATATTCAAGTAGACAAAATGGACACTTTAAGTGAGCTTTAAGTCCCAATATTAATGAAATTATATCCTTATGTAGTAAAACTAGGGGATTTTTAACCCTCAACTAGCCCAGTTTTATTCAACTTGCCTCAGTTAATTTTGACACAGCTCCTACAGTTATGAACTCATTTCAGAATTCTCAATTCTTTTTGTATTTGAGTACCCCTTTTATATAGATTGTTTGTTTATCATTTATGCATCCCCCACCCGGATTCCCCCCACCCACCTCTGGGACCTCCAGCTATATTGAGTGACACTAAATAAACAAAGGTATTTAATGATATCAGATGAGAAACAAAGAACTCAATGGGGTTGCAGATCTTGTGTAATAGTGAGAGAGGTGTGGAGAAGGGGAGAGGGGTGGGGGTGGGAGGTGGTGGGCTTCATTACATATAACACAAAGGGGAGTCAGAACTGAGATTGTGTCACATATTTAGGTTGCATATATATGGACCACATATATAGGTATAGAGGAAATGAATAACTGAAAACAATTTGCAAATTCTAAAAATAATATAATAAAATAATAATATAAATAATTTTTTTTTAAATAATATTTTATTTGTGAACAAATATAGAAACAGATATGCGCTTTTGGGATTATGAATTTTAGAATGGACATTGAATCATCAATCATTTAAATACTTTGAAGGAAGATTGAAAAGTATGATGAGTTGAGTTAAAAATAATATTTTATTTGTCAACAAATATAGAAACAGATATGCTCTTTTGGGATTATTATTTTAGAATGGACATTCAATCATCAATCATTTAAATACTTTGAAAATAGGTTTAGAGTTATCATTGCAGGAAGATTGAAAATATAATTTGAGTTATGTATTCGGCGTCTGGGGATACACCATCTTCCTTGGAAGATATAAACAGAGTAGATTGATGTGCTGAAGTTCATATAATAATGGGTAATTATGTTTTAAAAAATTCCCGATCAAAACCTGTGGCATGAGTGATGACCTGTCTGGGGATATGTTGGCGCCGAGTTGGCCCAATCTAGTTGTTAAATATTTTATGGTATATTAAAAAGTCATCAACAAGTTTCAACAGTAGCTCAAAAGTTTGTCAAGAAGGTCAATAGTTCTAGTCACATGCAGCCCTTTTAAAAGACTTTTTTTTTTTTTTTTTTTTTTTTTTTTTTTGGGGGGGGGGGGGGGTTATTACTGAAAAATGTATAAAAATGGTAGTTACATCCAATATGCAATGTCAAAATTCATAAAGCACACCACTTGATCTACAAAAAACGCTCTCCTTGTGTTGGCACTGCAATAGTTTTTGCTCACTCACTTTAATACACTCGCAATAGCCTAAATCAAGCACAATGACTGACTTTATCTTCGATGACAAATTCACTACATTTGAAGGATACTGGGAGTCCAAACTGATATGTGTAACACAGGGTTTAGTCTGACACAACACATATTGTCAGCATCAGCTTGTGCCAGATTTAGTGAAAGAATACACTGGGAAAATTAAATTCACATGGTAAAACCGACTAACTTCCGATAGTTACCTGAAATATGCATTGTGAGTTGAAGTAAGATAGAGTAGTAAATCTATGACATATTACATGAATATTTAACTTGATATACACCTATCCACTCTCCCAAATAAAGGGCCAAATCTGTACTTTGCGGTTTCACTGTTGTTTTATACTAAAATGTATCTTCTCTTTTACAAACTTTCCATTATCTCAACGGAATCTTCCTCCATTGGTGTAATCAGATTACATGAGTTATACAGTACGAAAGACAGTGACATAAAATTACTTTCTGGCTGACTTGTGAAAGGTAAAATAAAAACTGTGATAAATGTCTATTACTTTATTTTCTGTCAACAGTTTTGATACATGAAACCTCTTAATAACACTTTATACAGAATTTCCTACAGTCAGATCTGTTCTGTCTGGCATCACAAGAGCATAGGATGTTCATTAGTTGTTCTTTTTTTAATAAAATGAAATAAAATCAGTTTTTACTTTTATAGACTTTCAGTGAAAGTTTATTTCACTTATCATATATTTCAGTGGGATGTGTCAATTATTATTGTAAAAATGACATACAATGAAACACAAAAAAAATCCCAGATCCAATTGTGTACATGGACACATTCATTAAGAACTAAAAAGGCCTTCTGCTTACAAACTTTGCCAGACATTGCCAGATTTTCTATCAATCACAGAAAACAGAAAGCAAAGGACATCTCTTAACACACTGTGAACCACACAGCATTTACAAAGCGCAGCAACAAACTAAAACATACCAGTAACATACCTTGGTAATACACATGCAGTAATTTGGTTCTCTAACAGAAAAATTTGGTAATATACATGCAGTATAATCAGGTTCTCTAACAGCAAAACGCAGGTCATAACGATGCTGCACACAAGAACTTGAAGTGGCATAAAGAATATATTGATCTGAGAGGGTGAAATTTAAACTTCAAACATGCAGAAACTTTCAGTAACAAGAAATATCAGAGATAATGAATAACAAACTTCAACGACTTACCTTGCACTTGGTTTGGACTATTAGATAAAGTTAGGAGTCCAGCAGATATATAGACATATAATTTATTTAACTATTATACATTACTGAGTTGTAATATTGCTTTCAACACATGTTTTTGGTCATATCACAATCAGGTCCAGAGATGGTAAAATCCAGGTGTATTTGTTGTTGGTCAAGATTTTGCACTGGAATGTTTGATGAACCCTTGGCAAGTAACTTGCTGTATGGTCATGCAAAATGTATGGTCATAAAATACCATACTGAGGGAAGCGGGATGGAAGCATGCCATTCTGCCACTGAGAACCTGTTGCCTAATGAAAACAAAAAGTGGCTTAGAGTAAGAAGTGTAAGCAAGCCACATTGTCTAATGGGAGATTCATAGTGGGTAAATCATTTATCGATAATGCCGATATTTATTGTTTTAGGAGAGGGTTGCCGATATTGATGTAGAAATATGTACGTCAATATCGCCAACTGATGTATAACCATAAAACTTACACATAAAGTATTTTAAATAAAGCCTATATCTGAAGAAATTATCAATTTTGACCTCAAATTTTTGTAGATTTTCAAATGTTTTTGATGAAAACTGCTATGTTTTGGTTAATTTTATTTCCTGTTCTGGTTTCCATTTGAATGTTGATATGCTAAAAGAAAACGTTTTCAGTCTCCCAGATTCAGACTGATTAGTAGAAAATATTATCTCGCCGATATCGCTGCATATTGAAATATTTTTATGTTCAAAATCAATGTCCCACACAGCCGATTTACCTACTAAGAGAGTCACCACTGACAAAAAACCTTTAATTTTATTTAAGTCATAAGATTTACTCATTAAATTGGACACTGTAGGCTAATTTAGGACAGTTCATCTTATTTGCTGCGGAATTCTGAAACACTTAGTTCTTCCTGGTAAATGAGACAGGTGTTAATAAGCTGTAGTGACTTTACTAAGTTTACCTCTGGCATTAACAAACCCACAAGGTCCTCATGAAAAAATACCTAAAAGACTAAATTTTGTAGATATGGACTGAGGTCAAGGTTATTTGTAGAAGAGGTGTGAAGTAAAACTATTTTCTTCCAAAAGCTCTTCTACAAGACTACAAGTACAGTGGCTTTGACAAGTATCATCGGATATGATGCGACTGATAAGCGATATGGTCTCCATAACAACCCAGATGTCCTACCCAGTATCTGCTGTGGCAAAAGCATTTCCACATTCCTACACCCTCAGAAATAATTCTGTGATGCATAATGAGTGTGACATTCCATGGAAATACAGGGTTCCCACTGACTTTTGATAACTGGATTCAAGGTCTTTTCCAAGGATTTTCAAGGTCAACAACAACAATTCTCAAGGATATATTTTAAGGCGCGGCCTCCTTTACCTCCCCTTTTAGCCATCTGTTCCTCCCACAAAAGTCTTTTTTTGTCACATGATTTTAACATAAAACTCAATGATGCAGATGCAGAAGTTGGGTAAAAACAAATTCAAGGACTTTTCATTTCATTTTCATTCTTAGATTTTATTTAATTTTGGTCAAATTCAAGGACTTTCAAGGCCTTGAAAATGAAGCAATTTTTTTCAAGGATTTTCAAGGATGTGGGAACCCTGAAATAGGAATTTTGTAATGCAGCTTAATAATAGCATGAACACAATATATAAACATGCATATCTGGGAATCTTTGAAGAACTATTTGAAGAATATCCACAGGATTGTGAGATATATTATACTATGCAATCCAACATACAGAATATTCACCATGCAAAACTCAACACAATAATAGGATTAACATCAAGGTAATCATTTTCCAAATTGGCACTGGCTTTAATTACTGGATATTAGATATTGTCTTCATGATTCCATTTTTTAAACAAACTTTGTGTGGGCCTTTCAGCAACTAATATTGCTATTAGAGATAGAAATTTTATAGTCACCTACATATCTAAAATTTGCCACCCAGATAGCATCCTTTTTAGAAGTAAGACAAAACAATCAAATTTATGCCAATTATGCATAAGGGAAGATCAGAGGCCAAATGTAGACAAATAAAATGTGGAAAGAATTTTGTACCAGTAAAGAAACAGAAAGGGTCTATTCACAGGAAACTTGAGTTCTTAATCTACAAGCATATTTGTTCCAAAGAAATGGCTTCACGATTATATGTAAAAACTTTGGAGAAACAATGTGACTTCAATTTCATATCATACATGATTGTACACAAGCACACTTGCATGATCATATATACTGATGCACAAGCAATAATAATATTGAATCAATTTATACATTATTTCAGTTTCAGAACTAAATTAATAACATTTTACATCCATAACTTTTTATAAAAGAATTTATTAGATTTCCCTCAACAGTATTATTGTGTCTATTCAGGAAATAAAAGATATGAATAATTTTAAAAAATTTACTGTGTTTTGAAGATTGACAGCAATTTATGAAAAGAAATGAAATTTCAGGAAATCTGAAAAGCTCTATCAATTTTTTAAGTTAGGCCACAACTCCATCTGATTAGAACACATCATGTAATGAGTATGCCATATAAGTCATATGACTCCATGTATAGATGAAACGACAATTTTATGTACCACTATAAATTAATTGCTGTAGTTGTGAAAAAAAACAAAAAAACATACTTTACCTATATAGTTGGGGCTAGCCTTGCTAAAGGCTCAAGTTTCTTTGCAATTAGGGATCAGTTCAGATAATGAAGTTTCATTTTATTGCATAAAAACGTACTTACATAATCCCAACAGAAGCTTACGTGACCTACCGTTCGGTCAAGGACACAGACAATGTGTCTCGCCATTTTTTTTACTGAAAGTACACACGTAAACCCCAGCGGGCACCTGCTGGAGGTTATATCTCCACTGTAAGTTGTCATTCTTATTTTGACCGCCGTCAAGTACACACGCGTTCTTTTCGGATCTTCAAAGATTTTTTACCATGTCCGAAAAACAAAGGAAATGCTCCATTTGTGCAGGTGATATGTTGCCTTGGGACAACCATCAGGCCTGTTTAAAATGCAGAAACGACAAGAAAGGGAAGGATAAGTGTGTGATTGGTAAGGAAAGTGACTGTACTATTTGTGCTGGTGCTTTGAAAATTCCTCATAGAAAGAAATCTTCAAAAACTAAAGTTTCTGACAAGTTTGATGACTCGCTGTTGGATGAGCCAACTCCTTCAAAGTCCTCAACTTCCTCCACTTCTACTCCTGATTCATCTCTTCAGGAGATGTTAAAGGCTATGAATTCTCAGTTATCTTCCCTGGCTTCTCAATTTGAGGAGTTTAAGCGCAGGGATAAACCTTCAGCTTCCAAAACAACTCTTCCACACTCTCAGGAGCAGGGTATGTGTGCCCCTGCCTCCCAGAGCAGACCAGTCCCCTCAGAGGGGGAATTATCTGATGAGGAATCATCTTTACCTGCTATGAAACGCCATAGATCCAGGTCTCCTCAGGGTGATTCAGACACTCATTCCCAGGAATTAGATCCTTCCTATGTGGAAATGCTCAATGCCATCAGGAATCTGTTGGATTTAGAGGTACCACAAGTAGAGTGCCTTGTGGCTCCCTCTGCATTCTCTAAGAAACCTTCTAAGCAGGTGGTCAGAAAACAGAATTTGGCGTTACCTCCTGTTCAAGATATACAGTCCATGTGGGACTATAGATACAGAAAGGCCTCTGGAACAACAGTAAAAGACAAGTCTAGCTCTGAATCTCTATCTCAGGGACAGTTTTTGGCCTTTGAGAGGCCTGACATGATTTATTACACCACTTCTCCTCAAAATACTCCTCTGAAAGCTCCTAAACTTCCTGACTCATACTTCAACATAGCTAAAGTAAAGTCTTTGTCATCTTCAATCTCTGTACCTTCCAAACAGTTTATTGTACAGGAGACAGTTTGCAGAGAGAATGTTCAAATCCTGGGCCATGTTGTATGGTTTAAAATGGCTATTGAGGAACTCAACAATAGGATCCAGGAGTTAGCTACTGAGATCAAATGTTCAGAAGATCTGGAAACCATCAGGGAATCAGCAGATCTCATGATCAAATACTCTCAACTCCAGGCTTCTGTCACATCTTCCTTAGAAATAGCTCTGGATACAGTCCTCAAGCAGAATATGACTCTGGCATGCAATATGCTCCTTGCAAGGAGAGACAGCTTGTTGAAGGACTGCAGCTCAAAATTAGGTCCTAAGGACTTGGCGAGCTTGCGTACAGATCATTTTGACCAACAGGAGGTCTTCAACTCGGATATTTTATCCCAGGTTGAGGATAACATGATCAAAAGATTGTCAATAATGAAAGAATCTGATTCCAAGTCATACAGAGACTCTGTGAAGAATTTCGATTTCGGGAGATCTTCACATCCAAAGCCCTCACAGGAAGGTAACAGGTCGTTTCGTGACAAACGAACGCAGCAAAATTCAACCTATGGCCACTTCTCTGCGCGCGCATCGCGAGGAGGCAGAGGTGGAAAGAGGAAGTGACTTCCCAGGGTCAAGATTGCGGACTTTTTGGCAGGTATGGTCAAAAAACCACGCCCATCCCAGAGTAGTAAGTTTACTGCAACATGGCTATCGCCTAGACTTCAAGTTTCTTCCAAAATTGTCGAAAATTCCGCTCATTTTGAGCGAATATCACAACAAAAACAAAGATGGCGCCCTCCAAGAGGCAGTTCAGGCCATGCTTACAAAAAAGGCGATAGTTCCTGTCAAAAAACTCACTACTCTGGGATATTACAGCAGACTTTTTCTGGTTCCAAAACCCATGAATCGTTGGCGACCAGTAATAGATCTAAGTATGTTAAACCTTCATTTACATGTACCGACATTCAAGATGGAAACAGCCGAATCTATCAGGAAATCGATTCGAAAAGGGGAGTGGGTCATCTCGATAGACCTCACAGACGCTTATTTCCATGTTCCAATACATCCACAATCTCAAAAATATCTGAGATTTCAGACCAAAAAAGGGGTTTTTCAGTTTCAAGCTCTTCCTTTTGGTGTCGCGACAGCTCCCCTAGAGTTCACTCGCATTGTCAAAGAGGTCAAACTCATAGCTCAAGCCAGGAACCTCAGAATCCATCAATATCTGGACGACTGGCTTCTTCGGTCACCATCAAAAGATCAATGTCTCAAAGATTCGGAAAAGTTAGTTCAATTGGTCCAAGAACTAGGCTGGCTTATCAATTTTCAAAAATCGGAATTGATACCCACGCAAAAACTGGATTTTCTGGGCTATCATTTCGACCTTCAGAGGGGTCTAGTGTTCCCAACCCAGAAGAAACTCGATCGGCTAAACGCTCAGACTGTTTCCATCAGAAAGTCATTAGTCTTGACTCCAAGAAAGCTCATGTCGCTCATAGGGACTTTAGCTTCCTTGGAAAAAACAGTGCCACTAGGAAGGTTACACATGAGACCTTTCCAGTGGTACCTAAAGTCGCACTGGAAGTTTCCCCAGTCGTTGGACATAAGGATTCCAGTAACAGGAAATTTCCTGAAGCACCTAAAGTGGTGGGAGGATATCAAAAACCTCATGGCAGGTGCTCCTATCCATCCTCAGGTACACAACACACTGGTGTTTACAGATGCCTCACAAAAAGGCTGGGGAGCTCACTTAAACGAGATAGTGTTAAGTGGTCTCTGGTCAAACAAGGAAGCCCAGCTCCACATCAATGTATTGGAGCTAAAAGCTGTTCTTCTAGCCCTAAAGGGCTTTCAGGAACACTTACAAGGTCAAACAGTGCTCATTTGTTCAGACAACAGCACAGTAGTAGCTTATCTGAACAAAGAAGGAGGCACACATTCCATAGAGATGTGTGCTCTTATCTGGAGAATTCTTGCATTCACAAATTCCAGAAGAATCCAGATAAGGGCAAGACACGTACCTGGATCCCTAAACGTCATAGCAGACTCTCTATCACGAAGGGACAAGGTCATACAGACGGAGTGGTCACTTCACCAACAGATATTCAACCAAATTTGCAAAGTTTGGCACACACCAATGGTAGATCTTTTTGCAACTCATCTAAATTACAAACTTCCAATTTATGTATCTCCTGTCCCAGACAGAAAGGCTTGGAAAATAGATGCATTGAATATCTGTTGGGAAGGCCTAGACGGCTATGTCTTCTGTCCAGTAGCCATCCTGCCACAAGTAATTCAAAAAATAATAACATACCCATGCAGGATGATAGTACTGGCTCCAGGGTGGCCAGGGATGCCATGGTTTTGGGATCTGGTGGATCTCTCGACCAGGGTACCCCTACAGCTCCCTCACTGGAAGACACTTCTGAAGCAGCCACATTCCAACAGGTTCCACAACAACGTGGAGTACCTGAATCTACATGTGTGGCTTCTGGATTCCAGGAATCCAATTCTGGAAGATTCTCATCTGAGGTGGCAGAAAGAATTAAGGCACCTCAGAGGGAATCCTCAAGAAAAGTCTATCAATCAAGGTGGACCATTTATGGGCAATGGTGCACAGAGAATAAGGTGGACATCACCTCAACAGCTGTTCCCCAGGTAGCAGAATTTTTAAACTACCTGTTCACAGTCAAAAATCTCAAACCAGCTACAATCACTGGTTACAGAACAGCAATTGCTGATGCTTTGGGTTCACAGGGTGAATTCATTTCAAAAAGTCTAGAACTGAATAGACTTATTGCCAGCTTCACCAGGGATAGACCTAAACCAAATAGGACCATACCTACATGGGACCTCTCATTGGTCCTCTTAGGTTTGACAAAACCTCCCTTTGAGCCTTTGTCAGAAGCTCCTTTGAAGTGGCTAACTTACAAGACAGTGTTCCTGTTGGCTTTAGCCTCAGGAAAAAGAAGGAGTGAGATACATGCATGGACTCACTCTTCTGTCTCTTCAAGGAGAGATTGGTCAGAAGTTACTGTCTCTCCTTCTCCGGCCTTCCTGGCTAAAAACCAATTGGCTTCGGATGGCCCTGATTCCATTAAGCCAGTAGTGATACCAGCCCTTACTATCATGTTGGACAGCTCACTGGTGGAGGACAAGTCACTTTGTCCAGTTAGGGCCCTCAAGGTCTATTTAGAGAAGACCAAATCCATGAGAAAGGGCAAGGCCCTGCTCTTTGTATCCCTTAGGGAGGGTTATTCTAAGGATATCACAAGAATAACCATTTCCCAGTGGATCAAACACACCATTCAAACTTGCTATCAGTCTTCAGATACGGCTGATCAACAGGTCACTCAGGTTAGAGCTCATGATGTTAGAGCTATGGCTGCATCACTTGCATTTAAAGGAGGTATCTCCTTAGAGCAGGTCTTGAGCTCCTGTTACTGGAAATCCCACAATACCTTTACAAACTTTTATTTGAAGGATATTTGCTGGGAAAATGATGATATCTTTAAGTTAGGTATCATTGTGTCTGCACAGCATGTAGTGAACAATTGAGACTTAATAATATAATCAGTCTTTATGTTTTCAGGATATATGGATTTGGACTGGAATGTACTAGGACTTTGATTGTGGAACAAGAATATGGATAAGTCTTCATGTTATGGCTGCTTGGCTTGAGGGACAGCTGCACTCTGACTGTTGGAGTTTTATTCAACTGGGCACAGCTGACCTTTGACCCCTGCACTACTGTATAGACAAGGTGGAGGGTTTCATACATATTATTTGATGTACAGTACAGCATGCTGCTTTCATAAGTGGGTGAGTACTTTACAGCTACTTTATTACAACTACTTTTTACTTTAACAGTACTTGTATTGACTATGACAGTAATAATAATGATACTAGTATTCATATATGTAGTATATTACAGTGTTTGTAGTATAACATATTGTGTATGCATTTTTTTGTATCTGTATACCTAAAGAACTCTCCTATAGCACTTGACAGTCCTCAGAAGTCTACCCACCATGGACCTCAGGGCTGCATTCAAGCTTCTGTTGGGATTATGTAAGTACGTTTTTATGCAATAAAATTGGTTAATTTTATTGTAATTGGAATTTTTATAAATAAAAATACTTACATAATCCCAACAGGGAGAGTCCCACCCTCCTCCCCTCTACCATCTTCTGAGGGGTAGGGTCAAAATTAGAATGACAACTTACAGTGGAGATATAACCTCCAGCAGGTGCCCGCTGGGGTTTACGTGTGTACTTTCAGTAAAAAAAATGGCGAGACACATTGTCTGTGTCCTTGACCGAACGGTAGGTCACGTAAGCTTCTGTTGGGATTATGTAAGTATTTTTATTTATAAAAATTCCAATTACAATAAAATTAACCAAGTTTATATAATGTACTCATACATATATTCATGTACTAGCATACAACTGAGACAGCTGTTCGAGGAGTTTATATCTCATGTGTGAGTGCTTTATGAATACCAAATATCTTTGTGCATGTTTGCAGAAGGTATGATACAAATTTGAGCCTTAAGCAAGGCTACCTTGGAACATATTTCATCTAAATCATTCAATACTGATAATTACATACTTGTACACTGCATGATATATGCTAGTACAAATGGAGTTGTGGCCTTACATTGCACATGTTTTACTGACAATATAGACACCAAATTCTAGGGCTGTCGAGGACTAATCAAATACTCATTTCTACTAAAATATTAATAATTTTTCACATCAAAAGAAATAATTGTGTAAAATAATCCATTTTTCTGTCACTTTTCAAATATAGGTACTCACTTCTGTAACAAATTTTGAGAGAGAAATTACACTCAAAGACAAAAAGTACAAGTATTAACTAAAACCTGACGGCCACATCAAAACCCACTTGTCCTGAGGCAATATCGTGATGGTTTATAATTATGGCAGTAATTTTCAGAAACCGCAGCAATATAAGAAACAAAATAAGCCTGTACACTGTGTATATTTTACAAAGATTAGGGTTGAAACAATATTTACACAGTCAATGGGAGAGAACCTTTACCTATAAATCTTAGACACCTAATGTTGTTCAAAAAGAAGAAACATATACTGAAAACAATCCGTAAATATGCAGGTCAACAAAAGGTACAAGAATAAACTGCATTACTAAATCTATCCAAGTTTTTCACAAGTTTTCAACAAAACGTTGACATCTTGAACTTCAGGGGAAGTCTGTAAAATTGACCATTGAAAATTATCATTTCACTACAGTATAAAGTTATACTGAACCAGATTGTGCACCAAATCAATATGATTTCAAAACAAATATGAACATTGTAGACAGCAGGAGATTCAGCAAGTTGTTGAGATCAGATATCACTTGTTTACCATGCATTTTGTAAATATGACAAGGTCAAGTTTAATCAAAATTTTACATTTAAGCAGGTTTTAAAGATATTCTTTGAATCATTCTTTCATGATTCATCTTTTCCAATTTTCTTTCTTTTCCTACAATATGTGAAAGATGAAATCTCACAATTAACAGAGACTTTAAGAAGTAATTGAGAAATTGTTAAAAAAATACATTAATGAATTATTCAGAGGATAAACTACTCTTTTCTTCTTTGATTTTTTCTTTAACTTTTATGTGAAAATAATGTAAAAATATTGGGCTATCTTTAAACTAAAAATATCACTCTTTATGAGGCGTAGAATAATAGTAAAAATATTAATCGAGTGAAAATATTACTAGTTGCTACAACAATGTTACCCAATTGAGTAATGTTCAAGTTTACCAAATCGAATTCCTGGCTGATGAGTCTGCAGACAGTTCAAATTGCTAAAACTCACACTATAGGTGATCCTTGTCTATAATATCCTCTCGCATAATGTTTTAACATATTTCAGCATTCAAAATATTTTAATCCCACAGTGCCGAAGATAAGTCAAATAACCAAATAGAGTACTGTTGAATACATTTTGAGGTTGACTGCGGATTGGCATAAAAGGTCTTTCAGTGGTTTAAAAATGCAGCATACACTGTACTCTAGTCTAAGTACAAAATATTTATTTAAGTCAATCCTTAATTTCAGAAGTTCATTTGATCAAAACAATTTTATGTACGTCTACTGCAATATAATTGATGACATAGTTGTCAATACATCTACATACATAAGTAACAACACAATTGGGACATAGCTGCCATTTTATATGTATTGCACAATATCTTGAAGAAATTGTGATGTACTATATTATTACAAGAATCAATTCACATACACAATAGTCAGAATATCATAGAGGTACGGTGTGAAAAATTCCACATAGTATGTGAAATCTATCTGTGTGGAAACTACTCCCTTATTTTACTTTGAATTATGGGATACTCTCAACAAAATTGTGATTTTAGTGACAGTATTAGCCCAGATCAAAATTTGCAAGAGTTTTTTTTCGTTGTTGCTTATTTTTATTGAAATATATCACTAAGTGCAGCAGTAAGTACTTAAAGCCTGTTCACATGGAGGATGAGATGATATAAGCAAATCCAGCTATAGAATGGAACTTGTATAACATACCTTGTCTACAGGTACCCACAATAATACAATTTGAAGCAATATAAATGTTTCATATTAAAAAATTCTCCAACATTTTTGAAACATAGCTCCAGTTAAAATGACCAAAATTCCTTATTTCTGGAAAGGTTTGAATTCTCGTATGACTTGTAAGATAATGCATTGCATTAGATTGGTTTGGTGCACACAGGCCTTGTTACATTCTAAAAAAAACTCTTGAATTATCTATCCTACTTCACTAGTATTTCCTATATATACTGAAAAATTTCGTTCAACAATGTACGGCGAAATTCCAACCTCCCAACAACAAATGAAAATGCTCACACTGGAGAGAATCATAATCATTCTATGTATATACATGTATAAACTAATACAGTATGCATTCAAAGTTTACATCATATAAAGATTACAGCTTAGTTAAATTATTATATTGACTGTTACATGTATCAAAAACAAATACACAAATAAATAAATATTATTGGAATCTTTTCATTATGCAAAGGTAATAAAACAACTACAAAATACAATTAAGGATTTTTCTTTTTCTTATTTTTAAAACAGTTTGTTCAGCTGTAATTGATGAGATTCAAATAGATTTAAACAAACATGTTTATAATTTAAATGTTATATCTGACAATACTGTAACTGCAGTGTTAATATCACAGGATGACAAAACATAACAGATGGATATGACATGATCCTGTACAGGTATATTAAACAAACTTACAAATTACAAGATGAAAGTACAACAATGTAAGACATCATCAACAAGAGCATTCAGAGAGCACATGCCTCCGCCAAGGACCAACAGTTCCAAAATTGCTAAGGAGTGCAATTTCAGACGAAGAACCATGTATACTGTTAAAATTTGATGCAAATCTGTGCAGATGTTTTTTGTCATAATCTTGCTAACATAGAAAAAAACAATCCAACAGTCATATAACCTCCTTGGCTGAAGTAAAAATACAAACACCCCTTAAGTATGACCAATGACCTTTTAATTAGTGTATCAACATGAAGCAACCTTATAGGTTTTACATCAACGACACTGAAAACTACAGCATGTTAGCTTGGTTGACAGAATGCATGGATAGAACAGAACATTGAGTGAAAAGAGCATTAATATTCCAAGCTAATGTAAATCAGAAAGTAGTGACATTAACATAATAATGACTGCTTAATTGACATTAATACATAGTATTACTGACATATATTTTGCATCATTAGATTAAGAGATAATTTTCAATAACATCTCTTCTTTGGTTTGGTCACTTTTTTCTTCCTAAGATAATATTATAAACACAACTTAAGGAGAGAGATATTTGGGATAGTCATAGCAAGCTTAACAGTAAAACTAAAAGACAGATGTGGAAACCACTTATAAGCCAAGGATGAAGTCAATGCTACTCATTCTATTAAAAATAATAACTCACACTTAATGCAAAATATGAAAAGCTAGAATTGTCAAGAGATGTAACAGCACATATTGTCTTTACTGTAAACTCCAGGAACATATGACTTAACTGTGTTTAGTAAACATGATTTGCCAAGGTTGAAATGGTTAGGATAATTTGGTCGCCACATAGTTACTTGTATCAGGCAAGAATTAACTGGTCCACTGTTTCTGATGTATAGGATCTATATAGAGAGGAAATGCCAAGAATGTCAAAATGTGCATGTGCCTTAGATGTAAGCATTGCAAACATATGGCAGATCATGAGATACTAGAAAAGAAGAAAATTCTCCCAAATTGTTAGGCAATTCCCAAGTAAATCCTATATTTATATTTTAACATAATATAGAGTAAGAAATCTAAAATTCGCCAGGAATCTAAAATTCGCCACCTCTAAAACCTTAGTTAATTTTATGAAAAAAATGATGTTTTTGTCCAAAAATTGGTATTTTTCAGTTCAAAAGCCTTAATTTACTATACAGTCAACAAATCTCACCACAATTCATTTATTTTATTAGTATTTTCACATGTGGCGAATTTCAGATATGTGGCGAAATTTAGATTTCTTACTCTACACAGATGGCATGCTGTGACTTGGTATTTTTTTAGGTTGTGACTCCAAATTTTAAGAATTATAACGGTGGTGAAAAATCCTTTATGAGGTGATAAACATATGAAAACAGTTAACCAGTTCAACAATATCAATGCTGGCTAGTGTCTGGCTAATGTAACATTCAGTTACTATGTTAATTGTTCCAGCCATAGACTTTACTGTGATGTTTAGTGACACATGAGTTTACTGTGATATTTTGCAAAAAATATGACTTTACTGAGATGCTCAGTAGCACATACAAATTGAAATTAACTGTGATGTTTAGTAAACAAGCATTACTGTAATGTGCAGTCATGCATATTACTTTGCATGTATGGTTTGAGAAATATGAAAAGAACCCAGTCATCAAGAGATACACATATACCAGGATGTTCTGGAAACCCAAAAATAATATATTAAATACTAACTTCCCTCTTTATATTTACTGACACTGGCTATTTCAGCAAAATATTCCTCCATCAAGGCCTTTGCATGATGGAGCTTCTAATGTACTAGTTCTATTATGTTTCACTACAGTAACTTGAAACAAAAACTCAGTTGTTTTTGAGTTGGCCAGTGCACAGAGATGGAATTTCTCTAAAAAATACAGTCATTTACCACACTGTTACTACAAAGAACTAACACTTCAAAACATTGGTTCAATATTTAAGCTTCAATTCTACAGGAGACAAGCACAAACCAAACTCAAAATGAACAGCATACACACACCTCATTCAGAATCTGAAGTCTTGACCATGTATCTTGATATAGTAAACACTGGCAACGCATAGCAGCATTACAAGATCTAACAAGTTATTATTAACATTAAATTACAATGGTTAAGAAGCTTTTAGTTGGTTATGTCCACATATATCGAAGTTATTTGCAAATTCATAATTCTGTAACTTCATGTTTTATAAAAAGTTAGTATAATTCTTATTTTAAGTTTTAGAGGAGACCATGAAAACTATATTCCTAGTTACAATACAACCACTTTTATGTACAGTACTTTTAGATTTGCTTTTGACAACACACCTAATTACAACACAGAGTCAAAGTTGGGGTTTTACAGGCCTTTCAACAGGTAATGTCCAATTAGGACAGACCCTGTATTACCCCAACTACTGCTATCTGTGATGAACATGTGCCTTGTGATAACAGCTGTTATTCTGCTTATTGCCACTGAGGCTTATTGTATGTAATCTTCCATTAGTAATTTTTGTTTCAGGCATGGGCATATTTTTACAATTTTTTTTTTAACAACTAGTGGACCAACCATTAAAGATGTCTAAGTTTTAATATATGAATAGAACATCATTTGAGAAAATTATTATTTTCTTTACATAGGCTTCTTGTATTGTTGTACCGAGGCATACTTTCTATTTTAGGAAGCTACAGTGATTAAAGCAGACATTCTTTTTCCACAGTTTTCTTTTCTTTGTGTTTTTCTTATTCCATGTTATTTTACTCAAATATATTTTGTATTTTCCGCTGAAGCTCTGTTGATTGAATTTAGGCATCTCCTGATCAACTTTTCATGTTCAACAAATATTCACTTGCTGTTTCTTTTTACAACTACAAAACTGTTTCAATAAATACACAGTACATACAGTTAACAGAGCACTTATGTTGTTTTTCTAAACTTATTGCTCCTGGGTTTGGACCTGTGTCTTCACACGGTAAGCAACTGCTGCGACCAGAGCTGCACCTTTACCACTGCCGTCCTCAGAAAGCATCATTTTGAACTGAAATATACAATGCATTGTGTGAAATTTAGTCCTGGGGGGATATCGGGCAGACGAGAGTGGGGAGTAAGGGATGAGAAGGTGAGGTTGGTATCTCACTCTTTACAAAATAATCCCAAAATTTTTTGCTAATTTTGAATCAGAGACATTAGAGGTACAATGTAGTAACAAAGGTCAAAGTATGTAATTATTTTCCTATAGGTCAAAGAAATAGAAAGGGATTCACATACTGTGGTAAATTCATAGCACTCTTGATGAGTGGCAAGATTGCTTTTATTAACATGATTTCCTGTTATTGGGATTGAAACAACATCAGAACAAAACTTTCTTTGTGTCCCAGAATCAAAAAGTTTTTGCATTGGTCGAATAGTGATAATGAAAAATTGCTTCTGATGTAACCCTTATTTAAAATGAATAACGTAAATGACAATTCTGAAAATTCTCCCCAACCTTGAGGATTTGGCAGTCTTTTTCGAAATTATTTGCATTTTGTGCCAAACTTTAAAAGAGAAAAACCCAGGCATCAGTTTCTGGCAGACAATTCTATGTAATGTCTTAATTACCTGAAATATTTCAAGCACTTGAACGAAGCTTGACTACTCAGGCTGACGTAGACAGTTATGCACATTTTACTACAATAGCAGACAATTAAATTAAACTAGAGGATCGCTCGCAAAAAAAAAGATAATGTTTTTGCATAGCAAAAACAAAGCGTCCCGAAAAGGCTATAAAGGTGAGTGCTAAAGTATTAAGAAAATGCTTCGTTTCTAGCCTTATACTGTTGTGGCAACCAAAGTCAGCGCAGTCTGCTCTATCTAGCACGGTTTTCAAGATATAAGCATTTTTGTGTTTTGCAAAAAATAAAAAAATTAAAAATGTCCGCTATATTTGGCGAGACAAAAATATTTTGAAAATTGGCATGGCTACTCTACAGAGATACCCAGCAGGTCCAAAATTTTGTTGAGTTCGCTCCATATAGCACAGTTTTCGAGATATAAGCATTTTTGTGTTTTGCAAAAACTTTGAAAATTCAAAATGGCCACCATTTTTGGGGAGACAAAAATTTTTGTCAAGAACACTGCCGCGGTGTGTATCTCCCGCCGAGCATTAAAGCAGAAGAAATAGCTTTTCCGAGATATTCACAATTTTTCATTTTCGTGTGTGAAAGCTCTTCCAAAAGTAGGTGAATGAGTTATTTGAGAAAAATTGGCTATCTGCAATACTTTTAGAGATAATTCGCATTTACTCATTTTGAGTAGGTGAGTAATTAGCTATGGGTCTGAAACTTCACCAAGTGAGAGCTATCCCAAAAGTAGGTGAATGAGTTATTTGAGAAAAATTGGCTATCTGCAATACTTTTAGAGATAATTCGCATTTACTCATTTTGAGTAGGTGAGTAATTAGCTATGGGTCTGAAACTTCACCATGTGAAAGCTCTTCCAAAAGTAGGTGAATGAGTTATTTGAGAAAAATTGGCTATCTGCAATACTTTTAGAGATAATTCGCATTTACTCATTTTGAGTAGGTGAGTAATTAGCTATGGGTCTGAAACTTCACAGAGTGAAAGCTCTCCCAAAAGTAGGTGAATGAGTTATTTGAGAAAAATTGGCTATCTGCAATACTTTTAGAGATAATTCGCATTTACTCATTTTGAGTAGGTGAGTAATTAGCTATGGGTCTGAAACTTCACCAAGTGAAAGCTCTCCCAAAAGTAGGCCAATGATTAATTTGACAAAAATTGGCTATCTGCAATACTTTTAGAGATAATTCGCATTTACTCATTTTGAGTAGGTGAGTAATTAGCTATGGGTCTGAAACTTCACCAAGTGAAAGCTCTCCCAAAAGTAGGTGAATGAGTTATTTGAGAAAAATTGGCTAGCTGCAATACTTTTAGAGATAATTCGCATTTACTCATTTTGAGTAGGTGAGTAATTAGCTATGGGTCTGAAACTTCACCAAGTGAAAGCTCTCCCAAAAGTAGGTGAATGATTTATTTGAGAAAAATTGGCTATCTGCAATACTTTTAGAGATAATTCGCATTTACTCATTTTGAGTAGGTGAGTAATTAGCTATGGGTCTGAAACTTCACCATGTGAAAGCTCTCCCACAAGTAGATGAATGAGTTATTTGATAAAAATTGGGTATCCGCAATACTTTTACAGATAATTAGCATTTACTCATTTTGAGTAGGTAAATAATTAGCTATGGGTCTGGAACTTCACCATGTGAAAGCTCTCCCAAAAGTAGGTGAATGAGTTATTTGAGAAAAATTGGCTATCTGCAATACTTTTAGAGATAATTCGCATTTACTCATTTTGAGTAGGTGAGTAATTAGCTATGGGTCTGAAACTTCACCATGTGAAAGCTCTTCCAAAAGTAGGTGAATGAGTTATTTGAGAAAAATTGGCTATCTGCAATACTTTTAAGAGATAATTCGCATTTACTCATTTTGAGTAGGTGAGTAATTAGCTATGGGTCTGAAACTTCACAGAGTGAAAGCTCTCCCAAAAGTAGGTGAATGAGTTATTTGAGAAAAATTGGCTATCTGCAATACTTTTAGAGATAATTCGCATTTACTCATTTTGAGTAGGTGAGTAATTAGCTATGGGTCTGAAACTTCACCAAGTGAAAGCTCTCCCAAAAGTAGGCCAATGATTAATTTGACAAAAATTGGCTATCTGCAATACTTTTAGAGATAATTCGCATTTACTCATTTTGAGTAGGTGAGTAATTAGCTATGGGTCTGAAACTTCACCAAGTGAAAGCTCTCCCAAAAGTAGGTGAATGAGTTATTTGAGAAAAATTGGCTATCTGCAATACTTTTAGAGATAATTCGCATTTACTCATTTTGAGTAGGTGAGTAATTAGCTATGGGTCTGAAACTTCACCAAGTGAAAGCTCTCCCAAAAGTAGGCCAATGATTAATTTGACAAAAATTGGCTATCTGCAATACTTTTAGAGATAATTCGCATTTACTCATTTTGAGTAGGTGAGTAATTAGCTATGGGTCTGAAACTTCACCATGTGAAAGCTCTCCCACAAGTAGATGAATGAGTTATTTGATAAAAATTGGGTATCCGCAATACTTTTACAGATAATTAGCATTTACTCATTTTGAGTAGGTAAATAATTAGCTATGGGTCTGGAACTTCACCATGTGAAAGCTCTCCCAAAAGTAGATGAATGAGTTATTTGATAAAAATTGGGTATCCGCAATACTTTTACAGATAATTAGCATTTACTCATTTTGAGTAGGTAAATAATTAGCTATGGGTCTGGAACTTCACCATGTGAAAGCTCTCCCAAAAGTAGGTGAATGAGTTATTTGAGAAAAATTGGCTATCTGCAATACTTTTAGAGATAATTCGCATTTACTCATTTTGAGTAGGTGAGTAATTAGCTATGGGTCTGAAACTTCACCATGTGAAAGCTCTTCCAAAAGTAGGTGAATGAGTTATTTGAGAAAAATTGGCTATCTGCAATACTTTTAGAGATAATTCGCATTTACTCATTTTGAGTAGGTGAGTAATTAGCTATGGGTCTGAAACTTCACAGAGTGAAAGCTCTCCCAAAAGTAGGTGAATGAGTTATTTGAGAAAAATTGGCTATCTGCAATACTTTTAGAGATAATTCGCATTTACTCATTTTGAGTAGGTGAGTAATTAGCTATGGGTCTGAAACTTCACCAAGTGAAAGCTCTCCCAAAAGTAGGCCAATGATTAATTTGACAAAAATTGGCTATCTGCAATACTTTTAGAGATAATTCGCATTTACTCATTTTGAGTAGGTGAGTAATTAGCTATGGGTCTGAAACTTCACCAAGTGAAAGCTCTCCCAAAAGTAGGTGAATGAGTTATTTGAGAAAAATTGGCTAGCTGCAATACTTTTAGAGATAATTCGCATTTACTCATTTTGAGTAGGTGAGTAATTAGCTATGGGTCTGAAACTTCACCAAGTGAAAGCTCTCCCAAAAGTAGGTGAATGATTTATTTGAGAAAAATTGGCCATCTGCAATACTTTTAGAGATAATTCGCATTTACTCATTTTGAGTAGGTGAGTAATTAGCTATGGGTCTGAAACTTCACCATGTGAAAGCTCTCCCACAAGTAGATGAATGAGTTATTTGATAAAAATTGGGTATCCGCAATACTTTTACAGATAATTAGCATTTACTCATTTTGAGTAGGTAAATAATTAGCTATGGGTCTGGAACTTCACCATGTGAAAGCTCTCCCAAAAGTAGGTGAATGAGTTATTTGAGAAAAATTGGCTATCTGCAATACTTTTAGAGATAATTCGCATTTACTCATTTTGAGTAGGTGAGTAATTAGCTATGGGTCTGAAACTTCACCATGTGAAAGCTCTTCCAAAAGTAGGTGAATGAGTTATTTGAGAAAAATTGGCTATCTGCAATACTTTTAAGAGATAATTCGCATTTACTCATTTTGAGTAGGTGAGTAAAATGGCCGCCATTTTTGGCAAGATAAAATTTTTTTGAAAATTGGCATGGCTACTCTGCAGAGATACCCTGTGGGTCAAAAATTTCGTCGAAATCACTCTATCTAGCACGGTTTTCGAGATATAAGCATTTTTGTGTTTTGCAATTTTGCGAAAAATTCGAAAATTCAAAATGGCCGCCATTTTTTGCGAGAAATTTTTTGTTTGAAAATTGGCATGGCTACTCTGCAGATATACCCTGTGGATCAAAAATTTCGTCGAAATCGCTCTATCTTGCAGGGTTTTCGAGATATAAGCATTTTTATGTTTTGCAATTTTTGCGAAAAATTCGAAAATTCAAAATGGCCGCCATTTTTGGCGAGACAAAATTTTTTTCAAAATTGGGATAACTACTCTGCAGAGATACCCTGTGGGTAAAAAATTTCGCCGAAATCGCTCTATCTAGCACAGTTTTCGAGATATAAGCATTTTTGTGTTTTGCAATTTTTACGAAAATTTCGAAAATTCAAAATGGCCGCCATTTTTGGCGAGACAAAATTTTTTTGAAAATTGGGAAAAGTACTCCACAGAGATACCCTGTGGGTCAAAAATTTTGTCGAAATTGCTCTATCTAGCACAGTTTTTGAGATATAAGCATTTTTGTGTTTTGCAATTTTTGCCAAAATTTCGAAAATTCAAAATGGCCGCCATTTTGGACGAGACAAAAAATTTTTGAAAATTGGGAAAACTACTCCGCAGAGATACCCTGCGGGTCAAAAATTTCGTCGAAATCGCTCTATCTAGCACGGTTTTTGAGATATAAGCATTTTTGTGTTTTGCAATTTTTGCGAAAATTTCGAAAATTCAAAATGGCCGCCATTTTGGACGAGACAAAATTTTTTTGAAAATTGGGAAAACTACTCCGCAGAGATACCCTGCGGGTCAAAAATTTCGTCGAAATCGCTCTATCTAGTACGGTTTTCGAGATATAAGCATTTTTGTGTTTTCCTTATTTGGAAAATTCGTAATGATTAATTAATCATTAATTACTCGGCGATTTCTTGACCAATCAATGCCAAAATCTAATGATTTCCAGATTTTAATAGAATGAATGTATTTGCCAAGTTTCAGGTGAATTGATAAAATTCCTTTCAAGTTATCATCCGGACAAGCTTCCCCATCGAAAAAAGACATTTTTGGTCATGTGACCTCTCTGATTGGTTGAAATGTCACTGCAGCATATTCAAAAAAATTCCCCAAGACTACTGCCTAAACCTGCCAAATTTGAAAAGAATCCGCCTAACGGTTACAGAGTTATAATGAAAACAAAATGCGGAGCCGGCGGAGCCGGCGGAGCCTGAAGCTCT
Organism: Sabellastarte sp. h YS-2021; assembly: GCA_964017235.1. Classification (NCBI taxonomy): domain Eukaryota; kingdom Metazoa; phylum Annelida; class Polychaeta; order Sabellida; family Sabellidae; genus Sabellastarte; species Sabellastarte sp. h YS-2021. The sequence goes on from OZ024932.1 coordinate 86,252,832, forward strand.
CCCATACACAAACAAGCGTCCCTTGCGGGACGCTTAATTCCATTGTATCAGACACGTGCATGCACAATACAACAGACTACACTAGTAGAACTAGTGCAAGTCCAATTTATGTACTAGTGGAATCAGTAGGGTCCCAAAATCAGAAAAATGGAGTCTAAACATCATTTTTTAAAAAAAATTTTTAAGTCTAAGTTTGGGATGACTGGAACCAAATCCTGTGGATACTAGAGGTTATTGATATACAGAGTCCAGGGTAGTAGAAAATAAAACACATATATCATAATTATAATTTAATAGTAAGGGTGGAAATGAATAAAAAATCTGCATTCGTTTGTGAAAATTCGTCTAGGTTCCAATTTCTAGTTTTCCATTGCAAATGCATGAGAAATCCATCAAAACCCAATATATTTATTTTTTCTGGATATAGAAAGCATTTTAATCATGAAACTTCCAATAAAAACACCTTTTACTGACCTTATTTTAATCTGTTTTATCCACGATTGACAAATATTTAAGGTACTGGAGCTACAAGTGTACTAGTTTCAAAGTGAGGCTCAGGTATGTATATGACATAGTATTAATTAATAGTACCTTATCTCTGAAGTGGCAAATTTTTAAGACACACTGAACAAAATTATGGCTCCAAAATTATATGTTCTTGGACCAACGGAGATAGGGACCCAAAGAAATAATAAATAAAAAAATTGTTTTGTGTCACTTTAGTTTACACTTTAAAATCGATTCAATTATACTAGATCATATGGACTGCCTGTCACAGATTTATTGTAATCAAAATTTTCAAAAAAAGAAACAAAAATATAATGCAAAGCAAAACTAGATGTTAAGATATTCTTATATACGTTGAGATGCACTTTGTACATACAATCATTGGACTTGGATTTCCACACATATACAATCAACACAAGCTTTGTGATGAAAACATAAGCATATAAAAAAGGCAAGTGTCTAATTCATTAAGCCTCAATAAAGCAAGAAAAATAGAAGCCAAAACTCACAACACTGAAAGACAAGAGACAAACACACAGAAATGCTGAGAAGGGTCATCAGTTTTTGAGTCCGTTGGCAATTGTCGCTGAGGAGGACTTTAGTCTGTCTGCAACTGCTGCCACCAGGGCAGCGCCCTTGCCTGAACCATCCTCTGAAAGCTCCAGATTAAACTGGATGGAAAAATAGGACTTTTATGTATGTGCAAAACATGAAGAAGTATATGGATAAAGAAATGAAAAGTATTACTTATATTACACATGAATTATAAATATAATTTGTGCAAAAAAGTGATAAAGAAAGCTAAATGAAAACAAACTAAAGAACATCAAGGAGCTTAATGCTGAGAAAAACAGACACATTATATAATGATGATAAGCAGACATAAGCTTATGTATTTCCAGGCATGATCAGTGTTTTTAATGCTCTTTTATGAAAATGTTTTTTGTGTGTTTTGCCTTTCAATGCAGTCACTGATTCCTTGTTTTCTTCTTCACAACACACAGATGTTATTTACTGTAATTATCACACCTCACTTTTCTTGAAACTACAACCATTTTGCCCAAAATGAAAGTGAACGTATGATGTGAAAACTTTTTCCTAGTGTGTTTCTGATAGTAAAGATAGCTATGTGAAAGCTGCCAAAAGTGTAAAGTTATTTTTGGACCTGCATTTCATAGAAACTATGAAAAAAGAATCCATGCACTGCTGCAGCATTTATCTGCCACCAGGTATTCCTATAATCTGCATTCTTTTGGTATAGATATATCCATATACCAAACATGACTGAAACCCACTCAGACTTTTTTAGCATCAGCCATTTGAGTAGAAATGAAAATATTGCCATAATTTAGTTAAACTTTAAGGATTTTAAGGTTGCAACGAAGTTGATATCTTACTGAGGACTAAGTACATCCATAAATCAAATATAAATGAAAGGGATCTTGTGCTTTCAGAAAGATTTGTTATTAGAGCATTAACCTTAAAGTCACTGTAACTAAGTTCCCTTTAGGATATAAGCTTGTCATAAAGTGGACATGTTCCTGGGTCCTTAGTACACCAACATACCACATATAAATGAAATCCACAGCATACTTTTTGAAATGTTAACAATTATTAGCTGTTATAATTACCCAATCTTTATGATTTTAGATTACCATGAAGTGGATCCTCCTTTTTTTTTCTTTTTTCTTTTTTTTTTTTTTTTTTTTTGGGGTGGGGGTGGGGGGGTGGGGGTGGGGGGGGGGTGGTGCTTGGTACACGATATACCAAACATACCATAAATGTAGTTAATGCACCATGTAGTTTTTGATTGTTGTCCAAATACATGTAAGAAAATCTGATAAACATTTTATAATCTCCCACTTGGTCAGCCCAAGAGAGATAGTAAAAGAGTGAGTATGTAATATTGATGGCGTCTTATATAACTCAAATATACTTCTGTCAAACTGATATAAAAACTAGAAATCGGCCGCCCTGTTGATAGTAGATGCGAATAGAAACAGGATAGCATAGAAGAACACACATTATCATGTGTAATGTCCACCCATGAACCTTTTGCCCAAATTGTACAGTAGTCTTACAAGACCCTGTTTCATTTGTAAAATATATCAATGATGCTTAAATATTTGTTAGTGTAGATGTAAATTATTTCAGCTTCATGCCTTTTTGCATTGGTTGGGTTGAAAATTTTGACGAAATCACTCTATCTGGCACGGTTAAGAAGATAGAAGCAAATTCCTGTTTTTCTATTTTTGGCAAAAATTTGAAAATTCAAAATGGCCGCCATTTTTGGGAAAAGGAAATTTTTTTGAAAATTGCCAAGAGTACATTTTTTAGATACCCTATGGGTCGAAAATTTCAACGAAATAACTCTATTTTGCACGGTTAAGGCCAGTTTGTGTTTTTCCATTTTGGGCAAAAATTCGAAAATTCAAAATGGCTGCCATTTTTGGGGAGGGGAAAATTTTTTGAAAATTGCAAAGATTACATTCCTTAGATACCCTGTGGGTTGAAAATTTCGACGAAATCGCTCTATCTCGCATGGTTAAGGAGATAGAAGCAAATTTGTGTTTTGCCATTTTTGACAAAAATTTGAAAATTCAAAATGGCCGCCATTTTAGGGGACGGGAAATTTTTTTTTAAATTGCCAAGAATACAATGCTGAAATACCTGTGGGTCGAAAATTTTGATGAAATCGATCTATCTCGCACGGTTAAGGAGATAGAAGCAAATTTGTGTTTTGCCATTTTTGGCAAAAATTCGAAAATTCAAAATGGCTGCCATTTTTGGAGAGGGGAAAATTTTTTGGAAAATTGCAAAGATTGCATTCCTTAGATACCCTGTGGGTCGAAAATTTCGACGAAATCGCTCTATCTCGCACGGTTAAGGAGATAGAAGCAAATTAGTGTTTTGCCATTTTTGGCAAAAATTCGAAAATTCAAAATGGCCGCCATTTTTGGGGAGGGGAAAATTTTTGGAAAAATTACCAAGAGCACAATGCTCAGATACCCTGTGGGTCAAAAATTTTGACGAAATCGCTCTATCTGGCACGGTTAAGGAGATAGAAGCAAATTTGTGTTTTGCCATTTTTGGCAAAAATTCGAAAATTCAAAATGGCCGCCATTTTTGGGGAGGGGAAAATTTTTGGAAATTGCAAAGAGTACAATGCTCAGATACCCTGTGGGTCGAAAATTTTGACGAAATCGCTCTATCTGGCACGGTTAAGGAGATAGGAGGAAATTTGTGTTTTGCCATTTTTGGCAAAAATTCGAAAATTCAAAATGGCCGCCATTTTTGGGGAGGGGAAAATTTTTGGAAAATTGCAAAGATTGCATTCCTTAGATACCCTGTGGGTCGAAAATTTCGACGAAATCGCTCTATCTCGCACGGTTAAGGAGATAGAAGCAAATTAGTGTTTTGCCATTTTTGGCAAAAATTCGAAAATTCAAAATGGCCGCCATTTTTGGGGAGGGGAAAATTTTTGGAAAATTACCAAGAGCACAATGCTCAGATACCCTGTGGGTCGAAAATTTCGACGAAATCGCTCTATCTCGCACGGTTAAGGAGATAGAAGCAAATTAGTGTTTTGTCATTTTTGGCAAAAATTCGAAAATTCAAAATGGCCGCCATTTTTGGGGAGGGGAAAATTTTGTAAAAATTACCAAGAGCACAATGCTCAGATACCCTGTGGGTCGAAAATTTTGACAAAATCGCTCTATCTGGCACGGTTAAGGAGATAGAAGCAAATTTGTGTTTTGCCATTTTTGGCAAAAATTCGAAAATTCAAAATGGCCGCCATTTTTGGGGAGGGGAAAATTTTTTAAAAATTACCAAGAGTACAATGCTCAGATGCCCTGTGGGTCGAAAATTTTGACGAAATCGCTCTATCTCGCACGGTTAAGGAGATAGAAGCAGATTGGTGTTTTGCCATTTTTGGCAAAAATTCGAAAATTCAAAATGGCCGCCATTTTTGGGGAGGGGAAAATTTTTTGAAAATTGCAAAGATTGCATTCCTTAGATACCCTGTGGGTCGAAAATTTCGACGAAATCACTCTATCTCGCACGGTTAAGGAGATAGAAGCAAATTAGTGTTTTGCCATTTTTGGCAAAAATTCGAAAATTCAAAATGGCCGCCATTTTTGGGGAGGGGAAAATTTTGGGAAAAATTACCAAGAGCACAATGCTCAGATACCCTGTGGGTCAAAAATTTTGACGAAATCGCTCTATCTGGCACGGTTAAGGAGATAGAAGCAAATTTGTGTTTTGCCATTTTTGGCAAAAATTCGAAAATTCAAAATGGCCGCCATTTTTGGGGAGGGGAAAATTTTTGGAAAATTGCAAAAATTGCATTCCTTAGATACCCTGTGGGTCGAAAATTTTGACGAAATCACTCTATCTCGCACGGTTAAGGAGATAGAAGCAAATTAGTGTTTTGCCATTTTTGGCAAAAATTCGAAAATTCAAAATGGCCGCCATTTTTGGGGAGGGGAAAATTTTTGGAAAAATTACCAAGAGCACAATGCTCAGATACCCTGTGGGTCAAAAATTTTGACGAAATCGCTCTATCTGGCACGGTTAAGGAGATAGAAGCAAATTTGTGTTTTGCCATTTTTGGCAAAAATTCGAAAATTCAAAATGGCCGCCATTTTTGGGGAGGGGAAAATTTTTTTAAAATTACCAAGAGTACAATGCTCAGATACCCTGTGGGTCGAAAATTTTGACGAAATCACTCTATCTCGCACGGTTAAGGAGATAGAAGCAGATTGGTGTTTTGCCATTTTTGGCAAAAATTCGAAAATTCAAAATGGCCGCCATTTTTGGGGAGGGGAAAATTTTTTTGAAAATTGCAAAGATTGCATTCCTTAGATACCCTGTGGGTCGAAAATTTCGACGAAATCGCTCTATCTCGCACGGTTAAGGAGATAGAAGCAAATTTGTGTTTTGCCATTTTTGGCAAAAATTCGAAAATTCAAAATGGCCGCCATTTTTGGGGAGGGGAAAATTTTTGGAAAATTGCAAAAATTGCATTCCTTAGATACCCTGTGGGTCGAAAATTTCGACGAAATCACTCTATCTCGCACGGTTAAGGAGATAGAAGCAAATTAGTGTTTTGCCATTTTTGGCAAAAATTCGAAAATTCAAAATGGCCGCCATTTTTGGGGAGGGGAAAATTTTTGGAAAAATTACCAAGAGCACAATGCTCAGATACCCTGTGGGTCAAAAATTTTGACGAAATCGCTCTATCTGGCACGGTTAAGGAGATAGAAGCAAATTTGTGTTTTGCCATTTTTGGCAAAAATTCGAAAATTCAAAATGGCCGCCATTTTTGGGGAGGGGAAAATTTTTTTAAAATTACCAAGAGTACAATGCTCAGATACCCTGTGGGTCGAAAATTTTGACGAAATCGCTCTATCTCGCACGGTTAAGGAGATAGAAGCAGATTGGTGTTTTGCCATTTTTGGTAAAAATTCGAAAATTCAAAATGGCCGCCATTTTTGGGGAGGGGAAAATTTTTTTGAAAATTGCAAAGATTGCATTCCTTAGATACCCTGTGGGTCGAAAATTTCGACGAAATCGCTCTATCTCGCACGGTTAAGGAGATAGAAGCAAATTTGTGTTTTGCCATTTTTGGCAAAAATTCGAAAATTCAAAATGGCCGCCATTTTTGGGGAGGGGAAAATTTTTTGAAAATTGCAAATATTACATTCCTTAAATACCCTGTGGGTCGAAAATTTCGACGAAATCGCTCTATCTCACACGGTTTCTGAGATATTAGCAAATTACTCAAAAGTAGTACTGAAAATACACAATGAAGTACCTAAATGGCTATTACTCATGTACTGACAAAGCTATCAGTCCCAAATGCAATACCAAGCGAGCTATGGACACAACAATCTTGTATTCAAAATTGTAGTAAAATATCTTTAATTATTTTGGCTTAAATGCACGGAAACCAATGGGTACTGAAAATAGCTGTACTTAAGTATTACTCAGTAAGCAAAAGAGGTACAACAGCCAAAAGCAATCCCAAGCAAGCTACTGACCCAATAAGCCTGCATACCAAATTTGGTGACAATAGCTCTAATACTTTTCCTTTAAATGAGCGGAAACCATGCGTGACGCCGGACATCGGACGCCGGACGCCGGACATCGGACATCGGACGGCGAAAAAAGCAAAAATAATATATCCACCCCCCAGGGGGGTGGACATAATAACAACTTTATAATATACACATACACTTGTCAACAACACAGCAGAAAATTTAACAGATACTTTCTAAACAATGCAGAGAGGAAATATATACACAATCAACAACACCAATCATTCGTGTCTTATTGTACAGATAAATCACACAGGTACCACAACAGATAAATTACATATAATTTTAGGGGAGGGTTGGAAACACCAGTGTCTCAGTATCAACTGTATTTCAGTTAAATATTGTGATGACACTTCACAACTACCTACCAAAAGTCAGCACATATGCTTGTAAGAAAAAGTAAAATATTGAAAACAAACTCTGAATCTGAAGAAATTAGAAACCTTTATCTCATATTTTTGTGGATTTTAATACTTCTGTTGTGATTTGTTTGAGAATTGCTTTGTTTTGCTTGCATGAATTTGACTTCCTGTTTGTGGGCCTATTCAATTGGGGACGTGCTGTTACAAAAATTGTTCAGTATCCTGTAATCGAAAATGGTTTTGCACTTGAGGGATATTAATATGGGATATCGGCTACCAACCCCGCCCAAATCTATTTCACCACTTTTGTTTAAAAATTTCATTAGCTAGAAGAGTTGATGTGAATCAGTATAACTACATGATATGGCTTTATAGATCAGAGTGTGATGTTCTGTTACAAATGGTTAAATGGGGCGCTTCAAGTAAACCATAAAAGTGGCACATATTAATTTCACATTGTCCTGGCACGGTTTTACTTGATAGAATGGATTGCTATATATCAATAAATTGTTAATAATGTAGCAGTTGCGAAGCTCTAAACTATTACAAAAGTGATGAAACATGAGAGACACTGTGCCAATAATTTTGTAGATTTTAAAAAATTTATGGTTCGAACATATGGATATATTGTTTTAACAAAACTTAACTTCCTATTAGCAAATGTATACCCGCAGAAGAATAACAGAATTATTATTATGATTTTTTTTAGAGTCCTGTGATAAGAACTGTGCTTATCAGCTTCCGATATGTACAATTTAACACTCACTCACATCAAGAATTATCAAACAAAAATTTCAAGTCTGTTTGGTCAAATTTCAAGTGACCAGAACAAGACTTTGAATTTATCCAGGATTTCCAAGAGTAAGTACCATTTCAGTCGAAGATGCAATCTTAATCTAAGGATTCTTATTCACAAAAGGTTTTGTATACAAACATAGCCAACTGGAACCTAAGATTTAACTAAGACCATTCAAACAAACTGTCCCTGGTCCAATTTCACAAAACATCCTTAAGTTAAACGTCACCTTAACTTTAACTTAAAATTTCTCCCTCCTTCAATGAAATTCAGTTTCACAAAGCCTCCATCCTTAACGATGACCTTGAAATTTCAAGGAAATTCCCTTCCATTTTAAGGAAGGAAAAAACCTACCATAAATTTAAGGAAATATCCTCCAAAGAATGTTTAATAATTTTTGCTCCCTCCCTAAGTTTCAAGGAAAATCCTTGACAAGGACAGTTAAAGGAGGCTTTGTGAAGCTTATTCCAAGGCGGCTTTCCCCCCCAAAAAACTGACCTTCCTTACTTAAGGAGGTCCTTTCCAAAGGAAGCTTTGTGAAACTGGGCCCTGACATCTATTTCTACTTAAAAGGGAAAGTCTACTTATCAGAGTTTTACTGGAAGGGTTTACACAGAAAAATCAAAGGAGTACTGTAGGTGGATATGCAAAACCACTAAATCTGATTCTGAATGCTCTGAAAACTTTGCAGACTTACCGATACTTCAGGTCGAGCGAGTTGTCGTGTTTTTTCCATGAGCCTGTTGTGGAAGTGAGGATGGAATCTATAGAGACTGCCATCTACAGCCACAGTAACTGACGGCTTGTTAATGCGGTCAAGCAGTGTGGCAATACCTAATAAGGAGAAGACCTCTACTTAAATTTTAAAATAATGAAACCAGTTCTCCATGCACCATACGTTTCAGTAATATAGTGTAGTTTACCTGTTAAAAAAGAGAGAAAGTTTACTGGAACAACAATGCCAACTATAACCAGTGATACATACTCAAATTGAACTAATAACCACCTTTTCTCATTCTGAAGTCTGTGTGTTGGACTGAGCCATTAATTTGTAAAACAAATGTTTCAAACAAGTAAACAAATATTTGATATTCATAAAGCACTTGTACATGTTAGGATACACAAGCAAATATAAGAGTAAATTATATAAACTGAAACATTGTTATGCAAATTAAAAGTTTTCCCCAATTAAAAAGAAACTCAAGCACTTTGCTAAAGGATTTCCCAGCAGTGAATTTTACATAATGTGGTGAGTTTCACAGTTTTTTACCATACATATCAGAGGTATCAGCTCTCACCACAAGACACAAGATTAGCGGCTCTTGTGGACACAGTTCTGCAGATGAATTGGACATTTCTGCAATCTTCCACGCTGACATCTTCTAGTCCCATCTCATCAAGCACTTGTTTAGTGTTTGCAAAACCATTACTGTCACTGTCCCTGAAATACAGGAATATGCTCTAAAACCTGTACGTGCCACTTTCAGTAACTTTAATTTTAACTTTTTGCAAGTTAACTACTGACCTTATCCTCACAATTGCTATGTGTTAGCAAATGCAAACATCCACTTGAATATTTTAAAATAATAGTCTTGTTGGTACTACGGCACATGTTCGGACTGCACATCCCTAGTTCACTTTTATTCTTCATATTTTATTTGGTCAGAGAATAACAATGACTTTGATAACCATTTTGCATTTCTTATAATTTCTAAATGGCTGACGTTTCAGTAATTTAGAGACAAAAGGTAGCTTCTGGGTGTCACCATTTTATGGCCGACTTGGATTCATATCGATATCACTGACACATAGCACTTGTGAGGATAAGGTAAGGGTATTTTACACAATAAAATCTGGAATTTGTCTTCAAAACTAATACCATGTTTGGGTCAAAGATGACAAAGTTGGGTTTTCATGACTCTACTAATTGCTGGTGTCATATTGGAATACACCATCAATATTTATCACTGTCTTATCATCCGCTAGATCTAGGAAATAATCTCAAAACTGAGTGTCAGATTAATCATGGTTATTCTCTTGATTCAATAATCAAACTGAATCAACAGACTAGTAAATATTAAAGGATTCTCTGTATTTCTGGAAAATTCTACTTTCCCACATTTTCTAGTATAGAGATGTAGTGTGTATACAATGATTCTTAAGGCATTTCCTCTTGTATTTCTTCTGCTTACATATTTTCTTTCACATATATTCTGTAGTCTGTACCTGCCTGTAAAACTTTTTTATCTTTGACATGAGCTCTATACGTTTGTCTTAGTCATTATTTTTTGAATCTCTGAGTTATTCTTAAACTTTAGTTATAGTAGCTATAAAACTATTTTAATTTGATGTTGTAGTTCACTGATTGATAATTATAGAGGTCACCTTACCCAACTTTTTTTTCTAAACCAAAAATATTTATACTACTTCTATGGATTGATGCATTCAAAAAAACTTGCTGTAGCAAGAGCAATTTACTGTATATTTTTTTGCAACTAACTTTTCAATCTCGGAGATGTACTTTGTGTAGAACTTGTCGCGTGTATCCATCTTGATAGTGAGGTTACCACAAAACAGCAGGTCCTGTTCTACACACTTCACAATGATTCTCCGCGCCAGCTCACCCATGTACATGCCAGAGATCATCTTCTCATAACTAAAAAGTATAACATAATATCACACACTTGTCCCCACTTATCTAAAGTAAACAAATTGGCCAATGCACATGTCAAAGATAATCTCCTCAAAACTTGAAAATATAAAACATGCCATGCTTGTTCCAACTGATCTAAACTAATCTAGTTTAACACAGTTTATATTCACCCATGTACATGGCAAAGATCATCTAGTTAGAAATACAACATGTACAACATGTGGATGTTAGTACAAACTAACATGATCAAATCAGGTAAAATCAGGTTAAATTCATCCATGTATGTAACTATTTACAACAATAACAAAACAATAAAACACATGATACTTGAAAGTCTAAGCACATCGAATCTGACAAAGGAATTGGCATCTTGCTACTGGAAAACAAGAATAGTTCATAGGAACATTGAAAAAGCATGGGTAAGTGGATACAATCAGAATTTCTTAATCTTCTTACTCATAACTTCTATTAATCTACCAGAATTAGCCTAATAACATATAATCTTTGTTCAGTATTAATACAATTTAACTAGTGAAACAGCCATTTAATCAATACTGAGTGGATTAATCATTGTATCACAAATTGTTTCACAAAAATGATACGGATATGTCAAGACTTAGTAACCAGTATGGATTTATAGTGTATTAGTGACAAGAAAAACCCATTCTAAACATCATAAGTGCAAAAACAGAATGAAGTTGCCTACAAACTAAATCAAATCTGACATTATGAATTTTGATTGTTTGAATACTATTGAGACACATACAAGTTATTATTGTCTGCCAATAATACTTGATCATTTTTTTTTTCAATTTCACAATCATGTTCTTTTTCAAGGAATATAAAAACAGCCAGGAACTGTTCACTGCTGTGTTTTGAATGATTATGCATGCAAACAATCAGATACTAAAGACAGTAAAAAAAAACTCAACATGAATCATGTCACCACTCTCTATTACAGCCTGTGGCCTGAAAACAGTTCCTTATTTCTGACAAGATTTCACAATCTACAAGCCACACATTTCAGAAACAAAAGGGTTGTGTGTGACTACCTTGACAAAATTTAATATACAAACACTGAAGATGGTGATACAGTCTAAACTGTTTAATTAAAGCCTTGTTATAACTAATTCCTTCCAAGTAGATTTATTTATTTGGGGTTTAACGTCGCTTTCAACACTGTATAGGTCATATTATGATGGGTAGTTTTATGGGCAGAAGAAACCAGTACATACAGCTGATCAAGCTTCTGTACTGTAAACTGCCGACCATCATTAAGAAACTACCATCTTTCCCCACATAGGATTTGGGGTTTGAACTGCAGAAACCAGACGCGGGAGGCGAGTCTGTTACCACTGCCCCACCGTGACCCCCTCGTTTTCAGTAGAAGTTATTACATTAAGTCCTTAGTGACCCTTTTCAATTGGACAACTAAATGTTGTCTGTGCTGGCATTTGTGGACAATCTCAAACTCAAACTCACTCACTGTCTCAAACTCAAACTAAGTATAAACATAAATTTAGCTTTATTAAATGAAATTCTACAAATGTAGTATATGCTCAATCTCAAATTAAAAACATAGTCAAACAAAATTAATGCAACCATAATCTCAAACATGTAAGACTTGTTTCATGCAAACCTAAATATGATCTCTAAATATAGGAAGGATGAATGATTTGTGCCCGAGTAAATATATACTTATTTGAGAATAGGATTTTTTTTTTTAGTTTAAACTCAAATTAAGGGTTTAAACCCTAAATTATAAAGATTATATTTGAGTTTGAGACTGAGTTTGAGATTTTTGTGAATACCAGTACTGGAGTTCCTGGTTCAAGCAGAAGTGTTGTGTTTCTTTACACTTGACTTTACAGGATTCAACTGAATTCCACAGAAAAAAGTAATAATTATGATCGATAGTAGTTTACTGTGTGGGAGTGTTGTTTCCCCATGTTTACACTTCAGATAAGGATGTAAATTATATCACTAGACTCGGAACTTGCAGAGGATGACAAATTGCATAGACTGGGTTTTGGTGTCACCTACATTTACATGGCCTATACAAAATTATACTGGAGAACCTCTGTTACCCGATTATGTAGGTAGAGTATGATTTAGGTTAGAGGTGTCATAAAACAGAAAAGGTGGTTTAGTATAAACAATAGGAAAAAAATACACATTTGTGTGAATGAAAAAAAAGAGATCATAAACTAATACAATATTACTATTATCTGACTCTTTATTATCCAAATTTTCAATTATCCAACCTCAAACCCACTCTCCCAACAACTTTAAACCTGTTATATTAGAGTTTCTTGTATCCGACCCTTCTATTACCCAACCTAATTGTTACTCCCCCAAGAGGGTCGGATACTAGAGGTTCTACTGTATTTTACAGAAGAGAAAATTGGACAACAGAAGCGTTACTCTACTTACATTTGTACCCCTGGATTGATCGAGTCTTTGTCTATCTGCTTGTCAATGTCTGTTCTGATGAAGTCAAGACAGCCATGGTTTCCAAAAGCCCCCCACTCTGTGTTGATGATCATCTGAGAAAAAATGGGACCCAATTACACACAATCTCTTAAAATGAAAGCAAATCATCTCTATTTTTAGTATAGCACGCACCTACTAACCCTTAAGGTTGTCTGTTCAAAACTTGGTCCAAATTAAAAGTGGCAAAAGTGGCAGTGGCTTGTCAATGCCAGGTTCTGTGGAGAACAAAGTAGACTATCAGGTTTAGCCATGGCCTATTTTATCACCTAATTCTATAGTCAATGAATGTGTGTCATGGTTGAGCAGTGGTCACACACTTGCCTTGTACCTTTGTGGTCATGTGTTTGATGAATCTTATCCATTAAATGGGAACATATGTAATTGCTTGTCAATTCATGATACCTGGACATATCTGGTTGTAATTTTAGTTTTTATCATATAAATGCTCACCATGCTTAAGCAATGTAATAACTTATTGCCACAGTTTCCAAATATGGGAGTCAAAACATTCCCCTTCACTGGCAGTTTGGTTGTATGGCTCCAACTTATATTGAGTTTTAAGATATAGCACGAATATTTATTGCAACAAGAAAGAGTTAACAATGCATACATATTAACTTCAAATTAGCCTATTGGTACTAACAAACACGGGGAAAATAATGATGAGGCTGCATTTTATAGCTTTCCAAAATTGTTAGGTTTGTGTCAAAATGGTATCTGTAGATTATAAAAAGTTTAGAAAAACTGTACTGCAATAAAAGAAGGAAACTATACACCCTGATGCTTTGAGGGCAAAATCTTGGTTAGCACTGGCACTGAGTATGTATTGGTAGTTCTATTGTACACAAGATACTGCTTCAAAATGTGGATAATTTGAAGACTTCCAAACCAGATTAAATTATGCAGTGTGAAAACTCTATCACTAGTACATAGATTAAGAAACATCAACTTTAAATTAACTTAAACCTTTAGTCCTTGTCAACTAGGGTTGCATATGAAAAGGTGGCCCCATAAGCGACCATGAATTTCAGTACCTGTCTGGGTTCTGTGGTGTCTCCACTCATGGAGGGGATTTTCTCTATCTTTTCCATGTAACAAGCATTAGTTCCTGTCCCTACAAAATAATATTGAAGGTATACAGAGAGGAGTCATAAACACATTTCCCGCATCAGTATTCCATAAATGAGACACCATTCTCATTTCATGATACTTAAAAAATGTATTCAATTATTGTCCTGAAATAAAATAGGCTTAGTGTTGTCCAAGTGTGAACTAATGGAAATATAACATACAAGTTTTATATGTTGAAAGATCACTATGAAGTCTGACAAAGCAGTAAAAATAATTGCTATAAGGTTGAAACCTATTCAGAAGGACTGTAGAATCATGGATTTTCTGACAATCAAAAGATAATGGTTAAATTTTTTGTTATGTCTTTTTAAAAAAAAAAATGGTCTTGATACTAAGATACCAACACTATCAACCCTTCTCTGAAAACATATAATATCAGTGTTACCAAGAAGCTGTGCACAAGAAATAGTTACAAATACTCTTGCAAAAGCATTGCAAAATGGCAGGGTTGGGGTCAATTACTTTGATCAACTAGAAAAATGTTTTTGCTAACAAAAACTAAGCGTCCCAAAAAGGTTCACTGCAATATAATATACAGTAGAAAAAGGTTTTGGAAAATAAAAACATGCAGTGCTGAGAGAAGAAGTGAAAGTTAAGCAGACAGTGTGGAAGTTCATGCATTAACATGAAAGAAAAATTTAAGCTTTATTTTGTTTTCTATGGTCATAAATTGCGAAAAGTTAATTGAATAAATGCTCTGGCTAAGAATGCATAAAGCATCAATACTTATAATAGGTCGAAAGCTACACCATAAAACTACTTAATTAAAGAGTAACAGTGCTTTATAAATGCCATATATCTATTTACATTTTAGAAAAAGGCATAGTAAAATGTGAGCCTTTAGAAAGGCAAGAAGTTTATGACACAATGCTTTGAACACATCTATCTGGTAAATCTGACCAGCTATCTAGACTCTTCACATAAGGTTTCCCAATACCTCTGAATACATTGTAAATCTGTAAAAGCAAGAATAAATTAGATATAAGGCAAAAACACAAAATCGGCTATTTGATGAATCCAGTTTGATCCATAAAAGGGGTGGGGGATGGGGGGCAGGGGGTAAATCTGACCAGCTATCTAGACTCTTCACATAAGGTTTCCAATACCTCTTAATACATTCTAAACTGTAAAAGCAAGAATAAAGGGGATATAAGGCAAAAACACAAAATTGAAAAATTTTGTTGTAATTTTAATTTTTATTAGATAAATACTTACCATTTCCTGACCATTGCTATATGTTGGTGCCATCCAACTCACTGGCCAACGTTGAGAAACGTTTTAAGAAACCTTAAGAGGCCAGTGAGTGAGTGTGAACTAGCATGTCCCCCTAGTGGTCATGTGACCACGCTAGTAAACAACCTTCATTATTTTTGTTGCAGAAAATACTCCCCTAGTACTGAATCTGCGGGGAGGTAGGGGGGACTATCCTGGTCAGGAAATGGTAAGTATTTATCTAATAAAAATTAAAATTACAACAAAATTTTTCAATTTTATTGCGAAAAATACACTTACCATTTCCTGACCATTGCTGAATGCAGCCTTCATGGAAGGAGGGCAGTACTAGAATTTAAAGACCCAGTACACCACTCTGCACAGCTATCATACACAGCACAATCCTATAGGCATTCAGATCCAAACTCACCTCCCAGATGAGGCAGTGGAACTGTTGAGCACTACAAAACAACACAGCCTTGTTGTTGTTGTTGTTGTAGGAAGGAAGTAATCATTACAGAGACTCACTACCTAGCCTACAACTAAAACATTATGAGAAGTTTACATTGAAATTTACATGCATACAACAACATATAAACTTCCAACAGTCACAACATACCATACAGATCGCCTAAATCATAGTATGTAGTTGAAGTTCTCATAAATTGCCAGTTATTGCCACAGTTGAATGCTGTATCTAGACAAACATCCAACACCCACACAGGTGACACAAATATTGGAAGTGTCATCAGCATATTGTGTAACTCCAAGACTGAATGAAGTCAACAATTCTGCCTAATATAAATACAGATAGTATGACAGACATACAGCTGCAAATGCATACTAAAGTATCAATATAAGTATCACGCATATACTTATAAGATAACAAACTGTAGGACACAATATCAAAGTCTGACCACAAGCAAACCAAGCAGGTGAGACTGAAAATTGGTAAAAAAGTTATGGTTTCCAGTAACATGCATCTAAAAATTCATATACAGAAACACTATCCTAAAACCTAAAGATTCTTGCTTTGACTCGCTGCTGTTGAGAGTCAGAATTTGACTTCTCCTCAGTCAAAATGATAGTCTGCCCACAGCAAGATAAGATAGTTGACCTGAAAATATCTGCTGTAAAGCCTTCCTAACTAGGCACAGACAAGACATAATAATTCCTCATTGAATCCTTTGTCCCAAGTAAAAGTATTTCAAAACCTCACAAGACAAAGAGATCTATCTTGAGTAAAACTGCTGTCCCAGTGATTGAGAGCTGGCATATCGACCGGCTTAACTGAAGTAGGCCCATCCGAAGCCAACTGATTCTTGGCTAATAAATAGCCAGAGCCACTTGTGAGCAATACTCATTTAAAGTAAGGGAAGACAATGCTAACGAGAATTACCCTTCTTCCTTTGCCTAATGCCAAAGTCAAAAGAAAGACCGTCTTGAAAGTTAATAACCTCCAAGAAATCTTCCCCAAAGGCTCAAAAGACTGTCTGGTGAGACCAAACAAGACCAGAGACAAAAGGTAAAGAAGGCTTAACCTATTAGCTACTGGATTGTCTCTATAGAAATATGTCAACAATCTATACAGCTGAAGAGTTCTAGAGACTTATTCCCCTTCAAGGAAAGCAATCTACCATTGTTATTCTGTAACCAGCAATAGTAGATGGCTTAAGATTCTTTTCCTTAAAGAAATAATTAAGGAAATTTGCTACATCTACAAAAGTAGTATCTGAGAAGTTCACCACAAAGAAGCCTCAGATGGAGGTTTGTGCATAGATCTACCAGGTCCCACAACCAAGAACATCCACCATGACCATCATGATTCAATCATGATGAATCTGCACCTGAAGGTGGGCATCTTCTAAATTAACTGAAGAATCCTTGGCTATCCTGGTGCAACCATGATGATTCTGCACCTGTAGGTGATCATCTTGAATCACCTGAGGAATGAGAGCCACTGGAACAAACACAAAGCTGTCCAGATCCTCCCAAGAAATGAGTAATGCATCTGTTCCCCAAGCCCCACAGTCTAAGAAAGGAAACACATACACTGGAAGCTTAAGATTCAGGTTGTTGGATACCAATGGCAAAATGATTGAACTCACCTACAAGGGAAGCCATGAAAAGGAACCTTTGTGGAACAGATCCACCAGATCCCAAAAATAAGATATCCCTAGCCACTCTGATGCAATCCAGATGATTCTGCACCTAAATCTTGGAGTAGCCCTTCTTAATAGCTACAAAAAGAATTTTCTTGCCTTTCCTGAGATCTTTGACTTATCAAGATAACCTCTCAAGGATCTCCCTGAACAAAGAAACTTATCTGGCACCAAAGCATAATCTAAAGAAGGTTTCAAAGCAGGAATGACTACAGGTTGAAAATCAAAGGAGCCTTAAAAGCCAAATGATTCACCTGCATCACCTGAAGAATCAAGGTCACAGGACCAAACAAACTGTCCAGTCCATCCCAAGAAAAGTTGAAAAAGACAAGCTTGTGGTTCAAACTAGTTGCAAAACAAATCCATCATTGGTGATTGTAATCAAAGACAGATTTGATTGAACACCTGAATCAGAATAGAAGATTCAAAAGTCATCCAAAAACACATTCAATTTGAATCATCTTGACTCTCATGAACAAAGAATTTGTTGGAATATTGTATACCCTGGGAAGTGATATGCCTGAATCTGAACCCATGGCATTCGTCCAAAGAATGATTCTTCAGATAAGGAAACACATTCCTGAAAGCGGGTACCTCCCTACCCGTTCAGATAGGAAACCACTGAAGAAATATCTGGGGAAATCAACAGATTCAGAATCCGAATCAGACCTCCAAATGATTCTAAAGGTAGTAGCCCTGTTAATGTGGAGTCTTGACCCCTCATGATACAACAGACCACTGGCTGTTTGATGCCATAATTGTGCATCCCAACCCTTAAAGAAAGCATCTAATAACAGAAGGAGATTGTGCTCCTTCTGATGAAGTAATGGAAGCTCCTGCGAATTGAAAAGTCGTTCCACCACTGAAGATGGAACCTGAGAACAGAAAAACTGGTACATTATCTGTGTATTATGTGTGGTATCTGTGGTACATTAGCAGATAGCCTTGGGGTTACCTGATAAACAAATAACCCAATGGCACTGTTTTCTCCTATGAAGCCATACCGCCACCAAAGAAATGGCTTCCTTAGAAACCATTAGCCGGAGAAGATGCTTTGCTATGAGTAAAAGATGTACCCTAAGGTGGAATCTGCAATCCAAACTAAAAATCCTGGGTTTTTTTTTTTTTGTTTTTTTTTTTTTTTATAAGCTGGTGACACCCAATGCCTTCTACTGCAGCCATCAGGTTCACTATCCGTTGATGCCATAGAAAAGTCGAAAATAAACCATTTCCAAGAGCAAAGCAATGAAATGGTCTATACTGGTAAAGCATGATGCGTTCTTATAGATCCCACATTCTCACCATGGACTAACATAGCAAACAGGCAGTGAACCGGTGTGAATTGTCATCAACAGGGAAGTGAAGATAAGAATTGCGTGAATCCGGCTACGAAAGAATGCAACTGTAAGGAAACGAGTTGACACACCCATTCACTTACTATTAACATATTAATTGCGAAATCCCAACTATGCGAAATAAAGGTACATGTAAAGGCTATTACCTGACCTCAACTATTAGTGGTAGCCATCTCTTCCCAGCTTATCACAACCGATAAAGTGTAAAATTGTAGCGATATCACCATCTCACTGGTGTTATCGCCCTTTTGTCGAACATTCCATACACAGCTTTATGCAAACTGATGTCTCCCGCATTTTATTCATTTATTCTAAACACACATGTCCACAACTGCTTTAGGAACATGAATAAGCAATCCTTCATGGTACTGTTGCCTCTGTGAAAGGTAAAGTATGGTTGAAAAATATCCTCTTACTATGTTGAGATGTAAGGTGTAGAATATGTGCCACTAGTGGACAAACACTACTCCTAAAGATTACTCCCAACCCCTCTAAGTCTTACAGAGGAGGAGAGTTTGTAAGAGAGTTGGAGAATTAAATATCATAATGGGCACAAAACTGCCCTGGGGCACTAATCCCCTTTCTGGCCCTGTGTAGGAATTTGCTCCTTCCCTGACAGAAGAAACACAATACACCCGAGATGACAAAATGAAGTTTTCCTGGACATCTGACCAAAAGTTCAGCAGTAGAAAACCTCATTAAGAGTGAAAAATGCACTTTTATTCTACCAAACTCATCTAAGAGATAAGATAGAGAAAAGTAGGACTTGTAACACTCCTGTTGAATAACAAGTTGGAGAACTGATCCCAGCACTGCCCAACAAAAAATTCCTGATCACTGAGGACTGTAATTGCAAAAACTCTGCACACAGCCCAAGGCAAAAAAGAAACTCTGTGAGCTCCTGTTAATCCTTAGCTCCTTGAAGACGTCCTGCCAGAGGTCCTGCTAGACCACTTCAAAAAATTATCCAGGCCTTAACATGCTCTCTGTAGCAGAAACCAGAGAACCTGTACTCCTGAATAATAAATTGACAATGGTTACAAGTTCATATGTACCGGTGCCGGTTTCAGACCAGCTGAAAAACCGGTAAAAAATCACAGAAACAAAAGCCAATTACTGAGATGAATCACAGCTCCGGGAAACTGACAAACCGATTTCTGACCTTTTGGGAGGTATGGAAACTCGATTGTCTTCGGATGACGTCATGCAGGTATTTTCCTCCGTGAAAAGTTCCGACTGAACCTCACCGGAGGAAATGAACGGTGTAAAAGATCAAATCTGCATCCGGAACTTGCCCACGATGTAGTATCCAAGGAAAACAATGATGTCTGCCACCACGGGGAATTCCAACCGGTGACCTATTCGGTAGAGCATGATGTGGTGAGATCTTTGCTACCAAACGCCTGGCTATACGAACCCGACGTGTGATAAGCTTTGTGACAATCGAATTGTCTCCATCGTTTCCTTTGTCGCCTAGCAACATGTAAACTGTCCCTGCCGGAGCTAGTATGACTGCCGACAGTTTCAGTGTTAATAAATGAAGTAAATCTTCAAAAATTGCATAAAAAAAGAACTCCCATATGATGTAATACGAGAGTTATGAAGAAAAAACAGGCATTCTGAGCAGCAGAAGATCTTCATCCAGCGACAAACTTCCCTGTCGCCATTTTACAAAAAGTGGTAAACAATTAGAAATGTCTACAAAAGCACTTTTCCTCTGTGCTTTTCCTCTTAATTTGTCCTGAAAAGACATTGTCAATACAGACGTCTTATAACAGAACTCAAATCCACAAAAAGTCCAAATACTTAATAAAAATCCGAAAAGAAAATAAACATCCACACTCTAGGATGGCCAACAAAAATAATGAAGGTTGTTTACTAGCGTGGTCACATGACCACTAGGGGGACATGCTAGTTCACACTCACTCACTGGCCTCTTAAGGTTTCTTAAAACGTTTCTCAACGTTGGCCAGTGAGTTGGATGGCACCAACATATAGCAATGGTCAGGAAATGGTAAGTGTATTTTTCGCAATAAAATCAGCTATTTTATGACCCCCAGTTTGACCCATAAGGGGGGATCCAGGGGTAAATCTGACCAGCCCTCTAGACTCTTCACATATGGTTTCCCAATACCTCTTAATACACTCTACAGCTGTAAAAGCAAGAATAAAGGAGATATAAGGGGAAAAGATGAAATTGGCTATTTTATGACCCCAGTTTGACCCCTACAGGGGGGTCAGGGGGGAAATTTGACTTGCTTTCTAGACTCTCCACATATGGTTTCCTACTACCTCCCAATACATTTTATGGCTCTAAATGCAATACTTAAGAAGATAATAGGGGGGTTCAGATGAATTTTAAGCTTTCTGATTGGTACCTGTGAGAAAATCACTCATCAATCGGTCAATTTTCATCGGATTGCTCCCAAAATCTAATCAGCTCACGTTTTTGATAGTATAAACATGTGTATGAAGTTACAAGCCTCTGTGGTCAGTAGATTTTCCTGAACTGCGATGACGGGCGGGAGTACCCAAAAAAACTATTTTTGGATCATGTGACCTTGATAAAGATCAAAGGTCAAATTTAAGAATGTGGAAAAATTTTCCCACGCCTAAGGTATATAACTGCCAAATATGGTTAAAAAGCTTGCAATAATAAGGGAGATATTCAAGGGAGACCATAATGCGGCGGCGGTGGCGGCGTGGAAACTGAGGTGAAACCAAATAAGCGCCCTTCCAGGGACCCTTAATTACAATTACTTCTTCAATTATCAGTAGCCAATTACAAATACAATTACTACCAACTGAGAAAAATCAACTATTACAATTACAACTACTTTCAGTCAATTACAACTACAACTAGAGGAATGCTTTCGCTAACAAAAGCGGAGATATAAGGCAAAAACTCAAAATCAGCTATTTTATGACCCCAGTTTGACCCATAAGGGGGGGCCGTGGGGTAAAACTGTCTATTTAGACTCTCCACATATGGTTTCCTAATACCTCCCAGTACATTTTATAGCTCTAAATGCAATACTTAAGAAGATAATAGGGGGGTTGGCCTAAATTTAAGGCTTTCAGATTGGAAGGTGTCAGAAAATCACTCATAAATGAGACATTTTTCAAGGGATTGCTCCCAAAATCTAATCAGCTCGCGTTTTCAATAGTATGAACAGGTGTGTCAAATTATAAGGCTGTGTAGCAAGTAGTTTTTCCTGAACTGCGATGACGGGGTGGGGGGGTGTACTTCAAAAAATTGTTTTTGATCATGTGACCTTCATAAAGGTCAAAGGTCAAATTTAAGCCTGCAGAAAAATTTTCCCACACCTAAGGTATATAACTGCCAAATATGGTTTGAAACCTTCTAATAATAAGGGAGATATTCAAGGGAGACTATAATGCGGCGGCGGCGGTGGCGGCGGCGAGGAAACTGAGGCGAAAACAAATAAGCGCCCTTTCAGGGACGCTTAATTACAATTACAAGAAGGGAAAAGTTCAGTTACAATTCAAATAAACAAGTGTTGTATATCGGATATGTATTGTTGGGATTAACATAAGTAAGAAAGTATAACATTTTAAAATAACTAATGAGTTTTATGTGGCTTTCCAATATAAGATCTTTAATTTATATATTTTCTGACAACGATTGTGCCTTATGCTAGCTTAGGTAATAGGTTAATATGTACACTTTTGATGAAAAAAAAATAGAACAAAAAACTTTGTATTAATTAGGGATGGGTCGGTAGGTCCGGTATCTCGGTATCGAGAGCATTTTACTGAAATACCGTGACGAGATTTTAAAACCGCCACTTCGCTTGTCAACATATATAATTGAAGGAAGAGTTAAAATATTAGAAACATACCCAAAATCTGAAGAAATTATAAGCTTTTTCACCTATATTTTTGTCCATTTGCGGACTTTTATAGTGACACATTGAGGAGAACTGCCATGTTTTGGTTACGACACTTTATAACCTAAATCTCGCTTGACAACACATAAAATGGAAGGAAAACTTAAAATATTGGGAACAAACAAGAAATCTGACAAAATTATACAGGTTTCTCTCATATTTTGGCCATTTGGGGACTTTAATTGCGATGTCGTTAAGAGGAAACGTCCATGTTTGATTGGGGTGTACTAAAATGCGGAGTCCCGGAATCAATATGGTTTTGCATTGACGACCTCCCGATGTACACATTTTTGATACCGACCCATCCTTAGTATTAATATAACAATATATATATGTGTATTAATTTTAAATCTACTAAGTTATTGTTGCATTTTGAAAATGAATCTCTGGAAAAAATACCATAATCTTCATCTTGTCGAAACAAATTGCCCTGGAGTTGAAAACAATGAACAGAGTGGCAGTGATTTCTCACCTAATATGACTCCCAGTTCAGTGTTATGATCTGAGAATGCACAGGACATCAAACAACCCACTGTGTCATTGAGAATAGCAACACACTGGACATCCAAGTCCTGAAACAAGAATAAGCTTTAGAAAATACTGGACGACACGGCCGAAAGGGGTTTTGGTCTACTTGCGTGAGTCGCAAAGCCATCAGAGACACAGGTAGTGCACCGAAAAGGTTACCCATCCCAGTACTAATGTAACCCATTGCCGCACAACTTAAATGAACAGACAGATAGTCATCACGCTGCACCACAATTCATGAAAGTCTGGAGACAAAAAAAATTTAAAAAATTGATTCCTAGAAGAGTGAGCCTCTCTAGAGCTCGCGCTTAACAAAAAGAAATCACAGTGTCATTAATAACAGGCTTAACTTTTATACCTTAGTCATGCAATAAATAAGTATTTAAAGTTTATATATTATAACACATGCTGGGAAGTGTCACCAATTGTTACAATGAAAGAAAGAGGTTTTCAACCCCTTTATCTATCCTGGTATGGTTTCCAAGTTATTTTTCTGTTTTAAAGGGGACTTAACTATAGAAAGGTCTGACTCTTAGGAAGACTAGAATATCAATCATCCACATGAATATAGACAAATTTCACATATATGTCCCACAAAAAAACAATAGCTCATGAGTCTTACACTGAACATCTTCGAAGACAGGATAAATAAAGAGGCACATGTTGTTACTCAAACTAGCAAATAGTAGCAATGCAGCCCGTGTTGAAGTTTAAAGACAAAAATAATTTTTACAGAGGACTGGATGATTACAGTACAGTAGGGACCTTTTATTTATTCACAATATTTTACATGGTTAAGTTCTGCCAAAACATCACACGTTTCACTGCCTCAATAAGATACATATATTCCAATCTACCCGAGTAAAACACTATGACCCTACAAACTAGGGCTACTAGAATTACAAAACATTTTTTTTTACCTCATATAATTTACAATTTATGAAGAAGTTCTTCTGGTAAAGTGAAAATTCTAGTGTTAAAATAATTTCATGGCCTATTAGTGCCACATCTCAACAAATGACGTGCTATTTGGCATTGAAGACAATCCAAGAAATTATGACAAGCTCAGTGTTATTGAATTGAATGTCAGAGGGAACATTCAGATATTTGTGTGATGGATAACTCAGTAATTGGGACTACATGACTGGAAGAATGGATCAATGCACTGAACACAACACGAGGAGATCCAAAGGACTGACTTCAAAGGAGTTTTCTAATACAAGCACACAATGCAGATATGTATGGCAGGCAGTAAGAAATGAGTGTTTTACTACATTTATTTTCTTACTGTATGGGGTTTACCTTAAACAGTTTGAGTTAAATTTTAATTGTAAGGCCATCAATGCCATCAAGTCTATCTAGAAACATAAATGAAGTAACATTTTTTAACTCATTAATTTATCTGGGTTATTCATGAAATTTCCTTTTCATTTACAGGCACAAATTTCTAAAATACAAGTATGTAATGTGGTTCTATAAATTTTTAAATTTTAAGATTCAAAAATTATAAATTGTCTTGACACAGCCAGTCTATTAGTGCAGTCTATTAATCAAACAGTCTATTGCCTTATGTAGTAACCTGACCTATTCCTTCATAACTATAACCCGATTATTTGAAGATTCACCAAAACCTGACTATATTTCCAGGGCTAGTATTCATGAAAGGTCTTAGACTTAGCCAGGTCCTTTGGTTAACTTTGGGCTCAGAGTTAAGACATTTGTCTCAGCTAAGGAATTTTCCTTGCAGACAATCACAAATGTCAAAAACTAGGTTCCATAAATAAAAATGTGCAGACACATGCTTGGTGTGAAATCATGTGTGCAAAAAATATAAGATATCCAGTTTATATGTCACAACAAATTACATCAGCTATATATAGAATTATAGATACACAATTTACACAAATTGTAGAAATTTTACTGAATATATTGTAATTAATCTTTCTCCATATTTAAGACCTACCTATTTCAAAAACTTAAGACTCATACCGATCAGTCTTAAAGTTAAGACCTTGGCCTTGCCCAAGACTGAACTTAACTTTTTTGTGAATATTGCTAAGACTAAGACAAAAGCCAGCATGTTTTCCCAAAATGTTAACACAAAAGTCTTAACTTTGAGCCCATGCCCTGGTTAAGACCTTTCATGAATACCAGCCCTAAAATCTATCAGAAATACACTTGCAGGGTAATAAATGTGACCTTTGCAACTGGGTATACCCCTTTAAACTTAGCAGTAAGAGAAAAACATTTCATCGATATTCTGCCCCAGATTAGATAAACAGCCTAAAACTATTAATAAAAATCACAACTTTACTTGAAATTTCCAATAATTCAAAGAAAAATAAGAGGGATTGTCTCACTGGTGTATTTCACATACTGTGGGGAATTGTTCTTTCTCAGGAAAATTTCAAATACTGTAGCGAAATTTACATTTGTTTGGTACTCTAAGTGAAGTAATTTCAACTGCTTATAGTCTCATATAGTAAACTAACCACACCCTGAAAATTTCAATACTTGAAAAAAACCTGACCACAGTTCATTAAAATACACTGAACAGGTTCCCGATTTAAAACACATATTTCTAAGTTCATTTCGTGTTTATAGCCTCGGATCCATGACATAGCCACATCCCGTCACACTGCAAACCACAACATCTGACCATTTATCTATATCTGACCATACCTCATTAAAATGTATTATGTAATTGATACTTTTAATAATTGTGGTCATTAACCCTGGCAACAAGTAGGTAATACAGTATAACCTCTAATATCCGACCCTCTTGGGGGAGGAACAGTTGGTTCGGATTATAGAAAGGTTGGATAATAGAAGGGTTAAACTAACAGGTTTAAATGGAGCTGGGAGAGTGGGTTTGAGATCAAATAATTGAAAATTCGGACAATAGAAGGTCGGATAATAGAGGTTCTACTGTATGTTCCCCACATTCATCCCAAGATTTACCTATACCTGGACATATTTCCTAAAAATACACTAAGTATAACATTTTCACGCACCTCTCTACGATCTATGGCTTCATGCAACAGTTTCACCACATCCTCGTCCACTACACCATCACACTTGAAGCCTTTGGTCCACTCGGTGAGCACCCCTACATTGAGTCCCTCCTGCCGGCAGGGGAAGGAAAAGGTGAAACCAAGTGGCAGGTGCTGCGACTTGTCCAACTGGTGCTCCTCCATGAACTTAGCAATGCACTCGGCAATGTGGTCAAACAGCTGAAATACACAGAAAGCTAAGTTATACACTGTGTAAGACTTAAAACCTTAATTAACAGTGCACTGGACGAGATGGTCAAACAGATAAAGCAGTCAGCAAAGTCAGAAATACACTCAGAAATAGGGTCCCACAGCTGAAGCAGAAAAGTCAGTAATGTGGCCACCATACACTTGAAATGAAAAGGTCAGTAATGTATTCAAACACTTAATACGGAAAGGTTAGTGATTTAGTAAAATAACTGAACAAAAAGGATCAGTGATGTGTACCAAAATATAAAATGTTCATATAGGTCAGCAAAGTGGTAAAATGGATGACTCAGACAGTTGGGAAACAAAAAGCAATTCACTCACTTCAATAAGAAATATATCATCATCACATTATATAAAATCCTTATCTTTAAGATTACCACACAATATTTAACTTTAGGATAATCAATTTCATTAATTGTTTTAACCATTGTTTGTTTACTTTGGATGAACTGAACATGAAACTAGTGTTACATTGTTAATTTTTTGCTTACTGCCTTCATATTACATCATCCATTATCACCTAGGTATAGGCAACACAAAACTCACCTCTGTTCCCTTGCCAACCATGAGTTCTGGAGAGATTGGGTAGATCTTTGCAACCATCTTGGGTTCCTTTTCACCTTCCAATTTAATGAGCAACACCCTGAAGTTTGTGCCTCCTAGATCTAGAGCTAAGAAGTTCCCCATCTCTGAAGTATAATACAGGTAACGGAATTCAATGAAGCACAACAGGATCTAACAGTTTCATATATTGGTTTACAAAAAAAGTGGGTACATTGTTTATCGATATTAGCAATATTTATTGTTTTGGGACTAGGTTGCCAATATCGATGTATAAACATGTATATCAATATCAACATTTTTTGTAAAACTGTCAACTTACACTGCAAATATTTGAAATAAAGCCTAAATCTGAAGACATTTGACACTTTTACCTCAACTTTCTCATTATTTCTGTAGTTTTCACTACGTCTATGATGAAAACTGATATGTTTTGTTTTTCTAAATTTCACTTCCTCTTAGCAGTTTTGGATATGCTACAACAAACATCTTTGGCATCCCTGATTCGGACTATTTGGTAGACAATATAGCCACCCCGACATCGGCCGATATTGGAATATTTTAACATTCAATATTGATATCCACACAGTCAAATGATTTACCACTGTGATTTATATTTGTTGATTTTAGTTTGATGCTGCCTTCTATAAATTGTATATGTCATGATAGGTTGTTGAGAGGAAGGAAGAAACCAATGTTTACTAGTGGCGGGTCATGACGATGCAATGAAATCAAATGGCACAGACAAGCAATTAACAAAATTTCCCAATTTAAGTCACAGTTGGGTGGCTTAGCTACTGAGTCTAGGATTACCTTGGTGGCTAAAGGATTTAAATTAAGAATTTAGATAATGGCAAAATTTGGGAATAATATTACAGAGGCCTGGCCTAATATTACCTCAGATATTTGAAGCGATGTTGTAAAACTTGTCTTAAATTCTGAGAAATATTTAGCTTTAATCCAATCAGAGCTTTACTGTTCTTAATCTGTGTGGTTGCAAAATTGCTTTTAAAAAATCACTCCTATCTGTTGTCTCGTCCTCTGGCATAGAGAAGAAAAAACGAAAATCCAATACATATAAGTAATGCTATATTATTAGTCAAACAGTCCAGCATATTCCCTATACAGTAGTAAAAATCAAAAGGATAACCTTTAGCACTTTTCCTTCTGTGACCTGCATAACAAAACAATAAGAATTATAATATTTGTAAAAATGTAAAGGGATAACCCACCTGATCCATCTGGCAGACTCTTGACATATGTGGGAAACATCTTGAGGTCTGCATTTGCTTGTTTCTGCAGCCCTTTGTCCATCTCCTGCAGCAGCAGCCTGCACACCTGCTTGTACTGATCATCCTCCAGAATATACTCGCGTACAGCCTCCTCTATCTGAATGTACAGCAATAAGAGACAGGGAGGTTAAACAGTGCAGTGGTATACAACAGCTGCTATACAATCACCACACAATCTGGTTGGACACTCAAATAATAGTAAAAGAAAAAGATAATGGAATATTTCAGATTACCAGTAAATACTGGATACTTCATTAATTAATCGTGATGAATATTAAGAGTTGTCAATTGACTCTGTTCTATGGCTAACTACCAGTATTACATTCTATGTGAGGCTGGGCAAGTTATAACAGAAATTATGGTGCTCTTTCATTTCAACAAGTACTCAATTTAGCTAAAACTACATGTAGCTAAATATGCATCATTATGAGATATGACAGCTGAAGTTTCCACTTTCCAGTGCAACAGATCATCAATATTTTGATAAATATACAAACTATCTGATATCACTGATCATAAAACAAATACAATGTATGTTTTCCAAAATTTTTCAAAGGTAATGAACTAGATTGCGCTGACTTGATGCCAACATATCCCCACAAAGGCCATCTCTCATGCCACAGGCAATCACTTGTAGCACCCACTTTGTGTGATTCACAATTATCATAAATTATTTTTCATTTATTTTTATTATTATTTTTTGCTCAAACCAATTTTTTTCTTTTTTTTGTCAATTTTAAAAAAAGTCCTCTGGCTCGAATGTCCAAATTTGTTCAATTTACATTAATTACATTCATACATGTGTCACAAGTCGTGTATAATTCAATGATACTGTCTGGATATCCTATGATGTGAGAGAAAAGAATGTGTTGCAAAGTCACAAGTTCAACGTAAAACTCCCACACAAAAAGAAACCATATGTGTTCAATTCTGAAAAAAATAATTTCAGATTTCACCAATTGTATCAGTTTTTAATATCATTAAAAGAGAAAACATTTCTGTATGCATATAATACACTATACTTTACAATTACAAACTATCATCATACCTTCATGTCTTGTGCTAAATACTGAACAATATCCACACCTTTGAATTAAACACAAAATTTTTCTGAGCTAGTTTTATGCATCTGCAAGTTCACTTACATTTCAAAGAAATGCACACTACAGTACACCATAAAAGGACTCTTATTCATAATGAGTATACATATATTTCTGTATCCAAATGTCAGACTATGTAGTCAAGTACAATTTATAGCATATGCACAAATACTAAACATTTCACAATTCAAGGGAAGATCAAAGTAATGCCCTTGAAGTAAGTTTGTAGTCAACAGAGGTATTACAATTGAAATAAGGTAGTAGTCAACAGTGCAATACCCACACCAGGTAAAAGGAATGGAGTATTGTAAAATAGGAAAACATTACCTCAGGATAATAACTTGAGGCATGTATGCAACAAACCAAAACAACACAAGAGCCTCAAGACAAGAATCTTCATGATACTGAATGGTGAATAAAGTTTCAGAATAGAAAGGAGTGAGTTTTCTGGTTATATTAAGTGCAACTCAATGACATATGTTGATGTCTTCTGTTTTAATGAAATTTGGAGAAATCTTAAAAAAAAAATTTGTATTGGCTTGGATTTTAATTCTGGATCGTGTCATATCAGTTCAACATTTATTATCAGGTGTCTTAAGTTTTATTTCCATGTACATAGTTTGTGATTTCTAAAAGCAGGTTTTTTTCTTCTCTTCTCTTTTTAAGTCTTTGGAAGTTCTTCCATGTACATCTGCATGTACTTTGCAATAACTTCTATCAAGGAGCAAAAAATCCATTGTAAACAACTGATTTATATCCATATTTGGTCAACATAAATTGAGGGACACTTAAATTTTTTATTACAAATTGTGAATGTAAAATGTGAACCAATAACTGCATACATGAAAAGATAGTCTTAGTCATTGTAGCAATATTATATCAGTTCTTATATTAATATGCATGTACCATTGTATGAAAAAGCTAATCTTTTATATTATTCATAGTATATTGTGCCCATAAATCACACCTCCTATTTGAACTAGTCATTTGATTTGGCAGGAATTCTTTTGCTTAAAATAGAAAAACTCATTGTCATACAAGTTCGCTTCATTAGAAAAACTTCTTCTCTTGTGTCAAAGATTTCAAACAGACCTGAGACAATAGTCTCACCCTATCCTTCTTGGCGGGTGGGGTGGGGTAGAGGTGGGGTTAAGGATAAATATCACCAAATAATACTGGATCAAAGCTGGGTTTTACATTCCTTTCAACAGTTAAGGTTACTTGAGGACAGGTCATCAGTACATTGCAAAAGTCATATGAAGTGGGTTAAAAGCAATGACTACACACGCAAGAGTCAATTTGAGGACTTCATGTCCAACCTGTTGACCGTAAAGCCGGAGGGGCAAACAGCATACATGAATATTAAATGATCAAAATCTGAGGAAATGTGTAATGTATTAAAAACAAAATTCAGAAAATTTATTAATCGATATTGAAATTTTGTTTCATGCCATAAAATGCATTATTTTGCACCAGCTGATCCTTCAGTTTATCGAAAACTGGTTTGTTAACACATAAGAGATACAAAACTGACCATGAATTAAAAAGACGCCGGTTAAAGAAGCAATTAAGTCTCATCAAAAATATCAGAATAAATCTTATAATGTATGAATAGTCATGATCAAACTTCACTGAACTGACAAACTACAACACTACTTTGAAAATTCTTCCTGCTGGGTGATGGAAACGATACAGAAACTAACACATTTGGTAACGACTATTGATATTAAAATTCAGAAAGGTATATTGATTAATATTGAAATATTGATATATCATCACTTCACTAACTTTATGCGGGTGTTCACAATAAGGCTACAAATGTATGGAGTTCCCAACACTCCATCAGTGTGAAAAAGTTTACACAAAAGACACATTTCCGAGTCCCTGTCATTTGAATTAAAATGTTTCTGGTGGGTAAGCAATGGACATGTTCCTTTTGCTTCAAAATGCAAATCAAAGAGTATCTGAGTTACTTAGAAGTCTAATTATTTGCTATCTTTATTCATGTTAAACTCTAGATCATAAAGTTCTATAGAAAAAAGGTTGAAATGTCCAAGACATATTACCGTATTGATCTTCATGGTTTTATTCTTTTTCAATAGAGCCTTAGACTCCTCTGTCACGCAACAAAACATGATCAGGCTTCTTGGAAATATATCTCAAACAATATAGCACAATAAAAGACAATTATCCAGCAATCAAATGTATCCACCAATTAGTTAATACTGGCACCTAATTCCACCCATGTAATATGAAAACCAAACATGTGTCAAACTCAGTTGAAAACACTATGCTAACTGAAGACACTGTTTGATACAAAAATGTATATGTTTTGATAATGACACCAATTTATTTCAATACAAACCAATCAACATTTGATTCTTAACTTCTAATCAAACTATCAAGCAACAGCAGTCTGGGTTCTCTTTTTAAATTAGCAAAATGTGAAATGTAGGCGGAGGGCAGTGGTTGGGAGTGGAGGGGGGGGGGGGGGGGATTCAGGTTTATCAATTGAATTGTACTGGGATGGAGTTCTGATCAATAACTACACTTGACAGACAGTCATCTAACAATCTTAAACAGCTGTAGCAGCTGGTCTGAATGAAAGAAAAATCTACAAAACATTGATTTTAGAAACAGAAATTTCAGAAATTTTTTTTAGAAAATTAAAAGATACATTAAAATCTAAAGTTTATGAAAATTTAAAAAGTATACATACGTTTAGAATTTATTGTAGTGCTATAATTTATTATATTGTGCACGATCTCTGCATTACGTCCTGTGAAAATATTCAGCCTAAATAAATAAATTATGGCACATATTCATGCTGGGAATTCAAGATAAGGTCCATTTTGAGAATATAATATCAATTTGGTAAATATAATATGAATGATAGAAACAACAACAAATTTTGAATTAATACCTTCTTTCTAACACTATGGTCAACCTCATATTGGTTAATTATTTCACAGTGTTTCATACTTTGTTTACGAAGTTGCCACACTCAATCATAAAATCTCACAACTGTTTTAAACAACAAAACTATTCATCAATACAAATACACACATGTGATGGAGACGCTTTACAATGGACTCAGTTCTCTCAATCAGTGAACTCCTTCACTACATTCTTTTGCACTGAAATTTGACCTCCTCCAAGATTTCTTGTACATGTTAGAGTAAGAAATCTAAAATTCGCCAGGAATCTAAAATTCGCCACCTCTAAAACCTTAGTTAATTTTATGAAGAAAATGATGCTTTTGTCTAAAAATTGGTATTTTTCAGTTCAAAAAGCCATAATTTACTATACATTCAACAAATCTCACCAAAATTCATTTATTATACTAGAGATTGCGGCTCGACGCAGTGTATCCCCAGACGGGACATAGTTAAGGCGTGAATATGTCGGTCTTGAGCCTGTTTCCTGGAGCACCAGGTCAGGATTCTCCATAGTACCAGATTACTCCCAAAAGCTAATCACTAGTTCTTTCACTTATATCTATCTTTAAAAATTACATTTCATGGATCCAGAAGATCCATATAGTGATCCGGATCACTTCCAAAATTCAATCATTGCAACCTTTCACCTTTTCAGACATATTCTAAAAATTTCATCAAAGTCTGTCCATAAGTTTTTGATTTATCTTGTACACAAACACATCCGGCAGCCTGGATCCACATGATCCAGACAGTGATCCAGATTACTCCCAAAAACTAATCACTTGTTCTTTGTCCCATTTAAGACATTTCCTGGAAATTTCATAATAATCCATCCATGACATTTTGAGCTATTTGTCTTTAAAAATTACATTTCTTGGATCCAGAAGATCCAGATAGTGGTCCAGATCACTCGCAAAATTGAATCATTTCTTCCTTTTACCACTTCTTCCTGTTACCATTTGTAACATATCCTAAAAATATGAAAGTCCATCCCAAGATTATGTGGCAGCCTGGATCCAGATGATCCAGACAGTGATCCAGATCACTCCAAAAATTTAATCACTTGTTCCTTGTACCATTTAGGCCATTTGCTGAAACAATCCATCGATAACTTTTTGCGGTATCTGTCTTAAAAAATTACATTTCATGGATCCAGAAGATCCATATAGTGATCCGGATCACTTCCAAAATTCAATCATTTCATCATTTTACCTTTTCAGACATATCCTGAAAATTTCATCAAAATCCGTCCATAAGTTTTTGATTTATCTTGTACATAAACACATCTGGCAGATCACTCCCAAAATCTAATCACTTGTTCCTTGTCCCATTTAGGACATTTCCTGAAAAATTCATCAAAATCCACCCATGACTTTTTGAGCTATTTGTCTTTAAAATTATATTTCATTAGTGTTGTGGTTGAATGCAAATTTTAGAACCGGTTTCCGAAAGCGAAAATTCGGTGAAAAACCGGGTACGTTTGATTTATAAAATGCGAAGAAATAAGTTTTCAATCGCATACATGAGCTTTAACTCATATATAAATAAGAACCACAAGGGACTTTTTGAAGACTTTTAAGGACAAAATGTGTGATATATTAATAGAATATTATAACATACTGTGAAATATTTGTTGCAGTTCAATATTTTGGTGAACTTAAGGCAAAGTAATGAAATGTGTGATGAAACCGGTTTGGGTTTGAAGAAAACGAAACGTAACCGAATCACTGTCTTTCGGTCAGCAAATAGGTTTCCGGTTTACCGTCTTCAACACTATATTTCATGGATCCAGAAGATCCAGATAGTGGTCCAGATCACTCGCAAAATTGAATCATTTCTTCCTTTTACCACTTCTTCCTTTTACCATTTCTAACATATCCTAA
Organism: Sabellastarte sp. h YS-2021; assembly: GCA_964017235.1. Classification (NCBI taxonomy): domain Eukaryota; kingdom Metazoa; phylum Annelida; class Polychaeta; order Sabellida; family Sabellidae; genus Sabellastarte; species Sabellastarte sp. h YS-2021. Next base: position 86,287,081 of record OZ024932.1, read on the forward strand.
AAATATCATCAAAATTCATCATAAAATTCTGTTGCAGCCTGGATCCAGATGATCCAGATCACTGCAAAAATGTAATCACTTGTTCCTTGTACCATTTAGGTCATTTGTTGAAAATGTCATCACAATCCATCCATAACTTTTTGAGGTATCTGTCTTTAAAAATTACATTTCATGGATCCAGAAGATCCATATAGTGATCCGGATCACTTCCAAAATTCAGCCATTTCATCCTTTTACCTTTTCAGACATATCCCGAAAATTTCATCAAAATCCGTGCATAAGTTTTTCAGCTACATTGTACACAAACACATCTGGCAGTCTGGATGCAGATGATCCAGACAGTGATCTAGATCACTCCCAAAATCTAATCACTTGTTCCTCGCACCATTTAGGTCATTTGCTGAAAATGTCATCACAATCCATCCATAACTTTTTGAGGTATCTGTCTTTAAAAATTACATTTCATGGATCCAGAAGATCCATATAGTGCTCCGGATCACTTCCAAAATTCAATCATTTCATCCTTTCACCTTTTCAGACATATCCTGAAAATTTCATCAAAATCTGTCCATAAGTTTCTGATTTATCTTGTACACAAACACATCTGGCAGCCTGGATCCAGATGATCTAGATCACTCCCAAAATCGAATCACTTGTTCCTTGTACCATTTAGGTCATTTCCTGAAAATGTCATCACAATCCATCCATAACTTTTTGAGGTATCTGTCTTTAAAAATTACATTTCATGGATCCAGAAGATCCATATAGTGATCCGGATCACTTCCAAAATTCATCCATTTCATCCTTTTACCTTTTCAGACATATCCTGAAAATTTAATCAAAATCCATCCATAAGTTTTTGAGCTATATTGTACACAAACACATCTGGCAGCCTGGATCCAGATGATCCAGACAGTGATCCAGATCACTCCCAAAATCTAATCACTTGTTCCTCGTCCCATTAAGGACATTTCCTGAAAATTTTATCAAGATGCACCAATAAGTTTTTGAGTTATCTGTCTTTAAAAATTAAATTTCATGGATCCAGAAGATCCAGACAGTGATCCAGATCACTCACAAAATTTAATCATATCTTCCTTTTACCATTTTGGACATATCCTGAAAATTTTATCAAAATCCATCTGTCAGTTTTTGAGTTATCTTGTTCACAAACAAACAAACAAATAGAGGGCCAAAAATGACCCTCGGTCAGGTACTTTGGCGGTCAGTGGATGACCTTCAATGAAGAGCTTCAAGGTCAATTTTCTGCATGCTTATAGAGGACATATATATGTATTATATATACCAGCCATAGGATGATCTGACTTTCTGTATAGGAGAACTGGGCCAAAAAGTGAAAAAAATGGCCAAAAACTGACCTTTAAGAGGCCACCAGTGACCTTGAGATTGAAGGTCAAGGTCACAAAACAATAGTGTTAGTGGCATTGCCCATATATACCCACATACCAAATTTGAAAGTTCTAACTAAAATATTTTTTAAGTTATCGCATCCAAAAGGAAATCTCGTGACCGTACTGAATCCTAAGTATCCCCCGACTTTCGTCCGGGGATACAATTAGTATTTTCACATGTGGCGAATTTCAGATATGTGGCGAATTTTAGATTTCTTACTCTACATTTTTTTTCCATAAAATATTGAACCATCCAAAGCAAGATTTTCCTTGAAGCATTGAAAGGATAATGAGAATGCCAAGTGTTGTTTGACTTATCTAGATATAAAATTACTCTACAACTGATTATAGTCATACATTTAGATTTATTTGTTGTTTTATGTCGCGTTCAACAGCCAGGGTCGTTTTGCGACGGGTAGTTTACAGGTGGAGGAAACCAGTGCATACTGCACTGTAAACCACCGGGCATCAGCAAGTAACTACCAACTTTCCAACATGAAGCGCCCGGCCCGAGATTCGAACCGGCGGCCTCATAGGTTGGAGGCGAGAGCTCTAACCACTACACCACCGATCCCCCCGATTAGTCATACAAGGAATATTTCATATTTTATAGCTTCTTTTTCAGAAATATGATTATGTATGACTTCAAAGTCTGGAACATTTAACATTAGCCTTAACCTTACTCAAGGCTCAAATGTGTACCATATCTTTTTCAAACATGTACACAGATATTTGGTATTCATGAAGCACTCGTGCACATAAGGAGATATAAGCATATCAGACAGACTCTGCCTTAGCAGTGTGGTGATATAAAAGCCAGCATATGTAAGAGTACAGTATATAACCTGAAACTTCATTATCTAAACTAAAAATTTCTCTAATTAAAAAGAAACTTGAGCCTTTAGCAAAGCAAAATTGGGATAAAAACTGTCAGGTATTGTGCAATCAATACTTACAGATGGAGAGGCCTTTAAAATGTAATTGATCTTGAATTATAACATCAGATCAAATCTTCTATATAGTGCAAATATCAGGCATAGCTGAGGATGTTAAGTAGACACCATGTGACTGCCAACACCCACATTTTTCAGCCAATAAGAACCGAGATGAGCTGGCACACCCCCAGCTGTTATGTCAAGTGGACATATTTATCCAGAACACTTTTGACACATGTCAATTGGTACAATTTAACATAAATGGTATGACGTCTACTCCTTAAGTTCATGTCAAAAACTCCATTTTACTATTTCACCTTCACAGAGAAAAATATGTTTGAGTTTTAAGACACAAGTTCCAATAAAAATAAAGTGATATTATTGCAGAAATTCATTTGATGACTGCTGCCTTAACCTTGGACAAGTTATATTCTATATTCGAGTATATTCTTAAGGTTTTAACTTTTTAATCAAATTTTAGCTTGTACAAAAACTACACATGTGTTTATTTCAAATATTTAAATTTATATCTGGAACTCTGATCTGAAAGAAACAGCATAATAGTCTTAATGAGACCTGTAAGAAAATAAAATATTTTACCAAGAAAGGTAAAACATATCTTTCTAGGTGTTTATACACATTATCTTTTAAAATATATTTCTAGTAAAACCTGTTATTTTTTTTTTGTGGTAGATCCTGAATTTAAGTATAAATTTATTTCCGTTAAGAGAAGAAAGCTTCAACATATCCTCTGAATGCCTTGTACTTGTTATACATCAATCTTACTTGAACTTAATTGGGCTATCAGATAAAAACACACATGATCACTTATTTGCTACTTATTTCAAACCTGCTGAGAAATAATGACATTACAGGAAGTACACAATGATTTGCTATAAAAATCAATGACTACAGCAAAGCTCTATAAATTATAACTTCCTTTTTGTGGAGATAAATCTCTTTAAAGGGCCTTTTACAGTGAAACATACTCTGTTAAAAGGAATTTATGATTAAGCAGAAGTACTTTTCAGGACCCATATTGATAATATTTACACAAACTCAATTTATTTTTGTGTTTTAAGTTTTGGTGTGTCAGATATTCCGTCTCAGTCTTAAAGCTGGTACATGAACATTATTGTCTCAAATATTTTGGAACAAATATCAAGCATTATTTCATCTTAACTTAGATACAACTGTTTACAGTTGAAAGTAAAGTAAAAATAATTAAAATTTTTAGGAACACACAGACTGAACTTTTGTCACAATGTATAGCCCAAATTTTGGTTTCAAAACCATCAGGTCATGTGATATGCAAATGAACAAGGCCAAAAGGTGTTTTGGTCCCCTAGCGCGAGTGCAAGAGCCATCAGAGACACGAGTAGTGCACTAGAATTTATGAAAGTCTGGGGACACAAAGAAATTCTAACTCAGACATCCCACAGCTGGTTTAGCACACAGGGGGTCACCCATCCAAGTACTAACGTAGCCCATTACTGCTTAACTTCAGTGAGCAGACAAATACTCATTGCCACAATTGAAGAAAGTCCGGAGACAAAAAAAAAGTGATCTGTAGCTCTTTCGAGGCTCGCGCTTAAAAATTAAATGACGAAGTTCAATTATTATTTGAATAGCTATGTAGATGTTGTAGATTCTGTTGTGACTTCCTGTCAGCACGTCAACAGTAAATGTTTACATCAGAAAGACCTGATACAGATCTCAACTAGGTCTCAGCTGAGAACCTATTTGTGAATACAAAATTAGACTGGGTCTCAGCTGAGACCAAATCGCTATCTGAGATTATTTCTTGTCACCTCTTTGTGAATATGTACCCAGATCCATCGAGATTTTGGGGTTCAAGTGTTTTGTCGGAAAATATTGCATAGGTTCAAAACTTTAAATACACGCCTGAATAAAATATACACTAGCTGTAGGGACGTCATCGTGTACCGTGATATCATCATATCGCCGATGTTTCAAGTCCGCACACGATATCGAGCTTTGTTTTCATAGCCCGATTTCCGGGGTTTAGTGACTACATTAATGAAAAGTATATACGTGGGTGTACATGAGCCAGAACTCGTAACTGGAAATGGCTTTCAGCTTATTCTAAAATGAAGATTCTTGGATCTTACCCTTAATAAAGTAAAAATCTTTGTTATTTCGGAGAATTTACAGGGTTTATAATGTTTTGAATTAAAAATATGAAGTTGAAATGTAGATATAAACTTAGTGATAAATACCGCGATATCGCCCACTGTTTTGTTCACGGTATCGAGACAGCAAACTTCCCAACGATGACGTCCCTAACTAGCTGGAACAGACCTCCTGCATCACAATTTAAATGTTTTTACACTATTTTATGGTTCAAACAACACCATTGACATGGTAGTTTACTCCTGCCAGATATTCCAAACAATAGCATGCTAGGGTGGGCAAGAAAAATTGAAACAACAAAACGAAACAACTTCCTATGCATGAAAAAATGTAAACAGTTATTATTTTTTTTTATTATTGTATTTTGTATTAATTGTTATAGTAGCAATATTGAGGTTGACACTGGAGATGTCACAATAATATAAAAATATCATGGGTTAAAATAGCAAAATTTACTGAATGATATCATGATGTATCATTTAAATCTTGCTGGAGGTGTTGCACTAATCTAACATTTGCCAGCGTAGCCAGTAAATAAGCACATAAGCACGTGAAAAACTTTGCCAACAGTTTTCAATACATGATGTAAACAAGATATTTCTTGTATTTCTGAGATATCGTTACTTCTAAATTGTAATCAAGATAGTATGAATAAATGTCTTATGAATTTATAATATCAAGATATTGTGATTGATGAGGACCTCACTACAGTTGCCACCCTGAAATATCAAAACTGAAATCCAGCAAACCCTAGCAATTGATATTGACAGATAAATATGTGACTTCTATCCTAATATTTATACAAATTATAAAACCTCTAGAATAACAACTGATTTTCTTAAAACCTTAGTATATAAAATATTATCACATTACCTCATCTGAGACACAACAAGAACAATCCAGAGAAACATTCAGTTCTTCAAAATCCTCATACACCTTCACATGGGCATGTAGTGTGCCTTCAGTGGTCAGAATAGTTTTCATCTTGTGGATTCGTAAATATATATGCTTTCTGAGGCTTAAAAATATGTGACAAATTTTTCCAATGAAATTAATATCTTTAAGATAATTGACGCTTCACTACTAGCAAAAAAGAAAATACTGCAATATGTTAGTTCAGAGCTTGAAGTATCTGTATTCCCCTGAATGTTTAATTGCTTGTGTAAATATGACACTGCTGGTGAACTAGACAAGCACTGCCTCTTATATCCTGGCAGATAAACCAGACTTGTCCTCTATAAAAAAAATGAACTTTATGGACTGTGAGACAATAAATCTCCCTGTGCAACTGAAATATTCAAACAATAATATATACAGGATACAGATAGCACATCATACCGGATTTCCTCAATCATTTGTGTGCAGTAAAACAGATGCTATCCTGGTCCAAAAAGTTGGTCATTATAATACTTCCTATTTAGTATTTATTTGTACTTAAGTTTGCTTTTTCATTATTTTCCTGCACTGGCATGACTCAGGTATATACTTATAATGCTTAATAATTACTTGCAATAACCTAATACCTACGGGTGTAGTTATATATAGCATTACTTCCAAGTTACAACTAATTCATCAGTTTACAGACTTTAACTTCTTTTTCACTTTTTATTCAATGACATTTATGTAAAAGCATGACTGTAGTACACTGTTCTATGCTTAATAACTGTTTAAATGGAATTCAAATTTATCAAATAAATTTTTGACTCTGACAAATATTTAGTGGAGAAAATAAAGACAAAAAGTTTTAGTGCCATTTTTAAAAGGTTAAATGTGCAATACAGCGACACCTGGTCATCTGGCATTTGAAAACTAGACCTACGCATCGGAGAACCGATGCAAATCTGTATCCACCAGAAAGACATCTCACCAAAGCCAGTGAACCATCGTTTGACCTTGAAGGAGGGGCCAAAGGTCAAATCTGACATCAGAAGATTCCCAGCCCACAATATCCTGCAAGTTGGTTTCACATTGCAAACCTCTAGGATCAATAATAACTGAGTTATAAACCCTTTTAAGTTTGGCTGTCCTTGTTTGACCTTGAAGGAGTGGCTCAAGGTCAAATCTGACCACATCAGAAGATTCCCAGCCCATGATTTCCTATAAGGTGGTTTCACATTGCAAACCTCTAGGACCCATAATAAGCACGTTACAAGCACTTTGAAGTTTGGCTATCCTCGTAAGACCTTAAAGGAGGGATGCAAGGTCAAATCAGACCACATCAAAAGATTCCCAGCCCATGATTTCCTACAAGATGGTTTACCATCCCAAACCTGTACGACCAAAAATAAGTGAGTTATAAGCACTTTTAAGATTGGCTATCCTCGTTTGACCTTGAAGGAGAGGTCCAAGGACAAATCAGACCACATCAAAAGATTCCCAGCCCATGATTTCCTATAAGATGGTTTACCATCCCAAACCTCTAGAACCAATAATAAGCGAGTTATAGGCACTCTTAAGTTGGCTATCCTCGTTTGACCTTGAAGGAGGGGTCTAAGGTCAAATCTGACCACATCAAAAGATTCCTGGCCCATGATTTCCTATAAGTTGCTTTACCATCCCAAACCTCTAGGACCAATAATAAGCGAGTTATAAGCACTTTTAAGTTTGGCTATTCTCATTTGACCTTGAAGGAGGGGTCTAAGGTCAAATCTGACCACACCAAAAGATTCCCAGCCCATGATTTCCTATAGGTTGGTTTACCATCCCAAAACTCTAGGACCAATAATAAGGGAGATATAATCACTTTTTATGACTGTCAAAGAAACACCCGTGGCGGCCATCTTGTTTTTCAAAATGAGGCCAAATATATTCCCAGTCAAGATTTTGTAATGATTTTTGTAAACATACCTTGCGAATTTGAGATCTCTAGCTATAATACCCTTTGCTCTAGAGGGCCACCAAAAGTCCTTGCTGAAAGTTGAAAAAATGCCCATGGCGGCCATCTTGTTTTTCAAAATGAGGCCAAAAGTATTCCCATGCAATATTTTATGGTTATGAATATATCCTGCAAATTTGAGAAGGCTAGCTATAATATTTTTTTGGTTAGAGCGGTAACAGTGAAATCTCTCTACACACTGCGGCTGTGTAACAAAGCGAAATCCATAGTATCCACCGGATAGCAACTTGTACACCAGGGTAGCCAGTTTGTAACTATTTTGGATAGACTGTAATCTATGAAGATTGAATTTGGAGAGACTCCTGATAAGTGAGTTACAGTAGGCCAACCGACTACTAACAAAAGCATTTGCAAACGACACAGCTGCATCCTGAGTCAAGAACTGCCTAATATTTCTAAAATCCCTCAGTTGAATAAAGCAGCTTTTACAAACATTCTGGACATGTTTAGAGAAAGAAAAATCCGAGTCAAACCACGAGATCAAGAAGTACCAAGGCAGTAGCTTCACTCCGAGATAGTGACAAATGAATATCATTTTTGATGGAAAGCAGAGCCGTCTCCGTTGAGTGACCTGAGTGACCTAGTAAGGTTAGTGACTGATGTAATTAAATTTAGAAACAAGGAAAGAAATGTTCGGTCACCTAGTTAAGGTAAATGTGTTAGACGTGCTAAGAAATGTAAAACTTGCAATCTAGGTTACATAATTGTATCTATCCTATAAACGGACAAACGAACAAACAGAATTACACCAATTTCAAAAGCAACTTAGCTATGGGTGATCTATTTCCCTGTCAAGTTTGAATTTGATTGGACAAAGCGTTTATGAGTTAGAGTCCTGAAACGGAAATGTTGACAGACAGACAAACGGACAAAAAACAGACAAACGAACAAACAGAATTACACCAATTTCAAAAGCAACTTAGCTATGATGGTGATCTATCACCCTGTCAAGTTTGAATTCGATTGGACAAAGCGTTTTTGAGTTAGAGTCCGAAAACGGAAATGTTGACGGACCAAAAACGGACAAACGAACGGACAGAATTACACCAATTTTGAAAGGAACCTAGCTATGACGATCCACCTCTCTGGCAAGTTTGAATTCGATTGGACAAAGCGTTTTCGAGTTAGAGTCCGGAAACGGAAATGTTGACGGACCAAAAACGGACAAACGAACGGACAGAATTACACCAATTTCGAAAGGAACCTAGCTATGATGATCCACCTCTCTGGCAAGTTTGAATTCGATTGGACAAAGCGTTTTCGAGTTAGAGTCTGGAAACGGAAATGTTGACGGACCAAAAACGGACAAACGAACGGACAGAATTACACCAATTTCGAAAGGAACCTAGCTATGATGATCCACCTCTCTGGCAAGTTTGAATTCGATTGGACAAAACGTTTTCGAGTTAGAGTCCGGAAACGGAAATGTTGACGCACAAACAAATGGACAGAATTATACCAATTTCGGAAGGAACCTAGCTATGATGATGATCTATCTCCCTGTCAAGTTTGAATTCGATTGGACAAAGTGTTTTCGAGTTAGAGTACAGAAACAGAAATGTTGATGGACAGACAAACGAACAAAACACGGACAAACAAACACATGGAATTACACCAATTTCAAAAGGAACCTAGCTATGATGGTGATCCATCTCCCTGTCAAGTTTGAATTTGATTGGACAAAGTGCTTTGATTTAGAGTTCAGAAACAAAATGTTGACAGATGGACGGACAGACGGACGTCGGACACATCAATCTAATAGGCGGGTTGGTTACACGCAACCCGCCTAAAAACAAGACTACTGCCCCAGTTGTTATCTCCTGCCTTAGGATCAGTAATAATGGAGGTCCAAGGGAGATATAAGGCCTTTGTAGTAACATGACCCCACTTGACATAGAAGACAGGGTCAAAGGTCAAATTTAACTGCAATATTAGCTACAATATTTCAATATTTAGAGCATCTCAAGTATTTTCAAACAATCGGCTATGGAAGCCATTTTATTTTCAAAATATTTGCAGGCCAGGACTTCTTATGGGCTACTTTCACATTCTGAATTCTGACCAATAATTAGGGGGATATAAGGACATTTTAGTATGATGACCCCATTTGTCCATGAAACATCAGTCAAAGGTCAAATTCAACACTTCGAAAAAGATTCTCAGGCCATCACTTTCTACAAGTACGGTAGTTGTCACAATCCAAACCCCTAGGATCAATGATAAGGGAGAAAAAAGGCTATTTTAATAGGATAATGCCAATTTGACATTAAATGTGTGATATGGTGGCCATTTTGTTTTTAAAACTAGGCCAAAATGAGAATCACTCTAGCAATATATGCTTTGTGCAAATATGAAGAAGTTGACTGCAGTATTTCCAGCTTTAGAGCATCTTCATGATTTTCAAATAATCAGCCATGGCAGCCAATTTGTTTTTCTAAATTGAGGCAAGAATTTTGCACAGACATCTCTTCATAGCAATAATCATTCCCTGCAATTTTGTTACATGTATCTTCATAAATTAATGAGATATAAAGGTTTATGCAAACACATGACAAACAGATGCACACACACACTTAAGCCGTTTTATAATCTCCCGGCCAAAGCCTTTGGCTGCTGGCAGGAGATAATTAGGTAGACATTCATACTTGCAGTTGAAAGAACTACATACATTCCCTGAAAATTAATTGACTTCATTCTTTGAAGGTTACCTTTTTAGTTTTCAATTTTTCATGGCTGATATTTTGCTCTATTGGGCCTACCAAATGATGCACAACTAGTTGAAATCAAGATTTGTGGAACTGTTTTTGTAAGAAGATATACAATACATCATCTACACAGGATAACTAGAAATAGGACGCCCTGTTGATAGTAGCTGCGACATATGAATAGAAACAGGATAGCATAGAAGAACACACATTATCATGTATAATGTCCACCCCATGAACCTTTTGCAAAAATTGTACAGTAGTCTTACAAGACCCTGTTTCATTTGTAAAATATATCAGTGATGCTTAAATATTTATTAGTATACATGTAAATTATTTCAGCATCATGCCTTTTTGTATTGGTTGGGTCAAAAATTTCGACGAAATTACTCTATCTTGCACGGTTAAGGAGATAGAAGCAAATTTCTGTTTTTCAATTTTTGGCAAAAATTCGAAAATTCAAAATGGCCTCCATTTTTGGGAAGAGGAAGATTTTTTTGAAAATTGCCAAGAGTACATTGCTTATATACCCTGTGGGTCGAAAATTTCGACGAAATCATTCTATCTCGCACGGTTAAGGAGATAGAAACAAATTTGTGTTTTTCCATTTTTGACAAAAATTTGAAAAGGCTGCCATATGTGGGAAGAGGAGAAACCCTGTGAGTCGAAAATTACGACGAAATCGATCTATCTCGCACAGTTAAGGAGATAGAAGCAAATTTGTGTTTTTCCATTTTTGGCAAAAATTCGAAAATACAAAATGGCCACCAATTTTGGGGAGAGGAAAATTTTTTGAAAATTGCCAAGAGTACATTGCCCAGATACCCTGTGGGTTGAAAATTTCGACGAAATCGCTCTATCTCGCACGGTTAGGGAGATAGAAGCAAATTTGTGTCTTGCCATTTTTGGCCAAAATTCAAAAATTCAAAATGGCCGCCATTTTGGGGAGGGGACAATTTTTGAAAATTGCAAAGAGTACATTTATCAGATACCCTTGGGGTCGAAAATTTCGACGAAATTGCTCTATCTCGCACGGTTAAGGAGATAGAAGCAAATTTGTGTTTTGCCATTTTTGGCAAAAATTTGAAAATTCAAAATGGCCGCCATTTTTTGGGAGGGGAAATTTTTTGAAAATTGCCAAGAGTACATTTCTCAGATACCCTGTGGGTCGAAAATTTCGACGAAATCGCTCTATCATGCATGGTTAAGGAGATAGAAGCAAATTTGTGTTTTGCCATTTTTGGCAAAGTAGCTAAGTACCTATTACTCAGTTATATAGCTATTATCACTAAAAGCAATCCCAAGCTAGCTATCGACCTAAGTAATGCTCATACTAAATTTTGTAAAGACATGTCAAATAGTTTTCCTTAAAATGCCCCGAAACAAAAAGAAGTACACAAAAGTAGCTAAGTAGCTATTACTCAGTTAGCTATAGACCTATCTTCACCAAAAGCAATCCCATGCAAGCTATTAACCCAATAAACACCCATACCAAATTTGGTAAAGATAGGATAAATACTTTTCCTTCAAATGAGCGGAAACCAAGCGGACGACGGAAAAAGCAAAAATAATATGTCCAACCCCCCAGTGGGGTGGACATAATTCTTTTTCATTTATTTATTTAGTTATTCTTTAATCACACATAGTAAGTAAAATTTAGAAGTAATTTAACCACAATGTAAAAATTACCAAAATAAGACTAGACCTAGCGCATCGGAGAACCGATGCAAATTGTATCCACCGTAAAGACAATGCACCAAAACCTCTAGTACCAATAACAAGCGAGTTATAAGCACTTTTAAGTTTGGCTATCCTCATTTGACCTTGAAGGGGGGCCCAAGGTCAAATCCGACCACACCAGAAGATTCCCAGTGCATGATTTCCTATATGTTGGTTTACCATCCCAAACATCTAGGACCAATAATAAGAGAGTTATAAGCACTTTTTAGTTTGGCTGTCCTCATTTGACCTTGACCGTGGGGCCCACGGTCAAATCCGACCACACCAGAAGATGCCCAGCAGATGATTTCCTATATGTTGCTTTACCATCCCAAACCTCTAGGACCAATAATAAGTGAGTTATAAGCACTTTTAAGTTTGACTGTCCTCATTTGACCTTGAAGGAGGGGCCTAAGGTCAAATCCAACCACACCAGAAGATTCCCAGCCCATGATTTCCAATGTGTTGGTTTACCATCCCAAACCTCTAGGACCAATAATAAGCGAGTTGTAAGCACTTTCAGGTTTGGCTGTCCTCATTTGACCTTGAAGGAGGGGCTTAAGGTCAAATCCGACCACACCAGAAGATTCCCAGCCCATGATTTTCTATATGCTGGTTTACCATCCCAAACCTCTAGGGCCAATAATAAGTGAGTTATAAGCACTTTTAAGTTTGGCTGTCCTCGTTTGACCTTGAATGAGAGGCCCAAGGTCAAATCCGACCTCACCAGAAGATTCCCAGCCCATGATTTCCTATATGTTGGGTTACCATCCCAAATCTCTAGGACCAATAATAAGCAAGTGATAAGCACTTTTAAGTTTGGCTGTCCTCACACTTGACCTTGAAGGAGGGGCCCAAGATCAAATCCGACCACACCAGAAGATTACCCGCCCATGATTTCCTGTATGTTGGTTTACCATCCCAAACCTCTAGGATCGATAATAAGCGAGTTATAAGCACTTTTAAGCTTGGCTATCCTCATTTGACCTTGAAGGAGGGGCCCAAGGTCAAATACGACCATGCCAGAAGATTCCCAGCCCATGATTTCCTATAGGTTGGTTTACCATCCCAAACCTCTAGGACCAATAATAAGCAAGTTATAAGCACTTTTACCTTTGCCTATCCTCATTTGACCTTGAAGGAGGGGCCCAAGGTCAAATCCGAACACGCCAGAAGATTCACAGCCCATGATTTTCTATATGCTGGTTTACCATGCCAAACCTCTAGGACCAATAATAAGCGAGTTATAAGCACTTTTAATTTTGGCTGTCCTCGTTTGACCTTGAATGAGGGGCCCAAGGTCAAATCCAACCTCACCAAAAGATTCCCAGCCCATGATTTTCCATGTGTTGGTTTACCGTCCCAAACCTCTAGGACCAATAATAAGCGAGTTATAGGCACTTTTACCTTTGGCTATCATCGTTTGACCTTGAAGGAGGGGCCCAAGGTCAAATCCGACCTCACCACAAGATTCCCAGCCCATGATTTTCTATATGTTGGTTTACTGTCCCAAACCTCTAGGACCAATAATAAGCGAGTTATAGGCACTTTTACCTTTGGCTATCCTTGTTTGACCTTGAAGGAGGGGCCCAAGGTCAAATCCGACCACACCAAAAGATTCCCAGCCCATGATTTCCTATAGGTTGGTTTACCATCCCAAACCTCTAGGACCAATAATAAGCGAGTTATAAGCACTTTTAAGTTTGGCTGTCCTTGTTTGACCTTGAAGGAGGGGCCCAAGGTCAAATCCGACCACGCCAAAAGATTCCCAGCCCATGATTTCCTATATGTTGGTTTACCATCCCAAACCTCTAGGATCGATAATAAGCAAGTTATAAGCACTTATAAGTTTGGCTATCCTCGTTTGACCTTGAAGGAGGGGTCCAAGGTCAAATGTGACCACATCAGAAGATTCGCAGCACATGATTTCCTATAGGTTGGCTTCACATTGCAAACCTCTAGGACCAATAATAAGGGAGATATAGGCACTTTTAAAGTCCGCTATGTGGGTTACTTCGGCACTCCGTGGATGACCTTGAATTAGGAGCTTCAAGGTCAAATGTGTGCAAGGTTATAGAGGACATGTATATGTGTCATACATATCACCTATAAAGAGATTCAACCTTCTACCTATGAGGAACAGCCAGTAGAAAAATGTAGATTATTTTCAAAGAAATGCCCGTGGCAGCCATCTTGTTTTCAGAATGAGGCTATTTTCCTTCCCAGAGAAGCTTACCCCCCAATGAAGATATCCTGCAAATTTGGTGAACCTAGCTGCTGTTGTTTTCCTCTTAGAGCGTTAACGCTGAAAATCTCTCTACGCGCGGCGGCGGCGGCATAGCGGACGCTAAACCAAAGTATCCACCGGATGCTTCCGGTGGATACAAAAATATTGAGTAAGTATTTCATGTGTATTTACTGTACTTTAACATAAAGATAAACATTGTTTGGCATCAAAAATTGGTATATAAAAGTACATACATATATAAAAGTACATGCAATAATTAGTTGCACCAATCCATATATTTTTGTCATAAGAGAAAGATGTCTCAAACATGGCAGGTGAACACAATTTAGTAGGGCCAAAGTTAAAGGTCACACCATGACATTGCACACCTAAACCCCCCAACCAATGTCCCTACAAAGTATCACCTTCCTAGACCTTATGGTTTCCAAGATATAGCCCAGACAAGATTTTATAGGTCAGGGTCACTATGACAAGGTCAAATCAAGGTCACATTATGACATTGAACGCCTACAACCCCAAACCAATGTCCCTACCAAGTATCAACTTCCTACACCTTACGGTTTCTGAGATACTGCTCAGAAAAGATTTTATAGGTCAAGGTCACTATGGCAAGGTCAAAGGTCAAATCAAGCTCACACCATGATGATGCACACCTACACCCTCTAACAAATGTCCCTACCAAGTATCAACTTCCTACACCTTATGGTTTCCGAGATACAGCCCAGACAAGATTTTCAAACTCAAGGTCACTCCAGCAAGGTCGAAGGTCAAATGAAGGTCACACCATGATGTTGCACATCTATAACCCCTAATTAATGTCCCTACCAAGTAACAACTTCCTACACCTTACAGTTTCTGAAATACATCCTGGACAAACTTTGCCCGCTACCCGCCCTCCAGCCCGCCTGGACACCATCGGTCAAAACAATACCCCAACAGCCCTTAAGGGTAATACAAAAACAAACTGTCCTTTACAGTAAGCAAGATATTTATTGTGGGCAGAAGTCCTACCCTGTAAAGATTGTTGTGGTCAAAGTTCCATGTTGGAAAATTTCCTGTGGGCAAAGTTCTTGTTGGGAAAATTCCTGGATAGAACAGTCATACATTTCTGGAAATGCAATTTACTCAATCTGGCCAGCCACACTGATTTCATCAATTAATACCAACAAATTAACCAATCAAATTAAAAGCTAGTTGTATCCACCAGATTGCATCTGGTGGATACAATATGAAACCAACTTATAGGAGGTCATGGGCTGGGAATCTTCTGATGTTTTCAGATTTGACCTTGGGCCCCTCCTTCACAGTCAAACAATGGTTCACTGGCTTTGGTGAGTTGTCTTTTGGGTGGATACAAATTTGCATCGGTTCTCCGATGCATAGGTCTAGTTTAAACATGCTAACATGCAGATCTGTATATAAAATAAAACAGGACCTCTTCATTAGCAATGCCTTTTATTGGTCCATATTTATCAGCCTGTTTGTTTTAAATAAATCTAATAAATCTACATGTCTGTTAAAAATATACAATTACTGTAATTTATCGGTATGAAATTTGCACATTTCACATAAATTAATGAGCAGTGTCATGTAGTGCTGGGACGATGTTCGCAAACTTCGGTATTATCGCTCGCTGGCTCATTGCCAATCAATGATCGGTAAAATTTAAGTAAAACCGATATTCGCTAAATCCATTTCTTTGCAGCCTTTTGGTCACAATAAAATGCTAACCTTAATAATATTTTGTAAAAATCTGAAATACCCATCAGTTAAAATCACAAAACTAGTCGTGAATGCAATAAAAATAACGTAAATAGAAACACCTTGGGGTTTTCCAACTGTTGTCATGGTAATCATAAAATCAGCCAATCACAAGTGAGGATACATCAAGCATAGTCTGTTAGTGAGGGAGACGTCTGTGAATGGCTTTTAGATTATATTTTGGTCATATTTGTGGTAATTTGTGTGTATTTTACTTCATATAATTTAATATTAATATTTTATCTGCCTTTTTTACACTTCGACTCCATAATCGGAAATGTTCGAAGTTTGGTTACAAATGTCCGATACGAACATCGACAGGGAAAATCCAAGCGATCTCCCAGCACTAGTGTCATGTTTCATTTTGCTTTGTAAATTTAATATTATTTGTATTTGAAATGGCAATTTAACTTGCTAACAGATTGCTAAATATTAGTTTAATGGTGGTGGACTAATTCATGCCCATGAACAAATTCATGCATACCATCAGTCTGATTTATAGTGTTGGATAGAAAATATTTTTACCACTTCAGACAACAAGGCCACTGCCGCAGTGGTTATTTCCCCTCTTAGGATCAGTAATATACGAGAAATAAGGAAGATATAAGGCCTTTGTATTATGATGACCACACTTGACACTGAAGAAGGAGTCAAAGTCAGCAATTGGAAAAGATTCCCAGGCCATGACTTCCTATAAGTTGTTTTCACATTCCAAACGCTAGTAGTAATGATAAAGGAGATATAAGGCCTTTTAAATAGCATAATCCCATTTTCCATTAAACATGTGATATGGTGGCCATATTGTTTTGCAAACTAGGCCAAAATTACTATCTGACAAGGTATCCTAGCCAAATATCTTTTGTGCAAATTTGATGAAGCTAGCTGCAATATTTCAAGATTTAGAGTATCTTTATGATTTTCAAACAATTGGCTATGGCGGCCATTTTGATTTTCAAAATGAGGCCAAAATTTTGTACAAACATGTGTTCATAGGCATAAACATTCCCTACAAATTTGGTGAAGATATATTCATAAATGAATGAGATATTACGGTTTATGTAAAAACGTGATAAACAGATGGAGACAGACGGATGTATGTAAGGCATTTTATAGGCCTTTAAAGGCCTTTGGCCGCTGGCGGGAGATAATTATAAAATTGATCACACACATTGGTCATTTATTGTGCAACTGTGACTGTCTTGAAGTTAATTTAGACATTGGTGTTAATAGGTACAGGGGAGTGAATTGGCTTGCCACCACTAATCACAAAGAAATATCTTGTGTGAAAGACATCAAAAATATTTTAGATTAGGATTAATGTTCTTAATTAATAATTATGGCCATTTTTATTGGACTTATAATCACCTGCATGGAACTAGACTGCATTAATGTGCCACCATTGATAATGGAGCAGATCTAGCTTAGTTGGGTACTTAAGGAAAATTTTGAGACAACTTGCCCCTAAACACAATTTGTCCCCAATTTTTCCAGATGATTGGCCCCTGGTTTTTAAGAAAAGGTGCGCATGAACTTTTTAGTACACAGGTTGTCACTATTCCATGCACTGCATAATAATATGCGTTTCTGTTTGGAAACCTATCCAGCAATATATTGGCTATAACATGTCATATGTGTTGTGAAATTTATGCTCTAGTTCTTTAATTTTTGTTATTTGAATGGATAGGTTTGTTATAATTAGTTTGTTATACACTGACGTATAGAATCATAACACTCATAGTATTATGACAACCTATGTACACGGGTGGTCACAAAGATAAACAGTCATAGAGATAAATGGTCTTAAAATCTTTCAAATTTAAATAGGGTAAATAACAAAATCACACAAACTAAATAACAATATATATTTAAACAATGCCTACCATAACATTTGTTTATGTTATATTGTTGTTTAAGCCCTTTCAGTGTTTTTGTGTCATAATTTCTGAAGACCGTTTATCTCTATGACCATTTATCTTAGTGACCACCCGTGTAGTATCTAATATTGAATTATTATTACGTACTAAGCTAACATTTAAATATTTGCCTTTATTTGAAACACAGTTTATAGAAAATTTCCTTAAATTTGGTAAAGTTTAATATGCATATTGTTTTGACAACCTTTCATGTCACTTCTAAGTTCACAAAACTTGCCAACAAATGAAACAAAAAAAAAATAGCGTCAGAGATGCACGTACCCCACAGCCTAGGGAAACATTTTTAACACCATGAGATATAGAAGTACGGTATCAGTACAAAGTTCAGGATACTTTCAGAGCACTGTCAGTTATATAAAGGTCCAAACAATGTTTAAATAGAGAAAATACTAGAAGAAGATCAGTGGCACCTGTTTCATATCATCTCCTCTTTTACCAAAGGCATGCACACTAAGGAGCTGTGTGAAGGGAGCCTTTGTAACTTTAAAGGTGGCATCTATGTACCACCTCTTGGCCTTCTGGAGTAAATGTATCTGATGCGATGTAGCAAACAACAGGTGCCTCCTTCATTTACTATTATATCTCTCTGGAGGAAGTTCTCAGGCACATAGTCATACTGTATCGCAAAGGTCAGGTCTGTTGGGTGCTTTGGACGGAATTTCTGTCTATGCCTATTGGCTACACGCTCCAAGTTGGCAGGCTTTGGCAAAAAATTCTCATCTGAGTTTCCTGTCAGAGCTTCTTGCACCAGGGTCCCTGCTGATTTAAACACGTCCTCCTGTGCAGATTTCTTCACTGCAACACTAATTTTGGCCTTGGCAGAGATCCTGGGTCAGCTTCATGAAGGTGTGGGTGTGGGCCTGCAGTAAAATGGGTACCCCTCTGCTTCTCAGTGGCCCGACATCTGAGTTTCTTCCCCCTAACTGTGCACTGGCAATCCTTTGAATACTCACAGGTTTTTCTGAACAGGTTATATGCATAACCAAGAGTGTCAATGAGTTTGTCTTTGCCCCTTTTTGTCCCACTGGGCATCACAGTGTATGTCAGGTGTAGTGAACCAGGAACAATGACAGGAGTGGGATCATTTAATGAGGATTCTTCCACAACCTCTGGTAACTGTCAACTGGTACAAAATGTTGTCTGGATCATCTTCTGCTCGAACATCTGCTGGGAGATCTGACACTGCATCATCTGGAAATGGCACATCAGGTACATCTGGCACCAGCTCCTCTGGATGTGAGACATCAGGTACATCTGGCACTTGGCCCTGTGGCAGTGGTACATCAGGAACATCTGATACCCTTGTACTTTCAACTGTAGGAATGAAAGTCAAATCAATTTCAGAACACTTCTGACACTTCCACTGGTCTAGATCTGTATGCCCTTTAACCATTTTCCGGTAAAGTTCTCTTGTAATACCTGAATTACATTTCCTGTGTTGCCACATATTGCATGAATCACACTGTAACCCTTCCTGTCTAGCTC
Source organism: Sabellastarte sp. h YS-2021 (assembly GCA_964017235.1). Taxonomy (NCBI): domain Eukaryota; kingdom Metazoa; phylum Annelida; class Polychaeta; order Sabellida; family Sabellidae; genus Sabellastarte; species Sabellastarte sp. h YS-2021. The sequence continues at coordinate 86,306,330 of OZ024932.1, forward strand.
CAACAGCTACAAGACAGACTACACATAAATCTCCTTCCATATTCACAACAAGAGGAGAGTGCCCGTGAACGGGCACTGTGTCAGCTGACTAAGTGTTTTTGATTTGTGAAGGTGATTAGAGGACAGAATAATTATCAGGAAAAGGGCTGTACAGAAATACAGTAAATGGTAACTGAACAGCAAGTTTGAAAGAAATTCCGAAGCTGACAGAAGAAAAGGATAAAAAAGTTGTGCCCGGTAAATGGTATTATGAAGGAAAATAACAAGGTAATTGTTTAAGTGTAAAAAATAGGTTAAAACATATTTAAAGAAATACTACAAATGTAATATCCTCGTTCGACCTTGAAGAAGGGGTCCAAGGTCAAATCTAACCACACAAATACATTCCCAGCCCATGATTTCCTATGGTTTACCATTCCAAACCTCTAGGACCAATTATAAATGAGTTATAAACACTTTTAAGCTTGGCTGTCCTCATTTGACCTTGAAGGAGGGGTCCAAAGGTCAAATCTGACCATACCAAAAGATTCCGAGCCAATGATTTCCTATGGGATGGTTTACCATCCCAAATCTCTGTCACCAATAAAAAGCGAGTTGTAGGCACTTTCAATTTTCCCTATCCTCATTTGACCTTGAAGGAGGGTTCCAAGGTCAAATCGGACCATATCAACAGATTCACAGCCCATGATTTCCTGTCTGTTTACCATCCCAAACCTCTGGGACCAATAATAAGCAAGTTATAAGCACTTTTAAGTTTGGCTATCCTTGTTTGACCTTGAAGGAGGGGTCATTGAAGGTCAAATCTGACCACACCAAAAGATTCCCACCCCATGATTTCCTACAGGTTGGTTTATCATCCCAAACCTCTAGGATCAATAATAAGGGAGATATAAGCACTTTTCATGACTGACAAAAAACACCTGTGGCGGCCATCTTGTTTCTCAAAATGAGGCCAAAAATATTCCCAGACAACATTTTATGGTTATTAATATATACTGCAAACTTAAGAAAGCTAGCTATAATATTTTTTTTCATCAGAGCAGTAATGGTGAAATCTCTCTCTACACACTGCGGCTATCCAGTGGATACAATGATTTACTCAACAGTGAGAACCTGAAAATAGCTATTGCTCAGCTATGCCATGACATAGAGGTCTGCAATTTCACTATGTTATAACTGACCAAAAATTCTGTGAATAACATATTTAACAAATTACTCTAAATGTAATAGTTTTCAAGTTACAACTGATTTACTCAACAGTGAGAACCTCAAAGGAACTATTACTCAGCTATGCAATGAGCTACATGTCTGAAATTTTACTATGTTATAGCTAACCCAAAAGTAGGTGAACAACATATTTAAGCAAACTACTGTAAATGCAATAGTTTTCAAGCTACAACTGATTTACTCAATAGTGAGAACCTGAAAATAGCTATTGCTCCGCTATGCCATGAGCTATAGGTCTGTAATTTCACTATGTTATAGCTGACCCAAAAGTAGGTGAACAATATTTTTCAAGTTATAGCTGATTTACTCAACAGTCAGTACCTGAGAATAGCTATTGCTCAGTTGTGCCATGAGCTATAGGTCTATAACTTCACTATGTTATAGCTGACCCAAAAGTAGCTGAATAACATATTTGCACAAATTTCTGTAAATGCAATAGTTTTCCAATTATAACTGATTTACTCAACAGTGAGAACTTCAAAGTAGCTATTACTCAGCTATGAAATGAGCCACAGGTCTGAAACTTCACTATGTTATAGCTGACCCCAAAATAGGTGAATAACATATTGAAACAAAATACTCTAAATGCAATAGTTTTCAAGTTATAAGTGATTTACTCAACAGTGATAACCTAAAAGTAGCTATTACTCAGCTATGCCATGAGCTACAGGTCTGAAATTTTACTATGTTATAGCTGGCCCAAAAGTAGCTGAATAACATATTTATACGAAATTCTCTAAATGCAATACTTTTTAAGTTACAAGTGATTTTACTCATGATGGAAGTTACTGAAAAGCCCAGTCTGGTGACCATGATCCAGGTTAACAGTCTCTCTGTTTTTATTGTGGTCTTATTTTCACATTAATAAACTCTTTGCCCCGGGCCAGCAGCCTGCAAGGTGCAGCATTTACAGAGCAATTGTAATATGTGAGATGTCAGTCCCCTGGCCGGACCTGATGACAAAATTGATTATTATCTCTGCAGTCAAGTCCAGCACCGATAACAGGTTGTTGAGAGGTGTGATAAGGGAAGGTTGCCTGGCAGTAGCTTGGGAAACTGTCCTATCATCAAGATCACTGACCAGTTTAAGAATTCTCTGTAACCCAATTAACCTTGGGCAACTCTGTCCGGTACCCGGACTCCATACCCGGTACTTTACTGTAACCAGTAATTCTTGTAACCGGCAAAAACTGGCAGGTTGGGGTCACCAACGAATTTCGACAGCTACTGGTCTATATTTAGCCAGCTTTTTTTTTTTTTTTTTTTTTTTTTTTTTTTTTTTTTAAAACCAGTTGGGTTGAAGCACTACAGTAAGGACTGTGTAGCCAACACCCTGTTAGTAGACTTGTAACCCACAGAATGAAGTAAGTGTACAAGGCTGTGTAGCCAGTACCAGTCGGTACACTCTGTAGCTAGTTGCTGAAGTGTACAAGGCTGTGTAGCCAGTACCAGCCGGTACACTCTGTAACCAGTTGTTGAAGCCAGTGTACAAGGCTGTGTAGCCGGTACACTGTAACCAGTTGAGGCTACTGTATAAGGCTGTGAAGCCGGTAGCCGGTCGGTACATACTGTAACCAGTTATTGAAGTAACTGTACAAGGCTGTTTAGCCGGTAGTCAGTCGGTACACTCTGTAACCAGTTGTTGAAGTAAGTGTACAAGGCTGTGTAGCCAGTAGGTACACCCTGTAACCAGTTGCTGAATGAAGTTTACAACTATCTTGTGTTGAATTCAGTTTCCTCCATTAATTCCTCTGTAACCGGTTGTTGAAGCAAGTGTACAAGGCTGTATAGCCGGTACACTCTGTAACCAGTTGTTGAAAACAAGTGTGCAAGGCTGTATAGCCGGTACTGGTCGATACACTCTGTAACCAGTTGTTGAAACAAAATTTTTCAACTATCTTGAACGCACGTCTTATTTGTAGATTTTGACAGTTGCTGGGGAAGCCCTTGTGAGCTATATTTAGAAACAAATGTTGGTCGGTGTGTCACGTGACCAGCTTGCTGGTCGGAGGGACAACGTGATTGGCTGATTGGAGATGACGATCTGCTTCGTGAACTGGTCGGTGTATCACGTGACCAAGTTCGGGGATATGCCCTCACTAGACGCGTTCTTTCCTTATATTACAGTAAACGTAAGCTTACTGGTCGACTGATGTCTGTAGCAGAGAAGTCTGTACTAGTACGCTGGAGGGATTACAGGAACTAAAAAACTGGAATCACAGTAGACGTGAGCGCAAAGAATGTACTTCCGACCTTCTTGTTTGGTGAATCACGTGATAAACTTCGTGACTGGTCGGTGAAAACACGTGACCAACTTCGTGAAGACACGCGATTGGCTGACTGGATATGACGTCAGAGGTCGCGTTCTTTTTTGCTGGCCGGTCGGCTGATGCTTTACAAGCAGAGAAGTCTCGACCAGTGCACTCTGAAGATGAAATTCCTGGCCGGTCTGAAGTCGGTTCTTCTTCTCAGCCGGCTGTACACTCAAACCAGTTTCCTGGCCATCCACTGCCCTTACTACCGACACAATGGCCGGGTCCATAAGGGTGGGACTGAGAGTGACAAAGATTCCTTCTGTGTAGTAAATACTGGAGAGGTCGGTTGAAGAGATCTGAAGAATTCACCTCTTGCTTCTGATGAAAATATACTCGAGCTAGGCTGGTGTGACTGATGCTTTACAGCAGAGAAGTCGGTACCAGTGCGCTCTGAAGAAATCTGAAGAATTCATTGCTTCTGATTAAAAAACATCAAAAACTCGAGCTGGGCTGGTGTGACTGATGCTTTACAGCAGAGAAGTCTGTACCAGTGCGCTCTGATGAAGAATGCACCTTTCATGGGGAATCCCCTTTATTTACAGTGCTCAAAAATACGTAGACTGAGGTTTTCCGTGATTTCTAAGATGTTTCTATGGTGACTGTAGCTGGAAGGTTATAGATGGTACATTCAAAACAAAAGACACGGATAAAAATACCTGTAAGTAGTATATCCATAATTCCTCAATAAAGTCGATCTGCCCCTAACAACACAATGGTTGAATGGGAGGAAACTAGCAAAATGGCTGCCTTCATATTTCCCGCCGATTACTGCCCTATCATCAACAAAAAATTGAGTCAACTAGGGAGCGTTTCCAGCAGATTTCTAAAAGTATATCCGTGCTTGATCAGAAGGTAACACTTCTACACTGAAAATATCCACATATAAGGTTGAAAATCCGTCATAATGCACACTTTTGCTTAAAATATCTGGAGATGTTGAAAACACGTCTGCACAGTACACGCGCCAAACGAAAAAGATGCTATGACGTCAGGTTGTCTAGACAGGAAGGAAGTACGAGGCGCCATCTGGGGAGTGCACAGTACTACGGACCGGCCAGCCGGTGGCAACACAGGACGTCTTTTTCTGGCGTTTGGCGGGCCGGTCTGCGCCGACCGGATTAGCAATTGTCCATTGGATAGGATGTATTAACGCAATAAAAGTAGCTATTACTCACTTAGCTATTGAGACAGACACCCAACTTACTAACCATATTGTAGCTATGAAAAAAGTAGCTGAATAACATATTTTAACAAAATGCTCTAAATGCAACACTTTTCAAGTTATAAGTGATTTACTCAACAGTGATAACCTAAAAGTAGCTATTACTCAGCTATGCCATGAGCTACAGGTCTGAAATTTTACTATGTTATAGCTGACCCAAAAGTAGCTGAATAACATATTTATACGAAATTCTCTAAATGCAATAGTTTTCAAGTTATAAGCCATTTACTCAACAGTGATAACCTAAAAGTAGCTATTACTCAGGTATGCCATGAGCTACAGGTCTGAAATTTCACTATGTTATAGCTGGCCCAAAAGTAGCTGAATAACATATTTATACGAAATTCTCTAAATGCAATAGTTTTTAAGTTACAAGTGATTTTACTCATAATGGAAGTTACTGAAAAGCCCAAAAGTAGCTATTACTCACTTAGCTATTGAGACAGACACCCAACTTACTCACCATATTGTAGCTATGGAAAAAGTAGCTGAACAACATATTTTCACAAAATGCTGTAAATGCAACACTTTTGAAGTTATAAGTGATTTAGTGCATGATTTCATGAATTTTAATGCATTAAAAATTATTTTTAAAAAAGTAAGACAGATCCAGGTCTCATACTCACACAAGAGAATCTACCTCTGGCCTAGTACATATATGCAAGATATGAGAGAAATCCCTGCAATAGTCACTGAGAAAATTGTGATAAAAAGTTGAAATTTTCACACTTTTGGTGGGGGTACCCCCCTTGTAATGTCTCTAGCAAACAGACGAACAGACAGATTTGCATGCCTTGAACAATTTTTCATCCTCGATAGATAAGGTATCTTTTAAAAAAAACAGCATGTCTCTAGGCCTTGTAGTTTTGGAGAAGAAGTTGTTCACGCGTACGCCCACGCCGCAGAGTGATGACATAATGTCAGACATAAAAACCCAGTAACAACTACAACTATGCTGCTGACAGTTGGAAACTGATATGATTTTCCACCCACAGACACCCCAATTTATACTCACCCACAACCTGTACAATTACAACTAGAGGAATGCTTTTGCTAACAAAAGCGAAGCGTCCCTTAAAGTTTAAAATGCTTTGTGGTTTTAATAAGCATGCTGTAAAGCTAAGAATGCACAAAGCTGCACTATATGCTTTCCCAATACCTCTTAATACATTCTGAAGCTATAAAAGCAACGATAAAGGAGATATAAGGCAAAAACTCCAAAGCAGCTATTTATGACCCCAGTTTGGCCCATAAGGGAGGGTCGGGGGGTAAAACTGACCGGCTATTTAGACTCTCCACATATGCTTTCCCAATACCTCTTAATACATTCTGAAGGTCTAAAAGCAACAATAAAGGAGATATAAGGCAAAACTCCAAAGCAACTATTTTATGACCCCAGTTTGACCTATAAAGGGGGGTCGGGGGATAAAACTGACTGGCTATTTAGATTCTCCACATATGCTTTGCCAATACCTCTTAATACATTCTGAAGCTATAAAAGCAACGATAAAGGAGATATAAGGCAAAAACTCCAAAGCAGCTATTTATGACCCCAATTTGGCCCATAAGGGAGGGTCGGGGGGTAAAACTGACCGGCTATTTAGACTCTCCACATATGCTTTCCCAATACCTCTTAATACATTCTGAAGGTCTAAAAGCAACAATAAAGGAGATATAAGGCAAAACTCCAAAGCAACCATTTTATGACCCCAGTTTGACCCATAAAGGGGGGTCGGGGGATAAAACTGACCGGCTATTTAGATTCTCCACATATGCTTTGCCAATACCTCTTAATACATTCTGAAGCTATAAAAGCAACGATAAAGGAGATATAAGACAAAAACTCCAAAGCAGCTATTTATGACCCCAGTTTGGCCCATAAGGGGAGGGGGGGGGGGGTCGGGGGGTAAAACTGACCGGCTATTTAGACTCTCCACATATTCTTTCCCAATACCTCTTAATACATTCTGAAGCTATAAAAGCAACGATAAAGGAGATATAAGACAAAAACTCCAAAGCAGCTATTTATGACCCCAGTTTGGCCCATAAGGGGAGGGGGGGGGGTCGGGGGGTAAAACTGACCGGCTATTTAGACTCTCCACATATTCTTTCCCAATACCTCTTAATACATTCTGAAGCTATAAAAGCAACAATTAAGGAGATATAAGGCAAAAACTCAAAATCAGCTATTTTATGACCCCAGTTTGACCCATAAGGGGGGGCCGGGGGGTAAAACTGACCGGCTATTTAGATTCTCCACATATGCTTTCCCAATACCTCTTAATACATTCTGAAGCTATAAAAGCAACAATAAAGGAGATATAAGGCAAAACTCCAAAGCAACTATTTTATGACCCCAGTTTGACCCATAAAGGGGGGTCGGGGGATAAAACTGACTGGCTATTTAGATTCTCCACATATGCTTTGCCAATACCTCTTAATACATTCTGAAGCTATAAAAGCAACGATAAAGGAGATATAAGGCAAAAACTCCAAAGCAGCTATTTATGACCCCAATTTGGCCCATAAGGGAGGGTCGGGGGGTAAAACTGACCGGCTATTTAGACTCTCCACATATGCTTTCCCAATACCTCTTAATACATTCTGAAGCTATAAAAGCAACAATAAAGGAGATATAAGGCAAAAACCCAAAATCAGCTATTTTATGACCCCAGTTTGACCCATAAGGGGGGGGCGTGGGGTAAAACTGACCAGCTATTTAGACTCTCCACATATGGTTTCCTATTACCTCCCAGTAGAGCTGAAAGAGAAGACAAAAATCGTGGTCGAATATCCGCATCCCAGAATTCGGAAATTTTCGAATATTCGTTTGGTGTGTTTTAGCACAGTCCATTTATTTTGCCGAAATACCCAAATGCATGAAAATTGTCATAAAACATTAGTAAACGAGGTATATTTTTCTTAATTTTAATGATTTATTATGTTATTGGATAAAAATAATAGTTATTTGTGCTATTTTGCGTTTTGATGACTAATTTCCATATTCATACCGAATATTTGTTTGGTTATAATGAAAGTCGAATGTGGAAAATGCAGAGCGGAGAACGAATAATGCGAATATCCCTTTCAGCTCTACCTCCCAGTACATTTTATAGCTCTAAATGCAATATTTAAGAAGATAATAGGGGGGGTTGGCCTAAATTTAAGGCTTTCAGATTGGAAGGTGTCAGAAAATCACTCATAAATGAGACATTTTTCAAGGGATTGCTCCCAAAATCTAATCAGCTCGCGTTTTCGATAGTATGAACAGGTGTGTCAAATTATAAGGCTGTGTAGCAAGTAGTTTTTCCTGAACTGCGATGACGGGGGGGGGTGTACTTCAAACAAGAGGAGAGTGCCCGTGAACGGGCACTGTGTCAGCTGACTGAGTGTTTTTGATTTGTGAAGGTAATAATGAGAGGAAAGCATAATTATCAGGGAAAGTGCTGTACAGAAGTACAGTAAATGGTAATTGAACAGCATGTTCAAAAGAAATTCTGAAGCTGACAGAAGAAAAGGACAAAAAAGTTGTGCCCTGCAAATGGTATTATGAAGGAAAGTAACAAGGTAACTGTTTAAGTGTAAAGAGTAGGTTAAAACATATTTAAAGAAATACTGCAAATGCAGTATCCTCGTACGACCTTGAAGAAGGGGTCCACGGTCAAATCCAACCACACAAAAACATTCCCAGCACATGATTTCCTATAGGTTGGTTTACCATCCCAAACCTCTAGGACCAATAATAAGTGAGTTATAAGCACTTTTAAGTTTGGCTGTCCTTATTTGACCTTGAAGGAGGGGTCCAAAGGTCAAATCTGACCACACCAAAAGATTCCCAGCCCATGATTTCCTATATGATGGTTTACCATCTCAAACCTCTAGAACCAATAATAAGCGAGTTATAGGCACTTTTAAGTTTTGCTATATTTGTTTGACCTTGAAGGAGGGGTCCAAGGTCAAATCCGACCACACCAAATGATTCCCAGCCCATGATTTCCTGTAGGTTGGTTTACCATCCCAAACCTGTAGGACCAATAACAAGCGAGTTATAAGCAATTTTAAGTTTGGCTATCCTCAACTGACCTTGAAGGAGGGGTCCAAGGTCAAATCTGACCACACCAAAAGAATCCCAGCCCATGATTTCCTACATGTTGTTTTACCATCCCAAACCTCTAAGACCAATAATAAGCGAGTTATAAGCACTTTTAAGTTTGGCTATCCTCGTTTGACCTTGAAGAAAAGGTCCAAGGTCAAATTGGACCACATCAACAGACTCCCAGCCCATGATTTCGTATATGTCTGTTTACCATCCCAAACCTCTAGGACCAATAATAAGTGAGTTATAAGCACTTTTAAGTTTGGCTATCCTCGTTTGACCTTGAAGGAGGGGTCAAAGGTCAAATCTGACCACACCAAAAGATTCCCAGCCCATGATTTCCTATAGGTTGGTTTACCATACCAAACCTCTAGGACCAATAATAAGGGAGATATAAGCACTTTTCATGACTGACAAAGAAACACCTGTGGCGGCCATCTTGTTTTTCAAAATGAGGCCAAAAATATTCCCAGTCAAGATTTTATAATGAGGAACATATCCTGCGAATTTGAGATCTCTACCTATAATACCCTTTCCTCTAGAGGGCCAACAAAAGTCCTTGTTTAAAGTCGAATGAACGTCCCTGGCGGCCATCTTGTTTTTCAAAATGAGGCCAAAAATATTCCCAGGCAACATTTTATGGTTATTAATATATTCGGCAAACTTGAGAAGGCTAGCTATAATATTTTTTTCATTACTGCTTCCCTGCATAAGTTGGCCACGGGTCGTAAGTTGGCCGCCACTCATTTAAATGTATCAAACAGACAAATGTGTTGTTGCACAGGTTTTAAAAGTGGTGGTTATAGTAAATCTTATTATAATAGACCATTCAAGAATGATACAGGCCTTTAGAATTATAGAAATTTCAAAATATGATGATGGTGGCCAACTTACGACCCGCGGCCAACTTATGTAGGGAAGCAGTAGAGCGGTAATGGTGAAATCTCTCTACACACTGCGGCTATCCAGTGGATACAATGATTTACTCAATAGTGAGAACCTGAAAGTAGCTATTGCTCAGCTATGGCATAACATAGAGATCTGCAATTTCACTATGATATAACTGACCAAAAATTATGTGAATAACATATTTAAACAAAATACTCCAAATGCAATAGTTTTCAAGTTATAAGTGATTTACTCAACAGTGATAACCTAAAAGTGGCTATTACTCAGCTATGCCATGAGCTACAGGTCTGAAATTTTACTATGTTATAGCTGACCCAAAAGTAGCTCAATAACATATTTATATGAAATTCTCTAAATGCAATAGTTTTCAAGTTACAAGTGATTTTACTCAAGATGGTAGTTACTGAAAAGCCCAAAAGTAGCTATTACTCACTTAGCTATTGAGACAGACACCCAAGTTACTCACCATGTTGTAACTATGAAAAAAGTAGCTGAATAACATATTTTAACAAAATGCTCTAAATGCAACACTTTTCAAGTTATAAGTGATTTAGTGCATGATTTCATGAATTTTAATGCATTAAAAATTATTAAAAAATTTATTTAAAAAAAAATAAGACAGATCCAGGTCTCATACTCACACAAGAGAATCTACCTCTGGCCTAGTACATATATGCAAGATATGAGAGAAATCCCTGCAATAGTCACTGAGAAAATTGTGATAAAGTGTTGAAATTTTCACACTTTTGGTGGGGGTACCTCCCTTGTAACGTGTCTAGCACACAGACGAACAGACAGATTTGCATGCCTTGAACAATTTTTCATCCTCGATAGATAAGGTATCTTTTAAAAAAAAAACAGCATGTCTCTAGGCCTTGTAGTTTTGGAGAAGAAGTTGTTCACGCGGACGCGGATGCCCACGCCGCAGAGTGACGACATAATGTCAGCTGACTGACAAGGCAGCTGACATAAAAATTGTTTTTGATCATGTGACCTTCATAAAGGTCAAAGGTCAAATTTAAGCATGCAGAAAAATTTTCCCACGCCTAAGGTATATAACTGCCAAATATCAGGGTTTCAGATTCGCGTCGGCCATCGGTCATTGACCGAATTTTGCAACAAAACCCCGAAGTTTAAATAGAATATTAGGACATATTGTCCGAGTCGTATCTGTGGGCGATAATAGAAGATCTAGACGTCTTTTTATTTACAAAATATGAAGTCACGTTACAACCCTAAAATCTCGCGAGATCTACGTGATTTTAAATTTTTTTATTGTAGCAAGGTCTAGACGTCTTTTATGAAATCTCCTGACAAGCCACGTGATCTGCAAGGAAATCCCAGGGGAAATCCGTGTCCTCATATCTTCTCATAAATATTAATGACTTGGGTGCTGTGGCCGTGAGTTCTCGAGTTTAAAGTATTTGATCTTCGCCTATGCTTCCATTTTATAAAATATTGCAAGGAAATCCCAGGGGAAATCTGTGTCCTCATATCTTCTCATGAATATTAATGACTTGGGTGCTGTGGCCGTGAGTTCTCGAGTTTAAATTATTTGATTTTCGTCTATGCTTCCATTTAAAAAAATATTGCAAGGAAATCAAATGGAAAATCTGTGTCCTCATATCTTCTCATGAATATTAATTATGGTCATCTGGTATTTTCGTGTAATTGTAGATTTTCTGTAGGGTTCCACATAAATTTTACTGTAATATTCTGAATTTTTGCTTTGATTAATATTTCTTTTTATTAATAATTGCACTGAAAAAAAAATCATTGAAAGTTTATTTGCTAGCTGTAATGTTTACTGCCAGTGGACATTTTAATAGCATGAAAATCTCATGGATCACCGATTCACCATACTGTAAGGTTCTGTGGCCGTGAGTTCTCGTTTTAGTAATACATGATCATTGAACATCATAAAGACTTTTTGACATTTTAACTAAAATGAGATTTTTATTATGATTCAGTAAATTTTACTTTATATCCCATTCATATAGGGTCATTGACTTTAATGACTTAATTTTAGCAACCTGTAGAATGAAAATTTGATTGACAAGAATTCTGTCCTAAATTCTCCGAAAATGTCCTAAACGTTTTCCTAGTCTTAGGACAGAATGTCCGGCTGGACTTTTCATGTAGCAGAATCACTGAATATGGTTTGAAACCTTCTAATAATAAGGGAGATATTCAAGGGAGACCATAATGTGGCGGCGGCAGCGGCGAGGAAACTGAGGCGAAAACAAATAAGCGCCCTTTCAGGGACCCTTAATTAAGAATGTTCAGCCCATGGCACACAGCTCACAACAGAGCCAGATTGCAATTTCGTTATGTTGTACCAAATTACAATCAAGCTAGTGCATCCTCTGGCACACAGGTGACAACTTATCCCAATTACACTTTAGAGTGCCCTTCCCAGTTTTGTGGCTGCACCCACCTTCTATTAACTAATCAGATTTACAGACACTTTAGGAGCGTTTGGTGGTGGATATTGTGGACATAATTGAAACTTAAATGTAAGTCTTGTTTTCTTTTGAGCATGGAGGGAGATAAAAATATTGCTGGCCATTTCTATTTGGAGTAAATGTCCCTGTAAAAGAATGATCTGCATCGTCCTAAAATATTTTATTTCACGGCTAACACAAACTCAGGAATATTCATGAGCAAATCCAAACTGTGTGGTGGGAGACAAAAATATTGCTGGCCATTTCTATTTCGAGTAAATGTCCTTGTAAAAGAATGATCTGCATCGTCCTAAAATATTTTATTTCACGGCTAACACAAACTCATGAATATTCATGAGCAAATCAGAACTGGGTGGTGGGAGACAAAAATATTGCTGGTCATTTCTATTTGCAGTAAATGTCCCTGTAAAAGAACGATCTGCATCGTCCTAAAATATTTTATTTCACGGCTAACACAAACTCATGAACATTCATGAGCAAATCAAAACTGTGTGGTGGGAGACAGAAATATTACTGGCCATTTCTATTTGTAACATATTTTATTTCACGGGATACTTCTTAGTGTACGTACACATGTATGCGGCTCACGATACCCAACGGCCGATTTGCGATGGCGAATTTTTTCCAACCTTCCCAATATTCTATCAACATTCTTCTAAATTCACTTGCATCCGATTTTTTGGGTCCCAGAAAAATCGCTGTCGCACATCGGACGTTGGGTGTCGCAAATCGGAGTCGAATACATGTAAACAACCAAACATAAATGAGAAGGAGGGAAAAAGTCACTATCGCAAATCGGCCGTCGGATGTCGTAAGTCTATGTACACATGGATGTGGCTTACGACATCCGACGGTCGATTTGCGATGGAGAATTTTTTCCCGACCTTCTCAATATTTTGTAAACATCCATCTAAGTTCACTTGTCATCCGATTTTTTCGGTCCCAGAGCGGAAAAATCGCTGTCACAAATCGGGTGTCGTATGTCGCAAATCGGAGTCGGATACATGTAAACAACCAAACATAAATGAGGAGGGAAAAAATCGCTGTCGCAAATCGGTCGTCCAATGTCGTAAGCCGCATACATGTGTATGTACACTTAGCCGCATACATGTGTATGTAGACAAAAGTGGGAACTTCACCTGTCCTTTTTTCTTCACCCGTATCCGTGTCCGTTATTGCCCATATCCGTGATACCCTAGATATTTTGGTATAAAACAGTGTACTAGCTGCCCGTGTCCGTGAAGAACGAATTTTTTTCTTCCGAATCACGGACACGGATGAGTTCACTGTCTTATACCAAATGATCTAGGGTATCACGGATACGGACAATAACGGACACGGATACGGGTGAAGAAAAAAGGACAGGTGAAGTTCCTACCTTACTTCGAGGCACTTCAAAGAACTTAGGATTAATTGTGTAATTAACCCCCTCCCTCCTCCCTACTTTCCACCAGTAGAAGTTAGGTTTCTTTGATGCTATTTATGTGGCGAAACATCTGAAGTAATTATGTGGCGAAGGATCCGGTTACCATTGGGTTAATTGTGACCACCCGTGTAATAAAAATCATTATCAATCAACTACTATTGTTCACTGGGGCAAACTGTTTTACAGGGCGAATTGTCTTTGGGAAAAGCTGGCAAACTGTTTCAGGGGGGCGAGTCATCCCGGCACCCTTGAGGAAGAGAATCAACACTAACCGATTTTCTAATTTGTGAATGTTTGTCAAAACTGCCATCGTTATCAGCACTGGACGAAAACCACTGCAACGCTGAACCAAGTGCATGCAAAAGTGAGAGCATGATGCACAGTGGGATTGAAAAGGAAACAAGTTTACTGCAAAATTTTTGACTTGTGTTTACAATAATTTTTACAAGTTCAAGGTTACACAGTCGTCAATCGACTCATCCCGCGTGAGGATGCAATCGACTACGAGAAAATGTGGGCTTCCGGGGACTCACACGAACGAGTATAAGACACATATAACAAAAAATCAAATAAATTCCATAACTGTAAGTGTGTACAATGTTTTAGTAGGGTAAGGCCTGACATATACAATAAATTAATAAATGTATCAATGACAAACAGTCATACTTTAAAATATTTTGTTGAATTGGAATTATATAATTTTTAAAAAGTCTGTATGAATACCAGTTCAATGTGTGCTTAACATTCTACGAATACTAGCACTAAGTGTGATTTGCAGTATTATTTTGGAGTTTGAAATACCTATTTTGTGAACATACTAGACTTTCTGATGGAAAAAAACACTTAATTCATAATACTTAAAATAACAATAATAATTAAAATTAATAATTAATGATAACTTGACAAAATAGACTATTTGTTAACTTTTGGGGGGGGGGGGGGGGGGGGCTATAGCAAGCACTTACTGGCCATGAAAAATATATAATTAGTTCAGTATCGGCATCCCAACTGTCATAAAAGATTAGTGACTGTATTGACAATAAAGTCTTAGCCAAATCTTATATTTAACTTACATGTGCACATAAAGTCAGCATATGTCTACGGTTCGGCTAAGACGTTTAATGAATTACATACCTATGATTTCAATGTATTTCCTTGCTAGGTATTATTGGCAATTTTTGAAAAAGAAAATGACCTCTTTCATAAGATATGGATTTTTTTGGCGAAATTTACTTTACATTATTTTAATGTGTATGGTGATCCATGGGGTTTTCATGCTATTAAAAATGTCTGACTTCCATAAGTACTCTTACAAATTAATTTCAAATATAAAACTTGTTTAATGAAAAGAAATTTATATGTATTCCGAAGCTACAGAACAGAAATAAATATTTTTAGTTTTACAACATATTTTCAAGCCCAAAATATTATGAGAATAATTGACAGATATAAATACTTACTGTGGAGTTTTCGTGTTACATGCTAATTAGGCAATTTGCAGGTGCTCTGGATTGTACCTTTGAAAAATATTGCTCATCAAAATGTAATTGATGTAGATTAATATACTATCCGAATTGCATGGAGTCATATGACTGCAACAAAAATACCAATTTCTTATTTAAGTAAAAATAAATACAGATTTATAGAATAGTTATACAAAATAATAATTTATATTTAATACATATTTTAAATCCAAACCACCAAAATATTATTTTCTGGTGAAAATTGGCAGCTTTTATAGCTTAATAGACTTTTGCTTGATCAATCTGTAACATTAAGTTAGAAATTTTACTTATTGGACAGGTATTCAAAGAGAATGAGGACCTCATTTTTTGGTATTCGGGAACACATTGAACAAGTATTCAGACTCTTTTACATTTCCTTCTGATACATAAGATTAATGGCCGTTATAAAACAAATTTTGTCTGCCATATAAAAAGCCCCTATATATGCACTAACACAGCAGAAAATATCTTCAAAAGTTGAGGTATTTTGTTTTCTATAATCAAAAAACTGAAATTTCGTCTATTTGTTTTATACTCGTTCGACCGAGGTCCCGGAAGTCTGCATTGGACTGGGGGCGTTTGACGACTGTGGGTTATGCGTCGTTCTTTCCGCTATTCTTAATTCACAGTGAGTAAAAATGCATATATGCATAATTTTTATTCGGTAAACAGTAGTAAATTTATTGAGACTGATTTACTTTCCATTTTTATTCTATGTATTAGTTTACATACACATACAAGCATCAAGATTCAGGATTCAAGATTTTATTCAGCTCAAGACATTTAAAATGTGTGGAGCACATTACAGAGATTCTTAACTAGTTGTGGCCACACGGTACAGTTCAGTAAATATAACAATTTGATTAAGGAATTGAAGTAAGTTATGACAATTTGATTCTAGTTACACCTTTAGTTTACAATCTTAGTTTAAACATACGATAGCAATGCATGTTTATTTTAGCCATTTGTCATTTTAAGGATTTCTTTAAGAAACCTGCATAGTTTAACAAGTAACCTTTGTTTGTACTAGACTGTTCGAACAGTTGAATGAATTTGTATATGTTTGGTGTTGATTTATTAACATGAAGAACGTACTTAACAAATTCAGTCTGTACTGTTTCGATGCCTTTAACGTTCGAGTAACCCCATATTTCTGAACCATAAGTTAGAATTGGTAGAACCAATTTATCATACAGGTCCAATTGAATGTCAGCAGGCAGATTCAGTTTTTTACTGTTACTAAGGACAGTGAACATTGCTTTACTGGCTTGATCACAGAGATATTTTTTACACAATTTGAATTAACCATTTTAATTAAAGATAATACCTAAATATTTGAAGAAATATACATTTTCTAGTATCTGATTGTTGAAAACAAAGTTACAGTCGTTCTTAATTTTACTGTTACCAAATACCACTACTTTTGTTTTACTCGGGTTAACAGTGAGACGCCAGGATTTACAATACGTTTCTAGATTATTTAATCCATTCTGTAATTTTTCGGGACTGTCTGCGAAAATTACTGTGTCATCTGCATAAAGTAACACAATTATTTTTTTATCGAGTGGTGAACAACTAAAGTACGTACAAAGCTTCTCGCAGGCAGATGCGAGTGGTTAACACCATCTCTTGTCTTCAAAGAATGCAGCATCATTGTGGGGGCAGGGGGAAGGGGGGTAACGGCACATACTATAGCCTAAATACAGAGTTTTTTTTTGTTTTTTTTTTAAATTTTAGTTATTTATTGGTAATTTATAGCCTAGACTTTCCTTTTGTATTAGGTATTATCTGAGACCCCACCTGTGTAGTGTGTATTTTTCTCACTAGGTGGACAACTACTTCCTGTAACCTATGAGAAAAGTCCTTTTGTCAGTACCAAATTCTTGAAAAAAAGTCAAGCAGGTCACTGAGATAAACAGTGATAGAGATAAACGGTCTTCAGAAATTATGACAAAAACACTTTGAAGGATTTAAACAACAATACAACACAAACCAAATGACACAGCAGGTATTGTTTAAGTATATGTTGTTATTTAGTTTGTGCGATTTTGTTATTTACACTACTTAAATTTGAAAGCCTTAAAAGCTGTTTATCTCTATGACCATATATCTTGGTGACCACCCATGTAGCAATTGTGAGAAACCTTCCACACATTCAACTTGAGCTTAACTTGATGTGAAAATGGATCAGGATCAAGTAAGTATTCACAAAGAAGTTGAGCTGATTATTGGCTCAATATTTGGCTTAACTTTGATCCACCTACATTGATGGATCAAGATTTGGATCAATATATAATTAACTAAAAGAACAAACATATGAAAAATAAATTACTGCTTAATAATATTCAATCCTTTATATTGTGAATTGTTAAGTTTTTAATTCTTGTTTCCTGTCCTAAGTGTGCTGATACTGATGTGTAAAATGGGTCAGATTTTGTTGTTTATTACCTCCGCCAAATAGGTTATGTTTTCACCTGTGTTTGTTTGTGCGTTTGTTTGTGCATTTCTGAACAAGATAACCCAAAAACTTATGGACGGATGTTTATGAAATTTTCAGGATATGTCTGAAAAGGTAAAAGGCAGAAATGATTAAATTTTGGGAGTGATCCGGATCACCATCTGGATCTGGATCCATGAAATGTACTTTTTAAAGCCAGATAACTCAAAATGATATGTACAGATTTTAATGACAATTTCAGGATATGTCCTAAATGGGACAAGGAACAAGTGATTAGATTTTGGGAGTGATCAGGATCACTCTCTGCATCCATGAAAAATATATTGGGAGTGATCCGGATTGAGCTCCCGTGGCGAAGGTCTGCACTCTCTGAGAGCTCTTATTCTGGATCAAAGTGGATGGAGCCTAAATTTTCGGATTAAATATCAAATATTTAAAAATTCTTATGTGAAAAAAATAATAAAACAAAATTTATATAAATGCATATTTTGTGGACATTCAAGCATAAAAAGGCTGTTTACAATGTATAAAAGTAATTAACTTATGCATTGTTATGTGAGATTTTTGCAATTTTTTGGCTCAGTTAATCTTTCCTTTGTGAATACAGACTTGAGCCAAAGATCATCCGTGCCATTTTCCTGATCCTGATCTGATCTTGAGCTGATTTTTTGCTCAGCTTAATCCATGTTAGTGAATACTGGCCCAGCCTGCTAATATTCCTCCTTAAAATAACATTGGGTCAGTGGCCTGAGGAATCTTGCTCTGTTGTCCTCCCTAATATGTCCAAGTTCTAGTAAAGCCAGGACCGCTTATCTCTTTTAGTTAAGGATCAGAACAAAAAGACACTCTACTAGCTGGCAATGTTTAATAGCAATCACACAAAATAACATAAGTTCCAAATCCAACAAACACATTAAGTATGCTTACATGATTTTAACAGATCTCTGGATACACAAAAGCATTCTAGTTTTCCATACTTTCGTCTCTTCTTTCTGGCAAATTGTTCCAGCTTATATATAAAAGTATTTGGACGATTACCAAGAAGTCTTGGCACAGTCTTCTGGAAATGATACAATTTTGGTAATTGTGCAACCAATTGTTTATGAGTTTTGAGAAAGACTAAGTGTGGTTCCTGGCCAAGCATTCCACTTGGGCAGGCATCCACGGATGAAACGTAACTGCCAAATACACCATTTTGGCACAGGGTTCCAGCGTGGCTCTGGCAATCTTATTAGTTCTAAATGTATATGTTTTTGTGTTCAGGCTCTTGTTTTTCTAAAATTATCAAGCAATCACATTTGCGCTACAGTAAAAGCTAGTGGTGTACGGACATATACTGCTTGTGGTTTTGCAACAGTTATTTCATTCAGTAAATGTTCAAGAACATGTGTAAGGTAAAGCGGTAATAAATCAAGGTTTTGTGTGCAACACAACTGAAATCAGTAAATAAGTTTATATTATGTTGGATGAGAAGATGTGTAGTAAATTAAATGTATTGAAATAATTACCTGCACAAGGTTGTGTTTTTCAGAGTGTTTGTCTCTGTTCCAGATTACTCCAACAGTAATGAATAGTTCTTTATGATTTTCATTTTCTTATGTGTAAGGGGTTTGACCACTAATTAAATTTTTCCAAAAGAAAAGGACAACTAATATGGCTTTGAAGATAAATGTACCACCATGCATGGCCTCTAATGTGTGGTTATAAACTATGCACACTGTACACATGATTTGTTTAGATTTGATGTTATGGAGGTTAAATATCACTTTAAGCACACTGTACAACTCATATCACTTTAGTAAAATTCCAGGATACAGGAAAGTCCATTCTATACCTATCCAAGACCCTGTTCTCAAAACAAACTGATAAAATCAGTAAAGGATTCAAATCCCCACCCTGAGGTCGATAGTGACCTAGTAGGTTAGCAGGTTTGATATATAATCACAGGCTGTCACCTCTGTTTGGGTTTGAGTCTCACAAGTATCCATGTTGGGTAACATGTCCAAATATGGCCCTGGCTGTTGACAGGACAGGACATAAAAGTATGTTCTTTTTAAATGAGAAAGGTGCAGAATAGTTTAGGGTTTATGGGGGTTAATTGGCTTTTGATTTATTTGTGTTTTATGTACACAAGTTTATAACAGGTAAAGTGAAACAACATAATTTGGATGAAGGCACATTTTGCATGACTATCTGTATAAACAGACAAAATCTCTGTGTATGCAAATAAGGCAAAATTAGCTACCTATAGATGGGAAAACCTCCAAAGCTGAGTAATGTCTAATCATGGACACCTAAATAGAGAAAGAAATAATGAGTACAATAAATTAAATCACTTGAGTATGACTGTATAGTAAAATTTACAATACATACTTCAGGGGAATCATCTGGCTATCTCAAACACTCCCAGCGAGGTCATCTCAGATAAAAACACAAACATGCTAATGTGTTGGGGAATCTTGTTGGATGTGTGCATTAATTTAAATGTGGTAAAATTCATTACAGGGACCCCTCCCCCCCCTCCCCCTGTGGCTGAGACAAGTCTTTGTATTTCACCAGGCAGGAGTATCCTCACCTATATGATGGATTCATAATGATTCTATGTATGTCAGATTTGGTGGAATAAGAAATACAAAGACTTAGAGTAAGTCTATTCATGGCCCAATAAAGGGGATAAGAATAACTATAATATCTCAGACTTAATGTTGACTGAGGTTTTAGCCGCACTCTTTGACTAATATATCTTCAACCACCAATATTACATGTGAAATGCAATTATATTAGCAGGAGATGCATCCATTTTAGTATATTATGTTGTCACATTAAATTACTTTTCATTTATTCCATGGGAAGCTAACTCAATTAATTAATTTATTTGTGCTGTAACACTTTTTAAGACACTTGAATAGAATGTGGCTGGATTTAACAGATTTTTACCCTTGGTGTTTGACAACTGATTTGGTTTGACAACTGATTTGGTATGACACCTTGTCTGAGTACTTCAAAGCTTTTACATTTTACAATTGATGGAATTAATCACCAATACCATTTTTTACACATAAGATAATCACTGTTTAGTCTACAAAGTATCCTGTAAACCTGTACTGCTAGAACCTGCACAAAATTCACAGATTGTATTTTATATTTAAATCACTGAAAAAAATGTCAGTACATAATTCAGTGTTCATATTTAGGAATTCACTATGTTCTGCTATTCCAATTAATAATTTATAACTGGGCTACTTATGGATCTTAATTATTTTATCTGGTAATATATGTTTTTTAAATTTTATTAGTCATAGTGGGATACTATAAAGCAGAAATGTGAGAGGCTGCACTGAAAATAAATAAATATTGTGTTGGGTATATGTCCGAATTACAACAAAGCACTAAATTGTAATGTTTAGCTGCCGCCACAATAAGAAAGAAATATGGCTGTCAAAGTTTGCGGAACTATCTTGTCATCTCTTTTTTATGAAAATGGAAATAGTAAAACAGATCAGGTTGATATTTCGATAATCGAATTTAACTTAAAGTCCAATATTGTAATTTTAACTGTCGAATTATGTGTCCCTGTCATTATACTTACAGAATAGCATGGGTCGAGGTAGACGTGGTTACCTCGGCTCTACTTTACTTACGTGTACAGTAGAGCCGTGGCACGACCCCACATAGAAGTGGAGATTGCATAAAACACAAATATCATACAAACGTGAATACATAACTGTTCCCACAACTATTTTGTTTCATTTTCTTCAACAATCAGTCAACATGCAAACATGTTTGATGAAAAATAACTGACATTTCCTGATTTTCCAGGGTTTTTGGACTATTTCTCCAAAAATTTGAAAATGTTCTTTTATTATAAAAGCTGTGTAAAATAGCATATATTTTGTACACATGTTGTATTTGTTGTGTCCTTGGCTTAATATCTACTGTTTCTAATTATATAAAACCATTTTCTGTCATTTTATCAAGTTTTATTCAACAGAAAAAGATTTTATGCAAATCTCCAGTTCTATGTGGGGTCGTGCCACGGCTCTACACGTAAGTAAAGTAGAGCCGAGGTAACCACGTCTAGGGTCGAGGGGGGGGGGGGGGGGAGATCTTCGATCCGCCAATTTTCCTCAAGGAAGACGTACTGTAGAAGGAATTACCGGCAAGTCGCGACCAAAACAACTCGCACCCAACAACTCGCACACACAACTCGCACCCCAAAAACAAACAAATGATAAATATTTAACGTAAACAGTTTCACATTAGGTTTCCCAGCAATATTTTATACAGAGTGAAGAAAATATGAGGTCACGCTGAGTTTCTTGCCATATTTTACAAACAGAAGATCCAGGCAAAACCAGTCTTCTTTTCGTCTGCAAACGTGATTAATTTAATTAACCAATGAAATCAATTGTTAAGGAAATATGAGGCCACGCTGGGTTTCTACCTATATTTTACAAACAGAAGATCCAGGCAACCAGTCTACTTTTCGTCTGCAAATGTGATTAATGTAATTAACCAATGAAATCAATTGTTACTGAAACCTCACTCCAGACAAAGGTTCACCGTTCTGCAGCCATGCCCTAAATAAAAGTGCCATTTGAAGAGCAAATATTTCAATTTTGGGTTAAAACTTAAGAAAATCTCACAGAGTAAATACTTATTTCAATTTTGGGTTAAAACTTAAGAAAATCTCACAGACTAAATACATATTTTATTTGTTTCCGAGAACTTAACTTATAATTCAGTGGGATTTCCTAGCAATATTTTCAGTAATAAAACAAATGTTTTCTATACTGCCTTGCTACCAATTATCGCCGGGTACCAATTATCGCCACCAGAAAATAAAACATCAATATTTCAGTAATGGCCATATATTTTGAAAGCTTTTCATTGTGTAATTGTTCTATTCACTGTTGAAATGGTTTTACCTTACTTGCTAGACTTGGGATGTACTTCTGGTCAAGTTATGTCTATTTGAATTTTGTCTGGCGGTAATTGGTACCCAGCGATAATTGGTAGCAAGGCAGTATATTCTTTATACATTCATTATTTTCCCACATTCATGCAGACGGCTATAATTGTGGTAGTGAGTTACTGGTAGCCAGATGCCGTGGTCATGAGTTAAACGTAAATCCCTCATTAATGTTAGAGGTCATTAATGTTAGACAAGTTGTCATTATATTGTCTGATGTTATGTAGTTTCCATAAATCATTAAAAAATGCAATAAATGAACCCACGTTTTAAACGTGACGTTTATATGTATCAATGTATCACATAGAATTGTCTTCTACAACAATCACAGCATGGAGTAATTCACCGAATGGAGACAGAAACACGGGATGAAGATTCCACTTATATTAATAACTATATATAGCCAGAAAGATAATTTCACAGCACTCCTTTTTGATTTATGAAACTCAATTTAAGAATAATAAGCAATTAAACTTCGAATTCGTTATAAATTTGTATGATCATTCAATGACCTAATGAATCTGTCATATATTTGAGAATTGCGTATTATAAGAGACTGCTGTCATTAAAAAATATGATGCGACTCCTGTCATGGCATCGTGGTTTTAAGTTTTGGTAAAGTCACGGCATTGCACTAAAAATCAGCTAGTCTTGACAACTCAGTTAATTTATTGTATCCCCGGACGAAAATCGGGGATACATAGGGTTCAGTACAGTCACGCCGCTGCAGAGATTTCCTTTCGGATGCGATAACTTAAAAAATTTTTAGTTAGACCTTTCAAATTTGGTATGTGGGTATATATGGACAATGCCACAAACGCTATTGTTTTGTGATCTTGACCTTCAATTTCAAGGTCACTGGTGGCCTCTTAAAGGTCAAATTTTGGCCATTTTTTCACATTTTGGCCCAGTTCTTATATACAGAAAGTTAGATCATCTTATGGTAGTGGTGTGAACGGTAAACCGGTATACCGCATTTTGTTTCTTTTAGGTAGAAATGATGAAATCCGCAAAGAATATTTAAGTACCGGTTATTGAAAACGTCATTATATTAGGCTTTCTACTGGTTAATATTTCGTCAAAACAACAAAGAATATATGTATTTGAAGAAGTAACTTACTTTACCGCTTTATATTCATGGTAAGTGAAGTTTACAAACTTCAAAATATCTCGCGAATGCATATTTCCTATTGATGATGTAGCTCATGTATGCTCGCATAAAACTTTTTACTATATCTCTGCCCACTTTCGAAATCCCGGATTTCGTTTGGTTTCAAAGCCCCGAAAACCGGTTTTCATTTTCAGAACCGGTCCGACCACTATCCTATGGCTGGTATATATAATACATATATAATTATATATGTCCTCTGTAAGCTTGCAGAAATTTGACCTTGAAGCTCTTCATTGAAGGTCATTCACTGACCGCCAAAGTACCTGACCGAGGGTCATTTTTGGCCTTTTTGGAGCTATTTTCACACTTAATGCTGACTATATTGCATGGAAACTATTGAAAGTGGCTTTGGAGGTTGAGTACATGATGGAATACCAGCATCCAGGTTTACCGGTTACAGGGGGTGGGTGGTTACAGAGAAAATCTGCTGATTAAATAGTTATGGACAGGAAGAAGGCAGTTGTTTCATATAAGCCCTACCCCTGCTGAGATGTAGTCTAATTCGACTAATTCTGCCAGCTTCTGCAGAACTGTGGAGCCATCAGGAACTGGTTACAGAGCATTGCTTAACCTATAACCGGTTAGGCCCTGGTACTGGGCCGGTCCACAAATAATACCATCAATTCGCACAAATAAAATATGTTAGGAAACCCCAACAGAATACTGTGACCTCATGAATATTAATAAGTAGTCCAGAAATTTTGATCTTCAAGTAAAGTATTGTTTAAAATGTCATGGAATTGTCAAATATTTCCTACACATATAAATATTCGTGAGTTGTGTAGTCCATCTAGTATTTGAAATATTGGTAAGAAATATTGGTAAGAAACCACCATAGAAATCCGCAACCTCATGAATATTAATGAGCTGTCTGCGAATTTTGATCTTAAAGTAAAGTTTTCTATATACATTGTTGGGAAACCTCAAGCAAATATACCACTAACTAGACATTGTGTCTCGACGCAGTGTATCCCCGGACGGGACATGGTTGAAGCATGAAAGTGTCTGGCTTGAGCCTGTTTCCTGGAGCGCCAGGTCAGGATTCTCCATAGTAGGGCACAAAGGGCCCGACTTACTCCCCTGTCCCCCTCCTCCTTAGAATTTCTCTGTAACCAATTTCCTCGGGCAGTAACTGATTGGTCTAAGATTGCTACTGTTAGTGAAAATGTGAAAAATCACAAATATCTCGCAAACCGTAAGAGATAGAGCAATTTCGAGTGAATTTTGACCCACAGGGTAGTACAAGAGTATCCTATTCAAAGGGGAAAAATTTCAATTTTCGCCACTTTTGGCGGCCATCTGAGATTTTAGCAGAAAATGAAGAAGTGTGAATATCTCGAAAACCGTAAGAGATAGACATTTTCGAGTGAATTTTTGACCTACAGGGTAGTACAAGAGTATCCTATGCAAAGGGGAAATATTTCAATTTTATTGCGTTAATACATCCTCTCCAATGGACAATTGCTTAACCGGTCGGTGTGACCGGTCCCGCCAAATGCCAGAAAAAGACGTCCTGTATATAATACCGGCAGGACCGGTCAGGAGAGTGCATTCGCCAGGTGGCGCGTAGTACTTACTTCCTGTCTAGACAGCGTGACGTCATAGCATCTTTTTCGTTTGGCGCGTGAAGAGTGTGGACATGTTTTCAACGAAGACGTTTTTTGATTTCTACAATGAACTTTACCTGTTAAATTTTACTTCCAAGTATTTCTTCTGAATTATCTACCATCATGTCGTCCCCAGGACAGAAACGTGGCACTTGTGGCCATGTTATGGCGAGTTTTGACGGCCACTTCAAATGTGCAAGATGTCGGGACAAGGGGGTGGGAGAAGGACTGTATAGTTTACAAAGGGTTTCCCCCTGAGCAGATCCTGCAATTAGCCACCCCCACTTACAGAGAACGCAAGAGTAAAGAAAAGAAGTTGGTTTTGTTCCCCCCCCCCCCTGCTCCCACTCTCGTGGACCCTTCACACGTGAGTGTGCTGGGTAAAGTGGAGGGGGACAAGGTTGTACAACCTGAAACCACACCAGCTGCGAAGAAGACGAAACTCAGTGAATCACCCAAGCCTTCTGCCAACAAGAAGAAATCCAGCTCTGGTAGCAGACCTTCAGCAGACGACCTGAAGAAGCTGGATGATAAGTGGGCAGAGAGGTTCTCCCAGCTGGCAGTAATGCTGTTAGCCAAGTCTTTCACAGTACCGGTTGAACCGGTTGTGAAACCAGCAGCAGAGGTCACCACCAGCCAGAAGCCCTTTTTTGACCTTGGTGCCAGCACCAGCAGTTTGGCTGGAGAAACTTCCAGTCCCAGCCTTGTTCAGGCCACCGGTGAGGCTGCAGAGGAGATGCAGACGGCCACCCAGCCTCTTGAGGCTCCCGGTGCCGGGACAGCAACCCAGCCTGTTCAGGCCTCCGGTTCAGTCCCTGATGTACAGCCATCCGGTGAGGGAGATCTCAGTGCAGCATCTGATAGTGAGGGTGACCAGCACAGTGTTAACGGTTCCCTATCTGATGAGAACTACCGGTACGGGTCCCCAGACAGAGACCTCCCCAAGGAAGAGGCTGCAGATCAGGAACCTTCAGAGGAGGCAAACCACTGAGAGACAATGAGAGGCATTAGAAGTTTTATGGGTTGGCACAACATCCCAGAGTTCGAGACTGTGTCCTCTTCTGATGACAACCCCTTTGCCGGTGCACATGTACAGCCAACCGGTAAAGTTTCAGTCAAGCTCCTGGTGGATGACTGGTTATGCAGGAAAATGGGAAAACTTAACCTCACCATCACAGAGGGGTAGCCTGCAAGAAACACTGACACTGGTGGCCTCCTCAAAGATCAGTTTATCAAGCCACCAAGATCTTCCAGATAGTATGGGATGCATAAGGAGAAGAAGGACTGTGAGAGCAACACAGTATGCACCTAGTCACCGGAACCGGCCAAACTCAACCATTCCTTCAGTAGGGTTGCACGTGGAAACCTTCCTTCTGCCCCACCCTCCCGGGCCTTCAGCCAGGACATGCTCAGGCGTTGGGAGAGAGCAGCACGTGAACAGACGGTTATGTGTAACCAGGCTGCTGGTTTGTCAAGGTGTTTGACCAGAGTTCAAGAGGCCATGTCTTCTCAGTTGAAAACCCTGCATCTGGACAAGAAAGGCAAGTCTTCTGAAAGATCGAAGCAAGCTATTGATGAACTGGACTATCTTGTGACCTTCAACCAGTCAATTTCTCAAGCCATGGCCAGAACTATGCAAGATTTGTCGGAAGGGGTTTTTATCAGCATGGCCAACTTCACACTGGCTCGCCGGGACAGTTATTTGGAGTATTTACATGCCGGTGTGAAGCAAGATACCCTGAACGCCTTGAGAACATCTATTGTTCATCTTAACTCACTGTTCCTGGATCAGCTTATCACCAAGGCTGAGGAAGAGATCTGCAGAAGTGAGGAGAAACGTTCTTCTGGCCAGCCACACAGACGTCAAGGACGTTTTCACCCTTATGCGTCTAGTGACAAGTCTGCTAGCCACTCGGACCGGAAGTCTGGTGTCCCCGCGTGGAAACAGATAAGGGACAAGCAACAGTCAAAGAAAGGTCGTGGCAAAGCCTCAACATTCTCCCAGAAGCCGGCTAAGGGTTTCAAGCAGCGTAAATGACAATCACTGTGTAAATTCTGTGACCGGTCAGAAGAACTCTGTGTTACCGGTCAGACAGGCTTGAAACCACCTTCAGTTGTAGTCGGGGACAAGAAAGTGACTTTAAATTTGAATGTAGACTTTTGTGTTGCAAATGCTCATATTGTCACCGGGTTGCCACAAAGGAAAGGCATAAATCCCAATTGTTGTCAAATGTACACAGAAATAAAATATGTGAAAGATGTTTCTTGTGTAGGTCACTTGAGTTCTGTAAATCTTGCCACAAATGCCCCACCTGTTGTCACCAATCCACCTGTAGGGGCAAGGTTACAAAAGTGTTGGGAGAACTGGGAAGCCTTGGGTTTGAGTCCAAAAGTAGTCACCACACTGAGAGAGGGCTACACCCTCCCCTTCCGGTTCAGACCAAACTTGACCAGGTCACCAACTGTCATAAGCAACTACCACAACCCAGCAAGACAGGCCAACCTTTTAGAGGCACTGTACCAGCTGGTGAACAAAAATGCAGTAGAACCGGTAGAAAATCAAAACTCTCTGGGTTTTTACAACCGGCTATTTTTGGTTCCCAAACCCAACAACCGGTGGAGACCTATCCTGGATCTGAGCACCTTGAACACCTTTTTGAACACAGAGTCGTTCAAGATGGAGACCCCAGAGACAATAAGAACCTCCCTACAGGCAGGGGAGTGGGTCACTTCCATAGACTTTAAAGACACGTACTTCCACATACCTATTCACAGTCAATCCAGTAAGTACATGCGTTTTCACCTCCAGGGTCGGTCCTACCAATTCAAAGCCCTACCCTTTGGCCTCTCCACAGCTCCCATGGAGTTCACAGTGGTACCCAAAGAGGTCAAACTCATGGCACTGCAGAGGGGTATAAGGATCCACCAGTACCTAGACAACTGGTTGGTGAGAGCCTCGTCCCACGAAACTTGTCTACAACATACACAGAACTTGGTAGTTCTCTGCCAAGATCTAGGTTGGCTAGTGAACAAGGAAAAGCCAGAGCTGGTTCCACAACAGATTTTCAACTTTGTAGGTTAACAGTTCGATCTGAAAGAAGGCAAGGTCAGACCCACACCAGAACGTTGGCAGGCCTTGACAGACAAGATCCATTCTGTACTGTCCGGTCCGGTATGCCCGGTCCGACAGTTCATGTCCCTCATAGGCCTTTTCACAGCAACAGAAAAACAAGCCCACCTAGGGCGACTTCACATGAGGCCCATACAGTGGCACTTGAAAAACAACTGGAGGGTCCCAGAATCACTAGACAAGGTGATCCCAGTCCCCAGGTCGCTCCACCCCCACCTACGGTGGTGACTGGAGGAAAGCAATGTGCGACCAGGTCAACCTTTACACCCTCTAAAACATGCTCTGCAAATATTTACAGACGCATCAAAAGAAGGGTGGGACGCTCACTTAGATGAGCACACTGCAAGGGGAACCTGGTCCCTTCCAGAAAGCAAGTTGCACATAAATCACTCAGAGCTAAAAGCTGTCTTTCTAGCTCTAAAAGAGTTTCAAAGCTTCTGCTGCAACAAGACAGTATTGATAGCTACAGACAACACAACAGTGATTGCCTATATCAACAAAGAGGGGGGTATGAAATCGGGCTCCCTGTGTGCCCTACTGTGGAGAATCCTGTCCTGGTGCACTAGGAAGCAGGTCACCCTCAGGGCACGTCACATCCCCGGCCGGCTGAACATGATAGCAGACAAGCTATCCAGACTGGGCCAGACCATTCAAACAAAGTGGTCACTTCATCCAGAAGTGTTCAAAGCCATATACTCCCGGTGGCACCAGCCACAAGTGGATCTGTTTGCCACCAGATTCAACAACAAACTACCACAGTTTGTGTCACTGGTTCCGGAGCCCCAGGCATGGGCAGTGGATGCACTCAGCCTGTCATGGGAAAATCTGGACCCATACGCCTTTCCACCAGCAGCCATCTTGGGCAAAGTGGTGGAGAAGTTGCAGGACTACCCTCGCAGCAGGTTATTCTGATTGCCCCAGGGTGGCCCAACATGCCCTGGTTCTGGGATCTAGTGGCAATGTCCAGTCAGATCCCACTGGCCTGCCCAACGCCTGCCCAACATACCCAACTTAGTGTCTCAGCCTTTCACCCAGGTCCTTCACAGGAACCTGTTAAATCTGAACCTACATGCCTGGCTCCTAGAGCCTCAGCTATCAGGGAGCAAGGTTTCTCTGAGGCAGTGGCAGCACGAATTGAGGCTCCTCAAAGAGGATCAACCAGATCTGTCCATGAGGCAAATTGGACCATTTTTACAAAGTGGTGCCTCTGTAATCAGGTGGACGTCAGGGCACCACCTCTGAAAGCCATTGCTGACTTCCTCCTGCACTTGTTTCAGGACAAGAAGTTACAACCAGGCACAATTGATGGCTACAGATCAGCTATTGCTGACAAATTGGGCAAGTTTCCATAGACAGACCCAAGGGCAGGAGGGGCATCCCCTCCTGGAACCTCTATCTGGTTCTGCACCAGCTGACAAAGGCTCCTTTTGAACCCCTGAAGGAGGCCTCCTTGAAACACTTGACCTTCAAGACTGTTTTTCTGATGGCCTTGGGTTCTGGTAAACGCAGGAGTGAGATCCATGCTTGGCTACATAAGAACATCAGACACTAGTCAGACTGGTCTAAGGTGTCCTTATACCCTTCACCCAGCTTTCTAGCCAAGAATCACCTGGCTAAGGAGGATCCAGATAGTGTGGCCCCAGTGGTCTTACCAGCCCTGGCCCCTTCTCTGCATAAGTCACTCAAAGGTGACAGGTCCCTATGTCCAGTTAGAGCCCTGCGCTACTACTTAGATAGGACCTCAGACCTTAGGCAGAATAAGGAGCTGGTCTTTGTGTCCTTCAAGAAAGGTTTTGACAAAGACATCTCCCCTGCCACCATCTCCTCATGGATCAAACAGACTGTGATCCTATGCCATGAGCTCTCTGACCAGGAGGCCCTCACTTTGCATCAGGTTAAAGCCCATGATGTCAGGGCCTTTGCTGCCTCTAAGGCTTTCCAATCAGGAGTCTCCTTAGAGCAGATTTTGTCAGCCTGCCACTGGAAATCTCATAACGCCTTCACTCAGTTTTACTTAAAGGATGTTGCCTGGGCTGACTCAGAGCTTTTCCATCTAGGGCCTATTGTGGCTGCCCAACAGGTGCACCACCAGGCACAGAAATGAGGAGATGTGTATATATATATATGTAAATATGTACTTACTGTAAATATGTTAAGATGTACATAATGTAAATATCTACACAATGTATATAAAACAAAAAACAAAAAAACTGTGACTTGCTTCCCTAGGGAAGTTTATTTCATGAGACTAAACTCAGCCCCTCTCTCTCTCTCTCTCTTTCCTTCTCTCAGAACCCTGAGGAAAGTAAAAGGGGGGGGGGCAATGTTGGTAGACTTCCGGGTAACCGTTTATTTGGTAGCCGACCGTGACCTTACAGGGTTCTTTGACCCTAGGTCAAATGGGCCTATTCAATTTGTTTTGTTATGAGTTCACTACAGTCCCTAGCAGCTTACCCACCTTCCAAGCGGTAGTTATTCAGCAATTGTCCATTGGATAGGATGTATTACATGTAACGCAATAAAATTGCAAATTTTATAAGTAAATTAAATTTTTACAAGTTAATACCCTATCCAATGGACAGGCAAGGCCCACCCAACCGACCCCGCTACCAGCTTACTACTGGTCTTACTAGGATCAGACACGAAAAAGATGCTATGACATCACGCTGTCTAGACAAGAAGTAAGTACTACGCGCCACCTGGCGAATACACTCTCCTGACCGGTCCTGTCGGAATTATATATACAAGACGTCTTTTTTTGGTGTTTGGCGGGACCGGTCGCGCCGACCGGTAAAGCAATTGTCCATTGGATAGGGTATTAACTTATAAAAATTCAATTTACTTATTAAATTTGCAATTTTCGCCACTTTTGGTGGCCATCTTGGATTTTAGCGGAAAATGAAAAAGTGTGAATATCTCGAAAACCGTAAGAGATAGAGCGATTTCGAGCGAATTTTTGACCCACAGGGTAGTACAAGAGTATCCTATGCAAAGGGGAAAAATTTCAATTTTCGCCACTTTTGGCAGCCATCTTGGATTTTAGTGGAAAAAATTTTTGACCCACAGGATAGTACAAGAGTATCCTATGCAAAGGGGAAAAATTTCAATTTTCGCCACTTTTGGTGGCCATCTTGGATTTTAGCGGAAAATGAAAAAGTGTGAATCTCTCAAAAACCATATGAGATAGAAGTGTGAATATCTCAAAAACCGTAAGAGATAGAGCGATTTTGAGCGAATTTTTGACCCGCAGGGTAGTACAAGCGTATCCTGTGCAAAGGGGAAAATTTCAATTTTCGCCACTTTTGGCGGCCATCTTAGATTTTAGCGGAAAATGAAAAAGTGTGAATATCATGAAATCCGTAAGAGATAGAGCAATTTGGAGCAAATTTTTGACCCGCAGGGTAGTACAAGAGTATCCTATGCAAAGGAGAAAAATTTTAATTTTCACCACTTTTGGCGGCCATCTTGGATTTTAGCAGAAAATGAAAAATTGTGAATATCTCGGAAAAGGTATTTCTTCCCCTGTAATCGTCGGCTGGAGATACACACCATGGCAGTGGTCTTGTTCAAATATGTTTTCCACCAGAAACAACTTTTCTGTCCCTTTCTTCTATCACTTCTACTCTTAAACTCAAAATACACAGTCAGCTGACACAGAGCCCATTCACGGGCACTGATTGCTTGTTTGAAATCTGTCAATCTGTTTGAATACTGTTGACGATATTCATGTTATATGATGACTCATTTAGAATAAAAACACGTTCATGTTTTGGAATAAAAATAGACATTTGTCCTAACACTTTATTGTCAATAAACTAATATATACTTGTGAATGTGTTATAATAGCAAATGCTTTGGTGAGCAGCTGATTGGACTATTGCAATTCCTTGTTCTTATCACTCACTCATTTCTAGTTAAGGAGATTGCAGTTAGTCCAAAACTCACTTTGCAGGGTTGCCACCCGTTCCTCTAAGTACAGTCATGTTACCCCCTCAACTGAAAAAAAACTCCATTGGCTCCTAGTCAAATACAGGGTACAATTTAAAATAAGCCAAACTTACATACCAAATTCTCAACCATGGTCAACCAGTTTACCTAAGAGAATTAATTCACCCCTACACTTCTTCCAGAAATACAAGGTGAAGCATTACTTCATTACATTACAAAGGATCAAATTCAGCATTATGAATAAAGTAATGCAAACTGTTTAATAATAATTTTATTGTGGTATACAGAAAATTAGTCCCAAAGAAAATACCCCGTCGTTGCCTGTGGCATAAGAGATGGCAGGCTGGAGATATGTTGGTTTTGAGTGGGCACAGTCTTTTTCTTTCAAAAGGGTTTGTGTTCAAAAACATGTCTGCAGTGGTACATACCTCGAAAAACTTTGCAGTTTTGACATATATGTGCACATAATGAACCGATAATCTCAAATGCGAGTAGTGTATATTCAAGGAAATATTAGTGATAACTCATTCTAAATGACCTTCAGGTTCCCAACTTTATTGTATAAGTACATGAACTTGCTACGTCTTGCAAGGTATTAACTTTATAATTGTAGTGTTGATTTTCATTTCTGTTTTTCTTTCAGGAAGGACTCCTGCTCGGTAAAGTTATAAATAGAAGAACAAATACCATCAGTGATTCTCAAATCAGTGCAGTAAAAGAAGAAAATTTCACTTGTGAGTAAAAGTTAAGCATTTGAAGGCAATATTCCGTATTGTCCAAGATATGTCTGTGGCCAAATTTATGTTAAAACACAAGTATACTAGGTGTTAAGTTGAACTATACCTGTATTTAAAAATGGAAATCTGCTGAATGGTTTATTCTACCTCATATTTATTTGAACTTGGTATAAATTTGAACCCAGGCAAAATTTGGGAAATTTACAATACCAGTAACATATCACTGTTTTGTACTGAAGAGTGTGTTTAGTCAATGAATAATAGATAACATTTCTTTTAATTTAATTTTGTTCATTTGGTGAAACTTAGAAGCCAGTAATACCAAATTCAAATATCAGAGTTTTATATCCCACTCAACAGCCAGAGTTATATTGGGACAAGCCCTTGGCATTGCCATTTGAGGAAGTTGGACCCACATAGATGTGACAGCGGGTGATAAGATGCCAAATATGTTAACAACAAGGCCACCAAGGATGTTGTGAAACCTAATCAATTCTCACTGAATTATTAATGTATTTTAATATTGAAGTGAATTTATCCTCACTCTTTTTTGATGCTTTTTCAACATGGAAAGATGTTTTTCAATCGCATCATAATATCAAACTTTATCTGTGGTTTTAAATATTGTCAAGTTATTGTTTTATGCTATGGATTTATATCAGACATACCATAAAAGATTTGTTAAGTAAATTAAAGTTAATTGGAGTTTTATACAAGATATTGATACAAAGAGCTTGTTGGGACTAACTTACAAAATTTTCAAGCATAACATTTGGAAATTTGAATTCAGTGCGATTGTAAATTAAAAATGAGCTTGTGTGTTTTTGTGTAAAGGATTCGCAGATATATATTTTCTATATCGATATTGAAATCTAGAAATTCCCCCCCCCCAAAAAAAAAAAAAAAAAAAAAAAAGTAAAACAAAATAAATAAATAAACATCAGTTTAAAGTGTGGATACATGATACCAGCACATTTATGATATATCGACCATCTTATAAAATTCACTATTTTCAGATATCTACAGTTACATCCCATGTTCCAGTTGTCTCAGCTGGTATGATAATGCAGGCAGGGTGGACATTGATTTGCTAAAGCAAATACTGTCGGCTTATTCTCCAAAGGTGAGCTTACTTATTCATGTCAATTTTAGTCATGTTTGTGAGCTTGAATCAGCTTTTTATGAGAACATCTGGTGGAGACCTGTCCTTATGTGACCAAAATATGTTGAGAGATATGACCAGCATTACCGTTATTTAACTCAATGTATTATGCAAAAATCTCAAGATTTCTAGCCCATGAGTAAATATTATAAATTGTTATCTCAGTGCTAAAAGTTGTTCCAAGGCAATGCTAGCTATACTCTTTGTTTTGATGCACTTTACATGCATATACAGTTTACAAGAGTGGTAAAAGTTTTGGTCAACAAAGAAATCAAAGTGCTGTTTGTATTTCACCTATTTTGATTTTAAAATATCAGAGTACCATAGGTCTGACAATTGTTGTTTTTGCCATGACCAGTGTTTTTTTTCCACCAAAAATGCCATGGTTCCAGGATGTGGTGGGCTGGTACAGGTTCCGCAGAAATTCCAGCATGGCAGTATCTTTACGGGAGCGCTCTGTGCACAAACACCTAAAGGAGACATTTCCTGGAGTGTCAAGCCACCACTTTGTGTTCTTGTTGTGTGGGATGCAGAGTACAGCCAATGCTAGTACTCACTGTATGGACCATGTCTTCCTCACCAATACCACCAAGTATGTGCAGGTCAACCACTTATATATGGTGTACTGATAAGCAATAACATTGTTTTATGATTTAATTAAATTTTTGTCAAGAATTACATACAGATAATTTTAAGATATAAGTCAATTTTTGACATGTTTTCAGCTCCTAGTAATCCATGTTCTGTCACTTTTATGGCTGAATGCAGTACTCACAAGAATTATTTGTACTGCTAGATAGATGTTCTGTTTTTTTTTTTGTTTTTTTTTGTCAAATGTTCGTTCAGAATTACCACATAGCAAAGTCTCACATGTTAAATTTGTAACTAATATTTCAACTCTTAGTGAGCCATGTTCTTTTGTGGCTGAAGAGAATCCTCATAAGAGAGGAGAATTATGATACAAGAGTACTCGGGTGCAAAACTTTCATTGGTCCTAATACTGAAGGGCTGTGGCTAGCTTTAAACTGACCCTACACTGGGATGAATTTCACATGTTTTACTCAACTCACAGACAACTATGAAAGATTCAAAACAAGCATTGTACATGTGGAATTCTTGTTAGTATTTATGTCTATTTAGATTTCACTGGAGCATGTTCAACTCTATAGCAGCAGTTAGAAAATTTGGAAAAATTTACCTGTTTTTAATTGTTTTAATGTTACATGAAAGCTATATTTGCTGACCTATTATCCCACTTTTTGCTTTGATCAACTCCTATTGTTTGTCCTATGTTTCTATTGTTTTATATTTATATTAAACTGTCTTGTTTATTGTGTGAAATCATCAGCTTTCCCATTAAAATCTTACCCTCCTGGCATGTTCAGATTCCAGGGAGGTTCTAGCATGTTATTTTTATGTCTATGTTGGTCAGTGGTACAAGTGTCTTTTTGCTTACATTTTTTTTATTCTTTTGTGTTTTAGACCATTTCAAGCTTTACAAACGGAGGTGATAAATCTGGGAGACACATCACACAATGAGTACAAACTCGGGCCCTCAGTCACTGTGGATGCAGGGACGGGTGATTTCAGTAATACCATCAGCAATACTTGGTAAGCATTGTAGTAGAATGTATAATACCGAGGGCCTCTCCTCCTATGACCTCAGCTATTGGAAGGGATGTAATAACCTTCTTCTAAACCTTGGCAATCCAATGTGTAACTGTAATGTTAAAGTATTATTGACATATTGGAATACAAAACAGAATTCTCACAGGTCCCATAATAAATCCTTCTGTAGATCAAAATATTTAAATTCTAATTGTAGGGGGCTCATTGACCTATTATCGCATTAAGCAAATGGTTCAAAGTCCTCTCTCAATTGTTGTCATGAGTCTAGGTTTCTCTAGTTTATACTGAAGATATGGGACAATACCCGATTAAAAACCTTTCTTTGAATACTATACTATTGAATACTGTTAGTCATCTGAAGAAATCATGAGCCAATCATAAATTATAATTGGGGTTTGGGAGCTGTTATCCTCACACATTAAAAAAGTATAATTTCTGTATTAAGTGACCCTAGTTACTTTGAATTAAAGATTTTGTGACAAAGAAACATTATACGGTGTTAATTCTGTATTGGATAGTTAAGTTTAGTCACCCATTCCAGTTTCCAATAATCAATTAAGCACAATTTACTTCCCTATTTCAGCAATAGATTATCTCTGCTCAGTTTTGGTTGGCTGATGGCTGATTTTATGATCACCTTAGCAAAAAAGGGTAAACTCCATTTTTACCCCAAAGGCGTTAAGGGCTGATGGGGTATTGTTTTCACCCATGGTGTCCGGATGGATGGGCGGCAACAGGAAAAGTTTGTCCGGCCTGTATCTCAGAAACTGTAAGGTGTTGGAAGTTAATAGTTCGTAGGGACATTGGTTAGGGGGTGTAGTACAACATGATGGTGTGACCTTGATTTGACCTTTGACCTTGCTGTAGTGAACTTGACCTATAAAATCTTGTCCCGGCTATATCTGGGAAACCGTAAGGTATAGGAAGTTGATACATGGTAGGGACATTGGTTGGGAATTTTAGGTGTGCAACGGCATGTTGTTACCTTGGTTTGACCTTTCACCTTGTTGTAGTGACCTTGACCTATAAAATCTTGTCGGCTATATCCTGGAAACCGTAAGGTGTAGGAACTTGATACTTGGTAGGGACATTGGTTAGAGGGTGTAGGTGTGCAACATCATAGGTTGACCTTAATTAAGCGTCCCGCAAGGGACGCTTGTTTGTGTATGGGAGAGCTTCCGGCTCCGCCGGCTCCAGCGGCTCCGCATTTTGTTTTCCTTATAACTCTATAACCGTTAGGTGGATTCTTTTCAAATTTGGCAGGTTTAGGCAGTAGCCTTGGGGAATTTTTTTGAATATGCTGCAGTGACATTTCAACCAATCAGAGAGGTCACATGACCAAAAATGTCTTTTTTCGATGGGGAAGCTTGTCCGGATGATAACTTGAAAGGAATTTTATCAATTCACCTGAAACTTGGCAAATACATTCATTCTATTAAAATCTGGAAATCATTAGATTTTGGCACTGATTGGTCAAGAAATGGCCGAGTAATTAATGATTAATTAATCATTACGAATTTTCCAAATAAGGAAAACATAAAAATGCTTATATCTCGAAAACCGTGCTAGATAGAGCGATTTCGACGAAATTTTTGACCCGCAGGGTATCTCTGCGGAGTAGTTTTCCCAATTTTCAAAAAATTTTTGTCTCGCCCAAAATGGCGGCCATTTTGAATTTTCGAAATTTTCACAAAAATTGCAAAACACAAAAATGCTTATATCTCAAAAACCGTGCTAGATAGAGCAATTTCGACAAAATTTTTGACCCACAGGATGTCTCTGCGGAGTACTTTTCCCAATTTTCAAAAAATTTTTGTCTCGCCAAAAATGGCGGCCATTTTGAATTTTCGAATTTTTCGCAAAAATTGCAAAACATAAAAATGCTTATATCTCAAAAACCCTGCTAGATAGAGCGATTTCGACGAAATTTTTGACCCACAGGGTATATCTGCAGAGTAGCCATGCCAATTTTCAAAAAAAATTTGTCTCGCCAAAAATGGCGGCCATTTTGAATTTTCGAATTTTTCGCAAAAATTGCAAAACATAAAAATGCTTATATCTCAAAAACCCTGCTAGATAGAGCGATTTCGACGAAATTTTTGACCCACAGGGTATCTCTGCAGAGTAGCCATGCCAATTTTCAAACAAAAAATTTCTCGCAAAAAATGGCTGCCATTTTGAATTTTCGAATTTTTCGCAAAATTGCAAAACACAAAAATGCTTATATCTCGAAAACCGTGCTAGATAGAGCGATTTCGACGAAATTTTTGACCCACTGGGTATCTCTGCAGAGTAGCCATGCCAATTTTCAAAAAAATTTTGTCTTGCCAAAAATGGCGGCCATTTTGAATTTTCGAATTTTTGCGCAAAAATTGCAAAACA
Organism: Sabellastarte sp. h YS-2021; assembly: GCA_964017235.1. Classification (NCBI taxonomy): domain Eukaryota; kingdom Metazoa; phylum Annelida; class Polychaeta; order Sabellida; family Sabellidae; genus Sabellastarte; species Sabellastarte sp. h YS-2021. The sequence goes on from OZ024932.1 coordinate 86,344,691, forward strand.
CAAAAATACTTATATCTCGAAAACCGTGCTACATAGAGCGATTTCAACGAAATTTTTTATCTTCAGGGTATCTCTGCAGAGCAGCTATCCCAAAGAGCTTTCACTTGGTGAAGTTTCAGACCCATAGCTAATTGCTCACCTACTCAAAAAGAGTAAATGCGAATTACCTCTAAAAGTATTGCAGATGGCCAATTTTTCTCAAATAACTCATTCACCTACTTTTGGAAGAGCTTTCACATGGTGAAGTTTCAGACCCATAGCCAATTACTCACCTACTCAAAATGAGTAAATGCGAATTATCTCTAAAAGTATTGCAGATAGCCAATTTTTCTCAAATAACTCATTCACCTACTTTTGGGAGAGCTTTCACATGGTGAAGTTTCAGACCCATAGCTAATTATTTACCTACTCAAAATGAGTAAATGCTAATTATCTGTAAAAGTATTGCGGATACCCAATTTTTATCAAATAACTCATTCATCTACTTGTGGGAGAGCTTTCACATGGTGAAGTTTCAGACCCATAGCTAATTATTCACCTACTCAAAATGAGTAAATGCGAATTATCTCTAAAAGTATTGCAGATAGCCAATTTTTCTCAAATAACTCATTCACCTACTTTTGGGAGAGCTTTCACTTGGTGAAGTTTCAGACCCATAGCTAATTACTCACCTACTCAAAATGAGTAAATGCGAATTATCTCTAAAAGTATTGCAGATAGCCAATTTTTCTCAAATAACTCATTCACCTACTTTTGGCAGAGCTTTCACTTGGTGAAGTTTCAGACCCATAGCTAATTACTCACCTACTCAAAATGAGTAAATGTGAATTATCTCTAAAAGTATTGCAGATAGCCAATTTTTGTCAAATTAATCATTCACCTACTTTTGGGAGAGCTTTCACTTGGTGAAGTTTCAGACCCATAGCTAATTACTCACCTACTCAAAATGAGTAAATGCGAATTATCTCTAAAAGTATTGCAGATAGCCAATTTTTCTCAAATAACTCATTCACCTACTTTTGGCAGAGCTTTCACATGGCGAAGTTTCAGACCCATAGCTAATTACTCACCTACTGAAAATGAGTAAATGTGAATTATCTCTAAAAGTATTGCAGATAGCCAGTTTTTCTCAAATTAATCATTCACCTACTTTTGGGAGAGCTTTCACTTGGTGAAGTTTCAGACCCATAGCTAATTACTCACCTACTCAAAATGAGTAAATGCGAATTATCTGTAAAAGTATTGCAGATAGCCAATTTTTCTCAAATAACTCATTCACCTACTTTTGGGAGAGCTTTCACTTGGTGAAGTTTCAGACCCATAGCTAATTACTCACCTACTCAAAATGAGTAAATGCGAATTGTCTCTAAAAGTATTGCAGATAGCCAATTTTTCTCAAATTAATCATTCACCTACTTTTGGGAGAGCTTTCACTTGGTGAAGTTTCAGACCCATAGCTAATTACTCGTCTACTCAAAATGAGTAAATGCGAATTATCTCTAAAAGTATTGCAGATAGCCAATTTTTCTCAAATAACTCATTCACCTACTTTTGGGAGAGCTTTCACTTGGTGAAGTTTCAGACCCATAGCTAATTACTCACCTACTCAAAATGAGTAAATGCGAATTATCTCTAAAAGTATTGCAGATAGCCAATTTTTCTCAAATAACTCATTCACCTACTTTTGGCAGAGCTTTCACTTGGTGAAGTTTCAGACCCATAGCTAATTATTCACCTACTCAAAATGAGTAAATGTGAATTATCTCTAAAAGTATTGCAGATAGCCAATTTTTCTCAAATAACTCATTCACCTACTTTTGGGAGAGCTTTCACTCTGTGAAGTTTCAGACCCATAGCTATTTATTCACCTACTCAAAATGAGTAAATGCTAATTATCTGTAAAAGTATTGCGGATACCCAATTTTTATCAAATACTCATTCATCTACTTGTGGGAGAGCTTTCACATGGTGAAGTTTCAGACCCATAGCTAATTACTCACCTACTCAAAATGAGTAAATGCGAATTATCTGTAAAAGTATTGCAGATAGCCAATTTTTCTCAAATAACTCATTCACCTACTTTTGGGAGAGCTTTCACTTGGTGAAGTTTCAGACCCATAGCTAATTACTCACCTACTCAAAATGAGTAAATGCGAATTGTCTCTAAAAGTATTGCAGATAGCCAATTTTTCTCAAATTAATCATTCACCTACTTTTGGGAGAGCTTTCACTTGGTGAAGTTTCAGACCCATAGCTAATTACTCGTCTACTCAAAATGAGTAAATGCGAATTATCTCTAAAAGTATTGCAGATAGCCAATTTTTCTCAAATAACTCATTCACCTACTTTTGGGAGAGCTTTCACTTGGTGAAGTTTCAGACCCATAGCTAATTACTCACCTACTCAAAATGAGTAAATGCGAATTATCTCTAAAAGTATTGCAGATAGCCAATTTTTCTCAAATAACTCATTCACCTACTTTTGGCAGAGCTTTCACTTGGTGAAGTTTCAGACCCATAGCTAATTATTCACCTACTCAAAATGAGTAAATGTGAATTATCTCTAAAAGTATTGCAGATAGCCAATTTTTCTCAAATAACTCATTCACCTACTTTTGGGAGAGCTTTCACTCTGTGAAGTTTCAGACCCATAGCTATTTATTCACCTACTCAAAATGAGTAAATGCTAATTATCTGTAAAAGTATTGCGGATACCCAATTTTTATCAAATACTCATTCATCTACTTGTGGGAGAGCTTTCACATGGTGAAGTTTCAGACCCATAGCTAATTACTCACCTACTCAAAATGAGTAAATGCGAATTATCTCTAAAAGTATTGCAGATAGCCAATTTTTCTCAAATAACTCATTCACCTACTTTTGGGAGAGCTTTCGCTCGGTGAAGTTTCAGACCCATAGATAATTATTCACCTACTCAAAATGAGTAAATGTGAATTATCTCTTAATAGTATTGCAGATAGCCAATTTTTCTCAAATAACTCATTCACCTACTTTTGGAAGACCTTTCACACACGAAAATGAAAAATTGTGAATATCTCGGAAAAGCTATTTCTTCTGCTTTAATGCTCGGCGGGAGATACACACCACGGCAGTGGTCTTGACAAAAATTTTTGTCTCCCCAAAAATGGTGGCCATTTTGAATTTTCAAAGTTTTTGCAAAACACAAAAATGCTTATATCTTGAAAACCGTGCTATATGGAGTGAACTCAACAAAATTTTGGACCTGCTGGGTATCTCTGCAGAGTAGCCATGCCAATTTTCAAAATATTTTTGTCTCGCCAAATATAGCGGACATTTTTAATTTTTTTATTTTTTGCAAAACACAAAAATGCTTATATCTTGAAAACCGTGCTAGATAGAGCAGACTGCGCTGACTTTGGTTGTCACAACAGTATAAGGCTAGAAACGAAGCATTTTCTTAATACTTTAGCACTCACCTTTATATCCTTTTCGGGACACTTTGTTTTTGCTATGCAAAAACATTATCTTTTTTTTTTGCGAGCGATCCTCTAGTTTGACCTTTGACCTTGCTGAAGTGACCTTTACCTTAAAATCTTGTTGGCAGAATCTCTGAAACCGTATGGTGTAGGAAGTTGATACTTGGCAGGGGCATTGCTTAGGGACCGTAGATGTGCCATATCTTGGTGTGATCATGATTTGACCTTCGACCTTGTCGCAGTGACCTTGCTTTGAAAATCTTGTCTGGGCCATTTCTTGGATTCTGTAAGATGTAGAAGGTTGACAAATGGTAGAGGTGTCTTTCTGATGAATTATCTTGTTTTAATACTTTATCTTTAGATATATTTTCTTTCTCTAAGATGTTATTTTCTCTACTTAAGCATTATTTTGACCTTTGTATCACTGACACTGCTCTGAAAGTATTCCTATCTTTGTACTGGTTTACTACTTGACACTTGTATATATCATGGTGTTGAAAACTATTTCCCCAGGCTATGGGTTACTGACATCTCTGATGCTATTTTTTTGCTTTTATGTTCTAGTTCTGTGATTGTGGTGAATGTGTCAAAATATTATTCCTGTCAGTGTTTAAAGACCACAGTGCATGAAATTTTTTTTTGCATTACTGTACAGATTATGTGTGTAACAACACACCTTCCAAGTCCCATCTTCAAACTCCCACTAGAAAGCACATTAAAAGCCAGTTAAATCTGACAGTTGGAAAAACATTACAGATCCCTCTCTGAAACTGTCCCACGTCACACAAGGAGATTTCCCACTCTGATTTCTGTGTGTCCAATACAAAATAGTGTAAAATGAAGTGAAATTAGTGTTTTATAAACTGGCTTGGAAAGGGTCAGCTTCAGTCAAAAAAAAAAATTTTTTTTCCTACACTTAGTGCAAAGATTCTTCTATCAAATGAACTTATAATATTGTGTGGTCACACACAAATAATGCTCTTTTTTATGTCAGCTGACTTGTCAGTCAGCTGACATTATGTCGTCACTCTGCGGCGTGGGCGTACGTGTACGCGTGAACAACTTCTCCTCCAAAACTACAAGGCCTAGAGACGTGCTGTTTTATTAAAAAGATACCTTATCTATCGAGGATGAAAAATTGTTCAAGGCATGCAAATCTGTCTGTTCGTCTGTTTGCTAGAGACATTACAAGGGGGGTACCCCCACCAAAAGTGTGAAAATTTCAACACTTAATCACAATTTTCTCAGTGACTATTGCAGGGATTTCTCTCATATCTTGCATATATGTACTAGGCCAGAGGTAGATTCTCTTGTGTGAGTATGAGACCTGGATCTGTCTTACTTTTTTTTAAATAAATTTTTTTAATAATTTTTAATGCATTAAAATTCATGAAATCATGCACAAAATCATTTATAACTTGAAAACTGTTGCATCTAGAGCATTTTGTTAAAATATGTTATTCAGCTACTTTTTTCATAGCTACAATATGGTGAGTAAGTTGGGTGCCTGTCTCAATAGCTAAGTGAGTAATAGCTACTTTTGGGCTTTTCAGTAACTTCCATCATGAGTAGAATCACTTGTAACTTAAAAACTATTGCATTTAGAGAATTTCATATAAATATGTTATTCAGCTACTTTTGGGTCAGCTATAACATAGTAAAATTTTAGACCTGTAGCTCATGGCATAGCTGAGTAATAGCTACTTTTAGGTTATCACTGTTGAGTAAATCGCTTATAACTTCAAAACTATTGCATTTAGAGAATTTCGTATAAATATGTTATTCAGCTACTTTTGGGTCAGCTATAACATAGTAAAATTTCAGACCTGTAGCTCATGGCATAGCTGAGTAATAGCTACTTTTAGGTTATCACTGTTGAGTAAATCGCTTATAACTTGGAAACTATTGCATTTAGAGTATTTTGTTTCAATATGTTATTCACCTATTTTGGGATCAGCTATAACATAGTGAAGTTTCAGATCTGTGGCTCATTGCATAGCTGAGTAATAGCTACTTTGAAGTTCTCACTATTGAGTAAATCGGTTGTAATTGGAAAACTATTGCATTTAGAGAATTTCGTATAAATATGTTATTCAGCTACTTTTGGGTCAGCTATAACATAGTAAAATTTCAGACCTGTAGCTCATGGCATAGCTGAGTAATAGCTACTTTTAGGTCATTACTATTAAGTAAATCAGTTGTAACTTGAAAACTATTGCATTTACAGTATTTTGCGTAAATATGTTGTTCACCTACTTTTGGGTCAGCTATAACATAGTAAAATTTCAGACCTGTAGCTCATTGCATAGCTGAATAATAACTACTTTGAGGTTCTCACTATTGAGTAAATCAGTTGTAATTGCAAAACTATTGCATTTAGAGAATTTAGTATAAATATGTTATTCAGCTACTTTTGGGTCAGCTATAACATAGTAAAATTTCAGACCTGTAGCTCATGGCATAGCTGAGTAATAGCTACTTTTAGGTCATCACTATTGAGTAAATCAGTTGTAACTTGAAAACTATTGCATTTACAGTATTTTACTTAAATATGTTGTTCACCTACTTTTGGGTCAGCTATAACATAGTAAAATTTCAGACCTGTAACTCATGGCATAGCTGAGTAATAGCTACTTTTAGGTTATCACTGTTGAGTAAATCACTTATAACTTGAAAACTATTGCATTTAGAATATTTTGTTGCAATATGTTATTCACCTATTTTGGGGTCAGCTATAACATAGTGAAGTTCCAGACCTGTGGCTCATTGCATAGCTGAGTAATAGCTACTTTGAAGTTCTCACTGTTGAGTAAATCAGTTGTAATTGGAAAACTATTGCCTTTACAGAAATTTGTGCAAATATGTTATTCAGCTACTTTTGGGTCAGCTATAACATACCGTATTTTTTGTAATAAACGCCCCCTCCCTATTAATCGCCCCCCCCCCCTCTTCTCTACCTTTGCAAAGTTCATATTTCGGGGTTTTACATCCCTCTCAACAGCCGACACTTTTGCGATTCCGGGATTCCGAAAAATGGTGCATTTTAGTACTTCCCAAGCGAATATCGCTTACGAGAAATAAAGAAAATAAAAACAAAACATGGTAGTTTTGGTCACAGACACATTGAAATCTGCAATAATAGGAGATAAAACTACATAATTTCTTCAGATTTAAGGTTTGTTTTAAATATTTTAAGCTGTCTCGCCATTATACATGCCAGCAAGCGAGATCAAGGCAGCAAGTGTTTATTATCGCCCATTGCCACTGGACTCGAGATATGATTTTATTTATCTGTAATAGTCGCCCCCCCTTTGGAAAGATGCATCGCCCCGGGGCGTTTATTACAAAAAATACGGTAGTGAAATTACAGACCTGTAGCTCATGGCACAACTGAGCAATAGCTATTCTGAGGCACTGACTGTTGAGTAAATCAGCTATAACTTGAAAAATATTGCATTTGGAGTATTTTGTTAAAATACATTGTTCACCTACTTTGGGGTTAGCTATAACATAGTGAAATTACAGACCTATAGCTCATGGCATAGTGGAGCAATAGCTATTTTCAGGTTCTCACTATTGAGTAAATCAGTTGTAACTTGAAAACTATTGCATTTACAGTATTTTGCTTAAATATGTTGTTCTTCTACTTTTAGGTCGGCTATAACAGTGCAAAAATTCAGACATGTAGCTCATTGCATAGCTGAGTAATAGTTACTTTGAGGTTCTCACTCTTGAGTAAATCAGTTGTAACTTGAAAATTATTACATTTAGAGTATTTTGTTTAAATATGCTATTCACATAATTTTTGGTCAGCTATAACATAGTGAAATTGCAGACCTCTATGTCATGGCATAGCTGAGCAATAGCTTCTTTCAGGTTCTCACTGTTGAGTAAATCATTGTATCCAACCTGTAGGAAATCATGGGCTGGGAATCTATTAATATGGTCCGATTTGACCTTGGAACCCTCCTTCAAGGTCAAATGAGGATAGCCAAACATAAAAGTGCTTATAACTCGCTTATTATTGGTCCTAGAGGTTGGAATGAAAACCAACCTATAGAAAATCATGAGCTGGGAATTTTTTGGTGTGGTCGGATTTGACCTTGGACCCCTCCTTCAAGGTCAAATGAGGATAGCCAAACTTAAAAGTGCTTATAACTCACTTATTATTGGTCCTAGAGGTTTCGAATGGAAAACCAACCTATAGAAAATCATGGGCTGGGAATCTTTTGGTGTGGTCGGATTTGACCTTGGACCCCTCCTTTAAGGTCAAACGAAGATAGCCAAACTTAAAGTGCTTATAACTCGCGTATTATTGGTCTTGGAGGTTGGGGATGGTAAACCAACATATAGGAAATCATGGGCTGGGATTCTTTTGGTGTGGTCAGATTTGACCTGGGACCCCTCCTTCAAGGTCAATTGAGGATAGCCAAACATAAAAGTGCTTATAACTCGCTTATTATTGGTCCTAGAGGTTGGAATGAAAACCAACCTATAGAAAATCATGAGCTGGGAATTTTTTGGTGTGGTCGGATTTGACCTTGGACCCCTCCTTCAAGGTCAAATGAGGATAGCCAAACTTAAAAGTGCTTATAACTCACTTATTATTGGTCCTAGAGGTTTCGAATGGAAAACCAACCTATAGAAAATCATGGGCTGGGAATCTTTTGGTGTGGTCGGATTTGACCTTAGACCCCTCCTTCCAGGTCAAACGAAGATAGCCAAACTTAAAGTGCTTATAACTCGCGTATTATTGGTCTTGGAGGTTTGGGATGGTAAACCAACATATAGGAAATCATGGGCTGGGATTCTTTTGGTGTGGTCAGATTTGACCTGGGACCCCTCCTTCAAGGTCAATTGAGGATAGCCAAACTTACAATTGCTTAGAACTCGCTTATTATTGGTCCTACAAGTTTGGGATGGTAAACAAGCTACAGGAAATCATGGGCTGGGAATTTTTTTGTGTGGTCGGATTTGACCTTGGACCCCCTCCTTCAAGGTCAAACAAGGATAGCCAAACTTAAAAAGTGCCTATGACTCACTTATTATTGGTCCGAGAGGTTTGGGATGGCAAACCATCCTAAATTCTTTGGCTGGGAATCTTTTGGTATGGTCAGATTTGACCTTTGGACCCCTTCTTCATGGTCGAACGAGGATATTGCATTTATAGTATTTCTTTAAATATTTTTAACCTACTTTTTACACTTAAACAATTACCTTGTTACTTTATTTCATAATACCATTTGCAGGGCACAACTTTTTTGTCCTTTTCTTCTGTCAGCTTCGGAATATCTTTCGAACATGCTGTTCAGTTACCATTTACTGTATTTCTGTACAGCCCTTTCCCTGATAATTATGCTTTCCTCTCATTATCACCATCACAAATCAAAAACATTCAGTCAGCTGACACAGTGCCCGTTCACGGGCACTCTCCTCTTGTTTTAAATAATTAACACTACAATTTGACTGTAACTTGTGTTCAAAATAGTGAACAAGTGTGCAGCTTTTAGTGTAACAACGCAGCTTCTGATAGTGTGTCAGTTTTTAAATAAACTGATAAGCAAGTTTTTCACCCAGTTCTTGTCCACATTTTCTCAAAATGTGATAAAATTTTAAGGCACTCTTGATTATCCAAACTCCTTATTATCAGAACAGAAAGAGTTAGCCCCAAAGTTCAATAGTCAATATTACAATGTATTAGTTATTATGAACAAATCAATATTCATTACTAGTTCTAGTTGACCATTAAGAACTGACAGTGACAATTCAGGGGCGGATCCAGCCTTTAAGTAAGGTGGGGGTTCACATCAGACACACCATAACTAAGGAGGTCGGAGGGCTTGCCCCCCACCCGGGAAAAAAATTAATTTTTGGTAAAAATATAGTGCATTTCCTGTAAATTTAACACCACTCTCAAGAAATAATTTTGTACTTTGAGTTGAACCCCTTTACATTATTTTTCAAGGAGGAGGGTTTGAACCCCCTGAACCCTCCTGGATCTGCTAGTGCAATTTGTAAAACCAGCCTCAAAACACACTGTAAAAGACTCAGTGTATTAGGCTCTTTTATATTGGGCTACACTGCTGCCAATATTAAAAGTAAGCAGGTTGAAATGACCAAATGTTTAAGCACTCTGGTTCAGGATGTAGAGTTTAATACACTGGAGATCTGAACCACATTCTAACGTTTTATTGACAACAGTGTGTCTTTCATGATATCTACTTTTAATAGCTGTGTAGGGGTCAGATTGCAATTTTCATGTAAATTTGCACCTGAAAGTTAGCACTTTTAAAGTATGAATTTTTTTTTCATAAACAATATTTTATTGAAGCAATTAGGCAAAATCAACAAAGCCTTCTCACAGGACGAACTATTTACAAAAGCATATGAATAGATGATAATGATGATGAAGTTGTGGACATGTGACTAATATAAAACTATGAAAACCACCCTGATTCCTTAAAAAATTCTTGTACTGCTTCAAAAACTACCTTTTTTTGATCAAAAGTCAAGTTATAATCTCCATTAAATGAAAATCAGTGGTTATTGTCGGTAAAACTCATAAACATTGCCTATTTTGAGTATGTAGTCTGTATTCTAAAAGAAAATAAAAATTGTTTTCTACTGAAAAGCCACAGTCACAAGTTGAATTTTCTATAACATGTAAATTATGTGCAAGATGTTCTTTAAGAGGACTACAGTTTATTCCCATTTTTGAGTGTATCAAGTTCCAATGTCTATCACCTGTACTAGATAATGTAGTTACGCGTTTAAAAGAATCATCTAATGTATTCCATAATTTTATTCCAACAGGAAAGAATGAATTTTGATGAAATTCTTGTTTGTCATAGAGAAGAGTAGTGTACCAGTACTTTGTTGATTATACAACATTTTAATGTACTTTGGTCGAATTGTATGCAAGAAATAACCAAGTTAAAGACTATAGTCAAAAATTTCATTGAACATTTTACAACCCAAGCCAAAAGAAAAATAACACTTTATTAACAAAGACTGGTACACATTAATAAATGTATGACTGTAACCCAAGCAGCTCTTACAATTACATTACTTATGGTTAATATTTAAAATGTTATCTGTACAGAATCCTCACACTCTATCAATGACAGTTTTAGATGGAGTCTGATTGAGAGTTTTCATATTGAAGAATAAATGCTAATTATCATATAAAATTATAAAAACTTTTCAAACAAGATTATCCTTGGTAAACTTAAAAAAAAGTCACTTCCAAATGCAATTAAATCAGCTACAAAGTCAGTTACATCCATTTCTTCCCAATACATTTACAACAAAAACCATGGCATATTTACTGCTGTGTACCTTTTGTGTCATCACAACACCTCCACACATGTTTTCAGGGATGTTATTTTATATGCCACTTTGAGAGGCTGTATCTCAGTGGGGGATGCTCTGATTGATGTCTGGTTTTCTTTACTGGGATTGTCTTACTCTCTGGCACACACTTACAAATTTTTAAAGAAACTTTTTTTTTCATGCACTGTGGACTTTAATTGTCATTTTATTACGCTACAATAGCTTACCATGTGGGACTTAATGCTGTTCTTGGGTTGCCACACCCGGGGCCAACGTCTTAGAAAAAAAGATTGTTCTTGTTAGCCACCGGATATACTGGTAGTTGTCGTCACGTGATAACTTCTGACCAATCGCCCTACTTTCTCGTTGGCCACAATGGACTGGTAGCAGTTTGTAAATATACAGACATTTTCATTTATTTCTCAGTCTTTATGTATTGTTGGAGGCTAATATTTGAATATTTCATTTAATATATATCATAGATCATTCTGTAAAATTATTATTTTCACAACTTAAGTTAACTGTATTTTCTTTGCTTCCGCGCGTTTTGAGTTTTCTCGGTTCAGGCAATTCCAATTGTACGTCTTTTTATTGCGTTAAAATGTCTCTCCATCAAGCAAACAAAGACAAACCGAGAGATCAGAAATGCCGCCATTTTTGCTTCAGTTTTGATAATCATAACTACTGCCCTACCTGTAGGGAGGCTGGCAAGGGAGATGACCCCTGTGTCACCTTTGAAACCCCCTGCCAAATTTGCACGTCTCTCACTGATGAACAATTGCAAAAAATTCAAAACAGGAAGCGGTACTTAAAAAAGCAAAAAGCGGAAACTAGTTCCAAAGATGAACTAGATCTCTTGGGTGAAGGCGATGGGGACTCTTTTACTGGTTCCAATGCAGACCTAGAGAGTGCTTCTGATAACCTCTTTACCTCACCCCCCCGTCCTCAATCTCTCGCCTTCAGTTCTTTATCTTTAAAGACCCCAGCCAAGGCTGTTCCTCCCACCCCAGGTACAGTTTTGCAAAATAAAATTCAAAGAAATATTGAGAAATCCCTGGGTGATTCACTAAACATTCATTTACAGCAGCAAATGGGTTCCTTCCAGGCATCCATGTTAAAAGCATTTCAATCACTCCAAGAGGAGTTAACAATTAAAAAGCCAACCGAGGTTGAACCCTCGCCTCATGCTTCAAAAGCTGGTCCATCCAGCAACATTGCTGCTCATCTGGACCAACCCCCTCCAAGATCAAGTACTAATGCTCAGTCCGAGGCAATGGATGTGGACGTTGGTCCAGCACTCCCTCCTCGACTAGTACTTAACCAAACTACCTCGGATCAGTACGTTGCCCCTTCTGAGGCTATACCGAAGGATTCCTCGTACTCTCATAAAAAACAAAGCCACAGGCAAACAGTAGCACCGAGCTCTGCCTCGGACCAACTGGATGAGGATTCCGACGAACCTCGGATCCATTCAACTAGACCTCCCACAACATGATCCAGACCCCCCTTATTATAGGGAAGTAGCTCTGTCTGACATTCCCTCCCAATACTCTGAAGAAGTAGATACCTTCAGGCGTATTCTCTCTCTCCCTGACCCCAGGGACTCTATGCCTAGGTCTTCAACTTCAGTGTTGGGTCTGGATGACGAAAAAGGCCGTCAAGAGCTCAGACCTAGAGGTCCTTCCTCTATTCTACCACTTAGCTCAGTTATCAAGGACGCCTTTGATAAATTTCAGCATGATTTTAAAGCTGCCAATTTAGCTGAGGGCAAATATGTCAAGCCTCCTCCATCCACTTCTACGTGGTATAAGGTTGGACAGCCCACTTTTCAAGACAAAATTCAGGAGTTGAATACAGACTTTGCTAAGATCTGTATTACTCCTAGACCTCCTGGGGCACCAGTAGCCAAAGTTCCTCTGCCAGTTCTTAAGGAGCTGGAACATCAGGCTAGACAAAATATTTCAACCCTCAACTTCACCGCTGCCTTTGCCAAAACTTCTTCTTCTTGCAATGCTTCCTTGGAAAAGTGCCAACATAGCATTAAGTCAACTGTCAAAAAGATTAAATCTCAGATCCAGAAAGGTGCCAATCCTGAGAAAGCAGCAAAGCGCGGATATGAGGAAGTTGCTGAGTACATGGATTTTTGGAACAAGACTGTTCTTGTTCAACATAGAGCTCTCACCTGTCTCAGCAAATCTCTAGCCCATATTCTCCAGAGGGAATTATATTAGGAACTCGTCCTTCTGGGACTCTTTCTTGTTCGAGTTTCAACTCGTAAAGGAAGGTGAGGACTTCCTTCTCAAAAAAGGCACCTCAAAAGATTCTCAGGGTTTCGCACCCTACCAGAATAAGCCCTTTCGTGGCCCCCACAAGAAAAGAGGCTCCTACAGGAAACGCCCCTATGGGGGCAATACCTCTCAAAGCAGTAACCAATCCTTTCCCTCGGGAAGAGGAAAATCCAACTTCAGAGGCTCCAGGGGTCGTTTTCGACCCCACAATAGGGGAAGGGGGCGTGGAAACCCCCCTTCCCAATGACTCCTCCAAAGCCTCACTCAGTCCACCAGTAGGAAGTCGCCTCCGTTCTTTCAGGAGAAACTGGCTAATAAACAAATGTTCTCAAAACGTGTTAAACATTATCACCAATGGCTACGTTCTGCCATTCCGTTCAAAGCCAAACTTGATCAGATTTCCTCTGATCCTGTCAGAGTACAAGGCCCAACAAAAAGACCAAGCCTTGGCCACTTGTATCCAGTCTCTCTTGTCAAAGAACGCTATCGAAAGGGTGGAAAACGTAAAATCTCTCGGGTTTTACAGTCGCCTGTTCCTAGTACCCAAGCCTCACCAAAGGTGGAGGCCAGTCATAGACTTAAGCAGGCTCAACACTTTTCTACATGTAGAAAAGTTCAAAATGGAAACCCCGGAGTCCATCAGGACTTCCCTGGTTCCAGGGGAGTGGGTATCGTCGATAGACCTGTCAGACGCGTACCTACACATCCCCATCTATCCAAACTCAAGGAAATATCTAAGGTTTTGCTACAAGGCCCAGGTGTTTCAGTTCACCTCCCTACCTTTCGGACTGGCCACAGCCCCCCAGGTCTTTACGATGATCGTAAAGGAAGCGAAACTAATGGCCCTCTCAAGAGGACTCAGAATTCACCAATACCTGGACAACTGGCTGATCAGGTCCCAGTCTCAGGAGGAATCCCAAGTGGACACACAGGCAGTGGTAGACCTAACCCAATCCTTGGGTTGGATAATCAACCAAGAAAAATCAGAACTGAAACCTACTCAGGTGTTTTCGTTCGTGGGCTACGAATACCACCTAGATTCAGCCCTTGTAAGACCCACTCACGAGAGATGGCTCAAACTTCAGGATTTGATCCTACGACTCAAGTCAAAACGTGTTTTGACTGCAAGATGTTTGATGTCTCTAATTGGGTTGCTAGCCTCAACGGAGAAAATGGTCCCGGAGGGACGCCTTCACATGAGGCCCTTTCAGTTTCATCTCAAGGAGCACTGGAGATATCCTCAGTCGCTGGACAACCTCCTTCCCTGGACAGAAGCCATTGTAGCCCACCTAGATTGGTGGCAAAACCCCTCAAACGTGATGAAAGGCTCAGACCTTCATCCCAAGGACCATAGTATCCAACTCTTTACCGATGCCTCAAACGAAGATTGGGGCGCTCACTTAGATCAAAAGTCTACAAAAGGGCTGTGGTCAGATCGGGAAAAAAGGCTACACATAAATGTCCTGGAATTGAAGGCGGTCTCCCTGGCCCTTCGAGAATTCAAGGACCAGTGCCAGAATCAAACAGTGTTAGTTGCGACGGACAACTCAACAGTGGTAGCCTACATCAACAAACAGGGGGGAACTCACTCAGCAGAGATGTGCGCTCTCCTGTGGAAAATCATGACCTGGTGCCATCACTACCACATAACATTGAAAGCCAGGCACATTCCAGGGTGTCTGAATGTGATGGCCGACCTACTGTCCAGGTCCAACCAAGTGCAGTCAACAGAATGGTCTCTGCACCCACAGGTCTTCAAACAGATCTGCCAGAAGTGGTTCACCCCTCATGTAGACTTATTTGCCACTCACCTGAACCACAAACTCCCACTGTATGTGTCTCCTATCCCAGACCCAAGGGCCTGGGACATAGATGCTCTGAACATAGACTGGACCAACCGCGCGGCCTATGCCTACCCTCCTACGGCTCTCCTTCACAAGGTGATCCTATAGATCAAGCAATGCCATTGCCTGATCATCTTGATAGCCCCAGGCTGGCCAGGGATGCCCTGGTTTTGGGACCTAGTGCAGCTCTCAACAGAGATCCCACTACAACTCCCAGTGTCAACGACCCTACTAAAACAGTCCCACAAATATGTGTTCCACAACAACCCACAACAGCTGAACCTCCACGCCTGGTGTCTAGGAGCGGACAACTCCAAGAACAAGGCTTCTCTGTGGAGGTGGCAGAGATAATTGCTGCCCCTCAGCGGTCATCAACAAGGACCATCTACAAGTCAAAGTGGGCCCTATTTGAAAAATGGTGCAGAGAAAATTCGGTGGATTTCTCCACTCCATCTGTGAAACAAATCTCAGATTTTTTCATGTACCTGTACCAAGACCTAAACAGGTGCCCCTCGACCATTGATGGTTACAGGACGGCAATCGTTGACACTTTGGGCCCAATGGCCCAACATATTGCACACAATGCAGACCTTCATAGGTTGCTCTCCAGTTTTCACAGGGATCGTCCCAAAAGTTCCAGAAACTTACCCAAGTGGAACCTTTCTGTTGTCCTCAACGAGCTCACAAAAGCACCATTTGAGCCCATGAAAGACACAGACCTCAAACATCTAACTCTCAAAACTGCTTTCTTGCTAGCTTTGGCCTCCGGCAAACGCCGCAGCGAAATCCATGCCTGGGTCGCAAACAAAGTATCTAATCTAGGCCAATGGGAAAAGGTCGCCTTTCTCCCCTCTTCTGATTTCATAGCCAAAAACCAACTAGCAAGAGAAGGTTCTCAAAGTGTGTCTCCGGTGACTATTCCTGCTTTGACTACCATTGTAGATAGACAATTTAAAGAAGACAGGACCCTGTGTCCGGTACGGGCCCTGAGGTATTATCTGGACCGAACTAAAGACCTGAGAGGGTCTCGTTCCCTCCTGTTTATCTCCTTCAAGAAAGGACATACCTCAGACATCAGACCCGCTACTCTCTCTTCCTGGTTGAAACAAACCATCCTACTTTGTTACAAACAAGCAGACCAACAAGCCTTGGACTTAGTCCAAGTTAAAGCGCATGACATCCGGGCCTTCGCGGCCTCTAAGGCCTTTTACGGTGGGGTATCGGTGGACCAAATCATGCAAGCCTGTCACTGGAAAGCTCACAACACATTTACAAATTTTTACCTCAAAGACCTTACTTGGTCGGACACCGACAACAATATGTATCTGGGACCCATAGTGGCGGCACAACAAGTCCTCGATCCTTCCCCTCAGACCAGTTGTCCTCGGAAAGAAAAAAGGGGGGGGGGGGCACATCCGCTACAACCAAGTCTTCAGGAGTCTTTCCCAGGATCTAGGTATTCCTTTACCTTCAAGATGTTACGGGTAAGGTCATTTTATTTTTTAATTATCAAGTAATTTCTATTAAGGACTTATTCAGTTGTCATTAATCTCATATTTCAGGTTAAAAATTTCATGAGATGCCCAACCACTGGGTTGGTCAGTCACACGTGAAGGTCTCCTAGGGACCCTTAGACCTCGAAGTGAGCACTGCTGCACTTCCGTCCTACAACCAAACATCTAGACAGTTTTAGCACTGTCTCTCTTTTTTACTTAGGTTTTTGGCTCGTTACAGGCCCGATCTTCGGGATCGGGGCACTGTAAAGGGGACTCAGACTGGTATTTCTGGCACTATTCTGTATATACTAATTCAAATCTTAGAAAAAAATGACATATCTTCCAGTCTCAGCTGTAATCCCGCCACCGGGCGGTTGAATTCAGCATTAAGTCCCACATGGTAAGCTATTGTAGCGTAATAAAATTGAAAATTTTAATTACTTAAATATAGCTTTTATAAGCTACAAGCTTACCATGTGGGACTTAGGAGAGTCCCACCCAGCCTCCCCGCGGTTTACAGCTGAGGGGTAAGTTTAAAAAATTTCAACGAGAAAGTAGGGCGATTGGTCAGAAGTTATCACGTGACGACAACTACCAGTATATCCGGTGGCTAACAAGAACGATCTTTTTTTCTAAGACGTTGGCCCCGGGTGTGGCAACCCGAGAACAGCATTAAGTCCCACATGGTAAGCTTGTAGCTTATAAAAGCTACATTTAAGTAATTAAAATTTTCAAATTTATTTATTGTATCCCCGACGCGAAGCGGGGATACTATGGATTCATCATCGTCGTCGTCCGCGTCCGCGTCCGCGCCCTCGTCCGCGTCCGCAGAGATTTCTTGTTAGCGACCTACAGTCCACATTTCTTTCCGGATTTCTTTCATATTTGGCAGGTGACTTGATATGGTAGAGGACTCGCCACCCTATCTTTTTGGTAGGCTTTATGTCTAAATTAGGCCTGTGGTAGACAAAAATGTCTAAAATGTGGAATATTGCTTGTTAGCGACCTACAGTCCACATTTCTTTCCAGATTTCTTTCATATTTGGCAGGTGGCTTGGTATGCTAGAGGACTCGCCACCCTATCTTTTTGGTAGGCTTTATGTCTAAATTAGGCCTGTGGTAGACAAAAATGTCTAAAATGCATTAAAAGTCATGAAATCATGCACTAAATCACTTATAACTTGAAAAGTGTTGCATTTAGAGCATTTTGTTAAAATATGTTATTCAGATACTTTTTTCATAGCTACAACATGGTGAGTAACTTGGGTGTCTGTCTCAATAGCTAAGTGAGTAATAGTTACTTTTGGGCTTTTCAGTAACTTCCATCATGAGTAAAATCAATTGTAACTTGAAAACTATTGCATTTACAGAATTTTGTATAAATATGTTATTCAGCTATTTTTATGTCAGCTATAACATAGTAAAATTTCAGACCTGTAGCTCATGGCATAGCTGAGTAATAGCTACTTTTGGGTTATCACTGTTGAGTAAATTACTTATAACTTCAAAAGTATTACATTTAGAGTATTTTGTTTCAATATGTTATTCACCTATTTCGGAGTCAGCTATAACATAGTGAAGTTCCAGACCTGTGGCTCATTGCATAGCTGAGTAATAGCTACTTTGAAGTTCACACTGTTGAGTAAATCAGTTGTAATTGGAAAAGTATTGCATTTACAGAAATTTGTGTAAATATGTTATTCAGCTACTTTTGGGTCAGCTATAACATAGTGAAATTACAGACCTGTAGCTCATGGCACAACTGAGCAATAGCTATTTTCAGGTACTGACTGTTGAGTAAATGACTTGTAACTTGAAAAATAGTGCATTTGGAGTATTTTGTTAAAATATGTTGTTCGCCTACTTTTGGGTCAGCTATAACGTCGTGAAATTACAGACTTATAGCTCATGGCATAGCTGAGCAATAGCTATTTTCAGGTTGTCACTATTGAGTAAATCAGTTGTAACTTGAAAACTATTGCATTTACAGTATTTTGCTTAAATATGTTGTTCACCTAATTTTGGGTCAGCTATAACATAGAAAAAATTCAGACATGTAGCTCATTGCATAGCTGAGTAATAGCTACTTTGACGTTATCACTGTTGAGTAAATCAGTTATAACGTGAAAACTATTACATTTACAGTATTTTGTTTAAATATGTTATTCACATAATTTTTGGTCAGCTATAACAGAGTGAAATTGCAGACCTCTATGTCATGGCATAGCTTACCAATATCTACTTTCAGGTTCTCACTGTTGAGTAAATCATTGTATCCACTGGATAGCCGTAGTGTGTAGAGAGATTTCACCATTACCGCTCTAACAAAAAAAAATATTATAGCTAGCCTTCTCAAGTTTGCAAAGTATATTACAGGGTGCACCACAGTACTCTATTGGTAGGCTTTATGTCTAAATTAGGCCTGTGGCTAAATTACTTACCTACTAAAAATGAGTAATTCTGCATTTTCTCTAAAAGTATTGCAGATAGCCAATTTTTCTTAAATAACTCATTCACCTACTTTTGGGAGAGCTTTCACATGCTGAAGTTCCAGACCTGTAGGTAATTACTCACCTACTCAAAATGAGTAAATGCGAATTATCTCTAAAAGTATTGCAGATAGCCAATTTTTGTCAAATAACTCCTTCACCTACTTTTGGGAGAGCTTTCACTTGGTGAAGTTTCAGACCCGTAGGTAATTACTCACCTACTCAAAATGAGTAAATGCAAATTATCTCTAAAAGTATTGCAGATAGCGAATTTTTGTCAAATAACTCCTTCACCTACTTTTGGGAGAGCTTTCACTTGGTGAAGTTTCAGACCTGTAGGTAATTACTCACCTACTCAAAATGAGTAAATGCAAATTATCTCTAAAAGTATTGCAGATAGCCAATTTTTGTCGAATAACTCCTTCACCTACTTTTGGGAGAGCTTTCACTTGGTGAAGTTTCAGACCCGTAGGTAATTACTCACCTACTGAAAATGAGTTAATGCAAATTATCTCTAAAAGTATTCCAGATAGCCAATTTTTGTCAAATAACTCCTTCACCTACTTTTGGGAGACCTTTCACTTGGTGAAGTTTCAGACCTGTAGCTAATTATTCACCTACCCAAAATGAGTAAATGCTAATTATCTATAAAAGTATTGCAGATATCCAATTTTTATCAAATAACTCATTCATCTACTTTTGGGAGAGCTTTCACATGGTGAAGTTCCAGACCCGTAGGTAATTACTCGCCTACTGAAAATGAGTAAATTCGAATTATCTCTAAAAGTATTGTAGATAGCCAATTTTTCTCAAATAACTCATTCGCCTACTTTTGAGAGAGCTTTCACTTGGTGAAGTTTCAGACCCGTAGCTAATTATTCACCTACTCAAAATGAGTAAATGCGAATTATCTCTACAAGTATTGCAGATAGCCAGTATTTCACAAATAACTCATTAATATGAAAACAACTTAGAGGAAGTCATGGGCTGCAAATCTTTTCATGTGGTCAGATTTCACCTTGGGCCCCTCCTGCTTATTATTGGTCCTAGAGGTTTGCAATGTGAAAACGACTTATAGGAAATCATGGACTGCGAATCTTTTGATGTGGTCAGACTTCACCTTGGGCCCCTGCTACAGGGTCAAATAAGGGTAGCCAAACTTAAAAGTGCTTTCAGCTTGCTTATTAACGAAAAATGCTTTTTATCTTCTAAACTATGTTAGTTGGCCTTTGTCGGTGGATACATCCAGCATCTGGCCACAGATGCGTCCTATTTCTAGTTTATTTTGGGTTTTACGTCGCTTTCAACACTGTACAGGTCATATCACGATGGGTAGTTGGAAGGGCAGAGGAAACCAGTACATACAGTTCGTCAGGGTTCTGTACTGTAAACTGCCGACCAACGGCAAGCAACTACCAGCTTTTCCACTTGAGGCCGTGCCGGGAACCGAACCCCGGCCTCAGAGGTGGGAGGCGAGAGTGTTACCACTCTGCCACCGTGGCCCCGTTTAATTGTCAAAAACATGCCACAAAGAAAAGATTTAACACATCAGGATGACCATAGCTGAAAAATGTTTTTTTTTGTCATTCTGTTTTGTACAATGACAACCAATTACAAAAATTGCAAATAATACCACCCCTATTGTTATCTCCCGCCGGGCTTTAGCCCGGGAGGGAGATTATGAAATGATGCCTGTGTGTGTGCGTGCGTGCGTGCGTTAGTTAGTCACGCAGATTCCTCCAAAACTACTACAGCTACAGATTTTTTGTAAATTAATTGTCCCAATGAATTTTCACGCCCTCGAAAATTTTTTTGGTTTTATGGACTTAGGCCTAACGATAAGTGAGTAATAGCTATCTTAGCTACTTGGAGTAAAGGGCTCATAACTCAAAAACTATTGCAGAAACAACTTTTTCTTCAAATATGTTGTTCAGCTACTTTGTCCTTAGCTATAAGATGGTACATAGTTTGGGGTCCCATTGCATGCCATAAGTGAGTAATAGCTATTTTCTCATTTGTAGCTAAATAACAGAAGAAGTAAATGTCAAATATCTTCAAAAGTATTAAAGTTAGGGAAATCTTTTCATATATGTTATTCATCTACTTTTTGGTAAGCTATCACATAGTAAAGTTTCAGACCTGTTGCACCTTGGATAGCTGAGTAATACCTACTTTGAAATTCTGATTGTTGAGTAAAGCCATTGTAACTCCAAAATTATTGCAGTTAGACTGTTTTCCTAAAATATGTTGTTCAGCTACTTTGTCCTTAGCTATAAGATGGTATATAGTTTAGGGTTCTATTGCATGCCATAAGTGAGTAATAGCTATTTTCTCATTTGTAGCTAAATAACAAAAGGAGTAAATGTCAAATATCTTCAAAAGTATTAAAGTTAGGGAAATCTTTTCAAATATGTTATCCATCTACTTTTTGGTAAGCTATCACATGGTAAAGTTTCAGACCTGTTGCACCTTGGATAGCTGAGTAATAGCTACTTTGAAATTCTGACTGTTGAGTAAAGCCATTGTAACTCCAAAACTATTGCAGTTAGAGTGTTTTCCTAAAATATGTTGTTCAGCTACTTTGTCCTTAGCTGTAAGATGGTACATAGTTTAGGGTTCTGTTGCATGCCATAAGTGAGTAATAGCTATTTTCGCATTTGTAGCTAAATAACAGGAGGAGTAAATGTCAAATATCTTTAAAAGTATTAGAGTTACAGAAATCTTTTCTATATGTTATCCATCTACTTTTTGGTAAGCTATCACATAGTAAAGTTTCAGACCTGTTGCACCTTGGATAGCTGAGTAATAGCTACTTTGAAATTCTGACTGTTGAGTAAAGCCATTGTAACTCCAAAACTATTGCAGTTAGAGTGTTTTCCTAAAATATGTTGTTCAGCTACTTTGTCCTTAGCTGTAAGATGGTACATAGTTTAGGGTTCTGTTGCATGCCATAAGTGAGTAATAGCTATTTTCGCATTTGTAGCTAAATAACAGGAGGAGTAAATGTCAAATATCTTTAAAAGTATTAGAGTTACAGAAATCTTTTCTATATGTTATCCATCTACTTTTTGGTAAGCTATCACATAGTAAAGTTTCAGACCTGTTGCACCTTGGATAGCTGAGTAATAGCTACTTTGAAATTCTGACTGTTGAGTAAAGCCATTGTAACTCCAAAATTATTGCAGTTACAGTGTTTTTCTAAAATATGTTGTTCAGCTACTTTGTCCTTAGCTATAAGATGGTCCATAGTTTGGGGTTCTGGTGCATGCCATAAGTGAGTAATAGCTATTTTCTCGTTTGTAGCTAAATAACAGAAGAAGTAAATGTCAAATATCTTCAAAAGTATTAAAGTTAGGGAAATCTTTTCAAATATGTTGTCCATCTACTTTTTGGTAAGCTATCACATAGTAAAGTTTCAAATTTCAAAGTTTACAACTTTTGGTAGCCATCTTGAATTTTTGCGGAAAATGAAAAATGGCAAATATCTCTGAAACTGTCAGAGCGATTTCGAGCAAGTTTTGGACCCACAGTGTAGTAGAAGGGTTTCTGTTGAAACATGAAATTTTCAATTTCACATGGTAAAGTTTCAGACCCATAGCTAATTACTCACCTACTTAAAATGAGTAAATGCTAATTAAGCGTCCCGCAAGGGACGCTTGTTTGTGTATGGGAGAGCTTCCGGCTCCGGCGGCTCCGCCGGCTGCGCCGGCTCCGCCGACTCCGCATTTTGTTTTCCTTATAACTCTGTAACCGTTAGGCGGATTCTTTTCAAATTTGGCAGGTTTAGGCAGTAGCCTTGGGGAATTTTTTTGAATATGCTGCAGTGACATTTCAACCAATCAGAGAGGTCACATGACCAAAAATGTCTTTTTTCGATGGGGAAGCTTGTCCGGATGATAACTTGAAAGGAATTTTATCAATTCACCTGAAACTTGGCAAATACATTCATTCTATTAAAATCTGGAAATCATTAGATTTTGGCATTGATTGGTCAAGAAATGGCCGAGTAATTAATGATTAATTAATCATTACGAATTTTCCAAATAAGGAAAACACAAAAATGCTTATATCTCGAAAACCGTGCTAGATAGAACGATTTCGACGAAATTTTTGACCCGCAGGGTATCTCTGCGGAGTACTTTTCCCAATTTTCAAAAAATTTTTGTCTCGCCAAAAATGGCGGCCATTTTGAATTTTCGAAATTTTCGCAAAAATTGCAAAACACAAAAATGCTTATATCTCGAAAACCGTGCTAGATAGAGCGATTTCGACGAAATTTTTGACCCACAGGGTATCTCTGCAGAGTAGTTATCCCAATTTTGAAAAAATTTTTGTCTCGCCAAAAATGGCGGCCATTTTGAATTTTCGAATTTTTCGCAAAAATTGCAAAACATAAAAATGCTTATATCTCGAAAAACCTGCTAGATAGAGCGATTTCGACGAAATTTTTGACCCACAGGGTATATCTGCAGAGTAGCCATGCCAATTTTCAAAAAAATTTTGTCTCGCCAAAAATGGCGGCCATTTTGAATTTTTTGTAAAAGTATTGCGGATACCCAATTTTTATCAAATAACTCATTCATTTACTTATGGGAGAGCTTTCACATGGTGAAGTTTCAGACCCATAGCTAATTACTCACCTACTCAAAATGAGTAAATGCGAATTATCTCTAAAAGTATTGCAGATAGCCAATTTTTCTCAAATAACTCATTCACCTACTTTTGGGAGAGCTTTCACTTGGTGAAGTTTCAGACCCATAGCTAATTACTCACCTACTCAAAATGAGTAAATGCGAATTATCTCTAAAAGTATTGCAGATAGCCAATTTTTCTCAAATAACTCATTCACCTACTTTTGGGAGAGCTTTCACTCTGTGAAGTTTCAGACCCATAGCTAATTACTCACCTACTCAAAATGAGTAAATGCGAATTATCTCTAAAAGTATTGCAGATAGCCAATTTTTCTCAAATAACTCATTCACCTACTTTTGGCAGAGCTTTCACTTGGTGAAGTTTCAGACCCATAGCTAATTACTCACCTACTGAAAATGAGTAAATGTGAATTATCTCTTAATAGTATTGCAGATAGCCAATTTTTCTCAAATAACTCATTCACCTACTTTTGGAAGACCTTTCCCACACGAAAATGAAAAATTGTGAATATCTCGGAAAAGCTATTTCTTCTGCTTTAATGCTCGGCGGGAGATACACACCACGGCAGTGGTCTTGACAAAAATTTTTGTCTCCCCAAAAATGGTGGCCATTTTGAATTTTCAAAGTTTTTGCAAAACACAAAAATGCTTATATCTCGAAAACCGTGCTATATGGAGTGAACTCAACAAAATTTTGGACCTGCTGGGTATCTCTGCAGAGTAGCCATGCCAATTTTCAAAATATTTTTGTCTCGCCAAATATAGCGGACATTTTTAATTTTTTTATTTTTTGCAAAACACAAAAATGCTTATATCTTGAAAACCGTGCTAGATAGAGCAGACTGCGCTGACTTTGGTTGCCACAACAGTATAAGGCTAGAAACGAAGCATTTTCTTAATACTTTAGCACTCAACTTTATATCCTTTTCGGGACGCTTTGTTTTTGCTATGCAAAAACATTATCTTTTTTTTTTGCGAGCGATCCTCTAGTTATCTCTAAAAGTATTGCAGAGAGCCAATTTTTCTCAAATACCTCATTCACCTACTTTTGGGAGAGCTTTCACTTGGTAAAGTTTCAGACCCATAGCTAATTATTCACCTACTCAAAATGAGTAAATGCTAATTATCTCTAAAAGTATTGTAGATAGCCAATTTTTCTCAGATAACTCATTCACCTACTTTTGGAAGAGCTTTCACTTGGTGAAGTTTCAGACCCATAGCTTATTACTCACCTACTCAAAATGAGTAAATGCGAATTATCTCTAAAAGTACTGCAGATAGCCAATTTTTCTCAAATACCTCATTCACCTACTTTTGGGAGAGCTTTCACTTGGTGAAGTTTCAGACCCATAGCTAATTACTCACCTACTCAAAATGAGTAAATGTGAATTATATCTAAAAGTACTGCAGATAGCCAATTTTTCTCAAATAACTCATTCACTTACTTTTGGAAGAGCTTTCACTTGGTGAAGTTTCAGACCCATAGCTAATTACTCACCTACTCAAAACGAGTAAATGCGAATTATATCTAAAAGTACTGCAGATAGCCAATTTTTCTCAAATAACTCATTCACCTACTTTGGGAAGAGCTTTCACTTGGTAAAGTTTCAGACCCATAGCTAATTACTCACCTGCTCAAAATGAGTAAATACGAATTATCTCTAAAAGTACTGCAGATAGCCAATTTTTCTCAACTAACTGATTCACCAACTTTTGGAAGAGCTTTCACATGGTGAATTTCAGACCCATAGCTAATTACTCACCTACTCAAAATGAGTAAATGTGAATTATCTCTAAAAGTATTGCAGATAGCCAATTTTTCTCAAATAACTCATTCACCTACTTTTGGGAGAGCTTTCACTTGGTGAAGTTTCAGACCTGTAGCTAATTACTCACCTAATCAAAATGAGTAAATGCTAATTATCTCTGAAAGTATTGCAGATAGCCAATTTTTCTCAACTAACTCATTCACCTACTTTGGGAAGAGCTTTCACTTGGTGAAGTTTTAGACCCATAGCTAATTACTCACCTACTCAAAAGGAGTAAATATGAATTATCTCTAAAAGTACTGCAGATAGCCAATTTTTCTCAAATAACTCATTCACCAACTTTTGGAAGAGCTTTCACTCTGTGAAGTTTTACACCCATAGCTAATTATTCACCTCAAAATGAGTAAATGCGAATTATCTCTAAAAGTACTGCAGATAGCCAATTTTTCTCAAATAACTCATTCACCTACTTTTGGGAGAGCTTTCACTTGGTGAAGTTTCAGACCTGTAGCTAATTACTCACCTAATCAAAATGAGTAAATGCTAATTATCTCTGAAAGTATTGCAGATAGCCAATTTTTCTCAAATAACTCATTCACCTACTTTGGGAAGAGCTTTCACTTGGTGAAGTTTTAGACCCATAGCTAATTACTCACCTACTCAAAAGGAGTAAATATGAATTATCTCTAAAAGTACTGCAGATATCCAATTTTTCTCAAATAACTCATTCACCAACTTTTGGAAGAGCTTTCACATGGTGAAGTTTTACACCCATAGCTAATTATTCACCTCAAAATGAGTAAATGCGAATTATCTCTAAAAGTATTGCAGATAGCCAATTTTTCTCAAATAACTCATTCACCTACTTTTGGGAGAGCTTTCACTTGGTGAAGTTTCAGACCCATAGCTAATTACTCACCTACTCAAAATGAGTTAATGTGAATTATCTCTAAAAGTACTGCAGATAGCCAATTTTTCTCAACTAACTCATTCACCTACTTTTGGGAGAGCTTTCACTTGGTGAGGTCTCAGACCTGTAGCTAAGTACTCACCTAATCAAAATGAGTTAATGCTAATTATCTGTAAAAGTATTGCAGATAGCCAATTTTTCTCAACTAACTCATTCACCTACTTTGGGAAGAGCTTTCACTTGGTGAAGTTTTAGACCCACAGCTAATTACTCACCTACTCAAAAGGAGTAAATATGAATTATCTCTAAAGGTACTGCAGATAGCCAATTTTTCTCAAATAACTCATTCACCAACTTTTGGAAGAGCTTTCACATGGTGAAGTTTCAGACCCATAGCTAATTACTCACCTACTCAAAATGAGTTAATGCGAATTATCTCTAAAAGAACTGCAGATAGCCAATTTTTCTCAACTAACTCATTCACCTTCCTTTGGGAGAGCTTTCGCTTGAAATTTCAGACCCATAGTTAATTACTCACCTACTCAAAATGAGTACATGCTAATTATGTCTAAAAGTATTGCAGATAGCCAGTATTTCTCAAATAACTCATTCACCTACATTTTGGAGAGCTTTCACATGCTAAAGTTTTTTTATGACTTTTTAAAATAATTTTTTATTCATTAAAAGTAATGAAATCATGCCCTAAATCAATTATAACTTGAAAAGTATTGCATTTAGAGCACTTTGTTAAAATATGTTATTCAGCTACTTTTTCCATAGCTACAGCATGGTGAGTAACTTGGGTGTCTATCTCAATAGCTAAGTGAGTAATAGCTACTTTTGGATTTTTCACTAACTTCCATCATGAGTAAAATCACTTGTAACTTGAAAACTGTTGTATTTACAGAATTTTATGCAAATATGTTATTCATCTACTTTTGGGTCAGCTATAACATAGTAAAATTTCAGACCTGTAGCCCATTGCATAGCTGAGTAATAGCTACTTTTGGGTTATCACTGTTGGGTAAATCACTTATAACTTGAATACTCTTGCATTTACATTATTTAGTTGCAATATGTTATTCACCTATTTTGAAACAGCTATAACATAGTTAAGTTCCAGACCTGTGGCTCATAGCATAGCTGAGTAATAGCTACTTTGAAGTTCTTACTCAACACTACATCATTTATAACTTGAAAAGTATTGCATTTAGAGCATTTTGTTAAAATATGATATTCACCTACTTTTTCAATAGCAACAACATGGTGAGTAACTTGGGTGTCTATCTCAATAGCTAAGTGAGTAATAGCTACTTTTGGACTTTTTACTAACTTCCATCATGAGTAAAATCAATTGTAACGTGAAAACTATTGGATTTAGAGAATTTTGTGCAAATATATTATTCACCTACTTTTGGGTCAGCTATAACATAATAAAAATTTCAGACTTCTAGCTCATGCTATGGCTGGGTAATAGCTACTTTTGCCTTTGCCGGTGGATACATTTTGCATCTGGCCACAGAAGCGTCATTGCTCTAGTTCTAATAAGTCATTCACATACTTTTGGGTGATCTACCACATACTGAAGTTGCAGAACTGTAGCTCTTTGGATAGCTGAGTAATAGCTACTAAAATGAGTACATGTCTTTTATCTCTAAAAGTATTACAGGTAGGCAATTCCTTCTAAATAAGTCATTTACCTACTTTTGGGTGATCTACCACATAGTGAAGTTGCAGAACTGTAGCTCTTTGGATAGCTGAGTAATAGCTACTAAAATGAGTAAATGTCTTTTATCTGTAAAAGTATTACAGGTAGGCAATTTCTTCTAAATAAGTCATTCACCTACTTTTCGGTGATCTACTGCATATTAAAGTTGTAGAACTGTAGCTCTTTGGATGGCAGAGTAATAGCTACTAAAATGAATCAATGCCTTTTGTCTTTAAAAGTATTGCAATCAAACATTAAACTTGTCACTTCTACATGTGCCTCCATCTCACAAGAAAATTTATATTCCACTATCTTTAGTACATCTTATTTATACGGCGGGAGATAAATGCATGCATCAGAATGCTTGTTCTTTGTGACCTGTAATTTGAAAGACTTTTCTTACTCATGTTGTAGTAACAAGTTAATGGGAAAAGGTCACACCTTTGCTTCAGTGGACAGTCTAACTGCATTGCAGAACAGCATTAGTGCTAAAATAAAGGTGAGTTACATACAAGCAAGGTTCAATGGTGTATAACTTTCAATTTAAATATAAATGTAGTAGTTTGTTTTGCTCTCTGGCAGGAATGTTAATATATTGACAGAGTCTTGCTGGGCATTTGTCTAACTCACCAACTGCTCTGAAACTACAACACCTGCAATAATGCTGGAAACATATTAACTCGGCACAGAAATTTCTTTCTGGCTTGGAAAATCAAGCAATCAGCCAAATTGCGATATTTGGGGGTATTTTAAGATCGTGGGTTGTTATTATCCAAAAAGTTTTAACTTTTTTCTAACTTAAAACAGTATTTTCAAAAATCTTGATTATCCCAGAAATGCTTAGAGAGTGGGTGAGTTTGAACTGATGTTTAATTTCACAGGGTATTCAATAGTGCTGGTAATCATTATAGAAAATAGCGCGTCCTGAGCTTTTTTTCCCCAACAATGATTGCCAGCAGTAATTTGATAATAAAGATCTCTCTGTAATTTTTGTTTTGTCAATTAGTTAAACGTATATTATTGCAGATTATGTTAACCGTCATAGTTAGAAGGAGTGTCTACAGGAATTTGGTAGAGTAAGAAATCTAAAATTCGCCACATATCTGAAATTCGCCACATGTAAAAATACTAATAAAATAAATGAATTATGGTGAGATTTGTTGAATGTGTAGTACATTAAGGCTTTTTGAACTGAAAAATACTAATTTTTAGACAAAAATATCATTGTCTTGATAAAATTAACTAAGGTTTTAGAGGTGGCGAAATTTTTTATTTTTGGCGAATTTTAGATTTCTTACTCTACTAGATGCCAAATATTAAGCAACAACCGGATTCTTTGACCTCATTTTTAATTGGATCAATGCATACTTCATCCTGGAAATTGTGTCATTTTACATTATTTAACAACATAATAAAATGCAACATATAGTCAGTTGTTGATCGATCATTGGTCAGAAAACTTGGCAATCAACCCGTAAAATTTGGTTGAGTCTGCACACTGATACTGTATAGTGCTTACAGCTAGGAATCTTTGAGTCCCTTTTAACTCAAGTAACCCTATTCAAACATCAGAAATATTGTACAGATCCAAATTGAAAATTGGGTTTCGTAAACATGTGTTAAAGAACACATGTGATTTCATTTCAGTAGTACACTTATAATTTTAGAAAGTCTAATATAATAAAACTTTTGTTGTGGCTTTTTAATCTAAAAAAAAAGTTTTCCATTTTCCAACCCAAACAGCCCCCATTCCTCTTTACCAACTGGCATGTTAATTTTTTTATGGAACATCATGGAGATAAATATAGACACAGACTTAAATTCATATGTTTGTTGATGATAACAGATGATACAAGATAACTTCATTGTATGAGCCATTTCTTGAAATAACCACAGTAGTCCACAAACAATCGAAAGTCTATTGAAAGACAACAGAAATGTCTCGAGATCATCATTAGGGACGTGAATGTTATGCTTTTAAATTAAAACTACTTAAAATAGTCATTGAAAAACTTGTGAAATAATCAAATATAAGGAATTCTTTTTTAGTAATCAGAAAATTTGAAATAAACAATTTCTGTCTGTTAAAATTTTTTCTTTTCAAGTATTTTTAGCATCGATGACACTTCTGTAATTTGTATTTATGTAATAGCATTCATTACTTATGGCTATGTTATCAAACATAGAAAAACACTTTTGTAACAGGATTGCTGACTGTATCGGAGACACAATGCCATTAAAAAA
This sequence comes from Sabellastarte sp. h YS-2021, assembly GCA_964017235.1. Classification (NCBI taxonomy): domain Eukaryota; kingdom Metazoa; phylum Annelida; class Polychaeta; order Sabellida; family Sabellidae; genus Sabellastarte; species Sabellastarte sp. h YS-2021. The sequence continues at coordinate 86,374,880 of OZ024932.1, forward strand.
AAGGATTTTGTCTGTGTTATGTAATTCTGACGCCCCCCCCCCCCTCCCCCAAGTAGCACTAACATCCCCCTTGTGTTTGTTGTGATACCACATTTTCCCCTAATTGCCCCTCTTCCTTGTTGCTATATTTTTATACTTCTCTATATATGACAATTGTCTGACCTAGACTTCATGTATTTCTTACATTGTTAAGTTCTGATAAAATTATCTGTTGTTACCAGCTGATTTCCCAACCTTATTATAAACACCAAAAAGTATAATGCCAAATAAACTGTGTTAAAATAATACTGAGTTTGGGTTCATTGTATTAAGTGATGGCACTGTGCCATGATTTATACAAGAATGTATTGTGATGTCAGTTCCATATTACGTCCCTATTAACATAAAAAAACGCTATCACAAATAACATAAAAAAAGGTTGATTTTAACTTAAAAATGAAAATCCAGTTTAATCAGGAAGCTTTTCATTGTGAGACAAAAGCCTATCAAATTTCACTTTTGGTGTATTTACATGGGCTATATGCAAGAATATATAAACTAAACTGTTTGGTGAAGTATTGTACATCATGTATTTGATAATATAATCCTCCATAAACCCTGCTTTGATTTAATTGTGTGACACTTCTCATGTATGTGTTAGGATGTTTACTTTTTCGTCTAATTGAACACAAAATGAATGATTCTTGATACCATTTAACCTGGATTTTTCTTAATCCTTTTTTGTGAACTTTTGAAATTATTTTAAAAACTTTAAAAAAGTATCTTCTTTAAATATTTTATTCAGGTAATTTTGGGTCAGCCATAATATAGTGAAATTGCAGACCTGTAGCCCATTGCATAGCAAAGCAAGAGCTACTTTCAGATTCTCACTGTTGAGTATATCAGTTGTAACTTGAAAACTATTGCATTTATAATATTTTGTTTCAATATGTTATTCAGCGACTTTTGGGTCAGCTAGAACATAGTAATGTTGCAGACCTGTAGCTCATTGCATAGCTGAGCAATAGCTACTTCCAGGTTCTCCCTGTTGAGTAGATCAGTTGTAACTTGAAGACTATTGCATTTTGAGTATTTTTAAGCATCCCGCGAGGGACGCTTGTTTGCATATGGGAGGAATTCTCGCGGAAGGGTCCGCCGGCTCTGCCGTATCCGCCAGCTCCGTAAGTTTGCCTACCTATAGCGTCTTTACTAGTGGATGGAATTTCTTCAAACTTGGCACATATATTTAGTAGCCCTGGGAAAATTTTCTGAATTTGGTGCCATGACATTTCAACCAATCAGAGAAGTCACATGACCAAAAACAGGATTTTGCTTGTTTGGATGATAACTTAAGAAGCATTTAAAATATTCGCCTGAAATTTGATATATGGATGCAAGGTATAAAGATCTGCAAATGATTAGATTTTGGTAGACTTCCATTAAGAAATGGCTAATTAATTAAGCATTAAAATTTTTATTAACGAGGAAAATACAAATCCCTTAATAACTTCTAAACCGTGCAAGATAGAGCGATTTCGACGAAATTTTTGACCCACAGGGTATATCTTCTAAGTACTCTGCTCAATTCCGAAAAAAATTTCCTCTCTCCAAAAATGGCCGCCATTTTGAATTTTGTAATTTTTGACAAAAATGGCAAAAATTTAAAGGTCTGCACTCTGATTTGTGGGAACACAATACACTCATGTAGTGTTCGTCACAAATAATTATTTTGGCAAAATTTTTGGCCCACTGGGTGTCTAAGGAAGATACTCTGTATATTTTTCAAAAAAAAATTTTCCTCTTTCCAAAAATGGCAGCCATTTTGAATTTTCGAATTTTGGACAAAAATGGTAAAACTTAAAATTGTTTGTATGTCCCACAGGGTATAGATGCAAGATACTCTACTCAGTTCTCACAAATTCTTCCTCTTTCCAAAAATGGCGGCCATTTTGAATTTTCAAATTTTGGACAAAAATGGTAAAACTTAAAATTGCTTGTATCTCCTAAACCGTGCGAGATAGAGCAATTTCGGCAAAATTTTTGGTCCACAGGGGATGTATGCAAGATCATCTGCTCAATTCTCACAAATTTCTCCTCTTTCCAAAAAATGGCAGCCATTTTCAATTTTCTAATTTTGGACAAAAATGGTAAAACTTAAAAATTGCTTGTATCTATTAAACCATCTTAAAGTTTCAAATTTTTTTTTCGATATAATTTTAGATTGACAGGGTATGTAGGCAACATCTTCTTACTATTATAAGCAGCCAACACCATCTTTCTTTTGGGACGCTTTATTTTTGCCATGCAAAAACAATCGCTTTGCTTAGCTAGCAATCCTCTAGTCTTTAAATTTGTTATTCAGCTACTTTTGGGTCACCTATAACATAGTGAAATTGCAGACCTGTAGCTCATAGCATAGCTGAGCAATAGTTACTTTGAGTTTTACAGTATTTTCTTTAAATATGTTTTTCACCTACTGTTTACACCTTTACAGTTAACTTAAAAGTTTATACTTTACTTCTGAATACCATTTGCAGGACACAACTTTTGTGTCCTTTTCTGCTTTCACTTCTACTCTGAAACTTAAAATGGAGTCATCTGACACAGAGCCCGTTCAAGCTGATGGCTTGTTTCATTCACGCTGTGACACATCTGGGACAGAGACTTGTGCTGGCTGCATTAAACTTAAAAATGTTGTGAGTATTTCTGAAGGCTGAAAAGTCTAGTCAGTATTATGATATGGCTTCTTACTCAAGTTTTTTGTGGACTCTTTGTGATCCATTAATAGAAAATCTTATGAAATGAGTGTTTAGAAAAACATGTTCTTTTTATAAAGATGACGGGGTCTTCCTTTCCTTCTATTAAAATAGGCTGTATTCTAATAAAGACCTTGCAGAGCTGCTATTTTGGGATGTCTATTCAAGAATTTTTAAGACCAGAAAATGGACAATGATATATTAATAACAAAATTTCTTATGTTACAGAATGACATATATTATGTGGAACAATTCACCATAAATTTAGCCTGAAATCAAGCTGAATCCAAGAATTTTATCACAGACTTTATGTTCCTCATTTTTATCTCCTTTAATTGGAAGGTAAAAGGAAAACATACGCAGAAGTAAATTGCTTACATTTTGCAATGTGAAGCCCAGACTCACAGTGTATAACAGGAAAACTTTCTGATTGAAAAATGCTACACCAAAAAATGTCAGGAATGAAGACAACAAAAAAAATACGAGTGTGCAGCATGAGTACAATACAATTTGTGTATCTTCTTTACTGATATGTTGTTTTTACATATATCTAATGAGAGATATTTTGCATTTATTATCGATCAGTTTGCTTCAGTTATCAAAAGAATGTAAAAATTAGTTATGAAACATATCCATACTTAGAGTGGATATGAAAATTTGATTTTTTTACTCAAAATTTCTCTTCCATTTCTGCATAGATTTCAATGTAACAAAAGTGAGCAGAATCTCTATGAAAAATACATTCTAAAGGTGTATATATCATATTTAAATAGTTTATATTTTTGTGTATATTTATAAAAATTGGTGCTTGTTTAACACATTAGTAATACTAGTTGTCCAGGGTAAGTGGTGCCATGCAGTACAAAAAAAAATACTTATTATGTGGTCTGTATGTTCAGGGCCGGGATTCACAAAAGGTTTTAAATCTTAGACAAAATTTTAGGTAATACCAGTCTTAAGTTTAAGACTTTTGTCTTAGCTGAGATTTTATCTTAAGTTGGGATTCACAAAACGTGCCCAGCAAAATCTTAGCTGAGACAAAATTTATGCAAAAAGTCTTCACTATTTTGTATCCAAATTAAAACATTTTAGCAAAGCAGAAATATTTTTCATCGAAAAAATGGACCAAACAAGCTCTTCAAAACTATAAAACAGATTTTTTTTTTTTTTTCAAAAACAAGTCGAGGTGTTACATGAAGCAAATAAACAGAAAAAGAGTAATATAGATTATACTCATTAATAGAGTAAAAAAAAGAGTTTACAGACAAAACAGAAAAACAATTTGCATATTAATTATCTGGTCATGCATACTGATACAAAATCTCCCACACAATATCATTGTAGATGACAAATCATAATGCCCTAAAATTTTCAAAAAGGACACCAAATTTTTGAAAGAAAACTTGTTCTTTGCCTCGATTTATGTGGGAAAGATGGTCAGTAACCAAATTAGATTTTAGGGCTCTACAGAAATGATCCCAGTAAATTTCTTTCTGTGACCTTCTGTAACAGATTTGTTACTTTTTTTTTTGTGAAATTATGTAAAAATAGTAATCTTTACATTTTATTGTGAGTCAGCTATTTTTATCTCCCGCCGGGCTTTAGCCCGGGAGGGAGATTATGAAATGATGCCTGTGTTTGCATGCGTGCGTGTGTGTGTTAGTTAGTCACGCAGATTTCTCCAAAACTACTACAGCTACAGATTTTTTGTAAATTAATTGTCCCAATGAATTTTTACGCCCTCGAAAATTTTTTTGGTTTTATGGACTTAGGCCTAAAGATAAGTGAGTAATAGCAATCTTAGCTACTTTGAGTAAAAGTAGAAAAACTCAAAAACTATTGCAGTTACAGCTTTTTCTTCAAATATGTTGTTCAGCTACTTTGTCCTTAACTATAAGATGCTACATAGTTTGGGGTCCCATTGCATGCCATAAGTGAGTAATAGCTATTTTCTTATTTGTAGCAAAATAATGACATAAGTAAATGTCAAATATCTTCAAAAGTATTAAAGTTAGGGAATTCTTTTCAAATATGTTGTTTATCTACTTTTTGATAAGCTATCACATAGTAAAGTTTCAGATCTGTTGCACATTGGATAGCTGAGTAATAGCTACTTTGAAATTCTACAGTTGAGTAATCCATTGTAACTACAAAACTAGTGCAGTTAGAGTATTTTCCTAAAATATGTTGTTCAGCTACTTTGTCCTTAACTATAAGATGGCATATAGTTTGGGGTTCTATTGCATGCCATAAGTGAGTAATAGCTATTTTCTTATTTGTAGCAAAATAATGACATCAGTAAATGTCAAATATCTTCAAAAGTATTAAAGTTAGCGATTTCTTTTCAAATATGTTATTCATCTAGTTTTTCTTAAGCTATCACATAGTAAAGTTTCAGACCTGTTGCACATTGGATAGCTGAGTAATAGCTACTTTGAAATTGTGACTGTTGAGTAAATCCATTGTAACCCCAAAACTATTGCGGTTAGAGTATTTTCCTAAAATAAGTTATTCAGCTACTTTGTCCTTAACTATAAGATGGCATACAGTTTGGGATTCTATTGCATGCCATAAGTGAGTAATAGCTATTTTATTGCGTTAATACATCCTATCCAATGGACAATAGCTTATCCGGTCGGCGCAGACCGGCCCGCCAAACGTCAGAAAAAGACGTCCTGTGTCTCCACCGGCTAGGCCGGCCCAGTTCTGTGCACTCGCCAGATGGCGTGTCGTACTTCCTTCCTGTCTAGACAGCGTGACGTCATAGCATCTTTTTCGTTTGGCGCATGTTCAAGTGTACACGAATATTTTTTCTGAGCTTAATTTCAGTTTTTTTGCCAGATTAGTTGCTTAAGTGTTGTGAAATTTTATCTACGGATTCTTCACACCTTATAGACCTTCATGTCTTCTCCAAGTCAACGTAGGGGGGGTTGTGGCCACATGATGGCTGGCTTTGACTTGCACAGTTTTTGTGCACACTGTCGCGACAAGAAGAAGGGTAAGGACCCCTGTGTGGAGAACCCTAATGTTGAATGTCAGCTTTGTAAAACCCTTACTCCAGAGCAAGCTTCCCAGTTAGCAACCCCTTCATATAAACTTAAAAAGGAGAAGCGGGATAAGGCGGAATCTACACCATCTAAGAAAGATTCATCTTCTTCAGCGTCAGTCACTCTCAGTCCCACCCTTGTGGACCCGGCACGAGTGTCGGTAATAAGGGCAGTGGATGGCCAGGACACTGGTTTGAGTGCACAACCAGCAGAGAAAAAGAAGAGGGTAGAGGAAAAGAAGAAGTCGGTTAAACCCAAGCCTTCTACCTCAACTGCGGCTGCAGTTTCCACCGACCAGAAATTTCAGGAGATGGATCAGAAATGGTCGGACCGGTTCAACCGGCTTGAGGCTCTCTTACTAGCTAAGACCCTAGACCGACCTCAGCAGGAACCGACATTCAGCACTGTGAAGGTGGTCCCTACCCACTCACCACCAGCTAATGTCACCAGGTCTGAGCCCTTTATCAACCCTGCCGACCAGCCTTTTACCCAGTCTTCTGATCTACCGGCCACATCTTCAGACCGACCTGCTGTAGGTGCTATCACCGACCCACCGGCCTCTTCTAAGAAAGCTGACCGGCCTTCAACCTCTGATAAACCTTCCAGTGCCTTCCAGCCGACCAGAAAGGACACTAGTGATTCAGAGTCGGACAGTGAACAATCTGACCAGCCTCCCCTGGACATTTTTGTAGAGGAGGGCGAGTTATCAGAGGATCCGGATGCCGGTAACGACCCCGAACAAACATTGTCAGAAGAGCAGTCATACCGTGAGACAATGAGGGGCATCAGAAGTTACATGGGATGGACCCACATCCCTGATATGGAATCTGCTGCCGGCTCTTCAGATGATAACCCCTTTGCCGGGCCTAAGATGCAAACCCAGGGCAAGGTTTCAGTTCAACTTCCAACAGATGAGTGGCTTTGCCGAAAAATCTCTAAACTGAACCTGACTCTTACAGATGGTTACCCATCCCGTGGGGCAGAAGCCGGTGGTTTGCACAGGGATCAGTTCCTTAAACCCCCAAGATCTCAGGCCAAGTGGTATGGGGCCCACCAGCAAACTAAGAGTACTGATGATATGGTGTCATCCTGGAGCTCAGATGCAGCTAAAGTAAACAGTGGCTACCTGAGGATAGCAAGACAGGCCGGAATCGCCACCAACCCTCCCCAATCGCGGCCAATCTCTCAAGACTCCTTGAGGAAGTGGGAGAAAAGTGCACGGGAGTCGTCTGTTATCTGCAACCAGGCTGCAGGTTTCAACCGCTGTTTAGTTAAAGTGCAGCAGGACATACAGTCTCAGTTAAAGACAATTAAATCAGAACAGAAAGGGAAGTCAGCTTCCAAGGTGACAGAAGCCACAGAGGAAATGCAGTTCCTGCTGGACTTTAATGCTAGTATCTGCCAGGCCATGGCCAAGTCCATGGAACATTTAACAGACTTTGTTTTTGTGACCATGGCCAACACCACCTTACTCAGGAGAGATTCGTACCTAGCGTACTTGAAGGCTGGAATTAAAGCGGATACTATGGCAGCTCTTAGAACAGCACCTCTCCACCTCTCCACCCTATTTCCGGATAGTGTACTAAAACAAGCCGAGGAGGACATTAGTGCTTCTGAAAAGGGTCGGTCTGTCTCAACATATAAGAAAAATCGCTTCCACCCTTATGAAAGGCCGGAAACTAAACCAGACAACAGACAGCCGGATAGACCGGCTTGGAAGAACCTCTCACGTGGCCATAACAAGAGAAATAAAGGCAAGCGGCAGTTCTCATCGCGTCCTGCCAAGGGTCAACAGCCTTATAAATGACAATTACTGTGTAAATCTGTTACCGGACAGGCTGTTGACCCGGACAAGTGCACTACCCAGAAAGACAATAAACTGTTTAAGTTTAAATGTAAAGCATCTTGCTGTAAACCATGTTCATTCTGCGCCCGGGCACTCCCAAAAGAGAGAGCTAAGTCCCGGGTCAGCAGGTTGTCATCAGTCAAAAAGCAAATTAAAATATGTCAAAGGTGCTTCTTCTGTCATTCAATTCTCTTGTGTTCAACCTGTAACAAATGCCATGAATGTTGTCTCAAATCTGCCTGTAGGGGCCCGACTTCAAAACTTTTGGCTAACTTGGTTGGAGAGGGGTGCCGGACCGAAAATAATTCAAATCCTGAGAGAGGGCTACACCCTCCCCTTTCGGATCCGGCCAAACCTCACAAGGTCCCCCACTGTCATAAGCCGTTATGTCAATCCCCACAGGAACAGCTACCTGTTGGAGGCATTACATCAGCTTATGGACAAAAATGCAATAGAGCTAGTCCAAAATCAAACATCTTTAGGGTTTTTCAACCGACTTTTTCTGGTACCCAAACCCAACAACAAGTGGAGACCCATACTAGACCTAAGCAAACTAAATCCCTTCCTCAAGGTGGAAAAGTTCAAAATGGAGACACCGGAAACCATCAGGACATCCCTCCAACAAGGGGAGTGGGTAACCTCAGTAGACTTCAAGGATGCCTACTTCCATATACCAATACAGGAACAGTCCAGGAAATATCTCAGATTTCATGTCCAGGGTCGGACTTACCAGTTCAAGGCACTGCCCTTTGGTCTGTCCACAGCACCCATGGAGTTCACTGTATTGGCAAAGGAGGTGAAACTGATGGCCACACACAAGGGTATAAGGATCCACCAGTACCTAGACGACTGGTTGGTCAGAGCCGGAACCCACCAAGTCTGTCTCCAGCATACCCGGATCCTGATCAAGATGTGCCAGGATCTAGGCTGGCTAGTAAATTTAGAAAAATCGGAACTGGAGCCCCAACAGGTATTCAACTTTGTCGGCTACCAGTTCGACCTCAGGTCCGGCCGGGTCAGACCGACACCGGACCGGTGGCAGAGCCTTCAAGGGAAAATCCAAACACTACTTTCACTACCGGCCTGTCCAGTCCGGCAGTTCATGTCCTTGATAGGTCTGTTAACGGCCACAGAGAAACAAGTTCACCTAGGCCGTTTACACATGAGACCCATACAGTGGCATCTCAAAAACAATTGGAGAGTACCGGAATCCCTGGAAAAAGTTATTCCTCTACCCAGATCCCTGCACCCACATTTACAGTGGTGGCTAGACGAAAGCAATGTGCTTCAAGGTCAGCCATTACACCCCATACAGCATGCTCTGCAAATTTTTACAGACGCATCAAAAGAAGGGTGGGGCGCTCATTTAAACGAGTTCACTGCAAGAGGGTCCTGGTCAGTGCCGGAAAGCAAGCTGCACATAAATTATCTGGAACTAAAAGCAGTACTCTTAGCCCTAAAAGAGTTCCAAAACCTTTGCACAAACCAGATTGTCCTAGTGGCCACAGACAATACTACAGTAGTGGCCTACATAAACAAAGAAGGGGGAATGAAGTCGGGCCCACTGTGTGCCCTACTATGGAGGATCTTGACCTGGTGTTCCCAGCGACAAGTGACCCTAAAGGCCCGACATATCCCTGGCCGTTTAAATGTGATAGCAGACAAGCTATCCCGGCTAAATCAGACCATCCAAACAGAATGGTCCCTCCTTCCGGACATCTTTCGGGAATTGTGCAGAAAATGGCACCGGCCACGGATAGACCTATTTGCCACAAGGTTCAACAACAAACTACCTCGATTCGTGTCTCCAGTGCCGGACACTCTGGCAGTAGCAGTGGACGCACTCACCCTACCTTGGGAGGATCTGGATGCATACGCTTTTCCACCGACCGCCATATTGGGCAAAGTGGTGGAGAAGTTGCAGGACTCCCCTTGCAAGAGACTCATTCTGATTGCTCCGGGGTGGCCCAACATGCCTTGGTTTTGGGACCTGGTGACCATGTCCAGTCGGGTCCCTCTCAGCCTGCCCGACCAACCCAACTTGCTGACACAGCCCTTCAGTCAGATCCCTCACAGAAATCTGACAAATCTAAATCTCCATGCCTGGCTCCTAGAGCCACAAAGATCAAAGAACAGGGCTTCTCTGAGGCAGTGGCAGCAAGAATTGAGGCTCCTCAAAGAAGATCTACCAGATCAGTCTATGAGGCAAAGTGGGCCATTTTTACAAAGTGGTGCCTCACTAATCAGGTGGACTTCAGAGCACCACCTGTGAAGTCGGTGGCTGACTTCCTCATGCACCTCTTTGAGGACAAGAAGTTACAACCAAGCACCATTGATGGATACAGGTCTGCCATTGCTGACAAATTAGGTAATACAGCAATTAATATCAGTAAAGATGATAATCTCACTCGTCTCTTGGAAAGCTTCCACAGAGACAGGCCCAAAGGGCGGAGGGGGATTCCCTCTTGGAACCTTTCCCTGGTACTACACCAGCTGACAAAGGCTCCCTTCGAACCTCTTCGGGAAGCATCTCTGAAGCATCTGACCTTCAAAACTGTCTTCCTGTTGGCCCTGGGCTCAGGTAAAAGAAGGAGTGAGATCCATGCCTGGCAGCACCAAAACATCAGACACCAATCCGATTGGTCTAAGGTGTCCCTTTTCCCATCTCCCAGCTTTCTATCCAAGAATCAGCTGGCCAAAGAGGGTCCACAGAGTGTAGCCCCAGTGGTCATACCAGCCCTGGCTCCTACCCTGGATAAATCCCTCAAGTCTGACAGATCCCTGTGTCCAGTCAGAGCTTTGCGCTACTACCTGGATAGGACTTCAGACCTCAGACAACACCAGCAGTTAGTCTTTGTCTCCTTCAAGAAAGGTTTCGACAAGGACATCTCACCTGCCACTATCTCCTCATGGATCAAACAAACTGTGATCCTATGCTATGAGCTCTCTGATCATCAGACCCACACCCTACATCAGGTTAAAGCCCATGATGTCAGGGCCTTTGCTGCTTCTAAGGCCTTCCAGTCGGGGGTCTCCTTAGAGCAGATCTTAGCAGCCTGCCATTGGAAATCTCATAATACCTTCACCCAATTCTATCTGAAGGATGTGGCTTGGGCTGACTCAGAGCTCTACCATCTTGGACCGGTTGTGGCTGCTCAGCAGATCCACCAGCAGGCCGGTACCTAGAGGAGATTTGTACCTATGTAAATATTTGTACATATTTGTATATATATGCACAGATAGTTAAGGAGCAAAACAAAAAAAAAAAAAAAAAAAAAAAAAAAAATCTCACGTACTTTCTCCGGGAGACTTAATTTTATGGGACTGAACTCATCCCTCTCTTCCCCTACCTCAGAGCAGGTCTGTTACAAAAAAGGGGGGGGGGGGGGGCAAGGTCGATTCTGACGGTTCCCTTCCGGATAACCGGATGATGATATTCGACCATAGCCTTAAAGGGGTTTTGACTTAAAGGTCTACCCAGGCTTTAGGAAGAAATGGTCATTATTCTAACCAGAGTTCAAGTTTTAGTCCCTAGTAGCTTACCCGCCTACCAAGCGGTAGTTATTCAGCTATTGTCCATTGGATAGGATGTATTAACGCAATAAAATTGCAAATTTAATAAGTAAATTAAATTTTTATAAGTTAATACCCTATCCAATGGACACACAAGACCCTCCCACCGACCCCGCTATCAGCTTACTAGGGGTCTAATAGGTTTAGACAACGAAAAAGATGCTATGACGTCACGCTGTCTAGACAGGAAGGAAGTACGACACGCCATCTGGCGAGTGCACAGAACTGGGCCGGCCTAGCCGGTGGAGACACAGGACGTCTTTTTCTGACGTTTGGCGGGCCGGTCTGCGCCGACCGGATAAGCTATTGTCCATTGGATAGGGTATTAACTTATAAAAATTTAATTTACTTATTAAATTTGCAATTTCCTTATTTGAAGCAAAATAACGACATGAGTAAATTTCAAAGATCTTCAAAAGTATTAAAATTAGGGAATTCTTTTCAGATATGTTATTCATCTAGTTTTTGGTAAGCTATCACATAGTAAAGTTTCAGACCTGTTGCACATTGGATAGCTGAGTAATAGCTACTTTGAAATTGTGACTGTTGAGTAAATCCATTGTAACTCCAAAACTATTGCAGTTAGAGTATTTTCCTAAAATATGTTATTCAGCTACTTTGTCCTTAACTATAAGATAGCATACAGTTTGGGATTCTATTGCATGCCATAAGTGAGTAATAGCTATTTCCTTATTTGAAGCAAAATAACATAAGTAAATTTCAAATACCTTCAAAAGTATTCAAGTTAGGGAAATATTTTCAAATATGTTATTCATCTAGTTTTTGATGAGCTATCAGGTAGTAAAGCAGCAAACCTGTTGCACACTGGACAGCTGAGCAATAGCTACTTTGAAATTGTGACTGTTGAGTAAATCCATTGTAACTGAAAAACTACTGCAGTTACAGGATTTTCCTAAAATAATTTGCTCAGCTACTTTTTCCTTAACTATAAGATGGCATATCGTTTGGGGTTCCATTGCATGTCATAAGTGAGCAATAGCTATTTTCTTATTTGTAGCAAAATTATGATGGAAATAAATGTCAAATACCTTCACAAGTACCAAAGTTAGGCAAATCTTTTCATTTGTTATTCATCTAGTTTTTAAAAGCTTACTTTCCTGTGTCCTTTATATTTTTGTTGCTTTTGCAGATGTAGGTCAATAGCTAAGTCAGTAGATAGCTGAGCAAGAGCTACTAAAATGAGTAAATGTCTTTTATCTCTAAAAGTATTATAGGTAGGCAATTTCTTCTAAATAAGTCATTTGCCTACTTTTGGGTGATCTACCACATAGTGAAGTTGCACAACTGTAGCTCTTTGGATAGCTGAGTAATAGCTACCAAAATGAGTAAATGTCTTTTATCTCTAAAAATATTACACATAGGCAATTTCTTCTAAATACCCGGTAAGTCATTCACCTACTTTTGTGTGAGCTACCACATAGTGAAGTTGCAGAACTGTAGCTCTTTGGATAGCTGAGTAATAGCTACTAAAATGAGTAAATGTCTTTTATCTCTAAAAGTATTACAGGTAGGCAATTTCTTCTAAATAAGTCATTCACCTACTTTTGGGTGATCTACCACATAGTGAAGTTGCAGAACTGTAGCTCTTTGGATAGCCGAGTAATAGCTACTAAAATGAGTAAATATCTTTTATCTCTAAAAGTATTACAGGTAGGCAATTTCTTCTAAATAAGTCATTCACCTACTTTAGCGTGATCTACCACATAGTGAAGTTGCAGAACTGTAGCTCTTTGGATAGCTGAATAATAGCTACTAAAATGAGTAAATGTCTTTTATCTCTAAAAGTATTACAGGTAGGCAATTTCTTCTAAATAAGTCATTCACCTACTTTTGTGTGATCTACCACATAGTGAAGTTGCACAACTGTAGCTCTTTGGATAGCTGAGTAATAGCTACCAAAATGAGTACATGTCTTTTATCTCTAAAAATATTACACATAGGCAATTTCTTCTAAATACCCGGTAAGTCATTCACCTACTTTTGTGTGAGCTACCACATAGTGAAGTTGCAGAACTGTAGCTCTTTGGATAGCTGAGTAATAGGTACTAAAATGAGTAAATGTCTTTTATCTCTAAAAGTATTACAGGTAGGCAATTTCTTCTAAATAAGTCATTCACCTACTTTTGGGTGATCTACCACATAGTGAAGTTGCAGAACTGTAGCTCTTTGGATAGCCGAGTAATAGCTACTAAAATGAGTAAATGTCTTTTATCTCTAAAAGTATTACAGGTAGGCAATTTCTTCTAAATAAGTCATTCACCTACTTTAGCGTGATCTACCACATAGTGAAGTTGCAGAACTGTAGCTCTTTGGATAGCTGAATAATAGCTACTAAAATGAGTAAATGTCTTTTATCTCTAAAAGTATTACAGGTAGGCAATTTCTTCTAAATAAGTCATTCACCTACTTTTGTGTGATCTACCACATAGTGAATTTGTCTTTTATTCCTATTCTAAAATGGTTATATTAATAATTTGGTCAAAATAAGTGGCAAATCTTACACAAAAATCAAAACAAATCCAACGCCATGTTGGCTGTTCCATCAATACCACATACATAGTGATATCTATTGTAAAAATATAGGATATTTGTTACTCTATTTTCACAGAATCTGTAAAGAAATATTGGGAGATTGTCACTGTAGATGCTTTCACTTTGTTGTAAGCTTTAAAACGATATGCTATTTATTAAAATCAAGCAGAAAATAACAATTTTATGAATATTTTAACCGCTAGTCGTTTGTTTACATTTGTAGGCGAAGGGACGATGTACGAGATTTCAACAGCGTGCTTTATTTACCGTTCTATATTCGCGGTTCAAGCATTGCGCAAAAGACGTGTCCAAGGTCACTGCGCAGCGTACCATTTTAGAATAGCTGAGTAATAGCTACTAAAATGAATAAATGTCTTTTATCTCTAAAAGTTTTACAGATACACAATTTCTTCTAAATAACTCATTCACCTACTTTTGGGTCATCTACCACATAGAGAAGTTGCAGAGCTGTAGCTCTTTGGATAGCTGAGTAATAGCTATTAAAATGAGTAAATGTCTTTTATCTCTAAAAGTATTACAGGTAGGCAATTTCTTCTAAATAAGTCATTCACCTACTTTTGGGTGATCTACCACATATTGAAGTTGCAGAACTGAGCTCTTTGGATAGCTGAGTACTAGCTACTAAAATGAGTAAATGTCTTTTATCTCTAAAAGTATTACAGGTAGGCAATTTCTTCTAAATAAGTCATTAACCTACTTTTGGGTGATCTATCACATAGTGAAGTTGCAGAACTGTAGTTCTTTGGATGGCAGAGTAATAGCCACTAAAATAAGTAAATATCTTTATCTCTAAAAGCTACTAAAATGAGTAAATGTCTTTTATCTCTAAAAGTATTACAGGTAGGCAATTTCTTCTAAATAAGTCATTCACCTACTTTTGGGTGATCTACCACATATTGAAGTTGCAGAACTGAGCTCTTTGGATAGCTGAGTACTAGCTACTAAAATGAGTAAATGTCTTTTATCTCTAAAAGTATTACAGGTAGGCAATTTCTTCTAAATACGTCCTTACCTACTTTGGGTTGATCTACTGCATAATAAAGTTGCAGAACTGTAGCTCTTTGGATGGCAGAGTAATAGCTACTAAAGTGAGTAAATGCCTTTTGTCTTTAAAAGTATTGCAATCAAACATTAAACTTGTTGTCACTTCTACATGTGCCTCCATCTCACAAGAAAATTTATATTCCACTATCTTGAGTACATCTAATTTATATGGCGGGAGATAAATGCATGCGTCAGAATGCTTGTTATGACAATATTTTACCACAAGAAGGTAAAATGTGGATATTTATAGGTAATTGAATGATGTAAACTTCTATTACAATGCATAGAAATTACTTTTATAGGAAGTATAGATCCCCTTGTGTGTCTTTTGTAAGCATAACAAAGGGTAAAACGTAAATATATGTAATGGAATATTTCAAAAATGACTTAAGTCTGCCCTACAGTGGTCTTAAATTTAAGACAAAACTTAAGACAAAATTTTGTTTTAGACCTTTTATGAATCCCATTTTGTCTAAGCATATATTTTGTCTTAACTTTATGACAAAGTTTTTAACATTTAAGACTTTTGTCTTAGACTTTAGACAAATCTTAGACTTAAGACCTTTTGTGAATCCCACCCCTGGTATTTAAGTCAAATACCTCGTTGTGTGAATAATAAAGTGTGATATATGGGTTGATTTTTTCATGTAGCATAAGTGGGAATCTTTACTTGCTTTCTGTGTGGAGCTCGAGTAAATAGGCTCAGGTTGCCTTAGTATATGTGTCAACTAAATCTATAGGAATGGGTCAGTAGCATTTGACTGAAATGCTCTGACAAAATTTTACAACCACCATCTTGCTTGACAATAAAAGATGGAAGGAAAACTAAAAATATTGGAAGCAAACCCCAAATCTAAAGAAATTTTTCACCTTTATCTCATATCTCATTTTTTTTACATTTGGGGACTTATATTGTGATTTCATCAAGAGGAAACTGCCATGTTTGGTTTCATGAGTTTTGCTTTGTGTCTATTGGTATGTTTCATTAAGGGTGTACTAAAACACGGAATCCCAGAATCACAATGGTTTTGCATTGGTGGCCTCTTGATCTACACATTTTTGATTAGCGACCCATCCCTACTAATTTGAATGGTGCAAGTTGTGGTAGTTAGTACTATTTATATTGCTATGTGTGAAGATAAAGCTTTGATGATTTTCACTGTTTATCTTTCGTAGTCTCTGGGAAAAGAAGTCTCCACCACTGAAACCATCATAGGACGGTTGCGTACAGAGATAACAGACCTGCAGACTCAGTTGAATAAAAAGGAGGAACATCTCAAGACCAGCTTCATTCCCGTGCCCCTGTCTCCAACCCATACTACTGGAGCACCCCTTACACCTAGGGACTCCGCCCCCAGGAGGCAGAATTCACGAGTCAGTCTCAGCGAGTCTTATCAGTTGAAGAGGCTATCAGGGAGCACCAGCCCCACAGCCAGAAAGATATCTGATTCAGAGCCTGACACACCCTGGAAGTTTGACCTGGAGAAAGGTCAGGGAATTTATTTATATGCAGTAAAAATTCTGTTGTAAGCCATCTGTTATTTGAAAACCAGAAAATCTGTACAAATATAGCTAGGACTAAATCAAATTAAGATACAATTTGAACCAATTTTGAGCCCCAAGTGCAGGAGTATTTTTGTAAGTGGAGGTTAGCTATAACTAGAACCAGATCATGCGAATATTAGAGATAGTCACTTTGTTTCACATTAAAGACATTGAAGCTGTTTCAAATTTGTATGTCCCTACTATTCTATACTAAAACTCCTCTTCTATTTTACCCCCAAAAAAATAATAAAATAAATAAAATAAAATAAACCTTTGGTTTTAATGGAGAACAACAACGTGTTACAGTTTTGGCTGAATGATATGAATTCATGAACAGAATATTGGTGTAATGAAAAAAAGATAGATATTAGAGGTTCTTCTATGGATGATAATGAAGTTTTAAGCATATTTTCTACTCTCATGTTAAAAAGATTATGTGAAGGCTAATTGCAAATAATTGAGAATATTACAAATTTTGGTGGTTATCTTGGCTGGCCTCAGGATCTAGAATTAATTGAAATTAAATTGTCACTTGTTATTATTTTAAACATTAGTAGTAAAGAGAATTTAAATGTTGTTCATACCCACTTATTTAATTCCCCCTGAAGGTTTGCAAAAATAGGATCAGGCCACTGTGGCACAATGGTGACATACTCGCTTCCCACCTATGAGATACGAGTTTGAATCCTGGCCTGACCTTAAGTTGGAAAGTTGTTATTAGCCTGCCATTGGTCAGCGGTTTACAGCACAGAACTCTGACTCACTGTATGTACTGCATTCCTCTGCCCCTCCAACTACCCGCCACAGTTTGACCGATACAAAGGTACGAAAGATAACATAAACCAAGTAAACCAAACCAAAGGAGTATCATATTTATCCCCCACTCCAGTGGCCGCATTTTAAGAACTAATTGTAAAACCCTAATAAAAAAACCCCCAAAAAAACAAAAAACAGAACTTGGACTTGATACATATATATTAAGAATCCAGATATTTTTTATTCAAATAATCATGGATTTTCGACTATTGAATGTTTTGCTTACATTTACCACTATGGCAAACATACCTTTTAGGAACATGGATCTAAACGTCAGATGTTAAGAAACCACCAAATTTCTCAAATTTTTGCCAGACCAAATTATATTCAATCCCAATGTGCTATATTAACTTGAAAAGACAATAAAATGCAAAAATAAAAAAAAACAAAGGCGGATTAATTGACTGGGATAATTGGATGTCAGTTCTAACCAGATGACACTCGCTTCACTGAAATGGCTACCTTTAGATCAATATTTTGTTCTGTATTTCAGAATCTACAGAAACAGATGCTGAACCTTCATCAGGGCCTCAACACATGTCATTGTTTGACTTTGTGGAGCTTGAGGTAGACAGTAATACCAGGCAGAAGGGAAAGCAGGGGACCAAGCATAGAGTCACTCCCACAGTGATAGAAGACAGCTGTGATAGCATGGAAACAGATGACGGCCCCGATTTAATTAATCTGGATGCAGAACCTGAAACAATGAATAAACTGCCAACATCACAACATGGTCAGCAGGGGGAGACTGTACAGGGTGGACATACAGGACCTGCCCCTAAGTTTATAGACTCAGATGATATATCAGATATAGACACTAGTCAAGAGAGCCAGAGCATACTACATGCTACAAATCCCTTTGTCATGGACACTCCTGGTTATATACACAGTGCCAGTACAAGCATCAACCCCTTCATAACCACAGATGTGCCTTTAACTAGTGGTACTGATAACAATAACCCGACAGCTAGTGTCTCTGAATTTCAAGATAATCCTTTGAGTGGGGGACTTCATCAGCGTCCTTTAAATACCAGCAGCCCAGCCAAAAAGGTCAAAGAAGACATCTTTCTAGAAATGTGTGACAGCATGAAATCCAGTATTAAACCTGCATTTACTGCATCCACTTCCAAGGCAAGTAGCAATGGGACTGTGTCTCAAAGAAATGGAGGGCATGAGACAAAAAGTAAGGTGAATAAGTCACAGATAAACAGAGACATGACCATGGAGGGCGAAAATTTGTCGCCAAGGGTTACACGATCCCGTGCAGGAGCCCAGAGAAAACATGAGGGTGTCGGGATGGATTTCAGAGTGGACCCGATTAGTGGTGAACAAGTGAAGGATGATATACTCTGCGAAAGCATGGATGAATCAGACGACACCTCCAGGTCACCGGTATTCTGAGTCTACATGCACTAGAGTGAGGATTTCAGTTGATAGATACTTCAAGATGCTTATGGTAGTTAACTGGAAATTTAACTCTGTCATGTATGCACAAAAGCTACAATAACAAACTAGAAACAGTATTTGTTATGTGAAGTAATTGCCTTGTAGTCATAAGACAAATCAACATGGACTTTTTGTGTCACCAGCATTTATGCTGAGTGGCATATAGGGATCGCTTCGTCATCCAATTTTGTGGCGTCGGCATCGTCGTCTGTCGTCGTCTGTCGTCATCACAATTTGTATTCCGGACATTATCTCAAAAATGGCTTGTCAGATTTAATTCAAATTTGGCATGTGGATGTAACTGGTCCTGGGGGTGTGCTGTATAGTTTTGTGACCTTAAACTCCCACTAGTAACATAGTACTTATCTTGATTTTAAGTTTTTCAGTTTCCAGACAGTATCTCGAAAATTGGTTGATGGATTCAATTCAAATTTGGCATGTGGTTGCAACTAGTTTTGAAGGTGTGTCCTATTTTAAGGTGACCTTAAACTCCCTTACATAAAAAATTTATGTCCAGTTTACGTTTTTTCTTTCTCCATGGAATATACTGAAAGTAACTTTAGAAATTTCATTCAACTTTTGCAATTATATATAACTGGCCATAGGTGAGTGCCACACAATAAGGTGACCTTAAACTCCCATTAATAAGAGAATTATTTCACTTTAAGTTTCCTAACTTTTGAACAATATTTCAAATATTGTGCAATTCTAGGCGTTTCAGTTGTGGATGTAACAAACCTTGAACAAAACTTTCAAGAAAAGATTACCTTAAACTCGCTAATATACAGCAGTGCAAACAAACTTTGAGTTTAAGGTTGGGCAATATTTTTGGTGTTTGGAAGATATTTTATATGCTAATTAGGACTTCTTGCATCGATATTCATCATGTTCATATATATCCACCAAAAATGGTCTCTTTTGTAAGGTTATAGTAAGTTGCTGATATTTTATAAACTAATGAGTTTAAGGTTGCATTAATTTGTGTCACTAACAGCTTTGATGGAAGACATACATGGTCAGAGTAGTCTTCACACTTACTTTCCAGAGAGTATCTCAAAAATGTCTTGATGAATTAAATTCCAATTTGGCATATTGATGAAACTTTTCATCAAGGTGTGCCCTATTTAAGGTGACCTTAAACTCACAGTAGTAAGATACTTATATTGATTTGAAGGTTTTTTGTTTCCGCACGGTATCTCAAAAATTTGTTGATGGATTCAATTCAAATTTGGCATGTGCTTGTTTTCAAGGTGTGCCCTACTTTAAGGTGACCTTAAACTCTCATGTATTAAAAGGTTATATTGAGTTTACATTATTTTTCAATAGAGTATACTGGAAATAACTTGAGAAATTTCATTAAAATTTTGCATGTATATGTAACTGGCCACGGGTAAGTGCATTTCAATAAGGTGACCTTAAACTCCCAGTAATAACAAAATTATATTCACTTTAAGTGTGGCAATTTTTCAAGAGTATTTCAAACACTGCAATTCTAAGCATCGTTCAAGTTGTGGATGTAACAAACCGTGAAGAAAAGCTACAGGAAAGGATTCTCTTAAACTCCCTCACATCTGCAAACTAATTTTGAGTTTAAGGTTGGGACAATTTTTGGTGTTTGAAAGATATTTGATGTGCTAATTAAGACTTTAATCTTTGATATTCATCACGTACATATGTCTACACAAGAAAAAATCTCTTTTGTAAGGTTATAGTAAATTCCTGATATTTGATAAACTTATAAGTTTAAGGTTGCATTACCTTGGTGTCACTAGCAGCTATGTTGGAGGACAAATATGGTCAGTGTCGTTGCCACACTTCATTTTCAGAATGTATCTCAAAAATGGCATGATGGATTAACTTCAGATTTGGCATGTGCATGTAATTGGCCCTCAAGATGTGCCCTATTTTAAGGTGATCTTAAACTCCCAGTAGTAACATATTTATATCAAGATTAAGGTTTTCCGTTTCCAGACAGTATCTCAAAAATGGGTTGATGAATTCAATTCAAATTTGGCATGTGGTTGTAACTGGTTTTCAAGGTGTGCCCTATTTTAAGGTGACCTTAAACTCCCACTAGTAACATACTTATATTGATTTTAAGTTTTTCAGTTTCCAGACAGTATCTCGAAAATTTGCTGATGGATTCAATTCAAATTTGCCATGTGGTTGTAACTGGTATTGATGGTGTGTCCTATTTTAAGGTGGCCTTAAACTCCCATGTATAAAAGAATTACATTGAGTTTAAGTTTTTTTACTTTTCCATGGAGTATACTGAAGGTAACTCAAGAAATTTCATTCAAGTTTTGCATGTATATGTAACTGGCCACAGGTAAGTGTCACACATTAAGGTGACCTTACAGTTTCAGTAATAACACATTGTCAGTGTTGTTATCACACTTCCTTTCCAGACAGTAACACAAAAATGGCATGGCAACACTTTTTTCTGTTTCTTGGACTTATAAATATTTTATGGGTTCTTTGCTTTCCATACCCCTGCACAGACTGGAGCGGATTAGTTTTTTGGCACACCTGGCAACAAGTGTTGCCATGCTTTCCATACCACTGCACAGATTGGAGCTGATTAGTTTTTCGGCAACACCTGGCAACAAGTGTTGCCATGGCAACACTTTTTTCTGTTTCTTGGACTTATAAATATTTTATGGGTTCTTTGCTTTCCATACCCCTGCACAGACTGCAGCTGATTAGCTTTTCGGCAATACCTGGCAACAAGTGTTGCCATGGCAACACTTTTTTCTTTTTTTTTGACTTACAAATATTTTTATGGGTTCTTTGTTTTCCATACCCCGCACAGATTGGAGCTGATTAGTTTTTCGGCAACATCTGGCAACGAGTGTTGCCATGGCAACACTTTTTTATGTTTCTTGGGCTTAAAAATTTTTCTCAGGTATCTTTGCATTCCAAACCCTTGCATTGATTTCAGCTGATTAGTTTTTCGGTAACACCTGGCAACAAGTGTTGCCATGGCAGCACTTCTTTCTGTTTCTTTGACTTATATTTCTGTGGATTTTTTGCATTCCAAACCCCTGCATGAATAGGAGCTGGTTAGCTTTTTCAGCAATATCAGGCAGCTAGTGTTGCCGTGGCAACAGTTTTTTCTGTTTATCCGTTGTGGATATAAAAAGTCCTGAAGAAACCTGTATGGTAAAGTGACCTAACACTCCACAAGATTAGACAATGCTCGTTTGCTGTCCCACAAAATGGTGGACAAATAGATGTCCTTCTTTCCTCAATGAAGAGCTGAGGCAGACAAGACATGACCCATCTTGTACAATGCATTTACATGTATTATGACTAGCTGAGCGTGCTTTACTAGTGGATTATCAGTGCAGAATTGATAGACAATGATCTTGCTTGTTTGCTCTCCCACAAAATGGCGGACAAATATAAGCCCTTCTTTGCTCCATGAAGAGAGGATGTGAACAAATAAAGGTCCTTCTTTCCTCCATGAAGAGAGGAAGCAGACAAGACAGGACATCTTGCACAATGCATTAATTTGTATGATCATATGACTAGCAATTTAAGTTATATTTTTCAACAAGGTGGGGCTTCACCATGACTCAGTCCTTCTGAAAGATGGTCTGGATTTGCAGAAATGCTGCACGTCAACTATTTTTGTCTCTGGCATAAGTTATGTCCTTTCGAATTTCATCCGCTTCAGTCTTTAACCAAAGCTGGTGACACAGTACAATTCTGTTGAATTCTTGTTCTGCATAACACACGGTACTTACTTGTACAGAATTCCTGTTAAAAGTAAAAAAAAAAAAAAATCCTAATTGGAGGTGATGGAAACGTCTCATGTATAGTATTTGTATATTGTCACTGATCCAGTGTCTCTACCCGGAATTCTACCCCCTAACTGTTGACTCACTGAAAAAAACATGACAGTAGTGCAGTAAAAATTGAAAATTAAAAAATTAAATTTTTAAATTAAAAATTAAAGTGTACTGAAATACTGGACAACCATTGATTTCTCAACTAAAACAGCATCTGTTATGTTAAGTCTTGTAAATGGGCATTATGAATAAACTTATTTTGCCCAGGTTTTTGTTTATCCCAGATGTGAGTCATATAGCAGAGTTGAACAAATTATATACAGTATCCACTCTCTAGATGAGTGGCATTCTTGCAGGTTATCCTCCTGTATTATGTGAGTGACTCCTATATTCACCCAAATGCTGCTTTATTTGTATCTCATGACATCAGAGTGACTCACTAGCGGATCCGGGGGGGGGGGGGGGGGGGGGGGGGGTCAGGGGGTTCGAACCCCCCCCTTGAAAAATAATGTAAAGGGGTTCAACCCAAAGTACAAAATTATTTCGTGACAGTGGTGTTAAATTTACAGGAAATGCACTCTATTTTTACCAAAAATTAATTTTTTTCCAGGGGGGCATGCCCCCCGACCCCCTTAGTTATAATATGTCTGATGTGAACCCCCACCTTACTCAATGTGAACCCCCACCTTACTCGATGTGAACCCCCACCTTACTCAATGTGAACCCCCACCTTACTCGATGTGAACCCCCACCTTACATAAAAGCTGGATCCGCCCCTGAGTGACAGAGTCAGATGAATATGATGGCTGTTCAACAACAGGCCCACACATAAGTGTTCATCAGTACAGAATCATTTGCAACTAGTGTGCACTGGTTTCCTCCATCTCTTCACACTGTTATGATATGACCTATAACATGTGTGGAAAGCAATGTTAAACCCAAATAAATAGATTAATCAATCTCACAGTAAGCTCTTGGTTTAAATTCTTAAAGAAATGAAACATGCCCTGGCCTACTGAAAAAAAATATTGGTTTAATCGCACAATTATGGTGTAATTGCACAGTTAAAATGGCTCATATTTACAAAACTAGTTTAATGCATTAAAAATTTTTAAATATTTAATTGTACAATTAAAATGGCTCATATTTACAAAGCTATTTTAATGTAATATGAATTTTTAAATATTATCATATATCTCACAATATCGTTTCTGTTAAGATGTGTAATAACTTATATATTTTATGAAAACTAAAGACTGTGTTTAATTTGTGTAAGACTTCATTTATCTTTTAAGTTTTTTTTTTCATAAAAAGGATATTTTGTCTAACCTGGTTTTTGAATTACCAATAACCAGGTTTGGGTTGGTAGCAAATGTTACATTGGCATCATGAAAATATTGTATTTCTTTATTGACCCAATTGAATAATCCCAATCATAGGAAGTTTTGCATATGAAAAGTTAATCTGCCTATCAAATTTGCCACAAAAGCTATAAAGAGTGACTGGCAAATTTATTGGAAAAAGGGTTATAATGTCTTTGAGTGTTTAAAGTTTTTCCACAATGTTATGCCCAGCCCATTGCTACTAACCCATCCACGGGTAAAGCAAAATTAATGTCATGTATGTAATCTATAGATACATTATAAACAAACTGAATACTGTGAGCCTTTTGGTTTTTCGTGGAGGAGATTATTACTGTGGTAATTCATATGAAGTGGTAATTACATACAGTTAAACCCTATTTAGTTGAATCTCAAGTGACAGGAAAAAATCCTCCATTTAACCAGGATTTCTAGAGATTGAGTTGAATTTCAATGGGAAGGGCCACTTGGTGACCCGATATCTACCTCAGAAGTTCAACATGTATGAGGTATGATCAAAGGATTTTAGACTGAATAAGAATTGTGATCAGCCGTATGTTATAATTGTCAGCTAATTTTGAAGATATAATATCTTGTAACTTTCTTAAAAAATTCTATCATATTTATTGTAATATTTTTTGCACTAATGTCAATGCGAGCGGATGCAGTGACTCATATATTGTCAGAGTCTTTCAGTGTGTACATGTACATGTCTGCATCAGCAAGTTCTCTTCCTAAATTATAACATCAACAGGGATAAGACACTGATTATTTTGCTGTATATGAAATGTACATGGTATTGATATCTGTGCATTTGTCTAATTACTGCAACACATTTTGTTGAGAGTACATCTGCATTGTTTTGTGTACACATTAATCAATCTGTGTTTAATTAGATGATGTTTAACTTCCAATAAAAAAAAGCCCAAAAAAAAGACAACAGAGGAGTTTATTTCTGAACATCAGCTGCAGGTTTCCTCCACCAAATACAATGTCATTGTGTAAAGTTGAAACCATTTTCACAAATCCAAAACCTGGTGTTTTCACGAATCTTCAGCAATACAAAAGGATAAAATGTTGATGAATTCAACAGCCAGTTCTGAAATTTTTTTGTGCCTTTAATATTTCTACGACAATAAAATATAAAATGCTGGTTTACCAAAACTGTTGCTATGGTAGTTATGTTAGAATGTCATGAGATTATAAAACTAGAATTTTGAAGCAATTTACGGGTTAGTGGTGTACAGTACATCAGCATCACCTTGCTTATTGCACCGCACCTCTCATACTATGTCTTGAATTAATACAGCTTATTTTGATAACATGCTAATTTATCTTCATTCTATTTTAGTTGCCTGTATTTATTCTTGCAAATTAATTCAGGTTTAGCAACTTAAACTAATAAAGAAATAAATCACTTAAAAAACTAAAATACAGTACAAGATGGGTGCAAATCTTGATAATGATTTCCATGTATTTACAATAAAGCATTTGTTAAAAATTGATATCCTTTTGCATTCAAAAACATTACAAAAAAGTAAAAACTGAGTTTCTAAAATTTGGTAAGCTCTTCCTTTCCCAGTAAACTGATGTAAACATTCCTTTCTTGGTAGAGGTGGATTCTTGTCATGTTTTCAAACATATGGGATCTGCTCAGTTTTCTCTCACTTCATTGGTTATGAGTTCAAACACAGCTCATTACAGCATGAACAGGTTTCATGAAGGGCCTATTACTGATGTGACCTCAATTGTTGAAGAGCATACAACAACCCAATTGAGTGTTTGTAGTAGATGTAACAAAAGTGCTGATAACAAAAACAACTGCAATAATTTGAGGCCTTAAAGGAAACAAACTTCCCCTGTCTTATTATCTGGTGTTGGTAAGATGCTAACACTGGAATGTTATTTTAGCCCAAATTTTTATGAAAAAAAGCACCTACCATTTCACTATAAATGCTCTATTTGATTTCAAACTTTACTTTTAGATTAGAATGGCTTTATGCAGTAAAAATATAATTTTATTGCATTAATATTTCTTACCCAATGGACATATGCTATACCTGCTGACGCGACCAGTCCTGCCAAATGACAGAAAAAGCTGTCTTATGTTTCCACCGCAGGACCGGTCACAGAGTCTGCATTCGGTAGGTGGCCATCGTACCTCCTTTCTGTCTAGACAGGCTGACATCATCGCTGTATTTTTCATTTGGCGTGTGGAGATGGGTTTTTAAAGAGCTCTAGTAGAGTGAAGATTTTGGAATATATTTACGAACTCTAAACTTTATTTCATTTTAAAGTTATATTTTAGTGTTCCTGGAGTATCATGGCCTCCCCCGGACAGAAAAGAGGCAGTTGTGGCCATATCATGGCATTATTTGACGCTCATTGTAAGTGTGCCAGGTTCTGCAAAAGAGGGTTGGGCACAGAGGACTGTACAGAATAAAGAATGTGAAATTGCAATAGTTTTACAACAGAGCAGAAGAAACAACTGGCCACCCCAACCTACAGGGTACAGAAAGAACACCAAAAGAAGGCAAGCTCCCCCCCCCTTGTAGACCCTTCTGATGTAACTGTGTTGGGGCAGGTAGAGAGCAACAAAACAGATCGAGTCGACGCACCAGCAAAGAAGAAAAGGTAATCTCAAAATTCCCCTAAGAAGAATACTAAAGGCTGCAAGTCAACAGACTTCAAAGATGACCTAAAATCTCTTGATGATAAGTGGTCAGAATGTTTTTCCTGGCTAGAAGCCATGTCCCTGGCTAAGACCTTTACAGTACCGGTGGAACCTGTCCAAAAGTGATTGTGGTTACTTTCATCCCACCAGTGCAGCAGACTACCGGTGTTTCCAGTCAGAAGAAAGCCATCCAGCCTGTTGAGGCTCCCAGTGCCTCTACTGCCACCCATCCTGTTGAGGCTTCCAGTGCTTTGATTGCCACCCAGCCTGTTAAGGCTCCCAGTGCAAAGATGGTGGCTCAAGGTCCAGCTTGCCAGACCTACACAAATGGTAGATCAGATGTTTACCACCCAGATCCCACTGGCCAGACTGTTGCTGATATGAAGAACCGGACCACCTCTTACTGGTACCAGTGCCCCTGCAGATGAACCGGTCTCTGATGGTGCACAGTTTAGTGACCACGCTTCACTAAGCCATGTAGAGAGAAGAGAGTGAGGTCCAGATTGTGAAGCTAGTAGGTGTGGACCAAGAAGCCAGGTTCCTGAATTTGATTCAGATTCCTCACCTCTGGATGACGACCACTTTGTCGGTACCAGAACTCAACATACCAATAAAGTGTCTAGGAAGGTTCTGGTTGATGACTGGCTTTGCCGGAAGTTTGAGAAGGTTAATGTGACTGTTAAGTAAGGCTACCCTTCACATTCATCAGAGACTGCCGGCTTGAGCAGGGATCCGTTTGTCAAGCCACCAAAAACATTGAAGTGGTATGAGATGTACAGTTAGAAGAGAGGATTTTCCTGCTCCAAACCGGCAATGCTGAATACACTGGCACCTGAATAGCAATTGGAGGGTTCCAATGTCAATAAAAAAGGCGATCCCTATCCCCAGATCTATGCATCCCCATCTAAAATGGTGGCTGGAATAAGCAATATGCTTCAAGGTCAACCATTGCACCCAATAAAACATGCTCTGCAAATCTTTACAGATGCATCAAAAGAAGGGTGGGGCGCTCTCTTAAATGAGCACACTGCACGGGGAACCTGGTTCCTTCCAGAAAGCAAGTTGCACATAAATTATCTGGAACTTAAGGCAGTCTTTCTGGCCTTTAAAGAGGCTCAAGTAGACCCGTTTGCCACCAGGTTCAACTACAAACTGCCACAGTTTGTGTCAATGGTCCCAGGCCGTCTTGCCTGGGCAGTGGATGCACTCGGCCTACCCTGGGAGGATCTGGACCCATATGCCTTCCCACCGGTAGCCACCTTTGGCAAAGTGGTGGAGAAGTTGCAGGACTACCCGTACAGCAGAATCATTCTGATTGCTCCATGGTGGCCTTGGTTTTGGGACCTGGTGGCCATGTCCAGCCATTGTGCATGTCCAACCTGCCCAATCTGTTGACTCAGGCGTTTAACCAGATCATCCACAATCTGCCAAACCTGAATTTTCATGTCTGGCTCCTAGAGCCTCAGCTATAAAGGACCAGGGCTTCTCTGAGGCAGTGGCAGCACGAATTGAGGCTCCTCAAAGAGGATCTACCAGATCAGTCTATGAGGCAAAGTGGACCATTTTTAATAAGTAGTGTCACAGTAATCAGGTGGACTTCATTGCACCTCTATAAAGTCCATAGCTGACTTCCTGCTGTATCTGTTCCAGGACAGAAAGTTGCAGCCAAGCACCAGTGATGGCAACAGATCAGCAATTGCAGCCAAACTGGGGAACTCGCCCATTAATGTCAGCAAAGATGAGAATCTCACTCGTCTCTTGGATAGTTTCTACAGAGACAGACCCAAGGATCGGAGGGGCATCCCCTTTTGGAACATTTGAACCCTTAAAAGAGGCTTCTTTGAGGCATTTGACTTTCAAGACTGTCTTCCTCTTGGCTTTGGGTTCAGGCATATGCAGGAGTGAGATCCATTCTTGGCAAAGAAAACATCAGACACCAGTGAGACTGGTCCAAGGAGTCTCTTTACCCCTCACCCAGTTTTCTATCCAAGAGCCAGTTGGCCAAAGAGGGTCCAGACAGTGTGGCCCCAGTGGTTATACCAGCTCTGGCCCCAACTCGGGATAAGTCACTCAAAGCTGACAGGTCCTTATGTCCAGTCAGAGCACTGTGTTACTACTTTCACAGGACCTAAGACCTCAGGCAGATCAAAGGGTTGGTCTTTGCCTCCTTCAAGAAAGGCTTTGACAAGGACATCTCTTCTGCCACTATCTCTCCAAGGATCAAACAGACTGTGATTCTATGTTATGAGCTCTCTGATCAAGAGGCCGTCATCTTACATCAGGTTAAAGCCCGTGAAGTTAGGGCCTTTGCTGCCTCTAATGCCTTCCAGTCGGGAATTTCCTTAGAACGAATTTTATTGGCCTGCCATTGGAAGTCACACAACATCTTCACACAGTAATTCTATTTGAAGGATGTGGCTTGGGCTGATTCAGAGATTTTCCATTTGGGGCAAGTGGTGACTGCTCAGCAGATCCATAAATAACCCCAGGAATTAGGAGATGTGTCGATATGTACATATTGTATATATTTGTATGTAGTATAAAAAAAACTGTGGCGTGCTTCCTTCGGGAGGTTTATTTTCATTCTGGGACTGAACTCATACCTCTCTTCCCCTACCTCAGAGCAGGTCTGAAAAAGGGGGGGGGGGGGGCAACGTCTGTATACTGCTGTGGACCAGGTCATCGGCAACCAAGCTTAGGACCTTTGAACTCCTGCTGAACTTGACCCTTGAATTGTGAGTTTACTTGAAGTAACTCGCCCGCCTATTGGATTGGCCACACTTAATGCCTGTTAAAGCTGGCTTCAGAGAATCATTTGTCGTCATTTTCAGTTACACTGTAATGGGTCTTGCAACTTGGTG
The DNA here is from genome assembly GCA_964017235.1 of Sabellastarte sp. h YS-2021. Lineage (NCBI taxonomy): Eukaryota > Metazoa > Annelida > Polychaeta > Sabellida > Sabellidae > Sabellastarte > Sabellastarte sp. h YS-2021. The sequence goes on from OZ024932.1 coordinate 86,404,196, forward strand.
CACACGTGCTTTGAACACACGAGAAATTTGTCATGAAACAGTCACTCTTATTTTCAAAATCGCTGCCTCAAAGTAAGTTTGAATGTTGCTGTGATGTGACAGTCCGCTCCTGTTTACAGAATGCAAAATGAACTATCACTGTGGTATCACACATAATATCCAAATAAACAATCAGCCCCAACCAATTAATTACTAAAAGGTTGCATTTTACAGAAGCATTAAAAGAAAATTAAACTGGTGCATAACCGTATTCACAGCCCAGAAAAGTACATCGCAACCAAAATGACATCCGGGTGGACAAGAAAATGGTCGGAGCAGGTGGGATGGAGGTGTTCTGATAGGTTTTTCTGAAGAAAAAAATGTCTGTAGTTGCTACCCCCTTACAATTTTGGAAGGTTTATTCCATATAGACATACATTCGACTTTGTAATAAAACAAAGGTAATGTTAACAAGATGTGTGGGGGCCATGGTGGCTGAGTGGTAACACTCTCGCCTCCCACCTCTGAAGCCGGGGTTCGATTCCCGACATGGCCGCAAGTGGGAAAGCTGGTAGTTGCTTGCCGCTGGTCGGCAGTTTACAGTACAGAACCCTGATGAACTGTATGTACTGGTTTCCTCTGCCCTTCCAATTACCTGTCGTGATATGACCACATGTGTACAGTGTTGAAAGCGACGTAAAACCCCAAATAAATAAATAACAAGCTGTGTGACAACGTTTAAGTGATGTTCACACTTCTCCAGACAACTGTATTATCAAACTGGGTCAGGCAAATAGGGAACACCCAGATTAGTACAGAAAATGGTATATTTTTCACCATTTTAAATTGTGTCCCAGTTTAACGTGAATAAATATATAAGAATGAATAAGCCCAACGGTAGCAGAGCGATTCTGTGATTCTCCCCTGAACAAAAATTATCCCATATGGGTTCAAACTATGATATCGTTTTGAACAATTTAAAATATTCAGGCCAATATTTTTTGTCACAAGTCCATGGGAAGCTGTTCCTGTAGTTCATGTAAAATAACAATATATGTGACATGGTGTCAGATGCTGGGCACCTATTTAAGAATCATGGGGTGCCTTATCAGGAGAATGTGAAGGTCGTTATTTCGGAGACTAGCCGTAATGGGCATATGAAATTACTGTAATTATATAATTAAGCATTTTAGAACAATCTCCGTCGGTAAGCTGTTTTTCTGTGGTGTTAACATGATGTAGTGATGTTGTTTTACTAATATCTGAGCAATCCTTTTTTCTGATTGACTCGACTAAAACAACAAGCTTTTCACCCTACGATGCATTCTAATAGCGGTTCTATTTTTGCACAAATATCTGAACAATAATTCTATTTTTATCTCCACAATAGTATAAATGGGTTTGTTTACAGTGTGCTCAAAAAAAGTCTTGACATCAGAGAATTTCCAATGATGGAAATAGGTTATCTGTCATACGTCAGATTCCCACATGTTATGTATGTCACTTTGAAGTTCTATATGTGACACGTTTTTGTGATGTAACATTTACAATTGTTAATGGTTATTATGAAATACTGTATAAGTAAAAACTTTAGCCAGAAAAAAATCTTGTTTTAAAAAAATCCAATCAAATTAATTTTCAATAATGGCTAGTTTGTACTTTAGATATTAATAATACAGCTTTAAATTTTCACTTAAGAATTAATTTTCACTAACCAAGTTATTGGTTAAAATAGCTATCACTAATGCTTAGTGTAAATTTCAACTTATACAGTAGCTTGAACAGTTAGTACTGTGATACTGTGTAAATTTGCGGTCAAATAGGATTTTGACCACATAAATTTTTCCAGTAATTCAAACAAATGGGCAAAAAGTTATGTGTTCTGTATCGCAATTTTCATCTTAAAATTGTATTGAATTAATGTAGCAATGAATTTATGCTCATTCTCTAACACCCCACTGTAGAAGCTTCATTGTATCTCTGTTTACAGTAGAGCAAAAAGGATTGTATATGATGCAGTTGTCATGTGACCGATCTCTCTTGCATCTATTTCTTTTAATGTACTATAAGTCTGACGTCATATAATTGTGATTCACATCAGTGTGTTAAAAAGTTTGACTTCAAGATTTCATTAAAGTGACATAACCAGAGTGACTCGACTTGATTTATATTAACATCATGTTGATGTAGTTAAAGGCTCAATCATTCTTTACAGTTTAATACAGTTTCATTTGACCTGGTTTCCGGAACTGGTGAGATCTTGGGACAAACAGCTATCATGATCACCAGATATATGGGTGTTTTATTTCTAGGCAGATTCTAATCCCATTTAAGTACGAATATGATTGATCAATGGATTGAAGACATATTTCTCTGGATTTGTAGTGATGTGAAATGGATTCATCTGTGTACGTTTGACACTATATTGTATAATGTAATTTGATTTTGATATATAATGTTTTTGACGGGTTTTCCACGTATAGAATTAATTATATGCAGAATATTCCAGTTTCATCTTAGCTATTTCAGGTAAAAATACCCCTTTCTATGAATTGCAGTGACAAAAATTATTCATCTTTGGGATCATATATATGAGAATAAATTGATATTTTTTCTACTTGCTGCAACGAAATTTCACCAAAGCTTACAAACAGACAAACACAAGTGTAATCAATAACACGTCACAGGAAATCTGCCCTAAAACAAACAGCCCTACCCACAGATATAGAATTATTTTAGAACAAGTATATGCCTAGGTATTTCCAAACTGGATCCATCTCTGGATCCAACTCAATGTAAAGGCATGTGGCTAATTTATATCTGGTATGTTATTACCATCTCCGGGGACTACAGAGGGTCTGTAGGTATCTAACCACTGCGCTTCACTACTCTATCACACAAAAAGGCATATATGTTAGAAGACTTCCAAGAAATTCAAAATGACGTATGCTGCACCATGTGCAAACTAAAATTTAGTCATGTGACACTCTTCCTACACAAGCTACATTGGCTTCCCAACCAGTACCATCTACTAAATACAACCTTCTTACTTACAATACAATAAAATTTAGCCAACCCCTTTATCTGTCCTATTAAATTGAGCGGAGTGATCTCACATTCGACAATCGCCTCTCAGTTTCCTCAATCAGATCAAACAAATATATGGCGATGGGCAGTTTCAAAGTAGCTGCTCCTACAGAATTGTACAAGCTATCTCAAGTCATCAGAACCGTGGAAAGTATAACTGAATTTAGAAAACAGATGAAGACAAATCAAATCAGATTAGCCGAGCCTCCACCACAGCCTACCTGTCCTTAAGATGCCAACATGGTGGACACTCACTCACTCACTCACTCACAGAGTTGTAAGATTGAGCAGTGGTCTGTTTTAGAGCTGATTTTTTAAGCATTCCCTCAAAAAGTCAGAAAAACTGAAAAAAACACCCCCCCCCCCCCCCCAAAAAAAAAACAAAAAAAAACACCCTCCAATTCAGCTTACTGGGTAGTTCTTTGAATTAAGGCACACCATCCAATTCGTAAGGCATAAGTCATAAGACATTAGACATGTTCCGAGTCGTTCCCAGAGGGGCGGTCCGGTGTTCGGTAGTAAGAAGCTATGGTGCGAATGATTTCTGAAATAGGTAGGTTTTGAGTCGACTTTTGAAACTGGAGAGATTTGGAGCACTGCGTATATCATGTGGAAGATCATTCCATAACTTAGGGGCATCATATGAGAAACTATTGTTAAAATGGACCTTTGATTTATGGATGAAAGCACAGTAAGAGGGAACCTGAAGGAACAAATTTTTGGGATTGGAACGTCTTGTATTCATGGCAGATTTGTACAAGGGGAGATATGGTGCAATTCAGGTACGAACCGCCTGTTACACCCAACCCCTCTTCACCCCACCAGTGTGAATATTTCATACAGCTTGTGATGGGATGTAACAGCTAATTCAGACATTTTCAAAAAGCGGTCCTGCATGGAAATCACTTAGCAAGTTTTGTTGAGTCACCCTTAACACGTCCTACCAAAATGCGAATTCCACTGAATTGCACCAGATTATATCCAACCCAAATACAAGACAGACCACAACACAACCTAAGGTAGACAAACCTGTTCAGTTCTAGCTTGTGACCCCAACACAGTAAGCTGTAACCTACGTATAAGCTGTACTTTAGAGTAGAAGGAGTGGTTAGCTTACAGTAATGGTTTCTGAGAGATCTCTGTTACTCTGGAGTGATATACCACAGGATAACTTCTCTCCTGTCCCACAAGTGTTAACTAAAACCCTGCAGAAGTAAACATTGAGTCTGTATTAACTATGCATTTTGGTGGCATTAAAAGGTGTGATTACATGCATTTACATAAGCTGTGTATTAATACTTGTTTCTGAAATATGATCAGAAAACAAAAAAAAAACTAAAAAAAAAAAAACAAAAAAAAAACCGTACAAAACACACATCAGTCGAAATTAGGGCATTATGAACAAAGGTAATTCCTTGTATTAGCCATACACAATGTCCTCGAAAGACAATTTATTTAAGTTCCTGTAATTACACATTGTTTACTGAGGTTATATGAAAGTGAACAGCTTAACAGTTACCGAATAAAAATGAGGAAGATACAAAGTTCTTTGCATATGCTTTTAAATGGTCTATATTATGTTTAACTTTAACTCATTTTATTTATTTTTAATATCTTAGGTTGGGCTGATATGGTGTAGTCCATCATATGATGGGCTAGCACATCTAAAATCGGCTGTCACCTAAGTTGGGCTCCAACACGGTTTCTGTGCCAATTGATGGCTGTGATTATTTCATTTAAAATAACACTGTATCTGATATCCCTCTATGGCTGAAGTAATAAAAATTACAAATGTGAAGGATTCGACAGAAAAGGTCAAATCAGGACACACTCAGGGAATCCCAACTGTTACCATGTTCTGGTTTCCAATTTACAACTATACAGGTGAGAGCCTAAATATGTTATGTGAAACATGTTAGCTAACTGAACACTGAGGCTTCTACATAAACTCTTGCAAATAATTGACAAATTATCAGTATTTTTACAAGTTTGAGGTTCTATAACTAAGAAACCATTTACTTAAATATGTAAGCAGTAAGAAACTAATTCAACACTAAGTTGAAACTGATGTAATCAGGATTTAATTAGCATCAAAACATACTGAAGGATTTTAAACATCAAAGTCTAAATTTTTACAAATATAATATCACTCAGTTCATGAAATAAACACTTTAATAGTTTTTTTTCTTGCTGTTTTTATTTTATTATGTACACTAATTTCTCGTTGATTTTACATGCATAAAACATGGTTCGAAAGAGAATATCATTAGGACCAAAAAATCAGAGCACATTCCTGTGTGACAATATGCGGTTGAAAATAGCAGTGCAATAGACTCTATGTAACTATAGATTTCGATTTCCAAAGGGTGTGCATCTTGTCAGGGGATACTTCCACTTAAATAGATATGGAAATCAGATTTTAGCTCAGTGATGTGTCAATTTTGAACTGGTTGAAACTATTTTAAGACTGGTGGTTTAAGTAAGACTCCAATTGCAGCAACACATTAGATGAATTTGTGAGACCAAAAAACAACAGCTGCGAAGCATATACATGATTTTAAATGGAAATATCACTTTCACTCAAATAAAGTAGCTTTGGGACTATATGATATATATATTAGCATATGATACAAGATGAAATTTCATAGGCCAAAGAGTCATTTACAACATGTTGTCTCTTTTACATGAATAAGTGCATAAAGAATGACATTTATATTGCGTGAACATAAAGTCATGCCATAGTTGCTAATTATTGGTCAGATCATTTTAGAACGTTTCAGCCTCATGGTGGAAATCTAAAATATTTTACTTCAATTTCTGTTTATTCTGCCCCATCAAAACAACAGTGGTGGCATAACGTTTGTTATGCCCATATATGGATTTATATTTAGCCCAAGAGGATCTATTGCTGGTTATGTTTGGGGAAGTATCTGACAACGGTTGTTGCCATGGCAATGTTTTTAAGACTTTGAAGTTTTATCTTTATGGGTGTTCCACAGCCTAAACCCATGGGTAGATTTTCACCAAACTTCAGGGTATGCTTAGCCCAAGAGGATCTAGAGCTGATTAGTCTTGGGAGTATCTGGCAACAGTTGTTACTATGATAATGCTGTTAAAACCTTTTGGTCTTAAACTTCTTAATTTAAAAAGAGGCACTATTAAGCTCTTGCAGTTCGAGTTGCATTTTTATATGTGCATCAATGCTAGAGAAAATTACTTCATAATAGGCTTTTATCTAAAGTGGTAGATGTCTTCGTGTCATAAAAGGAAATGTCCACAAAATGGATGAATAAAATCTGTAAGTTTTGCCCCTTCTTCAACTACATGAAAGTTCTTACATCTGACAGCGTCCCATAGGCTCTGTATATTTCTTAAATTTGAAATTGTTCTTTAGATTTCCCCAAATCTTGATCTTGTTGCCCAGTTAGATGGACCTGTGGACTGGGGTTCCTGCCTGAAGAGGCTGGCTATTTTAAACTTGTCTACTAAGTGGAGCTTTGGCTTCTGTTTTGACCCATACCATCAAATTTTTCCAAAAAGGCAAATGTCTGTTGTATAAAGTGTGAGATTCGCTTGCTCCTGGATTGATAATCAAAGTTGAGCCGAATGTTTGGAATATGTTTAACTAACATGGCGCAAACATTAATCTGGCTATGATTAGGCAGTTTATGTCCAGTGAAGGTCTCTTTTCTAAAATTCTAAACTTCGTACTTCATCTGTGCCAGAGAGGTTATGTTTTTTCGGAGACGTTTGTTTGTACTTGACCATCTTCATGTTTGCAAAATAATTGGAAAAGTTATGGACCGATTTTAAGGAAATTTGACAATGGTACAAGGACACAGGACAAGATAGTCTCAAAAGAGTGTCTATAATAAACCTAGATCTAGATATCATAGTGCAGAACGAGAAATAAAGAAATAAGATGATTGGGCAGAAGTCTGCCCTCTCTGGGTGCTTTCTAGTTTATTAATTTGCTATAAAGGTTCTGATTGGATTATCTGATTGGATGATTGGAGTATATCTCAGAAAGTCAGAGATGTATGGAGACATCTCTCTATATATCTGTGGTATAAGTATAATTTTGAGCTAGACGCCTGTCAGTGATATTACTCCCACATGTTACTTCCAGTCAAATGCTAGACAACTCGACACTACAATCTTTTTACCTGTTATACCCCTTTCACATTACAGGCAAAATCCCTTGTGGTTATAGATGTTGAGTAAAACTCTCCTGTTCTTCAAATACCATCAGAGGTTCGTATGGTACCTTGTGACACAGTGACAAAAAGTCCATTACCTTGTGCATCCTACGGGAGTTTTAAAATGTTTAAAATTCTGCCTCTGATTTCGTACCACGAGCATTCATAGACGATTCGGCATATGAATTTTTTACTTCGGTAACTGAAGGTGTGGTCCATGGTGTACATAAGGCTGTGAGTCAGTAGTCTTTCGGTGTAATACAATAACATATGGTGAGTTGAGATATTAGACATTTCCCCATTGTGACACAAGGTCTCATACAAATCTTGGACGGTAGTTGAAGGACAGGAGCATTTGGCCAAATGCCTATAACCTCAAATTACACCGCCTGTAGTGTGAACAAATCGTATGAAATGGGGTGACCTGGGAGGTGGTTGTGCCATAGAGTAAAACTTCTAACCGCGGGAAGTACTGCCTCTAGTGTGAAAGGGGCATTACAGACAACCATTTGTGTCTTCTGTCCTACTAAGGTTTGACTAAGGTACAAGGATAAAGGGGTTTTAGAAGATTCCAGAGTTGTAATCATATATTTGTGATATAAATTGTAAAAGAATACATGGAAACAGCTTCAGAAAAACAGTAACTTAAACGTTGGGGAGTGGATTTTACGAGTATTAACTCCACCACCACTCCCTGACCCCCACCCTCGAAATAAGAGAGGAGCGGGTAGAACCACAAGCAGATAAAGGATTTTCCGAAAGAGAGGGGGGGGGGGGGGGCATGGATTGTTCCAGCCCAGGTATGGATATTTCATACTTGGACATTTCGTAACTGCACATATCATGTGGTGCACTTACAAAACGCTGGTGGAAAAAATGCCAGTGGACAAAATGAGGGTCAAAATTGCAAGGGAAGACAAAATGCAGGCCATTTTTGGGCCAGGGAGGAAAAAATGTCTATCTTATGAGAACACTTAATATATTGTACTGACAGTCAAGTTAACTGAAAAAGCCTCCGGTAGAGGCCTCCTCTTGCCTTTAATGTTCAAACTAAGTAGGTTGGGGATTAGGTCCGTGTTTGAAGTGAAACAAATATTTTTGTCAACTAATCATGTTCCCATTGTCATAAAACAATCAACTGAAACATAATGTTGGAACAATATGAGGAATTAAGCCTAATAGTATCGTACATACTGAAGTAAACAAGGCAAGTAAATATCGAGGTAAAACAAAAATATTTCAGTTTGAGAATTAAAAACTTTCTATGAAAGTTAGAAGTTGTGCCGATAACTGTTACCAAATCTGTATATTGGCTAAGCACAATGAATCTACTGTAATCTTTTATAATGATAGACTGTGTAATTGAAATGTAACTAATTAAATAATCTGGGTTAAATTCAATTTCCCGATGAAAACCACCCGTTGATTGTGAGATGATAAGCTTGGTTAATATCCGGTAATGCATCTTCAAATCAGCCATTCACATTCTATGTAATGAGTCATTATAAATTTTCAGCTTTAAAATCATTCATCATTATGTTTATCCTGAACTGGGCTGATATCCATTGTCCATCTTAAGGCTGGCTAAGCCAATCTTTAGATACACTACCCAAGATAGGATCCTAAGTTGGACTATACACCACGTTAAGATGGTCTGACTCCCAAGATGGCCTCCAACATATATATCCCATTATCATTAGTCTTGCAAAGTATCTAAGTATCTATCTATACAACTATGTATCTGTATTTTCATCATCAAAAACTGTTTTCTGTTCAAATAATTACCAAAGCTTAATTATTGCGTGGGAATTTAATCCATTAGTTGTATTTTTTTTCTAAATAATACAGATTGGCAGAAGAAAAAGATAGTTAATAAAACCAGGCCACCACATTGTTTGCCTCTTTCCAGGAAAACAAAGAAATAGATTGTTTCACGTTTTCTTGAGCTTCATTTGAAAAATAAATTAAATAAATTATTAATAAAAGACTATAGAGTTAGGGGGATTTCACTCAAAACAACAAGGGAAATGACTCATTATCTCTACCTAGGCGGTACTATTTTAATGAATGTTTGTCCGTTTGTCTTTTTATTTATTTTATTTATTTGGGGTTTTACCTCACTTTCAACATAGTTAGCAGGATTAGTCAATTACTACTATTTGGATCTTTCCTAAAAATTAGAAGATATGTGTATGAGAGTCTGTATTCGGGGCCATAAGGATGAGGTTGCCAGGTAGAAAACCAAAAAATAGAGATATATGACTGTAAGGAAAGGATGGAGTCACGGTGGCAGAGTGGTAACACTCTCGCCTCCCACCTCTGAGATCTGAGTTTGGTTCCTGGCATGACCTCAAGCGGGAAAGCTGGTAGTTGCTTGCTGTTGGTCGGCAGTTTACAGTACAGAACCTTGACCAACTGTATGTACTGGTTTCCTCTGCCATCCTAACTACCCGTTGTGATATGACCTGTTCAGTGTTGAAAGTGACGTAAAACCCTAAATAAATAAATAAGTAAATAAATAGATAAATAAGGAAAGGTCTGACCTGAACATAAATTGGAAGAGGTTCTTATGATTAAAAATAAACCCAGATAGACTACATCAACACACGCACGATTCCCTATGCCAGGGTTGTGAATGTGCTTTGCTTGCTGTAAAAGATTTATCACTAAGGAAACACCGGCATTGAGCTAATGCAAGATAATATGCATATCCTGACAGGTATTTTAGGTTATTTGGTATTCAACTGAACTGAGTGTAAATCATTTTTAAGGGTAAGCTCTTGTGAGGCTCGCACTTCTAGAGATAACTTTTTTCATTTTTTTTTGTCTCTGGACTTTCATGAAAATTGGCATGGTGGGATGAGTACCTGTCTCTTCACTGAAGTTAAGCAGCAGTGGTCTACATTGGTACTTGGAAGAATGACTGTTTCAGTGCACTACTCATGTCTCTGATGGCTTTGCAGATCGCGCTTGTAGACCAAAACCCCTTTCAGTCTTGTTTGTGTAAAGATGGACAACAAATAATGAAGTTATATCCAGTTTCAGAAAGTCATTTTCTAAATATGTAGTCTACCTCAAAATTGAAAAGATATATACCTAACATACACATGCAAGTTCCACACACAATCCACAAGTGCACATAAAAAAAGACAATTTAGGGACAAACTCATATTTTTATACTGCCTTTGTACTATTGGGGTTTTCACAAACCACTCAAAAGTCATTTAATAAAGTACATAGAGAATCATTATATGACATACCACATGAAAAGAAAGTGAAACTTTATCAACAACAAAATAATCCATTTTTTCTGTACAAGAGAAGGTGCGTGTGATATACACTGTATCTTTTTTCATTTACTTCCTCATATTTCACAGCATATTTTTAGCTGTCTTGTAAATAGTAACAAATCAACAAATTAATCAGTATACTCCAGAAAAATACAATGATTAGTCAATTTGGCATTGAAACTAATCTCTCAAGTATGTAAGAGTTGAAGGTGTACTATTCTATTTTCGTTATTCATTTCTGTAAGTTATAGTAATGGGGGAGGGGGAATTAATAGAATCCCACTGTCTGGTACATTTCCGGCTTATGTTGCCCACTTATCTTGAAATCTCTAAAACACCAGTGATTATAAGAATAAAAAAATATATATTTCAAAGATGTAATTATACATTAAAAATTGTTGTGATACAATCAAAATGTTGAATAATGTGACGATGTTCTAATAATGTAATTGCATTTGTTTATTTTAGCTAAAATATATCCTTGTTTTGACTGTTTGCTTGACGTAAAGTAAAATAATTTTTATCCATCTCTTGTCTAAAAATGTCACAGTACTTGCAAGAATTGAGCAAAATGTAATTACAGCAGGATTATAAAAAGGCCGTCCTTTTGTAATGCTTAAAGAGTTGTCTCTCTTGGATACAGTCTGCAATGATGGGAAATAACTGTATTTTTAATTCTGAAACAAGAGACTCAGCTTCTGAAAAAAAACAAACAAAAACAAACAAGATCCACGTTTGTAGATAAACATTGCAAAATTTCATTTGTACTAATCGTGAATCACTGAAATAGATTTCTAGCTTCTTGTCTGGAATGAAGAGGTCAGAAAAGTTGGGACAACAAACACCAGGACCTGTATTCACAAAGATTCTTAGAATTTTTCTTAGAAGTACACTTAAGTCTTAAGAAAAATTCTCTGCTAAGAATGTTCTCATTCTTAGAATAAGATCCAATTCACAAAACAATTCTTAGCTCAGAATAATTCTAAGAATAGAAGTAAAAGGAAATGTATCCAATTCTTAGGATTTTTCTCAGACTAAGTGTAATTCTAAGAAAAATTCTAAGAATACAGACCTTGGCATATGTGAATAGAAAGTTAGAAATTTCAGGGATAATATAAAGAGGCTGCATTTCACTACAATACACACAATGGACAACTTAATATGTAACACTCTGTTCTGGATGTCAATTTGCAATCAATTGTTGCACTATAATCACCAAAGCAAAATTTTTTCTTAAATTAAGCATGCTATGTGCCAGTCTTAGATTTAAATCAAATTCTTATAATATTCTAAGTGTAATTTCTAAGAAAAACGACAATTCTAAGAACAATTCTAAGAATCAGAATCTTTGTGAATGCAAGCCCAGATCTAAACAGATTAAATTATCTTTTTTTTTCAATATGTTTGTTACCTCAAACTGGTGAGCAATTACACACAATATTGTAATTAGCTTTACCAAGGAGGTACTATTTTCATGTCTGTCTTTTTGTTAGCAGGGTTACACAAATACTAATGGTTGCAACATCACAGAAAAAAGATCAGAAGATGAGTTTGGTCCAATTTAAATCCCATTAAATTTGAAGGGTGATCTTGAACACCGTCTGGATACAAAAAATTCCGTATTTCCCATGTACTTCTTATTACTTACCTTGGCAGAGGTTTGTGCTCTTTGAGTACTCTTGTGTATTTTGTGTTTGTTTTAATATCAACACGCCAGTGTCAGTGGGAACATTGCAATGGAACCGTCTGATCTTAAGGCTCATAGAATATTATATTATGGTCACATAATATTTGAACTAGTTATCTGCAGTTCCATTTCTGTCTGATCTTGAGGCTCATACAATATTATACTATGGTCACATAATATGTGAAATAGTTATCTGCAGTTCCATTTCCGTCTGATCTTGAGGCTCATACAATATTATATTATGGTCACATAATATGTGAAATAGTTATCTGCAGTTCCATTTTCCAAGAGAAAGCAATAGGTCACACATTTTTAAATATGTTTTCTTAAGATATGTGATGAATAGAAACAAGTAAAATTATAACCTGAGCAAAGGTGTTAACCATGAAATTGGTCACACATTTCTGCTTGTTAACGAATATGTAAAATGTCTAATACAGTGTATATAATTGTCATACTCACTGCTGCAAAGGTGGGTTTTGTGTGTAAACCATAATAATTTTAGTAAGTTTGAGGCGTCTGTATGCCAGATGACACACCTATAAAATCAAATATAATTTTACATGATTAAGTGCTGCAGCTGTTTGATGCCTGGGTGATGAACTTTGATACAGATATCCCACTTAACATGAAACAGTTTTAGCATGGTCATAACATTATGGATAATAGTATCGTATGCAAATCAATAACACAAAGATGCAAAACAATTCCGGGATTTCAGGTCCATCAACTGTTATATTATAACCTGTGATGATCTTATTCTTTATTAAGGTCAACAGTTGACCTTGAGAATGATTAATCGGTTTTGTTTATCTTATAACTTGTCATTGCAGGGATTATTATGCTTTCAGAGCCTGATTACGTAAGAATATGGACAGTATGATGTATTATTAAGCGCCATAGATACCAATAGATAAGTAAATAGTTCAACATATTTGTTTGGCACTTCAGAGACCCTGGCAGTTATATGCTTATACCCTGTTCACACAGGGCAGGTGATGACAGGTGGCACCAACCTTAGAACATCTCTGATTTAAAGGGCGTACATCAATTAAACAGGAAATTGGATGAAAGTAGATGAATGAATACGCCCATATTTTTGTCTAAGTTTAAGTGATGACGTCACAATGGATACAGATACATAGTTGTATCACAACACTATCTCTTCAAGCGTGATATATTTTTTCATGTGTTTGTGATGAAGGATATTTGACTTCACTATCCAACATTCTGTATGAATCATAAGTAAAGTAAGTCCATATTAAAAAAAGAATAGCAAAAAGTGAATATAAAAACGCAACGGGGCGCCTTATCAGTAATGTGTGAACGGGAATGAAAGGTCAGCCAATCTAAACGACAAAAACAACACAATATGTAACAAAAGGTAACTCAGTTTTGTGGGGGTGACTGGCTTTTAGTGTACCCAAAGGGCGTGTAGTACTATTAATTATTTTCTCCAATGCTAAGTCAAATTATCTCAAGGTTGCTAGACCACAATAAACAGACTTCCTACACAAGATTTCCTGTCCAAGAATAGCACAGATACCCTTAATTTCTCCATGTCATCCATGGTAATTAAATAAACTTCAAAGATTTCTTAATATTGCCAGAAGCCCAAACAGTATAGCCTGGAACACAATAGATATAACATACAAATTCCTTTTGTCTGCAAATCCACCTGATCTAAATAGATCTGTGCCATATGTCCTGGTGCCTAGTATACCCCCAGCAAAACACTATCAGCCACACTGGACTACAGCTGTCCTCTACACGACATTGGACCTGTATTTAGCATTCAAGGATAAAAGACAAGAGGACAGTGTCTCCAGGGAAAAAATGCCTTCAAAGAAAATAGTATGAGGTTACAAATGAAATATGGCATGCTCTCCAAAACAGCCAACAGAGGTGAATGCATTCATTGGCTTAAAAATGACTGTTTTCCGTTTCTTCCAAAAATTGGAACTGCAGTGTCAAATGCATCGCAGATTTTATGTGAAATATAACGTTTAATAGCAAGTAAACAGTCTGAGGTTGGGTGATAGCTAAAAACCTCTATTGTTTGAGTATAGAAGACTTTGTTGTGAGCAAGGTTACCACTAATGATAGAGAAGGGTGGATAGAAAATATGAATGGAGCTGCCCCCTTTGTCTGCACTAGGAAAACCTATGTCTATATTTAGAAAGACTCTGTGACGTTTTTGAGATGGTGGGATCCAGTCGAGGAATATTGAACAGTTTACTCTGTGGTGTTACTTTTGGGTTCTGTGTCTATCTTTGTAACACATTTGGCCAGACATAAAAAAAATAAAGTGCCACAGTTAGGAGTTACTCTCTGCTTATTTTTTTGCATTGAATAAATTCAGTTTTTTTTTTACAGTTGGGGATGTTCATTTTTTTATACATCTCTTGTTATCTGCTTCTATTTTTGGAAAAAAAAACATTTAATTTTTTTTCCATCTTTGATTTTTTTTGTGCGTGTGAAAAGTTTATTCCTGTATTAAACAGCTGACGATATCCGATGTTGCATACATATAACAAATCTGTAATGTCAAAGTTTTGAGAAATTGATCGGTAATGAGATAATTCATATTAATAAACCAGATGTTTGAGGGTTCGAATCGTTCTCATAGTACATTTAAAACTATTTCCACAAAAGCACTAAAAAGTCAGTCATTGGAGAATGTAAGTGTATCTAGTTACTCAGTATATTAAACCAATGTGATGGTCGGTGAACCTATCTGGGGTTCACAAGGTCCCCAGTTCAGCTCCATTGATATCATTGTTGGACAGGATGTTCACAAGATCTACATAACCCCCTCTCCCTCTGGTGACGACTGGTGAGATGGCCTAAGACCAATCCAATTGAAGAAATAAAAGGAAACTCGGTTGTGACGATATATGACTAAATTGTTGCTTTCTGATTTTTTTTCAACCTGGGAATGTGTGGAATTGTTTATTTACAGTTTTAAAAATATGTTACATTATGTACCATGTATAAATGCAATTAACCCACAGTTTAAATCTTGTTTACTGCATGATATCGTTCCAATACATCTGTAAATAGTTTCTTTTTCAGTGCCAAAGATTTTTTATAATGTTGTATTATGTCTAGATTTTAACTTGTGCAGTAATTTTACATTGTACAAAATGGGTTCAGTATCAAACATATTAAAACAATTGTGTTTTCCGCCATAATTCAGCATATTACAAATATATATTGCCAGATTTACACTCATGGACATTCTTCTGAGTAAAACTGTCTCAACAAAGAGTATCACTTGTATTTTGACTCATTCAGCCTGTCATTGATAAGCACCAAAAGTCTTTTGTCAGTTTGGAATAAACGTGAACGAATAGAATAGAGTTTTCTGCGGGGAAACTGGTCCTTTTCATAGCACAGTACAACTCCAGCTGCTACAAAACCATTCCCCTGCCACATCTATTTCCAGAACGGACAACTTCTTTTGTTATATCAATTACCGGGAAATCTTTCCGCTGCCGTCATAACTACGTCAGAGATTTCCCCCTAGCATTCCCCCAAATTCCCAAAATCGACAATCCCCTCCCCATTTAGAATAGTCCCAGCTCTGGAAAGCCAGCTAGTTCGAGGACAGTTATTTGAGATGCCATTGTGTGCAAAGCTTCTGTACTCAGGCTTGCTTTGCCCTGCTGAAAAATCAAGCTATTTATAGATTGCCCCCATTTTCACCGCTGGTATTTTTGTAGAGCTTTGTCCATATAAGGATATTTACTTGTCGGTTCTACATTTTCAGATGAGAGGACTTAATTAGGGACTAGTTTTTTCTTTCTGTGACTGTTTTTAGCTGTGAAAACAGAGGGAAATTCAAGCACCCCCTCCTCCCCCAACTTTCATTAAGCAAGTCAAAAATGTTCGGTTAAAAAACCTATGGCCTACTTTGATCATAAATAGTTCTGCTGTTAAAAAAATGCACGCCTTTCTTAGAATTCATTAAGTAATATAAAAGAAAACATGTATAATATGTTTTAACTTATACTACGTTCATACGTTTCGGGCCTAACATCCCTAATAAGCAGCTGAACTGGGAAATGAGATGTGCTGAGAAAGTCTGCAGAAATCTACATCCAGCCCATTTGTAAATTTTACTTATTTTGTCACAATGGAAACAGATATTTTCATTGTTCTAATAAAACAGCCAGATTTATGATTTGCACAAGAATATTTTCTAACGGCTTAAAACATCTGGATCTCAGATCTGCCAATCAGTACAATCAGTATTCTCTAAAACTCCTTTCTGTAGAATAATAAACATCCATTTTCATCCAAATAATTTCTAAGAGACAGAATTTTAAACTTCTGTTTATATTTAGAATTGGAAAGCTAATAATAATAAAGAAAAGCTTAGATACAATAGCTGTGTAGCAGAAAGGTGGGGAATATTGATATTTTTACCGTTGGCAAATTTCAAGGTATTATTTCTGGTAAAACTATACAGAAAAAACAGTATCTCATGGGAATTATTCATGCTAAATTGTCATTCGTTGATTGTTTATTGTTCTAAAGAAATGCTGAGAAGCAGAGTATTCCAGGACAACATTCTTAAAGATTATGAGAAATGCCAATCAATAATTAAGACTGGCATCTGACAAATGAATTTGTTACTGATAAATTGTCCATAAAAATATTATTGGTAGGTTTTAAGTTAAAAAAAAATAATTTATGACTTGGCCTCATTGAAACCAATGTTCTGTGGATAGTCGTTGCTGACACACATGCTCACCATTATTATTGGTTATTGTATCCACCAGATGTCTCCGGTGGATACTTTGGTTTACCGTTCGCTATGCCGCTGCCATAGAAGGTTGAATGTCTTCATAGGTGATATGTATAACAGATATATATGTCCTCTACAACCTTGCAGAATTTGACCTTGAAACTCTTAATTCAAGGTCATCCACGGAGTGCCAAAGTAACCCACATAGCAGACTTTAAAAGTGCTTATATCTCCCTTATTATTGGTCCTAGAGGTTTGCAATGTGAAACCAACCTATAGGAATTTAAGTGCTGCGAATCTTTTGATATGGTCAGATTTGAACTTGGACCCCTCCTTCAAGGTCAAACGAGGATAGCCAAACTTAAAAGTGCTTATAACTCCCTTATTATTGGTCCTAGAGGTTTGGGATGGTAAACCAACCTATAAGAAATCATGGGCTGGGAATCTTCTGGTGTGGTCGGATTTGACCTTGGGCCCCTCCTTCAAGGTCAAACGAGGATATCCAAACTTAAAAGTGCTTATAACTCGCTTATTATTGGTCCTAGAGGTTGGGGATGGTAAACCAACCTATAGGAAATCATGGACTGGGAATCTTCTGGTGTGGTCGGATTTGACCTTGGGTCCCTCCTTCAAGGTCAAACGAGGATAGCCAAAGTTAAAAGTGCTTATAACTTGCTTATTATTGGTCCTAGAGGTTTGCAATGTGGAACCACCTTATAGCAAAATCATGGGCTGGAAATCTTCTGATGTGTTCATATTTGACCTTGAGCCCCTCCTTCAAGGTTAAACGAGGACAACCAAACTTAAAAGGGTTTATAACTCGTTTATTATTGATCCTAGAGGTTTGCAATGTGAAACCAACTTGTAGGATATTGTTGGCTGGGAATCTTCTGATGTCAGATTTGACCTTTGGCCCCTCGTTCAAGGTCACACGATGGTTCACTGGCTTTGGTGTGTTGTCTTTCCGGTGGATACAGATTTGCATTGGTTCTCCGATGCATAGATCTAGTTGTATGTGGATGTACTGTGGAGTAATTTCTGTAATGTGCCAGAGACTTACACCCAATTTTCACTATCGCAAGTTTGCCTCCTGATCACCCGTATTTTGTTGATAAAGGTGTTCTCTTGTTGGTTATATAACCTATATTTAAACTCAAGAATATCGAGAATGTAGTTTAGGAGATCATAGAAAATATTCAACTGTTTGAAAAAAACTTTGTGAACGAACTTTTTTCTCGTGTTTTTTGGTGTTGCCACCGATCTGTCAGGTTGCACGACCTATCTTGGTCATTCTTATCATGACTTGGCCAATCCCCCCCCACCCCCCACCCCCACCCCCACCCCCCCCCCCCAAAAAAAAAAAAGAGAAAGTGATCTATCTCTAATCTATCTAATGTCCAGGACACACAGTGGAGAGGTTACAGGTAGGGGAATGAACGCGATCTTTGAAGAATCTTCTGCAACAGAGGAAGAACCAGTTGAGAACAAGGAGGAATATTTAGCGAATTTACTGAAAACAAGAAGGTGGTACGATTTGTTGGCGAGTTTCCTATTACAGAGCTACAACTTGCTACCAATAGATGTGAATTCTCATCGCGCTTAGAGATCGCTAAAATCGGCAAATACAAATGGGAGTTTTGAACATCAGGTTGTTGTCATCGTGAAGTGGTGAATAATGAACAGAACTGAAGACAAATGAAGAATAACGAGGATTCCACCAAGAATACTGCAGAATTTTATATTTGCTGATATTCGCCATTAAAATTCCCCACTGTGGGACCTGGCCATTATCTTCTGCATTCCAGGTCCATATCTTTCCACAAGGTGAAATTCATTTATTTGAACTAACAAAAATAATATACAAAAATGATAGTTGATGGATGTTGTAGGCCAAATATCCAGGGTTCAGAACTGTAGGTGTGAAAGAGGGGAAATACTGTGTTGAAAAACTTAAGCTAAATAAGTGAATCTTGAAATACTTCTTAAAATATGTTATTTGGGGTATTGCTTTTTATATGAAGAGAGTTCCAGAACTACATGCATATAATGGCTTAAAGACTTTTATAATGTCCTAAAAGAAGATGACTCGTACATGTTATGAAGTTTACCAATGAGTTTATTTCATCAGTTAATAGTGTATGTGTACGTAGTGCTGAATGACATTCTCATTTGCAAAAAGACGATTTATCTTATGTCTGTGTTGTCAAACTTATCAAGTGGAGATACAAAAGCTACTACCTCGCCCCCACCAATGTCCTGAAGGGATGGAGCGAAAGTATTGTAATTGCATCCACCTAAAAGTTTGTCTGTGTGCATAACTTTCAAACTACACACAAGATTGGGGTAAAATATTTACACAATGTGTTGTCTAGTTGTGGTTTGGTCCTCCTCAAGTGTACCCCGAATTGAAACTCAGAATATTTTTAACCAATTTCTGCCATATTTTATGCATAATATACAAATTAATCCATCAGGTCAGCATCAGGTTTTAATTGACTTTTGGTTTACTTATATAAAGCTACTGTTCTCATTAAAGATGACCCAGATGCATTGATACTCCAGAAATTTAAGTGATGTTTTGCCAATATTTGGCGAGGGTTTGCATTCCCTCAATCACTACTTGTTACTCTCACTCCCCAAAGGAGAGGGATATGGGCATTGTAATCAGGCCAGTTTGCCTGTTTGTCTATCCACGAAGGATAATTCGGATCCATATCCAGATCATGTCTCCAAATTTTTCTCCCTTATTTTTCTTAAACATTTGCTACTAATCACCCACAAAAGACGGACAGAGGAAAAGACAATATACACAAGACAGACAAATTGTGTAGCAAGGTCATTAAGCGCAAACCAAAAACCAAAACAATTTTAAAATTATTTTTTGCAGGCTTTGTACATTCCCTGGGAACTGCTTATTCCTCTGTGCAATGAGGATAAATTGTGCCAAATTGTTCCAAAGACGTCATATCAGAAGACAAAGCGGACCATACCAAAATGATACACACAAATAAAAGTACACAGGCATGTTTGTCTGTATCTCATGACCACAATGGAAAGGTGTGACTTTTGTATTATTTAAAAACTCGTGTTCATAGAAAAATTTAACATTTTTTCGGATGTTAACACATTCAACCTGATTTAAGGTAAACCGAGAAGGTGCTTTCTGTCATTAGATCAAGCCAACAAAAAGTCATGCAAAATTATCCTGGGCCCATATTTACAAAGATTCTTAAACTTGTGTTAACACTTACTCACAAACTAAATTTCCATGAGTTTATGCCTCAATGTAAACTATTAACAACATAGAGAATTCTTAAACTGACCGTGAAAAGTCATGCATGGACTCATTCTATGAGTTTTATACATATACTCAAAGAAGGCAGCTGGCTGCCTTTTGACCCTTTTGGTTCCGAATGTATGTATATTTAGAATTATTGATTCCCCCTAACCCTCCAAAAATGACATTATGACCGGAAATAAAAATGTCCAGACAGTGCTGTTGACAAACACTTGAGTTTAAGCATAAGCTAAGAGGTAAATTCTGCTCATAAGAAATTAATTTTGAAAACACCAATTTCAACGTAATATCAGGTGAGACAAAACTGAGTGCCGGAGTTTAAGTGGCAGTTTAAGAATCTTTACAAATACACGCCTACAAGTGGAAACATTATTTTCCCAATTTCTTCAACTAGTAAAGTCTGATGACCCTATGTTTTCACTTTTGAATCATTGGATCCCGTGTTCATGCCAATGTCGTCCCATATCTGATACAATCTGCTAAAAATCTGATGAAAAGAGCATTTCAAAATAATACAAAGTGGGCAAAAATATTTGTCTTCAATAAAAGCTCACCTGAAAGAGATTGCAGCCTAATGGTAATTCCATAATCAGATTTGTTGTCATTCTTGGCGTGCCTGTTTTGTATCTCTGTGTATGTCTTTCTTTTAGAAAAAATCGTCTTGTGAGAAAACCTTATATATCAAAGTGGCTATTAAAATGAAGGGCAGGGGGTGGACAAACTGTAGTTAGTGAAGATTCTGCAATGCGGACAACCTTGCATGGGCAAGTAACGTACCAGTTTTCCCAATTCAAACCCATGGGCTGAGATGTGACAGGTGACTGTATTACCACCATACCACTTCTCTTCCAGTATATGTAAAGCAAGCTGCTGTGTACATGTTGCAAACTGTAAACCTAACCGGGTACTATTAATTTCTTCAAGCGACAAATTTGGTAAACAAGAATTGCATATTCTGTGTACTAAGATCTCTTGCATTTTAGGTGATGGTTGCCAAGCCTGTCATACTTGTAAAGTATTCCCTTTTGCTATTTGTGTACACGCTTCAACGTAAAAACATTGTTACACTAATAACTTCTACCACATATTTAATTTTTGCTTCAGGCTATGCATTCTCTGTCGACAGCATCCTCTGCAAATACCAATCCAGACTCATATTGACAGTTATAGAACCAAACAGACACTAGTAAAACATGAAAAGCATCGAGCCAGTAAAAAAACCCAACAAGTTAAATATTTACGTTCGCGTGGAGCTCATGACGGTAGGATGAAAAGGTAGAACACCCTCCCATATTTCAAAAATTCAACACCTTCTTATGGTTTCATAAGCCAAAAGGGGTAGATATGTATGTATGTCCATTTAATTTTGATTTATTCGGGTGTAATGTCCCTTTTAACAAAAGATCGTCCAGGGCATATCAGGACTGGTAAATTTAAATGCAGAAGAAACCAGGATATACTAGCTGGTCAGTATTCTGTATTGCAGGCTACCAGGCATTGTAAGCAACTACCAACTTTCCCTGGTCAGGGGTTCGAGCTATATACAACAATGATGAAAGGTGAGTATGTCAACAACAACACCATCTAACCCCACTTCAGTATAAGTGGTAAGTTTATGTCTTTCACCATACAAAGGTCACCCTAATGGCCTAGTCAAAGACAGGAAATGCCCTATTGTGTAAGATATAGTTCAGGACTTACACCTGCTCCTCCCAGATAAACCATTGCTGGCGATAATTCGTGCCTTGTCTTCTATATGCCCAGGTCCCACAGTCGCTAGGGTGCTGCGACTATAATGGTGAATGAGGTAGAGTAGCCAAGAATTCCACTTCACAGAATTTCGTCCAAAAAAAGCGTGAAATTGTGGTCATGTGGTTTAAAATCCAGAAATCTACGGTTTTGTGAAGTTTATACGGTATTTGTACGAACCCATTGCAACTTGTAGGCGATTTTCTGAGAAGTTGCTGCTAATATGGCAATGTATGGAGGCAGAAGTAAAGATCCTACACTTGGTAAATAATGAATACACAGATAAAGTAAACAATAATATTTAATATCACATTTTCTGGAATATGTTGAAGTAATGCAACCACAATAAAGAACATATATATGTCAATGAGATCATTAAAAATATGCAAGACAAAACAATCACAGTCCATGCGTCATAGGCTTTCACATACAGTTCACATACATACTGAACACTACTGTCCTTGTCCATACAGATGACAAACTATAATTTAGCACTACTGTCGTCCATAGATGGGAGATACTAAGCACTACTGTCCTTGTCTTGGGGTGTCTGTTGTGACTGGTCCTTAGGGTTAAGCAGAGTTAAGCACAGGGTGTGAGCGGAGTGGCAGGCACCAACCCAGTGCCATTAAAGGAAGCATTGAGGTTGGAAAGGTTCTAGTCTGTGAAATTGATGGCCTTCTGGTCTGCGTTGGTAAACAAATACTTGGTAGAAGCAGAGGAGCCAGGTGTCGGTGTAGATGAAGAAGGCCCCCGCTGTAGTGGCTGCTGAGTAGGGTCGGCTGGCACTGTCTGGAAAAGTAATGTCTGTTGGCCTGAGGCTTGGGCTGGCTGTTGTACTGTTACAATGTCCTGTATTCTGTGCTGCTGTATCAGCTCCATCTTCATCTTCTTCAGCTCTAGGTCACACTGACGCTGGTCCAGCTACCTCTGGCTCTCATCTAGCTGAAGAGATGTCTTATGCTGATCCCTGTCAGTCACAGCCTTGGACTCACGCAAAGCCAGATTAACAAGATCCATGCTTCGTTGCTGGAAGCTGGGCCACACTTCCTCATGGATCTTGCCAAGTGGGCTGGTCATCCAGCTGCCCCATGCAGTACGGTCATTCGCCTGGGCCTCATAGTTGCTAATTACACATTCCAGCCTCTCAGATATCTGTGGATCCGTATCACTGCGTTCACACAGTCTCTTCAGTGCCACAAGTTCGCAGAGGTTCTCTGAAGATGGTAGCTGAGTGGTAGCTCCATCTCCACCCTCACAGCCAGTTCTCCAATCATCGTCTAAATTAGCCATTCCTCGCAGCTAATTGATGGAGACATGGTAACCCATTCGTCAATCATCTTCAATTGCCGCAGCCACCTAGCTTGGAGGTCATCACTGCCTCACAGCTTATTCCCCATTGTTTATCAAAGAAGAATGCCAACAATAGGCGAATAAGCTGCGAAGCCTTTGGCATATAGGCTAACGACATCAAGAAAGTTATTACACATTGTGACGAATTGCAATCGTAAACATCAAGGAGGGCAAATTGCTGTGATAGTTTTGAAAATCAGATTGTGTCATAACGGGACAACAAAAAATGAAGAGGATTGAAGACAAAGGGAGAACAAAGAAGAATTTACTGAGGACAATGACAAATTTGCCATTCGCCTAGATTCGCCGGCAAACATCGCCACTGTGGGACCCGGGCATTGCACAACAGGTTCAAGTCAATAAAAATTACCTGCATTAGATGCTAGTTTTATTACATGTGAGGTCTTTTTTTTGATTTTCATATGTATTGCCTTGTCATCTGTTGTTTGAAAATTATGATAGAAATCCGATATTAACATCTAACATATCAACAGGCATATCGCAAAAAAAAAAAATAATAATAATAATAATAATCAATACAGCATTAATATTTTTGTTGAATATTAAAAGAGAAAAAAAGCTGTTTACAAACCATTTCTCATGATATGCAATGGATTATTTCCAGTGTATGACGTCATTAGGAGAATTATGACGTTTCGTTATTGAATATAGCCTTTCACCAAGGCGTTAATAATTGGCAATTTTAAGCGTAAAGAGTGAGCTACACATTTTTCGAAAACTGCCAGAAGACTTCCATTGATTATAAACCATGTAATCTTACACCCAGCCTTGATCAAAGGAACCCTCCAATGCCAAATGCATGATATCATCTGTCAAGAATTAAAAACCGAGAAATGTTCAATATGATAATCAAATCTGCTGCGAAAATGTGAGTGTTAATTATTGCCCCCAACACGAATCCAACATTATAGTTAATATTTAATTGTAACACATTAAAAAGTTCACACATTATATCATACTGGGTGGTTTGAGGGAATGGAGAAAGTTCCTATGCCATGTTTCCGGTATATGACAGCCCTGAGACTTGAACCCAGGACCTGGTATGAGGTGATTATGTTACCTGCTATGCTACTAAATCGCCCCTCTCCCCAGATCCATAGGATTCATTATTCACCAATGATTGACATGTTTATGCAATTATTTTAATGATCATCTTGAAATGATACATTGCTTTGTGTGAGAGCTTGAGTTTATGTTCAAATCAAGTATTTTACTGGAAAAGCACTCGACGAGCGCAGATCTCTGCTGAGTGACTCGTGTCCACCTCTATTTTTCCTCTTCTGATGATTATGGAGATATTTTCATGTGTGCTAAAATTAGGCCTGTCTTGTAACGATAAAAGATTATTCCTGGATCCAGGTGGTGATCTGGATCAACACTAACGTTGAATTATCTGTTCTTTTGTCCATCTGTTCCATTGTCAACATTTCCTGAATGATGCCACACAACTAAGACCGTGCAACACTCTTCGCTCTCCGTAGTTCTTGTATGATAATAAGTATCCCAATGTGGTTATAACATCGTGGACAACATTGCTGCACTTTGGGCCTAAAGTGCGAGAAAAGTTATGATGTGTCACCCACAGCAGAACAGAAACGGGTCCTTTTTCAATGTTGCATCATGATAGTTATGATCATTTAAAGATCATACTGATTGGAACATGCCTTAACTCACAAAACAAAAATATAAAATACTTTTTGACAACTAGTTGTCATCGCCAATATATAAATATTGATATAAATTGTGGTGTTTTTTTTTGTTTTTTGTTTTTGCCAATGCAGATTTTAATCAATATTAAAAAAAATTGTATTCAAATTGCCAAGTTATGGCGGGAAGTAGCGATGTCTCCACATCCATATCCAAATCTATGGAAGTTATCTCACTTTAGTTGATGGACTGAAACATTCATGTTTTGTCTCGAAATGATGGGGAAGAACGGATGAATGAGAGCGGGGTTTAAGGAAGGCGGTATTTTGAAATTTGCAGTGAGTTTGACTTTATGACACTCATGATGCCAAGACATATAGATAGCACACAGAAGTACACACATTTGTGGTTAGATTTTTGGCAGTCATTTCTGGGTCTGTGATGTCACCAACTGCAACAAACATGAGTGAAGCAGCCTGCACATCTGTTTTGTTGATTGTGATCATCAGTCATTCTAAGAATAGCTTGTTTTTGCCTGTCCAAAAAAAAATAGGTTATTACGCCACTTCAAAAATGTATCAGTTGGTGCGATTAATCTGTCTCCATTTTTACTTTAATAATGATTTCAGATTTCACGAGCTTTGAAATAAAGTGTATGAAAATCCATTATAACAGTATAATAATGTAATTTAAACAGAGCCATGGAATTTAAATTGTTTCCTAGAAATGGGTGACTTTTTACATATGGTGAACCAAGACAAGACTAGCATTTTGAATTTAAAACCTCTCTGTTGACTTGAGGCGATACCTGGTGGTGAAAGCTGTAACTAATTTTTCCCACACCAAATCCCACAGATGATGCTGGAACAAATCGTTCCATTCGGTTCAGTTAATTTATTGATTTTATCACAGTGGCATAAATTTATGATACTGTTGACATAGGAAACAGATAGAACGTAATACTAAAAATAAATAGTCAGCCCTCGTTTGAACTTATAATTCACTCAGTATGATTTGAAAAAAAAAAAAAGATTATTTGGTTCACGTCTGGAATAAAATACTTGCTTGTCTGTATTTTTCACAAGGGGCCGTGTGGCCACCAATGTTCATTTGTTTTTGTGCAATTCAGTTGTATGTTGTTATAATTCATGTCATTATATTATTTTAGAGAGATATATGGTTAGATTTAAAAGGCATCTTTGTGACATCTTTTGAAATTCTAGAATATTTCATAACAATATTGCTGTTATATCAAAGGTCAAAGTTGGGGTTTTACGTCCCGTTCAACAGCCAGGGTCATATTGGGACAGGTCCTCAGCTTTGTCACTTGTGGGAGTCGAACCCACACAAAGGTGGCAGCCTGTGAGTAGATGCCAAACTTGCAAACCGCTAGGCCACTGACGGACCTTTTTGCTGCTATATCAAAGGCAGGGTGGTTTCAAGTCTGTGTCAAGCGTTGAGACTGCATCAGAACAGGCTGCGAATCATGCATGTTGCCATGAAATGGATTCGAGCCAGGGGTGTAACTTATGTATCATTAAGCCAGTACGTCCATGCTCACCATTTTGTTAGTAGAACCATTAATGAGATATACAATACCCCATCTCCTAACAAATATTGCATATAACCACAGCTTTCTGAAAAATCAGGGTGCACCAAATCAAAAATCGTAGCTTCTCCCCTACTGACCCTTAGTTGTAGTGCAGCGTAAGTCCAGTAAATTAGATACTATACTGGTTAACCACAGAATATTAAAACCTGACAATGGTTATAGAAAATTTGACACTAATCAGTGGATTAAAGACGGCACATGTTTACTGGGATCTTCTTTTGAAATGTCTTGATAAATCCACTGTTGTATCATTGCTTTTAGAACAGGAAACAACTTCTCTACGGCTATATGCTGTCTCGTGAATTTATCCATTTGGATTTTATCTACATTTGACTTATGAAACCTGTTTTCTAGATACATATATACCTATTGCCCAAAGTGTCTGGTCAAAGATTCGAATACAAGATTTGTGGCAGTTCTGCATCAAATTTGACAAATGGCCTCCCTGAAACCACACTTTTGATAAGGATATTCCATAATAGTGAATCTCACATTATGCGACAGTTCCTCCTGCCATTGAAAAAGTCCTTATTTATGATTAGTGGTGTCGCTCCCCCAACAAATCCTATATAATCTCTAGAATTTGTCTCCTTTCTTAAATGGAATGTGTATTAATTGGCTGGTAGTTGCCAGTGTAACTGTGCTGAATGTTGACCGGCTGCTACATTTCCTCCATCTCAACAGTTAGACGGTGTGATATGGTGTTAACTGTCTGTTGACAGATGGATTGAACCAAATACCGGTAAATCAGATCTTTGGGGCAAATCAAAAAGGCAAAGTTTTGCATTATATCATTTTATTATATTTGCTCATTTATTTGTTCAACAATTGCAGGACAAATACAAGTTTATGTTGATGTTCATTTTAAATTATAACAGTTGATACTGATAGAGATGAGAACATGATTCTAGGTTATCTGAATCATCTTTTTCCAGGTAACAAGTCTTTAAAGCATGACAAACCACAAACATACAACAGAAGTCCAGAACTTGTCCGGCAATTGATCACAACAGAACATGGACAAATCACAATCACACACCATTCAGAGAGTAACAGTATCTTAGACCAGCAAAGATATACTCCACCACAAGTACACTAAACCATACACACACCAATCTTTTCAGCCATACAGATACAATGACCTCAATAGAATCCAGGATACAGAAAACAAAAAACAAAATTGTATCATCCGAACAATGTAACCTTTAAACTGTAACAAAAAGTTTCAACAAATTCAAAAACCACAGAACAAGTAGTATTAGTGACTAAGACAAGGAAATAATGCAATATAATCTTATTTCTGTTAATGTAACTTTAGAAAGAGAACAAATTGTATCTTGGAGACTTCAGATGAAGTACTTTGAGAAGTAGATGCTAGTTTAATTTGAACACAATGACTTGAGTTTTCTTAATGATAAAATTGACAGTCACATAGCTTCAGCCATTATTGTATAAACTTGTGTTTCATATTTGGTATATTGCGGAAATCTTATTCTTGAACACAAACATATATAATTTTAAGATACACCGACCACCTTAATTGTATAATTTATACATACGTACTTAATGTACGACTACTAATCTGCAGAAAAGTAGTCGGCATTAATTATCATTAACTGATTCCCCAATTACATGGGATACACACATTGTGCAATCACTGATGTCACATGACTAGTCATTAACATAATAAGATAAACACAATCAAAATAATTAAATAACAATGAAAAAGAACATTTATAATCACTGGAGACTACACTGTATTCAAATAACTCACAAAACTAGTACGTACAAAACAACATAGTGAAGTTTTTTGTGTGCTACAATAGAAAAAAATACTAACCAATAGGAAAAGTTTACTATAATTAAAATACGCCAAAGTAGCAAAGCTATACACTATAAAATACAATAATATTGTTGTGTTGAGTAACTGCAAAATAGCATGTTCACTGCATTTTGGACTAAAAGCTAATTGCTAAGTAGAAAAATAGGAGAAATACTACTAAATAAACATTTCTCAGAGTTCAAAATAGAATACCCAAAGAAGCAGAGAAAAAAAATCAAATCAGATTGTTTTTCATTATTGAAAATTGATTTTTAATAACATTTGGCTTGTCCATAGTTATCTGATTCAAACAAAATCTAAGTTAAACTGGTGAAGTTAATCTCAAAATCTAACAGATTAATACGATAAACCTCAGCACACAAGCTTTGAGCCAAAAACCTTAAGCTGTGAGTGACATCAATAGTCATTGGTCAAATAATACACATGTCAACAAAAGAGTAATACACTAAAACATAACATTACAAACTAGATATATGTGGTAGTATAAAGGATAGCAAATTGATTTGTTCTCAAAAATTAAGGTAAAAACACTTTCTAATTCTCAATGCCTTTCCCTTCAATGCTTATGATTTTATATAACAAAAAAAAAAAAAAAAAAAAAAAAAGGCATACAACAAGAAGAGCTTGAAAAAATACATTTTTGATAAAAAGTACTGAATATGTAAACCATCAGTATTACGGACAGTGATGCAAAATGATCATTTCTATGAAAAGCCTAATAACTTGACATTAACAGGATATTAATTATAAAAAAAAATCTACAAGGCTGTTTAAGAAAAGTACAAAACAAACTAGGCACCGGGTCCACATAATTTAAGTTATTTTTTTGTTAATTTTGTTGAAATTACTGTAGAAAACTGATTCCCACCTTAACTTCTTAGATATCACAGAAAAACCTCTACCCTTTTGTTTAGAATGCAAAGCCAATCCAAACACTGCTTACAAAACACAGCTAATCAAAGCACGTTTTACAATGCACAACCAATTAAAACACTACTTGCAATTCACAACCAATCAACGCTTGCCTTACAATACAAAGCCACAGTAGAAATACCTACAATACAAATATATAGTTCCCTAGCCTCAAGTATGTGTCCTACTAAATCTACAAACACGGATTAATATTTCTAAATGCAAATAACTGACTTTTTGAAAATGCACGCATCCATTTATTTATATGGGGTTTTACATCGCTTTCAACACTACAGGTCATATCACGAAGGGTAGTTTTGTGGGCAGGGGAAACCAGTATATACACTTGGTCAAGGTTCTGTACTGTAAACTGCCGACCATCGGTAAGCAACTACCAACTTTCCCACATAAGGTCCGGTGTTTGATCCACCGACCTCGGAGGGAGGAGTTGAGTGTGTTACCACTTTGCCACCATGGCCCCCAACATCCATTTTTATATTAAGTTCAAACCTTTTGTAATCTCATTATATTGCAAGAAACAATATGCATTTCTATCAACCCCCCAGATATAGCATAACTTGAATGAAGTGCTTTACAGTTCAGCAAACACATTAAATTTCAACCTTGGAATGTGATTTTCCCGTAGTTTAGAAAGCAGTGGAACTAATTAAAAAACCCTAACATAAGTACAAAGTAGATGATATTCAAAGATTCAGTCAACTCACTTCACCAAAACAAGTAACTATGGCACACTCCTTTGAGTTGACTGAAGCTGGAATCTGACATCGCTAACATATTTATTAATCTTCAGGTAACCTTGAATGATATAAAATCACCAAGTCAAAATAAGCTGAACAAATAACTATCAAAATAGCAATAAAGTATCAAACACATTTTAAAATAAACAGCCATAGTAGAAATATAAACATGTGCCTTTTAGCTAAACATCTATATGAAATTAGAATGTTCGCATGCAACTAACATAGAAAAAAATACACAGAATCATACTGATAAATTCATTGAGCCATATATTTCAGATAATATGCTTTGCTTACACAAGATTATATGCCTTTAAGATACCAAAATGACATGCAAAACAAATAAACAAAACTGACTTACAGAAAAAATGAATACACGACTCTTTTGTTTTGAATTTGAATATTTACAAGTTTGGGAACCAGCTTAATTGACTTCTAGTGAATTCCTTATAACAAGTAACACTCACTGACCTTGAATACCCAAGTGCGTCTGCACTAAGTAAAGTGCAGTGCCACCAAAATACACAGATATATAGCAGAAAGGTGCTAAACTTTCACTTGGGTTTCTCAATTACAAGGCAGCCACCTCAAGACTCTCAAATTAGTTATTTACAACCAATAAATATTTTGTGACCTTTAAAGACATTTACCATCTTTAACACACACAATACAGTGACCACGTTTATTGGCCTAACTTAAGAACTAATTGGTCCTGGGCTTTGCTGCTATCGGTCAACGCCATTCCTTGCACAATGTCTTGGAACAACCATTTCAAAACCAATGTGATCTTTTCATACAAGTCCACTGGAGAGTAATTCACATTTCATTTAACCTCTACACATGGATTTTGCCCAGTCTCACACCGTTAGACATGTGTCTGATTTCACACCAGTCCTCAATATGGTCATCACTGGCTTCATGTGCCCTTCACAAGTTTTTCACTGGCTCCCTTTTCTCGCCCCAGTGCACGCATTATACTTGGCGCTGGGGCGAGGGCCGGTCGGCCCTTAAGGTGGTCCTTGGACCGAATCGCTGAGGTAGTTTAAAATGACCTACCTCTAGACGACTTTCAAAGGAACAAAAAACACTGACTAGCTATGCAACACTGACACAGCATCTATGTGCATGCTCTCACTCTCATCATTCAAGGCATGCCAGCATCCTGCCTGCTGACTGGAGGACTGTGATGCTGCATCTGTGAAGCTGTGGGTGCAGCAGATGTAGCATTTGCAGCAGATGGTGATCCCTGACTGGCGGAGGCAGCCATCT
Source organism: Sabellastarte sp. h YS-2021 (assembly GCA_964017235.1). Classification (NCBI taxonomy): domain Eukaryota; kingdom Metazoa; phylum Annelida; class Polychaeta; order Sabellida; family Sabellidae; genus Sabellastarte; species Sabellastarte sp. h YS-2021. The sequence continues at coordinate 86,435,653 of OZ024932.1, forward strand.
TGGCTTCTCGCTTCATCTTTTGTTTCATGTGTACCTTTGCGTGCCTCTTCTTCTCGTCACTGCGTGCAAACTTGCGGCCACACATGTCGCAACTGAATGGTTTCTCTCCAGTATGGGTACGTACATGGGTGGTCAGGTGGTCACTACGGCTAAAGCAGCGACCGCAAATACGACACTTGAAAGGCTTCTGGCCAGTGTGGATGCGGATATGACGTGCAAGTTCATCTGACCTGGAGAACCTTCGATCGCATTCGGCCACTGGGCATCCATGTGGCCTTTCATGAGGTGGAATCTTGCTGGGTCTATTGGGGTACTTTCTTGGTTTCACAGGGATTAAATGCCTTGGGTTGGTACCTGTCTGTTGCATTTGAGCATTCAATATGTCATGTGGTGACATTTTCCCACTGGGAAGTGGTGTTGTGGAAGCAGTACTGATTGAGTAACCTGGTTGGGTTGTGGTGATGGCACCATAAAAGTAAGTGTCCACAGGCTCTTGCTTAATGTTCATCCCTGATGATCCAGAGTATGCTTTAGGCATCATATCAGGAGAACCTACAGGTTGCAGAGCACCAAAGTCTGGAAGGCATACCTCAGGTTCTGGACTCGGCCCCTTGCCCCAGGATTTAAAGGGAGCATTAGAGACTTTAGTATATGTCAGGTCTTCAGACACCTGCACCTGCATGGCTTGTGGCACGTTGAGTATTGGTTGACTGCAGCTTGTATACTGATGCATCCCTATGCTTGATTCAGACTGCCCCCCTGGCCCCATCTGGGTACAGCTACTGAATCCAGGCAGTTTCTTCATGGGGTAGTTAGACATGGTGGCTTCAGAGTAAGAAGGGGGAGGAGGTGGAGTTGGGGTATAGCTTGAGGAGGCCATAGAAGAGATATTTTCCTCTATGATAGGGGGCGTCTGTGTGGTGCACATGGGTTCAGGTGTGGAATGTTCACTGTGGGGCGCTCCTCCACCAATATTGAAGTCCATGTACTGAATCTGTTCTGGATTTGGACTCATGGTCACACTCTGGCCACATGATGGTACCGGGGAAGGCTGCTCGGTGTAGGTAGAATGTGGAGTATTGGCCATATCTTGGTAAACAGCATGTTCCGCTTGTGGGCTAGAGATGGGAGTTGTATGGTTTGAGGAATTCACAGAGAAACCTGTGGAATCCTGTCTATAGGGAGGACTTTGACTTCCTACTGACTCCTCGGTCTGGAGACCACAACCGGCAAACATGGCATCACTTGGGTCTGTCACTACTGTCAGCTGACCATTCTTGACAAGCTCCGAGGGGGACATGCCCTCTTGAGTGAGTATGCTCAGTAAAGGCGAGAAAAGGTTAGACATCATGGCATTGTTACTGCTACTTAGAGTAGAGGAGGTAGGGGGCATATTGGTTCCACTAAAGTCCCCTTCTTGACCTTGACCTGGGTGCTGTTGGGTGGTATTGTCACCACAGTTGGCCACTGGAGCAGCAGAGGTGATTAATGTCCCCTTGTAAGAGATGCGATGGGTGGTGACATGCTGCTGAGCTTCTGGGATCGTCACGGTGGCATCAATTGTTGCTGGAAAAGAGGAAAATTAGAGCAAATGAAAAGAGTGGTAGGTCTAGTTTAGCCATAACATATATAAATGTGCTACTGGTTCTTGATATCTTCACAAAAATGTTAATACTACAAAATGACAGATAAAAAGTATTAAACTTAATCCTTTTAGATGAACAGCAGTTTAGAAATACAAACACAAGTTTGAACCAGAATAGTTTAGAATCTGTCCGTTTAAATTACAACATTTTTGGCTTCTATGTTGACCTATTACCAGTAACTACAGAATTGTTATTTATAATATAATTATCCCAAGTTTTGAATTGGGGAAACCAAATATTTTATATGTCTAATGGCATATAATTACAGCAGTTAAACGCAGATCCTGTTTAAATAATGTGAAATGTATTCATGTCACTGTTGCCACTGAGTTTAAACCTTGTTACATAATTGCAGAACAAATAAAGTAGAAAAGTGAAAAAGAAACCATATGAGTTAATAATTGGAACATTTACAAACAACACAGCTTTGGAAGGCGGATACTGTATGAGGAATGGTGTACTTTTTTCAGTCAGTGCCAATAAATCTTTCACAATCTGTGGTTCCTGATGATTCATTGTTGTTTATAAGTTAATGTTACATAATTCTACATAATCAGTTTGCCACCATGTGTCAGTAGCTGTATTAAAACGGAATTAGCCTTTTGAATAATAAAATTAGTGCATGTACTGTTCAGATTTTTAGATTTTAATTTACATAGTAATATAATAAAAGGAAATGTATGTCACAATGTTCAGCTTATTTTAAATTTCAGTTTGCATTGTAATATTGATAACCTTACAGTTTAAAACAACAGAAGAAAAGAGAACTGAAGAAAATAATGACATCTAAGTTTTTCCCTATTTTAATAACCGGTAAAAAAGAAATTTCTAAATTATCATTCAGACAAAAGACAACACTCATGAATACAAGCATTTGCCATCTTATTGTATTGTTTTGGTAAAATATTTAACTGTGAGTTTATAATAAGGAAGTACAAATTTATTTCACGATCTTAAATGCAACCAGCTTCTAACAGAATTTAAAAGATCAAAACTAGTGCCCAAGAACCTATAAATCAATACCAGAAAGGGCAATGCTCCCTGTTGAAGAAAAAGAAAAGAAAATATACTGCAAGCTAAGGTCAGATCAGTACAACAAATATCCCTACCTTTGACTGCTCCCATCTTTAATAACTCTAGTAACTCCACCTCATCAATTGTACAGTTATCTTTTTCTACTGTGAAGCTACGTTTGCCTTTTTTAACAACCATAATTACTAATTATATTTCTGTCTTTTTTTTATCCTGTCTTTAAAATGGAGTAACAACTGATCTGATTTTATATGAATTATTCAGAAATGTGACTTATTTAAATACAAAACAGCAAATATCCAGTGTTGAACCGTCGAATCCAATTATATTTTCCCAACTTCTGTAAAAAAAAAAAATCCCACCAAAGTTCTAATTTGCCACTAAATTAAATATTTCTAAAACACATCACTGAGGCTTTCACAAAATATTAGCCTTTTAAAAAAATATATCAATAATGAAATTGAGATTCCAAACACACATGAAAAAAACAGGTGTGTAATTTCCTGCACAACACCCTAGGATTAACCAGATTGGATACGAGCTTCCCCAATCCACTCTTGGAGTAAAATGTAGTAAACTGAGTCCATTGATAAACAAGTCTTGATAGTCCATTCATTAAAAATCCAGTGCGCATTGTTTTCCCCGCATCTTTTCCTGTCGGGAGAACTCCCGCGTCAATCAATGTGCCAGAAATGGGGATATGCGTAAATGGTGGCTAAAAATAGCAACACTCATCTGAGGCTTTCTTTCAATTGCCGACTTGGCATCCAAGAAGGCCCTTAATGCTCTAATGACGTCACTACATGTTGATGAGGTTGGGAGAGGATTTCTCTTTGTGAGCTGTAGTCTCACTGCCTGATCAAGTGCCAGGAAACGTTCCATATGCACAATGATAATGACAGTACATTGACAAAAAGCCAACGTGCTATATTTAGAAGCTATAGTGTGTTTTAAGTGATGTAACCAAACAATAAGCCTTGTCATAAATAGGTCAATATTTGTACTGCATCCCTTCGCCCCAATGCAGCCATTTTTTTTCTTTCTGTCATTAGCGCAATGCATCATCATAAATTATAGGTTCCCTGTCTGCACTTTTGTTTTGCCTCTCAGTTGCTATTCAAATTATCAAACCAACATTGGGTCAATATGACAGCACATTTGAAATCAGAATGTGTTGCACTTCTAGACAGTAAAGTGCATCTAATCATACACGTTTATAACCCAATTCTACCTCTGAAAGCCCGCCAAAATGTATTGAGTTTTGGAGAACCACAACAATAAAAACAAGTAAACAGCCCCCCCCCCCCCCCCCCACCCACACACACACACACACACACACAATCAATTTGAGACTTACATACACTATGTTTTATGGTACATTTATTCTCTATGAAACAACTATCTCTTTTTTTTTTATATTGTGCAATCACAACCCAGTGAAAAAGTCTGAACCTCTGCCAAAACTAAATGTCAAAACTCGGGCAAGAAAATGTGAAAGAAAAAAAAAACCCTCTCGGAACAAGACTTTACGTCATAGTGTGGCTAAAAAAAGTCCCACTAGGAAGCCAAAGATTTCCGTTCAGCATTTCTCAGTATATTCCCGAAAGGCATACGGTCCTATCTCTTCGGGTTATTCAATACTTCTGTAATCTCAGCTACATCTTACTTTTGTTTTCCTTATATGAACTTAAAGTCTTAATTTATCTCTCTCTATATATATTACTGATCAGCTCTATTTTTGGAATTCTTATTTGTGTGATTTATATGGGTATTTCAATGAAGAATTTTGGTTCATTTATGTATAAAATTATTCCTACTTTGGGTTGAGGTTACAAAGTCATTCTATTGTATAAAAATGTTGTAGATAAGGCAACCATAGAACAGTGTTCAGCCAAACGGTCGAGGTAACTTGTCAAGATTTCTGTTCTGTATTAAGGTTATGACTCACAACTCAAGACCATGTAAACATTTAGGCTGCCAAATTCAATACTAAGAAATATGGGTGAAACTAATCGCAAATATGTACATGAAAGACATAGTGAATAAACATGATTGTAATAAGGTTTTGTTTGTTGTACAAGGAATATACCAGGTTGTTGAATGTAGAGGAATTTGTAATGGAAGTGTTGCTTTGAAATAATAATAAAAAATGGAGAAAGATTGATAGATATTTATAGCATCTGTAGTTTGGAATTTGGAAGTAATACATTTGGTATGCTGTGCACAAACTTAGAGTGCAGAAGTATTATGTAATCACACTATTTACTGAAACTGATATGATAGTTTACTTTTAAACAAATATATACATTAAGTACATGTACATAATTAGCCATATGTAATTTTCAAAGGGAAATGGTAGTTGGAATATTGAATGTCATATATCACAATGGAGAATGAAACATACATAATACATGTAGGCCTGTGCAATATTTGATGAGATCCTCCTTGTTATTGATTTTAAGTTCTAGATGTACATACATACAAATAACTGCTAGAAGCAGATGCCACTAGTGTTTATAAGACTGATTTCTAAGGCTGTTTTGCAGACCAGTACACAATCCATCACTCAATATGTCTACAGAATGTTCTGTCTTGGAAGAGGAGGGGGTGGGTGGGTGCTACAAATCTCTCTGACACAGATGAAACTATAGTATGCAGATGTCAGTAGCCAGACTAGCCATGTATATATAAATATCTGATAAAACTACCTCGTGAATTATAATATGTAAGAGATGTAATATTCTGTTATTCCAGCAACATCTTGAACAGAGCAAGGGAAAACATAATTTCACTTTTGTAATGGTTGTTCATCGCATCTATGTTTTCTTCCGTTTCACCTGTTTGATCAGTTAATTAATGACCATAATCATTAGTACAATCACTCTGTTAACAGTCTTCAAATTATTTCATTACCACTGTGTAGTAACAGTCACATATTCATTGGCGTAAATGAAATAAAAACCTACTTGTAATTGGGAATGCCTCCTGTGTGATGTCCAGCTGGGAGTGACCAAAGTTGAAGTCTTGCCCTCCACTCTTGCTGATAGGGGTGTGCAAATTCTCCTCTGCTCCCCCGTCATGTTTCCCGCCAGATCCACACTGCACAGGCTCTGGGTTGAAGGTCTCAAAACTAAGGTCAGCTAGTGCAACCTGTGAAAGCGTATCCAAACCGTCCATTATCATCTTGTTGCCCATACACAACATGAATTTAAGAATGAGGTGTAATATGTAAGTTTACTACACAGGAAAATAATCCTTTTCTATACATTTGAAGTATAAAGTACTTGTTCTTCAAAATCCTTCAACTGATGTCTATATGTGAATCACAGTGCTCGTTATAACACGCACAGCTTGTAACAGAACGACCTTGTCCTTGATTTCACCTATATATGTGTTTATTACAACCAACTTGTAATGTCCATCTTATAACATTTGTATATACACACTCGATATTTGTGTTACGTTCTCAAAAACACAACGATGAATGAACTGCCAGCCTTATATACTCCTGGTTTTGTGAATGAAAATGTATTACGCGATTACAAACCAGGGCACCTGGCCAACCAATCAGAAGCCACTATAGGAGAGCTAGACCCTACGTCATAAAGGAGTTCCCCCAGCCATTGATGTTATGTTTTTCTCGTCCTGATACCGCCGATAGTCCGTTAAACAATTCTAGAAAAACTATAACTACATTTATAGTCTATAAATCTTGTCCATACATATTCCAAGCGAGTCTATCACTTTGTTTCTGCAAACAAAGATGTTAAAGGGTGTATTTTGTAGAAAAGATTCAAACAGCTGATACGACGGTGAAGTGTTTCATTGATTGTCTTGTTTACAACCTGTCGGAACTCACAGAAACCAAATATGGCAAGTTAAGGTTCCGGGAGGCGGGGTTTCGATTGCCGCTTTTTACGAATATTGTCGGAAATTGCCATTTATGGGCTGCTGCTTCCGAAAACAAGAAAATACCCTTGGCGGAAGAACCCGAATAAGCCATATTTAGCATTCGGGAATTCTATCGGAAACATAAATGTCACACGAGCGAAATGAGAGTAATTTCGTTTATTATGTGAGCTGACTTGCCAGTCACCTGACATTATGGCATCACTCTGTGGAGTCCGCGTACGCGTGAACAACTTCTTCAAAACTATGAGGCCCAGAGACATGCTGTTTTTTTTTAAAGATACCTTATCGATCGTGGGTGAAAAAGAGCTCAAGGCGTGCAGGTCTGTTGGTTCGTCTGTTTGCTAGAGCCATTACAAGTGAGTTACCCGTAACAAAAGTGTGAAAATTTCAACACTTTATCACAATTTTCTCATTGACTATTGCAGGGATTTCTCTCTTCTCTTGGATTATATATTAGGGCACGAGATGATTCCCCTGTGTGAGCATCAGTCCAAGATCTGTCTTAATTATTTTTTATGAATTTTTAAAATAATTAATTATTGTAAAGTATTGCATTTAGAGAATTTTGTAAATTATGTTATTCAGCTACTTCTTGTATAGCTACACGGTGAGTAAATTGGGAGTCTATCCCAATAGCTGAGTGAGTAATAGCTACTTTCTGATTACCATTACCTTCCATAATGAGTAAAATGACTTGTAACTTCAAAGCTATTGCATTTAGAGAATTTTGTATTAATATGTTATTCAGTTACTTTTGGGTCACCTATAACATAGTAAAATTTCAGACCTGTAGCTCAATGCACAGTTGAGCAAAAGGTACTATGAGATTCTCACTGTTGAGTAAATCAGTTGTAACGGGAAAACTATTGTATTTACAGTATTTGGTTTCAAATATGTTCTCCACCTTCTTTGTACACCATAACAGTTAACTTTATACATTACTTCTGAATACCATTTGCAGGACACAACTTTTGTGACCTTTTCTTTCACTTCTACTCTGAAACTCAATACACACAATCAGCTTACACAGAGCCCGTTCAGGGGCACTCTTTGCTTGTTTACACATGCTGTTAATTGAAAAATCGAAGTGCTAAAATTAACACAAAACGTTCACACAATAGCCCGCGTTTCTATATTTGAAACCTCCATCAATAATATGTATCACGAATTATTGGATGCAGTTATTGTTTAATCTTTTGACAAATACCCCTACATCATGTTATTTAAAGTTAGCCTTTGTTGTGATATTTGCTGAAACTGTCCTCGATTTTGCAAGGGCGAACAGAACAACAAAGAGCTTTGCAGTAAACAAGTGAATTGATAAGTTAAGCTGGTGTTCTAATAATGCAGAACAATTTTCCCAAATATATAAGTTTTTATGCAAATACCCTCATAATAGTACTGCACTACATTTTGAACCAATTTAGACACAGTTATTATATTTAGGTATTTTCTCTACAGCCTTTCATGCATTTTTAAGCAATAGAGCTTACAGCAAATAGGTAGGGTGCAAAATAACAGCTTTATTTTTTTTCTCAAACAAGTGTTTGAACATGTAATTCTATTCTGTAGGAGAAATTCAGCAAAACTTGTAACTCTAGAAGGTGAACGAAGAGATCTTGGACTATAATGCACTCATGTAATACAGGTAGCGCATTATTCCAAAACCTGAGTGATGCTTTTACATCTGAGGATATTTTTATTTCCAGAAACTAATCTCGCCAACTTTTACATCTCAAACTTTGTAACTCTTTACTTCTAAATCTTTACTAATAGATTAATGTATGGCGGGAATGTATGAGAATTACTGGAAGAATATAAAACGCACGAAGTAACACAATTGCATAAGATAAAATAAGCATTTATCTATAAATAGCATATCTATAACTAAAGGGATAACACAAATGCCTTTTATTCAAATAACTAAAAATAACAGATATAAGCACTATTATTAATTCAACACAAAAATTTAAATGTGATTTTATCGATTAGTTTTATCTTGTCTCCTGTTGTAGCGTGTATTTAAGTATTCAGTTTACAAGCTATTTACAAGTTTTTAAAATCTGCTTAGCACCAAATTAAGTTTTTCTCCAACAGTCAAATTTATAAATGTTTAAACATAAAGACAAACGTTATTAAACATTATTTCCCCCGGCTATATTCATACCTTTTCGAAGTAAAATAAATTTCAACACATCTACCAGTCCAAAACATGTCTTTCTTCAGAAACGGCTGATTATGTAAACAAACGTGAAAATGAAATATGTTAAATATCTGTTAAAATCAAGCAAGTTACGCGAAAAGCTAATACAGTTAGAGATGTATGACTGAATACAGAGGTTAACACAGATAGTTATTCTATTTATTTACACTACATTTTAATATATATTTGTCACCTGCTTTGCTACATTGTTTTCTGTTTCTCAGTGAATTTGGACTGTTTTTGGATAACACGATAACCCTATCACAGCCTTAGTCTTTAGTGAGGAGGTACATGTATCTTCATGATCTTCAGGTTTCTATGTTTTAAAGTAGTACCCCTTAAAGTCAAAAGAGATGTCAAAAGCATTTAAATCATATATTTATCTGTCAAATGTGATGCTAAACTAAACACCTTAACATATACATAGCAATTGCCACAGAAATATAGTGTAGATAGCCAAGCGATGACGTTACTGTGAATATTTGGGTATATAGACAACCAGGTGGTTTACAATACCTCAGCTGTCGACTGGGTTTTGTTTATCCTTATAGATAACACCTATAAATAAGCTAAAAGTGACACTAAATAGGGGTTTTGTTTCAGAAGGAAAACGTTTGCCTTTAATCCTAAAATTATTTCAATGAAAACCCTTTTGAAACGTACGCTCAGTGATTTGGAATTGACAAGGAATTTGTGAATGTTAGGGAATATTAGCAGACAAGTCTTTGCAGCAGGTTGATGTAAAACAAGCAAATGTAAGAGTACATTGTGCAAAATGAAAGGTTAATGCACACAGAAAGTTTTTTTTCCTTATTATACTGAAACTTAAGCCTTACACAAGGCTAGTACTTCAGAAAGTTAAAATAATGCCTAGGTCACACTTATCCAGACCTATATCTGTACGTGTTTGATTTACAGTAGATGGCCTTGTCTTAATGTCTCCAAACATAGACCTCGTATCTTGAGGCATGAGGCGCCCAGTATTACAATCCCGCCAACCCCGACAGCCTGCATATTGTAAGACAGCTCATGAAAGGTTACGGTAGGTTTTCAAAGTTTTTTTTTAAAATGCAGCTCTAGATGCAAATTGCTTCCCGAGATGTGTACTGAAATTTCCTACCAAATGCGATTCCCACAGAATAATATCGTATGCATCCTCCCCAAATATGAGGCAGACTAAACTACTATCATAGGTAGACAAGTGTCTTTAATGCCATAGCTTGTGACTCCAGCAAGAAATGTGACTTAGGTATAAGAATGTATGTATTTATGGACCTCCCTTGTTATTTTTCTGCACTTAATACATGGAAATTTCAAATGACACCCAAGGTTAATGCATGCATATCTTTAAATATTGAACCAACGGGAGTTACAAAATACAACAGCCCAATTACCGGTTGTATTTGCACCATTTTAACAAAGATATCTTCAGAAGGATTTCATTGTGAATTTACTATTCTTTTCACCTGGAAATAGAGGTGATCAAAAGCCCAAGTGCTTCCTTGGTGCACTCTATCATAACGTAACAGTTCACGATGTAACACATCATGGATAATATTTCATGTGACAGAAATTAACCAAACTAGCATTTTGTACCTTAAGATAGGAAATATTTAAACTTTAAGCATTGGCACTGTGATTTATGGAAGAGTAGAAGGGCCAACATGACAAATTTTTAATCTTGATTTATTGACTTTGTATCTCGATAAATCCAGATACCTAAATCGATTTATCCAGTTACTAAGTCAATAAATTGAGATTAAAAATCTCTCATGTTGGCCCTTCTACTTTTCCATACGCGATTATAATGTAGTTACTGCTAAAAATTATGAAGTTCAACCCTCACCTAGGTCTCCAAATTTAACTCGAATTTAACAAAATATCCAAATTTCTACCTTCACTTACGTCCCATATTGACCTCAGGTAATTTAACAAAATCTCTTAATTTCTGCCTTCACTTCTGCATGTCGAGTTTAGTGAATCTGACAAAATGGGCGAATTTCTACCTCCACTTAGGTCTCCATAAAGACTTCAATCACCTGACAAAATCATAATTCCCGTTTCCCTGTAGCATTCTTTTAATGGCGTTTATGGCGAACTGACATGGCCAATGATTTGATCCTCAGACCTTAGAAGAATGAGACCAGTGCTAGAGAAAGCAAAGTCATCTTTAGTTCCCAAGAAATATATAGCTCATTCTTATAAATACATTTCTGGTAAAAATTGACAATATATGATACACAACCGCTATAGTTTAATAGTATTATGCCCCAAACAAACATATTTGTAAAGTAAAGTCTCTCGTATTGTAAAGTCACGTTCATCGTTAAACATATACAATAGTCCCAAGTTCCTTGGTTACATGACCTTATTTTAAGACCAGACTTGGATATGACACGAGGTATAACTATCCATGAGCTAGCACACGTAATATCCAGACAAAACAAACCGGATCATATTCCCAGATTTATAACATCTTGTCTTGTCATCACAGCGAGGTTTTTAACACTTGAGAGGTCTTGCTTTTTCTTTCTTCTGTTTTCTCGGTATGTTAATTGACAGATGCATGTAGCCTTTTTAAGACTCTCTTTTAGGTCCGGTTTAGTTAATTTTTTTATTTAATGGCTCTGGCAACACATTGAAAAGGTCGTGCCACAGTGGGTAGCTGAGACGATGGAGGAAAGCAATGAATACTATTTGGTCAACATTCTGCTCTGAAAACTATCAGGCGCCGGTAAGCAAATACTAACTTTTCTATTTTGGGTGGAGTTGGGAATCAAAGACTTGATAGGTTGGAAGATCAGTATGTTACCCAGTACACCATCGTGTCCCCTGTCTTGTTTTATAACTTTGCCCAAAGTCAATGTTTGGGGGTATGCATTCCTCTTAACAGCTAAGTTCTTACCATGGTATGCCCTGAGTAAATGTCAAATATTGCAATGGGTTACATTCAGAACCACTGAAGCTAAGTTATCATTCAGCGCAAATCCATAACCCCTAAATCCCCATAATTATAATGATACGTCAAAATATCAAGTCTATCATAGTCTGTCATGCCATATTGTATAAGCTTTTCTATATTTCAATTTTGTGCTTTTACATCTACTATTACCAAATTTTGTGGTACAGCAAAAGTACAGTTACCAAAATCAAGATAAACATGCACATCTGTAACACACATCGCTTTGTATAATGTATTTTATAGCCTGGAGTCCAGGCTAAGACACAAAATCATCAAAAACTATTATACTTTTATTGCATACTTTTCTTTCAAGTGTCTCTTTCGCCGAAAAGAAAGATAAAAAAATGACACCACCACTCCCCCCCGCCCCTTGCGTGATATAGTGACATTGTTTTACATAACAATACCTTATGTATTTTGATGTATGAATTTTTTTCAAAAATAGTTCGTTTTTATTCTATAAACCAAACTACCGATGTCATTAAAATGGAGTGCTCTTAAAACAGGCACTCCATTCTTTGTGACGTCAGAGACATTCTTTGGTTTTGCCGTGACAGGTCCGGTTTGAAACCAGATCCCCACACCTAGATATCTTCTCTGCTCATTTGCATAATTTTGAATGTCGTATAATGTTACGTCAATTTACAGATTTCACAAGGCGGACATAAAATGTTCATTTTCTTTTTATCTCCCATACAATTTTTATGTAAAAAAATAAGAAAAAATATTCATATTTTTAACAAATAGACCAAAAAACCTTATAACCAAATTATCTAGGGTAATTTGTGTAATTGAGAAACAATGTTTTGACTCAAACAACTACCCTCATAATTTTGAGAATATATTGTCGTATTCAAAGGGTGAGGTCAAAGTCCTTTTAACAGTATATTACAGTACATAGCTAGTGCATACAGGATAAAAACAAATGCATCAAACCTCCCATTGCTTTCATATATTGTTACTAAGTTTAAGCTAGCCCTACTTTGGCTGTAAGATATTTTATTTAATTGCTGTTTAGTTTGTGTTTGTTTTAAAATGTGAGTTTTTCTATATTTAGTAGTTGTTTGTATAACAGAATACCTTACATCTGCATATTTTGAGAGAAGGAGATTTTGTTGGAGTATTACGTTTGTTAAACAGCTAATGCAGTATAAAATAGCCATATACTATAATTTTAGAAGATCACAAAAGTCGAAGTTTGGATGTCATACTTACTGGCGACAGGGGTTTGTAAGGGTACATTATGTAAGCGGAAAGTTTTTCCTAATTACAAACTAATTACAAAGAAACTTAGCCTTACATAAGGCTATAGTGATGACATTATATATATATTTTTTAATTTACACGATTCTTGTGAAATACACAGAGCTGTGAAAATATTTTTTCATATTTTTCATTTTGCCTAATTACTACTAATTCTTTTCATAATGACCAATTCACACATTTCCTTACAGTAACATCTGTATGTATTTGTTTCATGCTGGGTGACCTCGTTCTTATGGACCCCCCTTATCTTGGTAGTACACATTGAAGTATGAGCTGTCCCCCATATCTATTCCACCCCTCACTCCTCTAGCATGCATATTACAATACTGCTCATCACCTGCCAAATGTCTGCTGGACAAACGTCTACTGGCCAAATGTCTGCACACTGGTCGTAACAACTATTGTAAAAACTTTTAAAAACCTGTCCTGAACTCCAATCACTTCCTGCATGTTGTGTCTAATCACCCCAGAGGCATCCTTCCCAGATACGAATCCCACAGAATCGCACCAAAGACGTGCAAGAATTAGGTGGATTGAACAAGAACTGAAAGTAGGCGAGCTTGTGCCCATAGCAGTAGACTTTCACCAAGTCCTTTTTTCTTGTAATATATGGGTACTGTATGACTTTTGGAGAAACAGCTAGCCCAGACCCCCTTACTCCTGATTGCTTTTGGTATAATGAACTCTTTTAAGTTTCCAATATAAATTAATTATTTAAGTTACTTATGGATACAAATACAAAGACTTGGAGCCAGCCTCCCAAGCAGGGAAAGACGGGGAGTTGTTCTTTGCGCCAACTCGCGGCAGTGAGTTGTGGCAAACATCTTGAGTTGTGGCTGCATCAACTTAATCCCCTAATGTCCAGCACTGGTCAGTGACCAAATGGTTTGTGATTGGCTGATTACTGACCCTAAATGTGGCTTCTCACTTAAGTTGTGCCTGCAGCAACGTAATCCTCTAATATAATTGGCAAATTATTTAGCTTCAAGTAGTCAAGTATACAAGACAACCTTCTAATTGCACTTAAGTAACTAGGCATATTTTAATCTGTCAGTACCTGTAAACTGATGTTTTAGTGTGATTTTCATGATCTCCCTGTACTGTTTGTATGTTTGTATTTTTACATTATTGACATAGAGATGTTTACTGTATATAACAGTGTGTCATTTTATATAAAGCAAAATTAAACACTGATTTCAAATAATATATAAATGAACAAAACTTGAGAATCATTTTTAACATATCAGTATGTAATAGTTCATAATAGTTTGAAATATATAAAAGAATGATAAAACACATAAAATTTCATTCAAGTGTGTATAAATTCACTAATATATATGTGTTAATAGCTCATATCAAGTCACAATCATTTGACAAAATCAGCCTTACACCTGATAGCAATTAAGAGACAAGCAAATTAAGGAAGTCACCCTTTAGGCTTCATATTTATGCCAAACAAATCATCATCAAAGAAGCCTGAGAGATCCCTGAACGCAATTAAGAAACATCAATCACATTGCACTACACCACCTTTGTTATCTACTATGACATTTTCTTCTGCAGAGATTAAGCTCTATAAAAGTATGATTAAATTGAGTTATAGGGTAAAGTTGGCTCAGCACCCACTCAAGATGTGGCAGTACATCTCGAGATGTTTGCAACAACTCACCCCCGCGAGTTGGCGCAAGGAACAACTCGAGTTGTTCTCTGCCGCGAGTTGGCGCCTAACAATAGTATTCTAGTATATGTATTTTATTGAAAGCTTCCTGGAAGAATATATCATTTAAACAAACAATATCAGCGATATAAGAGGTATGACGTCATAATGATGTTTCGCATGGTCAGATTCACGGTGAAGACTACAAGAGTAATGGACAAATTTTGAATGTAAATAGCAGCCAGCCTGATATACAAGAAATTGCAATATCTCTGGTAAATAGTAGATTGTTGTTGAACCTCTTTACACGTTTTTGTAGAGCACACAGGATCCACTACACATTGTTTTGTAATGTGTAAGATCTGCTCTCTTTCGGTTCCAAAGATGCCTTTATTTTAAACTGTTGAAGACTATGCTGTTTATGGTTAAGTATGGCTTGGGCTTAAAGACTTTACCTTACAAGTGTAAGATGGATAGTCTCACAAACAGGACAATCATAACGTGCGTGATGGTTTTTTCTGGTTGGACCATCTTGTGTCTGTAAGACTCTCCATATTTGCATGATTTTCCCGTTTGACCTTCATTAGTGATACAGACTGTTACATTAGAATTATGATAACCTCTATTTCCACTGGAACAGTATTAGACACAAACGTGGACACATCCATTACTGATTCTTGCAGAATTATGTCCTGATCCCCATCTGTTCTGCTAACCAGAGAATAACATTCAACTGACTTTACAATGTTTTATTTTCAACAACTATTTAGTACTTATAAAATGCAGGTTTTTTGTTGCAGTTGTAGTTGCTGTTGAGAAGTTGGAAAATTTATTTTGATGTTTCAAAATTTTAAATTTTATTTCCTGGTGAAATTTGACCATAATCTCCATAGCCAGGGAACTCATTTAACCACATTAGTTGAATAGATGATCAGTAATTGGTCCAACATTTTGTTGAACAGCTGAAAACCGAATCCTAGAAATTAAAATAACTCTTAATCGAAAAAAAAAATAGCATCCATTTATAAAGTTAACATGCAATGTCTTTGTTGGCTACCTTTTAAAAATAATATTAGAACTTCGAGGAAGGCTAGTACTGTAAATTTCAACATTCCAAAAACTCATCTGTTTACAGCGACAACAAACTGTGTCCTATCAACTTGACACCAGACTGACAATTGTGACGTACGCAGAAGTTCAAATTCTAAATAGATGCAAGTTTGTTAACTAATGTGAAGTGTTTTTTTTTTTCCAAAAAACAACAGACTATTTGTTATTTAACACGTCAGTTAAAAGCACGCAATGTAGTGTGTTTTTATGTACTGTATATCAAAGTATGACAGTTTTGTAGATTTTAAAATATATATGCACATGTTTGTCTAGCCTTGCGTACAGCTCAAATTTTGTACCACATCGTATACATGTAAGCAGATATTTGGCATTCATAAAGCACTCATTCATCTTATGAGATATAAGTTCATCAGACAGAGATCTATCTAAGCCGTATGCTAATGTAGAGGCCTGTATATGTATGAGTACATTATATAAACTGAAACTTCATTATCTGAACTTAAAATGTTCCCTAATTGCAAAGAAACTTGAGCCTTTAGCCAGGCTAATGTTTGTTTAATTTTACTATCCGATTCCACTCATCAAAAATTACACGTCGCGGGAAACAATGTTTGGAGATCTGAGTCTTATACAGTCGGTATAGTGACTCCCAATATTCAGATATTACGAAAGTTTAACCCCATCTGCATGTTTGACAAGGCTAAAGCTCTAGTAAGGGTGTCACAGCAGCCAGTGTCATGTCGGTACAGGTCTCAGTATAGCCACTTTTGGGAGTCGAATCCACGCAGACGACAGCCTGTGATTGGATACCAAACTTGCTTACCATTACATTATGACACAGAGTCAATCTAAACACTTGATAATATGCCATGATTAAATTTGTGAAATGTTATACAGTTTTATAATAATAACAGTTGTAAAGTCAGCCATACTTACAAATGGAGGCAAACATGCAACTGCCATTTTCCTTGCTGAACTTGTATAAAATATATTACTCTAGCTCTTCAAATATTTTTCAGTAAATCAGCACACACACATACATAACTGTATCCAAATATAGTGTTTTTTTTCTTATAAAAAAATCTGGCTGTCAAAACATTTCACAGTATACAAATGAATCATGGATTTTAAACTCTAAAATTCTAAGTCCTTTATTATATATTGTCTGTTGCTATTTAATATCTTGTTTCAATCTTTCCCTTTCTCCCAAATTTTAAAATCCACCAAAAATAATTTTCTGTGACAAAAACAAATTTATGCAGTAGATATCATATATTATCAAAACAATGAAGTTAAACACACAAAAGTTTCTCAAGCACTAGTAATAATTTTTGATTATTACTACGACTGATAAATTTATTATTTTCTCACTGATGGGGATCCTTGTGTCACCCAAACCAGTCTGATTACACAGTTATATACATAACTGTAGTTATAGTCAAAGTCAGTGACATGTGTAGACATGCGCAGAAAGGATCTAGGGTAAACATGTTAAGATACTAGAGAATGGAATAGTACAATCAGTTTCAAGGGTGTCATTAAGTATGTGACACAGCATAATTCAACATCATCCTAAATGTTCATGTTTAGAATTGTCAGAATTTACTGACATACTTGCAACTCTATGGGATGTTATACATATAATTTACTCAATCTACTGGTTTTAAAATTTATTTTAAAATACTTGATACAGCTTGTAGACATTTGTTTCTTCTAAATATATCCACTGATATGAAGGGAATACTTAATGCCCCCGGCCCCGAAAAAGACCGCATTTCCTTGTTTTCCGACACTATACTTTGTACTGATAATGTTTTTAAGACATTTACTGGCAATTGAATGGGACGTGAAAACCCTAACTTTGATCTTGGACCTCAAAACCGTCTTAAAAGTAATAACATTTACATGCAAGACACACTTTTTTATTCACACACATTTACCTTTTAATACACAGTTTATCTGTTCAATAAATTTCTGGACACTTTAGCAACGTGAAAACAAAATACACATAAAGACCTCTTGATGTTTTACATTATCTTTCAGCAACTTCAGATGAAATTTAATGGCACTTCTTAATGAAAGGATAAATGGGCATCTCTAAAATGCTAATATAAACATCAACTTCAATGTCCATATTTGGACATAAACTTCCGAGGCTGTAACCAAAACTTGACAGTGTTGAAACAATAGGAGGAGCACAAGATAAGGGTTTATTTTTTTTGCTATTCTGTCAGTCTTTGGTTGGTTATATAGGACACAAAGTAATGAATGCTGGTAAGTGACGTCACAGTTTTGTATGGCATTACAACATTTCAAACCACAAGCCACTACGACAGTATGTAAGGGCCACATACGTGAAGATTTATGGTGGTTTCATTCCTTACATCGACACAGATAGGAAGTCAACAATAACAATCTCTAACCAATCGGAATCGCTGATTTCGCACACCATTTTTAGCACAGAAAGAGTTTAAGCGTTCTCTATCTATATGCTAGTTTGGCTGCATGTGTAACTGAATTATACACGGGGTCAAGGACATATTTTCACACAAGGTGGGGTATATACTTGCCTTAGCCGTCCTCAAATTTCTGCTATGTTACACACAACAAGCTTTTAAATAACTATTTTATGTTCAAATTGTCCTGAATTGACAAGACAAGCAGTGTTCTGGTGAAAATTTAGTGGAATTTTATTTTTGGTGAAAGAATACCTAACAGTAATTAACATTATTCCAAGAAACTGTTACATGAATTGTGACTGCTTTAGGCTACCATAATACTGACCCAGACCTGAAATTTTGCCTGTATGTTCATCCAGGACCAGTGTCGCATGACATCACTTCTGAATTGTCGTCATTCCCTGATACACGGATGTTACAATTACCTGATGTAGCACTATGACCAGTTTTGCTTGTACTCCTGTTCCACTGCCGTGCCCATGATTTATGCAGTCCCGAGCATAATGTTATGAGGTGTATGAATTGTCCCTTCGGTGTCGAAGGCCAGAAGCATAAAATATTTAATATGTGATATGTAAAAGTATTGTATAGTATTTGTCCAACTCTCAGTTTTCTAACATTCTCCTAACTGAAAGTCAGATATTGCAAATTCAGAGTTAATCACTACTTCGGAATGTAAATACTCAGATCTTTTAACATGACAAGTGAGCAAAGGGGGGGGGGCTAATTATGGATGTGGTCTTCAATCCTTTTGAGGTTCTTAAGAATAATAAGGGTAATATAACAAATTTGCTTAGATGGCAAACTGTATGCCAAGAAGTCTACAAAAACTTCAAAAATCCAGTGGGAATGCTGACAGAGAATGCTCATAATTCTTGACTCAGTACATGCTTGCGCTTTGTACCATCTAGAAATCTAGTGTAGGGCTTTTCTCCACAGTCTGAAAAAAATGATGTAGGGCTTTTTTCCATGGGTTTCAAAAAGTTGTAGGGCTTTTCTCAGTAGGGCTTTTCTCCACACACCTAAATCTCAATATACTTGTTAGTGGTTATTTATATAATGGCTCATGTGTTAATATTGGTTTCTGGTGTTTCTTCTATTCTCGGAATTTCTACTCTAAAATCGATAGCAGGAATAAAATAAACTTAACAATTTGTTAATGACTCAGAATTGTTTAAAATTCAGAACACATTTTGGACTAATGAACAGGTTTATTTAAATGATTTACTAGAATTAAAACACTTCTGGTGAAAAGGTGAATTGTTTTGTAAATGTACACTTTTCTGGACAAAATAACAGGCACCTGAAATAGTTGTGCATCTTGTATTATTCAGTAGAATGATAAATTATGCATTCATTTATTTTTCAATTTACAGCATTTTTGTCTCATTTTTCAAGCAAAGAAAAAAATCGTTTGAAAGTTGACTGTTTTAGATGTCTGTAAATTAAAACACAAAAGTGTGCATTACCTGCAACTAATGCACAGTTTTAACAATAGAATAACATCACAAGTGTGCCTTAAACTTTTTCAGCCTTTCTCTCCTGATTACTCAGAACTGCCTTACAATCAATCTTTCAGGTACTGTGATGAAGCATGACAATTCTTCAGTAAAACTTAAGCAGACAGTTGGTTATATAAATCTTCCAGTTTTTGTCAAAGAGCGTTTGGGGCTTGATGTTACAAGTGATCTATGTCATAGGCCAATTTTATGGGAGATAACTTCTTCAGGTCATCAGACTCCAGGGTGTTGTCACAGGGTTTAGATGACAGCCGATTTATTTATTTAGTGTTTTTGTTACACCTAGACCCTTATCAGTTACAATATGATGGGTAGTTGGAAGGGCAGAGGAAACCAAGACGCATACAGTTGGTCAAGGTTCTGTACTGTAAACTAACGACCAACAGCAAGCATTTACTAGCTTTCCAACATGAAATCAGGCCAGGATTTGAACTCTAATCTCAGAGGTGGGAGGAGAGTGTGTCAAAGAATGAGCTGGACTAAATGTCCATCCTGCAACCCCTCCTCACCCCTCCACCATGTTTATTTTAGTACAGCATGTGAAAGGTCGTAACATCTGTCTCAAATAATAAAAAAAGCTGTCCTGAACGCAGGTCGCTTTTTTCGAGTTGCGTAAAGTCACCCTGAAGGTGCCGTACCCATATGTAAATTGCCCTGAGGATGTCCTGCCAAAATATGAAGCGGATCAAACCAGAAACAAATGATTTATTTATTTTTTTTATTTGGGGTTTTACGTCGCTTTCAACATTGTACGGGTCATATCATGACGGGTAGTTGGAATGGCAGAGGAAACCAGTACATACAGTTTGCTAGGGTTCTGTACTGTAAACTGCCGACCAACAAGAAGCAACTACCAGCTTTCCCACTTGAGGCTGTACCGGTAATCGAACCCCGGCCTCAAAGGTGGGAGGTGAGAGTGTTACCATGTTCCGAGTTGTGACGAATAAAAAACACTGAAAAAAAAATGAAAAAAATAATGACACGTGAAGTCTGCAGACAAAAAGAAATTCCAGGCACATCCGATAGCTGGTGCAGAACTCTGACGGTCACCTTTCCCAGTACTAATGTAGGCCATTGCTGCTTAACTTCAGTGAAGAGACAGATACTCATCACACTGTGCCACAATTCATGAAAGTCTGGAGTAACAAGAAACAAAATTAGACAAGTCCATTCGGTTGTAGTTAGTGATCCCAGCACTTGAAGGTGTGGCCTGGATATTTGATGGCATATCTTAAAGTCTGATTTCACACCAAGTGTATTGTTAGAAGAGTGGTCCTGACTCTTCTGGGTCAATGTGACACTGATGTATTGTTTGGTAGATATAAACTATCATTTAATTGAACATGTACATCATGTTCTCAGATTTAATTCCAGTGAAAAAAAGGAAACTGGTAAAACTTACAAAAAAGTCATGTTGTTGATAATGTGACGCAAATGTGTTTTGTGACAGTGTTTTTATGTTACAGTGGCTTGTCACTGTAAGTATACTATTGTGTGTATACATTGTTTGTGTGATGTTTCAGGAAATGACGTACATATATATATATAAGACTCTTTGTTAACATATCATAACTGAAGTGCACTTTATGTTTTTAACCCGCTACTCTATATATTTTAAGATCACTATGTCATTAACAACAGCGATTTGTAAACTTATACACTGGGTTACTTGACTGGGGGTGGGGATCTTTATGATGGTCCTCCCCCTTGCTATTATATTGGTCTACATTTCAGTACCTGCTGACATGGTCAATGCTCTATTGGGAATTATCTTATATCTGATATTAAGAATCCCTATTGGAAGTTACAACAAGGATGTGCAATATGGATACTTCAAAAATGAATAAAAAGTCCCCAACAGAAGAAGAAAGTCTCATATCTGGACAGAAAAATTTCCAAAAAGTTGTGGAAGGTGAACTGAAAATATAAATGTCGGTAAAATAATAAAACCCCCACTTATGGGAGACATATCACAGAATTTAATTGCCGTTCTCTTTGTGTGTTTCATGTGAACATCTATATTACTTGACAAAGACACCTGTGTATGACGTGCTTACAAAGATATGTATTTGGAAAGTGGTTGCAGAAGAAACAAGCTGTGGCTGGGGGTTCACAAGTCCTCGCCAGAAGATTCGGAACCTTATACTGGTGAAAAATTCATTTAAAAACCATTCTGGAGTCCAAATATAGGTATGAAAAATCATCTATTGGGGAGACTGAGGCAGGTGTAGACCCATCCTTGAGTGAAAGTAAGATACCAATGTCACTAGTTTTTGAGATATTTTTGAAAAAATCTCTAAACATTGCTTGATCCTGATCTTGACATCTTTGAGGATTAAAGCCACAACCGAAAACCCACCTTGTGTCAAATATAACCCTAATCAATGTACAGTTTTCGAGTTGGGCACACAGACAAACCATCCGACACGATTTCAATATCCTCAAACTCCCCTTCAGGGACTTAGGGTAAATAATATTGATACTAAGCAAGAGCACTAGAGAGTGCATACCTCAGCCAAGGACAACACATCCATTTTAGCTCATCAGTTCAATGATAAAAAATCCTTTTTAAAATTCCTGGATCCAGAATTTGTTGTAAGATCATTTTTAGAATTAAACCAGTTCAATGTTAGACCAAGACCTACTTACTGTAAAAATTTGATGTAAGTGTGTACATCATTTTTTGGCAAAATATAATAGTAATTTTAAATTTTAAATACCAATCAGTCAAACTCTTAAAATTATAACTTTTAATTTTAAATATCCATTAGTCAAACTCTTATCTCTTTTGTGACCCTTTGTCATCCAGTCTTTGTATACTGTTGTCTCTGTTCCCCATTCAAGGACTGTCCTAGATTAGCCCCTGATCTACTTTCCTTGGAGGCTCCACATGGTGTCCAGATGACCACAGGTCAACAAAGGTCATCTGGATCACCCTGGGTTACTGAGAATAGCAGGTGGTCAACCTCAGCAACCAGGGCAGATTCTAAATATGTTTAAAATCTTGCCGGACACCAACTTTTGTATGAGATTGCCTAAAAAATACTCCGGATGACACCGGATGTGCAAAATAGCCTGTGGGCACCTAGGGAGATGGCCCCAGGGTGCCCAAATCGGGCTTGATCCTGATCTATCTTGACAGTAGAACAGTTACTAAACTCATCAAGATTTAACCAAGAACAGCTGTGTTACAATTGGAAGGTTAAACTGCCATCAAAACCCAAATTACGTACTTTTACATTTTTCAAACTAAACAGGTTAGAATTGCCATCCCTTATCCATAAATTTATCGAAATAATGTCTAATGCTAACTTGAATTGGTCTGTAAATTTTGTATTTGAATTATGGCAAGAGAGGAGAAACAAACTGTATACGTAACATATTGATCATGTGTATACACATTACAGTAATGTACAACAGAAAAATGTTCTGCTCATATATCTACATATAGTTTTTATATATTTCACACGCTGTTCATTGTTATTGCATATTTAGAGTGACATTTAAGCCCATGTAGGGCTGGGTATTTATTGTACTTAGGTATTTATTGAAGTGTATCATTTATTTGTAAATAATACATGTCACTATAATAAACTAACTATACATACAATAAGTCCAAATGAATTCAAGTATATTTGCATATACATTATATTCATACTCTGTACTGAAGCACTGTAAGCTTGGAGTTCACCACTCTCACCATCTAGCAATCACTAATTTGAAAAGAACACCCTGAGAGTGAATGCTTCCACCAAGGCTCAACACCTCCATTACTTTTATTCTTTTATTATTTGCTTATGAGTGCATATGATAGCTATAAGCTCCTTTGTGGAGGTAATTGTTCTTTAAACAGGGTGATAAAACTGGTGTCTGGCATAATACATCACTATGTAAACCCATAATAACATTGTATGCAATATAAGGTGCCTTAAGGCAGTGTTACAACACTAAGTGTCTAGTATCTAATTTATTTGCATGTTTGAGCTTGATCTTTATCAGCTGACTTCTAATAAAAATACTACATGATGAAATTTCTACAATGAAAAAAAACTCATCTCTAAGTATATGGGTAATATCATGCCCAAGTGCATGAGACTTAAACAAATCAAGAAAAAAAATCTGATGTTATACATATTTCACACAGATTGTTTACATATTTCCATTAGTAACAAGATATCCTACGTCACCAAAATTGGCGACTCCAATTTATAACTTGCAACCAATCAGTTACCTTCAAGAGGCTTTTGATGTCTATTTTAGGGGATAAGAAATGAATACCAATTTAGTGATCACTGATAAAAAACACTTGCTTTCTGCATTTCAATTAGGTATTTGACCTTCGAGACCACTGGGACAAGTGGACCCTTTATCACTTGGAAAACATTGGCATTTTCTCCTTTTGTTTGTTATCTCTTATTATGGCTGATATATTCACTTACACACATGTGTATATTTATATATATTTTATCATATCTCACTTTCACCAAATAATGAATGTTTCTTAAGTGTAGTAATGAGGTGACCTCGTGAGTTCTATTCAAAACATTTACTTTTTTGTCAAGCTTAAGATGATTCTGGGTATGGGTTATGGTGTTTTTGAATAAACATCAAGTCCAAATATTACCGAATTTCTTTGAACTGTAAGGTGTCAGGTCTAAAATAGGTCAATATGTCATGGGCTTTTTGTACAATGTTGTGATTAAGGTGAATTAATATTGTGAGAGTGTGTCAACTTAATTAGCCTAAAAGGACCCCTGGAGACCAACATAAAACTCAATAAATTTAAGCTTTAGTGGTTTTTCATATATAATTACCCTGAAATTAAACTACAAACACGTATACTTTCAGGTTATTCTCAAGATGGGATGATAAATAATTAAGATCAAATCACTTGTAAATCCACCTTCTCATTGGGCATGGTTACAATTGCTTGAAGATTGATTGTCCTTTTAACCACAGTCGTTTTCAACTGTTCCAAACCTTCTGATCTGAGAGAGTAATGACAAATCTAGATATATAAATCTGAAGTTGAGTAATGAAAACAAATATAATTGAGCTTGAGCAGTGACCATTTAGACAAATGTAAATTGGTTTGAGCATGAACAATGGAAAATGTATGATTTCAAACAAAAAACGATTATGGCAATTGCTTGCCGCATGAAATATATACTTCAACATATATTTTTACAAATGTCAGCAAAAATCATGCTTGTTACTTATCAAGGTAAATAACTCTATCTCCACCTTATCAGTTATTATGGCAGAGACATAAAAACAACAAGGTCTTTGCAGCCACTTTCTGGCTCAATTAAGTTGTGCAATGTTAATGAGCAGACAGTAATTTGTTACCATCAGACCACTTATGTGGTTACAAATATTTGCTGACCATGTTACAGCTATCTGTACAAACAGGCTTAGATAGACAAACTCATCAACTTTATCAGTTCATTCAGGGACACTGTATCTAGGGGTGAAATAGGTATCTGTGTGTTTACTGTTGGAGTTTATAAAACAAGGACCCTGATTCAAAGAAAAAAACAACAATATAATAATTATTACATGCATGACATTTAGGATTAAACTTTTGTGGTTTATATTGCTATTTCATTCTCACAAACTGTCACACAAAGCAGATTGATTTATCACTCAGGATCTTACTGTTACTGGTCAATAAGCAGAAAACTATTATTTGTCCACAGTGAAATATTGGTTTTACGATCATTGACATAGGCATTGTGGCCTGCTACCGACTGGTATAATGAATTAAACTTTGTCATAACCTCAAGCCCCTATAACTTTCAGGCTCATTTTTACAGAAGAGTGTACACGATTTGTTGTAAGTGACTTAAAACTGAAAATATTGGTTGTGACTAGTTGGAAGACTAATGCTAACTATTGACTTTCGCAACTGAAAATATAACTCGTAAGACTAATAGGGTATTGGTTTAGGATTACCTTATTGGGGCAGTTGTGAGGCATATTCTTCACAGTGAAACTAGGGCATAAACAAAACACTTATGGTAGTAACCGTTGGTTAATAAAACACCAACGCAAAGTGTTGTTTCTATTCTAGCTGCTTCTCAGTCCGGTGCCCATCAACATGTAGCACCTTGGTTCTGACCACAGGTAATATATGAGGTATGTCAAATACTGTGTAGTTGTGTCAAAAACTGTGCAGTTGTGGTTCAAAGTACTAAAGTGATAGGCTATGTTATTTTTTCTTTGAAACAATGTACTAGTCGGGCAATAATATCGTGCAAGTTCTCGACATTGCCCAAACTTCTACATTATAATTCATTTATAAAATTGATAATCTAGTCTTGGTTTGGTCTAATTTATGTTCTATTTATTTATTTTATGGTAGCCTGGCAAGGCCTATGTTTCAGCAATTTTACAGGCATAATAAGCATCAAGAGAGTGGTGATATGATGTAATGGTTGAAAATGTGTTTTTGCTGTACTGAAGTCTATTGCTTCCCATTGTATTGGGGTTATTGCTTTTGAAATGTACATTAACATCAGTAGATACTGATTCATTATCAGAATTACTTTCATTTGAATAGAGGCTTAAAACCACATGTAATGAGGCCTGTACCAAATCCATTAAAAAAAGCATGTAACCCACACACTATCAGGATTTATGTTTTTTTTTGTATATTGAAGTGTGTAATGATATATACATTTCTTTATGCAACTATTCTCATACAGTTAAACACCAAATAGTATTTAAAATGTGGAGTTATTTTTAGTACATTTTTGACTATCAAAAGCACACCTGCAGGAGCCCAGGCACTGGATGTCACATTTTCTATTTCAATCTTTCTATTTCAAAATCATTCAAATACAGACTGTCCATCTGTCCCATCTATTACCATAAGGTGGATCTGAATAACAGGGGTTAGATCCATAAGATTGTTTTTCTAAAACTGAATAGTCATAAGGTGACAGAAGAAAAGTTTGTAAAAATCCAGGGCATGGCATGGTATGCTCAAAAAGCTTCTATATCCTTACAAAACGTATGGAAATCACCATATACCACAACGAGAGCACAATTAAATAGCAATAAAATTATAGCAGTAGAGAGCAGACATATATACTCTAGTCAATACAATCACCAAATAAATCCCAACTAGAACTTGGCAACTATAAGAAGGCAGTAAATGAAAGAAACGCTGGTTTTCTGACAGTTCAAGTACCTTGGTCTAGACCCAACAGGATGGCTGCACAAAAAATGACATTACCAGCAGCAACTTTTAGAGAATTCAAATGAAACATATGAAAAGCCATTGACTGAAAAATATGTAATCTCTGCACAACCGCCATGCTTTACAGATGATTAACTTATCAGGCTAATAAAGTTAATTATGGTCAACAGAAGGTTCAACGAACTTTTGTCAAAAACTTAGGTTCATAAATTAACACAGAACAAATTTGATTTAGTTTTGTACATAAATGTGTTATTGATAATTCTAATTCTAATTGGACTTTTATAGCGCTTAATCTCCCCAAATAAGAGGACTCTAAGGCGCAACTAAGCAATAAGCAGACATCAAATTTCTGTATCCAGGGGCATAGCAGGGGTCAAGCACCACGGAGAACACCAGGAGAATGATCCAGGCTAAGGTGGGTATGCTTTGGTGTACAGGTGGATTTTGAGCTGCTTTCTGAAGGAGGCCAGTAAGGGAGAGGCACGAATCTCATCAGGGAGAGCATTCCACACAGTGGGAGCATCAAACGCAAAACTATTACCAAATTGTTTGACAGATTTGTGAACAGAGGGGCAAAACTTAGGAATGACAAGGAAATTACCACCACTTTGACTGCGCCTAGTGCTATAAGAACTGCTGTAGGAGGACAGATATGGAGCAAAATACCTGGGAAAGCCTGTGTGAAGATACTTATAAACAAGTGTGGCCGTCTTGAACACTGTGCGCTGTTCAACAGGAAGCCAATGCAGTTTCTTTAGCACAGGAGTTATACTGGTGTATCGACTGGTGTTTGATACAATTCTAGCTGCACTATTTTGGATGCACTGTAATTTGCGCAGATTGAACTTGGAGAGGCTCCTGAAAAGTGAGTTGCAGTTATCCAACCGACTACTAACCAGAGCATTAGCCACAAGCACAGAAACATCATGAGTGAGAAACCGCCTGACATGTCTGAAGTCACGGAGTTTAACAAAGCAACTTTTGCAGACATTCTGAACATGCTTGGACAAAGAAAAGTCTGAATCAAACCACACTCCCGGATTTTTTACTGAATCAGTAGGGCAGAATGAGTTGCCCAAGATATTAATTGGAAAACATGCTTTCAACTTGTCCCGCTGTCTCTTCGAACCAAAGATGATAAACTCGGTCTTGTCTGGATTCAATTTGAGCTTACTAGTGGACATATACTCTTTAACATCGTCTAGGCACCTATTTAGCTTTTCAAAGGCAGCAGATGATGCCTTGTATTATTATTATTATTAATCTGGTCAGACAGTGAATTTCGTCACCACAGTGAAGTTCGTCACCTGCCGTAAAAATGCTCAAGGACAACCAGTATCCACATTAATATCTGAATAGCTGCTATGGACAGAAGGGTGCAATTGTATGATAAAAGATTATAGTAAAGAACTTTTAATATCGTCATAAAAATAAGTGACAAACTTCACTGGCTGTGCAGTAGTGATCATCAGATGATGTGATGTTCACCACTTAATATCACCGGATCACCAGATGATATGCTGCTCACAACTTATTTTGTTGTGATGACCAGATGATATGGTGATCATGACTCATCATCCAGTGTGCACAGTTTAATATAGTAATCATTTCTTATTACGTTCTGATCACCAGAAAATCTCATTATCACCACATAATCCGGTGATCACAACATAATAAGTCGTTCTCACAAATTATTCCTGTCATCATAACTTGGTATATGTTACACAATTCACAATGTCCTACTTGGGACTCCATAAAAGATGCACAGAGAGTTACTTAAATGTTTTACAAAGATCAGTCACATTTTGCACATGTTTAGCTGTATAATACCCCTTTTCCAGTGTTGTGAGGTTACCTCCTGACTGACTAGAGAGCATAATCTTGGTTACTGTATGACAAGTTCTTACACTTGTACAAGTCGAGAACATAATCGCAGTAATCATGGATGCTCATTCAGCACATTTTTAAAACATTTTACTAATGAGTGTTTCTGTCCAAACTGTTACGACCATTTCATACAGTTGTCAATGCTTTATATCCTATCTTGTGGGTGATACAACTGATATTTATAGTCCTGCAACCGATCTTGTACTCTCTTTCTCAGGATACAACTAATCTAACTATGAAAACTGTGGCAAGTGATCTTTGACCCAAGAGATGATTACTTGTATAAAAATCTAGTGATTGCCCGCCAATTGTGACCAAGACCAGGTGCTAGTATTCATCTTTAAGAATCGTGGTGATCTGAAGCAAGTTACAAGCCTATCATAATGGAACAGGGGTATTGGATAATTGTATTTTACAAGCAACGGCAAGGGGTATCCAAAATATGTTGATATTGATATTTGTCACTGACAAATCACAAAAAGTACCACTGTAAATACTACTACAAGACACAGTTAACAATATGCTACTGAATATAAATGATATTTAATAGACTGACACTGATATCTTTCAGCATTTATCACAAAAATACCCTGTCATTAAGACACTATTTTCATTTTATGTATCACAAGTATCAGACACGAATACAATTTATCAAAATTATCTTTTCTCCTGAGCTGGCCCTAGTAGAGAAAATTTTTAAGTGGAGTGCTAATGTCCAGGTGGCAAATTTTAATGGTGAACATACGAGAAGAGTAAATACATGGGGGGTTCTTGGTGGATTGTTCATTGCTCTTCCATTGTCTTCCACCCTCTTCATCTTTGTCTCTTGATGATAACAACCTGATATTCAAAACTATCACAGGAATTGCCATATTTGAAGTTTGTCAGAACAAATCTCCTAATAGGTAGTCCATTCTTTCAAACAATAACTCCATTGTAGGGCAGTCGCCAACAAGTCATACTGTTTTCATGTTGTCAGTAAATTCCCAGGATGTTCTTCCCTGTTCTCAATTCATTCTTTCATTATTGCAGAAAAGTCTGCACAGATCGCATTCATGCTCATCAACCAGAAGCTAATTAATGTAGTAATTGTAAGAAAATCACTAAATATCTTTACTAGTTCCTATTGCATTCACAGTATAATCATGCCAATTTTTTTAATCTTGAGACACTCAAAGAATGTGGAGGAACATCATAGAATTCTGGATTTTTAATCACATGATCACATTCCGTTATTCACCAAGATTATTGTAGTACCCTCTCGAGTGTGTGACTAGGCCAAATTGAAAATATCTACTCACACCAGATATCTGCTTTGAAGTAATCATTAAATTAAATAATGTCTATTAAGGTAGAGGATTGTAGGAATCACAGGTTGGATAAAATGAGACTGAACTAATATTTCCATTAAATGGCTGCTGCATTAGTTTGTCAATATACTCTTCTCTGTATATGCAGTGAGTGAAAAATATGAAGTGTAAAGCAGTAACAATAACAGTAACAAAGCTGGACGTCCAGCAATTAAGTAAAGTGTAACCACTCGAGTTTCTACAACGTTTGTGTCAATAAGCTACTTGTAACACATCAATTTATTCAAGTGTTTTAAAACAAATGATAATTTCTAATGACAGTGATTTATATTTGGCCCTTTATCATTTTGGTTAAATATATTTTCACTCTCCTATCAATACACTTCCACCACTATTTAGATTTTATGAAATTCTTTTGAACTATGTTCGGAGAAATCTTTGACTATTTAGTAAGACCGAATGAAGTGACTTATATATATCTTTCACATCCCCATAACTTGCTTGTTGAAATATCAATACTCTTTTGTGTTGATGTTATACTATCATTTCAATGATATATTAATGTATTTACCACCTTACGGGTCTACAACCTTAATCCACTGAGTGTCCTCAAATCTAGGTCAAAGTTATTGTTGATCTGGTACTACATATGACGCAATAAATTTAGTGTTTATCTCCAGTGTTTGACAATAACCTGTTCAGGCAAATGCAGTCACATGCTTTTTGGAAATCTCTGAATGGCTTACCTTGGCATTACCAAGTGCCAAGTACATCTGCATCAACAAGATCAGCCTGTCCACAAATGGCCTGCTTTAGATAACTCCACGTCAAGAGGTCAATAAAACTGTCTTGTGTCAAGTGTACTTAATGCTGACATACATCTTAAAGCAACAGTTACATCAGAGGTGAATTAAATTTAAGCAAACAGTCTCTCTGGGTAGGCATATTGTTGGTTATGATGTAATTACAGCTCGATTCAGTGGCTTAGCTTATGTATAAGCCAATACGCCCAGGTGTAATATTTTGTCAGTAGAATCGCTAATGAGATGTACAATACACCATCCCCAAACAAATATTACATATAATCACAACTTCCTCAAAAATCAGGGTGTACAAGATCAAAAATCCTAGCTTCTCTCCTGTGATTGAAACATTAGCATTTATAACAGGTTAAGTTGTTTTAATAAAGAGTTAGTAAACTTAGTCCTAAGTACTCATTTCCATAATTAGAAGAGTAAATCCCTGTAACAAGTAAAGATATCTTATTAAATTACTCTAAATAATTTACTTATACACCAAAGCACGATATATGATGCTTTGCAACGATTTCAGGTGAACCTTAAACCCAAGACATTAACTGATCAAATTACCAAAAAAAGAATAGTAACAAAACTAATCTAATGTATTGCAATATCTTCTGCACATTGGTGAATTCAGTGAGGTAAACTAACAAAATAACTGACAAAAACACAATACTCAGGGTATGTTCTAGGTCAGTAATTTTGGGTTGTGAGTGTGAACGAAGGCAAAATATTTAGCGGTTAAGCTGGAGCTGAAGAGGAGGGTGTTAAGGGGCTTCCCAAAGTATAGTACTGAGTTACTGCTTCTTGTATGGAAAAACAAAAAGTACATTGAACTTTATACAGTACTTCTCTACTCCTGTAACTCTCTTATACCAGAACTATTCAAATATTCAAGGAACTGTCTCTCCTAGAGTGAAGTAATCATAAAGAGAAATCTCCTTAGTTTGTCTGCTTAGGTTAATAATAATAATAATAATGAAGGGAACTCAGGTGTAGTGTAGTGTGGCTATGTTCATGACTTCTGTTAATTATCCAAACTGCATTTATGAATCAAACAGGACATAAATGAATATCTTATAGAAACTGTAATACTGAAAGTATTAATAAAACATGCATATATATGGCATTTGAAGCTGATTATATACAGAGTTTTTCGTGATATTTTTTGAAAAATGACCTTGCGAAAGCATACATAAAAACGGGAGGGAAAAACAGAGACACTTTGTCTTCAATGCACAAACTAACACTAACATAGATTATCTTAAACGCACAATTTAATTAGGCAAAATAATAATTTATGTATTTCATGGAGTAATGGTCTTACAGACAACGTGTATAAAGACATTGTTCTAAATGGTCTGCTATGTTAACTTGTCAAATAGTTTGTTTTACCCTCTCTGAACTGTGTAAATTTAAAATTATTTACAGAGCTGAAAGAAAGTTTGAATCTAGTGTCTCCCCGTTACGAATTCCAGTGGTAAAATTCCAGGACACGAGAAAAGATTGTATCCCTGGGAAAAAGAAAGGGCACCAGGCGACCGATAAATGCATGTTATTATGACGTCATAAATAATTAATGAGGGTTCCCATGGTTGCCACTTGTTATCATGGAAAGCAGACATATGTCTACAAGATGCGTACAACAAGTGTGCACATGATTTTCAGATGTCTTGTTATCATCCCACGCCAACATATGATCAAAAAATAAACAATAAAACAGACAATACACTCTACTTGTAGCCAATTTTAATTACTATGAATATTAACAACGTGGTCTGTACTTTTTTTCATTTACCCTCGTCAAGGTAGCCCACACATTTCGCACTTTGGATTTCTCGTTTCAATTTATTTGTTCAATAGGTGTACAAAAACATCCAGTGTAGGTGTGTGGATTTCTATTTTATGGAAATACAATGACATTATGCATGTTCATGAAACAGGTGGCACCTTTTTGTCTAACTTTCGTACTATGCTAAGTTTGGGTTTTGATATCTGATGTTGGGTGGCAAGATGTTCTGAAGCATTAGTACGGAGCACTTCTTGTCAGATTAAAGAGTTTTTGAAAGACATGGGCTGGTCCTATCTACTCAGAACAAACCTTTATCATCACAAATATACAGGTGGGTGATAAGTGAAGAACAATGTGCCTTTCAGTAGCATGAACTAAAAATCAACAAAAGTAGGATAAATAGCAATGATACTTGTACAAAGATAACAAATTATTAACTATTTTGTGGCAACTGGAACAACAGTTTCAAAAAGTCCCACATCCACAAATAACAAGAACAGTTAAAGAAGTAAGTTTATTGAATAATTAAGTGTAATTCAGACGTGAAATTATATAGCACTAAAATTATGTTCTTCGACTTACGTCATTCGAATCTCACTCAGCTATATTAAAAAAATCATTACACAAAGTTCGGCTCATATGACACCTAAACTGTACAATATTGACAATGACTTACATATGATTTATGTTGTGAGTTATATATTTATGTGTGGTTGGTCCTACTATACCAAATGAAAAGCATATAAAACATCAGCTGGTCATGACTTAATTACAAACAAATGTGCAACTTACAAAAAGACAAAAAAAAAACCCATGAAAAATGGTATTGTCATG
Source organism: Sabellastarte sp. h YS-2021 (assembly GCA_964017235.1). Taxonomy (NCBI): domain Eukaryota; kingdom Metazoa; phylum Annelida; class Polychaeta; order Sabellida; family Sabellidae; genus Sabellastarte; species Sabellastarte sp. h YS-2021. The sequence continues at coordinate 86,469,211 of OZ024932.1, forward strand.
TTCATTATACATTAGGAAAAAGTTATATTATGCAATATTCCCCAGTGGATGCCAATGTTACACACTGGCATGTGATAATCAATTACTCACTTCTCACCACAATCTAAGCTAAAAAAATGCTATGCTGGTACTCTTTATGACTGTTCATGTGCAGCTAAGCTGTACTGCTGACAGGGATCATATTTTCATACAATATGTGGGCTCCCCATGATTCGGGCCTCCACAAAGATGACCCTGATCAGCATCGAGATTCCAAAATAGTTTTGGGTGTTTTTTTCAAAAATATCTGCTACACTACTCAAAAACTATTCATTTTATTGGAATCTTATTTCATAAAGGCTGGGTTATACTTCTGGCTCGGTCCATCTCAAACACAGTCTGGGTTATGGCTCCAGAATATTTTCATGGTCCATTCACACCTTCAATTGAGATCGCACCTGTTTTTTTCTCTTTGCTTCATAACTTTGTCGTTATGGCTCCAACAAGACATCCTTGTACATAAGTAAGGACAAGTTAAAGAGCCATCCATCCAGAATAGCCATCATCTCACACTGCCCCCTTCACCACTCCAGTGTGTATATTTCTGTACAACTTGTTAAGGCTCATGGCAGGTTTTTCAAACATAAAAGCAGTCCAGAACACAAAGCATTCTCTGAGTTGCGTCAAATGCCTGCAAGAGCGTCACACCCAACTGTGAATCCTAACGAAGGCTTCTTACCAAAATATGAAGTAGACTGAACACAATGTAGATAAGCCCATTCTGCTGTAGCCCATGAGTCCAGTGAGAAAAAGTATGAACTAGGTATTGGGCATTTAGCAAATATCTGGATCTGGATCCTTCCAAGTGCTTTCAAGTGCAGATTGTATCTTGAATGAAATGTGGTATATGGTTCTGTTACTTATGGACAGGAATCTTACATATACACTTTACTAATGGGACTTGCTGTCGGGGAATTCAACCAGAAATAGTCAGATAGATTTGAGGCTCTTTAAGCAAAATGTCCCTAACTTACATTTAAATTTGTCATCTTTTAGTGCAGCTCTTCAAAGAATTATCATTGTATGTCACAGTCTCAGTCAGGAGTCGAATTCTTTTTCCGGACACTTTTGTACTGACAGATTATATAGTTCATCCGATAAAAGTTTAGACATTTAGTTAATTCTTTCGCTTTTATGTTTATAGCAATCTGAAAATAAAATACAGATTAAAAACTGGTCAATATTTCACAGGGTTTTTTGTTGTCTTGTTGTAGCTTTCAAGAAAGTGGAGCCATGGAAAACCCGATTGGCACACTTTTAAATACAATGCATACTTTTAAAGAAAATTACATATACAGACACTTTATATCTTTTTAACTATGGTCCCATAATTTAACATTTTTATGCAAAGAGAATCAGCTATATTTTCAGATTTTGAGATAGGAGTCTTAATGGACTTGATTGGTTCAATTGGTGTGTGTGTGGGTGTGTATGTATCGAGCTTCTGTGTAGCTTTAAATTTACAGATAGAAAGACAACAGACACGTCTGATAAATAATTCAGGACGTTATTAAAATATATTGTTTTAATATTTCTTTTAATACATTGTGTTGACAATCTGTGTATTACAACAGATTACATGGTTTATTTGTTATTTATGACTTGCAATAATTTCACATCCCACCTCATTTTCACTAGAAGAGCAGACACTATGAAATCAAAATTTAAATGTCCAGGACACCTACACTGTGTGTAGAATACACAGAAGTCTGCAGTAGAATATTAACTTTCAAACTTCATTTCCATTAAAATCATACTATTTTTATGATTTTTTTTTGTATTTTGAATTGTTTTGATAATTTGCACTTCGATTCAGAAGAACAACGCACACAACATAGAAAATATACTGAAAAATTGTTTCTTAAAATATTCTTCAGCGGTTAAATGAGGTTTTTTATATTCACAAATTGATGTCATGGTCTAATAAATAACAATATATGAAAGCTGTCATTATTTCATTTAGATGTGAAGGTCATATTCATGTATCTCCTGTTTTCATGCATGAAGAACATATATCCAACTAGAGGATATCAATTAGTACAGAAACAGTCAGGGACAGTTATTCCAATAATTAGTTTTGATAAATAACTTAACAACAAACATACTTTTAAACAATCATACCGGTAGTAGCTCTACTTTTCACAGTTTTTTTACATCTTTAATGTTTCATGGCTTGATCAGGCCTTAGTCAGGTCAAATAATTAAGGTTCCTTCAGTTTCTTTCACAGCTATGATTTTAACCACCTTTACGAAACAGGTATAGGTAAGCTTGGTTATAAATACATATGTGTAAAAGACCTTAAAGAAGTGATTATATAACATCCTTAATATGTCCTAATAACTTTTCTGTGTAAGAAACTTAGTGTTTTAAACTCATGCTTTTGTCATAAGATTATTTCTAAATATCGGAATGCTTTGTGCAAGATCCATTTCCTCCAAAATTGTTGATGATAGGGTTGATAAAAATCCATTAAAAGTTCTTGATCCAGACATCCAGATCACAACCAAACTTTAGTCATCTGTTTGGTTTTCCATTGCGACATTTCTGAAATCCTTCAAAAATCCTTGCGACATCAAAATCCTTCCACATCTTTTCTAGTTATACAAATTACATAAACCCTTAGGTGAAGATGACAATGTCCCAAAGGTGTGGTGATCACAGAGTTTAATCTACTCATTTGGGTCACACAATCAGTCTTTGAGATAATTGAAGCTATAACCCGATGACCAACTCATATTAAAGAAGTTGTTTTCAAATTTCTTTTCTCACTTAGTGACCTAAGTCTGTGGAGATGTGTTTGTTGTTCCAAATACCAAGCAGTTGAGCTGCTGAGATTTCACAGTGACAGCTAAAGATGTAGTTTTAGAATGTATCAGTAGGATAAGAATCCTACAAATGATAAGATCAAGGGGCTATATCATGACCACAGAAAGTCAGACTGTTACTCCAGAAATATAGAAGCTCGAAAAATCTACAAGTCAGTATCTGACCCTAGTCAGGGACCATTCAAGTTGGCTGACTGATACCAAGCACAGCAAAAACTTTGTATGGAAAGGTCATAATAAAGAATGACTTCTGAAAGTCAGTCTCATATTAACGCTAAGTGCATGGCTATTACATTAATTAAAGCCAGTGAGCGTGTGTTATATGATTGCTTTTTCATTCAAAAACTATCATTACGTAACATTACAATCAGGACCAGTTGTTGATTACATGTAATAAAAGTAAATTACATCGCATTAGTCATGCTTAATTTAATCATTTTATTTGGTTAAATTTGAATAATTATTTAATTCATATAAGCTAAGTTATTAAAGTACTTAATAATCATAGAAAATAAAAGTATGCTTACAAAACCCCCATATATGAATTCGTGTCTTTAGATTAGATAATCATGGACCACAGAAAACTTCTACAATTAAAACACATAGAGAAACTACTCTACATTTATTTGAACAAAATATGCTCCTGATTTTATCATTCATATGTATGGCGATCTTCAAATATTTGATGTATTCACTTACAGTCTGTCATGTTTGACACTTCAACAATGAGGCGCAGAAAGTCTTACAGTTTTATAAGATTAGGGAAAATAATGGCCGGCACATTGATAAAAGGACAGCACAGCTATTGTTGGACCGATTAACATAAAAAATAATGACATATTCAGATGAATTAATAAATACTTCTATATATATTACAGTGAAGTTGTGGAACCCCGGCATCCTTTAGGTAACCTTTCTTCTTTCTGAAACATTTACAATCCTTTTTGTTATCCCACAATAACTTTTATGTTTTCTCAGAAGTTAAATACTTTGTAATTTATAATAAGGAATTTTATCTGTTAGATAAGCATTTATGTGTCAATCCGGTATGACAGAGGAATGGTTGCTGTTTTAATGGGCACTAACAATATCATAATATTGTATTTTATGATGCTTAACCACTGTCCATAGAGATGAGCGTGTTTAGTTGAAAACTATCTTATAATTCAACGAAATCTCTCAATATAATGTTATACAATACATTACATCTTAACCTGGCCTAAAAAAGTCACTCATGATAAAGATATCCTTGTAATAAAAACTTCACAGTACAGCCCAGTATGCACTCGTGTATAACTCTGAACAGATATTGTACAGCAAAAACCATTATGCAAAGAATCAGGAGGTAATGATTTTGGGTAAGTTCATTCTGTCCGTCCGTCTGTCTGTGTGTCTGTCTGTTTCTGTGTTCACGATTACTCCAAAAGTAATGAATAGATCTTTCTGAATTTTTTCATGTAGGTAAGCCGGACCAAGGAAAGAGGATATGACAGTTTTGGGATAAATCTGGATTATATTCTGATGCAAAAACAAAATCCCAGATATTCAAAGGTACCAATTCCAATGTATTTTCAATGGCTTTGGCTTTCAAGTTGACAGTACTCCGAAAGTAATGAAGAGATCAAATATATTTGTGGGCAGCGCGTGGTCAAAGGAAAAAGTGATTACATTTTGGGAAAGATCTGGATCATATTCTAGATGCAAAATTTTCATAAACACCCTTTGTCAGAGGTTTGTGTTCTAGTAGTGTTTTCTTCTACTAGAACCGTAAATCATTATAAAAGTTAATAAATAAAAAGTGTAGAGTATTTTAATTTAAAATAGATAATGAACTGTGCTTTTATTTATCGATTTATCTTCGTCGATTGATAAGAAAGTTACTATCTTTTATTCATAAATTTCTTGCAATAACACTAAATTTAAATGTGGGGATTGGAGTTACGACTTTTAGGGGCCAGTTACACTTTCACGGATCCCCCACGGGTATAGGCAACGGTTCCATATATGGAAAGTGCCAAAGATCCCGTGCGGATCGCGGGGTTTGGGGGGGAAATGTTGAAAAAGTGAGTGATTTACGGATGCGGCACAGATCTCTCTCCGGATGATAGGGATCATGCGAGGACGTCAGGGATGCCTTCCGTTGCTTGCGGATGATCTCCGGATACACACCTGCAGTGCGGGGAAGCACCCCAGGGTACACCAGGACAATATAGGGATACATCATGACGTCACAAGGACACCCCAGATGAGTATACGGATCTTGCGGAGACTCACGGATGGGGTTTATGGATCTTTATTTCTCTTGCAGATGTCAGCTTATCGATTAGGGATTTTTATGATAACATTAAGGTGTCCTGGTGGGAGGCAGTGACCACTGGATACCTGGATCCCAATGCCTATAAAAAGGGTAAGGCCACTAGCCAGATAGAATTAAGAAGTCAGAAAGGACAGACGTAACAGAGATCTTATGCAACTTCAGCTCTTAATATTACAAATGGAGAGGCAGTTAGTCATCATTACAGCTATGATAGACAGGCTGAGAAGGAGATGGGGTCTACAACGAGGACAGCGAAGACAAAGAAGATATTATGTCAGGCCATGGCTAAGTCAGACACAGTGTGAAGAAGAGGGTCAGTACACCAGACTGATGCCAACGCTTGAGTTAGATGACCCTATGGTATACTGACACTTCATCCGGATGCCACCAGAGCTTTTCCAAGAGCTGAAGCAGAGACTTGGCCCTGAGATCCAGAGGCGGAGGACCTGGATGAGAGACCGCCTGAGTCTAGGACTGAAGTTGGCGGTCACTCTGAGACACTTGGCCAGTGGAGGCAGCTACCCAACCCTGTAGTTTGCTTTCAGGGTGGCGAGGTCAACCATAAATAAGTTTGTGCCTGAGGTCTGCGATGCTATCATCATGGCCTATCGAGATGACGTGATGACATGCCCCACAATCCCTGAAGACTGGTTGGAGGGCGGGTCCGTTTTCCGTCAGAGGTAGAACACATGCCCTGGGTGCCCTGGATGGAAAGCACATTCCAATTAGATGTCCACGATGGGGTGGCAGCCTCTACCACCACTACAAGAGCTTCCATTCGATTGTACTCCTGGCCTTGGTGGATGGAGATTACAAGCTCCTGTGGGTGGATTTGGGGGCAGCCGGGTCATACTCTGATGCTCAAATTTTCAAGCACTCAGATTTGAGGCACAAAATAGAGGACGGTACCATCGGCTTCCCCGTGAGTGAATCCCTTGTTTATGATGGGCCAAAGGTGAACTATTTTATCCTTGGGGTGACGATGCTTTTCCCCTGAAGCTTTGGCTTATGAAGCCCTTCTCAAGACGTGGTATGGACTTGAACCACAGGGTGTTTAACTACAGGCTCAGCCGGGGAAGAAGGGTGGTGGAGAACGCCTTCGGGATACTAACGTCCTGCTTTCGGATATTTCAGAGGCCGATGCAGCAGGAGCCTCCTGTGGTGGCCAGGGTGGTCATGTCCTGCTTAATGCTCCACAACCTACTGAAGATGCGATACCCCAAAGGTCAACAGGACGACTTTGGGGCAGATGGCCAGCCCCCAGTAGTGCTGGAGGACAATGACATTCCACATGAGGGCCGAAACCCACTGGAGGCAGCCAAGAAACAGAGGAATATTCTGAGGGACTATTTCATGACCAATGGGCAGGTCCCTTGGCAAATGGACCGAATTTAGATTTTATGTAAATAAAATAAATAATTGTGTGAATTTAAATACTGTGATACAGTGACTGTCACAATTAAATACTGCAATGGAACACTAAAATGTATGTGCTACCTCAAGGACTATATTATTTTACAACAGTTTTACATGGACACTTGTTGATAAACTGAAGTATTAATTGTGTATTTTTGTCAAACATTATTGTCCTTTTTGTTATGTTATAATGTGTGCATTTTACACTTCTTGCAATAAAAACCTTGATTTTGTTATATTTTTATTGTGTTTTTAATATTGCCACTGAAAAATTCATCTATTTGGTAAATGTTGACTCTGTTCAATACCTTAACATACAAACTTTGATCTGCAGTCATTTGAAACTTTACAATGGTGACGCAATGAAAGCAGTTGAAAAGCAGACACCTATTGTTGAAATGGCCAACAATGCATTTCTTTTCCTCTGCTTAGGTAGACCAATATGTGTCACCCCCACTGTGTGGTGACAAAATGGAAGGGTTCAAAGGAAGGACATACATTGGCTTGGAACAATAGACAATCAAGTAATTAAGCATACAAGCCCTCCTCAAAGGCACCAGTACTGAAGACAAATGTACCTTCCCCCCACCTGAAAGAAGCAAGTGACAGGAGAAATGTGTATATTGGTGGGACATTGGAGGGATCATAATCCCCCCAGGACCAACTTCATGTGAGTGACCTTTCCAAAGAGTGTGCGCTGGCCCTGGAACCACTTTTGGCAGGCATCTTTTTCCAAGTTTTTCTCCTCACAAAAACTTGTCCCACACAGCCTCCCTCTCGGACCTATCCTTGTAGTCCTTTTAATGCTTGTTGTAGAGAATTTCATTGTCACGCAAAAAGTCCACTAATTTCTCCTCATTGTCAGCACTGAACAGAACAGCGGCTTTCTTGACTCTTTTGTCAGCCTTCTCTTCTGATACATATTGCCCCTCCCTTGTCGTTGACTTGCCCTTGCCCTTGCCTTTGCCCTTGTGTGTCCCCCCAGCAGCCTGTGTGTCCTGTGGGTCAGCAATGTCCTATTCACTAGAATCCGAATCCTGCTGTGTCTCAGGTGCAATGTCACCCTGTTCTGTATCCGACATCTGCAGAGGGTCCTCAACTCCCACCACCATCTCCTCCACCCCAGCTGCCTGCTGGCTCTGCTGAGTCTCTGGAACACAAGTCAACTCATCCAACTCTGGACTTCATACCTGGACCTATGTGGACATCCTCTCCATCTCCTGACTACCTCACCTCTTGATTCTTTTCTTTGGTGGCATTTTACAGAAATGTTCACCAAACTCCCTATTTTGAAAAAAAATAAAGTCTGAAATATTTTTGGAAGTTATATGCCAGCAAAATATATCCTCAAACATATACATTATGAGCTGTAAAGTTCCAAAAATTGATGTATTCATATCAAATTGCAGAAAGTATATGAAGAAAAAGCCAAGCCAAGTGGCCTTTATATAGGCTTTCGTGCATGACAAAGCATCATTCCTTAAGTTCCCGAGTGTTGTGTGAAACTGAAAATGTACCCGTAAACCCCATCCTTATTGTCCTTGAGGCATCCTTATAATCTGTAAATCCCGTCCCTATTGTCCTTATACACCTCCGGCAATATCCGTGTATATCTGCAGACAAATTTCATATCTGTGACCTTCTCCAAGGACCATCCCTATTGATCCTGGTGGTTTCCGGCAATGTCCGTAAACTTCCGGAGGCATCCTTACAGCCTCCGAACACACTCCGGGGATATCCATATAAAGTTTCCAACTCTTAATTGACACGGATGAGACAAGGATGTCACGGATGCCACATGGAAACATACAGGTGCTGTAAGGACGTTACGAATGACTTACGGATTACATACGGATCCAATATGGATATTAATTACACTTTGGATCCGCAAACCTTTTACGGAAAATTCAAGCAGTTTGATTTATCCGTGGCTTCCCCAAGGATATTACGGACGGTACGGATGTGTTCACGGATGAAAAATATCATCCGTAAACCACTCACAATTTTCCATATTTGGTAACCTGCCGTGATCCGTTGGTACATCCAGCCATGTGTAACAGGGGTCTTAGGGTGAAACAGCTGAAGGGGTGGATGATGATGCAGGGGGAATCACCTAATAGAGCCCATAACTGACACATTGTCACAATTAATAAGATCTCACTTTCCTTTTATTACTTGCAAACTGTGCACATGCACTTGATTTAATTCAACAACAGGATGTGTTACAGAAATCTGTACAACATTCCAGTAGTGTTAATTTCAAAACCCCCACAAACACTGGTTAATTATTATCAGTGTGTTTTCATTTGCACGTGCAGATGGTGTTTAAATACGCATGGATGACTTTTAATGGGGTTTTAAAATAAGGGTAGCATTTCTACACCAACATGTGTTTAACTAAAATTTTGGTACACCAACTTGAATTTTACTGTAACGCACAGTAGTGTTGAGTAGTCTTAACATTAAAAACTTCTGGTCACACCCATTCTGACCATACTAATTGAAGACTCGTATTTTTATTACATTTTAATCCATTACAAATTGCTTTTTCTATAAATATTAGAATTGTTTAAAGGTTGAAAGGATTCACAAAAAATGGTTCTTCAGATAAAATACCTATATCTAACAATTCATAAAATTACAGTATCCAAATACCATAGTACGCCATACTATGATCCATGTATATATAAATAATTATATGAAATAGGTATCACAAATGAAGATAATGTGATATACAATAAAACTGACTTCTATTCTAAATGGTTGTATTGTGACTTTAGCTAGTGTTACAGCTTGTTGTGGCCAAATCTATCCACACCAGTTTTTTGTTACCTTAAAATATAAAACCTTACAAGTCCTATGCCAGTGGCACATACATTACTATGGCATAGTCCTTTTATAAATTATAAATTGATTCACTTATGAAAATATTTTAATAAAATCTTTAAATATTGTAAACCATTACATCATTATAGTTTATTTTATTATCTTAAAACAATAAGCACTGAACATCTGTGTGAGACTGACAATTGAAAATGTCACAGATTCTTGCTAACCAAAAATAGTTGTGATGATATACTGACTACTTCCTTTAAGTGATAAAAATAAGAGTGATATATTTTCAGTGTCTGAACTCAGTTTCCGGGATACCTTTGCGGGGGTGGATGGTTAAAGAGTTAGAATTGCTAGGGATGAGAAAATATGAATGGCAGGGCGACAGTGGCAGGTGAGGTGTAGGAGGGTTCAATTAATTGAGTCTGTGATTGACACATTGGAGCCCGTTACTACAGTTTACACCACCATTGTAACCCTTATTCACTTCATTTATTCTATTGCAATAAATGTGCACTACATTCCAGTGGTGTCAATTACAGAAACCCCACACACAAGTTAATTATTTATAAATGTGTTTTCATTTGACATGCAGATGGTGTTTAAATACACATGGATGACTTTTCAATTGGATTATGAATAAATGTACCATTTTAACTGTGAAAGTTCTCACCACAATTAAACAAACTTACTTCACCTCAAGTTATTGACCCTTAAAAGCATATGCACACATCTGTCAGGTACATTTTGTTTCACAACACTCGAATGTTGACACCAGAAATAGATTTCTCTTTCAGTGTATGACAGCATTTATTGCATATCATATGCACTGCACATATAATTATTTCACAACATAGTCCATGTTCATAACAGTAATTGAAATTGTAACAAAGACAATCGGCTAATTTCATTGTTATAATTAAACAATATATCAACATAAAAAAATTCTAAAACAAGGTCACAAACAAGATCGCTTTTGGCATAGTTTTAAATTGGAACACATTTAAACTAGTCATTATCACAGACTTACAATAACAATATGTTCTTATGAAATCCCCGGACAAAAGTCGGGGATATACTGGTTTCACGTCCATCGTGCTGCCGCCGTACGTTTTTACTTGTGTGTGTGATAACTCAAAAACATGTCCATGGATTATATTCAGACTTGGCACATACATGTATTTGGGTCAGGAGACATGAATATATTCTTCTTACATATACCATTCATTGTGTATATCTTTCCAGTTTATATTAATATTCGAATGGGGTACTATCATGAACTTAATTTTAATATAAGTCTCAAGGTATTCTTGAAGAGTTTCAGAGTACTGTGTGTCATGAAAATACAAAAGTATTATTAAATTTTGTGTATGATCCCTGGCGGTACAGAAATGGTCTTTTATGTAAACTGTAGTGTTATACTAAGAAAAAAATGTTTTGGTCAATATCAAACAATCTTTTTAAAATTGTATTCCCACTTTAACTTGTTTAATAGTGACTGTGTATCATTTATAATTGAGTGACTGTGTATCATTAATAATTGATGTTTTTTTTGTATTAATTATTGCATACTATGTCACCTTAAATAAATAAATAGGTAAATAAATAAATAAGAATATGAATATCTTTGTGTGTGTGTATGCAGCATATAGGACACACAGAGTGTTTTATAGAAACGTTAAAATATTTATTCATTGGTTAAATCTGAATACAAAGTAATTTTCATTTGTTATAACTTTAATACTAAAACGTAAAGAAAGATTCAATATTTTCCATACTGAGATGCCTTGATGTGGTTTACAGATTATTTATTTATATGGATACTACCTTTTCTTAGGATGTATTCACAATATTGTCTGAAAATTAAACTTTATTTTCTTACAACAGTACAGAACCAGAAATGGCTGTTTCATGTGTTTACTGGACATTTTGGACTCTCTTCCAAAGACACTTGTACTTCTGTATGACTTAATATAGACCCATATGCATTACTTATCATCATAATAACTCTCCTACTTGTACGTAGCATTGAACCCAATTCAAATCCTCCAAAGAAACCTACTCCTACAGCATCTGATAGTGAATGGATTCTTTTTTACTACAAAATAAAAACACTGACAGGCTATTTGAAAATAGCAATGTATAATTTATTTGTCACTTTACATTTTAAATTCAATACTTTTGATATTACAGAGACCATTGGCTAAGCTAAAACTGAATTTAATTAATGATAAGATTTTTAATTGACACATCTTATGGTATATGTATGTGCCATTATATTTCTCAAATCAAGGGACAACTTGAACCTTTATTTCATCATTATGCACAGATCCCACAGTGGCGAGGGTGCTACAAGTATAATGGCAAATGAGATAGTATAGCCAAGAATTCCAGTTTGTAGAAGTTAGTCGAAAAAAAGGAGAAAATGTTGGTGTAAACATGGTGATGTATGAATACAGAAGTATGACATACCAAGAATATGCTATGCATTACAGAGGATTACTTGCGAATATATATCGATTTCTGGAGATCCAGGGCGAGGGACGGCGCATTTCTGGAGATGGTGCTGCGAGGACTAAGGATCCAGACAGAATGTGTAGAGAATTAATCATCACCCAGATACTTTTAAATATAAAAAGCTGAATCCAGATCTGATTCATTCATTTTTTGCAAGTGAACACATGGATTAGTTAGACAAAATGGCAAACCATATACAGAGGCTCAGACTATTGCAGCAGATTCATGATGTTCAGAGAGGAGATCAGGAGGAAGACATAATCCTTGCAAGAATTATTTTGGAGAAGTGGAGAAGGCGTCAACCCAGGGCCTGAAGGTACTGGATCAGACTTTGGCTGGCCAGATGACTCAATTATGGGCACTATATCAGACTTATGACTGAACTGCAGAATGATGATGTGGCAGCCTTCCGTAATCTTGTTCATATAGACCTTGCTATGTTTCAAGAAATTCTAACAAGAGTGGACCCAAGGATAGAGAATTTTGATACCTGGTACTTCAAAGCCATCAATCCTGGTTGCAGACTTGCCATTACACTCTGCTTCTTGGAAACCGGTGAGAGATACCAAAGCCTGATGTATGGCTTTTGTGTGGCCCACAACAGCATTTCCAGGACTGTCCGATAGTGCTGTATGTCATTTTTGATGAATACTCAGCTGAGGTTATGCATTTCCCTAGGACCAGTGCTGAGTGGAAAGATGTGGCTGCAGAATTTTCTTCACAGTGGAATTTCCACCTCACTGTGGGGTCAATAGATGGGAAGCATGTGGCGATAAGATGTCCTAGGAATGGCAGGTCATTGTATTACAACTACAAGGGTTTCCACTCAATCATTTTGTTTGCCCTTCTGGATCCCAACTACAAGTTCATGTGGGTGGATGTGGGCATCAACGGATCAAGTTCGGATGTGCAGATATTTAACCATTTGCAACTGTGGGCAGGCATCATCGATGATACCCTACAGGTCCCTACAGCTGAACCACTTCCCAGTGATGACAGTCCAATGCCTTACTTTCTCATTTGAGACGATGCACTTTCTCTTCGGCCTCTGTAGGTTTGGTGACAGATGCAACTGATGTGGATGGTGTGACAGCAGTAGCAGCTGATCCAGTGGTTGGTTGATGGGTGGCAGAGATTGAAGAGATGGAAGAGGCTGGTAGCTTCAACTGAAAAACCAAAAGTAAAGAAACAAATACTAAGTGACATGCCTAGAATTATATATCAAATAATCTTATTAGTTGCAAGATAATTAATAGTTCAGCCAAAGCTGGTACAAAATAAATGTGGCTATGCATGTACCAAAAGTAGCAATTTCACTTTCATTTATTACTGACCACCCAAAATTCCACAGATATTCACTGCAAACTATTCAATTCCTTATTACATACATTCAGCTGACATGCCTGGAAATTTTCATACCAAACACAGTATGTAACAACATAAAGTAGTACATATATTACGAATGAATACTTACAGTGGCCGACTGCCTTGAAGGCACACAGGAAATGTGGTCCTCCAGAAAGGTAAAGGTGCTGAGGATCCACTTGTCCCTCTCAGTGTGCTCCCATCACCAGACTTCTTTGCAGTCAGCTTGCCATACCGGGTCCTCATACCCCTAAACCAGATCTTCAAGTCAGCAGCTGCAAATAGAACAAAGGAAAGAAAATGTAATAATAACATACATACTTGACAAGCTTATTATGTATTACATATACTGTAGAAGACCGCAATAAGTAGCAAGTAGGGAATAGACAAGTGTTTTAACATTCAAGGGTTACAATTTATATTCATATTAAACTATTTTTAAACTGAAACATAACAATTCCACAAATTCCAGACTAAGTGCACCCGCCCCCAAAAATGACCAATAAAATAAAACCTGAAAAAATGCATATATTTCCTACTATTCTACTAGTTCAGCCAAAATTTAGTTAAACACAATTACATATTTAAATCTACACAATTAATTAAATCATTAAATTATCAATAGGTCACCAAAAATAAAGCTAACAAAACTCACCAGATATTCCCATCACTCGTCCTTGTGCAGCCCAGGGGCGTTCTTCTTGTCCACGTCTCGGTATTCTTTCTTGCCTTTGTTGTACAATACAGTGTTGTCCTTTAACCAATCAACCATGGCCTATTCCTGCTCATCCGTCAGTCTGACCAGTTTCTTCTGACTGGCTGGTCGTCAGACTGCTGTGTGGGTTCTTGCGTGGCTAGTTTTCCCTTAATGTCCTCTGCCTGCGAATCATAATCTGCCTGTGCTGACTGATACTGAGTGATTCATCTGGAGGCTGTGGAGAATCTGTGGCAGTTTCCGGTGCATCTGACTCCTCTGTCCAACCTCGCAGCCAGTTCTCCAATCATCGTCTAAATTTGTCATTCTTCACAGCTAATTAGTGGAAAGATGGTAGCCCATTCGCAAATCATCTTCAATTGTCTCAGCTACCTCGCATTAAGGCGTCAAAGTCTAGCAGCTAATTAACTGTTGTTCTTCAAATACATCAAAGAAGAGTGTCGACAATAGGCCAATTAGCTGAGAAGCCTTTGGCCAATAGGCTACAACATCAAAGAAGTTGTGGCGAATTGCAACCAGAAACATCAAAGAAGGCGAATTGCTGTGATAGTTTTGAACATCAGCTTGTTGTCATAGCGGGATGTGGAAAGATTAAAAGGATTGAAGACAAAGGGAGAACAAAGAAAAATTTACTGAGAACAATCACGAATTTGCTATTTGCGTAGATTTGACGGCAAACATCGGCACTGTGGGACCTGGGCATTACTTTCAATTACTTTGTTCAAGCCTAAGACCAAAACATAATAGGAAGATTTACTAAAGGTTTTATTGGCAGTGAAATTATAACCCTGTTTTCAACTTTGTCTAAGATGTCTATTAAAATATAGAAACAGAGAAAATCACGAAAAAAGTTTAGTAGAGCATTTTAAGGTTCAGTATGATGATTAAACCAAGAGCTTTATCCAAATCCCCAACTGAACCATTAATGTGAGTTTTGAATTACCCAAATAATGCAGCCATAAAAACTGAAAACAGATTAAGATAAAATATGCTTGATTCCTTGGAATACATGAACAGAAGTAGACATTCATTGTTTTTAAATGATACAGCCAATCAACAACTGTTGAGTAATCTAAACATTTCTACGGTGGAACTCTTGTTGCTGCACTGATAAAACAAGATATTATATAGACTTTTGACCTAGTCTTTAGTATTACTAATTTTAGGCTATGCACAGTTATCAGACCTGTATGGTCGAAAACATTTTTGGAGACATAAAAGAATTACCGAATGTATTAACATATATTTTAAGGGAACTCTAATTTCCTAAAAGAGCATTTCGAAACCGGCTATGTCGAATAATGTTAAACTACACCTGAAATCCATAAAGAGAATAAATACTTTTACAACATTTAACTCATTCCCCAAAAGAAAGCATGCATTATGCCTGGTCCCTGCGCTGCGAATTGACACATAACTTTGACCCGTGCAAATGTACTCATAAAGCCTGCTTCAAGGTCATACAAGATAATGATTTAGCTTTTGTAAAACAGAACAAAAACGCGCGATATTATTGGAAATAGAGTTCATATTTTAGCTTATCCAGACTAATTTTCATCCTTTTGAAACTTAAAAAAATTATCAGAGGTTATCTGATAACTCTCATGTTAAAAATTTCCATACATTGCCTCTCCCTATGGTAGTTGGGTGTGATGACATCAACCCATAAATACACTCTATCTGTCTGCTAAAATACACATGTCAAATTTCAAGATTAAAAAGTATTTTAGATATCATGGGGGTATCAATAGTATTTAAACACTACACGTATGGAACAACAACATTTATCTAAATTACCATTATGCATTTGTGAAAACCTAGGCTCCTCTATCAGGACTCTTCTTTGACTAAATAACAGAAACTATAACTCACTGAATGTCCAGTCATTATTTTCTTAGTTATGAGGCTTTTCAATTGTGGCGATCCAATGGTAAACCTATTTAAAAATTGGAAAATGTTGCACTATCCATTAGGAATGGGTAGGTAGGCCGGGGTACGGACATTTTGTACCCGGACATTTCGTACCGGGACATTTCGTACCAGGACAATTCGTACCCGGACATTTCGTACCCAGGCTAGGACATTTCGTACTCAAACTTTAAAAATTCAAAATGTTTTATTTATTGGTAGATTTTATTGAAATTTTATAGCACTTTCTCAGTTGGCACAAAGTACAAGGTTTTTTGAGTTTCAAGGTTTCAGCTTTTGGAAAGAAAATATGTGTTGGATTTAAAGTTCATCAACAAATATTGTTTTAGAGTCTATAATTTAAAAATCACTTTAACTACAGCTACTTTACATATTTTCCAGTTTTAACAATCATAATAGAATAAATAATAGAACAAAACAAATAAATTGTGTAATGAATGTCAGAAGGCACAGAATCCCTCCTATTCTTTTATCAACAGCTTAATGGGTTTACCAGGTGACACTTTTGTTTCATAGGATGACAAGCTTTATTCAGGGTTTGCACATGTTTTTGTCTTTCTGTTTTCATGTTTGCAAAAATAATCTGCTGGGGATTAACTGTTAATAGTCAAGTGTCACAGAAAACAGGGTTCCTATTAGTGACCAAGTTTGTGGCTTCATAGAAAAAGAAAAAAAGGCTGAAAAGGTATGAGTAAAATCTCAAATAATCAGTTAATGATATTGTCTCCCGCAGAATAGATACCTTAACAGTAAATACACGAACAGACCTAGACTATGAACTTCCAAACCCCACAAAGCACCACATAAAATTTTAAAATGATAAACAAAAGATGTTAGACAACACATTGATTTAAATATATGGACAATTCCAGAGCTTCAGACCCCAAAACTTTAAACAGCTAATTTTAAACATAAACTTTAAAAATACTTTTGCACAAGGTAAACATACATTAGAGCACAGTAAAACTTGTAACTTTAAATTTTGGGTACGAAATGTCCTAGGCTGGGTACGAAATGTCCGGGTAGGAATTGTTCTGGTACAAAATGTCCTGGTACGAAATGTCCGGGTACGAAATGTCCTACACCCGGTAAACCCGGCATCTTGGTATTGAGAGCATTTTACTGAAATACTGTGATATGCTTTTACAAGCGCCACTTCACTTGTCAGCACATATAATCTAAGGAAGAGTTAAAATATTGAACATTAAAGCAATATTTTATTCTATGTATAGCTACCTTTTGGTACTCGATTTTACATTACAGCAGAGACTACATTAACAATATACTTCTAAAATCTCAGAAATCATTTAACTTGTTAACCTCCTTTTACTCTTTCAAATTTCTTGGTAGTTGCTTGCCGTTGGTCTGTAGTTTACAATGCAGAACCTTGACCAAGTACTGGTATGTACTTAAGGCATGGTGTAAAACAATACATAAATCTTCCAAATCTCTTGTTGTTTTACAGAGAAATTTCCATTTACTTTAAGCTACAAATTTAAACAATTTTTTTGCCATCATATCTACATAATAAATATTTTCCTAATATCCATATTCTCCTAAACTGTTGTTTATAGTGGCCATTTATAAGTCGAATTACTCCAAAATTAAGTACTATCTTTTGAGGAAAGTTATACTTTACATTGCATTTAATTGGATTTATTTGATTTTAACTACATGTTATCATTACATTCTTCGCTCTGATGTATATTTTACCATTTTCACTGACACCGTAAATTATAATAATAAGTGAACCAAATTGTTAGGAAATTGTTTTATAAAGCAGGCTGTCAGATTGCTAGATTAAAACATAACGTTATTACACATTAAAGCATGTAAATATTTAATAATCCCTTGCAATATTTTAAAAGGTTTATTTTTCCAGCAATTTTTACCATTTTTAGGACGTATGGTTTATTAGTTTTCAAAATCTTAAATCGAAATAAAAGATGTACATTACATATGTTACACCTGCAGGCAAACACAATGCTAATCTGGATCTATAGGTAAGATATAGAATTTTATAAATAATCAATAAATAAATAATATTTTTAGAAAGTGGATGAAGTTAAAGAATGACAGATTTATTAATACATGATTAAACTAATTAACTTAGAATAGTGAATGTATGAATGTTAATACTTAAAATAAATAATTAGTAAAGCCTTTAAATAATAATATTGATATTCTAAAACATGTATATGATAAAAACAACAAAAATATTGAAGATTCCAAATCTATGTTAAAATATAACAGTAGAATCTAGGAAAACTTAAATTCGCACACCTTATGGATTGGACTATATAACTACTTTTTGAAAATATCTCTCATAAACCTTATGCATACAAGCCCAATTGTAAACAAAACAAACCAGGCACTTGCTTGCATATCCTGTGGTAGGATTCAGACACACACACAAGCCTGGTGTGAGCATTACAAGCAAGCTGTGTGTAGTCTCCATTTCCTTACTTACAATTTCTTAACTAGACCTACGCATCGGAGAACGATGCAAATTTGTATCCACTGAAAAGACAACTCACCAAAGCCAGTGAACCATCGTTTGACCTTGAAGGAGGGGCCCAAGGTCAAATCTGAAAACATCAGAAGATTCCCAGCCCATGACCTCCTATAAGTTGGTTTCATATTGCAAACCTCTAGGACCAATAATAAGCAAGTTATCAGCACTTTTAAGTTTGGCCATTGTTGTTTGACCTTGAAGAAAAGGTCCAAGGTCAAATCTGACCACATCAAAAGATTCCCAGCCCATTATTTCCTATAAGTTGGTTTACCATCCCAAACCCGTACAACCAATAATAAGTGAGTTATAAGCACTTTTAAGTTTGGCTATCCTCGTTTGACCTTGAAGGAGAGGTCGAAGGTCAAATCCAACCACACCAAAAGATTCCCAGCCCATGATTTCCTATAGGTTGGTTTATCATCCCAAACCTCTAGGACCAAAAATAAGCGAATTATAAGCACTTTTAAGTTTGGCTATGTTCGCTTGACCTTGAAGGAGGGGGTCCAAGGTCAAATCCGACCACATCAAAAGATTCCCAACCCATGATTTGTTATATGTTGGTTTACCATCCCAAACCTGTACGACCAATAATAAGCAAGTTATAAGCACTTTTAAGTTTTGCTATCCTTGTTTGACCTTGAAGGAGAGGTCGAAGGTCAAATCAGACCTCACCAAAAGATCCCCAGCCCATGATTTCCTATAGGTTGGTTTACCATCCCAAAACTGTACGACCAATAATAAGCGAGTTATAAGGACTTTTAAGTTTGGCTATCCTCGTTTGACCTTGAAGGAGAGGTCCAAGGTCAAATCTGATCACAACAAAAGATTCCCAGCCCATGATTTCCTATAGGTTGGTTCACCATCCCAAACCTATACGACCAATAATAAGCGAGTTATAAGCACCTTTAAGTTTGGCTATCCTCATTTGACCTTGAAGGAGGGGTCCAAGGTCAAATATGACCACACCAAAAGATTCCCAGCCCATGATTTCCTATAGGTTGGTTTACCATCCCAAACCTCTAGGACTAAAAATAAGTGAATTATAAGCACTTTTAAGTTTGGCTATCTTCGCTTGACCTTGAAGGAGGGGTCCAAGGTCAAATCTGACCACACCAAAAGATTCCCAGCCCATGATTTCCTATAGGTTGGTTTACCATCCCAAACCTCTAGGACCAATAATATGCGAGTTATAGGCACCTTTAAGTTTGGCTATCCTCGTTTGACCTTGAAGGAGGGGTTCCAAGGTCAAATCCGACCACATCAAAAGATTCCCAGCCCATGATTTCCTATAGGTTGGTTTACCATCCCAAACCTGTACAACCAATAATAAGCAAGTTATAAGCACTTTTAAGTTTGGCTATCCTCGTTTGACCTTGAAGGAGGGGCCCAAGGTCAAATATGACCACACCAAAAGATCCCCAGCCCATGATTTCCTATAGGTTGGTTTACCATCCCAAACCTCTAGGACCAATAATAAGCAAGTTATAAGCACTTTTAAGTTTGGCTATCCTCGTTTGACCTTGAAGTAGGGGTCCAGGGTCAAATCTGACCACATCAAAAGAGTAAGAGCCCATGATTTCCTATATGTTGGTTTACCATCCCAAACCTGTACGACCAATAATAAGCGAGTTATAAGCACTTTTAAGTTTGGCTATCCTTGTTTGACCTTGAAGGAGGGGTCCAAGGTCAAATCTGACCACACCAAAAGATTCTCAGTCCATGATATCCTATAGGTTGGTTTACCATCCCAAAACTCTAGGACCAATAATAAGGGAGATATAAACACTTAATATGACTGACAAACAAACGCCCATGGCGGCCATCTTGTTTTTCAAAATGAGGCCGAAAATATTCCCAGTCAAGATTTTGTAACGAGGAACATACCCTGCGAATTTGAGATCTCTACGTATAATACCCTTTGCTCTAGAGGGCCAACAAAAGTCCTTGCTGAAAGTCGAAAAAACGCCCGTGGCGACCATCTTGTTTTTCAAAATGAGGCTAAAAATATTCCCAGGCAAGATTTTATGGTTATGAATATATCCTGCAAATTTGAGAAGGCTAGCTATAATATTCTTTCGTTAGAGCGTTAACGGTGAAATCTCTGTACACACTGCGGCGGCGGCAGCGGCGTAGGCATAACAAAGCGAAATCCTTAGTATCCGGTGGATACAATTAAGTCCACTACACAAGCATCCCCTGCTTACATAATCACCCCAGAGTACCCTTCTAGTATACACAGGTAATTAAAATCTTAGTATTGCATAGGAACTATCCTTTTTAAGTAGTCTGTAGTGTCAGGTTTTCTTAATGGTTATAATTTGAGTGTTTCTCAAGATTTATTACTTTAACAATTTAATTATTCCCCGTGTGTTGATTTCAGTTATTTAAGTTTTTGTGCATAAATCTTGATAATGGATTTGAAATTTGAAAATGGAAGGACGTATACATAAATTATAGTGCTTAAATATCTTCAAAGTTTCCAGAGCTTCTATCATGTCTTAGGGAGAAGTATGTATTATAATTCAGAAAATTAGACAATACTATGTCTCTGGGAGTGTGGATTTGTTTGCCAAATAACTCAAATAGTTATTATTATTATTTTTCTTATATACAAACTTTACGTGCTTAATTTTGATCTTAATCAAATTCTAAGGCACAATAAATCCTAAGGGTTGAGGGAATATCGTAAGTCCATGGACTGAAAAGAGTCAGCATCAGACTATGGATGTATTTTGTTGAAAAAAAACATTCAGAATGTTGACAATGACACAAGGAACAGATGATTCAATGTTGGTGGTGATCTGGATCATCATCTTGATCCATAATATATGCAGATCTTTTTGTCATTGCACTCATAATATTGGAGGTGCTGGGCCTTGGTAGAGCTATGTACTCTCCAAGTGCTCTTGTTCGATGTAGAAATGAGTACTTCATTTTGTGGACATTTAATTAAAACTCCATACATAAGTAAGTTTTCAAAAATCCTGGATTGTTTCCATTCGGCGACATAAATAACTTCAAAAGTTCAGGAGCTCACTCTTTTGTGTGATCTGAGAAACTTGGTACACAACACAAGCACAGATGACAGATTAAAATTGATATGACCAGTGTGTCCCTCTGAAGGTAACATTTTTTATCATAATGACTTTTTGCTACGAGTCCATATTTTTGCATCTTAGATTTTATTGGATGAACATAAGACTGACAGAAGTCCCCCAAAATTTAGCTAAGTACCAAAACCCACCCTCTTACTTATGAGGTACAAATACAAAAGCCCCCCCCCCCCCTCCTCCATTCACATTACTAATCTATATCTGAACACTAAACATGTTTAGGTTATAAGGCCTACTTTAGCACTATTACGTTCAACAAAGATTATTGATAACATTTGATTCACTTCAATGTATGAAACAATCCATTAAATGTTCAGTAAAAAATAGTTCAAATGTTGATGTCAATTAGATTTTGATCTAACAAAAAGTTAAGATGGCAATCTTTGGTGGCAGAAGTTACTTTAACTTTGATTTAACACATGTGTTGTTTGCGGATGTGGTCATTTTATATACTTTGTCCCCTAGAGGAGACTTTTGTCCTTTATATATATAGAAAGGGGCAGTATGTTAGGAGATTTTATGTCACCCACTGCAAGTTGAGGTAAGGGCTTTTGTCCGTGCTTATGCCATAATTCTGAGAGAGACACACTGGGCCTAATCCAGATGTAGATTTAATCTTCCCACCAAGATTTTGCGGATTTTTATTTGAATTTAAAAGGGATACTCGCTAAACAAGGCTTCTGTGTCAATTCGCGAACTTAAGTACCTGCGAAAATAACCACTTGTACAGTATTTCGGCATATTGTCATTAATTTCCAAAGAAAATGTGTAGAACAACTACTCAAAATCTTTACGTACACTCACTTAACTGAACCTGTGCTTCATACCAGTTATTAAACTTAATAGATTTGTGTTCTGTCAAACCATTTGTTGCTCCATATGCCAGGCCAGAAAAATGACATTTCATACAGTATATACATTTTCAAAGAAAATTTATAATATAAACATGACTGCAATTAGTAAACTTTTAAAAATTCACTGTCAGTTTCACTATCAGTTCAAAATTTTTAAGCAAGAGCCTATTTATGGGGTCCCCATTTGTTAGAAACGCTAGTTACTGATCAGATCCCCTGTTAAGTGAGTACATGTATATGATGTTCATTTATTATGACATAAATGAAAAGTGGGACCAAGTTAAAAGTGTAGAAAAGTTTGATAATTTTATAATTAAGTACCGGTATTGGCCATCAGTCAGATTATGTGCAAATCTGAATCGATAATTTAATTTCCCTCTTGGTAATCACATAAGAATGCAATTTACTAAGTCAGTCCAGAATTTTTTTCATATAGAAAACAACCATAAACCAATCAAGAAAATCAACCAGTCAAACTGAAAGACTAATTGAAGCGTACTTACATACAGATCTTGGCAAATTCAGGCTAACCACACTAATAATTTCATCAGTTAGTACAGTACCAACTAATTAATGAGTGAGTCAAGGAATTAGTGAAATTAAAGGGCTAGTTGAACTATGCTTACATACAGGTCTGTACACAGAATAAATCGGGTCCCGGTTGTTAGCAACGTCTTCTAATTACTGGGTACCTGTTTGTTAGCCATTTTAAATTTTTAAAATGAGTTAAAATTTATGATGGATGTAAAGCCAGGCAAGATCCTTTAATTTCATTCCATAAATAAATCTATTTACAGCTAGGTTGCTACAGTAATTATGTATTACTTAGTCACAGATCAGTCATATATATTTATATCATATATTTATATATATTTTTGGTCAAGTTCTTATCTAATCTGCTGTTGTCATTATTAAAGAGAGTTATTTTCCTAATTCTTTTCAAAAGTATTTCTTCTACATCTAGTGCACTATTCTCCAAATATGTTGCTTACATTTTGTTTTCAAATTTATTAATTTTCATTCTTTTTTCAAAAAAATATTAACAATATAATATAGCTTCAAATTCTTTGTAAATGGACAGAAGTAATAATTTATACAAAACAGAATTCCCATCACACACACACAGACAAATCCTACCACAACACTTGCTGAGGTGCTACGTTTACAATGAAATTGAGTTCACTCTGTTACACAGTGGAATGCATAAGGTCTCATAATATGAATCGCCTTTTTTGTTATTTTCTCCATACACTAAATATGAAAAATGTAGCTGAAAAAATCGCTAGGATTTATACTCTGCAACTACAGTAGCACAGGCTTTCTTTTCTTTCTGTTTTATATTACACACAAATCCATTTTCTAAACGCATTTATGGCCAGGTCACACAGTGGCGAGGGGGCTACACTAACCATTATGAATGAGGGAGAATTCCAATTCGAATCACAGAATCACAGAAAAAAAGAAAAACCATGGTCACATGGTTAAGAATTCCAAAATCTATGACACCCTACCACCCTGCCTCAATGGAGTCAAGACGTAGAACGAGTTTGCTGAGAATCCCTTGCAATGAAGTGAAGAACCATTATTGAAGATGAAACTACAAAGGACGGAGAACTGATAACATACACCGGCATTACGCTTATGACTAGACAGGAAAGTGTTGAGATGCAGGGCGATTCATGAAGATACCTAGATCTTGCTGTGATGATACAACTTTTGGCAATGCCAAGACCATTTACAGAGACTCAGATTTTTGCAGCAGAATCTTGAGGTTCACATAGACGCCCAGGAACAGGAGCTAATGTTAGCCAGAATTCTTATTAAGAGGTGAACCCAGGGCCTGGAGGAACTGGACTAAACCTTGGTTTGCAAGAAGGCTGGACTATGGCAACTATGATAGACTAACAAGCGAGCTGAAGAAGATGTGGCCGCCTTCCATAATTTTCTCAGAATGAACCCTGCAATGTTTCGAAATTTCTTAAGAGAATGGGCTCAAGAATTAAAAAAAGTGTAAGTTGAGAGATACAAAAGTCTGATGCATGGGTTCTGTGTGGTGCACAACACCATTTCCTTGATTGTTCGTCAGTGCTGTGATGCCATTTTTGAGGAATACTCCGATGAAGTTATTTGTTTCCTGAGGACAGGTGACTCATGGAAAGCATTGGCTGCAGAATTTTTATCCAGATGGTACTTTTACCAAACCCTGGGGGGCAATAGATGGCAAGCACATGCTAAAAGATGTCCCAAGAATGGGGGGTCACTATATATCAACTTCAAGGGGTTCCTCTCGATCAATCTCTTTTCCCTTGTAGAGCCAACTACAAGTTCATGTGGGTTGATGTTGGTGCACACGAATGATAGACACATCCCCCCGGGGTGAACACAAGCAAAGATAGCAGATGGGATCAATATAGTATTTATTCTACTAAAAAGTACTTGTAAAATAACATTGAAAACAGTAATACAGCAACTAATATAGAAATACTCTAATAATTTACATATACTACTGTCATTACTTTGACCTTAATGAGTTACACAATTGCACAAACCAAGGTCACTGGTGAATCCAAACTATTGAGGCATACCCCCAAGCTTAATAATTATAAAACATTATGCAAAGCCCAATACCAATGCAAACACATGACACTAAACAGCTAAGGGAAGGGGCCACCAGTGACCCCGAATGTCAGGCCCCTGACCTTTATGACCCAAGGTCATGTAATGACTAGCTAGATCAAATTGAAAAGATAATCAAAGTAAAGTGACTTGTCAGAGAGGTGAAAAGCAACAGTAATATAGCAATTAATATAGTAATACTCTGATAATTTACATATAATACTGTCATTACTCTGACCTTAATGAGTTACATAATTACACAAAACAAGGTCACAGGTGAATCCAAACTAAAAAGCCACTTCATGTTTTTTGCTTACTACATGTTCTTGCAAACCAACATAGAGTAAAGTTGAAGATCAAAACCAGATCTAAAAGGTCATCTTAAAGTTTGGTTTTACAACCTTCCGAATGTTGAAGGCCAAAGACAGATCTTAAAGGTCATTTTTATTTTTTTGCTTGCAATGATGTTATAAAATGTAGAGCTTTAACACCTTAGGTCCAATGGCTCTGGTATTGGTCGTAAACAAGTACTTAAAGCTTGATCTCAAACAACTAAGGTCCAATGGCTTTGGTATTTGTAAACAAGTACTTAAAACCTGCTGTCAAACAGCTAAGGTCATATTCTTTAGATTTTTCAACATTCACAGATCTGCTTTAAAAATCTATCATATTTTCACAATTACCAGCCAGTCAGAATCAATTCAAAGTTTCTTAAGAAACATATGATACAATAACAGAAATTAAACAAACAAGTTTAAAATGTGAGAATGTAAAGTATGTAAGAAATATATTATCAAAACCTTAAGAAAAAAAAACAATGTTTAACGCAATCGCCTGGTACGAGTATCAAAAAACATCAACAATGAAAACATATATTTTTTAACAGTTGAAATGAACACTCATTCGACATCACTCCTCCTGTGGTTGGGTTGATGTGTCCTCCTGTCCCACCAGAGCACATGGTGCAAGAGGGGTCGCTGACATAGAACTGATACTAGCAAAAGAAACATTTAAATCCAAAAGATTCAGGTCTTGAAAATTAATCTTCTTCCATCACCATACATAAGCACGTACTTTGTACTAGAACCAGAGACACTGCCTGAGTGTGTGGGTGTAGATGTTGAAGGTGCTGGTTGTATAGCCTCTGAGTCAGGTTCATTGGAAACAATCTGAAACATCAATGTTGACTGGGTAGATGGTTGTGCTGGCTGTTGAAGTGTGATCTCCTGTGACTGCAGCTATTCCATCTTGCTTCTTTTGAAGCTCCATCTGTCTCTGCCATATCTCTATGTTCCACTGGTTTTGGTCCAACTGTCTCTGTAGACCCACTTGCTTCTGTTCCCTGTTAGCCTCAATTTTGGATTCCCACAGAGCCTGATTCACAAGATCCATGCTTCATTGTTTGAAGCTGGAACACATCCCATCATATATCTTGGCCATGGCACTAGTCATCCAGCTGCCCCACGCAGTCACCTGCGTTAAAAATTCACAAATAATATTCTTCACATGTATGCATTAATATTACAAAACCACATAACAATGCATAATTCAGTCTACTTCATAGCAAGAATACTTGTATGGATACACCTGTACTGGCAATAAAAGTGATGTCACAATATTAATCAGGCTTCAGATTATTTCATACTGAGACATTTGTAATCAGACATCACACTATTTCATCTCAGACATTTGTAGATCATTTTTTTTAGAAATCATTGGACTTTTCCTCAAAAATGTAAACTTTTAACATTGCTATGAAGAGTAATTACTTGTAAGTGTGCACTTACAATGCAGGACGGCCTAGAAGGGACACAGGCAATGTGGTCCTCCAAGAAACTAAAGGTGGTGAGAATCCAAGCGTCTCTGTATGTTCTTTAGGATAAAAATTTAATTATATTTATAAAAGTTGTAAACTCACCAGAAAAGCCCGTCACATGGCCCATGGTGGCACAGAGGGCATCCTTCTTATCCACAACTCTGTAGTCTGTCTTCCCTTTACCATATATCAGTGCATTTTTCTTTAACCACTCAGCCATAGCATCTTCTTTGGCATGTGCGAGTCTGACCATTTTTTCTACTTTGCAGGTTCATCAGACTGCTGTGTTTGTTCCTGATTGTGTATGCCCAACTCCGTCTCCTCAGGCTGATAGTCATTATCAGGCAGGGCTGACTGTGTGGTGCCTGGTGACTGTGTAGTGACTGATGACTGTGTGGTGACTAAAAACTGCTGTGTCAGAAGGCTGTGTGAACTCAACTGCTGCAGTAGAAATAGTGGGCTGTTCAGTCCCAGGTGCCTCAGACTTCTCTGGCTGTGATGGCCTCTTTCTCTTATCCAGGCCTGGTCTCTCTCTGGCTCTTCTATTTTTGTTGCTTCATCGCACAAACTTCGAACCTAATTTCCAATTGTTCTCAGCCAATTCTTCAAAACGCACCAAGAACAAAGGAGACAATAGAGGAATTAGCTGTGAATACAGTTGTAAAGACAGTGCAACACCAAAGAATTTGCTACCCATTGTGGTGAATTTTGACCCAAACATGAAAGATGGAGGATAGCTATAATAGTTTGAACATCAGGTTTTTTGTCTTAGAGGGGTGGTGAAAGATGACGAGGACTGCAGACAAAGGGAGAACAATGAAGAATCGACCAAGACCAATGAAGAATTTACTATTTGCTGATAATCACCAGCAAACATCGCCACTGTGTGACCTGGACATAATAAATCAAAAGTTGTCAGACGACAAACTACAGTGGGTAAAACTGTGAATTTGATGTCTATATATGTCTATTGAATATCTAATCCAATATTTTATTAAATGAAAGAAGACATTTCAATCATACTTACTATCAAAGTTTTTCTCTTCTTCCTTCAGGACGAACGTTTTTCGCGTTTCTTTAACACTGTTTTTAAAAAAAAATTTTATTCTTATTTCAGAGCCAAATCTCAGAGTAACCATTTTGATTTTGTACTAGAAATTGATTCACTTAACGGTGCTTGTAAGTGTTGACTTTGTAACATCATTAGACACTTTATTTAAACTTACATGCATCATTTATATGTATGTCTGAATATATCTATACAGAATCCCAGCAGACCATGTTTTAGGCAATAAAATTATCAAAAATTGCCACACATCAAAAACTACAGAGGGTAAACCTGTGATTCTGATGCCTTTGGATGCTCAGCAGGTTCCTGTATGTAGCTTCTCTGTGATCCACAGTGGTGACTTCCATTGTGTATCCTGCTATTTTGATCTAATCCCCCTATTTTAATTAAGGAAAGTAGAGATTCTTATCACATCTGTCACCAAAGTTATTCTCTTCTTCCCTCCAGGAAGAAAGTGCTTCACAATACTTTAACATTATTTAATTTCTCATCTTTTCAAACCAAATCTTAACCAGTCTTATAATATACCAGACGAGAACTTGAGCATATATGGAAAATATGAAAATAACTATGATAAAACATTTTCTGGAAATGCAAGTGATAATTAGATTTACTGTACATAATGCATTTTACCTAAGAAGGATGGTAAGATGAAGAATGACTAGATATATGGAAATTTTAGTAGATGAAAAGAAAAAAGTGATACAAATCAGTTGCCGGAAGATTCACTTAAATGTTATTGTGACAGACACTATCCCTTCATTAAACACTAAACTTAACATGCTTCATACATATATTTTTCTGCAGGATATTTTGAAATAACTCTATACAGCATCCTATAAGTGTCAATTTCAAAACCACACAGACATGAGTGAATAATGCAAACTGTTTTCATTTTAATCTGACGTAACAATAAAACTATAATATGCATACAAATAGACCACACACCAGCTTATCATGAAATGGAGGTTTCAAGATTTAATACAAGTCTGCACACAATATCAAACAAGATTACTTGAGGCCTGTGGCCCGTGAGTTACCTGTCTCAGAGTATTCTCCTTAGCTGTCACATTTCAATAGTGGTTATGTATAATGTCTCCTCAAATAGAGGGAAATGAAATGTAACTCTGGATTATTTCATATCCAGCATAAATGACAGTGTATCTAGAAAATCTGATAACGTGACATATAGTATATATCGAAATAACACTACAGTGACATTGGTCAATAAACATATCAAAATATCTAGACAATATAAAATTTACCAAGTACATTAGAGTACCAATGAAAATCCCTGAAGCTTGAGCCCAAGTCCACACTGCCATTCTGCTGTGATGGAATGTGTGTTGCATTCACAGAGTCCTCCTGGTTAACAACAACTCCTGGGGCACTGACGTTAAGCGGCTGTTTGCACTTATTTCCCACAGGTCTTGGATGTTTTAAACCATACTTTGAGCAAAAAGCTAAGTTAGTGTTCTGAGATGCCATTTTTCACTAAAAAGTACTAAAATCAGTGTACACCAGTAAAATCCTCATATAATCGAGTAATCCAAATGCTTTTAACCCTCAGTGACACAAGTAAAAATGAGGGACCCCAGAGTGAAGGGAGCTTGGGATTTGAGGAAAAGGCGGAACCTACAGCTCACTACCTGCCAGATATTATTGACACAATGTTTACGATATATTTACTGGAGTGAAACTGACACTTCAAAGCCTGCTAGACTGATAAGTTCTGCAGGCGACAACAACAAACGTTTGTATGAATTGTTTACTCACACATTTTTGCAATATGAAAAAATAAACATTGAAGGATTTAGTCAAATTCACAAATTGATTGTTAGTGTCTGGCACACTCCCATATAGAGTTCTAAGTTTGCAGATTTATCATAAAAACATATTTTATCAAAGAGTTACTTGAGCTAAACCATTCATCTAGTTTTTGTTGTCATATGAAATCTTTTATATCTATTCTTACAAGGATGTTTTTAACCATAGCTATTTACCTATTTTAAATTGGGTTCCACTGGAGTCTTCAAACCCTTATAACAAATAAATCACATTTAATTTTACAAATGCTCTACCCACAAAGCAATTCTATATTTAGTTGTGATTTTGAAATTAGAAAATTAAATTATATATCTGATTTAACTCATTTTAGGATTATCTTGATTAACAAATTACTGCAATGCTAATATTAAACAAAACCCTGCTTGTTGTGGAGCTAAAATCTCATTTTCTAATATTGTACCTTGTTAGGGTCATGGTAGCAATTACCGGTTGCTTTTAAGTTGCAACAGGAAAAGACAAAAAGTTTAACTTAACAAATTTATTTAACAATTAAAATAACGATTACAGTCAACTGGTATGCTCTCAATAATACACACAATGATACAATAATGAAACCAGTCTGACCTGACCACTGTAACTGACAGTTAAGTTTGTCCACTGTATCCAGTAATCTGTCCTGTGATCTGTCCTATGATCTGCCCAGTGTCCACTAACACACAGATATCTGTATCCTGTGATCTGTTGAATGTTCGATAACACAAAATGTCCTTGTCCTGTGATCCTCTTGATATCCAATCATACAAAATGTCTGTATAGAGATATTCAGAGAGTTTGCACAACTGTATTGTCCACTCCAAGATATGGATCATGTCCAAAGTGCAGTAAATCCACTCTCTGTTATATGAATGCACAATATCCAAAGTACACCAAATCTATTCAGACAGTGTATCCAGTTCACTCCAGTAAAAGTTCACCACAACACAAGTAATTTATATCCAGTTGTTATTAGTTCTAAGACACAAGTAGCCTTCCTTATAGCCAGCAAATACTATGTTCATGTGTGGTCAGATGTACAGTCCTTATATGTGGTTATGAAAATTCTAGAATCTTATAGAACTAACTTGAAAATAATACCAGTCACCAGATCAAGTGAGGAAGTTCTAGAACCTACAGGTAGCTTATAGAGTTTCCCCAAATCTATTAATAGCATCACTGGGGTTAGCCTAGAGGGATTCCCCCAGTCTATAAATAGATCAATAAACATCAGTACCACATAACAAGTATCAATAACTCCCTTAGTTTAAATGTTAATATATATACATATAAACCTTAAATTAAATAATGCATAGACACAGTGCCTATATATGTAACAACCTAGTAGAATATAGTATAGAATTTTATTTATTATAGTGACATGCAAATACATTTAACAATAATCAAATAAGACAGTAAACAATTTGCCCAGCCCCAATGGACTTATATGTCAGTTTTGTAAGTAATACTCCATAATAGTGGTTGCTATAATAATTATAAATGGACAATATTTTACAGTCTTTGACATACTAAAGGAACAAAATACAGATAATAATATATAATTATTTGCAAGAGTTTAACAATATACCTACTAGTAAATGAAAATACAATATATATCTAAGCATGCTTTTCTCAACAAAAGAGTGCATAAATCAATATTAATATAACCTAAAATTTAATCACTTGGCAGTAACATTTTGTATGATCTTCCATGAATCAGAAATAAAACTTACAAGTTCCTTGTCATGTGACTTCAGAATAATACTAAGTTTATCTTCATCAGACATTTTTCGAAAATTTGGAAAATTTTCTCAATTATGTTATACAAATTATGTCTTGGGATCTCATATGCACTGCATTTACATAAAAATATAGGTGATACAAAAAAGTTGTTTGCCCATGGGTGAATTTTTTGGTTTAATATAGTAAATAACTTCCAGTATGTATGGATCTAATGGGGTACAATGTTTAAACACAACAGTGAAATATGTACATGTGTGATTTATTTGAAGGCTATTTTGAAGCTTTGAGGCTCCAATGAGGTATAAGCCCTTTGTTTTCAAAGGCAAGAGTGGAAAAAGACACATGTTTTTAGTACACATATAGTTCATACTGACACAAGTGCTAGAGATTAATATACATCAAGTTTCCAAGCTACATCGATAACAGGAGATGTAATTCAGTGTACACATTATTGTACCAAATTTAATCAGATGATGTTAGATAACCCGACATATTAAAACGATTCAAGTAAACACCTGTTGAGTTTTAGTGCATCAAAGAGAAAGACAGAAAGTAGACTGAAAACCTGTCATAAATATGATTGTTCTTTTAATGTCATTTTCAACAACAGTTAAACACGCTGATGACTATAAAGCTATACTAGTATAGTAAAACAAACAACAGCATTAATTTAAATTGCAAGGTTAATGTATATTTAATCAATTGTACTGATTGGAGTCAGCTCCAAAATTCCAGTCACAAGATATTTCAGCTACATGAATAAAATAGAAACATATTTCAGCCTTATGCTTAAAAGAGACATATATATTTTAGATTTAAACAAATGGCTATGTGTGTCTACATTACTCACCATGTTGAAGGCTCATTGGATTCAAAGTAAACAGTGAGAATTTCTGTATTGAAAAGGATGATTAAAAAGTGTCAAAGTCAGTTATATGTATTTAAATGTATTTTTAACATACGTGAAACTAAAAGTATAAAATGAAGTTGTGGTATGTGCACATTTAGCATATACACTACAGTTTCTGAGAAAGATAATTTATATCTCATGAGAGAAAAATGCTGCAAGGCAGGACTGACGAGGTTGGTTATTGACATACCACCTTGCATAAACTGCTTTTCCCTGCCTCCTTAAGTACCCTATATGATATGACCTATACAAAGCGCTCATAACCAAATTAATCATTGAATAAAGTCTAATATGATCACACAATCACCGCAACTTTATCCCTGCAACTATTCTTTGATTTAATTATTAAATTTATTGATATTTGTGACAACCATCTATGTCTGAAATAAATCCCCGTTTTAATAATAATCATACGCATTTTATGTACAAGACTCCTTATAAAGTGTCCAGGAACGTTTCCATGTGAAAAATGTAACGTACACATGTTAAATCAGGGCAGAACATGATAATTATATTTAAGACAATAACCACAAAAACCTTAACAAGTAGTTGTATCAGTGTTAGGCACCATAAATAATATAAAAACTTGTAAGTTATAGCTTGTCGTTTTTTTTCTCTGTGTTAAAATTATATAATTTTGTTGTTGTTGTTGTTGTTCAAATGATTGAGGTATCTCACAACCTTAACATCTGCTCTGCATTTTGTTTTTCATTCTGCACAATACTCTAAAATTACTTTTCATGCACCACATTTAGTATTTCTAAGTCGTTTTTCTTAAGACATAACACCAGGGCCACACTTTGTCACAGCTGCGCAAGCATGTCTAATTATCGGTTTCTATCGATAGGTAGGCTTTCAATATGCGATTGGTATGTCATTATGATATGCATTTAAACCAAAGAACATATCTTTCAAGATATGGAACAATGGTTTTGTTGTATGTCTTTGTCTAATAGGTAATTAAGATTTTTTTTGCTCATAGGTGTCACTGATATAAGATTTCCCAGACCCGAACACAAGTTACCCTCCACCAGCTGGTGGATTAAGATTATCAAATGTTGCCAGAAGTCAAGCTATTAGTGAAATAGTGAATCTGATGTCTGTGGAAACTCAGGAAGTTTTTGTGTCTATCTAACATCTAATCCAATGTTTTAGTTAAGGTAAGTAATTATTCTAATGACACCTACCACCAAAGTTATTTTCTTCTCCATTGAGGAAGAGAGTTTTTCACAATGCTTTAAATAATGCTTTTACATCTTATCTTCTCAAGGCCTGATCTAAACATTTTATTATGTGTCAGAAGGGGATTGACTTAATTATGCCTGTGATTGTTGACATTGTGTGTTCTTTAGATACTTTATTTAAACTTAACATGCTTCATATATTTTTTCTGCAGGATATGTTTCAATAAATCTATACAGAATCCAAGTAATGGCATTTCAGAAACTCCACACCCTAGCTGATAATCAAAATGTATTTTTATTTTGACATGGCAGATCCAGAAACCTATTATATTTGTCCAAATGCAGAACGGTTCATGCAGAAGATACCCACTGGAATGGAATTTTTCTGGATTGAATAAATTCAACCTGTAATCCTATAGTAAAACAACTCCCACTCTCCACACTATGTCAAACGTGACTTCGTTTAGACCTTGTCTGTGAGTTACTTATCGCTTGCAATATTCTCTTTAGTTGTCAGATTTCAATTATGGTTCTGTGTATTGCCTCTGAAAACAGACCCGTTCCTGACTTATTTTGAATCTGTAGTAGGTGACACTGTATTTACAAAACCTGTTATGCTATCTACCTTAATGACATGTTATTATCCATGTTTTTGAGTGAGAACCCTAGCAAGGATCCCACTTCTAGAAATCATTATTTTTTTATTTTTGACACTAGGATGGGTAACCGTCTGAGTGCACTACTCGTGTCTCTGATGGCTTTGTAGCCCTTGCATATAGA
Organism: Sabellastarte sp. h YS-2021; assembly: GCA_964017235.1. Taxonomy (NCBI): domain Eukaryota; kingdom Metazoa; phylum Annelida; class Polychaeta; order Sabellida; family Sabellidae; genus Sabellastarte; species Sabellastarte sp. h YS-2021. Next base: position 86,503,588 of record OZ024932.1, read on the forward strand.
CTGAAATACTTTTTGGCCTTGTTTTCAGCTGTACTACTTTTTTAAGAAAAAATAAATTACAGCCATTTTTTCTTTCTCTTATTTTCCAGTTAATTATATGTGGCATACATATGACAAGGTACCTGAAAAATATTGTATATCTATAAAATACTTTAATGACACATGTGATGAATTCATCAAACAATATGTGCTATCTTCAAAGTCATATAGATGAGATACTTTATCCTTGACATTAGAGGACTAGATAAAATCCCTGAAATCCTCTGCTTTTTATTTACCTTTTATATGCTCTTCCATCACTTTCAGAGATTAAGATTATCAAATATTGCCAGATGTCAAACTACATTGGTAAAATAGTGAATCTGATGTCTGTGAAAGCTCAGGAAGATGTTGTGTCTAACATCCAATCCAATGTTTTAGTTAAGGAAAGAAGATATTCTTATGACACCTATCATCAAAGTTATATTCTCTTCTCCATTCAGAAAAAAAACGTTTTCTACATTGCCTTAACAATGTTTTATACCTTATCTTCTAAAAGCCAAATCTAACCATTGTGCCTGTGATTATTGACATTGTGATCTCTTTATACACTTTATTTATATTTAAATGCTTCATATAATTTTTTCTGCAGGATATATTTGAATGAAACTACAGAAAATCCCGTTGTGGCACTTCAGAAACTGCACACAATAGCTGATAATCAGATCTTGTTTTTTATTTTGATATGATAGATCAATAAAACTATAATCTTTTTCCAAATGCTAAAAATAATGACTTTCAGGGAATGGAATTTTTCAGGATTTAATAAATTAAACATATAATCCTCTAATAAAACTATTCTGTTTCTCCACACTATGTCAAACATGACTTCTTTGAGACCTGGTCTGTAAGTTACATATCTCTTGCAATATTCTCCTTAGTTGTCAGATTTCAATTATAGTGATGCACATCATCTCTGCAAATAGAGCCATTCCTGAATTATTTCGAATCTGCAGTAGGTGACACTGTATTTACAAAACCTTTTATATAATCTATAGTATGATATGTCATTATCCAAGTCATTTCAGCTGCTCATTCTATGCTTTAAACGTAATTACATTCATATTTTCCATTTCTCTTATTGTCCAGTTAATTATATGTGACATATATTTGTCAAGGTACCTGATATATAGTGTATATCTATAAATATACTCTTATGTCGCTGGTTGATGAATTTATAAAACAATATGTCATACAGACGAGATAGTCAAAACATCATCTCTAAGATTAAGGAATAAGGAAAATTCCATGAAAGAACATTTCTGTGTACTTTTGATGTTTCATCCCTATACATTAACATCCAAAGCAATAATATGAGTTTAAAGCTTGGAGAAAAATTGAATAATGACTTGATAAAGCAACTTTTGGATATGTTGTTATCATCCTGTTGATAATAAATGTTATTTATTAAAATAGTAGGGATAAGTGGGTGCATGGCAGTACAGCTCCATTGTGTTACACCTTATTGTGACACTTTATGTCATTCTATTTTATCTCTGTTTTTCTTAGTTTGTTTGTTTTGTTTGTTTATACTGTTTTTGTTATATGGTCCAAAAATAATACTCTTTTTAATATGTCATTCTATAATATAGGAATAAAAGACATATTCGAGTGCTTTATGATGGTTTTAAACTATCGAGCGGCTGAATATTAAAGCCACGAAGCCCGAATATTACAGCCAATCGCACAAGAATTTGTCTTTTATTCCTATTCTAAAATGGTTATATTAATAATTTCATCAAAATAAGCAGTATAACTTACGCAAAATTCAAAACAGATCCAACACCATGTTGGCTGTTCCATTAACTAAACATGCATAGTGATGGATGTGCAAACAGCCTTTTGGATTAAATATTGTTACGAAATACCCACAGAATTCTGTGATCTCGTAAATATTTATGAAATTATTTATTTATATCTTTAAATGAAATATTGATAAAATCCCCTACAGAATTATTTGACTTAGTATTTGCTGCATATAATTTAAGTTTTATTTCACCACGAGTTGTTTGTTTACGTTTGTACGCAAAGGGACGATGTACGAGATTTCAACAGCGTGCTTTATTTACCGTTCTATATTCGCGGTTCAAGCATTGCGCAAAAGACGTGTCCACGTGCACTGCGCAGCCTACCATTTTAGACTCTAGTTGATGTAATCAGCTGCTCGAAAGTTAGACTTGAAATTAAAAGTGTCACTAATGTTGTGTTTTTTGGAGCTCTCTACCACAACTTTAAAAATGTCTTTGCATAACACAATTAAAGTGTCATCGGCAAATGTTCAAGGCATAAGGGAAATGAGTAAACGGATTGATGTGATTACATACTTACTAAAGGATGCTAATATAATCTGTCTTCAAGACACACACTTAACAAAGTTAGATACACATTGTTTAAAAACTAATTTTCCAAATTGTGAAATATTTATTAAAGGCAATAGAACTAATGCTAGAGGAGTTTTAATTCTATTGAAAAAAACTTTGAATACAAAATAAAATACTCAACAAGTGATAATGCAGGTAATTTACTGCTTCTAGATCTGGATTTGGGGGAAATAAGTCTGAGATTAATAAATATATATGCCCCAAATACCGATAATCCAAGTTTTTTCAAAAAAATTTCAAATTTTGTTGAGGAATCATCAGAAACATACTCCTTATTATGTGGGGATCTAAACCTTGTCCTTGATCCTAAGATAGACTCACACAATTATGTAACTATTAATAACCCAAAGGCCAGAGAAGTCTTATTACAGAATATGAATAAACATAATCTTACAGACATTTTTAGACAGTTACATCCACAGGTTAAACGTTTTACATGGCGACGAAGAAATCCTATGAAGCAGGCCAGACTGGATTATGCTATTGGTACAAACAGTTTAATGGATATAGTTCAGTCTTGTAAGATACTACCTGGTTATAGAAGTGACCATTCTAGAAGAGAACTTGATTTGTTTCTTAATTCATTTACAAAAGGCAAAGGTATTTGGCGATTAAACTGTAGCTTGTTAAGAGATCCTGAATACTTAAAATGTGTTAAAAATTGCATAAATGAAGTCAGACAACAGTATGCCATTCCAGTCTACCAATTTGATAGTTTAGACAAAATAGAGGATAAAGATATTCAGTTTACAATATCAGATACAATGTTTCTTGAAATGATCATGTTGAATATAAGGGGTAATTCTATAAGATTTTCTAGTAGAGCTAAAAGGCAGCAGAATGATCAAGAAAAAGATTTACAAGAAGAAATTGCAAACCTTGAAAGCAGGGAAGATGAAGATAACTTCGTACTAATTAATACCAAAAAGGAAAAACTCCAAGAAATTCGAGATTGAAAACTACAGGGGTTCATGATTAGGTCTAGAGTACAGAATATTATATTAAATGAAAAGCCGACAAAGTTTTTTTGTAACCTAGAAAAAGCCAAATATAGTGACAAGACTATTAAAAAGATAACCTCACAAAATGGAAAAATTATTAATAACCAAAAAACATGAAACATAAAAAACTCCTGGACTGGATGGCTTTCCTGCCGAATTCTATAAAATGTTCTGGAAAGAATTACAAATCTTTATACTAAGGGCAGTAAATGAGAGTTATCAAAAAGGGATCTTACCTCCAAGCTTTCGTCAAACAGTTATAAGTTGTTTGCCTAAAGGAAATAAACAAAGAGATGATCTAAAAAATTGGAGACCAATTTCGTTAACAAGTGTTTTATACAAAATGGTAACTAGTGCAATTGCATCGCGTCTTAAAAAAGTTCTTCCTGATTTAATCTCAAATTGTCAAACCGGTTTCATAAAAGATAGATTTATAGGCGAATGTACCAGATTAGTTTACGATATTATGAACTACACCGAAAAAAAGCAAAAAACAGGGCTACTGATGTTAATTGACTTTCAAAAGGCCTTTGATTCTATTTCCTGGAAATTTATTTATAAAGTTTTAAATCATTATAATTTTAGCAACAAATTTATTAAATGGATTAATATTTTTAATACAGAGATAACAGCTACAGTATTGCAAGTAGGTTTTTTGTCGGATTTCTTCCCAATTAAAAGAGGCTGTAAGCAGGGGGATCCAATAGCGCCGTATCTTTTTATTATATGTGCACAAGTATTGTGTGAGATGATATTAACAAATAAAAATATCAAAGGGATAAAAATTGGATCTGATGAATTCAAAATCTCTCAATTTGCCGATGACACAACTTTGTTTATGGATGGTTCAGAGAGCTCCTTGCAGTATACACAGAATGTGTTAGAAATCTTTGGATCACTATCAGGGTTAAAAATTAATTTATCAAAAACTAGGATGATTTGGATAGGTAAAAAAAAATGTTGTAAAGAGAAAATTAACTGTGGTAAACTTTTAAACTGGGACAGTAAGAATTTCCGTTTATTGGGAATTACCTTTGATCTAAATCTATCAAATATGCCACTGATCAACTATGAAAATGCCATAGTTAAAATAGAAAACACTATAGCCTCATGGAAAAAAAGATGTTTAACACCTTTAGGTAAAATCACAGTTATTAAGTCTCTTATCTTGTCTCAGTTGAATCACCTTTTTATGTCAATTCTGCTTCCTGGAAAAGGATTCTGTGAAAATCTTAATAAAAAATTATACAACTTTGTTTGGGATGACAAACCTGAAAAAATTAAGCATGTGGTCTTATTTCAAAATAAATAAATGGAGGGCTCAAAATGCCAAACATTGTTAATTTTATATATGCTCAAAAGTGTACTTGGATAAGAAGAATTCTTGTTTCACCTGACAGACCTTGGGTCAGGTTGTTTGAATCATCATACTGTTCTTCAAACGATTTGATTAATTACGGTCCCTTGGGGGATCAAAGTAAAGGAAAAAATTCAGAATGATTTTTGGAAAGAAATATTTTTTACATGGAATAATGTTTACAAAGCATGTCAATTGAAAACTGAGTCAGATATATTCAATACTCCTCTATGGTTCAATAGTAAACTATCGAATAGCAACTTAGTAAAAATAATTGGAACAATCAAGGAATTTCTGTTATTGGACACATTGTTGATTCGAATCTTCAGATATTAAAAAAGAGGAAATTGAAGGCAAATATAATTTTTAGATAAATAATTTTTTAGACTACTTCCAATTGCATTCGACAATGAAAAAAATCATATCACAAAATTCGGCATTAGTAACTGAAAGTCCTTTTTTTCTCACAACCATTTATTCCTCATCATATCTCCATCTTGCTAAACTGTAAGCATGGTTGTAAAGGTATCTATAATATGATTAATGAACAAGAGGTGGAAAGTAAGTATAAAATAAAATGGAATAAAGATTTAACATTGAATATCGATAATTCAACATGGAAAAATGTATTTAAACAGATTTTTTATAATATCCAAGACAATTCATTGATATGGTTTCAATATAGACTGATTCATAGAATACTTGGCACTAAAGATTTACTCTGTAAAATGTCATTAGAAGAGTCAAACATCTGCAGAATATGTCAATGTGAAACAGAATCTTTGATGCATCTGTTTGTTCATTGTTCACATGTTGTTCACCTATGGAAATCCCTGGAGGCATGGATATACACTTCTACGCGTAAAAGATTAATATTTTCACAAGAAGATATTATTTTAGGCTACTTATACAATGATAATAACTACTATCCCATAAATACCATCATAGCTGTGACAAAGAGTTATATTTTCTCAAGTGCAGTACATGAGGCTATCCCAAACATCAGTGCTTTGAAGCACAAGCTTCAGAAACAACTTAAAGACCAGCATCATGTAAATATGGAGATGAATAGGGTTGATAAATTTAATTGTCAATGGCTCCCATACACAAATTTGTTTGTATAATTTTTTTCCCTGATTTTAAGAACATTTAACAATATGTGTCTAGATGTAATGTTATGCGTTGTTATAAGAGCAGTTACTTTTTTAACTAAAAATTGTATTATATCACTTGTATTGGTATTAATAAAAAAAAACAACAAAAACTTTTGGATATTTCATACTGGATTTACTCAAATTTGAGGAAATACCATGCAAACTCCTTTGCCCCAAATTATGCACACATTTTTAATGGACATATACCAAAGCTCAAGATAGTTATGTACTTATACCAAACTACAAAGACTTGAAGAATCCAATACACACCAGTTAGCACTGAACTCAATGCCATTAGTTTTTCCTTGTCTTTACAACGCTCAGGGAATGCGTATATTGTCCCAAATAAACATGGAGCAAATAATAAAAAAAACAGAGTCACAGACATTGTTTTGACATGTGTTGTGTTGCACAACATGCTGAGGACACACCAATATTCCAAAAAATGCTAGAGCCCTGATTTGTTGTGTAAACTTTTTTACCTGTGACAGAGGCTACTGACTGTGGGTTAAATGTCTTGGTCAGGATGATGGTGAAATGTAGCTGTGTTGAGGTGCTGGCTTGTTGCTCAACTAGGTATGAAGTTTGTTGGTAATCTGGGATATTGTCTGGAATAGTCGAGATGTATTCCTCAGCAGTAACTGCTAGTTGCTGTGGCTGCTGATTGCTTGGTGGCACATATGTGGAAGTGGTACTGGATCTTCTAGAAAGTGTAGGTAGCTGGGACTGACAGGTCGTTCCTCTGCCATGCTCTGTATCCTACTTAAAAGTTTTACAGCCTTGTTTCTGAAAGTTTGAAAGTCTTTTTCCTCTAAATTTTCAACTTCAAATGCCAGGTTGTTGCAGAAGGCTGTTCAGGTCCTCCCTAGGGCTGATCCATGACTATACACAATAGTCTCCTCATCTGAGTCTGTTAAATAAATGTTCGTCATATGCCCTTTCTTGGGCAAGGAGATGTGCCGGTCACTCAAGGTAGTTGCAAATGGAAAAATACATCAGTGGTAATATCATTATGTGTGCACCATATTATATATATTTTTTGTAAATGACAGCTAATACAATAACATAGTAACAAGAATAGAATTCAAGCAAGCACCTTTTGGGCTGTTGTGAAACAAAGAGACATAAACTAGACTGGCAACTCGTTTGTGCAATTTTTAATACTGAATTCTCAGTGGATTTGAAACAGTCGTAAATATGTTTGTCCTTTTAATGTCATGTTCAACTACATTTAAATCAAACTGATGACTTATCAGCTTATAAAGCTGGTATTTACAAAACAAGAGCATGCATTGAAAGTTGCAAGGTCAATATTATTTATCGTTTATCTTAATTGAAGCCAGTTTCAAATTTCTGTTCCCCAGATATTTTAGCAACACAAATAACAATGGAAACATATTTCAGTCTCATGGTACTAGCAAAGAGACAGACATACCCTGGTAAGATAAGTGCATTTTAGATAACAACAAAATGCTATGTGTCTACATTCCTCACCATTTTGAATTTTCGTAGAATTCAAACAATTAGTTAAAGTATTTATGTTAGAATACGGGGTTATGGAAAAGTGTCAGGATCTACCGGATATACTCTCTTTGAATGATACTTTCCTATACAGGCCTTCATAATTAAACAGCATTTTCACAATCAAAGCCTTTTACATTTCAAAGTGATTGAAAGCAGAAGTTTTTCTGTTAGAGTTGGAAAATACTTATTCATATCTTACTTACATTCTAACAAGCTCAATCATTTTTGTATTTTAAAATAACTTTTCGAACTTATTGATAACTTAACTAATCTCTTAATGGCAAATGAGACAAAAATAAAACAGTAAAATTAATTAGAGTACAGCTCTTAACCGCGAGGTTGGGGGGGGGGGGGGTGTTTCTGAAAATTCAGGAATTTTTAATCTAGAATATGATCCAGATTTATTCCCAAAATTTAATTTCTTCTTTAGCTCCTACCAGGTACATACAAGGCAGCAATGACAATGTTGGTTACTGACTGACCACCTATTAAGCACTGATTTGTTCTCTCCCCTCAACTTAAATTTATTAACAATTGTGAAACCCATGTATTTCTGTAATATTTTAATGAAGACACACGAAGAATATACATGTTACTTTATAAACTGTCCAGAAACCAGAAACTGTTAAGATGAAAAGTATTATACCAAACAAGCTTTATCAGAACAGCACATGATGATTTTAATATTTACCATAACCATAAAACATGACCAAGTAGTTGTATCAGCGTCTTAGCACAACATATGATCTAAAGTCATTTTTCTACATGTTCAGCCTATAATGTACCCTTTGTTCAAATGAGTGCAGTATCTTAGCCAGTTATTACTCACATATGCATTTACTGCACAGTAGTACCATAAAAATTTTTTGATGCACCAAATTTAGAATTTTTTTAACTTTGAAACATAACACAATGAGTCACATTCCTGCCCGGGGATTCCTTGAAACTTAAGGGGGGAACAAATGTTCATTAAAGCTATTAAATATTCCTTGAAGGAAACTTTTCTTAAATTTAAGGTAGACCCTTAGCATCCTTGAAATTTAAGGGAGTTTTCAAGGTTTCCTTTAAGGAAGGAGGTTTTGTAAAACTAAGAATCTTTAAAGGAGGGAGAAATTCAAGGAAATCCGTGAATTTAAGGTGACCTTTATCTTAAGGAGGCTTCATGGCCCCTGACCCCAGTATTATTCAGACATTATTATGTTCATTTGTAACTTTTTTCTAACATATCATTAAACCTTTAATAAACGGTATACATAAAACATTTTAAACACATTCTATTACAAATGGTTTTCGTAACCATCATTTTTAACCCTTGGCAAACATGTATTAAAAACCACATTTTAAGAAGGATTTAAGCTAGATCCTGCAGAGTGCCTGCAGTTGCATGCAAGGATTTGATGGTCTATGGATTTCATACAGACGAACAGACTTTCATCATTATTAACATTGAGCATCACAGGCAACACTTGTGTGAACATGAGCCTTTGATATGCGAATTGCAGATTTAAACACAAAAGCCTTAAAAATCTATTTGGGGGTATCAACAGTTTTAAATAACACTGACAACAGACACATAAACAAGTGAAGAGAACTGAGACTTCTGTATACACTATACAACTTATGTAGATAATTTTTTACAAGTCTGCCAAGCAATTAATTGCATTAAGCGAGTCTACTGAGGTATATGCATAAGAAACACAAATTTGGAAAAATTCCTTCCGATTTTTATATGATGCTCTTAAAAATTTAATATGTACAGTAAATAATACACTATGAACATATGAAGATATTTCAACATAATAGATTGGGTAAACTCGGTGCCAACATATCAGCAGACAGGTCATCATGGATGCAACATGGATATTTTCCATGGGACCCATCTTCTGTATTTTGTATTTGTATTTGTTTTTATACTTAGCGCAACATCTACATGTACTACAGGACTCAAAGTGCTATATGACCATCCGACTGCACAAGTACAGTCAAACTCTCAGATTACTGACATTCCCCTAACTGAAAGACAGAGGCTCAAGGATGACCATTTATCAATGTCCTTGAGGTTCTTTAACCTGCCACTGTTGATAGAACCCAATGACAGAGGACCGCCATTTTAAGTGGTCATCCGAGCCACTATGTATCTGCCTGTACCTGGGATTGAACCCATGTCCTCTGTGTTCCTAGGCGAGTGTGTTACCCACTAGGTCACAGTGGCAGATGTGTGACATAATATTGAGGAAAACATAGTCAACCACTTATATAAGAACTTGATTATTTCAATCTATAATATTTTTTAGTTTGCAAAGCAAAATTGCATCTCCAGACAATGAATGCGAATCCAGAAACTTTGAAAACAAGAACTTTGCCCAATGTGATCTCTACCCACAGAGTCTTTACCAACAAGGAACTTTGTCCACAACAATCTGTAAAGGGTAGGATGTCCAACCACAATATAAACTATTCTTACTACATAGACATTTTTATTTTTTATCAATCAATCAATCAATTAATCAATCCTCCCCGTAGATAACTACTTAGGAAATATAGTGTTGAAAGAGATAAACTTAACTGCACTTCCTAGTAAAGTATATAAGTAGTTAATTCCAATTCCATTTGATTCAGCGTTGATAGATTAACCTAGTAATGCAAAATGGAAATAATAAAATATACCAGAGGTGGGAAAAAACTTTGAATACACATATATTAAAGAATACACATATACTATAAAAAGTTTAACAAAAGTCCAACATCCACTGAGAATATTATTATATTGTAAACATTACATATTTATAAAACCCAGATTGGTGACTTTTCCATTGTGTTAACTCGTCCTTATTTTTCACAGTAGAGAGTTAACACTACATTATTTTCTGACAGTGGAATGTGGTTTAGTTCAGTAGGCGGTCTTCCAAGAACAAAAGGGTATTGCTAGTCATCCTCAGCATAATGCATTCAATAATGAATTGTTTTCACAACTTGTTTCATATTAATTAGTTCAGTGAGTACATTTACAAAGTCTTTTTTATTGTGCATGACATTCAGAGTGCATAGAAAAATACATCATGGAAAATACTACGTGGAAAAAATACCTCCTGATAAGTACAAAACAAGCAAGTTAATTTATAAATTTTTATATTTTTTAATTCTTTGAATTTTCTTTACAATCTGAATTTACAATAATCTTCTGTATACTTAAGGAGCAGCTACCTTTCAAACAAACCCATTGTTAAAATGTAACCCAGCATACTACATTAAGTTATACTTTAAAATTATTTTTCATAATTTGACATGTATCCTTCCAAATGTTTTACAAAGTAAATTGAAGTTGGTTTCACAGTTTCTTTTATATAAAGAAGAAACAGTAAGACATGACAATATCACTTGTTAATTCCTTGCAAACAAAATAAAGTTTTAGTTTTTACACAACCATACTGCTCAAATAAAGAGGATGAGTGCTTTTTCCATATATCTGTTAGAGCAAAAAAGAATACATGTATATTGTACAAATCTGATTAAGTGTTGTGAATATCTAATTACATATCTGTAACACAATTTTACTGTAGAGACAGCTACAGACGATCACCAACACCACTGAGCAGCAGGGTTCTTTTGTTTCTTGTATGAATACCATTTCTATACTACAGTTCAGTTATTTTCACTGAGATAGCTGGTGTAAACGTAAGCTACAGATCTTAAATTTCTTACAAAGATATCATATAGAAGTTATACCTAACACAGTTTGAGACTTGTCAAACTTGCCATGTCAAAATTACAGGGCAAAATATGTGAAAAATGTAGGAAAAAAGTAGTCTGGTTCCTGGCCAATTTGCAATAAAGGGTCAGGTATCACCCACCATTATGGGTACTAGGCTTCCGTAGTTACACCTATCAATGATCAAGATGAAATTAAATATAAAATATTTCTAGTTAACACATTTGATGCACATTTTGACAGTATATCTCCCCTTTTACTGTGTAATGATATAGCATAATAATCAAACAACATTTGTGTTAAATAAAAAAATGTGCATCAGTTTAAGTGTTGTTGATCTTCTATTATCGCTCAAAAACAACAATTTGCTTCTGAAGATTATTGTCATCCCAAAATATTTTTAAGTTTAATTGGCAATACTGATGTTATATGTCCCATAATATATGGTAAAATTATTTCGAATGCATACAAAATGCATATAAATAATTAAAATAACAATCAAGATGACAGATATTAGTGATACATTCTTTTGGCTATTCAGCATTGGTACTTACTAGTTCACATCCCGTAAACATGTGGTTAAAAATGCAAAAAACTGTTTCACAGGTAGTGAACAATGCCTTACGATGCAAAAAAGAATGCAGCATTAATAATGGAAGGCCATCGTAGGCGATACTAGTCTCTTTATTGTTATAGTAGACTGGTTCCCCGTTAAGGAAAAAGGTCACTCAAGTGGGGCATTTATGGGCCTCATGCACAGGCTAAATGTCTACTTAAAGCATTGACTTTTGAAAAAAAAATATAAATATATTCCAAGATCATACTTCAGCCCTATTAACCAAATAGTTTGACAGTTACAGGGCTCAAACGTGGCATAAAGTCCAAAAATTGGGTCTCTGTGACTATTTTAGAGTATCTAAAGTGACCTTAGGATTTAAACTACACACCTTAAACTTTTCAGGGACAAAGATAACATATAGAAATTATATGTAATACACTTTGAGACTTGTTACACTTACCATTTCCAAATCACAGGGCCAAATATATGAAAAATATGAAAAAGGTCACTCAGGTTGTCCCCATACACAGATTAAATGTCTACTAAAGCCTTGCTTTTTGGCACATGTGAAAAGAGCATAATAATATATTCCCAAATGAGATTTCAGCCCTATCAGTCACATAGTTTGACAGCCACAAGGCTTAAAAGTGGAAAAAAGTCCATAAATTCGGTCTCTGTGGGTATGTTAGAGACCTTAATGTGACCTTGAACTTGAAGCTTCAGACTCAAATTTTCAAAATTTTCACACAAAAAGATTATATATAGAATTTATATCTAATATAGTTTGACACTTTTTGTACCATTTCCAAGTTACAGGGCAAAAAAAGTTACAAATGTCGAAAAGGGGTCACTCTAGTGAGTGTTTATGATCTTCATACACAGGTTGAATGTTTACTTAAAACAATGCTTTTTGGCACGTGTAACAAGAACATAATAATATAGTTTGAAAGCTCCATGGCTAGAAAATGGCATAAAGTTCATAAATTGGGATTCTGTGGGCAATTTTGAGACATTAAGGTGAGCTTATTGTTAAATATACAGCCTTCAAATTTTTCACAGACAAAAACTAAATATATAAACGCTATATCAAGTACCGTTTTACCACTTCCAAATTATAGGGCAAAATGCGTGAAAAATGTAACAAAAAATTCCTAACTCATTCCTGGGTCATTATGGGCCTCAAATACAATTTTACCCTCAACATAAAGTCTTGTTTTCCCGGCACATGTAATAAGAATACATTAATTTGTTCTCAGAAAAAAAATTTAGCCAGATGGGCTTCATAGTGTGTGACCTAAAGGGCTTTAAGTGGTCATAGGTCGATTTTACACTAAAGGGCAAAATAAGCTTAAGTTTTGTTTATTCCAAAATGTTAACATTTTCTTTCAAATGCCTTTGATTAAATTAAAGTGATCATTTTTTCAGGTCAACTGAAAAGATAATTCCCAACTAATTAAAGTGTGTAGTTTTTCAATCTAATTTGATTGAAACTTGTAATTTATCTTTTGAATATTTCTTTCTTCCAATCTAACTAACCCTTGTCTTGTTTGTGTTCATTTTTAATCTGGAATAAGACCCCAAAATTTCAAATGTATTCAGGTCAGTCTTTAAAGAGCTCTGTAAACCATTACAAGGGTCACTGTACTTGAGCTAAGGAACAACATTTGCAACCATACATATTATATAGTCACACAAACTCTCAAGGATTTCATAGTTTGAAGAAAATAGTACAACTAGATACACACATTAAGATTAATGCGTCTGTACAATTTATCAATGAACTATCTAAAACTATACCTATTTAAAATCTACTCACACATCATTGATCTTTTTGACCAGGTTAGCCATAAAATTCATAGCTTCTTTTTAACAACTGGGGTTATATAAGGACAAGGCTCCAATGAAATTCAAATTTTATCATAAACTAGATTTGAACTCACGATCACAGTGGTGAGGAGGAGCCATTGTGATAAAGCTTTCTTAAAGAAGATTTATTTTTTATAATTTTGAGTATAACTTTTTAAGGAAACAGATACACATATACATCTGCATAGACTGCAAAAACATATCTATAAGATAATAGCAAACGCACACAAAAGTACGTATAAAAATATGCATAAAATACTAATTTACCAGGAAAAAACTCAAAGGTTTAATGCTTACAAGTTTGGACAACAAAAAAATAAAAATCCTCAGATAAAGATATATACTCCAAATACATAAAAATCATTAATTATTGTATCTTCCTTTTGAGTCCTATTTATTTCATTTTACAGGTATTTTGTCATGTAGTTAAGAATCTATAGTACTATAGCTTCCTGGGTCTCTAATCTGAGGCCATTAATTATATTATGTAAGTTCAGATCTTGGTGATCAGTTCAACATCCAGCTATATATATGAGCAGATATTACACAATATTTTATGTGCTTTTCAACTTTGACTTTCCACACATTTTATGGATGATCTGATACCAAACATAACAAGAACACTCGGATAGCTCACACTTCCACCAAGGCCCAACATATCCAATATTGCTTATGAATCAAATAATAATGATAAAATTCCTGGATCCAAATGTTGATCCAGATTACCACCAAAATCTCATAATTGGTTCTTTGTACCAAACAAACTAATGTCGCTAATTACATAACCCCCTTGGTGGAGGTAACTAGATTGCATGTTCGGTTATTTAATTTGTAGAAATGTAGCATTGGTATCATAAGTTATCACAGGAATACTGGTATTATTTTACCACAGTTAGCCGAGTAAAGAACATAACAGGTGAACACAACATCAGCTTTCTGTTGCAGTGTAAAAAGGTTGAGGGTTTTCCTAATTTCCCATCATATATTATATGGGTACTAGTTCCAGTTAAATATGTACAAGCAGTCTTCCATTCTGTGGTCGCAGGTCATAATGCTCTCAGAAATATAAATCAATTAGGTTTTATGACTGAAGTTTGTTAACTATAGTGAAAAACATTTCCAGCACTTAGAGTGATATGTCAGACGTAATAGTTGATGATCCAGTCCAGGATAGACAAGTAGATTGTAATTCCTTTTATACTCGTTCATGGTATCTATCAAATATGTAGTGTGTGTTACCAGTTTCTTATGGTGACAACAGGTAACATATCACAGATGAATATGTGTAGCATGCATGAATTACCTGATAACAATGATGTTGGTGTTGTATAACTAGAAAATAACATCATGGTGAACCAAGATAACAATTCGCGTAAACATGAGCCCTGCTGAACATATAGACACACGTATATTACCCATTCATCCACAGAAGGCCTCAACAAATTGGACATTAGAGATAAAATTGTGATGACGGTTGGAAACATATGATGGGTAATCAAAAGGTCAATACAGCACAAACCTATTAGTTAAACACTTACTACAAAAACATTTGAATATACTGTTTTATCCCATCTTTGAACGACCACTGGATGCTGATACTCATGATATCAAGGCACATGTCTGGATGAACTTAGAATATAGGAATTTCGAATTTGTAACATACATGTTGTTTAGAAAGAATGAATTATTTTGACTTTTGTAAATACATTATTTGTCCCTTGAGACAAACATTCTGTTGCTTAAACCAATTGTTCAGGTAAGCAAAACAACAGATAGAACAGTCCATCTCTATTTTAAGGACTGAAATTGCCACTTTGAATTTTGCTAATTGAATTTTCCAAGAATGCAAACTGTTAATCCAGTTAAATTATTATCATTTGGCTTAAACTACCAAAACACAAAAAAAAACATATGTTATAAACATATTTATTAATTTTCCATCTGTCTACAACAAAACGATAATAAGCACACCTACTTTACCTAGGGTAGACTTCACAAAGGGCCTCAGACTCAGCCAGTCTTAGGCTAACTCAAAAACTTAAATCAGAGCCTTTTTGTCTTGGCAAACTCTTTGCTTTAAATGGACTTCACAAAGGCTGACGTAACTGAGATGAAGCTAAGACTGAAGTACCATATGACCACAACGGTTTTCTGTGTCATGTGTTTTTATGTATCCTCTATATGTACATTTCAAAAATAATTGTTACTGGCACATATTGGTTAAGTGGCATATTTTGTTTTTCAAAAACAAAAATTGCAATAACAATACACATAAAGTTTGAAAACATAGGTGGATAATCACACAATATTGAAAGCATTAATATACCAACAAGTTATACTGATTCTTGGCATAAGATCTTTGCTTATCCAGGTTCATTACATTTTTGACCCATGCATCTATGCAACATATATAACATTCATAAAAACAAATCTCTGTGGAATCTAAGAGGATAAAAGCCATAAATGAATTGAAAAATATGCCTAATTTTGATCAAAATCAAGTGCTGGAAGATTAGAATTAGAAAAAAGGCTGGTAGGAGCTATAATGCAGTGGCTTAGTGAGGGAGAAAAACCAACATCCATTTTTTTATAAAACAATTAGAAAACATGAACTAGCTGATGGCACAATTACAAAAAAAAGATCAATGTAAGATATTAGAAGAGGTGAAAAATGATTATGCAAAACTTTTTGGGGAAAATTAGCAAAAGCCCAGAAAAATACCTATATGATTTACATGGAAAAAGAACAAATCCTAGGCCTCTTAATGTTTATTGAATTTGAAAAGGCATTTGATTCTATCTTATGGCAGTTTATTCATGAAGTATTACACCTTTTTTAGATTGAACACA
Organism: Sabellastarte sp. h YS-2021; assembly: GCA_964017235.1. Classification (NCBI taxonomy): domain Eukaryota; kingdom Metazoa; phylum Annelida; class Polychaeta; order Sabellida; family Sabellidae; genus Sabellastarte; species Sabellastarte sp. h YS-2021. Next base: position 86,520,028 of record OZ024932.1, read on the forward strand.
TAATTTATGTGTAGGAGAAATCACGAGAAAGTGTGGATTCGTGAATCAGAAAATACGAGGCCGAAGGCCGAGTAATTTTCTGATTCACGAATTCACACTTACGAGTGGTTTCTCTGGCTTAAACCACAAAAAAAAGGCCATGTGAAAACCAATGTTACATATACGTGGCCTAAATCTCTAATTATATTGAATATGGTGACCTGAACATTGAAAAAAGTGTTGATTCTGAAAATGTTCAATTTATTTAATTGAATCTTTTGTATTCTGCTGGTGCATTTGTCCTTAGCATTTATGGTGTCAAACTTGCAGCTTTGCAACCATGTTCAGTGAGAATATATGAAAAAGCCTGTTCCTGTTTATTATTCAAAATAAAATAAAAATATCAGTGATTATAGGTTGAAAGGATTTTGAAAAACATACATAACAGAAATGGACTGTGCACAGTGATGTGAAAAGGTAAGGTATTTCACTTTTTGCTATTTTTCATTGCATTTTACCGTGTTTTTTGTACATTTTATTAAATTTTAAATTATATGTCAAAATGTTAATATAAATGTTAACATACAAATTATTGACTGCACTATCAAATGACAAAACATAATTCTGTATTAATTTCTCAGAAAATACACCATCATTAAATATTTTCCCCAAAATTGATTTAGCATCACATAATGTTTATTGTATTGTGTAAAATTGTTTTCAGTTTTGCTGGACTGGATAGCAAAGCTATCTGAGAACTCGGGGGTACAACAAACCAGAGAGTAATGAAAGGTCAGGATCTTAATTTAAATCTATGTACCGAGTCTGCGGTTGTTGGTTTAAAGAAAATGGATTCCATTCACTGCTTCACTTTGGAAGGAGGATTTTCTCGCTGAAGATTTGCAGCATATCTCAATTCAGATACAGCAATGTGAAATGATTTAAATGTGTGTAAATGAATGTGCGTCACATGCTGTTTATTCACAAAATGTTTTGGATTGTTGGATAAAGAAAATTTGTGCTTCAGTCATACAGGATACCGCAAGAAGCTTGTTCAGCAATGAAGCTTTGTGATGCTCCATCTTACATTTGGATATTGTTCTCACAGGATAGCTGTACAACTGAATCACTTGCAGTACAAATACACTCAGAGATTGTAAAATTACTCATAATGTTGAAAGCAATTTTTGTTCTGAATATTAAGATTATTTAAAGTCAGTGTCAAGTTTCAAACTTTTTTTGTAACATGAATATAATTTTCATATATTTTGTACAACTGTGGTTTAAATGTGTTAAATCCTTGATGTCTTGTAAAACACACTTCTTAAAAAATTCAACATTATAATTGTCAGACTATGTTCACCTGATTACATTACAATCAGGGCCATTTAATTTAACAATTTAAAAAGTGTGAATTTTTTTTCTAAAAATGTGTTGATTCTTAAACTAAAAAGTATGAATTATCAACCTTAAAAGTGTTGATTCTGAAGCTAAAAAGTGTGAATTCTGAAGTAAAAAGTGTATATTCTGAAGCGAAAAAGTGTGGATTCGTGAAAAAGAATTCACACTTTTTCTATTGTCTGTTACCAAAAGTGTGGTTTAATTTGGGATAAATCTTCCTAATAATGACATAACCGCATGTATTTTGCAGTGGGGAATTCTATCCTAATTGACAAAGGCAGAGGGTGTAGACAAGGAGAACATATCTCAATCAATCTGTCTTTAGATTAAGACCAGAAATCTTAAACTTGTTGATTTTCGTTGCACATATTTTCACATCTTCGCAGTACATATTATTTCTATTGGAACACAAACTTTAAAGTTTACACAATTTTAAAGGCCTAGTAGCGTCATATCGAACATACTAATATTTTAGGCTTAAAACATTGCACTGATAAATGATTGCAAAAATACCACTCTTTTGAAAAACAATCTAGTATTCATAATTCTACAGCTGATTTATTTACTCTAAATTAGCCATTTTTCCTGTCAAAACCTGCCAGTGAGAAACTGTGTGTACTACGTCTACTGTGTACACAACAAATATGCTTGTACTATGAATGCTCTGTGTGTATAGAGAAACACACAGTTTCAGTGTGGTATGGTTTTATTGTCATTTGTATTTGATTTGTGTATGTAGATAATCAAACTAGCTGACATCATTTATCATATATAATATGTCTGATAAAAATAATTTTCAAAACTTATTTGATTTTGATGATAATAATAGTGTACCAAGTAGCAAAAATGATGGAGAGAACCCCGACCTTACCAGATAAGATTGATAGGAATGTACAAGAATAAAGCCTTATAACTTTGGGGCCTGTATATATGATTATGAAAGTAGTAATCAGCAGGATAATTTAGACCAAAATTATTCATCTAAACTTCATTGGTAAGACAGTATTGACAACATTTTAATGTTTAACAGTGAGATATATACTGCATTATCATATTGGACAATAATAAAACATTTTATATCTGGAACCAGAATCATAAAAATGTGCAATATCTGACATCTGGTTTTATAGGTTCTGGGTGAATGTGAGGATATGGGAAATCTGGGTTTGGAAATTGAAAATCAGGGGTTAGATTTAACCTTTAACTTTTAAAAAGGAAAACATTACCATAGATTTGTCTGAATTTTCTCATGTCTATCAAACAGTACAATTCCACTTTTTAGAATGATATAAATAAATCTTTAAAAAAATAATCTTTTTCTTAATTGTCTCAGTATTCTTCAAAACAGCTAAGTAGATTATAATGTTAATGAGGGGCCATAGTGGCACAGTGATAACACACTCGCCTCCCACCTCTGAGGTCGGTGCTTCAAACCCTGGACCTTATGTAGGAATGTTGGTAGTTGCTTACCGATGTTAGCCAGTTTACACGAACTGTATGCACTGGTTTCCTCTGCCCACAGAACTACCGGTCATCATATCACCTGTACAGTGTTCAAAGTGAAGTAAAACCCCAAATAAATAAATATAATGTATATGAATATGGCAGTAGATTTAAACACATCCAATGCTTCCACGGGATCTGGACATCAAACATATGTCACATATTGCTTGATTAAATTAACAATATGAGTTACTTGTTAAAGGAGGGAAAATTATCCCAAATATATTATAAAGTTAATTTGCTTTCCAAATATTTTTTTTTATTTTAGTTTTGGAACACATTGAAATCCCCACATCAAAAATCACTCAATATTTGCACAGAAATCCCAAGATGTAGAAATGAAAATCCCAAAGATAAAATATCCATAAAATAAGATAATAAGATAATAATAATATACAATACACTTTATTTGAGGGGTTTGAGTTGGTTTCAGAGCATACATTAACTAAAATGGTGAACCAAACCTTTAACTTTCTAAGTACTTATTAAAGAAACAAATCAGTAGGCTTGACCTAATAGCAGTAATAGTAATCTATAGATTTTCATATGGAATCTTTACTTATAGTCAAGCAATTTTAAATTTATCAATTGGTCAATGTTAGAAGTTTTTTATCAAGTTTATCAACAAACAGCAAATCAAATAGTGAAGTCAGTACTGTGTTCACTGACTGTACACACAACAGAAGACCTATGCACAAGAGATAAAATTGCTACTGTTTGCGTTGAAGCAGAAAGCCTGCAAGCAGCATAAAAAGTGAAATGTTTATCTAAGTACACAAATCTCAGCTGTGTGGTTATAATTACTGGGGTGTGTGCATGTTAGTTGAATATATGAGACAAAGTTGTATGTTAGGGGCTACTAGGCCTTTAAGACAACACTACTCTAATACTAGATGATACAAAAAGTCCTTTGCAGGCTGCCTTAAATATTTTAGAATTATTTGGTAATCTTTCAGGGCTTAAAATGAATGCTGATAAAAGACAATTAATCAGGTTGGTTGAGAGAGGCACTATAAATATAATAAGGTAGATGTAACACATGATTTCCATTGGGGAAACTAGAATTTTGTTACTGGACACCAAATTAGATACTATGCCTGATATAAATTTTGAAAAAATCTATAAATAAGGCTAAACTATAAATAAGGCCAGGAGTATCCTAAAACTTCTGAAACAGAGAATTTTGACACCACTTGGTAGAATCACTATTTTAAAAACAATGATCTCACCATTTGTTAACCTTTTATTCATGCCAATTCCAAACCCTGTAATATTTCTGAAAGAAATAATCCCAACTTGTTTTGGATATCTATGGAGTGAAAAGCCTACTGTTTAGGGTATCTGATTGGGGTATCTGAATAAAACATTCAAAACTTTGACAAAGCTGTAAAATTAAATTGGATAAAACAAATACTCTTCAACAAAGAATCAGGTACCAGTTCCGCTTAAATATCGCAGGTGATCTTAAAAACCTTGTTTGTTACACTTGGTAGTGAGAGTGGCCAGATAGTATGCTAAAATTAAATCCAGTTTTCATAGTAGTTTATATGTACTGGATGGAAGCCTGTAGATCACAAGAGATGAATTCCAATGCAGATGTTTGGACAAGCAGTATTTGGTACAACAACTATGAATAAAATTATATATATCTTAAAACTTGGTCAAAAAGTGGTATTAATGTTGTGGATGACATAGTTGATCCAGAAGGTCATTTCTTGAGTATGGATGATATGAAGCAAAATTTGATATAAACATAAATTTTATATATTTGGTAAAGAAGACAGTTGCTAATTCATTATCAGTCACAAAACAAATGGAAAATTTAAAATGTGTAAACCATATATACCATTTCATATCAAATTCATTTCTAGCAATCAAAATTAACAAAAAGCATTTTATTGGGTCATTTCTTATAAAGAAATATATCTCACAAAAATAAAATAAAATGGAATTGAAGTCTAACTGAAATTATTGATAATAAAAATTGGAAAGATCTATAACAAGTTTGATTTTTTTGCAATAAATGACAACTTTTACATTTGCTCCCAGTATAGAATTTTACACTGGATTTTGGAGTCAATTATTTTCAAAGAAAACCCTAGTGCATTAACTTTTTTCTCTGTGTCCAAAATGATACAATCTTTGGCACAATATGTACACCTGGATAAAACTAAGATTAAAATTAAATTTGATTTTTATACTTCTATCTTAACTTAAGGATATCCTTAATCTGGCAAATCATTTTGGCCTCTAAATTTTATCTTAGTCATAAAGAAGCATTTATGTTTTACATGTGCCTTGAAGAAGAAAGATTTTAATGTATAATGGTTGCGAAATTTAATCAAAAATGCATTTCTTGACCAAGACCTGTTGTCAAAGTTGCAATAGAATAAGAAATTTGATTAAATATGGCAAAAGTGGAAAGAACTTTTCACAGAAACTGAAGCAATATAAAGATTTGAGGTGTGACCAAACTAGCTATTATGTGTAATTATTATAACATTTTTTGTGCTAATTGTATTATAAAAAGGCTTGTAATTGTTCTTTCAAAAAGATATAATTGCATAAACCAAGAAAAAAATAGTAAACCAAACAAAAAATTAGGACTCAGCTGCTTTGTGAAATCAGCTAAATCTAAGACTGCTTGGCCTAAGTCTAAGACAAAAGTTATTTTATGAAACTGTGTCCTGGACTGTCATGCAAGGACAAATTAAAAATTATTGCAGAACAGTATTAAAAAATTGCTGAAACATTTAAATATGTATTGGAATGTAAGAAAAACATTACCATACAGTAAACTCTTCTCACCGTTATTGTCTCATAAGCCCACTCATAATTTTTTGTTATTTAGTGACATATATAACAACATTCAAGTTTGAGTTATGCCAACTCTTTTGTAATTCTGAGGAAATATTAATTCTCATCTTCTATCAATACAAATAAATACACACTAAGAGGTTTGACCCAGAGTAAGCAAAATAGAATATCACATTGTTTCCATTCAAGCTATTATACAGTTGTTTGCAAATCCGAAAAGTTATACCCTTCATTTATACAGCTTTCTTCACCAAATTTGCAGGGAATGTTTACAGCTATAAAACTGGTCTGTGCATAATTTTGTCCACATTTGGAAAAAAACAAAATGGCCGCCATAGCCAATTGTTTGAAAAACATAAAGATGCTCTAAATCTTGAAATATAGCAGCTATCTTCATCAAATTTGCATAAAAGATATATGGCTAGGAAAGCTACCCTGATAGTAATTTGGGCCTAGTTTCCAAAACAAAAGTGGCCGACATATTACATGTTTAATGTCAAATGGTGTTACTCTATTAAAAAGGCCTTATATCTCGTTTACCATTGCTCCTGGGTTGGGAATAACAAAACAACTTATGGGAAATCATGGATTGAGAATCTTGTCCTGGTGTTGAAATTGATCTTTGATCCTTGCTTCAAGGTTAAATTGGGTCACCATACTTCAGAATGTGAAAATAGTCCATTGAAAATCCTGGCCTGCAATTTTTTTTGCCTGTGAAAAATTTTTGCCTCATTTTGAACAAAAAAAATGGCCGTCATAGCCGATAGTTTGAAAATCATTAAGATGCTCTAAATTTTGAAATACTGCAGCTAGCTTCATCAAATTTGGACAAAATATACATGGTTAGAAAGCTAGCCTGATAATAATTTTGGCCTAGTTTCCAAAACAAAATGTACAAAGGCTTTATATCCCCCTTAGTTCTCCCTTATAATGATCCTAAGGTTGGAGATAACCACTGCGGCAGTAGTCTTGTTTGTATATAAATTTCATAACACTTTGACCATATTTTCATGTTTTAACCATAAATTTCAGCAGAAATGGGTGGATAAGTAGAAACTTGAGCTGAAAATTTCTCATTATTTTCAAAATTTTAAGAAATTCATTGAAAGTATTTTTACAAATGGTGTATTTCCCACCTCTGAGATAAACACATATTAAAGTCTCACTATGAAATAATTTTCAATATACAAGCTCATCAGCTAAAATAGCTAGTATGACTATTCAGCGAATATTTTGAACTTAAACATTGTCTATTATATCAGCGTTATTTCAGGTTGTACCTTTATCTAATTACACAGGTGTCAGGTAAATAATTTTATTTAATCTTTCTCTTTTTATTTGTTGGAACTTTTGTGATAACACATTGACATACATGTGTAGTTGTGGGAAATTGCCATAAAGATTCGATGAACCCTTACAAAGTGCAGGTATACAGTATTTTTATAAGCTCTAAGTGGACCATGATACATCTGTCTGCCAAATAGATCAAAACACTCTTTCCAAGAAATAGTAAAACACCAATTTTCAAATACAAACTCATAAAACATTGTAAGCATTTAACAGCTCACTAGTGCGAAATTATTAGCTTTTTAAAAAGTAACAAAGGTATATACAATTAAAATTAGGTTTAAAAAGACTGCAATGATATGCTCTAAAATAAATTGAACTTTTGACTGAGATGCATGTTGAACTCAGCAAATAAATTAACCTCACTAAGTGTACAACTGCATTGCATTATAATTTGTACTTTATTTATTTGGGGTTTTACGTCGCTTTCAACACTGTATAGGTCATATCACGACGGGTAGTTGGAAGGGCAGAGGAAACCAGTACATACAGTCCGTCAGGGTTCTGTACAGTAAACTGCCAATCAATGGCAAGCAACTACCAGCTTTCCCACCTGAGGCCGTGCCGGGAACCGAACCCCGGCCTCAGAGGTGGGAGGCGAGAGTGTTACCACTCTGCCACCGTGGCCCCTTTATAATTTGTACACTTGGGAGTGAATCAGGAGTTTGTCTTATTCAGGCCAATATCAAATATCACTTTTAACATATTTATTCTTACAAACAGCCTTTTTATATATTCAATTGTCAGTAAAAATGATCTTTTGTATAAAGCTTTTTTATATATTCAATTGTCAGTAAAAATAACCTTTTTGTACTGTTGTAAACTGTATTTGTATACATGAACATGCATACACCAAAAAGAAATAAAAACATAAAAAAAAAAAACATTATTAAGTTCACATTAAGTTCACAACAGAAATGCATGCCAACCGGTCTACTTTGTCAACCTATATATTTTCAATGTTAAATGAAAACATAATAAAAATATGCAATGATTTTTAATGTTTTAATGCATGAAAGCTTTTCAGGACTGCAAAATTGAGGTATTAGATAAATAGTGATATCTTGAGAAACTTGTTACTAATATGGGTAGTCACAGGCACCCATATGTGGCTATCATTATTTGTAAACTGATTTATTGATTTAGTTTTAAGACTATCTAGCTCCAACAATCCGAAAGGTCCCAAAGAAATCTAGGCCAAATGATTTGGAAAAATGATATTTTCACAATATTATTGGAAATACTTAGAGAGCAGGAGTATTTTACATACTCAAAGATATGTTGACAAGACAGATAACACTATTAACCAGACATGGGAAAGTGTCCTAGGAGATTGAACATTGCCTATGAACAGATAGGTCTTGAGCTTATTCCTAAAACTAAGATTATTTGTTTGATAGCCAATCTCAGGAAGAAAACTAATGTTACTTGCAGAGCAGTAAAATTGAAAATGCCTGGACAAGTCTCTCTCTGATTTACCGGCACATCCTCCCAATTCAGTGGTTTTGTTGGCAAATTGTTTGACAGTTTCATAAGGTGCTTGGACACTGTTTTAGAATAGTGACTCTGCTGCCCAGTATATACCACTTGGTCTGTATTTTCTCAGAAACTCTGTGAAGATGTGGTCTGGATTTTGCAGTATTAAAGGTGACAATCTCTCAAACCATGTTCTGGCTGCACCTTTTAGACAAAGCTAGAAGGCTTTGGGCCACAAATCTCTTGGCCAGGATGAGATAGTGGCTGCCGGTCTGAAGTCCTTCACAAATCTGCTTGGATTTTCTTGTGGATCTCCTGAGAATTGGGACAGTTTGAAAGGAAGACTGTCCAATGGTATTCTTGCCTGGGGAGGGGAATTTGTTTGTGGGCTAAAAGTGAGGGTTGGGGAAGGTGTATGGGAAAGGGTGTTGGTTGGGGAGGGCCAGTGGGTTGGGAAGGGATAATTGGGTGGGTAATATTTTGTTGGGTAGGTTGTGGGGGACCTGGCTGAGGAAGGTGTGCTGGAGCATTTTGCTGGGGTGGGTTTTGATTAGGCTGCTGCTGTTGTAACTGCTGTTGATCATGCTGCTGTTGTGGTGGTTCATGTTGGTCAACCTGCAGCTGTTGTGCTTGCTCCTGGATGAGCTGTTGCTGTTGTTTTTGATCTGGTTGCAGCTGTTGTTGTTGCTGCTGGTCAGCTTGCAGCTCTTTTACTAATTGCTGCCATCACTCTCCTAGAGGATGTTGAGTTTGTTGAGCCTGATCCATACTTATTAATTTGGGGAGGATGACTGAAGTAGTTCTTGTAGTTCTCTGTTTGACATCAAGTCCGGATCTCCACCATGTCCTCTTTTCTTTGGCCTTGGTGAGGGTGAAGTTAGCCGGGATCAACCAAGGGGAGTCACCAATATATTTCTTGTTTACACAAGTGAAAATCAATAATAAGAGTTGATGCCTTTTATTGTAAGAACTGTCCCACTCCCATCCCCATTCTCATCAGACTGTGACGGCATGGTCACTGACCATTGCCTTGTTTTAATTGTTTTATTAATTTCTTTATTAAGTATGTTGCTTAAATTTGGTATTTGATTTTGTGTAGGTTGTTTTAGTAATTAGCAAAATTGTTTTGTACTCATGTTGGACATTCAGAGTTTTTGTGACTAATCTGTCTTTTTTTAGTTCAGTAAATTTCTGTGTACTGATGTGAACTGTAATAAATCACTACAGTTGGGTAAGTTGTGCAGGCAGTATGCTAGCCTGTTTCTTTATGTTTTGGTTTTACTTAATATTAACTTGAAACTTGAAATGGTTTAGTTAACATGGATTTCATGTATTTGATATGTAATGTTGATGTTATTTTACCTATGTGCTTTGGGAGTTAATTGTAATGTAATAATAGTTTGTGATAGGGTATATTGTATGTTAATCTGTTAATTGCATTAAAATTTATAAGAATGTAAATTTGTACTTGTGTTAGTGCCTGGCTACATTTTGAGTCAGAACTGGATGCATCAATTCACAGTAAAATTTATGGGCATCTTCCGGTTGAAAGTTTGGTATTAAATATAAGGAATTAAATTTTTGGAGTCACTAAAATGACTGACCAAAGGACGGAAGTTCTATGTTACATTTGATGAGTCATACTTTTGTGTAGGTGGATTTTATCTATAAATATGGCAAGCATGGTAAGCTTAGGAGTGCAAAAAAAATCTGGAAAAGGTAGTTAAGAAGAGCAGCTTTGACAGTTGTTGGAAGCAGTTTTTTTTGTCTGTGTGTGAACTTAGGAGCAAGTTTCCAAGTAAGTTATGAAAATGTGGTTATTTGATAATGGGTAAATGATTCTTTTAGCTTAATTTTGTCTTTGGTAATGAAATTGGTATTGATTTTAGAATTAAGAATATGGATTGGTAACATAAAATGTAAAATTTCATTTGGTATGTGTAGTTTGCTTTGCTGTAGTACATGTATTTTATTCTGTATATTTTCATGAAGCTATAATGAGATTATTATTGTGTATTAAATTTTAAAGTAAATGTCAGATTGTTGAGATTTTAATGTAGTGTCATGTTTATTCTGCTTCTGATATTTCGGGAAATTCATAAGTTATCTGGGGTATTTCTAAAGGGTAAAATACTCATATAGGACCAGTATTAGATGTGCATGAATGTGCATTTAAAGCTGATTCATGGACAGTATGTCTATGTCTGCATATGAGTATATTGGGATAATAATAAATAGATACTGATTTTAAGTCATGAGAATTAATATTATGTTTACTGTATCTGCCAGTATGTGTGTACAGTAAAACTTTCCTTGTGAATCCCATATTTGCAGAGAATGTGTATATGGAGTCACAATATTTTATGATAACTTTACTTTTGGGTAAATCTAATTAAGACTTTTAGGTAAATTAATGGATAAGGAATTTGCAGTAATGTGTATTCCGCTAATATCCATGGGTTTACGCTGTGCAGAATGTGCAGGCTGTACCCACACTTTCAGAGGAAGTAGACTAAATCACCAATCAAGGGTTGGGCTGTCAGGGGCAACTTTATTTCTATTTTAAATATGGATATATTTAACTATGTAATTCTGATGGATTCTATATAAATGACAGATTCTATACAAATATTTATTTCTTGACATGACATATTTTAGTGTAAATTCTATGTTGCTAAGATTTACATTTCATTTGTTTGATTCTGCTATTGGTTGATATAACTTAGGATGTGTCTTATTTAAGTTTATGAGACTATGCTAAGGCTAAAAGTCTGAGAAACTATAAGGATAATATTAAGTGGTTTTTTTTCATTTGATTAGAGTCATTGGGTAAGAATTTTATAAACTAAGGGATTTAACTAAGTTCTTGTAAGTTGATTGATTTGGTGCATATTTTATTTTAATAAACATGATGTATTCCAAATTATCCATGACTGTTTCTTGTTTGGTGCGAGCCATTGATTTGTGTTTTGCTCAATAATACAAGAGGTCAAACCTCCCTATTAGTTTAGGATAACAAATGGACCGGGCATGTCGCGGGCATTACTTAGGTGATTTTTCTGTGACTTGCTTGATTTTGTCAACTTCTGTTGACTGGGGGCTCGGAGCTAGGTTAATGAGTGGCTATTAATAGTTATTTGTTAATCAACACAAAAACCAGAGCCTTCCATATTTGTGAAAGCATCTATAGTGGTGTGACCGTCACAAGACTAACTAGAACTGGTCTAACATGAATCTAATATAACCCTAGGCTCGCCCAATACTAGGACGTTGTGCATAGCTCCCAATGACTTAATGCCACACTGAGCTAGCCAAAAGACAGCTGCAGCCAAAAAGAATTTGCCTCGTCAAAGTAAGAACTCAGCAGACTGGTACTGATTTAGTTCAATATCTATGAATGCCGAATAACCCATTTTAGAAGCACGACTAAAGAGACATAATTTAACATGGAAACATATTTGGGTTTCAGACAACTATCATCGGTGACCCAGACGAAGCTGAAGTAAGCAAGAGGTTCCCAATACATTAGGAAATAAATGAACTCGTATAAGAATAATATAAGAAGTCGCAGAAGAAGTCGTAAGAATGAAGACTCACTAATGCATGCTTCAGCACTTGCTTACTCAGACATTTATAGATGTTTCTCCACCACCAGAAAGTCTCTGTTACATTTTATAACAAACAAATGCAAAATTACAGGAACTTGATCTTACATATTGAATGTGAGGTTTGAGAACACCTGAGAAAACTTACACCATGATTTAGTTAGAATGCCTTGCAGTTACAGAAGGCATGAAGCCAAAAAGCCAAAAACTGTCGCTGACATATACACAGAACACAATGCCTTGAAGTGAATAAATGAAATCAATCATTTTGCAGGTATATTAGCCCATCGGTCACTAGCTATACAATGCACTACCAACATGTCATTCATCAGAAAAGTGGTAGAGTCAATTCTGTTACATAAGTACTTTCAAGGCTACCTTAGAAAGAAATCACAGATACTGCTCCTGAAATTGAAGACATTTCACCAAATGCAAATTTTCTATCAACATATCTTCAAGCAATCAATGAGTTAAAGTAAACTTTTAAGTCAAACAAATCAGTGAGCGATAACACCAGTTTGGATTTCATAATGGAGGTTGTCCTGTCTAAAATGAAGCTTTGTCAAAAACAATGGATTTCAGAGAGATAGCTCTGACATCTTCTAAAGAAATATTAAAATCTGAAACCATAAAGACCAGTGTAAATGATAGAACGGCTAGCTTAATATCTAAGGTGATAGAATCAACCAGTAGGCTTTTTAACACAGAACAAAGTCAAAGCTGGTGTTTTACTTCCAGTTGAACAGCCAGGGTAATATTAAGACATTAGAAGCACAATATGACAAAATTCTGGAAAAAACTGAATGGGCTAGATATAAATATAATTAAAGTACAATGAACACAATTATATATACCAAAACTTTTCACAGATTAGCAAGTAACTAGATAACATAAAATCAAAACAAGTAAAGTTTTCAGAAAGTGTTCATAGGTGACAGTAACATCACTGGATTAAACAGAAAAAATAGCTGAGGCAAGGGAAATTATCAAAGATCCACATGAGACCGAGTATGATCCTGAAAAGACTTGTTGGCCAAAAACATGCATGAAGACAGGCACCCCACTCAGTAAAAGGCTGTTACCCTCAAAGGATTTGCCAAAAGGAAATCAGTACTGGTTCAGTGGGAACTGGAGGCTTAACCCTAAATACCTTCAGCTGATGTACTTTATAGAGACATTAAGCACAGTGGTGATCACTTTCATATGAACCTGGCTCACTGGTCACACAAGGTCAATCAGCCCCACATAATACCCAGATAAACCACTCTGTGGCACCATGTACTAAGCAAGCTGGCAGTGGGTTTTCCTTCCACAGAGCATTCCCTCCAGTACACCATCACAGAGTAGCAGCCAATGCACAGGTTACAGAATGCCACCTGGTCAATATGTTCCTTACTTATCCCAGATAAATCAGGCTCATTCCAGCATGGATATGATGATCAAATGGCTTCCCACATAAATACAATTCTAAGCCTACCAAGTATTTTCCCATTGACGGATAAGTGTACAGCAGCACCATTTCGGACACAGTCCTTTCACTATGACTTAGCCCAGACCGCAGTCACTCTATTTGTATTAAATGTAAATGGATGGACTAACGTAAATAAACAGTTAAGAGAAAGTATTGTTGACACTGCAAATAGAGATATATTCTTTATCGTTGAAACATAGTGATCCTTTAAACAGTTAATTATTATCATTTTAGTTTTGGCTGAACAGTTTACCCACCTGGAGCTGTATTCACAAAGATTCTTAGAATTTTTCTTAGAATTACAATTAAGCCTAAGAAAAATTCTTTGCTAAGAATTTTGTTATTCTTAGAATAAAAACCTATTCACAAAACAATTCTTAGCTAAGAATAATTCTAAGAATCGAAGTAAAAAGAAATGTGTGCACAGGTTAGACTAAGTGTAATTCAAAGAAAAATTCTAAGATTCTTTGTGAATAAAGGCCCAGAAGTGACTTTCTGTATTTGGATGCAATTCTGGTGTCAAGAATAAGAGTTTTGTGCATATAGCATTTACATATTCTTAGAAAAATTCTTAGAATAAAAGCCATTCTTAGAAAAATTCTAAGAATAAGTATAATTCTAAGAATAAGAATCTTTGTGAATAGGAAAATTCTTATTCCTAGAATTTTTCTAAGAAAAATGACAATTCTAAGAAAAATTCTTAGAATAAGACTAATTCTAAGAATAAGAATTTTTGTGAATACAGGCCCTGTTTTTCTCTAATTAATGAATCAGTAATTATGATGCCATGAATGTGCCTGGAGAATTTAGTGTTAGATTAGGTAAAAGTAATGATATTAAATTAATTGGATACTAGCCTATTGGATAGAGATGATTAAGATTTCAAAATGAAATAGTTATTGTGATATCCTCTTATCTTTTCTAAAAGATGTAAAATTTAGTATCTTAAAGTGACAATATTGTTTCACCAGTTGACAATTTGAATATGTGTAAAAGTTGCATAGTACTTTCAATGACTTTAATTTTGAATGTTGACTATCTGTACAAAATTATTTAATGCACCAGATCAGTGTACATTTGCACTTGAGTTTAAGTCCATCAAATTGCATGTATGGAAATCAGTACACACATTTTTACAAGTAATTGTACTAAAATTGAATACCATTCATGAGAAACAAGGTATAAATTGGACAACCCCTGCACTAACCTCATGAATAACAGTGTATTTTGTGCATTGCACTACATCGACAAGTCTGTAAGTTTGAAAGCAACCTTAAAATGAAATGTGATATTGATGTGGTGTATCATAAATTCAGTAGAGTTTCCTTTAGAGAAGTGGAGAGAAACGGATCCCCCGAATTATGGGAATAGTCGTAGGATAGTAAAAATGAAACTCAAATTATCTCAATTGTATGGGAGTAAAGATCTACCTCTTCACTGGAAGGCAATGAGAAGAGAGAAGGAAACTCAGTTAAGGAAATTTAAAGGTGAGTGTCGTATTAGGAAAAAAAGTTACAAGAGGAACCTAAACACAGTAGGTCTATATTTAACAAATTGAGACCCTCTGACAGAATATTTTAGAATAATAATCTAGAACTCGTTTATACCCAAAGGCCGAAGGAATTCTGGAATAAACTAAATAAAATGATTTTAAGTGTATATAACGAAGATAGTGTGAGAGATATCGATTATAATATAATTCTTCAGGAAAGAATAGATAAATAGATAATTAAAATTTAGTGCAAAAACACAACTGTGTTATACTGCACTAAAATAATAAATACACTAATTAATATTTACAACAAACAAATAAATACAAATACACAATGACTGGCAAAAAACCAAGTCACAAAATCATAGGTTGACTAGAATATATAAAAATACAACAATACTAAAAAGGTGAGTGTGCTAACAACAAATAGAATAAAGCATAAAAGTAAAGAAAAAGTATAAATATCACAATATAACTTTAAAGACAAACTAGAAAATCATAAACGAAAAAACAACAAAATGTACATGAGAAATAATGAATTAAAAACATAACATAACTATCACAATACTATCCAAGACTAGATATTACAGAATAAATTAACATGAAGGACAAAACACAAAATAAATTAACTAAAGCTTTTTAAACAGGCCACATTTTAAAAAATAATTTATAATATTAAAAATATTTTCATTAAATAACTCTTTCGTGGTATTGATATCTCTATAATATTCCATTCTAGTGTCATGTAGGTCGATACAGTCTAATAATATATGTTTCACTGTATCGGGACAATGACATGGAATGCACCAGGGCATATCCTCACCTTTTAACAGATAACTGTGAGTGAAATATGTGTGTCCTAAATAGGCTCGAGTTATAACTATTTCCTCCCTATGAGACAAACCCATCCAAACACAAAATTCTCCTGCAGTAGGGTTTATTTGAAATAGTTTGTTATCAGGACATGCATTCCATTGAGCTTGCCACTATTGTTTAAAACACTATTTACATTCACTTTCAAGTCTGTATAGGGGACTTTCAAGTCTAAAACATTAAAATTTAAGGCCTGTTTGGCAAGCTTGTCTGCTTTTTCATTACCCTTTATGCATATGTGACTTGGAACCGAAGCTAAAACAACTTTCTTATTCACTAACAAACAATCATTAAAAAGTTTTAAAATATCTTGAATAAAAGGATGATCACAGTTGTTGCTATCAAGAGCTTGAAGACTAAATAAAGAATCAGTGAATATGATATAGCGATCCCCATCACAATTTTTTACAATACTAAAAGCCATTTTAAGAGCCTGTAATTCAGCTGTGAATATACTAGCATTGACAGGAAGTCTGACCTGGGCACTGAGGTTCTTAGATGTTACAGCTGAGCAACCCTATTTTCAGCCTTTCGATCCATCAGTATATATAGCCCTGTGGTCACGATAACAACTTTTTAACTGAGCAAATAGACTTTGAAAAAGACAATCATCACCAAGATGTTTCTTTTGATGGGTGAGATACAAGTCTATGTGAGGTTTCTGTATAGTCCAGGGTTGGGCATCTGGCAATGACATAGTCTGAATTAGATCCAGCTGAGGACAGACAGCAGACAAATCTTCCTCTACACGATGCTCAAAAGATCTTATTGCTGATGGTTTCTTGTCATAAAGATCATACAACTGGGGGTTAAAAACAACATCGTTAGCTGGATTGTCAGGATTACTTCTCAGTTTCAAAGCATATTGAACACATAACTTATCAAACCTTAAATATAAAGGAGGTTCATACAAGCTACATACAAGCTTTCCATTGGAGAAGTCTTGAAGGTCCCCAGGCATATTCTTAACCCCATTGTTTTGAATGGGTTCCAATTTCTTAAGATAAGACTTATGAGCGGAACTAAAAACAGCACAACCATATTCCAATCTAGAACAAACAAATGAATTATAAAGTCTCATTAAAACACTTCTATCTGTTCCCCAATCCATTTTTGCAACTACTTTCAGTAAATACATGGCCTTTTCACATTTCTGATGAATATAATCAATGTGTGCCTTAAAATTCAGTTTATTGTCCAAGATAACACCAAGGAACTTAGTTTGAGTAACAACAGGGATTAGTGAATTGTATATTGTTAATGTTAGGTCTGGATGAAGTTAATGCTAAATAAAACGATATGTTGATATTAAAACATAATGATGTACCAAGTGAAACAATATCTTCCTTTGAGGCTAAAAGATAATAACAGCAATTTAAAAAAAAAACATTAAAAGCATAGGTTTTGATAAAATCCCAACTGAGCTAATTAACAGAAAATAAATTATACCCTTATTAACATTTCTGCTCAAGAGGTGTTTTAAATATAGCTATGTTCCATATATACAGCTCACGTCATTCATTTCTCTGGTTTCAAAAGGTCAGGATAAGGATCTATATGTCCCATCTAACAACTGTGGGATAAACCTTTTATCATATGTGTCCAAAGTTTATAGTGGTATTCTAACCAACTGAATTGTTGAATTCTTAGGTCACAGATTCATATTCATTGAAGAACAGAAAGGATTTTCTCAAAAGGGTTCATGTGAGGAACACGTTTTTACTTTATACTCTATTATTAAAACAGAATTTATAAGAAAAAGAAAAAGATACGTCTGTAGCATTCATTGATATGTGTAATATAACAGCAGAATTTATCATCACTCTATACTTGTATAAATGCAACTAAAGCACAAGTCATTGATTTTGGGAGGCTAAGGAAAAGTTTACCTAAGCTGAAATTTTCCTTGTGTGAAAATCAAATAGAAGTGGTACATTGAAACAAACGGTAAACGGACAAAACCCCACTGGGCATAACCCCACTCAGACCAAACCCCATCGGGCAAAACCCCACTCAGACACAACCCCACTCAGATAAATAAGAATGAGGACAAAACCCCACTCTTCATGAAAAAAAAACAAAATATTTATTATGTGCAGAGTTTTAATTGATACAAATACAAAGTCATGACAAAAATAGACATTGATAGACATTTGTATGAAGAACATAATGCACTAATATTTAAGCACATGACATTAAGCAAAATACATAATTGCTTTGGTCAGTTATATTAATTTTCATCAAACACACTGTCCAACACCTTTAAACTACAGTCAGAGTCCAACGCCATGCAGTAAATGGCAGTAAAAAGTTCCCCATAGGTTGCCTGGTTTTTGTCATGCATTTTCTAATATCCTACTGTCCTACAGTTTTCACAAAATATCACAAAATTTGTAAGCACTTTGTCATGCACTTTCTAATATCCTAATGTCTCACAAGTATCACCAAATATCACAAAATTTCTAAGCACTTTATATCCTAATATCCCACATTTGTCATACGATACCACAGAATTTGTCAGCAATATAATGAAATCTAGAAGACAATGATTACTTACCATAGCTGCCCACATTTATATACACAGATTGATTTAACAAGATTAACTGTCGATTGCAACTGAGTAGCTACTACCACTGAATACAAAGCCCACTTCAAACACTACCAGATTTAACTGTTCCTTTAATCATAAAAGCCTGAGTAGTTAGTACCACTGAACCAATTGAAACCTAAGAGTTAACTTAACATTTAAAAAAAACCATCTTGACATCTTCAAATTTTTAAAATAATTTATAAAGTGGGGTTTTGTCCAGAAATTAGTATAAGTGAGTGGGGTTGTGTCTGAGTGGGGTTTTGCCTGATGGGGTTTGGTCTGAGTGGGGTTTTGCCCAGTGGGGTTTTGCCCTGGATTCGAAACAAACACATTGGCGCATTACTTGTTGAAAACTTAAATTTTAAAAGTGCGAAAAGAGTTTTAGCTGAAGCAGGATAATACAAATTTGAGTTTGCTGGTTTTAAAATATGAATCATACATATCATGGATTATAGCTCAGGCAATCTGGGTTACTACAATGATAAATGTGGAAATGCATTATAACTGTATGTTCTTAGATATTACCTTGGTATTCACAAGAAGGCACCTATTCGTGTAATAACTGGGGAATTTTGTTGAATGACAACTAAACATAAATGTGAATCTGGAACAGATTAAATCAATTAGATAATACGAGAATATCAAACTAATTATTATTACATGAAACTGGGAATACAGATGTTAATTCACTTGGTTACAAAAAATAAAAAGTAAAGCATTGGCTGTCTTAGAAACCACAAGACTCGATTTAACACAGAAAAACTACATGACAAGAAGCATTAGAAAATTTTACATTTTAATTGCGCAGTTATATCTGGGTACTTGACGACTCCCAGTTGAAACTGGCAGATATACCAATACCCCATTTCATAAAGGAATCTGTTTCTAGTGTGAAAAGAAAACTGGAGACGAAAATAATTTTATATGTGACCTGCGCTCTTCATCAAGACTAGAAATGTACAGCTCTTTGAAAAAGGATATACCAAATCCCACTGAAATGTGCGGAGTTATTTTGTAAGCCATTGCATATCTATGCTGAAAAGGTCCTGGAATATGAGAAAACGGTCAGTGTTATAGCATGTATTTTCTAGCATCTGAATGTTTTCTTGTTAGGAGGACAATTGTCTAACGGTTCAGTCTTCTTTCGTGTGTGATAGATGTGTTATGTATATTGGAAGCTTTAATTATGACCCTGATATAATTATAACAATTGGGATTAGAGTGACTAATAAGCCCTATTACGGGCTGGGTGAAAAGTGTTATATTTTCATGTCTGTATTTTATAATGTTCTTGTAGCAAGATGTCACTATAATGAAAAAATAAACTACATGTAACTATGAAACAATGTCAATAACACTATTACTACAATCAAGATCTTAGTACAGCTACTTCTACACATATATGTGTAATTTAATTAATTAATTACTGATTATGTAACTTCGGTGTTGTATATCTATTTCAATGCTGCACATTAGTTAATACTCGGGGTTTTTTTTTTCCTGAATAAAATTTGGAGTTGTACTTTAGTAAAACCACGATATTGTTTATCACACTTATTTGTGACGAGTATTTAGCCTATATAGTGTTATTCCATGACATACAGCAAATTCATTCCTTCATTTATGGTGCAAACACAGTTTATTATTCTAAAGGTTAATCCGGTGTAAAACTGCCAATCACAATTACGACAAGCAATTTTCTGTTTTTCAACTATTTGAATGGAGATTCTCCATTCTCAGAATGTTAGTAAAGATTCCATATTGTATGGTTGATACTTCCATCAAAGGTTTTAGTTGATAGCTGGAATGGGTGTTTGTCTGTTAGCAAGATTACAAGAATACTCTATAGATTTACATCAAAGTTTCTCAGTAGGTGGGTCTTGTTTTAACATAGAACTGATTCCATTGTGTCAGTTAGTAACAAACAGTTCTGATACGGGATTTTTGAAAGGTTTATTGTGGAGTGTTGGGCCTTAAGGCTTTTTAAATTATAATTATGACATTTATACCTGACATGACCATTGCACTAACTGCATACTAGTTTAGGTATTACTCAGTTCTAGTAACATTTTGTAAACTGTTCATTTTATTCATTTAAACTTGAGAAACACCAATACCTTGGGAAAATTTTATTCTTTATTGACTCATTTATTACGGTGACATTTGTATATGGTAAATACATTACTTAAAAATGCAACATTTTTCGTACGACAAAATACAAAGCTCCTTATGGCCTATTAGTGACTGGAAATTAAATCTTATGTGACAGTTAAACAGGAAGGCAATTAAATATTTAAATATTTGTAGAAACAGTTGGCATTTTTGCTCCCACATCTCATCGCCAAAGTTTATAAATATTTGATTTTCGTACTGCAAATTGTTTTAACAAACTGATCAATGTAATTAATGCAATTATGTATATTAATGTTTTTACAACCATTACACAGTTTTCAAACTTGGGCACAAACACTGAAAATGCATTAAGTCTTTCAAAACCTGGTGCCTGGTTAATTTTTTATTCTAATTTTTATTGAATGAACACTGAAAAGTATGTCATTATGGCTACATTGTAAAGGAAATACATATAAAAGTAAGAAAAGCAAAAATAATAATTTATAAAATATAATAACGTTAATAATTATACCAATTTATGATATGCTTATTAAAGAGATTGTCCTATAGTACACATAATAATAATAATTTTAAACCTTATAAGCGACATTGTGTTGTCTTTTTATATGTGATGCATGCAGATTTATAAATAATGAATATACGTCATCTGTATTTTAAAACTTTATTTTATTTATTTCTGGGACATTGCACCTGCAAAACTAGGGTTATTTGAGTTCACAAGTAACTTCCAGTACAAAATATAATAATACATGTTGTTATTTTCTATTAAAATCACCGAATTACACATACATGTAGCTGATATGGTTGCTGATCTAGTTTTTCGTGCTAGCAACATATTTAACAATATCTCGGCCAATATAAAACAACATTTCTTAAAAAAATTAAAACTGTCAAAATCTATTATAGTTTGTGTTTAAAATAACACATTTGTACTTGTGCAAAATCAGTTACTTTGACTTATCAATCTATTTTAGTCTTTATTTTGGTTTCAAACAAAATTTTGCTTGCCAATATTTTTTACCCGTGCAAAATGAAGTTTTGGTTCAAATTTAATGGCTTGTACATTCATCAATATATGACCATTTTGTACAATTAAATCACCATTGGAAAGTTTAATAGTACAATTTAATAGTAATGTGATTAATATATTATTGTGTGGAAATTAGTTCAATTTTATAGTTTTTGAAACAACCAACAGATAGCATGAAAATTAGGTCAATAATCCCGTGACATATAACCTTTAACATTCATGTTTAAATTAAGGAAACAATTTTGTAATCATTTTTCGATTTTTCTTCTTCTTCATAATTCAGCCGAAATAATACCTGGACTATTGTATAGTTGTGAAAAATTTAATGTACATTTGTTTTATCACATATTTTATTTCTATGATTCAGTAAGTAGCATAAAGTAAACTGACACAAGTATATACATGTATGTAAACATACAATCTTTATAAGTGTAACAATGTAGTCAATCACAATCTTCATAAAAGAAGACCAAATTATTGTTTTTCATTCCTTATTAATTGTTCTTAATATTTTATCACTATTCCACAGTTACTTTTAGATAATATTTGTGTGTACATATTTTAAAATAATCATTTAATGTGATAACACCAATGTAAAAAAATAGATGAATCTATAATAAAGGACAAATTTTTGTTCTTGTTTTGATGGACATTTTGTCCCTAAATATTTCACGAAGCATAATGATAATCAACTAGGTAACTACAGGTCTTTTTCAAAAACTTTGTTAGGTATCAAAGACAATAGTTCCTTATTGGACCTATATTTAACATATCCTGATAAACTTGTACAATCCCAGAAAACAACAATTTTCTGTATTCTTTATAAATGGAACAATGACATAAATATCATCTTACACTGAACTTGTGTTGCAAGCAAGATATGTTCTTTCTTCTTCATTGGGTTTTCAATAAGTTTTTGAATTATAACCCTTAATTAAGTTGTAATATTAATTTTTACATAACCATTTTCTGTTGCATAAAGTGTTCCTCTTTATTCAAATAAATAAAAATGTTTCAGCATGTTGTGATCAATTTGATGTAGGATTTTTATGACCCCCCAAAAACGTTAATTTATTTAACCAACAATATCTATCCATTTCTTAAAAATCATTCCAAAATCTGATTGCACATAAATATCGCCTAAACTAACTATGTAACCCACCAGACTCCCCTTTGGATCAGGAATGGGCTTGAACTATAGACTGCCGAAACATACTACACAGTCATAAATTAAACACGATCACATGAAGGGCTATAGTGTGGGTCAATATTCACTAACAGTCAAAGTTTATTCCTAATTACTTACAGGATTGACAGCAATCAATAGGATTGACAAGCTTTCATTGAATATATAATAGGAATTTGGAGAAATAACACATATATTTATCAGGATCCAATGACAGTTTGACTAATGAAAATAAAATATATATATATACTATACATGTCAAGATATTGCAAATGTGTAGTTGTTATATATGTCATGTCTTACACAGTATATCATTTATTATTTTTCACTGAATTAGTTAAAAAAGGAAACAATATTCTTGAAATGTCAGGTATTAAACAATTTGTGTATATAATGTAACTTAACTGTAAGAAACTGCCAATCTTTGTAGAAACCATCTGGAATAATAGGAAGTTGATCCTTGAATCTTTATCCTAGTAGAAAGTAATATTATGTTGTGGAGATTATGTTACTCTTTATTGAAAACTGTTAATGTCTTCATTATCTGTCACTTGTCATATTATGTCTATAGTGACTTATAAGCCCATTTAGAGGCCTGGGTATCCTGTATCTCATGATTAAATATTAATGTAGTTATTAAAATGTATGATACATGTCACTATAATAAAATAAAATTTTAAAAATATTAATTATCAGTGCTATAAAAATATTTTCAACCTGCCTTTCTAACTAAATTTTCTGTAACAAATATTTAGACAAAGTAATAATATACTTACACTCAGGTGTGATGACTTGACAATTTAGATATTTTTCCTCAATATTGTCTGAAATATTTTCTGTACGATTGTAGAAATGACACATAATTATCCACGTTGATTGATTTGGGTCACAACAATCAATCTATCACTAACATTAGTCTCGTTTTAAAATATAGAATATTTATTGAAAACTCACAATTTGGATAGTTAAATGTACCAAACCATTAACTTAAACAGTTCTGTTTATACACTTACAAATATACCAGTTACAGATACTCCAGTAACATATACACACAACAGATCGCATGATCAAATCCTATCCATTTCAGCAGAATCTTACTAGATAAATTCTTCTCTTGTTTATAACTTCTTTACAGTCCAGATTGAGAGAGTTAACTGAGTATATGGGCTAATGATGTACTGAGACAAAAAATAATTTATGGATCCCAGGGACTCGTTGGTGATGTGCCTCCATGACAAAAAAAACCTCTGATATGCACATTTGATTGATGATCTTATAGGTAAATATATGTCACGTCCAAAACATGAAATTGCCTGTTTCATTAAATAGGCAAAAATTTTTGTACATTTCGTCAATTGGCATCTGACCAAATCAACAGTCCATTTTTTCAAATATTGGACATTTATAAGGCTATTAACCTACTTAAATCAAATCCCTCCCTTAAGTTCTTTATTTCTGATATGTATTTTTTGTGATTATTTTAGTTGAAATAAAACTAAGAAAGGGTTTCTTTGGAAATGTGTAAAATGAACTTCTATATATGGTCATAATCACAGAGAGGAACAACTGTCCATTAATGAAAAATATTGGACATTTTTAACGAACGAAAAACTCTCAGGTGTAATTAAAAAAAAACACTACATGTTGTACAGTGGTGCCCTGATCATAGTTTACTGTTAAATGTAGATATTTAATAAAATTAACATTAATTATTATTTTAGTTTTATACATATTTCTACCAATAGAGATACAAAGCATTTGAATCAACTAAGACTGAAAAATACTGTTTATTTACCTTTACTTTTAACTTTATCTTTTATCATATTTCTAGATCTTGTTTTAACATAATATACGTGTACCAGCAAGCTTTAAAAGTACTTATAAAGTTTTTTTTTCTTTCATAAAATTACATATTTCATGAAATGGACAAGCCACAACTGAATAAACTGCTCATTTCACAAAATGGACAATTTCCAGGATTGGGTGTAACATGTATATTTCAACTATGTAGGTCAACAAGTATATTGAGATTCTTTGAAATATATTGGCCCCCAGCCAAAGCAGAAAAACAGGTTAACACTGTCTCTCTGGAATACAATGTCTCAGCTACATGTTTTATAAGACAAAGTTCAGAAAAAAACATTTCACCCAAAACACGGGGAAAACTCCAAAATAATAACAGAAACCACGAAAACCACTTCATAATTTGATCATTTCAACACCAGTTTTATTCTTAAATTAATCAAATGAGCCGGTTCTGTTTTATAGAAAAAAACACAATAGTTTAATTAAGGCCTTAGAAAACACTGTTCATAAAAAGCAAATTAACTTAAAAGACAACAAACGTTATTAAATTAACCCAGTTTGTACCAGTTATAAAATGAAATAAATTTATACTATATTTTATAGATTTCTACTGGATCCTATCTGAAATATGTTTTTGCTTTTCAGCTACTTAACATTTCAACTACTAGAAAAAAATACAAAGCCTAAAAAGTATAAATGAAATACACCTCAGTTGTTAAATGTACTAAATATTTGTTCAGTTTTGTCATTAAAGAAAATTTAATTATGAAATCCAGTGAGATATAAACACGTGCAGAACATTTTTTCTTAATAAAAAAGATAAAAGGAAAGAAAAAACTTTATAAAACAGCAAACAAATTGGAATTGAAAAGCACTTGTTTTCATGACTGCGATAAAATGGTATTTTACCATGTATGTTTACTTTCTATTTTTTAATTATTTATATATTTCTCAAAAGTGGCTTGTAACTCACAAAATATAAAAAAATAAGCTTATATATAAATCAATAGAAATTACCCAGTCTCTCATTAATATCAGCAGATAATAATAATCTATAAATATAAATAACACACAAATAAATATATCCGTCAAAAATTAAAACTTCAGCTGCCATTGTATTCAAGAAAGGGTTTTGTGTGATAATAGATAATATAAATAATAAATCAACCGGCTGTAAATTGTTAAAGTACACTTTATACAGTTCTATGAACTAAACTGAAAATGTGGCAATTAATCCAAAGAAGTCAGTGATATAAGAAATGTATTTTAAAAAATATGAATATATTACTGTCACAATATTTATAAATAACGTAAATACATGTACTTTTTTAAAATATGTGACTCAATAATAAACACATGAGCGATGTTTAAAAGAAACATTTTTTACCTTTGTCAGTTTTCATTTTATCTTGATACAATAGTCTAAAATTTAAGTTGGACCTTTTGGTAGAATTTCGGGGGTTTCAGAAATTAACACGTCATTTGTCAAAACACTCATCAAAATTACTTTCTTCAAATAAATGCATTTTATGAGCTTAAGATCATAAAATGTTTGAGACATCAGGTGAAATCTGTTTATGTTTCAATACAGAAAGGAGCTGAGCGATAATTGAATACAGTACTATATATTTACGCCATATAACCCGTTTATAACATGTAAGCACCTCGCCTGGGTTTGTTTATTTTCATTGCATAAGAATAATAACAATGGTGTACACATTACAGTAAGTTCATATCTACCTGTTCATTAAGGAAAACCCCATCCATTCTTGAACACAGAAAAGAAACCCCTGGTGAGACCTCGTTTTGGCTCAAACTGGTGCAAAATGTCGTCTGCTGAGACTCTGATTGGCGCGGACTTCAATTTGCAGTTCAGAAGTAAATATCACCCATTAATTATAAGCTAATCTCCAACACAATTGAGCTCAAACTTTTTTTTTAGTCTGATATGAGGATTCCAATTTAGTCTTAATGTTTACAACATATTGTAAGTGTCGTATATCTTCTGTAGTATTGACAATTGTATTTGCTTTTTAGTTGTCTGACACGTGTTAATTAATAATAAAAAAGGTCTGGCTTAATTCAAGCACTGTAAGTGTTATTAATGCTTTGTGAATATTTGATGACACAATTAAACAACCTTAATGAGCTGTTTGGAAATTCTAATGGGACGTTAACCAACCAATGAAAAAATATTATAATGCAGTTTATGATATCCTTTCGGGAATGCTGGTCATAAACGAGGTCTGTTTAGATCTACTCACCATTTTTAATGACATTTATATTATTACCATATAGCTATATATATACATATCATGCACAAATATATTTTATTTAGCGTTATATATTTAGGCAGGAGTATGAACTAAAAGGGTGGCTGGATCTACAGTGGGTCACATACATTGCAACTTTTGAAAGAATTAGTTTTAAAAAAAAATAATATGTCATAAGAGAATGATTGGTACGTTTGAAAACTGTAGCTTCACAATATTTGCATGTCACCTCAACATAAAACAGGAAAAGAAAACTTAACACTATTTCACCATCAACATATTTTCATGTAGAATATAAATCAGGAGTCCCCCCCATCTAAGTCTGCGCATGTGCAGTTTTTGACAACATTCACCGACATTCGTAATTCTACATTTGCATACAAACATGTTTTATGCCACCACCACTAACGAAACTAATGGAGAATATTGATATTTTAAAAAGTGGATGCTTACCTTTTTGGGGTTTGCTCAGCCATAGTGATTGGTTTATGTGTAGGAGACAACCATAAAATAGATTGCA
The DNA here is from genome assembly GCA_964017235.1 of Sabellastarte sp. h YS-2021. Classification (NCBI taxonomy): domain Eukaryota; kingdom Metazoa; phylum Annelida; class Polychaeta; order Sabellida; family Sabellidae; genus Sabellastarte; species Sabellastarte sp. h YS-2021. The sequence goes on from OZ024932.1 coordinate 86,547,530, forward strand.
TCAAAATTTGCATATCCAGCATATGCAATACATGGCTTTATTACGCAATGTGCTTGGACAATTGTCCCACCACTATAATTGCACAAACTTTTCATAATACAAATGTAATAAAAATACTCATTTGCATAGTTTCACTTAGTTATAGTGTGACTAACCTATGACAGGTTATAGATTATTATCCTGATCAGCACAAACTATACTGTTCACCTAGTATGTGTATTAATGTGTTTATCCTAGATCAAACTCTGCAGTTACTTTGTGATAATCTAGACATTATTCCTGTAAATTTCTGTGTTATTTAATTATTTGTGTAACATCACCAAGATAACATAGAATATTGCCAGACAAATCTGTTTCTGTAAAAGCAACATTACAGCAACAATATGTTGTTAACTGTCTGCCAATACACAATCAAAACGTAACTGTATAATATCCACATCCCATCTTTCAGTTTTATTCTATTTCCACCATTCTTTTCATATGTTTTAATTTAATAAATCAAATCATTAAAATCTTCAATATCACTGAAGTATATAGTTAAACATGCACGTATTAGCTTTCTTTACTTCAAGAATTCTGTAAAAATGTACACAAATTCAGTTTCTTATGGTACCTTTGTTTTCTTGAATAATCCGTTGGAAGTATTAATGAAAATGTTTGGTGTGTGGAAGAAACAAAATCCCAACTAAAATCCTACACAGAAAGGAACATGTGAAGATCAGGTTTTTTTTTTGTTTTTTTTTTTTGAGTGATAATAGAAAGCTATGGGGGCAGGTATATAAACTGCATATATGTGTCATCATTGTAAGGCAAATCACTTCACAATCGAACGGGGGCGGTTTTCTGATGGTATTGTGACTAATCCGGTCTAAATAAGCTGCCCTCCTTTTTAGGCGGGAAAATTACAGAGGAGGACCGGAAGTTGTGTAGGATTTAACATAAACATCAGTATATCAGGCACATCCACACATTTGGGCTTACAGGTAGCCATTCAAAACAAGATAGGCAAATAGGGATGACACAAATAAGAGGGAAGCCCTTATTCTTCACAGCATTAAAGTGTTCTTAAACCTATGTCACCTGCAATATACTGAGGGCACCTAAGTTGTACTTAAGTTTTTCCACTGGTTTCTCTCAATAGCATGAGCAAAATACTTTTTAGAGTATTAGTCTTTTTATTGCATATAAGAAGTCCCATTAAGATATTTATCTTCGTTCAGTATTAAGGTAAAACGAACTAACTCTACTTGAGGTTGTGTGACTTCTAATTGTTAAGATTATGCTTAAAATCCAAGTTGTTTTGAATGTCACGTGGGTGTTTGTCCTTCCCACAAATTTTATTGATTTTTTTACTGTTGGCATTTCTTAGCCTTTTCTTTAAACACTTTCCCGTGATGACAAATAACTGTGACTAATACCCCTGTCACACTACAGGCGCTATTACCCGCAGTAACCCGCGTTTGGAGAAACATCCATGTCCTTGGATCACTGTCTGATGTCTGTATGGGACCTTGTGAGTCAGTGGTGAACGGTCCATTACCTTGCATATCCGACTGAAATTTTGAAATATTTGAAGTTTCTGCCTCTGATTTCGTTACCATGAGCATGCGCAGACGATTTCTCGCATGTGCATATGAATTTCTTACTACGGTAACCAAGGTGTGGTCCAAGGTGTACATAAGGTTGGGATTCGGCCATCTTTCGGTGTAATATGGTGACATAAGATGAGTTAAGGTATTGGCCATTTAACCAAAGGTGAATTAAGGTTAATGGAGGTTGTCTCTCGGTGACAAACGTTTGTAGTACTGTCATTCGACTGTTAGTGTTAGCAACTCTGACAAAATGGGGCCACCAGGGGCGCAGTTGCACCGCCAAGAAAAACTTCTAACCGTGGGACAAACGCCTATAGTGTGAAAGGGGCATAAATAAAACCCATCTGTAGGTTTGGAGAATCAACACATTCCACAAACTGGATGAGTTCAGAGAATCAACACATTCCACAAACTGGATGAGTTTCTCTTGTTTGACAGGTGTAATTTTGTTTTGCATTGTTATAAAATATAATGAATATCTTACACAAATTCTCTTTTTCCAAGTAAGTCACTGTATATGACTTTTCCAACACTTTATATGATTTACACTTCATAAGCTATCATATCAAAGAACAGATGACTGTGTATTGTGGGAATTTCATAACTAATTTTCCATCTGTGGTCATCGGCCCACTCCTATGGAGAATAGGTTTTTTTAGGTCACTCATATTTATCTTACAAATGTGGGTAAAAAAAGAATATCATTTTTTATTGTTACAGCAACCTGGGGGCGGGTTAAAACCTCAACCAAATACTAATAGTAGGAGGAAAGGATAAAAGGACAATTACATTACAGAAGGAAACAGTATTCTGAGTGTATTGTCACAGAAATAGGTCACTTATTGTTATTCATGTACTATTGTGTTAAAGTAAACAATTAAATGGGCACACAATTTTAGCTTTTGTTGAATACTGAGGACTTTATAAATTGATTGGTTTGGTTTTTGCTTTTCCTTCAACACATTGCACAGGTCATATAACGAAACGGACGGTGTGTGTGGGGGGGGGAGGGGGAGGGCGGAGGAGCAGGGTATACTAGTTGGTCAAGATTTTGCACTGAACACCTTTGGGCAACGTAAGTAGCTATCAACTTTCCCATTAAGATTTTGTCTAGGTTTGGCCCAGGAAGCGGCATTTATGAAAGTCGTAGAAGATTACCCTATGATCCCATATTTATTTGTGAGAATTGATTTCTTGTTTGTTGTGGAAGCTCCATCACAGAATGTTGTGTGACTTATTTATAATAGTTCATTAAGGTTGTAGAATTTATTGTCAGTTGGATTATAAGATATGTTTTTGTTTTGTTAACCATTTTATAACATTCACACTCTCTTTTGATCATATTATATCAGGCAGTTTGTGTGGTGTAGGAAATAAATGTCCACTAGTTGGCAAAGATCTCACCCTGTAAACACTGGATCATGTTAATTAATTAGTGTATTATCCAACTTATCTAATTTAATACTTGATATCGTCAATCTCCGATATATCAGGCGAATCAGTGCATTTGAGAGTAATGAACATGAAAATATTTTTCAAATAACGGAATAGAACCCACACAAACTCCCATCAGAAACATCTCATGATCATCAAGCAAAAGAGAGAAGTATTTTGGAAAATCTAATTATTTAAGTCTTGGTCTAATTAATTCTAATTGTAACCAACCCAATAGTGCTTTACCTCCCGTAAAAGCAAACTCTAAGAAGAGTAAGAGCAAGAAAAATGAATTCATTAAAAAAAAACAGGTAAAACAGGAATGAGGTTAAAGGTCAGCACCACGGAGACACAGGATTCACAAATACTCTACTTCAGTTCAGGACTTCAGTTTTTTTCTGAGCGAGTTCATAGAGGGAAAAGCAAGAATCTCAACAGGCAACACTTTGTATATACTGTATGTGCATCACAAGTAAAGTGCCTTATATTGTACAAGGGGCCATTCTGGAGCAATGGTGGCACACTCACCTCCCACATCTGAGATCAGAGTTCGAATCTTTTTTTAAAATTTTTATTGAACTTTTTTATATTTTACATTATATTTGTATACATGTATATACAGAACATGAAATTCACAAGGACAATAACAAAGAAAGATACGGACAGAGACATATTCATTAGAAAGAAAGCACAAAACTGTTTATAATTAGTGTATAATATTAAAGTTGTATCGTTTACTTGTTATTTTCATTTAAATATGCCTTACATCTTAATGTTCACAGTAAAAATTGAAGTACGGCTCTACATTTTCCAACTGAAATCCATCACAGAAAATATAAATGTAACTAAATGTAATGCAACAAAAGAATGTCATCTTTTAGAATTTTACACCAAAGAGACCAAGTCTTTTCAAATCTTTCATTTGTATTATTGACCTTTGAGAACATTTCCTGTTCAAAGTACTTTTGTTTCATTGTATTCTGAATGCAGTATATGTTTGGGTCTTGATGTTTACATGCACAAGTAAAAATATAATGCCTAGTAACACTTAGAAAAAAGTTCCTGTAGAAGATATCCTAGAATTTTTGATATCTTATCCAGATTGAGCTTTATTGATGTTTTTGTTTCTATCCAGGACACAACATTATTCCACACTGCATTTGTGACAGTACACTCAGAAAATAAATGGCTTAGTTACTCTGCACTGAAATGACGTAACCTACACTTATCATTCTCTGCATTTTTCATTTTAACTAATAGATCATTTACGCACAGGATACGATAGAGTATGCGGTACTGAAACCAAATGTATTCATTATCATTTATAGCATAGAAACAGATCTTTTAAAATTGTTTCCAAAAGTCATTATTTTGCATAATCTCTAATTGTAAGCACTATTTTAATTCATTTTTTTCGTGGTTTATTTTCTGTTGTAGTTGTAAATAAACAAAATCCATGTCCACGTCCTGGATGTAGCAAGTCTTTCATATGGAATGGGATAAATGGAAAGTCAAATGTAATACACTGCTGGTAAAGTGTAAAGTTTTGAAGTACTTTCTTAACTGTAAAGTAGTTAAGAAAATTAATTGAAAAGTTATACCTATTCTTGATTTCTGGTAGACTTAAAATGTTTCCATTTGTATGAATAATATCTCCAATGCTGTATATACCATGCTTAAACCAGTCTGGAAAGAAAAGATTGTCAGTACCAATGTGAGTGTTGAACCATAGGCTACTAGAGACGATATCTTGGCGAGAATGAGCATTTACTTCTCTGCATAATTCCATAAAATATGAAAACATTCCCCATGGGCCCCCCAAAAGAAACCAATTGCCAAAGAAAACAAGCAATTGGGAATAAATATTCTATTTATTAATCTACTAAAATTGTATATTTTACTGACATGTAATACAAACACACGAATTAAACATTTTACATCCAGAGCATTACTATTTATTACTGACAGTTAAAGCCAGGTCACACTGTGGTGATGTTTAGTGGTGAATATGCGCGATCCTGAAATTCGTCCTTGTTGGTAGCATATTCTTGGTGCATCTTCACTGTTCTCCACCATTCTCCATGGATCGTCATCTGGCTACGACAGTTTCAAACTGTTCAAAACTATTGCCACTCTTCGTCCAGTTCTTTGCAATTCTTCACAGATGGTGGTGGGTTCGTCGACTTCATAGACACCACATCCTCAGCCTCCAGCTCCCTCATCAAACGATCATAGTGTCCATAGTCCAACCTCCTGGAGAGCCAGGACTTCACCCAATACCTCCTGGGCCTTGGCCGACGCCTTCTCTGTCTGTCAACCAGTATCTGTGCAATCACAATCTGATTCTGTAGATTTAAACGATGAGCCTCATACAGTTGCTGCAATAATCTGAGTCTCTGTAGATCCATAGCCTTTGATGTACACTGTCCAACGTCTGATGAGAAATGAAGTGAATCCAGATGATCCAGGCTGTTTATATAGGAACTGGCATTATCCACGAATTGGTCGTCACATCTTCTCAGCACGTTCTTCCTCCTCATCGGGGGCTCGTCACAGCTCGCTCGACCCTCCACCATGTTCGTGGCTTGGTGCAAGACTATCTCACGGAAATCGCAACACTTCGCCTTAATTCGCACATACTTCTACAAACTTCGTTTCATGTTCATCGACGTTCTTCACAGAAACAACATATTCTTGACGGGGTGATGAGAACATCATACCAAGATCTTCCACAAGATGAAGATGATGGTAGCCCAGGGTAGCCGGATCGAAGTAATTCGTGGATTTTTCAAATTTTAACCACGTGACTACACTTTCCCGCCCTTTCTACTTTTGTAGAAATTTTTTTGGGGAACCCTGGCAGGAATATAGGAGATGAAATTTTTTATATAACAGAGTCAGGTGCCAGGATGAGTCCAAGTGTGCCCAGGGTAAAACCTCCTAAAAACCCAATGGCAAACCATAAACAGCGGAGGTCAACATATGTGACCTCCAACAAGGTTACCCAACCTACTGGACAAAGCCAGGGTATAAGAGGAATTTTTGAAATTTAGATGGGGGTTGAAACCCAAGGCAAAATTGGACAAAAATGTGGTTGTGACTGTAAATTTGTATGGTCTAAAGAAAATACTTGTACATGTTAGTGTGATGGAAATATAGAGAATTTGGAAGAAATTCTGATTAACAACGTAGGATGTAGATTGTGAATGGGTGCCATTGCCTGAGGAATGAAGGTCATGCGTGAAACCACGTGTAGGTCCAGTATGATAGATGTAAGTCGATCCCAACAAGAGACGAATGTGGCAAAGGCACATCAAACCCGAGATTTGCTGCGCCCAGGCCAACTACCTCATATCACACGGATGAAGGGTGTGTAACATACTCTGTTCCAAAAGGCACAAAGTTCCATGTGAGTACATACTTTATGAATTATTGAAAGTTTGAGTATTGTATTTGAGATCAGGCACTTAAAAGTGTGGAAGAACTAACTAAAAATTTGTAGTTAAAATATGTCATGAAGGCCAATGTCCAAATTTGACCTCCCAGTCAATCCCAGCAAGAGAAAAGAAAATTTTGTTTGTAATGAAACAATATTCACATGCATCTGCAAGCCTGCATGGTGTTCTAGAATTCGTGAAATATAACATAAAGGTCAAGGTCCAAGTCTAACCTACGGGTCAAGTCTAGGAAGGTAAAAGAAAATTTTGTTTCAAATGAAAGTATTAACATTAACCTAAAAGCCTGCATGCTTGTCCATTTGGAAAACACGAAAACTTACACCACATGAAGGTGAAAGATCAAAATTATAGACCATAAACAAAAAGGTATTAAAAACACTGAAAATATTGTTTTCCAAAATGGATTTAAATTTGATATTCGATGATTGAGCCAATCCCCTCCTAGGAGGGCCAGTTTATTCAGGGCCCGTATTCACAAAGATTTTTAGAATTTTTCTTAGAATTACACTTAAGTCTAAGATAAATTCTATGCTAAGAATTTTCTTATTCTTAGAATAAAAACCTATTCACAAAACAATTCTTAGCTAAGAATAATTCTAAGAATAGAGTAAAAGGAAATGTATGCAAGTCTTAGAATTTTCTTAGACTAAGTGTAATTCTAAGAAAAATTCTAAGAATACAGATCTTGGCCTATGTGAACAGAAAACTGGAATTTTTTGAAATAATATAAAGAGGCTGCATTTCGTTACAGTACACACAATTGACAACTAATATGTAACACTCTGTTCTGAATGTCGATTTGCAATCACTTAAGCTTGCTGCACCAGCATTCTAATTTTGAAGAAGGGTTACGCAATATATATATAGACATGTGTTGGGATTTATTAATTTTATTCTATGCTATCTCTAACTCTGATATTTACAAACTCAAAAACATTAGTAAACACAATAATCATATCTACTGAATTTGTAAAATGTGAATATATAAATACATTTAAGATTAACACTTTGTGGCCAGCCTTAACAGCAGGCCAGAGACGTATGCAGTAAAGTAAAATATATATATATATGAAATGTGAACATAATTTTAAGGCCAACCTTAAGAGCAGGCAAGAAAATGTCAGAAACCTGGTTTACAGAAGTATGTTTTCAATTTTAACTGAAGTTAAGGTGACCTTATAGACAACTGATGAGACTACAAGCTGAGTGAGGGTTAAGCCCACACATTTGAAACAAAATGATAGATTAACTGTGGAATTATAGGATAAGTGGGGTTTTGAAGTTGTGAACCCCAGTTTTGATTTTGAATATGTGAGTGTGACCCACTGATAATTTACACTAAAATTTTGTAAAATAGAGTCTGAACTCCTGGTGCCCTCTTACCATGTGACCATGCACCCACCTAGCTCATAAAATTAGATCCTTGGGTAGCCAGTGCAATGCAGCCCCTTACTTTTAAGAAAAAACTGAAAACCCTACGGATGCATTGCACTACAGCCACAGTGGAGCACATTTGGTATAGTGTAATGTTTGTGTAAAATTTAAAATGAAGTTTTGATCTTGAGATATGAAGCAAGGTCATGTGTCACAACGATGCAATAAATAAAAGAGGTGGGTCCGTGCGCTTTTAACGCCCGGAACCACATACATATGATAAAACACATAGATAGAATGAACATTACTTAAAATTAATGCTTTAACATTTAAGAACACTGCTTACTCCATTACTGTTCATTCAGAAGCAATGATATATGCTGGTACCTATGATGTTGTACTATAAAACAATCATAAGAGCTGCGGACTATGCGACAGTAAACATGTTAATCAAAGTTAATGTGAATATTTCATATGACAGTTACTGTACACTTTAAGTTACTCATGCAGAAACCAGGTAGTCACAAAATAACACACAAATTTAACAATTGCTGCAACCTGCATGAGCTAGACATGTGACAGACTGTGTGTGGGAGGTGGTCGATGTGCCTGTGTGTGACACATGTGGTGCAAGCTTGGCACTGATGCACTGCCTGGATGTGGTGTGACATCTCTGAGTGCTACTTCTTCTGTCAGCATTGTTGCCAATGGTAGTACAATGGGTCGTCATTCATTTGATTCTCATAATCGGTAAGATGAGGGTGACTGTTCATTACAGAAGACTTCCATTAATGGACATTCCGAGCCACAAAGAGGGCATCACAAGATGACGACCTGCAGAGGAGACACCACACTCCATAGGCTCCCAACAGCTGGAAGTGCTGCACTATAATCATCAAAACAACTATTTTTCTTAAGTTAAGCATGCTATGTGCCATTCTTAGATTTAAACAAAATTCTTAGAATATTCTAAGAATAAGAATTTGTGAAAAGCAAATTCTTATTCTTAGAAAAATTCTAAGAATAAAAACCATTCTTAGAATAATTCTAAGAATAAGTAGAATTCTAGGAATAAGATCTTTGTGAATACTAAATTTCTTATTCTTAGAATTTTTCTAAGAAAAATTCTAAGAATAAGACTAATTCTAAGAATAAGAATCTTTGTGAATACGGGCCCAGGTCTTTAATTTCATGATTAAATAAAGTCAGCCACGCACAGTTTTGGCCAGAGATGATATATTTTACCCACTTTATTTTAAGGGACCTTTCAAAGCTGCACACATGGATAATTGCAAGTCCTCCATCTGAGATTTTTTTACAAATTGTTGTCTATTTATCTTATCGGGCTTGCCATCCCAAATATAACTAAATAGCAGTTTATTAATTGTATTGATTCAATGGGGAGGGGTTGATATGGACATAAATAGGTGGGTAAACTTTGATAAAATCAATGTTTAAATGACTGATATTTTTCCAATCGATGTTAAGTAATGGTGTCACCATGAATTAAGAGTTTGTTTTGCTCTTAGTATTTGGATTGGATTTGAAAGTGTATTTCAGTCATCCAAGCAATTACTAACAATAGCATTAACCACATCCAAGGATTTTTCATGAATAAGAAACTTCCGAGGTCGTCTAAATCTCTAAGTTGCAGAAGACATCCCTTGGATTTATGTACATGTTTGGAAGAAAAATCAAACTCCAAGATTCTTTACTGACTCGATCTGCTGGAGAGAGCATTAACTGGAAAACATGCTTTTGAAGTTTTGAGCATAAACTCGGTTCTCGGTTTTCTTGGGAGTCAATTTGGATTACTTTATGTATCTAAATCTAAATAGTTTCCTAATGGAGTGTTTTCTTGTATTCTGGCCTAGGTGTATTCATGAAACATACCTCAGAAATGATGCTGTAGAAGTGTGTGAACATGGATAGGCTGATCTCTGACATTTTAACACCTGATAAGGGTGTACATTCTCATATAGTTGACCTAAAGATAATAATACAAAAGATTTTTATAATTAACTAGATAAGATAATTGTGGTTTGGTGTAGTTCCTAGTACACTGTGTAGTTTATACAAAGAACAATATTGTATTGGTGGTGGAAGCCATTGTAAATATCTTGGACAAGATTCCTGCCCTATAAACTGTTGAAACCTTGATATAGCTCATGCCAACTGACCACAGACAAACCGATTCTGTGTCATTCCATTTTAGATTGTAGGAAAAACCTGTTTATGAATTATCGACAAAGCAATTGCTCTGAATATCTTAAACGGATTAAACTAGTTGAAACAGACAGTTTTTTGTCACAGTTTGATGTAAGCAATTTGATCTGAATAATTTACACTGCATTAAACTGATGTAACAACCTTCAAGGCAATGATTATCCGAGAAGTGATACTCCAGTGTCTGGGAGAATGGCAATATAACAAATAGCTTAAACCAAGTGACAGACAGCTGCAGTGGTGGTTAATGTAAGAATGAGTCCCTGCCTGAAACAAAAAGTGCACCATTTCATGCTTGTGCCCCAATAGTTTTAAACTAAGACATAAGGATGTCTTTTAAAATTTCAAATGAAATTTCATTGTTCCAACACTAAATAAAATAACAGATCATATGTTTGATATTAGTTTATCAGTTTTTTGGGGGATTTTAGTAGAAAAAGTATATATTGAAGTAAATCAAGCTTGTCTTGAAAACCCAATTAAATTCATGTCATCAGCATACAGTGCTGTTTTAAGAGTATTTCAGTGACATTCTAGGTCTGAAGCGAAGATGCCCTACTTCAAAGATTTCTAGTTTCAAGAATTGCCTATTAGCATTAATTGAGATGATTCCAACTCTTTTATTGTTATTAGTTTAAGATAAATGGTTGCATTAACATTTTAGCTAACTTTGAACAAAATTTCCTTCCACCCGCAAAGTTGTCTTCATTTGTACAAGACACAATAGTGGGCAACTGTGGTACAGCAGTAACACACTCTGAGATCAGAGTTCGAATCCCGACCTCATGTAGGTAGTTGCTTGCTGTTGATCAGAATTTTACAGTACAGAACCTTGACCAACTGTATCTATTGTTTTCCTTTGCCCTTCTAACTACTCACTACAGTGTAACCAATAAGGTACTAGGCGTGACATAAACACTAAATAAAGGAATAAAAATACTGAACACAATAATCAACCTGCCCAAAAGGTTCCTTCAGTTAATAAATTTGTGAATACGAAATGTCTAAAATATGTAATTCCCTTCCTGACTCCTTACTTAATCAGTTTGAGGCTACACCACTAAATAAGTTGGGGAATGGTTTTCTTGCATTTGTCAAATTTTAAACCATCAATTAATAAGCAGGTTTTCTTGCATTTGTCAAATTTTAAACCATCAATTAATAAGCCGTAAATAATAAACAAAAAAAATGCTAAATCATACTCCCAAGTTATGGTCTGAATTGGATCTTGCTAGTCACTGCCCCACTCCACTGATGGAGTGAGCTGGAAATCTCCCTATTTAATAGGGTGGTTTGAGTTCACTTTTTAACTCCTTAAATATCAAGGGCCTCAATTCTTGTTTTCTGCTTACCAAAGGACTCTATGACTTTAGAATCAATGTTGTTTTATTTTATTTCCCTTGGGACTTACCATTACAAGGATGATTAGGCTTTAACATTTCGCTTCATTATCTGTTAATTTTACAGGGAGTTTTTAATCTCAGTTCATAACAGCTGGGGTTTTTGTCATCCCCTGTGCCGTACAGGCGGTGGTGGACAAAACAAAAAAGTATGTGGGGTTTCTACAGCCTAGCGCATGCATGGATTTTCACCATTTTTCAGGATATGTTTATCCCATGAGGATCTCGAGCTGATTTGGTTTTAGGGCTATCTGGCTACAACTGTTGCCATGGAACTCTTTTAAGATTTTTGGTTCTTAAACTTTGAGTTCAACAGCCTAAAGCCATGCAGGCATACTTATCCAATTTTCAGGATATGTTTACCCCAAGAGGCTCTAGAACTGAGTAGGTTTTGGGATATCTGTCAACAGCCGTTGCCATGGCAACACTTAAATTTTTCTGTTTTAAAATATTTAATGAAAAGTGGGCACTATTAAACTCATGCTACAACAGTTGCAGTTTTATATGTGTATCTATGTTAGAGAAACTCTTCATAATATGCTTCCATCTAAATTGACGAATGTCTTCTTGTCTTTAAAAGAAATGATCACATCATGAATGAATAAAATATGTAAGTTGTCTCCCTTCTTCAACTGTAAGAAGTTCTTACCTTTGACAGTATCTCGTGGGTTGTGTTAACTTCTTACAATTGAAGTTTTTACTTCTTACCTTTGATTTTCACAAATCTTATTGTTGCTGCTCATTTAGTTGTACCCATGTGCTGGGGTTCTTGCCTGCTGAGGCTGGATAATTTTTTATATTATTCTTCATTTGTGTTAAAGTATGTCAAGGGGCCACAGTGGCAGAGTGGTAACACTCTCGCCCCCCACCTCTGAGATCGGAGTTCGCTTCCTGGCCTGACCTCAAGTGGGAAAGCTGGTAGTTGCTTGCCGTTGATTGACAATTTACAGCACAGAACCTTGACCAACTGTATTGTACTGGTTTCCTCTGCCCTTCCAACTACCTGTCATGATATGACCTGTACAGTGTTGAAAGCTACATAAAACCCCAAATAAATCTATGTCAATGTCATGTGGCACTTTGGAGTACCTCAATAGATGTTAAGGCATCCTAAAAAATCATATGTCTGGAAATGCCAGTATTCTGATAAACTTGCTTCAGTTTGAATTTAGATCTCAAAATATCTGTGACTATTACTAGATGAACAGGGTTATGAATATGCATGTAAAACCTGAGGACAAAGGTCAATACCCAAACGTTGATGCCACAAGACAATGAATCCCTTATGCATAAATCAATTGCCAAAGCCAGTTTACCACATGGGGTGTATTAGAGGAGTTATGTGTAGGAGAAATCACGAGAAAGTGTGGATTCGTGAATCAGAAAATACGAGGCCGAAGGCCGAGTAATTGTCTGATTCACGAATTCACACTTTCGAGTGGTTTCTCTGGCTTAAACCACAAAAAAAGGCCATGTAAAAACCAATGTTACATATACGTGGCCTAAATCTCTAATTATATTGAATATGGTGACCTGAACATTGAAAAAAGTGTTGATTCTGAAAATGTTCAATTTATTTAATTGAATCTTTTGTATTCTGCTGGTGCATTTGTCCTTAGCATTTATGGTGTCAAACTTGCAGCTTTGCAACCATGTTCAGTGAGAATATATGAAAAAGCCTGTTCCTGTTTATTATTCAAAATAAAATAAAAATATCAGTGATTATAGGTTGAAAGGATTTTGAAAAACATACATAACAGAAATGGACTGTGCACAGTGATGTGAAAAGGTAAGGTATTTCACTTTTTGCTATTTTTCATTGCATTTTACCGTGTTTTTTGTACATTTTATTAAATTTTAAATTATATGTCAAAATGTTAATATTAATGTTAACATACAAAATATTGACTGCACTATCAAATGACAAAACATAATTCTGTACTAATTTCTCAGAAAATACACCATCATTAAATATTTTCCCCAAAATTTATTTAGCATCACATAATGTTTATTGTATTGTGTAAAATTGTTTTCAGTTTTGCTGGACTGGATAGCAAAGCTATCTGAGAACTCGGGGGTACAACAAACCAGAGAGTAATGAAAGGTCAGGATCTTAATTTAAATCTATGTACTAAGTCTGCGGTTGTTGGTTTAAAGAAAATGGATTCCATTCACTGCTTCACTTTGGAAGGAGGATTTTCTCGCTGAGGATTTGCAGCATATCTCAATTCAGATACAGCAATGTGAAATGATTTAAATGTGTGTAAATGAATGTGCGTCACATGCTGTTTATTCACAAAATGTTTTGGATTGTTGGATAAAGAAAATTTGTGCTTCAGTCATACAGGATACCGCAAGAAGCTTGTTCAGCAATGAAGCTTTGTGATGCTCCATCTTACATTTGGATATTGTTCTCACAGGATAGCTGTACAACTGAATCACTTGCAGTACAAATACACTCAGAGATTGTAAAATTACTCATAATGTTGAAAGCAATTTTTGTTCTGAATATTAAGATTATTTAAAGTCAGTGTCAAGTTTCAAACTATTTTTGTAACATGAATATAATTTTCATATATTTTGTACAACTGTGGTTTAAATGTGTTAAATCCTTGATGTCTTGTAAAACACACTTCTTAAAAAATTCAACATTATAATTGTCAGACTATGTTCACCTGATTACATTACAATCAGGGCCATTTAATTAAACAATTTAAAAAGTGTGAATTTTTTTTCTAAAAATGTGTTGATTCTTAAACTAAAAAGTGTGAATTATCAACCTTAAAAGTGTGGATTCTGAAGCTAAAAAGTGTGAATTCTGAAGTAAAAAGTGTGGATTCTGAAGCGAAAAAGTGTGGATTCGTGAAAAAGAATTCACACTTTTTCTATTGTCTGTTACCAAAAGTGTGGTTTAACTACAAGTAAACCCCACCTGCAGGTTTTCACTATTGACTGATATGTCCAATACTAATAAGCATAAACAGAGCTTGTTGTCGGAGTATTACGCATCATTTCCCAGACAGTGAAATCCTCTATAAATTAATATATTTACAGTAATGTTACAGCTTAGATTTGTACAATAATGATATCATGATATGGCACTAATCATGTATAATTCAAGACAGTTACTCATATTTAATAGACAACGGATGAATCTTAATGTTCTCCATTGCCCTTCAACTTTGGGTTTTGACCAGAGCTAAAATTGCATGTGCAAACCAATGCGAGGCATGGTGGCTCAGTGCCCAAACACACTGAACCTAATCTGGATAAAGTTCCACATCGCCGCTGCTTTTGGTAATCAGGAACATTGATGTTTTACTCAGATATAATGTCAAGGTTTTATTTTTCGGGGTGGGGGCTCCAATTTACAGATTATGTTGATTGTGTGTCAGATAATGTGCATGTTGTATAGCACAAACCCATTCAGTTTTGTGTTTAATTTAGTGAGATTTTATGCAATGTATTTGATCTGGATAGTTTCTACTTCTCACTACCAGAGCGGTATGTTTCACTACCAGAGCGGTATGTTGGCTAGCACACTTGTCTCTTACCTGTCAATTCCAGGGTGCAATTCTGAGCCCAAATAGAAGTGGGAAAGATGATGATTGCTAGCTGTCACCTGATGGTTTTGGTGCAGTATCTTGAACAACTAGTATCTTCTTCTTTCTTCAGTTCTAATTCTAAATGTCTTTTATAGCTCTTCATCTCTATGTTAAATAAAGACAGACTCTAAGGGACATCATACAAAAAAGCAGATATCCATGAACAATTACTAGAGATATAGCAGGGGTCAGCAACATGGAGAAACGTCAGGGGAAGCCAAAAACTAAGTAGGGTAAGTTTTTGCAAACAGATTAGCTTTCAACTTCTTTCTAGACGAGGAACATATATCATCAGGCAGATCATTCCAAATCATTATAGCATCCTATGCAAAGCTGAAACCAAAATGAATAGCAGACTTTGATACTGATTAGGCAAAGTGTGGGTCCTCAAGTACCATATCATCCCCTTAGGTGGTACAAGTATTGTACACACTGTATCTAGGGTTGAGAAAAGGTTCAAAATATTTAGGATAACCACTATGTAGAACCTGTATACCACAGTCTTAAACACAGAACGATGTTTGATATTTTCCATGACTGTAACCAATCCACTTTCGCCTCTACCCACAAATTTCCCAGTCTCAGGCTTCCTGAGGCCCCCTAAGACCCAGATTTACACAATCCTATGTTATCTGAAGCGTCCTGCAACTCTTAATCCTAGGACTCATGGTCCCAGGAGGCCTGGACTTAGTCCCAGACCTCAAGAAAATTCACCCTTCATTGTCTCTGTAAATAGGTTATTAGTCCCAGGAGGCTGTCTGAGACCTAGTTGATACATCTCCGACAGGATTGGGATTGAAACCGACCACAAACGTGGCTTAATTGCTTCATAGTCGTGGAACAACCGTGACTTGTCTGAGGAAGTCTGAGGCTTCCAGGGGATGATCTGGGCTTGATCCCACACCTGCACCAAGATTTCATTTTCCTGCCCATTTTCAGGGGTTTTTTCACCGAATTTCAAGGAGGAATCCTTTGGTGGAACAGGGGTAGAAGTTGTTGTTTTGATGAAGTATAGCTTTAATGCTAAAATATCTTCCTAACAGATCCCCAAATCTATCGGCAGGCCCGTTTCTTTGAGGTCTTTTGCACTGTCGATGAGGATATGTTCTTCTTGGTATGATCAATCTTTCTATCATTATTTTAGAACACTATTGGTACAACATAGGACAGGTATGTGTTAGAAAAAATATAATTCAAGACACAATTGTTGCTATTTAACATACAAAACATTGGGCCAGTTTTTTTTAATTGTCTATCCACAGTCTGCTTCAATATAATCTTATCTGTTCATTCAGGTGCAAGAGCCGATTTGATTTACTGTATGACTGTACATCATCACAAAACACAATCAATGAGCCTATTTTGAACTGGGTCTTTCAAGGTCATTGCTGGCATTCAGACTATGATCTGGTTCTGAGACTGTTTGCCAAGGATTGGTGTTTGAATAACATTAATTCGGAATACTCTACATCTGAGAATAGGATTCACAGTATCAGTTATGAAATCCACACTTCCATTGCGCAATGAATGCATTTTCATTTCAGAATATCCGGATTTGAGCTAAGTACGCTAGTTTGGGATATTTTGCATACAGTGTGGGTCTAGAAATCAAAGTTAAAGTCTATGCCTGTTAATCTTTTGCGCCATTACCGTTAGTCTATAAATGACCACAAGTTTCGTTAGGTGCCCAAAAGAATTACAAAAAATTAGAAATTGACAAAAACTCTAACAATACAATATCATAAAAATCAATAGAAATAAAAATGCCCTACTGTCTTCTGGAAGAAGTTATTCCCAATGTTGCCCGAACCACACTGAAACCCAACCAAACAGACGTGAACATTTTTTGGGAGTTTTGGACGGATCCAGAAACCAGTTACAGAGAGGCGTGAAACAACGACTCAACAACGATAACACCTTCTTTAAAACATGGGTATATTGTGATTCCTGAACAGACTATTGTGAGCTGCACTTATACCAGAAATTAACTACTTTGGTCTAATGACCGATTCACATTGCAGCATGAAGTCAAATACACAGATTAGCCCGCTGGTAAAAATCAATATCATCATAACCATTTCCCAATGATTCTGATCCTGAAAAAATCCTTAGTCGTATGGCGGAACAGGGGTGTAACCCAGACCTTCCATGTTCTACTGTCTTGAGAAACGGGTGACGAATCACAAAGTTGTCACACATGCAATGATGAGTCAATTCTATAGAATAAATGATTGAGAAATTGGATGAAAGGGACTGTTTTAATGCTCATATGCACCTTTTCGGGGAACAATTTGCTTCACAGTTGAGTAAAGTAATATATTTGGTATAATCAAAAGAAACAGTTCAGTTTGCATCAACCTTTAGAATACACCCCTCTTCTCGAGTTACTGTGCCAGTTTTATATAATGATCTGTTTATTAGACACATGATTTTTATATCCCAGAAATGAAATGACCAGGTGTTTTAAATGTAAAATAAAGAAGAGAAAACTTTGTGATTTATTTCCAAATATGAAGAAGCAGGAACAATAATAATAAAATTTCTTTTTAATTCAACATGAAGGGAAAGGATGGGAAGTTGTCGATTGACTGTATTTTGTCTTATAGCTAATATTCCAGGATGTCTCTAAATTAACGGCTTCGGAACCAAGAACAGTCGGTTGAAGAAAGTAAGAGATGTTTGTGTTTTGATAATTTATATTGCGTTTTGCATGAGTATGTAATGGCTCCAACAGGCAGCTGTGTCTGAGGGGATGTACATAGCCACTTATGATTATTGGGAACCATGTTATTGTTGGCCAAGTCCAGAAAAAGAGGTGTAGCCTTCCTTGAGGATTCTTATGACTTTGGGACTGGCCCCTTGGATGGCCCATGTTTTCCAAAAATGGTGCAGTCTGGCCCCTACAGGCAGATTTAGAACAGCACTGTGGACATTTGTCACAGGATGGACAAAAGACAACTAATTTACACAGGAAACATTTTTCACAGAATGTATTATATTTGTAAGAGGTCTTAAGCTTTCTTTTGCGACTGCCTGGCGACGAAAGGAACCTGATCCACAACATGACAAGAGCATTTGACTTTTGAACCTCTGATACATTTAAAACACTGTCTACACAAGTTAAATGTCTTGCATATGGTACAAAAGTATATTTTGTCCTGGCTCATCTTACAAAAGAGACAAGTGATATACAGTAATTGTCATTTATTTGAAGACTGAGCCTTGGCCGTCAGGATTGAGAAGTTAGAGGCCTTGCCCCAACACTTTTTTCTGGCCACATGAACTGATAGTCTTCCAGGCTAGTTGTCCAGAGCTACGACCAGTGTCCTGTGAAGACTTGGTGGAGTGTGCATAAGGGTGATAGATCCACCAGAGCAGCCCTCTTGTCGCACTGAGAGATCTTGTTCTCAGCCTTTCTAATTACAAAGTAAAAATGGAGTATGATCAGATGCAATGGAGCATTTCTGTGAGATGTCAGAGTGTTCTGTTTGATGCCAGATCTGAAATAGTCTCAATATGTATCCCTCCTGGCTAGAGTTATGTTGGCCATGGGAACAAATAGAGTGAAACTTATATTTGATAAAGATATATTGAAAACATTGTATAACACATTATTCCTACCATACCTTTCTTATTGTTGTGAAGTCTGGGGAACAGCCAGCAAGTGTTTAATACATAAAATTGTAAAAATTCAAAAATGGCATTAAGGGTGATACGTAATACCAAATATAGAGAACATACTACACCATTATTTTATGAATGTAAATTACTTAAATTTGATGATATTGTTAAATTGAAAATACTTGTTCTTATGTATAATGCAAATAATCAGGAGTTACCTTGTAACATACAACAATTATTTTCAAAAGATAAAAATGCTCAGTGTAAAACAAGACAGCTGGGTAATTTTAACCACAAATATGCCAGAACTGAGATAAAAACAAGACGTGTTTCAATTTTTGGGGTCAAACTCTGAAATGAATTAGGGAAGAAGATAACAGGTCTAAGTTGTATATATAAGTTTAAAAAAAGAAGTAAAAAAGCTTTTATTACTAAATTATCAGTGTCAAAACTAAATGATCTTGTCATATTCATTAATAAAGTGATCTTTCAAGTTTGTGAGATAGATATTGTCAAATGATACCACAGATTAGAAGTAGCCGAAAATAGGGAACAGCCTAGATAAGCTATTGCTTCTGCTGTTTCCACCCTGCTAATAGTAATGTGTATAAATATGTAACAATTTGGAGATATGAGTGCTAGTATATTGTTTATGTAGATATTTATATATGTATATATGTTACAGTAAAGTTGTGTAACCAGTAATTTCGCGAAATTACTGAATATTTTAGGAATTTCGCGAAATTCCTGATTTGGTCAGTAATTTCGCGAAATAACTGAAATTTTCAGTAATTTCGCGAAATTACTGAAATATTAGAGCAGGAATTTCATGAAATTCCTAAATATTATATGCAGATTAAAAGAATACTTTTCAGATTTTTATTTCACCAAATTTTCATTTATTCATTTTCTTTACACAACAAATAACATCAATAGTATGAAAATACAATACAATAGTATCAAAGAACTTTATATTCAATATCTCAGAAAAATTTATTAAACACTCCACCTGCAACAGTACAATAATTTGGCATACAGTTCATTTATTCAATATTAAACATATAAGATCGTTTATTTTTACACTTTAAACTGCCATGACATCTGCTGTTACACAACACTTTTGCCTTGTAACATGCACATCTGTTACTTTTACATTGCATTGAAGCACAACTACACTTCTTGAATCCTTGTCCCCCACACATTGACTGCTGGTTGACAGCTTCTCTGAGTCAAACACTCTTGTCTTGATTAACGTTATCCTCAGTCAGTAACCTCCAATTGCAACACTAATTTGATTACTGAATTTAAAAACGGAAATGTTTTACAGTAACTTACTTTGACAACAAGTAATAGTGTTGTCTGCATTTTGTGTTCTTCTTCTGGCTTGCTACTTTAACATCCTCAAGCATGGTGTAATACACATTTTTTGGAATAAGATATTTTTGTTCCTCTCATATCTCTCAAATAAATCCCTTTTAAACCTATCTTCTATAGAATCAGACATAACTTCCAGTATTAATGCTATAAATTTCACTTTTGATGAAATACAAATATGACTATAACACCATAAAGCATGAAATAATCTGATGAAAAGGTCACATTTGTGTCTCTTTATATACCCTGGAGAGGATTAATGAGAAACTTTGATACCCAAGATCAAAAAAAGAAGTCCTCTTGAAATATTAAACTGTCTTTTAATCTTTTAATGCAGATTACTCAGGTATGAGTTTTTTAGTTCTATCTATTGTCATGGCTTCTCATGTGGATAAACTCCTCATTTTGATTGTAAATACTTTGAATTGGTTAAAGATAACTGTTGAATTAACTGTTTGGAAGTACATTGCAATTACCATAATACTATAAATCCCCAACCCCCTCACCCATGGCAGAAAGCCATCCTCCATCAGTCAATTACAATTACTTGAAAGCTATTCATTGATAAAGATTGATTGACTTCAAAGGCTTTCTACACAAGATCAAACATACTTCAAAATACTTTATTAATGAAAAACACAAGAAATAAAATAAACTTAAATCCATGTTAAAAATATTTATATTAAAATACAGTTCTAAATGTACAACTTTCACTGCTATTTGTAAATAAGTCACTTATTTCATCACATTACCTCATATTAGTTACATTATTGTTGCTTCACTAAAATTTATACCAGATAATTGAAAAATGCACCAAATAGTCACACAGTCAGAAAGTACCAGCATGTCAGTCAAATATTCCCATTCTTTCTAAATTAAAATTGATATGCTTATGAAACAAAGCTATGTGCTTGTGCAAATGTGTATATGTATTATAATAATATGTATAATATGTATTATAATTCATAATATATTTAAATGATAATAATTGTTAACAAATTTAAGATCAATTTCAATATCAAGACCAATTATGAAAGTAATACAACAAACCCATGTAAAGGTATCACATTCAATGTTGAATAAAACAATTATTATTACAAGCAAAAAGTATATCAGTTTCTAAATTTCTAGATGCACATTAAGGATTTATACTTTAAAATTCAATTTTAGCTTATAACATAGTTAAGTTTTTCATAATTCTTCACATAAATAACCTTAAAAATGCATTTCCAATATTTCACAAATTTACTGATTGCTCATCAGTAAAGCTGTGTAAAATATTAGCAGAGATTTCAGGAATTTCACGAAATTACTGAAAATTTCAGTTGTTTCGCGAAATTACTGACCAAATCAGGAATTTCGCGAAATTCCTAAAATATTCAGTAATTTCGCGAAATTACTGGTTACACAACTTTACTGTAACATATATAAATATGATATATGTTGCTATGGGAAATAAACTATTTATTTATTTAAATACAAAGTTTGAGAGATGCTACATTGTCTAGGCCATGGGAAGGCTGATACTCTGTTTAAAAGCCATATGGTATTGTAACTCTTCAGTCACACCCTGAGCCCTGACCGATGACTTGCCTTTAGCTTGTTAATCCTACTCGCCTGGTTGCACATGTATGTCGACTTTCTGGCAGCTTTCCCCATTTCCTGATGGTATCTTGGGAGGCCAGTAAGGTAAATGACAGTCCTGAGGATCTAGCAATCCGGCTATATGCACTGTTGAGCCTGGCTGATTCATTATACCAGGAAGACACAGCATTACTTGAAAATTTCTGGTTGTCGGTGTGTATGTATAACATTTGCTCTCACATAATATTGATATCTCTTGGCATCTTGATAAATTGGTCCCTCTGCAGACCACCAGCACCGGAGGTTCTGGAGAGATAGCCCTCAACAAGAATTAAGTTCAGCTCCTCCAGTTTCTTACATTGCCACTTGTCGGCCAGTAGGTTAACAGATATCTTGCCAGTAGCCTGTAGTAAGTGGTTGTCATCAGCTGAAGATAAAGAGTTCTCATATTGTGGGATGGGATGCTATCCCATAAAGGAGCCTACCCCTCTAACAGTCTCTCTGTAAGTTCTGTCCTTCCAAGCGGCTCTGGTTGGCCTCGCCGGTAGCTGTGTCCTGATCAGAGAGCTTTCCCTCCTCAGCTAGCCTGTCTGATGACAAAGATTAGGTCACTTTGGTAGTAGAAAACAGTTCATGTTCTAGTACCTACTGTTCCTGCAGTGCAGGTGACCTGGTAGCCATTGTGGATTGTCTGCTACTACAGAGCAGGAGCTTGGTCACTGTTGGTCTGGTCGGTTGGTCTGGTCAGTGGAAGAAATGGTGTGTCACTAACTGCCCTGGTCGGTGACAAATGAGAGGGAGCAACCTTGACTTGCTCAAAAGAAGGCTGGTCAATCGGTTACTTCGAGATCTTTGCCATGATGAGAGCTTCCAATCTAGAGAGTCTTTCTGACCATTTCTGGCCTGAAGTTTGCAGGTTTTTATTGAATAAGTTGGAAAATTAAACTTGGAATGTGTACATTTCTGGGGTTTTCTTTAATAGGCCCAGCAACTTGCTCTGGAGATTTCGAGTTCACAGGCCCCACACCTGAGTCAGAGCCTGCATCGACCAGGAAGGAACTATCAGCACTGCCTTTCTTATTGGCCTTCTTGCGCTTTTTCAACTTGTGAGAAGGTATAGCAAGCTGAGTATGCTGAGTGAGTGATAATATTACAAAACTCTCAGTCTTTATGCATCACATGGGGTCTGAACCTTGACACTTGTCACGATAAGATATTAGGTGTCTTCTTGGTATTGATGATGCCATGATATGAAAGCAACAAATCTACACAAATGTTCTGTAAAAATTAGTCTTTTAACTGAACTATTTCATAAAAAGTCTTCGAAACTCGAGACTTCTTCAATACACGTCTTGACTGCACATGCACCAAACAAAAAAATGCTATGTTATCTCATTCTCTAGCCAGGAAGGAAGTAGGTCATGGGACCTAGCAATTTGAGTGTATGTATCTGGCTCCACCGGTGGAGACACAGTATGTCCTTTTCTGATGTTTGGCAGGGCTGGCTTGCGCTGACAGTATGACTAATTGTCCATTAGTTAAGATGTATCAACGCAATAAAAACTGTGTTCAAACAAAGGCCCGTCAAGGTACATAGGTGCCCTACCACATTGCTGCAACTTTTGTAATGCCACAATTTACCTTTCGTGTTTGACACATCAAAATGTGTTTCTGTACTGATTTGGTGAAATTTATAAAATCATCACCTAAACACAAGGCCAGTGTGACATTGGATCACAAGTGAAGTCAGAGGTGACACTTAATGAATACATCTATTCTAGTAACGTATATGGTGGTTCCATTTTCAGAACAGATATCCCAGTTTTAAAAAAATCAGGGTGGATCAGGGTTAAAATTCCCAAACGTTGCACAAGTAATCCCGACTGAATAATGGTTTCAATATGATTGAATGATTTGACTTACTGCAATAAGATTAGACATACTGGTGCTACAATATGACAGGTCTAGATCCGACACTCCCATTATATTTGGATGAATTTTAACGGGGCTTATCACAGGGATAACCCTTTTCCAACCTTACAAGAGGAGGAGTGTACATTTACATAACAGAAATTTACCAAGAATATAATTTTCAATTCGGGCTCTTTTCCCGGATGGTATTTTAAATTCCATATTAGTTCTACATTCGGAATGATCAAGGTGATTATAGAGGAATTTCTTCTATTATCACCTTGATCATTACAAATATTCATAAAACCATTGTCCACATGACAGAGATGGTTCAAAATACTGAAACGCCGGTTATTTTTGGTCAGTAAATCATTAATGAATACAGTGCCGTATGTCATCTAACTAAAACATATTAAGGTTACTTTGTAAACACAGAACTGATGGTATATATTATCAAGAGAAATTAATGGCGTTTCGCATTTCTTTGGGCAGATGGATACATCATTAAAGTTCCATTCTAACATGATACAGCAGTGTTGGTGCATCTGATTGGTTGAAAACTAAATTCTCACAACGTTTGGCTTTCCTCGTGATATGGCCTCTTCAGAATGAGCAGCCATTTTATGTTGTCCTAACAAGTCTGAATTAAACAGTAAACTTTTTTTCAAAGATAAATGTGAGCTGATTATTTGTAAATATTTTGAAAGTTATAGTACACTCGGCCTTCATGATCTAAGCCTCCATGGTCTGAATTTGAGTAGATCATAGATGTGGTATTGGATTTGGCAATGGCTATGGAATGATGATTTTTGATTGGATTCTGGTGTAGCGCCTTAGAGTCTGCCTGGCAGAGATTAAGCGTTATAAAAGTACAGAATATAATAGAATACATTTGAGTGATGCACTCCAATGATAATAATATACAAAAGTCTTAATTTCTTACTATTTTAAGCTTGTGTCATGCTAACATAATTACAAGGTAGTTTAAAGATTATATAACATACCATTGTGTAAACATTCCCCTTATGGCAATAACTGTGGGTAAAATTAAGTGGAAAAATGATGAAACGTGAGATTCACTGTACTAAAAACTGAGTATACAGTTGGGAATGTCAGTAGCAACTCAAAAATCTAATGTGGGTGTTCCACCACACGACTAAGCTCCCCGATTAAGGGTTTTTGGGAGTCGGTTTCAAATATTTACTTAGTCCCAGACGTCCTGTAAGGGTCGGTAGTTGTCGGTTGTGGCCGTGAGAAATATCAAACATGTTTGATATTTCTCACGACTCAAACCGATTCTCATTTCCCGCTGACAACAAAATGTCCAGTCCCAGGCTTCCTCAGGCCTCCTCAGACCCAAATTTACACAGTCATATGTTGACCCAGGCGTCCTGCGACCCTTAGTCCCAGGCCTCCGTAGCTTAGTCCCAGGAAGCCTGTTTGGCAGTCCCCGACTCATAACAGATCTTTGAAGTTTCATGCGTGTGAAAGTGATTCGGTTTCATTAGTCCCGGGAAGCCTCAGACCATCTCAGGTGTCCTGGGACTAAGAAATCTGGGTCTGGGACTAAGCCCCGGCTAAGAGAAGCCAACCCTAACTGATCCAAGCCGGCGTCCACAGGCCGCCTGGGACAACACAAATTTAGTCTGCGACAGTCTGAGGACGCCCCAGGAGGCCTGGGACTAAGAACCGATTAAGAGCCGACTGTTTTCCACGTGTCGGAAATTAAAACGAGGCAATGAGGGGGTCTGGGACTATATAAGCGACCGTGCACACATTTTCGTTGTTACTGACTGGTTGGCTAATGAGAGACGTGTGTCTCTGTTTTGTAGGGGTTTTCAGTTTTTTAAATATCATATAATACTTGAACTTAAGGCAAATTTTACAGTTAGGAGACACATTTTAGGTTTTTTACTTTTTTTTTGCTATTGACTGGAGTTATGAGGAAAGAGAAAGGAGGGAAGAGAGGAAAGAAGAAGATGGATGAGAGGCAAGAGGAGAGGGAGAAGGAAAGTAGAGAGGTGGAGGAAAGGATTGAGGAAAGGACGGAGGAGGGTACAGAGGAGGGTACACAAGAGATTGAGGAGCGATTGGAACTTACTGAGGAAGCTTGCGAGGAAGAAGAGAGGTGTGAGGAGGATTCAGAGAGTCACTCGGCAGCCAAGAGAGCCAGGGTCTGTGCAACTTTCACTGACAGTCAAGAAACTGCAATTGTGGAGTTTGTGAAGGAGCATCCAGAGCTCTACGACAAGGAGCATGCACGTTTCCACGACAGACAAAAGAAGGAGGCTCCCTGGGCAGAAATATCTGCAGAACTGAAGCTCCAGCCCTTTGATGTCAGAAGATGGTTCGAATCTCAGCGAACGCATTATGGCAAGCTGTCAAAACTACAATCTGGCCAAGCCCCAAGGGAGATGACCAAGAGACAGTCCTGTGTCTACCAGCAGATGGGTTTCCTCAAGACCCATATCAGACAAAAGGGGGCCAGCAGAAGTTCAGGGTTTGAGGCCAGTCCCAACACCAGCAAGCAGGACGAATCTCATGGATCTACTACTGATACAGAACACCTTGAGTCCAGTGTCCTCAGGGAGAGTAGGAGTCAACCTATGTTCACATCCACACCAGTTTCAACAGACTCCAAGATACTCGAGCACTTTGACCAGATGAGGACATTGATCTCAGCAGAAGTCAGACAGGCAGCCCTTCTTTGACTAGGTGGCATCAGAGGCTGAAAAGATGACCCAAGAGGAGTTTGATGACCTCAAGGGCAGAATTTTTAGAGATATTGAAAGCATTAAAAGCAACCGTAGACGTCAGGCACTACCAAGAAGATCAGCCACTATTACCATGGAGTCCCAGAGGGTCGGGATACTGCCAACAACCACTCAACAGGCGTCTACTTCCACCTAAGCAGCAGCTAGCAGCAGTTACGTCTACTACACACCCAGCCCACTTGGCTTTGGCAACCCTCCATCAGTTCTAACAGTACAGGACGAGGGCAGTAGACACAACTTAAGTGGTATACTAAGCCAGCTACCAGATCTGACATCTACACAGATCATTGAGCAGCCTCAGCAGCAGCAGCAGCCGCAACTCTTCACTATCACCACTACAGCACCGCCTCAACAGCAGCAGCCTCCTCAGTAGCCATCCAGTCAGGGCGGGTCTTTGACCTGCCAGGCCCTTTTCAGGGCCACCCAAATATTCCAAAAACAATTATTCAGCTGCAAGTTATTCCAATTCCCCTCCCAAAACATAACAGTTCAGTACAAATACTTATCACAAAAATAAAAAAAAGTCCAACACCTACACCACCCCAAACATGAAACAAATAACCCATGGTACCACACATAACAAAAAAAGGCCACATAGAAAAAAAAATTAAAATAAATAAACTCCCAATATGGCCAATAACCAGCCCATCTTTAGCTTAAAATCCATGGGATTGGTTAAAATCTTTAATAAAAAAGTCCAACACTTACACCATCCCTAGAGTTAAAAGGCATTATCACATACTTACCAACCCACAAACACACAAACCCAATACCAAACCTAACCCCCAAATAAAAACACACAAACCAAACACCAAACATAACCACCAACCAAGAAACAGACAAACCCAATAGGAAACAGAACCCAAACCAAAGAACTGACAAACTATTTTGCAAACATAACCCCCCCATCATTGTAAAGAAAACCATTTTGGTGGTTATATTTCCCAAAGATTTGTGAAGTGGAGTAAAAGATTTTAATTTTAAGATTTCCAGGAAAACATTTCTGTTTCAAATATTCCCCCCCCCCCCCCAAAAAAAAAAAAAAAAAAATGTAAGTAAAATTAGGATGTAGCTTTCAAAATATATGCAATATTTATTCCATTTACGAAGTTATGTTTGGCTTTGTGTGTTGTTTTTATCGATTATGTTTAGCACTGGGTTTGTCTGTTAGTTAGTTGGGTGACTTCTGTAAGATATTTATTTCTGTCTGTTTGTTGGGTGGGTGACTTATGTTGGGCATTGGGTTTGTCTGTTTGTTAGGTGGGTGAATTATGGTGGACATTGGGTTGGTCTGTTTGTTGGGTGGGTGAATTATGGTGGACATTGGGTTTGTCTGTTTGTTGGGTGGGTGAATTATGATGGGAAATGGTTGTGATATTTGGAACAAGCACAGCTGATTAATTGTTTTTGGAAATTTGGTAGTCCTGAAAAGGACTGGTTATTAGTTCTGAAAAGAAAAGGACTGGTTATTAGTCCTGAAAAGGACTGGTTACTGCAGCAGGAGTTATATTCTGCCATCTTGCCAGGCCACTGCTCCCTCATTATTGAAGTAGTCCTTGAGGTAATCCCTCTGTCTTTTGGCTTCTCTAGCAGGGTTTCTGTCTGGACCACCACCAGCAACACCACCAATCAGTCGACAATCACCAGGCACATCATCATCATCATCATCATCTCCAGGCTCTTGACCACCATGTTGACCTTGATACTGGCTTCTCAGTATGTTGTGCAGAACCACACAGGTCATGACCACATCCCTGACTGTTTCTGGGGGTAGTTCAATAGTGGTCAATATCACTCTGAATCTTGAGACCAGGATGCCAAAAGTGTTTTCAACAACTCTCCTGCCCTTTGATATTCTGTAGTTGACAATCCTTTCCTCTCTAGTTAACATCCTTCTGCCATAGGGTTTCATGAGCCAGGTCTTCAGGGCAAAGGCATCATCTGCCAGAATGAAGTAGGGGACATAGTAGGGAAGTAGGGGTTATAGGAGCTGGGTCAGGGAAGCCTATCCTGCCATCCTCAATCCTCCTCTTCAGCTGACAGGCATTAAATATCTGGGCATCTGAGCAAGATCCAGCTGTACCAGCATCCACCCATCTGAATTTGTACTGCCCATCTACCAAGGCCAACATTACTGTGGAAAAGAACCCCTTGTAGTTGTGGTACAGGGCTCCAGAGTTCTTGGGCTTCTTCAGGGCCACATGCTTTCCATCAAAGGCTCCCAGGGCATGTGGAACATTCCACCTGATCCTGAATTCCCTTTCCAGTTCTTTTCACTCATCTGGAGTAGTAGGACATCTGAGGTACTCTCTGGTGAACTCATCCTGGATGGCCCTGCAGACCTCTGGTAGAAACTTGGAAATGGTGGATCTGCCAACCCTGAACTGACAGGATAATGATGTGTATGACTCTCCAGTGGCCAGATATCTGATGGTGAGGGCTAATCTCTCCCCAACACTGATAGGAGCTCTGTAGTTGGTGGCCTGCCTGGCTAGACGTGGTTCCAGTCTGGTCTTTATCATTTCAAAGAATTCTGGGGTCATCCTCATGTAATTGGTGAATCCTGGAATGTCTGTGGCATACAGTTCAGCCATAATGTTGTGGTAGGCCCCCCTCTCCTCTCTCTGTAGTAGCCATGGCCTGACCCACATGTTGTGCCTTCTTCTAGGTCTTTGTCTGGCTGGTGGTGGTTGCTGTGGTCGATGTAGAAATAGCAAATACATCATTATTTGTAACTGAATAAAAACTAAAAAAGCCCTAAGTTGTTGCTGAAGCTGTCTTCCATTAAAAGGTGGCATCCTGCTGTGTTCCCAGAAAAGTAATGATGATTAGATCACGGAATTTATATATATATACCCAGAAAATCCAGCTTTTCTGAGGATGCCTGAGGACGCCGGGACTCAATCGGGGGTTAGTCGGTGCTTAGTCCCAGGAGGCCTGAGGCGTCCTGGGACCCAGTCGGTATGTGTACGACAGGATTGTGGTTGAAACCGACCAGAAAACTGGCTTAATCGGTTCTTAGTCCCAGAACAGTCAGGGACTGTCTGGGGCCGCCTGGGGCCTCCTCAGGCTTCCTGAGGCCGATTTGTACTTAGTCTCAGCCTTTGATACTGATTCAGTATTCCTGCCCATTTTACCATTTTCTTCACCGACTGCCCACGATTAAGGGTCGCCGACAGGAACACCAGAGAGGCCATGCAATGATTCAATTATAATTCGTAGGGCTACCCTTAGGTGTGGGGGTCACCTGTTCATTCCACAGAAGAGGGAAGAGGTTATCTACCAAAGTACAGATGCATTTGTTAATGATGAATACACAAGCTTAACAAGCTAACTGTAAAGTAACTGGTTTTAAAAAATCTTTGTCAACAAAGAAAGTTGTTTATTTGCAATAATTTTCAAACATGTGTTTCAAAATACATTTGCTTATCAAGTGATTTTACAAAAGAATTAAATTACAGGGCTGTTTTTGCATACAAAGGGAAATGAAAAGCTTTGTCTATACCTTACATGTTTTTATTCTTTATGGCATTACTGAATCATAGTTTCCATTCATGCTATTAGTAATGTGGACAACGGATTGCCAAAGATTAAGTTGACTGTGGAGTTAATTTTTTTTCAAAATGTTCTTATATAAAACTACACCAAAAGAAGGAACAATCATAATTTTTAAGAAGAGTCATGAACCTCGAAACAACCTCATAAACTGCTAAACCATAGTGGAATAAACAGTACTTATCTGCGATATGGAAAGAGTTTAAGTGTTTATCATTTGCAGAATAAATATCACCTAAAATACTGTACTGCTGTCTAAGATGAGTGCTAATTACATTCGCCCAGGCAGGGTTATTATAATTGGATCTGTTTGTTTGTTTGTCCTTCAAAAATTCTTGGTTCCACATTATGATCCAGATTACCACTAAAATCTGGTCATCTGTTTCTTATGCTATTGTCGACATTTCCTGGAAATTTGATGAAAATCTGTAAAGAAAAACTTTTTGAGTTAATTGCAAACAAAATGAGAACCAGACAAATATAGAAACACGCCGCCAAAAAAACCTCGCTTGTAAGCTATAATATTGAGGCTGTCTAATGACTGGTCATGTTCCGATTTAGGACTGTGGAATCATGCAGAAACTGAAATATCACCACTTAAAATGGCCTCAAGAATATGAATTGGTTTACTCTTTCCATTTAAATCCCACTTTTAACTTTCGTCTGTGTCAATGCAATGTTCTGATCCAAAGAAAACCACTTTGAGTTTTAAGTGGGTGCTCCACTGGAGCAGACCCTTCCCAACCCTTACTGACTCAAGGAAATCAAGAAAAAGGATGGGAAAAATATGGGTCGGTATCACTTCCCCGACAGAACCTAGTACATCCTGGCTATAGTCTGGATCCAGGTCCCAACCTGACTTGGGGTCAGCATGTTTTCTGCATGATCCAAACATGAAGTTATTAGAACAAGCTGTTGAGGCCAAACGGACAAAATGAGAACCAAACAAGTATACAAACACACGCTGCCAAAAATACTTCCTTGTAACTTATAATATTGGGGTTGTATACTAACTGGCCATATTTTGCGTTCTGATTCCATGTAGAAATTGAAATATCATAATTTAAAATGGCCCTAAGAATATTAATTAGTTTACTCTTTCATTTAAAGCCCACTTGAAACTTTTGTTAGTGTCAATGCAATGTGCTGATCCAATGAAAAAAGTCTAGAGAGGCCTGAGAGGTTGTGTGAAGTTTCTTCTCCAGTGTGAGAGGTTACAAATGATTGGACTGAAGCTCTTGGTTGGGCTAATGGAGAAATGTAGCCACCTGGATGAAGTCCCAAGTTGTTGATCATCAACAACTAAATGTGAGGTCTTCTAATTTCTGGGCTCTTGTCCTCGTGACACCCCATGTATGGTTGAACTTGTTGTATGGCCTAGCTTGCGTTTGAAGGAATCATCTGGGTGTTTCGAATAGTCACGATGTTTTCCCTGGCAGCAACTACTGACTGCTGTGGCTATTGCTGGTAAGTCTGTGGCACATATGTGGAAGTGGCACTGGACCTCCTAGGAAATGTAGGTTACCATGCCTGACAGTTCCTTTTCTCTGTCCTGCTCTGTATCCCACTTAAAAGTTGAAGTGCCTCATTTCAAAATGTCTGGGCCATAGCAACCCACAAAGTCTCAAGGAAATATGTGAGCATAGTCTTCTTCTGCGCAAATTGATACATGACCTGCTGGTCACTGATGAAGGCTGGGATATTGAACTTGTACTGGTAGTGTTGTAAATGTATGGCTGTGTATTGTGTCAGAGTGGATGTTGTGTTCCATACTGTCTGTATCCGCTGATTCTTTTAAAATGTCATTGGCTGAGGCTGCACTAACACTGGGTACTCTCTGTTGTGACTTAAATTCAGAAGACTTGCTGAGGCCCGTCTTTCTTATGTGGCTCTTTAAAAACTCAAACTTATTCTGAATCCAGTGCTACCTCTCTGTCATTTCCTTATGAGCCTGGCCAGACTTAGACTTGGTTATTTTCCATAGTGAGTGCTACGAACCAAGTCTTGCACATCTTCACTGAGAATTTGTGGCTGCTTGCAAATCTTCCCAACAGGCAATCCTTCCTGACTTTGTTATTGAACTTGTCACTGGTTTTGTCATAAAGCTCCATAAAGATACTATAGCATCATGATTCTTCTACAACCTCTTCATCTGAGTCTGTCAAATCACTGTTCGTCATATATCCTTTCTTTCACCTGGATTGGCACTGAAGAGCTGTGTGGTTTGGCTCTCCGCCCTCTGTGTTCATTTCACTTTTACTCCTGTCTGTTCTTGGCTTTTTTCTAGTTACTCTCTCCTCTATCTGTGAAATATCCTCCTGATGAGTATCATCCAACCTCCTGGCTTCCTCCCTCTGTTGTTTCTCTGCCCTCTCCCTCTTCCTAAGTTCTCTCTCCACCCTTCTCCTCTGGATGTCAGCAGTTGTATCTCCCGACTCAAACTCTGTAGATGTGTCCATGAAGATTTCTATGTTCCTCACATTCTTTCTTGACTATTTAGGATCCATCTTATAAATCAAATCAAGAGAGCATTTAAAAAACCAAAAGCCTGTCAGCTAGCCAGAACAAGTTATATCTGTGCACTAAAACTTCATTTCAAAAACAAAAGCCTATCTCAACACTACCAGTTGTCATCTGTTGGTGTTGAAAATCCAAATGATGCCACTGGCCCTTTTATAGCCACAGATCCCACAACCGACAAGCTGTCAGTTGGCAAGAAGAAACATACCAGTTCTGTACACCTCCTGACTTGCCTGTTACTGTAGTTGCCATGTCAGTTTCCTGTTACATCTTGTCTGGCTGTGTTCCTGGCTTCTCATGATGTGATGAAACCGATTTTGTAGCAAAAAAACTTTGTGATCTCCCATCTCGATATGAAGCCACCAAGTCTGGTCTTGGTTGATTATGGCAGGCCAGTTTCCTTTCAAGTATGGTCAGAATTGTTTTATGGCTTGTCGTGGAGTGAGGCAGGGTACTTGAATATGACAGGCTGACAAGAGTTTCCCGACAAGACTGTTACACTATAGGGCAGTTCTGGAAGTGACTACGATAAGAGTTAGGGAGACACAATAAATGGATTTCCTGGTGGGTGGAGCCATGGTCAGGATGAATCAGGGTTGAATGGTGAAATATTAAACATCTTTGATTTTTGCCCGACCCACTAAGCCAAACCAAGAAACCATAACCAATCCTTGCCGACTATGTAAACAAAGACAACTCACCCTTGGAAAACCTTTGGCAACTGACCACTCAGCTCCATTGGAACACCCCCATTACTAGACTTTCCTCAAGTCCTTTTGTCTTAGGTATTATATGATGACTGAATGACCTTTTACCAGAATGTGGGGCTGACAAAAGCAATTCAGAGAAGTCTTTGTATTGTCTTGATTCATAATGATTCCAGGCAGAGTGGTAACACTCTCGCCTCCCACCTCTGAGGCCGGGGTTCGGTTCCGAGCACAGCCTGAAATGGGAAAGCTGGTAGTTGCTTGCCGCTGGTCGGCAGTTTACAGTACAGAACCCTGACGAACTGTATGTACTGGTTTCCTCTGCCCTTCCAACTACCCATCGTGATATGACCTGTACAGTGTTGAAAGTGACGTAAAACCCCAAATAAATAAATAAATAAAATAAATAAATAAACATAATGATTCCATGTATGTCAGATTTGGTGGAATAAGAAATACAAAGACTTGGAGCAAGTCTACCCCATTACATAAAATAAGTGTAGATGAAGATTTTCTAATCTAGTGGAGCCAAATTACTAAGTTTAGCAGTTGATGTAATTGGAAATTTTCAAATACAAATGTCCAATACTATGCTATATCCAAAGCAATATATCACACTCCAGCCTAAATCTAGGCAAAATTCTGAATTGTAATGGTAATTGTTCCTGTGTTCTCTTTAAAATAAATGTATCAGAACAGGGGTGAATCCAGGCTAAGATACTTAATATAACGGGCACTTGCCCCATATTATCATCTAAGCAAATATCTCACACTACTGCCCAAGTACAGGCTAAAGTTTTAAGTGTAATGGTCACAGGCTCAATTTTTAAGTGAAATGGTCACTGGCAAAGTGCTACTTTCAAAGAAGATATGTCAGACTTCAGCCTATTGCCAGGCTAGGTTATCTAGCCATGATTTCTTATTACAGGCAAATATCGCAAACATCAGCCCACGGCCAGTTGATATCTGTCTGTGGTCACATCTTATCGATCTAAATCATGCATATCTCCTGCACTCCTACATATGGTCAGAATTCCTCATTAATACAACTGTAATCAATGGTAATGGCTTCTGTTTAAAATGGATAAACCCCTCAGAATATACACTGGTTTTTTCCCCCAGTTCTTTAAACTGGCATCAGTTCACATTGGGATGAGACGATAACTCAAACTAGATGCATACCCCTGATTAACCACTGTTTAACTCATCATTGAACTGATTGGTCAGTACATTTTTACTAACAGTATATTATTTAAAAAAATCAAAGTTGAAGGGTTATGTCTCTTTTATCAACCGATGGTACAAGAAAAGGCCCCTTGGTGAATTGCATGTTCTCGTGAGCTGGAACCCTTTGACAAATGAGATTAGAGTATAAACAAATATAATAATTGGTTCTCTGCTCTGTTGAAAAGCCGTTTTAAGAAATGTCCCACATATAAATGCAAAAAGTACTGGAAGAAGCTTAGATCTATTTATGTTCAGATTTGCCAAAGAATTCAACCAGCTCATCCTTCGACTAATGTGAGAAATAAGCATGCAATTTCGTCAAAATTTCTTTCGAGTTTTTGCAGTAATTGTACCAACAGACAAACAAATAATAAATCCAATGAACTCAAATATAAAACTCTGACTGCTTCTTTGGATCGCTCTTATATGTGACTGCAACTCTGCTGGTAAAAAGGTTGTGCACATTTGTACAAAGAGGTAAAAATGAAATTGTCCTTATAATAACTTCGTGTAAATTGTGTATCTACCTCTGTTTGTAATTTCCCCCATGTACCAAGAACAGGATTGTAATTAAGAGTGAAAATAAATTGAAGCACAGGTTTTACAAGATAGATCATTATCAGTACATATTTATTTGTGAAGAAATTAGGTCATGATATAAATATACATTCTTTTAGGTATCCGAGTGGCCATTTTAAAAATAAGAGTTAGAAAATACCCCACACAAAGAAAATATATGGTTATTTATAGACAATTTTCTCTTTATTTGGATTTTCACTAATATACCACAGCGGAAATACACACTGTTATTATTATTAAAATCCTTGAGGTGCAAAACTAGATAAACTGGCAAGATTCGGGAACATTAAAAAGGTTTTATGTACATGTCACCCCTCTCTTCTTAAGGACATAAAAACTTGATCATTCCTCTGAACCAAGAACTTCACAGGACCATATCTCTGTAATTTTTGTGACACGTTAATTGAAACTCCTTTTCCCCAAATACCCAATTAGCATGGACATTTGTATTTTCACCCATCAAAAGGGCCGCTTACAACAAACATATCAATGTCAAGGTTTGATAAACGTGAAGAATTAACTACCGTAAAACCACTAATATGTGCCTAAACCGACAGTCCCATAAAATATTTTTGAGTGTTGCAAACGTTTAAAAGGAGACGTCTGGTGAAAGTTAAAAATTGGTGGGTATGTAAACCATTTTTAATAAAAGGTTTTTAAAAACGTTTTATGTTTACCGTTTATCAAACATTTAATGGTAAATGTTATAAACATGTTTCAAATGAACGTGACAATGTCTCAAAAATATGACATTGGCATTTCATAGCAATATTAACCTTAATTAGGGTCAGAGGTCAAATTCTAATGTTTTTAGGTTGCTCACAAAAGATAATATTATTTTTATGTCTAAAATTGTAAGATAGTGGCTCAAAACTTGCAACACATTTGTGATAAAATGTTGTCAAAACATATTCGATAAAAACATTTCAAAAACGTTAAATGATGGGTAGGGAAACTAATTGCTATTTTAAGCATTAATTTAAAACATTTTCAGAGCAAAGATATACAAAACATTTCCAGCACAACCTTCATTTTTCAGCTATTTTTAAATGTTTAAAAAATATACAGGTATATATACTTTCTTTTCTAGTAAACGCAAGTTACTTCTGACTGATGTATTGCTAATCTATTTTGCAAATATCCAACCCCTGAACATTTGTAGAAAAGTGCAACAAAGAAGTGAGTAAATAAAAGTGAGTGAAGATTAATTAGAATGAAAGGTTCAAAGTTTCAGGTTTTACGTCTGGAGTCATGTTGGGACAGGCCCTTAGTATTGCCATTTGTTGGAGTAAAATCCACATAAAGGTGATAGACCCCATACGTTTATAAAATTACAATTCAAAAGCAATCATTAATTTAGCTCATATTCTGAATATTACTGTAATCACAAAATATACTTCACACAAGGGTGGCCTATATATTTGTCTTCCCGCCTTTTTCCCTGACATTCCCGGGATGTTTGCGGTTAGCAGACGATATGTGGTCATTTTGTCCAGTTTATCGCCCACCCACGCTGAAAATGATTCTTTCCCCTCCTGTTATTGGTCCCTGTCGTAACAATAGCCTTTCTAATACTCCACAATATATTGTGATTTATTCATAGGGCCTCCCTTAATATATTCTATTGCGTGTGTTACCCAGTGTTAAGATAGGATCTGCACTAAGATGATTACATGGGTGTCATACCAATTTCAAGAGATTCTTTCAAGTTAGGGTTTGATAATTTACCAAATGTGATCTAATACTTTTTTGCATTTATGAAACATCATTTCAAATGTTATTCTGACAAGGTTTAAGGGCAAACAAAGTCAGGAAGTTGAGGAAATCTGCTATTGTGGATGAACTTCTCCAGATGTTTGACATTGCCTTAACTTATCGTAAATCCAACATGACAGATCATACAACTAACATATGTCAAACATGACCACTGCACAAGGAATACTAGTATTTAGAAGACATTACCCTAATTGGACCCTAACTTTAATCGCCCTATTTCAAATCTGAGCCACAATAACTTTCAATGGTTTCAAATGTCAGAAGTAACTAGTCATAAAGGTTTGAGGACAAGCAAGTTATTACGCTTTGAAAAAAAAATCTGCCTTAAAGATGCAGCAACCCATAAGATTACATTGGCAAAGTTTCAATGTTGTTTTTTTTCTTTAGTTTTTTTTTGTTAAAGATTTTATTCGAAATTATAGACTTAAATATTTTGAGATTCAAGCTTTATTTCAACCAAACAAAAGAAAAATACTTTGGCTAATGTTGTTTTGAAGTAAAACAGAAGTATTTCATAATTTGCAGGAATGAATGGCCTAAATATAGTTTATATTTTTACGAGTAAAATGACTGTTTCAAAACAACCATGGGGCATGATGGTGTGGTAACACACTTGTTTTCCACCAATCAGGGCCTGTGTTCGATTTCCAGCCCAACCTAAAGTGTTGAAGTTGGTACTTTTGTAGTTGTAAAAAGAACAAGTGATATTTTTTACAGAAGTTTGTTGTGAGCTTTGTAAAATACTTGCTCTGTTTCTTTTTCTGATTTTGTGTACAACAGAAATAATACATAAAATTACTATTATAATAGCTGTGTACTTTTATGTGTAACTACCATATTTTAAAAATGAACAATGCAATAATTTTAAATTTTATTATAAGAAACATCTGTAAAGCCCTCAATGGCTTAGTGGGGTTAGCAGGCATCTAATCAGAGTCACCTCTGTGTGGGTTGGAGTCCCACAAGTGACAATGCTGAGGACCTATCCCAATATGACCCTGACTGTTGTACTTTTTGAAACTTTAGAGACATCTATAAGTAATTTAGAGTTCAGAGAAAAGCTACTGTTCGCCTTTCCTAATGAACAACTTCAGAGTCCCATTCATCACTGACACTTGTTACCTTGCTGTGTGAAAGTTGAGTATTATCACATTGTCCTACAGTATGTTTCCATTGACCTCCTGGCCCTAGAATTATAAATAACAACGGCAGACATTCTTCAATGCTGTCATAAAATGGATGAGATCATTAACAGAAAGATGCTCAAGTTCAATCATTCAGTTTAACAGTACAATTATATTTAAGTCCTTTTACTGAATGAAATATTTACAAATGGAGCAATGGTTGGAAAGAATGGCCACAGAACTGGTTAGCTGGTGGGTTAATCATTCAAAAATCGCCTAGATGTTTTGAGAAATAAATGGACTGCATCTATAATAATTAGGTTTTATTCTATGCTTCAGTCCAAATAATAACAATTCAGTTGAAGCATCTACATTACTTACAGCCTGGACAGTATTTATTAAGCTAGTACATGTTGTGTCATACAATGGGCAAGAAAAAAAAAAGAAATGCTGTTGGGTTCCCACTTCTGCAAAGATTCATGGTCAGTTACATGGAGGGTGTTTTAGCTGTACATAAAGTTTGCTACATCCCATTCTTAAACAAGAGTGAAAAATATTCACTGATCCCCTTGACCAAATAACTTCTCACGAAATTTATGGCTTAAACTATTAGAATTTTACGATTTACATAGTTCTCATTTAAATGAGCCTATTGAGTTCAGTGATTTGAGTTTTGGAGGGAGAGCATTCCACAGCTTTGTATCAATGGTTGGACAAAAATCAAGAAGCTATGCCCTATGTCTCCAGTATCATGCCAGGGACATTACCTTATACATAAGCCAGTACGCCCAGGAGTACCATTTTGTTATTATAATCATTAATGAGATAATACCCCATCCCCTAACAAATATTGCATGTAACGACAACTTTCTGAAAAATAGGGCGTACAAAATCAAAAATCCTAGCTTCTCCCCTGTTGGCTAAAGAACAACAGAGACATTGAACATCAGTAAACACAGAGCTTGGACTGTACTTGTGCAGTAAGGATGGATCAAAGAGCATTTTTTTCCTGTAGCAAAGGAAATATTTTGGATATAAACATGCAACACAACAGACAAAAATGAACACAAAATACTAAAGCTGAATAACACAACAATTCCATTGATTGGATATTGATGTATGCCCAAATAACATCTGAACTGATTCAAATCTGAAAGCAAGAATTAAGTACACAAAAAAACAGTCACAACTAAAACATTTCCAAAGTGCCAAACTGCTGAGACGCTGATATGTAAGAAGTCCAAGTTGTTGGGGAAAGTTTAAAGATAAAGCACTTTATAAATCCAGTTAAAATGCTGTTTATAATATAAAAAAGGAATTTTATAATTCTTTGTTAAACTTAAAATATATAATCAGATTCACCCATAAAATCACCCACTATATTTGTTTTTCCCCTCATGGGTTTGATAGAAGTAAGCCTAATTATATTTAGAGATTACTTTGATGTTGATTTGTTTCACTTTACGATTTGGGGTATTCCCT
The DNA here is from genome assembly GCA_964017235.1 of Sabellastarte sp. h YS-2021. NCBI lineage: Eukaryota > Metazoa > Annelida > Polychaeta > Sabellida > Sabellidae > Sabellastarte > Sabellastarte sp. h YS-2021. Next base: position 86,586,853 of record OZ024932.1, read on the forward strand.
ATTGTGTACTTTCCCCACCCCTAGTGAAACAAATCAACATCAATAGAATGTTGAAACAATAGCCACAAATCCTATTAAGAAATCACTGCAATGAAATAGACATCAAAGGAATACTTTAATGCTTTCAAGGCTCAGGAAACACAATTCATTTTAGTTTCTGCAATTAGATACTTTTTGTTGAGGTTAGATAAGTTAAACATATTTATATAAAGTAAAAAAAGTACAAAATATTTCTGTACAAGGGTCAGTTAAGTTTATCAATGTTAATGTCATCTTTTTCGTGAAAAAATAATTTCCTGGTAAATAGTTTATATTATATTCCACAAAAAATTCATTCTTGAATTTTATTATCTTAAGTTGGGCTGACATGTTCTAGCCCATCTAAAGATAGACTAGATCCCTACTAGGATCCTAAGTTGGGCTATAGCCCATCTTAAGATGGGCTGACTCCTAAGTTGGGCTCCAACATATATATGCCATGGTCACTCAAATGAATACTAGTTTTAGTGTGATGCTGGCATCATAATGCAGTCTTATACTATCAATACACGGACGAGCAATTCTGCACCCATGTAGAATTTATTTTGGCTTTGTGTTTAGATGGCTCTGATAACCTATCCGCATTTCTTATATATATTTGAATGTTATTTTCTTGATTTTTTTTACCAGATGATCTATGGTAAAAACACATTTACTTTTGATCTGGATTCAAATCTTGATTTTTTGACACTAATATAAATATCCAAATTAATTAGGCAATCACTTGTCAATACCCAGCGGTTTTATAGCACAGTCTCCGTGCCTGCCATTTTATCTTTGTGTCCACTACCTTGATTAACTGCCCTGATGTGGCATGTACAATGAGAGTATTCAGAGATCACATTCCCCCACCAAAGCCCAAAGCCTCCACTATTTCTTGTGAATGTAATGGCCAAAAAAAAAATCCTCTTAAACACCCTGATCCAGAATTGGTGTTTCTAAAATGCAAGGAGTTCTGTGTAAGACTAAGACCAACCACAACTGGAAATTCGTAGAGAATTTGTACAGTACTTTTGGTTCGTTGTCTTGCTAACAAACAAACAGAATCCAATGATCACATAACCTACTTGATGGAGGTAATGATGTGAAAGCAGCTTAAAACCCCCAAACAAAATCATAATTATTTTTTTCTGATATATATCTACATGTCAGAGTAGTATGAACACTCCACCTCCCTAAATTCTTGTCTCATGAAAACAGTCTTTTCTCAGAAACCATAGTGTTTATGTGTGTTACATCCCTTTCAAGAGCTATGATCATATTAGGGCGAATTCTTAGTAGTTTCCACACGTTGCCACGAACTGGGTCCGAACCCTAGACCACTTGGGGAGAGCTATGTGGTCAGAGGTCAGAAAATAGGGCTTTTAATGTGTATTATCGCCTTGGTATTAAGAGATCTTTGACATTAGACGTATGTTTTAGCCAAACTTTTTATAATACAATGATAGCATTTTATAATATGTGTTTTATTTCTCTGTATAATCTGTAGCTGTGTTTTTTTAAAATATAAAACACCTACAATTCATCTATGGTCCCTTATAATCTCTGAAATAAATTCTGTGTGTGGAATGCGTGGAATTGGGACTATTTTCAGATGATATTGTGAAAAGATAGGCCACACTAAACCTTAAAACTCATTCGTCAGGTCAAGAGCCAATTTACCAAATGTTTATTTCAACACCTTAACCTCTAAATCCCCCCTCCCAATCTTTCCCCCCTCTGTGGCCAAATAAACTCAAAGAAATGGTCACAACATATGGACAAAGGTCCCTGATGAGAACATATTTAAAATGCACTCGAGCTATTGTAGAGTTAATAAACATCTAGAAAAGATCAACGGGCAAATTGTCTTGGTAAAATAACAAACATTCCTAACATTTCTCCTGCACAATGTTGACCTGTTTTATTTTGGGAGTATGACTCATGTATGTTTACCTCATTATGAAGAATAAAGCTATTTCCATAAATTGACTACTAATTAGTTCTTTACCTGTTTCAGACTTGACCTACTGAGAGTGGGAGATGGATGCTGCTAGGCAGTTTTAATTTATTGCCCAGAATAGTATGAACATATATTAACTGTAATATATAGAATTGTGAAATGCACTAATACCCACACCATCATGAAGAATAGCTTGTGGAGCCATATAGGCGTAAAAACACATAGGCAAATATTTTGAAAAAATGTATAATTTAAATACGAATTTGGTTTGATTGAGAAAAAAATGCAACCGTTCTAGTTAATGGTTTTAAAATTAATTTTCTTAATTTATTTCAGTAATTTATAATCAGTACAGAAAATTGTATTTATTGTCATCTATTAATCTAAGGAAATATATATACATATATTTTTTTGCAAAGTTTAGTTCTAGTTTGGTGGCTATAATATATATTACATATTATAAATACGATTTTCATACATAAAATGTCATTTTCGCCCCATCAAACAAACTAATGTCAATATTTATTGTAACTTTTTTCTTGGCAGAGTGGCTGCATATTCATGCATCATAAAACTCTTGGAAACGGGGGTATTTCAAATACAATTTGGTTAAATACCTAATACATTGTTCATCATAAATGGTTCTACTTGTTGGTCAAAGCTTCAAACTGTATACCAAACAAGTCTAGATGATGTCCCACTTATTACACCAACGATAAAGTTCCAGTTATGCGCCAAAAAACCCTAAAAAATTGGAGTGTGATAATATAAAACTTTGCCTTTGTTATCTTATTTCACTGGACATTAGCAGTACACTGATATGCATCTTCAGTTGAGTTTGTTAAGACTAGGCACGGTTTTCCAGTTCATGATTTTCTGACTAAAGGTCACGTGTTCTTCAGTCATCTTGTGTTGATTCCGGGAAATTCTACCTGAGGGCATTATGACACATGTATATTATACGAGTGCGTCATGTCTTATATTTAGTTTTTGAGATTATATGAAACACTATGCATACTTAGACTTTCACCAAGTCCTTTTTTTGTCTTTAATGTAATATATGGGTACTGTATGGCTATTGAAAAAAGACATCCCTGACAAAGGTTTTTTTCAGAAACCATCTACCTTACTCCAGCATTCATGTGGTATAATGAAATTTTGTTAGTTTCCAACGACTTGAGTTTATGTATGCATACCTTGGCTATTGTTGTTTTTTTAAAGTGATTGTCAAAGGGTTCACCACCCATCGAGATATCCAACCTCCTTCTCTTGATCAAGTTATCAACTGATTTTTTTTTAAAATTCATTTTTAATCCTTTTTGCGTTTATTTTCGCAACAACGAAATCTGCGGGGAAAAATCTCTTGAGTCATATAAATTATGGACAGAAGGAGGTCACCAGACATATTGCTGTTCATAGGAGCTATAGAGTCAACCCATTTCTTGTATGTATCATATAATTTTCCCTTTTAAAGAAAAGGGAACATTTATAGGTTAAACATTTATAGGTTGCTGTGAATTTGGTGCAGTGTTATTTGTGAGCTGTGACATTCTTTAAATCTTACACTTTCATAACACTTAATCTTTCTATGAGCAGATTCTAGGGCACGTTAAAGTTCAATGAATCTCGGTTCCAGAACCAAAGTCCTCAGATATTGTGTGATTAATGTGTACATGTCTGGATGAATAGACAGGTTTTGACAAGGATAACAAGCATGGCACTTGACTTTGTATCCTCTCCTGTCGTATATAAGGGTACAGTAGACCATGAGGTGTGAACCATTACAAATATACAACAGGGCTTGTGTTATAGAGGTTTGTACACTACAATACACTTTTTGCAATTAAAAAATAGTTGCACAACTTATTCAGTGAAAAAGAACAGTTCTTTATTTATTCTTTTTTTATAAAAAAGTGATAAGATACGAAGTTATTCAAATACCCAGGCAGTTATGAAAAGTAGCTGAACAACTTATTTAGTGTATAAGCTAAAATGTTTGTAGTTTGTAATTTATATAAGCTAAGGGCGGATTTAAGTTTACACTTTGACCAGTCAGAATACTCTTGAAATTCGATTATAAAAACATGCATTGACTCAGTGTGTACATTTCTGATGATATGTGGCTATGTAATTTCGAAGAATCCTTAAATTGGCACATAAGTCATGTATACAATCCATTGAATCTGTAGTCAATCTGTGCCAAGGAAACAACTCTAACTTCCATATCGCAAGTGTAAATAAGAGAATTTTAGCTCCAGGTTGTGCTGAATACCATGCCAATATGCAAATGCCAAAGCCCAAGGATGTATTGTCCTTTATGATAAAAATGATGGGTTTCCACTTTATTATTCTGTCACTAGTACAGATCAGTAGCTTTCTGATATTTACAAATATCAGTCAATTTATAAGTGTTTAAGTTTTAGAATAGTTGCTATCATTGGCAATATAACTGTTGTTTTGTTTCAAGCATTATTACTTTTGAAGAAGAAAGCATGAAAATAGTCTAAGGTTCAGCTGGGTGCCATGTATATACCTTCATATTCAGAAAGTATGTTACTAACACATGATAATAAAGAAAGGATGAAACTGGAGAAACTTTATTCTAACCACAAAACCATCCATAGAATATCAGATATATCACGCAGGGCTGCTCTTGTACATTGGATGTAGCTACTACTTGAATTAATATTTTAAAATACATAAAAATACATTCTCTGGTGACAGCTGGTAAATCTCGTTTCTGTTACCAAATAAAAAAAAATCCACAAAATTACATCAGTTTAAAATCTTTGTAAAAGTTCCAGTTATTTGTCAAAGCTGCAGTGATCTACACATCAGCTGTAAAGTTGACAGGTCTTCTCAGTTTTCTTGCAGAAACAGCTGTCTTATACAAACAGATAATCTGCTAGATTCTTCCTGAAATCAGAATACGAAAGAAGATAATTTGTAGTAAGTTTAGGTGGACAAATCCTTGGCAATTCGCCCGTGCCAGTGTATGCCAAAATTTTTCATTTTTCAGTACAAAGCCACTGAGGCATCTTCCTTACATCCAGTCCCTAATTTATTAGTTTGTTGCACGTTTCAAACTGCAACGTTAGGGGGCTTGAAAATCAAATATTATGTCAAAACAAACTTCCTAACACATACTTGATTAATGAATCATAGTTAATACATGTATCATGTAAAGACAAGGTTTTTAGGATCTCATCTTCAAAGAGCAGACAGTTGGAGTCTTGTAGATATTACTTTTGTACACACTAAAAGTTGAGTACCATGAGGGTTTCTCCCAAAATTTAAAAATGTCTCTGCTCTTTGCCAATAACAAAGAAGTTCTAGTGTGCAATTCATTTTTTTTAGCTTTCAAGCCAAGACTATTATCGCTTGACATTCCATGGAACTGACCCTAATAAGATCCCAGAGTGGAAGTTTATGAACACATAGTCCATTTCACAATAATTGAAACCACGTGTCACTCGAGCAACTGCACAGTATCAATATGTAAACCATTGAATCCATTCCACCCACAATAAAATATAATAAATATAACATATCTACTCACAATTTCTAGATCCTGTGAAAACCAGGTAAAATACCGGGTAGTGTGCATAAGTGTCTAAATGGTATAATTACTTGATGAACCCAAGTTATTCAATTCATCTGAATCGTGTCATAAAATAGAACTGGCTGTCTTGTTATCCACTTATGTCTAATCATGTCATCTAATAAGATTATATGATTTCATAAATGGTTAGCAAGTTAGGGTTGTCAGCACAAACTATAGTAATGACCATTTTTATCGCTAAAGCAGAAAATGATGCTCAGAACCAACCAACTTGGATATCAACATTCTTAAAAGCTACTTTGCAAATTTCTTTAAAAATACATGCCAAGTAAGGCAACGATAAAAACTGACTGAGAAAGAAAAGTACAAAACAAATGATATTAAATTTGAAAAAAAAAAACACTATAAAATTATTATTTCCAGAAAGCTAGTTCAAAGCAGGGTTCCGGCACTTCGTCAGGATTACAGGGATTTATTAGAGAGTTTGGGAACAAGGTTTTTGAAGTCTGTGACTTTTTTCTGCTACTTTACATGTCACTGATTTTTGTGTATTGGCGTTATTTTTATAACGTCAACACAGTCTGTCTTGTGGATTTTAAGCAGAAAATTTCTTTGTCGGGTAATTTTGTCCTAAAATGTTTTTTTAAATTACTGTGTTCTTGTGTACAATTTTAAAGAAATGCTGTTTGCAACCTCTCCAATTTCAAACTGCTGTTTCCCCTTTCCATTTCAGCACCGAAACAGTCTGTCTCTCTTTCAAAACATAGTATGAATGTGTCAGTCCATCACTTATCCTATGATAAAGTTGGGAAAAACTCGAAGATGTGGATCTGTTTCAGAGCCCTCATGGTTGTCTATAACTGAATGGAATCCACCCAGATAGCATTCCGCCATTGGACTGACCTTGGCTGTAGGTTACATGGTTGGCATGTTTTGTCACCGTACTGCTGTTATTTATATACAGTTTTCCATACAATTTAGTTATAATCACAAGATGAATATAATTTCACCACTCTTAGTCAACATCACTTTTAACAAAAGAAATTCCAAAATAAAAGGGAAAACATGGATGTTTCAACTTTCTGTATAATTTATTACAAGACAGTCAGAAGGGAAGTACAAAAGTTCAGATGTTTGTACTGTATGTACAGTAATATAAGATGCATGGTCATTTCACCAATAATAGATCTTGTCATCCTTGCATGAGACCAGTAGTCAATATTGGTTATCAAGTGGTGAAGTAAGAATTCACCAATAGACTAGTCATGAATTCTCTTCAGTCGGTCATATATATTTGATTTTCCCACTTTAAATTTACACAAAAGTCATGTTAGACTTGAATTTCTTGATGACTGACCCCAAAGAGCAGGTGGTATGGCCGTTAAGCCCACCAATGAAATATGGATATTAGGCCTCTGATATATCCAGATGAAAATGTACTGTTACAAATTTTGGGGTATTTCGTCTCACTCTTAAAGGGGTACCTGGGAGTGACTAGTTTCTCATACTGTAGTGAATATCATAGCTCTTGCTCTAGTTACGTATCTCAAATTAACATATAATAGGAATTGGGTAATTATATCATTCTAATTTAAAGCTGTGTTCAAACAACATTGTGTTACCTGGAAAAATCGATAGGCCTTGAGCAGTGATTCAGGATCATTGTAACCACACTGGGAGGAAGATGAAGTCATATCATGTGACTTTGTGACGTCAGCCAGTGACCTTGACACGTCTGTGAGAGATTGGTCATTGATGGCCGTCCTTTTACCAATGGAACCCCATTTTCCGGGTAAACTGAAGCTAATCTGAGTCAAGACCAAGTCTGAGCGATAAAGGAGGATAGAAGAGATGAGAAGCATCAGGCAAAACTTCTGAGACATCTTGTGTGATGTAGATTTCACCTTTTTTCTCTGAAAGAAAATAAATACATGTATTTTCTTACATACATTGTACTGTTCGCTTATGAATCAACTAATTTATTTTGCTAAGTTCTAAAATATAAACTTGTTCACGTGTATAGTTTAGCAAGCCATCAGAATCTCTTGTGAATTTGCAACACATAATAAATAGGTAATTTTTAGAAGAAAAATTTATCAATTTTCAAACTTTCAGAAAAATCACAAGAAGTTATTTTTACTGATGGCCATTTTCTTATACAACTGATTGATACAGCTGATTAAACTGATTTAAAAACTTAATTGATTTTCATTAGATAACGGTGAACAAATCATCAACAACTCTTCACTTTAATCAAGTAATGTCTTAAGAATAAGGGCCTTAGTGCACATTGGCCAATGGCTAACTTGACTGTTGAATTTGAATATATTGACCATTACTTTTCTGTCCTTATTGCATATGTTTAGCTGATACAGTTCACATAATATTTTGAAAATATAACTCAACAAATCTGATCATATCTCGGATATATTTCCGACAGTTTGTTTCGTGAATTTAAAAAAAAAAAATTCTGTGATTGATATACATTTCATAAAACAAATGTTTAGCATCACATGTTTTCTTTCTGTGATATAAATTATCGATATATTCTGGAACCATATAAATAGGTCTGAGTTTTGCATTCACTGTATAATTGTGACACAATAAATTATGCTACTGTATGCAGTTATGTTATATTAAATACAAAGAACAGAAAGGCACACTTACCCGAAACATAATTTATGGAACATAATTCAGTAAAATGACAATGGTGGATATGATTAATTAGAATTAATTTCATAGAATAAACTACTTGCAATGCAATGACTGAATTTCTAGAGTCAGACAGAGAGCATACATATGAGGAGCAAACCATTTCAAAACCTTGGATTATCACATGATTGTTTTTTTTTATTTATAAATTTTTATTTTTAGAACTGATACTGCAAAAGTTGAAGCACATGTCAACAGTTTCGGTTGACCCTTGAGTAATCTTTTTGATGCTTTTAAAATTTTCTGATTGTTATCTCACCGAAATAGAATATGTAAAAGTTACTAAGTGTTTTAATTACAGATATAAACAGATATTGAATATTAAATATTATTTTGTGTATTACAGGTTAGTTTTACTACATGAAATCCACTTGTGTATTAGTCCAGGATTGAACAATTATTCATAATATATATTTTGTAAAAAGTATAAATAGAATTGCATCTACCAAATAATTACAAAAAAACTTCCAGATTTTTCAAACATGTCTTATGAAGATAAATTTGAAGTTATACTTATACAAGTTATATTTTTGTATTTTTTATGAGCCATAGGTGATCAAGGCAAAATGATCATCTCTCTGTTTATAACCAAATGAAATATATCAATGCATTTTGCACTTTCTTAAATCTAATCCACTAGGAGGTACACTTACTCTAAAATACTATCCATTTATATTTGAAATCACTGGTATTACGATTGCTTTGCGAAAGTAACACATAAGTCCAAAGAGATCGAGCCAAATGTTTAATATAATAGTTTTGTTAATTTTCTCACATATAAAGAAGAGTTTATCAAGATTACATGTAATATTGTGATTAAAAGTATCTATCAGTTTCTGATGTGTGGGAGTACAAAAATTAATTGACTCTCTTCCAATAAATAATACAATTTATTTTATTGTATGTCATACTAAAGAATCTGGTTTATAAGGACTGAAAAATTCACGAATGTGTAGGATATAACTTCTAATTTTAATGTATGCTGTCTGTGAACTTGTTGTACATAATGCCTCTTCATTAAATTAATTAATAATAATAATAATCACAACTACGATCATTATGCTTCAATTCTTAAATCAATACGTCTAGATTTCGTTATTTAATATATGACTGAAAATAAATAACTTGTTACTTTTATTAAATTTATACAAACATAATTCATAAATAAAAGATATACACAAACTACAGAAATCAAAAGCCTTACCTTTAAAGCTTCAAATCGCCGAACTACCCAGTGAAGATGAAATGAGAGGTTTATGATATCTTCGTCTTATATTAATTGATCTAATTAATAATTCATTATCAATTAAGGAACTATAGAAATTGATTTTTGTTCTAATGACTACGTAATTGGGCACAGTTCGCCGGACTGATGTCACAGAGTGATCTCAGGCAATTTATTGTCAATTATCAAACAAAAAAGATAACTGCACAACACCATTAGTGCTCATTTCCGGGGCCAATTAGAATGGTTCAGATTTAGACTTTTTTTCAGTTCCTTGTCTGGTAATTTCTGAATCGACAATGATAGCAAATTTAGCCACGACGACTTAAGTTTCTAAGCTTATAATGCAAGTTGTCTAGGCACATCTAATTAGTCATCATAAACTTGTTGTTAAGTTTACACTCTAAGAATACAATATATTTCTATTTCAATAGAATTATAACTGTAGCATATACCTCTACATTGTGGCCACTTTTCGTGTACAAATTCAGTGCTGATTCAATGACATTAAGGCTTCTCAGTTGAGAATTTTAGTTTCATTCATGTTTACAGAAATAGAACCATTGCGTGTATTCTGTCTATTGGTGTTATTTTGGAGGAATTCAAAACCACTGACAGTAAATCCTGCCTGAAAGTTCAATCATGTCAACACAAGGATACAACCAATACTTATTCAAAAGGTTGGGTGGTTTCATATTGAGTGTCCTGAGCCCAGATTTCATTATAAAACACACATGTGCTGAGAAAAAATCTAAGATTAAAAATAGAATACAATTTGTTCAGTATTTCCAAAGCATTTCGTAAACGAGAATTTCCGAGTTCAATTTAGAGATGTATGTCTGTACATATTATATAGAATCACACATATTGTTTAATGCAAAAGTTATCTCATAGACCTTTCAACTGATTTCTATGAAAGAATGTTTTCTTAACTCTTAATGAAATTAAATCTTTGATATTAGACATATCCAACAAATCACTAATACTATTAATTCTAATTCTAATTGGACTTTTATAGCGCTTAATCTCCCCAAATAAGAGGACTCTAAGGCGAAACTAAGCAAAAAGCAGACATCAAAATTTACTATATAATTTACTATATATACTACTAAAGAAGCATTTGGAAGTGGGACCTCAGAGGGTTAAATATTACTGACACTAATTTTAAAAATGTGCTAGGAGGTTTGTGAGCACCACAGTTCCATAACAGAGGCTTAAACTTCACACTCAATGGTTGATGTCAATGGGGGAAATGGCTGGAAGATTTCAAATGTGTCTCAGTTCATTATGTCTGAGAAATACATATATTATTTTAATTGTTAATAATTTGATCTTTCTCGTGTTATTCAAAATCCTGAGGAGTTTCTAAAATTAAACCACAAGAGTACTGTAAAGGTTAACTACATAATTATCATAGTTATAACACGAAAATCTTACAAGTAAATGTCTATCATTTGAAATGTTACCCACTATCTTATGTAAGCAAGGGTCAGGGCTTTTTCGCACAGACCAATGTGATGTCTTGTGCTTTTTCTTCAAGAAACTTGCAATTTAGTTACTTACACAGACGAATGACAATAGAACAGTGTCATATACTGATCCACGGTTTGCCTCTACGTAAACATAATAGGATACTGCTTGAATACACTCATCTTGCAATGTGGAACTACTGGCATTTGTAACCTTTCATATAACCCAAATCATAATTTGTAAAGTGTCATATTTGGTTCATCTTTCAAAATTGTTTGAAGTTTAAAACTTTACAAATTTTAAATTTAAAACAAATCAAAACTGTTTCAAACTTTGAAAGATTCAGGTGGTCCTGAGAAGGACCCTTGGGTCAGCAGTGGTCTTGGAAAGGAACTTTTACATCAGCGGTCCTAAAAAGGACATGTAGAACATAGTTGCAGTAAGTCTATTGCTGCTGCTTTTTGGACTGTGATTACTACTGAGGGGGCTGGGCTGGCTGCCGAAGGATAGGGTGTTGATGCTGGTCCCCTGGTGTAAGTGGTTGATGCGTGTCAATCTGTTGGTAGTTCATGACCGACTGTGTAGTGTTGTGTAAAGTTGTTCTCCAGTGACAGAGGCTATTGATGGTAGGTTGAAGCTCTTGGTTAGGCTGATGAAGAAATGTATCTGTCTTGAGGAAGTTTCCAGGTTCTTGATAGTCTACAACTAAGTACGAGGTATGCTGCTCCCTGGGCTGGTCTCCTCGTGACACCACCTGGTTTTGTTGAACTGGTTAAATGACCTGGCTTTCTTGTGAAGGAAGCATCTGGGTGTCTGGAATAGTCAAGATGTATTCCCTTGCAGCGGCTGCTGGTTTCTGTGGCTGCTGGTGGTGGTAACTCTGTGGCACATATGTGAAAGTGGCATTGGAGCTCCTAGGAAATAGGAAATGTAAGTTGCTGTGGCTGATGGTGCATTTCCTCTACTCTGCTCTGTATCCAACTTACCTCAGATATCAGGTAGATCCAGAAAACTGTTCTGGTGGTCTCCTGTCTTGGCCCAAGGAGAGATATGAGCACAGTTTTCATCTGGACAAATTGATCCAAGACCTGCTGGTCAACTGAGGGCTGGGAGTGTACACTCATACTGATAGTGCTGGAAATGTCATGGGCTGACCCTGGACTAGCACTGTCTCTTCTCTATGGTGACTTGAATCCGGAAGACTTGCTGAGGTCCTTCCTACTTATGAGGCTCTTCAAAAACTTATCCTGAATCCAGTGCTGCCTCTCTGTCATTTCCTTAGGAGCCTAGTCAAACTTGGACTGGGCTAATTTTCCATAGTGAGTGCGTTGGGATTTGAACTAGGTCTTACACACTTTCACTGAGAGGTTGCGGCTACTTGCGAATCTTTCCCATAGGCAATCCTTCCTGGCCTTGAACTTGTCATGGGTTTTTGTCACCTTATAAATCAAATCGAGGTAGCCATATTTTAACAAAAAGCCTCTGAGCTAGCCAGCAAAAATTATACCTGTGCACCGTATCCTAACTTCACTTTTAAAAAACCTATCTCAACAGTACCAGTAGTCATCCATTGGTACTGGAAAATGGATCCCATAACTAACAGGCCGTGAGTCAATGAGATAAAACAGACCTGTTCTATACACTTCCCAGCACATTTGTTGCTGTAACTGCCTTGTCGGTTTCCTCTTACATCTTGTCCTGCTGTGGTTGAAGCTTGTGTGACTACAATAAAAGAGACAAGAACAAGTCCTGACCAGTGGAGTCACGGTTGGGATGAAGAGTCAGAGTGGATCGGTGAAATATCAAACAATGTACTGAATAACTTACCCACTAAGTCAAGTCAGGAAACCCTAGTTAACAGTGTGAACAAAGGAACATTAAAGTGCACACATGTAATGTTTAAGTGTATATTTCATCACAAAACCATCAATGAGTTGCATGATGTTGTTATACAATACAAGACCCTAGTTAACAGTGTGAACAAAGGTAACTGTCCCTTGAGTCAGGGTGGATTGGCTCCAGTGGAACACCCCTATTAAATTGCTGGGATTTCAGCATCCACACGTAAAGTTTAATTTTTTGTCAGTGTCTCTGTATTCAAATACATTTATTGTACATATCACACTATGATAATGACATTTTTTGTTATTGCAATCAGCAACATTAACGTGCACACATGTAATGTGTAAGTGTATATTTCATCATAAGTAAGTGTATATTTCAACATAAATAAAAAAATATTTCATATAATGACTCCAGACACTAATTACAGTGAAAATTAAACACTTGTCATTTCACAATATATCTTGAATGTGTACATTATGATTGCAAGACGTTGTCAAAGTAATTCGTATATCCAGATAACATCTAAGGGCTCATTAGATTATTGCTCTGGGATTTAGAACACATATCCCAACACATTACTCACAAATAATCTTATTATATAATGTTGTTATATGCTAATTTTGTTTCACAAAGGTGCAAAAATGTACCAGCCCCCATGGAGCCCAATGAGACATTTGAAACACCAACTTCTATTTTCTACTGCGTTCCTTTTATATGTTATATAAAATTATTCATTGTCTAGTTTTTAAAATATTTCAGAAACAAATTCTATTCTGACTACTAACTGGATTTAAAGCTTGTACCATCTCACAGGAGAAGTTGAAATTGAACCAAGGTCAAAATAGACATAAACCGAGGTCAAGCAATTTGAATGACCCTGGTTAAGGATGAAAGGTAAAATTGAAGTTATAAAGGCATGGAGCCTAAAAGTGGACATCAGGCCACAGAAGTGAGGTGGTTCAAGCCAAAAATTTCAATGGAATTATTGCCTTCAATAGATGGAGGAGAGTATAAATGTATGTTGGTAAACAATACTATTTGCAGGAAAAAGACATGGAACTGTAAACTGATTAATGAAATTATGGACATAGGTCAAAACACATTGTTGTGGTCAGTGGACTGATGCCCTTTGCAATCTCTCTAGCTGTGACTTAACTAACCGAGCCATATGGTCCCTTATTAACAATAAAAACTCATAGAGTACAGGGACGTAATAGGCACAACGATTCAAAAATGTATAAAATACTAAGTAAGGTGTAGCTTAAATATATAACAAATTACAAGTAATGTGAAGTTGAAAACATGTAATGTAATATGTAATACAGATGCGCACAACAACGCTAATAATAGTTCATAATGCAGTATGTAATGCAATTTTAGTATGTGATACAAGCAGGATAAATGATACAAGACACTTATAAAATAATGAATTTAAAACACGTTTTATGATTATGAATAACGACTTGTAGACTACAGAAAGACAGTAAGCAGTAACATCCAATACACTTTCAGTTATAAGTAACATCCAATACACTTTCAGTTATAAGTAACATCCAATACACTTTCAGTTATAAGTAACATCCAATACACTGACTGGTGGACAAAATCCATCACAAAAAATTCTCACGACAAGAAAGGTGTTGATAAGGGTTATGCGACACAATATTATGTCCATGAGGAAACAGGTCTGAGATAAAAAGACCTGTCAATGAAAGCTGACTACACAGTAACATCCACCATTATTGCTCATGGTCACCTGAAAGTGGAACAGAGTCAGTAATATTTTTACAACAATACAGTATACAAATACAATACAACTATGTCGCTAACAAAGAGGTGGGGGGTGTATTAACTGGGTGGGTGAAAAATCAGTGTCGCCCCTGTCACCTATAAACTTGAAATAGCCAAATGTCTGGTCAAGCCTCAAGGTGACCAATAAATAACTGACCAAAAGATTGAAAACAAACCCAATGACCAAGAATACTAATTTCAGGGCAATTTTACTTTACAAGTACAGAAACGGCCATATTTCATAATTGCAGGAAATTGTCAGGGAAATATGAAATTAAATTAACAAGGTTATAAATGGGGGCAAGCCCCCAACCCCCTTAAATAATATTCCTGTGTATTACAATTGAAATAAAAGGATTGAATCACTAAAACATGTAATTATATTATCTCCCAAATCCCGTACCAGTAAAGTATTTATTTATTTCTATTTATTTGGGGTTTTACGCCGCTTTCAACACTGTACAGGTCATATCATGACAGGTATTTGGAAGGGCAGAGGAAACCAGTACATACAGTTGGTCAAGGTTCTGTACTGTACACTGCCGAACAACGACAAGCAACTACCAGCTTTCCCACTTGAGGTAGAGCCGTGAACCGAACCCCGGCATCAGAGGTGGGAGGTGAGAGTGTTACCACTTTGTCACTGTGCCCCCCCAGTACCGGTAAAGTAAAAACTACCCTAATTTCTTTATAAGCTGGGAATAGGCACCCCCAGGGCTGAACTTCCCGGCACCCAGATGGCGGGCTGTACAGCCCCCATGGAGCCCAATGACACAAATAAAACACCAAATGGGTTTCAAATTTCTATCTTTTATTGAGTTCTTTTTATGTGCACAAATAAAGTGATTCATTGTCTAGTTTGTAAAATATGTCAGAAACAAATTCTTGTATTCTGACCATAAACTGGATTTAAAACTTGAACCATCTCACAGGAGACGATGAAAAGAAAACCAAGGTCAAGCAATTTGAATGACCCTGGTTAAAGGTGAAAGCGTTTTACACTGGTGCAAAATGTACCACTGTAGTGTTTGTTGATAATGTTAGAGTACTAATTGATCATCATGTACTCGTAAAGTATTTGCCTTGTGATGCATCTCAACAAACAGTCTTTGCCATGGTTTAACCGCTTTTGATCCAACAACATATAATAAATCCGTCAATCAGTTACCAACAACAAAGGATTTGCGTATTCATTGCCAACTATTTTTACAATATTTGATTTTATACACTTTTTATACACTTTCATATCTCCTGTCCTTGGCCTTAGGATGACGTATATTTAATTTAAATTTATTATTACCGACTTACACGTTGCAACCATAACGGCCAAGATGACATTCCAGTACTGCAAATTCACCAAACTGGTCCATACATTGTGAATAAGAGACAGAAATTTCTTGCCATAATCACAAATCATGCAACAGTATGAACATAAAAGGATTGCAGAATAAAATACATACAAACCTAGGTGTGTTTTTTTCTGAGTTGGGAGATCTATGAGGAATGTATTCATAATACTAAAGTAATAACGAATGATAAAATATTTAACTTGTTATACATACATAATGAAATCTACTAGAAATATTTCTTAAACCCAATCTGCTCTGTATATATCTTTACTCATCATACATCTTGGTTTTGAAAACCTTTATAGTTTGTCCTCATTTTCTTGTATGGCCTTGACATGACTCCCGACACGTGACCTGACACATATGTTTATTTTGAACAAATAAAAACTGTATCGGTCAGAGTTTCTAAACTACGACTTAATATTAATAAAATCAGCTCTGA
Organism: Sabellastarte sp. h YS-2021; assembly: GCA_964017235.1. Lineage (NCBI taxonomy): Eukaryota > Metazoa > Annelida > Polychaeta > Sabellida > Sabellidae > Sabellastarte > Sabellastarte sp. h YS-2021. Next base: position 86,603,230 of record OZ024932.1, read on the forward strand.
GAACCCAGTATGGTCTTATTGTGTTCTGTCAAACTAATAGAATATTAAATGGACCCTTTGCAGGCAAGACCAATAACGGAAGAGCTTACATTAATTTGGTGGTTTGTTTGAATTAGAATTTACACCAACCTGATAATGAGGGAAATTTCAGAAAAAATCTCACTATGAATGAAGTATCCTTCCTTTTGACCAAATATTGACAACATTATGAACTCACATATTATCCATTTTGCATAATCTACCAATGCAAGACTCCAATTTTTGAAGTTTTATGCCCTATTCAACAGCCAAGGTAGGTCCCAAGAATTGTCCGCTGTGGGAGTCTAACCCAACAGACGTGACAGTCTGTGGTATAGATGTTAAACTTGCCAACCCACTAAGCTACTGACGACCTTTAAATGTTTTAACATATTCTGATAAATATAAAGTAGATATTGTTTTTTTTTCTTCTTTTTTTTGTAATTTACAAGCAATGTGTTTCAAATTTGACAACGTGTAAAAGGAAAGGCTTATTGTTTCCCAAAGTCAGTGATAAAATATTTTCTAATATTCTTGTGGTAAAAAAAGCAGGGCGTTTTCTGTTATTTCGTGAAAAGATCAAACACAAAGGATACATACCTAATACTACTCTGATTCAGATGTAATCACTATGTTGGACCGTCTTTCTAACAAAATGAAAAATGAACACCTGGGCTACAACACAAGATTCACTCATTACTAACATAAGTTTTTTTTGTTTTTTTTTTCTTTTAAAAAATAGTGAAAACACACAGAACATTGAATATTAATAATTTACCATGACATCAAAACAAGAAACCACTCCATTGCAAGGTCATATGACCTACATCAGGAGTTGACATCTTGATATATTATCTGTTTTCAAAAACCTTTCTTGTCCCTTTCCGCACAGTGTCCTATCTTCTATTTTTGTAGCGGTCGTTTCATGTAATGGAAAGATCCATCAAGGGCTCAGCAGTTCATCAAACGGATGTTTTTTTTACATTATTTCTACATAAGACAATGATTAATTCTGTGATCTTGTGTTACATGTTTTGATGTACTTATAGAAATTTGAATTATTTTTTCCAGTAAGAATCACTGTATCTTTGTTGTCACTGTCACAAAGAACTGTCAGAGGAGATGTTGTAGTAAATGGCTTTTATAAGAAAACCTTTTATTGTCTTAAACACTTGAACATGAAACTATGTGAATGGGGTTTGAAAAAAATTGTAATGATATGTTAATTGATTTGGGTCGATTTCACAAAGGGTCTTAGACATGGCCTGAACTTAAGCTAAGTCAGGGACTCTTTTGTTTAATTTATTTTATCTTTGATACAATACTGTTTTTCAATGGATAGCCTTGTAACTACATAAAAATGTCCAAAAACCAATTTAGGGAGTTGTCCTATATGTTAATACATTGCTTTTACAGGGGCGTAGGAAGTAATTTTTGGTTGGGGGGCGAGAACTAGATTGCACTGACTCGACTCGACACCAACAATTTTGGTTAATTTTACAGAATGTATTGCATGTTGGTAATATACAAATTCAAATAGTCCAATTAAAATAGTTTTAAGTTCCTTTACCAAAGGAAATCTTTGTGATGACAGTGTAACTGGCATCAATGCTAAGTTTAACCCACCTTGTCGGGATATAAAAATACATATAGTCACCTCCACATTTGAAAGGTATTTCTAATATCTGGACTACATGTTTCCAGAATCTATGATATTTCCTTCAAGTGCCGAGCTGATACAAGATCTATTTTAGCAAGGTTAATCCCCAAATTGAGGGGGATGTATAATGATAGGTCCAATAAACACACAGTAAAAAAGAAGAGTTTTCTGGGGAAAATCTTATCAGCTGACAAATTGCTGTGCTAAACCATTGCTCTGTGTGAATTTGAAACTGCATGTCTAAGTTCTAAGTAATTAGCAACATGGTAAATTAAATGTAGAAGATTATGTATGATTTTGGTCTGCATAAGTGAAACATTTCACAGAATTTTACAAATCCCATGACAGGGTAACTGAAAATGTTCCTTTTACAAATCATAAAAATAAATATTTTGTAGTTCAAATGGTAGCTTACAAGTGGTAAATGTGAACAGTGAACAAGGTAAAAGTGTAATTTAACCACATATTATTGAGTTACCTGTAAAAATTTACATAAACTTCGAAATTGGAGTTTAGTTGTATTGCAAAAAGTTGGGGAGGGGGCAAAAAGATATCCCCGCCCCCCCAACTTTACGGCTGGGGGGCGTGGCCGCCCCCGCTGCCCCCCAGTTCCTACGCCTATGCTTTAACAAAATTTATAGCCAGCCATATTAGAGTCTTTGTTTACAAAAGTTAAGCCCACTTCCAGGAAGACTTAGGAAAAGTTAGGTTTAGCAGCTTTGTGAAATGAATTTAAGGCAAAAGTATAAACTTTAGGTCTAAGTCTGGGCAAAGTCCTTTTGTCAAACCGATCCCTGATGTACAAAAGTTTTCAAGTCTTAAATCTTCCTTTTCGTCAAAATTAAGATAAGTCTAATACATGACATTTTCTTATATCAGTTACCAGTCATTGAAGTTTTTTTCATTAAGAGTGTCTGAAGGCATTCTTTGAATCTCAAACTTTTCTTTGAGAGAAAATTTTGAAATCAAGAAGAAAGAAAGACTATAATGTGTGCATGATGTACTCGTGTAAAAGTGATTTTGGTTTGTGACAGGGAATGGATTGAACGGAATTTCATGAGATCAGATTCAACACAGATTGTGCATAGTACTAAATTATATGTATCCTAAGTAATTCAACTAGATACACAAAATTTAAATGATACAGCTTGTATTGGACTATATTATTTTTCAGTACAAGTGAGTAAAGAGTATTTGATTCTTTGTATAACTATATTCCTGGCCTTGTGTACAGAAACACACTTACTGCTTTGGATGATTTGTAATATGTCCCCCATAGAGAAAATTCCATCCTTCTTATGATACTGGAATAACCATATCCTGAAGGAACATTCAATATAACAGAATGCAACGTTTGAAGGATATTTGTCAAGTACAATTTGGTTCAAAAATCGCCTTTAGTAATGTTGTCTTAGAGATGCTTAACATTAAATAGACAATGGATAAATATATATCAACCTGTTTTGTTATTTATTGTCCACCACGCACTGTATATGACCTGAAGACATAGAGACTTAATTGGTAATATTTTAATATTCCCAGCTCCGCTTACTATGCATTATCAGAGTTATGCGGGTGTTCCACTGGGTATCTAGCAGCTCATGATTGGTTGGACTCAAAAAAGGCTTGACAGGCCTGATATGTGGTGTATGTGTCATCTGCCATGGCCAAGGAGACAGACAGTGGGTTAAAGTTCTTACTTAGGTTGATTGTGAAATACAACTGTCTTGATGTTCTTGGTACTTGCTCATTAACTACTACATATGAAGTCTGCTGTGTCTCTGACTGACTGTTTATCTGTTCTTCTTGGCTTGTTGTACTGGTTGGAGAACCTGGTTCACTTCTGATTGTTGAGGTCATTTTTTTCAGGGATTGTCTGTATGTACCCCCTTTGTGTGTCTGTCGGCTCTTGTTGAGTAAAGAAAATCTGTGGAACATATGTTGCACTGTCACTGGATGTCCTAGAAAATGTAGTTATCTGTGGCTGGCTGGCCCTCTCCTATGCGTTGCTATGGATCCCACTGAGTAGTTTTATAGTGTCATTTCTAAAAGTATAAAAATCTCTTTCTTCTAAATTCTCCAATTCTGTGGCCAGGTAGTTACAGAATGCTGTTCTGGTGATCTGATTTGGACCCCAAAAAGGCGTTAACGTTATCTTCATCTGCAAGACCTGATCTAGCACCTGGTATACTGAAGATGGCTTGGACACTACACTGGTACTGGCAGTGTGGGCAACGGATGGCTGATGTGTCTCAGAGCTGAGACTGGTCTCCCTGCCGTCTTTGTCTGTAGAGCCTCTGAGTAGGTCATGTGCAGAGCCTGCACTGGCCCTGGGTCCTCTCTGTGATTACTTGAACCCTGAGTACTGTCTGTTTGGCCGGACCTACTGTGTGAGTTTCCCACATCCAGTCCTCTGGGAGTAAACCATGTTTTGCAGGCCTGTACAGAGTTTGCATCTGTTGCTGAAGCTTTCTCTGAGACTATCCTTCCTGGATTTGTTTTTGAAGAGCTTGTGTGTCTTGTCATAGGGTTCCTCGTGATCATACACAAAACTGACTATCGCCTCTTCAACAGAATCAGTTCAAGAAAATGTTGATCATAGTGCTCTTCCATCTGGTTTGATAGCATGACAGAGAATCAGTTGCAGAGTGACTGATTTTCCATCCAGCTTCCATCTCCATCTCACCCTCACTTCTTTCTTTTCTCTGTCTCTTCTCCTTTAATCCCTCCTCCCTCGGTAGCTTCTCAGCTTCCTCTCGCTCTGCTGCCTCTCCTCTGGATGTCAGGAGTTGTATCACCCAAGTCAAACTCTGCAGGTGTGTCTCTTGGGACTTCTACCTTCCTGGTATTCTTTCTTGCCTTATTAAGAGCCATTATAAAACACTTTACAGTGGCATTAAAAAAACACCCATCAGCTAGCCAGGCAAACTTATGTCTGTGCACTAAATACTAACTTTATTAAAAAACAAAAGCCTATCTCAACCTACAAAAACAGAATGATGCATTCTGCCTTGTGACTCTACTTTTTATAGGCACACAACCCACAAGACATGGGAGGAAGACATAAAACAGACCTGTCCTATGCAATTCCATGGACAAAGTCTGGGAAACTTCCTGTCTTGATGAAAAGCCACAAAGTCTTGCTTGATTAGGATTACCCAGTTCCTTTTCAAGCATGGTTGGTATTGTTTTTCAGCTTGGAACTGGACTGGAAGTGAGCAAGACAAGAGGTAAAGAGAACAAAGACAGACGGTTTTTTGTTGGCTAAGTCAGGATTGGGATGGAAGGACGTGGTGGGCCAGTAACATATCAAACATATTTGATACTTTGCAAATCCTGCAAGTAAAGGCAGGAATCCCTAACCAGCCCTAACCGACACTGTAAACAAAGCACACTGACCCCAGAGTTGGAAAAGATTAACATCCCCAATTACAAACTTGCAAACAACTTTTTCGCCAATATTTCACTAATTGTATAACTACAAATATGTTTAATCGATAATTAAAAAGCTACACACTTTTAAAATATTGTTGTCTTAATTTGCAACATAATTTTTTGTACATGTGATTCACAAATTTTTAGGTTTTCAGGTGGCCTAGTGGTTAGCAAGTTTTGCATCTAATCACAGGCAGGCACGTATGTGTGGGTTCGACACTCGCAAGTTTAAAGATAGGTTCTAAAAAGTAAAAAAAGAATGTGAAGAAGATGGAAATCCCCACAGACACACCTACTGAGTTTGAGTTTGGAGATCAGCCACTAACATTGAGAGGGGTTGGAGAGAGAACATAGGGAGGGGGAGCAGGCAGAAAAAAACAACAGTGGGAGGAGAGGGAGAGGGAAGAAGACAGGAGGTCTTACGATACTCTACAGGATGATATTTCACAGACAGAGGAGACAGCGGCTGGAAAAAGATAAAGAAATGACAGGAGTAGAAGTGAAATGGTATAGTGAGTAGAGGAAAGGCCAACCAAACAGCTACTCAGTGCCAGATCAGGCACAAGAAAGGGCATATGAGAACATTTATTTGACAGACTCAGATGAGGAGTCTATAGTAAAATTTGTCAAGGCTCATGAGGAGTTTTACAACAAAACCCATGACAAGTTTTAAGGCCAGGAGCGAGTGCCTGTAAGAAAGATTTGCAGCCACAACCTCTCATTAAAACTGTGCAAGACTTGGATCACTATGAAAAATTAACCTTGTCAAAGAAAATGACAGAGAGGTAGCACTGCCCAGTAAACATTTTGGGGTTTTGCAAACGTTTGTTAGGAAACGTTTGGCAAAGGTTAAAAAATGATGGGTACGAAAACCATTTATTATAGAATGTTTTTAAAACATTTTAAATATACCGTTTATTAAACATTTAACGATAAATGTTAGAAAAACGTTAAAAATGAACATAATAATGTCTGAATAATAATGGGGTCAGAGGTCAAATTCAATATCTTTGTATGGTTGCTCACTATTGAAAATATTATTGTATGTCTAAAATCGTAAGATAGTGGCTTAGAAATTGTGCCCCTATTCAATTCTTACTTTTAGGAATTGCATGTGGGGCAATTTTTGACAAAGTCCTCTAAACTCCACTATTATTGCTCACCGCCATCTTTGTTTGGACATGTTTGAAGGTGAAGGTTTAAAAATATAGGTTTAAAAAACGTTTTGATAGAATGTTTTTAAAACATTTGACAAGCAATGTTGTTTAAACATTTTATGTGCACTGTTTATCAAACATTTTATGACGAATGTTTAAAAAACATTTCCAGCAAAACCTTCATTTCTTCAGCTATTTTATAAATGTTTTAAAAACATTTCAAGTCAAACCTAGCTTCTTGAGTTATTTTATAAACGTTTAATAAACGTTTTCAGTAAAAACGTTTGTTTAGAGAATGTTTATAAAACGTTTTTTAAACATTCCAATGTACATATTTACTTGGAAACATTTAGAAAACCATAAGATAGGGTTTAATTAGGTTTTAAAAACGTTTTGTAAACGTTTAAACCATTTAAAAACATTTCTAATGTTTACTGGGTGGATTCGGGATAAGTTCCAGTTCCAGATCGATTTGCCCAGGTGAAGACTACACTCACATCTTCCCTTTGGCCCATACAGGAGACCACCAGAACAGCCTTCTGCAACCGCCTGGCATCCAAAGTAGAACACATGGAGAAAATAGAGTTTCAGACTTTTTAAAATGAGGCAGTTGAACTTTAAGTGAGATACAGAGAAGGATAGAGGAAAGAAACCATCAGCCACAGTAACTGACATTTCCGAAGAGCTCCAGTGCCACGGCCACGTATGAGCCACAGACTAACCAGCAGCTCCCAGACACAGAGATTGCAAGCCAAGTCATACAACTATATTCAACCAGGCCAGGGGATGCCAGGAGGACTTTTGGATTTTGGACTTTGAGTTTTGACTTTTGCCTTTTGACCTTTGAGAAACTTGGAAAAGTATAAAAAGATTTCGACACTTTAGAAACTTTAAAAGTTAGAAATATTTGGAAAGTTCTTTTTTTTAAATGTAAGTTTGAAAACTTGTAATGTTAAACCATTTTGAATGTAAACAAAAACTGAAACTCTATAAAGTTTTTAAATTAACTGTGACTTTTTAAAAAACTGGTTTTCAAGTTTTTAGACATTATTTTGAGACTTGTGATTTGTTTGGAAATTTGTTGGAAATTTTTTTAAAATTAGTTTAAATACACTAGCTTAAATTAAAGTTCTTGGAATAATTGGATAGTCCTGAAAAGGTCTGATAGATACCAGCTTCTTCTCCCCCAAAGGTAGGTCCTTGTCACATTTCAGATCCTCATCTCCTGTCCCGCGAAAGCACCAATGTGATTGAAGTAATCCTTGAGTAGGTCCTGGTGGAGCTGAAGCTAAAGGGATTCCTGCAGTTTTCATCAGCCACATATTCTGCTGGTGCATTTGCTATAGCTGTAACCTCATCCTGTGGGTAGGTTCCCTGGCTGCTTTGCCTTGGTGTGTCCTCAGCATGTTGTACAACACAACACATGTAAAATCAATGTCTCTGACAATCTTTGGCCTTTGCTCCATTATGCCTAGTAGAACCCTAAATCTGCTCGCGAGGATTCCAAACACATTCTCCACTACCCTGCTGTCTTTGGAAATCCGGTAGCTTTCTATTCCCTCTTCCCTAGTAAGTTGTCTTCTTCTGTAGCATTTCACAAGCCATGGCCCCAAGGGGAAGGCATCATAATCCAGCAAGAAATCGTGCAAAGAAGGCCCTCCTTCCTTCAAAGGTTCAGGTGGCAGAAGGCCAAGGTGCCATTAGCATTTTCTTCAACTTGCAGCAGTTAAATATTTGTGCATCTGATAAAGATCCATTTAACCCAACATCTATCCACAGGAATCTGTATTCGACTAGGGCTAGCAGATTCAGGGGAAAAAAGACCTTATAATTGTAAAATCACTCTCCCACATTTCCTTGGCTTCTTCATGGCAATTTGTTTTCTGTCTAGTGCCCCAAAAGGTACGGGGACATTTTATCAGGTTCTGAATATCTCATTGAGCTGTGTCCAGTCTTCTGGAGTGGTTTGACATATCAAATACTCTTCTGGAATTTGACAAGGATGGCCCTGAAGACAATAGGAAAAATTTACATATGGTGGTTTGACTTGTATGTTTCTCCTGTTGCCAGTTGTTTCAGTGTTATTGCCAGTTTCAAGTCAACTTCTAAGGGCTTCCTAAGAATGGTAACTTCATTGTTGATGTAGTGGTATGTGCATTCTTCAATGAGATCAATAACTTCAGGGGGTATCCTGACAAAATTGTGGTAACCTCGGACATGAAGCTGTATTCATCCAAGTCATCCATGAGGTTTTTATAGCACCCTTTCTCTTCTCTTTGAATGATTTGTGGAACGACCATTGATTTTTTGGCTTCCTTCTTGGTATGAGTGGTGGTGGGGTATGGTTAAGGTTCTGGATGCATGGCAGGTCCCGGTCATGGGTTCAGATGTGTCCTATTTGTCTGTAAATCAGAAAAATATCGAAATATTTAACTCAATTAAAAACCAACAGGGTCCCAAGTTTATGTAGAAAGTTTCCCTGATGTTATACTTGCATCTTTCAGCCAGAAATGATGAGTAACCAAAATGTTTTTTATAGTTTATATGAACATCAAAAGGGGTTTATATAGTATTACTTGGATCCCGACTCCAGCAATTAATCAGTCTGGTCCGGATGGATAAGGACACTGCTCCAGTTTTATCAGTTTGTCACTACTGCTCATCATGACTAGACACTACTTGCTAGTTTGGCCTCCATGGCTTGCCCTAATACTTTCATGTTCAATCATGCAGAAAAACATCCAATCTCCAAGTAAGGTTGTGATCTGGATCCTTGTTTATAAGTTCCTACACAGTGGTAAGCCCAAATACTTTGAACCCTTTCTCATACCCAGACATAGTGCAAATAACACTCGTGGAAGTCAATCTGATGGCATGTTTCTTGAGGTTCCCCACTTTGCTTCAGTTTTCAAGTCTCGAAAGCATTTTGGACTCAGTTTTGTGTATGACGCACCTATGATTTGGAATGACCTTCCTGACGAGGTCCGTTCTGCAAACTCACTTGCCTCCTTCAGGTCAAAGCTGAAGTCATACCTCTTTGGAAAAGCATATCCACCCTAAATTTCCAATCTCCTGCTTTCTCTGCGGTGTTGACCCCTGCAATGTCTCTGGTTTATGAATATTGAACAATGTTTTTTGTGATGCGCCTTAGAGTCTGTCTTTATGACAGAGATTAAGCACTATAAAAGTCCTGTCGGGAGGTGAAACCATCCCATATTTTTCATGTGCTTTTTCTGGATTTTTCTCCCCAATCTCCAACTCAGCTGACTGTCCCTAGTGTCTGTAATGGTTAGCTCCAGTGTAACATCCACTTTAGATAACACAAGTACAAACATGTTTCCTGATTTAAAGATGTGTCGAATTACCAAGGCACGCAGTAGGCAATTATTTGCTTTGTGTTTAAGTTATTAATCATTTTCAAAGCATGTATACATTTGTGCAGCTGACAAGATAATTCAGATAATCACTGAAATCAGGACAAATGACATTGTAACACTGATATCTATTCATATTTAATTCAAGCCTGCAGTACTTCGTGCAATTCAATTCTTCAGGCTTTAAGATACATTTCTTTGCTTTTACATTCTGTGTTTTTATTGCAGTGTAATCAGATGCTGCTTTCATTACAATAACGATGATATATGCGGGGGTTCAACTCTTATTCTCCAAGTCGTCTGCAAACACTGCTTTAGTATTGGCAATTATAATTGTTACAAAGCTGGAAAGGTGGTCTTCTTATTAACTTTAGAAGTTACACTGCGGTGTTACTGATCTGCATGACAAATTAAGAAAAGTTATTCATTAGATGGATTGTTTCTTTTTCACATTTCTGCCAACTGCAAAAAAAAACGTTGAAGGAAGTTACCCTGGCAGCTTGGCACTCCCACCAAAGATTCATATTTGCTTTCATTTAAACTGTAATTAAGAGGCTTTTATTTTTTTTATATTTACAAGTGAAAGAATAACTTCTTGGTCTGATCAATACAGTGTACAGAGTAACTGTTTTTGATTCAATTAACATAAGATTATTTTATACATTAAATACTTAAATTGTTTAGTATTGAAAAAATAAACCTAAAGTTCTGACGAAAAAACCATAAAATTCTGTTATCATTTAGTGGAGTAAAAAGAATGTTCATTCATTTTATTAAAAAAAAATAAATAACTCTGTGCCAAAAGCAGAGATGTGATGAGATTTGAGAGGTTCCCGTTGATGAAACTTTTGCAGAGATTGTTAGAACATAACACTGTCATGTCTCTATTGATGAAATCAGGACTTACTGGGAGATTTTTTCCTCTTTTCATTTTCTCTTTCAAAACACGCTGTCCTGTTTCTGACAAATGGCAAATTGAAGTGTGCCCTTCTTTACAATGGAGAAATCAAATTGCATTTTTTAGTTAATATTGCAAATTGTTCCTGGAAAAAAGTGTGTAGAAGAGCTGTGGTTGCATAAGGAATGAAATACTAGGATTTGTGAATGGGCGTGGGATGGAGCCTGCAGTTTCTTCGGGGCTGTGGAAAATTTTGGAATATAGGAAAACTCTAATTTTATAAGAGGCGTACTTCCAGTACTTTTAATAATGAATTGTTTCTTGTATGAATTTTATTTTTGCTTATTTTTTTAATATCCTCTTTAATTGCTGATATAATGTTCTGTGTTCAATTTATAAAAAAAAACATTTATTGACTGCAACAGATATTGAATACTATCGGGATATATTTATATCAAGGTTAAAAAGAAAGAAAGAAATAAGAGTCTGTGGAAAAGTGACTGTCAGTATTTTATTGGGCTAACTATTCTCATTCCAAGACATTTTAAAGAAAACTCTTAAGAATAATAAACAACTAAATGATAAGAATTTCTTGCTCTGTAGAAAGCAAGTAGTATTTATATCTTTGGTGTTAATTAGCATGTAGCTATTTCTTGTCGGGGAAAATGTTATTGTGAAAAGACGTTTTACAAAGTTATCATCAAACAATATATTTTATTAGCTAGATAAAGTAGAGTTTGCAATTATCTCATTCATAAAATGATTCTGAATGGTTACTTCAAGGGACAGTCAATAAAACAAAGTCTAAAAATTCATTGTTTTATTTTTATAATGTCAGCAACAGTTGAAATAAGTACATTTTTCATGATCTCTGTTTCTGTTGTGACAAGAAGGCATATCATAAAGTCTGCTATAAAAACCAGCTCTTTTTCTTTCTGTCAACATGGAAAAGGCTTCTACATAGCCCCTCAAGATATAAATTATATTGGACTAACTGTAAAATATGATTGTTGGTTAAACATCAGCCTCCTGGGATTAATGTTTGAGAATAGCAAGAACAATTAATAACTCGTCTGAGGCTTGTGTTTTATGGCTTTACCCCCCCCCCCCCCACCCTCATTTGAAACTATGACTTTCCTAATGCCAATGTCCCATTGGTAATCTTCAGTGGCAGCTGCTTCACAGCCATGTTTTGCTGAGAGTCACCGAGAAATTCCCATCAGAACGAATTTTCAGTTAATTTGTGATAGAAAAATCGTATCTTTATGACCCACCAAAAGGGATATGTTGCATGGAAATTGTATCTGACCAGTCTCTTGACCATGCAACTCATTGGCAAGATTACATAAACTTAGACCATGTAAGGCCTTATGTACAGTGCAACTGGATGTATGGGGCAAATGATAGAACTTAAAGCTCTGGTGGCAATCCATACAGGACATATGGTCAATTTTTTTACCTTATAACTAGTCGCTTCAAGATTTAAAGGATTTGAAGAATCAGGGGCATGATCACCAACAAATATTACCATAAAAAGAAGCAAGTCATCATGAAATAGTAGTTAATCAATACATATAACAGTATTAAACAACATCAAAGATATGTCTGTGAACATGATATAAATTTTTGAGAAACCACTTGGAATTTGGCTGTATGTTTGACTGGATTTTGAAAAAAGTTAGGCAATGGCTGAGAACATCCCACAACTTCTTTGAAAAAATTCCAGGCAGAATCGAACTCTGCATCCAGAAGATATCTTCAAATTTCTGTATGTCTTTAAATAAATACTGGATTAAAGTTGGCAATAACTTTAAAACATGAAGCCAACGGAGAAACTTGCACATCATTGTCCTTGTATATGTTTGTGTTGGATGGTCAAGCATCACCAAATGTATGCACCAAAGGTACGCAGAGCCATCTGTGATGACTCCCAGCAGTATGTCCTGGTTTGCCTTACCACTCCTGAACACCAGCTTCAACTGGAACAAGACTTCAGAAACAGATAGAACGTTTCTCATGAAGTGGGCAGCATAGACAATGAACACATCCTCATCAAGAAGCCCCAAAATTCTGGCAATACAAACTATCATTCTAAGGGATATCTCCTAATATGTTGGTGGCTGGAGTGGGTATGGACTGTAACTTTCTTTGGGTGGGAATTGGCGCATCAGAGTTGTTTTTGGATGCAAAAATAGTCAATGGCAATGAAGTCAAAGGCCAGACTAGGGATGGAACACTTGGTCATCAAGATGCTCAACCCAAACAAAGAATACAGACCAATAATTAACTCTTTCTTTTTGACAGTTCACGTGTATACCTTGAAGCCTTACATCCTACAAATCTATTAAGATGGCAACTCATTAGAAAGGAGCATAGCCAACTGCAGGATTTCATGGGACAAGTCTTTTGACCTTTGCGACCAAACTTTTGTACTCAATGATTCTAAAGATAATCGAGTGGGTTGTGGGTTGAGATGCAGAAATTTCGAACAAATTTCATGTCATTGCCTCAGCTGTAAGGGAGATTTATAAAGTTGAAATGAAAAATCCCAGATTGGGATAATATATATTTTATTTACATACAAATATCTAGATTTATGTACAATTGTAAACAATTAATGACTAGTGATAATTATTCAACATAAGTAAACCATTAATGACTAGTGATAATTAATTTTGAAAATAAGCCCACCTTAAAGTGAAGTGTTACAAACTCGTAAATAATAACTTAAGGTCGCCCAATTGACCAGAAAAGGTAAAACGTAAACTGAAATAAGCTACATTTACATTAAGTATGGATTGAAGTTTAAGGTGGCCTTAAGTTGAGGAAAATGAATGATCAAAATGTATGTGAACCTCTGTAATGCAGATGTAAATGCAAGGAGGTTATTAGGATACTAAATACAAATGTTGAAATTAATTAAAAATTTTAAAAGAAAGATCCCCGTTCAAAGTCCACTGGTCAGTCCATTGGGGATAAGCTGACTAGTTAACAAAAAGTGTAAGAAACACACTTGAAGTGGAGATTTATAATACAAGTATACTTGAAGCACATGTGTAGAACAACTTAGTTACAGTTATCACTAGCCTTCTCATTTTAATATGAGATGAATGAATTTACTAAACATGGGTTACCAAGTTAAAACGTAGGATCACTGATCCTGAGCACTACCACAGACAAAGTAGTTAATTAACCTTGAAGATGACATTAAGAACAAGTTACACTAAAATGTTAAAAACATAAAGTAAATCTATTAAGGTAGATATTAATACTGAAGATAAAATAATTAAATTTACAACAATGGAATAAATTGGAGTTTTATGAACGTAAGCACACACAAGAGAGCATTATTAGTTAATTACCTTTGAAAAACATCAAACACAAAATAAAATTAAATAAAAATAAGAATTTACTTGTAATTTGCCAAAGACATCATAATACCAGTTAACCTAGAGGAAGCAGTTACATTTCACTTGTAGCAAAGCGTCATATAAAAGATGTACACTTGTTAATATATGAATAATAAAAGAAATTAAATTTTAATTAACAGCCCATGACTGAAGAACAACTCCATAAAGTTAATAGACGTGATTCAGGGCTTATGCCCATGAAAAGTACTTAGACTTTTGCTTAATACAACGAACCTAATTACAAGTGGGCCACTATCAAAGGAACAGATACTCAATCCCAAATTTTTTACATAAAAGTTTTGCTTGGTGTACATAATAGAGAAAAGATAACTTAATTGACAACCCGAAACAATGCCACCACGAGCTCCTCTATAAGAAACTTTAACTTCATATTACACAAATTACAAATTACAATGCCCATATTAGACATTAAAAAAAAACAAAAAACAATTTCAACAGTAATGAACTTCACATACAGTTAACACTATATATCCGAGCACTGCAAATACAGCCTCGCCACCATTGTAACCAATGATCAATTCTTCTGCATATTCTTTAACATTATAACCAAACTTTAATATTACAAGTGAGGCATATTCTATGACATTATAACCCAACTTTAAGATTACAAGTGAGGCTAAACCAAATTACAATTACTCCGGACATAACATGAGACTGCAGAAAGGAAAGTCAAGACTACATTTAGTAAAGCAACCAACACACAAATTCTTAATCACTAACTTTAAACCAAGTAAATACATTCAGTATCATAACCAACACACAAATCTAAACCATTAAATTGAAACCAGGTAAATTACCATACATGACACTGAACATACACTGAGAAATACCAGCTAACAATGAAAGCCCCCCAATTTAGAAAATTTAGAATTGCTAAGCAAAGTCCCGCCTAAACATAAAAATGCTGAAAGTGGCCTAAGGCGTTCTCCAGGAACGTGGTCGCGACTATGAAGCAGCTGATTTGAGGAGATGAGGAGCAACAAGCCTAGGGTATGCACTAGGCAGGGCTGTAAAAGCCCAGGCAGAGGACAGAAACATACAGTTGACGCAGAGGATGACGCTGTTGGAGAGGAGTGCATGTGCCAACATGTAGACATGCCCATGGGTACCAACCACTTGGGTAGACTCTCATACAGGCACTGCCACAGTGGCCCAGGGGATTTCAAAGGTTACAGCAAAGCCCACAGCTCGACTGACAGAACTTTCCTGTGAACCATATATGTGGTCATCCAACCTCATAGTCAGGAGCAGAAAGGCCAGCAGCTGAACCCAATCCCAACAAGGGCTGTGGAGATACCTGAAAATAAAGTACAATTAGTGTTGAAGATGATATAGGGTGGGTTTGGGGATAAAATTTTTACACTTTGTAAAATGGCGTCCTCACTGCTTGACTTTCCTTTCAGAAGTGAGGTATTTGAATTTTTCCAGCAGGAAAGATTGACCCAATGTAAAAGGTCAACCAATCACTGAAAGACACGAATTAACAAGAAAATTTTTTACAAAACAACTGGAGCAATGAGCAGTGTACAACTTTTGGTAGTACACCCCCACATTGCCTCAGCTGTAAGGGAGATTTATAAAGTTGAAATGAAAAATCCCAGATTGGGATAATATATATTTTATTTACATACAAATATCTAGATTTATGTACAATTGTAAACAATTAATGACTAGTGATAATTATTCAACATAAGTAAACCATTAATGACTAGTGATAATTAATTTTGAAAATAAGCCCACCTTAAAGTGAAGTGTTACAAACTCGTAAATAATAACTTAAGGTCACGCAATTGACCAGAAAAAGGTTAAACGTAAACTGAAATAAGCTATGTTTACATTAAGTATGGATTGAAGTTTAAGGTGGTCTTAAGTTGAGGAAAATGAATGATCAAAATGTATGTGAACCTCTGTAATGCAGATGTAAATGCAAGGAGGTTATTAGGATACTAAATACAAATGTTGAAATTAATTAAAAATTTTAAAAGAAAGATCCCCAAACCCCAACTAGGAGGTAGGGAGGTGAAGTTGGCATTGGAAAGTCAGGGCCACCTGATCTGTGGCATTATGGTCAGTGGTGATGTATTTCCAAACGCATTCCGACGTCCAGGTGCCATGACTTTGGATGTGCTGCAACTCAATATTTGAATTGAAGGCGTAGGTGGCCCCTGAATGTCGGAAGGCATGAAATGTGATGTTAGAATTATGCAAATTCAACTTTTTAAGAATAAGGGCAAAGTGACGCCTCACTTGAGTGTCTGTGAGGGGTTGCCATTGAGAATTTGACTTGTATTGAAACAAAGGGGAATTACTGGGGCCAGGGGTTATGGCCATGGCATTTCTAATGGCTTGCACAGGACAAATAGGATTTGCACCTAGGTCAGGAATTTTTAAAATCTTAACTGCATTTTTAGCTTGAATGGTTTTAGACCATTTTATTAATAGAAGTAGGCCTGGGGGTGCAAAAATTACATCGCCTCTTGCTACCTTATAATAAGGGGAGAAAGCATTTCTTGTGTGAGGAACTAAATTGGAAAGCCTTAAAAATGAGAAAAAGGCCAATGTGTAAATGGCTTTAAAAATTTGGCCCATGTAGGTGAAATCACAGGCTCTTACTATAAGGTGCAACGTGTCAATATCTATGAGGTTTTTTAAAGAGGCCTTGAATGGCCTATGTAGTGTGACTGACTTTTGAAAATAGTTGATTCTCTGATCTTTAAAGCAAGAAGTGGAAAGGCCAAAAATTGACATTTTTGCTTTAATAGCAGACAAGTGGTTGGCCATTGCATTAGAAGACATGTGAAAAACTGGAGATAGGCAATTATTGTGAGGGAAGACACCTTAGAAACCGGAACATTCATGAAAGTAAGGAATGCAAGAAAAAGTCTAAACATACTATTGTATTGACTCTGTGTAGAGGGTATAAATGCCATGTGTGTCTTCTGCAAGCCTACATGTAATAGAGACGACATAGCTGGATGGAGGCCTAGGAATACATAGAAAATATGATATTATATAGCCCAGTCTATGGAGAGATAATTTTTTATATTGGAACCCACATATGATTGGGAAGCAGTTGGGCAAGTGTTTGTTGAGCATGTGGAGTAGTCTGCCATCTAGACAGCAGATCAGCTAAAACATTAATTTTTCCTGGAATGTGGGTGAATTTAAGTGAGATATTCATTAAGGCTGCCTGAAATTGAATATTCCTAGCAATGGCAGCTAAGGTTAGATCCCTGGTCCTGCCTGATGTGAGTACTTGCACTCCCGCCAAATTATCACAGGCTATTTTGACCTTCATGTTGGACCATTGGGATTGCCACACTCTGAGAGCTGCCAAAATATTGAGCATTTTAAGATGTACTATCTGGAAGTTCATATACCCAAGGGGAATAGTAAGGGCATAAATATGAGAACCCCATCTAGCCCCGAGACCTTGGAGACTGGCATCTAGTTCAATTTCAATATTTATTGGTCTTTGGTCAAAGGAGGTAACACCATTAAACTTAGGGAGAAACTGGAGGAACCAGTTGATGTCCCGTAGGGCGTTATTCGTAAGTTCAACTTGACGCCTATCTTCCATGGAATGCAACACATCGAGAAGCCTGTTAAGGAAGAATCTAGACACACGAACGCACTTGCTAACGTATAGAAGGCTTCCAAGGAGAGATTGGAGTTCACGTTTTGTACAGTGTGTCTTGTGACGCCATGCGTCGCAAAGAGCCAAAATTTGGTGGAGTTTCTCAGAAGGTATTGAGAGTGTGAATTCTTTGGTGTTCACCAATATGCCAAGGCAATTAAGTCTTGTAGAGGGCCTTTCTAACTTTTTGAGAGAAATATCAAAGCCAAGAGCGTGCAAGAGTTGACGCAGGGCAGCAAACGACGCATTGATCCTGCTAGGAATGTCAATCCCAAGGATATTATCTATGTAATTTTTGATGTCAAATTGACGTTGACGCATCATATGACGCACTGTGTCGCTTATGCGCTGAAAAATTGCGCTGCCATTTCTGTACCCAAAGGGCAGGTAGGTGTTGAGATAATGACGGTCGTGACGCAAACCTTAAAGGTCGTAATCCATAGGGTCAAGTTTAATGTGCCTAAAGGCACGACTGATGTCGACCTTGTACATCATGCATCCCCTACCTAAGGCCTTGATTTGATCAGTAACTGTGTCAATTGTGGGGAGTTTCAAGATAAAGGGGGTACCCAGGTACTTATCTTTAGTTACGCCCGAATTGACAGAAGTACCATGAGGGAAGCTAAGGTCAATGATGACCCTTCGATGAGAAGAATTTGCCTTTTCTCTGGTCATCATTGCGGAGATATGTAGATTTTCTATTGGAGGTTGATCAAAATTACCTATAACAGCATTATGTGCTATCTCTTCTTCCAGATAAGCTTGTATGTCCTTTGGATATGATTTAGCTGAAGAATGATTATCCTGATGGCTTACCAAAATACCTTTCCTATCGTAATCTAGGGGAAAGCCAAACCTTATGAGTAAGGGGAGTTGGTTATCCCAGTAATCTTCCAATTGGTGATCCCAGATATCTGGATTTAATTGGGATGGTATATCAATTTGCTTACTCATGAAATTATAGTCTCCTGATTGTTTTATGACTGCATGCAGAGCAACAAGATCCTGGTTGGAAGAAGTAGGTTGGACATGGGAGGGTAAGGCCAGATCCCCTAGTGGTATAAAGCCAAACTTATTTTGGGAATCCCACAACTTAAGAGTAGGGCAGCGGGGAATTAACTGCTTATAACTGGCAGTCTTGTCTTTGATTCGGACAGGCAGATCATACTTGGTGGTTTCGTCTACCAAAGGACAATTATTGGGGAGGACAACCTGAGTAGTATCAGAGACGTCGTTATTTGACGCTTTTGCTGTGACCTTGTTTATGCAAGTGGGATGGTTGAGCTTGGCATCCCTAGAGGGGGACATATCATGTCTAGTGTAAACAGGGTCAGAGTTGATGGCAAGTGATGGTTGAACTATGTCGCCGACGCCTTGCAAGATGTGAAATCTATTTTTGGTCTCTATACCCATGTCTGAATGACTCACCTTTATGTTTTTTGTGACATTGTGATAAGCCTTTGTCTTTACAACAGAGTGGTGAACAGGTAAAGATACTGTCTTTGTAAACACCTTGTGATCTTTGGGTTTGGTAGCTGTATCCAAAGTAGTATTGTTCAGGGGAGTACACTGTATACTACTATTAGCCCTATCATTTGAGATTGCACGTTTCAATACTTCTGCAGATGAGAGTTGCTTAAACTTGTAAAAATCAAGTCTCCAATTAAAGCTAGCTACTTGTGGGAAGGCCGAGTTGTGCACAATTCTTGACCTGAAGGTATGGGGTGCACATGTGTTTTTGACAGAGCTTGTAACCTGACTGCTGTTAGGTTGACACTGAAGTCTACTTTTAGGCACTGCAAAATTGCAGTGCCTTACTCGTTTTTTGACTGAATATGGGTGTACAGTTGGCCATTAGTTGTGTGGTCACCTTTGTGAGTGCATTTTCCAGTTTGAAAAAATTTACAAACCATACCTTGTGTGTCCATTTTTCCACGTGAAGAGTGTGTGGTTGTAGGATTGGTCACAATTTTTTGAGCATGAGCTCTTCTTAACCTATCTAACTTGTCAGACATTGACCAGTTGACCTTACCTTCTTCCATACGACATAAGATCAAGGCATGAGCACCTTTGGCAGAAGGCCAGCCAAAGTCCTGGGCATCCTCCATTAAATCTGTTACATAATCCAACATGGCATTTTTAACTTTTACATCAGATTCCTCTCTAATTATGGAACAGAATCCTGACATCCACTGAAAAGTGGACAAACTATCATAGGTTACCCTATTTTTGGAGGTGCCAGCTAAAACATAATTTTGTGGCCAAGGGACCTGGTGTTTAACCATAACTTGATCTTTACCACCACGCTGGGACTTGTACATACCTTGGTCATTAATGTGTGATAGCTCCTGGAGTCTATGATCCACTTCACTTTGTATCTGCTTGGAGCTCTTCAAAAATTTGATTGTGGGTATTACAACGTCATCCCCCACGTCACTGTCCTCATCCAGCTCTTCTTGAGTGGAAGTGCCCAATCCGGTCAATTTGACGCTGTTAGATCCAGATTTTGTATTCTGGAGCTGCTCCTCAGTCTTCTCGATCTGTTGCTCAATGGCGGTTAACCTGGAACTCACAGCAGAGAGAGCATTCAAAATTTTGGTATTAGTATCATCCGGACTGTCAAGTCCAGCGCCAACAGTAGCGTCATTATCTTTTACACCTAATGCTTGACATTTAGCCCCTACTGGTCTTGTGTGCTGACCACCACACGCAGAGCATTTGAAAACTTTTGGCATGATATAATACAATGACCCAACGAAATACTGTCAAAATCTTTGTTAAAATCTACAAAGTTAAATTTACATCTGCAGAACTGAGTTCATACAACATGAATTAATATTGTCAAACACCTTGATGAAATCAAGTAATACCAAACAAAATACTGTCAAAATCTACAAAAATAAAATTTACATCTGCAGACTGAGTTTATACAACCTGAATTAATGTTGTCAAACACCTTGATGAAATCAAGTAATTACCAAACGAAATACTGTCAAAATCTTTATCAAAATCTACAAAAGAAACATTTACATGTACAGAACTGAGTGTACAACGTGAATTAATATTGTCAAACACCTTGATAAAATCACATAATTAATGCCATCCACGCTATATAACACCATAAAAGGACACGACCATTGTGTGTGGTTGCAAACTCACGGGTATGATAAACAAGTAGATATAAAACATATAAAATGACCTTATGTAGTATTTACCAACCCGCTACAAGAAATAAAAATGTAGACGCCAATATAAAACATAAAACAAGTTACCACACATAAAATTTTTACACTTTGTAAAATGGCGTCCTCACTGCTTGACTTTCCTTTCAGAAGTGAGGTATTTGAATTTTTCCAGCAGGAAAGATTGACCCAATGTCAAAGGTCAACCAATCACTGAAAGACACGAATTAACAAGAAAATTTTTTACAAAACAACTGGAGCAATGAGCAGTGTACAACTTTTGGTAGTACACCCCCATTGTGATCGGCAATCAACTATGACGACCGGCCATATATGGTCAGTTCCACCACTGAAGATTACCAATGGGATGCATGTATGTTACAGGCAATCTGTGTAACCAGGCATTACGCATAATGACAACATTTCCTAGGCATTTTACGTAATGACTGAAATATAAGGTTCAGTGTTACACAGATTGCCTAAACAAGAATTTGGGATTTCAGGCAATCTGTGTAATCATCATTTTAAAGTATCTTTTTGATAGAATATAATTATTTCTTGCTCAAGTTTTAGCAATTCAAGATGTAGTTTTAACTATATCACAATTAATGAAGCTATATTTTGACATAGCTCATGCATTTTTGCATAAGTGAGTAAATAAATAATTTCACCACGTAATCATTAATAATGATACAGTTCATACTTTCTCATTCTCAGTTTTGATTTTTTTAGTTCTTGTTGCGTCCTCTGATGTTGTAATATGGGGTGTAGCTTTTTTAACTATATCAAATACTTAAGCTTTAGTTCGAGATTTCAAGCAGTCTGTGTAAACATTTAAAAAAAAATTATTGATATGATGTTATTTCTTTCTGCGTAGAAGCAATTTAAGTTGTAGTTTTAACTGTATGACTTTCATTTAAGGTTCATTTTGATATCTCTTATACTTTGTTTCCCTAATTGAATAAATTAATGAGCAGTTTTGCAATGCTATCAATAATAGTCATATCTTTCCTACCTGTTTCATTCAGTTGTAAGAAGGGCATCTAATCGTTTTTATTTTTTTCAAAAGAGTGTGTTTTCTGGTCTTGTTATGTGGGGCTTCTTTGATTATATGAGACAAATACTGAAAACTTTTATGATAATCCTGTCAGATAAAACAAGCTTAACTGCAATTAGGGCTCTTCAAACTTTTTAGCTCCCAAACACTCAGCCTGAGCTTGTTTGACTTAAGTGGGTTTTCTGCACTAAGCCCCCCCCCCCCCCCCCCCCCCCCCAATGAAAGGTATTAGCAACTTTGATATATGACAATGACATATTTTATTTCAAAACATCTAAAGTGCAAGAACATGAAGAATGATTTTAATGAGTTACAACTCACTTGAGCTTTAAATAACTAATATCATTTCTTGACAAGACAGATTACTAATACATTACTCGGTAAAAACTTTTGAAGAGAAATTTAAAACTGAGCTATTCAATGAGCATGAACCTGATAAGAAAGTTCTGATACCAAAAAGCAGTATACTACAATGATTGAGGAGCTGAAATTAGTCTGCGTCAAATGTGCCACTTTTCTGAAACATTACTGTAAACCTTATTTTGTATGTATTATTATGTTTTTTGTATAGTTTGTATGGATAGAGATAAAACAGTTTCAATAAAATTGAAAATAGATATTTTAATCATAATACCATTTTTATTACTATTGTTCATGAATGGACATAAAATATATTCTCTAAGTATGCAACAAGCAATTTTAAAACTTTATAATATCAAATTAATTCCTGATAATCATCAAATATGATAAAAAACATGTTAAGGCATTCTGCGAAAATGCCTAGAGCTCATTTTTAGTCATTACACGAAATGCCTAGGCATTTCTTGAAATACCTGAACTGTTTAGGCATTTCATTAAATGACTGAAATGACCACTCGTTACACGTAATGTCTGGTTACACAGATTGCCTGTAACATGTATAAGGTTGAAGTTTTTTCTTCGCTTCTTCAAGTTTGTTATGCCAGCTCTTATATTAAAAGATTTGATAGAAATCTACCTTAATTGTTTAACTATTATTGAAAAACTGCATTGAAGAATCCCTTTTAAGAATTCTGATTCTCAAAATTATTTCTTATTCTTATAACTATTTAGGGAGAAAATCCTTGTTAGAAAATTCCTAGAATCTTCTGACAATAAGAATAGTAATGTGTATGGGTTTTGGCTGAGGCTTTTTGCCAAACTGTTGAATTGTGACTGGTATGTTTGTGTGATGACACTGTTTTGATAGAATTGTTATTGATACGAATTTTGATATATTTTACAAATATATAAACTTGATTCAATTCTTCATCACATAATGTGTACACAATATGATGAAGTTTTTTTTGTAAAAAGAGAAAGCTTGCTTAGTTCTTAGAGGGGGGATATCAGTCACAAGTAAAGCATTCAGTGGTGTTTGTTTATTGTTTTGGATTATCTCATCACTAGAGCAGGAACTACAAACAAAGTGGTGGCTTCTCTTGTTATTTATAAATAAGCCTCTTTTTATCTTCATATGAAACATAAGCCAATGTTTTTCCACTGATTCAGTGTCAGTAAACAATTATTGCCACGTTTTACAGGCTTTTACCCAAAATTCTTCAGTGAATTGGTAACTTCCATCAAACCTTTTCCCGCCAAAACAGAAATTATCGTCTGCCTGGTGAAAGTTAGTTTTATTGGGATTAATTGCTTAAATGATTTTTTAAAATCTATTTGATAAATCCTTATTCTTACACCCTTAGTTTTCCCATACTAAACTTTCCTATGTGTATCCTTATGGTTAACGTTTCAGGCCAAAAAATAAAGAATTACATGCACACCTTAACTTGAAATACTCCATGCTCCAGAGTACCTCACCGACAAATACATTCGGCTGTAACTCATTTATCATAGTTAGACAAGCACTGTCAACACTAGATCTAGAATAACAGTAATCTTAGGCATCTATAATCTTCTTACCGCAGGCGGGATCCCTGCCTAATCTTTGGCATGCACAAAACATACAAATAATAACACTTAGTTCTCTCTGTGCCAATCCATTTTTATCCAAGTAATGGTATTGCATACTTAGGCTCTGTCTCAATATAAACATAGATGTTAGAGTGACATAAAATAAGCACTGTTGGGATGTTTTAGCTTATACATTTCCTGGACCAAAAAAATTATGTTGATTGTCAATGTATCTTCTACTTTGCCTTTCTCAACCACAAGAACCCACGGTCTTATGATGACACAGGTACTGACAGCATCAGCACAACCCCCAATGCATATCATACAATGTAATGTCAGTGATTAATCTTATATGTACGTCAATGTATATGTGGAGCCAAAGAGAATTAAATATAATAATGTAGATATTTTTATTGGAAAGAGAAGTATTTATTCATTTTACAAAACATAAATCGCAACTGAAAAACGGAAAATAAGGGAAAAACTCAACAGGTATCTCTAGATTTGTTGTTACAATGTCACTCTCACAATATTTAAAAGATTTAGGTTGAGATTTAAACTCACTACTTGAGAGGTAGGAGACTAGTGTGTGACCGTTGTATTTCCATATAACCTCATAGTTTGTTTTGTAAAATACTCTAAACTGTGACGTATAATAATACTCAATGCAATATCTCTAGGATTCAAAGCGCCATTTCACCCATTCCAGATGCACTAGTACAGCCTAAGCTGTCTAGTTACTGATATTCTCCTGACTGAAAGTGAGAGTAACAGAGATGACCACTTATCCATGTAACTGGGGTTGTTTTGCCTTTCACTTGAGGCAGGACCTCATGGCAGTTGTCATCTGAACCACCATGCATCTACCAGTATCTGTGATTGAATCCAGGTCCTGGGGATTACAGGGTGATTAGTTTACCCACTGGGTCACAAAGGCAGATGTCATCGTCTAACTAAAATTATGATGGCCCTATACTTTTCATTCAGTTACCATCCAGTATCATATCATAAATTTTGCAGACAAAACAAACTAATTTAAAAAAAATAAAGAAATATTATCTTTCTGACCACTTGTGATATTACTTGGTTTAGGTGCTTTCATCCATCAGTGTAAAACCTCTTCTGATTGGTCAAGGGGGACTTTGTCCTTGCCACCACCAGGCCATGCTGTCACTTTGACTTTGGAAGCTGATCTGTGCACATAAAAAACTTCTTCTCAGCATAGGTTTTTATTTATTTTTATTGTGAATGTTTTGAACTGTCTGTTGGAAGCCAGTAGATATAAGCTTACATCTACTACGAAGGAGTGTCATATTTTTGTGAAGTTGCTGTTGACTACGGGTGAGGACTTCATGATTTTGTCAGGATATGTTGACCCTTCTGGGGCTGGGCAAGTGTTTTCTCAACTTTCTAATAGAGAATCTGACATTGACATATCTGGAGTTAATTCACAATTCTCATCAAAATTTCTGATAAACAGGGGTTGAATCCTTTAGCCTCTGATCAGAGTGCTATTAACAGATTTTGATCTAGTTAAGGGCATTAAGACAGATACATGAAGAAGTTCAGGACTCAGGCATCTGGAAAAATTATGTCAGACCAGGTAAGTAAAAAATCAAGTCCCAATTGGGGTGGTTCGGTAGAAGTTTTTTTCAGTCACAGGATAAAATGGCCCCATAAGTATGTCCTAGCTGGTCAGAATAAGGACAGATGGACTCACAACTAGCTATCCCTTATCCAGTAGATGACTGGTTTTTGAAGGACAATCAAGGAGGAATCTGATAGCCAGATTGGGTAGCATATATTAGATTATGTTATTTTGGGATGATGCTACAGACTTCTCTTGGGCTTCTGCAAAGGCCAGTCATGTTACATGGAACGGGATGAAAAACTAAACCCGGGCTGATACTGAAATATTTGAAAATATAATATATGTAGGTTATAAATACATTATTCAAACCTTGAAAAGTACAATTTCATGGCCAAAAATAACTACACTTAAATTTATTTAAAACGACCTGAATAAAAATATTATTGTTATGGTAAGCCACAGAACCAGGGACGAAAGAACAAGTATTTATTATATGTAAGTAGATGTTTATTAATATTGGTTTATACTTGTGCCTTAATGTTAAGCAGACATTAAGCGAGATAGGTGAATAGATTAGACTCTTCATGACCCAATAGTATGTCAAAACAATCTGTTCCACTATATATAATAAGTATATAGAGGATTGACTTGCTGCTGTAATTTTATGCATTATGAATAAGTATGTGGCATCGCATTAATACTTTGTCACAATATATTAAAGGATATAAATCAGGTTTTTTTCCACGCATCCATTTAAATGTACACAGTCACACGAGCTATGAAATAGGAGTAGGCTAAAGTGCTGTTTCCAGGAAAAGGTATTTTATAGTCAATTAACATTTACCTAAAGGTTGTCTGTCAGTGTGTGTGTAATCACACATACTGTCCTTGTCCACGCAATAACATAGAGACTCACCACTAGAACTTTCAACAAATGTCTCATCATTTTATATGGTTGTTTGTCACATAACCTCTCCATATTTGCAGGTGTGTTTGGGGAGAAACTGACCCTGCAACAATAGGCCTTAAAAAGGCCTGTAAATGCCACCTGTTCCAATATAATCACAGCCAATAACACAGTTTGTAGCTATATACATCGACAACATTACAAGCTCACACGGAACAAATTTTTATTTTAAGTTTAATTGGATTGATAGACATCATCAGATGACACAGTAGAGTACCTTAATACCCAGAGCTTCCCTAGTTTTTGGCCTGATTTTGACAATTTATTCATTAATTGTTTTTCAGTTTAAAGATGCCTGTATGTGAGCATATTGTGTCAGATTTTATCGGATCAGTTTAGTGTGTGAGGGCCTTTAGTCTCAGGGGTACTATTACTTTGTGGTAGGTAGTGTACAGACAATGTAACAAGATCACATAAACAGGCAAAACTTTAGATTGGTGGGTTGTAATATCAAGAGATAAAATAGTTAAGCTGATTGATTTGGGTTCAGTGTCACTTGTAATACATTGTTTATGTCATATTATTGTAGAAAGTTGAGGCAATGTAGGAAATTATTGCACACCAGTGATTTAAGATTATGTACTTAAACAACTGGTCACTCTTACAAGGACCAACTTCCTGACTTCAGTTTGGGTTACAAATCTTCAGATTGTATAAACATAAAGCTTTTATAAGATTTTACAATTACAGGATGTTTCATTGAAGTTTAAGTAGTTGAATAAATTGCGTGAAATTTCAATTTCATGACTGAATCCCCACAACATTCTATGTAATAGGTTAATAGTAAAAATTTCAGCTTTAAAGTCAGTACGACAAAGTTGGAATTTTACGTCCCGTTCAACAGCTGCGGTCATATTGGGACAGGTCTTCAGTATTGCCACTTGTGGGAGTCGAACCCTACACCAATAGAAAGGGGATGTAGGCATGGAGATCCCATTGCCCCATATCTCTTCTTATTCGTTGCTGAAGTCTTGAGATGTTTGATTGAAAAATCCCTGGAAATTACTGGTATTAAAATTGGTAATAATATGTACAAGCTCACACAATTTGCAGATGATACTACTATAATTTTAGATGGTACTTCCAAATCATTACAAGCAACACTTAAAATTTTGGAGATATTTGGTAAAATTTCAGGGCTAAAAATGAACAGTGAAAAAAAAACATATTGATTTGGATTCAAAGTAAAACTGGAACAAAAGAAAAGTTAAGTGTTTCCCAAAAGCTACATTGGGGTGAGCTACGATTTGATTTGTTGGGCATAACTTTTTCATGTAACTTGTATGAAAAGCCAGATTTAAACTATTCACAGGCATTAGGTAGAGCTAAGTGGACATTGAATTCTTGGAAATTCAGGTGCTTAACTCCAATTGGAAAAATTAGTCATTTAATCTTTAATATTGTCAAAATTCACACATTTGTTCAGTACCTTACCGGCATCAGAAGGCATCCTTAATGATATAAATAAAATTCCTTTTAATTACCTCCGGGATAGAAAGCCAGATAAAATAGAAAGAGAACAAATATGTTCAACCTATTTATTAGGACAACTTAAAATAACAAATATTTTTAACTTCGAAAAATTTATGAAAATGAAATGGCTAAAAATAGCAATCACAAACATAGGTAAGCATTGGTTATCCCTTTTTATTGCAAGATGTAGATCTTAAAAAAATTGCCTCAGTTGGTACTGAATATTGTGAATCTTTATTACACAAACTAAATCCGTTTTGGAAAGCAGTTTATATGTATGATAAAGAGTATGTTCAACATTTGACTTTCAAAACAGCTAAAGATATATTAACTAGTAGCATTAGGTATAATCCAAAATTTGGAACCGAAAAAATATTCTTCTTTGATTGGTACAAAAATGGTATACACAGTATTGGAGACATTATAGATCCTGAGGGTAAACTAATGACTTTTGAGCAAATGAGAACAAAATATAAATTCCCTCTAAATATTTTGAACTACTACACAGTTAAACAACTTGTACAAAAATTTATGAAAAGACTGAACTAAATTTTGCCAAATATCTTAGAAGACTATATACCATTTCATATAAATGCTCTTACAAGTCATTACACTGGAAGTAAATCAATATATCTTAGGCTTCAGGAATGCTTGCATTTTACTACTGATTGCTTTGAGAAAATAGGATATATACAGAATGTTAATGATGTTTTTAATGAAGATATATTAACTTGTAGCATTTGGTATAAAAAATAAGACAAAATTTGAAACAGTAAAAATATTCTTCTTTGATTGCTACAAAAATGGTATACACATTATTGGAGACATTATAGATCCTGAGGGTAAACTAATGACTTTTGAGCAAATAAGAGCAAAATATAAATTCCCTCTAAATATTTTGAACTACTACACAGTTTAAAAACTTGTACAAACATTTGTGACAAAGACTGAACTAAATTTCGCCAAGTCTTTTAGAAGACCATATATACCATTTCATATAAATGTTCTTATTGTTTTTATTCTGTAGATAATAATAATTACATATGGTTCCAATATAGAGTACTTCAAAGAATAATTGGTGTCCAGGAATGGCTGTTTAAAACTAAAGTGTCAGATAATTCAGGCTGCAGGCTGTGTAATGAACATATAGAATCAATAGCTCATCTCTTTTCTGAATGCAAAATATCGAATGATCTTTGGGAAAATGTGGCATCATGGATTAAATCACAAACTAAAGAAACGGTCATAATAGCAAAAAAATATGAAAATTTTAGGATGTCTGGAACCTCTTCCTTATTTCTGGCCCTTGAATTTTATTTTACTAATTATGAGATATATATTTACCAGAACAAGGCTCCTTGGGGACCTAAATATATACCATCTGCAACAAATAATGAAAAATAGGTATCTAGAACAGGAATGTCTTTCTAAGTTAAATTGTACTGCTAAAGAATTTCCAAAAAATGAGTCAGCTTGGAAAATTTTGTTCCAAGAAATCTTATATTAAAGTCTAACATTAACTCATAAAGACACAAACTTATGCATGGTTTATGTGTTTCTAATATATTTGTGTGTGATCAATTGAATCATCGTTGTAGAAACAATGCAATAATAAAGTCTCCAATTTTTTTTCTCTAAAAGTAAACTAACCTTTTGATTGATTAATGATTCCATGTGTGTAAACTGCTACAAAAGGATAATAATATTAATATATCACAGTTTATTTTACTCATTGAGAAATTAATATGATCTGCTGTCTTTGGTGTAATGTAGTCTGTCTTGTGCACACTTTGGTAGTTAAATTGGTTTATATTCATGTGTCTTGTCACACCTGTTCATTTAAAAGTCTATCATTGTTGAATTTGTGATATCTATTGTACTTGTGTGTTTTTTTCTGTCTATTAGTATCCAATTGTCCTATTTTTGTGTTTTGTCAATTGTCATCAGTGTACAGCTATCAAATAAAAATAATTATATAAAAAAGTATCTTGACATGGTGAGATTCTTGAAATATTCGTGATTTTTTTGGAGAAAATTATGCCACTGGCCAAACTTGAGACACATTTTAATTATTTTAGCTCACTTTTAGAGGCTGCTGCCAATGACAGATTTCCCGCACACTCTGGCGAATTACATCTATCTTACTGTTCATGGTTAAAGATGAACTATTGTAGTAAAATAATAACACCATCATTCCCCAAGTAAACAATGGGGTAAAACTTCCTTACCAAGTTACTAGTGAAGTCTAGTTATATTGTTGCATGGTGAAATGTTATTAAAGTGATCAAATTAGTCAGGTCAATATGGAGCCAGCTTTTCTAAGGGTTCTTTGATAAGAAATACGAAAACAGTTTGGCTTCAATTACTTGTACCTTAATGTTGCCAAAGTGTATTAACCTTCTACCCTTTATTTAGATCATGGATAACTGGAAATGTCAATACACTGTTTATGTATCAAAGACTAACTGGTCTAAAAACCTGCATTTTTGAAATGTTCCTTGAGTGCAATTCTTGAATGTTTTAAGGTTCAGTTTGTCAGTTTATTGGGTTCTTTGTGATGTCATTTTTTCACTGCTTATATTCAGAGGTCAAATTATTTTAAAATATATTCAGTCTGTGTCCTGGAAAAAGTTTGACTGGTGAATTACAAGAAAGAAGTAAAATCAATGTTTAGCTTGCTAAGGTGGCAAAACTTTAAAACAAAATCGTTATCTTATGGCATTGTGCGTATCACTTAGCATCAGTTTCTACTGGCTGAAATATCCCTTGACATAAACAAAAATTATGAGTGTTACACAAAACAGTGCCTTTTAAGTGACTAAATCAGTGCAATAAATTGGCATATGACCTAATAAAACAAAGCTTATATAGTTTATATCAGTGTTTTTGATAGGTTACACTATAAATTCACTATTTACTTAATTCTGATCCATTGATTGTCCTGTTTTTATAAAAGCAATTCGTTAAATTGGATATACATAATTCCAGATATGATATTCAACTACAAAATATAATCATCTAACGTATGTACCTTTGACATTAGTAACCATAGATTCAAGTTTAAAAGTAATGGGATAATACAAATTTAAAAAAAATGTCTTCTGTTAAGTTTTTTTTTAAATCTGCGCCGTTTCTATTCAGTGTTCATTATTTCTTATAATTTTCTACATCTATCAATTTTATCATACATGATAAGCTATCGTGTAAGATTAAAGAGGATGCCATGTTAGAGATAAACCCATCCACGCATTTTGTTTTGGCTTATCAGATAATTGACAACAAAAGGTTAAGGGCCAGTCTGTCCAGCAAAGTGAGGCTGTGATATCTTTCTGTCAATTTATATGTCTATTTCCCGGTGCAACGGGAAGTATTGTATATTACTTAAAAGATTTAGGAGGTTCATTGAAACTGTGAGACCTCATTGAACATTGGAGTTGTTACTATAACTGATTCTGTATGGGGTCAATATTTACTGTCAGACCTGGCTGAGCAATGTTATGATTGTCGAATCTGCTAGAGGTGATGGATAGTCCTGTGATCCTTCTTTCTTTGACAGGCCCACACCAGCTGCCATCCCAGTGTATATTCTCCTACTGTGAAAAACAGAAGCTGGAAATAAGCAGGTAATTTGTGAAAAAAACACATAGCATACAAAAAGTGGTGATTTAATGAATAAATTATTGAACAAAAACTTCCAAAATATAATTTAATAGTCCAAATTGTAGTTCTTAGAATAACATAAAAATAGCAGTTCTGTGAACAACACCTGTAAAATATAGTTATCAAATGCATTATGCATTCAAAATCCCATGGTCACATTAAGGTACATCAAACCACGAGTTAAACACCATACAATCCATGATTAATAATATAGCATTGCAACTTACACTGCAGTTTATTGTAAAAACCGCACAAATACCTAGCTGGCTATTAAAAAAATATGTATATAGAATAGACATTTTGGTTGCAATATGTAAAAAAGTAAATGTCTCAGGAAAATTATCCACCATTTTGTATAAATAATAATTAAAATAAATCTGTATTTAAAAACAGAATGCAAAAACAGTGACATTTACAGGGACATCAGTAAAAATATAAGGTTTAATTTTTAACCTAAGATATCTCCACCACATTTCAACATGGATTTTAAAGCAACAAAACCGTATATCAGATCTGTAACAATACTTTTCTAATGATATATATATAATGTTTGTAGCTTACATGATAAATAAAATGTTAAAGAAAAAATCAACATTTGTTGGTGAATATGTAATGCTAATTATGTATTGTAATGTAAATCAATATTCCCCAGTTTGATAAAATGGTCATATTCTACAAATGCTAAACATGTCTTATTGCGATGTGCAATTTTACTGGGTGGAGAAACCCAAGACACAATGGGCATCTTCTCCGCCATATAAGACCGACACTTCAGTCATTTAATAACCATCTAATTTCCAACCTAAAAATATTACAATATTCACCAACATTTTTCACTTTAATCCTATTATTAGAATTTTCTAAGAAAACAACCATTTTCTAATGCCCTATTGACACTACAGGCGGTATACCCCACAGTTAGCAGTTTCACTCGGTGGTGGAACCACCTACCAGGACCCTTCATATCTTCCAAGGTTTGGTGTATCTAAACTAATGTGTCACACTGAAACACAACCAAGTCATAACCTTATATCAACCACAGATCACATCTTCAGGTACCATATGAAAAAATCATCTGCACATGCTCACAGTTCTAAATTCATAGGCGAAAATTTTAAACATTTGAAAATTTCCATAGGACGCTCAAGGAATTGGACAGTTTACAACTGTGTCACACGTTTGCATATGGACGTCAGACAGTAGTTGAAGGACCGGGGTATTTCTCCCAATGCCTACTACTGTAGGGTATACCGCCTGCAGTGTGAATGGGGTATAAGAAAAAAAACAAGAAAAAAGTCTAAGAATAAGGATTTTCAATTCCAAAAAAATATTTTAGAATTCCAACAGCAAGAATTAGTATTTGGATAAAACAGCTGGCTAAACACATGTGGTATTAATGTTTCAGTTGTTGAAAAGCATGGAATCATTTGAATGAAAATAAAAAAAATGCATTTTAAATACACTTGTTATGGAAAGTTTAATATTCCAATTAAATATGCATTATAGGTAAATATCTAAGAATAAGAACAAATTTCTGAGAATTATGAATTAATGAATGTCACTGATTTGTTGACCATATGACTGACATGACTAAATTAAACTTGTTGACCACATGGCTGCTAAGGCCATGGTTTGTTAATCACTTGACTAATATGACCATAATTTGATGACCATATGACTGACAAAACCCTAACTTGTTGACCATATGACTGATATGATCATAGCTTGTTGACTATATCACTGACATGACCATAGCTGGTCCATAAATCTGAATTTTGCTTTTGCCACGAATATGTATTTTCAGTTTTTTTGACTGACAAATAATACATTCCTGTTAGGTAACAATAAGAAAGCAATGTCAGCTGCTTTCTACTTTCCACCACCACTATTCTAATGCTCTTTTACACTAAATTATCAATATTGGTTAAGAAATATTATTAAGAATCATAATATTCACACACACTAAAGTTACTTGTTCCAAATCATGAATGTGTGTTTTAAATTAAAGTCCAGTAGTTGTATGATCAGAAGTTAATGTTGTATTACTCCAATCCCTCAGTTTAATCCACCCCTCCCCTCTATTTGAAATTCATAACTGTGTTATTACCATAATTTTGAATGGATAAGCTTCCCTTGAAATTGAAGAATTTTTACATTCATACATTCAAACTAGTAATCAAATAAGAAACGTTAGTACTGAGAAAGATCACCACCACTTAATTGCCGTTACCCCTCGAAGAGGAGGCGTATGGAATTGTAACTACGTCTGTTTGTCAGGGCACATAACTTGAAACTATAAATCAGATTTGGATCATACTTTCACACAAGGTTGGGTCTACCTGTAGCTCATTCCTCTTCAAAGGTGATTGGATCTAGATCCAGACTAAGTCTCCAAATTTTTTCACAAATAGTCCATACCCATTGCACAAAAAACAGGTGACAGCACAAGAAGGTGTGTAGTGGGGTCATAAAGTACAAACCAATTAAATGAAGAGGGATGAGAAGACAAGATGATGGTAGCAGTGACGTCCTCTTTTTAAATTTGCAAACAAGGGAGCATCTGTGAGGAGATTCATTTCATGTTTTTCAGCACTACTTGCTTGCCAGGGTTTTTTATGAGGTTCCAAATCATTTACAAGCGTTTCTGTTTATGGGTAACATCTAAAGAATTGTGAATTCACGCACAATTTCTGACCTAATAGTAATAAATCTTTATTTCAGACACATGTGAAAAATGGTCCATAGCGGTAAAGTTTAAAAAAATACATAGGCAATACATAAACATAGTTAGTTGAAGAATGTAGAGGATTTAAAAACACAGCAAATAGTCAAATATATTCATAAAAACTATGCCAAAAAGCACTAACTTTTGTAAAAACCCAAGTCACATTGTCACCTAGACATAAATACTCTTATTCCACAATTTTAAAAGCTTGGAACGCTTTGATACTGTACAATTGATATAGGCATTCAACAACGCATTTTCACTAGTATATATTCGATTACTAATTCCTAAAATCAAGACCCTGTTTATTTTTTTAATATATTCTGGTATTGTCAAATGCAGATAAATGACAGAAACTGACCAATCACGTGTCAATTTTTGTATGTCTACAACGCACAGAGATAGGCTTCACAGAAACTTGCAATTCATTCTTATCTGCATAATGTGATGGTCTTGTTGTGATGATAGAAATGAGTCACGTCAGGTATGGGGTATATTACAAGGTGTGGGAGTCTTTGCTGAGTTCTTATTTAATCTCCACTTTACTCAGTAGTTGAGTAGATTTCTATTATAACCCTAATTGTTTATCAGGAATCAACTGGTGCATCAAAACAGGATGTTTTTCGTTCTGCACTATAACTGAAGTTTATTTAATAGGAAACACATTGGAGAGGGTTGGTCCATCAATGTACACTACTTCTTGCAAGTAATGAATTAAGGAAATTAATTAATCAATGAGTAAAATAGGCAGAAAGACTTTTGGAAGAGAATTGTCTAATGACGAACGACAGACCTTAACAAACAGACTGGTGTTACTTTTTCTTTATGCCAAGGGTAATACTACACATGTTATGGAAGTCTATTTACGCCATAATGTATATTGTTAGAATCAAGGACATGGGAAGTTTAGTTCAAGCTTCCCTTTTGTGAAACGTTTTTTTCATACCTGTGTATTTACTTTTACATTAACAAGCCCTGAACTAGTGGACAGCTTAGAATCTGTTCTAATGCTGAGTGTTATGTACACAAAAACTTACCTGAAGTAAACAGTAAGCATCATCCAATGAAAGTTCACTTTAAACTTCTATTGAGTTTAAATTAACTGATTAGTAACTCACTATAATGACTCATGGATATTCCACTGGGAAAATCTCACCATTTAAACTAAAGATTATTCTACTTAAATCCCAAATAAAGGTATAAGTTTGGGGTTTACCCCCCAAGAACAGCTGAGATTTTATCAAGTTCGCTGTTATAGAGTCTAACATGTTGCCATGACCTGCATTTCAAATGATTGATAAAGAAGAGATAGTTAGGGGATCAAAAGATGTTAACCAATGTGATAACCACTTGATGGCTGATACCTTTTAAATAAAAGTGTATTATACATAAGTGCCTTGTCACACCACATGACAGCAACAAACCAAGGGTGGGCAATAACAGAACACAGGTCTATGTGACTTAAAAGGCCCTCCACTCAAATAAAGATTCTCAGTTACTTAAGTGTGAGCATCCCTTTTTCAGAATTATTTTATTTTATTATCTAGGGTGGAGCCTAGGTCATTAACAACAGTCGGGGAGGGTTGGGGAGATATCAAACATGTTTGATATTTCACCGACTCTCCCCCACAGGCCGGGAACTTACAGCCGACCCTAACCAACCATGTAAACATTGGTCCCGACCCTCCAAAAATGCTTAGTTAACGACCGGTCGGCTCCAGTGGAACACTTGCATTACCTTGATACTAAACCATTTTAAACAACCAACTCTAT
Organism: Sabellastarte sp. h YS-2021; assembly: GCA_964017235.1. Taxonomy (NCBI): domain Eukaryota; kingdom Metazoa; phylum Annelida; class Polychaeta; order Sabellida; family Sabellidae; genus Sabellastarte; species Sabellastarte sp. h YS-2021. The sequence continues at coordinate 86,639,200 of OZ024932.1, forward strand.
GTATAGCTAATCAGGTTCACTGATACAGAAATCCAGTTTTGTAAGCTTATAGCTGATTGGTTAAGTGGCAAAGTATAGCGCCAATTTGATGTAGAAATTTTATTATCGCCCCTTATAAAAAACTGTAAGAAGTTAGTCAACACATTATGTGTGTAAAGTATAATCATATGGTGAGCTTGTGCCAATGCATAGTTTAATCACAAGAAATTCGCTTTACATTGTGACAAAATAAACACAAATAGAACATTGGTGTTTTAGTTGTGTTATTTGGCTGAGCAAGCAGTAGAGCTTTCAGGTAAATACTCCAGTTAAATATCATTTTCACCACAATATACAGGTTACTGTGTAGCTGTAGGTAATCCAGTAGTCTTTAATTGTTTGGAGTGTTACAGATATCAGCTGTATTCAATGCTTGTGGTTTGATGGCTCTGACAGACTGGAGACAAGAAAATAAGTGTATTCACCACGGTATACCCATAGCCCTAATATTTGCAGTATTTTCAGCATTTCATAGAGTAGGAGAATAATGAAAAGAATTTTTTCCTTATTGTGGATTAACTCAGATCATTATCCACCATTTGGTGTGACCCAACTACTCCTGAATGTGTAGTGAACACGTGGAAATTTGAGCTGTCAGAAAATATAACTTACTCGAATAAATTCGAGTCAGAAGAATAAAGCTATTAATGCTAAAACTAACAATTGTAAAATCACACTTATACTATATGTGTCCCTTGTGACCATATTTTAGTTCAAAGAAGATTTTGACAGTAATGGCATTCAAACAACCTGCCATAGTTAATACTGTTTCCTAACACAAGGAATACATTCTAGCTAAAAAGTCAATAAAAATATGTAGGGCAAAAATAGGACAGCTTGAAGATTTGAGAGTTCTGGCTTCTGTTTGATGAAATTGGTATTCTGCTGTATTGTGTTTTTTTCTGTGAGTATTTTTACATTGCGAAGGTCATCTATCTATCAACCAATGGGAAAAGAGACAGGAAGTGTCTGGCAAGGAGATCATCCATCAACATCAATGCCCACGTGGTCAGCAAGAAAAGTATGGCTTAAACTTACAGCTCAAAGCTAGGCTTAAAAGATGAATTCAAATCAAAACTGTTTGGTTTGGTGTTACATGTTACCATTCACTTCTATAGATGTATTATAAGATAAATTTAGTTTCAAAATTTACATTAGCCCTGTGAAATTGTAAGTCCAGACTATTTTAACTGGACTGAAAAGGTTGGACTATGCAATCACTGAGAAGTCTGAAGGTTTATACATAAACGAGAAGAGTCACCATTCCACCATTGTTTAACTCTCAACAAATGAATTCTACTTTTTAATTTAATGTGGCACCACACAGGGAGACTAATTAAAGTTTGGAATGAGATTTCCAATTTGTTTTTTTTTAAGTCTAAGTCTCACCTGAAACCAACAGTGGTTAACTCTTTGTGCAGGTCAGTACTGCTGACGTCTACCTTTTTGAAACCAACTTCAAGTATATCCCCACTAAGTTTCCAAATACCTTACATTTTTAAGGCTCGTGTCTTTTGTGAATAATGCTTTCAGGGTCACCCTATTATTTTGAGTAATTAAACATGTAATTCCTAAAGTATAGAAAGTATAGGTAAGATGCTGTTGATGTTATTTACAACAACACTATTGACATGATTTGTCCCTGTCTATTCAGTATATGAATGTTTGTCTAATACTTGCCATAGCTGGTACTTTAGAGTAGCATTGCTGTGGGTACCCCTGTCTGTAAACTTTACTAGTTTGAAATGAAATGAATTTACAATTGTGGTAAGTTAGGTAGATCCTGACCATCCAGAGTTTGGAAACGACCATAACTAGTCTGAAAAAACAGGGTAGTATTTTATACATCAATATTAAAGAATAAACTTCAAATTATATCCCTTAATTGAAAAATTGAAAAATAAATGAAAGATATAAGATCACTTTGATTACTTTTTATGTTATATTGCTTGACAAAGTTAGCTTATATGATATTCTATGGCAAATAGGATGGATGAACGTTGGTATAGTGGCTAGCATACTCATCTCCATTCTATCAAGTCCTTTGTTAGCCTTCCAATCCCGACATGAAGTGGGTAAGTAAGTAGTTGTTCGGTGGTGTTTGACTATTTTCAGGGCAGAATGTTGACCAGTGTGTTCCTCCAATGTTTTGTATGGCATTGTATATTTATCTCACATTAACTACAGGACTCAAAGCACTATATGGCCCATCCTGGCTGTACAAGTACAGCCCAAGCTCTCTGGTTACTATAACATTCCCCAAACTGAATTGCAGAGTCTCAGAAATGACCATTTATCAATGTATCTTGAGTTCTCTATCCTGCCACTGGGGATAGAACCCAATGGTCATCTGACCCAATATGTATTTGCCTGTCCTATAGGTGGAACCCAGGACGAGTGAGTTACCCAATAGGCCACAGTGACATACTCTCAACTATCCACCATGGACTGATCAATACAATATGTTCAAGATGATATCATACCCAAATCAATCAATCAATCAAACTTCATGACTTTTCTGAGCAACTGAACATGCATCTATTTTTGATTTGAATATTTTTATTTTCACTAGAAGTAGGTTAACATATGTTATCTACAATCCCGTGAGAAGATTTATATCTTCATTTTTTAAACATTTCTTTAAATAGTGTTATTTCTCTTTTCCCTAGGAATTGCTTGTAGCTGATCCATCCCCCCTCTCTCCCAACAAAACCTTCTGATTTACAACACAAGTGGTTGTTTTCCGTTTTAATCAAGGCTAAAAACCCAGTCAAGACCAGGTACCCTTGCAATCTGACACTGGTTCAAACAGCCCCCGAGTTTGTTTTCCTAATTACTCACAAGCTTTTTGTGAAAGGCTCCTAATCTGAGACTTTCTCAAGGTTGTAAATACTCAAACTTAAATTCACTTAGCATATATGTCGAGTAATAGCTCATTTACACTTTGCCGATATGATACCCCAATGTATAAGCATTTTGGAACTGTGTTCCAACATGTTTATGTACACCCCAGAATATTTCAACTGTCCAGAAGTGCATTTATGAACACCCACAACACGCCAGTAACTTCAAAGGTAACATTTCAATAATTTTATGGCATTTTAGGGACACTCTACCACTGCAGTGTCTTTCTTTCCATTGTGATGTGACAACTTAAACTTACCCATTGCCACTGTGGCCTAGTGGATAACACTCATGCCTATGAAAACAGGTTCAAACCTAGGTACAGGCAGATACATAGTGGCTCGGATGACCACTTAAAATGGTGGTCCTCTATCATTGGTTCCTATCGCCAGTGGTAGATTGCAGAGCCTCAAGGACGTTGATAAATGGTCATCCTTGAGTCTCTGTCTTTCAGTTAGGGGAATGTCAGTAATTTGAGAGTTGGGCTGTACTTGCACAGTCGGATGGGTCAAATAGCACTTTGAGTCCTGTAGCATATGGAGATAGTATGCTGAGTATAAATGTAAAATACAAAAAACTTTAAAAAAACTAAACACATGTTCATCTACCTTCACCTTCTTTGCTGCCTGGTTTGGTTTGCCCTGTTCAAATAGAGGTGTCCTAAGATTTAAAGCCATTTGTCGGAAATGTGTCAACAATGAAAAATATATTCTTTTAAATTATGAGAAATGCCAATAATCAAATTTACTTTTTTGTATTTTTTACCAGAATTGAGGATCTTTATGCTATCTTCTACAGAACTTCTCTGTGGTAATTATTTTGTAGGCGTTATCCCCAATTTCATGCACTCTTATGGATTTGACTTTTGTGGCTGTATTTTCAGTCCCCACCCCTCCCAAGACAAGCAAACAACAGACTGTGGAGCATGAGTTTATTATAGATACAATTTATATATATATATATATGTGAATATATGTAAATACATGTTTCTAATCTATAAGTATATACAGATGACAGTTATGTAAATACACTTACTAACTTTTCATATCACGAGTTTGTTACTAGTAGTGAATACAGAATACTGAATACAGTGAATATAAGTTTTAATACAGATGTAAATAAAGCATAACAGTTAACACAATGACTAGTTATATTATAATTATGTTAAATTTTTCACAGAGAGACCCCAGTAAATTTTACTGGGCCACCCACTTAGCAATGACCCCTGGCCGCCACCACAATCTCCCCAGGCTGTACTGCACCAGGGTAACCTGATAGACCCCCCCCTACCCTCAAGTCGGGGCTGGACGCCAGGTGATGGAGGTCAAAGGTCAAAGTCGAATTTGTTTCACCACTAGGAAGAGGGACATTACTAAGCATAAGTTACAACTGCCTACTGGAACTTACTGCCCACATAGAACTAAAATTGACATATAAGAGGATATAAAACTTTAAAACCGAATTAAAATGCCACGGATTCAGGGACAGGGAGGGTGGGAAACTTTTCATGTCCATGCCCTTGTCCTGTCAAGATAAAAGTGCCACCTCAAGCCTATTTTCCCTCCACAATACAAACTGACCAATCAGAGAGCTCGACACAATTATGCAGGGGCCCACCTCCCTCTCAGACTGGGCCCCCATCCCACTTTAGACTGGTACCCACACCCCTTATATTCAGTCCCATAATAGCTCCTCCTGGGAGGGGGGGACTGACAAACGTGGTGCCTTGACACCACTCCTGACAGTCCCCACCCCTCCCAAGACAAGCAAACAACAGACTGTGGAGCATGAGTTTATTATAGATACAATTTATATATATATATATATGTGAATATATGTAAATACATGTTTCTAATCTATAAGTATATACAGATGACAGTTATGTAAATACACTTACTAACTTTTCATATCACGAGTTTGTTACTAGTAGTGAATACAGAATACTGAATACAGTGAATATAAGTTTTAATACAGATGTAAATAAAGCATAACAGTTAACACAATGACTAGTTATATTATAATTATGTTAAATTTTTCACAGAGAGACCCCAGTAAATTTTACTGGGCCACCCACTTAGCAATGACCCCTGGCCGCCACCACAATCTCCCCAGGCTGTACTGCACCAGGGTAACCTGATAGACCCCCCCCTACCCTCAAGTCGGGGCTGGACGCCAGGTGATGGAGGTCAAAGGTCAAAGTCGAATTTGTTTCACCACTAGGAAGAGGGACATTACTAAGCATAAGTTACAACTGCCTCAAAAGCCCAACTAGAGGTAGTTATGCATTTATCAAGCGTCTAAAGGAAGCAGCAATTTCAGAACTACGATCCTCATTCTGCTGTATGTACGACCATACGCATTCGGAGGCCCATGAACCGTGGGACTTTATGTTTTGCAAAGGCACATGCGCATTGTAAGCACAGGTAGCCCCGGATCGTCTGAACGCGTGAAAAGTGAAATGATGAGGATCGAATCCCAATTTGACATTTAGTCGCGACAGGCCCTTCCTGACTCTAGATTCCGTAGCAACCCTGAAACCCAGGGGTGTTCTTACTTGAAACAGAGGCTGGTCCCTCTGTGGCTTATACACTGACAAGGCTCGTTTGAGAGCACGTACAGGACAGAGAATTGAGTGGTTTAATTTGGGTAAGACAATGATATGGATTTTATCACGAGTTTGCATGGTCTTAGACCACTTTATGGCCACTAACATTTTAGATTTCTTAAAAATTATATCAGCTGGGGTCAAATGTCTAGAAGGGTCAAACTGTGAATACGAATGTGGTGCGATATTAGATATTCTAAGGAAGCCAAAGAAAGCCATGAGAAAAATGGCCCTGAATGTGAGGTAAGATGGGAGAATTCTGCACGCTTGGATCAACTGTTTCAGAGTTTCCAATGACATGATGTTACGACGGACAGGACACAAAGGCCTGTTAATTTTGACAGATTTTACGAAATATCTGATGCTTGGGTGATCCCATAATGAGAAGTTCAAGGCCGACATAACAAAATGAGCTTTAAGAGCAGATATATTATTTGAAAGCATGTTTGCAGACACGTTGTTTTGTATTAAATATTCTAAATATGCCATGATATCTTGCAACACAATTTTCTTTAATTTTATTTTACTGCAGATACAGAAACCCACAAAGTTCCTAAACAAGAGCTGATAGCATCTCCTTGTCTTGGGTCTGAATGCCATTTCCACTCTGTTAGATGCCTTGACTGTGAGAGACTTAAGAACGCCTCTACCTGAAACAAAGTGTAGAATCTGTAACATGTTAAATATCATTATCCATACACAACACATCATTTGGTATTGGTACCCATATATGGCTGGGGACCTGTGAATTCAAGAGAACTTGCTGGGCAGCCGTGTTCTGCCACCTAGACAGTAAATCAGCCACATCATTTTTGCAACCAGGTATGTGCGAGTATGTGACATCTATGTCCCACTGCGCGGCGACCATCCAAACGTTACGCGCACATGCACCCAGTAAAGGGTCTCTTGTTTTGCCTGAGGTGAGAACCTGGACTGCAGCCAAGTTGTCACACTTGATGTGTACCGTTTTTCTGTGCCAATACGCAGCAAACAAACGCACCGCGACCAGTATGTTCAAAGTTTCCAACTGAGTGATTGCTAAATTCATGTAATTCTTGCGTATGGGGACATGGTACACCAAATTCCCCCATCTGCCCCCAAAACCTGTGAGGCACGCGTCCAATTCAATAGTGGCGGCTACCACTTTGTGATCAAAGTATGAGATGCCATTGTACCTATCCACAAATTTCACAAACCAGCGAACGTCACGCATGAATTCCACATTGAGAGTTATGGAACGCTTGCCATAGTTCTGCCTGAGGACATCTAACATACGATTCACAAAAATACGCGCTGGCTTGACGCACTTATGTATGTAGAGCAAGTTCCCCAACAGGCTTTGAAGTTGCTGCTTTGAAGCGAAACGTTTGCTCTGCCATTCATGGATCATGTGTCTTACGCGTTGCATCTTGTTCTCTGGGATTGATATTGTTTTGGCCACTGTGTCAATTTCTATGCCCAAGCAAGTAACTTTCGTGCAGGGAGCTACCAATTTGTGCGCACTGATGTCTAGACCCAGACGCGAGAGAAGGTGACGCAAGTGACCAAACGACGCCCGGGCAGCGTTTGGGGTCCCAAAGCCAACAAAGTCGTCCACGTAATTTATGACGTCATATCCGTCACGACGCATAATGAAACGCACCGCGTCGCTGAGGCGTTGGAAAATCTGCGTCCCGTGTCTGGTCCCAAACGGAAGACAGGTGTCGTAGAACGTGACGTCACGCCATTTTAGACCCAGCAAGTCGTAGTCAAACGGATCCAGCTTAACGTGCCTGAACGCGCGACTTACATCTACTTTGTACAAATGCGCCCCAGTGCCCACGCCTTTGAGTGCGTTCGTGATGTCATCGACTGTTGGAAAAGTCAAAATGAAATTTGAAGCCAAGTACGAGTTCTTGTCCACACCCAAATTGACCGAGGCATCTGAAGGCCATGACAAATCAATTATGACACGACGTTTGTCAGAATCACTCTTTTCCCTGGTCATAAATGGGGAGAAGTGACAATTGTTAATAGGAGTGGATTCGAATGGACCCACAATGGCCCCATGACTAATTTCCTCTTTCAGATATGCATCTACATGCTCTGGAAATTGTAAAGCCGAATTGTGGTTTTTATCTTCCCAACGCAAGGGTGAGTCCCTATTGAAGTCCAGGGGGAAACCGAATTTTATTAGCTGAACGAGTTGTGTGTCCCAGTAATCTACTAGATTGGACTCCCATTCCTTGACATTCAATTGCGTTCGTAGAGGGATTCTCATGCCCAGGAAGTTATACGTGCCACTCTGTTTGATTATTCTGTGCAAGTCACACGGGTCCCCCATGTATTCATTCAAAGTGTGATCATTACTCGTTGCAATAAAATCCGACAATGGAATAAAGCCGAAATCGAATTTACTTTGTTGCTTCCATTTGTTGAAATTCTCACACTCTGCCTCAGCTTGACGACGAGCCGTGAGAGTTAATTGTTTGGCTGAATACGTGTTAGCAAACTTGTCAGAATCAAAGCCGTTTATGTCAAACAATGGAATTTTGTAATCATTCACCCCGAACGCATCCATTGATGTGGCACCCGACTGCGTTTGTCCACATTGGGTGTTATCTAACACCTCATTGTTGTCGGGCGACACCTTGTCACTTGCTGGATTCATTTCTTTTGTGTTACCACTAAGCTCGCCATTGTGTGCGATTTCACTTGTCAGACTAATTACTCCCCGACCCCTGGGTGGATTGTTTGGGTTTTCTGTTTCAATAGGGGCATTGACCAAAGCTTTGTCACCAACGGCTGTACAATGGCCTGTTGTTTTACTGGCTTTGTGTTTGACACTTGCCCCCATTTTATTCAACACCTTGACTTTATTAGCTTTTGCTAACATAGCATTTACGTTTCTATGACACAGGTTTGAATTCACAAACACCCTAGATCTGACAGGGGAAATATTTCTGTTACATTTCATTTTGACTTTGTCAATTTTATTTTCACCACTAAAAACAGGGTTTGTCTGTTTATTTTTAAAACACTGTACAACTGTGCTACTGACCTTAATTCTGCCACCCACTTGCTTTACAAATGGGCAGCCATCTGCCCGTTTTTTGAACCAACTTTTTTGAGGGTGCACTCTTTCTCAGGGTGATTAAGCTGCTTACCTTGTGATAGACAATACGCACAAATATGACGATGCATCCTTCCTGCAAACTCATGGTCCTTCTCAAAGTTACAGGAACTATTTTGGTAAAATTTACAGAACCACGGTTTCTTTTCTGTATTTTTGGTAACCCAGCTTTGTTTACTGCTGGTTTGATGTTTTTGCGCATACGCTCGCCTTACTCTGTCAATTCTGGAAGTGTCTGACCATGTTAACTTCCCCCTCTCCATCTCACAGAGTAAGACGGCGTGACTGGCTTTGGCACTTTGCCACGAAAAATCGGCTGCATCCTCCATAATATCCCCTAGGTAATGCAACATGTGTTCCCTATACTCTAAGTTTTGCTCATCCAGCATGTTTTTAACAAAACCTTGTACGAACTGTGGCATTGAGATTTGGTCGTATGTGAGACGTTGCCTATTGTGACCTCCCAGTATATGTTCGTGAGGCCAAGCGACTTTCTGTTGCACGACTACGTCAACCGCCCCCCCACGTTTCGATTTAAGTTTACTAGAATTTTCAATACCTTCAACTTGCTGCTTCCCCAATTTGGCTATGCTTCTGTCAATTTGTTTCTGAATAATTTTCGAGGTTCTAATCTGAGCTAAGTCTGGTAAACTAACATCATCATCAGAGGTGTCACCACTGGTTACATTGTCACTTGACACATTTACACAACAGTCTTTTTTACAATTTCTTTTACATGTGCTAGTAACAGTACTTAACTTAGTTTTTTGTCCTTTGGATCCACATTTCTTCTTGTGACCTTGCTTGTCGCCCATCTGTGACTCCACGACCTGTAGCCTCGAATTCATCTTCTGCAACTGGTCCAGTATTTGCCTCTGCATGTCACGTTGGCCACCCTCATCCGTCGAGTCTCCAGCATCAGAATCTGTGTCAGCACTACGTGCAGCCTCAGATTTCTTGCTACTGCGAGTGGTCTTGCCTGCTGCAGACACGTTCTTTTGCTTGACTACATAACTCGACAGAGAGTCCCGATCTTCATTTTCTGACGAACTCATGTGATCCACAACATCCACGACTTTCAGTTCTTGTACTTTCTTCTTAGCTGCTGCACAGTTCTTACCCGTGGGTGGGTAATGTTTCTGTTCGCATGCCCAGCATCGAACCTTATTTTTTCCCATATTTATTGTTATTTTTCAATTCTAAAATGTCAATAATACACTAAATGACCGTCCATGAAGACAATACAGGTAAAATCCACTAAAAACACTTTCCATAAACGTCAATCAGGACAAGAACCAATTCACTTATTAAACTTTTCATGTCCATGCCCTTGTCCTGTCAAGATAAAAGTGCCACCTCAAGCCTATTTTCCCTCCACAATACAAACTGACCAATCAGAGAGCTCGACACAATTATGCAGGGGCCCACCTCCCTCTCAGACTGGGCCCCCATCCCACTTTAGACTGGTACCCACACCCCTTATATTCAGTCCCATAATAGCTCCTCCTGGGAGGGGGGGACTGACAAACGTGGTGCCTTGACACCACTCCTGAAAGGCACTATATCTATTTTCTATGTGTATCTTGTACATATTGAGGCCAATGTTTTCTTCAATATCTTTATTTATTAGCAGATCCGTCTACACAAGGCTGAAGATACTAATATATGAGGGCCAATTTTAAGTGTCCCAAGTAATACCCATGTTCAACATTAAACATGTAACATTAACATATAAAGTGCGGTGCCACAATTTCATGTGGTGTTATGATCATAATTCAAAAACTCATCACCAGAAGTGGAAGGCAAGAAAGCATGAGCTATTTGTATAAGACACTATATCACTGCATTTGATTTGATAGTTCAAATATGCAGATTTTATCTGCAATCTACAGTATTATTACTTCATACAGGCCTTGGAACATTTAAAAATATATACACGTTAGTGATTTTTGGTCAATCATGATCATCAGATGAGGTGAGGAGCTCCACTTAATTTATTGTGATAATCAGTGATATGTTGATATTGAGATGACAGGTTGATCACAAGAAAAATGTTTAACAACAACATCATCTACTGATCACTACATAATAATTAAGTAGTGGTCAACAGAAAATCAATCGTGCTCACGATATCATCTGGTGATCACCAAATAAGAAATCATGCTCAATCGCAATATGGTAATAACGAATTGTGTACGGATGAATTAATGATGAGGCTGACTTGATATACACTCACCTCTCTTTTCCCAGGATGTGGTTTCAATTCTGGCCCACAATCTGAAGTATTAAATTTTATAATTGCTTGCCAGAAACTGATGGTTTTAAGTACAGAATCTTGGCCAACCAGTCAGCATTGCTTCCTCCCATCTTCTCAAATACCCATGGTGATATGATCTAAATGACGGCTGTATTAAACCAGTCAATTAATCAATGTCTTTAATGTATATCAGCACTTCAGGCATTAACATGGTTAAAGCTGTTTTTTACATTCTTCTAACATCCAGTGTCACTCTTGGGCAGTCATTTTTCCTTTATCCAATTGATTTTATAGTGTTAGCCATTTTGTTAGGTACATTGGTACAAGTCAATAACTGTAATTTTTATGCAATAATTGTAAAAAGCATAATAAATCTTTCAATGTCCACAATTTAAAAAAACTTAAAATGGATTAAAATGGAAACTGATATTGCCAGCACTAATCGTCGAACTAAGAATTTTCAGGAAAGATGTGGCTACATTTTTTGATAAATTATATCCTTTATTTTATGTAAGATCACGTGCCCTTGTATGCCCCAAGTGTATGTATAGACATTTAGCTTTGAATTATCTTGCATATTTTATGCATACTGTCCATAAAGTGAAATGTTAATTGAAAGGCTTTTCTAAGTTGAAGTTTTTGTATGTCAAAAGTATATTTGGTGTTACATTTGTGTCACGTTTTTTTTCTTTGCTTGTATTTTTGTACTCCCTCACTTTTAAAAAAGAAATAAAATAAAAATAAAACACTATGACAAGATCTCAATATCTGCGCCACGTTGTCATAACCTTGATTCAAACCTATGACCACAGAGATGAGAGCTGAATGATCATTTACCAAATATAGTAATAATTACATTGCAGAGTTCCCCCAGCTTCACATAAAGATAGATCATTATAACAGCTACGTATGCTTCATCAATTTATACTGAAACACACTCTTTATTCCTGATGAGGCAACACAAGGAATTGAGCAATAATTCTCATGAATTAATATTAATTAATAAACATACAATTAATACGCCTAAATGAGACTACTTTAAAATGTTTGCATGTAACTCTGGTAAAAATGATGTATGTGTCATCTACATATGGTAAAAGTTTTCCATGGAAGTCACAGTGCAAGTTTAATTAGAGCAGAAGTAGAAAGTAATCCTATAAACCTGGATCATCTGAACTTGATAAAAACTGAAAGCTCTATTGATTCAAAGAAAATGTTGGTTGTTTGTAGAGAGGAAATTCTCGTTTGGTTGAATTAAGGCCTTGCATTCAATGCTGTTTGTTCTCACTGATTTTCTCACAGGGCCAGATGATTCTAATTAGTTTATTTTGTAAGCATGCGTAAGAAAAATGGGTACAAAAGGCCTAAGACAAATAAGAACAACTGGCCTTCAACTCAAAAAAACACAGTTTTATTAAAGAGAAAAACTAACTTCTTTACTAGCTTTACAAATGCTGAGCTAATTAAGTTGATTACAATGTAGTAGTTTTCTCTCCTGTCTATCTTAATTTGTTGTGTCTTAGTTTGGGAAAAATATAAAAAAACTACTCTTAAGATTGATACAAATCATATCATCCTCCAAATTGACATCAAGGTGACATTTTGGTCCATTACAAGATCATTCAGCTGTAAAAGTATTGAGCAATAATTGCAAACCCAGCATACCATTTAATAAACTGACATAGAGGTCAAAATGGGGTCAAAAGACAATATATAAATATAGCATACGCAGCATCACTCAATGTAAACCAAACTACAACTACATTCAGTTGGTTTTAGATGCCTTTCAACAAATACGTTCGTATTAAGACAGACTGGCAGAATTTTCCTGTTATCTTGACCTACCACCAGAGAGGTGATTATTTGTCAAAACCAGTGGATACTAAACCTCTGCCTCCCTAGCTAAATCCTCCCTACCTGCATTTTAAAATGAACCTTCTCTAAGTAAAAGTGAAGCAGTTATACTGGGTGATATACGCAGATTTATTGATAATCATAAGTGTCTGCGAAAATAAGGAAATTTGTGTAACAAAAGACTATTCCATGGTCATATTTGACTGAAAACCCCGTACACCAATACCTTTTATGTGTACCCCATTCGGGAGTTTCTACTTTATTTCTCAACACAGTCATGTACTCAGTGACCTTATGAAAAACGTGCTTTTAATATGTTAAGATGTCTGTATTACTAAAATGCTTATATTTATTTCAACAATGTCAGTTTGGATTCACAAAAGTAATCATGTGACACTTCCTTAAAAGGTCACACGTCTTTAGTATTAGTTAACTAAATTTTTGTGGTGCAGTGTAACTTGTCATAAGTGATACAGTAAAAGCTTGCAAGATGACTGTTTTGAGAAATACTGAGCAGCAATAAGGCCATGACTATTACAAACCAGTCCAAGATTATCTGAAGATTTCAAGGATACTCAAGAACTATTAGACTATGCCTGGTTCTTTACTGTTCAGAATAGTGTGTGCTAACAAGGATGTAGGTTTGACTGTTCATCTTTTCAGAGCATTGAACTGGTTGTGATGATATCTGTACGTACGGCTACTGACGTTAGTTCAGGTGAATAAGTTTATAATCACGTTAGTTCAGGTGAATAAGTTTGTAATCACGCCAGTATGATGTGAACAACAGTATCTATCAAATCCTTTCTAGGCAGTGAATTTGGAAAATATATATATGTGTTGGTGTTGTTAACCTTATGATTTATAATTAGGTTTTCTGTCAACAATTCTCCTAAATTTATTTGTTCGAAAACAAAGGGATACATAAAATTAATTATTTTATGATAATAAAACCACATCTGATGATACAATATAAATAACTTGACCCTTGACTGATAAAGTACCAACTTAATATATTCACATACATGTATTAATAACTTTTTTGTGGTGAAGTGTTACTGGCAAAATTTCTCAAGGTTTTTCTCTAAATTCAGTGTTAATATTTCATGGAAAAATTATATATATATATATGTGAGACTCTCACATTAATTTGGATGTTTATACACATAAAATAAGAAATATTTTCAATAAAATTGTTAATATAACCAAAATTCTGTTTAAATCCAACTTGTACAACAGCATTATACAAAACTTTGTTGATATTCCAATCTCAGAGCTTTTGGTATTGCTCTGTGTGCCAGAATGTTATCTTTGTAGAACCTCAATAAAACTTGAAAGAAAGTCCAACTGAAACACAAAAACTGAGCCTTCTATAAATATAATTCTGTCATTTAAGCATGCAAGATGCAACCTTCATAAATGAAGAAAATGCATATGAAAGAAAATATTTTACTATAACACAGATTTAACATACTTGAACATGACAGAAACTGAAATTTTCAGTCTAATCCAAGAATTTCATGATCAACATCAAATCCCACCACCATTTTTTAAGTGAAATCTATAATATGGACATTAGTAAGTGATGTAAGATTTAAATTTCCTGTAACTAGTGTTACACAAAGTACAGTTTTAGCCAAGTAAATTTTGACAGCAGTCACTTCATACATGACATTTAGTTGAGCAACTAACACCTATGCTTCTACAGCAGCATATGTTTGTCACAACTGCCAAGTTGGTCCCAGCATCTACAGCTTGTAGTACGATTATCTCTTCCAGAGTTTTAGCATTATTAGATTTTGGATCCGAGGGCAATACCAAGGTTTCCTAGATTGGACTTTCTACCAGTAGAAAGTTCAATTAGACTTTGTACCAGGTTTATCTTGGTAGAAACTCCAATTGGACTTTCTACTGGTAGAAACTCCAATTGGACTTTCTACTGGTAGAAACTCCAATTGGACTTTCTACTGGTATAATTTGAAATTCTACCACATTGGACTTTCTACCATGACATATACATAATATAAATCTCAAAACAAAGTTAGGGTTCTATGTACTTTAAAACAGTCATGGTTTAATCTAAATTGTTAAACCAAAACTTTTAAATTTGTGAAACACCCATCAAATTCAGATTGTTACAAAGAGGTTTTAATATGCACAGGTTTAAATACACAATATATATATATAAAAAATCTCAAATCAAAGTTAGGGTTCCATGTACTTTACAATAGTCATGGCTTAATTTAAATTGTTGAACCAAAACTATTGAATTCGTGAAACACCCAATCAAATTCAGATTGCTACAAAGAAGTTAAAGTGTATGATAAATCATTTGCAATTACGCTTTTAACTGATGGGTTAATATTGATCTACTGCACTCTCAAAAATATTTTTAAAAAGTAATAACACAACAAGGATCATCAAATGTAAAGAACTAGTATGTTACTTTAACTGATTCAGTTATTTATTGTAGCTTTTAAGGTATAACACTTACCCAATCTAACTAACTCATGTGAGTGTGCATAGTGTTGCTTTACATCAACCACAACTCTTTACAATGGATTCAGGGACCTTTGGTGTTGAGCTCTGTACATTGCATTACATTTGCATCATTTTTGCAAATTATGCATCCTAATTAAATGGATCTCAGTGGAACATAATAGCTTCTTTTCAACCAAACAGGTTGACAAGTTTTAATCACACTGGTACTGATACGCACATTATATGAAATGTTAAATACTACATTTCAAATCTGCATTTTAAATCCGCATTTCAGTGGACGGTGTATGGTTCCTATTCTTTGTAAACAGATTTTTTTGTATATTTTTCATATTAAAGTTTATTGTTAGTAAATTACCCATATATTTACCTGTTTCCTGTGTATGCATTATGCTCATACTAAAGTCATGATCATCAGCATACTGTTATTGATAAAAAAATGTTAAGGCACTTGAACTGTCCTTATAAGTGACATAAATATCATCAGGAAAGAAAATGTAGTTTTCAAAATGTTGTTATTTTTAAATAAAATAATTTAAACCCTAATTGGGCTCTTCTGTGTTGGGACTTCTTGTATAATCTAAAACATTTGACCTTTATGTGATCTTGGTTCTAAAAATGGCTATAATCTACTTAAACATTTTGGGGTCGTGGGGCGGCTGGGCCTTTTGTAATCTTGGCTTGACTGTTTGACTCTGTTTATTCTTATGGGGCTGTTCAACTGGAACCAACCTGACTATAACTAAGTATTTTTTTAGGGTCAGGGGCAATGTTTATATTGTCGATAAGGGTAGGTATTTTCCCGGCTTGTCGGAGTGGGTCAGCAAAAGGTCAAACGTTTGATATTTTACCGACTCTTATTAAAAAATGACTCCTCCCACTTGAAAAAAAAACTGACTTGTCCTATTCACTTCCAGTCTTGTCCTATTCACTTCCAGTCTTGTCCTATCATTAAGCAGGCTTGTCTTTTGTCACTTCAGTAGCACTCATTTCCAATCCATTTCTAACATGATGTGAAGTAAACATATGACCAAAGATTATGTTAGAAATGACCAAAAACAGTACACGTGATGATAATTTGATAGAAAAGGTCCACATGTATGCTGTAAAATATTAAAAACCTGAAAAGGTGTTTTTATTTGGTTAGAAACTCCAGATTATTTCAACAGAACAATTTCTGGGACAAAGAGGGATCAAGTATCGACCAATCAACAAATTTAAAAGCAGATCAATGGTAAATATTTGGATCCCATCACGTGACCAGAACTACAGCATGTTTACATTTACGTCCAGAATAGCGTCTTTCCCAGAGGCTCAAAATTATTTGGTATAAATCTGTAGAAAAATTGATCACACGTACGAAATATTGAAGGCGTCTTCTCCCAGAGGTTCGAAACTGGAGTATAAAAGCCAGCAAGAAGCAAGAGGGTTTTCATTGTCACGTGAGATATGGCCAGAAGCACATTTCCATCTGCTTGTTTGAACAGAAAGTAACATTTTTAATGAAAATTTTTTTCGGTCACAATCTGAAGCAGACATACATTGATTTATATCTTATATAATATTAAAGCAAAAACCTGAAACTATAATGGAAATAACAACAGATGTCAATTTGGACATTCTGGTCACGTGATGGGAATATTCAGCCTTGATCTAGTTTTCAATTTTTTGATCCTCCTTTTTTCCCAGAAATTTTATCAAAAATTGTAATGACAATACCGACCACAAGTCTGTGTGTCAGTACGGCTTGTCGGGAATTGATACGGCTTGTCTGTGAGGGGTTTAGGGCTCGTCCTGGTAGTTTATAGTCTAATCCTGTATAACATATATCAACCCCAAGTCAGGTCGGCCCCTAGATCCAGACAAGCCTGGATGTATTGCGTTCTTTTTTGTGGATTTTTGTCCCTGAAAACCTGACTTTTGCAACAGACCCTAGAGTCGCAGAGTTGGTAGTAGGGCTGGCTCCTGTGGAACACCCCCATTAAACTGAATTTGACCTCATTCTCAACTTGTTCAACATGTTCCAACCAGGTCCCTTTAATCAGGTTCCAAGACTCAAAAGTAAAACCTATGGTGACCCTGTTTTCAAGACTGCTGCTTTCATATATCTATTAACATCAGTATCCCATTGCTGTATATTGTTCGAACTGTAAAGCATTTAATTTAATAAGCACTATAAAATGATAATTTAGTGCAATGTAATTCTATTTGGTGTGTTTAACCTCCACATCTGACCTTTGACCTCCATCCTCAAACAAGCTGTAACTGTTATATCAACCTTCATGCTTCTAACCTAACTGGCCTCAAATATTCAATAATTACAGCTTGCCCTCACGTCCTAGGTTTGAGGTTTGAAACCTGGGTTGAGAGAATAATGCCCCTGTTCCACCAAAGGACTAAGTCCCGATTGGGTCTTGGATCCTTAATCCTTGAGAGTCTGTAAAAATACATGAATAATGGGTGGGGCAATGGAATCCTGATACAGGTCTGGGATCAAACCCAAATTGTCCCCAGGAAGTCTCAGACCTCCTCATACAACTCACAATCGTTTCCCGACTAAGAGCAGATTAAGCCACGATTGTGATTCAATTCAACACCAATCCTGTCTGGGACATACCTGCTGGGTATCAGATTGGTCTGAGACTTCCTCAGACTTCCTGGGACTAATAACAGATTTCCTCAGACAGCAATGGCCGATTTTTTTTTTCTTTTGCATGGTGGGTCGGGGATGAATCTGGGATTAAGCCCAGACCTCCTGGGACTAAAACTAAACCGACCTGGCATTAAGAGTCCCAGGAAGTCTCAGATAACATAAGATTGTATAAATTTCGGTCTGGGGAGGTCTCAGGAAGTCTGTGACTGGAATATATGTGGGTAGGGGCGACAGTGGATCGGTTAGAGTCGTGAAAAATATCAAACATGTTTGATTTTTAAACAGACCCCAACAGATCCAAACAGATTCAAGCAGACAGTCTGGGACTCTATATTTTCGAGAAACAGATCCCCCAAAACCCTTAATCGTGACCCTTAGTCGTTTGGTGGAACAGGGGCATTAGATATCTTTTTGTCCTTTGTTGGCTTGGCCTAATAGGGGCTTAGCCTCTCAAGCCAGAAGTTACGACAGTATTTGTAGACCTACCTTAAGCCCTTAATAGGTTGGGATGTTTGTCACATGACCATAGTTTGGCGCCTTATGTTGTTTACTGTGGAACTTGGAAGGGATCAGACGTGGAATATTGGAAAGGAAAATCTTGTGTGCAATAATAACAAAAGTTTTACCGCTATTTTATCAATTGTGTTTTAGCTATCAGTTTTAAGTATTCTTAACAATCAATAACTTTTATGGAACAATTTTGTTACAAGTGTGATACGGCACATATTAGACCTGTTGGAAGACGCTGTTATAGGACAGGTATGGCAACAAACATCACATCTGACCAAGCAACAGTGGCGGCCAGTGCCCTTATCTCCCAGCAGTCGGTAGGAGGACTCCCAAGCCCTATACAGGCCGGCCCCTCAGGTAGTTCGCTTAATAGCAACACATCTAACACCATGATCACTACAAGTAATTCACAAACTCAACACACAAACCTCAGGACAGATGAACTGATCCTAGCTGAACTCCAGAAATTATCAGCTAGAATGACACAAGTCGAACAGGAGCTACATACGGATACCTTCGCCTCCACCCCCAGGAGGCGGAAGAGGACAGGCCCTAACAGACAGGCAAGTGACAGTTCAATGTTTGGTGCAATTAACAGAACAGGGGCCTATACATCTGTAGACGAAAGTGCAGTTCAGTCCAGGAATCCAGAAGTTCGAATCCCAGTACATGTTCATTCCAACAGCACCACCAGTACCACCACATCCAGCCTGTTCGCCCAGGCCCACCAAGTGAGTGCACAGCAAGGGAATGTAGCCACTAACACAAAAACTGTCTTCTCCATGTGTCGTACCTCGAATCACACTCACCAGGTACAAACAGCACCTAATGCAGTTACATTTACAACCACACAAAGGGGACCAGTGTTGTCAACAGCAATCCAAGGTACGGGACCCTGGCTGGGGCCAGTACCCACAACAAATCTGCAAGTAGTTTCTTCTATTCCCCACCAAGCGACAGTCGTTGGCACATCACAGCAATCCCAGGTCGCACAGAATGGGCTGCAACAACACCACATCCAAGTGACCCATATGCAGGGTTCACACTTGCCAGGGCAAGTACCTCCTGGGGTAGGGCAAGTACCCCTCCTACCAACAGGAATAACACAGGCACCATTGCTTAACACCCACATGACTCATGCAACAGTTCAACAAACTAGCATCAAGCAGTGACCCGGGACCACACCATTATCCCCAGCATCCAAGCCTTGAGGACAACCGCAGTGAACCAGGACCTAGTGCAGCAACGACTTCAAGAACTGAATCACCTTGCCCTCCCTCAGCAGCAAGGTAACTACATTCATTATAACCCACCACAAGTTACCCAAACACATGTGGCCACCAAACCCAAGGGGAAGAAGGAAAAGGTCGAGGTCGTATGGCCCCAAGATTGTGCTTTTGTGGGCCATCTCAGAGCAAGGGTAAGCTATGAACAGCTAACGCAAGCCCAATTTGTACTGGGCTTCCTGAGATCAGTCCAGGAGGAACAGGATGTATTCATAAAGGGTAATATGGTAGAGTACCTCACAGAACTCTTTCAGAACGTCTGTGATCACAGCTGGCAAGCAGCGAAAGGAGCCCATCTGGTGGTCATGACCAAGATGGAGGAAGGGCTCATCGCTTGGAACGACCTCAAGAAAGTTAATAAGGTTAGAAAAACATATGTCAGGGCTACTAGCAACCCCAGTAGCAGTCAACCAGACAACACCAACAGTAGCAACAAGAAAGGACCCAGAAAACCAAGCTCCATCCCGTGTAAAGACTATAATGAGGGTAGGTGTTCTAAAACAGCTGATCATGACCAGGGGCTCATAACACACAAGCATGTGTGTGTGTATTGTATGTATACGTATAGCAGGCTGTATAACCACCCTGAAGCACAATGCAATAACAAGAGACGGAAAAACAGTAATGGTATGCCACAACAGTGACAAAATGTTGAGTTAACATCTATGGAGGCTAACTGTAATGTTAATAACAGAAAGCATGAACATGACATTTGTAAAAAAGTAGTTAAAGTAGATCAGTCGTCAGTACACAGTTATGTGAAGAATACTGATAATGGTTGCACTGGTCCCAGTGGGAACCAGGTGCCAAATGCATCATGGCATTTGACCCCATCATGTAAGTGTGACAGAGGTTTTCATAACAATATTGCAATTAGAGATCTAGGTCAACATTCTTGGGCCAAAGTGTCCAAAAAACAATTGAGCCAAATTGACATTCAATTACTTGACAATAAGTGTCAAGACCTTTCACGCTTCATGGACCAACACACACAGCATACGGGTTTTATTCCTCTGTCTCCCTTGCAATTTGGGGAAATTAAAGAATGTGACAAATGTATTCATGACCCAGAGCTTTGTAAAGATCCTGTCAAGTTATATGACATTGTTAACAGTTTCCAATGCCCCAATTTTTTGGGAGTACGTGTACAAGTCAATTATGACATGAATTTAGACCTGATTGACAAATTAGCTGAAGGTTACTGGGATTGGCATCTCCCACTATTTTTACGCTACGGATTCCCTATGGACTTTAAGGGTTCCCATGGGGATTTTATTTCAGCTTCTGACAGTCACCCCTCAGCACTACAATTCCCTGAGCATGTTACGGCTTATTTAACAGATGAAATGGATCACCAAGCTATATACGGTCCTTTCAAAAATAAACCTTTAGGTGGTATAACACACATTTCCCCCTTTATCACTCGCCAGAAGCAAGACAGCAACAAACGTAGGGTCATCATAGACCTTTCCTGGCCCAATGGGGCCAGTGTTAATCACTATACACACAGTAATGAATACATGGGTACCGCCTTTAAACTGTGCTACCCTTCTGTCGATACCTTTACGGATAGACTACGGAAACTCGGTAGAGGAGCCTTGATGCACAAAATCGACCTCTCTCGGGCCTTCAGACAGCTGAAGGTAGATCCAGCAGATTACCCCCTTCTGTGTCTCTTCTGGCAAGGTAACTACTATGTAGACGGGTCGTACGCGTTCGGCCATCGTACGGGAGCAATGGGGTGCAGTAGGCTCACAGATTTCTTAAGATATGTACATTCAAAGCAAGGATACTACCTCATGTCGTATATTGACGATATACTTGGGGCGGAAGTGGGCGACAAAGCCCAGAAAAGCTTCGATACCATGTGCACCTTACTCAGGGACCTCAATATTCCCACTAGCCCTGCAAAGCTGACCCCTCCCACCACCCGTATCGTTTGCCTGGGCATTGAGATAGACTCAGTAAAAGCATCCATGTCCATTCCTGAAAATAAACTAGAAGAAATTCTTCTGGCCTGTAAGAATTTTAAAAAATTAACCCAATTTACAAAGAAACAGCTACAGAGTCTGTTGGGAAGCCTCATGTTTATACACAAGGTAGTCCACCCAGCTAGGTACTTTGTAAACAGGTTACTAGAAACCCTAAGAGGAATGGATAGGGAAAAAATCCCCATGTCAGAGCCAGTTCAACGTGATATTAATTGGTTTTTTAAATTTGTAAAGAATTTCAATGGTACTGCCACGTACATTCATACTAAGTTGTATAGCACTGATTGTATTCAATTAGATGCCTGTCTTACGGGTATTGGTGGCAGATTCAATGAATGTGTATACACATACCAATTTAGACACAATGAAATACCCTCAATGTTTACTATAGTGCATCTAGAGATGTGGAATGTCCTAGTAGCCCTGAGGTTATGGGGCCATATGTGGGCCAACAAACAAATAATTATTGAATGTGATAATGAAGCAGTTGTTTCTGTGGTGAATAGTGGAGTGACAAAAGACACTGGCCTAGGGGCACTGGTGCGTAATATATGGCTGGAAACAGCCTTGAAAGACATTCATCGCCCTGTATGGTTCAATATAACCAGTGACATGTTGTGCATTCAACTGGATATTTAGTTATGTGATGTGTTCCACTTGTTTCAGGTTCTAGCCCTGCCCTCTGTGCACTGCTGAGGATGGCCAGCGCCAGAATTCCATCAGGCTATCGACCAAAGACTTCAAGGGCCCACCACTCCCACTTTACATTATTCCTCCAGTTCCTCCAATTCATAAATGTGGATATTCTGGAAATTACCCATTCTTCCATTTTAGCCTTTATCGAATTTTTATGTTTCAATAATCTCTCCCATGCTAGCATTCAATCCTACCTCTCCTCCCTCAGGTCCCAGTTCAAACTCTTGTCTCTTTCCCTGGCCCCCCTTTCCCATCATTCGGTCACCCTGGCCCTCAGGAGTATTGCCCTCCATGTCCCTGTCCCCAAAAAGGTCAAAGGTTTATTCGACCTCCAGTCCCTTTCTTCTATTATTTCAATTTCGGCCCTTCTCCCCTCCGGCCCTACCTATAAGGCCCTATTCCTAACTGCCTTCTTTGCCTTTTTCCGCCTTTCTAACTTGGTCCCTCCCTCTGTGTCCTCCTTCTCCCCTCTTATTCACTTATGTAGAGCTGATTTCATCCCCCACCCTGAATTCGCAACCATGGTGGTCAAGTGGTCCAAAACCCTTCAGAAACAGTCCCAATTCACTACTGTCCAAATCCCAGTCTTATCACCCACTGACCTATGCCCTGTCACTGCTCTTAAAGCCATGATTGCTTCCTTCCCACTTCCTCCCAATGCCCCCCTCTTTGCCATTCCCCAGGGTCAGTCCTTTATCCCCCTGACCGAAAGTAAGGTTCGAAAAACCTTGGCCTCCATTATTACCTCCATGGGCCTGGATCCCTCTTCCCACTCCTTCCACTGCTTTAGGCGATCCGGGGCCTCTTTAGCTTTTAATGCTGATGTTTCCCTTCAGTCAATTCAACAACAGGGAACATGGACTTCTGAGGCCGTATGGTCCTACATTGTAGCCAATCCTCAAGCCCAAGGTTCTGTCTCTCTAGCTTTTAAAAAATTACTACAACCATAACTACCACTATCTGGCACTTGGGTAAATCATATCACAGTTAAACCCAACTACTATGAACACTTTACACTTAGTAATCTTTGTGGTACATATACTCCAGAAAGGCTGGTAGAAAAGCCTGGGTGATTTATATTTGTATACAGCAAAAAATTATTTATTGTACATTTTAACTAATCAAAAACTCAAGTATTAGTAACTTTTATTAGTTTTAGTAACTTAGTAATCTCAACAAGTTCGCTCATATCTGTTATACTTAGTATTAATAGTAACTTTCTTAGTGGTTAGTTTTAACTTAGTATCTTAGTATTGTTTTAGTATTAATGTTAGATGTTAGTATATGTTGTTTGTACTGTGTATGTCGGTATTAATAAATAATTTTTATCCCAACCTGGCTTACTTCTTGGCTTGTGTTGGCTTGGCCTAATAGGGGCTTAGCCTCTCAAGCCAGAAGTTACGACAGTATTTGTAGACCTACCTTAAGCCCTTAATAGGTTGGGATGTTTGTCACATGACCATAGTTTGGCGCCTTATGTTGTTTACTGTGGAACTTGGAAGGGATCAGACGTGGAATATTGGACAGGAAAATCTCCCTCCCTCCCCCCCCCTAATGTGCCCATCATGAATACCTAGGTCATGTGAAGGGGTAAATCATATCACAGTTAAACCCAACTACTATGAACACTTTACACTTAATAATCTTTGTGGTAGATATACTCCAGAAAGGCTGGTAGAAAAGCCTGGGTGATTTATATTTGTATACAGCAAAAAATTATTT
The DNA here is from genome assembly GCA_964017235.1 of Sabellastarte sp. h YS-2021. NCBI lineage: Eukaryota > Metazoa > Annelida > Polychaeta > Sabellida > Sabellidae > Sabellastarte > Sabellastarte sp. h YS-2021. Next base: position 86,663,328 of record OZ024932.1, read on the forward strand.
ATTGTACATTTTAACTAATCGAAAACTCAAGTATTAGTAACTTTTATTAGTTTTAGTAACTTAGTAATCTCAACAAGTTCGCTCATATCTGTTATACTTAGTATTAATAGTAACTTTCTTAGTGGTTAGTTTTAACTTAGTATCTTAGTATTGTTTTAGTATTAATGTTAGATGTTAGTATATGTTGTTTGTACTGTGTATGTCGGTATTAATAAATAATTTTTATCCCAACCTGGCTTACTTCTTGGCTTGACTGGAGCACTCCGGTGTATGCTGGTGATACTTACAAATTCAATTTAGAGAATTTTTCCACAAAAAATTGTTTTGTATTAGGTTTGTATCTGTGTCAGTGCATATCCACAAATTTATAAAGTCAGAGTTATGGTTTTACATCCAATTCAACAGCCAGGGTCATATTGGGACAGGTCCTCAGCATTTCCACTTGTGGGACTCGAACCAACACAAAGGTGACACACAATTTATAAGGTAAGTTTCCACTTCATTATTGGGTCGGTTTGCAATGTAGTTTTGTCAGTGAGCGTAGGGCTTTACATTCTTTTCTACTTCATAAAAATATATTATATTCCTAAATTTACCAACTTTAAATACCCTTTTTGTCTACCATTAATGGTGTTTTTCTGTCTCTTGTAAAATAACAGCTTCAGTAACATAATCTTGTACATGCAATAAATAATAGATATGTCCAAATGTTTTTGTTATCATGGACTATTAAATAATAGTGTTTTAGTTGTTTCAGTTTAAATGAAGTTCCTTTAAGTGCATTGTTGGATTATTAATGATGAAAAGCTAGTCATTGAAATAGGCGTTAGCCCAGATATTTGTGGTTCAGTTACCAATATGAAAATTGATAAGTCTACCAAAAATAATTTATCAAATCTCAGAAAAGGTTAACCAGAAAGAGCAAACTCAAAATACCACCCTATTATATTAAGTAGTTAAATAATTCAAAGAATGATAACCAGGGCTTTATATTTGTAAGAGGTTTTTAATGTTTGACTTCTACTGATAGTATTGTTTGGTTGTGGTTTATTCATGAACACAGAACATGTGGGTTATTTTGAAATCTGATTGTTTCGGACTGGCCAAAGAAAAAGTAAGAGTGTATCAAAACATGCCTCGCTACAGTTTAAAATCCCCCAGATCAACAAGTCTGGCTTTTTGGCATCTGCAAACTGACATGATCAGGAGAACTACAATTAGTCAAACAGTTTTTCTTGGTGCATACTTTTAACATCATGTAATGTTATTACAAGACTTGCTTTTGTAATTTTTTATCCTTTAAAGAACTTGGCTTAAAAATAAATTGAATATTTTCAGCTGTGTTTTCTTTTCAAACTTTCAGCACTTGTGAAAGAAATAAAACAAAACGTTTAATTGAGTAAAAAAATAATTTGCTGTGTGTTTTAATTGACAGTAGAGTTTGTCCATTTCAGCTCCACTGCTGGGTTGATGATTTTGTTGAAGTTTTGGTTACTGACAGAACACCTAGTTTTCACAATGACAGTTACATATGGTGATGTTAACTTATGTTTATTCATACTCCACATTGATGTAGTGGACATACTGTATATGCAATAATGGATTTATTTACATTTCACTTGAGAAATCTCTCAATGTGTTTTATTAACCAGAACATACACATCAAGTGATGCTATTTTAGACCTGTTTTCCAATGTGACACATGTATGCTGATGACTTTACCCAGATTAGTGTGAGAAAATGGCCAGCTTTTGGTCTGTAACTCAACACTTTACCAATAGAATAAGCTTCAGATACAACACTGTAATAATTCACCCTATATTGTTTTATCTACAGCAGAAATAAATGTTTACACGTTTACTTAAATTTCTTTATTCTGTGAGATTATTTGTTCCAAGTATTACCCTGTGTATGGGTCGAAGTTGGTAAATTATTTGTATAATTACTTGTCTTATCTTACATTTTTCGACGACAGTACCATTCTACATTGTATGGGTGGAATTTTTACTTGGTTAGCTGGGTGACTTGGCCAGTCAGATAGTATAAACTGAAAAGGTTTCAATCAAAACCTCTAACCGGGAGGGAGGAGAGCAGCAAACCGAATTCAAAACAGGATGAGTGGGGACACTAGGGGCATTGAGGTTCACAGAATGTAACCTAGGAGGGTGAGTTGTATGATTTGGCCCTTGAGCTCAGACAGGTAGATTCGAGTATAGAGGTCAGATAGAACCATTTTATCGATTTTTATTTCACAAGTAGGTACATTTATTTATTTGGGGTTTTACGTCGCTTTCAACACTGTACAGGTCATATCACGACGGGTAGTTGGAAGGGCAGAGGAAACCAGTACATACAGTTCATTAGGGTTCTGTACTGTAAACTGCCGACCAACGGCAAGCAACTACCAGCTTTCCCACTTGAGGCCGAGCTGGGGATCGAACCCCGGCCTCAGAGGTGGGAGGCGAGAGTGTTACCACTCTGCCACCGTGGCCCCCACAAGTAGGTACAAATTATATGGAGAGTTTAACAAGTGAAGGGGTAGTTTAAGACGGAAATATTTTAACAGGCCCCATCAGCTACATACACATTCCCTGATAGTATACATCGCATATGTACTACAGTGACATGTAGTAATGCCATCAACCATAGCAGCCCCCAGATGGTGCCCTAGCTAGGCTTTCCCTACTTAATATGTACCAGGGAGGGTTACCCTAGAAGTAAACAATTAACAGAGCCCATAGCTGGTGATATAGCAATTCCTTATTTGGTTTATAAATAGACAAAAGGTTAACAAAGGGTTACTTCAGCAAGCAGTTAATGGGGTCCATAACTGGATCAATGCCTATTTTTTAATAAATATCACAAATGGTTAATACACTATACCATGTAAGTAGTAAGTAATATATGGGAAAATATAGAGTGATCAGCATTGACAAACTGGATGTGCAAATCTGATGTCATACTCTGAGCCTGATAGATTACTTGACTAGGAATTATTTTTATCCGTATCAGCAAATGAGCTAAAGTAGTAGTGAAAGTTAACTTTTAGTCAATTTTGAAACTAAAATATTCTCGATAGGACAAAACTTGCCCATTAGTAAAAATGCATTCTACTCTATTTTTTTTATTTAAAAGATTTTGTATTTATAACATTGTGTTCCAGCTGAAATTACCATTGCCCCAACATGTGAGTCACTGTATCTATTGAACCTATTGTGGAAGTGAATTAATTTAGTGTCTTTTGGCCTTGATTTGACCCAGAAGAAGAATTACATCACTACTAGTAGTTACTATAAAAGATTTATTGCGGGTTTTGAACTGTTTCGTGACATGTCTGAACCTTAAATCATATCACATAAGACTAATACCATGCTGTTTAACCTCAAAGGGTGACCCTGCAGTTAAACATACGTAGCCTATAATTTATTCAGTAACAAGGAACCTTATTCTTAACAGTGCAGAAATGTTTTGTTTACTCCTTTGAACTATTTAAAACACTTTTTTTGCACGTAGAAAGAAAAGTAAATTGTGGGAATGTAAATCAATGACCTAGACTTTAAGATCAACCCAATTAGCTGGTTTCATCAAAGACACCATGCCCAGGAAGAGATTCAAAGTTTCCTTATCATAAGGTAAGCTAGGCTGCCTAGTCCAGAAATATTATTGACTTCGAGTGCTAACAAATGGAATATAAGATGCGAGAATAGGTTTTTCTAACATTTAAAAATACTGTTTACTTTTATAATCTTAAAAAACATGGGTGATGGAAGATAATTTGCAAACAAAGACCAAAGGCTTGAAAGATTCTGTTCTCTATACACGTAAGATTCAACCCACTTGCATTTTTTCTTTGGGTTTTTAATTGAGTTAAAAGACCTTCTTTCAGCAAGAGAACATGAAATAAAAATACCTGTGTTAAAAATATCAATGAGTTTACAAGAAATGGTAACAATGTACCCAAATGAAAATTGATCTGAGCAGGGTGGGATGGTTTTTACAAGTTAATCCTTTGAACCAGTTACACTGGGGCGAATGCTCTGTATAACCCCCATGTTTTTGCTGTTCTATTTGAGGGTACTGAGTTTTACTACTTTCTCTGGCCAGGTTTGTGTGTCCCATTCAACTTCAGACGTTCTGGGGAATATTTGTGAAAATTTCATCCACACGCAAATTCAAGATCCTTGCAATTATTGGTCATATTTACATTAACAATCAAAGATAAACTGAAAATTATGCTATATGCAATCAATTTATTAACAATCGATAGATAATCAAATAAATATGCATGAACAACTGTCTAAGGATTTTCTTTAATCTTCAGCTCAGTTCCAGTTGGGTTTTTATCTGCAAAACTCATTTGCAAATTGTTGGCTGGCTAATCGTTGGATCTTGGCGGAGACTGGAACTCTCTTGGGGTCCTTTCTCTTATGTGTCTACGTCAAAAATGCTTTTTAGTGTTATTTATAAATTTGGATCACACTTTTGGTAGATATATTTTATATGTATGAAAGAATCAATTGATTAAGATATATCTCTGTGTATCAATTTTTTCAAGCAATAAAACTGATCAGCCAATCAAATGTTAGTCTTTCAAGTCAAAATCAATACATTCAAGACAGTTACCTCATCTTTCAAACTTCAAAATATGCTAGGAAAAAAATCTTTGCTGTTGTAAGACTTTTCCCATGTTTCTTTGTCTCTACTTTTTTTATCAGTCCAAAGAAAGCGATGTTCTTGATTTGGGGCAAGTATTTCACTTCAAAATAGATGACTCAATGTTGTATTTTAAAATGGCCCTCAGTACTCAAAGTTCATGCATTTTTAAAGCTTTACTTTTAGCTCTAGCGAGCCTCGCTTCTACAGATCACTTTTTTTTTGTCTCTGGACTTTGATTAAATTGACAACACTTGTGGATTTCCCTCTCTTGCTCTCCAGTTGATGCTCTCTCTTTCACTGGATGTATCTAAGTTGGAATTTCTTTGTGTCACAAAACTTTCGTAAATTCTAGTGCACTACTCGTGTCTCTGATGGCTTTGCGCTTGTGCTAGGGGACAAAAACACGTTTTGGTCTTGTTTAAAATATCTCTTTAATTGTATCCCTGGACGAAAGCTGGTGATACTTAGGTCTTGGCATGCTCATGCCACCACAGATATTTCCTTTCATAAGCAATAACTTAAAAATATGTTTCATGGACCCTATAAAATTTAGTATGTGGGCATATATGGGTATGGCTTCGGAGCCTATTCTTTTGTGGTCTTCAACAGAGTGCATATAAGTCATATAAGCATGCAGAAACTTGATGTTTGACCCCTTTCTTCAGGATCATGGTTCGCCTGTAAACATCAGCATATTGGTCTTTCTTAAAATAGTTTTGGGAATATTCATCCTTATAACTTACTAATGGTCATACGGATTTGGAATGTTTAATCAACTTATAGGAAAGCATGGACTAGGAATCTAATGGAAATTCAAGTTTGAACTTTAACCTTTGCTTCAAAGTCAAACTGACTTTGTTTACTGAAAAGACCTTCTATCATCGTGGGGGGTCCTATTTCCAATTTAAATTTGGTTTAAGGGAATATAGGGGTATGTCAGCCTGGAAGATTATAAGATTCTCTTATGTGGAAGTGCACGTGTGTGGGTGTTTGCATGTGTGAGTGCATATGTCACACAGTTTTCTCTAAAGTAACGGATTGTGGAGTCCTTTGTTGACAACAATTCAGGTCAGTTTCTTTTTTCTCCATATTGTTGCTGCTTTTTAGATATAGATTCATAACTAATAGCAATAGTAGATATTTTGAATAAATTGCTTATCACTGCAAAGTGATAGTATAAATATTAGAGCATTTTGCACATGTTGTTCAGCTACGTTCTCTATACCTATAAGATGGTACCTGTTTTAGAGGTCTACACCAATAGATAATTAAGTAATTCCTATATTCTGTTAATTGTGAGCAACATGAGTAAAAGGCCTTTTTCTTTATAACTGTTAGATACAATGTTTTGTTTAAATTTGTTATTCGGCTATCTTTAATGTTCTCTGCCATGGCACATTTTTAGAGCTATAGCTCCATAGCTAACTCATTAATAGCTACTTTGACAGTTTGCTAATGGGTAAATCACTTCTTAATAATCAGCATCATGCATATTTTTACTTTAACAGTTCAGCTTTGAGTAAATCACTTATAGCTGTAAAAGTATTGAATCCAGAGCATTTCGCTGCTTAGATTCTAATAACAGCTATATTATTGTTAATTCTGTACATCTAGGTACATAGCTAAGTGAATAATTGCGACAGTAACTACTTTGAGTAATTTTTTAGAGCATTTTATTAAAACATTTTGTACACCTACTTTGTCTGTACCACAAGGTGGTACCTATTTTAAAGTTCTGTCCCAGTAGCTCAATGAATAGTAGTCATTATTTTGATGTTTTTTTCTTTGACCCCTGTTTGAAGGCCAAACAGGGTTTACAATAAAGGTCTTACATTTTCTTAATTATGGGACTGAGGGGTTTGACATTTATAAAGATGTAGGATGTGTCACCAGTCATATTCCGAATGGCTGAATTCTCTTTATGTTATGTCACATTATGGCCAGTCTGTGTCGAGATGCAATTTGTAGGTTTAAATATTACAATAACTATTTTCACAGATGCTTTAGTAATATAGATAAAACGACAAATGGACACAAAGTACAGAATTATGAAATTTCTGACATTTCCTAGGCCATATTCTATGTTATACTATATGCTTTTATGTTAAAAACCCTTGCAGATCAAGTTCCTCTTGTCAGCGTGTACTTTATATCTATAATTAATTAAATTTATATATGATTATACAGTAGTTGTCTTTATAAGCTTAAAGATTGAAAAGGAGAAAATGGGCGTGTCCAAAGAAATATTTTACCATGACTGTAACTGCTACGAAGGCAGTTAGGTTCATGCTCATATATATTTGTTTTAACTATTTTGATTTGCAGTGTACCTAATTTGTACTTACATAGGTAAACATCAAGCAAACAAGGGTTATTTGCAGAAATGTGAAGGCATTGTTATAAACTCATGAATCTAGTGAATAGTTTATTTATTCATACCATCTGTTAATACACCACGTGTATTTATAACGCCAGCTTGATATCCTTAAAGCAGTGATTTAGAAAAAAAACACTGCATTGCACCAACTATTGCATTAACTTTACCAGAATTCACAAAAGGAAATGTATCTGACTTCATGTCTGTGTTGAATTAACTCTGACCTATAGCTGAGGCGAGTACATTTAAACAATACTTATCAAAAAGGTTAACACTAACAGGTAAATTATACCCAAATCATATTTGATATAAAAAAATTATTTATCTTTGAGACACCATCTCCAATTATGTTACTAAGATAGCTATTGGCCAATCATTTGATTGCCCACCAAGGTCATTGTTCCTGCAACCCCATATATGCCACACCAACTCATCTCTCACTATCTACTTCTGAGTCCCTCAACTGTGCCGCAAATTCAAGGTCTATTAAATTACTTACACAGACAATACAAGCTGTCAGCTCCTATTATCGCCCACCCAGCACCCTCCTTTCATGCCCTCACCCCTTCTTCAATCCCTACATTCGGTTTTTTGCCCTTAAAGCAAAGGCAAATTCTGTGAATGTTGTCACCATTTATTATAGTATGTTTCTTCTTCGTTTTACTATGTTTTCCATCAAAAATAGGACTGTCGCATTTCAATATTTACAACTTCTTGCATTACTGAGCTGTAATGAGCATTTACATCAATATTTTTGCTCTCAGTTGGATTCTGCAACTGCTAGATACTGGACTTTGCATTCATTTTGATTTAAATATAAAACGTTCCTATTCAGCGTCCACACAGTTTACAGTTTAAGTAATTTAGCATTTTGACTTAATTTTGTTAAACATCAGTCTCACTCTTCTGTTCTGGCATGGAATAAGCACTGTTTTAGTACAGAGTATCTGCTTGTTAGTCTCTATTAATGCCATGCAGGCATTAATACGTCATTTTTTCCCTGACTCCCTCTTAATTATCCCGATACTGTTTCATTAGTATAGTCAACATATTTATAGTTTGTACATTACCTTCTACAATCATATTTGTCATAATAAATAGGGATGATGGTGTTTGAAAGTCTGCAAGTTTAGCTATAAAACACTTCCATAATAAAATGTTATGTTTTAAAAGATTCATTCTTGGGCGACTACATCTCTGCTGGTATACCCCAGGAAATTGTATGGACAAATTGCATGATTTAGGACTTAATATTCTTTTCAAATAAGTCTAAAACTCATTTGTTATGCACATAGTAACTACTCTTGTGATATGTTTTATTTCAAGCCATATGTAAACTTCTTGTGACAAATATTATGTCTTGTCCTTTCACAGATTATCAAATCATATCCAATCTACTGCTTTGCAGGCACAATATCTTCCCCACAATGGATTATGTTTTTAGATCCAAGCTCTTTAAGAGTGACTTACTGTTCCTTCTATAAACATATATATAGCAAGTGCCTTGATAGTTTACAGCTATTGCTGAGGCTATAGGATCTCTAGCACAGTGCAGTAGTAAGACCATTAATGCTGTTAGGGGTCGATATTTCAGTGTGATTAGCCCATAATACGGAAAAAGGTCATCACCTGGGGTGAAATGCATCTCTGGGGTATTTTTTTGTTTTGGATTTGGAGTGTGATATGCTTAATGATTAACCAAACAATTTGCAGCCACTCCAGCTATTTGTTTTAATGATAGGAACACAGCGATTTCCATAACACCAGAAGAGCACCATCACTGTCAGAAGTGGTTTCATGTTGAGGCAAACTGCTAACAGGGTCATGAAGTTTGCTTGACAATTGGACAATTTATATTCAGTTCTTTAACCACAAAGAGATATTGAAAATTTGAAAAAGAGTATTTTTGGTGTCATTACTCACTTAATATATGAGATGTTTAAAACAGTATGTTAATTTTATTAAAACATTTGGTTTTCGTCAGAAAACCAGTATGGTAGTAATTGTTGATAGATGGGCAACCTTAACAAAACATGGAAAATGTAAACTAAGACTGTACTTAACTGGCTTCTAGGGCACTACTTTATTTGTTCCCAAATCTTGTTTTTACAAGCTCTTCAAGCCAGTATCAAACATTGCTGCATGCTCTATAGCTGCAATTGTTTGTTGACATGAGCTATGTAAATGTTACAACAGAACATAGAAGGCGAGATCCAATAGAAGAAGAAAATAATTGATTCATTTTATTATCTATCAATCATTCTCAAAACAAATGGTCCACTTCTTGACATGCTTTAGTTTGTATAGGGCTTTCATAGATGTTCAGATGCAGAGCCCCCTTCCTAACAAGTATCCAGTGTATCATGGTACCCTTCATGTAATGTTATTTTATAATTTCTAACATCTGAATAAAATTATATTACTAAATAACAGACAGACCCCATAAAAGAGAAAATCATGCATGTGATGTGTCTGTTTAATATAATTTTTTTTCTCTGAAGCTGCAGGCTCTTGTTTTACTTTCGCAATTCATTGCAAGACCTAGCATATGTTAAACTCATGACCCCGCTTTGAATGATCCTGGGAGGAATAGCAGAAAATGTGACGTACAAATTAGACACCCATTGCCTTATGAGTGATAAGATGAGTCGTACCATCTGCCCACCCTGAAAGGAGAAGTAAGGACAAAGAGTCATATTGTCATGCGGTTTACACCCACCCCCCATGATTCAAGAGGATAACTCTCAACACAAAGATACCACAGTCTCATTTTCAATTTTTAGTCCCAGTTTCAATTTTATAGGATGATTACTCGTGTATTAGAATGATTCGTACAAATAAAATAAGTCATAATGCAGTTATGCTAAAAAAATATGCAAAAAATGAAGCCTCCAAGTAAAATGGTAAGAAAAACAATAAAGTGATTCATACACAGGTTTGTTGCTGGAGGTCTTTAGCTATCAATGGCATATACTCAAGTTGTTTTTATTTGAATTGGAAATATGGAAATAAGCTTTAATAGTCAGTTAGTACTGATACACTAAAAGTCGTAACTTGTTTTAGCAGAACAGTTCAGTATTTAACTTAATTTGTTTCAGAATACCAACACAAATGTTTTATTATTTCATGATCATTTATGACGTGAGAAGAAAAAGGGAAAAACCTGGTTTCAAATGCAGTAAAAAATGTTGTTCTAGCACATGAATGGATTTTATCCTGTGAGGGAAACACCCCATCCGTGTTAAACCGATAAATTATGTCCCTTATTCTGGAAATGTTAGTGACTTTATTCCCATGTTGGATTTACAGTTGCTTGAAAGGTCTTGCAAATGTAAATGAGTGGTTGTACAATATATTATAAAATAATACTATATAGCATAATATTACATAATATTGAAGGTTAAGTTGTATGACTTCATGCATTTAGGGGGAAAATCAAATCCTGTAGTCTCTGCATGAGATGGATACGAGCTCAGACCACCCAAGTCCCTCTGATACAGAACTGAGCAATGCAATTTAGTGGCATCAGTGTGAAAAGACTTCACCCCAACTATTTGATCTAATCCCCGTCATTTGCCAGTGTAAGACTTCTTATGACCCTGTGTTATTAGACAGAGAGCTTGCTAGACAGAAACCTTCCATCAAACAGGTTTATAACACAACCCCTGTTCCTGTGCTAATAAACATCTCACTTCACACAATGATGCTCCATCATGTTATAACAAAATCTACTTGTAGTGCTTTAAAACCTCCACAAAATGTCTATTCACAGGAAGGATGTTGGTGAATATGTAAATTACAACTGCTGAAATGAGGTGGCTACAATAATTTGGTGATAATATGGGGTTAACAAAGAAATAGTTTATAACAATTTATTAAATTTTAAGTTATTTTAAAGTGTAAAACTTATGCAAACATTACAATTTTAACTGAAGAGTTTGAAAAAGTTGTTGGAGACGGATTGGTAAATTAGTCAATTACCCTGTCCAAGGTTCGAACCAAAACTAAAGAACTAAGGAAAACCCCTGAGTGGAACTAAAGTCAAAGATGGAACTTTTATGTCCATTTAAACAGCTAGGACAAGGGCCCATCTCTCTCTTTAATTTTATTTGTTTCAACTTCCTTCACCTCAAAGTGAGATACTTCCTTAACTTCGCTCGCTTAGTGACATCATTTGTATTCAGACATCGTTCTTTGGTGGTAATATTTAGTGTATTCAATCTATAAATATTTACAGACTTCAGACAATGCATGTGTTGCATAATACACATAAATATAGCAATAAAAAGATAGCTATCACTTGAATTGTTTATAACTTTAACTTGTAGGGACTGAGATAATAAACTCTCTTTTTAGTCTGCATTGGAAAAAAGTAAAACCAGGGGTAATAAACATCTTGTGTTGTCCTCAATACTGATGGATCAAAAAAGTCATATCATGGAGAAATGTACGACCACAATCCTAGTCTAGACGGTCATTAGGACACAACATAAGTCTTGCTAAACCTCAAATTAACCCCAGGGGAGAACTTCATCTACTTATATAAGGCAACTCTCCAGATATGTGTATTTAAAATGTATTAGGTTATGTCCTATATTGCATTATGTGTTGATTACTGTAAATAAAAATTTTACCAAACTACAGTTAAGGCCCCTGTATACCAGACTGATCCCATACGATTCACTCAGATACCAGTCCTCTGTCAGCTGAATCTGTTGTTAAAAATATTCAAATTAGAAATAAGGGAAGTTGTTTTTATTCTATCTGCAGCTGCTTGGTGCGTGATGATGATGCTTACTAATATTAAATATGGGAAAATTCTTCGAAATAATTTTTCCCGATACATTGCGTTTTTTGTATCATAAACCTTAACATCCCGATACATATAGTCAAGGCATGTCATTGCAGTTCTGAGTTTGTTATTGGGTTGACTGGTATCTATAGCTGCCAGAGAGTAGAGGCATTTAATCCTTATCCATACATTTAACTAAAAATAAACTTTTCTGCTAAGAAATATAATTACTCTGTGACTCTAATTCTAAGTCTAATAGTGTTTATATAACACTTAATCTTTATCTAAAGACAGACTCTAGGCGCACCAAACAGAAAAGCAGAAACCGATAACCATTAACCTGAGATATAGCAGGGGTCAGTGCCGGAGAGACAAACAGGAAAAAGCAGAAATTAGGGTGGATATGCTTGTGCAAAGAGATAGGTTTTGAGCTTCTTTCTGAATGAGTGGAGAGAAGTGGCCAAACGTACATCATCAGGTAAATCATTCTAAATCTTTGAAGCATCACAAGCAAAGCTGAGGTCGAAATACTTAGTAGACTTATATACTTAGGCGGCAAATTGTGGGACCTCAAGAACACACCATCATCTTGGATTTTACATGTGTTATAAACACTATGTCTAGGTTTAAGGAAAGGTACAAAGTATTTTGGATAACCACTATGTAGGAATTTGTACACCACCAAGGCAGTCTTGAATATAGGACGGTGTTCAACAGGCAACCAATGGATGAATAATGAATTCAGTTTTATCTGGGTTTAGCTTCAACTTATTTGCAGACAACCACTTTTTGACATCATCCAAGCTAGTTTTCAACCTGTTAATGTTATGAGCTACATTCTTGTGTGTGAGAATAACATATAACTGTGCATTGTCCGCATGAATATGGAAACCTATGCCAGTGTGGGGTGTGGCGTTAAAGTAGTTCCCCTGTAAAAATAATTTCCTCAAAATTGATACTGAATCACAAATAGAAATTATTATTGTCTTTTTTGTTATTAAGTGATTATTTAAGACTTATAATACATAAATATTGATAACTTGCAAAAAATGTTAAAACATGTATTATGTAAAACATAATGCTTTTGGCACATCACTATTTGTACGCATGAGTATGTGCAAAGAAACAGGCACAGGGAACTTATTTAAGGTAGGTAATAAGAATGATAAAATTTTCATGACAAATATTCTTGTTATTTATTCTCTGGCTGTGATGAACCCATACATTTGAATATTCCAAAACATTTTTAATAAAACCACTTTTCTGTAGGTCAAGTTTATTAGAGCAAATAATCTCTAAAATTGAGATTGAACATGCTGATTGAATATGTCGGGAGTAAGTTTTCCAAGTCCTACGTGAACCAAATATACTCTTATAGACCCTTTAAATGGCTAACGTTATTATAAAAGTAAATTACACTTAAATTCTTATATTAATTATCTTTATATTAATTGCTTACAAAAATAAACAAACCATTTTTGAATACTGACTTATGCAGTGGTCGGATGATTCAACAGAAAATTGATTAAAAGGTTTTTATGTAAATATCAATTCTCTTGTTAAGAATAGATAACAAATTGAAAATAAGATTAAAACGTTATGTAATCTTTCTTATTTTAACAATATTACCTATCATATTCAGCTCGTCTTTCCATAAAAAAATTAAATTCATCTATCCTTGTTAAGAGACCAACTTACTGCCTTGATATTGCTTTATCTCTCGGCAGCATTCAATACCATTGATTTTTCAACTCTTCTTAGTTGTCTTCAGACTTGGTTTGGAGTTGGTGGTTCTGTTCTGAAATGGTTCACTTCTTATCTGTCTGAATGCTATTAATCAATACAAATTGGTTCTACTCTCTCTCTGATCTTTGTAAGCTCCTATTTGGTGTGCCCCAAGGTTCTGTCTTGGGTCCTTTATTGTTTTCATTGTACACGGCCCTCCTCAGTTTGGTATTGGTAAACATAAAGGAATAAAGTTTCATTTTTAATGCAGATGACACCCAAGTTTATGTCCACCTATCCCAAAAGAATCCATCTCCTGTATTTTACCAATTGAACAGGTGCCCAGATGATGTTAAAGAGTGGATGTCAGCTAGTAAACTCAAACTGAATCCAGATAATACTGAGTCTATTGTATTTGGTGGTTAAAAAGACAGAAAGATAATTTGAAAGCATTTTTCCCAACTACCATCTTTCGAAATCCCTTATGCCCTGCTTAGTCAGTCAAGAATTTGGGAGTATGGTTCGATTCTGATTTTTCCTTGTCCAAACATGTTCAGAATGTCTGCAACAGTTGTTTTGTCCAAATCTGAGACTTTAGACATGTCAACAAGTGGTTGACTGTTTTGGTTTTATTGCGCCTTAGACTTCTCTATAAATAGGGGAGATTAATCACTATAAAAGTCCAATTAGAATTACCCCAACATCGCTCCAGGATAAACCATAGAACTATACTGACTGTACTTGAAAGGAAAATGGCTGTCATAAGCTTCCTGTCAAGATGGGAAATGTCCTAGTCTTTTTCTGCAGAGTCAGTTTCATCACACCAGGACAAGCTGGGAGATATAGCTCCTAACATCTAAAGGAGGGGGAGGGAGAAAGAACAGAGGGAGAGGGAGGAGACAGATAAACAACAGAGGGAGGAGAAGGAGGAATCCAGGAGGTAAGAAACTCCACAGGATGATAATTAACTAATGAAGAAGACAAAAAAGACCAAGGTGTGAGAAGAGTGAAACTGAAATGGACACAGTGGGTGGATAAGCAGACTATAATAGATTTTGCCAAGGATCATAAGAATCTTTACAACAAAACCCATGAGTAGTTTTTTAATTAAAAGGCAAGAAAAGATTGCCTGTGGGAAAGATTTGCAAGCACCCAAAAACGCTCAGTGAAAGTGTGTGAGACTTGGTTTGAATCCCAATGACTCACTATGGAAAATAAACACAGTCCAATTTTGGCAAGGCTCCCAAGGTAATGACAGAGAGGCAGAACTAGATTCAGGATAAGTTCAAGTTTTTGAAGAGCGACATCAAAAGGAAGGGCCTAAGCAAATCTTTCGGATTTAAGTCACTGGGAGGAAACAGTGCTAGTGTAGCCCCATCCCATGACATTTCATGAGTATCCACGGATACTGAAAGTATGGAAACCAGCATCTAATCTGACGCACATTATCCATCTATTTGCAGCACTGCCAGTACAAGTGTAGTGTCCCAGCCTTCATCAGTTGACCAGCAGCTCATGGATCAATTTTCCACAGATTAAGACTATGCTGACATTTCATTGGGCCAAGACAGGAGACCAACAGAGCAGCCTTTTGCAACTACCTTCCACCTGAAGTAGAAAACTTGGAGGAAAGAGAATTTCAGACTTTTTGAATTGAGGCAGTTACGAGGAATACAGAGCAGGGCAGGTAAAGGAACTGTAAGTCAAACCAACCTACACTTTTAAGAGCTCCAGTGCCACTTCCACATAGGTGCCACAGACTTATTGGCAGCAGCTGTGGTGGTCACTGCCAGGAATACATCTTTACTATTACAGAAATCCAGATGTCAGCAAGCCAAGTCATACAACCAGTTTAACAAAGCCAAGTGATGTCATTAGAACAACAGCCCAGAGTGAGTGAGTGAGTGAAATTTTGAATTTAAAGAAACTTATAAAGAAACTTTATTTTGATTTAAAAAAATTTCGACCTTCACATTAATTTGAAAGCTTTGGACGGAATTTTGATCTACAGAAACTTGGAAAGTTTGAAAAACATTTTTACTTTTAAAAAATATCTCGGATTTGAAAAACACTTTTGAATTTTAAGAAATTTCTAAGATTAGAAAAAGAGTTTGACTTTAGGGAAACCTAGACAATTTTAAAATTATCTTAATCTTTGAGGAATTTCTCAAATTTTCAAATGATTTTGACCTTTGGATTTGACCAGTGACTTTTGACCTTTAAAAAAAGTTTTTGGCAATTTTCTAGAGAATTGTTGGAAATGTATTGAAACTTTTTGGGAAATTTGTTTCAAATTTGTGGGACATTGGTACAAAACTAGCTAAAATAAAAGTTCTTGGAATAATTGGATAGTCCTGAAAAGGACTGATAGATGCCAGCTTCATCTGTCCCCAGGGTATGTCCTTGTTACATCTCAAATCCTCTCTTCCTGCCTTCAGCATGTTGTTCAACATAGTCTCTGACAATCTTTGGCCTTTGCTACATTGTACCTAGTATGACCAAATCCACTACTCTACTTGCCACTTGAGATCCTGTAGTTTGCTATTCCTTCTTTGTGTTCTGTTGTAGGATTCCACAAGCCATGGCATAAAGGGGAAAGCATCATCACCCTGCAAAAAATAGTACAAAGCTGGCCCTCCCTCCTCTAGGGGTTCATGTGGCAGAAGCCCCAAGGTGTCATTCTCAATATTTATCTTCAATTTGCTGTGGTTAATTATATGTGCATCTAATAAAGATACACTTGATACAACATCTTGTCACAAGAATCTGTAGCCTGCATCACCAGGGCTAGCAGCAAAAGGGAAAAGAAGCCCTTGCAATTGTAAAATTTACTCCCAGATCTCTTTGGTTTCCTCATGGCGATATGTTTCCAATCTAGTGTCCCAAGAGTCATTCTAAACTTCTCCTTGATCAGTTTCCAGTCTTCTGAAGTGGTAGGGCAGATCAAATACTCTTTCTGGAATTCAGCAAGGATGGCCCTGCAGACAACATTGACAAATTTACATTTGGATATTTGGCCAGCTAGCCAGTGATACCGTACTGACTTGTACATTTCTCATTTTCTCATGTTACTAGGTTTCTCAATGGTATTGCTAGTTTTAAGCCAACTTCTAAGGACTTTCAAAAATTGATGACTTCCTACATGATGCAGTGGTGTATACTTTCTTCAATGAGGTCGAAAACTGCACAGGGCATTCTGACAAAATTGTGGCAACATGGGGTATTAAGTTTGTCAGGAGGTTGTTAAAGCATCCTTTTTCTTGTCATTGAAGGATCCATGGCATGACCCAGGGGTTTTGTGGCTTCCTTCTTCACCTGGGTGGTGGGTGGTAAATATGCTGCCTGTATCACAACTCGTGATCCCTACTCCAGAAATTAATCAGTGTGGGCGGGGTGGATCGGAGCACCGCTCTAATCTTATTGGTTGCTCACTATGGCTTGTTGTGACCAGATAAAACTGGTCAGTTTAGATTTTATGGCTTGTCGTCGTAGTTTCATGTCTGGTGATGCAGAAAACATCCCGACACCAAGTCAGAATTTGGATCAAGACAAACAGAAATGCAGTACATCCTGTCGTGGAGGTGAAATCAACCCATATTTTATGCACACTGTTTTGATTTTTGTGCCCAATCCCCAACTCAGCTACTGTTCCTAGAGACGTTAAAGGTCCATTAGGGTAGCTCCAGTGGAACAACCCCATTATGCTTATCTCTTTCACTCTAGACAGTATACAAAAAGGCCTAATAGTTGCTTTTTTCTTCCTTAGTGTAATTATACTTTAAGGCATTACGATTGTCAATGTTATATATTTTCTGAACTTACCTTATTTATGAGGTAAAATTATGGAGCTATTAGTCTTAGGCTTTTATCGCTGCATGTTATTACATACTGAGCCTGTTGGTAAGAGACCTGTCATCACTGATAGCTATAACACTTAAGTAATGACACCATAGCACTAACTGTATAAGAGGAGGTCTTGCATCTCTTGTTTGTAATAGTTACAGTCATCCTTCCAACAGGTGAACCATTATGTCTCAAGCAATTCAAAAGGAAGATCCATAATGGTCTTCTCGTGATTTAATTTCAATAGTATTATGATTGAGAAGATAAGCTTATGTTATAATTGTAAAATAGCTTCCATACTAATTTTATAGTTCATGACAGTTAATGATTGAGGTGATCGACTCAGCAGATATTGCCATTCTGTATGACACAAATAATTAGGTTCGGTATTTTTCTTTTTTAAAAAACTCATATTAGGAATAACAGATGGATAATGGTTTACCACCTATGGGTCTAAGATAGTGCATGATATGAGGTAATTATTCCTGTATTATTTGGTGTGGAATAATAATGAAACCATTGTATAAATGCTCTGTACTTGTCAAAACAGCCAACTTTACGCAGCTACAGATATTTGTTTTGTTTCAAGATATTTTACAAGGTCCTAAACTGACATTGGCTGAATTTTAAAGGAATATGTCGTTTGGCCCAATGGACAGATTTGCGTGAGTATTAACAGTAGGGAGTAGAAGCGTGAACCAGTTTATGGGTCTAATTTTGGTGAATTTTTGACTTTGAACCTGAATAACACAAAGAATATTTCATATATTTTCAATGTTAATGCCTCAAATATTAGGTATGTTATCCCGTTATTACTGTGCCAAATATTAATGCCCTAATATTTATACAAGTATTAAAAATATTGCTTTTTCTGTCTCTAATTGACCAAAACCCTTGAATCAGTTTTTGGGTCTATTTTGAAAAAATGTAAACACTGAATGAATACTTCAACTATATGAAGTGTACCATATATGGCATATTATATGTGGTCAGTATCAAAGAATGAGCCTGTTTTACCAATTTCAAATGTGAAGTAGTGTGTCTGTATGTTTATATTTCTAGAATGTGAAGTGTTTTTTGATGAAAGTAATGATCAGTTCATGGGTCTAATTTTGGTATCTTTTTTAGTTCAAAACTTAATAACACATCCAGTATTTCATTTGTTTTCATGGTGATAGCTCAGATGTTATTCCTTTATCATTGTACCAGATAGCATTTTCTAAATATTTGTAGAAATATTAAACACATTGTCATTTTTGTCTCTTATTGCTGAAAACCCTGTGATCAGTGTATGGGTCTATTTTACACTTACACTTGACTTATCACTTCAGAGATTTACAATATCTGTACTGTTACCTGTGGTCACTTAGGACTGACCAAATCATGATTTCAAATTGTCCAAATGCAGGTATTTTTTTCACCCATGGCATCTAGCTGTGCTGATAAGTGAATGGATGGGTGGGCATTTGGGCAGGGATAAATACCTTGTCTGGCCTGTATCTCAGAATCTGTTAGATGTTACCAAGGATGTTGATACTTGGTAGGGGTATAGGTTAGGGGTTATAGATATGCAATGTCATACTGTGACCTTAGTTTGGCCTGTGACCTTGACTCTGTCATAGTGTTTTCTACAGTAATATTTCAAACATATTTCTCTCATGACAATGATATATAGATTGCTGCAACTGATCCTTGGCGGAGGTATCATTTTTATAATGGGGACCATGGAGGCGTAGTGGTAGCACACTCAGCTCCCACCTCTGAGATCAGAGTTCGAATCCCTGCCTAACCTCAAGTGGGAAAGTGGCTTGCCCTTGGCCAGCAGTTTACAATACAGAACCTTGACCAACTGTATGTACTGGTTTCCTCTTTCCTTCAAACTACCTGTTGTGATATGACCTGTACTGTGTTGAAAGCGATAAATATTTTTATTACTGTCTGCTTGTCTCTTTGTCTGCTTGTGCATAAGCAGGATATTGTAAATATTACTAGTTGGATCTTCCTGAAAAGAAATCAGAGGATGTGTCCACCTTACATCACATTAAATTTTTAGAGTCACCTGGATCATGATCTGGATACAAAAAATAACTTATCTATTTACTTATTATTACATGCATTGGCAGAGGTATGCACTCTCCTAGTGCTCTGGTTATAGGTAATTCTACCTAATTCTGATATTTCCATTGACAGCAATACTTCAATTAATAAATTTTAAAACTTCGCAACTTTTAGTTTCCCAATTAATGATTTGATATTGCCTTGTTTTGATACTTTACATATTATCCTGCTTAGTTGTTATTTGTTTTGTACCTTAGCATAGCTTACAATGAAAGTTCTTTATGTAATGTTGTCCAATGCTATTTCCCCAGGCTGTTACATTTTATTAAGAGTGATGATCAGAAAAATGAAAATGTTGTAATAAAACACCCCAAACATAAATATGTATTTACATTTATAATATACATCAAACACACAAAAGTTTTTATAATTGAAGTACTTGAAGACACACCACAACACAAAATACTTGGCCAAAATAGGCTCACAATTTGATCAGTGTCCTTGTGTTACAGTCTATATATAGTGAACTTGAAACAGCTGGGAGTTCAGTCAAGTGTGACATTTTTTTTCAAAATAGACCCAAAAACTGATTCAAGGGTTTTGGTCAACCCGAGACAAAGGTCAAAGGTCAAAGTTGGGGTTTTACGTCCCGTTCAACAGCCAGGGTCATATTGGGACAGGTCCTCAGAATTGCCACTTGTGGGACTCGAACCCACAGAGGTGACAGCCTATGATTAGATGCCAAACTTGCTAACCACTAGGCCACTGAGGACCTCTCGTCAACCCGAGACAGAAAAAGAAATATTTTTAATATTTGTATAAATATTAGGGGATTAAAATTTGACAGTAATAAAGGGATAACACACCTATTATTTGAGGTATTAACATTGAAAATATATGAAATACTCTTTGTGTTATCCAGGTTCAAAGTAAAAAAATCACCAAAATTAGACCCATAAACTGATTCACGCTTCTATATGCCCTGTTATTAGTTCCTACTTATAAAACCCACTGGCCTTTTCAAATGTGACTTTTGCCTTAGACAGAGATATAAAACCCCAACTTTGACCCTTGTCAAACCTGTAAACGCATGGGTTAGAAACTTGACCATAGTTTTAAGCTGACAGGTTAAGCAAATGTGTGCAATCATAGCGCCAAATAATAACCATTCCTTTCCTCAACCACGCATCAGCTCATAAATTATACAAAATAACACGTAAGTCTGAACTCATGAATTTGCAAAACAACTAAGTAAATCAAAAGTCCTGGACCTAGCCTTGGAAAATATCACTGTCATATTCACCCTGCCTTGACAACCTGTGTGACATTCCCTTTATACAATGGCCAATAAACTATTATGGGTGTGCCTTGTGTGAGCCATAAAGTTGCCCTCTTTGCGTTGACCCATACCAGTTCAAATGGGCCACAGTGGGGGCCGTTTGCCTGACATGTTGCCTTTTTATGACTGATGTGGACATCACAAAGGGATATGGGGGTGGTAAAATAGACCCCCTCCATGACAATGGATACTGTTTGCTTTTAAAAATTAGACCTTTCTCATATTTACCCACGCTTTGTCTGTATTTTTTGGACTGCAGAAGCCAAAGTTGATGTTTGACACGACCTTAAACAGATAAGGTCAGATCAGGGCAGGTTCTCCTCCAAAACGTCATACTCATCAACCACTAAGCCATTGGGTAATTTTTAAAACATAAAGCAAAGAGTTGTTAAAGCTCTGATCATACTACAGGCGATATTGGCTACTTTTATAGGTATTTTGTTCAATACCTTCATTCTTCCATGTACGGCCAGATTTCTACTGGTGAATGTTGTTTAATATTGCACAATCTACTTTCCTACTTTCCATGGTGACTCACACAAAAGTTTCAAAACTATTCAATATCTCCACCTGCCATAGGTCACCGCCCTAAACCGCCTGAAACTGCAAGGTGTAGCATCATTTCTGTAGTTCTGCTACTGCATTCCCTTCTCATTCTTTGCCTTCTTTATCTTCCTGCTTCTCCAGTCAACTTGTTTGTTTTCTGTAAGGTCACTGCGTCTTTACATTACCCTTTTTCTATCATTACTTTTTTTCTCTTCTGTGTCAAACTGTGGCCATTGTATTTCCCAATTATTGTTCTCTTCCATACCAAACTGTAGTTAATGGTTGGTATTGGTGTATATTATCATATCATGTCAGAGTTTCAATGGCTTTATGTGGGGCCACGGTGGAGCAGTGTTAACCCATGTCTGAGGTCGGCGGTTGTTGGTACTTGCTTACCTATGGTCGGCAGTTTACAGTACAGAAGCTTGACCAGCTGTATGTACTTGTTTCTTCTGCCCTCAAAACTACCCGTCATGATATGACCTTTACAGTGTTGAAAGTGACGTAAAACCCAAAATAAATAAAAATCAATGAATTACGGTTTGGTTAAGCATATATTACAGTTTGAATACTTAACATTTTCAGTTGTCAAGGGTCAAAACTTTAACAGCAAGGGCAAGTCCAGTACAACCTATGTGTTTTAATGCCCAACATTACCACTAGGCTTTGAGATTTCAGATTTTCCTGTTGACAACTATCATGACATTTATTTCGCAATTTTGCAATTTCAAGGTAAATTCAGATAAGGAACATACCATCTTGTCGCCATATGATGACAGTGGACATAGTGAGTATGACTTTTAACTTTGCTTATTTTATACATTCTATGTATATCTTGCTTTTCCTCATGCAAAATCAAAATCAAAGTTTAGGTTTTAAATTATGTTCAATAGCCAGTCTCATAATGAGAAAGATGACACAATACTGTTACATCTTGCTATCTTGGAATTTATGTTTATAATCCATAATTTGTGGTAATGTACAACCAGTATATCTTTCAGAATTTGTCAACGTACAACTGGTTTATCTTTGCTATTGCATGCAAGGTAAAATTTGTCATAATATACAACCATCATTTCTTCCTGAGACCTCCACAATGTGTATTCTGATTACATGTTAGACCAACAAGTAATAGAATGGGTGAATGATATATCAATATTATCATATTTACTTAGCGTGTTGATTAGAAATGCAATAACAGAACTGCAAAGATATTTTGCAAGGTTACAGTATACGAAAGTCTCTTGAGATATATGAGCTCAACTTATAATGGTACAAAATAGGTTTGTTGTTTTATTGCAGAAACAGATTGGTTTGTGATCTTCTGTGTAGATTACTGTGAGTGTGTACCATTATATCCACGAAAAGCAATTTTATTTCTTCAGTTTGGTAAGTTTATGATGGTCATTTCATCTAAAACAAAGAGTCCAACATGAGTTCTCACAAAGCCATTCAGATCTCTTTTATCAATAAAACAACCTACATTCGTAATTATTTAGCATGTTCCATTGGTTGCATAATGTCATTCTACTCTCGGTTGAGTAATTGGAGAAATCTACCATTGTAATAAATTGGCAGGGTGCTTTGACCGCCTTTTTTACCCATATCTCACTTTACCAAAGCCTGCCTTAAATAAAGGCAGCATTTCCGAGCCCCCTTGACCAAGATTTATCTTGTGCAACTTCTGACTTTGCAAAGGTGGTATGTATTCTGGGCAATTTGCTATTCAGATATATATCAATGTTTCACTCCATTGTGGATATGTCTTAAGGTATTTGCAGAACCCCAGTATTATCTCAGAACAAAGGAGTGTTACAGCAGCAAACTCCAGCCAACCAAACCTTTACAATTAGCTTGTTAATGGTATCTTAAGCTAAAACATGTAAAGATGTAAACCTTTATCCACTTCACCGTGCAGTGGACAAGGTATATTATCCACAAAAATACACTTCTGTCTGGATAGTATGGTTGTACTGGCCTTTGTGGAAATACTGATTATTTCTTGGTAATAACCAAATGTTTAGGGTACACTTTATACGATTATTCTTATGATGGTTACATCGTCAAAGTATCAAAGTTTCTCATTGTACTTCATATTTCTGCAATACTCTAATTTAATAAGAATCTTATTCTTATCACATTTCCGACTGAATCATACTAGTGAAAAAGTTATGCTTTACAGATATCACAATAGTTGGGATGGCTGTATTTGACAGCAAGGTCACACATAATTACTTCTCACTTGCAGGGTGTTCAGATACTTGTTTGTGGAGGGTGTTTTTTCAGTTACCTCAATCTCTGCTTTGTGTTTGTCAATGAGATTCCGACCATGTTCGGACAACTGGGTAACTTTTCACAGCCTTAGAAATAAACAAGTTGTAGTTCTATGTTCTATACAGAAAGTAGCTGCCAAAATGGAGAATTCTACATAAAACTGATTTTGTATTTGTTAATAATGTATCATTTCATCACTACATACAGACAATGTTATAGCACTTGTAATTTTATCACGAGGTCAGCTCATATCACAGTGTGTACAAGCCATTCATTGCTGTATCTGTCATATTTAGAAACAAGAGTACCCGGAGAGTGCATACCTCTGTCGAGGTCCAACACTTCTAATATCACTATGAGTATAATGAGGAAAAATATAAAAAGTTGATTAAAATGTTTAAATAATGTTTTAAGTTATTTTACAGACAAACAAATGCTGCCAAAACATTACGTTCTTTGTTGAGGTAATGAACCATCTGTTTAAATGACTTCAAACAATTGCCTACTGTCCAACCTGTGTCAATTTACTTTATAAAAGTCACGATCAATTCTTATTGAATGTAATGTTGCATCTGTATGAAGAGACAGAATAACTGCAGCCATAACTAATAACTATATAACTACCACACAATGTTTCTCACTCAGAATACATTCATTCCAAGCATGCAAAAACACTATTACTGTGGAATGAAATATATAAGTAAATATTGGCATTGTGTCTGATGAAAGGACCCCATCAAATAGGCTTTTTCTACTTACATCACACTTAAAACCACGCAGTCTAAAGGGTTCATTAAGGGATTTTTATCCTTTTTGAGCTTGGAATATCAGCGCTTGGGAGGATGGTCACATCAGTTTGGCGCTATATTAATTAATCATACGAAATCAAATAACTTGACTGTCCCATTGTCCTGGAATTTTACGCAACTCCAGAAAGAGAAGGCAGGTGTTTAGACGTCTCTGGGCGAATTGGTCAAACCGAATACAGTATCAAATTAGTGGATGGTTCACAACTTATGTCACAATTCAATGTAGTTCAGTATCGACAAAATATTTTTGTGACAGAAAATTTGAGTATGTAGGAGTTTTGGGACTGAATTTGATTCAAGCTTGGTTTAAGACCATAAAGCATCAAATACTACTATACATGTTTTATGTATCACATACAGCCCTTGTGTACAGCTCAAAACTGTTTTATTGTAACTGTTATATTGTGTTAGTAATAAAACACATGAGCATATTTTCAGTTGTCTCCAAGGGGTGAATGTACCGAAAAAATTATTATTTTAAGTCAAGGCAGCAAAACAGTAGGAAAGCTTATCATAATTCTAGGATGATAGATTGTATCACAGTGAAGCTAAAAATAAAACAGTGAAGAAGTTAAATTACCCTCTGTTAACCCAAAAGTGATTAAATGTTATATGAGTAGGCCCAAAACAGCATCATTTTAGTTTTGCAGTATGTCAGGGTGTGTAACTAAATTTGGAATGTTTGGAGCAGCTCTGAAGAAGAACTGGGGGCGGGGATAACGCATTGGTGATAAATGTTTCAGTGCACTTCTCATGAAAACTATTCTTGGTTCCAGATGACACTTTCTGATTGGTCGATCGAGCCAACCTGCAAAATTATGGGTAAGGTTAATTTCCTAGTTCATTTGACCTCACAACATGTTTTAAATACTTTCCTCCCCCAGCTAATAATCAGGAGTAGGAACAAGTCTCAGGAGGGGCGGGGGAGGGCTGAGACTCTAACTTAAACCCCGCAGGGGAGGGGTTGAGTGTGAGGTATGTGCTACTGGCTTGGTAACAATGGATTTATAGCCGACTCACTTCATATTTGTTGGCCTTCCTTCCTCCTCGTCTCTTTGGTCATACACCCACTAAGGCGCCTCCTGCATAGACATACAAAAGGGTAACAAAACTCTTTTCTTTTGCAATAAAACAGACTGCATTGCCATAGAATGATTTTCACTCTGTGTTGCAGGTTTCAGGTGTTTTTGTGCCAGATGATACAGCAGCAGAATTGTAAATTTTAACTTTTTGTACATATTCTAATTGTAACCTGGTACTAATCAAGTGTTTCTAGTTTCAGGTGAAATGACCTGAACAAGGGAAAAGATGGAAACGATGACAAGAATCCACCATGCCACTTCACGTCAGCAATGTATTATATTGTCTCAATTTCAAAACTTACACATTGTACCTTAAGGGCAAGTAAAAATGTAACTATGCCCAACTTTGTATTGTTAGGCTTAGGAGACTGAATATCAGTCACTTACGATTTGAGATCAGCTAGGCTGAACAGGACCACAGTGCCCCTACCATTGCCAAGTTACAAAAGCCAGTATATGACACATCAGATGGGATTAATATTTTTATTATTATATTATTATTCAACTATTTTTATGTACAATACTAAAAGGCATCTATACTTAAGGTACCTTAAGAATTTGAAAAATCTAAGTTTAAGGCCCCCTTAAACAAGTTTAAGGTTACATCAATTTAAGATTACTTTACATTACTGAATTTACTGTCCATTAAGAGTCCATGATAACATAAGCTTAGGATAGCCTTAAGTGAAAACTGAAATGAAACTTACTTTTTACCAATGTAAGGTGACCTTTGGTATTTATTACATGATAAAAATAGTTAAAAATAATTAAAAATAGCATGTCTGAGGTAGATGCCAACCTCCACAATTAAGACCAAATGTATAAGACATGTTCCTAACTAAAAACCCTATACTCATGCGTTTAGTGTCCCGTAAACAACATCCAGTGGAGCCTAACTCATGCCTAAATGACCGAATAATACGGTCCCTTAGCACTAACATGACACAGTATGAACATGCCTTGTTTTGACTAGCCCCTATTTTACAAGAGTCATGAAAATGGAAATCGAACATTTAACATGTATATGTATGCAGACTTCTTTGGAGATCTGAGTAATTTGTATGGCAGCCATCTTGTACATGGTTGCTTTGTCAGTCCCCTCAGCATCTGGAACTACAAACACTGTGTTAGCAAACTGTGACAAAATATACAGATTATTAGTCTTATAAGGTTATTAGCTACACCTGCTTAAAGACTAAATACACCCAGCTGTAGCCAGCAGCAATATGAGGTTTTTCTTATTTTAATCTATTACACAATTGACCAAGATACGACCCATCTGACAGACTGCTCTTGTGTGTGTAATTAATAATTATATTAAAATTTGAATAGAACACCCTCAATAATGAAAGATGACTTAAGACAATGGGACCCCTAAGGGTCTACTCAAGGAGACAAGGAGGAAGGCCCCCAAACTAGCTGACAAGTGCCAGTGCTGTGAACTCCTTTGTTAACAAGCCAGGAGCACATACATGGAACTCCCCTCCTCCCCTGCGCCACAGGAGGTGTTAAGTTAGGTTCGCAGAGGGCCAGCCTCCTGACACTTGCTCCTATATGAAATGAGATGAACCAGGGTGGAAAAATTTTTCTTCACTAAAAATGGCATCTTGCCCCTTTGACTTTCCAATGTTGAATGAATGTATTGTTAGAATTGATAACAACCTCTCCTGTGGTGCACTGAATAAGGTGGGGCCTATCGCTCCACCCCCCACAGTGCCCCTACCATTGCCAGGTTACAAAAGCCAGTATATGACACATCAGATGGGATTAATATTTTTATTATTATATTATTATTCAACTATTTTTATGTACAATACTAAAAGGCATCTATACTTAAGGTCACCTTAAGAATTTGAAAAATCTAAGTTTAAGGCCCCCTTAAACAAGTTTAAGGTTACATCAATTTAAGATTACTTTACATTACTGAATTTACTGTCCATTAAGAGTCCATGATAACATAAGCTTAGGGTAGCCTTAAGTGAAAACTGAAATGAAACTTACTTTTTACCAATGTAAGGGGACCTTTGGTATTTATTACATGATAAAAATAATTAAAAATAGCATGTCTGAGGTAGATGTCAACCTCCACCAATGCCCAACTAGGGAGTACAAAATCTAGGGACGATATAGCAACTTTTTAAAGGAGTCAGCCACCTCCTGAGAGGCATTGTGATCCTGAACAATGTATCTCCAGACGCAATCAGACGTCCAGGTGCCATGGCTCTGTATATTTTGAATTGACACATTTGAATTGAAAGCCAGAGTGGCACCTGAACGCCTGAAGGTGTGTAAAGTTATACCTGAGTGTTGTAAACCTAGCCGGCTAAGTATTTGATTGAAGTTACATCTAACCTTAGTATCAGTCAAAGGGACCCATTGAGCAACTTCATTCTTTATTTGAAACAATGGGGAATTTTCATTCCCTGGTGTGATTAGTAACAAATTTTGAATGGCCTTGACAGGACATAAGGGTGAAGCACCCAAAGACGGAATTTTTAGCAGTCTGATTGTGTCCCTAGTTTGCAATGTTTTACTCCATTTGATCAAAAAATGGAGGCCTGGGGTAGCAAAAATACATCACCTCTTGACATTTGTTCCATTGCTGAAAAACTTTTAATTGAGTGTGGAACTAGGTTTGACATTCTGAGAAACGAAAAGAACGCAGTCAGATATAATGCTTTGAAAATTTGCCCCATCCACATTGTGTCACAAGTACTGATAATGGAAAGTAACAATGGTATATCTATAATCTTTTTCACTACTGGTGAAAAATTCTTATGAAGTGAGAGTGATCTCTGAAAATAGGAAATTCTAGGGTCTTGAAACGAGTGTAATGGAAGACCGTACAGGGCCAGATTGGCCTTCACTGTCGAGACATAATTACAAACCACTGAATGAGATAGGTTGTTTTCCACTAAAAATTCTAGAAAAGACATGACAATGACAGGGGTGAGATGTTGAAGTTGGATTCCAATGAAGCAGCAATAAGCTACAAACAGCCAAAATTTCCTGATGTATGAGGACTGAGTGGCTGGTCTGAAGGCCTGGTGTGCTCTTTCGAAGCCAACTGGCGATACACCTGTTATATAGACCGATCAACTTTAAGAAAATCATGATTAATATTTAACCAACAAGGATCCCTCAAAAGGGGTTGTAATTTATCAGCTGGATTTTCTGTGATCCATCTAGATAAAAGGTCAGCAATCTTATCTTTATGTGTATTACCTGTAGTTCAATATCATGAATGGCCAAAAGCATTGAAATATTTCTGGCCATAGCCCCTAAGGTCAAGTCTTGTGTTCTACCCGAGTTTAAGACTGATACCACAGCCTGATTGTCGCATTTTAGAAGAATTTTACTAGCAGCCCATTGGTGGCTCCATACTCTCAAAGCCACTAAGATGTTTAACATCTCTAGGTGTACTATGGTGTAATTTTCGAAATTTTTTGGAATTTCAATGCTGTAAACTTGATTTTGGTAAACTGCTCCCAATCCTTGAAGGCAGGCATCTAATTTGATGACCTTTTTAATTGGAACATGATTAAAGAAGGCTACTCCATTGAAGTGTAGTAAAAATTTTAAGAACCAGTTCAAATCCTTATGAAAGTTGAGATCTAATAAAATGTCATCTTTGTCAAAATGTGACCGTAAGGTGTCCAACATGCGGTTTAAGAAGAAGTGAGACCTGTGAACACATTTGGATATGTATAGTAAGAAGCCTAATAATGACTGGAGGTCCCTCTTGCTACATTTTTGTCTACCAATCCATTGAGTGCACATAGTGTAAATGTTGGCTAATTTGTCTTGAGGTACAGCCACAGTAAATTTTTTTGTGTCAACTTCAACTCCCAGGCATGTTGCTTTAGTACAAGGTTGAATTAATTTTTTGACACTGATATCTAGGCCTAATTTTTTCAAGAGTTGGAGTAAAGTATGATATGAAGGTTCTGCAGTGGAAATAGTGCCAAAACCAATGATGTCATCAATATAATTGATGACATCATAACCCATAGTACTCATAATAAAGTGAATAGCATCGCTGAGCCTCTGAAAAATTCCAGATCCGTTTCTGTATCCGAAGGGCAAACAAGTGTCCAGATAGTAGTTTTTATGTTTTAAACCTAAGAGGAAATAATCTCTGGGGTCTATTTTTATGTGTCGAAATGCCCTACTTACGTCTACTTTGTATATTAATGAACCTTTACCCAGTTGTTTAATTTTATTGGTAATACGATCAATGGAGGGAAGAGTTAAAATGAAATCAGTACCCAAGTATGAATCCTTACTAATATTAGTGTTTACAGCCCTACCATGAAGGAACCTGAGGTCCATTATAACCCTCCTATGCGCCCCCCAGGTTTTTCTCTGGTCAAAAAGGGGGAAATGTGAAGTTCCTGAAAGGGCGGATCCGAAAAAAGGTCCCACAATTGCTCCAAAGTCGATTTCTTCTTGTTTGTAAGCCTCCACATCTTCAGGGAACATTATAGCTGACCTGTGATTTTTTTGTATTTTTTTCCAATTTGGAACCTCTATTAAAATCCAAAGGAAAGCCGTATCTAATAAGATGACATAACTGAGAGTCCCAGTAACCTTCCAAGCACTGTTGCCAAACATCCGGATTTAACTGTGACTTGACTTGAATTTGGTTGGACATGAAGTTAAAAGAATCAGAATTTTTGGTGATGTCGTATAGTTTTATAGGATCATTTCCCATAACCCGTTTTAAGTTGCTTTTGGGTAACAACAGCGGGCCTAACGGTATGAAACCGAATTTTTGTTCATTTTGTTTCGACCATTTTTGATAAGTCGGATCTGAAGATGCACTTTGCAATTTTTGTTTGTTTTTGTTTTTAACTGCCAGTGCTAATTCATATTTATCATTGGCCACACCATTTCTAGGGCACATTTTTCCACGTTTTTGGTCTGCTTGTTGAACTATTCTCAAGGTTGAGTTCTGTAACAATTGTTCATTATTATTACCTACATGAACCCCTTTGTTGTGATCTATGTTCACCTTTTTTGCCCCCAGTACCAGTATTTGACATTTGTTGTGTGTTTACACACTTTTTTCAGAAGTTTTTGTTACATTTTTCAGGACAGAAGTCAAATCTGGAGTTTTACTCAAGTTAGGGGACTCAACCTGGGGTTTCTCACATTTTAAATGCGAGTGAGTGGATATAAGATTCACCTTATTGTTTTGCCACTGGATATCCGTGTTAACTGTGTCATGGACATCTAGAGATTGGAACCTATTTGTCACAGGGATACAATAATGTGTACTGTTATTTATTGTTTTGTTAACTGGTCGTTTGGTGACAGTACATGGTCTCTGGATCTTGTACTTGACAGTAACTGGTGAGACACCATCACAGGTAGGTTTGTAGATTGTTTTCCTTGTGCAACTATTAGCAGCAGGTAATTTGTTAACATGCTGTACCTTTGTATTTTTTATATACAACCTAGGCGAGGGGTTTGAACTTACCACCTCTGCATAAGATCTACCTACAAATTTTGACCAATCTGCTCTCCAGTTATTGCTACATCCATTATGTACATTATAGTTAGTTATAACTCTGTTTTTAGTATACACTACATCACTGCTTTGCTTCTTGCTACCATTAAAATTTTTGTTATGCACTGCCTTACCGCAGTGCCCTACTCGTTTTTTGCAACCCTGGAGGATGTACGACAATCTTTAACCATGTGTCTATTCTCCCTCCCCAAGGAAAAGCATGCAGAACAAATGTGTTTGTAAAATACCCCCCCAGTCTCATGATCTTTTTGATGGTGACATAATCCCCTCTGGTAAAATCTGCATGCTGTGGTCTTGGGTTCACTTCTTGTTTGTTTCGTCCCTCCTCCTGAATTTTGACCTACCCCCCTCTGGGCATGAACTCTTCTGATTCTATCCAACTTATGAGTTTCATGCCATTCAACTTTACCTTCCTCCATCCTGCACAACAGGACAGCATGAGAGGGTTTTGCTGCCTGCCAACTGAAGTCATTCGCATCCTCCATGATTTCACTCAAGTATTCTAACATGGCATTTTTAATATCAATATTTTTTTCCTCTTTAGCAATTGCTGCAAAACCAGATACCCACTGACACCAATTCAAAGCGTCATAAGAAATTCTACTTTTGTTATTTCCCCCTAAGACAAAGTTCTGAGGCCATGGTACTTGCCTCTTAACCCATACAATTTCAGCACCACGCCTTTGTGATTTACACTTGCCTGCTTCATTCAGGTCCACTAGCTGTCTGATGCATTGATCCACTTCAGCTTGGATGTGTTGACTTCCTTGAAGGGCAGCCACCGTCGGGACCACAACCTACTCCAGCTGTGAAGGACTAGTATTGTTGCTGGCTCCAGCTGACTCCTGATGAGGGAGCTGCTTGGCTTCTGTGACTTCTTTGGAGGCCATCTTATCTTCCATAGCTGACATACGCCCCCCTAAGCTCTTCAGCTCAGCCAATATCTGCATGTTAAGATCTGACATATTTTCTGAATGCACAGGTAAGTCATCAGAAACATGATTATCTTCACTTGTTTTTGATGGAAATTGACATTTACTGTTTATAGGGCGCTTGTGAATATCACCGCAATTCTTACACAAGAATTCCTTTGGAGGTGCCATATTATAAGTTCACAGTTTCACGTTAAATTTGCAGTTCTGACACTTAAAATTCATATATCAGTCTAAAAATTGTTATAATAATTCCTTTATGATTGTGTATTCACAGTTACTGAAATATATAAAGAACAGCACCCAGGGTGCTCTGACTAATGCGACTCGAACAAGTGGATGAGTTATCAACAGTTAAAATGTGAATCAGTAATGATTTAATTACGTTTCATATTACAATAAAATATGCTAAAGTACTAAAAGACTAAAACAAAATTGTATAATGACATAAAGCAACTATTGAATTGAAAATAAAATTGAACTCATCCCTTTGTCGTGGCTCCAGCAACCCAGAGCACTATGCGCATTAAACAGAGCACTAATCCTCCTGGATTCTGTGCTGCCTAGATCCAGAGTAGATGACACTGAAGCACTAACATAACATGCCACTAACTATTCAACATTGGAGGGCGAATATGATAAAGTCCATTAAAATTTTTCTTCACTAAAAATGGCGTCTTGCCCCTTTGACTTTCCAATGTTGAATGAATGTATTGTTAGAATTGGCGCCAGAATCAATAACCAATAACCCCCTACCCTATCGAAGATATTGCATCACAAGAACAACCTTTGCTGTGGTGCACTGAATAAGGTGGGGCCTATCGCTCCACCCCCCAATGTTTTAGACTGAATTCTAGTTATCAACACTTAAGCTTAGGTTTCAATTCTGTGAGATTAGAGGCTTATTTGCCCATTTTATATTAATGTTTGAGGTTTGCGTCTACTGCATTCTAGTCGGTGAAATACTGGTAATACTAATGATAATTACCAAAAGTCACTCATCTTGAAAAGATTTTAACGTTCTTACATATATAATTCTTTATGGCTACCTTAAACTCAGTAATCCTTATATGGTTATTTTAATCTTATTAAAAGTTCAATTTGAAATGATATGATGCAGTAGCCTTAAGGTAAGGTAGCCTTAAACAAATTCATATCTTAAGGGGACCTTATTCTCTAAAGATCATTTCAGTATTGTAACAAAAATGTAGTAATAAAAATAATATCCCAGTTACGTCTATCATTGTGCTAAATGCTGATGACATTGACTTAAGTAGGGGCACTGTGAATCTGTCTCCTTTGGTGATGCCACATTTGGAGATATGGACTATATTTCCAAACAGAAGAGCAGGAGATGGGGGTCTCTCAGTGACACAAGAGTTTAATACTGTCACGTGTACCATATGATTTAAGATCTCAATTCTAGACAGATTTCATCAAGATATCTAGTTTCTCGCTGTGCAGCAATCTTTGAGAAGCAATTTAGTAGTGCATTCCATCTACTCAAGCCCAATAAATCTGACAGAATAATGGTTTTCTTATGCCATTCCTAACTCAGTTCAGAGAGATGAATGTTTTCACACAAGATAACTACTGTATGTTATACCTGTTTACTAGATTTTTTTAGATTACACACATCAGAATGTAATCTAGTTTGTTTGTGTGTGTGTTTGTCTGTTTGTTTACTTGAACTTTCTCATTGAAACATGTGTGTGTTGCAAATGCCATAGAATAGAATAGAAATATTTATATAGCGCAAAATTGACGCAACATCCTCTAGGCAAGAAGGGAATGTCGAGGGATATGCTGGGTCAAAATCCTAATTTAGCAATGCAAGGGGAGATATACTATGGTGGGGGGGTATGCAAGTCTAAACAAGTAAGTGTTTAGCTGGCTTCGAAACCCTGTAATTGTGTTCGGTGATCGGACCGATTGTGGGAGTCTGTTCCATTCAGTGGGAGAAGCCATTGCAAAATCTTGTCTACCAATGGCCTTTTTGGGACGAACTGAAGAAAGAGAAAGCCGATTTTCACGAGTAAGGCTTTTGGAATTGATTAAAGATGATAAGTATGAGATTTGGAAGAATTTGACAGCCTTGAATGTAATAAGATTATATTTGAACAGGATACAATATGAAATAGGGAGCCAGTGTAGTTTTTGCAGATAGGGAGTAACATGGCTTGTTTTATCAAGTCTGAAAACAATTTGTCAGATGGCATTTTGAATCTTTTGGAGCTTAGCTACATTGCATTTATTCACACCCTAAAGTAGGGAATTGCAGTAGTCTAATCATTGAGTTGGCCAGCAGGGCTGCAGTCTCCACATGGAGGAATTTACGAATGTGTCTGAGATCTTTGAGATGGTAGTAGCAGGCATGACACCCCTTAGTTATATGACTGACAAAAGTGTTTTCAGAACCAAAAGTAACACCTAAATTCTAAACTTTATTAGTGGGGGAGATTGAGTTTCCAAGAAACTGGGTGGGAAATTTTTCGCATGATTGACTCCCTGGCCTGTCTGTCAGCAATGACGGTAAATTCTGCCTTCTGTGGATTAAGTTTCAATCTGACACCATCCATCCATTTTTGAACGCAAGCAAGAGACACTCAGTGAACTCAGCAATATTGGAATCAAAGTTCCTGGAAACGAGTGCCAAGTATATTTAGGTGTCATTGGCATAAAGATGATGAGTAACATTGAAACTGGAAATTATATGGCTGAGGGGGGTAGTGTAAAGAGTGAAAAGCAGTGGACCTTTGGAGAGAACACTGAGGGACCCATAAAGGAGTGAGAAGGCATCCGAGAAGCTATTACCCAATTTAACCTTCTATCTACGATTTGTGAGATATGATTTGATCCACATCAGTGCAGCGCCATCCAGGCAAAACCAATCCCTGAGGTAGTTAAAAAGTATGGTGTGGCCAATGGTATCAAATGCTGCTGAGAGGTCCAATAATGTGAGAGCAAGAGTCCATCGAAGCAGCAATGTTGTTTTGAATTTTAAGGAGTGCTGTTTCTGTAAAATATAATCTCTTGTAGGCTGATTGGTTGAGATTGGAGAGCCCCTCTTCATTGATGTAACTATTTAACTGATTAACTACAGCGTTTTCAATCAATTTTGATATGAAACTAAAGTTTGACACTGGTCTATAATTTTTCAGGTGATTTCTATCTAGACTAGGCTTCTTGAGAAGAGGGGTAACATGTGATTTTGAAACAGTTGGGAAACTCCCTTCTTTGAGCGAGTAATTTATGGTATTAGTAATTGGGGTATTTAGGGTGTCTACACAATCTTTGACCAGTGAGGTAGGTATTGCGTCTAGATCACATGATTTGGTGGAAGATGATTTTAGAATTTTGAGAATGGCATCCTCAGATACAGGCTCGAAAGAAGATAGGACACTGTTGTTCATGCTTGGTCTGGTGATAGAAACTGGAGCTGATGACTGTAGTGTTCTGATTTTCATAATTTTGTCACTGAAAAAATGCCCAAAGGAATTAGCTAGATCTTTCAGACTGACATGATCGGTTATAATATTTCTATCAGGGTAGGAGACTGTACAATCACCCCGACAAGGTCTGTTCGCAACCTAGGTGCCTATTTTGATTCACGGATGAACATGGAAGAGTTTATCATCAAAAAGTGCAGAGCCTGTCAATTACAACTTCATAAAATTGCTAGAATTCGTAAATATTTGTCAAATGTTACATGTTCCTGCATAATTCAAGGCCTGGTAATATCAAAACTAGACTATGCCAACTGCCTGCTTTATGGAGTAAATAAAGTCTTTTTGCACAGACTACAAATTGTACAAAATTCAGCAGCCCGAGTCATCCTCAAAATGAGAAAGTATGACCACATTAGTACAGCAAGACAAGAACTTCACTGGCTTCCAATACAACAGCGGATTGCTTTCAGTATTCTCACTGATGTGTACAAAGCGTTACATGGCTTAGCACCAACATACATCACTGATCTCATTTCGTTAGCACAACCAGCAAGATTAACAAGATCATCCAAAAATTTCAATAAAGCATTTCCAGTCAAGGTTCCTAGAAACAGTTATGGAAAACGGGCTTTTGTTCATGCTGCTCCAGCTCTGTGGAATAATCTACCTGTTAGCATTAGATCTTCAAATTCACTGTTAGATTTCAGAAGACAGCTCAAAACATACTTTTTCAGACTTGCATACAATGTCTAGATCCTACAGCGCTTAGAGACGTACTAAGTGATAAGCGCTATATAAAAATCATGTGTTATGTTATGTTATAATAATGGTCGAGGATTTATGTAGAATTTTTTTGAAAGTGTTCGACAGAGCCTTAGGATTACCATTGTTTTCAGCAATAATTGCAGAATAGTGCCTTCGTCTAGACACTTCAGGTAGAAAATTGTTGCGGTGAACAGCCGCACAATATCTACTGTGGTTAATTGCGGAATTGTCCCTGCACCATACACACTTGTACTTCCATTTCAAATGAATTGCTGACAGGATGTCTGAATTCATGAAGCCTTTGTCAGGGTGCAATGGTACTTTTTCCTATTAACTGGAACATGCCTGTCAAGAATGTTGTGCAAGGTGTTAAAGTACTGGTGACTGAGTAAACTTGCTGTCTTCTGAGGATGTTTGATTAAGTCAGAATTCATGATGTTCTCTCTGAAATCATTTATATTTATCCTGTAAATTTTCCGTGTGTTAACCTGCCTGAAGGTGCACGGTGCCTCGATGGGTATATCAACAGAGAAAGTGATGGCAAGACGGTCAGAGAGCCCCCCTATGACTTTAGGGCGAACTGCCTCTGAAAAGGTATCCCTGACACATAAAATTTCTAAGATATGGCCGTGAATGTGGGTTGGAGAGTCAATTATCTGGGTAAAATTGCATTGTCAGAGGGAGTCATTGAATTTCTGCGACCAAACATCCTGTATGTCTAGGTGCATGATTTAAGTCACACAGGATAATATTTTCGCAACATGTGAAAGCAGCACACTCAACAAAAGTGCTGAATTCCTCAATAAAGTCAGCTTTGGAGACATTAGGATGCCTGTACAAGGTGTGAAAATAATGTCCTGGGTGTTGCCCATTGACAGTTGAAATACTCACAAAGGTGTTGACGCATGGTTGGGGTAAGACCTTGAAATCAATGTCATCACAAATGAAGAACCCAACACCACTACCTCTCCCCTCAGAGCGTGGAACATGAGTACATTTGTAACCCGGCGGTGTGACGTCTGCAATGAAGCTGTCGGTGTCATCTGTGTCATCATAGTAAGTATTTTCTCAACCAAAGCACATATTTTGTGTGGTGACCCCAACTTTTTAATATTTTTGATCAATACTATATCAACTATGTTTGCATGAAATATTACAAAATTATGAATGTTAGAGTTATCTCAAATTAAGTCATATGTCCAACTAGTAAAGCTCCTTCATGGCTTTCTTTGGGCAAAAACTACATTCACCTGTACTGTTCTTTAATTGTTTTGTTTATGTTTATTAGGTTGATGTGAAATATAATAGTGCAAAGTCCTATTAAAATTAAGTGCAATATAGATCATAAAAAATACCAAATCTATTGTATACTACTCTCTTACTTCAGCAATGTAAACTACACTAAATCTGAGGAATTATAGATCAAGTTCTTCATTTTTCACGGTTCTGGATACAAGATATCATGATAAACTTATTTTCAATCTTTGGTGAAATTCTTTATGTTAAAAGTACGATTGTCCCTAAATTATAAGTAAAAGGCCGATAGGAATGTATATCACAAAGAAAAACAAAGAATATTCAGTTCCCATTCATGGCTGTGGCGTATTCTTCCCCAAGGTTGATACAGGGGTTGGCACTGGGGAAAGATTGGGGAGTGAATTGTGAAATTGTTTCAACGTTTTATCAATAATTATGATTATGTTATGACACTAATCAATCTCAATGAACAATTGAGTTTACTGACTTTATTGCATATTGGTTAAACTCACTACTGTAATGACCAATAAATAAAATCAAACAAATATATCTGTGGTGGAATATACCTGTTTAACATGTGTTGGCTTTTTATTTATCGACTCATTTAGCTATTTACTACTGTACTGATCACTGTATGTGTACGTCAATATTTCACATAAATTGCTAACATGTATGTGAAAATATTATTAAATGATGCAAACATGGTAGCAATTATGATACATATGGGACAATTGTTTGTAATTCATTGGAACTCTTGGGCGTCACGATAAAGCAATAAATTATCAATGAATATACATGTATATACATGGAAATACAGAAGTTTTTCCTCAGACACTTTTCAGATTTTTGCATAACATTTCTGAAATCAGAGAGTAGGCCAACAGTATATTTTCATGAGTGGGTCAATATCCTCTATCTTTGTATGAAATTACACAGCATAAGATACTGGGATCACCAGCTACATCTGAATGAGCTTCAGTTTGCCTCGTATCCGGGTAGGACCCATTCAGTGTGATTCGGTGGGATTCACATTTCTTTATGCATCTGGGGCAAATCGACACAACTTGGAATGCTATTTGTGTTTGGGACTGCTTTTAAAATGTTTGAAATAGCCGTTACATCCTCTCCCAAGCTATATTAAATTATTCACACTGAAATGGTTGACACGGGGCGTTGGACTGATATATGGGGCAACTCTTTCTTCAATGTGCACGTCTCAGATACAAGTTCCTTTTTTTTGGTGGCATAAGGATCTGGTTGTCAAAAGAAACCCAAATATGTAGCGACATAACCTTATGGACACGTGTGACCTAGGCAAGAAATTACATTGACGGCTACCCAGTTAATAAAAAACATATTGAGACGCTAGTTTGAACTAAGAAACTTTCAATAACATTGACTAAAAAATCAGCAGTATTAACCAATTAATTGAATATCAATGAATATTTTAATGAATTAAAACAAGTGCAAGTAGTAATAAGTCCTAGTTGTTACCAATTACCATTCAACCTGGTCCCCGAACATCCATCTTTTGTCCATACAAGTTTGAAAGTCCATTTAGGAAATCATAGTAAGTCAGTTACATCCTTAAGTGTATCCACACAGTAAGCTGATAGAAAGCTGGTGAAAAAAAACATTTGTTGAGAGGTATCAATGCATTTCATCATAGCAACACCGAAGCCAGAGCGGTTATGAACTCTCAGATTATAATTCTGTATTAATTCCAATCAGTGACTGGTTATGACTTTTGTAATATGATAAATATACAAATATATACATAGAACTGTACAATTGGTACAGCAGACATTTTTGGTTTAGTAGGAGAACCTTTCTATGAATTTATAATCCGGCCATTTTTGTTGCAGGACCAATGAGATTCGAGGATACAAAGTGTTGATTTTAAATATACTATAAAGAATGACATCCTGCAACCCGCAGACTAAGGCATTATACCAAACGCCAATAATAAGTGTGATAGAAAAACGGTAAACTCTATATGACGTGCCAATTCATGCCAATTACCAGTACACCTGTCTGTCCATAGTGACATTCACACAAATAATGACCTGGAAAAGACTTAAAACCCTAACCTAGATATTGACATACAATTACAATACTTACAGCTGTTAAATCTGATTGACAAGTCTGAAAGGTGATAATTTTATGTGAAATTGCTTGCCTTTGAAGCAAGAGGGATAGAATCTGTGGATTTTGCTGAAATCTGAAAAAATATGTTTTGCACGAAATCGTGCTAATTAAACACTGCAAACATCCAGCTTCTTTCACCTGAAAATGTAACTGGCATTGGGTTTCAGTGTGTTTTGTTAATCATCTCTGGTTCACAATTCTACGATGTATTGTCTAAGTTGCAGTTCTATTTATGGGAGCAGATGAGATTGAGGTTAGTCAGATATACTAATACTGGTCAAACCTGAACAATGTATGAGTGAAAGCTTCATAAAATATCAGGAAACAAAAAAAATGTGACTCTAGCATGATGAATAACAGCACAATTTATAGTTATACCTAATATTTTTTGACAGTTTAAAACATCAAGGGTAAATTTTTTACAGGTCCCAAAGACAAGAAACTCACAGAGTGTAATAGACCGGACCTCACAGTCCCTGAAACAGGCATGAGGACACATTTCAAAATGGGGCTAAAATAAAATAAAATATTTATATAGCACAAAATTGAAAATTGATACAGATCCTTTAATGTGTTGGAATCCAAAAAGGGACAGCCCAAAGCTATGCAGAGGTCATAACATTGTGGCATGTGTCAACATATCGCAAACAATTTGCAACATTACCATATCATGTTGGTGTTTGAGAGAGCTCAATAGGGGCAGATTTATCTTACAGAAGCAACCATCACTGTTGCCAGTGCTCCGTCAGCAGTAGGCTCGGAGACTGCAATTTGCAATTTAATATTTTCTTCATCAAACATAAATTTATGTTCCAGACTACATTTGTTGACAATATGTAATTGTCCTTTTTTGTTCAATTATTTAACATATCAGTCATAATCTTGGTGTTCCTTAGTCCCAGTTCTGTCCTATGGTGTGATCAGAATTATGCCACATTTATCCACTTTTACCCATTTCCCAACCCCCTCCACTTTTCTTAAAATTGAGCCATTCGTCTACGGATTGTTTTTCCAGACTTTGTTCTAAAGAGTAAACTCACAATGAATAGTGTACCAGTCCACTTTAACCGCGTGAATGGAATAACTATCAACTACAAATACAGTAGCTGTTTGAAGTAGCACTCAATCAGTTGTAAGATAGTACTGTATAATGGCTAGCACACAGCCAGCCCACAGTGTAAAGTGTGATACCCATGTTCCTGGTAAGAGATCAAATCGACCATGGAAATGGACTCTAACTGACTAGTCTAAATCTTACATTTTATTAAAATTGACCAATTGCAGTTAACAACTGCTAACTTTTCCTTTGGTCTCAACCAAGTAAAACGTTATAAGAATCAGTTCAGAGTGCCTTCTCTTTAACTTAAATTTCACCTTTTATAGACTATAAAACTCTTATATGATTGTTCTTATTCGTTATTGAGAGTGGTTTATGTCTGTAAACTATTTAGCTTGAACACCACTCAGTCAAAATATAAATGCATATTTGTGTTTGCACTCATGTCAAGGCCAATGCAAAAACCATCCGGCCAGTGATAACATCTTCAGCAACATCTGTTCTGATATTTGATCTTTGTTATGCCCCATTCACACTGCAAGTGGTACGTCTCATGGTGTGAAGTTTTTTTCAGTAGTGGAACCACCTCCAGGTCGCCCCATTTCATTTGAGTTGTTCAAACTACAAGCAGACGGCCACTGATTGGACACGGTTTTCTAACCATCAATTACAGTAGAATGACAGTGTTACAAATGATAGCAACCTCAACTCAACTTTGGTAGCTGCAGGGTGAAAAGACCAATACCTTAACTCTCTCACCTTATGTCGCCCTATTACACCGAAAGACGACCGAATCACAACCTTATTTACACTGTAGACCACACCTTTGGTTACAGTAGAAATTCATACCCACATGCGGGAAATCGTCTGCACATTCTCTTGGTACTGAAATCAGATGCAGAAATTTGAAACTTTTGGAAACAACCGCGGGGCTTGCACAGTAATGGACAGTTCACCACTGATTCTCAGGGTGGCATACAGATGTTGGACGACGATCCAAGGACAAGGACATTTCACTCAATGTGGGTTATTGCAGGCAATACCACCTATAATGTAAATGGGGTATAAACACTCATCCATGATGTGTTGTTGATTTTTTTCATTGATTTTAAAGAAAATGATTGTAAAGGAATTGTGCAAAAAGTAGTTGATTGCATTTACCAAAAAGGCATAATAAACCTGAAAAAATTAGCTAGACTAATGACAAAGGCTTTCATTGAATTATCCACTTCAATCTCTCCCAAATGAAAGCTATATAGTCAAAGTAGCTTTCACATGTATCTGGACAAATGCCTCCAATCTTAGAAAATGTCCGGTTGGATGGTTCATGTTGTGGTGTCGTAATTGAATATAATTGCAATGTAGATCTAGCATTACATATCTGATTGTTTGGGGTTTGGCATTGCTTTCATCCTACTGTACAGGTCCTATCGTGACAGACATTGGAAGGGCAGTCTGCTAGGAATAGAAAGAGGATCCAGAGAGTTTGGAGGAGAATGGGCTGCCCACTCCACGGCTTTGATCCCTGTCTAATGTTACAGAATGTATCACTTCATAGTTAAAACAGGACATCATAGCAGTCACATAACTACGGAGTACCAACACACAACTTTATACCTCGGGGGGGGGGGGGGGGGGGGGGGGGGGGGGGGGGGGGGGACGACTTCTGGTTTTGCTGCAGTCTTCAGATAATGAGAATCTTAGCTTTAACTTGATTCCTATTACACACCAAACGTCAATTTTAATATTTAAAATTTCAATAAACTTTCTAAAATCGGTTCAAGACTTGTGTTTAGAGTTTCCTCACACGTGCATTTAGTTGCTGTTTTTCTTTACATTGTTCATTTGTTCTTCTTGTCCTTTTCTTAGTACTGAACTTTCTACTCTTTCAGCTCTGTTGGTTTCCCACTGTTCCCCTTGTCTTGATTTATTGTCCTTACAAAGACCTTTACTGTGTCACCAACATATTTCTTGCTTATCACTTGAAATGCTCGTAGCTTTTGCTGATTAAATCTCCCCTATTCTGCCAATTGTACCTAATGTATTGCTGTCTTCAAGACAACTATCTTGATATTCTTTTGCAGTAAAAGTAACACTTTGAGTGGATTCTTTATTTTCAGTTTTATTCATGGGAGATAATTTCAAACAGGCGTGAAGTCTTTCTTTGTTGAATTAACATCTGACGAATAATGTTGTCTACCATTATTGCTTTCTTATTTTTTTATTTTCTTGTTTTGAATCAACCTTAAATCTCACTCTGAAAGAGTGTGTCTTCGTGTGTATAGGTATTAAATGGGACCGATTTCAATCAGATATATGGTTTCCCTATTGGATTTCAGTCTTTCGTCAGGCAATCCTGAATTGAATTTTATGTGATTACATCTAAGAGAACAACAGCTTCACTACAAACAATTGGGCTAAATATTTCAGTTAACTCAAAAATAGGTTTTACTTCTTATAACCAGACACAGTGAAGAACATCTGCTCCAGATTGTAAATTTAAACCCCTCACTGGGGTTAAAATATGGTTGTATATACACCAATGACCATTCAGTTTCTGGTTGAATTTACCCTGAGATTTTAAAGAAACTCAAAGAAACTTAGCCATAAATAGACCCCCAATTCTGACATAAAATGAAGCAGCACCCACTTATCAACCTGTGATAATTTTTGGTACATTAGCTTGTGTACTGTGGGCCTCTTTCATGGAGACTGTTTTGTCACCTACTTTGTCATC
The DNA here is from genome assembly GCA_964017235.1 of Sabellastarte sp. h YS-2021. Classification (NCBI taxonomy): domain Eukaryota; kingdom Metazoa; phylum Annelida; class Polychaeta; order Sabellida; family Sabellidae; genus Sabellastarte; species Sabellastarte sp. h YS-2021. The sequence continues at coordinate 86,706,707 of OZ024932.1, forward strand.
ATGTCCCTGCGTAAAACGCCACTCACCCTTGTTCAATAAGATAGCCCACTGTACCATCATATGGAAAACCTGTTCTTTGGCATTTGACACTGCATTGTATTATTTTACAGAGAGTATGGACACACTACTTCTATAAATAGTAAATGTTGTCCAATATGTTCATATTTATTAACATTATTACCTCTGTGAAAAAGGGTATGTTTTGGCAGTGTGCATTTGTCTGGTTGTCTGTTTGCAAAATAACTAAAAACTTACATATTTTGATCAAATGTTCAGGAAATGTTCGACATCGGCACAAGGAACAGGTGATTGGATATTGGTTTTATCATTGCTCTGGTTAGCAATATTTGGCCCTGGTATAGGTAGGAGCCTTCTGACTGTTCTTGTTATTCTTAGTCTTATTCTTAGAATTTTCTAGAAAACAATCATATTTGAAGAAGTATTCTAATGTAAGATCAGAGTAATTCATTTAAGATGTGCGGGTTGATACCTTGGTGTCAACTAGGTCATTCCCTGGGGAGGACCTTAACTTTAACATTTAGTATGCAGCACCATGCTGTTTGTAATCTGTCATTTCATTGGCCAGTGTACTTTTCCTGGCCCATTGAATTTGAACCCCTCTTCCATTTGCAACTTGCTCTTGGAAGGGGTAACACTGTAGAAAATTTATTTATTTTTCTTCATATATTTAGTCGTCTGTACTTTTAGTTTTTTACCAAGTGTTTTTATAGGGTTTTTTAGTACGACTATATATGGAGAAAAAGAAATACAATTTGCGGTCAGCAAAGAGTAATAGTCTTGAAGTACCTGTACAATTACAGATTTCAAACGATAACGACTTCATAACGAACTTGCTGGACTCTCACACTTTGGCTATGTCTCAGCAAGAATCGCAAAACTCTTCATCTGACAGTGACCTCGATTGTAGTGCCATTGTAAATGAAACTGACAGTGACGATGCGAGCAATCCCGTACGTGCTTTCAATAGGTTTGAACCCGAGGCTTCCACCAGTTCTGCCCAACAAAATAATGTTCAGGATGTCCAGGCGTTAGTTAACCACCAGATTTTGTCCCAGTTAAGTACTATTTCAGATAGGTTGACAAAATTGGAGGGGAAACAACCCAAGAAAACATCTGATAAACAAAAAATTAAGGGCAGAAGCGTTGGCAGCAAAGGGAAAAACACCATAAACGTACACAAAAATACTGAAAACAACCAGTACTCCCATGTGGCGCCTAGTACTTCACACAGTATTCCTCTTTGTACTGAGGGTTTACCTACGCTCCAACAAATACGGGCGAATGCACACATACAACAAGGGGTGGAGGATAGGCTTAAAGAGTTACAGCAACTCAACAAAACAGGTACAGTAGATGGCAAAAATAAATCACAACGAGGGGGTTCAGTAGAAGTCTTTGTAAAGAATAAAGTAAAGTGGCCACATGAGTACGTTTTGGCTGGGAATCAAAAAGAAAGGGTCTCATACGATCAGTTGACCATGGGTCAATGGATGGCTGGCTTCTGCAGATCCATGAGAGATGAAGTTTGTCAAAACAATAAGGAAGCCATGCTTGAGTATCTCATTTCACTATTAGACGATTCCAACGACTTCTCATGGTCTGCAGCTAAAGCCAGCCACGCCGTACTCCTTTGTCGTATGGAACAGGGAGAGATCCAGAACTTCACTCAAGTAGAAAAAATTGACCGTATTCGCAGGGCGCACGCACAGAGACATATTCCTTCAACTGTTTTCAATGGTACAAAAAATACTTCCAAACGGGGTGGAGGGGGAAAGTCTATGATTTGTCAGTATTTTAATTCAGGGACTTGTGTACATTCTACAACTCATGAAACCAAAGGTACTATCTACCGTCATGTGTGTGCACATTGTTATACAAAAAATGGCAAGTCACTTCCACATATGGAAAATGAATGTAGACAGAAAAACAAACTGTCAAAAAACGAGTAGCCTGGGCTGAGGAAGGGTCATTCCCCCTTACTTACAATTCTAGATATATTTGGAACAGTCATACTTCAAAACAGGAGTACCAACTCCAAAGAAATATAGCTAAATCTCAAGCTTTAGCTTGGTTTCACCATCAAAAAGCTTTTCAGACAGTTAGGGAAGACCGTACCTACGCCCAGGCACTAAAAATTTCACTTTGCAACAACAAACCCCATGCACCAATTCCAAACAAATGTGCTCGCATCGTCACTGCCGGTCGGACTAGTGCGAATGAAAAAACAGTTACCTCTTCCAAGGTTTGTATACACCATGATGGACACACCCCCCCTTCCTCTTACCCAGCTATCCAACGGGTAAAAAATGGGGTCACACCAAGGGTTTTTAAGAATGAACCTATAGTCCCCCTATTTAACAGATTTCAGCCATTGCAAATGGAGACAGAGGAAAATTCGAACCCTGTATCTCATCACCTGGGGAGTGTAAGGGGGGGAGGTGGTCCAAAGCAAATGCACAAACATACAAGCCCACACATTGCACCATCCCTTCCCCACGCACTTGGGTCAAAAAATGAACCACAACAAAAGGCCATGACTGATCTTGATACAGTAGAATGTATGGAAAATATAGCTAATGCTCAAGTTCATATGGCGGAAACTTTTGTAAATGCAAAGCAAAGTGGTGTAAGGAATGTATCAGTGGCCCAACAGCCAAACAATAAAAATATATCCCAAAAATACTCAACACCGACACAGCATTCGGATGCTTTTCCCGTATGCCATACATCTCAAGCAGCAAAGCATGATCAAAAAATTGCTAGTACGGTTGCAGATACGGAGATTATTCCTTTATATGTTTGGCAGAATAGGCATAACAGCACTGATCGTCAGGCTTGTATTCAACAAAATGGTAACGACTTTGGATATATTCCTGTAAATAATTTGCACACATATAATGGTCCGGAAGTGCATTGGCACATGGTTCCAGATATTTTACAGGCACACCAAATAATTAGGCACACAGGGGTTCCAAATTTTTTAAATGCTCGAATACCTGTGGCCACTCAACTTAATCCCGACAGTTGGGCAAAACATCTCACATCATATTGGGACCAGCAATTGGTCGACCTTATACGTTTCGGATTCCCTCTAGATTTTGACCGTAACTTTAAATTATTATCTTCATGTCAAAATCATGCATCTGCAATTGAACATGTACAACATGTAGATGCTTATATTGCAGACGAATTAAAATATGGGGCCATGTATGGACCTTTTTATCATTTACCATTTCCTGTTCATGTGTCACCTCTTATGACCAGAGAAAAACAGGATTCGACTAAAAGACGTACAATAATGGATCTAAGTTGGCCTAAAGGGGCTGCAGTTAACACTGCTATACATAAATTTCGTTATTTAGATACATATTTCACTTTGCAATATCCATCTGTAGACCATATTATAGACAAACTTAAACTGTTAGGTCCAGGATCCTTATTGTACAAAGTCGACATTAGCAGAGCATTTAGACATTTACGTATTGATCCGGGCGACATAGATCTGTTAGGTATATATCATAAAAACCTGTTTCTGGACGGATCTTTGCCGTTCGGATTTCGACTCGGATCCGGATTTTTTGAGCGGTGCTCCGATGCCATTAGATATATCATGAAACAAAATGGTCATAATGCACTCTTTAATTACATTGACGACCTCATATATGTCGGATTACCCTCAAAAATACATGATTCGTACCAATTTTTATTGTCTTTATTACAAGACCTTGGCCTAGAAATCAGTAAATCTAAACTGGTTGAGCCATCTACTCAAGTTGTATGCTTAGGTATTCTGGTAGATACGGTTAATAGAACCATATCCGTACCTCCGGATAAGCTACAAGATATCAGACATATTTGTAAATCTTGGGTAAACAGAAAGACCTGTACAAAAAACCAGTTTCAGTCCTTGCTAGGCTCGTTACTGTATATTACCAAATGCATAAAACCTGCACGGTTTTTTTTGAACCGTATGTTGCAAATACTCAGGTCACAAGGTCAAAATAACAAATTTCATCTCACCAGTTCCTTCTATAAAGATCTCAACTGGTTTAACACTTTTCTTTTACAATACAATGGAGTTACATATTATAACACCAAACCTATCGACCATACTATACATTTAGACTCCTCTCTTCAAGGAATGGGGGGCGTTTGGGGTCAAATGGTTTATGCCCTTCCATTATCTGGAAAATTTCCAAATTTACACATAACACAGTTGGAAATGTTAAATGTAGTGGTTGCACTGAAAGTTTGGGCGAATGCATGGGAAAATAAGAAAATCCAAATAAATTGTGACAACCTTGCTGTTGTTGAAGTACTGAATTCAGGTAGAACTAGAGATGAATTCTTGGCTACTTGTAGTCGTAACATCTGGCTTCTCACCTCTATTTTTAACATTCAACTTCAAGTATCTCATGTTCCAGGGAAATATAACGATATAGCAGATCTCTTGTCCAGATGGACAACTACATCTAACCCTGAGAGAAAATTAAAGCAATATTTACCCAATTTTATATGGGTAAACACACATGCTGATTTATTTGCTTTGAATTTTGATATATAATGTTATCTTTTCAGACACTTCTCCAGTGGCAGCCCAGCTGGCCACCTCTGCAGCACAACGATTAGCTGTGGCCTTTAGACCTGCTACCCAGCGTACATACATGCGTATGTTCAGGGACTTCTTAGGCTTCTTGGTGGCAGCTGGGCTGTCACATACAAAGGTTAGTCATCACATCCTACTCATGTTTATGGAATTTTTGGCTCAAAATGGTTTATCACAATCGAATATAGCCAATTACATGGCTGGCGTTAGGGCTCACTTCATTATTCATAATTTAGAAACTAACCCATTTCAGCATGACCAGATACATCTGTTTCACAGGTCCTTGAAAATTAACAGACCCCTTAACCCAACTGCTCACCAGCTTATTACCACCGATATGTTGCACAAGATTATTGGCACCACAAGCTCCCTGGATTCCCCAGTAGTTTTCACTGCTTTATATTTATTGGCATTCTATTCCTTCATGCGTATTTCCAATATGCTACCACATACCATTAGTTCTTTCGACCCTTCAAGACAATTGGCCAGAGGAGATATCATTTTCTCAGAACTTGGGGCTACCATTGTAGTTAAATGGTCGAAAACCATTCAGAACAGAAAAGATATACACACCATTGCCATTCCATCACTGGGTAGATCACCATTGTGTCCCTCCAGAGCTTTACAAGCCCTTCTGGCAGTTGCACCTGCACATAATAACTCTCCACTGTTCACTTGCTCCACGAAACGTGGTGTAGTGCCTCTTACTGATTCTGTTGCCAGAAAACACCTTAAACAGGTGTCCCAGCTTTTGGGTCTTCACCCACACTTAAAATTTCATGACTTTAGGCGATCTGGGGCCACTTGGGCCTTTCACCAAGGCGTTCCCCTTCACCATATCATGCACCATGGCACTTGGCAGTCTGACAGTGTCTGGAAATATATCAAATCTACACCCCAAGCTACTTCTCCTGTGGCTTCAGCTTTCCAACGAGCCCTACTTATATAGGCTTGGCTGTTTGGTGGACAATGTTTCATATTTCAAACCTTTTTAACACTCTTTTACATATATTTTACCTCTATGGCCAATTCTACTTCCTGTACATATATAAATTACCAGTATCAGGCGTATACTTGCATCGTACTCTGGTACTTTCCAGAAAATGTACAAAGTTTCTATTTGGTCTGTTTCATCTTTCTTTCTGCTATTTGGTCTATTGGCCCCGCTTTGCAATTGCAACTTATCCTTCTCCATCAGATATGCTTAAGTTTGTCTTTCAATATGCTTTGCATGCGGTTGCAAACTTGGGTTGCAACTGCACCTTGTCTATTCTTCAAAATTTTGTTAGTGGACTTGATGACACAAAATTTTGGTCAATTTGCAATTGCAGGGTGGGTCCCTCCTTACTTGCACTAGATGCATGCCTGTTAACAAGTACCCCTTCAACTGTAAATGTCATATAGTGGGTACTCATTGGCCTTGAGGCGAAATGTTACTAGTTATTATGATGTTAAACAAATGGTTATTCATTGTATAGTATACATTGTAATTTTCTTTTGTAACAACTAACTTTTAGTAGTAATAAAATATATATTAATCCCAATTGCTATCTTTCATTGCAATTGGTGGGTCCTCCCGGGGGAATGTGCGGGTTGATACCTTGGTGTCAACTAGGTCATTCCCTGGGGAGGACCTTAACTTTAACATTTAGTATGCAGCACCATGCTGTTTGTAATCTGTCATTTCATTGGCCAGTGTACTTTTCCTGGCCCATTGAATTTGAACCCCTCTTCCATTTGCAACTTGCTCTTGGAAGGGGTAACACTGTAGAAAATTTATTTACCACTCCCAGCCCACCCTAGTTGGGCACAATGTTCATTATTTCTTGCCTTTAACACTGTTGTCTAGTTTCAGATGATATTGAGTGGCTGCACATCCCTTGCCAAGATCTTACAGTCATCCGACGGTGGATCAGGCCTTTGCTCCTTCTTTTGGAACTTTAGATCATGGACACAATAGTTTGGGTTGAGTTTCCATACCCAGTGTTGCCTTCATGAGGCTAACTGTTGTAGTTGGTTCCTCTTCCATCAGTAACTTGCAAATATTTACATGATAATTGTTTTATGATGATATTTTATATATAGAAAACATGATAGCAGCATTTATTAATTATCTCTAAGTATTACAATACAAACCACTACTGCTACATTATCACATGGTACATCAACAATATTTATATTTAATTATCACTGCTGTATTACGACCTATAATGTGCATAGTATATATATAACTGTTAATGCAGGTTATGTATCGCTATTAACACCTGCTATGTATATTATCCTTATCATGTTGTATTGGCATAAAGCCTTTGTGTGTTTTTATTGTCTTATGATGCTCATGGTGATACAAAGCTTAGATACAAGCCCTAGCATCTATCTATCTTCTATTTTAAGTGTATCATAGAAACACTCCTGTTTGACCTCGGGTGATCATAAATTACCACATATTTAAACCATCATCAGCTGAACTGCTCCCGCTTGGGGACCTTGCAATATAACTTGGTCTAAGCATTTTCTGCTTACCACATATACATCTTCATGGAAAGCTGGCCAGTCTACAGTTTATTGCTTGATTCCATGCACTGCATAGCCTGCTTATATCAAACAGTCTGTTGGAACAGTATTTTCAACAGTAAATCTGCCACTTTCCCTGCACAGCTTCTTGCCGCCCTCGCTGGCGTTGCAGGTAGAGGCCCCTGCGAGGTCGGACATATCATGTGTATTATTTTAAACTTTTGCACTATTGCGGTTTCCCCTCTTATTCTTCTCAATTTTTTATCTCATATTTTTAGCAAGGGGTTTCTGGTCCTGTTGGCCTAATACTGCTTGGTCTTCATGTCCGGACACACCACAGGCGTCGTTTTAACTTAGATTGTCACTTTTATAGCCTAATCTCAATGGTTTCAAACCTTTTTTGTCACTTTTATAGCCTTATCTCAGTGGTGGACAATGTTTCATATTTCAAACCTTTTTAACACTCTTTTACATATATTTTACCTCTATGGCCAATTCTACTTCCTGTACATATATAAATTACCAGTATCAGGCGTATACTTGCATCGTACTCTGGTACTTTCCAGAAAATGTACAAAGTTTCTATTTGGTCTGTTTCATCTTTCTTTCTGCTATTTGGTCTATTGGCCCCGCTTTGCAATTGCAACTTATCCTTCTCCATCAGATATGCTTAAGTTTGTCTTTCAATATGCTTTGCATGCGGTTGCAAACTTGGGTTGCAACTGCACCTTGTCTATTCTTCAAAATTTTGTTAGTGGACTTGATGACACAAAATTTTGGTCAATTTGCAATTGCAGGGTGGGTCCCTCCTTACTTGCACTAGATGCATGCCTGTTAACAAGTACCCCTTCAACTGTAAATGTCATATAGTGGGTACTCATTGGCCTTGAGGCGAAATGTTACTAGTTATTATGATGTTAAACAAATGGTTATTCATTGTATAGTATACATTGTAATTTTCTTTTGTAACAACTAACTTTTAGTAGTAATAAAATATATATTAATCCCAATTGCTATCTTTCATTGCAATTGGTGGGTCCTCCCGGGGGAATGATGTTTTCATCCAACACAAAAAGGCACAAGGGGACATTCTTCTGTATTTTCTGCTATTGCTGGAACTGGACTTGCAAATTGATACTTAACGCATAGGAATAAACCCAAAGGTGTTGTCCACAGTGTACATAAGGTTGTGATTCGGTCGTCTTTTGGTGTAATACGGTGACATAAGGTGAGTTAAGGTAAAAGTCGTTTTGCCACGTGTTCATTCGATGGCTACCGAAGGTGAGTTAAGGTTAACAGTTTGTAGTACTGTCATTCTACTGTTATTGATGGTTAAAAAACTGTGTGCAATCAGTGTTTGTCCACCTGTAGTATGAACAACTCGGACGAAATGGGAGGACCTGCAGGTGGTTCCGACACCAAGAAAAACTTCTACCCCTGTATGATGAATGGGGTATTTTCAAGTGTATTGTATTTGAGTTTGAGAGTCAGAGTGATTCATATTTGTCCTACAAGAGGTCAACACATTATGGACAAAATGCACCCATTTAGCAGAGCTCCTAACCCCAAAGTCATAAATATCCCGAGGTTGATTGTTTTACTGGATATCGCCCCACCGTACACCAGTAAAGTTTCTTTGTATAAACAAACTTCTATGTAATCATGAACCAAATGCAATTCACTGAATGTTGGAGGCATCGGTTGTTGAATCAGTAGCATCATGTTCAATTGTTCTGTACCTGCTTGCAGAATTTTGCAATGTACTACATATAATTTATAACAGGTTGTAGGTATCAGTTTTTGAATCAGTACACCATATTATTTACACATATTATTTACACAATGTTGTTATGTATTTGTTGCTGAATCAGTGATATCACCTTCAATTTTTTATACTTACTTATTGTGTTTTTGTGTACTAATTATTATTTACAAATTGCTATATGTATTGGTTCTTCAATGAATGATATCATATCCAAATATCCAGTGCTGCTGCTTTTCTATTATCTCAAATAACATTGCCAGACACATACAACTGATATATTTTATCAAGATGCATTATTACCAATTAAGCCACTGCCTCATAAAAATTTAACACAATATTAATTCTAGGGTAAAGACTTATGAATGTATTTGCTAATGTTTCCATTTGAACCACCACTGTGTAGTTTGTTTGTTTTTTAAAGCGACAATGCAATCTTTAATGAAATGGTGACTGTTATTATTTTTCACATATTACTTCATTTGAAATGTTAAACAGTGGCTCAACTAACGTTTTTCAATCAATTTTATAGCCTACATTTTCTTTGAAATCTAATTCTCTTATCCAGAAATCGTGGCAATTAAATCAGTGTCCTAGTTTTGCTACCTTAAAGCACAACCTGAAATGAGCTTTCACATTTTGGTTCATAAGGCATGATATTCATACAGTATTGTCATACTGCAGTGTCATACAGCAGTGTCATACTGCAGTGTCATATTGCAGTGTCATACAGCAGTGTCATACTGCAGTGTCATACAGAAGTGTCATACTGCAGTGTCATACAGCAGTGTCATACTACAGTGATATAATTGTCCCTGTTTCAACGTGCATAGCCATTTCTTTGTAAGAAGAAGTAACCCTTTAGACCTATGAAATGTATTAATTGTTTTGAAGAGCCGTCTAAAAAAGTGTAATTGCTAAAAAAAATCAAACAAAGTGTTTGATTAACGACTCAATCATTCTTTATAAGCATTTTTCCATATGACATAAATTTTGATCTTCCTGTATGCACAGTGATCTATAATATTTGTATTTTTGTGATAGGATCACATTTTAGTGGTTATCCGAGTCACTATCCTTCTGGGCTGGTATTTACAAAATGGATCAAACTCAAGTTAAAAAATCAGATCAAGTTTAGAGCTGTTTATGCTAAACTTGAGTTGATTTATGGTTCAATTTGAGCTTGATCCCTTTTGTGAATACGGCCCCAACTCATACCTGGCCTTTCTAAGTACTAACCAATCCCAGTGCTACTTAACTTCAATAATAGGACCGGAACGTTTCAAGCTAACCATACAGGTACATACAAAAGAATCAAAACTTCACATAAAAAGAGACTATAATGCAGTTAAAAGATATTTTGAATTGTAATTATAGATGTGAGAAGTGATGGTATCAGTAAAAGTACATTTATATTAGAGTCGTGTGGCTTTATAATACCCCTGTATGAACAGATATAAATTGTAGAACGTCTCCTGCTGCACATGACACAAGAGACCTACAATAAAAGTGATATGGATTTTTATTATTTTAAATTCTGACATTACAATTGAATGCAGTACTGCATAGTCATAACATACGTCTGATGTGATAGGGAGTGCCGTTGTATGCATCTGTGTGTGCATGTGACGATGCTGCTTGCAGAAAAAACAAGGCTGAAAGGGGTTTCAGTCTACTAGCACGAGCCACAAAGCCATCAGAGACTCGAGAAGTGCACTGAGACGGTCTCCATCCAAGTACTAACATAGCCCATTGCTGCTTAACTTCGGTGATCAGGCAGGTAGTAGTCCCGCTATACCACAATTCATAAAATTCCAGAGACCAAAAACCAAAAAAAAGGTGATAGAAGCATGATTCCTGCTAGAGCTCAAGCTTAAAAAAGAAAAGTTTTGATTGACTGTGTACTTGTGTGTTGCGGTTGTCAATGTCCAAGTGCGGTTTGGGTTAATTTTCCAGTACGCCTTGATTTTTGCCACTCCAGCAAGCATGTACTTGAAAAGATATTTAATGTTTCTTGATATCAAATTTCGTCTCATTAAATTTGACACAATAATGGAAGAATATTTTTTAAATCATACCTCAAATAAGGAAGTTTTGAAGAATTAATTTCAACACATGTACGTATGCAGTTCAACCGACTAAAAAAGTGACGAACATGACCACCAGTGGAACAAAACTGACTAGGTTTTGGGGGGATAAGTTATTTCAATTCATCTGATAATTTGGCTGTTTTTTGGATAAGTTATTTCAATTTATTTGATAATTTGGCAGATTTTGTGCTTCAAATTTAGATGGTCACACAACGTTTCTGAATTATGACTTCCCTGCATCTGAGCGGAAATGTTGGACATGGATTTTTGTGCACACAAACCATGTACTTTAAGTTAAAATAATCTTCAAGTTTGATAGCCTAAAAAAGTAATTCCAAACATAATATCCATACATGTACCCTTTTATTGAACATGGAAAATAATATTTCAGTGGCTTGGGATTTCAAAACGATTTCAGTGAAAGACCTGGGCCCGTATTCACAAAGATTCTTATTCTTAGAATTAGTCTTCTTCTTAGAATTTTTCTTAGAATTGTCATTTTTCTTAATAAAGAATTTGAATAAGAATTTGCTATTCACAAAACTCTTATTTTAAGTCTAAGAATGGCACATAGCATGCTTAACTTAAGAAAAATAGTTGTTTTGATGATTATATTGCAGCAACTGATTGCAAATCGACATTCAGAACAGACTGTTACATATTAGTTGCCAATTGTGTGTATTGTAACAAAATGCAGCCTTTTTATATTATTTTAAAAAATTCCAGTTTTCTGTTCACATAGGTCAAGATCTGTATTCTTAGAATTTTTCTTAGAATTACACTTAGTCTAAGAAAAATTCTAAGAATTGCATACATTTCCTTTTACTTCTATTTTTAGAATTATTCTTAGCTGAGAATTGTTTTGTGAATATGTTTTTATTCTAAGAATAAGAAAATTCTTAGCATAGAATTTTGTTTAGACTTAAGTGTAATTCTAAGAAAAATTCTAAGAATCTTTGTGAATACAGGCCCAGGATTATAATTAAATAATGTACATACATTGTATGCATATGTATCTGGCTTATATAGTGAATACTTTTATCTTATCTCAATTTCTTCAATTTCTAATGCAAATCAATTCAACATATATCCATATTTTCATCACTGGTTCTCCACAATATGCTACACGAAATGGCCCTGAGGCCAGAGAGTCTCAAGATTAGTCTTTGAAATCTATCAGATATAAGCATTAAGTGTTTTCACTTTGCATTAACATCCCAGAGCCCAGCCTTTTTTGTGTAAAATTGTCTGTTGTTGTACATTGTGAGCAGAATTTATACCATGGGTTGTGCATTTTAGCTATATATTGTTTTTTATTGCACATATTTGTCGTTTTATTTTGGGTTGATATTCCTTCATAAGTAAAAATTCGCCCAAAAAAGTTAGCCGCTTTTATAGAATCCTTATTGAAAATAGACTGTGTACTTTATGGTATAATGGCAACATTGAGGATAAATATTTTTTACCAGTGTGCATGCCCATTCTGTTTTGAATTCCCTGATGAGAGACACCATACAGATTTTTCATGTACTTCTAAAGCAGTCAGCCTCTGCTTTCTTTTCTCTTTTTATACATAAGAATCGCAATGAGTTTGTGTCGTCGCAAGTTAGAGTGACAAATAGATGAACGCTTTTACCTATGTTTACTTCTTTCTGTGTCGATGTTGGGTGTCCAATTCAAAACAGAGACATTCTAATATCCGAGCCATTTGATCTAAGAACCGTGGAAGCCCCCATAAGATGTGTATAGATCCGGCAATTGCACTTAATCTACTCTAATTATACACCTGTATTGTTGCCTTTTTCACTCTCTGTCGAGACTAATATCAGTGATTTAGAACAGCCAGGATAGATTGACAAGAAGGCAATGACATATAATTACTGGGTGCTTTATCAGGTGATGGCTCTGATTACCATAATGTATATACTAGTATACTGGTCCCCCATAATTAAGGACACTCCTGTATAAATAGCCCCGGTTCATGCCCTACTTACCTTATATTTGTTGAACTCTTGGCCGCTTATACTTTGCAAAATCTTCATATAAGACTGACTGGGTTTTAAAAGGGAAACTATAACATTGCATTGTACTCCCACAAATGGACCTGACATTTAAGACATATATGATTAATGTATGCAAACATTGACCCATTTCTGAAATCATGGCATATTAAACAAGAACAACTCCAACTTTCATTAAAAATAGATTTTGAATTTAAAAAACTGAATAGTTCCTGCTGTTTTGCTGAGTCACATATATTAATATATAAATATTCAGGTATATTGAAACAATTTTCTTTTATATTAAGGCCATAATAAATATGAAACCTGAGGCAAGCTCTTTAAAACAGTACACAATACTGACATTTTTTTAATATTTCAAGGGAAAGAAAGAATAAACAAGGGAATAAATACTAAGGTTATTGTTATAACACATAAAATCTAAGATACATTTCACATTCAATACCAGCTTGCAACACATTAAATAAAATGCTACACCTTGAGGTTGTCTGTCCGCGGAAGCCAGCAAGGGGCATCATTATTACCTGTTGGTGCTTAATTTGTGGGTGGCCGGAAATCTGATCATGTGACCGTATACAAAAACAGGTGTTGGCCAGTTAGCAGACTACACCAGATATTTACAACTCTCAGATCCAAAGAAGATCTATCATTACCATTTTCCTTTGAAGCACATCAAACGTTTTGTTTCCAACTCTTCATTAAATATATGTCTGATATATATAATGTTGGCAACATTTTTAAAGGTACCAATACGTAAGACCTTTCTTGTTATAAAAACTTACCAAGTTTGTAGCATACAGTGTAAACTTTTAATGTTTATATGTCAATGTAGTTTACAGATGTTTAAATACTATCTTCAGACATTCAAAATCATTTTGCAGCAAATGAGCATTTTTGTAATTGTCTCTTAACCTAGATTAAAACCATTCTGTTAATAGACAGCTTTTATATAAATACGTGAGTACTGAAAAAAGGCTGCTGTTTCAAGCATAGTCTGTATTGCACAGCCTGCTACCCTCATGTTACAAAATGTGTTTACGGCTGCATGTTCACAGTGATCAAAGTAACAATAGCCTTACATTGGGAAACTTAATCTCCATACAGTTTGTGCTTACTTATACTTATATCATGAAAGGAGTCATTTCCTAATATCATGGACCTGGTGACACAAGGCTTTCTAGAATTAGTTAGCACACGTGATTAGTCAATTGCAATTTCTTAGGCTCTCTCCTGTCCCTGGGCTATGGTTAAACTCAACCCAAGACTATATGGTGACAAAGTGTTTAGAAGTTATTCTAATTGCCATTACAGGCTACTTCTTCCTAGCCAGGGACATACTGATTCACTCCATAATCCCCAATAGCCACCACTAGTTATAATTATAGTGGATTAGTAAATTGTACATACAACCACCTACTTATATAATAATAGTAATATAATAAGTATACCTGATACTTTCTGTAGCAAACTTTGAGCTTCTGATATCATTTATAGTTGGAGCAGCTCCATCTCCAGATTGTTTGAGCAATCTCGAGATGGGCGCGCGATTTTTTGATGACGAGATCGCGCAAGTACCATCTCGAGATGGAGCGGATCGGTACTTAGCGCCCAACATATATATCAGATACAGTTGTGTGGGTAGCCAGTGTTTTGTAAGACAGCTCCTCAACTGTTAAAAATACCTTTCAAAACATCATGTTATCTCTATTCTTCAGGGTTGCAATTGTTGCAAAAAACACTGGTGCCATGTAAAGCTCAAGAAGAATTAGTAAGAACTGAAAGCATTATCCAAGATTTGGTATGGCTCAGAGAGCCTGGTACAACAGAAATTTCCATTGAATGAAATAGGGCCTATGTTAGCATTTGTCTGTGGATTTACAATTATTTATTATTTGTATCCATTTCTTTATTGTGCAAGGTAATTGTAATTATATGTTCATGTACCGTAAGTATTTTAATCAAATAAATAAGATCCTACATTTCTCCCGATTTTGTTGGGTTTTGGCATTTAAATGCCACCATAGCTAAAAGCCATCTCAACAGAAAACAATCTGTGGGGAGAAAAATCAATGCAAAGGGGAAGCATTGTTTCCCCTCGCGTTGGTGGTTGCTTTTAAAACTAAACAGTTCAGTTACTGGCAGCATTTGTGCAATAGAAGAGGCAGAAACTATAGTGGCGTGTGTCCTTCTTGTTTGTTTTTGCAACAGAAAGTCAAGGAGCTGTGTCAGTGTAAATATTTACCTGGGGAAGAGGAGTATTGACAAATTTAAAATATCAACATTTAATAATATTAAAATTGTTTACGTTTATCGTTCACTTGCAAACAAACAGTGAAGGAATTTTTACTGTGTGGAGATTCATATAAATATGTAACATGTAAAAACAATCAAAAACATTTTAGGATATGGTGGTTTCCCCAGCACAAATCTGCAAAGGTAAATTGATTGTTTACATTTTTGACAATTATTTGACTACAATTTAAGAAGGCAACTGTTTTGATCGTGTTTGTTAGATAATTTTTATACTCTTCTACTCTAACGAACAGCAATTCTTGTTCAGAGTAATTGCTTGAGACTGAACTTGTGTGGTGGGGGATGGTTGGAATTTGAAGTTGAAACAAATGGAGAATAACAGCCGCATTTGTGGGTGTTTGTAAATGGTGGTGCATTGCACAGATGAAGCAATAGACTCTTCTTTCAAAGAAAACAGCTTTGGATATCATGGACTTTGGTAATAATAAATACAAACTTAACATTACTGGTCTTTTTGGCGTTAAAGTGAGCTTATAACTACAGACATACACATGCATATTGTGATGTTGGTTCAATGTTGGACATATTAGACAGCATTTGACAGGGAATTTCATTGCAAAATACTGTTACCATGATTGTTTGTGAAGTAATGGGTTAGCCTTTACAAAGTGTAGGAACATAACATGGAATAAAAACACCTGCCACAGGGAATTGGATCTGTTTATCCACATGTGTAGTTTCAGTGTGTCGATGTCATTTGAAACAGCATTCTGGGACTAATGATCTTCTTTAACTGTAATTTTACTGCCAGGTCATCAGGAAAGGATTATAACTCCTATTATTGGTATGTATCAATATCTATTCTTGTGAATCATTAATACACATAATATTATAAAATATTAAATCCATTTACATAAATTAGGCTTAAATATTCTACTTGAAAAATTAATTCCAGATTGTAACCACATATTCAATACACATGGCAGATATACATGTCTCTTTAAAATGTTTGAAACATACTTCCTTCTATTTCATTTTTGCATGAAACTTCACAACTGTTTTTGATACTTTAGTCACTGGGGGTTGTTCTTTATAAAATAATGTTTACAAATACACATATGGTGAAGGATAAACACCACAAAGTATGGCCGTGATTACATCTTCTTAACAGACTTATTATACCGGCAATGCTAAAAGGTTAATTTATTCCATCTTCAATCTGGAATCTATTCTGGATCCATTTTCTGTGGGCCAAAGGTTAAGGGATAAATGTTTATCTTTAAAACATTCATGGATTATTTATTTGCTTTAATTATCTTCTGGGCCTTGACTCAAAACTGGCCAAATATTTCAAGTCTTTCTTTGGCATAATTGTACCTAAACCTGAGAAGTGTACAAGGGAAACATATACATACAGCGTAAAAAGTACAAATGTAGTTATGTTTTACGAATGTCATTTGCCAAAAGACTTAAGGACAACCGTGGGGTTTGTCAGTGTGCATATATATTGAACATCGAAATGGTTTGCATTTAAAACAGACGTCTTTTTCTGTGATTAGGGGTGGTTCTAAGTGTGTGCTTGCATTTTGCAAATTGTATGGGGCG
Source organism: Sabellastarte sp. h YS-2021 (assembly GCA_964017235.1). Lineage (NCBI taxonomy): Eukaryota > Metazoa > Annelida > Polychaeta > Sabellida > Sabellidae > Sabellastarte > Sabellastarte sp. h YS-2021. Next base: position 86,723,579 of record OZ024932.1, read on the forward strand.
AAACAAAAGGGCATTATGTTCAGTAAAATCCATGGCTGTTTTGTCTTGTATGTATGTGCTGTGTGTTGAAGGATATATAAAATAAATGGAAATTTCATTTCCACTGAGTTTTATCATGCCTAGCTATGTATTATTTTACTGAATTCTTTTTCTCAACTATCAAACTGTTTTTATAATTTTATAGTTAATGTATCGTAAAAAATTAAAACAAAATCTAAACCCATTTGATGTGTTTGTTACAAAAAGTAAGCACAAAAGCCATTGTTGTATAGATTAAAACATCTATAATATTAACAATACTTGAATAGTAACATTATAGTTCTTTGACATTGTGAGACATGCAATCAGAACATCATTAATCTGACTGACTGTATATGGAAGCCTTTTAAAAAAATATTTTAACAATATAACTAGAAATGACTTTAGAATTTCTAGGCCTTTTTGGTTATTTTTACAACATAACCAGCAAAAAGGGGATGAGTTTGAAACTACATTTTTGAATCCAAAGGAACTGTGTTGCTGCCAACAACACATCAGTGAAAATGATTCTAGTAGTGACTGACAAAACCTAATCCAATCTAATCTAATGTGGACTCTTATAGTGCTTAATCGCCATCGCTGAGGGACTCTAAGGCGCAACTGAGCATAAAGCAAAGCAGTTGACATTAACCCGAGGACATAGCCAGGTCATACCAAGGAGACACAGGGTGACAGGAGAGGCTATGGCGGGTATGCTTTTGCAAACAGGTAAGTTTTAAGCTTCTTTCTGAAGGAGGCAACTGATGCTGCACTGCGCACATCATAAGGGAGTTCATCATCCAGATCTTAGGAGCATCAAAGGCAAAGCTGTGATCAAAATGTTTGACTGACTGATAAGCAGAAAGGAGGAACAGTAAGGTATTGATGATCTGGGTGCTGCAGCTGCTGAGTGACAAGAATGGTTAAAAATAGGAAAGAGAACCACTATGTAAAAATTTATAAACTAGTGTTGCAGTTTTGAACATACATCTATACTTAACAGGCAGCCAGTGGAGTTGTTTCAGAATGGGTGTAACATGAGCATACTTTCCATGGTTTGTAACAATACGAGCAAGGGTATTCTGAATACTTTGCAATTTGTGCTGATTGAAACATGACAAACCCCTAAACAGAGAGTTGCAGTGGTCTAAACGACTACTAACCAAGGCATTTGCAGCAAGAACTGCCACTTCTGGAGTAGGATACTGCCTTATTTTACGTCTGAAGAAAGCACGCTTTGCAAGTCCTCTTTACATGTTCGGAGAATGAAAATTCTGCATCAAACCAGCTTCAGTTTACTAAGAGACATCCATCGTTGCACATCATGTAGGCAGGCATTTAGCTTGGCGAGAGCAGCAGAGGCATTCTTATGGGAGAACTTCATAAAAGATAATAACCAAAAGTCCCTTTTCCCAATTTTATCAAAGAAAAAGGCATTCTTATGGGAGAACTTCATAAAAGATAATAACAAAAAGTCCCCTTTCCCGATTTTATGAAAGAAAATGTAATTAATCACCACAATTTGTTCTGAAAGGGCCAACAAACACTTTCCAATAGATTGCTTACATGTGTAAACAAGTAATTGAGATTTCAACATTACATTGAAAATTTGCTGGGTCAGCGTTTATTAAAATTCCATAGCATCTGCAAAGTTTGCTGCACAAATTTCTTAATAGTTTGTGTGGTGAGCCCAACTTTTTATTATTTATTTTTGATTGGTATTGTAGATACATTCATGACATATGACAACATTCTTTATGGTAATGGTTTTTTTTAATTAGTTGAATATCCAGTTACATTGGTAAAGCTTCGTCATAGCTTTCCTGGGTCTGAAACTTTATTCACTTGTACTGTTGTTTAATTGTTTGTTTACTTAATGTAAAGTTCGATTATGAGTATAACATTACACAGTCATATTAAATTTATAAAATATAGAATTAAAAAGATTACAAAATGCTATGTACACTCCTTTTTTTTACTGCAAAGTTACACTAAATTTCAGAAATTACGAAACAACTTCTTCCTTTAAGAAAAATATTCCATTGCTGATCCCCTGTTTTTGCTATTCTGGGTATAACACATGAAGATGAAGTTATATTCAAAATGTGGTGAAATCCTTTGTTAGTACTAAGGGGACTCTGAGGCGTAACATAACTAAAACAGTCAAGCAATATGAGCATACACAGACAGACAGGGGTCAAGCACTACAGAGAACACCAGGGAATATTAATAGTAAAGCTAGTTCCACTCTTACCTTGAACTGACCAAAGTGAAAGACATTTTGACTTTAGTACCATTCACAATCTAAGGCTAGGGCAGACGCTCAGTTGATTCCAATTTTTACCAAGATCTGGCTTAGAACCAATGATCCTAGAGAATATAAATGATACCTCCAAATAACAAACTTGTTAACTACCTGGCCACTGAGTTCTCCCTTCAACTCCTCCACTGAAACTTAATTAATGTTTTAAATGTTCTAAATAGTGGAAAATCCAGAGTAATACAGTACCATATGACCCGACCTAATTCGCAAATTCTGTATATGTTACATGATAAAAATGTTCCAGGATATGACAGGTACAGTTCGATACAACATAATCCCATAAATTTTCCATTCGTGGATATTTTAGGCACATTGCCGCATCCAACGCTCCCTTACAAAGAGCTAACTTGTAAAATTAGCTATTTACATCCTTTTTTCTGCAGTAATGTCAAGTGACCTAAAGCTGCTAATCTCCTCATATAACATTTCTGTGTCCGAAAAGGGTAACCCAAGTACCTTAAAACTAAATCTAACTAATGATAAAGCTGCAGCTTACATATTAACGTCAGTTCTAATTTTAGCTTCCCATATAAAGTGCATAAAATGTTTACACCTGTCTCCTAAAGAATTTTCATATACTGATATGAAGATGATATTTTTACCGAGGATTTATAATTCTGTATTACATTACTTTCACACATTCTACACCCAATAATAAGTCACATCTGGCTACCATTAAAAGCAAACATATTCTTCTGTAGACTATAGTGAGTGCAAATAAAGCACTCAAGGTAAATAGATGTTTATGCATTGTAAACCAGATGAATGGGGCAGCAAATCAAGAAAATGGTTACCATGAAGTGGAATTATGCCCATGAATTCATTTCCTGTACATGTACATTTTGTCCCTGTAATGTGTCTATGCCCGGGCCAGAACCAATGTGTTGCTACTTGCCACTCCCATGTGTGCACTTGACAATATAATTCAATAATAGTTTATTTATGCTTTTACAGCTCATTTAAGGATTTCTCAGCAGAATGAAAATGTGTGAATTAACTTTGTTTGCTTCAAATGGCCCACAGCTGTGCATTAATAACTGAATACACTTAAATATTACAATTCAGTTACCAGTAAAAAGTTTTTTTCTGTCTCAAATTGGAAATTATTTGAACATTTGGAATGTTAGGATTTTTTTAATGCTGTAGACTGTGGGCTGTATGCTAGAATGATGAGTTTCAATGGCACCTAGCTTAGCTGTCATTTTAAAAAAAAACGCCACCATACTTTATGAAGTGAGTTGGTATTTCTTATAAAACCAATCAATTGTTGTTGCATGCTATTTGTTAAACCTTAATCATCACCAAGCTCTACACAGTCCAAGAATGGACTCTATTCGATCTGTCAACATTCATAAGGCCCTGGACCACATTCCAAAAAGAGGTGAAAGAAATATGAACCAAAATCCAGCCAACATATTAGCCTTGCGTAAGGCTCAAATTTGTATTATGTCTTTTTCAAACATATACACCAGTGTCTGGCATTCATAAAACACTCGTACATGTTAGGAGATATACGATCACCAGATATTAAGCTGGTGTAAAATCCAGTGCATGTATATGCAAGAGTACATTGTGAAAAGTAAAACTTCATCGTGTGTAGTTTCCCTGATTACTCACACTTGACCCTAAAGCCAGCAACCTTGCCCTGGAAATCTACATTCTCTGTCCTCAGTTAACTGAATAAACATATAGATGGATAATACTTTGTAATATCATGCAGAGATGTGGCACAAGGAGGGCACCATCTAGTTTGGTGGCAGAATAAATAAAAACATTTAAAAATGGATGGAATCTTCCAAGGTATACATACTGCTCATATAGCATCAACACTCAAAGTGTTTTTATAAATATTTTTTTCTATGCTGTACAAATAAGCTTTATACTGGCATATGCATATTTTCACCACTTTCTATATTGACAACGGTGTTAAGCATAACATGTAAGAAAAATATGAAAGGCCTGTCCCAATATGGCCCAGTTCTTACAAAGAGACTTAATATACTCACGAAAGCTCCTTTAATGTTTCATTCATTCTCTGAAATAATCCCATCAACTGTTATTATTTTGATGATATAATAAACCCCAATGGCAACAACAAAAATAATATTGTACTCGTTTCCTTATTTTAATACAACCCCAAGAGCTGAATACAAGGCTAGAAGAATAACAAGCAGTAACCATTTTGTACTTTTTGTACTTATTTGGCAAAATTGTAAAATGAAGATGTGAGATAACAAATGATGGGTTGAAGCGTGGGTAATGACAGCCAGATGTGGATGAAATTCAATCCTTATGGACTCCCCTGAGTTAACCCGGTTTTCATTTTTTCTGTGCCTAAATTAGAAACAAAATCCTCAACAAATGTTGCCAAAATAAATGCCTTCCAGTGTGTTAATGTTAAGGAACACCTTAAAAGAAAAAAATTAAAGACTGAAAAGGGTTTGCCTAATTCATGATATATTGTTTTGTTTTTAACTGCAATTAACTGTAATATGACCCGACAACAGAGTGGGATTGTTGAAACAGTGATATTCATTTTCATATTTAATCATTTTAATTAAGATGTTCCTATTTAAATATTTTGACAATAAATGTGCAAGTTGTTACAGAGAAAAAAGAGGCATCTAAGTATACACTACTGCCTACTGTAAAGTCACACAACTTGACCACAGAAGCTTTAGCTGTGTTTGTTTTGTGTCTAAAATCCTAGATTAATATAATTTCTTGATTGAGTCAATGCCTTAAATGTGCTCATGGCCAGTCAATATACTGCTTACAAAGGTGTAATTTTGTATTACAGTTCCCGATTGGCTAAATGTTGCATTTATAAGGTAAGCCTTGTGTAAAGTTATCAATCCAAGTAGTACGTGGGAGATTTTATTAAAATAAAAATGCATTTGTGGTACATTAGGAAAGTTAACATTAATAATGACACTTTATGAACTGTCCTTGCCAAAATGCTGACACTAGTGTCTCCTGTTATAGTATGGCCTGCTCGGATCCAACTGCATCAATTTCTGATCAACCTTATTTCACAAACAAATTCAAATTCAGTTTTTTAAATCACAACAATTGTTTCCTAACATATCACCCCTCAAAATAGTGTTGCCACACTTCATTGATTTCAATTATTACGATTGAGCAGTTTACATAAGAAATGAATTTCCCGCCATACCTACCCCCAACATTAATCTTACTTAATGACTGGCTATAGTAGGTCCCCACAGTCCCCAAAGCTTTGTGAGTTTAAAGATATGGCCATTAGGAATTGGGTGGGCAGAGTGGACCCTGTTTCCCCCTCTGAGTTACGACTGAAGCTGTAAACTTTTTGTGCAGAAAAATTTCAACTCAAGGTGGGGCCAGGTGTTACACTGGTAGTCCCTTTCAAAATAAGCATGTTACACAAGTTAAGAATCTAGTTGATTCTAGTATTTACCATAAAGTTGTTTTCGGCACGAGTTGCTTTTGACTGATTGATTTATAGCATAATTTAGCTTGATTTATAGCATAAACTGCCTGTTCCAATGCTGATATATATTTGTTTTATTATTTCACATTTTAGTGTTTTATGCTGGTGTTTCAAATATTCAATTCTTGCATCAACAAACTTTTAAAGTCTCCTTTAACTGAATATCTGCAAAAATATTCACAAAAACGCCAAAAAACTTCATGGTGACTCCTAGATCATATTCTAACATATTCAAGACTGCTAACATGGAATCCAAATTAAGTAATTGGTCACATGGCCTGTGTCTTAATGAACCAATCCGAACTCACCTCCAGATACAGACGCTTCTATCATATATACAGGTATCATACCTGACCACCAGTGTCACGCTATTTGTAGCCAATGGACTTTCTTTGGTGAAGGCTGACACAAGACCATATCTGAGAAATTCTTCACCATCTCTACTATTATTGATTCTGTTTCTAGCCAATGAGTACTGAGAAATTCTTTACTGACAAAAACAATAAGAATTATGATGACTCACCCTTCCCTCTAACTTCTGATTAAAAATCCTTACAATAAGTTCTAATCAAGCTGGCTCTGAAGTGGTCCTATTTACTCCTATAAATAGCACTGCAAGATTTCCCGATAGGCAAATTTGTTCATATTTGTTTTCTTGTTGAATATGTATCAGTCAGGTATTCACAGAACTGTCCCAAACATCCGGTCTGTTTCAAGCCTCCGTTTATATTTCAAAATTAATTGAAAAAGTTGCCTGGCAAGAAATTATAACTACTGTCCATTGGTCAGAGCTCAGTTACACTTATTGGAACCCCAAACTTGACCATATATTGGAAAGTTTTTACCGATGTATTTTTACCGATGCCAGGAAGTTTACGGTGTAGAATTTTCACCAACTAGTATTGTTTTTTTTCTGCCCTATTACTTCTCTTGATATAACCTACACAATGTATTGGAAGTGATGTTAAATCCAAATAAATAAATATAAAAAATAAAACAGAAATTGCTTCACTATACACAAGTGATGGTATAAAGCTAACACGCTGCTGCAATGATACACCAGTCAATACTCTTCTGGATCTTTTTGTAACTTTTGACACTACTGACATATTTTCTTATTTCATTCTCTGGTTTCTCTGGTTGACTGGTTTCAGTCAGCTTAGCTGTTGCCATCATAAATACAATGATATATACAATACAATTAAGGACGCCATCTCAAGGTTAAGCGGGCTTAGTAGTAATTGGGAGGACTTATATGACTAATCTTCTCTTTGGGCAAGAGCATCTAGCTCCCTTTTTGCAGAAGTAAGGACAAAATTAGTCAAAACACCAAAAAGATAAGTCGTATCTGATGTATGACCAACAAGACAGGTCGTCAGTACTCACCTGCAAAAGCATTAAATATGTTTAATATTTGGGAAAAGCATCTTAGATTTGCCTCGATTATGTTCCTGATCTTTAGTTTTAAACTTATAAGTTGTTTAACCAATAAGACTACACTTTGGAGTACGTCATCACGGTGGTTAAGAGATACACTTGTGTCAGTGGAACAAGGGTAATACATTTTGTTCCTCTTTCTCTGAAGTCTGTTTAATAAGTTATTCAATATTGTCAAACTCTTTGTTTCTCACTGGGACTAATAGCACTATGTTTACCGGTTAAAAATGTAACTGTTTCAAGAAATAGATTTAAATTACTTTATTCTAGGATTTTTTTTTTCAATTACTTCTGTCATGTTACATACACTGGTAACTACACAACACATTTTAAGTAACTTCCCAGACTTAAGATCCCATTTGTTGTCTATAATTAATTTCCCCAGAGTGTTAACTTAGATCTCCCTCTGTGAATTCAATGACGTCAACATGTCAGAGCCAGTCTAATCACTTTTTAATTATTTCTCCTCTGTGCTCAAATATATTACAGCAACTATTTTTCTGCTAATTCCATGTTACAACATCACTGGCATATACTAGACTTTCTAGAAGTCACCTTCTGGATCTTTAAATTGTCATTTCAATGCGAGAGAATCATCGCAAAGTGGAGCTCTAACATGTTGCTCATCGAAATATACGTTCTAACAATTGTAACTTTTCCTTCAATAAAACTGAAAAGGTCAGCTTCAATGGAAATATGCAGACATGGTTTTTGTGCTACTTATGTTATTACTAAAATATAAAACTCAATAGTTTATATAGAATGTAAAAACAGTCAGAATACAAAACCACAGTTGAGTAGAATTGGGATTACCCTCTGGAAAATAATCACGCTTTGGCATGCTTTGTGGTGGCATGATTCATATCTCAACTTCTGATTTTTACAATGTTTAATGAGAGAGCATTATTTCATCTGCATCAAACTATTATTATTATTAGAGTAACACATGCTTGCTTATTTCAATGATTATTCTTGACTTTTGTACTATGTTGTAGATTTGGGAAGACGTGGCTGTTATGGGTGAACAGGTTCCTCTCTGGACATAAGACTATTTCCCCATCAACACTGGAAACACCGGGATTAATAATGGTGAAAAAATAAAGGTCAATGTTGGAGTACTTGGGTAAATACAAGAGATATAGATTTTTCCATAGTGCACATTTTTTATTGCATATTCTTGAGGGATATCCTGTCAACTAAAAATATGGAGGCGGTTGTCACAACAGGAAATACCACAGACAATGGCACATATTCAAACAGTACATCAGGGGATGTCATGCAAAATACCTGGTTTAGAGCCTTGTTTATTTTCCTCTATGCCATCATATTTGTGCTTGGGGTAAGTGGGAACTCATTAGTGACCTTTGTCGTGCTCCGCAATCGGTCAATGCAAACTATCACCAACATATTCATCACCAATCTGGCTGTATCAGACATCATGATGTGTCTCCTGGCAGTCCCCTTCACCCCAATCTCTGCTTTCATGGATAGGTGGGTATTTGGAGACACCTTATGTCACCTTGTTCCTATGTCTCTGGCTGTCAGTGTCTACGTCTCAACATTAACATCCACAGCCATAGCAATAGATCGGTTCATGGTGATTGTACACCCATTCAAGCCACGTATGAAGATGTCTGTATGTCTGTCAGTGATTGTCGCAATATGGCTGATTGCGGTGACAATATCCTTACCACTGGGGGTCTACCAAAAGGTCATGGAGCTAAAGGAAGCACAAACCATCAGCTGCGTTGAACACTGGCCCAAGGAAACAGCCAGGCAGTTCTTTACTGTGACCAGCCTCGTTTTGCAATATATTGTTCCCTGTAGCTTCATCACATACTGTTACTATGAGGTATCACTGGCACTACGGGCAAGGAACAGGGCTCGCTCCCGGATTGGAAGCAAGAGCAGAGATCGTGATGAGATTGAGATACGCCGTAAGAAGAAGACTAACCGTATGCTAATAGCCATGATAACCATCTTCATGTGCTGCTGGCTGCCCCTTAATGTCCTACATATCACTTCAGACTACTATGCTCCGTTCGGTTACTGGGACTATTACTATCTGCTTTTCTTTGTCTCGCATGTCATTGCCATGAGTTCCACTATCTACAACCCTTTCCTTTATGCTTGGATGAATGACAATTTCCGCAAGGAGTTCGGGGCAGTGTTTCCCTTCAAGCTAATTCCTAGCATGAATTCGATGAGTTATGCAGAACGGGGCAGTATGTATACAGCCATGGACACACAACAAACAGGCCTGGCTGTTACTCCACCCAGCCGCACACCCCCTGCAGAGAAAAAAGAAATAGCAACTACCAACAATTCACAGATATCTTCTTCAAATTCTGCTAATTCAACACAAAAGTTAAATGATGTCTGATATCAAACTTGTTCTTTTGTAAAATATCCTTGTGCAAAATATTGGAGCCTGATACAGGTTCAGCTGCGGGACCTATATATGTGATACAGTTTGGATGGTTGATCTTCAACAAGCTTCAGATCTTGTTCTTTTCTCTGTTTTGTGATGAAGATGTTAAGTTTTGTATTGCAAACGTGTAAGCCAGGTTGTACTATTTTAGCAGTATTTTTTACTTTATAACTCAAATGCAAATTGGCACTTTGCATTGTACAGGAATTTTTTAAACATTGAGCTGAAAAATAATACCTCAACATCATTTTGTAAAATATCTTATTAAATATCTTCTTCTTCATAGTCAGAATTAGAGTTTCAATGTAACCTCTTTGACAAATCCATGTCTATTCTGACATGTGACAAAATTAATCTAGATAGCAGCTATCAGGCCGCAAGTACTGTGTAATCTATGTATGAAGTACACAAAAATGGGTAATTTTTTGTGGTGAATATATATTTATTTGCTGTTGATATTGTAACTTTCAAATGTGCTTCTCTGTAATAGTAATTTATTGTTAGCATATATTGACAAGAACTTTTTTGTTGCTTTAACGTATATACATGAATTTCTATATATTTAAATAAATTGTTGTAATGAGTGACAACATGGGAATTTTTTTCAGTAATCCGATTTTTAAGAACACAAGTCAACTTTTCATGCAAATAAGAAATACAGTTAAAAGAGCGCAGACAGATATGTCCAGAGGAATGTGAGATTTGTTCATAGTGAGATAACATTTGTAAGATACATGGTCATATTGAAACCTATGCTATTCAGTCAACTTATTCCCTTAGCACTTTTAGCATCTTTTCTCAACAGTTTTCACACTTGTAATATTCATAAATCCTGACTGATATTGGATCAACCATCACCCCCTGTGACACCTAGCTCACACCATTCCTTGCTGGTCTCACAAGCTACTTGTGAGTGCATAATATTTAACCCATCGGGGCTTGTTTGATGCTTTTCATAGTTTAGTCGGATACATTAGGTTTAGTAAAGTCAGGATTCATATTTAGTTAGGACAAAGAATTGAAACATTTTAGCATGGGTAACAGCTCCTACAAAATGTTTGAAAAAATTTTCAGTAGAGTTCATATACTAAGCTAAAATGCACACACTGGAGGGAGATGCAGGGGTGTGCAGAATGGCAAAATGAGGTGGTTGTATTTAAATTTGCACCACCAACGTACACGGTCCATTACAGGAACATAAGGCCAAGGTTTTGAAGCAAAATTCCAATACGTGTTGATATGATTGAACAGAGTGTGAACAGACTTTAGAAAACGTAACTACATTTATGATCCACTGGACACTTTAAAATCAGCTGTAGATCAAAGAGATTTACATGGCAGTCACAGAAAGCCAATAGTCACATAGATAAATCAAATTCTAGCTTTTTTTCTGGGTTATTCATACCAATAATTCTCAGATCCAAATTTACAGGCACTTGTTTCAGTATATGTTGATAACCTTTTCAATCTAAAACATAAAATAACAGAAAACATTACAGTAAAATGGAATCCTGCATTATTTCTTTAAAATATTTGTTTAAAAAAAGAAACAGAATTCATTGGAAACTGCCTGATAAAGAGAAAAAACCAGCTGTTTCATTTCTTCCTGTTTCTATAAACTGTAGTGTCACTGTTCCTGGTACAAATGATGAAGTTCTTGAAAACTATTTACCACCCTTAGAATGAAACCAAGTAGCTAAAAGGTTTTGCATTAATTTCCCCCTGTGAAGTATTACATGCTCTCAACCGGAATTCTGTGACGTCATCAGGAGAGTGTGAAACTAATCACTTGATAAATGGGCTTTTTTCGGGAGGGTTAAATATGGAGGAAAGCGTGTTAAGCACGGAAGAATGGGTGATTTCGGTGTAAGGTAAGACCTTATGATGCAATACTTGTTAGCTGTAACCATTGGGGAAGTGAAAAAACTTCTCAGGAGATTTATCAATCTGTTTTGCAAGCTTGGTTCCTGTATCCTTTCCTTCACACCCACACAAAGTGTTTAGTACTACAAAATTGAAAGAACTGTTCCACTTTGTCGAATACCCGTAGTACTTAGAAATAATAAAGGATGGTTCGGAAACTTTTATGAATAGTGAAAATCAAGTGCATTCATGTGGTTTCTCGGATCATTTGGCTTTGGCATTGATCACTCTCAAACTGATAGTTACATACATTGTTCAGTAGCAGTCTGTGAAAGTCATCATTCTACTTGTATTCCACTTCAGTTCCTTATAATGTTTCTAATTAGATCATAAGCCATTTCTAAGCATTCCTTGTCATTTCAGTTGTCTTTTAGTGGGAATTTGATCCCCAGAAAAACCCTAGCTATGCCTGATGGTTACCAAACATCATAGGATCTCTTCAGCAGATACTGATGGAGCACTTCTGGAGCTGTTTCTATTTCAGTCATTTCCATTGCAAAAACAAAAAATTGATCGGGAACTTATTTCTTTGTTATCTTTACTGTGTGAAAGGGTTGTGGTAATTTGCTGCAGAAGAGCCAGGAATTTAAAAAAATGGTTATAATTTAAACTGGGGGGGGGGGGGGGAGAGATTATTTATAACAATAAGCCGCCTCAAGATAACACTGATATTTGCCACACAGTATCATGAACTGGATTTGAAGCCACAACAGTATAGGAGAGAACCAGTTCGGAGAAGCTTTGATGTACATGGGAAATGTGTACTAGGGCTGTGGAAAATTCAAATGATTTAGCTTCAGAATGACTAGAAAGGTAAATTGTCATTAGGGGAGGGTTCCAAACTATTCAGTGAAATGAAACAGTTCCATTAACTCCAGACAAAGTTTGTCTGGATTATGCTGAAGTAGACTGTCTCCGAGATCACATTTCTGTTCATTGATCAGTTGGTTATAAATTTATCAAACTCACTGATTGGTGAACATTACTTGAATACTATGCTGTGACTTTAGGTCTAATTGTATGAGGATACTGAGATAAATTACATGTTTCTTCTGTGTAATACATATGCCATAAGTTAGAAACATCTTATCATTATACCGTATTTATGTATGGTATACTTCTTTTTAAATTTTATGTCATGAACCTTTCCTCCTGGAGCATGTTTGCAGAGTCATAGTAATTGAAATGGTTCATCATGGCATCCAGGCCCAAAGAAACATGTCTTGTGTTTTCTTAAGGAGAAAAATATAATCAGATCTATTGATCTGAGTGAGGCTATAGTTTTCCTATCTGAGAAGAAGATCACTGTCATCAGACATTCTGATCATCTGTGGAGCATCCCAAGAGAAATCAGAGAGTTCAAACTCAGTAAAAATAGGGCACTAGAGATAAAGTAAATACTAGTATTCACATTTTACAGTAATTTGTATAAATTGCAGTAAATGGCATTTTTAGTCTTAATTTGAAAAAAAAATTATTTCACATTCATATTAATAAATGTACCCCGTTACATTACATATTTATATTCTGTTCCCACAGCCTGTAAAAAATAGTTTATCAAATTTGTTTTTAATTAATTATATTTGAAATATCTCCGTTACAGATCCCCAAGCCCTTCGGGTTTTACAACCCACTGGAATTATTTAATTAAATATTAGCTTTGCTGGCTTTAAACAGTTCATATTGCTACACCTCAGTGTCAAACAATTCAATTGGTTGAAATCTTATCACATGGCCATGTGAGCAGATTGTTTTCTGCCACTGCTTAGGGAACAGTGTTTAAATAATTTTTATTCATTTATTTTTATTTATTTATTTGGGGGTTTACATCGCTTTCAACACTGTAAAGGTTATATCATGATGGGTAGTTTTGTGGGCACTGCATACAGTTCGCCAAGATTCTGTACTGTAAACTGCCGACCGTCGGCAAGCAACTACCAACTTTCCCACATAAGGTCCGGGGTTTGACACGCTGACCTCAGAGGTGGGAGGCGAGTGTGGCCCTTTGAAATAATTTTTGGTTAGCCACTTTTTTCTGCCATTTTCTCTCTTGAACATTAATATTTCTAAACTTTGAAAATTCTGTGGTAGTGTTATTATCAAGGTAATCAGATAACTATTAATTTACTAACTTTTAGACAATCAGTAGAACAGTTACATCAGTGTTGGGATGTGCTGAGAGGGCATCAGATATTCAGTAAAAGAGTTACATATGCATGCATATCTGTTGAGAAGGCTTCAGAAATTCGATAGAACCATTACACATATGTTTGAGTGTGCTGAGAGGACATCAGATAATCAATAGAATAGTTACACATGTGTTAGGGTGTGCTGAGAGGACACCAGATAATCGATAGAACAGTAAACCATGTGTTGGGGGTGTACTGAGAGGGCATTAGATAATCAACAGATCAGTTACATATATATGGAGATGTGCTAAGAGGGCTTTGGACAATCAGTAGAACATTTACCACTCATGGCGTGGGGTGTGTGGAGACTGGAGAGGTCATAAAACTCATAAAACATGTTAATGGCTGATGAATGAAAAGTAGAGAGAGGCCAAAAAGAGTTTAATTCTGGATTAGTTCCTTCCCATCCATTGCATAAATTAAACTCTACTTCTCAAAAAAGGAGCCACTCCTATAGGACTCCCCCTAGATTGGACAGACCAAACTTTTTACACCTTAAGGTGTCAGTCGATTCCAAAATGTAGGTTCTTATGAGAGTAGCTATTTTAAATTTAATGCATAAAAATGAAGGATAGACAGCTTGTAATGTAAAGCAAGTGTAGTGAGAACACTCTAAAGCATTCACACAGCCAAACCAATTTAAATTAAACACTTCAGTATCATAGACAGAATAAACAGATAAAAATCATATATATCCATATATTAATTGATCTGCCGAAGAATCATAATTCTTTTTAAAAATGGCTTTTCATTTTTGGTGAGGTTTATATTGTATAAAAATGCAAATCAAAAACTGACACAAATAACATCCAGTTTAAATAGAAAAACAAATCAAACGATGTGAAATGATGATTCATTTGATGTTGTGTGCAATGGCATTTTGAATAAATGCATTCATACGGTCTGTAAATGTGCAATAGATATATGACCAATGTTATAGACGTGTGATAGTAAATCTACACAGTTACATGATAGTTTTTCTGTAAAAAAACACTTTACATTTGAGTCCGCTGATACAAGTATTAATCTCTAAAAAAAATGCATGGCTATTTTACAAGGGGAAAATGTCAAAGCCTTCCATGAAAGAGAGATATAATGGTTTTAGCTTTAGTCTCTGAGGAGTAGTACATGAAGAAGACACTTCTTCAAACAGATCACAACTAAACAGCTCTCTGCCTGAGTGGTGACACTGGGGGTCAGACATATTACCCTCAGCAATAAAAACACTTCAACACAGATAATAAACCACATCCCAAAATTATAAAAACTCTAAACAGCCAAAAAACTGTGGCCCACACTACTAAATCAGCTGGAAATGTGAATGTAAAAAAGAAGTGGCCATTCAAACAACAAATCACTCAGAAAACTAGAGGTTTTTTTCACAGAAGGCTGTTTTTGTCCCTGTAACTTGGACTCTCTTAGTAAAATAAATTGCAGTGTCCAACTAAACATGCAAGAAAAGAGTTCTGAACGTGTTATGAATGAGCAACTAAAAATAAGATTGATTCAAACAGAAAAGCTGCATTAAACTTGAAATAGCGATGGCAAACTAAGTACATTATTATTAAGACATGTTAATTAGAACAAAAGATAATGGAATCATTATTTAGGAATGCAAAAATTAGTTATCGGCCGTATATTAATGAGATTAACTTGTCAACCTGTCAACAAACAACAAGACAAACTCAAGTGAAAACACACATTCATCCAGAGCAAGTGAAACATGGTAACATGAAAAATTGATTAATAAGGCAAACATAACTTTATCACTGTACACACTGTTTTAGTACATGTTAATGCCAAGATATGTATACATATATAGTCTTTCAATATTACCTGTTTTCACTTTGCTTTATGCACAAAAACCAACTCGGATACATTCCATCCTTCGGTTTGGCAGTAAAAGTGAAAACACAAAAAGCTTTTCATACCATCTGTAAATTCTTACAAATTGTTCTTTTTACACGACACCCAAAGATACTAGACAACAACAGATTGCATTAGGCATAACATTCAAATCATTTTGAGTAATTTTAACTGACAAACTAACACACAAGGAGTAATGATGATCTGTTTTCCTGGCATCAGCTGCCACCAGTAATAACTCACTGTAACCTCCATCTAGATTGTGGAAATCATTATTTCAGTAAACCATAGAATGCTGGTCATTGTTTGGGTTAACAGAGCTTTCCACACACTCTAAATGTCATAGTACGACTGGTATTTGAGGAATTAATGAAATAGCAGAAATTAGAACCCTCCACTTAAGAGGTGGGGTATAAGTATTGTAACCACTACACTAGTGCAGACAATTGGTTTCTGTACCTCCTGTACATAGAGCCATCATTGGCTGGACACAGTCATGTTCACACGTACAAAAGTACGTGCAATGTCATTGACAGTCATAGAGGTGTCAGCTTGAAAGTTCAGAATCAAATTATACACACAAAGCAAAGCATAATTTAAATAGATTTATATTTATTAAACTTCCAAACACACATATACATATATCCTATTAGGATTCTAAAACATTTAGAAAAACATGAATCTGTCAGGAATTGTAATGATGTAAATGACTTGTCAGTGAAACTGTAAAGATGAATACCAAAAAGTTTTCTTTCAAAGGTCATATCTACACCAATCAAGAACTGGATTAATGCTGCACGATGCAGACATAGGTGGTTTTCTACAGCTGATTGACAACATGTCTGTAGCAAATTTCATCCTGCGAAATGAGTTCACCAGACAGGGTATTCACCAAAATCAAAATAGTGAAAACTTGTAAATATTGATAATCTGACTGATGTTAAGTGAAATGTAGCAAACCACACCTAACTAATTAAATGCAAAGCCCTACTTACTGCTTGGTAAGCACCATGGAACTGAAGTAAATTATGAACTGGGAAGGAAAGTGACTGATCAAGGATGATGCTGTCCAAATGTTTCTAAGGTTAAGGTGTGAAATCCCAAACAAACTTCAGTATAGGTCTGATGTGACAGAATGTTCCATAGCTATAGCTTAATTAAAACATCATTATTGATGGTGGGAAATACTGGGAAAATACTACCTAAAATTTGACCATCAGATAAAAAATACACACATCAAAAGCGTAATAGTTGGAAATGAAGAAAAAGGACATGGATCATATTCTGATATATGAAAAATATATGGAAAAGTGTTTTTACTGTTGAATCTGAAAAAAAGAAATAATGATTGATAAGAATGTCATATCAATTCCAAACCAATTACTTATACATTTATCTGGCTGAAGCTGAAATCTTTTTATCACCAGTTAGACAAAGATTGCATCTTATGAGAAATCATGGGTGATTGGTAAAATGATTACCTCAAGCAAAAGAGATTTATTATAGCTTCGTTGAGTTCAAACGAAATAATTTTTTTATTAGACACTTTATAAACCTTGGATTTACAGTCTATCTGCCATACCATGTAACGTTGATTGAAACAATTGACCAAGTTACAAATGTTACTTAGTTACAAAATTTAAAATACTGTACACGTGGAAATTTTACCTGGGCATCAATTTAAGCTATTCTAGCTTATGAGCTTGGAGAGTGAAAATTAATTCCTACTAAAATTTTTGAATCTGTATTATTTTCTAAAGAATAACCTGACCATTAGAGAAAATTAATTCCGTAAAATCTAAAAACTTGAAAATATCGCAATTTTCTTCTGGCTAAACAATGTAACTAATCAATACAATAGGTTTAGAGTAATAGCTTGATATCCCGTTTAACAACTGCGGTCATATTAGGACAGATCCTCAGCATTCCCACTTATGGAAATCGAACCCAAATAGAGGTGACAGCCTTAAGGTAAAACAAAATGGTGAAATTATAGAAACAAAAAACTAGAAATTCGAAAATCAGAAAGACTTTGTCAAATATTAATAAAAAGTTGGGTTTGTCACAAACTTTTTTCACCTTTCACTCATTTAGAGGCTCGGTGGCCACCCTTGCATATAATGTCCCAATACAGAAAATAAAAAATCATGGCTCCAGGCATCTGATTGTGTTCGGACATACATACAGAAAAATCACACTGCTGGCAAAGATATTACTAGGTCATTTGCTACTATGCTTTCATAAGATGCTTTTTGGGGCCACGGTGGCAGAGTGGTAACACTCTCGCCTCCCACCTCTGAGGCCGGGGTTCGGTTCCCAGCATCGTCTCAAGTTGGAAAGCTCGTAGTTGCTTGCCGTTGGTCAGCAATTTACAGTACAGAACCCTGATGAACTGTATGTACTGATTTCCTCTGCCCTTCCAACTACCCATCGTGATATGACCTGTACAGTGCTGAAAGCAACGTAAAACTCCAAATAAATAAATCATAAGATGCTTTACACCTACTGGTTGGGCTTTGAGGGAATTTTTATGTATAAAGTTCAATGAAAACTCAAATAACTTAAATCATGCTGGGGTCTCCACATTCCGATCTAGGGTATTTGGCATGATTGACTTTAGGGTCTTCTAATATATGGATCTGTAGTATATCTGGCAGTTTGAGGTGACCCTTACTTAACTTTTGTACAGTTAACTTAACATGAATATACTAGTATATGTTATGTACAAGTTGAGATTTTGTACAAGTTGTAACTTGTACAGATTTCTTGTACAAGTTGCAACTTGATTTAACTGTTGACCTGTATTTTTTAAATTAATTTTGTAGCAAATTCACTGCAGTTTTAATTTTTATAAATATTGGAGTCACACTGGCCTACCTGAAGCCTGTATCAGCCTTAAGACTTCCATAGTGGTGATAACCTTATAATTTCTAATAATGTTTCCTGGCAAGAATTATACCAAATTTATTTATTCTGCAACCAAGGGATAAATAAAATCGATTCTTCTATGATGACAAAACTAAAATATTAAGACTATGCAGTATATGTGAGCAGCCAGAGTTTTATTAATACAAGACATACATAATTTGTAATTAATTGCACATATAGTCATTTGTCCTTTTATACTTTCACTTAAATACTTATGATCAATCAGGTAAATCACAGAATGTCAATGAAACAGCAGACAATGCAGTAAATGTCATTGGTTAGGAAATGCATGTGTCAATTACAATTATGCAATATACTTCCATCTCTCCTTTGAAGTTTCCTTTGCCCAATCATGTTCCTAGCTTCTTGCCTTGTTGTCTTGAGGTAAGTCACTCAATATCCCTAAAACTACAGGAAGCCACACCAATAGAGTTGATTGCATATAGAGGATTTCTATTTCTTACTTATTACTTTTTAACTTTCTTCTTTGATGTCTGATTGTTATTATTAAAACTTTTCTGCTTAAAGACTCCAATAGACAGTGCCATATCTTGGATGAGTATAAGCATTAAGTCTGACAAGAATCAATAAACCACATCTGACATTTATGTTGAATTTAGTCACAAACACAAAAGCTTTAATTTCTTCTGCATGATAAAAGGTGTAAAAAATATTTACTCTTGAGTGATAAACTGCCAACTTTATCTATTAATATTAATAGTTTTTTTTTGTAATTAAGTGTTACTGGCCAAATTTTCCAGATTTTTATGTGAATTCATTGTTAATTTTTATGGAAAATTATATATATATATATAATACTCTAACATTAATTTGGATATTTGTACACATAAAATAACATATAGTTTCAATAAATTCAACTTGTACAACAGCATTGTACAAGTTGGGTTTATTTGATAGTGAAATTCTTTACAAGTTACAACTTGTACAGACAATCTTGTACGATTTGCAACTTGCACAAACTGCTTGTACAAGTTGCAACTTGTACAGGCTTTCTGTACAAGTTGCAACTTGTACAAAAACTCAACTTGTACATAACATATATATATCCAGTTACATGTAATTAGAGTCATAATACTCGTATTGTCACTGCATCAAAGTCAGTGACCTTTATTTGACCTTTTCATTAGTGAACTGCGACCTTTATTTGACCTTTAGGCAAGTTGTATACTAGATGGTATCAAGTAGTAGTCTTATTATTATTTCTTATGTATTTTATTTTATCCTTTATATTTTGTTACTTATATTATATTTACATGTTATGTATAAGTAAAGTTCTTTGCCTTCCCTGGGGTGAGGGGACTGTAGTAGAAAAATAGAAACAAATATAATAGAAAGTTCTGGTCATTTCAGTTGAATCATCCTCTTGTGAATTCCAACCCAGTAAACATTTAAAACGTTTTAAAATGGTTTAAACATTTACAAAACGTCATATTTTGATGTTACAATATGAGTGGTAAGATAGGTTTAAGATGATATGGATCTGATTAGGATCTGGAGTGATTGGTTTGTAATAATTTCAAACAGTTTTATATTGCTGTAAACTGTTCCCGATGGACTTACGAAATGCATCCAATCTGGAACCCACAAAGAGGAACTCTAATTTCTGTACACAAAGGTTCCTACTATAGTTTGGGATGGTTTAAGAACGTTGCGACTGAAAAGATTAACCTCCCAAATGGCAATGATGAGGATGCATATTCCAATCACGGAGATGGTCGCAATTATGGAACAGCCCTCTAAAACCCTGACAAAGATATCCTCTTTCATGCTTGATCCAGTTTTCGAAGAAAATATGCAATGATGCAAGCCCAGGATATACATGTACTTAACACAAAGAAATATTTCACAAATTAACCTTTTTAATAGATTTAAGTGGCAATAACAGATTTCTACTTGAAATCAGAACCCCACATTACCACTGGACCAATAGTCTTACATCGTGAGTTCAGTGTTTACTTTATTTATTTATTGGAGGTGTGTGCCAAATTACTAAGACAGACATTGTTATCTTTTTATGAAGATTTAATGCGCACAGTCACACTAGGTCCAGTATATCCTACATTTATAAAGGTTTTGTATAACTCCTCATTTTTCTATGTACTGCATTACTTCTGTCAGTAAAGTTTGTATTCTGTTATATTCTCTACTTTACATAGTCACACACAGATCTTTCAACTGCTCAAAATGTCCTTCTGACCTAGGTGTAGGATTGGATTTATTTGGGTTTAACTTCGCTTTCAACACATTGTGTAGGTTAGATCATGACAAGGGGGTTTCAAGGGCAGAGGTAACTAATACATACTTGTTGGTCAAGATTCTGAACTGTAACCTGTCATGTATCGATAAGCAACTACTAACTTTCCCTCATAGGGCCCAGTTCGGGGTGTGAACCACCGGCCTCAGAGGTAGGAGGTGAATGTGTTAGCCACTACACCACTAAGCCCCATATTGGGCGCATATTTGGCATTGAGGTCAGTGCCAATAATCTTCTGTAACTGCAGGATGTCATGCCATTCCTGTATTTCTTTTGCTACCTCCCCACTATGTTTTGTGACATTTTCTCTCTGTGTGTGTGTCCCCAATCAAGCTGTATGTTAACTTAAACAGATCTGTGTTTTTACTGTATCTTTTCTCTGTCAAACTGTGGCCATTGTCCTCCTAATTTTTGATTGTCTTATGTGACAAAACTGTCGTGTATAAGCATTACCTGCTGTTCATTGAACCCGGAAATATCCAATGTGTAGTGTGCACAGGGCGTTGGGGGCTAAAGTCAATCTTTGTACTTGTGTTTTATGCACACTGATAGTTTTTCCCTACACAAAGAAAATCGAGCCTTGAGTTAAGGTTAAAGAATATTTTAAGGCATTAAGAGAAAGATCACAAGAAAGACTGATGCATTTTCAAACTCACAACATATGAATTTTTAAATGTTTCCTTCTCGGTGGCAACATGATGTGCTCGTCCTTGACATTCAGATGAAATGACGTCATCTTGCACTGTAAATACTTGAATGGGAAAAGCATTACACGTTATCTGTGGTTTGTAATGGAGTTAATCTCTCTCGGGATGTAGATATCAGTTTGTGTCCTTGTATGGGGAATAAGTTGAGATAAAATGGCCACTTCTTCATTCTCTTGATGGACAGCAGGTGATAAGCAAAGTCAAAAGCCACAGGGTCTTGTTTCTAAAATCAGTTATGCCAGACCCCATTTCCAAAGACTCATATCTACTGTGGGTCATAAATCAATAACATCCGACTGTTTTATCACTTTGTTTTATATTTAGAATACAGGCATGGGCTTTCAGGCCTTGCTGCTGTATCTTCCCAAGGGTTCGAACCAGGAATTTCTCCAGCACTCAGGATGTAAATGTGAACTGCAATCAGGGATGACATTGCATTAAATTCAAAATATGTTATTATCGCCCATTGCTGATAATGTTAATGGATCAACGCACTGCCTCCAACCAAACTTTACGATAACCAAATATGAGCAATGCGTCACAGGAGGTTCTGATAAAGTGGGAGTCCACTGCACTCAGAAACTGCCACTAAAAAAATCTCCCAATGGACAAACATTTTGTATGAAGAGAGAGATGACCTCATGTGATGAGTTCAAAATGTTTCAACCATATATCTTCCATAAAATACAATGGCACTTGCATATGTAAATAACATGGGGTAAACTGCGATATAAGATTAACTGGTAGACAGCAAAAAAGTGTGAAATTTGCAACAATAATGTAAAATTTTCAAAAATAATTCGAACTTTGCAAACAACAATGTAAACTTTGCAACAATATGTAATATGAACTTCGCCACAATACCATAAAATAATTTTAAAATAGTCAAAATTTTAACTTATGTTGTGCAAAAGATCAGATAACTGTGCTGCAATAGTCATAGTTATACATAGTTATCTCACCTATGCTTTTAAGAAGACAGGAACATATAGACAGGAACACACATCATTTGTACTTAGATAATTGCTGTTCTAGTTTGTTGGGGTTTTAAAAACACTCTCACGTTATTCCATTATTCTGTACTCGGTTATTGACTTTCTTTAACAATGCATTCATTGATTTGGGGTTTAACATTGCCTTCGGCAGGTCACTATGGATAAAGCTGTATGTTTCAGTTAGTTAAGATTATCTCCACACAAACCAACTGGCAGAGACAAGCATATATTAACTTTGCAGTTCACCCCAGGACTTAAAGCCACACATACAGAGGTGTTAGATTACAACATGTATTTATGTATTTGTATTTATGTCAGGTGCAATATTTCCATATTTGCATGAACTACAGGACTCAAAGCGCTCTATGACCCATCCGACTCCACAAGTACAGCTCAAGTTCTCACGTTACTGACATTGCCCTAACTGAAAGACAGAGGCTCCATGATGACCATATTTCAACGTCCTTGAGGTTCTTTAGCCTGCAACTTTAGGATAGGACCCGCTCACAGAGAACCATCATGTATTTGGTTATCCAAGCCACTATGTATCTGCCTGTACCTTGGTTTGAACCCATGTCCTCTATGTTCCTAGGCGAGTGTGTTACCCACTAGGCCACAGTACATATCCATTTTTACAGTAATACCAAACTAAACACTTTACAATATGAACATATGTTATAGAAATTTGTCTATCAGTAATGCCAGATTTAGAAAAAAAAAGATTAATATATATTTAATATATTTTCACTGACTGAGCAAACCTCATGCAAAAGATGTTTTCTTCTTTTTTCAGTCTTCACTGTATTGGAACATATGGTGAGTAACCTTTTGGTGAAGGTATATAGTAGATATTTTATATGATCCCTGACTGAAGTCAAGTCTTGTGAAATAGGTATGTAGCCGTGGACTTTGTGGTAATATCAATATAAACCCCTGAAAGAAAATTGTATCCAGAACCAATTTAATGCTTCACTTCATAGTTTGGCTACCGTGAGAAATAACCATACATAAAACAAAGAATTTATTAGCCAGTTCAACTAAGTAATAAGGGAGGATTTTGGTTGGACTGTGAAGCCAGTTAGATTCCTTTTTCTAGGAAAGAGTCTATAAATATGAACAAAAATACTGTCTGGTGCTAAAGAAAGATGTGTAAAACATTCTACACTTAAAAAGCAATAGTATATTTTGGACTCTGGATTATGAACATGTTGCACCTTTAGAATCTGCAGTTTGCAGAGGTTAAGCACTATAAACGTTGAATTAGAATTAGTAGTGAGGAGAACCATTGAGGTGTTTTTTTTTTGCTTTTTTCCCCTTGTTAAACTAAAACTTGGATTACATTTCTCCATTTTGATGCATTGATAAATCCCCAAGCCACCACTGATTACGAAATGTTACATTTAGTCTACATACACATGTATGCAGCTTACAACATCTGATGGCGATTTTTTCCCTCCTCATTTATGTTTGGTTGTTTACATGTGTCCAAGTCTGATTTGCAGCATCAAGTTTTTTTTTCACTCCTGGAGGGAAAACTTAGATGACACATAAATTCAGATGTATGTTGACAAAATATTGAGAATATTGGAAGAAATCTCAAAAGAAAACTGGGCCATCGGATGTCGTAAGCCGCATATGTGTGTGCATAAATTTACACATTTACCTTTAAAGTATCCTTAAAGGGCCATGGTGGCAGAGTGGTAACACTCTGACCTCCCACCTCTGAGGCCTTAGTTCAGTTCCCGGCACAGCCTCAAGTGGGAAAGCTGGTAGTTGCTTGCCATTGGTCGACAGTTTACAGTACAGAACCCTGACAAACTGTATGTACTGGTTTCCTCTGCGCTTCCAACTACCGGTCATGATATGACCTGTACCGTGTTGAAAGCGATGTAAAACCCCAAATAAACAAATTAAAGTATCCTTAAATATGTTAACATTTTGGATTTGTATCTGTTTTAAGGAAAACTGCCTTTTAAGGAATCTTTTAAGGAATCTAACTGGCTTCACAGTCCAACCAAAATCCTCCCTTATTACTCCCTTATTACTTATTATGGTGCAAACACAAACAGGGCAGTGTTTCAGTCTGGCAAGTGGCATGCTTGATAATCCTTTTCATTGCCTGTAGTGAAAAGACTTCTACATTCTGTATGGTCTAACTATACAGTGATAATTTCTGTCATGTTGGGAAAATAAAATTTAACACATTTATTGCTTATTATTTGACACCAGCTTGGCAATTTTTTCACGGAATAAGGTTAGAAACAGGGTGTGAACATGGCATCTGAAAAACAGGTGACTGACTTGATAATAGGATCAAGAAAACAAGAGGAGTTAGAATGTTGTTTATAATACTTATTCTTTCACAGGTGATGGTCACAATTAGTGTTACTATCAGGAGATAATGGGCACTTGACTATGCATTGTGGAAACATATTAAATGATTTAGTTTGAGCATTTTACAGCACTTTGAAAAATATATAGAACAGTATAATGAACACATTAATTATTGGAAGTTGAAAGTGTTTACTTCGACGTAGATTTATATTATTAAAGTATAGGATAGGTATGTAAATGGTGTAAAATGGTGTAAGGTTTTAGTATTTTTAAGACCTGTACATGAAAAATATACTTTCAAATATTAGTCTGCCAATTTCCTAAAAAAAATCCCTTGTGTTTTACGAAACAACCAATTTCACAGATGGGATGTGACACATCATTGTTTTTGTCTATTTGCTCTATTTGATACATTTAAGATTAACAAGTTTCTCCCAAGATAGCCTCAGTATAACATTTGATATTGGTGTATCACTTTAGCCAATACCTTAATACTCCAGCTATGTAGTAATACTGATCATCTTCAAGTGGGACAATCGACATCTTTTAAGGGGTCAGGCTCAGATATAACCGATCAGATATTTTGTTTCACATCATTTTTTACATTATCCTACAATATATGAAATAATCATATGCATAGGTATTGTTAATAGTCACATGACCTCTTAGGCTGGATTTGACAGAAAATTAGCTAAAATAATGCATATTATCCCTTGTAAGAATGGTATAATTCCGAGGTAGATTTTTAGCCTTATACTTTTTTATAAATCATATTTCACACGGTCCACCTCATGGTATGGACGTTCATTGTCCATTGATCTTTTTGCAGTTGTCAGTAACACTTATAATAAAACTGATTCTATATTTTATCAGCTTTATACCTGGTCCAGATAGTGCAATTGCTCAAAGGCTATGTTTGTGCATGACACGTTTTCTTGCTATTTGTATCTACAGGAAGAAAACATCAACACCTATTGTTAGCTTCCACAAACAGGAAAGAGTGGGGTGGCTTTTTGTTGTTATCAGGCTATTTCCAGTTGCATAGGAGGGAGGTCAGTTCCTGAGTATTTCCCAGAAACAATTATATGTTTTCTTTATCTATGGGTCATGTGATATCGAGTGGGTATTTGTTAGCAAGATTACAAAAAATACAGATTTACATATTTTTATAAAAGGTGGGTCTTGGTCTATTGAGGATCTCCTTGCCTTGGCAAAGGTATGCACTGTCCCCGAGCTCTTGTTCTAATTGTGTCCAGTTGGTGTGGCAGTCAATGTCTATTATTGACTAAATAACATAGGACAAAGGTACTTGATTTCAAAGGCAATAAGATTAACGATACTTTGCGTATAGCAAAAAAAATAAAAATTACACTTGTTTACAATTACAAATTACCTAGGTATGTAAAGGTGCCATTCGAGGAGAGGAGTTGAAATTCCACTTGAATTGCAAAATCTGCCTTATTGCTTTAATTGCTTCCAGTCTATTTTCTCTTATCAAAGCTCAAGAGTAAAAAGTTGTCTTCCTCTCTAAAAATAAGCATAGAGTTAACCAAAGTAAAATGAGGAAAATGCCTTTTTAACCACTTACGTCAACAACAATTACTCACTGAAGCTCAAATGGCTTATGTTGCAGTGATTTTTATTTACTGTTAGTGGCTTTACCCTGTCTATTGTAAAGTCTCAAGGAAATTGTTTAAAAATCCCAAGCACACGCGTTACCAGTCAGATCTTAATGGCGCCAACCATTCAAAATGTCCCAAACAATTTAAACATAGTTCCGGTTTAATTACTGAATTGCCCAATTGTATTTTGTGGTTATACGGTCTCATATTCAAGGGTCTCGCAAAAATATGTTGAATTACCCGGAGGTTATTCACCTGTGATCCATCCACATTCTCCTGTCTCACGTTACCAAGAGAGGAATGTTGTTAAGAATGTTTTACATACAATTAAAAACAAAATACTTTATTATCTCGTTTTTGCTTAACAAGTTTACCCTTTATCGCAACACACACAAAAATATAATAATACAATAGAGCTGAAACACATAATTTTGCCTAAAGTTAGATTATTTACCGTGTTCACACCACAATTCCTTTTGACAAGGATTGAGGGTTAAAGTAGATGAACCAGATTCATCTAAATCTGAGGAGTGTCCACACTACAGAATTAGTGAATATTGTTAGTGAATTACAGAATATTGTTAAAATATAAAATATTTCCAACATTATGCAAAGTATCGTACAGTCAAGCTTAGTAATTGTTTTAATTAGTCAAACAAAAATGTTATATTATTAAGATTCTGTCACCTTTTCAGCAACAGACTGATTGCAGTCATTTCAAATATTCCTGTTTTATAGACTATCCTACAACAATTGCACATATTCATACATTTTATGGCCAATTGCAATCATGCAGAAATCACAACGATCACTTATGGTGCGCTTTGTATAAATTAATATGCTTGGAAAGGATTAAGGTATGTAAAGTAATAAATACCAATCTGCTTCAATCCGCCTCTATAGCCAGACTAAGAGTTATCCTTGTCAACACGGATCGAAAGCGTTCACACCTAATCCCCAATCTGCTTCAATCTGTGTCAACCGGGGTAGAAACACTTGTCTGAACGCCAGGCATCTCACCGTGGTTGTGGATGTGAATTCATTTATAGAGGATTTATTTATTTATTGTTTTTACGTCGCGTTCAACAGCCAGGGTCATATTGCGACAGGTAGTTTACGGGTGGAGGAACCAGTGCATAGTAGTTGGTCAAGATTCTGCACTGTAAACCATCGGGCATCGGCAAGTAACTACCAACTTTCCAACATGAAGCACCCGGCCTGAGATTCCATTTATAGAGGAACACATTTCCAAATTGTAACTGATATATTACCATACATAGTGCAAGAAATTCATAAGCTGTCTGCATCAGTACAACTAACCTTCTTAAAATGGTACCAATTTTTTTTTCAAACGCAAAGAAAAACGTTTGATATTCATACAGCACTTGTATAAATGGCAGAATATATTAGTTCACCAATTCCTTCCAAACAGTATGTTGAAGTTAGGCCAGTAAATGTAAGAATACATCCTGCAACTTTAAAGCTTTTCCAACATTACAGAGGAATTTGAGGCTTAAGCAAAGCTACGGCGTTCCCAAAGATACTGACAGACGAGTTCAATGTGGTTGATATATGCTCACTTTTAAAAGGTGATTAAATGAAGTGAACTTTATGAAAGGAATATCTGCTAAAATGGCACTAAAACAGTTTCTGTAATGTACAATCTGTCCTTCATATCAATGCGGGAACAATGGTTGATGCTGCACTCATCCCTGTAACACCCATATTACAAAATGCCAAAGTTTTGTTTGCCATCAATCCACCCAAAACCCTCACTGCTTGGCACCATATCATGGCAGAAACCTCACCTTGGCATAAACTAGAAGGAATATTTATTATTGTTTGATTGTCACCAGTAAAACTCTGGTTTTCTGCATACCGGTGTCGAAGTGACGTCAGAAATAATTTAAATATCTTCAGCGATTTCTGTATGGAAATTGTGCCCGTTGGTGCGCTGATTTCATGTAGAAATAATATTATCGCCCACTAGAACTATTCTTTGGTTTATTTATTTTATTTTGTGTTTATAAAGTATAGGTAACATGTTCTTGTGTTAATTTATGTCTTTACTAGTAGTTGGCTCTGACCATAGTGTGGCCTCAAGTACAGTTCATGAAAAGCACCGAGAGACTTTCTGATATGACCTTAGCTATTGCAAGGGTTATAAAATCCCATCACGGACTTGAACCCTATGATGCCTGTAATTGATTTGATAGATTGATTGAAAATTGCACCTAGTACCTTGTTTTGGTTATATTGCCATGGGACCACAATTTGTGTGATCCTCTAAGTCACTATTCAAGCAATAATATACAGGAGCAGTGCTGCTTAACTTCAGAGATCACGTGGGAACTGGTCAAACTACACGACATAAAAAGATATACCATTGAATTCAAAGATGCAGGAAACACTGATACCCAGCCCTTTAATGTTGAAAGAGATGTAAAGACCTAGCTTCCACATAATGAAAGAATGAAATCAGACCAATTAGCTCCACTTCCTTTCTCCCTGGATCTTTTACTCTGGAGGCTGCTTCAATAGATATCTTTCACTAGGACGTAAAGACTGTAAATATCCAATGATGATCCACTGTCTGATAACTAGTTTTCGTGTATTGAGACCAGCATACTTTTGTTTTGGCCTGGGACTATGTTCATCAAAGGTCTGAGCTAGTTCTTAGGCTTAATTCTGCTATATTTTTGTACTAAAGTAACAAGCCTGATAATTGAATATTTGGGTTTGGGGTTGTCAATATTATATTATATTTGTTCATATTTTATGGAATTGCTTAGTCACTGGTGTTCTATGAGCCTTTCAGTTTGACTTCAAATTATTCTGTATTTAACCTTTGCATTGTGTGACCTTGTGTTCCAATCTCACTCAGTAGATTCACCTTTCTTTGACCTTGATTCAAGGTAATTTGTTTATGTCTTAATTTACTCAGGTCACTCTTATTCTGAGGTCAAGATTATGACCTTCACCTTTTTTACCTTTGGCTTGCCATGCTTAAGGTCAAACTGACTGGCTCTTGTAACTGGATGTATGGACTTAATTCTATGTAATCCTGTATCATGATGGTATGTGTTCATTAGTGTACATGTAAACTTCATTATGACAACTTGCATTTAATCTGTGGGAAATGTAAATATTTTTAGATGTAATTGTATTTACACATGTTAATAAAGGATATGTGTTATGAATAAAACTGAGTACCCTGTGTCATCACTGTGTTGGGGAACTTGGGGGGACTGTCGGCCTTGGTGTTTAGGCACAAAGGGGGTCAGTCCCTATGTTCCCTCAGGTTAGGGTACCAGTCTAGTTGTTTATCTTTCAGTAGGGTATTCCTTAGCCATGGTTACTAGTTGTATTATTTTGAATTGATTGGTGCAGTCTGGTCTTGTTGAGTAAATGTAAGGGTTCCCCAAGTCAAAACCCACATGGCCTGCTGGTTACCTGGGTCACTAGTCATAACAAAGCCATCAATTGGTCATACTTAGGCCCCTCCCATGTGGTGTCCATTTTAATCTTCAGTCCTTCTTGGATTGTCGACCCAGCAGGAGCTAAAAATTTTAAAACATTGAAGTTCCCAGCCTGCCCACCCTGGTGTTAATGTGAGTGGCATATGCTCCTTGGTTGTCCTTAACTCCCAGCTTATGCTGTCGCTTTCTCTGATTCCCCTTTGTATTAATATTTTTATCCATGACATGTCTGTACTTAGGTTGTCTCAGAGTCTGGACATTTTTACAGTTTTAACTTGACATGTCGTTATTTTAGTAACCTTATGGGGTTGTCAATATTATATTATATTTGTTCATATTTTATGGAATTGCTTAGTCACTGGTGTTCTATGAGCCTTTCAGTTTGACTTCAAATTATTCTGTATTTAACCTTTGCATTGTGTGACCTTGTGTTCCAATCTCACTCAGTAGATTCACCTTTCTTTGACCTTGATTCAAGGTAATTTGTTTATGTCTTAATTTACTCAGGTCACTCTTATTCTGAGGTCAAGATTATGACCTTCACCTTTTTTACCTTTGGCTTGTCATGCTTAAGGTCAAACTGACTGGCTCTTGTAACTGGATGTATTGACTTAATTCTATGTAATCCTGTATCATGATGGTATGTGTTCATTAGTGTACATGTAAACTTCATTATGACAACTTGCATTTAATCTGTGGGAAATGTAAATATTTTTAGATGTAATTGTATTTACACATGTTAATGAAGGATATGTGTTATGAATAAAACTGAGTACCCTCTGTTGTGTCATCACTGTGTTGGGGAACTTGGGGGGACTGGCCTGATAATTGAATGGATCCTTTTGGAAATATCGCCCCCTACTATTCTTCTTCTCACAATTTAGGCTTCCCTTTATAAATGTTTAACAGTAGCCCAGAAAAGTAGCCCAGTGATTATTAAATTTATCAAATTCATGACAACATATTGGAAATACGACTGTAGTTGTTCATGATGAACGTTTAATCAAACTAGATTACCTAATAATGAACTCTAAATTTATGCTCCTTGTATATTTTAAACAATTAACAACTTTTTTAGTCTCTTTGGGTTTTTCCATTCATTGCTTTTAAAATTAAAAGTGTGATCTGGTTTGTCTGAAGAAACTAACAAAGTAATCTATATGTGGAATGTGTCAATAATACCAAATTCAGACTGTTGTATTAAGACACTCAGTGTGACCTGTTTGCAACTCTAAAAAGAGGAACCATGTCCCAGATTTACAGATCCCTTGTGTGTTATTGAAATTTTCATGCTACATTTCTGTATGGTGTGCTATCGAAGTGCTGGAATGGAAGAGTGTGACAGGAGTTTTATTATAAAATGCCTGAAATTTTTTTAATCAGCAAATAATATTTAAACAAGAATGTTTGATCAGTATTTGGTAGAAATACATTTTTTTTTCTAACATAAGATTAGAAAGAGTTTTGTGGTTGCCTGATTATTATGCTCATAAACTTTGTAGGCAATGACAATGAAGTTGTTGACCACATTTATCAAAATAACAGAAAAAAAAAATCATCCGAATATCTTGTTTATTGACTAATTTGTCAACGGTGTATTTTTGGTGAAAACCAATTCATATAAATAACCACCCTCTTCAAGAATCTGGCCTTACAAATACATAACACCTATAAATATGCAGTCAATTCCCTATTACTTTTAGTCCATAAAAGCCAGGATCTTATACCCAACACAGTAAAGGGCAAACTAGCTTCTTTGCAGATATATCAGCTCTGAAGTGAACCCCATTTGTATACAGTTATCTGTCTAAGTTGTTTTTGATGAAGACACCGAACTAGGGACTTAAAGAAGACACCTAAGTTGCCTCAATGCAAAGTATGTATTCATCAGATCAAAAGTTTTTACAATTTTGATCTTGCATTGTAATCTGGTCGGTTTGTCAAACATGGTAGGGATCCGAATCCCACTTGCAGATCCAGAATTATTTTTGTGAATTTTCAGTACTACTCATGGGCCTGGGTTTGTGTGGTCTTATACACTGCTTGTCTGACAAAGTAAAAACATGAAAGTCTCAACAATGATATGATACAAGTCAATAAAAGACAATCTAATGAAAAGTTTCAATTGGTATGACATATCTTGTGTTTTTTATTCTGATGTTGATACAATACAAACCAATTCAAGTCTAGGGTCGAGATCCAAATTAATGTCCACCGGGGGGATATACAATAGTGGAGGATATGCTAGTCTAAACAAGTGGTTTGTAACTGACTTTTGAAACCTGTTGTTTGTTTGTGTTTGTAATATAGCTCCAAAAGTAGTGAACAGATCTATCTGAAACATTTGTAGGGGTAGGGCCTGACCAGAAACCACTGAGTGAATTTGGGGAAAGATCCAGTTCATATTCTGGATACAAAAAAGACTCAATTTTCAAATGACTTTGGATTTCTCCTTGACATTACTCCAAAGGTAATGAGTACATTTTTATTTCTGAAAAGCTCCGCTGGTGAAGGTTTGAACTCTATGAGGACTTTCTATGTTTCATTTTAAACAATTTTCCACCTTTTATTGAGTCGGTAAGTACCGAAACTTTTTCAATTTTTGTTTTATTTTGAACATTTAGTCACCATTTTCTTTGGTTTTAAGAGGGTTTGTATAAAATAGTACCAGTTTGGTGCGTACGAGTCCTTTTGACAAATGTTCCATTTATGTTACCGACAATTTGTGAGCTTATATGTGCAAAATGTCATTTTTAATCATTTTTAAAGTGTTCCCTCGAGTCCAGAGTCGACATGTTATTTGCAACCTCAAATATCTTATTTTGGTAATATTTCATCAATATTTTAACAGAATTGGCGTGTTTGTAGTGTATTATAATTGAAACTGTATCGAAACATTCACCCACATACGTAACCAGACACCAAGAAATCATGTACATGCACACATATCCTTAGCAAAGGTGGATCGAAGGAAGCAGTCAGAATGGCATGTAAAAGTCAGAGAAGATGGGATGTCGTATTTTAAAAGAAAGATGGCAAATTTTGTGACAACTACCCATATAGCCTTACAATTGTGTATCAAGACCACCTGGTGAACCAAAATATGGTATTTTCACTATTTTGACATATGAAGTGACTCTATATCAGGGGCCGTATTCTACAACAATACTTAGATAAGGTGACCTTAGATCTAAGTAAGCGAAGGTTTTTCACCTAATCTTTTCTTGCACTTGTGGTTCACAAAACAAGATTATGAATATTCCATTTCATAACTTCGTCCTTGAAATCTAAGAAATACTTGAAATCTAAGTTAGAAATTGTTGTAGAATACGAACCCAGGATGCAGGTAGCTAAATCCTGTATAAAGAAGTACATTAAGTGTTCTAGGCTTGTATATGCTAATTCTCTTCAACATATCTGGTGGTGCATAAATGGTTAGAAGAAACCAAAGTTGTTAGCCTCATAGAAAAGCAGACAGAAGACTGACATATCCGATGAGAACAGTTTCAATGGTGTCTTGGTTGGTTTTATTGTGGCTTTTCAATGGTGATTTGATGGTCTTAATGTGGCTTTCAAGACACTTTGATCATGTCCATGAAGTGTTTTTAAAGGTATCAAAAGCTTTGGGAAAAGTACCACCGACATTAAATCATCAATCATCAGGAATTGTAATAATTTCAAATCATTCTGACAAAATATATATTGAATGATCATTAGATTAAACGCAAATGTCATTGCTGTTGTTTTATTATTTTACGTCTCAAAGAAACTGAGTCTGTGTAAATAATTTTGGATGAAAAATCACAGTAAAGTCCTGTCCACACCATTCCGTGCAATCATAACAATTTATATTTTAATTTTGTTTCATGACCTCGTCTTTCTGAATGAAAAAGTGACCTTGCATCTTGGTAGTTCACATTGTAATATGAGAATTCCTGAAATCCGTAATCCCCAGCTAGGGTCATATTGGGATGGGCCCTCCGCATTTCCATAATTTTGTCTGACTAACTAAAATTACTTCAATATTACTGTATCTAACAACATGAATCTTCAGTCCCCACCAGTTTGAGACGTTGGTTATGGCTGGTAACACCTAAAATTGGCCCTGACTATCCCATTTTTCTCCCAAACCATTATGTGTTTTATGATCAGATAAATTGTTGAAATTTTATTTTAACATCTTATTTTCACTACATATCTCACCATTTCTGACAACTACAGGTTGTGTAATCTCTTATATTTCATAATTTATATACTTCATTTCCCACCATTTCAGTGGTTTGGTTACGCATATTCGATTGGGATCACTTAATTCACTTCTATCATGATTTAAATGATTAGTTTCCCTGATCACTTGGTGTAATGATTTTAGTTACACAAAAGACTGCAGTCGAATAGAAAATATCACTTCGGCTCACTTAAATCAGTTGCAATCGAATATGAATTTTGTCAGACATTGTGAGAACTAAACTATTGAAATATAACAAGAGGATGGAGCCTGTAGAAATGTTTAAACCTTTAAATTGGTGCACATTTCTCATTTAAGACAAATTTTATTAAATTATTATATGGTAATATTATACTAAAAATGAGGGGTTTACTATGAAAGTGTGCACCAAATGACTCAAATAAAAACCCATGTTATTGCTTTTTAACCCATTATCGCCAAATTAGGTGCGAACGCTAATAATCCAAAATGCTCTTCAAATAAATTGTTAGTGCATTTTCAGAAACAAAAAATACCAAATCCCACAAAATAAAAAAAAATTCTGTTATAAGTAAGAGCAAAACAATTTATAATCAGCTGTTGTGATTTGACTGGGTTTAATGTCGCTTTCAACACATTGTATAGGTTATATCATGACAGGTAGTTTTAAGGACAGAGGAAACCAGTACGTACTAGATGGTCAAGATTCTGCACTGTAAACTGACGGGCATTGGTAAGCAACTAATAATTTTACCATATTAGGTTAGGTCTACGGTTTGAACCGCCTACCTCAGAAGTTGGGGCAAGCGTGTTAACCACTACATCACTGAGCACCACACAGCCTGACACAGGTGATGATATGGATACACTTACTTTTATGTCCTGACAGAGACAAAAATGTGTTCTGTTAAAATAGTGGAATGTCAATTGTAGATTTGTACACACTGAAAGAGACATTTAGCATTCCTTTGAAAAAAAAATAAAACGTCTGAAATACAAAAAAAAAACCACTTCTGTCAGTTTGGTTTGTTATCCTATTTTGCTCCGCAGCATGAATTTGGTGCAATTCAGGATGTATGGCACCAATTTGCAGTAAAAGTCAGCACAGTATCAACAGCAGCCAGCACAATAACAATAGATGAAGGAGACTGAAACACAGTGTCAAAGGGAAAGGGCAACTCTTGGGAGACCATTACAAGGTCAGAGTAATATGTGTGATCAATCATAAACACAAGAACTAAGTCTCACGAGGATCATATTGTCACCAAAAGTCCACTGAGTAATCTGTATCCAACACACCCACAATATCTCTGTGAAAATGAAAATAGACTCTGAGTCTAAATTATGCCTTACAGTGAAGGAATAGCGGAGTATTAGAGGAGTATTTTAATTAACTTTAATTATAAGTAAACTGCATTGGGTTTTTTGCCAGGCTGAGATATTTTTGATCTATAAATTATTTATTCATAATGGCCCATAAAGGTAATAGTAATAATAATAATAATAATGAAGACAGATTTGTTATAATCACCCCAAAGATTCTTAGTATTGACAAAATATATACAGAACTTACACAACAAGCATTTAACATATGAACGATCTTGAAAATTTTGACAGAGTATGTTTTCTTTAGCCTTGCTAACTTAACTACAATAGTTCACTTTTTAAAGCCAAATTGCCATTTATCAAACTGAATAACCATAAAATCACTGAGACCCCCCCCCCCCCCCCCCCCCCCCCCCCCGATTGCAGTCAAGTAAAAGTTCAGCAATGATAGTTGGTTACAATACTGTAGATTCTACCAGGTATAAATTTCACTGCTGCATAAAGTTATAAGAGAATTAATTGAGGGTGCAATATTTAATTTGCATTCTTTATTCCACAGTAAATAAATACAAAGTGTCAATCATTTGTAATTATTTTTTTTCAAACATTAATGAAATTATTCGCCTTCACATCTGCGTCTATGTATATACATGATTCAATGGAGGATTTTTCTCATCACATTTTCATGTGTAGGTGTGCTCACAAAACTTTAAATAACTCAAAAATGTCAAATAAAGTGTACTGTTGTAGTATATGTTTACGTCATGTGGCAACTTAGTCAAATTAAGACTAACATTTTATACAATAGATTATGCTCACAGATATTGGTTTATCCCCGAAATGTTTAATGGGATATCATATCAATGTCTCAAATACTAATAGATTTTTTTTACAACAGAGAACAAGTGACAAAACTGTTTTGCTTAATGTACTGTTTTGACATTAATGACTTTGCACCTCATACCAAACTTTGAGGTCTATGAAGTGACACTGACATGATATGCTTCATTTAGTCAAATTGTCTGTCACAAGTTTCACATAATTAGGTCTAGTCCTAGCGTGCCATTCTCCCTGTTGAGCAGAATTCTTGATGAGTCTGATAGACAAGCCAAAAAATCACTTATAGATATTTAACATTGCTCCCACAAAGTTAGAAATAGAAAATACTAGACAAAAACTAGGATTATCCTTGTTTGTCAGAAAGTAAAGAGACACTGTGTACCTTGTAAGTATAGTCATCCCCCAAAATTAAAGACAATCCCTCTGTTTCATCATCAATCTTACAGGTTTGAAAAGAAGCTTATTGTTTGACAAAAGTAGATCAATTTCAGTTACTATTGAAAGAAAATATGGAACTGTCCCCATCAATTTTGCCAGAGGTAGTGGAGTGGTCATGAGAGGGAAAATCATTGTATGGACACAATTCATGACGTACATTCATCCTTTCACACTTTCTGAGTGAAAAATGACTCAGATTAAATATCTAAATAATTTTAAGGCCTGTGACATGAACACCAGTTTGCTTTCATTTTGTACATAAATCAAAAACACATTTTGACAAGAGCTTCTCATTTGATGCTCCAATATTTTAAGAATGAGTTCCCCCATCTTTGGATTGCTTGACTCTCCCGAAGGACGTTTTATACTTTGTGGTGTTTGCTTGTTATTCTGCCAAAATAAATAAATTTAAAGGATTTTTTGTCATTGTACTCATGAGCAATATTGGAGGTTGTGGATCTTAGCAGAGGTATACACTCTCCAAGTGCACTTACTGTTAAACATTTGTATGGTTTCAATGTAACAGCTTTGTTCTGCTTATCTTAAAATTTGCTAGTATTCAGAGTCTAAGCCCAATAAAATTCATATTACATTTGATTAGTTGTAAATTATTCATAAAAGAGACTAGTAAAGAACTGAACTAAAAATTAGTCCAGGGTTTCATGCAAACAACAATTCATCTGAGCTGATTTTGGTTGTTGGCTGGTCCTGTGTTGTTGTTTTGTTTTTGTTTTTTTTTTTTAATTTTGTGGAATATCTTGTTTTTATAAATATGTGCCTTACCCACTTACAAGGTCCATTTAAAGAGCAATAGGGACAAGACTGGGAAGAAAGATTCGAATGCATGTCGATACGACCACACAAAACAGTGTGAAAGGGACATTAGTTTGTTCTATCATTATGGTAGCTGCCCCCATAAGCGGCAAGCACCTGGAAATATTAGAAGTGATTGATCAACATCAATCAAGCTATATTGATTTTGGTTATCCTCATTGGGTTCAGAAGTGGAGCAAACCAATATATGATAGCAGGTCGGGATAAATTAATTTTACTGCTGTTACTAATGGGGCTGTTCCACCAGAGCTGACCTTATAACTGACTCTACTACTCTAGGGTCGGTTGCAGAAGTTCAGGACCAGATGGAATGTCTCCCATGCTGTAGGAGCAACAGGTGGGAAGCATATTGCCATGAAAAAGCCAAAGAAATCTGGGAGTGACTATTACAACAACAAGGGCTCCTTTTCCCTGGTACTGCTAGCTGGTCGACGCAGATTACAGATTCCTGCCAGTGATGCTGACTGGGCAGGTGCTGGGTTCTGCTGTCTCCTGTGTCTTGAAATTATCATGTACAATAAAATATGTAACTCAACAAGGACCCTCAAGTGGTCTATCAGCTGCTCATGATGTGTTCCTGTCATCTTTGAAGTGTGAAATGAATGGCACATCACAGGGAAGCGGGTTTAATATAGTGTGATATGGATCCCGATTCTGGATCCCGACTCTAGATACCGACCCACACAAACAAACAGTCCTGTCATGAAGGGTTGGGAACATGCTCTCGGCTTGACTATTTGTTTTTACGGCTTGTCTGTTTGTGATCGGCTTGTCTGTTAGGGGTTTAGGGCCTGTCGTAGTAGTTCTACGACTGGCCTTGCAAAAAATGTCCCCGACCCTACGTCTTGTTGGGATGCTCATCACGTCCTGTCTGTAACTATACCGACCTGTTGTGGATTTCATAACTGACTCAGCATTTTTATATTATTATTATTACAAAAGATGTCGGCTGCCCTCTGGGTAGCTGCGATCTTTTGGTTGCCACTTGACTCTGCTGAGCTGGTTGATTGACCTGGCTTGCTGGCATCTGAGTCTACGGGATTGTTAAGATGCATTCCCTTGCTGGTGCTGGTTCCTGTGGCTGTTGAAATGTCTGTGGCACAAATGTGGAACTTGTACTTGAGCTCCTGGAAAGAGTAGATGTCTGTGGTTGTTGTGGCTGATGGCTCCATTCCTCTGCCCTGCTCTGTATGCCGCTTAAAAGTTTCACAGCCTTGTATCTGAATGTTTGAAATTCTCTACCTTTTAAGGCATCCAGCTCCTTCTAAGGCCAGGTATTAGCAGAATGGTGTTCTGATGGTCTTCTGTCATTGCCTGAGAAATGATGACATCATGGTTTTCATCTGTGCAAACTGGTCCATGACCTGCTGGTCGACCAAAGAACATTGGGAAACTGCGCTGGGGCTTGCAACTGAAGGCAGTATTGTGGTGTTTGATCACATACTGATCTCCAAAGTGTCCGTGTTGATTGAACCTCTGGAGATGTTGCGTGCTGAGGCAGTGGCTCCTCAGACCGAGGACTTAAAGGCTGAAGATGTTCTGAATCCCTTGTGTCTGGTCTGCATCTTCAAGAAGTTGAATTTATCCTGAATCCAATTCTGCTTCTCTGTCATTTATTTTGGAGCCTGACCAGACTTGTACTGCGGGAGTTTCCTGTAGTCCTTTGGGATTCAAACCAAATCTTGCACACTTTCTGAGGCAGCTTGCGACTGTTGGTGAACCTCTCCCACAGGCATTTCCTCCTGCTCTTGTCCTTAAAGTGTTCATTGGTCTTATCTTACAACTTCTTGTGTTCCTTCACAAAGTCCACAATAGCCTACTCATCTGAATCAATCAGGTAGATGTGCCCCTTCCTGTGCCTTGTGTGCGATTGAGATGTGCCACCCTTTCCCCCGCCTCTGTGTCCATTTCTGTGTTCCTTCTGTCTGTCCTTTGGCCACTCACTCCTCTGCTGAGTGTGCAGCTTCCCACCTCCCAGCCTCCTCCCTCTGCTTCTGTGCCTCTTCCTCCCTCTCTCTTGCCTCCCTCTCTTCCCTCCTCCTCTGTATATCAGCAGCTGTATCTTGCAACTCAACTTTATAGGTGGATCTGTGGGGACCTCTATCTTTCTCACTCTTCTACCCTTTTTAGGACCCATTTTTCTTTGTAAAAGCAGCTTTGATAAAAACAAACAAAATCCTTATCATAATTTAACCCAACTTGTATCTCAACACTAAATCCTATTTAACTTGTGAAAAACCAAAGCCTTATATTAAATGCTGCTGTTATCCATCAGATACCAGATTCCAAATGATGCATTGCACAAACAGACTCGCCTTATATAGTCATAGATTTTATGACTGACATTAGCCGTGGGTTAGAAACAAAGGGGCTGGCTTGTCCTACACACTTCCCGGCTTGTCTGTTGCAGTAACCACCTTGTCAGTTCTTGATGGGAAGTCACCAAGTCAGGTCGGTTATGTTTTTGAGAGGCTGGTTCCCTTTCAAGTACAGTCGGTTTTTGTGTATGACCTATCAGGAGATGGTGTTCAGGTACTTAGCCACGACAGGCCGGGAAGTGCTTCCAGACAAGATGGTTACAGTGTAGGACAAGACGGGAAGTGTGTCCAACAGTCCAACAGTGTCTCACAACAGGATGGTTTCCAGGTGGGTGGATCCAAGGTCCAGATACAGAGTCAGGGTGGGTCAGTGAGATATCAAACATGTTTGATATTTTGCCGATCCACCAGGACAAACCGGGAAACTAAAACCATTCCTAACCAACTCTGTAAACATTGCTCCTGACCCTCAAAAAATCTATAGTTACCAACAAGACGGCAGTGTAATACGACCATTACATAATGTGATTTATCCCAAGCAAAAACAACTTAATCCAACTGGTCTGATTCATAAATATCACTTTAATAATAAACCTTGTGCATTGATTGATTTAGTTAATGTCATGTTAAGTACCTTTTCTTTTGTTAAATTCTGATAGGACTGCCATTTAAGTGATTAGTAATCAGGGAACTCCAATGACTAATTTTCTCTTGAGGTATTTGTACTTTTTTGTATTTTGTATTTTACTCAGCATAATATCTCAATGTATTACAGGACTCAAAGTGCTGTATGACCCATCCGACTGTACAAGTACAGTCCAACTCTCAAATTACTGACATTCCCTCACTGAAAGACAGAGGCTCAAGGATGACCATTTATCAACATCCTTGAGGTTTAACCTGCCAGTGGGGATAGGACCCAATGACAGAAGACCGTCATTTTAATTGGTCATCCGAACCACTATGTATCTGCCTGTACCTGGGATTGAACCCCTGTCCTCTGTGTTCCTAGACAAGTATGTTACCCACTAGGCCACAGTGGCAGCAGAGGTAAGATCACTTGACCCCACTTTCTCAGAACACTATATAACATATGTCATAACAGCCAAATGATTAGTTGTAACATGCCAAATAGTTGTAAGACGATAAATATGAGTTGTAACAGGCTGAAGATTAGTTGTAATTGTAATACACTATGATATATATAATATATATAATACACTATAATACGCTAAAGATGTGTTGTTAGAAACTAACAAGCAAAACATTAATTGTAACATGCTAAAGATTAGTTGTAACATCATAAAAAATTAGTTGTAACACACTAAATATTAAATTTATCAGTTTTTAGGTAAGTGATAACTGTCTTATAAGTGAAAAGGTAAGTTGTAAGTACTCAGAAGAAGAATGCATAGTGGAAAAGATTTTTATGCATGCTTAAGGGTTTGATTCGTGTCTACAAACTGCTATGACATTATTCGGGTATTTGAGAGCTCAGTTCACAACAATGGAACAGGGGTATTAATCATTGGTCAGCAGCGACTAACTTTGCCACTTTATATTAGGTTAAAGCAAAGCAACAGAATATACAGTAAATTTCACTGTCTTTGCAATGTATTTATCAACTTCATTTTATTTTGAGGAAAATTGGCTCTTGTGTTCCAAACCCATACAGTTCTGTGCCAACATTCACTAATTCTTCTTAGATTTTTTTCTATGAAAAGGATAAATAATTAGACTTTTAAATGTTAAACTATTGTCTGAGAATAAGAAAAACTGGAAACTGAGACATAAGAATGACAAACTGGATACAATAGCTTTGTAGAAAACATGAAGCATTTATTTTTTATTTTTTTGACTAAAAATATTTTATTTCTGAGATGCTTTTACATAAAATATACATTTAAGACGATTCTTAAAAAGAATTTTTGTTATTCTGTGTCATGCATTTTAATAAAATAAATCTAAGCATAAAAGTAATTTTAGGAATAGAAACATTAGTGAATTTGGCACCCAAATACTGTAAATCCATGTCCAGTGAAATAGTTGGCTCAATCTTAATACGGCAATCTGAACAGGCAAATGAAATTGCCCAGTTTCTGTCATGCTCAGAACTATCGGGATATGATTTTAAGAACAAACAAACTCACGGATATGTTCAAATTACAGCCCAAAGGTTGGCCTTTTAATAAGTTTCAATGTGGCACATTGGTAGGATATGAAAATACTATAATTGGCCAAAGATATTATAACAAAAAGAAGAATCTATGAGCATAGAATGACTAAACAAATGTATCATTCAAATTTTGATAAATGTGATGCTGTCAGATGGTGTGACTATATTGTGATAATATCATGAGGTTATGAGTAGTGATGAAAAATAAATGAAAATAAAATATACTAAGTGTTTGTTTTATTCTATCTTTATTGCACCATTGATTATATATTTCCTCCAAAGGTGTGGATTGGAAGTAACTATTTATGTTTCATGATATAACAATATCTAACAAATCTGATCATGTTTGTTCCAAGAAGGACTTGGGGAAAAACTTCATGGACCTCTAACAATCCACTGTTTGTCGTTTAGACCATATTATTGGTGAAGATGGGGCATGGAATTCTTATGACCCATTTAAAAGCTCCTATTTACCCCAGAATGGCTTAGATTTGATATTGCACATTTAAGTGCTTTCTGGATCCTTGAAATAGGTCATTCATCTTCATTTAAAGAAGCATTGATGCAATGCCGAAATAAATCAGCTTAGATTTGGTGGTAAATGTGGTTTTTATATGTATTCTTGAAACACATATATTTTAAAAAGAAATAATAACTGCAAGGGAGGTTTGTATTTTACATTGGTGATCATATGACTATATTTTTCATTATTGCTAAACACAGGATGGTAACCTCACCTTAGTACAACCGTTCACTCAAAGTCTCTCTATAACCGACTTGTTTGAGATTCTATGACAATGAATATAAGAACCAGAGATATGAGAGGGTCTATCCATTCAAAGGGATTGGTTTTTTTGTGTGTCTAAAGGGGTGGGGGTGAAGGGTAATAAACACACGGCTTGCAGGGGATCTTCCTCGAATGAAGGCATTGTAACAACTACAATACACCTACTCATTTATGTCTCCAGAGATTTACAGATGAAGGCCGAGTTGCCATTACAGTAATGCTATAGAATAATGAACTCTGTTATGCAAAAGGGTAAAACTTATAAAAGTCAACCTAAGAATTAACTTCAAGAAAGTAGAGGCAGGAAAAATAACAGTAGCACGAGAAGAAGTAGTAGCAGCAGTACCAGACAAAGCATAAGCAGAAGCAGTCATAGCAATAACTCTCGTACTTACTATAGCAGCTGCCATAATACAACTACTAGTACTAGTAGTAGTAGTAGCGGTGACGGCAGCAGCAGTAGCAGTAGCAGCAGCAGCAGTAGTAGTGGCAGTAGTAGTAGTAGTGGCAGTAGTAGTGGTAGTAATAGTAGTGGCAGCAGTAGTAGTAGTAGTCGTCGTAGTAGTAGTGGCAGTAGCAGTACTAGTAGTAGTAGCAGCAGCAGTAGTAATAGTGGCAGTAGTGGCAGTAGTAGTAGTAGTAGTGGTGGTGGTGGCAGTAGTAGTAGTAGTGGCAGCAGTAATGGCAGTAGTAGTAGTAGTAGTGGTGGTGGTGGTGGCGGTGGCAGTAGTAGTAGTAGTGGCAGCAGTAGTAGTGGCAGTAGTAGTAGTAGCAGTAGCAGCAGTAGTAGCAGCGGCAGTGGTAGTAGTAGAGACGATAAATTGACACTTTGTGATATCCTCAAGCACTTCTCCAATTCTCCAAATACCAGTGTTAGTCACAGTATTGACTATTAAGAGATGTACAATCCAAGAATAAAACTATTATGAATAATTTGTGCGAAGAAATAAAAAAAACTCAAAAACGATTATTTTTGTTGAAACACATTTATGATTAGCTAATGACAAGTCTCAAAGTAGTTCACAGTGGTTTAACATGTTATGAGATTTTCGAAAACACTTTATTGTGAATGTTAAAGTTTCAAAAATGAAATAATATGTTATTATCAATATAACTATAGAACTATAGTTTGTCAATATCATTATCAATATAACTATAGAACTTCTACTGAGCATGTGAGGATGGAGATGAATATATGAAAAGGAAGACATGTTTGCCACTGAGACAGTTATAACAAATCAATAATTTTTTTATCAAATATACATTGCAAACATTCTATTGTTTTTTCTTTTTAAGATTTTGACGTTCCACACTAGTAGCGATGGCAACCAAATACACTGCAGGATTCAAAAGGAAGAGTCTGTTATAACATACATTATCATTTTGATCTGATATATTGTTATAAATTGGATTATGGGATAAATGCCCACTACTGGATACATTGATTTATTTTTTACATCCAACACACACATAGACGAATTAATAATTCTATTTCAAATCTAAACAACTCAAGTGATTTAGATTCGAAATGTATGTGGGTTTATAGCTGTTTTCTATGTAGTGTGGTCCAAAAACAAAACTTTGAATCTGTTGGTTATTTGATGAACGGATTGCTAGCTTATTTCTCCAGATTCCCGTGTATGTTGGACAATATAACTCAAATTCAACGGTGTCCGTTAGATTATGGTCTATGTGCGGTCTGATGTAAGTGTGCAGAGACATTTCAAAAGTATTTTATGTAAAATATCTTTTGTTAAAGACAAATTTAAATAAAATATATTCTGCATATTGTGTTTTATCTAAAATATTTATTGGTAAACATGTGACGCCATTTCAATGAAGTTCTATTGTCAAAAAAGCAGTAATCTTTTGAGCCACTGGTATGAGTCCATAAATGATCACATTTCTTCTATTTACGCCAGAAAAAAACTACCAAAGATTTACAAAAAAAACAAGTGCAAACAATACCATATTACTGAAAAAAATCTCTCCAAAACCACAAACTCCCAGAAAAATAGAGGTATTTAAAACAATATGGGTATTCGTGAATAG
The DNA here is from genome assembly GCA_964017235.1 of Sabellastarte sp. h YS-2021. Taxonomy (NCBI): domain Eukaryota; kingdom Metazoa; phylum Annelida; class Polychaeta; order Sabellida; family Sabellidae; genus Sabellastarte; species Sabellastarte sp. h YS-2021. Next base: position 86,768,553 of record OZ024932.1, read on the forward strand.
GATTTGATCTATTTCCTGCCCCTTTCTTTCCAGAACCAAGTCTTTCCATTTGCATGTGATTCATTCTAAAACTTCACCATTTGGATCTGCGATTCAGATAGTTTAAACATTTTTATTAGCACCTGACGTTCATAAATTCTAGTGCACTACATGTGTCTCTGATTGCTTCCAAGCTCTGATGTCAGTGCCCTACTGATGGCTTTGGAGCTCTCCCCTGTAGATCCTGTCTTATTGTTAATCCAGTTGACTTTTTGAGTGGATCAGGCAGCCAGTCGTACTGATCTGGTAACAGTAGGAAACAAAAGGATTTTAGAGTCATTTTGCAATGGGACAGATTGTGGTGTAGAAACGGACAAGTTTTATCTGTGTGTCATTAAATGGTGGCAAATATTACCGGATTCCCTAAGACAAACAAAAGTTGGAGTAATTACTATGAACTTAAGACCTTCTTAATATCAGTCCAACTGTCTTACCAGTAACTCCACAAATGTTGGCATCTAATTTAAAACATAAATAACCTTAAGTCACGTTGGTGACCTGAGCTATGCCTCGTGGGATAAAAATTTAAATGAACTCCTCTTAACTAACTGTAACAGGAACTCCCAAAGCACACTGATCGTGTCTTTCAGTCTGTATTTTGAAAATAAATGCAATTTTCTTTCCATTAAATATTGTTCACAGAAAACATAAAAAATGTATTTTGCCGCATACAAAGGCTCTTTTAGAACCAGATTGTCTAAAACAATTGTATATGCAGCAGTTTCCATTTGTGTGTGATATTTGACAGAACATTTTCGGGCAAATATTTTAGATAAAAGATATCATGACATTAATTATATCCAGTCCTTGGTCTGAAATAGTTCATCAACAGAGAGTGATATCACTTTGTCAAACGAGTTTTAAATATTTATACTGAATCAAAATGGTAAAGACACAATCTCAGAGTTTCCACATAACGAAATTAGCCATAACATATACATACCATACATAACATGCATACCGTCTCGATGAATATGATGAAGTTTAATTGTGACAAAAATACAAAATGTACTGTTGCTACTGAAGTAAGATAGCTTGGCATAAAGACAGTAAACATGTTAATTTGATTACTATTACCGATAAGAAAATACAACTCCAGAGGTTATGGAAACACTGTTTTATTTTGTTAAATATTTCTGTTGTGTAGAAATCATATTGACAATTTCCTTTATCATTTGTTATATTAGAAAAAAAGCAAGAAAAAGAACTAAACTTTACCATCCAAAAATGCGTAACTATGTTGAGTATCATATTTCTTACATTTCTCTTTGTGCTGGAGAAAGGTCGGACAGGCTAAAGAGTACGTCTGTTGGATTAAAGATGAAGTACTGCTACTGAGAAACTGTGATAACAGTGTGTTATATATTTCCTGTACTTATTTATTTATTTGGGGTTTTACATCACTTTCAACACTGTACAGGTCATTCCATGATGGGTAGTTTTGTGGGCAGAGGAAACCGGTACATACAGTAGGACAAGTTTCTGTACTGTAAACTGCCGACCATCAGTAAGCAACTACCAACTTTCCCACATAAAGTCCAGGGTTTAAACCGCCAACCTGAGAGGTGGGAAGCGAGTGGGTAACCACTGCACCACCGTGACCTCCTATATTTCCTGTAATATTGTACAAAAATAACAGCATATGACAGCAATTGCAGATATAACACATATGGCACAGTATCCACTGAATACCACTCTATCCAATTTCTGAGGGAAGGTGAACATATCTCCATGTCATGATGAGTGAACATGAAACATCCACAACAACTCACACAAACCAAACCCTTTTCAAGTCTTTGCACTGGCTACACAAACAGGTACTGCAATGTTTTCTTTGTTTTGTTTATATTTTATATATTTTTTTCGGATAATGTTTCGTATGTAAACTTTCTTAAGTTTATTAAACTTGCAGAATCTGACAATGCAAGATCTGAATGAAAATTCTCGAGGACAAAAAGGAACAGAAAAGTAGATGATCCTGGGTGAATGTTTTCTTATTTTTCTCATTTAGGTATGGTGTCACAATGGAAGCAGTATGTAACTTAGGTTATACATCACTATGTAGTTAAAACAATGACGTCATAGCAGTCACAACTCACCACCCCCGAAATAGGAGGGACGTGATGAAACGTGAACTTTACTGGTCCAGCATCTGGTCAGTTTCAGGTTTTCACACACACACTCCCATGGTTTCACTGTAGCTGAATTTATTTATTTGGTTTTTGACGTCGCTTTCAACACATTGTTTAGGTCATATCACTGTAGATCATTGTAGCTTAAAGATCAGAGTTGTTCGGAATATGGATCTTAATCCAACTTCTTACTTATGGCTTTAGAAAATTATTCTCGCATAGAAGGTAACATTTTGATAGGTGCTCTTGCATTAACCTTATTCAAACAGCAAACAAAATAAGATAAACCTAAGGTCATTATATTTATAACACTTGATAAAGTTACATCATTCCTTTAACCACATAATGATTATAACGGCTGATTTTGTTCCAAAAGGCTAATACTTATGACATTCTAACACTAAATTGATTTGAAGACAAGTTAACAAAGAAACATGCTGGTCAATTTTCGCCTGCTGATGATGTCACTATTGAAACAGAGACTCCATGTTGATCTAACATAATTAAATGTGTTATTCTGTGGCTAAAATAGAGATACCGTAACAGTCGTCTGGCTTTACCTTATTAGGAACAACAAACAAATCTGTTTTATTCATACTATTAAGAGTAGTTGTGTGTTTACATACATATACATTATCATGAGAAGATTGTCATCACTGCAGCAGTGTTTCAGTAGTTTCTGGTAGTTGTTTCCCAAAAGAAACTGAGGATCTTTATTTACAAGGCATCAAAAAGAACACAATAGCCACTTTAATTGCAAATTGTGATGGAATACTCAGAGGAGTCCAAACTTAAGTGTTTCTAATTCAATGTTCAAGGGATGAAAAGGGACATCCAGGATAAGTGCCAACCGCAATCTTTCGAGATGTTTTGAGTCGTCATTACTGAAACCACAATATTTGACTTTTGCTGTACATCACAAGCTTGCATTTGGTATATAAATTTAGATGCACTCAACCAAAGGTATAGAATCTGGAAAAAACACTTCATTTTCTTTTCTATGCCCAGTAGTTTGAGAAACTGGTGTCCAGATTTTTTACATTCCCGTGATACAGCAGGTATTGCTCCTTGTTCTGCATTTTTGTCAGTATTCACATTTAATAAATAAAACCAGAGGAGTGAAATATTTCCAATACAAGCTTTAAAAATGTTCCCACATTTGCAGCATGTAATTTTGATATATTTTCATAAAACAAGTTCTTCTGAGAATTGATAGTGTATCAGTTCTCCAAGATGTAGAACCTTGTTTATGATGGAAAGCCTGCGTCATCAACACTCACTCTTCAAATCATCTGTAACATTGCTGTTTACTAGTATACTTTAAATTGCTAACATGTAAATACAATGGCTTTGTTGACAACATTGATACTGTCAAAGTTTCTGATATTATCCTCGTGTCACTGAACTTTTCCGTGCACCTATTTACAACAGGGAGTGGTATGGTTCTGTTGCCATAGCAATAGTTTGACAGTGAATCGCAGCCAGTGGTACTGTTTGTGGCTAATAGGGCACCAGACATCGTATGTCCCACTGATCTTAGCATGTCCTCTGTGATTACAGGAAATTCGGTGTTTGTATGGCAGGGGTAATGGTGCTGTTATTTTAATCATCCTGTGCTTAAGCTCACAAGAGCTATTTTTATTCTCGTCTACCTCTGCTTTGGGCTATTGCTAACCAAAGGAGTATTTGTGGAGTAAATTGATCTATTTATTTCATTCTAGTTAGTTCAGGTGTGGCGTGCTTTCAATAAGGCTGCTTGGGATGCAGTTTTCTTTATTTTAAAATATATGTACATGTATATTTTGTTCTCACAGTTTCCTAATGACATAAGCTGTTCACAGTATCTCAAATTTTTTAGATAATTGTCTCAATTTTTGGAGATATTATGTCAATTTTTTAGATACTAAGTCAATTTTTTGGGATATTAGTAGTAGTGGCAGCAGTAATGGCCGTAGTAGTAGTAGTAGTGGTGGTGGTGGTGGCGGTGGCAGTAGTAGTAGTAGTGGCAGCAGTAGTAGTGGCAGTAGTAGTAGTAGCAGTAGCAGCAGTAGTAGCAGCGGCAGTGGTAGTAGTAGAGACGATAAATTGACACTTTGTGATATCCTCAAGCACTTCTCCAATTCTCCAAATACCAGTGTTAGTCACAGTATTGACTATTAAGAGATGTACAATCCAAGAATAAAACTATTATGAATAATTTGTGCGAAGAAATAAAAAAAACTCAAAAACGATTATTTTTGTTGAAACACATTTATGATTAGCTAATGACAAGTCTCAAAGTAGTTCACAGTGGTTTAACATGTTATGAGATTTTCGAAAACACTTTATTGTGAATGTTAAAGTTTCAAAAATGAAATAATATGTTATTATCAATATAACTATAGAACTATAGTTTGTCAATATCATTATCAATATAACTATAGAACTTCTACTGAGCATGTGAGGATGGAGATGAATATATGAAAAGGAAGACATGTTTGCCACTGAGACAGTTATAACAAATCAATAATTTTTTTATCAAATATACATTGCAAACATTCTATTGTTTTTTCTTTTTAAGATTTTGACGTTCCACACTAGTAGCGATGGCAACCAAATACACTGCAGGATTCAAAAGGAAGAGTCTGTTATAACATACATTATCATTTTGATCTGATATATTGTTATAAATTGGATTATGGGATAAATGCCCACTACTGGATACATTGATTTATTTTTTACATCCAACACACACATAGACGAATTAATAATTCTATTTCAAATCTAAACAACTCAAGTGATTTAGATTCGAAATGTATGTGGGTTTATAGCTGTTTTCTATGTAGTGTGGTCCAAAAACAAAACTTTGAATCTGTTGGTTATTTGATGAACGGATTGCTAGCTTATTTCTCCAGATTCCCGTGTATGTTGGACAATATAACTCAAATTCAACGGTGTCCGTTAGATTATGGTCTATGTGCGGTCTGATGTAAGTGTGCAGAGACATTTCAAAAGTATTTTATGTAAAATATCTTTTGTTAAAGACAAATTTAAATAAAATATATTCTGCATATTGTGTTTTATCTAAAATATTTATTGGTAAACATGTGACGCCATTTCAATGAAGTTCTATTGTCAAAAAAGCAGTAATCTTTTGAGCCACTGGTATGAGTCCATAAATGATCACATTTCTTCTATTTACGCCAGAAAAAAACTACCAAAGATTTACAAAAAAAACAAGTGCAAACAATACCATATTACTGAAAAAAATCTCTCCAAAACCACAAACTCCCAGAAAAATAGAGGTATTTAAAACAATATGGGTATTCGTGAATAGGATTTGATCTATTTCCTGCCCCTTTCTTTCCAGAACCAAGTCTTTCCATTTGCATGTGATTCATTCTAAAACTTCACCATTTGGATCTGCGATTCAGATAGTTTAAACATTTTTATTAGCACCTGACGTTCATAAATTCTAGTGCACTACATGTGTCTCTGATTGCTTCCAAGCTCTGATGTCAGTGCCCTACTGATGGCTTTGGAGCTCTCCCCTGTAGATCCTGTCTTATTGTTAATCCAGTTGACTTTTTGAGTGGATCAGGCAGCCAGTCGTACTGATCTGGTAACAGTAGGAAACAAAAGGATTTTAGAGTCATTTTGCAATGGGACAGATTGTGGTGTAGAAACGGACAAGTTTTATCTGTGTGTCATTAAATGGTGGCAAATATTACCGGATTCCCTAAGACAAACAAAAGTTGGAGTAATTACTATGAACTTAAGACCTTCTTAATATCAGTCCAACTGTCTTACCAGTAACTCCACAAATGTTGGCATCTAATTTAAAACATAAATAACCTTAAGTCACGTTGGTGACCTGAGCTATGCCTCGTGGGATAAAAATTTAAATGAACTCCTCTTAACTAACTGTAACAGGAACTCCCAAAGCACACTGATCGTGTCTTTCAGTCTGTATTTTGAAAATAAATGCAATTTTCTTTCCATTAAATATTGTTCACAGAAAACATAAAAAATGTATTTTGCCGCATACAAAGGCTCTTTTAGAACCAGATTGTCTAAAACAATTGTATATGCAGCAGTTTCCATTTGTGTGTGATATTTGACAGAACATTTTCGGGCAAATATTTTAGATAAAAGATATCATGACATTAATTATATCCAGTCCTTGGTCTGAAATAGTTCATCAACAGAGAGTGATATCACTTTGTCAAACGAGTTTTAAATATTTATACTGAATCAAAATGGTAAAGACACAATCTCAGAGTTTCCACATAACGAAATTAGCCATAACATATACATACCATACATAACATGCATACCGTCTCGATGAATATGATGAAGTTTAATTGTGACAAAAATACAAAATGTACTGTTGCTACTGCAGTAAGATAGCTTGGCATAAAGACAGTAAATATGTTAATTTGATTACTATTACCGATAAGAAAATACAACTCCAGAGGTTATGGAAACACTGTTTTATTTTGTTAAATATTTCTGTTGTGTAGAAATCATATTGACAATTTCCTTTATCATTTGTTATATTAGAAAAAAAGCAAGAAAAAGAACTAAACTTTACCATCCAAAAATGCGTAACTATGTTGAGTATCATATTTCTTACATTTCTCTTCGTGCTGGAGAAAGGTCGGACAGGCTAAAGAGTACGTCTGTTGGATTAAAGATGAAGTACTGCTACTGAGAAACTGTGATAACAGTGTGTTATATATTTCCTGTACTTATTTATTTATTTGGGGTTTTACATCACTTTCAACACTGTACAGGTCATTCCATGATGGGTAGTTTTGTGGGCAGAGGAAACCGGTACATACAGTAGGACAAGTTTCTGTACTGTAAACTGCCGACCATCAGTAAGCAACTACCAACTTTCCCACATAAAGTCCAGGGTTTAAACCGCCAACCTGAGAGGTGGGAAGCGAGTGGGTAACCACTGCACCACCGTGACCTCCTATATTTCCTGTAATATTGTACAAAAATAACAGCATATGACAGCAATTGCAGATATAACACATATGGCACAGTATCCACTGAATACCACTCTATCCAATTTCTGAGGGAAGGTGAACATATCTCCATGTCATGATGAGTGAACATGAAACATCCACAACAACTCACACAAACCAAACCCTTTTCAAGTCTTTGCACTGGCTACACAAACAGGTACTGCAATGTTTTCTTTGTTTTGTTTATATTTTATATATTTTTTTCGGATAATGTTTCGTATGTAAACTTTCTTAAGTTTATTAAACTTGCAGAATCTGACAATGCAAGATCTGAATGAAAATTCTCGAGGACAAAAAGGAACAGAAAAGTAGATGATCCTGGGTGAATGTTTTCTTATTTTTCTCATTTAGGTATGGTGTCACAATGGAAGCAGTATGTAACTTAGGTTATACATCACTATGTAGTTAAAACAATGACGTCATAGCAGTCACAACTCACCACCCCCGAAATAGGAGGGACGTGATGAAACGTGAACTTTACTGGTCCAGCATCTGGTCAGTTTCAGGTTTTCACACACACACTCCCATGGTTTCACTGTAGCTGAATTTATTTATTTGGTTTTTGACGTCGCTTTCAACACATTGTTTAGGTCATATCACTGTAGATCATTGTAGCTTAAAGATCAGAGTTGTTCGGAATATGGATCTTAATCCAACTTCTTACTTATGGCTTTAGAAAATTATTCTCGCATAGAAGGTAACATTTTGATAGGTGCTCTTGCATTAACCTTATTCAAACAGCAAACAAAATAAGATAAACCTAAGGTCATTATATTTATAACACTTGATAAAGTTACATCATTCCTTTAACCACATAATGATTATAACGGCTGATTTTGTTCCAAAAGGCTAATACTTATGACATTCTAACACTAAATTGATTTGAAGACAAGTTAACAAAGAAACATGCTGGTCAATTTTCGCCTGCTGATGATGTCACTATTGAAACAGAGACTCCATGTTGATCTAACATAATTAAATGTGTTATTCTGTGGCTAAAATAGAGATACCGTAACAGTCGTCTGGCTTTACCTTATTAGGAACAACAAACAAATCTGTTTTATTCATACTATTAAGAGTAGTTGTGTGTTTACATACATATACATTATCATGAGAAGATTGTCATCACTGCAGCAGTGTTTCAGTAGTTTCTGGTAGTTGTTTCCCAAAAGAAACTGAGGATCTTTATTTACAAGGCATCAAAAAGAACACAATAGCCACTTTAATTGCAAATTGTGATGGAATACTCAGAGGAGTCCAAACTTAAGTGTTTCTAATTCAATGTTCAAGGGATGAAAAGGGACATCCAGGATAAGTGCCAACCGCAATCTTTCGAGATGTTTTGAGTCGTCATTACTGAAACCACAATATTTGACTTTTGCTGTACATCACAAGCTTGCATTTGGTATATAAATTTAGATGCACTCAACCAAAGGTATAGAATCTGGAAAAAACACTTCATTTTCTTTTCTATGCCCAGTAGTTTGAGAAACTGGTGTCCAGATTTTTTACATTCCCGTGATACAGCAGGTATTGCTCCTTGTTCTGCATTTTTGTCAGTATTCACATTTAATAAATAAAACCAGAGGAGTGAAATATTTCCAATACAAGCTTTAAAAATGTTCCCACATTTGCAGCATGTAATTTTGATATATTTTCATAAAACAAGTTCTTCTGAGAATTGATAGTGTATCAGTTCTCCAAGATGTAGAACCTTGTTTATGATGGAAAGCCTGCGTCATCAACACTCACTCTTCAAATCATCTGTAACATTGCTGTTTACTAGTATACTTTAAATTGCTAACATGTAAATACAATGGCTTTGTTGACAACATTGATACTGTCAAAGTTTCTGATATTATCCTCGTGTCACTGAACTTTTCCGTGCACCTATTTACAACAGGGAGTGGTATGGTTCTGTTGCCATAGCAATAGTTTGACAGTGAATCGCAGCCAGTGGTACTGTTTGTGGCTAATAGGGCACCAGACATCGTATGTCCCACTGATCTTAGCATGTCCTCTGTGATTACAGGAAATTCGGTGTTTGTATGGCAGGGGTAATGGTGCTGTTATTTTAATCATCCTGTGCTTAAGCTCACAAGAGCTATTTTTATTCTCGTCTACCTCTGCTTTGGGCTATTGCTAACCAAAGGAGTATTTGTGGAGTAAATTGATCTATTTATTTCATTCTAGTTAGTTCAGGTGTGGCGTGCTTTCAATAAGGCTGCTTGGGATGCAGTTTTCTTTATTTTAAAATATATGTACATGTATATTTTGTTCTCACAGTTTCCTAATGACATAAGCTGTTCACAGTATCTCAAATTTTTTAGATAATTGTCTCAATTTTTGGAGATATTATGTCAATTTTTTAGATACTAAGTCAATTTTTTGGGATATTATGTCAATTTTTCGAGATACTATGTCAATTTTTTTAGATAGTTATTTCAATTTTGTTAGATATTATGTCAATTTATGAGATATTAAGTCAATTTTTCGAGATATTATGTCAAAATTTTGAGTTACTAAGTCAATTTTTTGAAATGGTTATCTCACTTTTGAGATATTATGTCAATTGTTCGAGATATTATGTCAATATTTTTAGATATTAAGTCAATTGTTTGATATAATTATGTCCATTTTTTTGAGATATTAATTCATTTTTTGAGATATTAAATCAATTTTTTGAGACACTAAGTCGGTTTTTGAGATAATTATGTCAATTTTTTTAGATATTAAGTCAATTTTTCGAGATATTATGTCAATTTTTTTTGAGATATTAAGTCAAATTTTTGAGATAGTTATCTCTTTTTTTTGAGATATTAAGTCAATTTTTGGAGATATTAAGTCGAGTTTTTGAGATAATTATGTCAATTTTTTGAGATATTAAGTCAATTTGTCGAGATATTATGTCAATTTTTTGAGATATTAAGTCACTTTTTTGAGATAGTTATCTGAATATTTTTAGATATTATGTCAATTTTTCGAGATATTATGTCCAGTTTTTGAGATATTAAGTCAATTTTTTTGAGATACTAAGTCGATTTTTTGACAGTGAGGGGGATGAGTGGGAAGTCATGTGCTTGTCAGAACTAGCACTTGTAATAATACATGTACTTCAAAGACGTCAGACATGTAATCAATCAAAATACATAATGAGGGGCCATTCTAATAATTTTTTGTCACATATCAAAGGCAAAAAGGAAAACGGTCCTTTTCCTGTTTGAGTTTTGATTATCCTTTGCAAATTAAATTTCTGTGCTTTTCAACTCAAATTTTTATGTCAAAGTATAAATAAAACTCCATTGTCTGCTTTGTTAAAAGCCTTTATATATCTTTCTCCTTTGTTTGCCTTCTTAGATTTAATAATAATAAATCTATTTAATTTTGTTTCTTTTACAGGTTTAATTTCAAAATACAAACAAAAGTGTAAAACACAATGCTAAAACGACCCTCAATTATTTCAATGACATAATCAAGTTAAACATACAACTATCATGGTTGATAACAATGTATAATATAGAGCAACACTGCATTATGACATCATCACCATTGCGATGTCATAGGCCTTTGAAGTTGTATTACATTGTCAATGTCAGTAGTATTTCAAAATAAATGACATAGTATCTCGAAAATTGACTTAATATCTCGAACAATTGACATAATATCTCAAAAAATTGAGATAACTATCTCGAAAAATTGACTTAATATCTCAACATAATATCTAAAAAAATGACTTAATATCTCAAAAAATTGACTTAATATCTCAACAAATTGACAATATCTCAAAACATTGAGATAACTATATCAAAAAATTGACTTAATATCTAAACAAATTGAGATATTATCTCAAAACATTGACATAATATCTCGAAAAATTGACTTAATTTCTAAAAAAAATGACTTAATATCTAAACAAATTGACTTAATATCTCAACAAACTGACTTAATATCTCAAAACATTGAGATAACTATCTCAAAAAATTAACTTAGTATCTCAAAGAATTGACATAATATCTTGATATATTGACTTAATATCTCAAAAAATTGACATAATATCTCGAAAAATTGAGATAACTATCTCGAAAAATTGACTTAATGTCTCATAAAATTGACTTATTATCTCAAAAAATTGAGATATTATCTCAAACAATTGACATAATATCTCGAAAAAATGATTTAATATCTCAAAAAAATTTTTATCATGATTTGCACATAGAAAATAGAAAAGAAATAATCTGAACGCACCTGGCCTATAGCCAGCAACACAGCCACAGCCAGCCCACAGAAGAAGAAAGCCACCCATTTTTTTACATAAGTGGTCTTGTACAACATGCTGAGGACACACCAGGAAGGTGCAGGTAGGGCACCAACCCAAGTGAATGAAGTAGCAGCCCTACAAAATGAACAGGTGGTGTATGTGCCAGATGACAACTACAGGAATCCTTTGAGGGAGGCCAAACATCAGCAAGACCTACTGAAAGACTATTTCAGTCACATGAGGGCATTGGCTGGACAGGAGGACAGGATCTGAGATGTGTTAACAAAAAATACCCTGAGGGCAGAAGAGCTGGCATCAACCAGTCCTTTTCAGGACTACCCAATAATTCCAAGAACTTTTATTTAAGCTGGTGTTGCTCAAATTTCCAACAAATTTTCAAAGAAAATCCAATCCATTTCCAACAAGTTTCAAAACTATTTCAAACCAAATCACAAGTCCCCTAAGACTGCTGAAAAGCTTCAACGCAAGTTATGTAAAAATGTCCAACATTAAAAGTCCAAGTTTAAAAAGTTTCCTAAAGCTCAAAAGGTCAGATCCAAAGGTCAAAATACTTTCCCCAAATGTTAAAGCTTGTTAAAAGTCAAAGCATTTTTTTTATTTTGAGGCGGGTCAAAATTGCATTGGCTTTACCTCATTTTTTTGGCCAAAGTCTTTTTTTAAGTTTTAAATCCAAAATTGTATTTTTTTTCTTCTAAGTTCAAAATCTTTTTAAGTCCATATTTGAAAAATTTGAAGTTTTTTTAAGCTTCAAATTTTCAATCACTTACAGACTCATTCAATCATTTTGTATGTGTGTTTTGGGGTAAAGTATTTGATGTGGGGCGGTGTAATGCTTCTTGTTTTGGGATTTTTTTTAAACATGCAGCTGATAAATTGTTTTTGGGAAGATTCGGGGATGCTGAAAAGGACCTGTACATGTTTGACAGCAGTCGTCCTGAAAAGGACCAATTGTAGGCAAGTGCAGTGATTCTACTACTGCTTCTGTTTGGTGTCGGCTGACTGCAGAGAAGACTGAGGCTGAACTGGTTGCTGCCGATGTTCTTGCTGTGCGGTGGTGGTTGGAGAAGAGGCAGCATGTTGGTCTGGGTAGTGAAAATGGATGCAGTGTGTCAATCTGTTGGTAGCTCATCACTAGCTAGAGAGTTCTGATGTGTTGTGTTCACTTTCATCGCCTGTGGCAGAGGCAACTGACAGTGGGTTGAAGTGCTTTGTCGGGGTCTGTGTGAAGGTTAGCAGTCTTGAAGGCCGGGTTGTTGGTCGTCAACAACTACGAAGGAAGTCAGCTGCCCTTTGGGTTGCTGCTGTCCTTTAATTGCCACTTGGCTCTGCTGAACCAGTTGGATGGCCTGGCTTGCTGGCATCTGAGTCTCTGGGATGGTTAAGATGTATTCCCTTGCAGCTGATGATGGTTGTTGTGGCTGTTGACATGTCTGTGGCACAAATGTTGAAGTTGCACTGGAGCTCCTAGAAAGTGTAGGTTGCTGGGGCTGACAGCTCCTTTTCTTCTGCCCTGCTCTGGATGTCGCTTAAAAGTTTCACAGCCTCGTTTCTGAATGTTTGAAAGTCTCTATCTTCTAAGGCCTCCACCTCAGATGCCAGGTAATTGCAGAAGGCTGTTCTGGTGGTCTCCTTCCTTGGCCTGAGAAATGATGACAACATGGTTTTCATCTGTGCAAACTGGTCCATTACCTGCTGGTTGACCATAGAACGCCCACAAACTGTGCTGGGGCTTGTAACTGAAGGCAGTATTGTGGTGTCTGATCGCATGCTGATCTCCATACTATCTGTATCTGTTGAACCTCTGGAGACTTCGTGTGCTGAGGCAGTGGATGCACTGGCTCCTCCCTTGCATCTGATATGTGATTTCAGATTCTAAATAATTCATTGCACACACCGACTCACCATATATGTAGTCATAGATTTCATAACCAACAGGCCGTGGGTTGGTAAACTGAGGCCTGCTTGTGCTACACATCTCCCGGCTTGTTTGTTTCTGTAACCACCTTGGCGGTTTCTGTTTACAGCTTGTTGTGATTGGTTCCCAACTTGTCCTGCTGAAATGTTACCGACTTTACGGTTGAAGACTTGGAGACTTCCCATCTTGATGGGAAGTGACCAAGTGAGGTCAGTAATGTTCGTGACAGGCCGTTTTCCCTTCAAGTATGGTCGGTCTGTACACAAGTGAAATAGGGTAATAGCCTTGAGTGTATTGGCTATCAAAATATACCCATAATTCACACATCTTGGTTGATGCCTAGTGGTGCTAGAGAGTGCAGTTTAAAGATCCAGGACAGCTCATGTCTTCTTATCAATCCTGTCTCATTGAATCCAAACTTAGGTGTGCACCATACTAGCACTGAGAACTCTGTGTGGGTTGTCTTGTGGTTTTGTTGTGTAAAGTGTCTAGATACTGGTGCATCTGCTGGGTTTGGGATTTAGGACAGAATTTGTGTTCATAAATTATTTTCCTAAAATCCCTACTTGTTTCACCTACATAATACATCTTGCATTTAGAACATCTGATTAGGTATATAATATTACTTAATTCGCATGTTATCCTTCTGGGGAGGTTGATGCATTTCTACTGTTTTTTGTGTAACTACAAGATACTGTGATAAGTTTCTTTAATAGTGGGAAGTATGTGCACTTGCCCAGCCTAGTGCAGATTTTAGGGATTATGTTTCTGTCTTTTTGTTGTTGTTTAGGAAAGTCAATTTCTGCATTAATCATAAGATCTCTATGATTGGGTAGTCTCCTGTACCCTAAAATCGGTGGTTTGGGGAACAAGTGTCCACAATCTTGGCTATTGGATATTATGTTCCAGTTACGCATAATGAGAATTCTTATGTCAGGATTCTGTGGGTTGTAGTTAGTGACCATAACTGGGATATTTCTTCCTGTACAAAGTCTTCAGCTTCAGGTAAACTGGTTTGGCGTCTGGAGGGTACTGTTCTCTTTCATCAGTCCTCCTGTTCCAGGATGTACCAGGGGAGTTACTCCTTTTTCTCTTTCTGGAGTTGGTGGGAAGGTTCTCTATTTTCCTGCGAGCTTCCATAAGGTTGGCAAGTGTCTCTGCAGACAGTCTGTTGGTGGATGCGATTGTTGTATCTGACCCAGATGGAGAAGTGATGTTGATATCAATTCTTGATGTAGCATCAACAAAGGTGGTCTGGCTGTTAGATTTTGAAGCAGCACTCATGTTGAATATTAAAAGATAAAATACTTGTAATCAAAACAGTTCCAATGACTTGCCTGATAAAATTTATATTGATACTATAGTTTTATTTCGACCATTCTGTCTTGGTCTCATAAAAGGCTATAACCCAATCAGTCCTGAAGTACTTTATGATGAGAACCATTAAACCACTGGGCTGGGATTCACAAAAGGTCTTAAGTTTAGGCAATTTTTTTGCTTAGACAAATCTTAAAGTTATGACTTTTGTCTTAGCTAAGATTTCTCTTAAATTGGGATTCACAAAAAGTGCTTAGCAAAATCTTAGCTGAGACAAAATTTGTGCAAAAAGTCTTAACTATTTTGAATTCAAATTAACAAATTTTAGTAAAACCAAAACATTTTTCATCGATACATACACCAAACATTCTCTTTAAAATTATAAAACAGATTTGTTCTTTTTTGTAAAATTATGTAAAAATAGTAATATTTGTGTTTTATTGTGAGTCAGCCATTTTTATGACAATATTTTACCACAAGAAGGTAAAATGTGGAAATTTATAGGTAATTAAATGATGTAAATTTCTATTACAATCCACAGAAATTACTTCTACAGGAAGTATAGATCCCCATAGTATATATATTGTTTTCATAACAAAGGGTAAAATGCAAATACATGCAATGGAATATTTTAAAAATGACTTAAGTCTGCCCTGCAGTGGTCTTAAACTTATGACAAAATCTAAGACAAATTTTTGTCTAAGACCTTTTGTGAATCCCATTTTGTCTAAGCAAAAAAAAAGTTTTAACTTTATGACAAAATTTTTGCACAGTTAAGACTTTTCTCTTAAAGTTATGACAATTTTTTGCTTAAGACCTTTTGTGAATCCCGGTCCTGGAATACCAGTTTCTGGCCAGTATACCACCGGTTTAAACCGGTTTGTGGTGTTTAAGTGGTCCTGCTTGGATTTGGCCTTTTATCTGGTCAGTTTTGAATGTATTTGATGGTATAGTGTACTTCAGCTGTTATGTTAACTTTTTAATGTGATATATGTAGGAAAAGTTGTCCATTAATTTGGATCTTATTAGTTTTCCCACATTAATGCCAAAGTGAAAAATATATTGTTTTATTCTTTCAGATACTGTGTCTTTCAAGATGAAGTGGTGTGTTCATTTCTGAGACTGTATACTGCAATCTTGTACATTAGTAACTATAAGATCAACAATATATTTTTATTTAAATAGTTATGTACCAGCAGAAAAAAGAGACAATATTTTATTTTGTAAAAACATTGTAGTTTATTAAATTTAATTAATGTGTAAAATATGCAGAATAAAAATGATAAATAATGTTTCATTAAATGATAAAAATGTGTTTGTGTACACAGCCTGTTGGGAGGTATTGTTCGGGTACTTAACTGGCTGGGAAGTTCTTCCAGACAATACGTTTTCAGTATAGGACAAGACAGGAAGTGTGTCCATCAGGCCGTAGAGACTCACAACAGGACCATTTCCAGGTGGGCTGAGCCAAGGTACGGATAGAGTCAGGGAGTGTCGGTGGAATATCAAACATGTTTGATATTTAGCCAATCCATCCCGACAAGCCAGGAAAATACAACCAATCCTAACCGACTCTGTCAACATTGCTCCCAACCCTCGAAAAAATCATAGTTACCAACAAGAGGGCCCAGTGGAACACCCTCAAAAGGTGGGGTGTATCATAACTGGTAGTTTAAGGGGTGGAGGAAAGAAGTGCATATCATTTTGCAAATTATTAAACAAGAGCAGGAAATACTACTTTCCTACTTGAACCTTAGACGAAATATGATCCGTTTTCCCACCAAAGAACTGTGCTTCCTAAGTTTTTGGACAAATTTAGACAGAAAACGTATTGTTATATGACAAGATCCCAGTTTCACAGAGCCTCATTCATTAAAGCCTCAATCACACTTCCCCAGTGAAGGGGGTACATTTTCATTTTGATACAGTCTGCCATATAACAGAATTTAAACAGATGCATTGCGATTCAGATTTGAGGTGAATATAGGCATACAGGAAATATGGGTCAGGAAATCAAGGTTTGAAATGGTTTCTTGGTCACTGTAAATAGCTTTCTCCAGATTGGAAAACATGTTAATGGATTAGGAGCAGTGTGTATATATATGACCATGTGTGACCACCATGTGTATTTTTTCTTTCCTTCAAGTGAGATTTGTTTTTAATTTCATCACCTGTGCTAAGAAAGGTTTGTGAAACAGATATTTGTTAAAACAAGGAGAATTCTAACAAAATTCATTGATGGAACGTTACCTTTGTTATCTCAAGAAGGCTTTGAGAAACTGACCCAGGCTTAAGGCAAAGTTGCTCAAGATCTTTTTACAGTCGACATTATTTCTGTTAACAAATTTTATTCATCTTATATGACAAAGGTTTAGAGACTTAGGTTCGTTCAACATTGCCCTGTATTTATTTATTTTATTTATTTATTTGGGGTTTTACGTCGCTTTCAACACTGTACTGGTCATATCACGAAGGGTAGTTGGAAGGGCAGAGGAAACCAGTACATACAGTTCGTTAGGGTTCTGTACTGTAAACTGCCGACCAACGGCAAGCAACTACCAGCTTTCCCACTTGAGGCCGTGCCGGGAATCGAACCCCGGCCTCAGAGGTGGGAGGCAAGAGTGTTACCACTCTGCCACCGTGGCCCCCAACATTGCCCTGTAAAACTGCAGTGGCAGATTAAAGGATTCAAGACTGGGTACTTTAGTTAATGATACCAAAATTGTCAAATTATTGTCTCAGCAGTTCAATATACTTACACTCAATGTTTCAAAGTTACCCTGCTGCACATTACCTCCCAGATTTAGAACATAGGTAGCCACAACTGATCCTGTTGAAGAAGGCCAGAAAAATGATAAAATACATGATTAGTCCTGAATGAAAAGAGAAGTTATATGACCAAAAAAGGTAAGTCTTGAGATCTGCTACCAACAAATAATAATTCATGCAGATAAGACATAACACGAAGCCCAACTTACATTAATTGCTGGAGTCATGTGACTAATCTTCTCGTGTGTCAAGCTCACTCGGATCCATTTACTAATGTACAAGATATGTCCTGGCAGCCAAAAGATTAGTTGTTACATGCCAACAACAGGTTGTAGCAGCTTTAAGATTTAGTGTAAATCTTTTATAAACATCTTGGGACAGACATATTCACTTGCAAAGTTTTTTAACGTGTTGAATATTATTCAATGAGCATCTAGAATTGCCATAACGTTTATGACCTTTTTGACTGAAAAAAAAAAGTGGGACAAAACATAATCTTATGCCTGAGACTACACTATTAGGACAGTTGAGATGCAAAGTCATTGAGTAGAACTAGATAAGCAGTTGCATCTAGATGGCTGCTACAAACGATTGTGAGCACCAATTTAAGTGGTTTTCTTAAATAAGGCAGGCCACTATAGACAACAAATCTGTGTGTAGGCAGTTCACAAAAAATTCATCTTGAATAAAACTGTCTGAGGCAATCACAATGCCTGCAGGTGTCCATAAAAGATATATTGAGAGAACTGTAACAGTGGATATTTGCCTACATATGGGGTGCATCAAAAAGAGCATAACTTTGCATAAACATATTGACCGCTGCTGGGATGACCGTTGGAATTGCTGATATGAAGTACAATTCCTAATGTTTGTGCCGTGTGGAAGAATATGACTTTTTGCAATCCATTGAAAAATACTAAACTCCATGTTTTTCAGAGATTTTTTTTTGTTTTTAGTGTCCAGAGACTGCCAGTAGAGAACAGTATGTATATATAATGAATACATATATAATCTACTATAAGGATCTTAATTTATGGACATTATATAGTTGTAGGAACAAAAGGATGTTGTTTAGTCTTAGATATTCAAACCTTAGTTTAATTTCAGTTAGCTTGAAAAGCTGAAAAATAGCACTTTCTTAGTAACATTGGAGGGTCTTTTTGCACAGATCCACTGGACTGAAACTTTAAAAGATAGACAGCATTTGAATCATCAAATTAAAATGCTTTTAAATATAAGTTACGAAGGAAAGTTCACATATCCTCAGAA
The DNA here is from genome assembly GCA_964017235.1 of Sabellastarte sp. h YS-2021. Classification (NCBI taxonomy): domain Eukaryota; kingdom Metazoa; phylum Annelida; class Polychaeta; order Sabellida; family Sabellidae; genus Sabellastarte; species Sabellastarte sp. h YS-2021. Next base: position 86,787,288 of record OZ024932.1, read on the forward strand.
AGATGCAGGGTTATGGATAGCAAATGGCATTGTAACCATTTTATACAGAGAAAAAAATACAAACTCTCAGGTTTCCACAAAGAAGACATAAAAAATGACAAGTTTTTGTTTCGTTAACCTTGCCCCTGGGAACTGAGATAACAGATTCTATTCCAGAACCTGTATGCAGACAATAGTGCTTCTTAGTGGGGATTCTGAATCTTATTTTGAACCAGGAAGCCATTATAAAGCAGCTTTCTTTTACATGGCAGATCACTTTCAAATGACATCCTGTGACATTACAGGGAATAGAACAAAATGGATATGTCTGTTGTGTGTACTTTCAAATACAGAATATTTAGACCCATTAAAAAAGAAACACTTTGTTTTTAATGATTTGGATCATCATTGATAACTTTGCTGATAAACTAGAAAATATTTCGTAATTAATAATGTCTTTATTACATTGTCTACTCCTGAATAGACGAAAAATTGTTTAGTCTTTTTGACAAATCTTGTGCCATACTGCCAAATATTTTTATTTATTATCTGATTTAAATTAAGAATATATCTATGTTTTAAGATATTATTCTTTCATTTTTATTTTTATAATTATTAATAAATAAATTTTAATAATCACTATTGATAATTTTTTTTCCTGGTGATGTAAACAACAAAGAACCATTTTATAAAGATCTTTAAATATTCAGAAAAATGGCTTAAAGTAATGAAACACTCTCTGAATGAAGGGAATCCTTCCTTTAAAGTGTAGATGAAAACATCTTTGTGGATTGGGCCCCAGATACAGCACAGTTCTGGTATATCAATTTACATCAAAGTCAGGCAAAATCAAACTTGGATTTTTATATTCCTTCATTATCAAAGGATATATTTGAAACACTGCCAACATCTTAATTTCTGTAGTGGAAATTCAAACTCAAAACATTAAGAATGAGAGTCAAGCAAACATTCGGCAAATCTGGCTATAAAAGTGTCCATTAGAAAGGAAAATGTAAAGTGATAGTGACCCTAAAACTTTAAAATTAATAATGTGAAATCATTTTGTGTGTGTGTCTGTGTGTCCAAAGCAAAACTGTGTAAAACCCATGCAAATTGAAGGAGGGTGTCAAAGGTCACACTTGGCATTACAACTGAATTTCCTACAATTTGAAATGTACCCGTCTTCTGGAATACATTTCTCAAAAACTGACGCTAATTAAAGCCAAGGGAGACTTACTTTGATACAAGGATACAACTCAAAACATTCATGAAATACACTTGAAAGAGTCTGGAAATCTACTTAGAATGAATTTTCAAGGTAACTTTTTATTTCAGTTTATTATCCAGTTGGACATTTAAATATGACATAAACATTTGTCATCATGCATTAAACATTACTGATTTTTGGAGTTGAATGGGTCTGGTTTGTTAGTCTGTCATTAAAAATCAGCAATAAAAAGACATGAACCATTCATCTGAATGAAAGCAAGCCATTAACACCAAACGGAATGACAAAAGTTACAGAAATGATGCATATTTGGGTCTGAAATATTTTCAACAGAGCAACATAATATTTTCATCATAAAGAAGGCGATTTAGTATGAAATAAAAATTTATTGTTCTCTCTCTCTCATCAGTTCAAAAAGATAGTTTTACAGTCTGTACTGATCACTTGATTACACAGTGATATTTAAAGGAAGTTTTTTTTTTCTTTTAACAATGTGACAGTGAATGTTTAGATAGTTACTCCAAATTTACTTATAGATGAAATTGTTGCCATTACTAGATTATTTTCAGTTTCAGTCTTACATACAAAAGAAATAAGCAAAGCACAAAAAGCCTTTACATCTTAATATCATGTGATGGGCAAGAGGCACCTGGAACTAAAAATATTTCTACAGCATAAAAACCACAAGAATACATGATACCCCTTTCACACTTCAGTCGGTCGTTCCTTGGTTAGAACTTTTTCTCGGTGGCGGAACCGCCCCCACCAGGTCGCCACATTTTGTCCGAGTTGTTCATACTACAGGCGGATGGCCACTGATTGGACACAGTTTTTTTAACCATCAATAACAGTAGAATGACAGTACTGCAAGAGATGGTCACCGAGAGACAACCTCCATTAACCTTAACTCATCTTCGGCGAAATGACTAATACCTTAACTCACCTTATGTGGCCATATTACACCGAATCACAACCTTATGTGCATAATGGACCACACTTTCAATTACCATAGAAAGAAATTCATATACGCATGCATGAAATCGTCTGCGCATGCTCATGGTACCGAAATCATAGGCAGAAATTTCATATATTTTAAAACTTTGGTAGGACACGCAAGGTAATGGACGGTTCACCACTGACTCGCAAGGTTGCGTACAGACGTCAAACGGTGATTCAAGAACAGGGACATTTCCCCAAACGCGAGTAACCGCAGGTGATACCACCTGTAGTATGAAAGGGTATAACATAGGGTAATACCAAACATCATGTAATAATGGAAATTAATGAAAGCTGGTTGTTTAACAATATCTGAAAAGCATTTGACAATGTTTACATTTAAACACAAAATGAGATAACTGTGTATTAAACTACTGAATACTATACAAACTAATGACATCTTAATAATGTTGCATTAAAAATAAAAACTATTTATAAAAGCACAAAAATGACCCTATAAAAATGATATCTTTACATTAATACTTAAAAATGTCTCACAAAACAAATAGTCACTTTGTACTTATCATGAGTTCATCTTATATCAATGACATGATGGCACGTTTAAACATTTAAATTTGCAGACATATACATAAAGATCAAAAATCAAACTAAAAGACACTCGCATCAGAAATATTTTTGTTAATTTCAATTACACAATTACAATTTAATTCTGAAATAAATCTATTGTTATACACAAGCACGGACAACCTTGTACTAAAACGGATGTTCTCTCTAACAGGCATACACAAATAAAACGAAAAAAGGCATCCATATGTCCATATGTATACAAAGTCCAAGCCACCAGAGTCACACTAGCTACTCGCAACAGGACCTATTTCTCACAACTCTTCAAAGCTCCCTGTTGCCAAGCACATGTGAGAGACTCTCAATGCCCAGCCTCTGTTAATAGAAAAACTGAAGCTAGCACCCGGTTACATATCATACACCACACCTGCCTCTGTGCACTACATGAGGCCATTATTATAAGAAGTCAGCACCAGTATACGGTTTTAGAGTTCTTAAAAAATCATTATGTCTTGTGTACAAAAAGGACTTTGCAGAATCATGTTATACTAGATGGCTAAAATTCTTATTTATCAGCCCTTTCACTAAAGGATATAACAATCTGACACTACATATAATAAAATTGATTTAAATAATCTCTGTTATAAATTTATTTTACATTTTTCTTTTTAGTCAGGATTTATTTCATTTGGAAGGACACTTTCCATGACTAAGATAACACATATTTGGCATCGGATAACATTTGAATAAAATATATCATTATATTGTCATGTTTAAATTAAAGAGCAAATGCTGAAAATTTTAAAACCCAAAGGAAGCAGGTGCAAAGAGCTTCTAATGTTTCATACCAGGTCTCATTGACATTTTTTGACTATGTATAAAACTAAGTTTAATGTCCACCTGATTTTCAAGAAATGTGTAAAATTCTGTGTGTTTGTTCATTAAATGTGTGGAATTCTACGAGTACTTACATGAAAAATGTCGAAATCATAAGAAATTTGTCAAAATCCTTCTGCATGTACTTGTTTTTTTGAAAGTGGCTGTTTTCATAGGATGAAAAAAATTCTAATAAAAAGAATATTTGTGAATACGAGCCCACAGGTCAGTATTATAGAAAATCACAGACAATAATAAGTGTGATTAAAAATAGAGGACAATGACGTATGCGGCAGTGACTAAAACTATGTATAGTTCATGTGAAAACAAGTGTTTTTTAAATCTGTCTGCATATCTAACCTGTTTGTATTGTAGGAATTGAGATACGTTTACTATTATCCATGCCAAAAAGAATTGAAACACATTTTCTTTTCTCATATTCAGATAATATAAGCATAATATATTACTACTACACAAATGAGTGGAATTTTTGCAGCTTGATGTCAATAAGGAATTGTTTTAATTATTGAAGAACGCAGAAGGCAGTGAGATCTAGTTCAAATAATAAAATAACTATACTACAGAGGGTAAATGTGATGAATAAGTTGAAATGAAGTTATATAGATTTACTGTATATATGAGTTTAAAAGCATATGGACATTCATACACTGCAAATCATTACAAAGTATGTACAATTTTTATATGTTCGCAAAGCGACAATCACACACTAAATGCTAGATACGTTAATAAACTTGAAGCTTTCATATCATAATTTATCTACTTTAATCTCAGGGCATTGTTAACATTGTATAATCCAACAAAGCTTCGCATGTCAATATATTAAAGTATTAATACTAGATCTCTACTTTATATGGTGTGAAGTAGAATAGTGTGTATGTGTCAATATATGTGTAGTTTTATTTCTATCTGTATGGCAAGTGAATTCTCACAAAATCATGATTAATTTAATAACACTGCAAGTAAATAACAGAATACCAAAGCCTTAAAGATATTTAAGCGTAGGGAATATTATGAGTTCTTGTCTACCCTGCCTGAATCATTTCACTGCTGTAATTTCACTCATACACTACAGAGCTACAATTGCAGCATCTAAAATACCCTGGCTGGGAAGCAATAGGCCTTGTCTACTGCCTTCTCTTCATTACTTAATTTTACTTATTCTTTATATCGACTGTACAAAATACTGAAAGGAAAACCAGTACAGAAAGCTTCATCAAAAGGAAAAAGTTATATATGACATTACAAGAAATGTCTCCCAGCAGATTAATAAAGCAGGTAGAGTAAGAAATCTAAAATTCGCCACATATCTGAAATTCGCCACATGTGAAAATACTAATAAAATAAATGAATTCAGGTGAGATTTGTTGAATGTACAGTAAAGTAAGGCTTTTTGAACTGAAAAATACCAATTTTAAGGCAAAACATCATTTTCTTCATAAAATTAAATAAAGTTTTAGTGGTGGCGAATTTTAGATTCCTGGCGAATTTTAGATTTCTTACTCTATATGCATTAGTTTGAGAGCAGTAAGCTGTCAGTTAGATTGTTAGATCATGGTAAAAACTATAGTCAACTCATTGTATGAATATAGAAGTTATAACTATCTGCCACCTTTCAATTATATTTATAATTTTACTGTTTTAGTGGTCTTTTGGGGAATCCCGTGCAATACAGATAGTTCTATGTGTACAATTTTTTATAATTTTGTATGGCTAGTGGTATGTATCTTTTGGCAGAGTGCACAGGGAGAAAATATATTTTGTTCATTTCAAACAGCTTTTAGAACTAATAATCAATTCAGAATTAATTTATTAAGGTTGAATAAATTTAATTATTATAAAGAATTCAAGGCTGAAATGTGGAATATGTTATATACTTCCTGTTAGAATATCTAATGTTACTGAAACATGCTTTTGAAGCTTCTCTGTTGCTGCATATGTATTATAAAAGGCATTGTTATTTAACATTTGAAGCTTGCAATAAAATGGCTTATGCAAATAGTAAAAAATCATGATAAAACCTATCTGCCAGTAATAATGATGATGTCATTGTTTCTGTATATTTTACCAAGTTTTGAATCTCCAGGGTTACAAAACTGGACAGAAGGTTAAAAGCATGCAATTATATATCGTCCCAGTCACCCTGATATTGATATATTATGCAGTTATATATTTATATATGGAGAGAGGACAGTATATCTAAAACTACATTTTTCTCTCTCTCTTACTAAAGCTCTGTTGTCATTTTTAGTACAAATGTGATGTTGAACAAATTCCCTTGAGTTTTTACAGGACTGTGGTGAGATTTGGCATGTACCCTAACTTAGTACTGAAAGAGTTCTCCTTCCTCTGGCTCTAAATACCCATCATTACTTGCACCTGCTTGCTGTTTGGATGAGTTTATAGTATCGTAGTTGTCTTGTGATTCTGACATACCTCTTTTGCTCCTTCTGTTGCTCAGAATCTGCAAAATATACAAGCAATTGATTATAAACCTATTTCAATACTTGATAATATGTCTGTTGGTCAATTATGTTTGCTTAGCCTCCATTAAACAACTAGTCCTTTGAACAAAGAATTTTCTACATTTTTAAAATGAATAATATCCTCAGGCTTGGCAACAAATAATTAAACTATTAATGTTATCTGTTCTCTACACAGTTATTTTATCTTATTTATCATTTACAATCGTAGAATATTTTAAAAATCATATTCTTAACATTTTTAATTCTTCTGAGAATTCTTCTCAGAAAATGATTATTGTCTTACAAAAGTGCAAGAATAAGAATAATTTTAAGAATGTCAGTGAATACTGAGCTCATTATTTATTTCAATAAGGGTATTTTCTTCTTTACTTCAAAGGGTGTGACTGTGTTGTCATCTAACAAAATTATATTAAATTTTACAATGTCAGTGAATCTGCTGGAGTTAGAAATGTGAGATTTGCCACAGTAATGTCAAATTTACCCCTGGGGCCACTCTTTAAAAGTAAGACAAAATAGTCCAAATTTGTGTCAATTTGTATCAGAGAAGATCAGAGGTCTGATGTAGTCACAAAATCACAAATACACAAGGAATCTTCAACAAATTCAGGAAAGAGGAGATTTATTTCATTGGCAAATGTTATATACTTTGATGAATTTCATATTTATTACTACAAATAAAAACAAACCTTCACACAAAGAGTAAAAGAGTAAATTGTATGTGTATCTGACACACAAAGCCAAAATTTAAGATCAACACCTTAGACATAACTGTGGCAGCAATTGAGACATTTATTGCAAAACTATCACTCTCTCTGAGACAATAGAAAATTATTTTGTCCAACTTTAGATTTGTTTAAATTGAAACAAACAGAACTATCAAGTACATGCATGTATTTACATTATCTTAAAATATATTATTATTTTTTAATTGTTTGCTCTAGCTTATTTTGCTTTTTTGTCTCTAGACTTGTTAGTTCTTGGATGAGTGAGTTCTAGGCTTGATGTTGGATGAATCTGACTCAGAATATGTTTTTGTCACCAAACGTTCATAAATTCTGGTCTACTAATCATGTCTGATGGCTTTGCACCCACCAAAAGACATTTCAGCCTTGTTACAAAGCGCTTTCAATTGTTCCTTCATGATGGACTTAGTAAGATGTACTTACTCCAAACAAAAGGTTTACAATGCTGTATCACAGCAGTCCTCCAGTCTTAATTCTAGTCATCATGACATTTACCATTAAGAATTATTGTAAAGCTATTCAATATAACATATATAATTATTGTACATAACATATATACTTATCGTAAAGCTATTCAATATAATATCCTAACATTGCTATTCATTGTAAAGTCTCTTATAACCCCTCACTCATTATCATTTATTTCTACAGTAACCTGGAAGGAGGTTAACCCCAAGAACAACATCCACCAGAGGGCAGACAGTTGTGGTGGCTCAGAAAGCAAGTGTGAGCTAATGAATTCTTACTATGTTTTTCAGTACGATGTCTTTAGACAATTATCGGGTGTTGTAGCCAAGGCATCAAAATCCAGTCTGTCTAACTTTTGATTGCAGTATCTTTAATCTCAGTTCCATGCAGTGTCTTTTGTGAAAGCATTAACAGGAGTTTTTTGTCCTTTAAATGAAAATGTTTGTTATTAATGCTCCAAAATATTTACAATGTTGTTAAAAAGAAAGGTGTACTGTTTTTATAATCATTGAAGATAGGCATAGCCATCTTAATAAACCCATATTACAGTACATTTAAGTTTTGGTTTCTTTGGTAGGGGATTAACATAAAAATGTTGGACTCAAAATGATAACCAAGTTTACACATTTTAAAATATTGCACCTGTCAAAATATTTAGCTATAGCGAGGATTCGTTTGGTTGAAGCTATTTGGCACAATAATTTCTTTATGAAAAACACAATTTGCAGGAGATTATTTTTGTAGATAGGGCAATTTAAAGATACACCAAGAAACAGGACAAAGGATGTTATTATGATGATCTATTCTCACTTTTTGGTTATAACCCTGATATTAATTACCCATTATTTTATGAACATGGATGAATTCAAAATTAGTGAAAAAAAAAACATGGTGAGTAGTAAATCCCAAATGCTCCAGATTTAAACACCTGACCATAAAGCGGAGGACCTAGTGGTTACGTCCTGTTTACAACTCAGCTCCTGAGGAATGCATGACATACAGAGGAATGAACTCTTACCCAATGCTCTATTATATGTTTATTCAAAATTTAATAACTCACTTCCACTGAAAATTTGTGTTTCCTTATTATTTCACACTAAAACATCTACTTGATGACTCTTAGTCTCTATAGATAGTCAAAAAATAGAGGTTGAGCTTGATACAAAAAAAATAGAGAATAATTAAACAAAGGAGAATGTAGAGAAAAATTAACTGAACATAGAAATCTGCGAGTCATAGACAAGCATACCAGGAGACAGTGGCTTAAACAAAGTCTCTGCAAAACCCCCCACACACTAACACAATAAGACTCAAGACACAAATTATGGCCTCCCACAAAACTGCACAAGACATGCATCTTTTCCAGAAAAGGTTACAAATGACGCAATTCAATTATTTACAGTATCCAAGAGATATTTATTTGGACGAGATGGCCTCACTGAAACGACTAAAATGCTTTAAAAAACTACTCCTTGTATTCTATGTAATAGACTGTGTCAAGGCAGTTTTAACAAAAGAAAACTAAAGTGATAGCGAGGCACTCGTACTGTGACACAACATTAACCCATAAAAATCACTGGAAGACATAAATGTAACAAAAGTATTTCATTATTGCGGGTCTCCTTTACATGATAGAAAAAACAATCAAGTAAGGATGTGCCTGCTGACCAAATTACAATTCCACGCACATCCTGAAATTGAAAAAAAAACTACCAAATTTTTCTTTTAGCAGCAGCCAACATTCTTCAGTGATATAAATAATTGTTTACTCTAGTTTTATTGTCAAATCTGTTACACTTTAAAAACAAAATAATAGAAACTTTATGCCTTTGTGTCCGAAATATACTCTCCAGATGTGTGGATTTTAAGAACCAGTCCTACATTTCAGTTCCACTGGATGGCAAATGGGTAGACAGAAATGTGGTATTTGTAATGCATATATATTATACAATATGTTTAAAAATAGATTTCTGTCACAGTGCTCAAATAGTGACGTGAGACTGGGGCTTAAGGAAATTGAAATTTCATGAAAAGAAGATAAATGATCCTTGCCAGTGTAGATTGGAACAGCAGACAAAAAGTACTGAGGATACCCATCATTGTCTATTGTGCCACAAGATGTGAAAGTCAATGCAGAGGGAACCCCTTTTTTAATTACTGGGAAAATAGTATCACTCTTTAGTTTTATGACTTATTTAAACTGAATTTTCCTTTCTACTGCAGAATTTCAATTGTCATTTCAACAATAAGATAAATATGTTACGATTTTTCATGACTCGATGTTATGTTTAATGTTGCTTTCAAAACATTGTGTATCAGTCATATCATGATAGGTATTGGAAGGAATGAAGAAAACTACCGGCCAAAACTTGACATAGTACACTGTCAGGCATCAGTAAACAATTACCATCTTTCTCACCTAATGTCAGGACAAGGACTTAAACCCACAACTTTTTTTTTCTAACATTGTTTGTTTTATGTGTAACAGTGTGGATTTCTTTTCTTTAAAAAAATTCATTGATAAAAGAATCAACTTTAAAGCTATGAATCGATTTCACACAAAAAAAATATTAATTAACCTTTTACATATTTGTTATGGACAATGATATAATTTATGCATGAAAGCAACACCCTAAATTTGCAAAAGAACTTAGAACCTGGAACTCAGAACTTCTTCAAAATTTTTTATTTATTTCAGTTCACTTTGGCTATCCTTGTTTGGTTTGATGACTGGAAATTCAATGCACGAGTGAATTATATGAGTGTTGCCAGCGACAACCATAGATGTTTTCAGTACTTCTATTTTGTGCCAAATTGAAGCATGCACCAATTTATGGCTATAAGTAGTACTGGGCAAGATGCTTTGCAAGAAAGGTGTTTGCAATAATTTGCTCTAAAATCATTAGCTCCAAAATTTTCTACTTCAGCTCATTGTCTGATTGGAGACATTACCTTGGAGGCCAGGAACATGATGTTTGCAAACAGACAAAACCAGAGGATGAGGGCTCCATTGATAGCATACATTACAGTGGCTCCATCTTCATACACGAAGTGCAGGCAGATTCCAGCCACGACAGCAAAGAGCGTGTTCACAGTTACAAGGGACAGAATATTACTCTCTGCAGTCTTGTGAGATCTGAAACCAGACACAGAAGAAATTCACACAGAATCCTTGATTCCCCAGTTCCAGTCTTATGAGTTTGCCGAATGTATTTATTTTATTTTTTGTCATTAATTTATTTGGTGTTTTAACAGCACACCTAGTACCTTATCCATTATATTGTGATAGGTAGTTGAAAGGGAAGAGGAAACCAGCACATGCAGTTGGTCAAGGTTGTGTATTGTAAGCTGCCGACCAGCAGCAAGCTGCTATGAGCTTTCCCACATGAGGTCAGGCCAGGATTCAAATTCTGATATCTGAGGTGGGAGGCCAGTGTGACACAACCGCACCACCATTTGCCCCACAGCCATTCCAATAATGTAGCCCTAAGCAAAATCTTGTTGGTGATAGAACTTGTCTTTTCAGATGTACAGACTGGACATGTAATCACATTAATCATAGACACTTGTAACATTTTTAAACATACAAGTGACCACTTCTGTCCCAAGTAGTCATGACAAACATTTTCATTCATAAATCGATTAAGACTTACCTTTGTAGTGTTACAACTTATGTTTATGGTTCTATGATTTATTTTTGTGGTGTTACAACTAATCGTTTACACTCTCCTGTGAAAATGAACCCCAGGAATATGCGGCATGAGAAAATTAGATGCATGAGTCTATGATCATTTAATCCACAAGAGTTGTTGGGGTTTGGTATTCAACTTCAATTTCAGAATCCTGACAGTCGGATCATTTTGGTTATGTGACTTACTTTTTAATCAGAATAAATCACATGTTTTGTCCATTTTCAAAATGACTAGTTACAGCAATCAACAAACAGTGATCAAGTAAATTGCTTACAGTTTCTAGAATTCCTTTTGAACTGTAAAATTCTAATTCAAATTTCAAATTTAGGGTTTCATGTCCCATTCAACAGCCAGGAACACATTGGGACAGACATTAGAGTAAGGAATCTAAAATTCGCCAGGAATGTAAAATCCGCCACCTCTAATAACCTTTGTTAGTTCTATGAAGAGAATGATGTTTTGTCTTAAACTTGGTATTTTTTGGTTGAAAAAGCCTTAATTTACTATACATTCAACAAATCTCACCTGAATTCATTTAATTTATTAGTAATTCCACATGTGGCGAATTTCAGATATGTGGCGAATTTTAGATTCCTTACTCTAATTGCTGCTACTTGTGTGAGTTGGACCTATACAGAGAAGACAGCCTGTGAAGAGGTTCCAAACTTGCTAACCACTAGGCAGCCAAGGACCTTGCTAAGTTGTAATATTATTTTTTATTCTTCCGTCATAGCAGGAACAAAATGGCCAGTGCTTATTTCTGGTTTCCATAACTACCTGAAGTTAACAATTTTTATTCACTAGTGACTTCATCTGAAGACAAAAAAATACAACTTCCATAAAGGTCAAAATGTTACGTTTTATACCCTGATCAATAGCATGACCATTAACATAATTGGAAGTTAGTATCAGCAAGTAATACACAAGAGATAAGTTGCATATTATAACATGTACAATTTTTGTAGTACTACTTACTGCAATTTAGTTTCACCAAACCTTCCTAGCATGAAAACTCACATCGTATGAAAGAACATTAAAAATTAGTTTAATTCTATTTTGACAGACAGCCAAACAAACATGCATTTTCCTATGAAAGGACTTACTCATGTATTGAAGCCTTTATAGTTCAAAATTGAAAATATATCTATTTTTATATGCTGCAAACTGACAACTACAAATCTCCTCTTACAAATTCAAGACGGTGCCATAATTATAAAATTGGGCTGTCTCCAAAATACTATTAAGTTGTAATTATTAGATAGCCATATCTTGTATCACGAGACAATATTATTCTGTAATTATCACAAGAAATAATGAGGCAAGGATTTGATAATTTAGTTCTCAGAAAAGATAAAAATTGACTCACAAAGCGCAGTTGGGTAGGGTTGCAATGACAGCCATGAGAAGCAGAAAGGCATGCCAGACTGAGGTGGCCACCTGCCATTCAAAATCGTGTCCATTCTTATTCTCACACGTGTACGTAGTCTCATTCGTCTGAAACACAGTTGACACTGCTGTGATATTTGCAAAGGTAATGTCTACTGCTCCCTGCAAAAACTTTCCCCACAACTCAACAGCAAAGATGTATTTGTATTTGTTTTATGTGTAGTATATTGATTGAAATCTGTGGCTAAAATATACATTATTATAAAGAACAGGGGCCGGATTCACAAAAGGTCTCAAGTCTCAAATCTGAGATTTTGGTCTCAAATCTAAGATTTTTCTTAGATTTTTCTCAGATTTGAGACCTTTTTCTCAGCTGGGATTCACAAAAGATCTCAGGCTAAAATTTTTCTCAGATTTGGTCTCAAATCTAAGACTGTAGTATATGTAATAAGAAGTCACAAAACAAAATGAAACTAGATTGGGCCAACTCGGCGCCAACATATCCCCAGACAGGTCATCACTCACGCCACAGGTTTTGATCGGGAATTTTTAAAAACATAATTACCCATTATTATATGAACTTCAGCACATCAATCTACTCTGTTTATATCTTCCAAGGAAGATGGTGTATCCCCAGACGCCGAATACATAACTCAAATTATATTTTCAATCTTCCTGCAATGATAACTCTAAACCTATTTTCAAAGTATTTAAATGATTGATGATTGAATGTCCATTCTAAAATAATAATCCCAAAAGAGCATATCTGTTTCTATATTTGTTGACAAATAAAATATTATTTTTAACTCAACTCATCATACTTTTCAATCTTCCTTCAAAGTATTTAAATGATTGATGATTCAATGTCCATTCTAAAATTCATAATCCCAAAAGTGCATATCTGTTTCTATATTTGTTCACAAATAAAATATTATTTAAAAAAAAATTATTTATATTATTATTTTATTATATTATTTTTAGAATTTGCAAATTGTTTTCAGTTATTCATTTCCTCTATACCTGTATATGTGGTCCATATATATGCAACCTAAATATGTGACACAATCTCAGTTCTGACTCCCCTTTGTGTTATATGTAATGAAGCCCACCACCTCCCACCCCCACCCCTCTCCCATTCTCCACACCTCTCTCACTATTACACAAGATCTGCAACCCCATTGAGGTCTTTGTTTCTCATCTGATATCATTAAATACCTTTGTTTATTTAGTGTCACTCAATATAGCTGGAGGTCCCAGAGGTGGGTGGGGGGAATCCGGGTGGGGGATGTGGGTTGGGACTTAGTTTAGTTTATTAGTTTATTATAGTGACATGTATTATGTTGACAAGGATTATACAAAAACTATTGAAGTAATACCCAGCCCTATATGGGCTTATAAGTCACTTTAAATAGAGAGTTAATAACAAACAGAGCAAACATATTTTGAGGTAAGATACAGTAAATAAAGACAGCAATTCAATACATAAAAATTAACAATATACTTTACTTTTTCTTTCTTGCCACAAATCAAAAATAAAATTAATAACCATATTGACATTCATATGAGTTAATACCCTTGATAATTGATCTATTAATAATTCAGATTTATCTATATTTAAAATTTTGAAATATTTCATACGAATCAGCTCTAAAGCTGGACAAACACAAACAAAATGTATCTCATCTTCTACATCTTTTTTACACAGTTTACATGTTCTCTCAAAGAGATGGAGTGCTACAGCATAAATGGTAAACAAACAATCTATATAAAAGGGGTACTCAAATACAAAAAGAATTGAGAATTTTAAGTATGTGATTATCAACTGAAATGAGTTCATAACTGTAGGAGCTGTGTCAAAATTAACTGAGGCAAGTTGAATAAAACTGGGCTAGTTGAGGGTTAAAAATCCCCTAGTTTTACTACATACGGATATAATTTCATTAATATTGGGACTTAAAGCTCACTTAAAGTGTCCATTTTGTCTACTTGAATATGTTTAACCGGCGTTTAACCAGTTTCATTTTAAAAAGTTAAAAACTCAGCAAGCAGAGGTATAACACACAAAAATAAGTTCTTAAAAGACTAAGATAGCCATAACATTATTAATATTCAAAATTTAAATAGACAGGCATTTCCTTTTAAAAATTCAAAGATTTCAGCTCTATAACCCACATAGTTTGACAGTTACTGGGCTTTAAAGTGGCATAATGTCCATAAATTGGGTTTCTGTGGGCATTTTACAATTGTTAAAGAGACCTTAGCAATTAAACTACAGATCTGAAACTTTTTGGGGGACATACATAACAAACAAAAATTATATATAATACAGTTTAAGACTTGTCACACTAAGCATTTCCAAATAACAGGGCAAAATACGGAAAAAATGTCCAAAAAGGCACTTGGGCGAGTGTCTATGGCCCTCATACACAGGTTAAATGTCTACTAAAAACCTTGATTTTCGCCATATGTAAAAAGGACATAATAATGCATTCCCAGATGGGATTTCAGCTCCATCAATCACATAGTTTAACAGTCACAGGGCTTAAAGGTGGCAAAAAGTCCAAATATTGGGTCTCTGTGGGCCTTTTAGAGATCTCGATGTGGCTTTCAAATTAAAGCTTCAGACTTAAAATTTGTTACATACTAAGATTACACATAGAATATGTATCTAATAAAGTTTGAAACTTCTCAGACTTACCATTTCCAAGTTACAGAGCAAAATATGTGAAAAATGTCTTAAAAGGGTCACTCAGGTGGGTGTTTAAGGTCCTCATAAACAGGTTAAATGTCTACTTGAAGCCTTGATTTTTGGCACATGTAAAAAGAACATAATAATGTATTCCCAGATGAGATTTCAGCTCTATCAGTCACATAGTTTAACAGTCACAGGCCTTAAAATTGACAAAAAGTCCAAATACTGGGTCTTTATGGGGCCTTCTAGAGACCTAAATGTGGCCTTCAAATTAAAGCTTCAGACTTAAAATTTGTCACATACTAAGATTACACATAGAATATGCATCTAATACAGTTTGAAACTTCTTAGACTTACCATTTCCAAGTTACAGGGCAAAATATGTGAAAAATGTCTAAAAATGGTCACTCGGGTGGGGATTTATGGTCCTCATACACAGGTTAAATGTCTTCTTAAAGCCTTAATTTTTGGCACATATATAAATAACATACTAATATCTTCCCAGATAGGATTTGAGCTCTATCAGTCACATAGTTTGACAGTCACAGGGCTTAAAAGTAGCCAAAAGTCCAAATATTGGGTCTTTGGGAGCCTTTTAGAGATCTCAATTTGACCTTCAAAATTAAAGCTTCAGACTTAAAATCTGTTACATACTAAGATTACACACAGAATATATATCTAATACAGTTTGAAACTTCTCAGACTTACCATTTCCAAGTTACAGGGAAAAAGATGTGAAAAATGTCTTATAAGGGTCACTCGGGTGGGTGTTTATGGTCCTGATACACAGGTTAACTGTCTATTAAAGGCCTAAATGTTGGGGCACATATAAGAAAACACATAGATATATTCCCAGATGATATTTAACTTAGATGAGAGACATAGTTTGAAAGCTACAGTGCTTGAAAGTGGCAAAAAGTGCATAAATTGGGTCTCTGTGGGCACTTTTGAGACCTTAAGTCGACCCCTTTGGGTAAACCTACAGCCCTAAAATTTTCTACAGACAAGGATTACATATCAAAGTTATACCTAGCACAGTTTGAGACTCATCAGAATTACCACTTCCAAATTATAGGGCAAAATATGTGAAAAGTATAGCAAAAAATCCCTAAGTGGGGGTATTTATGGGCCTCAAAGACAATTTTCTCCTCAACTTAAAGTCGTGATTTTCGGCACATGTACTAAGAACATATTAATGTGTTGTCAGGTAAAATTTCAGCCAGCTGAGCATCATAGTTTGTGACCTACAGGGCTCTAAGTGGCCAAAAGTCCAATTTCTGACCTTAAGGTGGCCATAAGTTCTTTTTTACTGGGAGTTTAAGGTCACCTTAAAATAGGGATCTTCCTTTGGGCACCCTTAACATGTGTACCAAGTTTGAAAAAAAAATGTTAATTTGTTTTTGAGTTATCGCGTCCACAAGGAAATTTCTACGGCGGCGGCGGCGGCGGCGGCGGCGGCGCGACGGACCTGAATCCAATATATCCCCGACTTTCGTCTGGGGATATAAATAGTGAAGTATGACATATATTATTTAACTTGTAACACAAAATATGAATATATATTAAGAGTTTGTACAAAAACACAAGTAAACATTTACAGTACAAATTTAATGAGTGGCTTGTTTTTGCTGTTATAATCAGTTCTTTTGAATGTCAGTACAAATTATGGTAAAAAGACAATGTTTTGCTTGATTGAAAATATTCTAAAATGTGAATCTAAATGGTAGAGTGGTAAAATATAAATGTGTATACTTTCCACTAATCTCAACAAAATGTTACATCAGTTTTGATTGGTCCAGACTCAAAACTTGACTGAGATTTTGGTCTCAGCTGAGATTCCTTTCGTGAATCTCAACTTAAGCAGAATCTCAGCTGAGACAAAAATCTCAGATTTGAGCAAAATCTCAGCTGAGATTTTGCTAAGACTTGAGACCTTTCATGAATCTGGCACCAGAAGTGCACAGACTACAGCCACGCTTGTCCATTATCCGCCAGAAGTACAGTCCTTTTATAGGGTACTCACCCACAGACTTTATTTCTACAACCAAAAAAAATGTAAGTCATATGAAGGAACATTTTTACAGTGCTTTTACGGGGTAATAATATAATTTCTACATCCAATCAGGCTCCAATTTGCATACTGAGATTTCTGAAAACAATCAATTTATGTTTGATGCCACTTCGGCTATCATCTTCTTCAACTTCATATGGTATAATACTCTCCCAGAAATGCAAGAGTAGTACTGATGACAACCCACAGTTGAAATGTATTATATATTCTGTGTTGTACTAAATTATGATGTCAAACAATACTGGACCAGTCTTTTTTTTATGTAGATCTAACCTCTTCAAATGGTTGCAATTAATTTTATGTACATATATCTTATAATGGACTTTTCTCCTTTGATATCATGAAGACATAAAAGGCAACTTTTGTTTCAAAAATAGATAAAGAATAATAAAGTCAGTAAGTCTCAAAATGAGTGCCCAAAACTTGAGAGAAATAGGTTTATGTTTCTTGAACATGCACTGTTCCTCTTGTTATCACCGGTACTTGCAACACAAGTTAGTGACTGGGCTCTGTACAGTCAACTTAAAATATCCCTGGATGTCCAGGGCAGTCTCACCCCCTCTTCAGTGGTCATCTCCCCTAGCATTGGGGTAAACTCCACACACCAAGCCACAGATACAGCAGCAGCAACAATGACCAAGAACCAGATCCACAGGTTAGGTTTCCACTCCTCAGTGATGCCCTGTTAACACAGATTCATGCAGAAAATATAAATAAACTGGTAAAGAATTATGGTAAGTTCCAAGAAACAGGAAACAAAACCCAATCCACAGCTTAGGTGTCCACTCTTCATTGATGTCCTGTTAACACAGAATCATACAGAAAAATATACATAAACTGGGAGGTTCTACATAGTAAAGATATATGCCAAGTTGCAATTAAACAGGAAAAGGGAACTAGTTTTTCAGTTTAGGTTTCAGAGAGAATATGAGAGAAAACATTCATTCACTGTGATCTTCTTCATTGTAAAGAAGAGATACAAGGTAATTTCTAAGTAAATAAAAAGTAACCAAATCCATATTGGTTATATAAAGATAATCCTCAGTCAACCATATTGTATTTCACAAGTGACTCATTTGAAAATGCATGAAAGATATCTATAATACACGAGGCATAGATCAATATGTAACATGACAAATAAGGAATATAAGTAGAAACCTGCTCAACGAAAAAGAAAAAAATCTGTTTAATTAAGAGTTTTTAATGAAAACAAAAATTGAAAGGGTAATCATTATTAGGAATGGTTACACTAATACCTGTGACCATGACAATATGTGAGCAACTCTCTCAGCTAAGAAAATGAAACCTACTTAGAATGAGAGAATAAAATTACTTGTTCTGGGCCCGGATTAACTAGGCCTCCTTTAGATAAAGGTCACCTTAAATTTTAGGATTTCCTTAAATTTGTCCCTCCTTTAATGAAACTCTGTTTCAGTAAGCTTTCCTCCTTAATCCAGACCTTGAAATTTCAAGGAAACTCCCTTAAATTTTAAGGAAGCAAAGGACATACCTTAAATTTAAGGAAGTGGTCTTCCTTTAAGGAGAGTTAAAGGAGGTTTTGTGAAACTTAACCTCAAGGTGGCCTTCCCAAAGGGAAGAAACTGGTTTTCCTTTACTTTAGGAGATCCTTTCCAAAGGAGGCTTTGTGACACCAGACCCAGGGGAAAATACTAGCTACTTCTGACACATAATACAATACTTACAGAGCTCTTTGAATCATTGTAGTATCTATTGTAGAGGAATATTCCCCAAGACTTCACCATCAGACCCCCAATAAACAGGGTGAGACCAATGATCAGGGCAGCCGGATAGAACTGAAACAAGGAGAAAGAGTACTCAAATTAATGTACTGAGTAGCTTCATATGAACTGAGAATGAGACATTTTTATATTTTCAATCAAATAAATGCATTTTGAGAGTTTTAACCGATTTTAAGAGTTACCATAGATAACCAATGTTCTACACTGGTTAGGGTGAATGCATCAAATTTTATACCCAACATTGTGTTACTTTTTTTTATTTTTGGCCCAATCAGTAGGTAATGCTATTTAAAAATATTCAAGGGAAAAAAGTCACACTTTTGTGATTACACCAACCATCCTTGATCTAGCACTGCAATCATATTTTTGGGCTGGTAATAATTTGATAAACAGGCTGGACATCAATTTGAATCAGTTTGAATTCATGATGGACTGTTTGACAGGTATTTACAGACCAGAGGTTTACACTGGTGTAACACTGCTGTCCTCCAATATTAATTCTGAGCACAATGAATTATACATTTAAAATGTTAAAGAATGATAAATGTGTAAATGCCATATCTTAAAAATTAAGTAGAAATCATGTTTGGACAAATTTAAGCAAGGTTAGGACAATGATAAGTTCACTCAACTTTACATTTACTTTTAGAAAATTTAAAGGCTTTTCAGGGTGACAAGTTTAACCTTTGTTTCTATGAACTTCTGATAAATAACATAAACCAGCAACTTTCAATAACTGGAAGTAAGAGGAGTATCACTTATTCATTGTATTTTTACTAGCTATTTCCCAGTTCTGGGAGTAAATATTGCCTATTTATGAAGTATTGCCCAGCCCAGGTTTTCCTGGATGGGTAATACCCATGTGGGTTCTTCATCTCAACCCTGTGCATTTATAAACAAACAATTGAAACTTCAAAAACTTAAAAGTGACTAAATTATGACAAATTATCAAATACAAAAACTTCACCAGTCAACGAATCTTTGCTCTATTGTTAAACCTATTTCTTCTTCCATTCATGAAGTATAATGTATAAACATACAATGTCATGTATATTAAAATCTACATATAAGAAAAATAGAAAACTGTTTATAACACAAAGCATGCAAAAAGAAAACATAAGCTACAACTGTGAGTCATAGTTTCATTTTGAATTGTTTCTTCACAAAATAACAAGCAATTTTAACAAGATGCAAAGAAAAAACAAGCATTTAAAAAAAAATAAATAAAATATGCAATCCCACATCTTTTCCAAACTCATACAACAGTTACATCAGCATGAGTCTATACCAGTTAGGTGGCAGACAGGGCTAAATTATTGAAACCATGAGTCTGAAGAGTAAAACTCAGCCCAAATCCAGGTTCCAACATTTTAGTTATAACTTACTGGAAATGTCAGTAAGAAGAAATTTTGGGGTTGAAGTTAGAACAAATGTCAAAAAATATGTCAAATATCTATGCAACTAAGGAAAATTATGTGAAAAAATGAAATCTTAGGCAGACAAATCTAACAGAGAGCTGAAAAGCTTCTTGTTTTATTTTTCATTTCCTTACTGAAGCAACTGTACACTGTTTTTTATACAATACAACTATAAGTAACAACTATTGCCAAGACTACACATTTTGAAAGGAAAAAGTTGCTGTCACACATGACTCAAAAGATAGCTTTCTTCCTTCCACCTACAGTGAATTTACACACTGTTCTACACACTAATCTGTGTTCAACTGGGAGCAAGGTCTTCTTAATACAATAATGAGACGTATCACATTGAGCTTTTGTGACAATCCCAAATATAACTGTTTTGTGCAGCACTTTCATATCACATTCACCTTTACTGCTAATGTGGTAAGGTCAAAGTTAGGGCCTTATGTCATGTCCAACATCCAGTACTGCTAATATGTATGGTATTGTGAGGTATTACTGCAAATATCATCTACAGTGTGAAAGTTGGGATATTTAAAACTAAAAAGACAGCTACAAACATAGATCAGGAAGCAAGCTGTATTGTACAACTGCAAGTAACCCTCGCTGCCTTAAACTGCACCAATTGAAGAAAAGATTTGCTGTGACACACCCACACACAAACTATAAAGCAAATTTTGTCCCCCCCCTCCCCACATCACCACCTCTTTCCTCTTTTTGTCACTCCCCTGCAGCCATACCTAATTTTGTGTGACAGCGCTCACCCGGTGACAGATAAAGCATTCTGCAGAGTGTTCACCCTGGTAATTCAATTAGGCTCCACTATCTAACTTGGCACGTAGCGTGTGTCACTTGATAATGGCCACTAACAACCGCATTAGTCCGCCACATGTAACGATAGGCTCCCATTTTCAGTGGGTCTCTGTGACGCAACCTTGACAGCAGAAGAGGCCTCACAGATCTCTCCCACAAGCAAGAAGACTTTCTCACAATAATAAGAGACTCCACTTAATTCTTAAGGAGCTAGGAAATGTACAAATTATTAAGGCCTTAACACCAACATGATGCCAAATGAGGGAAAATCTGTAATAAAATGGATGGCATGGCAATAAAGTGTACAAAAATGTGGTGTCTAAAAATATAAACATTTTAACTAGAGAAAGACACAATGACACAAATGTCACAAACTTCTTGCTGAAATGGGGCAAATATATATTTGCTGAAACAGTTTGAAACTACTATAAGAAGCATTACACTGTATGTATTCCAAAAATAATCTATCAAATTATTAGTAGAACAAAGCACAAAAGTACAGTTGACAGCATGAGTCACTGACCCTTTTCTGTGGTTATACATGTATGAGACTCCCATAGGTTTGACGGTGCGCGGAAAAAAGGGGCCCAGGAAAAAAAGGACCTAGAAAAAAGGGGCTCTAGAAAACAAGAGGAGAGTGCCCGTGAATGGGCACTGTGTCAGCTGACTGAGTGTTTTTGATTTGTGAAGGTGATTAAAGGCAGAATAATTATCAGGAAAAGGGCTGTACAGAAATACAGTAAATGGTAACTGAACAGCAAGTTCGAAAGAAATTCCGAAGCTGACAGAAGAAAAGGATAAAAAAGTTGTGCCCTGTAAATGGTATTATGAAGGAAAATAACAAGGTAATTGTTTAAGTGTAAAAAATAGGTTAAAACATATTTAAAGAAATACTACAAATGCAATATCCTCGTTCGACCTTGAAGAAGGGGTTTAAGGTCAAATCTAACCACACAAATACATTCCCAGCCCATGATTTCCTATGGTTTACCATTCCAAACCTCTAGGACCAATTATAAATGAGTTATAAGCACTTTTAAGCTTGGCGGTCCTCATTTGACCTTGAAGGAGGGGTCCAAAGGTCAAATCTGACCATACCAAAAGATTCCGAGCCAATGATTTCCTATGGGATGGTTTACCATCCCAAATCTCTGTCACCAATAATAAGCGAGTTGTAGGCAGTTTCAATTTTCGCTATCCTCATTTGACCTTGAAGGAGGATTCCAAGGTCAAATCGGACCATATCAACAGATTCACAGCCCATAATTTCCTGTCTGTTTACCATCCCAAACCTCTGGGACCAATAATAAGCGAGTTATAAGCACTTTTAAGTTTGGCTATTCTTGTTTGACCTTGAAGGAGGGGTCATTGAAGGTCAAATCTGACTACACCAAAAGATTCCCACCCCATGATTTCCTACAGGTTGGTTTATCATCCCAAACCTCTAGGATCAATAATAAGGGAGATATAAGCACTTTTCATGACTGACAAAAAACACCTGTGGCGGCCATCTTGTTTCTCAAAATGAGGCCAAAAATATTCCCAGACAACATTTTATGGTTATTAATATATAAACTTAAGAAAGCTAGCTATAATATTTTTTTTCATCAGAGCAGTAATGGTGAAATCTCTCTCTACACACTGCGGCTATCCAGTGGATACAATGATTTACTCAACAGTGAGAACCTGAAAGTAGCTATTGCTCAGCTATGCCATGACATAGAGGTCTGCAATTTCACTATGTTATAGCTGACCAAAAATTCTGTGAATAACATATTTAACAAATTACTCTAAATGTAATAGTTTTCAAGTTACAACTGATTTACTCAACAGTGAGAACCTCAAAGGAACTATTACTCAGCTATGCAATGAGCTACATGTCTGAAATTTTACTATGTTATAGCTAACCCAAAAGTAGGTGAACAACATATTTAAGCAAACTACTGTAAATGCAATAGTTTTCAAGCTACAACTGATTTACTCAATAGTGAGAACCTGAAAATAGCTATTGCTCCACTATGCCATGAGCTATAGGTCTGTAATTTCACTATGTTATAGCTGACCCATAAGTAGGTGAACAATATATTTTAACAAAATACTCCAAATGCAATATCTTTCAAGTTATAGCTGATTTACTCAACAGTCAGTACCTGAGAATAGCTATTGCTCAGTTGTGCCATGAGCTATAAGTCTATAATTTCACTATGTTATAGCTGACCCAAAAGTAGCTGAATAACATATTTGCACAAATTTCTGTAAATGCAATAGTTTTCCAATTATAACTGATTTACTCAACAGTGAGAACTTCAAAGTAGCTATTACTCAGCTATGAAATGAGCCACATGTCTGAAACTTCACTATGTTATAGCTGACCCCAAAATAGGTGAATAACATATTGAAACAAAATACTCTAAATGCAATAGTTTTCAAGTTATAAGTGATTTACTCAACAGTGATAACCTAAAAGTAGCTATTACTCAGCTATGCCATGAGCTACAGGTCTGAAATTTTACTATGTTATAGCTGGCCCAAAAGTAGCTGAATAACATATTTATACGAAATTCTCTAAATGCAATAGTTTTTAAGTTACAAGTGATTTTACTCATGATGGAAGTTACTGAAAAGCCCAAAAGTAGCTATTACTCACTTAGCTATTGAGACAGACACCCAACTTACTCACCATATTGTAGCTATGAGAAAAATAGCTGAATAACATATTTTAACAAAATGCTCTAAATGCAACACTTTTCAAGTTATAAGTGATTTACTCAACAGTGATAACCTAAAAGTAGCTATTACTCAGCTATGCCATGAGCTACAGGTCTGAAATTTTACTATGTTATGGCTGACCCAAAAGTAGCTGAATAACATATTTATACGAAATTCTCTAAATGCAATAGTTTTCAAGTTATAAGCGATTTACTCAACAGTGATAACCTAGAAGTAGCTATTACTCAGCTATGCCATGAGCTACAGGTCTGAAATTTCACTATGTTATAGCTGGCCCAAAAGTAGCTGAATAACATATTTATACGAAATTCTCTAAATGTAATAGTTTTTAAGTTACAAGTGATTTTACTCATAATGGAAGTTACTGAAAAGCCCAAAAGTAGCTATTACTCACTTAGCTATTGAGACAGACACCCAACTTACTCACCATATTGTAGCTATGAAAAAAGTAGCTGAACAACATATTTTCACAAAATGCTGTAAATGCAACACTTTTGAAGTTATAAGTGATTTAGTGCATGATTTCATGAATTTTAATGCATTAAAAATTATTAAAAAAATTTATTAAAAAAAAGTAAGACAGATCCAGGTCTCATACTCACACAAGAGAATCTACCTCTGGCCTAGTACATATATGCAAGATATGAGAGAAATCCCTGCAATAGTCACTGAGAAAATTGTGATAAAAAGTTGAAATTTTCACACTTTTGGTGGGGGTACCCCCCTTGTAATGTCTCTAGCAAACAGACGAACAGACAGATTTGCATGCCTTGAACAATTTTTCATCCTCGATAGATAAGGTATCTTTTAAAAAAAACAGCATGTCTCTAGGCCTTGTAGTTTTGGAGAAGAAGTTGTTCACGCGTACGCGTACGCCCACGCCGCAGAGTGATGACATAATGTCAGCTGACTGACAAGTCAGCTGACATAAAAAGGGGCCCAGGAAAAAAGGGGCCTACAGTTTTTGGAAAAGGGGAAAAAAGGGGCCCATTTTTTCATTTTTGAAAAACAACATTAGTGATATCAACCAACTTTTATTTACATAAATCCTTCATAGCAGAACTTGATGCCTCCTTTATTATTAGTAATAAACTCCATGACTGGACTTAGTGAATAATGATAAATCTAAAATTTCTCAACCTTTTATAGTCAGATATTAAAAACATAAAAGGGATTTACCTGCTTAGGGACAGAAAACAAAATGCAATTTAAAATACCTACTCTGGATTGCATGTACAATTGAAGGGGTACGGACATTTCGTACCCGGACATTTCACACCGGGACATTTCGTACCAGGACAATTCGTACCCGGACAATTGAAGGCCCTTTTAAGTAGCCCCCATCAAACAATCTAGGCAATTCTATGCATCTACTCTGGATTGCATTTTAAAATTGAAGACCCTTTTAAGTAGCCCCCATCAAACAATCTAGGCAATTCTATGCATCTACTCTGGATTGCATTTTAAAATTGAAGATCCTTTTAAGTAGCCCCCATCAAAAAATCTAGGCAATTCTATGCATCTACTCTGGATTGCATTTTAAAATTGAAGGCCCTTTTAAGTAGCCCCCATCAAACAATCTGATAAATCATATGTATTTACTCTGTATTGCAATTACAAATTTAAAGCCTTTAAAGTAAGTTAAAACATAATAAAGTTTGAAAAACAATGTTAAATGTTTGTTGCATGAAGGAAATTTCTAGTCATAGACTCATAGTACATAATATTAATAAATCTTTAGGCATAATCATAAACAAAAATTAGAAAAAAAATCCTGGGCCCCTTTTTTCCCCTTTTCCAAAAACTATGGGCCCCTTTTTTCCTGGGCCCCTTTTGTCTTGGGTCCCTTTTTTCTAGGTCCCTTTTTTTCCTGGGCCCCTTTTTTCCTGGATTCGGTTTGACAAGGTAACTACACATCTCAGTTTCAGGTAACCATTATTTAGGATAAATCATGGGTTTGTCATAATTTAAGCAAAATGTCTGGCGTATATATGTTACAGAAAGATATTTACAGAGAAGGGAATTTTTAACGCTCGACGATAGGAGAGGGTTATTGTGATCAGTTTATTTCTGCCTGTCCGTCTGTCTGTCTGTCTGTCTGTCTGTGCACCGTTTCGCCCTTATAACTCAAAAACTATAACACCAATCAAGCTCAAATTTGGTGGGCAGATATTTCATGGGGTACAGACGGATTCTTGAAAATTTGGTGTAATTTGTGTGAAAATTAAAGCCAGGAGAGAGTTTTTCTTATTTGTAATTGGGCTTTTACAGTGAAATCTGCTTCCCTGTCTGTGCACTGTTTTTCCCTTATAATTCAAAAACTACAACATCAATCAATCTCAAATTTGGTGGGAAGGTATTTCATGGGGCACAGACAGATTCTGCCAAATTTGGTGTAATTTGCTTGAAAATTAAAGCCAGGAGAGAGTTTTTCTTATTTTTAATAGGGAATTCACAGTGAAACTGCTTCTCTTCATCACATACGTCAAAAATCAATATTTTACTTTCTGATGATGTCATCACTCAGTGATGTCACAATGCAACTGTCATTGTGAGGTCACAAACCTAGCTTGTGATACTTGCTGACTTTAAGTAAAAATATTTCTTCTCATTTTATGGCTTGAAATTGACATAAACATAATAAAGAGGGAGGTGATATATTCATTATTTTTATTAATTATTATTTCTGTTTTATTTTCTCTTTTTTCTTTCAATACCTTGACAGTCCATCACAAAAAATTACCATGCGTGATTTTCACCAAGAAGTGATCTTTAAGCAATATTTTTACCTCCACCAGCAGTTTATACTTTTGTGTGCTAATTGTTTAATTGTCTCTTTGTTTTTTGGTTTTTGTGTGTGTGTGTGTTTACATTACTCTAGAACTAAAGAACAGATCTTTATTTAAAAATTTGTGGGTAGGACCTGACTGAAGGAAGAAGTTACTAAAAGAAAGATCTGAATCTTATTTTGGATACAAAAAAATCATGATTTTTCAGAGGTCCCATTTCAATGTATTTTTAATGACTTTAACTTTCTACTTGATATTTCTATGAAGATTAATTTACATGTTTGGTTTTATTTTGTCTTCCGTACAATACTTTATATCACTTGAGAGACTGGTCACTAAGAGTCGAGCGTTTTGCTCTCTCTGAGTTCATCTTGTTTTTGTTTGTTTTAAGTTTATCCCCAGTGTAAAATTTGATCTGTTTTTAAAGATATACGCTTCCAAGGTGAGTTCAAGTTACAATATGAAAAATACAGTATTTACATTCTCTGATTCATGTTTGTCATTCCTGTATACAAAATGTTGTACTAAATAAACTTATGTCAAAATTTTTGTGTAAATAGTAGCAATTTTAGATCTGTAAAATATGTAAAAAAAAGTCTGTCAGACTTGGAATATGAGGATATAATAATACAGATGGATGTTGTGAGATGTAGACCAGCACGGTATGCTATGCATACTGTAGCTTTTTAAGTAGCGTCTTACTAATGAACATATCTTGAGGCAATTCTACACACATGCTAAGAAACAAGAAGATTAACACCTCTACCACTTCATGATCTCCTAATCTCGTAAGAGTTCCTTCTAAATTCTGATTTTGAATCCAAACAAAAACTAGAAATAGGAAGCACTAGAAAAAGAGTAATAAAATATTGAATAGGCAAATTGCATACAGAAAACACAATATCATGTGTAATGTCCACCCATGAGACTTTGGAAAGCCTTTGGGAGAAAAGCCCTCAAATTTGTCCCAGGAAAAAATCCCTCACAAAATGAGCCTTGTGGAGAAAACCCCTCAGGAGAAAACCCCTCTTAGATCAGATCAATGGATTATCAATTGCAATACATGAGGTCTCCAGAAATAACTAATTGCTATCAGTACTTTTTGATACCTTCTCAGGAAGAATAGCAAAAGAAAAACTATATAGTAATTCAATTGTTTAAACTGTACCCTGTTTTCTGACTATTGTCATTAGTTTATTTGATAAATGTTGATCAAAGGACTTGTATCTTTATTTATTCAGTCAAAAGATGGGGGTGAAAAAGAAGCCATGACTTTTATGTGTTTTATCTTTTCCTTAATATACCATATGAAAGGAAGTCATGTACAGCAACTAAATTACCTTTAATTTAGCTATTTAATCTATTCAATAACTTTAAAATAGAATAAAGTGTGTGTTTAAAAGAAGCCACATCTGTAGGTATTCAGTACATAGGTGGTGCAAAAAGAAGCCACATCTGTAGGTATTCAGTACATAGGTGGTGCAAAAAGAAGCCATGACTAATTAATGGGTTTGATAATTTCCTTGTTGTACCAGATGAAAGGGAATCCATGCACAACATATTCAGATATGTTCAATTCAAGTATTTAATCTAATTACACCTTACATGTCTTAAGCTCTTTGAAGTCAAAATGCTTTGTGTTGAAAAGAAGCCATATTCTCAGCAACAGTAAAAAGTAAAAGTTCTTAATTTTAACATTAATATTAAATTTGCCTCCCCCCCACCCCACACACAATTTCATTTGGCTGTTCTTTTTTAAAAAAATAATTCTTTTTATAAAGTTGAGGGGTTTTCTCCACAAGCCCCAAAATAGGGTGAGGGGTTTTCTCCACAAGAGACTTTTGAGGGTTTTTTTCCTGAGGGGTTTTCTACACAGAGCTCATTTTGTGAGGGTTTTTTCCATCTCCCAGAAAGAATACCTCTTAAGCAGAATTGCAGTCTGAGAAAAAGCCATCAATTTAGTGAACAGCATCTTCTTCGCAAAAATTCAAGATGGCCGCCAAAAGTGGCGAAAATTGAAATTTTTCAATTTTGTATAGAATACTTTGCTACTACCCTATGGGTCAAAAATTCTGTCGAAATCGCTCTATCTCTTATGGTTTCTGAGATATTAATATTTTTTGTTTTTCGCAAAAATTCAAGATGGCCGCCAAAAGTGGCAAAAATTGAATTTTTTCAATTTCACATAGAATACTCTGCTACAACCCTACGGCTCAAAAATTCTGTCGAAATCGCTCTATCTCTTACGCTTTCCAAGATATTAACATTTTTTGTTTTTCCGCAAAAATTAAAGATGGCCGCCAAAAGTGGCGAAAATTGAAATTTTTCAATTTTGTATAGAATACTTTCCTACTACCCTACCGGTCAAAAATTCTGTCCAAATCGCTCTATCTCTTACGGTTTCTGAGATATTAAGATTTTTTCGTTTTTCGCAAAAATTCAAGATGGTGCCAAAAGTGGCGAAAATTGAAATTTTTCAATTTTGTATAGAATACTTTGCTACTACCCTACGGCTCAAAAATTCTGTCGAAATCGCTCTGTCTCTTACGGTTTCCGAGATATTAACATTTTTTGTTTTTCCACAAAAATTCAAGATGGCCGCCAAAAGTGGCGAAAATTGAAATTTTTCAATTGCACATAGAATACTCTACCACTACCATGCGAGTCAAAATTTCTGTTAAAATGGCTCTATCTCTTACGGTTTCCGAGATATTAACATTTTTTGTTTTTCCGCAAAAATTCAAGATGGCCGCCAAAAGTGGCGAAAATTGAAATTTTTCAATTTTGTATAGAATACTTTCCTACTACCCTACGGGTCAAAAATTCTGTCCAAATCGCTCTATCTCTTACGGTTTCTGAGATATTAAGATTTTTTCATTTTTCGCAAAAATTCAAGATGGCCGCCAAAAGCGGCGAAAATTGAAATTTTTAAATTTTGTACAGAATACTTTTCTACTACCCTGTGAGTCAAAAATTCTGTCCAAATTGCTCTATCTCTTACGGTTTTTGAGATATTAAGATTTTTTCGTTTTTCGCAAAAATTCAAGATGGCCACCAAAAGTGGCGAAAATTGAAAATTTTCAATTTTGTACAGAATACTCTTCTACTACCCTGTGAGTCAAAAATTGTGTCGAAATCGCTCTATCTCTTACGGTTTCCGAGATATTAAGATTCTTTCATTTTTCGCAAAAAATTAAGATGGCCGCCAAAAGTGGCGAAAATTGAAATTTTTTAAAATTTTGTATAGAATACTTTTCTACTACCCTGTGGGTCAAAAATTCTGTCGAAATCGCTCTATCTCTTACGGTTTCTGAGATATTAGCAAATTACTCAAAAGTAGTACTGAAAATACACAATGAAGTACCTAAATGGCTATTACACATGTACTGACAAAGCTATCAGTCCCAAATGCAATACCAAGCGAGCTATGGACATAACAATCTTGTATTCAAAATTGTAGTAAAATATCTTTAATTATTTTGGCTTAAATGCACGGAAATCAATGGGTACTGAAAATAGCTGTACTTAAGTATTACTCAGTAAGCAAAAGAGGTACAACAGGCAAAAGCAATCCCAAGCAAGCTACTGACCCAATAAGCCTGCATACCAAATTTGGTGACAATAGCTCTAATACTTTTCCTTTAAATGAGCGGAAACCATGCGTGACGCCGGACATCGGACGCCGGACATCGGAAAAAGCAAAAATAATATATCCACCCCCCAGGGGGGTGGACATAATCCTTCAAATAGGATACACAGTTGATATTCAGGTCAAGGGACAAAGGTCGAAGTTTTACATCCTTATCAACAGCTAATACCTGAAGTGATAGAGCACCTAATAACAGGCTAACATGTATCAGGGCATAATACCTAGCAACCATAAAAGAGGGCATATTATTTACCTGACACAACACCTCTAAGTCACTCATTGAGCCATAATCAGGCTGAAGACCTCTCACGAGTACAGTGTAACTCAACAGAATGCTCCCACATACGATGTTGAAGTCGATAGAGGTAGCACCACTGGAAGAGATATGCAGGTTATAAGCTGTTATGTGTTAATACAATGCACCCATGTAAACAAAATTTGCAGGTAACAATGCACTTA
Source organism: Sabellastarte sp. h YS-2021 (assembly GCA_964017235.1). Taxonomy (NCBI): domain Eukaryota; kingdom Metazoa; phylum Annelida; class Polychaeta; order Sabellida; family Sabellidae; genus Sabellastarte; species Sabellastarte sp. h YS-2021. The sequence goes on from OZ024932.1 coordinate 86,818,069, forward strand.
GGACTATAAGCACAAACCTGATCTAACACAAGTTCTGAATTCTGATAAGATCCAATATGAAAGCTAAAACTGTTATGACATAGACTGTCTATAGGAACTGATGATAATTTTAATTTTGGAGTATTTTCCATGTTTCATCAAATGGGTAGGTATCATCAGCATATGAACTATGGACCTACAGTATATAAATGCTTAAAAATTCTTTATTTATGGTCTGACTTGGAAACTATTTCACCATTTTGTTAGTTTACAGAGGACATATATATGAGTGTACTGTATCAGGTTAGATCAGCTTGTGACTATACAGGCCTGTACAGGACAAAGCATGCCGGCACGGACACTACTATGCAAGCAAGGAAACTTTTGCAAGGTTAGTATGCATTGTCCAACTGATGTAGACATCATCCCAGACATCTGCTACAAATCCTGCTCGATAACATGAGAACACTGAAAAGCATGGGTATAATTAAGAAATATAAATACAACAAAATGTTATACAATATGAAATACAGCACAAAGAAAGTAACAAAACGGATATAAGATAGAGAAGATGTTAGTGTTTAGATGATTTTTATACAGATGTTTAAGAAATACAAGCAACAAAATACTGAATAAACAAAACATTGCTTGAAAAAGAATTCAAAAAGCAAAGATAAGTGTTAATAAATGATATTTTAGCAAAATGACAAATTCCTAAAAACAATAAACTCATGACAGAATGAATGTTGTTTCTTTTTCACATTTCAACCATTATGAAATGAAAGTGAGGCTCCAAATAGAAACACTCAAAAAAGAAAAAAAGACTATAATGTTACCTGGTTGAAAAATATTTCAAATGTTTCCGTAAAGTAAAAGCAAAAACAATTGCAAGTACATTGTCCTTGTTAAAAACATTGCCAAATAATTGTGAGAATTTTTTAAACTATTTTAACTGACTTGATTGCAATTTAAAGAGTATTCAAAGGAAAATACAAGTTTGTCTCTCTATGTACAATTTTCTAGTCACTCTTACTGGTGTACTATGTTTATGCAGGTCTTAAAAACAATATTTCATTTTTCTGGATAATACTTCAGGGTTTAACATTTGACCACATATACACTGATTGTGTTTAAATACACAGCTATCCATAGAAACAAAATCTTAGAAAACAAAATCTTATATCTTCTTTTGAAATTAAGCAAATAGCATCAGAGATGCCCGTACCCCACAGCCTGGGGAAATATTTTTCAACACCATGAGATATAGAAGTAGTGAAACAGTACAAAGTTCAACATACTTTCAGAGCAGTGTAAGTTATATTAAGGTCCAAATAATGCTTAAGTAGAGAAAACAATATCTAAGGAAAAGAAATGTATATAAAGATGAAGTATTAAAACAAGACAATTCAATAATAAAAAGACAGCATTTATCAGCAAACGAAAAATGGCCGAATTATGGTTTGGATGTTTTGAATATTACCCATGCATACAGAAGTGGCAATACATTCAATGAATGCTTATGTGTGGTGTTGGAGAAAAGTCTGTGGCTCACTTGATGAAATTCCTTCTGTTACAATGGGAACTTGCAAAAGGAAATTCCTAATGAATTCTAATATGACTTTAACAGTGCTTAATCTGCATCAACAGACAGACCCAAAGGTGCAACAATATTTTAAAGATTAATACAGCAAGGTCAAAGGTCAATCAGTGTTACACCATGATGTGGCACACCTAAAACCCTCAACCAATGTCCCTACCAACTATAAACTTCCTACACCTTACAGTCTCTGAGACATAACCTGGACAAGATTTTATAGGTCAAGGTCGCTACAGCAAGATCAAAGGTCAAATCAAGGTCAGACCATGACATTGCACATCTACACCCCCTAACCAATGTCCCTACCAAGTGTCAACTTCCTACACTTTACAGTTGCTGAGATATAGCCCGGACAAGGTTTTATAGGTCAAGGTCCCTACGGCAAGGTCAAAGGTCAAATCAAGGTCATACATGATGTTGCACACCTACAACTCCTAACCAATGTTCCTACCAAGTATCAACTTCCTACACCTTACGGTTTCCGAGATATAGCCCGGACAAGGTTTTATAGGTCAAGGTCACTACGGCAAGGTCAAAGGTCAAATCAAGGTCAGACCATGATGTTGCACACCTACAACTCCTAACCAATGTTCCTACCAAGTATCAACTTCCTACACATTACGGTTTCCGAGATATAGCCCGGACAAGATTTTATAGGTCAAGGTCACTACAGCAAGGTTAAAGGTCAAATCAAGGTCAGACCATGACGTTGCACACCTACACCTCCTAACCAATATCCCTACCAAGTATCAACTTCTTACACCTTACGGTTTCTGAGATATAGCCCGGACAAGATTTTAAAGGTCAAGGTCACTACGGCAAGGTCAAAGGTCAAATCAAGGTTGGACCATGACGTTGCACACCTACAACCCCTAACTAATGTCCCTGGCAAGTATCAACCTCCTACACCTTACGGTTTCTGAGATATAGCCCGGACAAGATTTTAAAGGTCAAGGTCACTACGGCAAGGTCAAATCAAGGTTGGACCATGACGTTGCACACCTACAACCCCTAACTAATGTCCCTGGCAAGTATCAACTTCCTACACTTTATGGTTGCCGAGATATAGCCCGGACAAGATTTTCAAACTCAAGGTCACTACGGCAAGGTCAAAGGTCAAATCAAGGTCAGACCATGACGTTGCACACCTACACCCCCCAACCAATGTCCCTGCCAAGTATGAACTTCCTACACCTTACGGTTTCTGAGATACAGCCCGGACAAACTATTTCCCGCCGCCCGCCCATCCGGACACCATGGGTGAAAACAATACCCCGACAGCCCTTAAGGGCTGTGGGGTAAAAAACTGAAAATTCAAAAGAACAGTCACAGTAATTAGGGCAGCCTCACTTTCATTACATAGTTTGGTGATGCATCAACAAAGGCAAGACAGAAAGAAATTCAATTTCCATACCATACCAAATAATTATGAAATACAGTAAGCATAAAGTGGAATTTGTTTGATTGTTTTTGTAGTTCAAAGTTAAAGGTCATAAGTTAAATTTTGGGTTTTACGCCCCATTTTACAGCCTGTGATTAGGCCTTCGCTAACCACTGGACCACTGAGGACCTCTTTCAAATTTAGGACTCTGTGAAATTTCTGCTTGTTCAAGTTGTATTTTTTAAGATAGTTTAATCAAATCTTGGAAAGCAGGGTGTACAGATCAAAGAGACTCCACTGAGTGTTCTGTTTTGTTAAAATGGCTCTCGTTTTGTTATTAAACTCTTTATATAAATTATTATATACAACAGTTGAATACACATGAAGCATAGAGATATGCATGGTTCAGTTATTCCTGTAAAGAAGCAAAAATGTGAAACAGATTAAATTCAGCACTAAAAAATATGGCCACCTAACATGTACAGTCAATCTTGTGCTTAGAATATTGTCACAGTAGGTGAAATTTGTTGGTGAAGGAGCTCCTATTTCCTTGAATTTGTTGGAAATTATTCAAACATTTATCATTAATGTCACAACATTAGGCATAAATTTTCGACAACTTTGTCATACCTTTAAAGAGTGCCCCTAGTGGCAAATTTCACACAATGGGGCAAATTTCACATTTCTTGCTGTATATGCATGCAGAAAATCTAAATTAGATTTCAGAATCATTACGCAAAAAAAAGTTTTTCTGGATGTTATTTGACTGGACTTGTTGGGCTAATGGCTTTAAAGTTCCTGAAATTACTTTTGGTGATTCGCACCCTTTATAGTTTTGGCATTATTTGTGTCAAACATTATCCTTAAAGTCATGGGATTTGACAATTTTCCATGAATTTCTCTGACTCATCAACCAAAATCTGTCCTCAGCTACCAGCCAATGCAGAGGGTTCCAATTTCACTTTAAATTAAACTCTGAGAAGAATTCTGTGAGTTTCTTAACTATGGCATCACTGAACCCCCAACAATCCTCCAGGTATTCAAGTATAGTTGCTCAGGCCACCCAACTGGGTAATAACAATATACTGAAGGCTCTGATAATAGCATGAAATGATATTTCAATACTGGTCGACATGGAAGGCCAAATCAATGCTTAATATCAGTATTAAAACCACTATTTAATACCATCACAAGTAGTTAGATACTGATAAATATTATTAAAGAATGACAGGGATTTGTATATAGCACGTCAAGTCCATGTGTAGCAGTAAACACCATAGGAAGTGATGAACCAGTACATGTACATCACAGATTACACGACTTCCTTTAGAATTTACTCTAAAATTCTGAGAGAGAATGGCACATGTATGACTGTCCTATAACTTGGTGGCTCATACTTTTAAGCCCAGTATACACCAAAGATACTATGATACAAACTGATATGATACGATGCAATGATACTGTTGGAACAGGTGTGATATATTTTGTCCATATGGACTGACAGTGATATAATGCAAGCCAATATCACACAATGTTTACCTGAAGAATTCTAGGTATTGTAAGTTTATACCATAGCTCTCAGTTAAAATGACAAAAGCCTCCTTATGTCTGGTCTGATCTAGAAAAGTTTTTCACCATTTTGTTCAGTTATCTGAAAGTACTATACCATATCGGATCGGCTGAATCATGGACAACTCGTACCTTCAGCAACTTAGCCTGCACAACTCAGAGCCATTCAAATGCAAACTCAGCCCCTTCTAAAACTCACACATCCCACAAAGTTAACCCAACAGTTATATGTAGTGGGTATCATATATTATCTATGTATTACGTTACTAACACATTAATTTGACTACAATTCTATCAGTGGGAAAGACACTTAATTGACTGCAAATATGTGCACAATTTATACAATTTAAGATTTTCACATACCATTATATCCATGATTTAATATTAATAATAACAAGACCACTGCCGTGGTGTGTATCTCCCGCTGAGCATTAAAGGGGAGGATATACCTTTTTCTGAGATATTCACAATTTTTCATTTTCCACTAAAATCCAAGATGACATTTTTCCCCTAGGCACAGAATACTGTTGTACTACCCTGTGGGTCAAAAATTCGCTCGAAATTGCTCTGTCTGTTACCATTTCGAAGATATTTTCAATGTTTATTTTCTGCTAAAATCCAAGATAGCCGCCAAAAGTGGCGAAAATTGAATTTATTCCCTTTTGCATAGTATACTCATGTACTACCCTGCGGGTCAAAAATGCACTCAAAATCGCTCTATCTCTTACAGTTTTCGAGATATTAAGACATTTTCATTTTCCGCAAAACTCAAAGTAGCTATTACTCAGTTAGCTATGGACCTACAGGTCTCAAAATTTGCCATTACACAATACATCAAAAATTAGGTGAACAACATATTTGACAAAAATCCTTTAAATTCAACAGTTTTGCTGTGATAAGCGATTTACTCAATGGAAAACCATGAAAGTAGCTATTACTCAGTTAACTATGCACCTACAGCTCTGAAACTTTGCCATGACACAGAACATTAAAAAGTACATGAAGAACATATTTGATAAAAATCCTGTAAATTTGGAAAATTTAATAGTAATTTAAATTTTTATTAGAAATACTTACCATTTCCTAACAGTAGCTATTTGTTGGAGCCATCCAACCCAATGGCCAACGCAGAGATGCGATTTTTAAGGTTATATAACAACCTTAATAAAGCCATTGGGTTACAGTAGTCCGTCCTCCCGCCAATTAGGTCACATGACCACATTGTTTACTTCATTATTTTTGTTGCAAGTAAAAGAATGACTTGCGGGGAGGCGGGAGGGAAATATGAGTGTTAGGAAATGGTAAGTATTTCTAATAAAAATTTAAATTACTATTAAATTTTCCAGTTTTATAGCGAAATACCCTTACCATTTCCTAACAGTAGCTGAATTCAGCCTTGTAGGATGGAGGGAATTATTTTAAGAAACACCACTACCCAACCTACAACTGAACAACATGAGAACTTCACAATGGAATTTACATGCATTAGCCACATATAAACTTCCAACAATCACAACATACAACTCCCAAAAAACTGAAAGTATGTAGTTGTAGTTCTCACAAACTGCTGACAATGTTGGTGTTGTAAAAGGATGTCATAAATAGATAGCCCATCTACATTGTAGCATTCGACCCCAAGACAAGGTCAAACCAACCTGAAAGTGTCATCAGCATAATGCCTAATCCTTCTCAAGTAAGATTTAGGCAACATTGATACCTACTACAATACATCCAGCATTGCAGACATAACAGCCACAACTACAAATGTACAGATATAAGTATGAAACACATACTTATAAAGTAACAAACTGTAACTGCAACTGTAGGACCCAATTTCAAATCTGACCCTATGACAACAGAGGTTTTCCAGACAGAAATTGGTATACATACAATGGAATTTCCAATAACATGAAACAAGAAACTCATGTAAGGAAATCACCTATAAAAACTAGAGATGCAATCAAAACATACACCAATAGCTTCTGTGACTCAATCTTGACTGACTCAAGATGAAATAGGTGCCAAAAAAGAAGACCTTTTCAGAAACTTCTTAATGTCAGCAAAACAAAAGAATTGTTCTATTCCAAACCTTTTGATCACTAAACCCTTAACAGGACAAACAGACCCATATTGAGCAAAAACCTGTTGTCCAAGGAGCTAAGAGCTGGCATGACACAGGCTTAATTGCAGTAGGCCCATCCAAAGCCAACTGATTCTGGCAATTGAAGGGACCAGAGTAACTTGTGACTCATTCTCCTTAACTAAAGGAAGAAAATCCACCAGACCCAAAACCAAGACATCCCTGGCCACCCTGGTACAATATGATGATTCTATACCTGAAGGTGGTCATCTGTTGAATCACATGAGGGCCACTGGACATAACTGACCAGACCCTCCCCAAAGACATTCCATGCATCTGTTCCCCAAGCCCGACTGTCTGGGACAAATTGAGACACGAGGACCAAGACCCTGGTCAAATACACGTCTGTCCATACTATCAAGCACCTTTTTCCCAAGCCTGACAGCAGACCTACCTAGAAAACTTGTGAGTCATCTTGTTGCAAACACATCAACCACTGATTGATGGCAGCAATGTCTAATTTGATTGAAAAACCTGGCGATTTATAACCGCTTTGGTCTTTTTTGCTTTTATCTTCCTAGACAAGGAATCTGCCAGAACATGTAGATTCCCTGGAATGAATTTCCCTGAATCTGAATCATTCTGGCATTGGACTAACCCATAACTCTACAGATTAAGGTACAAATTCCCTGAGTGGATGCCTCCCTGGCTGTTCATATAGGCAACCACTAAAGAATTGTCTGTGAAAATCAACTGATTTCAACTCAAAACTGATTTTTGAATCATTTAAAGCTAACAACATTGCTTCCAGCTGAATAATGTTATGTTATGAGGAGTCTTGACTCTTCCTGATGCCACAGACCAATGGCTGTGGATGACTCGAGAGAGCACCCCAACCCATTAGGGAAGCTTCTGTGAACGGAGAGAAACTGCGCTCCTGAAGGAGTGGTGTATCCTCCTTCAAAATTAAACTATTGGTCCACCACTGACAATATTCCCTGAACCACAGACCCAAGAAATGGAACATCCAGAGACTGAAGATATCAGCAATGTTCCCAGATACCATTGGAGCAACTTCATGCTCAGATAACCCAATGGTATAGTATTCCCCATTGAAGCCATGCTTTCAAAGTGACATGAGCTTCCCTGGAGATAAGTGAGAAGCTTTCAACATGGTAAGTGTCTTTCCAAGAAGACAATAGATTTCCTTTGAGTTGGGAAGACTAGACCTACCCTGAGGTCGAATTGTAACCATAAATTCGATTAGTGGAGTTGGAAATAAATCTGATTTTTAGAAATTTGTGATCCAACTCAGGCTTTCGACAAGATGCACCACCCAATGGGTGTATCCCTGGCATTGCTGTTTGAGCTTGTTTTCATTAGCCAACCGCCTATATACTGGCGAATACTGATGCCTTCTGCAAAAGCCATCAGCTTCACCTCTTTTGCTACCTTGGTGATCTGAAGAGGAACTGTAGTAATATTGCAGGGTAAGGCAGTGAACTGGTAGAATCTGTAGCCTCCAATGATGCGAAGATACCTTGTTAGCTGGGTAAATCGGTGAATTATGTACTACACCCACAAATTCTAGTGACGTCATACAGTCGCCTTCTTAAAACGAATGCCGAATATACTGCCACAGTTCATATTAAGTAAGATACATGCAAAGCTTGTTTACCTGACCTTAAGTGTCACTGAAAGACATTTCTTCCTTACTATTCCCAAGAAATAGACTGAAACTGTAACTTTCCAGCGATGTGACTAAGGTGTTATCGCCCTTTTGTCAATCATTTCATAAACAGCTTTCTATCAAAAACACTGTTTCTCCCGTTTTTTTTTTTTTTTTTTTTTGTTTTTTTTTCCAAACCTCACTTCTGAAAGGTTTGACTGAATAGTAGCCTATTTCCAAGACTTGTATGCAACCTACACTGGACAAAGAATGCCTAAAAATTCCTGGAAGCAACCTACTATCCCTGCTTCCATGGGTCTAAATAATCAAGAATGCCCCCCCCCCCCCCCCTTGTAACTAGCTAAGGAGAAGAAGGCACTTGTAACTGTTTTTAGGCGTAATGTACAGGGACCAAAAACTAATGTGAGGTCTGTTGTTCCCTTTGTAGGAGCATGTTATTTCCATAACTATAATCATCCTTATAGAAATGAAAAACATTGGATGAAGTTCCTCTGAACATCTAACAATATGTCCAGCAGGAAACTTCATAACTTCATAAGGAGCAAGAAATGCATTCAAAGTTACCTCCCTCCTGTTGAGTCACTTGTTCTTAGACATGGTCAAACTCCAACAAGAAGATTTGAACCTAGTCCAAGGCATTATTGAAGACTGTAACATGTCATGGTGATCCCTAAGATCCTTTAAAGTAGACCTTAAGGAACAATCTACACTTGGTTTCTGCTATAGTCTTCTATAAGGGAACTTGTTCCTACAGTGTCTGAAGTGATCTTCCTGCAGACCTCCTACAACTAAGGAGCTGTCCAGGAAAATGATTATGTAAGGAAGTCCAAGCAAAAACTTCTTCCTGCATGAGTGCTCTTAACAACAGAGGCTTCAAAAACTCCTTGAAACCGAAAATAAGGACCACATTCAATTCTGGCTGTTCACCTAAGGAATGTGGGAATAACAAGATGTAGGTAAATGTGACCAAACAAGGGAGCATTCACACTGGCTGTGACTGTTGTATCAACATCTAGCCACTTAATAATAGTATTCTTGGGATGAATCACAATCCCCATCTCCTGACAACCTGAATTCTAAACCTTTTGAGAGGTATAGAAACCCGATTGTACTAAATTCTTGTGCAAAACCATTTAATCAAAAGCCTCTCCTTGTAGATAATGAATGACACTCCCGGACATCTGACAACCAGAATTCTGACCTTCTGAGAGGTATAGAATACTCGATTGTGCATGGATGTTTTTACTGGACCTCAACGGAAGTGTTTTCCGAAGAAATAGTCTTTCCTGCATTCAAAACTCCTCCACGATGCCGTGTCCATGGCAACGTAAATGGCTGCCCCCAAGGGAGATTCCTTCTTCTGACTCGTGGACAATCTATTCGACTGGGATGTACAATGTGATCAAAAAAATTGCTTTCAACGCCTGGCAATTAGAACCCGACGTGAAACAGCAATAACGGCCACTCGAATTGTCCTTCTCATCCAAGATGGCGTCTTCCATATCGCTTCTGTTATTGAAGAGTACATTCTTTCTAAACATGTATGCTGCAAAAATTATAGCTTCCAACGTCCAGCAAACTGAACCGAACGACTGGCAAGCTATATAAAAATATTATTGTTGATTTATTTCCTCGAGGTTGAAGAAGATGAAACCTCGAAGTCGCCATCCAAAAGTCCTTTATTTACATATTATAATGCATACCTTCCAAGATTTAACAAAGGTATAAGTTCTGTATGATATACATGTAAAATAAGAAGTGAGATTGACTAAAAATCTCAAAAAATAAATAAAACCTTGACAAAACTTCTCCTAATTCCCAAAGACGTCCTTACTGATGATGGCCAACAAAAATAATGAAGTAAACAATGTGGTCATGTGACCTAATTGGCGGGAGGACGGACTACTGTAACCCAATGGCTTTATTAAGGTTGTTATATAACCTTAAAAATCGCATCTCTGCGTTGGCCATTGGGTTGGATGGCTCCAACAAATAGCTACTGTTAGGAAATGGTAAGGGTATTTCGCTATAAAATTAGTAGTTTTGCTGTTATAAGTGATTTACTCAATGGAGAACAATCAAAGTAGCTATTACTCAGTTAGTTATGGACTTACAGGTCTCAAAATTTGCCATTACACAGTACATATTTTATTATATAAAAAAGTAGCTAAACAACATATCTGAGAAAAAATCCGTTAAATCCACAGTTTTGCTGTTATAAGTGATTTACTCAATGGAGAACCATTAAAGTAGCTATTACTCGGTTAGCTATGGACCTACAGCTCTCAAAATTTGCCATTTCACAGTACATCAAAAAGTAGGTGAAGAACATATTTGACAAAAATCCTCTAAATTCAACAGTTTTGCTGTTAAAGGTGATTTACTCAATGGAAACCCTCAAAGTAGCTATTGCTGAGGTAGCTATGGAGATACAGCTGTGAAAATTTCCCATGACACAGTACATGAAATAGTAAGTGAACAACATATTTGACAATAATTCTCTAAATTTAATAGTTTTGGAGTTATAAGTGATTTACTCATTGTTGAAATTCAAAGTAGCCATTACTCAGTTAGCTATGGAAATACAGCTCTGAAACTTTTCCCACGACACAGAACATTAAAAAGTAACTGATTAACATATTTGACAATAATTCCCTGAATTCAATAGTTTTGGAGGTATAAGTGATTTATTCAATGTTGAAATTAAGAAATTTCAAAGTAGCTATTACTCAGTTAGCTATGGACTTACAGCTCTGAAAATTCACCACGACACAGTACATCAAAAAGTAGATAAACAACATACATGTATTTGACAAAAAATCCTCTATATTCAATAGTTTTTGAGTTAAAAGTGACTTGCTGAATGGTCAAATGTTAAACTTAGTGTAGCTATTACTCCTCTAGCTATGGTGCTACACCTTGGAAACCTCACCATGATATAGTACATGAAGGAGTTGTTCAACAACATATTTGAGACCAATATTGTAAGTAACAGTTACAAAGATAAAAGCAACTTACTCATTTTGGTCATTGTTAAAAACAGAAAATAGCTATTACTCACTTAGCTATCAAGATAGACCCCTAAAAATGGTACCATGTTGTATGCATGGAGAAAGTAGCTGAACAACATATTTCACAGAAATGCTCTAAATGCAGTCGTTTTGGAGTTATGAGCACTTTACTGAAAGTAGCCACCATTGCTATTACTCACTTAGCTATGGACCTAGGTCTGAAAATACCAAGCAGGCTATTTTTAGGCTGTATACAAGTGCAACCACACACTTATGGCAGCCATCTAAATCAATGAAAACAAGCATTCTGACGCATGCATTTATCTCCCGCCGTATAAATTAGATGTCAAATAGCTACAGTTCTGCCACTTCATTATGCAGATCAACTCAAAGTAGGGAAGCACGTCTTTAGAAGAAATAGCCTATCTGTACTACTTTTAGAGATACAAGACATTTACTTATTTTAGTGGCTATTACTCTGCCATCTAAAGAGCTACAGTTCTGCAACTTCACTATGTGGTAGATCACCCAAAAGTAGGTGAATGACTTATTTAGAAGAAATTGCCCACCTGTAATACTTTTAGAGACTAGACCAAGGATGCATCTGTGGCCAGATGCAAAATGTATCCACCGGCAAAGGCAAAAGTAGCTATTACTCAGCTATGGCACGAGCTAGAGGTCTGAAATTTTAGTATGTTATAGCTGACCCAACAGTAGGTGAATAACATATTTGCACAAAATTCTCTAAATGCAATAGTTTTCAAGTTACAAGTGATTTTACTCATGATGGAAGTTAGTGAAAAGCCCAAAAGTAGCTATTACTCACTTAGCTATTCAGATAGACACCCAAGTTACTCACCATGTTGTTGCTATGGAAAAAGTAGGTGAATGACATATTTTAACAAAATGCTCTAAATGTAATACTTTTCAAGTTATAAATGATTTAGTGTTGAGTAAGAACTTCAAAGTAGCTATTACTCCGCTATGCAATGAGCCACAGGTCTGGAATTTTACTATGTTATAGCTGCCTCAAAATAGGTGAATAACATACTGAAACTAAATAATGTAAATGCAAAAGTTTTCAAGTTATAAGTGATTTACCCAACAGTGATAACCTAAAAGTAGTTATTATTCAGCTATGCCATGAGCTACAGGTCTGAAATTTTACTATGTTATAGCTGACCCAAAAGTAGCTGCATAACATATTTGCACAAAGTGCTCTAAATGCAGTACTTTTCAAGTTATAATTGATTTAGTGCATGATTTAATTAATTTTAATGTATTAAAATTTATTTTAAAAATTCATAAAAAAACTTAAGCATGTGAAACTTCTCCAAAATGTAGGTGAATGAGTTATTTGAGAAATACTGGCTATCTGCAATACTTTTAGTGATAATAGGCATTTACTTATTTTGAGTAGGTGAGTAATTAGCTACAGGTCTGAAACTTCACCAAGTGAAAGCTGTCCCAAAAGTAGGTGAATGACTTATTTGAGAAAAATTGGCTATCTGCAATACTTTTAGAGATAATTAGCATTTACTCATTTTGAGTAGGTGAGTAATTACCTACGGGTCTGGAACTTCACCATGTGAAGGCTATCCGCAATACTTCTAGGGATAATTAGCATTTACTCACTTTGAGTAGGTGAATAATTACCTACGGGTCTGGAACTTCACCATGTGAAGGCTATCCGCAATACTTCTAGGGATAATTAGCATTTACTCACTTTGAGTAGGTGAATAATTAGCTACGGGTCTGAAACTTCACCAAGTGATGGCTCTCCCAATAGTAGATGAATGAGTTATTTGAGAAAAATTGGCTATCTGCAATACTTTTAGAGATAATTAGCATTTACTCATTTTGAGCAGGTGAGTAATTAGCTATGGGGCTGAAACTTCACCATGTGAAAGCTCTCCCAAAAGTAGGTGAATGAGTTATTTGAGAAAAATTGGCTATCTGCAATACTTTTAGAGATAATTAGCATTTACTCATTTTGAGTAGGTGAGTAATTAGCTATGGGTCTGAAATTTCACCATGTGAAAGCTCTTCCAAAAGTATGTGAAGGAGTTATTTGAGAAAAATTGGCTAAATGCAATACTTTTAGAGATAATTAGCATTTACTCATTTTCAGCAGGTGAATAATTAGCTACGGGTCTGAAACTTTACCAAGTGAAAGCTCTCCCAAAAGTAGATGAACGAGTTATTTGAGAAAAATTGTCTATCTGCAATAATTTTAGAGATAATTAGCATTTACTCATTTTGAGTAGGTGAGTAATTAGCTACGGATCTGAAACTTCACCATGTGAAAGCTCTTCCAAAAGTACCTGAAGGAGTTATTTGAGAAAAATTGGCTACCTGCAATACTTTTAGAGATAATTAGCATTTACTCATTTTCAGCAGGTGAATAATTAGCTACGGGTCTGAAACTTCACGAAGTGAAAGCTCTTTCAAAAGTAGGTGAATGAGTTATTTGAGAAAAATTGGCTATCTGCAATACTTTTAGAGATAATTAGCATTTACTCATTTTGAGTAGGTGAATAATTAGCTACAGGTCTGAAACTTCACCAAGTGAAAGCTCTCTCAAAAGTAGGTGAATGAGTTATTTGAGAAAAATTGGCTATCTGCAATACTTTTAGAGATGATTCGCATTTACTCATTTTGAGCAGGTGAGTAATTAGCTACGGGTCTGAAACTTCACCAAGTGAAAGCTCTTCCAAAAGTAGGTGAATGAGTTATTTGAGAAAAATTGGCTATCTGCAATACTTTTACAGATAATTTGCATTTACTCATTTTGAGTAGGTGAATAATTAGCTACAGGTCTGAAACTTCACCAAGTGAAAGCTCTCTCAAAAGTAGGTGAATGAGTTATTTGAGAAAAATTGGCTATCTGCAATACTTTTAGAGATAATTCGCATTTACTCATTTTGAGTAGGTGAGTAATTAGCTACGGGTCTGAAACTTGACCAAGTGAAAGCTCTCCCAAAAGTAGGTGAATGAGTTATTTGAGAAAAATTGGCTATCTGCAATACTTTTAGAGATAATTAGCATTTACTCATTTTGAGTAATTAGCTACGGGTCTGAAACTTGACCATGTGAAAGCTCTTCCAAAAGTAGGTGAATGAGTTGAGAAAAATTGGCTATCTGCAATACTTTTAGAGATAATTCGCATTTACTCATTTTGAGTAGGTGAGTAATTAGCTAAGGGTCTGAAACTTCACCAAGTGAAAGCTCTCAATTAGCTACAAATGAGAAAATAGCTATTACTCACTTATGGCATGCAATAGAACCCCAAACTATGTACCATCTTATAGCTAAGGACAAAGTAGCTGAACAACATATTTTAGACAAACACTCTAACTGCAATAGTTTTGGAGTTACAATGGCTTTACTCAACAGTCAGAATTTCAAAGTAGCTATTACTCAGCTATCAAAGATTCAACAGGTCTGAAACTTTACTATGTCATAGCTTATCAAAAAGTAGATGGACAACATATTTGAAAAGATTTCCCTAACTTTAATACTTTTGAAGATATTTGACATTTACTTCTTTTGTTATTTAGCTACAAATGAGAAAATAGCTATTACTCACTTATGGCATGCAACAGAACCCCAAACTATGTACCATCTTATAGCTAAGGACAAAGTAGCTGAACAACATATTTTAGGAAAACACTCTAACTGCAATAGTTTTGGAGATACAATGGCTTTACTCAACAGTCGGAATTTGAAAGTAGCTATGACTCAGCTATCAAAGGTTCAACAGGTCTGAAACTTTACTATGTAATAGCTTACCAAAAAGTAGATGGACAACATATTTGAAAAGATTTCACTAACTTTAATACTTTTGAAGATATTTGACATTTACTTCTTTTGTTATTTAGCTACAAATGAGAAAATAGCTATTACTCACTTATGGCATGCAATAGAACCCCAAACTATGTACCATCTTATAGCTAAGGACAAAGTAGCTGAACAACATATTTTAGGAAAACACTGTAACTGCAATAGTTTTGGAGATACAATGGCTTTACTCAACAGTCGGAATTTGAAAGTAGCTATTACTCAGCTATCCATGGTGCAACAGGTCTGAAACTTAACTATGTGATAGCTTACCCAAAAGTAGATGAATAACATATTTGAAAAGATTTCTGTAACTCTAATACTTTTGAAGATATTTGGCATTTACTTCTTTTGTTATTTAGCTACAAATGAGAAAATAGCTATTACTCACTTATGGCATGCAATAGAACCCCAAACTATGTACCATCTTATAGCTAAGGACAAAGTAGCTGAACAACATATTTTAGGAAAACACTCTAACTGCAATAGTTTTGGAGATACAATGGCTTTACTCAACAGTCGGAATTTGAAAGTAGCTATTACTCAGCTATCCACGGTGCAACAGGTCTGAAACTTTATTATGTGATAGCTTACCCAAAAGTAGATGAATAACATATTTGAAAAGATTTCTGTAACTGTAATACTTTTGAAGATACTTGGCATTTACTTCTTTTGTTATTTAGCTACAAATGAGAAAATAGCTATTACTCACTTATGGCATGCAATAGAACCCCAAACTATGTACCATCTTATAGCTAAGGACAAAGTAGCTGAACAACATATTTTAGGAAAACACTCTAACTGCAATAGTTTTGGAGTTACAATGGCTTTACTCAACAGTCAGAATTTCAAAGTAGCTATTACTCAGCTATCCAAGGTGCAACAGGTCTGAAACTTTACTATGTGATAGCTTACCAAAAAGTAGATGAACAACATATTTGAAAAGATTTCTGTAACTCTAATACTTTTGAAGATATTTGACATTTACTCCTTTTGTTATTTAGCTACAAATGAGAAAATAGCTATTACTCACTTATGGCATGCAATGGGACCCCAAACTATGTACCATCTTATAGCTAAGGACAAAGTAGCTAAACAACATATTTGAAGAAAAAGTTGTAACTGCAATAGTTTTTGAGTTATGAGCCCTTTACTCCAAGTAGCTAAGATAGCTATTACTCAGTTTTATCTTTAGGCCTAAGTCCATAAAACCAAAAAAATTTTCGAGGGCGTGAAAATTCATTGGGACAATTAATTTACAAAAAATCTGTAGCTGTAGTAGTTTTGGAGGAATCTGCGTGACTAACTAACGCACGCACACACGCACGCATGTACACACAGGCATCATTTCATAATCTCCCTCCCGGGCTAAAGCCCGGCGGGAGATAAAAAAACCCATGGCAGAACACCTGAAAAAAAACCATGGCAGCCATCTTGTTAACACCCGTAGTGGCCATCTTGTTTTTCCGAATCAGCCAAAAAAGATTCCCAGGCCAGTTTTTCCAATGATGAATTTATCCTGCAAATTTGGAAGCTCTAGCTATAATATTTTAAGAGATAGAAAGGCTTTTGTAAAAACGTGACGAACGGATGCACGCACGCATGGACAGAGGGCATTTTATAATCTCCCGTACCTATCGGCCGGCGGGAGATAATAAATAGGTGATCGAAATCCATCCACAAATAAACGTTTGTCTTAATTTCAAGTCAAAGAAATTATCAAACATTAAAGCTTCCCTTATAAAAAATTATCTGATTTTGCATTAGAATAGGGACAAGTTTGTTATAGATGGAGGCAAAGTTGGTGAAGGCTGTGTTGGCTGAGGTTCGAGTTGACCCGCTTGGTGCATACAGGGCCCATAGTGCTGAATTCTTGCCCAGCAACCCATTATTACATACTCCTGTGTACCTGACATATATTTTCTAAGTGTTGCTCTGTGGTCCACTCAACATTCAGTCCCCGCACCAACACTGTGTAACTCAGTGCACATGCACCTACCACTATGTTGAAGTCCATGGAGTCTCTGTGTGAAAAGTCACATGCAGCTTACCATGCGGTAATTATGGAAGAAACCAGCTTAGCACATAGTATACCACAAGTACACAATAGTCTGCTGACCACTCTGTAGGTTTGGGTAGCAATTAGAAAGTTATCATCTTACCACATAGTAAATACAAATTCAGCAAACCATTCAAAGCTAGGTATCCATTTTAAAATCAGGTATATGTATTCAGATTTATCTGGCAGCAATAGATTTGGACAAAATATTGAATACTTTCACCATAGAAAGACCAATTAAAGTGTTTAATTTCATTATAGATGTCACAGTCATATACTGTGCAGGTTATATTATACTAGATGTGTGAAGGAAGATAGTATATTCTCATTGCCATGACCTGAGAGTCAAAATCAAAATGAAACAGGCCAGAAACAAGTGAGTAAATTTCACAATAGTAAACCACTAGGCCACTGAGGTCTATTTGGGCGTTCACACTATGAAATGAACCCGGGTTGACACAGATTGAACCAGATTGGAGACTAGTCTGAACGCTCACAATCCGGGTTGGCAAGGGTAAATCTCAACACCACTCAAGAGGTGGATTGAAGCAGATTGAAGCACATTGGTTCAACCCTCTTTGTAGTGTGAACCCTCTCAATCCGGGTTGACAAGGGTTGAGTGTGTTGGTACTGTAACCAATTGACTTACTGTCTTGAAGTAATTGCTTAATTTAATATGTATATACCTTAATCCTTTGTTAAGCAGGAGCCCTAATTAACACAAAGGCTATTAGGATGGATTGTTGTGTGATTTCTGTATAATTGCAATTTGACTTAAAATGTTCGATTTTTGTAATAGTAGTAGGGTAGTTTAACACATAGAAAAATTTCAAACAATTGTAATTGATCTGTTGCTGAAAAAGTAGCACAATCTTTAAAATATAACATTCAGTTTAAATAACTTAATAAAGTTTTTAACTTTATGATAGATAACATAACATTGGGATGTTTAACAACATGAAAAAAATATTTGTCATTTAAACAATATACATGTATTACATGAATCTAAATTTAGGGGCTTTACAGTATCCAGTTTTTGAGACTTTTCAATCCAGATTACACTCTGTAGTGTGGACACTTAACTCGGATTGAGATGAATCTGCTTCAGTCTGCTTCAACCCCCAATCCTTGTCAACCCGGATTGTAGTGTGAACCCCACCTATGTCTCCCTTGTGATCCCAGAGTATACTAGTGCCCATGCCAGAGACATGGAGTTTGTGCCAAGCTCCCTGATTGGTGAAAGACTTACCCATATGACAATTTACAGCAGCAAGACACCACAATGTTTGCAATGGCGAGTATCACAATAAGCACAGTGACAGCGCAGAAGACATAGAACACCACCTCATCTATCCCCCCAAACTTATTCAGCCACATCTTCTCAGCTTGATGTGTGCCAATCAGAGGTCTCTACACACAGGACAGAAGAGAGATAAACCTACACAAGATGACAGAGAAATGTGAATTAATTCACAACAGTAAAACACAGTCAAGTAGAACAACTGTCAGTTAATTTCAGGTACATGTAAAAAAACATTCAGTAGGTCCCAACATTACAAACTGCAGTAGTTTTAGAGGTATAAAAGAGGATGTTAGCCATATAATTAAAACCAGATTCTGTCCATATGGGAGGTTCTTGTTCATACATTGTCTATTTTAGGTGAAATTTACCATCTTATTTTTCTCGGATGTTAAAACTTTTCATCAAATATGTGATATTGTTTCTATTTTAGGGCATTTTTTTAACATTTAAGAATGATGTTCATTTGGCTTTTGCTAAAGGTGAGGCTACTGCTGTCGTTCTCTTGGATCAATCAGCAGCGTTTGATACTATTGATCATGATACGCTACTTAATTCTCTTAGCTCCTGGTTTGGTGTGAGCGGGGTTGTCCTCGATTGGTTTAAGTCTTATCTCTCAGACCATGTTCAGTGCATTAAGATTGGGTCAATTTTATCTGATGCCAAAAAGTTGTTGTATGGTGTGCCTCAAGGCTCTGTCCTGGGGCCAATCCTTTTTTCACTCTATACTACTCCACTGAGTAAAGTCATACAGAATCATCCTGGTATTAGTTTCCAGTTCTACGCTGATGACACACAATTGTATGTACATCTCACACATAAAAATGTTGCCTCGGCCCTTGATAAGCTGTCACACTGCCTTGAAGATGTAAAGAGATGGCTCTGTACAAATAAGCTCAAGCTAAATCCTGATAAGACCGAATTCATTGTGTTTGGCTCAAAGTCTCAGCGCGAAAAACTTAATCAATCCTTCCCGGTCAACATACTTGGTAATCTTATATCACCAATAGATGCAGTTAGGAACCTTGGTGTCTGGTTTGATTCAGATTTCTCATTCTCTTGCCATGTTATGAAGGTCTGCAAGGCTTGTTTTGCTCATGTCCGGGATCTTAAGCGACTCTGAGGACATCTGACACATGAAGCGGCTCTTATGGCTGCCAATGCTCTGGTCGGAAGTCGACTTGATTACTGTAACTCTCTGTTCAGAGGTCTCTCAGTTCTAGATCTGCGCAAACTTCAATATGTTCAAAATAGCCTTGCCAGAAATGTTGCCAACACCACCAAGTACTCACACATCACTCCAGTTAGAAAAGCCCTACATTGGTTGTCGATTAAGTACCGTTCTATCTTTAAGACTGCCATGCTGGTATATAAGTTCCTACACAGTGGTAACCCCAAATACTTTGAATCCTTCCTGATTCCCAGACATAGTGCATATAACACACGTCAAAGTCAATCTGATGGGATATTTCTTGAGGTTCCCCACTTTGCTTCAGTTTTCAAGTCTCGAAAACATTTTGGACTCAGTTTTGCGTATGACGCACCTATGACTTGGAATGACCTTCCTGATGAGGTCCGCTCTGCAAACTCACTTGCCTCTTTCAGGTCAAAGTTGAAGTCATACCTCTTTGGAAAAGCATACCCACCCTAAATTTCCAATCTCCTTCTGCTTTCTCTGCGGTGCTGACCCCTGCAATGTCTCTGGTTTTTGAATATTGAACAATGTTTTTGTGTGATGCGCCTTAGAATCTGTCTTTTGACAGAGATTAAGCGCTATAAAAGTGCTATTAGAATTAGAATTTGTTTCTATTACTGTAGATATTTCCACAAATTTTGCTTCTCTTATTTCTCGACTTTAAAGGGCAAAATGTTTCTCATACTCTGTCGAATTTCAAAATTTATTCTCTACAGTACTTTGTAAATTTGAAGGGAGTGAAAATTTATCCATAGTGTAAAATTTCATTC
Source organism: Sabellastarte sp. h YS-2021 (assembly GCA_964017235.1). Lineage (NCBI taxonomy): Eukaryota > Metazoa > Annelida > Polychaeta > Sabellida > Sabellidae > Sabellastarte > Sabellastarte sp. h YS-2021. The sequence goes on from OZ024932.1 coordinate 86,838,540, forward strand.
AATGCCCATGTAAAACTGCAATGGAAACAGAATCGCCTCGCTTTATATTATTATTTATGACAAGTTATGTTTATTTTTATTAGTTATTTTACAAGAAATTTTTATTTTCTTTCACCTCCTTTTCTTCAAAAGTACACAGATTTCTAACACATTTAAGTCTTTTTTCAACATAGACAGAGAAAGAGGAAATATACCAAGTAATGTGAAATTCGCCAGCAAAGAGACTCCCTTCAGTTTCCAAGATTTCTTCAGAAATTCTTGATGCATTTGTTATTTTTCTTACTATATTTAGCCACAGATCTTCCCTGATGCAAAATTGACAAAAATTAGCATGATTTCATCTTTTTTAGTAAAGAGTACCCCTCCAATGGCGAATTTCACAAACTATGAAGAATTGCGCAGTTTTTACATTTCTCACACAAATGTCACAAAAACAATGTCTGTCTACAAATTCCATTCATTCACAATCTTTTTTAGTTCATTGTTCATGATTTGTAATAAAACCTCACAAAGTCTGATACATGATACCCCACTACTGCAATTCAACAAAAGTCTCCTTCACAGTCAATATTCAGAAGATGTGTTTTTACAATAAAACATGCTCGGTGTTACACCTTTGGAAAATAAGCTATTAGTCATTGGCCCTAACTGTATCAGATCACAATATAAACAGGAATCTTTCAGATGATTCAGAAAACAGAGACGCATCATCATCTTATGTCATATATTGAAATATTTTCCTTCTTTCCATTTTAGATTGTATTGTCTTAATTTTTTTTCCAATCAAGAAAATTCAAATATATTTAGGAAATACAATGTATTTTGCAGAAAGCAAGAATACAGAATTTCTTTTTGTATTTTTTTCATAATGGAGCCTTTTAATACTTAGAGGTTTTTTTTTAATGAAATACGCTTTCATGGAGTCTCAAAGAACCCAATTAAAACAGCGTAGTTTTGATTTATACTTGAAAACACTGAATTGTGTCAGTTATCTATTATTTACATTAATAAACAATACTTTCTATTTTAGTAACAGTGCAAATTTTCAACAAACACTTCCAGAAAAAGAAAATCACCTCTTTTTACAATAATTATTGGGCTTTAGATACATGGAAACAAGTTAAAAAACGTCACAAAAATAAAAACAATGCCAATTTATGAAAGTGAATGTTGAAGACAAAAAAAAAAACAACAAAAAAGATATTTAAAAACGCATATTGTCAAATTTTTATTCGTACTTGAACATGTGTAAACCACTTGAAAAATGTTTGTTAAAATATTAACTGACACAGTAAATTTACTCTCATGTACATATTGGTATGCCTCATAACATACTGATTTACTTTTTTCTGTTTGTCAAGTTTATAACAAGCTTACGTATTACTGTTAATTGAATAAAGAAAAAATAAGAAATAATTTCACAAAAATTTGTCTAAATTGCCCACATGAAAACACAGCATAAACACAGAACCATTGTTCCCTCATGTCTACTTGAGAAAGTTTCTGAAGAATTCCTGCAATTGGTGTATTAAATGAAAGGATTCGAGGAATTAAGTACTCAAATAGTACTTTGTTGAATTGTCACAAAAATGAGACCCATTTTTGGGTATGTGTGTTTTATGCACAAACACACATTTAGAATTCAATCAGGCCTATACAGAACTCAACAAAATGAGATTCAAATATTTACTGAAACCCAACAGCAACATATTCTAAAATATTTTAATTCCAACAAAACGCTGTAATGTTTTTGCCATATTTTAACATATAAACCTGTTTTGTGAGTTCACATATTTTGGGAGATTTTATTAATGTGGAGCCACTGATATATGATAACTTATAGATATTTTCCTCACTAGATGTGTTTTAGATCCAGAGTACAATATCACATTGTTTGTTTTCTCAACAATTCAAAACTTTATTATAATTCAAGAGTAATTCAAATGAACAATACACCAAACAATGACTCAATAAATTGCAATGTTTTTTGAATGTGTATTGTCAATATGAAACCACTACTGAGAAAGGTTTGTATTTCTTCCAAGAAAGCACTGACGCATTATCATTGACATTTTGTGAACAATCCAAAAACTAAAAGTTCTCTAGTGACATCAATTAAATCTCAAGGTAGTATTGATAAGTCAGAGGTTAAACAACTTATCACAGCTTATAGATATGCATGTTTTTTCAAACTCCCACAAGTTATTGCATCAAAAACCACAGTGTCTTCTGCCCTTTCTTCAGCTGAGCACAAATTCACTTTATACTCAAATTTGTGTGTAGTTTCCAACTAGTATTCCCAAATATACATAACAATAGCTATTACATATATTTACATTTATTTACATGCAGTGTGTGATATGTTGTTCTTGGCAAATTCCCTGCATTTCTCGGGGGTTTTCTGTCAGGGTTTCTTTTCACCACTAAACATTATCCATATGAGAATAGGTTTATTCTGTCTGTATGAACATCTGGACAAAGATTGTTCTGTTGTTTCTGATATTTGATATATTTTCCACCTAATAACAATACTACAATATATGCAGATGAACCCTGTCAAGTCCAAATTCAAAAGATCAAAAAAGACTTAATGACCCCTCTGGGATTGTTAAATATGGTAAATTTCAGTGGAATGGGCCATTCCACAGGCTCTGCCCATGTAATATATTTTGGAAGCTTAGTTCCCACCATACAGTATCAAACTGAGACTTATTTTGTGGCATTTTACATTAGAAAAAAAATGGAACCGTGTGAACTAGGTGTCATGTTTGATAGCAGAGGAGATGAAGGAAAGTAGTGCATACTGTTTGGTCAAGTTTCCTCCCTGTAAACAGTCAGGTACTAGCAAGCAAACTGCCAACTGTCCAGGTCAGGCCAGGAATTGAACCCGAGAACCTGAGGGGTGGCAGGAGTGTGCTAACCACCAGGTCACACAGTGTCAACATCAAACAATTGGACATGCAAAATAGTGGGGACCAGCATTATTGTCATGACCACTATTGATCAGAAGGCAGTGAAGGGGCTGATCCAAGTTTAAAAAGGGGGTCGGGGGGGGGGGGGGGGTGTTATGTGTCCACAGCTTGAGCGATCCAGGGCAGGATCTTCCACTTTTAAATCTGTGTCTGTTGCTTTGGGTTCACCGTCAAACTCCTAAAATTTTTCAAGGGGGATGGGTGGGTCGAACCCCTGAAGCTCCACCCCCCCCCCCCTCCCACCTCTGGATCTGCTAGCACGGCAGTAGTCACCATCCACCATTACAAAACTGACAATTTATGAAATATTACAAACAGTGATTACTGAAAATTGTAGTGTGTGTGTCATTAATTAGAGTGATATATTTATTGCTTTTTTAATAAAACTAACTTTGAAACTTGATAATATGCAAAAACAATGAAATAAATTATTCATTTGTCAAACAACACTACAGAAATCTAGGGTACAGTACATTGCACCAGTAGATGTTTTGGTTTAAACGACTTTCTGTATTTACGAGTTTTCATAATTATTTCTTGAATACAATGCTGCTTTAATCAACTGGAAGTTGTTTTTAAAATAATGGAGCACATCTCACATTTTTATTTCCTTTTAAATTTTTACAGTAGTGCAATTTGGTTAAAAATTGTTAATACCTCGGGTAAAATATCAAGATTTATATAGAAGAGTATGTTATTATTATGGTCAAACTATACTAGTAGATAGGTAAATGTGACAACAAATAAAGTTTAATCATTTTCACAACTTAATTATTATTATATTATTAATTAACTTTGTATTTGAAAATTATAATTCAAACATATACAGTATATGTAGTAGTGCTAGCGCTAGAGTGCAGTACACAAACTATTCAGTATCAGTTAATCCATAATGGGATTTGCTCAAAACAAAATAGCGAGGACACCTGTCAATATCCCATAATTAATTGTAATTATAACCTACCTTTAGTTTATGATATTTACTGCACTTTTGGTATTTAAACAAAATCCAAACACAAATATGAAATCAGCAAAACTAAATTTATTTGACGTATTAAACTCAGAACAGGAAGCCAGTACTACTTATAAAGGGAATGTCCATATATATATATATATTTCAGAAAAGAATTTGTAATACGCAGACATATATATTTCTATCTGAGGCGTTGTGTATGTTCACATATATGGTTCAATATGCACTGGGCCAGAACTTCTTTTTATCAATAACCTTTGCAGACATGTTTGGGGGACCGGTCACACAATGCATACAGGTAGATTCTGTGTAGATGTGCGCAGTGGTATATGGGATTTACAGAGTGAAATGCATTCACCTTTCGTGAATGAATGTGTTGTGAGCTCAGCTGGAACCAAGTCACGAGGCTTGTGAGACAGCAAACATACCAAATGAAGGAATGTATGTACAAATGTGGCATACTCCCCCACAGTCCCCCAACAAACAAAAGGTGAATCATACCAAATAACAGTATTGATTTTCACAGTGAATGAATAATAATAATAATATTGTTATAATAATGAGTCTAGTGTGTGGCTTGTCGGAGTACGGAGAAAAACCTTATAAGAGAAAAGCCCTACACTTTTTGACGTCCATACAGAAAAGCTCTACAGCATTTTGGCAAATCATGGAGAAAAGCCCTACACTAATTTCTCAGACCGTGGAGAAAAGCCCTACAGCCCTAAAAGTATGTGTGTTTGATGAATGATGAAAGGCAATGCCTTCAGTTAATAGTGTAGGGCGTATATCTCTTACATCTTTGATGAATGGTGAAAGAGAATGCCTCTTATAGTATGACATTTTAAATTAAAATCTATATTCTTTATTCTCTTGAACCTGCTAATCAAAGAGATGACCTTTCAGGAATAATCAGAAGTCATTTCCAAGATTTCCATTTGCTATCCAAAATGTTCTACAATGTAATCGCTAATTCCAATTGTCAATTGTACTGTTAGAAATTTAAGGCTTATATGTCTTTGATGAATGATAAAGAGGAAACCTCCTTATAGCAAGCAAGTTTTACTTATATCAAAATAAAATACAAACAGTTGTTTTTTACCATTTTTTTGTGGGTTGTAGGCTTTTTCTCCATGGTCTCAGAGATTAGTCTAGGGCTTTTCTCCACGGTCTCAGAGATTAGTGTAGGGCTTTCTCCACGGTTTGCCAAAATGGTGTAGGCCTTTTCTCCATGGTGTCAAAAAGTGTAGGGCGGTTCTCCAATAGGGCTTTTCTCAATAGGGCTTTTCTCCCGGATTCGTTTTGTCACTGCACATTTATAATGACGTGTGTGGTACTGGAAAGTTGGGGGGTTTTGAGTGACAAAATTTTTATTTATTTGACAGCCCAATGTTTTATCAATTTGGGTAGGCTAAAATGATCACTTGACTGCCATCTCATTATTTGAGCCTTAAGCAAATTTCTTGGGTGGGAACTTTTCTGGGAGTGAACTTTTCTGTGCTCCATATAGAAACAGGCCAAATATAGATACACATGAATAATATATATTCCTGGTGTACGGTAAGTTCCCACCTGGAAAAATTCCCACCCAAGAAGTTTGCTTAAGGCTCAAATTTGCTGCCAATATCTGTTTTCAAGCATGTACACAGATATTTGATATCCATAAAGCACTCATACATGTTACTGGATACACCCAAGTTTATCAGATTGTCTTAGCAGTTTGCTTATGCAAAACCCAGTATATGTATGAGTACATTTTATAAACCGAAACTTCCATTATCTGAACTGAAACTTTTCCCTGATTACAAAAAACCTCGAGTCTTTAGCAAGGCTACAGTGCATGTTAAACTGTCAAATGTTTATTATTTAAAATATTTAATATTTATTGCCCTTTTTTGTTATAAATTGTAATATTTCTAAAAAGTTATGGTCTTGTTTTTGAACTATTTGACTAAGATAAGTCAGATATTATCAACCTATAATTAACCATTCTTTGTGTGTGGATGGTTTGATTTTTTTAAGTTCCTACGCGATACCCGGAAATACATGAAAATATGCTGTGTCATTTTTTGAAAATTGAAAGATAGTATTCTAAATGGTCACAGTGGAAGATATATACAGCATTACTTATAAACTATTTCTACCCAAGAATAAACATTTACATGTTTCTGGAGAAAACCTACTAAACTTCATCTTTGCCATATTTATTGAGGTTATTTACAAAAATAAACAAACCCAACTATAGTTGTTGATCCATAGAAAACCATCTATTTGACGGACCCTATCTGACGGTGAAATTCCCTGTAAACCCTGGATCTGTAGGATTAGAACTAATTAAGATTCGTATTCACGACGAAGTTGAGGCGACTTTTTATTTAATTTTTGCATTAATTAACTTTGATTAACCCTTCAATCTGCTGTAGATACTTCATCCAAAAATCAGCTTAATGTAAATAGATGCTGCTGTACTGATTTAAACCAAAGATTAGCTGAGCCATAATTGTCTGTAAATTTTAAATTGATTGTCGGCATCACTTTTAGTGGAGAAATGAGTGCTTTGTTTCAGATGCTTTTTCGCCCTTCGACTTGGGTTTGTTTCATTCATAAACAGCAACTCCTTATGATATATCTGCGAGGTAGGAATCCCCTAAAACAAAGTTAATGTATTCTGTGTGTGATGTTTTCTCATCTTATGTATTTATCGCGACAATAAGTCAACAAATTGTTATAATGATCTTGAATAATCGAAATAAAGAGTAAATCAAGTTAGGGTGACCCTACTTCTCTTCCGCAGCGGACGGTATGGCCAAGTAATTTGCTTCGTATGCACTGTGCACTGGTTCTTGCGTAAAATACAAAGCAAAAAAAAAAAAAAAAAAACAACAACAAAGCATTAATTATGAGTTTTTACACTACTTTTTTGTTTAACTGAAACAATAAGACACACAAATACAGAACGCCTTGTGACAACAAATAAGTAATGCAATACTTTCGAATAACTTTTATGGTCAGAACTTTATTCGAAAATTTTGTCACTTGTACTAGCCTGGCCTTCCAGGCTTTCTGAACTATAATAATAATAGTAGGATTTATAGAGATACAAATCTTCTAATGCACTTAAGTCCAAGAAGGGAGAGTCGAGGGACAGACATGGGTCGAAATCTAAAAAGCGGCTGCCAGGGTATAACTAAGCTGGGGGTATGCCAGCCTGAACAAGTGAGTCTTCAGCTGGCTTCTGAAACCATCTATTGTTTGCTGAGATCTGACAGTTTGTGGCAGCTTGTTCCATTCAGCTGGTGCGGCTACTGCACTACTGCTAGGGTGCTTCTTAGGGCGGGTTGAGGAGACAGATATCCTGTTGCCATGAGTGAGACTGTTCGATCTTATTAAAGCTGAAAGATACGGGGGCTGTGAAAGATTGATAGCCCTGAATACCAGAAGATTATACTTAAAGAGGATACAATGTTGAATTGGAAGCCAGTGGAGTTTTTTCAAAAAGGGTGTAACATGACTCATTTTGTCAAGTCTAAAGATGATGCGGCAAAGAGCATTCTGGACTCTCTGTAGTTTAGCTATGTTTGACTTGCTTACCCCATAGAGTAAAGAGTTACAGTAGTCCAGATGACTACTGAGCATAGCATTTGCCAGAAGTATTGCAGTCTCAACACTAAGGAATTTGCGAATTCGTCGTAAATCACGAAAATGATAGTAACATGCTCGGCAAACCTTAGCAATATGATTGTCAAAGGAGTTGTCTGAGTCAAAGAGAACACCCAGATTCTTTACTTCCACTGACGGAGAGATATTGTTTTGGAGGAGTGGGAAAGGGAAATTTGGTGCAAGCGACTCTCTGATGGCTTTTTGACCTGTGATGATAATTCGTTTTTTCTGGGTTTAGTTTTAGCTTAACACCAACCATCCACTCCTGTACTGACTTGAGACACTCGGTCAGCTCTTCCATGCTAGAATCAAAGTTCCTGGAGTCAACTTAGCAGTAGCCGCACCAGCTGAATGGAACAAGCTGTCACAAACTGTGCAAACACAAAATATCTTTGCCATAATGCACACTGTATCAGAGGCCTTTCTAGTCTGGGAGACACTCCTCAGCAAGCTAGGCTAAGCAAATGTATGAGAACATTATGAAAAATACTTATAATGCAATCAAACAGTTGTGTCTATGTTATACATATAAACGCCTGTGGCAAGGCTACACTTGTACATACAATTGGAAAAAAGATTAAGTAATCATAATGCACTCGTGTACATGCCGATGAAGCTGAATATCATTTCTAATTCACAGATTGTCTCAAACTAACATGAAAATGTTAATGTAATTTAGATTGCTGCTTTTTATTTAACCCTTTATTGGGCTATCTGCTTGTTGGTCAATGTATTTTGTGTAAACTATCATACTTAAATGCAAAACGTTTGGTTCACACGTTTTCCCCCCAAGATGAAGCTATGTACAGCTTTTATCCGGACTCGTTTGCACAATCAATTCAGCCATTGTGTATGACGCTTTGAGCGGTTTTGTTCGTTTTTTCCAACGTTGTCTTAAGGACAAAACCTTTGACAAAAAGGCATATACCATTGAATTGTCACCAGTTTAATGCAAACGTACATTTACAGCTGTCATGTGTACAAAAATAAATGTGTGTTCAGTAAAATGTGTATTTATTAAACACTCACAAAAATGTTAAATGGTTTGCCTAATACATCTCTGGTACTTCATCACAACTTGTCATACTGTGACTACCATATTAGAATTGTTTCATTACAATGAAAAATTCTCAAATAATATTTACCTGTAGTAATATATTTTTGAGCACTTACAGTGAGTTACAGTTTATATAGCACTTTAGTGCTCCTCATGAGTGATGATCATGAGTGAAACCTGGGCACAAATATTTTGTTATCAAGTGATATGTCGTGTATTTTATCCTTTTGAGTAACCGGAAGCTTTCTCAATAAAATTAGATATTTGAATTATTAAATTGTCACCTTTTAATTTGTATATCAAAAATACGTAGCTCTCAAATATGCACCATATTGTAATAGAAAGTAATAGATGCCAAAGTAATATTAAGAGACTGAAAAATTCCACATCTAGTGGTAATAGAATGCAAATGTAACGGTAATAGATTACAAATATAATAGTAAAGGATTGCCTGTACACAAGTTTGATCAAGAATGTTGAAGATGACGTTAAGATTTAATGCCAGATATAAATCTTCCAATTTTGCAGTCAAGAACCTGTCTTATTATGTGGTTCTCTGCCCAATAAACAGTATCAACATCAATGTTTGAAAAAGAATTATATTACATGTATATGTTTTAGTGTTTCTTTGGATTAACAGGAACCCCTTAACATAAATTGATACATCTCTAGGTAAAAGTTATAAAGCAATTGGCACGTCTGCTCTAATGGCCAAACCATTACCACGATTTAAAGCTGTGTGTCAGGTAGGAAATAATGATATGTATTCAGGAAAAATATACATATTTAATGCGTAAATAAATTTTTTGTAAGTTAATACCTTACTCAATGGACATTTTGGTATTTTGCCGGCGTTAGCTGGACCAACAAGGTCGTCCCGATTCACTATGTGGCTAGCCTTGCCACAGGCGTTTATATGTATAATATAGACACAACTGTTTGATTGCATTATAAGTATTTTTCATAATGCTCGCATACACATACTTAGCCTAGCTTGCTGAGGAGAACCCAGACTAGAAAGGCCTCAGATACAGTGTGCATTATGGCAAAAAATATTTCATGTTTGCATTATGGTTGAGACAGCCTGGAAGGCCAGGCTACTATGTGGCGTGCAGTGCTTCTTTCTTGGCTAGGGAATGTGACGTTGCAGCATCTTTTTCGTTCTTCTGACCTTCGATGATCCCAAGTAAGATGAAAGCGGGGTCGGATGGGAGGGTCTCTCTTGTCCATTAGGTAAGGTATTAACTAATTCTATTTTACCTATTAGATTTGCAATTTTATTTTGTTAATACATCTTGCCTAATGGATAATATGCTAGAATAACTACCGCTTGGGAAGTGGGTAGTTTACTAGGGACTTAAGGTTGAACTCAAAGAGACATTAGTAGTCTCTGAGGGACATCAGCTGGTCCCATTGGTAGCTTGCCAGTGACATGGTTATCGGAACCAAGCAACCCTGCCCCCAGATCTCTGAGGTGGGGGAAGATAGGTATGAATTCAGTCCCTAGAGAGGCCCTCTTTGGAAGGAAGAGGAGTCTAGCTGGTAATTTTTGGCAGTTTCAGTCATCCTGCCGACCTTATTTGGGCAGGATGACCAGCTGCTGGGATATATCTGTGGACTCGTGGTAGATCTGCTGAGCAGCCACCACCGGACCCAAATGAAAAGAATCACCCCAGGCCACATCCTTCAAGTAAAAGTGTATGTAGGTGTGCAGGTGTTGTGGGATTTCCAGTGACAGGATGATAATAACTTTTCTAAGGAGACTCTTGCCTGGAAGGCCCTAGAAGTAGAAAAAGCCCTAACACAGGTTTTAGCCTGATGTAGAGTAAGGCCCTTTTGATCAGAGACCGCGTAGTATAGGATCACAGTGATATCCATGGCCGGAGTGATATCTTTGTCAAAACCTTTCATGAAGGAGACAAAGACTACTTTTTTGTTTTGCGTAAGGTCTTAACCAGATAGTAGCGAAGGGCTCTAACTGGCAATAGAAACCTATAAGCCTTAAGTGATTGGTCCAGAGTTGGAGCCAGGGCAGGAATAACGACTGGAGCCACACTCTCTGGACCCTCTTTAGCCAGCTGATTCTTAGAAAGAAGTCTGGGTAAGGGATAGTGGGACACTTTGGACCAGTATGCCTGGTGTCTGACGTTTTGGTTGAGGCAAGCATGGATCTCACTCCTGTGTTTTTCAGAACCCAAAGCCAGGAGGAAGACTGTCTTGAAGGTCAAGTGCTTCAAGGAGGCTGCAGCCCTCAAGTCTGTCTCTATGGAAACTATCCAGGAGATGAGCTCGAGTGAGATTTTTTGTCTTTGCTGACATTAATGGGTAAATTCCCCAGTTTGTCTGGTACAGCTAAACTATGGCCATCGATAGTACTTGGCTGTAACTTCCTTTCCTGGAACAGATACAGAAGGAAAGTGGCTATTTAACTGATTAAATTTTTTTCATAAAAATGACTCACTTTGCTTCATAGACTGATCTGGTTGAGACTCTTTGAGGAGCCTCAATTCGTGCTGCCACTCCCTCAGAGAAGCCTTACTCCTTCAGAGCTGAGGCTCTAGGAGCCAGGCATGAAAATTTACGCTCAACAGATTCTTGTGTGGAATCTGATTGGTAAAGTCAGCAGATTGGGCAGGTTAGACAGACACAGTGGGATTTGTCTTGACATAGCTACAAGATCCCAGAACCGGGGCATGTTGGGCCACCCCGGAGTAATCAGGATAGTTCTCCTGCAGGTTAGTTCCTTAGTTTTGCCACAACTTCGCCCAGAATAGCTACTGGTGGGAAGATATACGGGTCCAGGGTCTATTTGAAGTTGATGCCACTTGGTGCATATCAACTGGAAGACCTCTGAAAGGAGAGACCATTCTGTTTGGATGATCTCGTCTAGTCTGGATAGCTCATCAGCTGCCACATTCAGCCCCCTGGAATGTGTCGGGCTTTGAAGGTCACCCATTTCATGGAGCACCAGGTCAGGATTCACCACAAGTGGATACAGTGGGTCATACCTCATGCCTCCTTCCTTGTTTATGTAGGCAATAACTGTGATGTTGTCTGTTGCTAAACACAAACTTGTTTGAACAGATGTCTTGGAACTCTTGGGCCAAAAACACCGCCTATAGTTCTAGGTAATTCATATGCAACTTGCTTTCAGGCAGGGACCAAGTCCCTCTTGCCATGAGATCTCCTAACTGTGCCCCAGCCATCTCTTGCAGCATCTGTAAAGATCTGAATAGCATGGCTGAGTGGGTGAACATGCTGACATTGTAGGACATTCATTGCTTGGAGCCACCCTTTTAAATGTGGGTGGAGATATCTTAGGATGAGGATCACCTTGTCTAGGTATTCTGGGATCCTTGGGATTTTTCAGGTGCCACTGAATCGGTCTCATATGGAACCAACTTAGGTGGGCTTACTTCTCTGTAGTTGTCAAAAGGCCTATTAAGGACATGAGCTGTCTGACCCAACAGGAAGGGTCAGCAAAAAGTTTCTAAAGTTTCAAGTTTAAGGTCTGCCAGCATTCCAGAGTTGGTCTGACCCTGCCCTCCTTGAGGTCGAACTGGTAACCATCGACTCTGTTTGGGTTCCAGTTCTTATTTCACCATGTCACTATCCAACCTAATTCGTGACACATAGCAACCAGTGTCTGTGTATGATGGAGACAGGTTTGGTTGGATCTGGCTATGACCAAACAACTGTCCAGGTACTGGTGGATTCTATACCTTGTTTGAGCCATCACTTTGAATTCCTTGACTACTGATGTGAATTCCATTTGAGCAGTAGACAGACCAAACCCTAGGGCTTTGAATTTGGAGGATGGACCTTGGGTATTTCCTGGATTGCGGGTTTATTGGGATATGGACGTAAGCATCCTTGAAATCTATGGACATTATGCACTCGCCTGTCTGTAAGTGCTTATGCCTTCTGGTGTCTGCATTTTGAACTTTTCTGACTTCAGAAATCCCCCTGTGCTGAGAGTGTACCATAACAGTATAATCCCACGAATTCACCCTTCTCTCGCTGTAAATTTTGCCCATACCCCCTCAGCTGGAATACAGCGGGGAGGCAGGGTGGGACTCTCTTCAGTTCCACATGGTAAGCTTAATTGTAGCTAATAAAAGCTACATTAAAGTAATTAAAATTTTTTTATTGCACTACAATGGCTTACCATGTGGAACTGAATGCTGAATCCAACCGCCCAGTGGAAGGACTACAGCTGAGACTGAAAGTACAGTGAATTTTCTTGGATTTGAATTAATAAATAAATAAAATGAATATTTGAAAAAAAAAGTCTGAGTCCCGCTTACAGAGCCCCAATTCTGAAAATTGGACCTGTGAGGAGCCAAAAACAAGAAGATTAATGAATGACAATACCGATACTGTCTGAATGTTTTGATTGAAGGGTTAAGTGCAGCCGTGTTCACTTAGCGGGTAGAGCCCCAAGGGCTTCACTGTCATGAATACAAGCCCAGGGCTTGAAATCTCATTAACTTGCCACCCTAAAAATTAGGGCTGCGAATGAGTACTCGAGCCTCAGTAGACGAGTGGATCTTGGCTAGTACTCAAATCCATTTTAAGTACTCGTTTACTCATGAGGTATTGTATTATCGCCCACGTAATGAAATGTTTGTGTAAAATATACTGCATTTCAGCATTTCTGTCACATAACATCAATTAAAGTTGTTGTTTTCGCTTGAAAATTTATAATTTACTCCATAATCTATAATATCTGGTTAAATAGGAGACGTTTTTCTTCAAAAGTTTTGTTTCCGGAATCGACCATTTGTTTACAGAAGACTTCTAATGGTCGGAACTAAATCTCGCGGTTACTCGAATTCGGACCAGTTGTCAGAGGGCGAGTACTCGATGCCGTTTTTTTGTACCCGTCACAGCCCTACTAAAAATGAGATATGGTACACTGAGTAAAACTTAATACATTATACATAACATCCTTACCATAAGAGACCTTACCATAACATCCTGAGGAGGTAACCAATACCTAGACCCTGGGATTAAACTCCTGAAGACTTGGCTGCAGCGGTTGTGCCCCCCCCCTTTCTTTCTGAGGATGAGCAGTCTAAGGGAAAGGGTCTGGGACTTGTTAAGCCGCTACTACTGGTCCCACATACATATTGTTGTCGCTGTCTGGCCAAGCAAGGTCTTTTAGGTAAAAATTTGTAAATGTGTTGTGAGCTTTCCAGTGGCACGCTTGCATGATTTGGTCCACCGATACCCCACCATAAAAGGCCTTAGAGGCCGCAAAGGCCCTAATGTCATGCGCTTTGACTTGGATCAGGTCAAAGGCTTGTTGATCTGCTTGTTTGTAACAAAGTACGACAGTTTGTTTTAGCCAAGAAGAGAGTGTAGCGGGTCTGATGTCTGAGGTATGTCAGGGATCGAGATCCTCTTAGGTTGATCCAAAGAGTACCTCAGGGCCTGTACCGGACACAAGGTCCTGTCTTCTTTGAATTGTCTATCTACAATGGTAGTCAGAACAGGAATAGTCACCGAAGACACACTTTGAGAACCTTCTCTTGCTAGTTGGTTTTTGGCTATAAAATCTGAAGAGGGGAACAAGGCAACCTTTTCCTATTGGCCTAGATTAGATACTTTGTTTGCAACCCAGGCCTGAATTTCGCCGCGGCACTTGCCGGAGGCCAAAGCTAGCAAGAAAGCAGTTTTGAGGGTAAGATGTTTGAGGTCTGTGTTTTTCATAGGCTCAAAGGGGGCTTTGGTGAGCTCATTAAGTACAACAGAAAGGTTTCACTTAGGAAGATTCCTGGAACTTTTGGGACGATCCCTGTGAAAACTGGAGAGTAACCTGTGAAGGTCTGAACTTTGGGAAATATGGAGCCACGCTGGGTCCAAGGTGTCAACAGCAGCCATCCTATATCCATCAATGGTCGAAGGGCGCCTGTTTAGGTCTTGGTACAGGTACATGAAGAAGTCTGAGACTTGCTTCACAGAGGGAGTGGAGAAATCCACCAAATTTTCTCTGCACCATTTCTCAAATAGGGCCCACTTTGACTTGTAGATGGTCCTTGTTGATGACCTCTGCAGGGCAGGAATTCTCTCTGCCATCTCCACAGGGAAGCCTTGTTCTTGGGGTTGTCCACTCCTAGACACCAGACGTGGAGGTTGAGATGTTGTGGATTGCTGTGAAACACTGTTTCAAAAGAGTTCTTGACACTGGCTGATGAAGTGGGATCTCTGTTGAGAGCTGCACTAGGTCCCAAAACCAGTGCATCCCTGGCCGTGGGAGAGTAAGCATAAGCAGTGAGACCCGACCAGCATCTATGTCCCAAGCATTTTGGTCTGGGACTGAAGATACGTACAGTGGAACTTTGTGGTTCAGACGAGTGGCAAAAAGATCCACATGAGGAGTGAGCCACTTGTGACAGAGCTGTTTGAACACCTGCGAATGCAGTGACCATTCAGTTGACTGGACTTGGTTCGACCTGGACAGAAAGTCGGCCATCACATTCAGACACCCTGGAATGTGTCTGGCTTTTAATGTTATCTGGTAATGATGGCACCAGGTCATGATCTTTCAAAGAAGAGTACACATCTCCACAGAGTGGGTTCCTCCTTGTTTGTTTATGTAGGCTACTACTGTTGAGTTGTCTGTAGCAACTAACACTGGTTTTGAACCTTTGAAAGGCCAGATAAACTGCATTCAGCTCTAGAACATTTATGTGTAGCCTTTTTTCCTTGTCTGACCACAGACCCTTTGTAGAGGCTTGCTCTAAGTGAGCGTCCCAGCCTTCATTTGAGGCATCTGTAAAGAGCTGGATACTGTGGTCTTTGGAATGAAGGTCTGTACCTTTCATCACGTTTGTGGGATTATGCCACCACTCTAGGTGTGCTGAAATGGTTTCTGTCCAAGGAAGGAGGCTGTCCAACGACTGAGGAAATCTCCAGTACTCCTTGAGGTGAAACTAAAAGGGCCTCATGTGAAGCTGCCCTGAGAGATTTTATATTTTAAACCCTTTCTATTGGTTTTTTGACAGAAGAGACTGGATACAAGAAGCCAGAGCTTGGTCTTTTTGACAGGCCTTGTAACGTGATCGAATCAGGGGAGCTCTTGACTAAATTTGGTTTTGAGATGAATGGAAGAACGTAGCCATTGGTGATAATGTTTAACACGTCTGAACATTTGTTTGTTAGCCAGTCTCTTCTGAAAGAACAGAGGCGACCTCCTACTGGTGGACTGAGGGAGGCTTTTAAGGAGTCATTGGGGGGAGGGGTTTCCATGCCCTTGTCCCCTTGAATAGGGTCGAAAACGACCTCTGAAGCCTCTGTTGTTTGATTTTCCCCTACCTGAGGAAAACGATTGGTACTGCTTTGGGAGGAATTGCCCCCATAGGAGCGTTTCCTGTAGGAGCCTCTTTTCTTATTGTGGTTGGGACCACAAAAGGAATTCCTGAGTTCTTGTCGTCTAGAGTCTCCCAGATGTTGTTGACGGAGGGTCATCTTGGCCTCGCGTCTCAGCAGGCCAGTGTTGCCCATGGAATACAGTTCCCTCTGGAGGATATGGGCTACAGATTTGCTTAGGCAAGCTAAGGCTCTCTGTTGAATAAGAATTCTCTTATTCAATATCCAATATCTCAAAATAGTCACAGGCAGGTGTTCATAGACACGACTGGCAGCTTTTTCAGGATTGGCACCCTTCTGAATCTGGCTTTTAACCCTTTTAAAGGTAGCCTTAAGACTGTGCTGACACTTTTCCATAGTAGTGTTACAAGCGGAAGCAGTCTTTGCAAAAGTAGATGTGAAGTTGATGGTAGAGATTCTGCCTAGCTTGATGTTCAAGTTCCTTAAGAACTTGTAGGGGAACCTTGGCCATAGGAGCCCCAAATGGTTTAGGAGAAATACAGATCTTGGCAAAATCTGAATTAAGCTCCTGTAGCTTGTCCTCAAAACAAGGCTGTCCCACCTTGTAATATTTTGCTGTTGAAACAGGGGGTTTAATATATTTACCCTCAGGTAAATTAGAGGCCAGGAAGTCCTGCTCAAATTTCTCAAAGGCATCTTTGAGAATGGGACTTAAAGGAAGCATAGCTGAAGGGCCTCTTGGCCTGAGCTCCTGTTGGCCTTTTTCATCATCCAGGCCCAGCACAGTGGTAGAGGACCTAGGCATAGCTTCCCTGGGGTCAGGGAGATCAAGAATGTGCCTAAAAGTCTCACTTCCTCTGCGTACTGGGAAGGGAGATCAGACAGATCTACCTCCCTGTAAAAAAATGGGTCTGGGTTATCCTGTTGTTGGTCTTGCTCAGAAGGAGCCTTTTGAGGCTTAGCAGACTTTTTAACAAGGACAGAGGACTGATCCTCCTCTGATGATGAAGATTGTGAAGTAAAGTATTTTGCCCGAATCTTGTGTTTCTTTTTGTCCGAGTGTTTCTTAGCTTTAGAAGAACATACCCTTTGAGATTGTTCCGAGTGTTCGGATTGAGGATCCGAGTGCTTAGAGCCATGATCGGACTGTACACTTTGGGTGAATCTAAGTGGAAGTGAAGGACCACAGAAGTCTGTTTCCATAGGTTGAGCATCCGAGTGATCGGATGTCCAAGTATTCAGATGCATGATCGAATCAGGCTGTGTACTGGGTCCAGCTTTTGAAGTTGAAGCGGAGGTCTTAACTACCTCCGCTTCGGAGGCTTTTTTCATTGATTGCATTTCTTCTCTAAGAGACTTCATAGCCTCCAGCATGGACGCTTGAAAGACCCCCATTTGATGTTGAAGTTGGATGTTGAATTGATTGCCCAGGGATTTTTCTAGTTTACTTTCCATCTTATTTTGCAAAGCTGTACCTGGGGTGGATGGGACAGTTTGAGGTGTCCTTAGAGACAAAGACTCAAAACGCAAAGGTTGGGGGCTTGGAGGAAATAAAATTGCAAATTTAATAAGTAAATTAAATTAAATTTGGAAGGCTTTAGAGGCAGCAAATTCCCTAACATCATGGGCTTTGACCTGATGTAATGTGTGGGCCTCCTGATCTGAGAACTCATAACATAGGATCACAGTTTGCTTGATCCATGAGGAGATAGTGGCAGGTGAGATGTCTCTGTTAAAACCTTTCTTGAAGGAAACAAAGACCAACTCTTTATTCTGCCTAAGGTCTGAGGTCCTGTCCAAGTAGTAGCGCAGTGCTCTGACCGGACAGACTTGAGGGATCTATCCAGAGTAGGGGCCAGGGCTGGAATCACCACTGGGGCCACACTATCAGGACCCTCTTTGACCAGCTGATTCTTTGAAAGAAAGCTGGATGATGGATACAGGGACACTTTTGACCAATCAGATTGGTGTCTGATATTTCTGTTCTGCCAAGCATGAATCTCACTTCTGCGTTTCCCAGACCCAAGGGCTAAAAGGAAGGTCAAATGTTTTAGAGATGCTTCCTTTATAGGCTCGAAAGGAGCCTTCGTTAGCTGGTGTAAAACCAGGGATAGATTCCAGGAAGGGATTCCCCTCCTACCTTTGGGTCTGTCTCTGTGGAAGCTGTCCAGGAGACGAGTGAGATTTTCATCTTTGCTGATGTTTAAAGGCATGTTACCTAACTTATCAGCAATGGCAGACCTATAACCATCAATGGTACTGGGTTGCAACTTCCTGTCCTCAAAAAGGTGCATAAGGAAGTCAGCAACTGACTTCACAGGGGGTGCCCTGAAGTCCACCTTATTAGTGATGCACCACTTTGTAAAAATGGTCCACTGTGCCTCATAGACAGATCTAGTTGACCCTCTTTGAGGAGCCTCAATCCTTGCTGCAACTGCTTCAGAGAAGCCCTGTTCTTTGATTGCTGAGCCTCTAGGAGCCATGCATAGAGACTTAGATTTATCAGATTTCTGTGAGGGATCTGAGTGAACGGTTGTGTTAACAGGTTGGGAAGGTTGGGCAGGCTCAGATGGACCTGACTGGACATGGTCACTAGATCCCAAAACCAAGGCATGTTGGGCCATCCAGAGGCAATCAGGATGATTATCTTGCATGGAGAATCCTGCAACTTCTCCACTACTTTGCCCAAAATGGCTGTCGGTGTGAAGGCGTAAGCATCCAGATCCTCCCATTGGAAACTGAGTGCATCCACTGCTACTGAATCAGCCCATGCCACATCCTTCAGATAAAATTGTGTGAAGGTATTATGTGACTTCCAGTGGCAGGCTGACAAGATCTGTTCCAAGGAGACTCCCGACTGGAAGGCCTTGGAAGCCGCAAAGGCCCTGACATCATGGGCTTTGACCTGATGTAAGATGTGGGCCTCTTGGTCTGAGAGCTCATAACATAGGATCACAGTCTGTTTGATCCATGAGGAGATAGTGGCAGGTGAGATGTCTTTGTCGAAACCTTTCTTGAAGGAGACAAAGACCAACTCCTTATTCTGCCTGAGATCTGAGGTCCTGTCCAAATAATAGCGTAATGCTCTGACTGGACAGAGGGACCTGTCAGACTTGAGGGACCTATCCAGAGTTGGGGCCATGCTGGTATAACCACTGGGGCCACACTGTTTGGACCCTCTTTGGCCAGCTGGTTCTTGGAAAGAAAGCTGGGTGATGGGTACAGGGACACCTTTGACCAGTCAGATTGATGTCTGATATTTTTGATTTGCCAAGCATGAATTTCACTTCTGCGCTTGCCTGACCCAAGGGCTAAGAGGAAAACTGTCTTGGAAGGTTAATGCTTCAAGGAAGCCTCCTTAATTGGCTCAAAAGGAGCCTTTGTCAGCTGGTGTAAAACCAGAGATAGGTTCCAGGAAGGGATACCCCTTCTACCCTTGGGTCTGTCTCTATGGAAGCTATCCAAGAGACGAGTGAGATTTTCATCTTTGCTGATGTTGAGGGTTGAACTTCCCAGTTTATCAGCAATGGCTGACCTGTAACCATCAATGGTGCTGGGCTGTAACTTCCTGTCCTCGAAAAGATACATAAGGAAGTCAGCAACTGACTTTACAGGGGGTGCCCTGAAGTCCTGATTAGTGATGCACCACTTTGTAAAAATGGTCCACTTTGCCTCATAGATGGATCTGGTTGATCCTCTTTGAGGAGCCTCAATCCTTGCTGCCACTGCTTCAGAGAAGCCCTGCTCTTTGATTGCTGAGGCTCTAGGAGCCATGCATGGAGATTTAAGTCAGGGATCTGATTGAAAGGTTGTGTCAGCAGATTTGGCAGGTTGGGCAGGCTCAGTGGGATCTGACTAGACATGGTCACTAGGTCCCAAAAGGGGCCACGGTGGCAGAGTGGTAACACTCTCGCCTCCCACCTCTGCGGCCGGGGTTCGATCCCCGTCATGGCCGTAAGTGGGAAAGCTGGTAGTTGCTTGCCGTTGGTCGGCAGTTTACAGTACAGAACCCTAGCGAACTATATGTAATGGTTTCCTCTGCCCTTCCAACTACCCGTCGTGATATGACCTGTACAGTGTTGAAAGCGACGTAAAACCCCAAACAAACAAACAAACACTAGGTCCCAAAACCAAGGCATGTTGGGCCACCCCGGAGCAATCAGAATGATTCTCTTGCAAGGGGAGTCCTGTAACTTCACCACAGCTGCCCAAGATGGCTGCTGGTGGGAAGGCGTATGCGTCCAGGTCCTCCCATGGCATACTGAGTGCATCCACTGCTACTGCCAAGGAGTCCGGTATGGGTGACACGAACTGAGGTAACTTGTTGAACCTCGTGGCAAACAGATCTATCTGAGGTCGGTGCCACCTGAGGCATATAGCCTGGAAAACCTCTTGAAGGAGGGACCATTCCGTTTGAATGGTCTGGCCTAGACGGGATAGCTTGTCTGCTACCACGTTCAGCCATCCCTGAATGTGTCAGGCTTTTAGGGTTACTTGATGTCTGGTACACCAGGTTAAGATCCTCCATAGTAGGGCACAGGGTGTGCCCGACCTCATGCCTCCTTCCTTGTTTATGTACGACATCACTGTAGTGTTGTCGGTTGCCACAAGTACTATCATGTCTGCGCAGAGGTTTTGAAACTCTTTTAAGGCAAGAAACACTGCCTTGAGTTCCAAATAGTTTATATGCAGTTTGCTTTCTGGCAGTGACCAAGTCCCTCTGGCAGTGTGTTCGTTTAAGTGAGCGCCCCACCCTTCTTTTGATGCGTCTGTAAAGATTTGCATAGCATGCCTTAAAGGGTGTAATGGTTGGCCTGTGAGAACGTTGTCTTCCTGTAGCCACCATTGTAAGTGAGGGTGCAGGGACCTGGGAATTGGAACACTTTTTCTAATGACTCTGGTATTCTCCAGTGCTGCTTGAGATGCCACTGTATGGGTCTCATGAGTAGTCAGCCTAGGTGAACTTGCTTCTCTGTGGTTGTTAGTAAACCTATCATTGACATGAACTGTCGGACAGGACAGGTCGGAAGTAACATTATTTCAAATATTTTGTCCTGAAGGTTCTGCCACCGGTCTGGGGTCGGTCGGACCCGACTGGCCTTGAGGTCGAACTGGTATCCTACAAAATCGAAGATCTGCTTTGAATCCAGCTCCGACTTGTCCAAATTCACCAGCCAGCCAAATTTTTGACATATTTTCACCAGAATTTGAGTATGTTGGAGACAAGCCTGGTGGGATGTGACTCTCACCAACCAGTCGTCTAGGCACTGGTGGATCCTTATACCCCTGTGTATGGCCATCAGTTTCACCTCTTTGCTATTACAATGAACTCCAAGGGTGCTGTGGACAGACCAAAGGACAGTGCCTTGAACTGGTATGTCTGACCTTGGACATGAAATCTCAGATATTTCCTGGACTGTTCCTGTATTGGGATATGGAAGTAGGCGTCCCTGAAATTTATTGAGGTAACCCACTCCCCTTGTTAGAGGGACGTTCTGATGGTTTCCGGAGTCTCCATTTTGAATTTCTCCGTCTTGAGGAAGAGATTCAGTTTGCTCAAATCTAGTATAGGTCTCCACTTGTTGTTGGGCTTTGGGACTAAAAATAGTCTGTTGAAAAACCCCAGAGATGTTTGGTGTTTTACTAGTTCTACAGCATTCTTGGCTATAAGCTGATGTAATGCCTTCAACAGGTAGCTGTTCCTGTGGGGATTGACATAGCAGCTTATGACCATGGGAGACCTTGTTAGTTTTGGCCGGATCCGGAAGGGGAGGGTGTAACCCTCTTTTAGGATCTGAACTACTTTTGGACTGGTTCCCAGATCCAGCCAAGTTTGCCAAAAGTTTTGAAGTCTGGCCCCTACAGGCAGATTTTGTGCAGCATTTTTGACATTTGTTACAGGTTGAACACAAGACAACTGAGTGACACAAGAAACACTTTTCACAGACTTTAATTTGCAACTTTTGTAATAACAACCTGCTGACCCGGGACTTTTCTCTTTTGGGAATGCCCGGGTGCAGAATGAACATTGGACACAACATGAAACTTTACATTTTAAGTGTCCATAGTCTGTGATGGAGGTGGGCTCCCGGCCAGCAGTCGTTCCTGTAACTTGGTTACACAGTAATTGTCATTTATACGACTGCTGGCCCTTGGCTGGTCGAGATGTGTAGTTGGAAGCACGACCTTTCCCTTTCTTGAACTGTCGCCTATTGATGTTCTTCCAGGCCGGCCTGTCCGGCTTAGCTTCGCTTCTGCTGTCAGCACTCTTATCCGACCTCTCATAGGGATGGTACCGACCCTTGCTACGTCCAGCACTTGAATGTCCCTTGGACTCAAAACTGACCATATCTTCCTCTGCTTTTCTTAAAGCTGAGTCAGGAAACAGAGTGTTGATATGTAGAGGTCCTGTTCTGAGAGCGTTCAATGTATCTGGTTTAATGCCAGTTCTGAGGTGACTCAGGTATGCATCTCTGCGGGCTAAGGTGATGTTACCACTGGAGATAAAGACAAAGTCTGTTAAGTGCTCCATGGTCTTGGCTGCCACTTGGGTGATGCTGGCATTAAAATCCATCAAATATTGAAGTTCATCAGCAGCTAAGGAACTCTTGTGGGAAGTCTTGCCTTTACCCTCCGACCTCAGGGTTTTCAACTGGTCCTGCATATTCTGTTGGACCTTGAATAAACACCTGTTGAAGCTGGCTGCTTGGTTACAAATAACCGTTGCCTCTCTTGCTGATCTCTCCCATCTTCTCAGGGTTTCTTGTGATATCCTGCGTGAAGCTGGTGGGGTAGAACTCAGCTTTGCAGCGTCTGTGCACCAAGATGAGACGGCTGATGGGTCAACTTTGTGGTCGGAAAATAGCCCGTACCACTTGGACTGTGACTTTGCAGGTCTCAGGAACACATCTTTCGACAGGCCACCGGCCTCTGAACCACGGGAGGGATAACCATCAACCAAAGTAGTGTTCAATTTCTCTAACTTCTTACATAGCCAGTCTTCAGTTGGCATCTGGACGGAAACCTTGCCAGGAACTGGAGTCTTGGGTCCAGCAAAAGGGTTGTCCTCTGATGTATTAGCAGAATTGTCAATGTCCGGGACATGGGACCAACCCATAAACGAACGTATACCTCTCATGGTTTCCCGGTATATTTGTTCCTGTGACAGAGGTTGATCCTGATCCAAGCCGGTCACGTCCTGATCATCTGAGAGCTCCCCTTCCTCTGTATATAAATCCAGTGGGGGTCGGTCGGACAAGTCACTACCGGCCTCAGAGATGGAACTAACAGAACTCTCCCTTCTGGCTCTGTGCAAGGCAGGGGAGCCGGTGTCCTTATCATCTGAAGGCAAGGGTCGGTCGGTAGAAGATGGTCGGTTGGACTGAGGTCGGTGCTTGCTGGTTGACCTTTTAACTGCAGAAGAGCCGGTGTTGGGCTTAGTAGAGGTCGGTTGGATAGACTGTGCTTTACTGGTCGGCTGATGCTTTACAGCAGAGGAGCCGGTCCCAGGAAGCTCTGTAGATGAAGGTTGTAGGCTGGATCTTACTTTACTTAGACGTGGACGCTTTCTCTTTCTTTACTTTTTTCTCAGGACGGGCTGATGCTTTTCAGCAGAGAAGCCTGTGCCAGGAAGCATGGAAGCAGCAGGAACCAGTTGAACCGGCTTGATGAATGGTGCAGCCGAGTGAACTGCAGAAGCTGGTGGAGAGTGAGTCGGAGTCACTTTTACAGAAGATGAGAATGTCGGTTCCATATTCCTGGCCAATAAAATGGCTTCCAACCTGTTGAATCTGTCGGATCATTTTTCATCCAGTTGTACAATCTTAGAATCCACCGTTGAACTACTAGCCGTAGATTTAACAGTCTTAGACGTGGACGCTTTCTCTTTCTTTGCTTTTTTCTCAGGAGGGGCGACAGATTTCACAGTACCCTGTTTATCAACAGCCCCTAATACAGCAACAACAGACGGGTCGACAAGAGACTCAGTGTCCTTAGATGGGGTGGATTCAAGCTTCTTAGCCTCCCGTTTGTCTTTTTTATTTTATATGAAGGCGTAGACGGTTGCAAATGTTGTTCAGGGGAAAATTTATTGCAGATAGTACATTCAACATCAGATTTTTCGACACAGGGGTCCTTACCCTTTCCTTTATCCCTGCAGCATGTGCATGCCAGGTGACTGTCAAAGCTGGCCATAGCATGGCCGCAAGTTCCCCTTCTTTGGCTAGGAGATGACATAATGTGCTATAAGATCTATAAGTATCGATGATACAATAAATGTTCACCAAAGATGAAAATTCAGTAGAAATATCACATTTTACAGCTTAACTTTAAATTCTGTGTGCACTAGATCGCGCCAAACGAAAAAGATGCTATGACGTCACGCTGTCTGGACAGGAAGGAAGTATGACACGCCATCTGGCGAGTGCACTAGTACTAGGGACCGGCCGGCCGGTGGAAACACAGGACGTCTTTTTCTGACGTTTGGCGGGCCGGTCTGTGCCGACCGGATAAGCAATTGTCCATTGGATAGGATGTATTAACGCAATAAAACTGTGTTTTAAGCGTGAGCTCAAATGAGGCTCACGCTTCTAGAGATCACTTGTTTCCATGAATTATGGTGCAGAGTGACGAGTATGTGTTCGATGAAGTTAAGCAGCAATCGGCTTGGGCGATTGTTTTGAGGCACTACTTGTGTCTCTCATGGCTTTGCAGCTCGCGCTAGTTGACTGAAACCCTTTTCGGTTTTGTTTTTACACACAATGGGACATAAGGCATTCTGAAATCTTGGGAGTCTGTTTTGCTGTGTAAACCTGGTTAATATAGGTAAATCTTCAAGGTAAAAAAGTGCAGCTCAGACATCTATGACATAAACCATTCCATAATATGCAAAACTGGTTGAATGAACTTTTTACTTATGGATTGATGGAGTTAAAACTGGTTAACACCAGCAATTCTTTAATCAAGTGAAGTCTGTTGATTGAGCTGATTGTGATTAGAGTAAAGGCCTTTTTGACCCCCACAAATGACAAGGCTGAGGACCTGTCCCAATATAACCCTTGCTGTTGAACAGGGCATAAAACCTAAACTTTGACTTTTGCTCTTTATTACAGAAAAGGGGCTAGAATTATTACGACTGGAGTACTAATAGCAGTCATCTAAGTTACAAATCCAGTATTAGTGGTGCATAGTTCCTGGAAAATAAAATATAAAAATTTGTCCATCTGTTTGGCAAATCTTTAATGAGTCAGTTCAGTGGACAACTTATGCGCATTCCAATTCTGTGACCACAGGTATGAATCCAAGATAGTTGATAGTTGTACATTAATGCTTGGCAGTTTTCCATACAGAATCTTGACCAACTAGTGTCTACTGCTTTGCTGCATCACTGAAACAGTCCACAGTGATAAGATCCAGGTCATTTATTCAAAAAAATTGCAAATTTAATAAGTAAATTAAATTTTTATAAGTTAATACCCTATCCAATGGACAATTGCTGAATAACTACCGCTTGGTCGGCAGGTAAGTTACTAGGGACTTATGTGAACTCACAAGTAATAGCAAATTTTAACCTACGGTCTAGGCTGACTTCGTCAGGAGACCTATAGGTCCAGGCCTGGGTTGACTTTAAGGTCAGGAAACCCTGCAAGGCCATGGTCGGTTGCCAGCAGCCGGTTACCCGGGGCTATACCGCCGTCGCCCCCCCCCCCTTTTTTGCAGACCTGCTCTGAGGTAGGGGAAGAGAGGGATGAGTTCTGTCCCAGAATGCAAATAAACCTCCCGAAGGAAGCACGCCACACTTAATTCTTATGTACATGAAGAACTGTTATGCACATATACAAATCTCCTCAATCTAAGGGCCACTTGTGGATCTGCTGAGCAGCCACTACCGAGCCCAATTGGTAAAGCTCTGAATCAGCCCAAGCCCCGCCCTTCATATAGAACTGTGTGAAGGTATTGTGACTTCAGTGGCAGGCTGACAAGATTGGATCTAAGGAGACTCCCGACTGGAAGACCTTAGAAGCAGCAAAGGCCCGACATCATGGGCTTTAACCTGATGTTAAATGTGGGCCTCCTGGTCAGAGAGCTCATAACATAGGATCACAGTCTGCTTGATCCAAGAGGAGATAGTGGCAGGTGAGATGTCTTTGTTGAAACCTTTCTTAAAGGAGACAAAAACCACCTCCTTATTCTGCCTGATGTCTGAGGTCCTGTCCAAATAGTAGCACAATGCTCTGACCGGACAGAGGGACCTGTCAGACTTGAGGGATCTATCCAGAGTCGGGGCCAGGGCTGTTATAACCCCAGGGGCCACACTGGACACTCTATGGCCAGCTGATTCTAGGATAGAAAGCTGGGTGATGGATACAGGGACACCTTTGACCAATCGGATTGGTGTCCAATATATATCAGTTTTGCCAGGCATGAATCTCACTTTTGCACTTGCCCGACCCAAGGGCCAAGAGGAATACCGTCTTGAAGGTCAAATGCTTCAAGGGGGCCTCCTTGATTGGATCAAATGGAGTCTTAGCTGGTGCACGGCCAGTGAGAAGTTCCAGGAGGGTATGCCACTCCTGCCTTTGGGTCTGTCTCTGAGGAAACTATCCAGGAGACGAGCGAGATTTTCGTCCTTACTGATGTTGAAGGGTGAATTTCCCAGTTTAGCAACAATGGGTGACCTATAACCATCAATGGTGCTGGGCTGTTTGCCAAGCATGTATCTCACTTCTACGCTTGCCCGAACCCAGGGCCAAGAGGAAAACTGCCTTGAAGGTCAAATGCTTCAAGGAGGCCTTTTATTGGTTCAAAATGAACCTTGTCAGCTGGTGCAAAAACCAGGGAGAGGTTCCAGGAGGGGGTTCCCCTCCGGCCTTTGGGTCTGTCTCAGTGGAAGCTATCCAGGAGACGAGTGAGATTTTCATCCTTACTAACATTGATGGGCATATTTTCCAGACTATCAGCAATGGCTGACCTGTAACCATCAATGGTACTGGGCTGCAACTTCCTGTCCTGGTGGTGCCCGAAGTCCACCTGATGAATGATACATCACTTGGTAAAAATGACCCATTTGCCTCATAGACTGATCTGATTGACACCCCCCCCCCCCCCCCCCCCCCCCCCCCCCCCCCCTTTGAGGAGCCTCAATTCTTGCTGCCACTGCCTCAGACAAGTCCTACTCCTCGATTGCTGAGGCTCTAGGAGCCCTGCATGGAGATTAAGATTTGTCAGATTTCTGTGAGGGATCTGATCGAATGGCTGTGAACAGGCTGGGCAGATTGGGCAGGCTCAGCGGGATGTGGCTGGACATGGCCACTAGATCCCAAAACCAAGGCATGTTGGGCCACCCCGGAGCAATCAGAATGATTCTCTTACATGGGGAGTCTTGCAACTTCTCCACCACTTTGCCCAATATGGCTGATGGTGAGAAGGTGTATGCTTTTAGATCCTACCATGGCCGACTGAGCACATCCACTGCTGTGGCCAGGGGATCCGGTACCGGTGACACAAAACAGAGGCGACTTGTTGTTGAACCCCGTGGCAAATAAGTCTATTTTATTGCGTTAATACATCCTATCCAATGGACAATATGCTAAACCGGTCGGCGCAGACCAGCCCGCCAAACGTCAGAAAAAGACGTCCTGTGTTTCCTCCGGCTGGCCGGTCCTCACACTGCACTCGCCAGGTGGCGTGTCGTACTTCCTTCCTGTCTAGACAAGCTGACGTCATAGCATCTTTTTCGTTTGGCGCATGCACTGCTTGAACGAACTTTTAGAATTCTTGGAATATTTAATTTTTATGTGAGTTATTCGAAGTGCGGGACTTTATTAAGTTGTGTATCACTTCCTCACAGGTTATAGACCTTTTTTGTCAACATTTTGAGATTTGGAACTTATTTGTGAGTTAAGAAGTGCGGTTTATATAACCTTCACGTATCACTTCCTCACTTTTCGCTTGTGTCATGGCTTCTCCCAGTCAACGTCGAGGGGGCTGCGGCCACATGATGGCGGGGTTCGACCTACATTCTGTCTGCGCAAGGTGTAGAGATAAAAAGAAGGGCTCTGATCCCTGTACTAAATCTCCACCTGAAGATTGTCAACACTGCGACGCCTTAACACCAGACCAGAGAACCCAGATTGCAACTCTCTCTTATAAGTTAAAAAAGGAAAAGAAGGATGCCAAGTCGACTCCGGTTAAAGATTCAGACAGTTCCACCCTTGTAGACCCGGCCTTGGTCTCTGTATTAGCTGTAGTGGATAAACAAAGCACACCAGGTGCTTCTGCATCAAGTGAGCCGGCAGAGAAGAAGAAGAAAACTGACCCTAAACATTCCAAGTCCTCCAAGTCGGAGAAGTCAGTTAAACAGTCATCCAACCGACCGGCTACCACTTCATCTGAATCTAAGCCTTCTAGCTCATCCACCGACACTAAGCTACTCGACATGGACAAAAAGTGGGCTGAAAGGTTTAACAGGCTGGAGGCCTTGTTTTTAGCCAAAACTGGAAAATTTAATAGTAAATTAAATTTTTATAAGTTAATACCTTACCTAGTGGACAGATGCATTTGTCCGGCGCTCTGCCGGTCACGCCAAACGTTAGAAAAAAACGTCCTGAGCTGGGCTCTGGCCGGGACCGGTAGTGTCCTGTTCACTCGCCAGGTGGCTGTACAGCCTACCTGCCGGTATACTGCGCATGCGTGCGCATGCGCTCTTCCTCTTTTTGTTGTCTACCTTAAGACCCCTTGTTGGTTATGATAGCGGGGAAGGTAGGGTGGGACTCCCCCTGTCCACTAGGTAAGGTATTAACTTATAAAAATTTAATTTACTATTAAATTTTCCATTTTATTGCGTTAATACAACTTACCTAGTGGACAGATGCAGAATGACTACCCATTGGATGGGGGGTAGCCAAACAAGGGGAACCCATATAGACAATAGTATAACGGGTGTGTCCGGTACTGGTTAAATAAACCAACCTTAAACCAAGGACCAAACACCCTTGCCCCCCCCTGATCTTTCCTAAGAGGAAACAGCCCGTACACCAATTCGAGCCGAAGGTGCAGGAAGGCTAAGAGGGCATGAACTAACAAATTCATGAATGAGGAAGAAGAACAGGAGCAAGAAACACCATCCTTGAGAAGCTCCTGGATCCACTTTGGATCATGGCAATCCAGAAGCAAAGGATAGTGGAGGTTTTTTTTTTTTTTTTTTTTTTTTTTTTTTTTATTATATACACTAACCCAAAAAAAACATGTGTACACTATATACAGTCAGCAATAAGACTATCACTGATGTTCGTGGATCTGTTGAGCAGCTACCACAGGACCTAGGTGGTACAACTCTGAATCTGCCCAGGCTAGGTCCTTCAGGTAGAATTGTGTAAAAGTGTTGTGGGCCTTCCAATGGCAAGCTGATAGGATCTGGTCCAAGGAAACCCCGCCCTGAAAGGCTTTGGATGCGGCAAAGGCCCGCACATCATGAGCTCGAACTTGATGTATAGTTTGAGCCTCATGATCGGAGAGCTGATAACACAACAACACAGTTTGCTTGATCCAGGAAGAGACAGTAGCCGGAACAATGTCCTTCTGAAAACTCTTCCGGAAAGACACAAACACCAGGTCTTTGCCCGAGCGCAAGTCCTTGGTTCTGTCTAAATAGTAACGCAAGGCCCTGACCGGGCAAAGAGACTTGTCCTCTTTGAGGGACCTGTCCAATGATGGAGCCAACGCGGGAATGACAACCGGTGCCACAGCAGACGGTCCGTCCCGCGCTAGCTGATTCTTCGATAGAAAACTGGGAGAGGGATATAGGGAGACCTGACTCCAGTTCTCCTGATGCCTGATGTTGCGGTATAACCATGCATGGATTTCGCTCCGCCTTTTGCCAGAACCCAAAGCCAATAGGAAAACCGTCTTAAAGGTCAAATGTTTAAGAGAGGCCTTCCGCATGGGTTCGAAAGGAGCTTTGGTCAACTGGTGGAGCACTAA
The DNA here is from genome assembly GCA_964017235.1 of Sabellastarte sp. h YS-2021. Lineage (NCBI taxonomy): Eukaryota > Metazoa > Annelida > Polychaeta > Sabellida > Sabellidae > Sabellastarte > Sabellastarte sp. h YS-2021. The sequence goes on from OZ024932.1 coordinate 86,868,514, forward strand.
TGAAAGGTTCCACGCAGGGACTCCCCTCCTGCCTTTCGGCTTGTCTCTATGGAAACTGTCCAGCAAGCGAGTCAAGCTTTCATCCTTGCCAAAATGAACCGGGTCGTTACCCACCATATCGGCAATAGCCGTTCTGTAGCCTTCTATAGTACTGGGTTGTAACTGTCTCTCCTTAAAGAGATACAACAAAAAATCGGCCACCTGTTTCAGAGAGGGCGCCCTGAAGTCCACCTGGTTGGAGTCGCACCACTTAACAAAAATGGCCCACTTTGACTTATAGACCGCTCTGGTTGAACTTCTCTGAGGAGCTTCAATTCTTGCTGCCACCTCCTCAGAAAACCCTTGTCGCCTGATGGACGAGGCTCTAGGAGCCAAGCATGCAGATTCAGATGATTCAAGTTCCTGTGGAGAAGGCCGTTGAACGGTTGAGTCAACAGGGTCCTCTCCAAGGGAAGACTGAAGGGAATTTGACTTGAGAGACTGATCAGGTCCCAAAACCAAGGCATGTTGGGCCAACCCGGAGCGATTAAGATCATTCTGTGAAAGCCCTGATTCACCAGTTTGGATGTGACCTGACTGAGCAGGGAGACTGGAGGAAAAGCGTACACGTCCAGGTTGCTCCATGGTAGGCTGAGAGCATCCACCGCCCAAGCTGTCGAGTCCGGAACTGGAGAGACAAACTTGGGAAGCTTGTGATTGAATCGGGTGGCAAAAAGATCTATCTGAGGCTGGCCCCAGTTGAAGCACAAGCGATTGAACACCTGTTGAGACAGGCACCACTCGGTCTGGATCACCTGATTGTGCCGGGACAGCTTGTCTGCTACGACATTCAAGCGACCCGGAATGTGTCTGGCCCGCAGAATTATCTTCCTGGGATGACACCAGGATAGGAGCCTCCAAAGTAGGGCACAGAGAGACCCTGATCTCATACCGCCCTCTTTGTTGATGTATGACATTACAGTCGTGTTGTCGGTTGCTATGAGAACAATCTGTCCCCTGCACTGCTTCTCGAAACTCTTGAGAGCCAGAAGAACTGCTTTGAGTTCCAAGAAATTGATGTGGAGGCGACTTTCTGGTTCTGACCAAACGCCTCTTGCTATGGATCCCCCTAAGTGTGCGCCCCAGCCTTCGTTTGAGGCGTCTGTAAAAATCTGTAGGGCGTGCTGAAGAGGATGCAAGGGTTGCCCTTTTAGCACATTGGTCTCGTCCAACCACCAATCCAGGTGTGGGTGAAGAGAAAGGGGAACCGGAATAATCTTCTCCAGGCTCTCCGGCACATGCCAGTGTCTTTTTAGATGCCACTGAACCGGTCTCATGTGAAGCCGGCCGGCCCATACTTGTTTTTCCGTGGCAGTAAGTAGCCCGATTAGGGACATGAACTGACGGACTGAACAAGTCCCTGCCTTTGATGAACCGTAGTTTCTGCTGAAGAGTGATCCATCTGTCCTGAGTGGGCAACACCCGACCGGACAGCAGGTCGAACCGGTAACCTACGAAATTGAAAACCTGTTGAGGCGTAAGTTCCGATTTCTCCATGTTTACCACCCACCCTAATTCGCGGCACAGGGCCAAAAGGGTCTGGGTATGTGACTGGCAAGTTTCCTGGTCCGGGGCTCTGACTAACCAGTCGTCGAGGTACTGGTGGATCCGGATACCCCGTGCCTGAGCCATCAGTTTCACCTCCTTGACTACCTTGGTGAATTCCAGTGGAGCTGTGGCGAGCCCGAAAGGAAGGGCTGTGAATTGAAAGGCTTTCTTTCCCAGAAAAAACCTGAGATACTTTCGTGATCTCTGACTGATGGGGATGTGAAAATAAGCGTCGCTGAAATCCAGCGACGTTACCCACTCCCCCTTTTGGAGGGACAACCTTATTGTTTCCGGAGTTTCCATTTTGAAGGTGCCTGGTTTCAAGAAAAGATTTAGATGGCTGAGGTCCAAGATAGGTCTCCATCTCTGATTCGATTTTGGTACCAGAAAGAGGCGGTTGTAAAAGGCCAGGGAGGATCTGATGACCACCTTTTCGACTACCAACTTGTTTACGAGGTCCGTTACCGCCTGATACAAGGCTTTGCTTTTGCCTGGGTGAGCATAACCACTCTTGATCACCGGGGATCGGGTCAGAGGTGGTCTGATTTTGAAGGGTAGCGTGTATCCCTCTTGTAAAATCGAGACCACCCTTGGATTCGCCCCCAGACTGAGCCAAACTTGCCAAAACTTTTGCAGTCTGCCCCCTACAGCCAAACTTGGGACAACATTGGGGACATTTGGAACATGTGGGACAAAAAGACATTGACTTGCACAAAAAACACCTTTCACATCTTTTATTTTTCTCTTTGGTATACAGGGACTTAAACCTTTCTTTTGCGGTTGCCCTTGGAAACAAACAGAATGAGCATGATCTACAGCAAGATAAGACACATTTTGAGAAGGTAAACCTGGTGTCTGATGAAAGGTCTTTGAACATGGACTGTCTATTACTGCTGAGTTTACAGTCTTTTCTAAGGTCCTGTTGTCCAACTTTGCTATTACTGATGTTGAGGGAGTTGGACACAATAGGTAATTGTCATTTAAATTGCTTGTAACCTCTCGATTTAGAGAAACGGGGATTGGAACCACGTCCTCTGCCACGACCCCGACCTCTATTCCGGCTAAACTGCCTCCAAGCCTGACGGTCCTGATCTCCGGTACCGGTATTCCTACTGTCTCTGTTATCATAGGGACGGTATCTATGAGAAGATCTCCATCCGGTCTGTTGGGCAGCACCCGGACCGGGTCTGGGAACAGAACCGGAGGAGTGATGACTGGCAATATCTTGTTCCGCTGTGCGGATAACTGCATCAGGGAAAAGTCCATGTCCGAATAACGGAGCATTTCTCAACTGGTTATAGGTATCAGGTTTAATGCCGTTTTTGACGTGATCAAGGTAGGAATCCCTACGCAGCAAAATCAAGTTGGACATGTGCACAAAAAGACTGTCCGCTAGGTGCTGGAGCGCAGTGCCCATGGCCACAGAAACATTCTGGTGAAAAGCAGAGAGGTCCTTCAAGTCTGAGAGAGCAGCGGATACCTCCTTGGGGGCTTTGCCCTTGTTAAGCCTAGCATGAAGCATGTTGACATGACCGGTCATGCGTTCCTGTAACTCACTGGTGCAACGGTTAAACCCTGCCGCATGATTCACAATGTAAGAATTCTCCCGGGCACACTTCTCCCACCGACGCAAATATTCCTGTGAAATGGGGCGCGAAGGGGGTCCGGTGGCAGGGTAAGCAGAAGCTTTGACAATGCGAGGGAATTGAGAGTTCACCTTCGCCTCTGAGTTGTGCCAGCTAAACAAAGTCTTTCCAGGCCTATGCGGCCCCTCTGGTCTAATCATATGCATCTGGTACCATCTATTTTGCGACTTCGGTACCTTGACAAATTGATCCTTTTTTAGTCCAGCCGAGTCCTGGGAACGTGAAGGGTACCCCTCCGCCACCACTGTGTTCAACTTCTCTAACTTCTGACAAAGCCAGTCGTCCGGTGGCATGGCTACAGAGATGCGGGCAGGCCTCTTTGGCAGCTTCCCCTTCCAGGGGTTATTACTCTTATCAGGCTCACTGAGGTCGCTTTCAAAAGTGGGGATATGATTCCATCCCATAAAGGAACGGATGGACCTAACTGTCTCTCTGTAATTCATATCCTCCGTTTGTTCAGGCCGGTCCAAGGTATCAGAAGATATCTCACCCTCATCAGAAATCTGGTCGTCGGATAAACTGGCTTCAGAAGGAGGAGGGTCAATGTCCAAATTATCCGGCTCCGGTGGAGCCCGGTAAGCATCTGAAACAGAGGAATCGCCAAAGAGAGATGACGTAGTGTGATCTACTGGAGGAACTTGACCGGATGAACCGGGTTGAGCAAAACCTTGACCGGTTGCACCGGGAAGAAAGAGACCTGACTGCTCCGGGTCGGAACCAACAGAGGAAAGTGGAGCAGGCTTAGACGTCAACTTCTGCACAACCTCCGGACCGGAGGAGACTTGAGTTTGAGCCGGTGGCTTAGCTGGAACCGGTGCAGATTTAACCTGAGGAGGGCCCACATCAGGAGAGGGAGAAACTTGTCTCTTTTTTGAATGTTTATCGTCCTTATGGTCCTTGCGGGATTTGCTTGACTTCTTTTGTTCTTTAACATCCCTTTCTACACTCTTACTAGCCTGTTGTTTGTCACCCTCGCCTTCTGCCGGGAACTCCACCGGACCGGTGAGCCGGGCAGAAGGGGGAATAAAAGGAGTGTCTGAAATGGCAGCATGGGAAGGCACATGCTGAACAGTAGATTTTGGGGTAGAGAAAACGTTGCCCCTGGAGAGTAAGGCCTCAAAACGGGCGAATTGTTCAGCCCATTGATCTGACATCTTTTGGAATTGATCAGAGGTCACAAAAGTAGAACTAGAACTTGACGACTCCGGCTGCGCATGCGCAGGGGGATGAGAGGCAGAAGGAGATGGTTGAAAAACAGGCTCTGTATCTTCAACAGACGCAATAACTGTTACCTGATCCGGAGACACTAAAACCCCCGCCTTTTTGTCCTTGCGTATCTTGTATGTAGGCTAGCATATCCTTCTGGGAATCCGTGAAACCATCACAAATAACACACGATTTCTTAGCAACACAGTCATCATCCCCAATGCCCTTGTCACGGCATCTGGCACAGCGTTTGTGCAAATCAAAAGAGGCCATAATATGACCGCATACGCCTCGCCTCTGTCCTTTTTTATCTCCAGGGGATGCCATGACATATGAAGACAATAACTCACTACAAATTTACCAAGAATTCACTTGTAAAACACATAAAAAAAATTAAAATAGTTTCTCTTAAACTTCAAGCGTTTGAATCCTCACGCGCCAAACAAAAAGAGGAAGAGCGCATGCGCATGCATGCGCAGTATACCGGCAGGTAGGCTGTACAGCCACCTGGCGAGTGAACAGGACACTACCGGTCCCGGCCAGAGCCCAGCTCAGGACGTTTTTTTCTAACGTTTGGCGTGACCGGCAGAGCGCCGGACAAATGCATCTGTCCACTAGGTAAGTTGTATTAACGCAATAAAATGTTAATCCTCCTAGGGACCCAGTATTCAGCACTGTCAAGGTGACGCCAGCACACGCTCCACCTGCCAACGTGGTCCGAACTGACCCGTTCATTAAACCTCAGCCTCAGACCTCTCAACCGACCGACCCTGCTGGAGATTCCGCCACCGACTCTTCCCTCCACAAGTCGGACGTTAAGACATCATCGGTCCAACTGGACCCTCCGGCTTCAGCTACTGTTAAAAGACATTTGTCATCTGCCTTTGACGTCTCCCGCAAGGAATCCTCTTCCAGTGATTCCGACTCCGACTCATCCTCAGATCAACCCCTACTGGATATCCTGCCAGAAGAGGGAAAATTGTCGGACGAACTGGAGGCAAACTTCTCTGATCAGGAACAGTCTCTGTCGGAAGAGCAGTCCTACCGGGAGACGATGCGGGGTATTAGATCCTATATGGGGTGGGATCATATACCAGATATTGACTCAGGGACTACCACGTCGGAGGATAATCCCTTTGCAGGCCCCAAACCACATGCACCTGGTAAAGTCTCTATCAATCTTCCCACTGACGAGTGGCTGTGCCGGAAGATGGCCAAGTTAAACATTACCCTCACCCAGGGCTATCCGTCCAGAACTTCTGAAGCCGGCGGACTTCAGAGAGACCAATTTGCTTCTTTCAGATAATTATCTTGAACAATGTTGAACTACTGGTTCTTTAGATATATTCATTTATAGAACTTTTTGGAACAGAACATTTTAGAATTGTATTGAACCTCTTTTGAAAAGTAATCTTGAACAGTGTTGAACTATTGGTTCTATAGATATTTTGATTTATAGAACTTTTTTGAAAAGAATGTTTTGGAATTGTGTTGAACCTTTTTAAAATAATTATCTTGAACATTATTGAACTACTGGTTCTATTAATATTTTGATTTCTAGAACATTTTGGAACAAAACTTTTTAGAATTGTTTGGAACTTCTTTCAGATAATTATCTTGAACAATGTTGAATCACTGATTCTATAAATATATTGATTTATAGAACTTTTTGGAATAGAACATTTTAGAATTGTATTGAACCTCTATTGAATGATAATCTTGAACAATGTTGAACTGTTGGTTCTAAAGGTATTTTGATTTGTAGAACTTTGTGGAACAGAATGTTTTAGAATTGTGTTGAACCTTTTTAAAATAATTTTCTTGAACAATGTTGAACTACTGGTTCTATAAATAGATTGATTTCTAGAACATTTTGGAACAGAACATTTTAGAATTGTTTTGAACCTCTTTTAGATAATTGTATTGAACATTGTTGAACTACTGGTTCTATAAATAGTTTTATTTATAGAACATTTTGGAACAGAACATTTTAGAATTGTTTTGAACCTCATTCTGATAATTGTCTTGAACAATGTTGAACTACTGGTTCTATAGATATTTTGCTTTGTCGAACGTTTGGTACAGAACGTTCTTTAACAAAAATTTTATGAACTTTATTGAACAGCCAAAGAGTGCCATTTCATGTTCTCGCACATCTTAGAACGTTCTTGCACCATTTGTTGAACACTTCTAGGACAGTATTGAACACTGTTCAAGAACTGGGATAGAACTGTTATTGAACGTTCTGGAACTGTTCAACAACATTTCGCAGGGGAGGTTACAGACGCGGTTAACGAACTCCATTTCCTGTTGGACTTCAACTCAAGTATTTGCCAGGCCATGGCCAAGGCCATGGAACACCTCACAGAATTCATATTTGTAAACATGGCCAATACCACGCTTCTTAGACGGGATTCCTACCTCGCCTACCTCAAGGCAGGTATTAAGGCTGACACACTTAATGCTCTACGCTCAGCCCCACTCCATCTGGACACCTTGTTCCCAGACAGTATAATAAAAAGAGCAGAGGAGGATATCACCAGTTTTGACAAGGGTCGGTCCGGCTAATCTTCCTATAAAGGCAGGAGATTCCATCCTTATGAACACCATGACCAGAAGTCGGACAAACAACAGGAAAGACCGGCATGGAAAAATCTTTCACGCACTCAACGTAGAAAGCAGAGGAAACAGTCACAGTACTCCTCCCGACCGGCCAAGGGTCAGCAGCAGTACAAATGACAATCAATATGTAACTCAGTTAAACTCACTGCTGCTGGCCGGGAGCCCTACCTTAGAGACAAAAGACACTTGTACTGTAAAGCTAGATGTTGTAAATTCTGTACCTACTGCGCCCGGGCATTCTTAAAAGAAGGAAATAAGTCCCGGGGCAGCAGTTTGTCATCTATACAGTCACAAATTAAAATATGTGAACAGTGCTTCTTGTGTCATTCCATTGTCTTATGTAAATGTTGTAAGAAATGCTCCCAATGTTGTCTCAAATCTTCCTGTAGGGGCCAGACTTCAAAACTTTTGGGAAAAGTGGCTGGATCTGGGCGCCGGTCCGAAAGTAGTTCAAATCCTGAGGGAGGTTATACCCTCCCCTTCCGGACCAGGCCAAAATTATCAAGAGTTCCCACAGTTGTAAGCTGTTATGGCAATCCTCGCAGGAACCTCAAACTGTTAGAGGCATTACATCAGCTTACAACGAAAAATGCTATAGAACTGGTAAACAAACAGACCTCCCTAGGGTTCTTCAACCGATTATTCCTGGTTCCCAAACCCAACAACAAATGGAGGCCAATCCTAGATTTGAGCAATCTAAACCCTTTTCTCAGAACCGAGAAATTCAAGATGGAGACTCCGGAAACCATCAGAGCCTCTCTCCAACAAGGACAGTGGGTAACCTCCATAGACTTCAAGGATGCATATTTCCACGTCCCCATACAGGAGCAGTCAAGGAAATTCTTGAGATTTCACGTCCAGGGACAGACCTTTCAGTTCAAAGCTCTCCCCTTCAGATTATCCACAGCTCCCATGGAGTTCACTGTCATAGCAAAGGAAGTAAAACTTATGGCCACTCAGAAGGGTATAAGGCTCCACCAGTACCTAGACGATTGGTTGGTGAGAGCCACATCCCACCGGGACTGTCTCCAACATACACAGGTCCTAGTACAACTGTGCAGACATTTGGGTTGGCTGGTGAACATAGAAAAGTCGGAATTGGAACCCAAACAAGTTTTCAATTTCGTAGGTTACCAATTCGACCTCCAGTCCGGTCAGGTCCGACCGACACCGGACAGGTGGCAAAGCCTACAGGAAAAGATATTAGAACTCATCTCCCGACCGGCCTGTTCAGTACGGGAGCTGATGTCCTTAATAGGCCTGCTAACCGCGACGGAGAAACAAGTTCACCTCGGCAGACTTCACATGAGGCCCATTCAGTGGCATCTCAAAAGAAATTGGAGAATACCGGAATCCTTACACAAACGGATCCCGCTGCCCAGATCTCTGCATCCTCACTTACAATGGTGGCTGCAAGAAGACAACGTTCTCACAGGCCAACCACTACACCCTCTACAGCATGCTCTGCAAATCTTTACAGACGCATCAAAAGAAGGGTGGGGCGCTCACTTAAACGAATATATTGCCAGAGGAACCTGGTCCCTTCCGGAAAGCAAATTGCACATAAATTTCTTGGAACTAAAAGCTGTCTTTCTGGCCCTAAAAGAGTTCCAAAAGCTATGCATAGGCAAAATGGTGCTGGTTGCAACCGACAATACCACCGTAGTGGCCTATATCAACAAGGAAGGAGGCATGAGGTCGGGCCCACTTTGTGCCCTACTCTGGAGAATCTTGACCTGGTGTACCGGGAAACAAGTGACTCTGAGGGCACGACACATTCCTGGCCACCTAAATGTAGTGGCAGACAAACTGTCCAGATTAGGTCAGACCATCCAAACCGAATGGTCCCTCCTGCCAGAAATCTTCCAAGCCATATGCGACAGGTGGCACCAACCTCAAATAGATCTCTTTGCGATGAGGTTCAACAACAAACTACCCCTGTTCGTATCACCGGTTCCGGACCCCAGGGCTACTGCAGTGGATGCACTCAGTTTGTCATGGGAGGACCTGGACGCATACGCCTTCCCACTGACAGCCATATTGGGCAAAGTGGTAGAGAAGTTGCAAGACTCCCCGTACCGGAGGTTGATCATTATTGCCCCGGGGCGGCCCAATAAGGAGTTGGTTTTTGTCTCCTTCAAAAAAGGCTTCGACAAGGACATCTCACCTGCCACTATCTCCTCTTGGATCAAACAAACTGTGATCCTGTGTTATGAGCTCTCAGACCAGGAGGCCCACCAGTTACATCAGGTTAAAGCCCATGATGTCAGGGCCTTCGCTGCTTCAAAGGCCTTCCAGTCGGGGGTCTCTTTGGAACAAATATTAGCAGCATGCCACTGGAAGTCACATAACACCTTCACCCAATTCTATTTGAAGGATGTGGCATGGGCTGATTCTGAGCTTTACCACCTGGGTCCTGTAGTGGCTGCTCAGCAGATCCACAAATAATTCAGGCCAGAGAGGAGATAGTGTATATATAGTTAAGAAGCATCAAAAAAAAAAAAAAAAAAAAAAAAAAATCAGACGTGCTTCCTTCGGGAGGTTTATCTCTTGGGACTGAACTCATCCCTCTCTTCCCCTACCTCAGAGCAGGCGTGTAAAAAGGGGGGGGGGGGGGGGGAGGCGAGTCGGTTTGGACCGGTTAACCGGTTTCTGTTGACCGACCATAGCCTTAAGGGTCTTGATAATCTTAGATCGACCCAGGCTTAAGTTGTTAGTTATTTTTCTGAGTTCGTATAAGTCCCTAGTACCTTACCCGCCGACCAAGCGGTAGTTATTCAGCATATTGTCCATTGGATAGGATGTATTAACGCAATAAAATTGCAAATTTAATAAGTAAATTAAATTTTTATAAGTTAATACCCTATCCAATGGACACGCAAGACCCTCCCACTGACCCCGCTATCAGTTTACTAGGGGTTTAATAGGTTTAGACAACGAAAAAGATGCTATGACGTCAGCTTGTCTAGACAGGAAGGAAGTACGACACGCCACCTGGCGAGTGCAGTGTGAGGACCGGCCAGCCGGTGGAAACACAGGACGTCTTTTTCTGACGTTTGGCGGGCCGGTCTGCGCCGACCGGTTTAGCATATTGTCCATTGGATAGGGTATTAACTTATAAAAATTTAATTTACTTATTAAATTTGCAATTTTGGGCCGGTGCCACCTACTGCATAGAGTGGAAGACCTCTGGAAGGAGAAACCACTGTTTGGATGGTCTGGCCTAGCCTGGACAGCCTGTCTACTACCACATTAGGCCGGCCTGGAATGTGTCGTGCTTTAGAGTCACTTGTTTCCTGGTACACCAGGTCAAGATTCTCCATAGTAGGGCACAAAGTGGGCCCGACCTCATTCCTCCTTCCTTTATGTATGACACTACTGTGGTGTTGTCAGTTGCTACAAGTACTATCTTGTTTGAGCAAAGGTCTTAGAACTCTTTAAAGTCAGAAAAACTGCTTAAAGTTCTAGATAGTTTATATACAACTTGCTTCCCGGAGGGGACCAGGTTGCTCTTGCAAGTGCTCATCTAAGTGAGCGCCCCACCCTTCTATTGATGCGTCTGTAAATATTTGCAGAGCATGTTTTATTGGGTGTAATGGTTGGCCTGTAAGTGCATTGTCTTCCTTCAGCCACCATTGTAAATGGGGGTGCAGGGACCTGGGGACTTGGATCACCTTTTCCAGTGATTCTGGTACCCTCCAGTTGTTTTTGAGATGCCACTGTATGGGTCTCATATGAAGTCTGCCTAGATTAACATGCTTTTCTGTAGATGTTAGTAACCTATCAAGGACATGAATTCCCGGACCGGGCAAGCCGGTAGGGATAGCAGTTTTAACAGTCTCTTGAAGGTTCTGTCACCAGTCCAGAGTCGGTCGGAACCGATCAGACCTGAAGTCGAACTGGTAGCCTACAAAATCGAAGTCTTGTTTGGGCTCCAGCTCTGATTTCTCTAAGTTCATCAGCCAACCCAGTTGCTGACACATTATTTACTAGTTCCTGTGTATGTTGGAGACAAGCCTGGTGGGATCTGGCTCTCACCAACCAGTCGTCTAGGTACTGGTGGCTTCTTAAATCCTTGTGTATGGCCATCAATTTCACCTGCTTTGGTATCACGGTGAACTCCAAAGGTGCTGTGGACAAACTGAATGGCAGGGCCTTGAACTGGTATGCCCGACTTGGATGTGAAATCTCAGGCATTTCCTGGATTGTTCTTGTATAGGTATATGGACATAGGTATCCCTCCTTCAACAGTTGTACTACCTAGGGTCCAGCCCCCAAGGCTTCCTACGTTCCCAAAAAGGGCTTAGTCTGGAACCTATAGGCAGACTGTGTGCCACATTTGGTATTCTGACAAACATTTGCTGTCCCTCCGGACACTGGTCCAGTCTGGTGACAATGATCCAGGTTAACAGTCTCTCTGTTCTTATTATGGTCCGGTGGGGCTGACACAACTTTTCACATTAATGGACTCTTCGCCCCGGGCCAGCAGCCTGCAAGGTGCAGCATTTACAGAGCAATTGTCATTTGTGAGATGTCTGACCCCTGGCCGGACATGATGACAAAATTTATTATCTCTCCAGTCAAGTCCAGCACCGATAACAGGTTGTTGAGAGGTGTGATAAGGGAAGGTTGCCTGGTAGTAGCTTGGGACACTGTCATATCCCTGTCACATCACCAAGACCACTGACCGGTCTAAGAATTCTCTGTAACCAAATAATCCTGAGGCAACTCTGTCCGGTATCCGGACTCCATACTCAGTATTTTACTGTAACTAGTAATTCTCTGTAACAAAAAACTAGCAGGCTGGGGTCATCAATGAATTTTGACAGCTACTGGTCTATATTTAGCCAGCTTTTTTTTTTTTTTTTTATGTAACCAGTTGGGTTGAAGCACTGTACAGTAAGGACTGTGTAGCCAACACCCTGTTAGTAGACTTTGTAACCAGTAGGTTGAAGCAAGTGTACAAGACTGTGTAGCCAGTACCGGTCGGTACACTCTGTAACCAGTTGTTAAAGCAAGTGTACAAGGCTGTGTAGCCAGTACCAGCCCGGCACACTCTGTAACCAGTTGTTGAAGCATTGTTACAACTATCTTACAAGTGTGTTGAATTCAGCTTGCTGTAGGTTTCCTCCATTAATTAAAGTATTTCTTTAATCGCACGTCTTATTTGTAGATTTGACAGTTGCTGGGAAAGCCCTTGTGAACTATTTTTAGAAACACTTGGTGTTCGGTGTGTCACGTGACCAGCTTGCTGGTCGGAAGACACGCGATTGGCTGATTGGAGCTCGTCAGTTGTGGCGTTCTTTTGTGATACTTAAACATGCAAATGCGCAGTATTCTGCTCATCCACAAACCCCACTACCGACAACGAAGCCGGGTCTGCAAGGCAGGGACTGGAATCACAGAAGACGTGAGTTTTGAAGAACGCACTTCCGACCTTCCTGGTCGGTGAAAACATGTGACCTGCTTCGTGATTGTTCGGAAGGACACGCGATTGGCTGACTGGAGATGACGTCAGTATTCGCGTTCTTTGTGTGATGCTTTACCGGCAACTTTACAGTCCACAAAACAACCAGGCCGGGTCTGCAAAGCAGGGACTGTAGTCACAGTAGACGTGAGTTCTGAAGAACGCACTTCCGACCTTCCTGGTCGGTGAAAACACGTGACCTGCTTCGTGATTGGTCGGAAGGACACGCGATTGGCTGACTGGATATGACATCAGAGGTCACGTTCTTTTGAGCTGGCCGGTCGGCTGATGCTTTAAAAGCAGAGAAGCCTGGACCAGTGCGCTCTGAAGATGAAAGTCCTGGTCGATGCCGGTCTGAAGTCGGTTGCTCAGCCGACTGTGCACTCAAACCAGTGTCCTGGCCATCCACTGCCCTTATTACCGACACAAGAATCGGGTCCACAAGGGAGGGACTGAGAGTGATTAAAGATGAAGTTCCTTCTATGTAAATACTAGGTGAGGTCGGCTGAACATGAGCTTGCCAGTCGACTAATGCTTTACAGCAAAGATGTCTGGACCAGTGCGCTCTGAAGAAATCTGAAGAATTCATCTCTTGCTTCTGATGAAAAAACACTAAATACTCGAGCTAGGCTGGTGTGACTGATGCTTTACAGCAGAGAAGTCGGTACCAGTGCGCTCTGAAGAATGCACCTCTTGAGGAATTCCTTCTATTTGCAGTGTTCAAAACTACGTAGATTGAAGTTGTTCGTGATTTCTATTCGTAGTACTAGAAAAGACGTTTCTATGGTGATTGAACTGGAAAGTTACAGAAGGTACATTCAACAAAAGACACGGATAAAAATACCCGTAAGTAGTATATCCATTATTTCCTTAATACTGTCGATCTGCCCCTAACAACACCATGGTTGAATGGGAGGAAACTAGAAAAATGGCTGCCTTCATATTTCTCGTCAATTACTGCCCTATCATCAACACTAAATTGAGTCAGCTAGGGAGCGTTTCCAGCAGATTTCTTAAGGTATATCCGTGCTTGATATGAAGATAACATTTCTACACTAAAATATTCCCAAATAAGGTTGAAAATCCGTCATAATGCACACTTTTTCCTTTAAAAACTCTGGAGATGTTGAAAACACGTTTGCACAGTACACGCGCCAAACGAAAAAGATGCTATGACGTCAGGTTGTCTAGACAGGAAGGAAGTAAGAGGCTCCATCTGGGGAGTGCACAGTACTATGGACCAGCTAGCCAGTGGTAACACAGGACGTCTTTTTCTGGCGTTTGGTGGGCCGGTCTGCGCCGACCGGATTAGCAATTGTCCATTGGATAGGATGTATTAACGCAATAAAATTATAATTTACTCCAAATATACAACCCCAATTAAAATTATTTCTTATTCTGTTTGGTTGAAATGAATACTCATATTAACACTGGTGTACTTTTCACTATTTTCAGGATAAAACCAGCCAGATTTTGCCTGATTTCTTGTAAAAGCTACTTAAAATTACTCATTTGATGTCAAGTTTCTTAGAATATTTGTAAATTATTGATAGAAAATTTTAAAAGGGACTCTTTTTAATTTTCCACACTGAATCATTCAAAACTCTGTACTTGCATGAGTAATAAAGAATATTTAATGTATAAAACAGTAAAATATCACTTGTGTGAATTTTGAAATTGTATTTTCAAATGTGAAAAACAAAAACCCTATTTGTGTATTTTTACAAAATATAGTGGCACTTAACTATGAAAAAACAACAATTTTAACATATTCACCTGAAACTTTACCCCATCATCAAAACCCCCTTGAAAAGTAACTCAGGTTCCATCAAGGACCAGAAATTAGATTTTACTCATTCTAAATTTATTTGTATATATTATTCCTGTTTTCAATATCAAAGATCCTGAATGTTTTACCGACTTAGATATACCACAGAAATCAAAATCATGCATAGAATATTCATCCTTTATAAACAGAACTTTTTCTGGCTATCAAGTTACATAGTTTATATAGCAAAATTAATCTGAACATGTAACCGTGCTAAACAACTATATTCTCATATTTGAAATTCCAGACAATGAAATCATGGTATCTTTAATTCACCCTACAAAACACTGAAGACTTTATTGCCATCCAACATTTGGATCATGTGATTTCACTTTAGCCACCTATTCTTGCTCCAACTTTATAACCTCATTCTCAAAAATTATAATGTGACATCCACACTGAACAGGATACAGCAAAGACATATACTTAAAATGTCATTTAAATGTTATAACAGCCTGTATTAACTAATGTAAAGTGGTCAAACACCTCATAAACTTACTACAGCACTACATACAATTGCATTTGTTTTGGCATTGAACAAACTTTCAACAGTATTACAGGTGTAATTTAATATAGCAAATTAACATTAAAATTAAAAAATAAGTTAAGTAAGTTCTATATACAACAGCCACAGGAAATCATTACAATCTTAATAAATGATATTTGGTATATTACCCGAGGACACAGCGTTAAATTACTGATTTTGTGCAAAAATTGTCTTGTTCCGGTCAGTGTTAAAAAAGGAGTGAAGGTTTAAATACTTTCACAAAGTCATTAATTTTGATCAAGTTCAACAATAATGATAATTATTGCTCACATTTCTTCTGTTAAAATTCAGTATATACTTCTAATCTCAATTGTGAAGCAGCAAACTGTTTCATAGACCTGTTGATGTACATATAACAACTTAGACGTTCTACAAGTCACCACCAAGGGTAAACCCTCAATTTATGAGAAAACTTCTCAACCTCAATTAGGGGAGGGTCGGTAACACCAGTATCTCTGTATCAAGACCACTTCACTTAAATATCACGATGATACCTTGCAACTGGCATCTCAAATGTCAGTATATATAACTGAGAAACATGAAATATTAGAAACACATGCCAAATCTCAACAAATTATATTTTGACAGATTTTTAACACTTCTTTTGCAATTTCTTTTTGAAGGACTGCTATGTTTTTGATACATGAACTTCACTAACTGTTAGTGGGTCTTGTAGATTGGAGATATGCTAAAACATAATTTTTTTTTTAGGTATCCCGGAGTCAGGACAGTATCACACTGGCGATATATGGAAATGGAGAATTTGGTACTGACCCTGCCCTAACCACAATTATCTTTACAAACTGGGATTATTTTTGCGACAAGGGAATATGCTTTGTGAATTTGACCTTTTATGGCGACTTTTTCATTGGGTGGTCTCTGCGGTAAATTACACATGCTGCGGCAATAATTATGTTTATTTTACTTATCAAATTTAAAATCAATCATGTTGTCAGTGTTTACCAAGACGTTTGTGGCTCTCCTGTATATAGTGTAATTTTAATGTGGTTTTTCTGTTGTGACATCCTGCTTTGCTAATTTTACATCATCGCTCTGGCCCTTTTCTTTGTTATCAAATTTGGCATGACTATCTGGCTGGTTTTTATGATCGGACTGTTCTTCACCCATGTGTCCCTGTTTTGTCTCCTGAGGAGCCTTACTTCCTTGATCTGGGGTTTGTTTGGCTGTATCTACTTTATTTTCTACTTTAACTTTATCTACATCTTCTGGCTTCTGGGTTTTATCTTTCGGTTCCTTACTATTCTGAAAACAAAAAAAATATACATATTTATGGCAAATTATTTTCACTTGATCAACAGGATAAAATATGATTATACAACAATAAAATGTCAATCTTGTTTCACTTCATATTTTGGAGATGACCAAATGGCCTTTTAAGTAATACTAGGCTAGTACATTCATAAAAATATTCATTTCAGGGATAAAATGCCATATACCGTTAAGTGTTAAGAAAATGTGCATAATATTAATGAAGCAATGATGACTTGAATAAAATACCTAAATTCTTAAGGATTTGATCTGACTTTAAAATAAACAAGAGGAGAGTGCCCGTGAACCGGCACTGTGTCAGCTGACTGAATGTTTTTGATTTGTGATGGTGATAATGAGAGGAAAGCATAATTATCAGGGAAAGGGCTGTACAGAAATACAATAAATGGTAACTGAACAGCATGTTCGAAAGATATTCCGAAGCTGACAGAAGAAAAGGACAAAAAAGTTGTGCCCTGCAAATGGTATTATGAAATAAAGTAACAAGGTAATTGTTTAAGTGTAAAAAGTAGGTTAAAAATATTTAAAGAAATACTATAAATGCAATATCCTCGTTTGACCATGAAGAAGGGGTCCAAAGGTCAAATCTGACCATACCAAAAGATTCCCAGCCAAAGAATTTGGGATGGTTTACCATCCCAAACCTCTCGGACCAATAATAAGTGAGTCATAGGCACTTTTTAAGTTTGGCTATCCTTGTTTGACCTTGAAGGAGGGGTCCAAGGTCAAATCCGACCACACAAAAAAATTCCCAGCCCATGATTTCCTGTAGCTTGTTTACCATCCCAAACTTGTAGGACCAATAATAAGCAAGTTCTAAGCAATTGTAAGTTTGGCTATCCTCAATTGACCTTGAAGGAGGGGTCCCAGGTCAAATCCGACCACACCAAAAGATTCCCAGCCCATGATTTTCTATAGGTTGGTTTTCCATTCGAAACCTCTAGGACCAATAATAAGCGAGTTATAAGCATTTTAAGTTTGGCTATCCTCATTTGACCTTGAAGGAGGGGTCCAAGGTGAAATCCGACCACACCAAAAAATTCCCAGCTCATGATTTTCTATAGGTTGGTTTTCATTCCAACCTCTAGGACCAATAATAAGCGAGTTATAAGCACTTTTATGTTTGGCTATCCTCATTTGACCTTGAAGGAGGGTTCCAAGGTCAAATCGGACCATATTAACAGATTCCCAGCCCATGATTTCCTACAGGTTGGATACAATGATTTACTCAACAGTGAGAACCTGAAAGAAGCTATTGCTCAGCTATGCCATGACATAGAGGTCTGCAATTTCAATATGTTATAGCTGACCAAAACGTCTGTGAATAACATATTTAACAAAATACTCTAAATGTAATAGTTTTCAAGTTACAACGGATTTACTCAAGAGTGAGAACCTCAAAGTAACTATTACTCAGCTATGCAATGAGCTACATGTCTGAATTTTTGCTCTGTTATAGCTGACCTAAAAGTAGGTGAACAACATATTTAAGCAAAATACTGTAAATGCAATAGTTTTCAAGTTACAACTGATTTACTCAATAGTGAGAACCTGAAAATAGCTATTGCTCCGCTATGCCATGAGCTATAGGTCTGTAATTTCACTATGTTATAGCTAACCCAAAAGTAGGTGAACAATATATTTTAACAAAATACTCCAAATGCAATATTTTTCAAGTTATAGCTGATTTACTCAACAGTCAGTGCCTGAGAATAGCTATTGCTCAGTTGTGCCATGAGCTACAGGTCTGTAATTTCACTATGTTATAGCTGACCCAAAAGTAGCTGAATAACATATTTGCACAAATTTCTGTAAAGGCAATAGTTTTCCAATTACAACTGATTTACTCAACAGTGAGAACTTCAAAGTAGCTATTACTCAGCTATGCAATGAGCCACAGGTCTGGAACTTCACTATATTATAGCTGACCCCAAAATAGGTGAATAACATATTGCAACAAAATACTCTAAATGCAATAGTTTTCAAGTTATAAGTGATTTACTCAACAGTGATAACCTAAAAGTAGCTATTACTCAACTATGCCATGAGCTACAGGTCTGAAATTTTACTATGTTATAGCTGACCCAAAAGTAGCTGAATAACATATTTATACTAAATTCTCTAAATGCAATAGTTTTCAAATTACAAGTGATTTACTCAACATTGAGAACTTCAAAGTAGCTATTACTCAGCTATGCAATGAGTCACAGGTCTGGAACTTCACTATGTTATAGCTGACCCCAAAATAGGTGAATAACATATTGCAACAAAATACTCTAAATGCAATAATTTCCAAGTTATAAGCGATTTACTCAACAGTGATAACCTAAAAGTAGCTATTACTCAGCTATGCCATGAGCTACAGGTCTGAAATTTTACTATGTTATAGCTGACCCAAAAGTAGGTGAACAACATATTTAAGCAAAATACTGTAAATGCAATAGTTTTCAAGTTACAACTGATTTACTCAATAGTGATGACCTAAAAGTAGCTATTACTCAGCTATGCCATGAGCTACAGGTCTGAAATTTTACTATGTTATAGCTGACCCAAAAGTAGCTGAATAACATATTTATACTAAATTCTCTAAATGCAATAGTTTTGCAATTACAACTGATTTACTCAATAGTGAGAACCTCAAAGTAGTTATTACTCAGCTATGCAATGAGCTACAGGTCTGAAATTTTACTATGTTATAGCTGACCCAAAAGTAGGTGAACAACATATTTAAGCAAAATACTGTAAATGCAATAGTTTTCAAGTTACAACTGATTTACTCAATAGTGATGACCTAAAAGTAGCTATTACTCAGCTATGCCATGAGCTACAGGTCTGAAATTTTACTATGTTATAGCTGACCCAAAAGTAGCTGAATAACATATTTATACTAAATTCTCTAAATGCAATAGTTTTGCAATTACAACTGATTTACTCAATAGTGAGAACCTCAAAGTAGTTATTACTCAGCTATGCAATGAGCTACAGGTCTGAAATTTTACTATGTTATAGCTGACCCAAAAGTAGGTGAACAACATATTTAACCAAAATACTGTAAATGCAATAGTTTTCAAGTTACAACTGATTTACCCAATAGTGATGACCTAAAAGTAGCTATTACTCAGCTATGCCATGAGCTACAGGTCTGAAATTTTACTATGTTATAGCTGACCCAAAAGTAGCTGAATAACATATTTATACGAAATTCTCTAAATGCGATAGTTTTTAAGTTACAAGTGATTCTACTCATGATGGAAGTTACTGAAAAGCCCAAAAGTAGCTATTACTCACTTAGCTATTGAGACAGGCACCCAACTTACTCACCATATTGTAGCTATGAAAAAAGTAGCTGAATAACATATTTTAACAAAATGCTCTAAATGCAACACTTTTCAAGTTATAAATGATTTTATGCATGATTTCATGAATTTTAATGCATCAAAAATTATTAAAAAAATTTATTAAAAAAAAAGTAAGACAGATCCAGGTCTCATACTCACACAAGAGAATCTACCTCTGGCCTAGTACATATATGCAAGATATGAGAGAAATCCCTGCAATAGTCACTGAGAAAATTGTGATTAAGTGTTGAAATTTTCACACTTTTGGTGGGGGTACCCCCTTTGTAATGTCTCTAGCAAACAGACGAACAGACAGATTTGCATGCCTTGAACAATTTTTCATCCTCGATAGATAAGGTATCTTTTAAAAAAAACAGCACGTCTCTAGGCCTTGTAGTTTTGGAGAAGTTGTTCATGCGGACGCGTACGCCCACGCCGCAGAGTGACGACATAAAAATTACTGAATTTTACACCAAATATTGTGGCAATATTAAACAGACTCATAATAAGGTGAAGATACCCTACTTAATGGAAACGTAGAAAAAAATAGTACCCAAACACAAATTTAAGATATGACAATTTAGCAGTGAACAACTTTCCAGTATATAAAAGTGTTGGAAATGGCAACATCTGGTCAAGGTAACCTCTTATAAAAAGTCTGAGAGCAAACATCAATGTCTGCACAGCTTAATACATTTTCTACTATCCATGCTCAAAATCTTTCTAGCTCAATTTAACAGAAAAGATCTCAATGTAAGTTTCCCATGTCTTCAGACTTAATTCCCTTTGTCAACATTCAGAATTTTACAATATTCCCACATATAATTTTTTTTCATTTTTTCTTAATAAATTACATCTCTGGTACCTTGACCAGTGCTTCAGCCAGCATTCCACTTAGTTTTTGATCTGTTTCCTGTGCTGTATGCTCCTCTTGTGTTGGATGGTGTTCTCCATCTGGCTGACCTTTGCCTGGGTTGTTCACATCTTTCGCATCAATTTGTTTGGCTTGTTGTTGTTGTTCTGCCTCATGTATGTCATGATCTTCTATCCTTCCAATCCACTCAAGGGCCTCTTTCCATTTGTTGCCATGATCAACATGGTAGGTTCTTTCCTGTTTACTCCTTGCAAGCTGACCATTGCTTGCCTTACCTTGGTTTTCATCACTATCTTCCTCATCCAGTTCATCATCGTCTTCATTTGTGTCATCATTTGCTTCATCATCAACTTCTCCATCCATTTCATCATCATCGTCTTCTTCTCCATCATCTTCATCATCTTGTTCACTGTTGTTTTTTTAAATGCAAAGCTCAATTCAATATGTGTATCAGTAGAAGAGAAGAGGATTAGAGATGCCCCAAAAGGCGAGTTGTGCAGGTAGCAATAAGGTTAGCGACTGCTGTAATTAAATTTAGAAACAAGGAAAGAAATATTAGGTCACCCAGTTAAGATAAGCGTGTTAGACGTGCTAAGAAATGTAAAACTTGTAATCTAGGTTAAATAAGTGTATCTATGCTAGAAATGGACAAACGGACAGACGAAATTACACCAATTTTGAAAGCAACTTAGCTATGATGGTGATCTATCTCCTTGTCAAGTTTGAATTCGATTGGACAAAGCATTTTCGAGTTAGAGTCCGGGAACGGAAATGTTGATGGACAGACAAAAGGACAAAAAACGGAAAAAAAAACTGACAGAATTACACCAATTTCAAAAGAAACTTAGCTATGGTGGTGATCTATCTCCCTGTCAAGTTTGAATTCGATTGGACAAAGCATTTTCGAGTTACAGTCCGGGAAACGGAAATGTTGACGGACAGGCAAATGGACAAACGAACAGACAGAATTACACCAATTTCGAAAGGAACCTAGCTATGATGGCGTTCTATCTCCCTGTCAAGTTTGAATCCGATTGTACAAATCGTTTTTGAGTTAGAGTCCGGAAATGAAAATGTTGACGGACAGCAGACGTCGGACACATCAATGTAATAGGCGGGTTAGTTACCTGCAACCCGTGTAAAATGCTATGAAAACAAGTCACATCAATCAAATGACAGGAAGCAGTCTGAGAAAAGCTAAATTTACCAAAGAAACTTGCAAATTTAATAAGTAAATTAAATTTTTATAAGTTAATACCCTATCCAATGGACAATTGCTTTACCGGTCGGCGCGACCGGTCCCGCCAAACGCCAGAAAAAGACGTCCTGTATATAATACCGGCAGGACCGGTCAGTAGTGTGTATTCACTAGGTGGTGCCTCATACTTGCTTCCTGTCCAGACAGAGTGACGTCAGTTCATCTTTTTCGTTGTCTAAACAGATTTAGACCCCTAGTAAGCTGGTAGCGGGGACGGTTGGGAGGGCCTTGCCTGTCCATTGGATAGGGTATTAACTTATAAAAATTTAATTTACTTATTAAATTTGCAATTTTATTGCGTTAATACATCCTATCCAATGGACAATTGCTGAATAACTACCGCTTGGTAGGCGGGTAAGCAGCTAGGGACTTCTGTGAACTCATAACAAAACAAAATAGTACAGGCCCATTTGACCTAGGGTCAGAGAACCCTGACAGATCAAGGTCGGCCACCAACTCACCGGTTAACCGGGAGTCTACCGACGTTGCCCCCCCCTTTTTTCTTTCCTTCCAGAGTCGGTTTGAGAAGGGAAAGATAGAGAGAGAGGGGCTGAGTTCAGTCCCAGAAGAAATAAACTTCCCAAGGGAAGCAAGTCACAGTTTTTTTTTTTTTTGTTTTTTTTTACAATATGTACATATTTACATATATACAACATCCCCTCACTTCTGGGCCTGGTGGTGCACCTGCTGGGCAGCCACTACAGGACCCAGGTGGAAAAGCTCCGAGTCAGCCCAGGCAACATCCTTCAAATAGAATTGGGTGAAGGTGTCGTGAGATTTCCAGTGGCAGGCTGACAAGATCTGATCTAAGGAAATCCCTGATTGGAAAGCCTTAGAGGCAGCAAAGGCCCTAACATCATGGGCTTTAACCTGATGAAAGGTGAGGGCCTCCTGGTCAGAGAGCTTATAGCACAGAACCACAGTCTGTTTGATCCATGAGGAGATGGTGGCAGGTGAGATGTCTTTATCAAAACCCTTCTTGAAGGAGACAAAGACTAACTCCTTATTCTGCCTGAGGTCTGCAGTCCTGTCCAAGTAGTAGCGCAGGGCTCTAACTGGACATAGGGACCTGTCACCCTTGAGTGACCTATCCAGAGATGGTGCCAGGGCTGGGATGATCACTGGTGCCACACTATCTGGACCTTCCTTAGCCAGCTGGTTCTTGGATAGGAAGCTGGGTGAGGGGTACAAAGACACCTTAGCCAGTCCGACTGGTGTCTGATGTTCTTATGTAACCAAGCATGGATCTCACTCCTGCGTTTACCTGAACCCAAAGCCAGCAAGAAAACAGTCTTGAAAGTTAGATGTTTCAAGGAGTCCTCTTTCAGGGAATCAAAGGGAGCCTTTGTGAGCTGATGTAAAACCAGTGAAAGGTTCCAGGAGGGGATGCCCCTCCTGCCCTTAGGTCTGTCTCTATGGAAACTATCCAGGAGATGAGTGAGATTCTCATCTTTGCTGACATTAATGGTGGAATTGCCCAGTTTGTCAGCAATGGCAGATCTGTAGCCATCAATAGTGCTTGGTTGTAACTTCTTCTCCTGAAATAAGTGCAGGAGGAAGTCAGCAATGGCTTTCAGAGGTGGTGCCCTGAAGTCCACCTGATTACTGAGGCACCACTTTGTAAAAATGGTCCACTTTGCCTCATAGACAGATCTGGTTGATCTTCTTTGAGGAGCCTCAATTCGTGCTGCCACTGCCTCAGAGAAGCCTTGCTCCTTGATTGCTGAGGCTCTAGGAGCCAGGCATGTAGGTTCAGATTCGACAGGTTCCTGTGAAGGACCTGGTTGAATGGCTGAGACACTAGGTTGGGTATGCTGGGCAGACACAGTGGGATCTGGCTTGACATTGCTACCAGGTCCCAAAACCAGGGCATGTTGGGCCACTCTGGAGCAATCAGAATTATTCTGTTGCAGGGGTAGTCCTGGAGCTTCTCCACCACTTTGCCCAAGATGGCTGCCGGTGGGAAGGCGTATGGGTCCAGGTCCTCCCAGGAGAGGCTGAGTGCATCCACTGCCCAAGCCTGGGGGTCTGGTACCGGTGATACAAACTGTGGTAGTTTGTTGTTGAACCTGGTGGCAAACAGGTCCACTTGTGGCTGATGCCACCTTGAACATACAGCTTGGAACACTTCTGGATGAAGTGACCACTCTGTTTGAATGGTCTGGCCAAGCCTGGATAGCTTGTCTGCGATCACGTTCAGCCGGCCGGGGATGTGACGTGCCCTGAGGGTTACTTGCTGCCTGGTGCACCAGGACAGAATTCTCCACAGTAGGGCACACAGAGAGCCCGATTTCATCCCCCCTTCTTTGTTGATATAGGCAACCACTGTTGTGTTGTCTGTAGCTACCAACACTGTCTTGTTGAAGACTAGGGTTTGAAACTCTTTTAGAGCTAGAAATACTGCTTTCAGCTCCAAGTGGTTTATGTGTAACTTGCTCTCTGGTAGGGACCACTGTCCCCTTGCAGTGTGCTCGTCTAAGTGAGCGCCCCACCCTTCTTTTGATGCGTCTGTAAAGATTTGCAGAGCATGTTTTAGAGGGTGTAATGGTTGACCTAGAAGCACATTGCTTTCCTCCAGCCACCACCTTAGATGGGGGTGGAGGGATTTGGAGACCGGGATCACCTTTTCCAGTGACTCTGGGACCCTCCAGTTGTTTTTCAAGTGCCACTGTATGGGTCTCATGTTAGTCGCCCTAAGTGGACTTGCTTTTCTGTTGCTGTGAGTAGACCTATGAGGGACATGAATTGTCGGACTGGGCAAAGCGGATCCGACAATATTGATCTGATCTTGTGTGTCAAGGCCTGCCAACGTTCTTCTGTTGGTCTGACCTTGCCCTCTTTCAGGTCGAACTGGTAACCTACGAAGTTGAAGACCTGTTTGGGAACCAGCTCTGACTTTTCATTGTTCACCAGCCCCCCTAATTCCTGACAAAGTGTGACTAGGGTTTGAGTATGCTCGAGACAGGTGTGGTGGGTAGAGGCTCTCACCAGCCAGTCGTCTAGGTACTGGTGGATCCTTATACCCTTCTGAAAAGCCACGAGTTTGACCTCTTTGGCCACCACTGTGAACTCCATGGGAGCTGTGGACAGGCCAAAGGGAAGGGCTTTGAACTGGTAGGACCGACCCTGGAGGTGAAAGCGCATGTACTTCCTGGACTGACTGTGAATTGGTATGTGGAAGTATGCTTCTTTGAAATCTATGGATGTGACCCACTCCCCTGCTTGGAGGGAGGTTCTTATTGTCTCTGGGGTTTCCATCTTGAACGTCCCTGTGTTTAAAAAGGTGTTCAAGGTGCTCAGGTCTAGGAGCGGTCTCCACTGGTTGTTGGGTTTGGGTACCAAAAAGCCGGTTGTAAAACCCCAGTGAGTTTTGATTTTCCACCGGTTCGACTGCATTCTTGTTTATCAGCTGATACAGTACCTCTAAAAGGGAGGACTGTTTGGTTGGATTGTGGTAGTTGCTTATTACAGTCGGTGACCTCGTCAAGTGGGGTCTGAACCGGAAGGGGAGAGTGTAACCCTCCCTCAATCTCTAGCCACTGTCTGACCAGCTGGGACCCGAAAGGGTAGGCTGGCTGACTGGTCAGGTAGCTTGACAGGCATTTCACCGGGACCAGTGACTGATCAAAGAATTCCTCTGTAACCAGTTCCTTAGGCTGCCACTGGTTGGCCTAAACAGTTGTTTTGGCCTTTAAGGAACTTCTGCCGGTCTGTCAGTCAGTCCTGGAGACCTGCCCAGTACCAGGCCTTAAACGGTTATACGCGAGGCAATGCTCTGTAACCGGTTCCTGGTGGCTCCACAGTTCTGCATAAACTCACCTGAGTTGGCAGAACTGGGTGAACTACTTCTTAGCAAGGATAGGCTCATATGAAGTTGCCTTCTTCCTGTCCACAGTGGTGGTTCAGCAGCTTTTCTCTGCAATCAAACAGACTCTGTAACCGGTCAAACCGGTAGGCTCTGAGAGAAGGCTAACTGTTGAACCTAAATCTAAAATCTAAATCTACTGCTTTGCAGGCGCAATATCTTCCCCGAAGGGGAACTCATTGCGCTAACTAATCATATATAATATCCGAGTCATAAGTGGGGGACGTGTCCAGGTCTGTATTCCGATGGTTGTGGGTGTGAACGTGGGGAAGAAAGCTAGGTCGGAAAAGCAGATTTGAAAAGGTGGGTTTTCAGGTGCTTCCTGAAGGACGTGACAGATGGACTGGTTACATGGACAGGAAGTGAGTTCCAGAAAACAGGTGCATGATGGCTGAAAGATTTGGTAAGATACTTATGAGACTTATGTATTTTAGAGTCAAAAGAAGGAACTTGAAGGAATTTGTATTTTGGACTGCTACGTCTGGTGTTCCTTGGTGAGGTATATGGATGAAGTTTATCCTTGAGGTACACAGGTTGATCATACTTAAGGACCTTATATGTGATCAACCCAATTTTGAAAAGAACCCTGTATTTGACTGGTAGCCAATGTAGTTTTTCCAGATTTGGAGTTGCATGAGTGTACCTCGAGGATCTAGTGACTACTCGACAGAGGGAGTTTTGAACACCCTGCAACCTCTTGAGCTCCGAAAGAGTGAGTGAGGCAAAGAGGGAATTACAGTAGTCAATTCGGCTACTGATGAGAGCATTTGCAAGGAGTATTGCTGTGTTAAGGTCAAGGAGATGACGAATCCTATATAAATCTCTTATATGGAACCGAGTAGACTTAATGACTTGGGAAATGTGATCTGTGAGGGTCAGGTTGGGGTCGAACACCACTCCTAGGTTTTTGACATTTGAGGCAGGTGCCACTTTATTCCCAAGAATATCAGTGGAAAAAAGCGAATGAAGTTGTTTACGACTGTATTTTGAACCAATAAGGATGAATTCTGTTTTGTCTGGGTTTAATTTGAGTTTATTTGCAGCCATGAAATTTTGTATATCATTTAGGCAGTCCGTTAGAGCTGTCATTGACTGACTGAAATTTGATGGTGAAAGAGTAATGTATAACTGAGTGTCGTCTGCGTAAAAGTGGTGTTTGATACCCCTATGAGATTGAATAATTGAACTGAGTGGATTTGTGTACATGGAAAAAAGGAGTGGCCCCAGGACAGAGCCTTGCGGGACACCAAATTTCAAATCCATGGGATGAGATAGTACAGAGCCTATCTTGACTGATTGAGTCCTGTCCGACAAGTAAGACTCGAACCAACTCAGAGCCAGTCCATTGATGCCATAGCATTCATGTAATCTATGGAACAGGATCGAGTGGTCAATCGTGTCGAAAGCTGCAGAGAGATCAAGGAGGGTTAGGGCTGTTGTACTGCCTTCAGACATATTGAGGAAAAGATCATCCTGTATATTTAGGAGGGCACTTTCCATAGAATGGAACCTTCTATAGGCAGATTGGAAACCAGTCAAAAGACAGGACTCGTCCAGGTGAGACAGAAGTTGGGACGACACCACTCTCTCTAAGATCTTTGAAACAAAGTTTAAATTAGAGACAGGCCTATAGTTTTTAAGGACTTCTCTATCAAGGGTTGATTTTTTTAGGAGAGGAGTTACATGGGCCTGTTTGAAAAATTTAGGGCAGCTTCCTTCACGGAGTGATGCATTAATTACTGAGGTGATAGGGGTGATGAGAATATCTAAAAACTCAATTACAAGAAATGTTGGCCAAGGATCAAGCGAGCAAGATTTGCTAGAGGAGTTTTTGATGATTTCAGCTACCTGATCTTCTGAAACAGAGGAAAAAGCTGAGAAAACAGGAGGTATGAGATCAGAGTCAGTGTATTGAGGGGGATTTGAGTTGGCGAAGGATTGACGAATGTTTGTGATTTTTTCTGTGAAAAATTCAACAAATTTGTTAGCTAAAAGTTGAGGAGAATTTACTGAGGGAAGTACCTTTGCAGCAGATCTGTGGAGTACGTCGTTTAAAGTTTGCCAAAGTTTCTGAGGATTGTCTTGGTTGTCATGGATTTTAGATTTAAGGAAGTCAGATTTCGCTTTCATGCAGATTCTATTGTACATATGAACCTTTTTGATATATTGTGATCTGTTGAAACTGGATTTGTTTTTGCGCCAAAGGCGTTCAAAGAGACGTTTTGTTTCTTTAGCCGCAATAACACTGTCATTTACCCACCCAGGGATATATTTAGACCTGACGTTTTTAGTGATGGAAGGAGCATGTTTGTCAATGAGAGTTGTTAGAGTGGAATGGTACTGTGAGTACAAGGCATCAGAATTATTTTTGGGATCAACAATAAGTTAAGATGAGAGAAGATCCTTTCTCATGGCTTCCATATTGATTTTATGATATTTTCTGAAAGTGACGGTGTCTCCAGAGATTCGTCTTTGGGGGGTGATATTGACCTTGAATGTTATGGAGAAGTGATCGGAGAAAGCCTCGGTGGCATGGACGTATGAAATGTTGTCGTTTCTAGATTTGGTGAGAACTAAGTCAATGGTGTGTCCGAGGATGTGGGTAGGAAAATTTACCTTTTGAAGGAGGTCGAAGGACCCTAAAAGAGCACGAAATTTCTTTGAGTAGTTGGAATTTGTGTCCATGTGAATGTTAAAGTCACCGATGATTACCAAATTGTCTGTAGTAGGGTAGATATTTTCGAGAAGTGCATTAAACTGTTCATAGAAGGTTGCAGGGCTGGTTGATGGGGGTTTGTATATGTTGAGAAAAAGGCAGGATTCGTTTTGTAAGGAGATTTTAATAAGGAGGTTTTCAAAAGAGGAATAAGTATCTGTAGGTATGCGGCTGGTTTGCAGTTCATTTTTCACCAGGAAAGCTACTCCGCCACCCCGTCGTGACTCCCTTGGTCGGTGAAAAAGGGTATGACCCTGTGGGGAGATATCGCTGAGATACGACTGTGAAGCGTATGGGCGAATCCAGGTTTCTGACATGGCAAACACATCTGTATTATTGTCCAGGATAAACTTTTGTATGGATGAGTATTTGTTTGAGAGGGATCTAACATTGGCAAAAGAGAAATTTATGCAATCAGGAGGACCAGGGTTTGGATTAATGTCACCAGCTAGTAGTAGAAGTGTAAGGAGGCTGAGAGGTGGAAGTCTCGATGGAATATGGACGTTCTTTTTGAACAAAAAATGTAGGCAGGAGGCGGTTGGTGTGCGTTGAGGTTGAAAGAAACTGACAACTGGGGGACAGACAATCTGAGTGCTGCCATAGTGGCGAAAAACAGATATGGCAGGCAAGAAAAACAACAGAAATTTGCAAATTTAATAAGTAAATTAAATTTTTATAAGTTAATACCCTATCCAATGGACAATAGCTTATCCGGTCGGCGCAGACCGGCCCGCCAAACGTCAGAAAAAGACGTCCTGTGTCTCCACCGGCAAGCCGGTCCCTAGCACTAGTGCACTCGCCAGGTGGCGTGTAGTACTTCCTCCCTGTCTAGACAGAGTGACGTCATGGCATCTTTTTCGTTGCCTAGACCTACGGGATGACCCTAGTAACTGAAAAGCGGGGTCGGTCTGGGAGGGTCTTGTGTGTCCATTGGATAGGGTATTAACTTATAAAAATTTAATTTACTTATTAAATTTGCAATTTTATTGCGTTAATACATCCTATCCAATGGACAATAGCTGAATAACTACCGCTTGGTCGGCGGGTAAGTTACTAGGGACTAACACTCGTTTGAACTCATATCACATTCAATGACAATTTTCTAAGCCTGGGTAAACCTTCAGGCTATTGGTCGAATATCATCATACGGTTATCCGGAGACTAACCGTCAGAGTCGACCATGTCGACCCCCCCCCCCCCCCCCCCCCCCCCCCTTTTTGTTTAACAGACCTGCTCTGAGGTAGGGGAAGAGAGAGAGAGAGAGTTCAGTCCCATAGATTTAGCCTCCCTAAGGAAGTACGTCCAATTTTTTTTTTTTTTTTTTTTTTTTTTTTTTATATACTGCTTAACTATATGTGCAATATGTACAGAAATGTACCATAATTACATATGTACAAGAAAAAGGACTCCTCTAGGTACTGGCCTGTTGGTGGATCTGCTGAGCAGCCACCACAGGACCCAGGTGGTAGAGCTCTGAGTCGGCCCAAGCCACATCCTTCAGATAAAACTGTGTGAAGGTGTTATGGGATTTCCAGTGACAGGCTGCCAGTATCTGTTCTAAGGAAACTCCTGACTGGAAGGCCTTAGAGGCAGCAAAGGCCCTAACATCATGAGCTTTAACTTGATGCAGGGTATGGGCGTGGTGATCAGAGAGCTCATAGCATAGGATCACAGTCTGTTTGATCCAGGAGGAGATAGTGGCAGGAGAAATGTCCTTGTCGAAGCCTTTCTTGAAGGAGACAAAAACTAATTCTTTTCCCTGCCTGATGGTTGAGGTCCTGTCCAAATAGTAGCGCAAGGCTCTGATCGGACAGAGGGATCTATCAGGTTTGAGGGACCTATCCAGAGTAGGGGCCAGAGCTGGTATGACCACTGGAGCAACACTCTCTGGACCCTCCTTGGCCAGCTGGTTCTTGGAAAGAAAGCTGGGAGATGGAAACAGGGACACTTTGGACCAATCAGCCTGGTGTCTGATATTTTTATGTTGCCAAGCGTGGATCTCACTCCTCCTTTTCCCAGAACCCAAAGCCAGAAGGAAGACAGTTTTGAACGTCAGGTGCTTTAGCGATGCCTCCCTAAGGGGTTCAAAAGGGGCCTTTGTCAACTGGTGTAAAACCAGAGAAAGGTTCCAAGAGGGTATTCCTCTCCGTCCTTTGGGTCTGTCTCTGTGGAAACTTTCCAGGAGACGAGTGAGATTTTCATCCTTGCTGATATTAACTTGGGTATTACCCAGTTTATCAGCAATGGCAGACCTGTAACCATCAATAGTACTAGGTTGCAACTTCTTGACCTCAAAAAGATGCAATAAGAAGTTTGCTACCGACTTCACAGGTGGTGACCTGAAGTCCACCTGATTGATGACGCACCACTTTGTAAAAATGGCCCACTTTGCCTCATAGACTGATCTGGTTGATCTTCTTTGCGGAGCCTCAATTCGCGCTGCCACTGCTTCAGAGAAACCCTGCTCTTTGATTGCTGTGGCTCTAGGAGCCATGCATGAAGATTGAGATTTGTGAGATTCCTGTGAGGGATCTGATTGAAGGGCTGTGTCAACAGGTTGGACAGGTTGGGCAGGCTGAGAGGGACCTGACTGGACATGGTCACCAAGTCCCAAAACCAAGGCATGTTGGGCCACCCCGGGGCAATCAGAATTAGCCTCTTGCAAGGGGAATTTTGGAGCTTCTCCACCACCTTGCCTAACATGGCCGTCGGTGGAAAGGCGTATGCATCTAGATTCTCCCATGGCAAGGTGAGAGCATCTACTGCTACTGCCAAGGGGTCCGGTACTGGAGAGACAAATTGAGGTAACTTGTGGTTGAACCTCGTGGCAAACAGATCTATCTGAGGTCGGTGCCATAGGTTGCAAATCCTGTGAAAAATTTCTGGAAGGAGGGACCATTCCGTCTGGATGGTCTGCCCTAGTCTGGATAGCTTGTCCGCTATTACGTTCAGACGGCCTGGAATGTGTCGGGCTTTTAGAGTCACTTGACGTTGGGAGCACCAGGTCAATATTCTCCACAGTAGGGCACAAAGCGGGCCCGACCTCATGCCTCCTTCCTTGTTTATGTAGGCTACCACTGTAGTATTGTCGGTTGCTACCAGAACTATTCTGCCTACGCAGAGATTTTGGAACTCTCTTAGAGCAAGGAAGACTGCTTTTAGTTCCAGATAGTTTATGTGCAACTTGCTTTCCGGAACCGACCAAGAGCCCCTTGCCGTGAATTCGTTTAAGTGAGCGCCCCACCCTTCTTTTGATGCGTCTGTAAAGACTTGCAGAGCATGTCTTATGGGGTGTAGTGGTTGGCCTTGTAACACGTTGCTCTCCTCCAGCCACCACTGTAAGTGTGGGTGGAGTGACTTTGGTAGAGGAATGAATTTTTCCAGTGATTCTGGTACTCTCCAATTGTTTTTGAGATGCCATTGAATGGGTCTCATGTGTAGGCGGCCTAAGTGAACCTGTTTTTCCGTGGCTGTCAGCAGGCCTATGAGAGACATGAATTGCCGGACCGGACAGGCCGGTAGAAGCAAGAGAGCTTGAATTTTCTCTTGGAGACTCTCCCATCGGTCCGGAGTTGGTCTGACCCGGCCGGACTTGAGGTCGAACTGGTAACCTACAAAATTGAAAACCTGCTTTGGTTCCAGCTCCGACTTCTCTGTATTCACGAGCCAACCCAGTTCCAGACACATTTCTACTAACATCTGTGTGTGTCGGTGGCAGGTAGTGTATGATTCTGCCCTTACCAACCAGTCGTCTAGGTACTGGTGGATCCTTATACCCTTGCGCATGGCCATTAGCTTCACTTCTTTGACTAAAATAGTGAACTCCATGGGAGCTGTGGACAGTCCGAAGGGCAATGCTCTGAATTGGTATGTCTGACCTTGTACATGAAATCTGAGGTATTTCCTGGACTGGTCCTGTATTGGGATATGGAAGTAGGCATCCCTGAAATCTACCGACGTAATCCACTCCCCTTGTCGGAGGGATGTTCTGATAGTTTCCGGAGTCTCCATTTTGAATTTTCCCACCTTCAGGAACAGATTCAATTTGCTTAAGTCCAGAATCGGTCTCCATTTGTTGTTTGGCTTGGGGACCAGAAACAATCTGTTGAAAAACCCCATAGAATTTTGGTTGTGTACTAACTCTACAGCGTTTTTGTCTATAAGCTGATGTAATGCCTCCAACAGGTAGCTGTTCCTGTGAGGATTGACATAACAGCTTACGACAGTGGGGGACCTGCTGAGATGTGGCCGGATCCGGAAGGGGAGCCTGTAACCCTGTTTTAAGATCTGAATCACCCTGGGACCAGCACCCAGATCCAGCCAAGTTTTCCAAAAATTTTGAAGTCTGGCTCCTACAGGCAAGTTTGGAACAACATTTGGGGCACATGAGGCATGATTTACATAAGACAATTGAGTGACACAAGAAGCACTGTTCACATATTTTAATTCTTGTTTTATGCAATGACAATCTGTTGCCCCGGGACTTACTCCTTTCTTTTGCGAATGCCCGGGGACAGAAATGGCAGGTTTTACAACATTTAAGCTTACAGTCAAAGAGTTCAAAGTCTGTTCTGTCATGATGCTCCCGGCCAGCAGTCTGTTTGGGAACTGAGTTAAACAATAACTGTCATTTATATGACTGCTGGCCCTTGGCACTACGGGAGGAAAAGTTGGTAGAACGTCCTCTGCCTCTCTTGAACTGTCGTGATCTACCTATGTTTTTCCATGCCGGCCTGTCCTGCTTGCCCTCCGACCTACTCTCAGTTTTCTTGGTTTCAGACCTTTCATAAGGATGGTATCTTAGCTTATTTCGTCCATAGGAAACCGGCTGACCCTTATTGTCAAAGTGGGAGATCTCCTCCTCCGCTTTCTTAATAATAGCATCGGGAAAAAGAGTTCCAATCTGCAAAGGGGCGGTTCTAAGGGCGGCAAAAGTGTCAGGTTTTATCCCATGCTTGAGGTGGCTAAGGTAAGCATCCCGCCGGGCCAAAGTGGAGTTACCCATGGTAATGAAAACAAAGTCCGTGAGGTGCTCCATGGTTTTGGCCGCTGCTTGTGTAATACTACTGTTAAAGTTCATGAGGAACTGCAGCTCATCAGATGCGTCGGAGACCTTCTTGGAAGCTTTGCCTTTAGACTCACTCCTGATAGTTTTTAGTTGAGATTGCATTTCTTGCTGCACCTTGAAGAGGCAGCGGTTGAAGCTAGCCGCTTGGTTGCATATCACTGAGGCCTCGCGCGCACTCTTTTCCCATTTGCGTAGGGTGTCCTGTGAGATACGGCGAGACGCAGGTGGGATGGAGGTCATACCAGTTTTCCTTGAAATTCTGCTGAAACTACTGTTAAGTTTTGACGGTCCAGTATTCCAACAAGAAACTGTAGAAGGATCAGTTGATTGTCCGGGAAAGAGCCCGTACCATTTACTTTGTGACCTAGCAGGTCTTAAGAATTGATCCATGGACAAATGACCGGCTTCGGAAGTCCTGGATGGGTAACCTTCAATGAGAGTCAAATTGAGTCTATTTAGCTTCTTACAAAGCCACTCTTCTGTGGGCATTTGTACTGAGACTTTATTTGGAACCGGAGCTTTCGGACCCGCAAAGGGGTTGTCATCTGAAGGATTGGAGCTATCCATGTCAGGTACGTGGGTCCAACCCATGAAGGAGCGAATGCCAGACATGGTTTCCCTATATGTCTGCTCTTCCGAAGATGGTTGGTCTGTTTCAGCAAAGTCCTGATCCTCAGAGAGTTCACCCTCCTCTACAAATATCTGGACCGGAGGTCGGTCGGAAAAGTCACTATCCACTTGAGAATCAATACTTGACACGCTGTCTCGTCTATCAGAATGATGAAGAGGGGGAGACTCTGAACCGGCCACAAAGGAAGTGCCTGGCCGGTTGGTGCGAGGTCGGTCGGAGAGCAGTTTACTAGATGACTGAGCCTTAGGAATTGCTGGATCAGTGTCTGAAGGCAGGTTATCCACTTGAAGTCGGTCGGTTGCAGGCTTACCGGTCGACTGAGAGCTTTCAGCAATGTCTGGACCAGTGCGCCCTGAAGTAGATGGTCTGGGTCGGTGAGAGTCAGGCTTAGGCTTACCGGCCGACTTATGCATAGAAGCATGTGTGTCTGGGCCAGTGCGCTCAGAGGAAGATTGTCTGTGACTCAGCTTCTCCGTTAACAGCTTACCGGTCGACTTATGCTGTGAAGCATGTGTGTCTGGACCAGTGCGCTTATTTGGTGAAGAATCAACTGGTTGAAAAAAGGGTTCTGAATCCTTCCTAATACCAGCAGGTGGAGTGTGTGCAGGGGATACACGGACCTCTGAAGTGAAGCTAGGCTGCAAAGACTTCGATAAGAGAAGAGCTTCAATCCTGTTGAAACGTTCGGACCATTTCTGGTCTAATTCAGAGATCTTACTATCAGTGGAGGACGATTCTACAGGCTTCTTAGACTTGGAAGGAAGTTTATCTTTCTTAGTCTTCTTTTCCGGAGGAGCAGAATCTACTTGAGAAGACTGAGAGTCACCCACAACACCAATAACCTCAACAGAAGAGGGATCAACGAGGGTGTCTTCCGTAGTGGGGTTAGTGGACTCAGCCCGTTTAGCCTCCCGTTTCTCTTTCTTTATCTTGTAGGAAGGCGTGGCAAGTTGGATACGTTGTTCTGGGGTGAGAGAGTTACATAAAGAGCAATCAGAAGTGTCTTTATCAGCCACACAGGGTTCCTCACCTTTCCCTTTGTCGCGACAGCGCGCACAGAATACATGTCTATCAAAACTGGCCATCGCGTGGCCACAACTTCCCCTCCTTTGTCCTGGTGAAGACATAATGTTCTACACACTCTTAGAAGAACTCAGAAGCAAATAAAAGTTAAAAACTTGAAGAAATTCACAATTAAACACAAAAAATCCTGGCTGCTATGAAAAAGCGTCCACACTAGTTCGCGCCAAACGAAAAAGATGCCATGACGTCACTCTGTCTAGACAGGGAGGAAGTACTACACGCCACCTGGCGAGTGCACTAGTGCTAGGGACCGGCTTGCCGGTGGAGACACAGGACGTCTTTTTCTGACGTTTGGCGGGCCGGTCTGCGCCGACCGGATAAGCTATTGTCCATTGGATAGGATGTATTAACGCAATAAAATGTAAAAATATATGTAGGAAGGAGTACTAGGAAGGAAGTAAGTTATTTTAAGTAGGAAAATAGAAATGGGGGAGTGTATAAAATCAAAAGGAAATGTGTAAGCAGGTAGTATATTATTGGGCCGATAACGGGGAATGTGGGCGAAATTAGGGGATTGTAGTGATATTTCAGTAAAATGTGTGGATAGAAAAGATTTGGTTGAAAAATTAAAAAGTATATGACGAAAATGTTATTAGGGTTTGGAGAGGAATTGTTGTGATTAATAGTGAGGTTTACATCGAGAAACGGACAAGATACGGATAATTTTGAAAAACGGTACTTCCCTCGACGGACACACGTCACAATATGAACCTGTTCTCAGCACTGAATTTGAAGCTGGTTCCTTGCCAGTAAGGATGGGAACAGCAGATTTCTTGTAACCAGCAGCACTACGGTTCCGGAACCAGCAACACTCCGGAACCGGCAAGTCTCTGTAACCGGCAAACCTGTTGTCAGCACTGGATTTGGAGCTGGTTTCTTGCCCTTAAGGATCGGTACAGATTCCTCTGTAACCGGCAACACTCCGGAACCGGCAACACTCAGGAGCCGGTAATTCTCTGAACCAGTAGCCCTGCTGTAGGTCACCAGCAACTCTGTGTAACCGGTAATCCTGTTTAACCGGTAGCCCTTGCTGGATTTCTGTGACCACAACCGGCAGTCTGAACAGAACTGGTGCCGGTATCCCTCATCACTGGCTGGCTAGTAACCCTACCGGTAGCCTGAACAGGACCGGTACCGGTCCAAAATTCTGCACAGGGAAGATAAGGGTCTCAATGGTCACCGCGACTTCTGGTAGGTGAACCCTCTGAGCAGCCGCACCGGTGGTCTGAACAAGACTGGAACCGGTACCCCCAACAGTCACACCAGTGGAAAGGCCTCTGGTGGAGGTTCCAGAATCAAAACAGGGCTGATCACTGGTAACCACTGAAGGGGGGTTCCTTGACAGCTTCACAGGAACATGACTGGAACCGGTACCCCAACAGTCCCACCAGTGGGGAGGCCTCTGGTGGAGGTTCCAGGATCAAAAAGGGGTGATCACTGGCAACCACTGAAGGGGTTTCTTCACAGGAACAGCACCCACCGGTAGTCTGTACAGACCGGAACCGGTACCCCCAACAGTCCCACCAGTGGAAAGGCCTCTGGTGAAGGTTCCAGTATCAACACAGGGCTGATCACTGGAACCACTGAAGGGGGGTTTCTTGACAGCTTCACAGGAACATGACTGGAACAGGTACCCCAACAGTCCCACCAGTGGAAAGGCCTCTGGTGGAGGTTCCAGGATCAACAGGGCTGATCACTGGTAACCACTGAAGGGGTTTCTTCACAGGAACATGACCCACCGGTAGTCTGTACAGACTGGAACCGGTAAAACCCATCACTAGTGCTCCCCACCGGTAGTCTGACCAGAACTGGTACCGGTAAAACTCATCACTTCTTGACAGCTGAACCAGTCACGCTTGGGGATTTGCTTGCCGGTAGTTGTGTTGAGATCTGTGAAGTCACATGACCGGCACTGGTAAAATTTGCAGAATTCAAAGACTATTTGACATCTAACTTCTTCAGGTCAACAGACAAGTTGCTGGATTTCTTCTTGCCAGTTAAAAAGTGGGTGTAGAGTGATAAATACTCATCTTTTCTTCTAAAACTTCTGTTGAAAACACGATTCCTCCATTGTTAAATGTGTATCACGTGACCTCCATTGTTGAATGCGTATCACGTGACCAGGTCCGTGTCACGTGACAAGCATAAGCTGAAAGTGATGACGTCAGACGATGCATTCTTCTTTCCTTCTAATTTCTTCTCGTCGACATGCACGCAGTGTTACTCGACAATGTAGAATTAAATGGAGGGTGAATCGTGGTAAATACACGCTTCTGACCAGCAGAAGGAATGCTGCAGGGACGACACACGACCTCTCACCCACGATTCCTCTCGACGACAAGTACACAGAAATTCTTCAAAACTGGCTATAAAATGCTGGATAATGCCTCGTTTAAGTCCTGGAGAGGCCATAAAATGTATGTAACACAATAAATATATTTTCAGATGAAATTGCAAATTTTAATTAGTAAATTAAATTTTTATTAGTTAATACCTTACCTACCAGACGATAGCTATAGCCCGGCGCCAGCCGGTCCCGCCAAACGAAAGAAAAAGACGTCCTGGGTTTCACCCCGGGCAGGACCGGTACACTACACTCCACTCGCCAGGTGGCCTAGTTCCTGCCTCACTCGCCAGCGGGACGTGACGTCATAGCATCTTTTTTCGTCCCCAAGGTTGAATTGTAAGGCTGAAAGCGGGGAAGGCTGGGTGGGAATTTCCCGTCTGGTAGGTAAGGTATTAACTAATAAAAATTTAATTTACTAATTAAAATTTGCAATTTCATTGCGTTAATACATCTTACCTACCAGACGATAGCTAGAATAACTACCCAGTGGAAGGAGGGCAGCCTTCTGAGGATTGGAGAGAACTCTTATATTATACCTAGGTGTGAGGTTCTAGTCCTTTGAGGAGACATGTTAGTCTCGAGGGTAACTAGACCCACCTGCCCCCCCCCCCCCCCCCCCCCCCTTTTGACTGCTCTGAGGGGAGGAAGAGAGTAAGAGTTCAAGTCAATGATTCCCACGGATAACCTGGAAGAGTAGGGAAAGTCCTATACCAGAGGATTACTCTGAAGTAAAAGACTTTGAGAAGCCAAGGCCTAGGCTAAAAGTGAGCCTACACCTAAAACTAACTAGTATGTACACTATATATAACTATATACAAAGAAGCTTAGGTGACTAGTGGTGGATCTGCTGGGCAGCCACCACAGGACCCAAGTGAAAAAGCTCCTTATCTGCCCAGGCAACATCCTTAAGGTAAAACTGTGTAAAGGTGTTGTGGGACTTCCAGTGGCATGCTGCTAGAATCTGGTCCAGAGATATGCCACCTTGAAAGGCTTTGGAGGCCGCAAAGGCCCTAACATCATGGGCCTTAACCTGATGTAAGGCCAAGGAATCTTGGTCAGAGAGATCATAACACAACACTACTGTTTGTTTGATCCAGGACGAGATAGTGGCAGGAGAGATGTCCTTGTTAAAACCTTGTTTGAATGAAACAAAAACTAACTCCTTTCCCGTTCTTAGGGCCTGCGTTTTGTCCAGGTAGTAGCGAAGAGCCCGAACGGGGCAAAGGGATCTGTCTTCCTTTAAAGACTTATCCAGAGTGGGGGCTAAGGCCGGGATGACCACAGGGGCCACGCACTCTGGTCCCTCTTTTGCCAAGTGATTTTTCGCCAAGAAGCTTGGTGAAGGGTAGAGGGAAACTTTGGACCAATCAGCTTGGTGTCTGATATTTTTGTTTAACCAAGCGTGAATCTCACTCCTGCGTTTTCCCGAAGCCAGGGCTAGGAGAAAAACAGTTTTGAAAGTAAGGTGTTTCAGAGACGCCTTTCTGAGTGGCTCAAAAGGCGCTTTTGTAAGCTGGTGTAAAACCAGGGAGAGGTTCCAAGCAGGAACCCCCCGGCGCCCTTTGGGTCTATCTCTGTGAAAACTGTCTAACAGTCTAGTCAAATTGTCATCCTTGCCGACATTAACCGAGGTATTTCCCAGTTTGTCTGCAATGGCTGACCTGTAACCATCAATAGTGCTGGGCTGGAGATTCTTCTCCTGGAAAAGATGCAGGAGGAAATCTGCTATTTGTTTTATAGATGGGTTCCTGAAGTCCACCTGACTTGTTTCGCACCATCTAACAAAAAGGGCCCACTTCGCTTCGTAGACTGCTCTGGTTGAACGTCTTTGAGGCGCCTCAATTCTTGACGCCACTGGGCTAGAGAACCCTTGCTCCCTGATTGTCTGGGCTCTAGGAGCCAGGCATGGAGATTTAGGCTTGCCAGATCCCTGTGACGGGCCTTGTTGAAAGGTTGGGTCACTAGATCTGGATGGTGTGGAAGACAAAGAGGAACCATCGCTGACAGCTCTACTAGGTCCCAAAACCAAGGCATGTTGGGCCCTCCCGGAGCAATCAGGATTGCTCTGTGATACCAGTGATCTGACAGCTTGCTGACCACCTTCCCCATCAGAGACACTGGAGGGAAAAGGTACATGTCCAGGCCTTCCCAGGACATTGTCAGAGCGTCCACTGACCAGGCCTTTGGGTCTGGAATTGGGGACACAAATTGGACTAGTTTGCAGTTGTACCTTGTTGCAAACATGTCCACTTGGGGATAATGCCAAGTTCGACAAAGGATGTCGAAGATCTCCTGATGGAGGGACCACTCCGTCTGAATGATCTGTCCCTGACGAGACAACTTGTCTGCAATTACATTTAGACGGCCCGGAATGTGTCTGGCCTTCAGTACTATTTGTCTGAGATTGCACCAACATAGGAGCCGCCAAAGAAGGGCACAGAGTGAACCTGACCTCATACCTCCCTCCTTGTTGATGTATGCCACAACTGTAGTGTTGTCTGTGGCAATCAGGACGACCTTTCCTTGCACTAATTGTTGGAATCTTTTTAGTGCTAACAACACGGCTTTTAGTTCTAAGAAGTTTATGTGCAACTTGCTTTCGGGCACTGACCAAGTACCGCTTGCTGTGAAGTCGCCTAAGTGAGCCCCCCAGCCTTCTTTTGAGGCGTCTGTAAAGATTTGCACTGCGTGTCGTAGGGGGTGTAAGGGTTGACCCTTTAGGACATTTTCTTCTTGGGTCCACCACTGCAGGTACTGATGGAGAGAACTCGGAATTGGAATCTCCTTTTCCAGAGATTCCGGGACTCTCCAGTGTTTCTTGAGGTGCCACTGAATAGGTCTCATGTGCAGTCTGCCTAGGGGCACCTGTTTCTCTGTCGCAGTGAGTAGACCTATAAGAGACATGAAGGTTCTCACTCGGCAAGATCTGTTCTGTAACCCTGTTACTTTTTGTTGAAGGGCTTCCCAACGGTTTTGAGTAGGTCTGACCAATCCGTTGAGTAGGTCGTACTGGTAGCCTACAAAATCGAAGACTTGTTGGGGTTCCAGTTCTGATTTTTGCATGTTTACCATCCAGCCCAACTCCTGGCAAAGGGCTAGGAGGGACTGGGTTCCCTGGTGGCAAGATTCTCTGGTAGGGGCTCGAATCAACCAGTCTTCTAGGTACTGGTGGATCCTTATACCTCGAGACTGAGCCATTAGTTTTACCTCTTTGACTACACAAGTGAACTCCATTGGAGCTGTTGACAGGCCAAAGGGAAGAGCCCGAAATTGTAAGACTGGTTCTGGAAGTGGAACCTGAGGTATTTTCGGGAGTTGATATGGATTGGAATGTGGAAGTAGGCGTCGCTGAAGTCCAGCGATGTCACCCACTCTCCCTGTTGTAAGGAGGTTCGAATTGTCTCCGGGGTTTCCATTTTGAATGTTTTTACGCATAAAAACTGATTTAGAGTACTGAGGTCCAAGATTGGCCGCCACTTTTGGTTCGGTTTGGGAACAATGAATAGTCTGTTGAAGAAGGCTAGAGAGGTTCGAACCCTGACCCTCTCTACTGCCTTCTTCTTGATTAAGGCTTGTAGAGCCCCTTGCAAGTGGGAGTCTCTGATGGGATTGGCATAGCCGCTTACTATCAGGGGATCCCTCACTAGGCAAGGTCTGAGATTGAATGGGAGAACATAACCCTCTTTTAGTATGGACACTACTCTTGGGTTTGCACCTAGTCGTGCCCATACTTCCCAGAACAATTGTAGTCGCCCCCCCACTGGCTGGGCATTTGCAACACTGTGGGCATTTGGCACATTTGGGGCAAAAACACAGTGATTTACAAAAGAAGCACTTTTCACAGACTTTATTGTATTTTTCATGTTTGATATTGGTCTTACGCCTTTCTTTTGCGGCTGCCCACTTTTTGATTTTGTTACAGAATGTACAAGACAAGCAACACTTTGACATTTTACAGAGTTCTTGACAAGCACATGAAAATCTGTCTGTTTTACATCTGACACATAATACTCCAATTTTGTTTGTAACTCCGGAGGAATTCTGCAGTAATTGTCATTTATAATTTTTGGGATCCTTGGAGCCTCGCGAACCGCGACCGGGTTGACCACCCCTGCCTCTGCCGCGTGCTCTGCCCCGGCTACCAAATGATTTCCATGCGGGGAGATCTTTCCCGGAAGCACCGGTGGTACTTGAGTCGT
This sequence comes from Sabellastarte sp. h YS-2021, assembly GCA_964017235.1. Taxonomy (NCBI): domain Eukaryota; kingdom Metazoa; phylum Annelida; class Polychaeta; order Sabellida; family Sabellidae; genus Sabellastarte; species Sabellastarte sp. h YS-2021. Next base: position 86,910,086 of record OZ024932.1, read on the forward strand.
CTTGCTTCCAACTAGTGGAGTAAGGCTGGTAGCGATGCTGCTTTTTCTGTACACCCGCGAACCCACCACGGCCCGGACCGGGCTGGTTGGTACGCTTGTGTGTTTCAAAGTTGTTTATCTCATCTTCCGCTTTTCTTATGATGTCATCTGGGAATAAAGCCCGGGTTTGAAGAGGGCAATTCCTGAGAGAGGAAAAGGTATCCGGTTTCACTCCTGCCCTCAGGTGATCCAGATAGGAATCTCTGCGGACTAGAGTAAAGTTAGCCATTTGGACGAAAGTAAAGTCCGAAAGGTGCTGAAGAGATTTCCCGACCGCAAAACTGATATTCTGATTAAATGCTGTTAAAAAGTGAAGTTCGTCCAGAGCCTCCTGGGCTTTTGCGGAGGATTTACCTTTGCCAAGTTCTGCTTGTAGGGTTTTTAACTGTTCCTGAACAGCATCCTGCACTTTGGTTATACATCTATTGAAACCAGCTGACTGGTTACAAATATAGCTTGTTTCTTTGGCAGCCTTTTCCCATTTGCGGAGAGTTTCCTGAGACAGTGGTCGGGAAGTAGGTTGAGATGAAGCAATAGTAGATTTAGCAACCCGGGCAAAGGAACTATTGAGCTTTGCGGCATCGTTGGGCCAGGAAGTTACGTATTTACCAGGCCTAGTTATGTCTTTGTTTTCTGCCGGGTGTATCCCGTACCATCTTGTCTGAGATTTTGGTGGTCGGAGATATTGATCAACATGTAGACCGCCCGGTTCTGTTGATTTTGACGGGTAGCCTTCAATTAGTACTAGATTGAGGTTTTCCAATTTTTTGCATAACCAGTCCTCTGGTGGTAAGTCAATGGAAACTTTTCCAACCGGTTGAGCCCGGTGGCCAACCCAGGGGTTGTCAGATCTGCAGGTGGGAGTGTACTCAAGGTCTGGAATGTGATTCCAGCCCATAAAGGCACGGACACCCCTTACCGTCTCCCTGTAATTCTGATCTTCACTTATGGTTTTGTCAATGTCTGGAGAGTCTTGTTCAGATGGGTCTAGTACTTCTTCTTGATCAGAAACTTCACCCTCTTCTGAATGCTCCGGGGGTGGTTGAGTGATAGATGAGGCCACCGGGCCGGAAGAGCTCTGAGAAGAGAATACCGGTTCCGGGTCTGGTTGCGGATAAACATTCTCCAGAGGAGAGGTCATATCCATAGAGCTGGTGATAGTAGCTGTTGCCTTTGTTCTATCCGTGCCATAAGCCGGACCGGCTTGGCCGGAAGGAACGGAGGGTAGCAGAAAAGGTGCTTGTGACAAAGAACCAGCTGGAGCCTGATGCGTGACCGGTGCTTGGACCGGAGTGAAGGTAGGCTGTGGAGAGGGACGATGGCCCATGGTGATGAGTGCCTCCAAACGCGCCATGCGAGTAGACCATTTATCATCTAGATCTTTTAAATCTTGACGGAAGTTTGGTTGAGGCAAGGTGAACTCCGTTTCAGTGTCATGAGGAGGGGAAGATGGAGCAACGTCCTGTTTTTCGACCTGTGACACTACAGTAACGGTAGAGGGATCCACAAGTGATTCCTTACTCTTTAACTTCTCTTTACGGAGTTTGTAAGTCGGAGTAGAAAGCTGAAGCAATTGTTCGGGAGAAAGATTGTCACAAAACTCACAACTTAATTTGAGGACGCAAGGGTCGTCCCCCAAACCTTTGTCCCTACATCTGGCACATCGAGAGTGTGGATCAAAATTAGCCATGATATGTCCGCAGGCTCCTTTTCTCTGTCCTGGAGATGCCATAGTGGTTTATCCAACTAACAGACAAATCTGAGAAAGTAACACCCAATATAACTTAAGATATATTTAAAAATAAAAGTGTTTCCACAAAATTGAAACTTGAATGTCGCGCCAAACGAAAAAGATGCTATGACGTCACGTCCCTCTGGCGAGTGAGGCAGGAACTAGGCCACCTGGCGAGTGGAGTGTAGTGTACCGGTCCTGCCCGGGGTGAAACCCAGGACGTCTTTTTCTTTCGTTTGGCGGGACCGGCTGGCGCCGGGCTATAGCTATCGTCTGGTAGGTAAGATGTATTAACGCAATGAAAATAAGCTTTAATTTCGTAGAATAAACCGCATTTTCTTCAAACTTGGAAATAACTTCAAAACGCGTCTGCACACTACACGCGCCAAACGAAAAAGATGAACTGACGTCACTCTGTCTGGACAGGAAGCAAGTATGATGCGCCACCTAGCGAATGCACACTACTGACAGGTCCTGCCGGTATTATATACAGGACGTCTTTTTCTGGCGTTTGGCGGGACCGGTCGCGCTGACCGGTAAAGCAATTGTCCATTGGATAGGATGTATTAACGCAATAAAATTTCAAATTTTACTTTTCATTTGATTTCAATGCATTCAGTAAAAATAAAAGGCTGGATTCTTGTTTCCTTTTTAACCTACCTACCATCCGATGCAAGACTGGTAACCATTCTTATGGACCTGTAACTTTTTAGAGTTATAAGTTCAGACATCCTGTAACTTAAGAAAATAGCATCAGAAATGCCAGTACCCCACAGCCTCAGGAAATATTTTTCAACTCCATGAGATATAGAAGTAGTGAAATAGTACAAAGATCGGGATACTTTCAGAGCAGTGTCATTTACATAAAGGTCCAAATAATGTTTAAGTAGAGAAACAAATGTCTAAGAGAAAGAAAATGAATGCAAAGATGAAGTACTAAAACAAGAAATTCAATAGCAAGATGACAGCATTAATCAGTAAACTGAAAAAAATTAAAATGCTGTAAAATTTATTAACTGGAGAATAGATGTCAATGAATATAGCACAATTATGTAAAAGTATATATAATAAGCAGTTACAGCAATCCATATATCTTTGTCATAAGAGAAACATATCTCAAATATGGCAGGGCACACTTTGGCAGAGCTAAAGCTAAAGGTCACACCATGAGGCACACTTACAGCCCCTAACCAATGTCCCTACCAAGTATCCACTTCCTACACCCTACGGTTTCTGAGATATAGCTCAGACAAGATTTTATAGGTCAAGGTCACTACAGCAAGGTCAAATGTCAAATCAAGGTCACACCACGACATTGCGTACTAACAACCCCCAACCAATGTCCCTACTGAGTATCAACTTCCTACACCTTACAGCCTCTGAGATATAGCTCGAACAAGATCAAAGGTCAAATCAAGGTCACACCATAACATTGCACATCTACAACTCCCTACCAATATCCCTACCAAGTATCAACTTCCTACACCATACAGTTTCTGAGATATAGCCCAGACAAGATTTTTACAGGTCAAGGTCACTACGGCAAGGTCAAAGGTCAAATCAAGGGCACACCATGCTGTTGCACACCTATAACCCCTAACCAATGTCCCTACCAAGTGTCAACTTCCTACACTTCATGGCTTCTGAGATATAGCCGGACAAGATTTTCAAACTCAAAGTCACTATGGCAAGGTCAAAGGTCAATTCAAGGTCACAACATGACGTACACCTACACCCCTCCAACCAATGTGCGTACCAAGTATCAATTTCCTACACCTTACAGTTTCTGAGATATAGCCTGTGAGCTGTGGGGTAAAACTGTTTGTACATACTCTTTTTGATTGCCGAAATGGATGAGAGTTTTACATTCTTACCATTATAGAAAACAATAAACCATTTATACCTTCACACTTGCTGTTTGGACAGTTTTGAAACTCTGTATTGATTCAACCTATGTTGAAATATGGACTGGAAACTTTACTACTGACCTCTTACATTTCTGAGCTGTCGGTCTGGTGGACCTGGAAAATTTTCCAGTACACTTCATAAGCTGCTCAAGCTGTCTGAGCCTCAAAGGAAATAATTTGCTTTATTTTAACATTTCTTCAATTACTGTTTACAATACAATTGAAACTTTTTCAGTTTTTCAAAAAGCTTTCTACCAGTAAACCATACCTGTCATATACATCTCTCAGGTTTCTCCGAATGGCTTCTACATGTTCTCCATCTCCAAATACATCCACCTCCGCAGCCTCTGTAAAGTCTGACTCATTGGAATCATCAATGTCTTCATCAACCTGTAAATTCAAAGCAGGAATTATTGTAAGGGAATGTTCTTTGTGCATAAAGTTTTGCTGACCAATATAGCAACTGTCCATTTGTAAGATGTACTAACACAACAAAAATTAACTTTTACAATGTGACTATGAACTCAAGGTGCCCCGATGACCTATCATTTTTAGTAATTGTCATGTATTTAAAAATATGGGGAGATAATTAAAACATTCGACTGTCTTTGTCTGCGTTTCCTTGTTTAGTGTATCAATTGTATTCTGCATTATACTGAGGATTCAAAGTCATGAAGATCAAACTCAATTTGAATTTGTTTATCATTTGATATTAACACATCATTATTACACTGTGTAACATACATCCTTCTTTAACTACTCTTTAACTACTCAAGTGTCTCATATCATAAAATACATAGAATAAACTGTGTATCAATCTTCAATTGCAAAATTAATAAGTAAATTAAATTTTTATAAGTTAATACCCTATCCAATGGACAATTGCGGTCACGCCAAACGCCAGAAAAAGACATCCTGTATATAATACCGGCAGGACCGGTCAGGAGAGTGCATTCGCCAGGTGGCGCATCGTACTTCCTTCCTGTCTAGACAGCGTGACGTCATAGCATCTTTTTCGTGTCTAATCCTAGTAAGACCCCTAGTAAGCTGATAGCGGGGCCGGTTGGGTGGGCCTTGCCTGTCCATTGGATAGGGTATTAACTTATAAAAATTTAATTTACTTATTAAATTTGCAATTTTATTGCGTTAATACATCCTATCCAATGGACAATTGCTGAATAACTACTGCTTGGAAGGCAGGAAAGCTGCTAGGGACTCCAGTGAACTCATAACAAAACAAAACTGAAAAGGGCCCATTTGACCTAGGGTCATAGAACCCTGAGGTCAAGGTCGGCTACCAACTAACCGGTAAACCGGAAGTCTACCGACGTTGCCCCCCCCCCTCTTTTTCTTTCCTTCCTCAGGAGGGTTCTGAGAGAAGGAAAGGCAGAGGGGCTGAGTTCAGTCCCAAGAAATAAACTTCCCTAGGGAAGCAAGTCAGAGTTTGTTTTTTTTTTAATTTTTTTTTTTGTATACATTGTGTACATATTTACATTATGTACATCTTAACATATTTACAGTATGTACATATTTACATATATATATATACACATCTCCTCATTTCTGGGCCTGGTGGTGCACCTGTTGGACAGCCACAACAGGCCCCAGATGGAAAAGTTCTGAGTTAGCCCAGGCAACATCCTTCAAATAAAACTGAGTGAAGGTGTTATGAGATTTCCAGTGGCAGGCTGACAAAATCTGCTCTAAGGAGACTCCTGATTGGAAAGCCTTAGAGGCGGCAAAGGCCCTGATATCATGGGCTTTAACCTGATGCAAGGTGAGGGCCTCCTGGTCAGAGAGCTCATAGCATAGGATCACAGTCTGTTTGATCCATGAGGAGATGGTGGCAGGAGAGATGTCTTTGTCAAAACCTTTCTTGAAGGAGACAAAGACCAGCTCCTTATTCTACCTAATAGGTATGAGGTCCTGTCTAAGTAGTAGCGCAGGGCTCTAACTGGACATAAGGACCTGTCACCTTTAAGTGACTTATCCAGAGAAGGGGCCAGGGCTGGTAAGACCACTGGTGCCACACTATCTGGACCCTCCTTAGCCAGCTGATTCTTGGATAGAAAGCTGGGAGAAGGGTACAAGGACACTTTAGACCAGTCTAACTGGTGTCTGATGTTCTTATGTAACCAAGCATGGATCTCACTCCTGCGTTTACCAGAACCCAAGGCCATCAGAAAAACAGTCTTGAAGGTCAAGTGTTTCAAGGAGGCCTCCTTCAGGGGTTCAAATGGAGCCTTTGTCAACTGGTGCAGCACCAGAGAGAGGTTCCAAGAGGGGATGCCCCTCCTGCCCTTGGGTCTGTCTCTATGGAAACTATCCAGGAGACGAGTGAGATTCTCATCTTTGCTGACATTAATGGTGACATTGCCCAATTTGTCAGCAATAGCTGATCTGTAGCCATCAATAGTGCCTGGTTGCAACTTCTTGTCCTGAAACAAGTGCATGAGGAAGTCAGCAATGGCTTTCAGAGGTGGTGCCCTGACATCCACCTAATTAGAGGCACCACTTTGTAAAAATGGTCTACTTTGCTTCATAGACAGATCTCAGCGAAATCTTGTTCAAGACTTCATGGACTGTGTTGAACAATTTTGAATAGATTAGAACGTTCAATATCCATTCAATAAAATTTTTAAAGAGACGTTCAAGAACACTTGTTCAATACAGTTCAACAAGACAGTTCTGGAACACATATTGAACTTTGTTGAATTGAATACTGTTCAATATATTTCAACAAGATAGTTCTAGGACACTTTTTGAACTTTGTGGACTTGCATATTGTTCAATATATTTCAACAAGAAAATTTCTAGGACACTTTTTGAACTTTGTTAAATTGAATATTGTTCAATATAGTTCAACAAAATAGTTATTGGACACTTTTTGAACTTTATTGAATTGAATATTGTTCAATATAGTTCAACAAGACAATTTTAGGATGCTTCTTGAACTTTATTGAATTGAATATTGTTCAATATGGTTCAACAAGACAGTTTTAGGACACTTCTTGAACTCTATTGAATTGAATATTGTTCAACATAGTTCATCAAGACTGTTTTTGGACACTTTTTGAACTTTGTGGAAATTAATATAATGCCTGTAGAACATGTTTTTAACCTTTTTGAACGGAGTGTTTGACAAAAACATCTTAATCAGAATTTTAAAAATACAGCTGACATACTTTTCTTATGTAAACCAAAGAGTATGATAGTAAAGTGAATCATACTTCAGAGATAGTAGAAAGTGTTAAATATGTAACTTGATGACAATAAAGCCTGAATTTAATTATAAATGTTTATTTTATGACACATACTTTATGAATCCCTGTTTTATTTCTTACCCTGAACACAACTGCTAATGCAATTAGATGCACTGTTTATAACACATTGGAGTTTGCTTCAGGTGATTACTTTTATTTAAGATTGATTGAATCAGCTATTTATACTGAGACCAACAATGCAAGCTTCACTGAAAAGAACCTCAGAAATGCTTACCTGCATCTCTCACATAGCCTTTCTATAGGCTTTAACATACATTCCAAGTTTTTTGTCTCTTTGTTGAGAAAAAATCCTTCAGATTTGAAAAGAACTGTCCATATGATTGTGTGTTTTATAGTAATTATATCTCAACTGACCCTATGTATTTTGAAAAATCATCAGATCTATATACAATTATGTTATAACTACAACTGTGACAGTCATAATCTAGGCTATCTGAATGGTTATCAGAACAAACAAACTGTGTAGAATCTAATGTTTGTACTGGCCACTGGTGTCCATGCAGAGTTTGAAATTCATGAGATAAGCTTGTTGCCAGATGACTTCTGATTGGATGGTTTGAATTAGAGGAACATTTTCTTTGTTATGGGGCAAGTTTGAAAGCTTAAAACAGTAATATTAGAGTTGAGTGAATATAGAAGTTTACCAATGCATCTTGAACATCAATTATTTAAATAAAATATGGATAAAATATGTCTTGCTTGGTGGAGTGGATTTTGGAGGGATTGTATGAAGTGATATCTTATAAAGCAATTATAAACCCAAGAAAGGAGTTTAGTCAGTGCTCTGTAGATGTGGAAGCTAAGTTCAGAGAGGGAAATTAGTGTATCCAGCAAAATAATAAAGATACTGGGTAAGTTTACCATTTCACAACTAATAATGTGTTCTTATCTTTTGAAAAAGCACATTTTCTTTCTTTATAGTCTTGAGTTTTGTCCTGAGATTTTAGATTGGGGTTTGTTTTTCATCTAATATTTGTAATTTTTTGGTTATCTTTTATAATAATTATCTTGAAAAGTGTTGAACTACTGATTTGAGATAGTTTTTAGTTGTAGAATGTTTGGAACAGAATGGTTTAGAATCTTTGACAATGTTAATCTGCTGTTTCCATAGATATTTTGATTTATGTAACTTTTTGGTACAGAATGTTTTACAACGGTTTTGAAACTCTTTTAAAATAATCTTGAACAAAGTTGAATTAATGGTTCTATGGTTATTTTGATTTATAGAACTTTTTGGAAGAAATATTTGGAATTGTGTTGAAGCTTTTTAAAAAATAATTATCTTTATTATCTTTTTTATTATTGTACTACTGGTTCTATAAATATTTTGATTTATAGAACATTTTAGAACAAACTTCTTAGAATTGTTTGGAACTTTTTTCAGATAATTATCTTGAACAATGTTGAACCACTGGTTCTATAGATATTTTGATTTATAGAACTTTTTGGTACAGAATGTTTTAGAATTGTGTTGAATCTTTCTAAAATAATTTTCTTGAACAATGTTGAACTACTGGTTCTATAAGTATTTTAATTTATAGAACATTTTGGAACAGAACATTTTAGAATTGTTTTGAATCTCATTCAAATAATTTTCTTGAACAATGTTGAACCACTGGTTCTATAGATATTTTGATTTATAGAACGTTTTAGAACAGAATGTTTTGGAATTGTGTTGAACCTTTTTAAAATAATTTTCTTGAACAATTTTGAACTACTGGTTCTATAAATAATTTTGATTTGTAGAACATTTTGGAACAGAACATTTTAGAATTGTTTTGAAGCTCTTTTAGATAATTATCTTGAACAATGTTGAACTACTGGTTCTATAAATATTTTGATTTATAGAACATTTTGGAACAGAACATTTTAGAATTGTTTTGAACCTCATTCAGATAATTTTCTTGAACAATGTTGAACCACTGGTTCTATGGATATTTTGTTTTGTAGAACGTTTGGTACAGAACGTTCTTTAACAAAAATTTGATGAACTTTATTGAACAGCCAAAGAGTGCCATTTCATGTTCTCGCACATCTTAGAACGTTCTTGAACCATTTGTTGAACACTTCTAGGAAAATATTGAATACTGTTCAAGAACTGCGCTAGAACTGTTATTGAAAGTTCTGGAACTGTTCAACAACATTTCGCAGGGGTCAGACAGGTTGATCCTCTTTGAGGAGCCTCAATTCGTGCTGCCACTGCCTCAGAGAAACCTTGCTCCTTGATAGCTGAGGCTCTAGGAGCCAGGCATGTAGGTTCAGATTTGACAGGTCCCTGTGAAGGACCTGGTTGAATGGTTGAGACACTAAGTTGGGTATGTTGGGCAGACACAGTGGGATCTGACTGGACATTGCCACTAGATCCCAGAACCAGGGCACATTGGGCCATCCTGGTGCAATCAGGATTATCCTGTTGCAAGGGTAGTCCTGTAACTTTTCCACCACTTTGCCAAAGATGGCTGCTGGTGGAAAGGCATATGGGTCCAGGCCCTGCCAGGAAAGGCTGAGAGCATCGACTGCCCATGCCTGGGGGTCTGGGACCAGTGACACAAACTGTGGCAGTTTGTTGTTGAACCTGGTGGCAAACAGGTCCACCTGGGGCTGGTGCCACCGGGAGCATATAGCTTTGAACACTTCTGGATGAAGTGACCACTCTGTTTGAATGGTCTGGCCCAGTCTGGATAGCTTGTCTGCTATCACGTTCAGCCGGCCGGGGATGTGACGTGGCCTGAGGGTCACCTGCTTCCTGGTGCACCAGGACAGGATTCTCCACAGTAGGGCACACAGGGAGCCCGATTTCATCCCCCCTCTTTGTTGATATAGGCAACCACTGTTGTGTTGTCTCTAGCTATCAGTACTGTCTTGTTGCAGCAGAGGTTTTGAAAATCTTTTAGAGCTAGAAAGACTGCCTTTAGCTCTAGATAGTTTATGTGCAACTTGCTTTCTGGAAGGGACCAAGTTCCCCTTGCAGTGTGCTCGTCTAAGTGAGCGCCCCACTCTTCTTTTGATGCGTCTGTAAATATTTGCAGAGCATGTTTTAGAGGGTGTAAAGGTTGACCTGGTAGCACATTGCTTTCCTCCAGCCACCACCTTAGGTGGTGGTGGAGCGACCTGGGAACTGGGATCACCTTGTCTAGTGATTCTGGGACCCTCCAGTTGTTTTTCAAGTGCCACTGTATGGGCCTCATGTGAAGTCGCCCTAGGTGGACTTGCTTTTCTGTTGCTGTGAGAAGACCTATGAGGGACATGAACTGTCGGACCGGGCGTACCGGACCGGACAGTATTGACTGGATCTTGTCTGTCAAGGCCTGCCAACGCTCTGGTGTGGGTCTGACTTTGCCCTCTTTCAGATCGAACTGGTAGTCTACGAAGTTGAAAACCTGTTTTGGAACCAGTTCTGACTTTTCCTTGTTCACTAGCCAACCTAGATCTTGGCAAAGAACTACCAAGGTCTGTGTATGTTGAAGACAGGTTTTGTGGGACGAGGCTCTCACCAACCAGTCGTCTAGGTACTGGTGGATCCTTATACCCCTCTGCAGTGCCATGAGTTTGACCTCTTTGGCTACCACTGTGAACTCTATGGGAGCTGTGGAGAGGCCAAAGGGTATGGCTTTGAATTGGTAGGACCGACCTTGGAGGTGAAAACGCATGTACTTCCTGGTCTGACTGTGAATAGGTATGTGGAAGTACGCATCTTTGAAGTCTATGGAAGTGACCCACTCCCCTGCCTGTAAGGAGGTTCTTATTGTCTCTGGGGTCTCCATCTTGAACAACTCTGTGTTCAAAAAGGTGTTCAAGGTGCTCAGGTCCAGGATAGGTCTCCACCGGTTGTTGGGTTTGGGTACCAAAAATAGCCGGTTGTAAAAACCCAGAGAGTTCTGATTTTCTACCGGTTCTACTGCATTTTTGTTCACCAGCTGATACAGTGCCTCTAAAAGGTTGGCCTGTTTGGCTGGATTGTGGTAGTTGCTTATTACAGTTGGTGACCTGGTCAAGTTTGGTCTGAACCGGAAGGGGAGGGTGTAGCCCCCCCTCAGTGCGGTGACAACTTTTGAACTCGAACCCAGAGCTTCCCACTTCTCCCAATACTTGTGTAACCTTGCCCCTACAGGTGGATTGGTGACAACAGGTGGGGCATTTGTGACAAGATTTACAGAACTCAAGTGACCTACACAGGAAACATCTTTCACATATTTTATTTCTGTGTACATTTGACAACAAATGGGATTTATGCCTTTCCTTTGTGGCAACCCGGTGACAATATGAACATTTGCAACACAAAAGTCTACATTCAAATATAAAGTCACTTTCTTGTCCCCGGCTACAACTGAAGGTGGGTTCAAGCCTGTCTGACCGGTAACACAAACAGAGTTCTTCTGACCGGTCACAGAATTTACACAGTGATTGTCATTTACGTGGCTTGGAACCCTTAGCCGGCTTTTGGGAGAATGTTGAGGCCTTGCCATGACCTTTCCTTGACTGTTGCTTGTCTCTTATCTGTTTCCATGCGGGGACACCGGACTTCCGGTCCGGATGGCTAGCAGACTTGTCACTAGACGCGTAAGGGTGGAAACGTCCTTGATGTCTGTGTGGCTGGCCAGCAGAACGTCTCTCCTCACTTCTGCAGATTTCTTCCTCAGCCTTGGTGATAAGCTGATCCGGGAACAGTGAGTTAAGATGGACTGGAGACGTTCTCAAGGCGTTCAGAGTATCTTGCTTCACACCGGCATGTAAATACTCTAAGTAACTGTCCCTGCGCGCCAGTATGAAGTTGGCCATGCTGATAAACACCCCTTCTGACAAATATTGCATCGTTCTGGCCATGGCTTGAGAAATTGACCGGTTGAAGGTCACAAGATAGTCCAGTTCATCAATAGCCTGCTTCGTTCTGTCAGACGACTTGCCCTTCTTGTCCAGATGTAGGGTTTTCAGCTGAGCAGACATGGCATCTTGAACCCTGGTCAAACACCTTGACAAACCAGCAGCCTGGTTACACATAACCGTCTGTTCACGTGCTGCTCTCTCCCAACGCCTGAGCATGTCCTGGCTGAAGGCCCGGGAGGGTGGGGCAGAAGGAAGGTTTCGACGTGCAACCCGACTGAAGGAATGGTTGAGTTTGGCCGGTTCCGGTGACCAGGTGCATACTGTGTTGCTCTCACAGTCCTTCTCAGTATGCATCCCATACCATCTGGAAGATCTGGGAGGCTTGATAAACTGATCTTTGAGGAGGCCAGCAGTGTCAGTGTTTCTTGCAGGGTACCCCTCTGTGATGGTGAGGTTAAGTTTGTTCATCTTTCTGCATAACCAGTCATCCACCGGGAGTTTCACTGAAACTTTACCGGTTGGCTGTACACATGCACCAGCAAAAGGGTTGTCATCAGAAGAGGACACAGTCTCGAACTCTGGGATCTTTGTCAACCCATAAAACTTCTAATACCTCTCATTGTCTCTCGATAATTGGCCTCCTCTGAAAGTTCCTGATCTGCAGCCTCTTCCCTGGGAAGGTCTCTGTCTGGGGACCCGTACCGATAGTTCTCATCAGACAGGGAACCGGTAACAGTGTGCTGGTCACCCTCACTATCAGATGCTGCACTGAGATCTCCCTGAACAGGCTGGGTTGCTGTCCCGGCACCGGGAGCCTCAAGAGGCTGGGTGGCAGTCTGCATCTCATCTACAGCCTCACCGGTGGCCTGAACAAGGCTGGGACCGGTAGTTTCTCTAGCCAGACTGCTGGTGCTAGCACCAGGGTCAAAAAAGGGCTTCTCGCTGGTGGTGACTTCTGCTACTGGTTTCATAACCGGTTCAACCGGTACAATGAAAGACTTGGCTAACAGCATTGCTTCCAGCCGGGAGAACCTCTCTGCCCACTTATCATCCAGTTTCTTCAGGTCATCTGCTGAAGGTCTGGATAGTGCTGGATAATTCTTCTTGCTGGCAGAGGGCTTGGGTGAATCACTGTTTACTCTTCTTCGCAGCTGGTGTGGTTTTAGGTTGTACAACCTTGTCCCCCTCCACTTTACCCAGCACACCCACGTGTGAAGGGTCCACGAGAGTGGGAGCAGGGGAGGACGAAACCAACTTCTTTTCTTTACTCTTGCGTTCTCTGTAAGTGGGGGTGGCCAATTGCAGAATCTGCTCAGGGGGTAAACCCTTTGCAAATGATACAGTCCTTCTTGAGAACACAGGCGTCTTCTCCCACCCCCTTGTCCTAACATCTTGCACATTTGAAGTGGCCGTCAAAACTAGCCATAACATGGCCACATGTGCCGTGTTTCTGTCCTGGGGACGACATGATGGTAGATAAATCAGTAGAAATACTTGGAAGTAAAATTAAAAATGTTAAATTCGTTGTAGAGATCAAAAAACGTCTTCGTTGAAAACACGTCCACACTCTCCACGCGCCAAACGAAAAAGATGCTATGACGTCACGCTGTCTAGACAGGAAGGAAGTACGATGCGCCACCTGGCGAATGCACTCTCCTGACCGGTCCTGCCGGTATTATATACAGGACGTTTTTTCTGGCGTTTGGCGGGACCGGTCGAGCCGACCAGTTAAACAATTGTCCATTGGATAGGATGTATTAACACAATAAAATAACAGTTTAAAGACCTTGAAATCTGGGGGCTGAATCAACCTTTAACCAATTAACACATTTTTCACCTGAAGAATAGTGTAGATCAATAAAAGCATCACAGATTTTAGTTTATCCCAATAGCACGATCACGTGTTTCAAGCCAAAAACCAAAATATATATCGAACATACCGATCTTTCCATTCTTTCCTGTGTGTACTTGTCAAGTACATCCCTCCTTTTCCTGTTAATTTTGTATTCATTTGTCCTAAGATTTTTCATTCTGTTCTGTCTTGCCTTCCTTAGCTGCTCTCTTTTTAAGGTATCATGTTTGGCTTTATTTAACATGTACATCACATACAGGTCACTATTTCTCTCTCTATCTGGAGGTTTTGGAATGACAGGCATTGAAGCAAGTTTATTTATTTTATTATTATTTGCTCTGTCATTTTGCAATTTCTTGGCTCTCTGAAACATAGCTTGCAGAACTTCATTCTTATTTCCAGCAGAGCTTGGCTTTCTGTATACTGGCCTTTTCACAGGACCTATAGAAGGTTTATTTATTATATTATTACTTGCTCTCTCTTTTTGCATTTTCTTTGCCCTCAAAAACATAGCTTGAAGAGCCTCATTTCTATTTCCAGAAGATGCTGGTTTCCTGGGTGCTAGCCTTTGGGCTGTAGAGGTTGGCACTTGATTCTTCTTTGCTCTCATAAACATAGCTCTGAGGCTGTCCATATTCTGGGCCACTGGATTATATTTAACTGGTGGCCCATTTGGTGGAACAGCTTGAACAATCTTTCTACGATTCTTGCTCTTATCTGCCTGCAACTGCTTTGCCTTCAAATATGCACCACGGATTGCTTCGGGTATATTTTGTCCAAGCTTTGGTGGAGCATCTGTTACAATGACTTCTGTTTCTATCAATTCGTCTTCATCCGAATCTCCATCAATGTCATCCAGATCAATACCAAGGTCTGCAATTCCCAAGTCTTCTAAAACCTAACCATTCAAAGAAAACAGGATTTCACTCTGTAGTAGGCAGAAATCATACATAGATGATGAAATAAAAGTCTACATAGTTTCCTCGAAATCAGTTATACTACCTGCTGTTTTTAATATTATTTCTTGTATCTTACTGGCAATGTTGTCAAGAAGTTGTTCTAATGTATACCTAGTTTATTTTACTCATCAATAAATCGTATTTCAAAAGATTTATTCTAAAATTTTATTTCACAAAATTTATTTTTAGACGTATTGCACTTATGGACGCCTTAAAAGTGCCCTTTTAGACATATTTTAGACCTTGGCACCTTCCATACACAGCCACCTCTTACATGAGCTGGTTCCATTGTACATGGACTTCATGTGGACATTTAATTACTACTGTTGACATTGCCATACACATCCCTTCATGATCTATGGCTTCATACGGCAGTTGCTCTTTTGGAGGAACCCATAAATTACTACTACCTGCTGCCTATTAACACTCACCCCTCTTCTTCCCCGCCAGCGGGAGCTGCTTTTCCCCCTAGTTCTTCCACGATGCCTGCCTCTGTATCTTCGTCTACCCGTCCTGCCTCTGGATCTGGACCGACTCTTACCCTTCCTGTTTTTCCTCTCCCTCCTGTCTTTCTTGCCCTTCCTCTTCCTATTCTTGCGGTTCTTTCTTGCTTTCCCTCGTCCCCTCTGTTTCTTTCTCCTGTGCTTTTTCTTCTTCTTCAGCTTTCTCACTGGTACCTTATTATTTAAATATATTTTATATACTTAGCAAGTTGCAACGACAACTGCGACACTTTGATGCAGCGTATCCCAGGACGGGACATTTTGAAGTGCAACAAACTTCTAGGAACAATAAGAAAGAAGAAACAAGATGCATTCAGAGAGAGCAGAACGCTCGACTCGATGTAGCCCGACTCTCGAGTGTTATAAAGTATTCTATTATTGCCCATCTATTGTCATTTAAATTTTACACTGTTGATGAAGACAGTGACTAAAATAGTTAGGTACAAAATGCTTGTGAAAGCCATTTTTATTTGCCATCTTTTCTGAGCAGTACTGTTTGTAGTGACCAGAAAAGTGACGTTAAAAGTTTACAAATATTGGGGTCATCTGTGTAACTGCGCTGTCTGAATTTTGATTTTGAAGGAAGAAGATACAGAAGTACTAACAACCAGCACTGTGATGCCAAACGTTACCAGTAAACTTGCAAACTAGTTTATATAATTTAATAAATAATAACTAATATGGATTATCAGTGATTCTGCTACATGAAAAGTCCGGCCTGACATTCTGTCCTAAGACTAGGAAAATGTTTAGGACATTTTCGAAGAATTTAGGACAGATTCTTGTCAATCAAATTTTCATTCTACAGGTTGCTAAAATTAAGTCATTAAAGTCAATGGCCCTATGAATGGGAGATAAAGTAAAATTTACTGAATCATAATAAATTGCAAATTTAATAAGTAAATTAAATTTTTATAAGTTAATACCCTATCCAATGGACAATTGATAATCCGGTCGGCGCAGACCGGCCCGCCAAACGCCAGAAAAAGACGTCCTGTGTCTCCACCGGCCGGCCGGTCCCAGTACTGTACACTCGCAAGGTGGTGCATCGTACTTCCTTCCTGTCTAGACAGAGTGACGTCATAGCATCTTTTTCGTTGTCTAAACCTATTAGACCCCTAGTAAGCTGATAGCGGGGTCGGTGGGAGGGTCTTGTGTGTCCATTGGATAGGGTATTAACTTATAAAAATTTAATTTACTTATTAAATTTGCAATTTTATTGCGTTAATACATCCTATCCAATGGACAATTGCTGAATAACTACCGCTTGGTTGGCGGGTAAGTTACTACTTGGGTTGACCCTAAGGTCAGGAAACCCTGTAAGGCCATGGTCAGTTGCCAGCAGCCGGTTACCCGGGGTTATACCGACGTTGCCCCCCCCCCCCCCCCCCTTTTTTGCAGACCTGCTCTGAGGTAGGGGAAGAGAGGGATGAGTTCAGTCCCAGAATGCAAATAAACCTCCCGAAGGAAGCACGTCATGTACGTGAAGAGCTGTTTACACTATGTACATATATACAAATCTCCTCAATCTAAGGGTCACTTGTGGATCTGCTGAGCAGCCACTACCTAGCCCAATTGGTAAAGCTCTGAAAGCAGCCCAAGCCACACCCTTCAGATAGAGCTGTGTGAAGGTATTATGTGACTTCAGTGGCAGGCTGACAAGATTGGAACTAAGAAGACTCCCGACTGGAAGACCTTAGAAGCAGCAAAGGCCTTGACATCATGGGCTTTAACCTGATGTAAAGTGTGGGCCTCCTGATCAGAGAGCTCATAACTTAGGATCACAGTCTGCTTGATCCAAGAGGAGATAGTGGCAGGTGAGATGTGTTTGTTGAAACCTTTCTTAAAGGAGACAAAAACCACCTCCTTATTCTGCCTGAGGTCTGAAGTCCTGTCCAAATAGTAGCGCAATGCTCTGACCGGACAGAGGGACCTGTCAGACTTGAGGGATCTATCCAGAGTTGGTGCCAGGGCTGTTATAACCCCTGGGGCCACAATGTTTGGACCCTCTTTGGCCAGCTGATTCTTGGAGAGAAAGCTGGGTGATGGGTACAGGGACACCTTTGACCAGTCGGATTGGTGTCTAATATTTCTGTTTTGCCAAGCATGTATCTCACTTCTACGCTTGCCCGACCCCAGGGCCAAGAGGAAAACTGTCTTGAAGGTCAAATGCTTCAAGCAGGCCTCTATAATTGGTTCAAAATGAACCTTGTCAGCTGGTGCAAAAACCAGGGAGAGGTTCCAGGAGGGGATTTCCTTCCGGCCTTTGGGTCTGTCTCAGTGGAAACTATCCAGGAGACGAGTGAGATTTTCATCCTTACTGATATTGATGGGCAAATTTCCCAGTCTATCAGCAATGGCTGACCTGTAACCATCAATGGTGCTGGGCTGCAACTTCCTGTCCTGAAACAGGTACACAAGGAAGTCAGCAACTGACTTTACCGGGGGTGCCCCAAAGTCCACCTGATGAGTGATACATCACTTTGTAAAAATGGCCCACTTGCCTCATAGACGGATCTGATTGATCCTCTTGGAGGAGCCTCCATTCTTGCTGCCACTGCCTCAGACAAGCCCTGCTCCTCGATTGCTGAGGCTCTAGGAGCCCTGCATGGAGATTAAGATTGTCAGATTTCTGTGAAGGATCTGATTGAATGGCTGTCAACAGGCTGGGCAGATTGGGCAGGCTCAGTGGGATTTGGCTGGACATGGCCTCTAGATCCCAAAACCAAGGCATGTTGGGCCACCCCGGAGCAATCAGAATGATTCTCTTGCATGGGGAGTCTTGCAACTTCTCCACCACTTTGCCCAATATGGCTGACGGTGGGAAGGTATATGTTTTCAGATCCTACCATGGCAGACTGAGAGCATCCACTGCTGTGGCCAGGGGATCCGGTACCAGTGACACAAACAGAGGCAACTTCGTGCCAAATAAGTCTATTTTGGGCCGGTGCCACCTGCTGCATATTGAGTGGAAGACCTCTGGAAGGAGAAACCACTCTGTTTGGATGGTCTGGCCTAGCCTGGATAGCTTGTCTGCTACCACGTTCAGCCGGCCTGGAATGTGTCGGGCTTAGAATCACTTGTTTCCTGGTACACCAGGTCAAGATTCTTCATAGCAGGGCACAAAGTGGGCCCGACCTCATGCCTCCTTCCTTGTTTATGTATGACACTACTGTGGTGTTGTCGGTTGCTACAAGTACTATCTTGTTTGAGCGAGGGTCTTGGAACTCTTTTAGAGCCAGAAAGACTGCTTTAAGTTCTAGATAGTTTATATGCAGCTTGCTTCCCGGAAGGGACCAGGTTCCTCTTGCAGTGTGCTCGTCTAAGTGAGCTCCCCACCCTTCTATTGATGCGTCTGTAAATATTTGCAGAGCATGTTTTATTGGGTGTAATTGTTGGCCTGTAAGTACATTGTCTTCCTTCAGCCACCATTGTAAATGGGGGTGCAAGGACCTGGGGATTGGGATCACCTTTTCCAGTGATTCTGGTACCCTCCAGTTTTTTTTTTTTTTGTTTTTTTTTTGATGCCACTGAATGGGTCTCATATGAAGTCGGCCTAGATGAACTTGCTTTTCTGTAGCTGTTAGAAACCTATTAAGGACATGAATTCCCGGAGCAGGCAAGCCGGTAGGGATAGCAGTTTTAGCATATTTTCTTGAAGGTTCTGCCACCGGTCCGGAGTCAGTTGGACCCGATCAGACCTGAGGTCGAACTGGTAGCCTACAAAATCGAAGTCTTGTTTGGGCTCCAGCTCTGGTTTCTCTAAGTTCACCAGCCAACCCGGTTGCTGACACATTATTTACTAGTTCCTGTGTATGTTGGAGACAAGCCTGGTGGGATCTGGCTCTCACCAACCAGTCGTCTAGGTACTGGTGGATTTTTAAATCCTTGTGTATGGCCATCAGTTTCATCTCACGGTGAACTCCACCGAATGGTATGCCCGACCTTGGGTGTGAAATCTCAGGCATTTCCTGGATTGTTCTTGTATAGGTATATGGAAGTAGGTAACTTGAAATCTAAAGAGGTAACCCACTCCCCTTGTTAGAGGGAGGTCCTGATGGTCTCCGAAAGGTTTGGTTCGCTCAGATCTAGAAGAGGTCTCCAACGGCTGTCTGGTTTTGGAACCAAAAAAGGGTCGGTTGAAGAAGCCCAGAGATTTTGAACTGGCTTGACTGCATCTTTGTCCATAAGCTGATGTAATGCCTCTAACCAATATATGTTCCTGTGAGATTTTTGGTGACCTTGTCAAGTTTGGGCTTGACTAGAAAGGGAGAGTGTAGCCCTCCTTCACATCTGTACTACCTAGGGTCTAGCCCCCAAGGTTTCCTAAGTTCCTAAAACGGATTTAGTCTGGACCCTAAAGGCAGATTGTGTGCCACATTTGGTAGTCTGACAAACATTTTCTGTCCCTCCGGACACTGGTCCGGCCTGTCATTCTGTTATTGCTGTGGTCCAGTCCGGTGGGACTGACACAACTCTTCAAATTTTACAGACTCTTGGCCCAGGGCCAGCCACCTTGAAGGTGGAGCATGTACACATTGTTAGTTGTATGATGGCTAACCCCTGAACGGACACGATGAAGGCTTGTTTTGAGTGTGGACCACCTTTTCTCTTGCTGTTCAAAAGACCCATTTGTTTTCTCTGTAACCAGCAACTTTTGGCCACAGTAAATCTCTGTAGCCTGTGATACTCTGTAACCAGTAAAAACTGGTAGGTTAGGCTGACCACTGAATTTAGTTACTAGTCAACTAACTAGGTGATCCCCAGGTGGGTCTGTCGGTCGGTTCCGGTCCTCTGAAACCAGTATTGAAAAAAAGGGGCAAGACAGTAATTGCACCTGATAGGTCGGTAGTCTCTGTAACCAGCTGGTGTGAAGCAAAACTGCTCAGTGAAAACTGTATAGCCGGTAACCGGTTGGTGAACTCTGTAACCGGTTGAAGCAGTTTCTGTGTAGGAAAAAACTTCCTGGGACTACACATTATTAGGCCGGTCATCAGTCTTAGGCCGGTGAATAGGCTGCTGATGAGGAATGGCCAGCTGGTAGAAGACCTTGGAGTTGGTGATTCTTGGTGCTGGTTGGTAATAGGCAGGAAGGCTCTGTAACTGGCCAATATGAAGCAAGCTGTTCAGTGAAGGCTGTGTAGCCGGTACCCTGTCGGTACACTGTGACCATTTGTTGGGGTAACTGTACAGGGCTGTGTAGCCGGTCGGTACACTGTAATCAGTTGTTGAAGCAACTGTACAAGGCTGTGTAACCGGTACACGGTCGGTACACTCTGTAACCAGTTGCTGAAGGAAGTTTACAACTATTTTTTGTGTTGAATTCAATTTACTGTACGTTTCCTTCATTAATTAAAGTATTTCTTTTAAACGCACGTCTTATTTGTAGATTTGACAGTTGCTGGGGAAGCCCTTGTGAGCTATTTTTAGAAACAATTGTTGGTCGGTGTGTCACGTGACCAGCTTGCTGGTCGGAAGGACATGCGATTGGCTGATTGAAGACATCAGTGGTCGCGTTCTTTGTGTAATACTTAAACAGGCAAATGCGCAGTATTCTGCTCATCCGCAAACCCCACTATCGACAACAAAGGCCGGGTCCATGAGAGAGGGACTGATATCACAGTAGACGTAAGTTGTGAAGAACGCAGTAGCAAGATGTAGAAACTTTCTACTAGAAAGAATTGCCGGTTAAACGTGAGCTGGCTGGTCGACTGATGCTTGTAGCAGAGAAGTCTGTACCAGTGCGCTCTAGAGATGAATTTCAGGAACTAAAACTCACAGTAGACGTGAGCAGAGAGAATGCACTTCCGACCTTCTTGTTCGGTGAATCACGTGATCAGCTTCGTGACCTGGTCGGTGAATCACGTGACCAACTTCGTGTAGAATATGACGTCAGAGGTCGCGTTCTTTTGAGCTGTCCGGTCGGCTGATGCTTTAAAGCAGAGAAGCCTGGACCAGTGCGCTCTGAAGATGAAAGTCCTGGTCGGTGCCAGTCTGAAGTCGGTTCTTCTCAGCCGGCTGTGCACTCAAACCAGTGTCCTGGCCATCCACTGCCCTTATTACCGACACAGGAGCCGGGTCCACAAGGGTGGGACTGAGAGTGACTGAAGATGAAATTCCTTCTATGTCGTAGATATGAAGTTTTGATGAAAAACACTAAATACTCGAGCTAGGCTGGTGTGACTGATGCTTTACAGCAGAAGCAGAGAAGTCGGTACCAGTGCACTCTGAAGAAATCTGAAGAATGCACCTCTTGCTTCTGTTGACAGACACCAAATACTCGAGCTGGCTGGGGTGACTGATGCTATACAGCAGAGAAGTCTGTACCAGTGCGCTCTGAAGAGATTCAAAGAATGCATCTCATGTTCTGTTAGGGAATTCCTTCTATATATAGCATAAATACTGACGTTTCTTTCGTGATTGTAGCTGGAAGCTTACAGAAGGTACATTCAAAAAAAAAGACAGGGATAAAAATACCTTGTAAGTAGTATATCTATTTCTTTCTAAATATTGTCGATCTGCCCCTAACAACACAATTGTTGAATGGGAGGAAACTGCCTTCATATTTCTCGTCGATTACTGCCCTATCATCAACACTAAATTGAGTCAACTAGGAACGTTTTCAGCAGATTTAATAATGTATATCCATGCTTGAGATGTAGATAACACTTCTAAAATATTTGCAAATAAGGGTGAAAATCCGTCATAATCCACACTTTTCTAATATCTGGAGATTGTTGAAAACACGTTCGCACAGTACACGCGCCAAACGAAAAAGATGCTATGACGTCACTCTGTCTAGACAGGAAGGAAGTACGATGCGCCACCTTGCGAGTGCACAGTACTGGGACCGGCCGGCCGGTGGAGACACAGGACGTCTTTTTTGGGCGTTTGGCGGGCCGGTCTGTGCTGACCGGATTAGCAATTGTCCATTGGATAGGATGTATTAAAGCAATAAAACTGTAAATTAGGTAAGATATTAACTAATAAAAATTTAATTTACAATTAAAATTTTCAGTTTTATTGCGTTAATATATCTTACCTAACAGACATAGCCACAATAACTACCCAATGGTTGGTGGGCAGTGACTAGGGACTGTGTCATGATGTCTATAGCTTCCTCAAACATGAACATCTTTAAAAGTTCCGGGAGTCAACCCAAATCCGTGAACCGGATAAGATGCCCCCCCCCCCCCCTTTTTTTGTTCTGCCTCCCTGAAAGAGGGGATACAGGACAAAAGCCCAAGACACTGAAGGAGCCCAGCCACTCTAAGGAGTGAGACTAGGGGTGATAAGTAGATCCAAAACCCTGCACGAGAGGTAACACGGTAAAGGATGATACACTATAATACAAATGCTGGTTTCTGGGTTCAAGGTCGTATCTGCTGGGCAGCTATGACAGGACCCAAATGATAAAGCTCTGTATCAGCCCAAGCCACATCCTTCAGATAAAATTGGGTGAAGGTGTTATGTGACTTCTAGTGACAGGC
The DNA here is from genome assembly GCA_964017235.1 of Sabellastarte sp. h YS-2021. Lineage (NCBI taxonomy): Eukaryota > Metazoa > Annelida > Polychaeta > Sabellida > Sabellidae > Sabellastarte > Sabellastarte sp. h YS-2021. The sequence goes on from OZ024932.1 coordinate 86,932,676, forward strand.
TGACAGAATCTGGTACAAGGAGACCCCTCCTTGAAAAGCTTTGGATGCCGTAAAGGCTCGGACATCGTGTGCTTTCACCTGGTGCAAAAAATGGGATTCCTGATCCGACAATTGATAACAAAGGATCACTGTTTTCTTGATCTAAGAAGAAATGGTTGCCGGAGAAATATCTCTATCAAACCCTTTCTTAAACGAAACCAAGACTAACTCTTTGTCTTTACGCAAGTCCTTGGTTCGGTCCAGGTAGTATCTAAGAGCCCTAACCGGGCAAAGAGACCTGTCTTCCTTCAAAGTTCGGTCCAGTGTAAGAGTCAAAGCGGGTATAACCACTGGAGCCACACTGCCCGGACCCTCCCTAGCCAGATGGTTTTTGGCCAGAAAGGAGGGAGACGGGTAAAGGGACACCTTCGACCAATCTGTCTGGTGTCTGATATTCTTGTGTAACCAAGCATGAATTTCACTCCTGCGTTTCCCCGAAGCCAGGGCCAAGAGAAAAACTGTCTTGAAAGTGAGATGTTTCAAGGAGGCATCCTTTAATAGTTCAAAAGGTGCCTTGGTGAGCTGGTGAAGAACCAAAGACAGATTCCAGGAGGGAACGCCACGACGGCCTTTTGGTCAGTCCTGATGAAAACTGTCAAGGAGTCAATTCAGATCTTCATTCTTGTTGATACTGATCCTGGCATTGCCATTCTTATCAGCAATGGCCGAACGATAACCATCTATCATGCTGGCTTGGAGGTTCCATTCCTGTAATAGGTGCATCAGAAAATCGGCAACCTGAGTCAGAGAAGGTGAGGTGAAGTCCACCTGATTTGACTCACACCATCTGACAAAAAAATGGACCACTTCGCTTCGTAGACGGTTCTGGTTGAACTTCTCTGAGGAGCCTCAATTCGTGTTGCCACTTGATTAGAGAATCTTTGTTCTCTAATGGCCGTGACTCTAGGAGCCAAGCGTGCAGTGTCAGATTGAGGAGATCCCTGTGTAGGATCCTGTTGAACGGCTGAGTCAGAAGGTCGTCTGGAATCGGAAGACGTAATGGAATCCTGGTTGACAGTGTCACCAGATCCCAAAACCACGGCATCCCTGGCCAACCTGGGGCTATCAGGATGAACCTCTTGTAATTTTGTTCCAGGAGCTTGGCTATCACCTTCCCCAGGAGCGCTACTGGGGGAAACCCGTAAAGATCCAGTCCCTCCCAGGAGGCTGAGAGCATCTATAGCCAAGGCCTTCTGATCCGGTACCGGAGACACAAACTTTGGAAGTTTGTTGTTGTATCTGGTGGCAAACAAGTCTATCTGAGGCCAGTGCCATTTGTTGCAAATCTGATTGAACACCTCTTGATGCAGAGACCACTCTGTCTGAATCACCTGGTGGTGCCGAGACAGTTTGTCTGCAATTACATTGAGACGACCCGGAATGTGTCGGGCCTGTAAGATAATTTGTCTGTGGTTGCACCACGACAGGAGCCTCCAAAGGAGAGCACAAAGCGAGCCTGATCTCATACCTCCCTCCTTGTTGATATAGGAGACCACTGTGGTGTTGTCCGAGGCAATCAAAACAATCTCGTTTCGACACAACTGCTCGAATTGTTTGAGAGCCAGGAGCACCGCCTTCAACTCCAGAAAGTTTATGTGCAAACGACTTTCTGGGACGGACCAAACCCCTTGGGTGGTGTGATCGCCTAAGTGAGCGCCCCAACCTTCGTTTGAGGCATCCGTAAAGATTTGAAGGGCGTGCTGGAGTGGATGCAATGGTTGGCCTAGAAGGACCTGGTCTTCTAGCCACCATCGCAGGTGATGGTGTAGAGATCTGGCGATGGGAATGAACTTCTCCAGAGACTCCGGAATATGCCAGTTGTTCTTCAGGTGCCACTGAATCGGTCTCATATGAAGACGACCCGAGGATCTTGGCCTGTAGAGACTGCCACCTGTCCGGTGTGGGTCAGACCACTCCTTGAGCTAGGTTGTACTGGTAACCGACAAAATTGGAGATTTGCTTCGGTTCCAGTTCCGATTTTTGGAGGTTCACCAACCAACCCAGCTCCTGACATAAGGCCAGCAGAGTTTGGGTATCCTGGTGACAAGAATCCTTGGTTGGGCCTCTTATCAACCAATCGTCGAGGTATTGGTGGATCCTTATACCTTGGTTTTGGGCCATCAACTTGACCTCCTTGACCACGACTGTGAACTCCATAGGAGCCATCGAAAGGCCAAAGGGGAGGACCTTGAACTGGTAGGTTTGACCTTGGTAATGGAACCTGAGGTATTTTCTTGATTGAGGGTGAACGGGAATGTGGAAGTACACGTCGCTGAAGTCCAGCGGCGTTACCCACTCTCCTTGTTGGAGGGACAGCCGTATGGACTCGGGGGTCTCCATCTTGAATGACTTTACCCTCAAGAATCGGTTTAAGGTGCTTAGATCCAGTATGGGACGCCACTTTTTGTTTGGTTTGGGAACCAGAAAGAGGCGGTTGTAAAAAGCTAGGGAACTTCGAACCCGAACTACCACTAGTTTTTGCAGGAGGAAATGCAAAGCCTCCTGCAGGTAAAAATCCCCCAAAAAGTTGCAACCTGCCTCCCACAGGTAAGGTTTCTACAACACTGGGGACACTTTCCACACTTGGGGCAAAATGATTTACAATAGAAACACATTTCACAAGCTTTATTGGGTGAAGACCGCAGTCGGGACTTAAGTCTTTCTTTTGTGACGGCCCGGTTGTACAAACAGAAGGTGCATGTAAACATCTAAACAACTTGCAACATTTTTTTAACTTTGAACAGTCTGAACATAACTGATCGGTGGACTGTGATCCACAAGAGCTACACAATAATTGTCATTTAAAATGTTTAGTGTCCTTGGCCTGCTTGGAGGAGCGACTCGAGGCAGCAGGAGCTCCTAAACCTCTGCCCCGGCCACAAGTAGGTCTGCCCCGGTTGGAAAAGGACCTCCAGGCTGGAGGCTTCTCCTGTTCTGGATTGCGACCTGCCTCCTGAGAGCGATCCCAAGGTGTCTGGTATGGCTGATACCTATTGTTATTTTGCTTACCCCCAAACTTCCCGCCACCCGATCGGGGTTGGGAAGTACGGGAGGCATCATGCTTTGTAATTTCATCCTCAGCCCGTCTGAGCACATCATCAGGGAATAACGCTCCTATCTGCAAAGGAGCATAACGAAGGGCTGCAAATGTATCCAACATGTGATCCAGATAAGCGTCCCCGCGTAGGAGAGTCATATTGGCCATCTGCACAAAGATAGTGTCGGACAGATGTTGCATGGCCTTCCCCATGGCAAAGGAAACATTTTGGTTGAAGGCCGACATATCCCTCAGGTCTTCGAGCTTTACCAGCTTGTTGTAAACATTTCCCTTTGGACAGTTCCTTCTCTAAACACCTGATCTTCTCCTGCATGTCACCTTCTAAGGCTTCCAGCTTAGTGATGAACCAGTTAAATCCTGCGGCCTGGTTACAAACATATGAGGATTCCTTAAGGGCCTTTTCCCACTTCCTAGCCGTGTCCTGGGCTAAAGGCCGACAGGCAGGAGGAGTAGAAGCAGTACCAGTAGCCTTGGCAATACGGGCATACATGCTGTTGAGGGTAGCCGCGTCATCCTTCCAGTGAGACACATATCTGCCCGGTCTAGGAGAAGCAGCCGGGTCAAAACCGGAATGAAGGCCATACCAACGGCTCTGAGACTTCGGGGGACGAATGAATTGATCTCTGTGAAGTCTGCCTGATTCGGTCCCTCTGATCTGATATCCAGTACACACAATAAGATTAAGGGACTCCAGTTTACGGCACAACCAGTCCTCCGGGGGCATAGCCACACTGATCTTGACAACCGGCTGGGATCGGTTATCAGTCCAAGGATTATCAGCACGGGAAGATACAGTATATTCCAGATCCGGGATATAGTTCCATCCCATGTAAGCCCTAACAGTCTTAACCGTCTCCCGGTAAGATTGATCCTCAGTGACAGTTTTGTCCATATCCACATCTTTGTCATGATCAGTATCCAAGTCCGGTTCCTCTGATTCAGAAATCAGTCCTTCTTCTGGTTCATCCAAAGGGGCAACCGGTTCATCAGACACATCAGGTTGCTGAAACAGAGGTTCCCGTTCCGGATCCGGTGACCGGTCCGGATATAAATTTTGCAGGGGAGACTTGTAACTAGTGTTCCCGTCTGGTTGTTTTGCAGCAGCATTGTGCAATATCTTAGATGGAGACTTATCCCGTACCCGGGCCGGACCGTAGGGAAGAGTCAGAAGTAGAAGGCTTCAAAAAAGGTGACCTAGATACTGCCCTAGCCGGGGGTGGGTGAGGCACGTGCATGCGCACCGGGCTGAAAGAAGGCTGGCAAGTTTCTTTTGTTAGCAAAGCTTCAATTCTGGCGAATTTAGCCACCCATTCATCTTTTAAATCTACCAATTCTTGTTTAAAAGAAGAATCTTGTTGGAAATGAGGAGAACGCAGTTCACTACTCACAGTTTCCTTGTCGTTAGAATTAGATCCAATGGCAGAAATGACTGTGACGTCAGCTGGATCTATAAACTCTGTTTGTCAGCCTTAGCTTTCCTTTCTTTGTGAATTTGGTATGTGGGGGTGGCTAGATGAATTATTTGCTCTGGCGTGAGAGCATCACAGAATGAATACTCCTTCTTCAAAACACAAGGATCTTGTCTTCGACCTTTCTCACGGCAGCGAGCACATCTAGAGTGATTATCAAATAACGCCATCGCATGTCCACAAGAACCACGTTTTTGGCCCGGAGACGCCATATTATATATCCTGAATGTTAGCACACAATATACACGTAAAATGAAGAGATTAAACTGTAAATATCCAGTAAAAAACACAAATATTGCAGAGCACTACAAATAGCTGTTGACGGATTGGCGCCAAACAACAGGATGAGAGACGCGTTCGCTTGCTCCACCTTGTGAGTGTTGGGAGAACTAGCCACCAGGAGAGTGAAAGGGGAACTACCGGTCCGGCCGGAGGTAACTCAGGATGTCTTTTTCTGGCGTTTGGCGGGACCGGCAGGCGCCGGACAAATGGCTATGTCTGTTAGGTAAGATATATTAACGCAATAAAAAATCTCATTTTAGTTGAAATGTTAAAAAAGTCTTCATGATGTTCAATGATCATGTATTACTGAAACGAGAACTCACGGCCATAGAACCTAAGTATGGTGATCCATGAGGTTGTCATGCTATTAAAATGTCCACTGGCAGTAAACATTACAGCAAATAAACTTTCAATCTGATTTTTTTTTTCAGTGAATCGAAATTTGTATATAATTGTATCCAACATGACAGAATTTTTTTTTCTTAAATTTTAATTCACATTTTAAAGCCAAAAAGATTTTGAAAGCAAAGGGCGATCTAGATCTTCTATTATTGCCCACGGATACGACTCGGACAATATGTCCTAATATTCTATCTAAAATTCGGGGTTTTGTTGCAAAATTCGGTCAATGACCGATGGCCAAAGCGAATCTGAAACCCTGATTATGTGACAGTCCATTATACAGACATTTTACACAACCAAACTGTAAGAATTTTGTTTACAAAATATTCAACAATTTCAGTTAAAATAAGAAATAAATATTTATGGTCTGTGTACATGTGGCAGTTGGTATATTTCATGGGAAACTAGTAAATGTATCATCCTGTGTAGTCTTCTTCCAAGATTTCTCATGATCGTATTAAACATTTATAAATATTTTATAAAGTAATATAACATTAACTTATTTTATGAATATATTGATTTTCAGGTTTGCAGATCTTTTTTTTTTTTGTCATGCTTTCAAAACCTGATCTCACAGATGAGCTCATGAATATTAATGAGCTATACAACTCCACGAATAGCTTTTTTGCAGTTATATTTACTCCATGGCCAAGCTAGTTTGTCTTCTTTTGACATAAGCTACAGATAATCAGTATTTTTAATTCTAATACGTGCACCTTAGTCTTAGAACAAATAGATTTCTTTGAAATTTTTATAAATTCGTCATTTGACACGCATTTGATCTTGAAGTAAATATATGCATACGTTTATTGTTAATGAGTGTATATAAGCTGCAAATTTTGAGTGCATATAAAACGTGAACTTGTGATTTCTCCGCCATTTCTATCTGGCATTTTATGCAATTAAAACGTGCAGAAGCACTGTATTAATACCTTTCTAGTGATATAAATAACATATATGTAGGTTAAGTGGTTTCCAAAATATTAAGTTTAAAAACTTTGACAAATATCCCTGCAAAAAAATAATGAATGAAGTGACGTAATTACACATTGCTAAATATGTCACAAGAGCCTTCAATTCTGATTGGACAAAAATTTGTAAAGAAGAAATCCTGTCATGATACTGATTGACGTACATGTCAAACAGAAGCAGATTATAGCATCAGAGATGCCCGTACCCCACAGCCTGGGGAAATAGTTTCCAACACCATGAGATATGGAAGAAGTGAAACAGTACAAAGATTGGGATACTTTCAGAGTAGTGTCAGTTATATAAAGCTCCAAAAAATGTTTAGAGAAAATAACATCTAAGAGAAAGAAAATTTATTATCCACCACACGACATATTTGCTCTAAATACGGGGAAATACAGACCAGGATGTACTTTTTTTGTATACACCAGCACCCTGATACTATGGATAATGAGTGTGAACTTTCCTTTTTCAACAATATCTCGGAAAGGATGTACCTTACAAATTTGCAAACTTTAATTAGTAAATTAAATTTTTATTAGTTAATACCTTACCTAACAGACGATAGCTATTGTCCGGCGCCAGCCGGTCCCGCCAAACGCCAGAAAAAGACGTCCTGAGTTTCACCTCTGGCCGGACCGGTACACTCCAATCCACTCGCCAGGTGGCCTAGTTCCTGCTTCATTCGCCAGAGGGACGTGACGTCATAGCATCTTTTTCGTCCCAAATTAGATTAATAGAAGCTGAAAAGCGGGGAAGTCCGGGTGGGAATCTCCCATCTGTTAGTTAAGGTATTAACTAATAAAAATTTAATTTACTAATTAAAATTTGCAATTTTATTGCATTAATACATTTTACCTAACAGACGATAGCTAGAATAACTACCCAGTGGAAGGAGGGCAGCTTCCTCAGGACTAGAAGGAACTCTATAAATAGGCATGTGATCTCTGGCCTGGTCAACAAGGAAGCCCCGCCCCCCCTGCTCTGAGAGTAGGAAGACAGGAAGAGTTCAGTCCTAGAGATTCCAGTTACGCCTTAGAGTGGAATAAAGGTCTCATACTCTGCGCCTCGGGCACCCAAGTAAAGAACCTTAAATGAAAAATTTTAACTATCATGTACACTATTTACAGAATAGGAGCCAAGAAGGTTTATTGGTGGATTTGCTGGGCAGCCACCACCGGACCTAAATGAAAAAGCTCCGAATCTGCTCAATCAACATCTTTAAGGTAGAATTGAGTAAAGGTGTTGTGGGACTTGCAGTGGCATGCAGCTAAGATCTGGTCTAGCGAGATGCCACCCTGAAAGGCTTTGGAAGCCGCGAAGGCCCTAACGTCATGTGCTTTTACCTGGTGAAGGGTTAGAGCCTCCTGATCTGATAGTTCATAACAAAGGATAACTGTCTGCTTAATCCAAGACGACATTGTAGCAGGAGAGATATCCTTTGTGAAACCTTTTTTGAAGGAGACAAAGACCTGGGCCCGTATTCACAAAGATTCTTAGAATTTTTCTTATTATTACACTTAAGTCTGAGAAAAATTCTTTGCTAAGAATTTTTTTATTCTTAGAATAAAATCCTATTCACAAAGCAATTCCTAGCTAAGAATAATTCTAAGAATAAAAGTAAAAGGAAATGTGTGCACAGGCTAGACTAAGTGTAGTTCAAAGAAAAATTCTAAGAATCATTGTGAATACAGGCCCAGAAGTGACTTTCTGTATTTGGATGCACTTTTGGTGTCAAGAATAAGAGTTTTGTGCATATAGCAATTTCATATTCTTAGAAAAATTCTAAGAATAAAAGCCTTTCTTAGAAAAAGTCTAAGAATAAGCATAATTCTAAGAATAAGAATCTTTGTGAATAGGAAAATTCTTATTCTTAGAATTTTTCTAAGAAAAACAAGAATTCTAAGAAAAATTCTAAGAATAAGACTAATTCTAAGAATAAGAATCTTTGTGAATACGGGCCCAGTTCTTTGCCTTGTCTGAGATCTTGTGTTTTGTCCAGATAGTAGCGTAAAGCTCGAACTGGACAGAGTGACCTATCCTCCTTCAGGGATTTGTCCAGAGTAGGAGCCAAAGCCGGGATGACCACTGGAGCCACACACTCTGGACCCTCTTTTGTCAAGTGGTTCTTAGCCAAGAAACTTGGCGACGGGTAAAGGGACACTTTTGACCAGTCAGCTTGGTGTCTAATATTTTTGTTCAACCATGCGTGTATTTCACTCATACGCTTTCCAGAACAAGAGCTAGGAGAAAAACCGTTTTAAAGGTCAGATGTTTTAATGAGGCCTTTCTGAGAGGCTCAAATGGTGGTTTGGTGAGCTGACGAATACCAAAGAGTGGTTCCACGAAGGAATTCCTCGTCGACCCTTAGGTCTATCTCTATGAAAACTGTCCAAAAGGCGAGTTAAGTTTTCATCTTTGCTGACATTTAAGGAGGAATTGCCTAACTTGTCCGCGATGGCTAATCTGTAACCATCAATGGTACTGGGCTGGAGATTCTTCTCCTGGAAAAGATGTAGGAGAAAATCTGCTATTTGTTTGACAGATGGAGACCTGAAGTCCACCTGACTTGTCTCACACTATCAGACAAAAACGGACCATTTTGCCTCATAGACTGTTCTGGTTGAACTTCTTTGAGGAGCCTCAATTCGTGACGCCACTGGACTAGAGAAACCCTGCTCCTTGATTGCCTCGGCTCTAGGAGCCAGGCGTGAAGGTTTAGGTTGGTCAGATTCCTGTGACGAGCCTTGTTGAATGGCTGTGTCACTAGGTCGGGATGAATGGGTAGGCAAAGAGGAATCTGGGACGATAGTTCCACCAGATCCCAAAACCATGGCATGTTGGGCCAACCCGGGGCTATTAGGATCACTCTCTTGTAAAGATGGTCCGATAGTTTGCTGACCACCTTGCCCAGTAACGACACTGGGGGAAAGGCATACATGTCCAGGTTCTCCCAAGAGACTGTTAGAGCGTCCACTGCCCACGCGTTGGGGTCCGGCACTGGAGACACGTATTGGGCTAGTTTGCAATTGTACTTTGTTGCAAACATGTCCACTTGGGGACGGTGCCAGGTCTGAACCAGAAGGTTGAAAACCTCCTGATGAAGGGACCATTCTGTCTGAATGATTTGGCCTTGACGAGACAACTTGTCTGCAATCACATTTAGACGACCAGGGATGTGCCTGGCTTTTAGAACAACCTGTCTCAGATTGCACCAGCACAGGAGTCGCCATAGAAAGGCACAAAGTGAGCCTGACCTCATACCTCCCTCCTTGTTGATGTATGCCACAACTGTGGTGTTGTCTGTGGCAACTAGAACTGCTTTTCCTTGTACTAAGTGCTGGAATCTTTTTAAGGCCAGCAAGACAGCTTTTAGTTCCAGGAAGTTTATATGAAGGTGACTTTCTGGAACTGACCAAGTACCACTTGCTGTGAAGTCACCTAAGTGAGCACCCCAGCCTTCTTTTGAGGCATCTGTAAAGATTTGAATGGTATGACGCAAAAGGTGCAGAGGCTGGCCTAGTAGGACATTTGTCTCCTTGGTCCACCATAGAAGGTGCGGATGAAGGGGCCTTGGGACTGGAATCTCTTTTTCTAGAGATTCTGGGACCCTCCAATGTCGTTTGAGGTGCCACTGGATGGGTCTCATGTGGAGTCTCCCCAGGGGCACCTGTTTTTCTGTTGCTGTAAGCAGGCCTATTAGCGACATGAAGTTCCTGACTCGGCAAGTTGGGCCGGCTAGGATGGACTGCACCTTCTGGAGAATCGACTCCCAACGGTTCTGGGTTGGTTTGACCAATCCGTGAGAGAGATCGTACCTGTAACCCACAAACTCGAACACCTGTTTGGGTTCCAACTCCGACTTTTGTAGGTTCACCACCCAACCCAACTCCTGACAGAGAGCAAGGAGGGATTGGGTGCCCTGGTGGCAGGATTCTTTGGTAGGGGCTCGAATCAACCAGTCGTCTAGGTACTGGTGGATCCTTATACCCCCGGACTGAGCCATTAACTTGACCTCTTTGACCACACAAGTGAACTCCATCGGAGCTGTGGAGAGGCCAAAGGGAAGGGCCCGAAACTGATAGGACTGATTTTGGAAGTGGAACCCGAGATATTTCCGGGACTTGATGTGAACTGGAATGTGGAAATAGGCGTCGCTGAAATCCAGCGATGTCACCCATTCCCCTTGTTGCAAGGAAATCCGAATTGTCTCTGGGGGTTCCATTTTGAATGTTTTTACGCTCAAAAATTTGTTTAGAGCACTGAGGTCTAAGATTGGTCGCCATGAAGTCCACCGGGCTCACTAGACTTTGGAGGGGTAACCCTCAATCAGTACCAAGTTCAATGTTTCTAATTTGCGGCAGAGCCAATCTTCGGGTGGAAGAACTACTGATACTTTGCCCACTGGTTGAGCACGGTGTCCTACCCTGGGGTTGTCAGTTCTAGATGCAGGGGAATACTCCAAGTCCGGGATGTGACTCTATCCCATGAAAGCTCTTACACCCCTTACTGTTTCTCTATAGTTCTGTTCATCGCTGAGCACTCTGTCAGAATCACCGGCTTCAACATCCGGTTGTTCTTCCGGGTCTGAAACTTCCCCTTCCTCAGCCGGTTCCGGAGGCAGGTAACTGGCACTGGAGACCGGAAGAGAGTGAGATGATGAATCACCATAAGATACCGGACCGGGCTGGGAAAATACCGGTTCGGTAGAGTCTACATCCAGGTCCGGGTATAGGTTTTCTAGAGAAGTCATTCCCACAGAGGCAACAGTAGTTGTAACACTAGTTCTATCCGGACCAGAGGCCGGACCGGCCTGGCCGGAAGGAACTGTGGATAACATAAAAGGAGCCTGAGATAAGGAACCAGCAGGTGGTCCATGAGTGACCGGAGCTTTTACCAGTGAGAAAGACACATGTTGAGGGCGTTGTCCCATAGAAATCAATGCCTCAAGTCTAGCCATGTGAAGAGACCATTTCTCATCCAACTCTTGTAAATCTTTCCTGAAAGATGGCTGAGGTAGGGAGAGATATTCCGACTTGTTCAAAGAAGAGGAAGCCCCTACAGACTTTTCCTGATCCACAGATGATAAAACAGTTACAGAACTGAGATCTACTAAAGACTCACATTCTTGTTTCCTGTCTTTCCTCAGCTTGTATGTAGGCGTTGAGAGTTGTAAAACCTGCTCCGGGGTTAGCAACTCACAAAATTCGCAAGGCAGTTTCTTCACGCATGTGTCGTCGCCATGTCCCTTGTCCCTACAACGGGCACATCTTGAGTGCTGGTCAAATGAAGCCATAATATGGCCGCACGCTCCCTTTCTTTGTCCAGGTGATGCCATGATAGTTAAAATATCCGTAGACAAAACCAAGACACACAAAAAAAGCAATGAACTAAAGAATTATCCAACTTCAAAATATTTGTGAGAACACGTCACCTCCCTCTGGCGAATGAAGCAGGAACTAGGCCACCTGGCGAGTGGATTGGAGTGTACCGGTCCGGCCGGAGGTGAAACTCAGGACATCTTTTTCTAGCGTTTGGCGGGACCGGCTGGCGCCGGACAATAGCTATCGTCTGCTAGGTAAGATGTATTAACGCAATAAAAATTTATAATATATCATTAGAAAGGTATTCTTTCAGCGCTTCTGGTCAGGTTTGTTGCATAAAAATCCATGCAGAAATAACTGAGATATTGCAAGTTAAAGATTGAAGTTTTTATATTCACTGTTGCCACTGCTTTTTGACAGCCTCTTTCACGTTCTCTCATTAAATATTTGTATTATTTAAACCATAAATCATATAAAATGGTGGATAATAAAAGTAAAACATCCACTTATAAAGATTAACAATACTAGTGCTTTGCACTCATATAATATTGCTATCTTCATTCGTGATATTTTTTTTTCTGTATATGTCATTCGGGAAGTTTTTCTATTGTATGTAAAGAAAAACTACTAAAACAAGACAATATCAAGATAACGGCATTAATCAGTAAACTAAAAATAGCATCAGAGATGCCCGTACCCCACAGCCTGGGGAAATAGTTTTCAACACCATGAGATATAGAAGTAATGAAACAGTACACAGATTGGGATACTTTCTGAGCAGTGTCAGTTAGTGCTGTAACGAGTTGACCGAAACTCGAGTCGTAACTCGATGGCCGATATTTGGGGATGACATCGGTTTACGCAATTTAAACTCGACTTTTTAAGAAATATATAATGATATACTAATCTTGTTACAAACTACCACTTTTGCAATTTTTTTAATCATAAAGACGTAAAAATTAATGAGCAATTAATTAATGGTCGTTTTTTTATTTCCCTGATTTACGTGGCTGTTCCATAAAGTGCTCATATATATCTGTACGTAATGGCGGATCCCTTAATGACAATATTTGGACATTGTTATTTTATTTATATTTGTGTCATTTACTCGAGTTCAACTCGCATCTAACAGGCGATCCTCGATCTACAGAAATCACTAATGATTACAGCCCTAGTGTCAGTGTCCAAATAATGTTTAAGTAGAGAAAATAACATCTAAGAGAAAGAAACTGCAAGATTAAGTATTAAAACAAGACAATTTAGTGAACTAAAAATTATGAAGCTTTTAGACTTCTCCCATTTTGATATTCATTTGTATGGTCAAATTATGGTTTGCAAGTTTTGAATATTACCCATACATACAGATATGGCAACACATGCTTTTATGTGGAATTGGGGCAAAGCCTGTACCTCACTTGATGCAATACCATTGTACCTTGTTACAATGGGAAGTTGCAAAAAGTAAAACAGTTAATGAATTCTAATATGACTTTAACAGTGCTTAATCTACATCAAAAGACACCCAAAGGTGCAACAACCACAATTCAAGCAAAAGATATGAGAAATATAAGAGAGATAAAATAGTATTAGATATCCCTGTAGAGAGCTAAATTAGCATCAGACATGCAAGATCAAAGGTTAAATCCAGGTCACACTATGACGTTGCACACATATAACCCCCGACCAATGTCCCTACCAAATGGAAAATTTAATAGTAAATTAAATTTTTATAAGTTAATACCTTACCTAGTGGACAGATGCATTTGTCCGGCGCTCTGCCGGTCACGCCAAACGTTAGAAAAAAACGTCCTGAGCTGGGCTCTGGCCGGGACCGGTAGTGTCCTGTTCACTCGCCAGGTGGCTGTACAGCCTACCTGCCGGTATACTGCGCATGCGTGCGCATGCGCTCTTCCTCTTTTTGTTGTCTACCTTAAGACCCCTTGTTGGTTATGATAGCGGGGAAGGTAGGGTGGGACTCCCCCTGTCCACTAGGTAAGGTATTAACTTATAAAAATTTAATTTACTATTAAATTTTCCATTTTATTGCATTAATACAACTTACCTAGTGGACAGATGCAGAATGACTACCGGGGGGTAGCCAAACAAGGGGAATCCATATAGACAATAGTATAACGGGTGTGTCCAGTACTGGTTAAATAAACCAACCTTTAAAGGACCAAAACACCCTTGCCCCCCCCCCCCCCCCCTGATTTTTCCTAAGAGGAAACAGCCTGTGCACCAATTCGAGCCGAAGGTGCAGGAAGACTAAGAGGGCATGAACTAACAATTTCATGAATGAGGAAGAAGAACAGGAGCAAGAAACACCATCCTTGAGAAGCTCCTGGATCCACTTTGGATCATGGCAATCCAGTAGCAAGGGATAGTGGAGGTTTTTTTTTTTTTTTTTTTTTTTTTTTTTTTTTTTTTATATATATACACTAAACCCAAAAAACATGTGTACACTATATACAGTCAGCCATAAGACTATCACTGATGTTCGTGGATCTGTTGAGCAGCTACCACAGGACCTAGGTGGTACAACTCCGAATCTGCCCAGGCTAGGTCCTTCAGGTAAAATTGTGTAAAAGTGTTATGGGCCTTCCAATGGCAAGCTGACAGGATCTGGTCCAGGGAAACCCCGCCCTGAAAGGCTTTGGATGCGGCAAAGGCCCGCACATCATGAGCTCGAACTTGATGTATAGTTTGAGCCTCATGATCGGAAAGCTGATAACACAACAACACAGTTTGCTTGATCCAGGAAGAGACAGTAGCCGGAACAATGTCCTTCTGAAAACTCTTCCGGAAAGACACAAACACCAGATCTTTGCCCGAGCGTAAGTCCTTGGTTCTGTCTAAATAGTAACGCAAGGCTCTGACCGGGCAAAGAGACTTGTCCTCCTTGAGGGACCTGTCCAATGATGGAGCCAACGCGGGAATGACAACCGGTGCCACAGCAGACGGTCCGTCCCGCGCTAGCTGATTCTTCGACAGAAAACTGGGAGAGGGATATAGGGAGACCTGACTCCAGTTCTCCTGATGCCTGATGTTGCGGTATAACCATGCATGGATCTCGCTCCGCCTTTTACCGGAACCCAAAGCCAAAAGGAAAACCGTCTTAAAGGTCAAATGTTTAAGCGAGGCCTTCCGCATGGGTTCGAATGGAGCTTTAGTTAACTGGTGGAGCACTAATGAAAGATTCCACGTAGGAATTCCCCGCCTGCCTTTCGGCTTGTCTCTATGGAAACTGTCCAGCAAGCGAGTCAGGCTTTCATCCTTGCCAAAATGGACCGGGTCATTACCCACCATGTCGGCAATAGCCGTTCTGTAGCCTTCTATAGTACTGGGTTGTAACTGTCTCTCATTAAAAAGATACAACAAAAAATCGGCCACCTGTTTCAGAGAGGGCGCCCTGAAGTCCACCTGGTTGGAGTCGCACCACTTAACAAAAATGGCCCACTTTGACTTATAGACCGCTCTGGTTGAACTTCTCTGAGGAGCTTCAATTCTTGCTGCCACCTCCTCAGAAAACCCTTGTCGCCTGATGGACGAGGCTCTAGGAGCCAAGCATGCAGATTCAGATGATTCAAGTTCCTGTGGAGAAGGCCGTTGAACGGTTGAGTTAACAGGTTCCTCTCCAAGGGAAGACTGAAGGGAATTTGACTTGATAGACTGATCAGATCCCAAAACCAAGGCATGTTGGGCCAACCCGGAGCGATTAAGATCATTCTGTGAAAGCCCTGATTGACCAGTTTGGACGTGACCTGATTGAGAAGGGAGACTGGAGGAAAGGCGTACACGTCCAGGTTGCTCCATGGTAGACTGAGAGCATCCACCGCCCAAGCTGTCGAATCCGGAACTGGAGAGACAAACTTGGGAAGCTTGTGATTGAATCGGGTGGCAAAAAGATCTATCTGCGGCTGGCCCCAGTTGGAGCACAAGCGATTGAACACCTGTTGAGACAGGCACCACTCGGTCTGGATAACCTGGTTGTGCCGGGATAGCTTGTCTGCTATGACATTCAAGCGACCCGGAATGTGCCTGGCCCGCAGAATTATCTTCCTGGGATGACACCAGGCTAGAAGCCGCCAAAGTAGGGCACAGAGAGACCCTGATTTCATACCGCCCTCTTTGTTGATGTAAGACACTACAGTCGTGTTGTCGGTTGCTATGAGGACAATCTGTCCCCTGCACTGCTTCTCGAAACTCCTGAGAGCCAGAAGAACTGCCTTGAGTTCCAAGAAGTTGATGTGGAGGCGACTTTTGGTTTCTGACCAAACGCCTCTTGCTATGGATCCCCCTAAGTGTGCGCCCCAGCCTTCGTTTGAGGCGTCTGTAAAAATCTGTAGGGCGTGCTGAAGAGGGTGCAAGGGTTGCCCTTTTAGCACATTGGTCTCGTCCAACCACCATTCCAGGTGTGGGTGAAGAGACAGGGGAACCGGAATAATCTTTTCCAGGCTCTCCGGCACATGCCAGTGTCTTTTTAGATGCCACTGCACCGGTCTCATGTGAAGCCGGCCGGCCCACACTTGCTTTTCCGTGGCAGTAAGTAGCCCGATGAGGGACATGAACTGCCGGACTGAACAACAGTCCCTGCCTTTGATGAACTGTAGTTTCTGCTGAAGAGCGACCCATCGGTCCTGAGTGGGCAACACTCGACCGGACAGCAGGTCGAACCGGTAACCTACGAAATTGAAAACCTGTTGAGGTGTAAGCTCCAATTTCTCCATGTTTACCACCCACCCTAGTTCGTGGCACAGGGCCAAGAGGGTCTGGGTATGTAATTGGCAGGTTTCCTGGTCCGGGGCTCTGACTAACCAGTCGTCGAGGTACTGGTGGATCCGGATACCCCGTGCTTGAGCCATCAGTTTCACCTCCTTGACTACCTTGGTGAATTCCAGAGGAGCTGTGGCGAGCCCGAAAGGAAGGGCCGTGAATTGATAAGCTTTTCTTCCTAGAAAAAACCTGAGGTACTTTCGTGATCTTTGACTGATAGGGATATGAAAGTAAGCGTCGCTGAAATCCAGTGACGTTACCCACTCCCCCTTTTGGAGAGACAACCTTATTGTTTCCGGAGTTTCCATTTTGAAGGTGCCTGGTTTCAAAAAGAGATTGAGATGGCTGAGGTCCAAGATAGGTCTCCATCTCTGATTCGGTTTTGGCACCAGAAAGAGGCGGTTGTAAAAGGCCAGGGAGGATCTGATGATGACCTTTTCGACTACCAACTTGTTTATGAGGTCCGTTACCGCCTGATACAAGGCTTTGCTTTTGCCGGGGTGAGCATAACCACTCTTGATCACCGGGGATCTGGTCAGAGGTGGTCTGATTTTGAAGGGTAGCGTGTATCCCTCTTGTAAAATCGAGACCACCCTTGGATTCGCCCCCAGACTGAGCCAAACTTGCCAAAACTTTTGCAGTCTTCCCCCTACAGCCAAACTTGGGACAACATTGGGGACATTTGGAACATGTGGGGCAAAAAGACATTGACTTGCACAAAATTGCAAATTTTAATTAGTAAATTAAATTTTTATTAGTTAATACCTTACCTACCAGACGATAGCTATAGTCCGGCGCCAGCCGGTCCCGCCAAACGAAAGAAAAAGACGTCCCGGGTTTCACCCCCGGCAGGACCGGCACACTACAATCCACTCGCCAGGTGGCCTAGTTCCTGCCTCACTCGCCAGAGGGACGTGACGTCATAGCATCTTTTTCGTCCCTAAGATTGAATGATGAGGCTGAAAGCGGGGAAGGCCGGGTGGGAATTTCCCGTCTGGTAGGTAAGGTATTAACTAATAAAAATTTAATTTACTAATTAAAATTTGCAATTTCATTGCGTTAATACATCTTACCTACCAGACGATAGCTAGAATAACTACCCAGTGGAAGGAGGGCAGCCTTCTGAGGATTGGAGAGAACTCTTATTATACCTAGGTGTGAGGTTCTAGTCCTTTGAGGAGACATGTTAGTCTCAAGGATATCTAGACCTACCTGCACCCCCCCCCCCCCCCCCCCCCCCCCCCCCCCCTTTTTTGACTGCTCTGAGGGGAGGAAGAGAGCAAGAGTTCAAGTCCATGATTCCCACGGTTAACCTGGAAGAGTAGGGAAAGTCCTATACCCAGAGAATTACTCTGAAGTAAAAAACTTTGAGAAGCCAAGGCATAGGCCAAAAGTGAGCCTGCACCTAAAACTAACTAGTATGTACACTATATATAATTATATACAAAGAAGCTTAGGGGACTAGTGGTGGATCTGCTGGGCCGCAACCACAGGACCCAAGTGAAAAAGCTCCTTATCTGCCCAGGCAACATCCTTAAGGTAAAACTGTGTAAAGGTGTTGTGGGACTTCCAGTGGCATGCTGCTAGAATCTGGTCCAGAGATATGCCACCTTGAAAAGCTTTGGAGGCCGCAAAGGCCCTAACATCATGGGCCTTGACCTGATGTAAGGTCAAGGACTCTTGGTCAGAGAGATCATAACACAACACTACTGTTTGTTTGATCCAGGACGAGATAGTGGCAGGAGAGATGTCCCTGTCAAAACCTCGTTTGAATGAAACAAAAACTAACTCCTTTCCCGTTCTTAGATCCTGTGTTTTGTCCAGGTAGTATCGAAGAGCCCGAATGGGGCAAAGGGATCTGTCTTCCTTTAAAGACTTATCCAGAGTGGGGGCTAAGGCCGGGATGACCACAGGGGCCACGCACTCTGGTCCCTCTTTTGCCAAGTGATTTTTCGCCAAGAAGCTTGGTGATGGGTAGAGGGAAACTTTGGACCAATCAGCTTGGTGTCTGATATTTTTGTTTAACCAAGCGTGTATCTCACTTCTGCGTTTTCCTGAAGCCAGGGCTAGGAGAAAAACAGTTTTGAAAGTAAGGTGTTTCAGAGAAGCCTTTCTGAGGGGTTCAAACGGTGCTTTTGTAAGCTGGTGTAAAACTAGGGAGAGGTTCCAAGCAGGAACCCCCCTGCGTCCTTTGGGTCTATCCCTGTGAAAACTGTCTAACAGTCTAGTCAAATTGTCATCCTTGCCGACATTAATCGAGGTATTTCCCAGTTTGTCTGCAATGGCTGACCTGTAACAGTCAATAGTGCTGGGCTGGAGATTTTTCTCCTGGAAAAGGTGCAGGAGGAAATCTGCTATTTGTTTTATAGATGGGTTCCTAAAGTCCACCTGACTTGTTTCGCACCATCTGATAAAAACGGCCCACTTCGCTTCGTAGACTGTTCTGGTTGAACGTTTTTGAGGCGCCTCAATTCTTGACGCCACTGGGCTAGAGAACCCCTGCTCCTTGATTGTCTGGGCTCTAGGAGCCAGGCATGGAGATTTAGGTTTGTCAGATCCCTGTGACGTGCCTTGTTGAAAGGTTGGGTCACTAGATCTGGGTGGTGTGGAAGACAAAGAGGAACCCTCGCAGATAGCTCCACTAGGTCCCAAAACCAAGGCATGTTGGGCCATCCCGGGGCAATCAGGATTGCTCTGCGATACCAGTGATCTGACAGCTTGCTGACCACCTTCCCCATCAGAGACACTGGGGGGAAGAGGTACATGTCCAGGTCCTCCCAGGACAATGTCAGTGCATCCACTGACCAGGCCTTTGGGTCTGGAATTGGGGACACAAATTGAACTAGCTTGCAGTTGTACCTTGTTGCAAACATGTCCACTCGGGGATAATGCCAGGTTTGACAAAGAAGGTCGAAGGTCTCTTGATGGAGGGACCACTCCGTCTGAATGACCTGCCTTTGGCGAGACAATTTGTCTGCAATTACATTCAGACGGCCTGGAATGTGTCTGGCCTTCAGTACTATTTGATTGAGGCTGCACCAACATAGGAGCTAGAGCTGTAATCAACAGTGATTTCTGTAGATCGACGCTCGCTTGTTAGATGCGAGTTGAACTCGAGTTGAACTCGAGTAAATGACACAAATATAAATAAAATAATAATGTCCAAATATTGTCATCAAGGGATCCGCCATTGACGTATTTAGTACCATTTTATTGCAAGGAAATATATTCTGTTGCCGGTTAAATTGTACAGGTATGTATGAGCACATTATGGAACATCCACGTAAATAATGAAATAAAAAAACGGCCATTGCTCATTGAATTTTTTGTCTTTATGGTTAGATAAATTGTAAAAGTGCTGGTTTTATAACAAGACTAGTATGTCATAATTTATTTCTTAAAAACTCGAGTTTCAATTACGTAAATCGATGTGGTCCCAAATATCGCCCACCGAGTTACGACTCGAGTTTCGGTCAACTCGTTACAGCACTAATAGGAGCCACCAAAGAAGGGCACAGAGTGAGCCTGACCTCATACCTCCTTCCTTGTTGATGTATGCTACAACCGTAGTGTTGTCTGTGGCAATGTTGGAATCTTTTTAGTGCTAACAACACGGCTTTTAGTTCTAAGAAGTTTATGTGCAACTTGCTTTCGGGCACTGACCAAGTACCGCTTGCTGTGAAGTCGCCAAAGTGAGCACCCCAGCCTTCTTTTGAGGCGTCTGTAAAGATTTGAACTGCGTGTCGCAGGGGGTGTAAGGGCTGACCCTTTAGGACATTTTCCTCTTGGGTCCACCACTGCAGGTACTGATGGAGAGACCTCGGAATTGGGATCTCCTTTTCCAGAGATTCTGGGACTCTCCAGTGCTTCTTGAGGTGCCACTGAATAGGTCTCATGTGCAGTCTGCCTAGGGTCACCTGTTTTTCTGTCGCAGTGAGAAGACCTATAAGAGACATGAAAGTTCTCACTCGGCAAGATCTGTTCTGTAAAAGCACTGTTATTTTTTGTTGAAGGGCTTCCCAACGGTTTTGAGTAGGCCTGACTACTCCGTTGAGTAGGTCGTACTGGTAGCCTACGAAGTCGAAGACTTGTTGGGGTTCCAGTTCTGACTTTTGCATGTTTACCATCCAGCCCAACTCCTGGCAAAGGGCTAGGAGGGACTGGGTTCCCTGGTGGCAAGATTCTTTGGTAGGGGCTCGAATCAACCAGTCGTCTAGGTACTGGTGGATTCTTATACCCTGTGACTGAGCCATTAACTTGACCTCTTTGACCACACCAGTGAACTCCATGGGAGCTGTTGACAGGCCAAAGGGAAGTGCCCGAAACTGGTACGACTGGTTCTGAAAGTGGAACCTGAGGAATTTTCGGGATGTGAAGTGAATTGGAATGTGGAAGTAGGCGTCGCTGAAGTCTAGCGATGTCACCCACTCCTCTTGTTGTAGAGAGGTCCGGATTGTCTCTGGAGTCTCCATTTTGAATGTTTTTACGCATAAAAACTGATTTAGAGTACTGAGATCCAAGATTGGCCGCCACTTGTGGTTCGGCTTTGGGACAATGAACAGTCTGTTGAAAAAGGCTAGTGAGGTTTGAACCCTGACCCTCTCTACTGCCTTTTTCTCGATCAGAGCTTGTACAGCTTCTTGCAAGTGGGAGTCTCTGATGGGGTTTGCATAGCCACTTACTATCAGGGGATCCCTTACCAAGGGAGGCCTTACTTTGAAGGGAAGAACATAACCCTCCTTTAATATGGACACTACTTTTGGGTTTGCACCCTTGTGAGCCCATATTTCCCAAAAACTCTGAAGACGTCCCCCCACTGGTTGGACACTTGCAACATTGGGGACATTTGGAGCAGAAACAAAGTGACCGACAAAAGAAGCACTTTTCACACACTTTATTTGACTTTTGATCTTTGATTTTGGCCTTACGTCTTTCTTTTGCGACTGCCACCTTGTTACAGTAGGTACACGACATACAACATGATAAGAAACATTTGTTGCAACAGATACAAAAGAGTTTCTTGTTATGACACTTTTTACAGAACTGACTGGCCGGGCCACCGGCACCGGACTTGACTTGCAGTAATTGTCATTTATACTGTGTCTTCTCATGAGCCATCTTGGTACCACGTCCGGGCTGACCACCCCGGCCTCTGCCCCGGCCTCTATTGCGGGAACCAAACGCTTTCCAAGCTGGTAGTTCCTGAGAAGTTGATTTAGCAGTGTCTTGAGGTTTCCAACCAGTACTGTAGGGTTGGTATCTCTGCTTTCTGCCTCTACCGGCGAACCCCCCGCGGCCCGGGCCGGGCTGGGAAGTACGTCGGGAAGCTTCTAACTGGTTGATTTCATCCTCAGCTTTTCTAATAGCAGCATCTGGAAATAACCCATATCCATTCAGGGGACAATTTCTCAAGGAATTGAAAGTATCTGGTTTAATCCCCGGTTTCACAGCTTCCAAGTATGAGTCCCTACGGAGTAGGGTCAAATTCGCCATCTGCACAAATGTAAAGTCTGCCAAATGTTGTAAAGATTTACCCATGGCGAAACTGACATTCTGGTTAAATGAGGATAAGTATAAAAGTTCATCCAATGCACCTTGAGCTTTGACAGAGGACTTGCCTTTCTTAAGTTCACTTTGTAAAATATGCAATTGTTCTTGGAAGGCATCCTGTATTTTGGTGATACAGCGATTAAACCCCGCTGACTGGTTGCAAATATATGAAGACTCTTTTGCTGCTTTCTCCCACTTACGCATAGTGTCTTGTGATAGTGGGCGGGATGGAGGCTGAGGAGAAGTAGAAGATATGGTTGAAATCCTGGGGAATGAACTGTTGATCTTCGCCGCATCATTTGGCCAAGAATTCACCGATTTACCCGGCCTAGTTGGATCTGTAGGCTCCGCCGGGTGTATCCCATACCATCTGTTCTGGGATTTTGGGGGTCTGAGGAACTGGTCCACATGCAGGCCACCTGGATCACTAGATTTTGAAGGATATCCTTCTATCAGTACAAGGTTTAGAGTTTCTAGTTTTCGGCACAACCAATCTTCCGGTGGAAGATCCACAGAAATCTTGCCCACAGGCTGAGAACGGTGACCTGCCCAAGGATTATCAGTGCGGGATTGCGGAGAAAACTCCAGGTCAGGAATGTGTGACCATCCCATGAACGCGCGGACGCCTCTCACAGTCTCGCGGTAATTTTGATCTTCACTGAGGACCCGGTCCGGGTCTGAGGTTTCCAAGTCTGGGGATTCCTCTGCGTCAGATAACTCACCCTCTTCAAATGTTTCCTGAGGATTGACATCGCGGAAGGTGACCGGCCCGGAGCCGGAAGAAGGTTGTTGAAATGAAGATTGAGAGGAAGCAGACATAGCAGCTGACGAAACAGTAGCCACCGGAGCAGGGTGTTTAAACATAGGTTCTGCTTCCGGGTAGAGGTTTTGAAGTGGAGATTGTCTGTCAGCAAAGGAAACATCCTGATCTCTAGCCTCATCCGGGCCAACAGCCGGGCCGGCTGGGCCGGAAGAAGCCGAAGTAGTGACAAAAAAGGGTGTCTGGGAAAGAGCACCTGCTGGAGCAGCATGAGAGACCGGTACTTTGACAGGAGAAAATGACGGATTTTGTTGCACAGAAGGTGAGGGGCGATGTCCTAAAGTAATAAGTGCCTCAAGCCTGGCCATACGAGTGGCCCACTTTTCGTCCAGTTCTTGAAGCTCTTTCTTAAACTGAGGCACAGGAAGGGACAAATCCGGAGCAGAAGACACAGAAACATCAGGTTCTTGTTCTGGCTGGGTATCAAGTACTACCACAGAAGACGGATCGACTAACACCTCCTTTGCTTTAGCCTTTTCCTTTCTGAGTTTATAGGTAGGAGTACTTAACTTGAGCACTTGCTCCGGGGTAAGGACACTGCAAAAGTCACACTGCAGATTCTGAACACAAGGGTCATCACCATGTCCTTTCTCGCGACAACGCGCACACCTACTATGTTTGTCAAATGAAGCCATAATATGGCCACACGCACCCTTTTTCTGTCCTAGAGATGCCTTGATAGAAAAGTCCACTAATGGCAATTATTCTGACACAAATTAAACAGATATAACACAAATATAAAACCAAAAGGTTCACAGATAAAAATCCACAACTTTAAAAATCGCGCCAAACGAAAAAGATCCTATGACGTCACGTCCCTCTGGCGAGTGAGGCAGGAACTAGGCCACCTGGCGAGTGGATTGTAGTGTGCCGGTCCTGCCGGGGGTGAAACCCGGGACGTCTTTTTCTTTCGTTTGGCGGGACCGGCTGGCGCCGGACTATAGCTATCGTCTGGTAGGTAAGATGTATTAACGCAATGAAAAACACCTTTCACATCTTTTATTTTTCTCTCTGGTATACAGGGACTTAAACCTTTCTTTTGCGGTTGCCCTTGGAAACAAACAGAATGAGCATGATCTACAGCAAGATAAGACATTTTGAGAAGGTAAACTTGGTGTCTGATGAAAAGTCTTTGAACATGGACTGTCTATTACTACTGAGCTTACAGTCTTTTCTAAGATCCTGTTGTCCAACTTTGCCATTACTGACGTTGAGGGAGTTGGACACAATAGGTAATTGTCATTTATATTGCTTGTAACCTCTCGATTTAGAGAAACGGGGGTTGGAACCACGTCCTCTGCCACGACCGCGGCCTCTATTCCTGCTAAACTGTCTCCAAGCCTGACGGTCCTGATCTCCGGTACCGGTATTCCTACTGTCTCTGCTATCATAGGGACGGTACCTATGAGAAGATCTCCATCCGGTCTGTTGGGCAGCACCCGGACCGGGCCTGGGAACAGAACCGGATGAGTGATGACTTGTAATATCTTTTTTTTTTTTTTTTTTTTTTTTTTTTTTTTTTTTTTTTTTTTTTTTTTTTTTTATTCACAACAAAAACGACAAAGTGTTACACACAGTTACAATGTACAAAGTTATGCTTAAAGACTACATTTAAATTTCTATGATCTTGTTTTATACAATTACAAAATATCCCCAACTTTGTAACTACACACACACATATATATATATACATATATATTCACTAGATCAACACAAATTAAATCAATACATTAAACAACTATTTATATATTATGCGTGTCAACTAAAGTTTGTACCAAACCATTCCACTGTTCCCATTTTCTGTCAAAATTATTTTGATTCAAATTTATTCGGAACAAAGTCTTTTGCTCTATAAAAACTCTCGAAAATTCCTTTTGAAGAAAATAGATATCTAAATTCATTTCTTTGCAAGTACACCAATATATATATTTCTTTGTTATTAAAATAACAAAATTTAATGGCCAAAAATTTTGATCGGTTTTATAATAACCCAATATTTTGTAATATCTTGTTCCGCTGTGCGGATAACTGCATCAGGGAAAAGTCCATGTCCGAATAACGGGGCATTTCTCAACTGGTTATAGGTATCAGGTTTAATGCCGTTCTTGACGTGGTCAAGGTAGGAATCCCTACGCAGCAAAATCAAATTGGACATGTGCACAAAAAGACTGTCCGCTAGGTGCTGGAGTGCAGTGCCCATGGCCACAGAAACATTCTGGTGAAAAGCAGAGAGGTCCTTCAAGTCTGATAGAGCAGCGGATACCTCCTTGGGAGCTTTTCCCTTGTTAATCCTAGTATGAAGCATGTTGATATGACCGGTCATGCGTTCCTGCAACTCACTGGTGCAACGGTTAAACCCTGCCGCATGATTAACAATGTAAGAATTCTCCCGGGCGCACTTCTCCCACCGACGCAAGTATTCCTGTGAAATGGGACGCGAAGGGGGTCCAGTGGCAGGGTAAGCAGATGCTTTGACAATGCGAGGGAACTGGGAATTCACCTTTGCCTCTGAGTTGTGCCAGCTAAACAAAGTCTTTCCAGGCCTATGCGGCCCCTCCGGTCTAATCATATGCATCTGGTACCATCTATTTTGCGACTTCGGTACCTTGACAAACTGATCTTTTTTCAGTCCAGCTGAGTCCTGGGAACGTGAAGGGTACCCCTCCGCCACCACTGTGTTCAACTTCTCTAACTTCTGACAAAGCCAGTCGTCCGGTGGCATGGCTACAGAGATGCGGGCAGGCCTCTTTGGCAGTTTCCCCTTCCAGGGGTTATTACTCTTATCAGGCTCACTGAGGTCGCTTTCAAAAGTGGGGATATGATTCCATCCCATAAAGGAACGGATGGACCTAACTGTCTCTCTGTAATTCATATCCTCCGTTTGTTCAGGCCGGTCCAAGGTATCAGAAGATATCTCACCCTCATCAGAAATCTGGTCGTCGGATAAACTGGCTTCAGAAGGAGGAGGGTCAATGTCCAAATTATCCGGCTCCGGTGGAGCCCGGTAAGCATCTGAAACAGAGGAATCCCCAAAGAGCGATGAGACAGTATGATCTACTGGAGGAACTTGACCGGATGAACCGGGTTGAGCAAAACCTTGACCGGTTGCACCGGGAAGAAAGAGACCTGACTGCTCCGGGTCGGAACCAACAGAGGAAAGTGGAGCAGGCTTAGATTTCGACTTCTGCACAACCTCCGGACCGGAGGAGACTTGATCTTGAGCCGGTGGCTTAGCCGGGACCGGTGCAGATTTAACCTGAGGAGGGCCCACATCAGGAGAGGGAGAAACTTGTCTCTTTTTTGAATGTTTATGGTCCTTATGGTCCTTGCGGGATTTGCGTGACTTCTTTTGCTCTTTAACATCCCTTTCTACACTCTTACTAGCCTGTTGTTTGTCACCCTCACCTTCTGCCGGGAACTCCACCGGACCGGTGAGCCGGGCAGAAGGGGGAATAAAAGGAGTGTCTGAAATGGCAGCATGGGAAGGCACATGCTGAACAGAAGATTTTGGGGTAGAGAAAACGTTGCCCCTGGAGAGTAAGGCCTCAAAACGGGCGAATTGTTCAGCCCATTGATCTGACATCTTTTGGAGTTGATCAGAGGTAACAAAAGCAGAACTGGAAGACTCCGGCTGCGCATGCGCAGGGGGTTGAGAGGCAGAAGGAGATGGTTGAAAAACAGGCTCTGTATACTCAACAGAAGCAATAACTGTTACCTGATCCGAGACACTAAAACCCGCGCCTTTTTGTCCTTGCGTATCTTGTATGTAGGGGTGGCTAGCATATCCTTCTGGGTATCTGTGAAACCATCACAAATAACACACGATTTCTTAGCAACACAGTCATCATCCCCAATGCCCTTGTCACGGCATCTGGCACAGCGTTTGTGCAAATCAAAGGAGGCCATAATATGACCGCATACGCCTCGCCTCTGTCCTTTTTTATCTCCAGGGGATGCCATGATATATAAGCACAATTACTCACTACAAATTTACCAAGAATTCACTTGTAAAACACATAAAAAAATTAAAATAGTTTCTCTTAAACTTCAAGCGTTTGAAATCCTCACGCGCCAAACAAAAAGAGGAAGAGCGCATGCGCACGCATGCGCAGTATACCGGCAGGTAGGCTGTACAGCCACCTGGCGAGTGAACAGGACACTACCGGTCCCGGCCAGAGCCCAGCTCAGGACATTTTTCTCTAACGTTTGGCGTGACCGGCAGAGCGCCGGACAAATGCATCTGTCCACTAGGTAAGTTGTATTAACGCAATAAAATATCAACTTCCAACCACCTTATGGTTTCCGAAATATAGCCCAGACAAGGCATAGGTCAAGGTCACTACAGCAAGGTCAAATCAAGGTCACACCATGACGTCACTACAGCAAGGTCACAGGTCAAATCAAGGTCAGGCCATGACGTTGCACACCTACACCGCCTAACCAATGTCCCTACCAAGTATCAACTTCCTACACCTTATGGTTGCCGAGATATAGCCCGGACAAGATTTTAAAGGTCAAGGTCACTACAGCAAGGTCAAAGGTCAAATCAAGGTCATGTCATGACGTTGCACACCTACAACCCCTAACCAATGTCCCTACCAAGTACCAACTTCCTACACCATATAGTTTCTGAGAAATAGCCCGGACAAGTTTTTATAGGTCAAGGTCACTACAGCAAGGTCAAAAGTCAAATCAAGGTCAGACCATGACGTTGCACACCTACAACCCCTAACCAATGTCCCTACCATGTATCAACTTCCTACACCTTACGGTTTCCGAGATATAGCCCGGACAAGATTTTATAGGTCAAGGTCACTACAGCAAGGTCAAATCAATCCTACACATCCTAACCAATGTCGCTACCAAGTATCAACTTCCTACACCTTACAGTTTCCGAGATACAGGCCGGACAAACTTCTTCCCGCCGCCCGCCCGCCCATCCAGACACCATGGGTGAAAACAATACCCCGACAGCCCTTAAGGGCTGTGGGGTAATAAAAATTATGAAGCTGTAAAATATATTAATTGGAGAATAGCTGTTGATGGAAATAACACAATTATGTAGAAATGCATATACTTGTCAGTTGCAGCAATGCATATATCTTTGTCTCAAGAAAAACATGCCTCAAATATGGCAGCTGAACACACTTTCGCCGAACAAAAAGGTCTCACCATGATGCACACCTACAACCCCTAACCAATGTCCCCTATCCTACCTTCTACACCTTATGGAATCCAAGAAATAGCCCGGACAAAATTTTCAAACTCATGGTCACTATGACAAGGTCAAACCAAGGTCACACCATGACGTTGCACACCTACAACCCCTAACTAATGTCCCTTCCAAGTATCAACTTCCTACACCTTACGGTTTCTGAGATATAAACCAAACAAGATTTTATAGGTCAAGGTCACTACAGCAAGGTTAAAGGTCAAATCAAGGTCACACCAGGACATTGCACACCTACAACCCCCAACCAATGTCCCTACCATGTAACAACTTCCTACACCTTACGCTTTCTGAGATATAGCCCATACAAGATTTTATAGGTCAGGGTCACTATGGCAAAGATCAAATCAAGGTCAAACCATGGCGTTGCACACCTGCACCCCCTAACCCATGTCCCTACCAAATATCAACTTCCTACACCTTATGGTTTCCGAGATATAGCCTGGACAAGATATGCAAGATCAAAGGTCAAATCCAGGTCACACCATGATGTTGCACACATATAACCCTTGACCAGTGTCCCTACCAAATATCAACTTCCTACAACTTATGGTTTCCGAAATATAGCCCAGACAAGGCATTATAGGTCAAGGTCACTACGGCAAGGTCAAAGGTCAAATCAAGGTCACTCCATGACATTTTACATCTACACACCCTAGCCAATGTCCCTACTCAGTATCAACTTCCTAGTTCCTACACCTTACGGTTTCCAAGATATACCCCGGACAAGATTTTATAGGTCAAGGTCACTATGGCAAGGTCAAATCAAGGTCATGCAGGACATTGCACACCTACAACCCCCAACCAATGTCCCTACCAGGTAACAACTTCCTACACCTTACGGTTTCTGAGATATAGCCCATACAAGATTTTATAGGTCAAGGTCACTATGGCAAAGATCAAATCAAAGTCAAACCATGGCGTTGCACACCTGTACCCCCTAACCCATGTTCCTATCAAGTATCAACTTCCTACACCTTACGGTTTCTGAGATACAGGCCAGACAAACTTCTTCCCGCCGCCCGCCCACCCGGATACCATGGGTGAAAAGTTGAAAACAATACCCCGACAGCCCTTAAGGGCTGTGGAGTAAAAATGGCTTAGCTAATCTTTGGATTAAATCAGTATACACAAAGTTAAGCTAATTTTTGGATTAAATACAGCAGATTAAGCTATATTTCATCCAAAAGTTAATCCATTTTCTTGGGTGGATTATAGTTAATCCAAAAGTTAATCCAAAAATTAGCTGTGTGAATACGAATCTTAATTCTTATACAATTTTTGGATTAAGCTAATTTTTAAGCTGATTTTTTGCTCATCCCTTTTGCAAATACGGCCCCAGATACCAAGCCCCAATGTTCTTGCAGTCACACCCCTATTCTTATACCTTCTCCTCTTCCTCCTCATCAACATCTTGTGTAACATCTCTTCCACCAGAGTCACACAGTGCTGAATTCTCATCACACTGCTCCTCTTCTAAGCGCCTTGTGTTTGCTGGTTGACTTACAACTGGCTGCACATTCTTGGGGATGGTCTGCGCCACAGCAACTTTTACAGGAGGTTGCTCGGGAAGACCCATAACCTCACTGCTGTCATCCCCAGTGTCATCTGCCTCTGCTATTTTGAGAAGTTACCATCAAAATTATTGTTCTTGAAATTTTTATCCTCAATATATATCTTTTAAATGTATTTTGACATTACTTACAAGGAAATAACAGTTTCTGTCTGCAACCTACTGAAGCTAGTAGAAATGTTTTATTATTACTTCTACCAAGGAGGATATGCTTTTAGAGGCTTGCATTTATTTCTCTGTTTGCAAAATAGCTCAAAACATTATGGACAGATTTTGATGAAATTTTCAGGAAATGTTTACCATTTCAATTCAGAGTTTCTTAAAAAGTTCTAAATATCTACCCAATAAATTGAAAGAGTTTGTAAAATTGCAAATTTAACAAGTAAATTAAATTTTTATAAGTGAATACCTTACCCAATGGAGAAATTGACTGTACCAGTCAGCGAGACCAGACCCACCAATGCCAGAAAGAGACGTCCTGTGCAGTGCACCAGTAGGACCCATTCATATTGTGCATTCGCCAGGTGGTGCACTTCACTTGCCTTCCTAACTAGACATGACGTCATAGCATCTTTTTGATAACCCCTTGTACGCTGATAGCGGGGTCAGTTGGGAAGGCCTCTCTTGTCCATTGGGTACTGGATCCAATCAATCTTGCTCCCCCCCATTTTTTACAGACCTCTGAGGTGGGTGAAGATGTACGAGTTCAGTCCCTAGACAGGCCCTGGAGAGGTTACTGCCACATTGAAAACCCATGAATAAGGTGACAGGCTACTTACTTATGTGTGAAGTAAAACTGTGTGAAGATGTGGTGGGATTTCCAGTGACAGGCTGATAGCAAATGTTCTAAGAAGACTCCTGACTGGAAGGCCTTAGAAGCAGCAAAGGCCCTAACATCGAGTGCTTTAACCTGATGTAGGGTCAGGGATTTTTGATCAGAGAGCTCATAGCATAGGATCCTTGTGATCCATGATGAGATAGTGGCAGGAGATATATCTTTGTCGAAGCCTTTCTTGAAGAGACAAAGACCAGTTCTTTGTTCTGTCTGAGGTCTGTCCAGATAATAACGCAGGTCTCTGACTGGGCAAAGTGACCTGTCAGCCTTGAGTGATTTATCCAGAGTTGGGGCTAGGGCCAGAATAACCACTGGGGCCACACTGTCTGGACCTTCCTTGGCCAGCGGATTCTTTGAGAGAAAGCTGGGTGAGGGATAAAGAGACATCTCAGATCAGTCTGTCTGGTGTCCAATGTTTTTATGTAACCAAGCATGGATCTCACTCCTGTGTTTGCCTGAACATACAGCTAACAGACAGTTTTTGAAGGTCAGGTGCTTCAAGGAAGACTCTTTAAGGGGTTCAAAAGGAGCCTTTGTAAACTGGTGTAAGACCAAGAGGGAATGCCTCTGCAACCCTTAGGTCTGTCTCTACGGAAACTATCCAGGAGACAAGTGAGACTTTTGTCCTTGCTGACATTAATGGGCGAATTCCCCAGTTTGTCTGCTATGGCTGATCTGTAGCCATCAATGGCTGTAACTATCACCTATGGCTTTTGTTAATCATCCTGATATTGAAATATCGATCAATCCACCACTCTAAAGTTTCATTCGATATCAATCATCAACATGGCACTCGATCCCTACACTACAGTAGCCTGGCTGACCGGCTTGGTGTGAGGGGCCACTGGCCTGTCACTGGGTGCAAGGTGTCATTAAAAGTCAACTTGAGTTTTCTTGCTCGTAGCAGACTGGGTGCTCGGTGCTGAACCACTGGCAATACACTGGCACTGGTAGTTGGTAGGCATGAAGTCTGGATGGCCGGTCCGGCCTGGATGAAGGGTCTATCGGAAGTCATCACTGGTGAATGCGCTCTGAGGCACCGGCATAAAGATTAGTTGCAAAGCTGGCTGTATAGTCTTAGCAAGTAACATAGCCTCCAGTCTGGAGAACCTCTCCAGCCATTTGAAGTTCTCAGTTCATCTGATGATACAGAGCTAGTCGACTTTCTTCTTGGAAACGTCTGTTACAGGGGTAGATTTCCTTTTTTCACTCGCCGCCTTCTTCACAGAAGTGGCCTCAACCTCTCCCACAACAGTTCCAGAGTAGGGCTGCAAGTGAGCCCAAAAATGGGCCTCGATTCCTCGTTTTTTGAAGAACTGACTTGGACTCGGTTAATCGCTTGATTATCGCCCATGAAATAAACTGTATCATATTTTGACATATTACACCTTATAAAATGGTTACAAGGCATACAACAGGAACGAATTTTGATAATTCATTGAATTTTGGAAAAAAACACATTTATAATGTAAAATACGGGAAACTTTAACTATTTTTATATTGCGAGATTTGAGGCTTCTTCAAAATACATTATATTAAAATGCTGTCTTATAAAAAAATTGTTACACAAACAAAGTTTCCAAATGCTTAAACTATAAAAAAACTGAAACAGAAACACCTTTTATTAGTAAAATATGTAAATATATTATTATATTTAAAGGAAAATCTAATTTTGTAGTAGATTTTACGTCTTTAGTTGTTTTCGAAGACCCGGTTTACTTTTCTTGCCTCGAGTATTAAACTGATTCATTTCGTTTCCGAGTAACCGAAGAATCGTTGCAGCCCTATTACAGAGCCAGGTTTAACAAGCTGTGGAGTAGCATTTTTCTTTTCTTTGCAGGCTTTGTAAGATAGGGTAGAGTTGTGTCTTCTGGTTAGAAGAAAGAGTGTTACAATACTCACTGTCCACACAGGGGTCCTCCCCAAGCCCTTTCTTGCGACAACGCACACATTTCATATACAAGTCAAAAGTGGCCATGAGGTGACCACAGGTCCCTCATTTCTGTCCTGGAGAGGCCATGATATATATAAAATGTCTTTATATAAACAAAATCAAACATAAGATGTCTTCACACAGTATTTCATAAAATTTCCTTTAAACTATCAAAAGTGGCTGAATGCACATGCACCAACAAAAATGATGCTTTAACATCACGTCTAGACAGAAAGGAAGTGAGGTATGAAACCTGGCGAATGCACAATCAACCAGGTCCTGCTGATGCACTGCACAGGGTTTCTTTTTCTGGCATTGGCGTGCCCGGTTGTGTTGACCGGAGCCAAATGTCCATTGGGTAAGATGTATTAACAACAGACAATATAGGCTTGTATTACTGTCCAATGTGTCTTCTGCACTGTCATCTTCATCTTCTTCAAAACCAAACCCTCCTAGCAGGTCAGAGTCCAGACCAAGATCTCCAAAGTCAAATTCCCCATCTGATGATTCATCTATACCAAGGTCATCCAATCCAAGATCATCCATGTCCATCAAATCAGCCTGTTAAAAGACAAGAGTATGACTTACTATACGGCTGAAGTACTAACAATGAGTAACACACTTGCATATTCCACAAGTACAAAAAAAAAATATTGAGGTTTCAACTAATTACTTAAAAAATTTACTTTAAAGCTTACAATGTCAAGGCAGAAACTCAATATTTTACTGATTAAACCTGGGTGTGTGTAGGGATAGGTCAGTAGGTAAAGAAGTAATGGCACCTTATAACCTCCATCTCACTTGTCAACACACATAATAGAAAGAAAACTTAAAATGTTGGGAAAAAAAATAGAAATCCCTTGATTTGTATATTTTGTGGATTTTTATAGCGATTTCGTTGAGAGAAAACATCTCTTTTGTTTCATGAATTTTGCTTCCTGTCATTTGCCGGTTCAGACCTGTTTTTGCTAAATGAAAAGGCCCTGACCTACTTTTGTCCCCGAGTTAAAGTCTCATTGGGGACCCCCAAAACTTCAGTATGAAAAGTTTGTATATAACAGACTTATTCTGACATCCTGCCATTTTGAGCTTTTGAATATTCAAAATGAACTTGTTGTAAATTGATCTCCAACACTGTTCTTTCACATTACAAAACATGAGCCACTCACAAAACGCCTGTGTCTGAGCAGTAGATGGTCATCCATGTACTCCTCCTCCTCCTCATCCTGCAGATTCATATCCAGGCTGTACTTGCCGACCCCATCATGCTCAAGCCAACGACGCATGCGCACCAACATATCAGGGTCAAACTCCCTCTCATCAACACTGTCGTGTTCAAAGTCATTTTCATGGTCTATGGCTTCTATCTCACGCTCAACTTCATCCTCTATATCACTGGCAACTTCATCCTGTAGCAAAAACAAATATACTCAAACTAAGTGAACCAAGTGTAAACAATCCATGATTTTATATCATTAAGAAATTGAAGGAAATTTTATTGGCAAAGTTTCTAGCAGCCAATACCTATTAGTGCCAGGAAATCAATCAGTGTTTGGGGTTTGATGTTGAACTTCTATCTAGTTCCATCATGAAAATTTATTTTCAAAACAGGTAAAAATAGAGAAATCTACTGTAAAATCTTGGAACTTTGTTGAAAGATATGACAAAAACATAATATCCATAGATATTTTTGGAAAATTTCACCATAATTCTCAGTAAAACGCAAGTTTTATAGATGGACGAAAACAGTATCATTTGTGTTTTTGGTGATTTCTAGATGTCCAAATTTAAGAGTCCAAATTTAAGACATTAGAACCGAAACTTGTATTCAGGACAGTAAACAAGAAAAACTGTCAAACTTTTACAAACATTATCCCAGCACCAATACCTACAGCAGATTTTAACACCTTGATGGGCTTCTTCAAACTGAAAGTCGATTGTTTGGCTTCTAGTTTTCAGTGCTTTCAGCCCCAGCATTAGATTCAATCAGAGATATCAAAACTAGGGGTTTACACACATGCATATTTGGCCTCAACTACACTGACAAAATTTCCTTCAGAGGAAATAAGCACCCAATATGGTAGCTCCGGTAAACAAAAAATGATTATGTTAAAGTCTTGATTCTTTGGAATTAGTTTATGTTACTGTATACATTGATTAATATTAATGAAAAAATAAAACTGGAGATGCCTGTACCCCACAGCATGGGAAAACAATTTTTGACACCATGAGATACAGAAGAAGTGAAACAGAAAAAGAAACAGAGCAAGACACTTTTATGGCAAAAGTGTCAGCTATCTAAAGATCCAAATAATGATTGAGTAGAGAAAATAATGTCTTGAGAGAACAAATGTATGTAAAGATAAAGTTTAAAACAGTACAATTCAATGGCAAGATGACAGCATTAATCACCAAGCTAAAAATGATGAAGCTGTAATATCTATTAATTGAAGCATAGCCGTCATCAGATACAGCACAAATAAGTATAAAAGTATATATGATAATAAGTAACAGCAATCCATATCTTTGTGATAAGTGAAATATGTCTGAAATATGGCAGGTGAATACATTATGGCAGAGCCAAGATTAATGGTCACACCATGATTTACCATACCTACAGTCCCCAAACAATGACCCATCCATAAATCGACTTTCTACACCTGACATTTTCTAAGATATGACCCTGATAAAATTTTAAAAGTCAAATTCACTACGGCAAGGTCAAAGGTCAAATCAAGAGCACACTATAATGTTGCACACCTATACCCTCCAATGTCACTGTCTAGTATCAACTTTCTACAATTATGTGATATAGCCCAGGCAAGATTTGGGTCAAGGTCACTACAGCCAGGTCAAAGGTCAAGGTCACAACGACACTGCATACCTACAGTCCCTAACCAATGTCCATACCAAATATCAACTTTCTACACCCTACAGATTCCGAGATCATGGGTATTAAAATTTAATTTACTTATTAAATTTGCAATTTTATTGTGTTAATACATCCTATCAAATAGACAATTGCTGAATAACTACCGCTTGGTTGGCGGGTAAGTTACTAGGGAGTTAGGTGAACTCATAAACAGAACTAACAAAATTTTTCTTCCAGGCCTGGGTCAACCCTGTGGTCAGGAAACCCTTAAGGCCATAGTCGGTTATAGACCGGTTAACTGGTCCAAACCGACTAACCCCCCCCCCCCCCCCCCTTTTAACAGACCTGCTCTGAGGTAGGGGAAGAGAGGGGGAGTTCAGTCCCATAAGAAGTAAAATAAACCTCCCAAAGGAAGCATGTCAGAGTTTTTTGGGTTTTTTTTTGTTTTTTTTTTATATATACAACTATTTACATATGTACACTATTTATATATTTACAGAATCTCCTCTATTTCTGGGTTATTTGTGGATCTGCTGAGGGGCCACTACAGGTACCAGATGGTAGAGCTCTGAGTCAACCCAGGTCACATCTTTTAGAGAGAACTGTGTGAAGGTATTATATGATTTCCAGTGGCAGGCTGATTAAATCTGTTCTAAGGAGACACCTGATTGGAAGGCCTTAGAAGCAGCAAAGACCCTGACATCACAGGCTTTGACCTGATGTAAGGTATGGGCCTCTTGATCAGAGAGCTCATAACATTGGATCACAGTCTGTTTGATCCATGAGGAGATAGTGGCAGGTGAGATGTCTTTGTCGAAGCCTTTCTTGAAGGAAACAAAGACTAGCTCCTTATTCTGCCTGAAGTCTGAGGTCCTGTCCAAATAGTAGCATAACGCTCTGACCGGACAGAGGGACCTGTCAGACTTGAGGGACTTATCCAAAGTTGGGGCCAGGGCTGGTATAACCACTGGGGACACACTGTCTGGACCCTCTTTGGCCAGCTGATTCTTTGAAAGAAAGCTGGGAGATGGATACAGGATGGACACCTTTGACCAATCAGATTGGTGTCTGATATTTTGTATTCTGATATTCTGAGATAGTGGCAGGTGAGATGTCTTTGTCGAAGCCTTTCTTGAAGGAAACAAAGACTAGCTCCTTATTCTGCCTGAAGTCTGAGGTCCTGTCCAAATAGTAGCATAACGCTCTGACCGGACAGAGGGACCTGTCAGACTTGAGGGACTTATCCAAAGTTGGGGCCAGGGCTGGTATAACCACTGGGGACACACTGTCTGGACCCTCTTTGGCCAGCTGATTCTTTGAAAGAAAGCTGGGAGATGGATACAGGATGGACACCTTTGACCAATCAGATTGGTGTCTGATATTTTGTATTCTGATAAGCATGAATCTCACTTCTACATTTGCCTGACCCAAGGGCTAAGAGGAAAACTGTCTTGAAAGTCAAATGTTTCAAAGAGGCCTCTTTAATCGGTTCAAAAGGAGCCTTTGTCAGCTGGTGCAAAACCAGGGAGAGGTTCCAGGAGGGGATTCTCCTCCAACCTTTGGGTCTGTCTCTCTGGAAGCTATCCAGGAGACGCGTGAGATTTTCATCCTTGTTGATATGAATGGGTGAATTACCTAATTTATCAGCAATGGCTGACATGTAACCATCAATTGTACTGGTCTGTAGCTTCCTGTCCTGGAACAGGTACATAAGGAAGTCAGCTACCAATTTCACACGGGGTGCCCTGAAGAAAATGGTCCACTTTGCCTCATAGACTGATCTGGTTGATCCCCTCTGAGGAGCCTCAATTCTTGCTGCCACTGCTTCAGAGAAGCCTTGTTCCTTGATTGCTGAGGCTCTAGGAGCCATGCATGGAGATTTAGGTTTGTCAGATTTCTGTGAGGGATCTGATTGAAAGGTTGTGTTAGCAGATTGGGCAGGCTCAGTGGGATTTGGCTGGACATGGCCACTAGGTCCCAAAACCAAGGCATGTTGGGCAATCTTGGGGCAATCAGGATGATCCTCTGGCAAGGATCGTCCTGTAACTTCTCCACCACTTTGCCCAAGATGGCTGCTGGTGGGAAGGCATATGCATCCAGATCCTCCCATGGCAGGCTGAGTGCATCTACTGCAGTGGCCAGAGGATCCGGTACCGGTGACACAAACAGAGGGAGCTTGTTGTTGAACCTCGTGGCAAACAAGTCTATTTGAGGTCGGTGCCACATGCTGCATATTGTTTGGAAAACCTCTTGAAGGAGGGACCATTCTGTTTGAATGGTCTGGCCTAAACGGGATAGCTTGTCTGCTACCACGTTCAGTCGGCCCGGAATGTGTCGGGCTTTGAGAGTTACTTGATGTCTGGTACACCAGGTCATATTCTCCATAGTAGGGCACACAGTGTGCCGACCTCATGCCTCCTTCCTTGTTTATGTATGACACTACTGTAGTGTCATACATAAACGGTTGCCACAAGTACTATCTTGTCAGTACAGAGGTCTTAAAACTCTTTTAAGGCTATAAAGACTGCCTTTAGTTCCAGGTAGTTTATATGCAGCTTGCTTTCTGGCAGTGACCAAGTCCCTCTGGCAGTGCGTTCGTTTAAGTAAGCGCCCCACCCTTCTTTTGGTGCGTCTGTAAAGATTGCAGAGCATGCTTTATTGGGTGTAATGGTTGGCCTGTGAGAACATTGTCTTCCTGTAGCCACCATTGTAAATGAGGGTGCAGGGACCTGGGAATTGGAATCACCTTTTCTAGTGATTCGGGTATTCTCCAGTTGTTTTTGAGATGCCACTGTATGGGTCTCATGTGTAGCCGGCCTAGGTGAACTTGCTTTTCTGTGGCTGTTAGTAAGCCTATCAGGGACATGAATTGTCGGACTGAACAGGACAGTATTTCCAATATTCTGTCCTGAAGACTTTGCCACCGATCTGGTGTCGGTTGGACCCGACCGGCCTTGAGGTCGAACTGGTGACCTATAAAATCGAAGATCTGCTTGGGTTCCAGCTCCGACTTTTCCAAATTCACCAGCCAGCCTAGGTTTTGACATATTTTCACTGGATCTTGAGTATGCTGGAGACAATCCTGGTGGGATCTGGCTGTCACCAACCAGTTGTCTAGGTACTGGTGGATCCTTATACCTTTGTTTAGGTCATCAGTTTTACCTCCTTTGCTACCACAGTAAACTCCAAGGGTTCTGTGGACAGACCGAAAGGCAGAGCTTTGAATTGGTATGTCTGACCCCGGACATGAAATCTCAGATATTTCCTGGATTGTTCCTGTATTGGTATATGGAAGTAGGCATCTTTGAAATCTATTGAGGTGACCCACTCCCCTTGTTGGGAGGTCCTGATGGTTTCCGGTGTCTCCATTTTGAATTTCTCCGTCTTGAGGAAAAGGTTCAATTTGCTCAGATCCAATATGGGCCTCCACTTGTCGTTGGGCTTTGGGACTTTGGGAGGGTGTAACCCTCTTTCAGGATTTGAACTATTTCGGACCGGCACCCAGATCCAACCAAGTTTGCCAAAAGTTTTGAAGTCTGGCCCCTACAGGCAGATTTGAGGCAGCATTTCTGATATTTGTTACAGGTTGAACACAAGACAATTGAGTGTCACAAGAAACACTTTTCACATACTTTAATTTGTGATTTCTGTAATAACAACCTGCTGACCCGGGACTTAACTCTCTCTGTTGGGAGTGTCCGGGCGCAAAATGAACAACTGGAACAACATGATAGTTTACATTTAAACTTTGACAAGTGTCTAATGTCTGTCTTGTTAAACTCTGGTTTCCCCTTGGATTTCTTGTAAGAGCCTTTGCTAATGTTCTTCCAAGCGGGTCTGTCATTCTTGGAGTCTGACCTCTTGTTCGACCTCTTCTCTGTGCACTCATATGGGTGGTACCGACCCTTACCCCTAGAGCTAGATTGTCCTTTGGCCTCAAAGTGTGCAATTTCCTCTTCTGCACGCTTGATAACACTATCCGGAAATAGAGTGGGAATGTGCAATGGAGCAGTCCTGAGTGCGGCTATAGTATCCGTCTTGACACCTCCCTTGACGTGGTTCAAATAAGCGTCCCTGCGGGCTAATGTCAAATTCCCCATGGAAATAAAGACAAAGTCTGACAAATGTTCCATTGTCTTAGCAGCTGCTTGGGTTATGCTGGCATTAAAATCCATGAGGAATTCAAGTTCATCTAAAGCAGGAGACACCTTGGCTGAACCCTTCCCTTTGCTTTCTGACCGGATAGTTTTCATCTGTTCTTGCATGCTTTGTTGCACCTTGAAGGGGCAACGATTGAAGCTGGCCGCCTGATTTCAGATCACCGTGGCCTCCCTAGACGACTTCTCCCATTTGCGCAGTCTCTTGTGAAAAGCGACCCAAAGCAGGTGGGGTAGAAGTAAGGCCCGACTGTCTGGTGATTCTGCTGAGGCAACTGTTCAGTTTTGAGGCATCGGTACTCCAGGGGCCGGATTCACGAACAATACTTAGATAAGGTGACCTTAGATCTAAGTAAGGGAAGGTTTTTTCACTTGACTAAGTTTTTCTTAGAATTGGTATTCACAAAACAATACTTAGATAAGGTCATCTTAGATTTTTAAGTAAGGAAAAAACCTCTCCTAACTCTTTAATTATGGTTGTGTCAGTGAATCTGATTGGCCAAGAGGTATGGAAAATTTTGGTCTATACATTTGATTGTTTGTGATAATGACCCTCTGCAAAGAAAATTCGTCACAGCTTATTAAAGTGAGATTTTTAACTATTTTAGCTTATGAACTTGGAGAGTAAAATTAATTCCTAGTGAAAATTTTAATCTGTTCCTTTCAAGTAGAATCTAGCCATTAGTGGAAATTATTTCTGAAGAATTAGTTAAAACTTCTTCTTACTAAAAGTTTGACTTATACACTAACCACATGGATAAATAAACCTCCCCATCCAAAAACAACACTATCATTGCCCAATGTTTACTGCTCAACAAGTGAATTTCGTCACGTGCCATGTAAACCCTCAAAAACCAGCAATACTTGAGCTTAAATACATGTAACTGCAACTTGCAATAGTACTATGTAATTCAGGGATGGAAATAAAGTAAAATAAAAAAATAAAATAAAATAAACATGATTTAATTTTGTCATGAAATGCAGGTGACGAAATTCACCGGGTGACGAAATTCACAGGCTGAGCAGTACAAACTAAATAATGTAATATCAACATCCTGTCCTGAGTTCTCCCAAGTGAAGGTAGCTTTCAACTTAACTTTAAATCTAAGTATGGGTTTTAAGGTCACCTTAGAGTAAGGAATGTTTGTGAATATGATTTCACAATTTCTTACTTAAAATCTAAGAAATACTTAAAATCTAAGCTAGAAATTGTCTAAGTATTGTTCATGAATCTGGCCCCTGGTCTTGACAGTTGATGAATCTCCCTTGTGGTCGGAGTGAAGTCTATACCACTTGGACTGGGATCTAGCCGGCCTCAAAAATTGGTCCTTCATTAGTCCACTGGAATCAGAACTTCTTGTTGGATAGCCTTCAGTCAGTGTCACATTTAACTTGCTGAGCTTTTCACGCCAGTCCTCTGTTGGCATGGTGACAGAAACTTTGCCCGGCACAGGAACCTTGGGGCCAGAGAAGGGGTTGTCCTCAGAAGCTGTGTTGGAACTGTCTACATCAGGGATGTTAGTCCAACCCATGTAAGACCTGATGCCCCTCATTGTTTCCTGATACATCTGTTCAGCAGAAGGAGTCTGATCCGGCTCAGCAACAGTCATATCCTGGTCATCCGACAGCTCTCCCTCCTCTACGTAGTACGTACAAATCTACAGGTGGTCAGTCAGAGAGCTCACTACCGGCCTCAGAACTGCAACTAGAAGCACTGTCCTTCCTTTGTCGGTGCAAATGAGGAGAGCCGGTGTTGGTAGAAACTGAAGACTTAGGTCGGTGAGTATGAGGTTGGTGAGATACAAGCTGGCTGGTAGACTGATGCCTGGGGGCAGAGGAGTCGGTACCAGTGCGCTCTGAAGCTTGAGGTCGGTGTTGGTCAGACGAAAGCTGGCTGGACTGATGCTTGATAGCAGAGGAGTCAGAACCCGTGCGCCTTTGTGATGGATCCGGTCAGGGTCGGTCAGAAGTAACCTGGTTGGTCGACTGATGCTTGGTAGCAGAGA
Source organism: Sabellastarte sp. h YS-2021 (assembly GCA_964017235.1). Lineage (NCBI taxonomy): Eukaryota > Metazoa > Annelida > Polychaeta > Sabellida > Sabellidae > Sabellastarte > Sabellastarte sp. h YS-2021. The sequence continues at coordinate 86,973,968 of OZ024932.1, forward strand.
AGTCGGACACAGTGCGCTTAGGTGAAGATTTTTGCTGTGGCAGGTCGGATCTGAGCTGGCTGGAAGGCTAATGCAATAAAGCAGAGGAGCCCAATCCAGTGCGCTCTGAAGATGTAGTTGTAGTCTCTGTACTGAGCTAGCTGGCAGACTGATGCATAGCAGAGGAGTCCTGGCCAGTGCGCTCTGTTGAGGTCGGTTGAAAAAAGGGTTCAGTATCTTTACTAATGGTGGAGGGAGGAGAATGGGTAGGCGTAACTTTGATAACTAATGAGAAGATCGGTGGGAAGGACTTAGATATGAGAAGCGCTTCCAAGCGATTGAATCTGTCCGACCATTTTTTATCCAACTCCTCCATTTTCTTGTCAGTAGTTTTCTTGGACTTGGTAGCTGATGGTTTGTCCTTAACCTTCTTTTCAGGCACAGATTCCGGCGGGGAAGACACAGAAACCTTGTCGCTTACAGTCCCAATATGGTAGATGGATCCACCAAAGTACTGTCTTTGGAAGGTGATGAAAGTTCAGCCTTCTTAGTAGAGCTGTAATCAACAGTGATTTCTGTAGATCGACGCTCGCTTGTTAGATGCGAGTTTAACTCGAGTTGAACTCGAGTAAATGACACAAATATAAATAAAATAATAATGTCCAAATATTGTCATCAAGGGATCCGCCATTGACGTATTTAGTACCATTTTATTGCAAGGAAATATATTCTGTTGCCGGTTAAATTGTACAGGTATGTATGAGCACATTATGGAACATCCACGTAAATAAGGAAATAAAAAAACGGCCATTGCTCATTGAATTTTTTGTTTTTATGGTTAGATAAATTGTAAAAGTGCTGGTTTTATAACAAGACTAGTATATCATAATTTATTTCTCAAAAACTCGAGTTTAAATTACGTAAATCGATGTGGTCCCAAATATCGCCCACCAAGTTACGACTCGAGTTTCGGTCAACTCGTTACAGCACTACTTCTTAGCGTCCCGTTTCTCATTCTTTAGTTTATAGGGGCTGCTAATTGTGTTTTCTGTTCAGGGGTCAGAAGCAAACAGAACTTACAGTCCTTGGTAGGTGACTCAACGCACGTGTCCGTCCCCTTCTTCTTGTCCCTACATCTGGCACAGAAGGCATGCCCATCAAAGCTGGCCATAGCGTGGCCGCAGCTACCCCTTTTTAGTCCTGGAGAAGACATGATGGTCTATAAGATCTCTAATATCCGTGCAAGTATATAAAATACTTAAAAACACAAATTGTAGTTGATAAACTTCAAAAATCTGAAGCACTGAGAAATTCCGTGTGCACTAGTTCGCGCCAAATGAAAATGATGCTATGACGTCACGCTGTCTAGACAGGAAGGAAATACGACACGCCATCTGGCGAGCACACTAGTACCAGCCAGCCGGTGGAAACACAGGACGTCTTTTTCTGACGTTTGGCGGGTCAGTCTGCACCGACCGGATTAGCAATTGTCCATTGGATAGGATGTATTAATTAATAAAACAGCAAGATTTTGAATCTCAAGGTCACTACAGCAAGGTCAAAGGTTAAATCAGGATCACACCATAATGTCGAACACCTGACCTGCCTAACCAATGTTCCTACTAAATATCAACTTCCTACAGCTTAGCGTTTTCACTGTAAATATTGGGAAAATTAGACGAATTTTGTTTAAAAATCAAATAAAAGGACACATATATTGTCTTTTTAACCCAATTCCTCCATGTTTCCTTGCTTCTAAATGCCTTAATTTGATTGGTTGAGCGGAAACGGCACTGTCCAATCATACTTCGTTTAACAAAAATTCAGTATTTATCAACAGAAAACACGTTTATAGTAAGTGATTTAAACTCACCAGTAGCTGTAAATTTCCACTTTTTTCATAGTTTTGTTAAATATATAGAAATAAATATCTATTGCACAACAAGATTTTATTATCCAGCTTTTTAATATTTTCACTTTTTAAAGTTTATTTTTGCATAATGCACTCTTATAAGTGACTTCAAAGACAAAATTGTTAACAGGTAACAAACATTTTAAACTACTGTGGGACAAACTTGAAAAGTTGCATCTATGTTAATAACAAATTTTCGGCTGGAAAAAAGTTAAATAATAATTAAACTTTTGTACTTTACATGGTATGTTATTGCTTTAAAACCAGTTTGTTTTTGTTTTTTTTTCTTTCAAAAAGTGGCGAATTTATATCCATTTACATAAATAAATGTCCGGAATTTTTTTGTATGAAATAAAAACAACTCCCTGAGTGAACCTATGTCAAGGTGAGTTAATTTTTTTTCTAGTTTTAGATAGAGCAGGGTTGGACCATATTTATTGAAAAAAAAAAAAATGAAAAAAAAAATCAGTAAAAAATACTTTAATTATTGCAAATCGTGTACATCATAGGAAATCCTGTACATCATGCCGACTACAAATATGTCTTGAATTGAAATAAAGTTTTTTTCACAGTGAGTAGACTTGAATTTGATTTAGTATTGCAAATTCACTTTGAAGATAGACTAATAGTACATTTTTTCTCCTCTCTCCTATTTAAGTCAATTTGCTCAACTGTAAGGTTAATTTTTGTCATTTGACTCATCGCATTTACTAAATGAGTAAATGTCCCACCAAAATTTAGTAAAGGAGTCATTTGACTCAAGTAGCTCCAACTCTAGAATGAACACTGCAGATTTTCAAACTCAAGGTCACTTCAGCAAGGTCAAATCAAATTCACACCATGGCATTGCACACCTACACCGGTACACCCCCAATTAATGTCCCTTCTAAGTCTCAACTTTCTACACTTTACGGTTTCTGAGATACAGCCCTGACAAAATTCTTCCCGCTGCCCACCCATCCAGAAACCATGGGTGAAAAAAATACAAACAGCCCTTGAAAGCTGTTGTGTAAAAAAATGGATACATCATTGTATATGATTTAGTATTACAGATTTAGGTAAAGTCCATCAAAAACATAAGCTTGTGATTAGTATTTCTCATATACACTCAAACAATTGGAAACTCAGCTCATAAATCAAGCAACAGCTACTTGTTCAGACCCCTTAGCAAAACCATGACAGCATCCTTCCAGCAATTATCTGGCTATAGGTTTTTCACTTCTATGTTATCTACCTCAACCAGAGATAACAAAACCATGACTTTATCATCCTTCAGAGTGTAAAGTATTTGCTTTCACTTTTATCTAACTGAACCTGAGACAACAAAACTATGATACCAACCTCAGCTTCTCTCTTTGCAATGGAGTGTTCCTCCTTCAGCTGCAGGTTGTCTGATGCTTTATCATTGCTATTTTTCTCCAATGACCCAAATAAGTCCCATAAAAATGCATCAGTGATACCATGAGCACAGCATAGTAGAAGGATCAACGTCACAAGGCTGGGGCTCCTCATCACACTAAAGATAGAGTGTAGTAGTAACAGTAGTAGTCAAGTCTCCTTTATTCAAGACTCTCATTGATTCAAGTATTGCCATTTTCCTTGATAAAAAAAAAATGGGGAAACAATAATTATAAAACAATTTCGAATTGCTGTTTAAAGTAATAATAGAATATTTATTGGTAACGTAAGCCTGTAAACAAAAAGCCAGACCGCGAATCAAGATGCACAGCTCGTAGTACAGACTCAGGCTTAATCTCGTTGTTAGGTTTGCATTTACATATCCCATATTTACCTCAAATAGTAATATACCGTATTTTTTTCAAAATATGGCCCGGGCGTTAATTATTTTCAAATGGCATCAGACCATGCAGGCATTAAATTGAACCAGGCATTCTTTTGAAATACAAAAAAACTGTTATAAATTGTAAACAGTGTGCTTGGTACCAGGCGTTAATTTGAACCAGGCGTTTATTTGAACCTGGGCGTTATTTTGGAAATTTACGGTACATGTACCTGGGCCCGTATTCACAAAGTGGTCTTAAGACAAGAAATGGCCTCAGATTTGAGATTTGGTCTCAGCTCAGACCAAATCTCAACTTTGTATTCACAAACAGCTTCTCAGCTGAGACCATAAATCAAGTAGTTTGACATAAAAAATGGTCTCAGACTTGAGACCATAACTTAAGATTTGAGACGAAATGTAGTCTCAGCAAGTTTGAATACCCGCCCTGGCAGTTTCTAAGCATAGGTGTCCCACGCCTGGGATGAATCATCGTCAAATAAATTCAGAAATAATACAGAAGACATCTCCATGATTTGTGAACAAATTTAGAATGAACAAAATAAAATGAAATATGATCTGCAGTACTCACAGTCCGAGAAACAACTTTCCTGGTGGACCTTCTATCACACAAACATTTTCAAACGCCCGACTCTGGTGGCGTCATTTTATCATTACGTCATGCAGTATCAGAAAATAACATGACGTCACACAACTGATCTGACGAAGTTATACAGTAAACCTCTTGATTTCCCTGAAACATGACGTTTATGACGTTTTAGCTTTAAGACACTTATGTCTCAGTAGGAGTGCAGATTATTTGCCTCATTTCAAGAATGAAACTTTCGTGAAAAGCAACTTAAACACCTATCTTTGATGACGTCACAATCAACACCGGGAGAGGGGGTGTCATATATATTAGAGAGTTTGCGAACAACGTTTCATAAACGTTCATTGCAAAAAAAAAAAACGCAACATAATTAATCAATACGGGAGAAAGTCATTAAGGGGGGATTTTTGTTTGCGAGCAGCGTTTGAACTATGATTATTACAAGTATTTCTTTTAAAGTAATTGGGAATTATACAAGTCAGCCATAATTAAGTTGGCCGCCCTTACCACAGCTTCACAGCTAGGGCTTTAACATGAGTGGCCTACTACCCGTACACTCTGAAACCATGTATTATTGTTAAACTTATTATATGCAACAGTTTTCATTGGTGTACAATAACCTATTTGTATTTCTGGAGCCTGTAGATGAGCCGCGGCCAACTTATGACTGCGGCCAACTTATGCAGGGAAGCAGTACACGGGCGGTCACAAAGATAAACGGTCATGGAGATAAACGGTCTTCAGAAATAATCACACTAAAAAAGGGTTAAAGGGTTTAACAATAATATAAAACAACCAAATGTCATGATAAGCATTGTTTACGTTTATTTTGTTATTTATTTTGTGCAATTTTGTTATTTACACTGTTTAAATTTGAAAGATTTGAAGACCGTTTATCTCTGTGACCGTTTATCTTTGTGACCACCCGTGTACAGTACTAAATGAACTGGGGGCATTCCGTTAATTTGAAATCCTATATATAAATAGAAAAAGGTCATAAGTGAAAAGCATGCATTTCCGTTTTCCTATTTGGTTTTTTTCACCTTTTCAATTGGACGTACATCATTTGGTTAAAATGGTAAACATCCAAACCATAAATAAGAAATAGGATAATATTCAAGAAAAAATGTACAAATTTCCTTTATAGTTGCTGCATGTAACCAAATTATTATTGAATTTTAGGTAATTTTTCTTCTATTATATCGAGGCAACTTTTATTAGGAAAAACAAAAACTGTAAATTATTTCCTTTTTCCTTTTGTGTTTACAAGAAAAGAAAATAGGATTCACAGGGAACATAATCAATAAAACATCTAGGGATCCCATTGGATGATTGAGGTGTCAAACAAAATAGGAAAGTTATAATTAGAGTGGGGTGATGATTTTTTTTTAATTTTTTTTTTTTTTTTTTTTTGGGGGGGGGGGGGGGGGGGGGGGGTCAATGTGTTGTTAGCATTAATTGGTACTTAAATGACACTTCAAGGGGTCATGACGTCACACTTGTTGATAATGTCACAATGTATAGATTGGTTTGTATTATACATCAACATTTTACAGTTGTATATTTGTGTTTGAAACTTGATTGTGTCTCCGAAATACGGTTACATTTGAGTGTATATTAAGTCTAATTTCATCTAGTTCTATGTAATGACAGTTCATAGTTTATAATATGCAGTTTATACTTGACCTTTATTTAAGGTTTAACCTTGCATTCTTGTTGCGAGTCTGAATCTTGTATAGGCTATATCTCACACAATGTAAAGTCAACGATGTACAACTTTTGTAGAACAGTCATCAGAGTTTCAGTTATATACAAAACAAAGGCTGGAGTACTATTTCTCAAATGGGTAATATTAAAGTCTTTATAACAATATCATTGTTCAGAGTTTAAAGCCACCTTACAGATTACAGCTTCTTAGGGTCAAGTAACAGCAATTGTCGAGTTTATAACTAAAATTTACAAGTAAGTTTCTTATCTTATTAGCTTCAAAGTGGTAACCTTCAAACAGGTATTTTTGATATTGTTAAGAGTTTATGGTCACCATAAAACATGTTCTTCTAAGGCCTTTAGATATGCACTTACCAATTATGTATTAACCCTATCACATAGATTTTGAATTATATGTTATTTTGATCATATAAAAATTATAAATCCCAAGCCACAATGCCAATTCTTGATTGTGACATCAATAGCATGTATGACGTCGCAGGCCTTTGAAGTGGCAGGGAAGGGGAGGGAGTGTGGCTTATTGTGGAACTTTTTGGCAACCAGAAGCCCCGCCCACAGTAACAAAGAAAGTCACCAATCAAAGAGAGTCATTAATTGGTGAAAGTTTCAAGATTTTCATTCATGCATTTTTAACTTAAGGTACAGAAACTGGGTACTTTACACTTATGTTTATATTTTTAAATTAAACCTGTAAAAGCAAAATTAAAATGTTTTTCATTGTTACATCTTAAAAAAACAAACAAATAAGAAAAAATATACAAAGGCTTTTAACAAAACAGAAAATGGAGCTTTACACTTATTTCATTGGTACAAAAACGTAAACTGAAAAACCACAGAAAGGCAATTTCCAGAAGATAACCATCAAGATCAATAATGAAAAACACCTGTTATTCCCTTTTTCGTTTTGAATGTTTCCAAAACACAAAAAGAAAAACGGTCATTTTCCGTTTTCTATTTTCTTTGTTATAAATGGGAAAACAAATTAACGGAATGCCCCTATATACAATCACAAACTTTATTGACCCAAAAACCAATAAACCCGCAAGTTAAATAGCTTATAAAACACACACATACATACAATTTTGGAGGATTGTGTTCATTACTTCAAAAAAAAATTGGACAGGGGGATGATAAAAGGCTGGTCGTTGTACACTTGGGTTTTTCAAAAATTGACAAAGTTGCTAAAAATAATCTACAGTCTCTCAAGAACTCTGTACTAACTGGTATAACACACTTTATTGTTCCAATAATTAATAAATCCATAAGGGAAACAAATTACGTGGTAATCAGGGGGCATTCCGTTAATTTGGTATCCTATATATAAATAGAAAAAGGTCATAAGTGAAAAGCATGCATTTCTGTTTTCCTATTTGCTATTTTTCTCCTTATTGACTGTACTTAGGTCATTTCTTAAAATGATAAAACATGCAAACAAAAAATAAGATATGGGATAATATTTACGAAAATATGTACAAATTCCCTTTATTGTTTGCCACACATAACCAAAAATATTATTGAATTTCAGCTCATTCTTATTCTATTAGATCTAGACAACTATATTAGGAAGATGGAAACTACATATTATTTCCTTTTTCCTTTTGAGTTTGCAAGAAATAAAAATAGGATTCACGGGGAACTAAATCAATAAGACACCTAAGGATTTGATTGGATGATTGAGGTGTCAATCAAATTAGGGAAGCCACAGATGAAGTGGGATGTTATTGGGGGGAAGGGGGGGGGGGGCTTCTTCCTGGTGGTCAGTATTGGCACTTCAAAGACCTGTTACGTCATACTTTTTGATGATGTCACGATACAGTGTACTTTGAATTATGCTTTGACATTTGTACTCGTGTTTTCAACATGATTATGTCGCAAAAAAACAATTACATTCTAGTGAATATTAAATAAAATCTGACTCTAAGTAATGATAGTTCATGTTTTAATATGTGCATATTTATCTTATACAGCTATTGCAGTAAAGTTTCCTTTGTTTTGGCATTTGGAGCTGCTTCACCGCCACTTCTTGGTTTTGTGGACACTGTTTTACATTTTACCTCTGGGCCTCGGCTCTTTATCTTGACCTCTGTGCCCTTTGTGAGGTCACTAGGACCTTCCCCTTGTTTGGGTACTGGAAAATTATAAATACCAAGCCACAATACCAATTCTTTGTTGTGACATCACTAGCATATATGACATCACAGGCCTATGAAGTGGCAGGGGAGGGAGTGTGGCTTGTTGGTGAACTTTTTGGCACCCAGATGCCCCACCCACAGAGGCAAAGAAAGTCACCAATCAATGGGAGTCTTTAATTGGTAAAAGTTTCAGTCATGCATTTTAAACTTAAAGTACAGAAAGTGGGTACTTTACACTTATGTTTTTATTTTAAAAAATAAATCGGTAAAAGCAAAACTGAAATGTTTTTCATTATTATATTTAAAAAAACAAACAAATGAGAAAAATATACAAAGGCTTTTAAGAAAACAGAAAATGGAGCTTTACACTTATTTCATTGGTACTAAAACTTAAACTGAAAACCACAGAAAACCAGTTTCCAGAAGATAACCATAAAGATCAATAATGAGAAACACTTGTTATTTCCTTTTTCCTGTTGAAAGTTTGCAAAACACAAAAAGGAAAACGGTCATTTTCCGTTTTTCGTTTTCCATTTTATAAATGGGAAAAGAAATTAACGGAATGCCCCCTGATTCGTGGTGAAGTGATTTGCCACGTAAAAAAACGTAACCTCGTGCAGTTAAAATCTTACGAAATTAAGTCACACACAGAAATCACTAGCGAGTTTAAGATAAAAACGTATGACATCATCTTTGACGTTTTTATCAAACTCCGTAGGTCAAGCTACAAGTATAGACAACGTGAAAAAACAGTTCTACAAGTAAGGACAAAACGTGAGTGTTTATCTAAACTTTGTACTATTAAATCTTCATTTTGTGTAATCAACTCTTAAGCAATAATATATTCAAGTATCTTACATTGTATTTATGTTGTTAAAATCTAGTTTTAGACAAAAAATACACTTGATAACACTGTTTTCAAAAAGCCTGTAGTTTTTGCCATATTCAACAGATTAGGGACGGACTATTCCTTGTCATGCTGTATTGTATTTACCTTTGTGGGAAGGGTTTTTTTTTTTTTTTTTAAACCCTTAAAATTAAATAGTTTATATATATTTTGTCCTTTTCTGTTGCTAATCTCTATTATTTTATTTTATAAACGCAGCAACTGTTGAGAAAGTTTACATTACATTGAATCACAATAGATGATGAAGTAAAAAAACAGTCCACCCCTCTACCATACATTCCTTGCAGTGAAATTCACTTCATTTCCAAGCATAAATAACCAAATTGGGAGTGGGCATGACATCACATAGTACTTGTATCTTAAACCAGAAATGACATACGGGAACGTCTACGTATACCGGTACTTATAGATTTTGCAGTACACGTAATTTCCAAAACGTGTATCTTAAAAGTGTTAATAATTAGAGAGTTTAAGATACACGTTTTGGAAATTACGTGTACTGCAAAATCTATAAGTATACGTAGACGTTCCCGTATGTCATTTTTGGTTTAAGATACAAGTACTACGTGATGTCATGCTCCCCTCCCCATTTGGTTATTTATGCTTGTAAATGGAGTGAATTTCACTGCAAGGAATGTATGGTAGAGGGATGGACTGTTTTTTACTTCATCATGTATTATGATTCAATTAATGTAATATGTAAACTTTCTCAACAGTTGCTGTGCTTGTAAAATAAAATAATAAAGATTAAATACATAAATGGCCAATGTATACATAAACTATTTAATTTCAAGTTTTGTTTTTTCTTAAACTTACCACAAAGGTAAATACAATGTAACATGATAAGGAATAGTCCGTCCCTAATCTGTTGCATATGGCAAAAGCTACAGGCTTTTTAAAAACAGTGTTATCAAGTGTATTTTATGTCTAAAACTACATTTTAGCAACATAAATATAATGTAAGATACTTGAATATATTATTGCTTAACAGTTGATTATAGAAAATGAAGATTTAATAGTATAAAGTTGAGATAAACCCTCACGTTTTGTTTTTACTTGTAGAACTAGTTTTTCACGTTGTGAACTTGTAGCTTGACGTACGGAGTTTGATAAAAACGCCAAAGATGACATCATACGTTCTCTTTGCAGTACACGTCGTGACATGTACTTGTATCTTAAACTCTCTATTGACGTGTAACGTAGCGGATAGTAGATATGGGCATCAAACACGTTGTTCGCAAACTCTCTTTATTATATTTACGAGCATTATGTACGCACATTTATATTCAGAATAAATAGTTATTTAATATACCTTTTACAGGGGTGGTGTGGGGTAGTTTACAAACTGGCAGTTGTTCTACATAGTTTTTTTTCTTGATACTTTGCCTAATGTTGTCCCAGCAGGCACAGGTCCAAATCTTGACATCATGTTTTGGTCATATTTTAATTAGTATATTGACATCAAGTTACTATCACTCGGACATGATTTAAGGTGGTCACGTAATCTGACACAAATCTGACATCAGTTTATGAGACATGACATGACTTTATGTCAATAACATACCTATAATATCAACTAGATGTCAAAATGATTACCAGACCTAACATGATCGTATTATCCTATTCAGTGACATAAAATTGACTCCATCCCAACATGACTCTGTGTAGTCATGTTAAATGATGAAAATATGATGTTCGAATAATATGATGTGACATGATATTATACTCGGGCATTAATGTTTCTGACATCTTAATTTAGTGATATTAATATGATGTCACTTTGTTAAGACATTTAAAGTGGAGTCTCATCATATCATTTGAGATCAGATTGACATTGGTATTCTATAAAATTATGATTTCATTTTTTATGAATATTACCAATACCCAATCAATCAATCAATCAATCAGTTGTCCACGTGCTTAATCTCCGTATCAACGGATTCTAAGGCACACCATCCAATTCATAAGGCATAAATCATAAGACATTAGACATGTTCCGAGTCGTTCCCAGAGAGGTCGTCCGGTGGTAAGAAGCTATGGTGGGAATGATTTCTGAAATAGGTAGGTTTTGAGTCGACTTTTGAAACTGGAGAGATTTGGAGCACTGTGTATATCATATGGAAGATCATTCCATAACTTAGGGGCATCATATGAAAAACTATTGTTAAAATGGACCTTAGATTTATGGATGGAAGCACAGTAAGAGGGAACCTGAAGGAACAAATTTTTGGGATTGGAACGTCTTGTATTCATGGCAGATTTGTACAAGGGGAGATATGGTGCAAAATACTTAGGCTGGCCAGTGGTGAGGTACTTATAAACCAAAACTAGGGTTTTGAAGATAATACGTTGTCTAATGGGTAGCCAATGAAGTGTCCTAAGGGTGGATGTAATGTGAGTGTACTTTGAAGCACCAGTGACAAACCGTGCAAGAGCATTTTGAACATATTGGAGCCTTGTAGCATTTCGGGATGACAAACTGCGAAAAAGAGAATTGCAATAATCCAAACGACTACTGACCAGAGCATTTGCATTCACCACTGATGTATCCACAGAAAGAAACCTCCTGATACGATGAAGGTCCCTGAGACTAATAAAACAGGATTTGATAACAGAATTTATGTGATTGGTGAAACAAAACTTTGCATCAAACAGAACACCCAGATTGCGTACATCATCTGCGGGAGAGAGACAATTACCCAGGATATTGACAGGAAATGAGTCACTGAGCCATTTGTGTCTGTCTTTGGTACCGAAGACTATGAATTCTGTTTTATCAGGATTTAGCTTGAGTTTGTTTTCAGACATCCAGACCTGAATATCATTCAAACACGATTTCAGACGGTCAAAAGACTTGAGACTATCATCAGGGGATAAGTGAATGAACAGCTGAGTGTCGTCCGCATAGAAGTGGTAACGGACTCTGGTATATTTTCTGATGACTTGACCAAGAGGTGTTGTGTAGAGGGAAAACAGAAGAGGACCTAAGACAGAACCTTGGGGGACTCCAAACTTCAATTTCAACAAATTCTAAAGACTGGAACCAATCTTGACTGATTGAAAACGATCCTGGAGGTAGGATCTAAACCATTTTAGTGCCGATCCAGCAAAACCAAATCTATACGACAAACAGGATAGGAGTGTGTCATGATCGATAGTGTCAAAAGCCCCGGACAGGTCGAGTAGCACTAGTGCTGTAGGCATGCCCTTGGACAGAGATAAGTGGATCTCATTTTTGATGCACAACAAGGCAGTTTCTGTTGAGTGCCCCAACTTATAGGCTGACTGGAAAGTGTTACCAAGATCATGAGAATCCATGTGAGATCTAATTTGGGCAGCCACAATTCGCTCAACCAATTTTGACAAGAAGCTGAGACCGGACACCGGTCGAAAGCTCTTCAAGTCCTCTTTTGAAAGGGTGGACTTTTTGAGGAGGGGTGTGACAATAGCCTGTTTGAAAGGATTAGGGAAAATGCCATTTTTGAGGGACAAGTTAACCAGTTTAGTCAATGAAGGGAGAAGAATGTCAATACATTGTTTCACAATGTGAGTGGGGCATGGATCAAGGGAGCAAGTTTTTGAAGGAGATTCCTTGATAAACTTAAGGACTTCAGTATCAGTGACAACTTGAAAGGAACTGAAAGTCGGCGGCTCCTTGTCTGGGTGAAGAACCTGAGATCGGGTGTATTTAAAGGTGTCTCAAATCTTTTTAATTTTATCAATGAAAAACGAACCAAATCTGTTTGCTAAAGATTTTTCATCCTCAAAGGATGGGAGGACAGTAGAATTTGACCGACTCAATGTTCTATTTAGTGCATGCCATAACCTCTTACTATCACCGCAATTTTCACTAACTAGATCACGGTAGAAACACCCCTTGTTTCTATTTAGAATGTGGTTACATCTGTTTATCTGCCGTCGAAGACGGGAACAATTTTCAGAGGATTTGTCTCTTCTCCAGGCGCGTTCATACTGCCTTCTCATGCACTTGGCAGTTCTATACTCGTCAGTTATCCAGCTTGGGGCTGGTTTGAAGAGCTGTTTAGTCTTCACTGGTGCATGAATATCTAGAAGGCCAGACAAACCAGACATGTACTGTTCATACAATAAATCTATATCATCAGATGGTGAGCTAACAAACGGAATAGTCAGGAGGTCACTTCTGAATTTATCAATATTCAATTTATGATACTGACTGAAGGTAACAACTTTCTGAATTGGTGTATCCAAAGATGGAAAGTCAACCACACAAGAGATAATTTTGTGATCACTAATGAAGTCTGAACCTTTCACATCAGAAATTGCAGAGAACTCGGATGGAGCCATCAACAAATCTAAGGTATGACCATGAAGGTGAGTTGGAAAATCAATGTGTTGGGACAGACAGCAAGAATCAATGACTGATTTAAATTCAGAAACTGTTGGAGACATAATGTCGACATGAAGATTAAAGTCACCACAAATGACAAAGGAGGAGAATAAGGAAGACAAAAAACCCACATATGACAGAAAATCTTCAAAAAATTTTACTACAGATGAGGCAAGGGGCCGGTAAATGACCCCAAGAAACAAGCGACGCCCATCGAGAGTGAGACAGTTAATGGGGATAAGGTAGCTTTCAAAATTTAAATACTTCCTGATGTTAGGTGATAAAAGTAATGTGACATATTCAATCAGGTGTAGACACAATGTCAGAAAGGCATTGGTCGTTGTAAAACCATGTTCTTAAAACTTCATTAACAGTAACTTATTGGTATTTATACTGTAAAAGCATTTATTACTGCTTCGATATGTGCCCACACAAACGTGCTATCTGCTGACACAACTTCACACAGTTACTGTGGAGTCCTAATATGTGCTGGTGTTTCATTAAACATAATGAAGCGTTTGTAATGGTAAATTGATAGATGAGAAAAAAGTTACGGTATTATACATAGTCTAAAAGTGGTAACAGCTAGAGGCTATAACAAGGGCTTAGAAAAACTAAATGCTGTCCTGATGTTCATTAAACATGAACAAGTTTTTATTGCTGAAAAACAAATAGAATTATGTAATGAACTTACTAAGGGCAGATACAAGGCCAAGTGAGGTTAACATCTGTACTGCAGTACTTTATTAACAGTAAGTTAATTATGGTACCTATATCACTGTAATGTCCATTATTGTTTTAGAAAATTCTAAGCATGCTTGCTTGCTGACAATACAAATTTACAAATTGTTATAAATGCTTCCTGGTGTTTATTACAATGATCATGGTTTTAATATGGGAAATCTATAGAACAGATGTAATGTATTCACTGAGGCGCAGATGCAATCGCAGTACAATTTTATGTGAGAGTAAGATCTGTGTTGGAGTACTAATTAACAGTATTTAATCATTGCAATATTTATTATTATTTTAGTACATGCTTTAACACACTTGGCTGTTACTACAATTTGTTATATAGCTAAATACATTTGTTGGTTGACAAAATTAAAAGTAATAATGATCACCAAGGAAATATGTTTTTTCTGTGTGGTTGGTTCGTCGGTCTGTTGCTACATAAATCCAACTTCTAATTGCACATTTGTTATATAGTTAAAACATTTATTGGTCAACAAAATTAAAAGCAAATACATTTCTGGGTGTTTGGTTTGTCTGTTTGTTGCTGCATAGTCCCAATTTCTATGTCAAGTAGAAATGAAGTAATGTATTCAATGAAGTGCAGATGCAATCTAGGTACAACTATATGTGAAGGTTATACCTGTGCTGTAATACTTATTGACAGTATCTAATCACTGTAATATCTATTATTATTTTGGTACATGCTTTAACACACTTGGCTGCTGCTGATACAATTTGTTATTTTTTATACATTTTTGGGTAATTCTCTAGCTCCCGTTTGTTTTTTCATTGATGAAATAATGGTTTAGGGAAAACACAAAGTAAACAGAACGGAAATTAAAACAGTTCAAAGTGGTGACATTCGACAGCTATAAAGTATCTTTCAAAAACTAAATATTTCTTCATGTTTGATAAAACATGGTGAACCTATTGGATTGTTGAAGTGAGAAAAGTGATGACACATTCACTCAGATGTAGACACAAATTAAGATAGATATTGGTGGTTGTAAAACAATGTTACTAAAAACTTTATTAACACTAACTTATTGATACTTGCACTGTTGTAACATTTATTACTGCTTAGATATGTACTTCCACAAACTTGCTTCTTGTTGTCACAACTTGTCAGGTAGCTAAATAAATTTACAGGTTGATAAAGTTAATACCTTAGGATGGTTGATTGGTTGTCTCAAAATGGTTGCTGAAAATTGTATGCCTATGTGTTGTAACAAGAGATATTTACAATTAATCTAGTAATCTTCCAGACCTTATATGCAGCTACAAACAGTCTAAAGTGGTGACAGTTAAAAGTTATACTGAGGCTTATAAAAACCAAAGTCTCCTAGCATTCATTAAACATAATGAAACTTTTATAATATGAAATTATTAGAAGTGATGAGATGAATTCACTCAAGTGAAGGTGCAATGTTAGTACAAGGTTACCAGTGGGGAAAAACAAGATTATATATTTATGGCTAACTGGTTAACTTTTAGTAATGCTACCAGTGCGGGTAAAACAAGATTATATATTAACAGCTAACTGGTTAACTTATGGAAATGTGGCAGCTTGATAACTTTTGTACTTAATGATATAAGCAGTAAAATATGGTTGGGCTTAGGCAGTTGTGCAGAAGCATAGTCTTTTTGTTTCCATACAGTTCTGTGTTAATATTGCTCATAACAGTGGATAAAAAATACTAAATATATGTTTATGTATTATTGCCAGAAATCATATATTACACCTAATGTAAAGTTAATAATTCATGATCTTATATGTTATATAAAAATTGAAAAGAAACATAAAGTGATGGGAGTTTACTTAAACTCATCTATTTCATATTCTTCTTAGTAATGGCAGTAAGTCGATAAATATAACCTTTTGCAACGGTCAGGTTGAGAAGTCATAAGGTTGTGCTTTACATGTGTTGATAACGTATATTACTACAGAAAATATGGGTGAAACATAAGCTTCTAATATACTGGTAATTTTGTTCAATGTCTGCGGAGTCAATGCTTCTTAATCTTTGTTATAATTATTTTAAAGTGAGAGAGAGCTGAAAAAGGGATCCTTCGTTAATATGTGCATCCAATGGGTTTGCTACTTATTTTTAATGTACTTGTTAATATTACATGTAATAGTATACTACTAACATTGCCAGACACATTATTGTATACCCAAATATTGAGATTGACATATTTCTATGGAGCGGCTATGGCTGCCACTAAAATTTATGCTGGTTGTACAATTTCTTTGCAAGAGAATTATTTTGATATGCTATTGTATGCAATGATGATTGAGATTCTAGTTTCTCTAAATATGCAAGCAATAAATACAAATGTGTTGTTAAAGATCTCCATATGCCCATTTTTCTCTTGTAGGGAGTGTCTTATGAAATACTTTAAAAGTGTTGTCTGTAAATTGCGGGATAGAAAAAAACGGACAGACGTTTTAAACTACTTAAAGGAATCAGGTGCAGGAATAATGTGCTTGCAAGATACCCACCTAACAGAAAATGATCTCCCATTAACCAAAACAATCTGGAACAATGACTGCTATTTACATGGTAAAAAAACAAATGCCCGGGGTGTAGGAATCCTACTAAATAATAATTTTGAATGTGAGATATTGGCCTGTAATAAAGATAAAGAGGGCAACTATTTACAACTAATATTGAAATTGACCTCGTTTATAGTAAATCTCATCTCAATATATGCTCCTAATCTGGACAGACCAGACTTTTTTATGACACTCCAAACTTTAATAGACGGTGACATTGCCACGGACTATAATGTTATTTGTGGAGACTTTAATCTAGTACTGGATCCAAAAATGGACAGTGATAATTACAAAAATATAAGTAATCCAAAGGCACGGCAAGTTGTATTGAATATTATAAATGACTATAATCTCATAGACGCATTCAGAACATTTCATCCTGACGTTAAACGATATTCTTGGAGAAAAAAAATCCAATCAAACAAGCTAGACTGGACTACTTTCTTATTTCAGACAAAATGACCGACATCGTTGATAACTGTATGATCCACCCAAGTTATAGATCAGACCATTCTATTGTGGAGCTAGACATTATAATGAACAACTTTGAAATCGGAAAAGGAATATGGAAGCTCAATGTTAGTCTCCTTAAAAATATAGACTACATAAACTTAATTAACAATCTAAGGAGGAGAAACATAAATATGCACTTCCAGTATATAATCCTGACTATTTGAAAAATACATACAAAAATGTGACTTTTACAATTGACCCTGACCTATTCTTAGAAATGCTGTACCTTAGAATAAGAGGCGAAACAATAAAATTTGCATCACTTCTTAAAAAAAATAGTAATAGGAGGGAACAAGAGCTAATGAAGGACATAGAAATACTTGAATCTCAAAATGACTCATTATGTTCTTCAAATCTTCTTCACAAGAAACAGGAACTGGAGTCTTTACGAGCAGTGAGAGTTCAGGGTCAAATTGTAAGATCACGAATGCAATGGCTTAGCGAAGGTGAAAGACCGACTAAATTCTTTTGTAAAATGGAAACTAGAAATTACCTCGAGAAAAATATTAAAACACTTGAGCTTAAAGATGGCTCAGTAATAACACAACAGCAAGATATTTTGCATAGTATAAGTAACTTTTATAGAAATCTTTTCAAAAGATGTTCAAACTCCCAAAGCCTCCAGGAATTTTCTCTAAAAGATGTATCCCCAAAAGTATCCGATATGAATCTAGGAAATATACTAGATGTTGAAGAGGTCAGTGAGGCATTAAAATCAATGAAGAATAATAAAACACCTGGCATTGATGGCATTCCAGCCGATTTTCTCAAAGTCTTTTGGAGACAGTTAAAATTGTTTGTCACAAATGTGATTAACTCGTGCTACAAAAAGGGTATTCTATCTACAACCTTAAGACAAAGTGTTATAACATGCTTACCAAAGGGTAAAAAGGAAAGAAAACTATTAAAGAATTGGAGACCGATATCACTCCTGTGCACAACTTATAAGTTAGCCTCATCAGTCATTGCAAATCGCTTAAAGCCACATTTGGACAGTATCATCTCCAATACACAAACAGGTTTCTTAAAAGGGCGGTCCATTAGTGAAAGTACAAGGTTAATATACGATCTGCTATATTGTTCAGAGAAATACAATATCCCTGGTCTTCTAATGGCTATAAATTTTGAGAAAGCTTTTGATTCTACATCATGGTCATTCTTATATGATGCACTGCAACTATTTGGCTTTGACAACTCCTTGATTGATTGGATTAAAATGTTTAATCGAAGTATCACTGCTAGGGTACAACAATGTGGGTTTCTTTCTGAGCCAATTATAATAGAGCGAGGTTGTAGACAAGATGATCCAATCGCCTCCTATCTTTTTTAATTGCAGCAGAAGTACTTAGCATTATAATAAAAATGACCCCTGATATTGTTGGAAGAAAAATTGGTAAAACTGAATTTAAAATGGTGCAATATGCAGACGACACTACAATTATTCTTGATGGAAGTAGAGACTCCCTGCAGGCAACACTGAATGTGCTGGAGATTTATGGCTCATTATCTGGACTGAGGGTGAACACAGAAAAAACAAAGATCATATAGATAGGTAAAAGAAACATTCCAAAGATAAATTGTTAATTTCGGCAAAACTTGACTGGGGTAGCTCAGAATTTAATCTTCTAGGAATAGATTTTTTGGTCGACCTAGAAAGAATTCCTCAGATGAATTATACCAAGGCTTTGGATAAGGCAAGGAAAACCATGAAAAATTGGAATACCAGACTCCTGACTCTAATCGGTAGAATTACAGTAATAAAATCATTGCTACTGTCAAAATTTACCCACCTTTTTTTATCTATTCCAACTCCAGCTGATTTTTTAAAGAATCTAAATACAGAACTCTATCGATTTCTATGGAATAAAAAACCAGATAAAATGAATAGACAAGATATATGCACACATAAGCTACGGGGAGGATTAAATATGGTAAATATTTTTTTATTTGAAAAGGCATTAAAACTGAGCTGGATTCCAAAAATCCTTTTACATACAGATACTCCTTGGTTTTGCTTGTTGGTAGAAACTGTTGGAAATCTTAATAAGTTGTCCTACATGGGGACAATGTGGTGTATAGCACTGTTAAAAAAATGTAACCCTTTCTGGAAAAGTACTTTTGCAATATGGTCTGAATCTAGTGGTCTCAAGCATATAAAATCAAATTTCGATATACACAACTCAACCCTATGGTTTAACGAGCACATTTCAAGAGTCTCTATTCTTTCCAAAATGGGCCAAACATGGAATATCTATAGTGGGAGATGTGATTACTTCAGATGGAGTCCTTCTAAGTAGAGAACAAATCGCACAAACCTATATCTTTAATGTTAATATCCTTGAATATTTTAGATTAAAATCTCTTATAAAGAAATTCATCTCAAAATACTCTAGTGGTGGGACCTTTGATGCACCTAGACCACATGTACCATTCCATATGCAAATAATCCTACAATCACAAGGCCGCAGCAAAGTGTTTTATAACTACTTAACAAAAGAGACCAATGAGGCAACTAGGAAATGTGAAGTAAAATGGGAAGGAAAGTTTAATCTTGCCCTAAATGATAAAATTTGGCACACAATATACAGTATATGTTTCAGAACTATCTATGATAATTCAGTAATCTGGTTTCAGTATAAAATTCTCTTTGGAATTCTGGGCACAAAGGATTTCTTGTTTAAAATGAAGATTGTAGATTCAAACCAATGTAGATTGTGTGGGGAAAATGCTGAAACAATCCAACATCTGTTCTCTCAGTGTAAAATTGTTGAAAATTTATGGACTGATATAAAACAATGGATCAAAAGAAAAGTAAATTACCAGTTACATATGACTCAAATAAAAATTTTTGGGTACTGTATACAGTATCAAAACTTCAAGCCTGTCAATTTTATATTGCTCGTTAGTAGGAAATACATATTTTGGTGTGCTCAGAATAAATTTATCCCTAGTTTTCTTAAACTAAAAAAATTAATTCAGCAAAGGTACTGTGAACAACAATATCTGGCAAAGCTCTCTTCATCAGATGAATTCGACTGTGAAATGACGACTTGGAAAGATTTGTTAAGTGAGGATTAACTATGCAATGTAAACAAAATATTCATTCTGTTTATCTTTTTTCTCTCTGTGTTCATCCTTTACAAGTATTAGGAAGAAACTATAAGTGTCAATAGTTGCATAGATTGTGAAAAACCAAAAAATAGTAGACAGACAGTGTGATTTTCATGAGACGAGAACTCAGGGGAATGAATGGTTTTAAAATCAAGAACAGATTTAATAAAAAAAGCCAACACCGCCCCCGCTTTTGTTTTCTCTGTTGGTGTGAACAACATCGTATGGATGTCTAAATCATGCCTAAGTAAGAATAATTTATCTAGTCTGTGTTAAGTCAAAGTTGGGTTTTGCATCCTGACAACAGGCAGGGTCATATTAGGACAGGCCCTCAGCTTTTTACCATGAGTAGGGGCAAACCCAGACAGAGGTGACAACCTGTGATTAGATGCTGAACCTACTAACCAACTTGGCCTCTAGTCTGTGTGATGTTACTTTGACAGAAATAATTAATTTTTGGTATAGACAAAACAATTATGTTTAAAACTGTAACTAAACCTTCAAGAAATATGTTGATTTGTAAACAAATGTATTCTTTAGTGTTTGCAACCAAGCCAAAGATAGGACAAATAAAGAAAAAAAGTTTAGAAAAAAGTGCTTCTAATATTCAAACATTTGTACCAATAATTTGTATCTTTACAAGTGGTATAAATTTTCCAACTTGTTCCCAGACAATATTCATTATTTTCTCCCATGGAATTATCTGTATAATACATGGAAACGACTTAAAGCTGTGTCAGGTAAGTGTGCATAAATGGCAGTTGTATATTGGGAGTTTAAACAATGTAACATAGTATTAACTTTGAAAACAAAAATATTTTTAACGGAATTTGTATTACTGAAAATTGGTTGAAGCACTTGCAAAATGATGTCAATCAGATTTTTAAATCAGTACATCAAATTAATGTCAGTTTCTCTGATGTCACAGATATGAAGTCAGTCCAAATTGGGTCAGCATATTGATGTCTTATGCTGATATCAAATTTATAATCGGCTACTAGATGTCATTTTTATGGCTTTTGGAGATGTCAAATAGACTAGGCTACTAAAGATCTATTTGACATTTAACATATGATGTCATTTCGAATTTCAAATAAGCATGAGTTTTGGATGTCATACCCAGTGTCTTTTTTATTTCTTTTTGACATCCTATTGCCTGCTGGGGTTACAGTTGAAAATCGAATATAATATACTTAGCTTAAACTTTCTCTCTGAAAATACGCAAAACAACACCCAATTTACAATGAGAACAGATCACATGGATGCTTATTATAGTTTGTCAAGTGACAAGAATCCTGTAAAGTTATCTTGTGTCTTCGCTAGAGTAACATGATGACCTAAAAATGCCCAAAGATTGAAACAAAAAAGGCAGTTTTCTTAACAATGGCAAACAAAATCTGACCGGTGAGAAATAATCTTAACATAGTAATTAGTTCTGATAAATTTAGTGAAGATCTGTCAAAAAAGAGTTCAAATCCAAAATATAGTCGGTCAAGGTAATTACCTAATTATTACCTAATTAAGGTACCTAATGATATGCACTAGCAGATCCAGGGAGGGGTTTAGGGGGTTGGAACCCCCCCCACCCCCACCCTTGAAAAATAATGTAAAGGTGTTCAAACCAAAGTACAAAAAATACAGATTCAATCAATTAATTTATTGTTTTGGCATCAATATTTAAAAATTACATATAGACATTTAGGCAAAATTATTTCTTGAGGGTGGTGTTAAATTTAAAGGAAATGCACTAGAATTTTACCAAAAATTAGTTTTTTCCCAGAGGAAAAATGCATATCCAGTCCAAAGTACAGGTTCAGGGAGTGTAGGTGGCGAGGATGTCATAAAATGCCAGATCAGTCCAAACCACCTTAAAGTTGATCAAACCTGCTCAAATTTTCACAGAAAACTCACTTTATATCAGAGAATGAATTTGTATTGGTCTGGTCCACTCGAGGGCCATATTAGGAATTATCATTTTCGGGGTGTGGGGGGGGCCCCCTGGCCTCCCCTCATGGGGGGAATGTCAAGTATATCACAATATTGCCAGTCTGATGGCCCCATTTAATTTCATGCTTGTTTTAACAATAAAGGGGGATATTTTAGGCACATTTGGAGCATTACATGTCTGAAGAGAAAATATTTGACCCAAATAATGCTATTAAAATGGTCCAAAATAGATGTAAATCAGCCCAAACCAGTACTAAATATTGCTGTGTAACCATGAAACTTGGCCCAAATATCACCTGCCACTCACTAAATCTGATTGCACAGGTTTTAGGATTACATCTGGTGTACCAGTGGTGTCATCTGTGTAAAATATGGTCCAGGAAGGCGAAAATACAGCCTCAGGTGGCTGTATCAGGATGGGCTGATATTTTCTCAGTTAAGGCAGATTTAAGGCTGTAAACCACATTGTGTCCCACAGGAGTCACCACTTGAATGAATTTTAGTGGTGTGTTCCTTCAGAAATGCATATCCAGTCCAAAGTACAGGTTCAGGGAGTGTAGGTGGCGAGGATGTCATAAAATGCCAGATCAGTCCAAACCACCTCTTAAAGTTGATCAAACCTGCTCAAATTTTCACAGAAAACTCAGTTTATATCAGAGAATGAATTTGTATTGGTCTGGTCCACTCGAGGGCCATATTAGGAATTTTCATTTTCGGGGTGTGGGGGGGGCCCCCTGGCCTCCCCTCATGGGGGGAATGTCAAGTATATCACAATATTGCCAGTCTGATGGCCCCATTTAATTTCATGCTTGTTTTAACAATAAAGGGGGATATTTTAGGCACATTTGGAGCATTACATGTCTGAAGAGAAAATATTTGACCCAAACAATGCTATTAAAATGGTCCAAAATAGATGTAAATCAGCCCAAACCAGTACTAAATATTGCTGTGTAACCATGAAACTTGGCCCAAATATCACCTGCCACTCACTAAATCTGATTGCACAGGTTTTAGGATTACATCTGGTGTACCAGTGGTGTCATCTGTGTAAAATATGGTCCAGGAAGGCGAAAATACAGCCTCAGGTGGCTGTATCAGGATGGGCTGATATTTTCTCAGTTAAGGCAGATTTAAGGCTGTAAACCACATTGTGTCCCACAGGAGTCGCCACTTGAATGAATTTTAGTGGTGTGTTCCTTCAGAAATGCATATCCAGTCCAAAGTACAGGTTCAGGGAGTGTAGGTGGCGAGGATGTCATAAAATGCCAGATCAGTCCAAACCACCTCTTAAAGTTGATCAAACCTGCTCAAATTTTCACAGAAAACTCACTTTATATCAGAGAATGAATTTGTATTGGTCTGGTCCACTCGAGGGCCATATTAGGAATTTTCATTTTCGGGGTGTTGGGGGGGGGGGGGGGGGAATGTCAAGTATATCACAATATTGCCAGTCTGATGCCCCCATTTAATTTCATGCTTGTTTTAACAATAAAGGGGGATATTTTAGGCACATTTGGAGCATTACATGTCTGAAGAGAAAATATTTGACCCAAATAATGCTATTAAAATGGTCCAAAATAGATGTAAATCAGCCCAAACCAGTACTAAATATTGCTGTGTAACCATGAAACTTGGCCCAGATATCACCTGCCACTCACTAAATCTGATTGCACAGGTTTTAGGATTACATCTGGTGTACCAGTGGTGTCATCTGTGTAAAATATGGTCCAGGAAGGCGAAAATACAGCCTCAGTTGGCTGTATCAGGATGGGCTGATATTTTCTCAGTTAAGGCAGATTTAAGGCTGTAAACCACATTGTGTCCTACAGGAGTCGCCACTTGAATGAATTTTAGTGGTGTGTTCCTTCAGAAATGCATATCCAGTCCAAAGTACAGGTTCAGGGAGTGTAGGTGGCGAGGATGTCATAAAATGCCAGATCAGTCCAAACCACCTCTTAAAGTTGATCAAACCTGCTCAAATTTTCACAGAAAACTCAGTTTATATCAGAGAATGAATTTGTATTGGTCTGGTCCACTCGAGGGCCATATTAGGAATTTTCATTTTCGGGGTGTTAGGGGGGAATGTCAAGTATATCACAATATTGCCAGTCTGATGCCCCCATTTAATTTCATGCTTGTTTTAACAATAAAGGGGGATATTTTAGGCACATTTAGAGCATTACATGTCTGAAGAGAAAATATTTGACCCAAACAATGCTATTAAAATGGTCCAAAATAGATGTAAATCAGCCCAAACCAGTACTAAATATTGCTGTGTAACCATGAAACTTGGCCCAAATATCACCTGCCACTCACTAAATCTGATTGCACAGGTTTTAGGATTACATCTGGTGTACCAGTGGTGTCATCTGTGTAAAATATGGTCCAGGAAGGCGAAAATACAGCCTCAGGTGGCTGTATCAGGATGGGCTGATATTTTCTCAGTTAAGGCAGATTTAAGGCTGTAAACCACATTGTGTCCCACAGGAGTCGCCACTTGAATGAATTTTAGTGGTGTGTTCCTTCAGAAATGCATATCCAGTCCAAAGTACAGGTTCAGGGAGTGTAGGTGGCGAGGATGTGATAAAATGCCAGATCAGTCCAAACCACCTCTTAAAGTTGATCAAACCTGCTCAAATTTTCACAGAAAACTCACTTTATATCAGAGAATGAATTTGTATTGGTCTGGTCCACTCGAGGGCCATATTAGGAATTTTCATTTTCGGGGTTTGGGGGGGGGCCCCTGGCCTCCCCTCATGGGGGGAATGTCAAATATATCACAATATTGCCAGTCTGATGCCCCCATTTAATTTCATGCTTGTTTTAACAATAAAGGGGGATATTTTAGGCACATTTGGAGCATTACATGTCTGAAGAGAAAATATTTGACCCAAATAATGCTATTAAAATGGTCCAAAATAGGTGTAAATCAGCCCAAACCAGTACTAAATATTGCTGTGTAACCATGAAACTTGGCCCAAATATCACCTGCCACTCACTAAATCTGATTGCACAGGTTTTAGGATTACATCTGGTGTACCAGTGGTGTCATCTGTGTAAAATATGGTCCAGGAAGGCGAAAATACAGCCTCAGGTGGCTGTATCAGGATGGGCTGATATTTTCTCAGTTAAGGCAGATTTAAGGCTGTAAACCACATTGTGTCCCACAGGAGTCGCCACTTGAATGAATTTTAGTGGTGTGTTCCTTCAGAAATGCATATCCAGTCCAAAGTACAGGTTCAGGGAGTGTAGGTGGCGAGGATGTCATAAAATGCCAGATCAGTCCAAACCACCTCTTAAAGTTGATCAAACCTGCTCAAATTTTCACAGAAAACTCACTTTATATCAGAGAATGAATTTGTATTGGTCTGGTCCACTCGAGGGCCATATTAGGTATTTTCATTTTCGGGGTGTGGGGGGGGGGGGGGGGGGGGGGGGGGGCTGGCCTCCCCTCATGGGAGGAATGTCAAGTATATCACAATATTGCCAGTCTGATGCCCCCATGTAATTTCATGCTTGTTGTAACAATAAATGGGGATATTTTAGGCACATTTGGAGCATTACATGTCTGAAGAGAAAATATTTGACCCAAATAATGCTATTAAAATGGTCCAAAATAGATGTAAATCAGCCCAAACCAGTACTAAATATTGCTGTGTAACCATGAAACTTGGCCCAAATATCACCTGCCACTCACTAAATCTGATTGCACAGGTTTTAGGATTACATCTGGTGTACCAGTGGTGTCATCTGTGTAAAATATGGTCCAGGAAGGCGAAAATACAGCCTCAGGTGGCTGTATCAGGATGGGCTGATATTTTCTCAGTTAAGGCAGATTTAAGGCTGTAAACCACATTGTGTCCCACAGGAGTCACCACTTGAATGAATTTTAGTGGTGTGTTCCTTCAGAAATGCATATCCAGTCCAAAGTACAGGTTCAGGGAGTGTAGGTGGCGAGGATGTCATAAAATGCCAGATCAGTCCAAACCACCTCTTAAAGTTGATCAAACCTGCTCAAATTTTCACAGAAAACTCACTTTATATCAGAGAATAAATTTGTATTGGTCTGGTCCACTCGAGGGCCATATTAGGAATTTTCATTTTCGGGGTGTGGGGGGTCCCCTGGCCTCCCCTCATGGGGGGAATGTCAAATATATCACAATATTGCCAGTCTGATGCCCCCATTTAATTTCATGCTTGTTTTAACAATAAAGGGGGATATTTTAGGCACATTTGGAGCATTACATGTCTGAAGAGAAAATATTTGACCCAAATAATGCTATTAAAATGGTCCAAAATAGATGAAAATCAGCCCAAACCAGTACTAAATATTGCTGTGTAACCATGAAACTTGGCCCAAATATCACCTGCCACTCACTAAATCTGATTGCACAGGTTTTAGGATTACATCTGGTGTACCAGTGGTGTCATCTGTGTAAAATATGGTCCAGGAAGGCGAAAATACAGCCTCAGGTGGCTGTATCAGGATGGGCTGATATTTTCTCAGTTAAGGCAGATTTAAGGCTGTAAACCACATTGTGTCCCACAGGAGTCGCCACTTGAATGAATTTTAGTGGTGTGTTCCTTCAGAAATGCATATCCAGTCCAAAGTACAGGTTCAGGGAGTGTAGGTGGCGAGGATATCATAAAATGACAGATCAGTCCAAACCACCTCTTAAAGTTGATCAAACCTGCTCAAATTTTCACAGAAAACTCACTTTATATCAGAGAATGAATTTGTATTGGTCTGGTCCACTCGAGGGCCATATTAGGTATTTTCATTTTCGGGGTGTGGGGGGGGGCCCTGGCCTCCCCTCATGGGAGGAATGTCAAGTATATCACAATATTGCCAGTCTGATGCCCCCATGTAATTTCATGCTTGTTTTAACAATAAAGGGGGATATTTTAGGCACATTTGGAGCATTACATGTCTGAAGAGAAAATATTTGACCCAAACAATGCTATTAAAATGGTCCAAAATAGATGTAAATCAGCCCAAACCAGTACTAAATATTGCTGTGTAACCATGAAACTTGGCCCAAATATCACCTGCCACTCACTAAATCTGATTGCACAGGTTTTAGGATTACATCTGGTGTACCAGTGGTGTCATCTGTGTAAAATATGGTCCAGGAAGGCGAAAATACAGCCTCAGGTGGCTGTATCAGGATGGGCTGATATTTTCTCAGTTAAGGCAGATTTAAGGCTGTAAACCACATTGTGTCCCACAGGAGTCGCCACTTGAATGAATTTTAGTGGTGTGTTCCTTCAGAAATGCATATCCAGTCCAAAGTACAGGTTCAGGGAGTGTAGGTGGCGAGGATGTCATAAAATGCCAGATCAGTCCAAACCACCTCTTAAAGTTGATCAAACCTGCTCAAATTTTCACAGAAAACTCACTTTATATCAGAGAATGAATTTGTATTGGTCTGGTCCACTCGAGGGCCATATTAGGAATTTTCATTTTCGGGGTGTGGGGGGGCCCCCTGGCCTCCCCTCATGGGGGGAATGTCAAATATATCACAATATTGCCAGTTTGATGCCCCCATTTAATTTCATGCTTGTTGTAACAATAAATGGGGATATTTTAGGCACATTTGGAGCATTACATGTCTGAAGAGAAAATATTTGACCCAAACAATGCTATTAAAATGGTCCAAAATAGATGTAAATCAGCCCAAACCAGTACTAAATATTGCTGTGTAACCATGAAACTTGGCCCAAATATCACCTGCCACTCACTAAATCTGATTGCACAGGTTTTAGGATTACATCTGGTGTACCAGTGGTGTCATCTGTGTAAAATATGGTCCAGGAAGGCGAAAATACAGCCTCAGGTGGCTGTATCAGGATGGGCTGATATTTTCTCAGTTAAGGCAGATTTAAGGCTGTAAACCACATTGTGTCCCACAGGAGTCGCCACTTGAATGAATTTTAGTGGTGTGTTCCTTCAGAAATGCATATCCAGTCCAAAGTACAGGTTCAGGGAGTGTAGGTGGCGAGGATATCATAAAATGCCAGATCAGTCCAAACCACCTCTTAAAGTTGATCAAACCTGCTCAAATTTTCACAGAAAACTCACTTTATATCAGAGAATGAATTTGTATTGGTCTGGTCCACTCGAGGGCCATATTAGGTATTTTCATTTTCGGGGTGTGGGGGGGGGGGGGGGGGGCCCTGGCCTCCCCTCATGGGAGGAATGTCAAGTATATCACAATATTGCCAGTCTGATGCCCCCATGTAATTTCATGCTTGTTTTAACAATAAAGGGGGATATTTTAGGCACATTTGGAGCATTACATGTCTGAAGAGAAAATATTTGACCCAAACAATGCTATTAAAATGGTCCAAAATAGATGTAAATCAGCCCAAACCAGTACTAAATATTGCTGTGTAACCATGAAACTTGGCCCAAATATCACCTGCCACTCACTAAATCTGATTGCACAGGTTTTAGGATTACATCTGGTGTACCAGTGGTGTCATCTGTGTAAAATATGGTCCAGGAAGGCGAAAATACAGCCTCAGGTGGCTGTATCAGGATGGGCTGATATTTTCTCAGTTAAGGCAGATTTAAGGCTGTAAACCACATTGTGTCCCACAGGAGTCACCACTTGAATGAATTTTAGTGGTGTGTTCCTTCAGAAATGCATATCCAGTCCAAAGTACAGGTTCAGGGAGTGTAGGTGGCGAGGATGTCATAAAATGCCAGATCAGTCCAAACCACCTCTTAAAGTTGATCAAACCTGCTCAAATTTTCACAGAAAACTCAGTTTATATCAGAGAATGAATTTGTATTGGTCTGGTCCACTCGAGGGCCATATTAGGAATTTTCATTTTCGGGGTGTGGGGGGGGCCCCTGGCCTCCCCTCATGGGGGGAATGTCAAATATATCACAATATTGCCAGTCTGATGCCCCCATTTAATTTCATGCTTGTTTTAACAATAAAGGGGGATATTTTAGGCACATTTGGAGCATTACATGTCTGAAGAGAAAATATTTGACCCAAATAATGCTATTAAAATGGTCCAAAATAGGTGTAAATCAGCCCAAACCAGTACTAAATATTGCTGTGTAACCATGAAACTTGGCCCAAATATCACCTGCCACTCACTAAATCTGATTGCACAGGTTTTAGGATTACATCTGGTGTACCAGTGGTGTCATCTGTGTAAAATATGGTCCAGGAAGGCGAAAATACAGCCTCAGGTGGCTGTATCAGGATGGGCTGATATTTTCTCAGTTAAGGCAGATTTAAGGCTGTAAACCACATTGTGTCCCACAGGAGTCGCCACTTGAATGAATTTTAGTGGTGTGTTCCTTCAGAAATGCATATCCAGTCCAAAGTACAGGTTCAGGGAGTGTAGGTGGCGAGGATATCATAAAATGCCAGATCAGTCCAAACCACCTCTTAAAGTTGATCAAACCTGCTCAAATTTTCACAGAAAACTCACTTTATATCAGAGAATGAATTTGTATTGGTCTGGTCCACTCGAGGGCCATATTAGGTATTTTCATTTTCGGGGTGTGGGGGGGGGGGGGGGGGGGGGGGCCCTGGCCTCCCCTCATGGGAGGAATGTCAAGTATATCACAATATTGCCAGTCTGATGCCCCCATGTAATTTCATGCTTGTTTTAACAATAAAGGGGGATATTTTAGGCACATTTGGAGCATTACATGTCTGAAGAGAAAATATTTGACCCAAACAATGCTATTAAAATGGTCCAAAATAGATGTAAATCAGCCCAAACCAGTACTAAATATTGCTGTGTAACCATGAAACTTGGCCCAAATATCACCTGCCACTCACTAAATCTGATTGCACAGGTTTTAGGATTACATCTGGTGTACCAGTGGTGTCATCTGTGTAAAATATGGTCCAGGAAGGCGAAAATACAGCCTCAGGTGGCTGTATCAGGATGGGCTGATATTTTCTCAGTTAAGGCAGATTTAAGGCTGTAAACCACATTGTGTCCCACAGGAGTCGCCACTTGAATGAATTTTAGTGGTGTGTTCCTTCAGAAATGCATATCCAGTCCAAAGTACAGGTTCAGGGAGTGTAGGTGGCGAGGATGTCATAAAATGCCAGATCAGTCCAAACCACCTCTTAAAGTTGATCAAACCTGCTCAAATTTTCACAGAAAACTCACTTTATATCAGAGAATGAATTTGTATTGGTCTGGTCCACTCGAGGGCCATATTAGGTATTTTCATTTTCGGGGTGGGGGGGGGGGGGGGGCCCTGGCCTCCCCTCATGGGAGGAATGTCAAGTATATCACAATATTGCCAGTCTGATGCCCCCATGTAATTTCATGCTTGTTTTAACAATAAAGGGGGATATTTTAGGCACATTTGGAGCATTACATGTCTGAAGAGAAAATATTTGACCCAAACAATGCTATTAAAATGGTCCAAAATAGATGTAAATCAGCCCAAACCAGTACTAAATATTGCTGTGTAACCATGAAACTTGGCCCAAATATCACCTGCCACTCACTAAATCTGATTGCACAGGTTTTAGGATTACATCTGGTGTACCAGTGGTGTCATCTGTGTAAAATATGGTCCAGGAAGGCGAAAATACAGCCTCAGGTGGCTGTATCAGGATGGGCTGATATTTTCTCAGTTAAGGCAGATTTAAGGCTGTAAACCACATTGTGTCCCACAGGAGTCGCCACTTGAATGAATTTTAGTGGTGTGTTCCTTCAGAAATGCATATCCAGTCCAAAGTACAGGTTCAGGGAGTGTAGGTGGCGAGGGTGTCATAAAATGCCAGATCAGTCCAAACCACCTCTTAAAGTTGATCAAACCTGCTCAAATTTTCACAGAAAACTCACTTTATATCAGAGAATGAATTTGTATTGGTCTGGTCCACTCGAGGGCCATATTAGGAATTTTCATTTTCGGGGTGTGGGGGGGCCCCCTGGCCTCCCCTCATGGGGGGAATGTCAAATATATCACAATATTGCCAGTCTGATGCCCCCATTTAATTTCATGCTTGTTGTAACAATAAATGGGGATATTTTAGGCACATTTGGAGCATTACATGTCTGAAGAGAAAATATTTGACCCAAATAATGCTATTAAAATGGTCCAAAATAGATGTAAATCAGCCCAAACCAGTACTAAATATTGCTGTGTAACCATGAAACTTGGCCCAAATATCACCTGCCACTCACTAAATCTGATTGCACAGGTTTTAGGATTACATCTGGTGTACCAGTGGTGTCATCTGTGTAAAATATGGTCCAGGAAGGCGAAAATACAGCCTCAGGTGGCTGTATCAGGATGGGCTGATATTTTCTCAGTTAAGGCAGATTTAAGGCTGTAAACCACATTGTGTCCCACAGGAGTCACCACTTGAATGAATTTTAGTGGTGTGTTCCTTCAGAAATGCATATCCAGTCCAAAGTACAGGTTCAGGGAGTGTAGGTGGCGAGGATGTCATAAAATGCCAGATCAGTCCAAACCACCTCTTAAAGTTGATCAAACCTGCTCAAATTTTCACAGAAAACTCACTTTATATCAGAGAATAAATTTGTATTGGTCTGGTCCACTCGAGGGCCATATTAGGAATTTTCATTTTCGGGGTGTGGGGGGTCCCCTGGCCTCCCCTCATGGGGGGAATGTCAAATATATCACAATATTGCCAGTCTGATGCCCCCATTTAATTTCATGCTTGTTTTAACAATAAAGGGGGATATTTTAGGCACATTTGGAGCATTACATGTGTGAAGAGAAAATATTTGACCCAAATAATGCTATTAAAATGGTCCAAAATAGATGAAAATCAGCCCAAACCAGTACTAAATATTGCTGTGTAACCATGAAACTTGGCCCAAATATCACCTGCCACTCACTAAATCTGATTGCACAGGTTTTAGGATTACATCTGGTGTACCAGTGGTGTCATCTGTGTAAAATATGGTCCAGGAAGGCGAAAATACAGCCTCAGGTGGCTGTATCAGGATGGGCTGATATTTTCTCAGTTAAGGCAGATTTAAGGCTGTAAACCACATTGTGTCCCACAGGAGTCGCCACTTGAATGAATTTTAGTGGTGTGTTCCTTCAGAAATGCATATCCAGTCCAAAGTACAGGTTCAGGGAGTGTAGGTGGCGAGGGTGTCATAAAATGCCAGATCAGTCCAAACCACCTCTTAAAGTTGATCAAACCTGCTCAAATTTTCACAGAAAACTCACTTTATATCAGAGAATGAATTTGTATTGGTCTGGTCCACTCGAGGGCCATATTAGGAATTTTCATTTTCGGGGTGTGGGGGGGCCCCCTGGCCTCCCCTCATGGGGGGAATGTCAAATATATCACAATATTGCCAGTCTGATGCCCCCATTTAATTTCATGCTTGTTGTAACAATAAATGGGGATATTTTAGGCACATTTGGAGCATTACATGTCTGAAGAGAAAATATTTGACCCAAATAATGCTATTAAAATGGTCCAAAATAGATGTAAATCAGCCCAAACCAGTACTAAATATTGCTGTGTAACCATGAAACTTGGCCCAAATATCACCTGCCACTCACTAAATCTGATTGCACAGGTTTTAGGATTACATCTGGTGTACCAGTGGTGTCATCTGTGTAAAATATGGTCCAGGAAGGCGAAAATACAGCCTCAGGTGGCTGTATCAGGATGGGCTGATATTTTCTCAGTTAAGGCAGATTTAAGGCTGTAAACCACATTGTGTCCCACAGGAGTCACCACTTGAATGAATTTTAGTGGTGTGTTCCTTCAGAAATGCATATCCAGTCCAAAGTACAGGTTCAGGGAGTGTAGGTGGCGAGGATGTCATAAAATGCCAGATCAGTCCAAACCACCTCTTAAAGTTGATCAAACCTGCTCAAATTTTCACAGAAAACTCACTTTATATCAGAGAATAAATTTGTATTGGTCTGGTCCACTCGAGGGCCATATTAGGAATTTTCATTTTCGGGGTGTGGGGGGTCCCCTGGCCTCCCCTCATGGGGGGAATGTCAAATATATCACAATATTGCCAGTCTGATGCCCCCATTTAATTTCATGCTTGTTTTAACAATAAAGGGGGATATTTTAGGCACATTTGGAGCATTACATGTGTGAAGAGAAAATATTTGACCCAAATAATGCTATTAAAATGGTCCAAAATAGATGAAAATCAGCCCAAACCAGTACTAAATATTGCTGTGTAACCATGAAACTTGGCCCAAATATCACCTGCCACTCACTAAATCTGATTGCACAGGTTTTAGGATTACATCTGGTGTACCAGTGGTGTCATCTGTGTAAAATATGGTCCAGGAAGGCGAAAATACAGCCTCAGGTGGCTGTATCAGGATGGGCTGATATTTTCTCAGTTAAGGCAGATTTAAGGCTGTAAACCACATTGTGTCCCACAGGAGTCGCCACTTGAATGAATTTTAGTGGTGTGTTCCTTCAGAAATGCATATCCAGTCCAAAGTACAGGTTCAGGGAGTGTAGGTGGCGAGGATGTCATAAAATGCCAGATCAGTCCAAACCACCTCTTAAAGTTGATCAAACCTGCTCAAATTTTCACAGAAAACTCACTTTATATCAGAGAATGAATTTGTATTGGTCTGGTCCACTCGAGGGCCATATTAGGAATTTTCATTTTCGGGGTGTGGGGGGGCCCCCTGGCCTCCCCTCATGGGGGGAATGTCAAATATATCACAATATTGCCAGTCTGATGCCCCCATTTAATTTCATGCTTGTTGTAACAATAAATGGGGATATTTTAGGCACATTTGGAGCATTACATGTCTGAAGAGAAAATATTTGACCCAAATAATGCTATTAAAATGGTCCAAAATAGATGTAAATCAGCCCAAACCAGTACTAAATATTGCTGTGTAACCATGAAACTTGGCCCAAATATCACCTGCCACTCACTAAATCTGATTGCACAGGTTTTAGGATTACATCTGGTGTACCAGTGGTGTCATCTGTGTAAAATATGGTCCAGGAAGGCGAAAATACAGCCTCAGGTGGCTGTATCAGGATGGGCTGATATTTTCTCAGTTAAGGCAGATTTAAGGCTGTAAACCACATTGTGTCCCACAGGAGTCACCACTTGAATGAATTTTAGTGGTGTGTTCCTTCAGAAATGCATATCCAGTCCAAAGTACAGGTTCAGGGAGTGTAGGTGGCGAGGATGTCATAAAATGCCAGATCAGTCCAAACCACCTCTTAAAGTTGATCAAACCTGCTCAAATTTTCACAGAAAACTCACTTTATATCAGAGAATAAATTTGTATTGGTCTGGTCCACTCGAGGGCCATATTAGGAATTTTCATTTTCGGGGTGTGGGGGGGGGGGGGCCCTGGCCTCCCCTCATGGGGGGAATGTCAAGTATATCACAATATTGCCAGTCTGATGCCCCCATTTAATTTCATGCTTGTTTTAACAATAAAGGGGGATATTTTAGGCACATTTGGAGCATTACATGTCTGAAGAGAAAATATTTGACCCAAACAATGCTATTAAAATGGTCCAAAATAGATGTAAATCAGCCCAAACCAGTACTAAATATTGCTGTGTAACCATGAAACTTGGCCCAAATATCACCTGCCACTCACTAAATCTGATTGCACAGGTTTTAGGATTACATCTGGTGTACCAGTGGTGTCATCTGTGTAAAATATGGTCCAGGAAGGCGAAAATACAGCCTCAGGTGGCTGTATCAGGATGGGCTGATATTTTCTCAGTTAAGGCAGATTTAAGGCTGTAAACCACATTGTGTCCCACAGGAATCGCCACTTGAATGAATTTTAGTGGTGTGTTCCTTCAGAAATGCATATCCAGTCAAAAGTACAGGTTCAGGGAGTGTAGGTGGCGAGGATGTCATAAAATGCCAGATCAGTCCAAACCACCTCTTAAAGTTGATCAAACCTGCTCAAATTTTCACAGAAAACTCACTTTATATCAGAGAATGAATTTGTATTGGTCTGGTCCACTCGAGGGCCATATTAGGAATTTTCATTTTCGGGGTGTGTGGGGGGGGGGGCCTGGCCTCCCCTCATGGGAGGAATGTCAAGTATATCACAATATTGCCAGTCTGATGCCCCCATTTAATTTCATGCTTGTTTTAACAATAAAGGGGGATATTTTAGGCACATTTGGAGCATTACATGTCTGAAGAGAAAATATTTGACCCAAACAATGCTATTAAAATGGTCCAAAATAGATGTAAATCAGCCCAAACCAGTACTAAATATTGCTGTGTAACCATGAAACTTGGCCCAAATATCACCTGCCACTCACTAAATCTGATTGCACAGGTTTTAGGATTACATCTGGTGTACCAGTGGTGTCATCTGTGTAAAATATGGTCCAGGAAGGCGAAAATACAGCCTCAGGTGGCTGTATCAGGATGGGCTGATATTTTCTCAGTTAAGGCAGATTTAAGGCTGTAAACCACATTGTGTCCCACAGGAGTCGCCACTTGAATGAATTTTAGTGGTGTGTTCCTTCAGAAATGCATATCCAGTCCAAAGTACAGGTTCAGGGAGTGTAGGTGGCGAGGATGTCATAAAATGCCAGATCAGTCCAAACCACCTCTTAAAGTTGATCAAACCTGCTCAAATTTTCACAGAAAACTCACTTTATATCAGAGAATGAATTTGTATTGGTCTGGTCCACTCGAGGGCCATATTAGGAATTTTCATTTTCGGGGTGTGTGTGTGGGGGGGGGGGGGGGGGGGGGCCTGGCCTCCCCTCATGGGGGGAATGTCAAGTATATCACAATATTGCCAGTCTGATGCCCCCATTTAATTTCATGCTTGTTTTAACAATAAAGGGGGATATTTTAGGCACATTTGGAGCATTACATGTCTGAAGAGAAAATATTTGACCCAAACAATGCTATTAAAATGGTCCAAAATAGATGTAAATCAGCCCAAACCAGTACTAAATATTGCTGTGTAACCATGAAACTTGGCCCAAATATCACCTGCCACTCACTAAATCTGATTGCACAGGTTTTAGGATTACATCTGGTGTACCAGTGGTGTCATCTGTGTAAAATATGGTCCAGGAAGGCGAAAATACAGCCTCAGGTGGCTGTATCAGGATGGGCTGATATTTTCTCAGTTAAGGCAGATTTAAGGCTGTAAACCACATTGTGTCCCACAGGAGTCGCCACTTGAATGAATTTTAGTGGTGTGTTCCTTCAGAAATGCATATCCAGTCAAAAGTACAGGTTCAGGGAGTGTAGGTGGCAAGGATGTCATAAAATGCCAGATCAGTCCAAACCACCTCTTAAAGTTGATCAAACCTGCTCAAATTTTCACAGAAAACTCACTTTATATCAGAGAATGAATTTGTATTGGTCTGGTCCACTCGAGGGCCATATTAGGAATTTTCATTTTCGGGGTGTGTGGGGGGGGGCCTGGCCTCCCCTCATGGGAGGAATGTCAAGTATATCACAATATTGCCAGTCTGATGCCCCCATTTAATTTCATGCTTGTTTTAACAATAAAGGGGGATATTTTAGGCACATTTGGAGCATTACATGTCTGAAGAGAAAATATTTGACACAAACAATGCTATTAAAATGGTCCAAAATAGATGTAAATCAGCCCAAACCAGTACTAAATATTGCTGTGTAACCATGAAACTTGGCCCAAATATCACCTGCCACTCACTAAATCTGATTGCACAGGTTTTAGGATTACATCTGGTGTACCAGTGGTGTCATCTGTGTAAAATATGGTCCAGGAAGGCGAAAATACAGCCTCAGGTGGCTGTATCAGGATGGGCTGATATTTTCTCAGTTAAGGCAGATTTAAGGCTGTAAACCACATTGTGTCCCACAGGAGTCGCCACTTGAATGAATTTTAGTGGTGTGTTCCTTCAGAAATGCATATCCAGTCCAAAGTACAGGTTCAGGGAGTGTAGGTGGCGAGGATGTCATAAAATGCCAGATCAGTCCAAACCACCTCTTAAAGTTGATCAAACCTGCTCAAATTTTCACAGAAAACTCACTTTATATCAGAGAATGAATTTGTATTGGTCTGGTCCACTCGAGGGCCATATTAGGAATTTTCATTTTCGGGGTGTGGGGGGGCCCCCTGGCCTCCCCTCATGGGGGGAATGTCAAATATATCACAATATTGCCAGTCTGATGCCCCCATTTAATTTCATGCTTGTTGTAACAATAAATGGGGATATTTTAGGCACATTTGGAGCATTACATGTCTGAAGAGAAAATATTTGACCCAAATAATGCTATTAAAATGGTCCAAAATAGATGTAAATCAGCCCAAACCAGTACTAAATATTGCTGTGTAACCATGAAACTTGGCCCAAATATCACCTGCCACTCACTAAATCTGATTGCACAGGTTTTAGGATTACATCTGGTGTACCAGTGGTGTCATCTGTGTAAAATATGGTCCAGGAAGGCGAAAATACAGCCTCAGGTGGCTGTATCAGGATGGGCTGATATTTTCTCAGTTAAGGCAGATTTAAGGCTGTAAACCACATTGTGTCCCACAGGAGTCACCACTTGAATGAATTTTAGTGGTGTGTTCCTTCAGAAATGCATATCCAGTCCAAAGTACAGGTTCAGGGAGTGTAGGTGGCGAGGATGTCATAAAATGCCAGATCAGTCCAAACCACCTCTTAAAGTTGATCAAACCTGCTCAAATTTTCACAGAAAACTCACTTTATATCAGAGAATAAATTTGTATTGGTCTGGTCCACTCGAGGGCCATATTAGGAATTTTCATTTTCGGGGTGTGGGGGGGGGGGGGGGGGGGGGGGGGGCCCTGGCCTCCCCTCATGGGGGGAATGTCAAATATATCACAATATTGCCAGTCTGATGCCCCCATTTAATTTCATGCTTGTTTTAACAATAAAGGGGGATATTTTAGGCACATTTGGAGCATTACATGTCTGAAGAGAAAATATTTGACCCAAATAATGCTATTAAAATGGTCCAAAATAGATGTAAATCAGCCCAAACCAGTACTAAATATTGCTGTGTAACCATGAAACTTGGCCCAAATATCACCTGCCACTCACTAAATCTGATTGCACAGGTTTTAGGATTACATCTGGTGTACCAGTGGTGTCATCTGTGTAAAATATGGTCCAGGAAGGCGAAAATACAGCCTCAGGTGGCTGTATCAGGATGGGCTGATATTTTCTCAGTTAAGGCAGATTTAAGGCTGTAAACCACATTGTGTCCCACAGGAGTCGCCACTTGAATGAATTTTAGTGGTGTGTTCCTTCAGAAATGCATATCCAGTCCAAAGTACAGGTTCAGGGAGTGTAGGTGGCAAGGATGTCATAAAATGCCAGATCAGTCCAAACCACCTCTTAAAGTTGATCAAACCTGCTCAAATTTTCACAGAAAACTCACTTTATATCAGAGAATGAATTTGTATTGGTCTGGTCCACTCGAGGGCCATATTAGGAATTTTCATTTTCGGGGTGTGTGGGGTCCCCTGGCCTCCCCTCATGGGGGGAATGTCAAGTATATCACAATATTGCCAGTCTGATACCCCCATTTAATTTCATGCTTGTTTTAACAATAAAGGGGGATATTTTAGGCACATTTGGAGCATTACATGTCTGAAGAGAAAATATTTGACCCAAATAATGCTATTAAAATCGTCCAAAATAGATGTAAATCAGCCCAAACCAGTACTAAATATTGCTGTGTAACCATGAAACTTGGCCCAAATATCACCTGCCACTCACTAAATCTGATTGCACAGGTTTTAGGATTACATCTGGTGTACCAGTGGTGTCATCTGTGTAAAATATGGTCCAGGAAGGCGAAAATACAGCCTCAGGTGGCTGTATCAGGATGGGCTGATATTTTCTCAGTTAAGGCAGATTTAAGGCTGTAAACCACATTGTGTCCCACAGGAGTCGCCACTTGAATGAATTTTAGTGGTGTGTTCCTTCAGAAATGCATATCCAGTCCAAAGTACAGGTTCAGGGAGTGTAGGTGGCGAGGATGTCATAAAATGCCAGATCAGTCCAAACCACCTCTTAAAGTTGATCAAACCTGCTCAAATTTTCACAGAAAACTCACTTTATATCAGAGAATGAATTTGTATTGGTCTGGTCCACTCGAGGGCCATATTAGGAATTTTCATTTTCGGGGTGTGGGGGGGGGGGGGGGGGGGGGGGGGGGCCTGGCCTCCCCTCATGGGGGGAATGTCAAGTATATCACAATATTGCCAGTCTGATGCCCCCATTTAATTTCATGCTTGTTTTAA
The DNA here is from genome assembly GCA_964017235.1 of Sabellastarte sp. h YS-2021. Lineage (NCBI taxonomy): Eukaryota > Metazoa > Annelida > Polychaeta > Sabellida > Sabellidae > Sabellastarte > Sabellastarte sp. h YS-2021. The sequence goes on from OZ024932.1 coordinate 87,013,496, forward strand.
CAATAAAGGGGGATATTTTAGGCACATTTGGAGCATTACATGTCTGAAGAGAAAATATTTGACCCAAACAATGCTATTAAAATGGTCCAAAATAGATGTAAATCAGCCCAAACCAGTACTAAATATTGCTGTGTAACCATGAAACTTGGCCCAAATATCACCTGCCACTCACTAAATCTGATTGCACAGGTTTTAGGATTACATCTGGTGTACCAGTGGTGTCATCTGTGTAAAATATGGTCCAGGAAGGCGAAAATACAGCCTCAGGTGGCTGTATCAGGATGGGCTGATATTTTCTCAGTTAAGGCAGATTTAAGGCTGTAAACCACATTGTGTCCCACAGGAGTCGCCACTTGAATGAATTTTAGTGGTGTGTTCCTTCAGAAATGCATATCCAGTCAAAAGTACAGGTTCAGGGAGTGTAGGTGGCAAGGATGTCATAAAATGCCAGATCAGTCCAAACCACCTCTTAAAGTTGATCAAACCTGCTCAAATTTTCACAGAAAACTCACTTTATATCAGAGAATGAATTTGTATTGGTCTGGTCCACTCGAGGGCCATATTAGGAATTTTCATTTTCGGGGTGTGTGGGGGGGGGCCTGGCCTCCCCTCATGGGAGGAATGTCAAGTATATCACAATATTGCCAGTCTGATGCCCCCATTTAATTTCATGCTTGTTTTAACAATAAAGGGGGATATTTTAGGCACATTTGGAGCATTACATGTCTGAAGAGAAAATATTTGACCCAAACAATGCTATTAAAATGGTCCAAAATAGATGTAAATCAGCCCAAACCAGTACTAAATATTGCTGTGTAACCATGAAACTTGGCCCAAATATCACCTGCCACTCACTAAATCTGATTGCACAGGTTTTAGGATTACATCTGGTGTACCAGTGGTGTCATCTGTGTAAAATATGGTCCAGGAAGGCGAAAATACAGCCTCAGGTGGCTGTATCAGGATGGGCTGATATTTTCTCAGTTAAGGCAGATTTAAGGCTGTAAACCACATTGTGTCCCACAGGAGTCGCCACTTGAATGAATTTTAGTGGTGTGTTCCTTCAGAAATGCATATCCAGTCCAAAGTACAGGTTCAGGGAGTGTAGGTGGCGAGGATGTCATAAAATGCCAGATCAGTCCAAACCACCTCTTAAAGTTGATCAAACCTGCTCAAATTTTCACAGAAAACTCACTTTATATCAGAGAATGAATTTGTATTGGTCTGGTCCACTCGAGGGCCATATTAGGAATTTTCATTTTCGGGGTGTGTGTGTGTGTGTGGGGGGGGGGGGGGGGGGGGCCTGGCCTCCCCTCATGGGAGGAATGTCAAGTATATCACAATATTGCCAGTCTGATGCCCCCATGTAATTTCATGCTTGTTTTAACAATAAAGGGGGATATTTTAGGCACATTTGGAGCATTACATGTCTGAAGAGAAAATATTTGACCCAAACAATGCTATTAAAATGGTCCAAAATAGATGTAAATCAGCCCAAACCAGTACTAAATATTGCTGTGTAACCATGAAACTTGGCCCAAATATCACCTGCCACTCACTAAATCTGATTGCACAGGTTTTAGGATTACATCTGGTGTACCAGTGGTGTCATCTGTGTAAAATATGGTCCAGGAAGGCGAAAATACAGCCTCAGGTGGCTGTATCAGGATGGGCTGATATTTTCTCAGTTAAGGCAGATTTAAGGCTGTATACCACATTGTGTCCCACAGGAGTCGCCACTTGAATGAATTTTAGTGGTGTGTTCCTTCAGAAATGCATATCCAGTCCAAAGTACAGGTTCAGGGAGTGTAGGTGGCGAGGGTGTCATAAAATGCCAGATCAGTCCAAACCACCTCTTAAAGTTGATCAAACCTGCTCAAATTTTCACAGAAAACTCACTTTATATCAGAGAATGAATTTGTATTGGTCTGGTCCACTCGAGGGCCATATTAGGAATTTTCATTTTCGGGGTGTGGGGGGGCCCCCTGGCCTCCCCTCATGGGGGGAATGTCAAATATATCACAATATTGCCAGTCTGATGCCCCCATTTAATTTCATGCTTGTTGTAACAATAAATGGGGATATTTTAGGCACATTTGGAGCATTACATGTCTGAAGAGAAAATATTTGACCCAAATAATGCTATTAAAATGGTCCAAAATAGATGTAAATCAGCCCAAACCAGTACTAAATATTGCTGTGTAACCATGAAACTTGGCCCAAATATCACCTGCCACTCACTAAATCTGATTGCACAGGTTTTAGGATTACATCTGGTGTACCAGTGGTGTCATCTGTGTAAAATATGGTCCAGGAAGGCGAAAATACAGCCTCAGGTGGCTGTATCAGGATGGGCTGATATTTTCTCAGTTAAGGCAGATTTAAGGCTGTAAACCACATTGTGTCCCACAGGAGTCGCCACTTGAATGAATTTTAGTGGTGTGTTCCTTCAGAAATGCATATCCAGTCCAAAGTACAGGTTCAGGGAGTGTAGGTGGCGAGGATGTCATAAAATGCCAGATCAGTCCAAACCACCTCTTAAAGTTGATCAAACCTGCTCAAATTTTCACAGAAAACTCACTTTATATCAGAGAATAAATTTGTATTGGTCTGGTCCACTCGAGGGCCATATTAGGAATTTTCATTTTCGGGGTGTGGGGGGTCCCCTGGCCTCCCCTCATGGGGGGAATGTCAAATATATCACAATATTGCCAGTCTGATGCCCCCATTTAATTTCATGCTTGTTTTAACAATAAAGGGGGATGTTTTAGGCACATTTGGAGCATTACATGTCTGAAGAGAAAATATTTGACCCAAATAATGCTATTAAAATGGTCCAAAATAGATGTAAATCAGCCCAAACCAGTACTAAATATTGCTGTGTAACCATGAAACTTGGCCCAAATATCACCTGCCACTCACTAAATCTGATTGCACAGGTTTTAGGATTACATCTGGTGTACCAGTGGTGTCATCTGTGTAAAATATGGTCCAGGAAGGCGAAAATACAGCCTCAGGTGGCTGTATCAGGATGGGCTGATATTTTCTCAGTTAAGGCAGATTTAAGGCTGTAAACCACATTGTGTCCCACAGGAGTCGCCACTTGAATGAATTTTAGTGGTGTGTTCCTTCAGAAATGCATATCCAGTCCAAAGTACAGGTTCAGGGAGTGTAGGTGGCGAGGATGTCATAAAATGCCAGATCAGTCCAAACCACCTCTTAAAGTTGATCAAACCTGCTCAAATTTTCACAGAAAACTCACTTTATATCAGAGAATAAATTTGTATTGGTCTGGTCCACTCGAGGGCCATATTAGGAATTTTCATTTTCGGGGTGTGGGGGGTCCCCTGGCCTCCCCTCATGGGGGGAATGTCAAATATATCACAATATTGCCAGTCTGATGCCCCCATTTAATTTCATGCTTGTTTTAACAATAAAGGGGGATGTTTTAGGCACATTTGGAGCATTACATGTCTGAAGAGAAAATATTTGACCCAAATAATGCTATTAAAATGGTCCAAAATAGATGTAAATCAGCCCAAACCAGTACTAAATATTGCTGTGTAACCATGAAACTTGGCCCAAATATCACCTGCCACTCACTAAATCTGATTGCACAGGTTTTAGGATTACATCTGGTGTACCAGTGGTGTCATCTGTGTAAAATATGGTCCAGGAAGGCGAAAATACAGCCTCAGGTGGCTGTATCAGGATGGGCTGATATTTTCTCAGTTAAGGCAGATTTAAGGCTGTAAACCACATTGTGTCCCACAGGAGTCGCCACTTGAATGAATTTTAGTGGTGTGTTCCTTCAGAAATGCATATCCAGTCCAAAGTACAGGTTCAGGGAGTGTAGGTGGCGAGGATGTCATAAAATGCCAGATCAGTCCAAACCACCTCTTAAAGTTGATCAAACCTGCTCAAATTTTCACAGAAAACTCACTTTATATCAGAGAATGAATTTGTATTGGTCTGGTCCACTCGAGGGCCATATTAGGAATTTTCATTTTCGGGGTGTGGGGGGCCCCCTGGCCTCCCCTCATGGGGGGAATGTCAAATATATCACAATATTGCCAGTCTGATGCCCCCATTTAATTTCATGCTTGTTTTAACAATAAAGGGGGATATTTTAGGCACATTTGGAGCATTACATGTCTGAAGAGAAAATATTTGACCCAAATAATGCTATTAAAATGGTCCAAAATAGATGTAAATCAGCCCAAACCAGTACTAAATATTGCTGTGTAACCATGAAACTTGGCCCAAATATCACCTGCCACTCACTAAATCTGATTGCACAGGTTTTAGGATTACATCTGGTGTACCAGTGGTGTCATCTGTGTAAAATATGGTCCAGGAAGGCGAAAATACAGCCTCAGGTGGCTGTATCAGGATGGGCTGATATTTTCTCAGTTAAGGCAGATTTAAGGCTGTAAACCACATTGTGTCCCACAGGAGTCGCCACTTGAATGAATTTTAGTGGTGTGTTCCTTCAGAAATGCATATCCAGTCCAAAGTACAGGTTCAGGGAGTGTAGGTGGCGAGGATGTCATAAAATGCCAGATCAGTCCAAACCACCTCTTAAAGTTGATCAAACCTGCTCAAATTTTCACAGAAAACTCACTTTATATCAGAGAATGAATTTGTATTGGTCTGGTCCACTCGAGGGCCATATTAGGAATTTTCATTTTCGGGGTGTGGGGGGGCCCCCTGGCCTCCCCTCATGGGGGGAATGTCAAATATATCACAATATTGCCAGTCTGATGCCCCCATTTAATTTTATGCTTGTTTTAACAATAAAGGGGGATATTTTAGGCACATTTGGAGCATTACATGTCTGAAGAGAAAATATTTGACCCAAACAATGCTATTAAAATGGTCCAAAATAGATGTAAATCAGCCCAAACCAGTACTAAATATTGCTGTGTAACCATGAAACTTGGCCCAAATATCACCTGCCACTCACTAAATCTGATTGCACAGGTTTTAGGATTACATCTGGTGTACCAGTGGTGTCATCTGTGTAAAATATGGTCCAGGAAGGCGAAAATACAGCCTCAGGTGGCTGTATCAGGATGGGCTGATATTTTCTCAGTTAAGGCAGATTTAAGGCTGTAAACCACATTGTGTCCCACAGGAGTCGCCACTTGAATGAATTTTAGTGGTGTGTTCCTTCAGAAATGCATATCCAGTCCAAAGTACAGGTTCAGGGAGTGTAGGTGGCGAGGGTGTCATAAAATGCCAGATCAGTCCAAACCACCTCTTAAAGTTGATCAAACCTGCTCAAATTTTCACAGAAAACTCACTTTATATCAGAGAATGAATTTGTATTGGTCTGGTCCACTCGAGGGCCATATTAGGAATTTTCATTTTCGGGGTGTGGGGGGGGGGGGCCCCCTGGCCTCCCCTCATGGGGGGAATGTCAAATATATCACAATATTGCCAGTCTGATGCCCCCATTTAATTTCATGCTTGTTGTAACAATAAATGGGGATATTTTAGGCACATTTGGAGCATTACATGTCTGAAGAGAAAATATTTGACCCAAATAATGCTATTAAAATGGTCCAAAATAGATGTAAATCAGCCCAAACCAGTACTAAATATTGCTGTGTAACCATGAAACTTGGCCCAAATATCACCTGCCACTCACTAAATCTGATTGCACAGGTTTTAGGATTACATCTGGTGTACCAGTGGTGTCATCTGTGTAAAATATGGTCCAGGAAGGCGAAAATACAGCCTCAGGTGGCTGTATCAGGATGGGCTGATATTTTCTCAGTTAAGGCAGATTTAAGGCTGTAAACCACATTGTGTCCCACAGGAGTCGCCACTTGAATGAATTTTAGTGGTGTGTTCCTTCAGAAATGCATATCCAGTCCAAAGTACAGGTTCAGGGAGTGTAGGTGGCGAGGATGTCATAAAATGCCAGATCAGTCCAAACCACCTCTTAAAGTTGATCAAACCTGCTCAAATTTTCACAGAAAACTCACTTTATATCAGAGAATAAATTTGTATTGGTCTGGTCCACTCGAGGGCCATATTAGGAATTTTCATTTTCGGGGTGTGGGGGGGCCCCCTGGCCTCCCCTCATGGGGGGAATGTCAAATATATCACAATATTGCCAGTCTGATGCCCCTATTTAATTTCATGCTTGTTGTAACAATAAATGGGGATATTTTAGGCACATTTGGAGCATTACATGTCTGAAGAGAAAATATTTGACCCAAATAATGCTATTAAAATGGTCCAAAATAGATGTAAATCAGCCCAAACCAGTACTAAATATTGCTGTGTAACCATGAAACTTGGCCCAAATATCACCTGCCACTCACTAAATCTGATTGCACAGGTTTTAGGATTACATCTGGTGTACCAGTGGTGTCATCTGTGTAAAATATGGTCCAGGAAGGCGAAAATACAGCCTCAGGTGGCTGTATCAGGATGGGCTGATATTTTCTCAGTTAAGGCAGATTTAAGGCTGTAAACCACATTGTGTCCCACAGGAGTCGCCACTTGAATGAATTTTAGTGGTGTGTTCCTTCAGAAATGCATATCCAGTCCAAAGTACAGGTTCAGGGAGTGTAGGTGGCGAGGATGTCATAAAATGCCAGATCAGTCCAAACCACCTCTTAAAGTTGATCAAACCTGCTCAAATTTTCACAGAAAACTCACTTTATATCAGAGAATAAATTTGTATTGGTCTGGTCCACTCGAGGGCCATATTAGAAATTTTCATTTTCGGGGTGTGGGGGGTCCCCTGGCCTCCCCTCATGGGGGGAATGTCAAATATATCACAATATTGCCAGTCTGATGCCCCCATTTAATTTCATGCTTGTTTTAACAATAAAGGGGGATGTTTTAGGCACATTTGGAGCATTACATGTCTGAAGAGAAAATATTTGACCCAAATAATGCTATTAAAATGGTCCAAAATAGATGTAAATCAGCCCAAACCAGTACTAAATATTGCTGTGTAACCATGAAACTTGGCCCAAATATCACCTGCCACTCACTAAATCTGATTGCACAGGTTTTAGGATTACATCTGGTGTACCAGTGGTGTCATCTGTGTAAAATATGGTCCAGGAAGGCGAAAATACAGCCTCAGGTGGCTGTATCAGGATGGGCTGATATTTTCTCAGTTAAGGCAGATTTAAGGCTGTAAACCACATTGTGTCCCACAGGAGTCGCCACTTGAATGAATTTTAGTGGTGTGTTCCTTCAGAAATGCATATCCAGTCCAAAGTACAGGTTCAGGGAGTGTAGGTGGCGAGGATGTCATAAAATGCCAGATCAGTCCAAACCACCTCTTAAAGTTGATCAAACCTGCTCAAATTTTCACAGAAAACTCACTTTATATCAGAGAATGAATTTGTATTGGTCTGGTCCACTCGAGGGCCATATTAGGAATTTTCATTTTCGGGGTGTGTGTGGGGGGGGGGGGGGGGGGGGGGGGGGCCCTGGCCTCCCCTCATGGGAGGAATGTCAAGTATATCACAATATTGCCAGTCTGATGCCCCCATGTAATTTCATGCTTGTTTTAACAATAAAGGGGGATATTTTAGGCACATTTGGAGCATTACATGTCTGAAGAGAAAATATTTGACCCAAACAATGCTATTAAAATGGTCCAAAATAGATGTAAATCAGCCCAAACCAGTACTAAATATTGCTGTGTAACCATGAAACTTGGCCCAAATATCACCTGCCACTCACTAAATCTGATTGCACAGGTTTTAGGATTACATCTGGTGTACCAGTGGTGTCATCTGTGTAAAATATGGTCCAGGAAGGCGAAAATACAGCCTCAGGTGGCTGTATCAGGATGGGCTGATATTTTCTCAGTTAAGGCAGATTTAAGGCTGTAAACCACATTGTGTCCCACAGGAGTCGCCACTTGAATGAATTTTAGTGGTGTGTTCCTTCAGAAATGCATATCCAGTCCAAAGTACAGGTTCAGGGAGTGTAGGTGGCGAGGGTGTCATAAAATGCCAGATCAGTCCAAACCACCTCTTAAAGTTGATCAAACCTGCTCAAATTTTCACAGAAAACTCACTTTATATCAGAGAATGAATTTGTATTGGTCTGGTCCACTCGAGGGCCATATTAGGAATTTTCATTTTCGGGGTGTGTGTGTGTGTGGGGGGGGGGGGGGGGGGGGGGTCCTGGCCTCCCCTCATGGGAGGAATGTCAAGTATATCACAATATTGCCAGTCTGATGCCCCCATTTAATTTCATGCTTGTTTTAACAATAAAGGGGGATATTTTAGGCACATTTGGAGCATTACATGTCTGAAGAGAAAATATTTGACCCAAACAATGCTATTAAAATGGTCCAAAATAGATGTAAATCAGCCCAAACCAGTACTAAATATTGCTGTGTAACCATGAAACTTGGCCCAAATATCACCTGCCACTCACTAAATCTGATTGCACAGGTTTTAGGATTACATCTGGTGTACCAGTGGTGTCATCTGTGTAAAATATGGTCCAGGAAGGCGAAAATACAGCCTCAGGTGGCTGTATCAGGATGGGCTGATATTTTCTCAGTTAAGGCAGATTTAAGGCTGTAAACCACATTGTGTCCCACAGGAGTCGCCACTTGAATGAATTTTAGTGGTGTGTTCCTTCAGAAATGCATATCCAGTCCAAAGTACAGGTTCAGGGAGTGTAGGTGGCGAGGATGTCATAAAATGCCAGATCAGTCCAAACCACCTCTTAAAGTTGATCAAACCTGCTCAAATTTTCACAGAAAACTCACTTTATATCAGAGAATGAATTTGTATTGGTCTGGTCCACTCGAGGGCCATATTAGGAATTTTCATTTTCGGGGTGTGTGTGTGTGTGGGGGGGGGGGGGGGGGGGGGGGGGGCCTGGCCTCCCCTCATGGGAGGAATGTCAAGTATATCACAATATTGCCAGTCTGATGCCCCCATGTAATTTCATGCTTGTTTTAACAATAAAGGGGGATATTTTAGGCACATTTGGAGCATTACATGTCTGAAGAGAAAATATTTGACCCAAACAATGCTATTAAAATGGTCCAAAATAGATGTAAATCAGCCCAAACCAGTACTAAATATTGCTGTGTAACCATGAAACTTGGCCCAAATATCACCTGCCACTCACTAAATCTGATTGCACAGGTTTTAGGATTACATCTGGTGTACCAGTGGTGTCATCTGTGTAAAATATGGTCCAGGAAGGCGAAAATACAGCCTCAGGTGGCTGTATCAGGATGGGCTGATATTTTCTCAGTTAAGGCAGATTTAAGGCTGTATACCACATTGTGTCCCACAGGAGTCGCCACTTGAATGAATTTTAGTGGTGTGTTCCTTCAGAAATGCATATCCAGTCCAAAGTACAGGTTCAGGGAGTGTAGGTGGCGAGGGTGTCATAAAATGCCAGATCAGTCCAAACCACCTCTTAAAGTTGATCAAACCTGCTCAAATTTTCACAGAAAACTCACTTTATATCAGAGAATGAATTTGTATTGGTCTGGTCCACTCGAGGGCCATATTAGGAATTTTCATTTTCGGGGTGTGGGGGGGCCCCCTGGCCTCCCCTCATGGGGGGAATGTCAAATATATCACAATATTGCCAGTCTGATGCCCCCATTTAATTTCATGCTTGTTGTAACAATAAATGGGGATATTTTAGGCACATTTGGAGCATTACATGTCTGAAGAGAAAATATTTGACCCAAATAATGCTATTAAAATGGTCCAAAATAGATGTAAATCAGCCCAAACCAGTACTAAATATTGCTGTGTAACCATGAAACTTGGCCCAAATATCACCTGCCACTCACTAAATCTGATTGCACAGGTTTTAGGATTACATCTGGTGTACCAGTGGTGTCATCTGTGTAAAATATGGTCCAGGAAGGCGAAAATACAGCCTCAGGTGGCTGTATCAGGATGGGCTGATATTTTCTCAGTTAAGGCAGATTTAAGGCTGTAAACCACATTGTGTCCCACAGGAGTCGCCACTTGAATGAATTTTAGTGGTGTGTTCCTTCAGAAATGCATATCCAGTCCAAAGTACAGGTTCAGGGAGTGTAGGTGGCGAGGATGTCATAAAATGCCAGATCAGTCCAAACCACCTCTTAAAGTTGATCAAACCTGCTCAAATTTTCACAGAAAACTCACTTTATATCAGAGAATAAATTTGTATTGGTCTGGTCCACTCGAGGGCCATATTAGGAATTTTCATTTTCGGGGTGTGGGGGGTCCCCTGGCCTCCCCTCATGGGGGGAATGTCAAATATATCACAATATTGCCAGTCTGATGCCCCCATTTAATTTCATGCTTGTTTTAACAATAAAGGGGGATGTTTTAGGCACATTTGGAGCATTACATGTCTGAAGAGAAAATATTTGACCCAAATAATGCTATTAAAATGGTCCAAAATAGATGTAAATCAGCCCAAACCAGTACTAAATATTGCTGTGTAACCATGAAACTTGGCCCAAATATCACCTGCCACTCACTAAATCTGATTGCACAGGTTTTAGGATTACATCTGGTGTACCAGTGGTGTCATCTGTGTAAAATATGGTCCAGGAAGGCGAAAATACAGCCTCAGGTGGCTGTATCAGGATGGGCTGATATTTTCTCAGTTAAGGCAGATTTAAGGCTGTAAACCACATTGTGTCCCACAGGAGTCGCCACTTGAATGAATTTTAGTGGTGTGTTCCTTCAGAAATGCATATCCAGTCCAAAGTACAGGTTCAGGGAGTGTAGGTGGCGAGGATGTCATAAAATGCCAGATCAGTCCAAACCACCTCTTAAAGTTGATCAAACCTGCTCAAATTTTCACAGAAAACTCACTTTATATCAGAGAATAAATTTGTATTGGTCTGGTCCACTCGAGGGCCATATTAGGAATTTTCATTTTCGGGGTGTGGGGGGTCCCCTGGCCTCCCCTCATGGGGGGAATGTCAAATATATCACAATATTGCCAGTCTGATGCCCCCATTTAATTTCATGCTTGTTTTAACAATAAAGGGGGATGTTTTAGGCACATTTGGAGCATTACATGTCTGAAGAGAAAATATTTGACCCAAATAATGCTATTAAAATGGTCCAAAATAGATGTAAATCAGCCCAAACCAGTACTAAATATTGCTGTGTAACCATGAAACTTGGCCCAAATATCACCTGCCACTCACTAAATCTGATTGCACAGGTTTTAGGATTACATCTGGTGTACCAGTGGTGTCATCTGTGTAAAATATGGTCCAGGAAGGCGAAAATACAGCCTCAGGTGGCTGTATCAGGATGGGCTGATATTTTCTCAGTTAAGGCAGATTTAAGGCTGTAAACCACATTGTGTCCCACAGGAGTCGCCACTTGAATGAATTTTAGTGGTGTGTTCCTTCAGAAATGCATATCCAGTCCAAAGTACAGGTTCAGGGAGTGTAGGTGGCGAGGATGTCATAAAATGCCAGATCAGTCCAAACCACCTCTTAAAGTTGATCAAACCTGCTCAAATTTTCACAGAAAACTCACTTTATATCAGAGAATGAATTTGTATTGGTCTGGTCCACTCGAGGGCCATATTAGGAATTTTCATTTTCGGGGTGTGGGGGGCCCCCTGGCCTCCCCTCATGGGGGGAATGTCAAATATATCACAATATTGCCAGTCTGATGCCCCCATTTAATTTCATGCTTGTTTTAACAATAAAGGGGGATATTTTAGGCACATTTGGAGCATTACATGTCTGAAGAGAAAATATTTGACCCAAATAATGCTATTAAAATGGTCCAAAATAGATGTAAATCAGCCCAAACCAGTACTAAATATTGCTGTGTAACCATGAAACTTGGCCCAAATATCACCTGCCACTCACTAAATCTGATTGCACAGGTTTTAGGATTACATCTGGTGTACCAGTGGTGTCATCTGTGTAAAATATGGTCCAGGAAGGCGAAAATACAGCCTCAGGTGGCTGTATCAGGATGGGCTGATATTTTCTCAGTTAAGGCAGATTTAAGGCTGTAAACCACATTGTGTCCCACAGGAGTCGCCACTTGAATGAATTTTAGTGGTGTGTTCCTTCAGAAATGCATATCCAGTCCAAAGTACAGGTTCAGGGAGTGTAGGTGGCGAGGATGTCATAAAATGCCAGATCAGTCCAAACCACCTCTTAAAGTTGATCAAACCTGCTCAAATTTTCACAGAAAACTCACTTTATATCAGAGAATGAATTTGTATTGGTCTGGTCCACTCGAGGGCCATATTAGGAATTTTCATTTTCGGGGTGTGGGGGGGCCCCCTGGCCTCCCCTCATGGGGGGAATGTCAAATATATCACAATATTGCCAGTCTGATGCCCCCATTTAATTTTATGCTTGTTTTAACAATAAAGGGGGATATTTTAGGCACATTTGGAGCATTACATGTCTGAAGAGAAAATATTTGACCCAAACAATGCTATTAAAATGGTCCAAAATAGATGTAAATCAGCCCAAACCAGTACTAAATATTGCTGTGTAACCATGAAACTTGGCCCAAATATCACCTGCCACTCACTAAATCTGATTGCACAGGTTTTAGGATTACATCTGGTGTACCAGTGGTGTCATCTGTGTAAAATATGGTCCAGGAAGGCGAAAATACAGCCTCAGGTGGCTGTATCAGGATGGGCTGATATTTTCTCAGTTAAGGCAGATTTAAGGCTGTAAACCACATTGTGTCCCACAGGAGTCGCCACTTGAATGAATTTTAGTGGTGTGTTCCTTCAGAAATGCATATCCAGTCCAAAGTACAGGTTCAGGGAGTGTAGGTGGCGAGGGTGTCATAAAATGCCAGATCAGTCCAAACCACCTCTTAAAGTTGATCAAACCTGCTCAAATTTTCACAGAAAACTCACTTTATATCAGAGAATGAATTTGTATTGGTCTGGTCCACTCGAGGGCCATATTAGGAATTTTCATTTTCGGGGTGTGGGGGGGGGGGCCCCCTGGCCTCCCCTCATGGGGGGAATGTCAAATATATCACAATATTGCCAGTCTGATGCCCCCATTTAATTTCATGCTTGTTGTAACAATAAATGGGGATATTTTAGGCACATTTGGAGCATTACATGTCTGAAGAGAAAATATTTGACCCAAATAATGCTATTAAAATGGTCCAAAATAGATGTAAATCAGCCCAAACCAGTACTAAATATTGCTGTGTAACCATGAAACTTGGCCCAAATATCACCTGCCACTCACTAAATCTGATTGCACAGGTTTTAGGATTACATCTGGTGTACCAGTGGTGTCATCTGTGTAAAATATGGTCCAGGAAGGCGGAAATACAGCCTCAGGTGGCTGTATCAGGATGGGCTGATATTTTCTCAGTTAAGGCAGATTTAAGGCTGTAAACCACATTGTGTCCCACAGGAGTCGCCACTTGAATGAATTTTAGTGGTGTGTTCCTTCAGAAATGCATATCCAGTCCAAAGTACAGGTTCAGGGAGTGTAGGTGGCGAGGATGTCATAAAATGCCAGATCAGTCCAAACCACCTCTTAAAGTTGATCAAACCTGCTCAAATTTTCACAGAAAACTCACTTTATATCAGAGAATAAATTTGTATTGGTCTGGTCCACTCGAGGGCCATATTAGAAATTTTCATTTTCGGGGTGTGGGGGGTCCCCTGGCCTCCCCTCATGGGGGGAATGTCAAATATATCACAATATTGCCAGTCTGATGCCCCCATTTAATTTCATGCTTGTTTTAACAATAAAGGGGGATGTTTTAGGCACATTTGGAGCATTACATGTCTGAAGAGAAAATATTTGACCCAAATAATGCTATTAAAATGGTCCAAAATAGATGTAAATCAGCCCAAACCAGTACTAAATATTGCTGTGTAACCATGAAACTTGGCCCAAATATCACCTGCCACTCACTAAATCTGATTGCACAGGTTTTAGGATTACATCTGGTGTACCAGTGGTGTCATCTGTGTAAAATATGGTCCAGGAAGGCGAAAATACAGCCTCAGGTGGCTGTATCAGGATGGGCTGATATTTTCTCAGTTAAGGCAGATTTAAGGCTGTAAACCACATTGTGTCCCACAGGAGTCGCCACTTGAATGAATTTTAGTGGTGTTTTCCTTCAGAAATGCATATCCAGTCCAAAGTACAGGTTCAGGGAGTGTAGGTGGCGAGGATGTCATAAAATGCCAGATCAGTCCAAACCACCTCTTAAAGTTGATCAAACCTGCTCAAATTTTCACAGAAAACTCACTTTATATCAGAGAATGAATTTGTATTGGTCTGGTCCACTCGAGGGCCATATTAGGAATTTTCATTTTCGGGGTGTCGGGGGGGGGGGGGCCCTGGCCTCCCCTCATGGGGGGAATGTCAAGTATATCACAATATTGCCAGTCTGATGCCCCCATTTAATTTCATGCTTGTTTTAACAATAAAGGGGGATATTTTAGGCACATTTGGAGCATTACATGTCTGAAGAGAAAATATTTGACCCAAACAATGCTATTAAAATGGTCCAAAATAAATGTAAATCAGCCCAAACCAGTACTAAATATTGCTGTGTAACCATGAAACTTGGCCCAAATATCACCTGCCACTCACTAAATCTGATTGCACAGGTTTTAGGATTACATCTGGTGTACCAGTGGTGTCATCTGTGTAAAATATGGTCCAGGAAGGCGAAAATACAGCCTCAGGTGGCTGTATCAGGATGGGCTGATATTTTCTCAGTTAAGGCAGATTTAAGGCTGTAAACCACATTGTGTCCCACAGGAGTCGCCACTTGAATGAATTTTAGTGGTGTGTTCCTTCAGAAATGCATATCCAGTCCAAAGTACAGGTTCAGGGAGTGTAGGTGGCGAGGGTGTCATAAAATGCCAGATCAGTCCAAACCACCTCTTAAAGTTGATCAAACCTGCTCAAATTTTCACAGAAAACTCACTTTATATCAGAGAATGAATTTGTATTGGTCTGGTCCACTCGAGGGCCATATTAGGAATTTTCATTTTCGGGGTGTGGGGGGGCCCCCTGCCCTCCCCTCATGGGGGGAATGTCAAATATATCACAATATTGCCAGTCTGATGCCCCCATTTAATTTCATGCTTGTTGTAACAATAAATGGGGATATTTTAGGCACATTTGGAGCATTACATGTCTGAAGAGAAAATATTTGACCCAAATAATGCTATTAAAATGGTCCAAAATAGATGTAAATCAGCCCAAACCAGTACTAAATATTGCTGTGTAACCATGAAACTTGGCCCAAATATCACCTGCCACTCACTAAATCTGATTGCACAGGTTTTAGGATTACATCTGGTGTACCAGTGGTGTCATCTGTGTAAAATATGGTCCAGGAAGGCGAAAATACAGCCTCAGGTGGCTGTATCAGGATGGGCTGATATTTTCTCAGTTAAGGCAGATTTAAGGCTGTAAACCACATTGTGTCCCACAGGAGTCGCCACTTGAATGAATTTTAGTGGTGTGTTCCTTCAGAAATGCATATCCAGTCCAAAGTACAGGTTCAGGGAGTGTAGGTGGCGAGGATGTCATAAAATGCCAGATCAGTCCAAACCACCTCTTAAAGTTGATCAAACCTGCTCAAATTTTCACAGAAAACTCACTTTATATCAGAGAATAAATTTGTATTGGTCTGGTCCACTCGAGGGCCATATTAGGAATTTTCATTTTCGGGGTGTGGGGGGGCCCCCTGGCCTCCCCTCATGGGGGGAATGTCAAATATATCACAATATTGCCAGTCTGATGCCCCCATTTAATTTCATGCTTGTTGTAACAATAAATGGGGATATTTTAGGCACATTTGGAGCATTACATGTCTGAAGAGAAAATATTTGACCCAAATAATGCTATTAAAATGGTCCAAAATAGATGTAAATCAGCCCAAACCAGTACTAAATATTGCTGTGTAACCATGAAACTTGGCCCAAATATCACCTGCCACTCACTAAATCTGATTGCACAGGTTTTAGGATTACATCTGGTGTACCAGTGGTGTCATCTGTGTAAAATATGGTCCAGGAAGGCGAAAATACAGCCTCAGGTGGCTGTATCAGGATGGGCTGATATTTTCTCAGTTAAGGCAGATTTAAGGCTGTAAACCACATTGTGTCCCACAGGAGTCGCCACTTGAATGAATTTTAGTGGTGTGTTCCTTCAGAAATGCATATCCAGTCCAAAGTACAGGTTCAGGGAGTGTAGGTGGCGAGGATGTCATAAAATGCCAGATCAGTCCAAACCACCTCTTAAAGTTGATCAAACCTGCTCAAATTTTCACAGAAAACTCACTTTATATCAGAGAATAAATTTGTATTGGTCTGGTCCACTCGAGGGCCATATTAGAAATTTTCATTTTCGGGGTGTGGGGGGTCCCCTGGCCTCCCCTCATGGGGGGAATGTCAAATATATCACCATATTGCCAGTCTGATGCCCCCATTTAATTTCATGCTTGTTTTAACAATAAAGGGGGATGTTTTAGGCACATTTGGAGCAGTACATGTCTGAAGAGAAAATATTTGACCCAAATAATGCTATTAAAATGGTCCAAAATAGATGTAAATCAGCCCAAACCAGTACTAAATATTGCTGTGTAACCATGAAACTTGGCCCAAATATCACCTGCCACTCACTAAATCTGATTGCACAGGTTTTAGGATTACATCTGGTGTACCAGTGGTGTCATCTGTGTAAAATATGGTCCAGGAAGGCGAAAATACAGCCTCAGGTGGCTGTATCAGGATGGGCTGATATTTTCTCAGTTAAGGCAAATTTAAGGCTGTAAACCACATTGTGTCCCACAGGAGTCGCCACTTGAATGAATTTTAGTGGTGTGTTCCTTCAGAAATGCATATCCAGTCCAAAGTACAGGTTCAGGGAGTGTAGGTGGCGAGGATGTCATAAAATGCCAGATCAGTCCAAACCACCTCTTAAAGTTGATCAAACCTGCTCAAATTTTCACAGAAAACTCACTTTATATCAGAGAATGAATTTGTATTGGTCTGGTCCACTCGAGGGCCATATTAGGAATTTTCATTTTCGGGGTGTGGGGGGGGCCCCTGGCCTCCCCTCATGGGGGGAATGTCAAGTATATCACAATATTGCCAGTCTGATGCCCCCATTTAATTTCATGCTTGTTTTAACAATAAAGGGGGATATTTTAGGCACATTTGGAGCATTACATGTCTGAAGAGAAAATATTTGACCCAAACAATGCTATTAAAATGGTCCAAAATAGATGTAAATCAGCCCAAACCAGTACTAAATATTGCTGTGTAACCATGAAACTTGGCCCAAATATCACCTGCCACTCACTAAATCTGATTGCACAGGTTTTAGGATTACATCTGGTGTACCAGTGGTGTCATCTGTGTAAAATATGGTCCAGGAAGGCGAAAATACAGCCTCAGGTGGCTGTATCAGGATGGGCTGATATTTTCTCAGTTAAGGCAGATTTAAGGCTGTAAACCACATTGTGTCCCACAGGAGTCGCCACTTGAATGAATTTTAGTGGTGTGTTCCTTCAGAAATGCATATCCAGTCCAAAGTACAGGTTCAGGGAGTGTAGGTGGCGAGGATGTCATAAAATGCCAGATCAGTCCAAACCACCTCTTAAAGTTGATCAAACCTGCTCAAATTTTCACAGAAAACTCACTTTATATCAGAGAATGAATTTGTATTGGTCTGGTCCACTCGAGGGCCATATTAGGAATTTTCATTTTCGGGGTGTGGGGGGGCCCCCTGGCCTCCCCTCATGGGGGGAATGTCAAGTATATCACAATATTGCCAGTCTGATGCCCCCATTTAATTTCATGCTTGTTTTAACAATAAAGGGGGATATTTTAGGCACATTTGGAGCATTACATGTCTGAAGAGAAAATATTTGACCCAAACAATGCTATTAAAATGGTCCAAAATAGATGTAAATCAGCCCAAACCAGTACTAAATATTGCTGTGTAACCATGAAACTTGGCCCAAATATCACCTGCCACTCACTAAATCTGATTGCACAGGTTTTAGGATTACATCTGGTGTACCAGTGGTGTCATCTGTGTAAAATATGGTCCAGGAAGGCGAAAATACAGCCTCAGGTGGCTGTATCAGGATGGGCTGATATTTTCTCAGTTAAGGCAGATTTAAGGCTGTAAACCACATTGTGTCCCACAGGAGTCGCCACTTGAATGAATTTTAGTGGTGTGTTCCTTCAGAAATGCATATCCAGTCCAAAGTACAGGTTCAGGGAGTGTAGGTGGCGAGGATGTCATAAAATGCCAGATCAGTCCAAACCACCTCTTAAAGTTGATCAAACCTGCTCAAATTTTCACAGAAAACTCACTTTATATCAGAGAATGAATTTGTATTGGTCTGGTCCACTCGAGGGCCATATTAGGAATTTTCATTTTCGGGGTGTGGGGGGGCCCCCTGGCCTCCCCTCATGGGGGGAATGTCAAGTATATCACAATATTGCCAGTCTGATGCCCCCATTTAATTTCATGCTTGTTTTAACAATAAAGGGGGATATTTTAGGCACATTTGGAGCATTACATGTCTGAAGAGAAAATATTTGACCCAAACAATGCTATTAAAATGGTCCAAAATAGATGTAAATCAGCCCAAACCAGTACTAAATATTGCTGTGTAACCATGAAACTTGGCCCAAATATCACCTGCCACTCACTAAATCTGATTGCACAGGTTTTAGGATTACATCTGGTGTACCAGTGGTGTCATCTGTGTAAAATATGGTCCAGGAAGGCGAAAATACAGCCTCAGGTGGCTGTATCAGGATGGGCTGATATTTTCTCAGTTAAGGCAGATTTAAGGCTGTAAACCACATTGTGTCCCACAGGAGTCGCCACTTGAATGAATTTTAGTGGTGTGTTCCTTCAGAAATGCATATCCAGTCCAAAGTACAGGTTCAGGGAGTGTAGGTGGCGAGGATGTCATAAAATGCCAGATCAGTCCAAACCACCTCTTAAAGTTGATCAAACCTGCTCAAATTTTCACAGAAAACTCACTTTATATCAGAGAATGAATTTGTATTGGTCTGGTCCACTCGAGGGCCATATTAGGAATTTTCATTTTCGGGGTGTGGGGGGGCCCCCTGGCCTCCCCTCATGGGGGGAATGTCAAATATATCACAATATTGCCAGTCTGATGCCCCCATTTAATTTCATGCTTGTTTTAACAATAAAGGGGGATATTTTAGGCACATTTGGAGCATTACATGTCTGAAGAGAAAATATTTGACCCAAATAATGCTATTAAAATGGTCCAAAATAGATGTAAATCAGCCCAAACCAGTACTAAATATTGCTGTGTAACCATGAAACTTGGCCCAAATATCACCTGCCACTCACTAAATCTGATTGCACAGGTTTTAGGATTACATCTGGTGTACCAGTGGTGTCATCTGTGTAAAATATGGTCCAGGAAGGCGAAAATACAGCCTCAGGTGGCTGTATCAGGATGGGCTGATATTTTCTCAGTTAAGGCAGATTTAAGGCTGTAAACCACATTGTGTCCCACAGGAGTCGCCACTTGAATGAATTTTAGTGGTGTGTTCCTTCAGAAATGCATATCCAGTCCAAAGTACAGGTTCAGGGAGTGTAGGTGGCGAGGATGTCATAAAATGCCAGATCAGTCCAAACCACCTCTTAAAGTTGATCAAACCTGCTCAAATTTTCACAGAAAACTCACTTTATATCAGAGAATAAATTTGTATTGGTCTGGTCCACTCGAGGGCCATATTAGGAATTTTCATTTTCGGGGTGTGGGGGGTCCCCTGGCCTCCCCTCATGGGGGGAATGTCAAATATATCACAATATTGCCAGTCTGATGCCCCCATTTAATTTCATGCTTGTTTTAACAATAAAGGGGGATATTTTAGGCACATTTGGAGCATTACATGTCTGAAGAGAAAATATTTGACCCAAATAATGCTATTAAAATGGTCCAAAATAGATGAAAATCAGCCCAAACCAGTACTAAATATTGCTGTGTAACCATGAAACTTGGCCCAAATATCACCTGCCACTCACTAAATCTGATTGCACAGGTTTTAGGATTACATCTGGTGTACCAGTGGTGTCATCTGTGTAAAATATGGTCCAGGAAGGCGAAAATACAGCCTCAGGTGGCTGTATCAGGATGGGCTGATATTTTCTCAGTTAAGGCAGATTTAAGGCTGTAAACCACATTGTGTCCCACAGGAGTCGCCACTTGAATGAATTTTAGTGGTGTGTTCCTTCAGAAATGCATATCCAGTCCAAAGTACAGGTTCAGGGAGTGTAGGTGGCGAGGATATCATAAAATGACAGATCAGTCCAAACCACCTCTTAAAGTTGATCAAACCTGCTCAAATTTTCACAGAAAACTCACTTTGTATCAGAGAATGAATTTGTATTGGTCTGGTCCACTCGAGGGCCATATTAGGTATTTTCATTTTCGGGGTGTGGGGGGGGGGGGGGCCCTGGCCTCCCCTCATGGGAGGAATGTCAAGTATATCACAATATTGCCAGTCTGATGCCCCCATGTAATTTCATGCTTGTTTTAACAATAAAGGGGGATATTTTAGGCACATTTGGAGCATTACATGTCTGAAGAGAAAATATTTGACCCAAACAATGCTATTAAAATGGTCCAAAATAGATGTAAATCAGCCCAAACCAGTACTAAATATTGCTGTGTAACCATGAAACTTGGCCCAAATATCACCTGCCACTCACTAAATCTGATTGCACAGGTTTTAGGATTACATCTGGTGTACCAGTGGTGTCATCTGTGTAAAATATGGTCCAGGAAGGCGAAAATACAGCCTCAGGTGGCTGTATCAGGATGGGCTGATATTTTCTCAGTTAAGGCAGATTTAAGGCTGTAAACCACATTGTGTCCCACAGGAGTCGCCACTTGAATGAATTTTAGTGGTGTGTTCCTTCAGAAATGCATATCCAGTCCAAAGTACAGGTTCAGGGAGTGTAGGTGGCGAGGATGTCATAAAATGCCAGATCAGTCCAAACCACCTCTTAAAGTTGATCAAACCTGCTCAAATTTTCACAGAAAACTCACTTTATATCAGAGAATGAATTTGTATTTGTCTGGTCCACTCGAGGGCCATATTAGGAATTTTCATTTTCGGGGTGTGGGGGGGCCCCCTGGCCTCCCCTCATGGGGGGAATGTCAAATATATCACAATATTGCCAGTTTGATGCCCCCATTTAATTTCATGCTTGTTGTAACAATAAATGGGGATATTTTAGGCACATTTGGAGCATTACATGTCTGAAGAGAAAATATTTGACCCAAATAATGCTATTAAAATGGTCCAAAATAGATGTAAATCAGCCCAAACCAGTACTAAATATTGCTGTGTAACCATGAAACTTGGCCCAAATATCACCTGCCACTCACTAAATCTGATTGCACAGGTTTTAGGATTACATCTGGTGTACCAGTGGTGTCATCTGTGTAAAATATGGTCCAGGAAGGCGAAAATACAGCCTCAGGTGGCTGTATCAGGATGGGCTGATATTTTCTCAGTTAAGGCAGATTTAAGGCTGTAAACCACATTGTGTCCCACAGGTGTCACCACTTGAATGAATTTTAGTGGTGTGTTCCTTCAGAAATGCATATCCAGTCCAAAGTACAGGTTCAGGGAGTGTAGGTGGCGAGGATGTCATAAAATGCCAGATCAGTCCAAACCACCTCTTAAAGTTGATCAAACCTGCTCAAATTTTCACAGAAAACTCACTTTATATCAGAGAATGAATTTGTATTGGTCTGGTCCACTCGAGGGCCATATTAGGTATTTTCATTTTCGGGGTGTGGGGGGGGGGGCCCTGGCCTCCCCTCATGGGAGGAATGTCAAGTATATCACAATATTGCCAGTCTGATGCCCCCATGTAATTTCATGCTTGTTTTAACAATAAAGGGGGATATTTTAGGCACATTTGGAGCATTACATGTCTGAAGAGAAAATATTTGACCCAAACAATGCTATTAAAATGGTCCAAAATAGATGTAAATCAGCCCAAACCAGTACTAAATATTGCTGTGTAACCATGAAACTTGGCCCAAATATCACCTGCCACTCACTAAATCTGATTGCACAGGTTTTAGGATTACATCTGGTGTACCAGTGGTGTCATCTGTGTAAAATATGGTCCAGGAAGGCGAAAATACAGCCTCAGGTGGCTGTATCAGGATGGGCTGATATTTTCTCAGTTAAGGCAGATTTAAGGCTGTAAACCACATTGTGTCCCACAGGAGTCACCACTTGAATGAATTTTAGTGGTGTGTTCCTTCAGAAATGCATATCCAGTCCAAAGTACAGGTTCAGGGAGTGTAGGTGGCGAGGATGTCATAAAATGCCAGATCAGTCCAAACCACCTTTTAAAGTTGATCAAACCTGCTCAAATTTTCACAGAAAACTCAGTTTATATCAGAGAATGAATTTGTATTGGTCTGGTCCACTCGAGGGCCATATTAGGAATTTTCATTTTCGGGGTGTGGGGGGGGCCCCTGGCCTCCCCTCATGGGGGGAATGTCAAATATATCACAATATTGCCAGTCTGATGCCCCCATTTAATTTCATGCTTGTTTTAACAATAAAGGGGGATATTTTAGGCACATTTGGAGCATTACATGTCTGAAGAGAAAATATTTGACCCAAATAATGCTATTAAAATGGTCCAAAATAGGTGTAAATCAGCCCAAACCAGTACTAAATATTGCTGTGTAACCATGAAACTTGGCCCAAATATCACCTGCCACTCACTAAATCTGATTGCACAGGTTTTAGGATTACATCTGGTGTACCAGTGGTGTCATCTGTGTAAAATATGGTCCAGGAAGGCGAAAATACAGCCTCAGGTGGCTGTATCAGGATGGGCTGATATTTTCTCAGTTAAGGCAGATTTAAGGCTGTAAACCACATTGTGTCCCACAGGAGTCGCCACTTGAATGAATTTTAGTGGTGTGTTCCTTCAGAAATGCATATCCAGTCCAAAGTACAGGTTCAGGGAGTGTAGGTGGCGAGGATATCATAAAATGCCAGATCAGTCCAAACCACCTCTTAAAGTTGATCAAACCTGCTCAAATTTTCACAGAAAACTCACTTTATATCAGAGAATGAATTTGTATTGGTCTGGTCCACTCGAGGGCCATATTAGGTATTTTCATTTTCGGGGTGTGGGGGGGGGGGGGGGCCCTGGCCTCCCCTCATGGGAGGAATGTCAAGTATATCACAATATTGCCAGTCTGATGCCCCCATGTAATTTCATGCTTGTTTTAACAATAAAGGGGGATATTTTAGGCACATTTGGAGCATTACATGTCTGAAGAGAAAATATTTGACCCAAACAATGCTATTAAAATGGTCCAAAATAGATGTAAATCAGCCCAAACCAGTACTAAATATTGCTGTGTAACCATGAAACTTGGCCCAAATATCACCTGCCACTCACTAAATCTGATTGCACAGGTTTTAGGATTACATCTGGTGTACCAGTGGTGTCATCTGTGTAAAATATGGTCCAGGAAGGCGAAAATACAGCCTCAGGTGGCTGTATCAGGATGGGCTGATATTTTCTCAGTTAAGGCAGATTTAAGGCTGTAAACCACATTGTGTCCCACAGGAGTCGCCACTTGAATGAATTTTAGTGGTGTGTTCCTTCAGAAATGCATATCCAGTCCAAAGTACAGGTTCAGGGAGTGTAGGTGGCGAGGGTGTCATAAAATGCCAGATCAGTCCAAACCACCTCTTAAAGTTGATCAAACCTGCTCAAATTTTCACAGAAAACTCACTTTATATCAGAGAATGAATTTGTATTGGTCTGGTCCACTCGAGGGCCATATTAGGAATTTTCATTTTCGGGGTGTGGGGGGGCCCCCTGGCCTCCCCTCATGGGGGGAATGTCAAATATATCACAATATTGCCAGTCTGATGCCCCCATTTAATTTCATGCTTGTTGTAACAATAAATGGGGATATTTTAGGCACATTTGGAGCATTACATGTCTGAAGAGAAAATATTTGACCCAAATAATGCTATTAAAATGGTCCAAAATAGATGTAAATCAGCCCAAACCAGTACTAAATATTGCTGTGTAACCATGAAACTTGGCCCAAATATCACCTGCCACTCACTAAATCTGATTGCACAGGTTTTAGGATTACATCTGGTGTACCAGTGGTGTCATCTGTGTAAAATATGGTCCAGGAAGGCGAAAATACAGCCTCAGGTGGCTGTATCAGGATGGGCTGATATTTTCTCAGTTAAGGCAGATTTAAGGCTGTAAACCACATTGTGTCCCACAGGAGTCACCACTTGAATGAATTTTAGTGGTGTGTTCCTTCAGAAATGCATATCCAGTCCAAAGTACAGGTTCAGGGAGTGTAGGTGGCGAGGATGTCATAAAATGCCAGATCAGTCCAAACCACCTCTTAAAGTTGATCAAACCTGCTCAAATTTTCACAGAAAACTCACTTTATATCAGAGAATAAATTTGTATTGGTCTGGTCCACTCGAGGGCCATATTAGGAATTTTCATTTTCGGGGTGTGGGGGGTCCCCTGGCCTCCCCTCATGGGGGGAATGTCAAATATATCACAATATTGCCAGTCTGATGCCCCCATTTAATTTCATGCTTGTTTTAACAATAAAGGGGGATATTTTAGGCACATTTGGAGCATTACATGTGTGAAGAGAAAATATTTGACCCAAATAATGCTATTAAAATGGTCCAAAATAGATGAAAATCAGCCCAAACCAGTACTAAATATTGCTGTGTAACCATGAAACTTGGCCCAAATATCACCTGCCACTCACTAAATCTGATTGCACAGGTTTTAGGATTACATCTGGTGTACCAGTGGTGTCATCTGTGTAAAATATGGTCCAGGAAGGCGAAAATACAGCCTCAGGTGGCTGTATCAGGATGGGCTGATATTTTCTCAGTTAAGGCAGATTTAAGGCTGTAAACCACATTGTGTCCCACAGGAGTCGCCACTTGAATGAATTTTAGTGGTGTGTTCCTTCAGAAATGCATATCCAGTCCAAAGTACAGGTTCAGGGAGTGTAGGTGGCGAGGGTGTCATAAAATGCCAGATCAGTCCAAACCACCTCTTAAAGTTGATCAAACCTGCTCAAATTTTCACAGAAAACTCACTTTATATCAGAGAATGAATTTGTATTGGTCTGGTCCACTCGAGGGCCATATTAGGAATTTTCATTTTCGGGGTGTGGGGGGGCCCCCTGGCCTCCCCTCATGGGGGGAATGTCAAATATATCACAATATTGCCAGTCTGATGCCCCCATTTAATTTCATGCTTGTTGTAACAATAAATGGGGATATTTTAGGCACATTTGGAGCATTACATGTCTGAAGAGAAAATATTTGACCCAAATAATGCTATTAAAATGGTCCAAAATAGATGTAAATCAGCCCAAACCAGTACTAAATATTGCTGTGTAACCATGAAACTTGGCCCAAATATCACCTGCCACTCACTAAATCTGATTGCACAGGTTTTAGGATTACATCTGGTGTACCAGTGGTGTCATCTGTGTAAAATATGGTCCAGGAAGGCGAAAATACAGCCTCAGGTGGCTGTATCAGGATGGGCTGATATTTTCTCAGTTAAGGCAGATTTAAGGCTGTAAACCACATTGTGTCCCACAGGAGTCACCACTTGAATGAATTTTAGTGGTGTGTTCCTTCAGAAATGCATATCCAGTCCAAAGTACAGGTTCAGGGAGTGTAGGTGGCGAGGATGTCATAAAATGCCAGATCAGTCCAAACCACCTCTTAAAGTTGATCAAACCTGCTCAAATTTTCACAGAAAACTCACTTTATATCAGAGAATAAATTTGTATTGGTCTGGTCCACTCGAGGGCCATATTAGGAATTTTCATTTTCGGGGTGTGGGGGGTCCCCTGGCCTCCCCTCATGGGGGGAATGTCAAATATATCACAATATTGCCAGTCTGATGCCCCCATTTAATTTCATGCTTGTTTTAACAATAAAGGGGGATATTTTAGGCACATTTGGAGCATTACATGTGTGAAGAGAAAATATTTGACCCAAATAATGCTATTAAAATGGTCCAAAATAGATGAAAATCAGCCCAAACCAGTACTAAATATTGCTGTGTAACCATGAAACTTGGCCCAAATATCACCTGCCACTCACTAAATCTGATTGCACAGGTTTTAGGATTACATCTGGTGTACCAGTGGTGTCATCTGTGTAAAATATGGTCCAGGAAGGCGAAAATACAGCCTCAGGTGGCTGTATCAGGATGGGCTGATATTTTCTCAGTTAAGGCAGATTTAAGGCTGTAAACCACATTGTGTCCCACAGGAGTCGCCACTTGAATGAATTTTAGTGGTGTGTTCCTTCAGAAATGCATATCCAGTCCAAAGTACAGGTTCAGGGAGTGTAGGTGGCGAGGATGTCATAAAATGCCAGATCAGTCCAAACCACCTCTTAAAGTTGATCAAACCTGCTCAAATTTTCACAGAAAACTCACTTTATATCAGAGAATGAATTTGTATTGGTCTGGTCCACTCGAGGGCCATATTAGGAATTTTCATTTTCGGGGTGTGGGGGGGCCCCCTGGCCTCCCCTCATGGGGGGAATGTCAAATATATCACAATATTGCCAGTCTGATGCCCCCATTTAATTTCATGCTTGTTGTAACAATAAATGGGGATATTTTAGGCACATTTGGAGCATTACATGTCTGAAGAGAAAATATTTGACCCAAATAATGCTATTAAAATGGTCCAAAATAGATGTAAATCAGCCCAAACCAGTACTAAATATTGCTGTGTAACCATGAAACTTGGCCCAAATATCACCTGCCACTCACTAAATCTGATTGCACAGGTTTTAGGATTACATCTGGTGTACCAGTGGTGTCATCTGTGTAAAATATGGTCCAGGAAGGCGAAAATACAGCCTCAGGTGGCTGTATCAGGATGGGCTGATATTTTCTCAGTTAAGGCAGATTTAAGGCTGTAAACCACATTGTGTCCCACAGGAGTCACCACTTGAATGAATTTTAGTGGTGTGTTCCTTCAGAAATGCATATCCAGTCCAAAGTACAGGTTCAGGGAGTGTAGGTGGCGAGGATGTCATAAAATGCCAGATCAGTCCAAACCACCTCTTAAAGTTGATCAAACCTGCTCAAATTTTCACAGAAAACTCACTTTATATCAGAGAATAAATTTGTATTGGTCTGGTCCACTCGAGGGCCATATTAGGAATTTTCATTTTCGGGGTGTGGGGGGGGGGGGCCCTGGCCTCCCCTCATGGGGGGAATGTCAAATATATCACAATATTGCCAGTCTGATGCCCCCATTTAATTTCATGCTTGTTTTAACAATAAAGGGGGATATTTTAGGCACATTTGGAGCATTACATGTCTGAAGAGAAAATATTTGACCCAAATAATGCTATTAAAATGGTCCAAAATAGATGTAAATCAGCCCAAACCAGTACTAAATATTGCTGTGTAACCATGAAACTTGGCCCAAATATCACCTGCCACTCACTAAATCTGATTGCACAGGTTTTAGGATTACATCTGGTGTACCAGTGGTGTCATCTGTGTAAAATATGGTCCAGGAAGGCGAAAATACAGCCTCAGGTGGCTGTATCAGGATGGGCTGATATTTTCTCAGTTAAGGCAGATTTAAGGCTGTAAACCACATTGTGTCCCACAGGAGTCGCCACTTGAATGAATTTTAGTGGTGTGTTCCTTCAGAAATGCATATCCAGTCCAAAGTACAGGTTCAGGGAGTGTAGGTGGCGAGGATGTCATAAAATGCCAGATCAGTCCAAACCACCTCTTAAAGTTGATCAAACCTGCTCAAATTTTCACAGAAAACTCACTTTATATCAGAGAATGAATTTGTATTGGTCTGGTCCACTCGAGGGCCATATTAGGAATTTTCATTTTCGGGGTGTGTGTGGGGGGGGGGGGGGGGGGGCCTGGCCTCCCCTCATGGGGGGAATGTCAAGTATATCACAATATTGCCAGTCTGATGCCCCCATTTAATTTCATGCTTGTTTTAACAATAAAGGGGGATATTTTAGGCACATTTGGAGCATTACATGTCTGAAGAGAAAATATTTGACCCAAACAATGCTATTAAAATGGTCCAAAATAGATGTAAATCAGCCCAAACCAGTACTAAATATTGCTGTGTAACCATGAAACTTGGCCCAAATATCACCTGCCACTCACTAAATCTGATTGCACAGGTTTTAGGATTACATCTGGTGTACCAGTGGTGTCATCTGTGTAAAATATGGTCCAGGAAGGCGAAAATACAGCCTCAGGTGGCTGTATCAGGATGGGCTGATATTTTCTCAGTTAAGGCAGATTTAAGGCTGTAAACCACATTGTGTCCCACAGGAGTCGCCACTTGAATGAATTTTAGTGGTGTGTTCCTTCAGAAATGCATATCCAGTCCAAAGTACAGGTTCAGGGAGTGTAGGTGGCGAGGATGTCATAAAATGCCAGATCAGTCCAAACCACCTCTTAAAGTTGATCAAACCTGCTCAAATTTTCACAGAAAACTCACTTTATATCAGAGAATGAATTTGTATTGGTCTGGTCCACTCGAGGGCCATATTAGGAATTTTCATTTTCGGGGTGTGTGTGGGGGGGGGGGGGGGGGGCCTGGCCTCCCCTCATGGGGGGAATGTCAAGTATATCACAATATTGCCAGTCTGATGCCCCCATTTAATTTCATGCTTGTTTTAACAATAAAGGGGGATATTTTAGGCACATTTGGAGCATTACATGTCTGAAGAGAAAATATTTGACCCAAACAATGCTATTAAAATGGTCCAAAATAGATGTAAATCAGCCCAAACCAGTACTAAATATTGCTGTGTAACCATGAAACTTGGCCCAAATATCACCTGCCACTCACTAAATCTGATTGCACAGGTTTTAGGATTACATCTGGTGTACCAGTGGTGTCATCTGTGTAAAATATGGTCCAGGAAGGCGAAAATACAGCCTCAGGTGGCTGTATCAGGATGGGCTGATATTTTCTCAGTTAAGGCAGATTTAAGGCTGTAAACCACATTGTGTCCCACAGGAGTCGCCACTTGAATGAATTTTAGTGGTGTGTTCCTTCAGAAATGCATATCCAGTCAAAAGTACAGGTTCAGGGAGTGTAGGTGGCAAGGATGTCATAAAATGCCAGATCAGTCCAAACCACCTCTTAAAGTTGATCAAACCTGCTCAAATTTTCACAGAAAACTCACTTTATATCAGAGAATGAATTTGTATTGGTCTGGTCCACTCGAGGGCCATATTAGGAATTTTCATTTTCGGGGTGTGTGGGGGGGGGCCTGGCCTCCCCTCATGGGAGGAATGTCAAGTATATCACAATATTGCCAGTCTGATGCCCCCATTTAATTTCATGCTTGTTTTAACAATAAAGGGGGATATTTTAGGCACATTTGGAGCATTACATGTCTGAAGAGAAAATATTTGACCCAAACAATGCTATTAAAATGGTCCAAAATAGATGTAAATCAGCCCAAACCAGTATTAAATATTGCTGTGTAACCATGAAACTTGGCCCAAATATCACCTGCCACTCACTAAATCTGATTGCACAGGTTTTAGGATTACATCTGGTGTACCAGTGGTGTCATCTGTGTAAAATATGGTCCAGGAAGGCGAAAATACAGCCTCAGGTGGCTGTATCAGGATGGGCTGATATTTTCTCAGTTAAGGCAGATTTAAGGCTGTAAACCACATTGTGTCCCCACAGGAGTCGCCACTTGAATGAATTTTAGTGGTGTGTTCCTTCAGAAATGCATATCCAGTCCAAAGTACAGGTTCAGGGAGTGTAGGTGGCGAGGATGTCATAAAATGCCAGATCAGTCCAAACCACCTCTTAAAGTTGATCAAACCTGCTCAAATTTTCACAGAAAACTCACTTTATATCAGAGAATGAATTTGTATTGGTCTGGTCCACTCGAGAGCCATATTAGGAATTTTCATTTTCGGGTGTGTGTGTGGGGGGGGGGGGGGGCCTGGCCTCCCCTCATGGGGGGAATGTCAAGTATATCACAATATTGCCAGTCTGATGCCCCCATTTAATTTCATGCTTGTTTTAACAATAAAGGGGGATATTTTAGGCACATTTGGAGCATTACATGTCTGAAGAGAAAATATTTGACCCAAACAATGCTATTAAAATGGTCCAAAATAGATGTAAATCAGCCCAAACCAGTACTAAATATTGCTGTGTAACCATGAAACTTGGCCCAAATATCACCTGCCACTCACTAAATCTGATTGCACAGGTTTTAGGATTACATCTGGTGTACCAGTGGTGTCATCTGTGTAAAATATGGTCCAGGAAGGCGAAAATACAGCCTCAGGTGGCTGTATCAGGATGGGCTGATATTTTCTCAGTTAAGGCAGATTTAAGGCTGTAAACCACATTGTGTCCCACAGGAGTCGCCACTTGAATGAATTTTAGTGGTGTGTTCCTTCAGAAATGCATATCCAGTCAAAAGTACAGGTTCAGGGAGTGTAGGTGGCAAGGATGTCATAAAATGCCAGATCAGTCCAAACCACCTCTTAAAGTTGATCAAACCTGCTCAAATTTTCACAGAAAACTCACTTTATATCAGAGAATGAATTTGTATTGGTCTGGTCCACTCGAGGGCCATATTAGGAATTTTCATTTTCGGGGTGTGTGGGGGGGGGCCTGGCCTCCCCTCATGGGAGGAATGTCAAGTATATCACAATATTGCCAGTCTGATGCCCCCATTTAATTTCATGCTTGTTTTAACAATAAAGGGGGATATTTTAGGCACATTTGGAGCATTACATGTCTGAAGAGAAAATATTTGACCCAAACAATGCTATTAAAATGGTCCAAAATAGATGTAAATCAGCCCAAACCAGTACTAAATATTGCTGTGTAACCATGAAACTTGGCCCAAATATCACCTGCCACTCACTAAATCTGATTGCACAGGTTTTAGGATTACATCTGGTGTACCAGTGGTGTCATCTGTGTAAAATATGGTCCAGGAAGGCGAAAATACAGCCTCAGGTGGCTGTATCAGGATGGGCTGATATTTTCTCAGTTAAGGCAGATTTAAGGCTGTAAACCACATTGTGTCCCACAGGAGTCGCCACTTGAATGAATTTTAGTGGTGTGTTCCTTCAGAAATGCATATCCAGTCCAAAGTACAGGTTCAGGGAGTGTAGGTGGCGAGGATGTCATAAAATGCCAGATCAGTCCAAACCACCTCTTAAAGTTGATCAAACCTGCTCAAATTTTCACAGAAAACTCACTTTATATCAGAGAATGAATTTGTATTGGTCTGGTCCACTCGAGGGCCATATTAGGAATTTTCATTTTCGGGGTGTGGGGGGGCCCCTGGCCTCCCCTCATGGGGGGAATGTCAAATATATCACAATATTGCCAGTCTGATGCCCCCATTTAATTTCATGCTTGTTGTAACAATAAATGGGGATATTTTAGGCACATTTGGAGCATTACATGTCTGAAGAGAAAATATTTGACCCAAATAATGCTATTAAAATGGTCCAAAATAGATGTAAATCAGCCCAAACCAGTACTAAATATTGCTGTGTAACCATGAAACTTGGCCCAAATATCACCTGCCACTCACTAAATCTGATTGCACAGGTTTTAGGATTACATCTGGTGTACCAGTGGTGTCATCTGTGTAAAATATGGTCCAGGAAGGCGAAAATACAGCCTCAGGTGGCTGTATCAGGATGGGCTGATATTTTCTCAGTTAAGGCAGATTTAAGGCTGTAAACCACATTGTGTCCCACAGGAGTCACCACTTGAATGAATTTTAGTGGTGTGTTCCTTCAGAAATGCATATCCAGTCCAAAGTACAGGTTCAGGGAGTGTAGGTGGCGAGGATGTCATAAAATGCCAGATCAGTCCAAACCACCTCTTAAAGTTGATCAAACCTGCTCAAATTTTCACAGAAAACTCACTTTATATCAGAGAATAAATTTGTATTGGTCTGGTCCACTCGAGGGCCATATTAGGAATTTTCATTTTCGGGTGTGGGGGGGGGGGGGGGGCCCTGGGCCTCCCCTCATGGGGGGAATGTCAAATATATCACAATATTGCCAGTCTGATGCCCCCATTTAATTTCATGCTTGTTTTAACAATAAAGGGGGATATTTTAGGCACATTTGGAGCATTACATGTCTGAAGAGAAAATATTTGACCCAAATAATGCTATTAAAATGGTCCAAAATAGATGTAAATCAGCCCAAACCAGTACTAAATATTGCTGTGTAACCATGAAACTTGGCCCAAATATCACCTGCCACTCACTAAATCTGATTGCACAGGTTTTAGGATTACATCTGGTGTACCAGTGGTGTCATCTGTGTAAAATATGGTCCAGGAAGGCGAAAATACAGCCTCAGGTGGCTGTATCAGGATGGGCTGATATTTTCTCAGTTAAGGCAGATTTAAGGCTGTAAACCACATTGTGTCCCACAGGAGTCGCCACTTGAATGAATTTTAGTGGTGTGTTCCTTCAGAAATGCATATCCAGTCCAAAGTACAGGTTCAGGGAGTGTAGGTGGCAAGGATGTCATAAAATGCCAGATCAGTCCAAACCACCTCTTAAAGTTGATCAAACCTGCTCAAATTTTCACAGAAAACTCACTTTATATCAGAGAATGAATTTGTATTGGTCTGGTCCACTCGAGGGCCATATTAGGAATTTTCATTTTCGGGGTGTGGGGGGGTCCCCTGGCCTCCCCTCATGGGGGGAATGTCAAGTATATCACAATATTGCCAGTCTGATACCCCCATTTAATTTCATGCTTGTTTTAACAATAAAGGGGGATATTTTAGGCACATTTGGAGCATTACATGTCTGAAGAGAAAATATTTGACCCAAATAATGCTATTAAAATCGTCCAAAATAGATGTAAATCAGCCCAAACCAGTACTAAATATTGCTGTGTAACCATGAAACTTGGCCCAAATATCACCTGCCACTCACTAAATCTGATTGCACAGGTTTTAGGATTACATCTGGTGTACCAGTGGTGTCATCTGTGTAAAATATGGTCCAGGAAGGCGAAAATACAGCCTCAGGTGGCTGTATCAGGATGGGCTGATATTTTCTCAGTTAAGGCAGATTTAAGGCTGTAAACCACATTGTGTCCCACAGGAGTCGCCACTTGAATGAATTTTAGTGGTGTGTTCCTTCAGAAATGCATATCCAGTCCAAAGTACAGGGAGTGTAGGTGGCGAGGATGTCATAAAATGCCAGATCAGTCCAAACCACCTCTTAAAGTTGATCAAACCTGCTCAAATTTTCACAGAAAACTCACTTTATATCAGAGAATGAATTTGTATTGGTCTGGTCCACTCGAGGGCCATATTAGGAATTTTCATTTTCGGGGTGTGGGGGGGGGGGGGGGGGGGGCCTGGCCTCCCCTCATGGGGGGAATGTCAAGTATATCACAATATTGCCAGTCTGATGCCCCCATTTAATTTCATGCTTGTTTTAACAATAAAGGGGGATATTTTAGGCACATTTGGAGCATTACATGTCTGAAGAGAAAATATTTGACCCAAACAATGCTATTAAAATGGTCCAAAATAGATGTAAATCAGCCCAAACCAGTACTAAATATTGCTGTGTAACCATGAAACTTGGCCCAAATATCACCTGCCACTCACTAAATCTGATTGCACAGGTTTTAGGATTACATCTGGTGTACCAGTGGTGTCATCTGTGTAAAATATGGTCCAGGAAGGCGAAAATACAGCCTCAGGTGGCTGTATCAGGATGGGCTGATATTTTCTCAGTTAAGGCAGATTTAAGGCTGTAAACCACATTGTGTCCCACAGGAGTCGCCACTTGAATGAATTTTAGTGGTGTGTTCCTTCAGAAATGCATATCCAGTCCAAAGTACAGGTTCAGGGAGTGTAGGTGGCGAGGATGTCATAAAATGCCAGATCAGTCCAAACCACCTCTTAAAGTTGATCAAACCTGCTCAAATTTTCACAGAAAACTCACTTTATATCAGAGAATGAATTTGTATTGGTCTGGTCCACTCGAGGGCCATATTAGGAATTTTCATTTTCGGGGTGTGTGTGTGGGGGGGGGGGGGGGCCTGGCCTCCCCTCATGGGGGGAATGTCAAGTATATCACAATATTGCCAGTCTGATGCCCCCATTTAATTTCATGCTTGTTTTAACAATAAAGGGGGATATTTTAGGCACATTTGGAGCATTACATGTCTGAAGAGAAAATATTTGACCCAAACAATGCTATTAAAATGGTCCAAAATAGATGTAAATCAGCCCAAACCAGTACTAAATATTGCTGTGTAACCATGAAACTTGGCCCAAATATCACCTGCCACTCACTAAATCTGATTGCACAGGTTTTAGGATTACATCTGGTGTACCAGTGGTGTCATCTGTGTAAAATATGGTCCAGGAAGGCGAAAATACAGCCTCAGGTGGCTGTATCAGGATGGGCTGATATTTTCTCAGTTAAGGCAGATTTAAGGCTGTAAACCACATTGTGTCCCACAGGAGTCGCCACTTGAATGAATTTTAGTGGTGTGTTCCTTCAGAAATGCATATCCAGTCAAAAGTACAGGTTCAGGGAGTGTAGGTGGCAAGGATGTCATAAAATGCCAGATCAGTCCAAACCACCTCTTAAAGTTGATCAAACCTGCTCAAATTTTCACAGAAAACTCACTTTATATCAGAGAATGAATTTGTATTGGTCTGGTCCACTCGAGGGCCATATTAGGAATTTTCATTTTCGGGGTGTGTGGGGGGGGGGCCTGGCCTCCCCTCATGGGAGGAATGTCAAGTATATCACAATATTGCCAGTCTGATGCCCCCATTTAATTTCATGCTTGTTTTAACAATAAAGGGGGATATTTTAGGCACATTTGGAGCATTACATGTCTGAAGAGAAAATATTTGACCCAAACAATGCTATTAAAATGGTCCAAAATAGATGTAAATCAGCCCAAACCAGTACTAAATATTGCTGTGTAACCATGAAACTTGGCCCAAATATCACCTGCCACTCACTAAATCTGATTGCACAGGTTTTAGGATTACATCTGGTGTACCAGTGGTGTCATCTGTGTAAAATATGGTCCAGGAAGGCGAAAATACAGCCTCAGGTGGCTGTATCAGGATGGGCTGATATTTTCTCAGTTAAGGCAGATTTAAGGCTGTAAACCACATTGTGTCCCACAGGAGTCGCCACTTGAATGAATTTTAGTGGTGTGTTCCTTCAGAAATGCATATCCAGTCCAAAGTACAGGTTCAGGGAGTGTAGGTGGCGAGGATGTCATAAAATGCCAGATCAGTCCAAACCACCTCTTAAAGTTGATCAAACCTGCTCAAATTTTCACAGAAAACTCACTTTATATCAGAGAATGAATTTGTATTGGTCTGGTCCACTCGAGGGCCATATTAGGAATTTTCATTTTCGGGGTGTGTGTGGGGGGGGGGGGCCCTGGCCTCCCCTCATGGGAGGAATGTCAAGTATATCACAATATTGCCAGTCTGATGCCCCCATGTAATTTCATGCTTGTTTTAACAATAAAGGGGGATATTTTAGGCACATTTGGAGCATTACATGTCTGAAGAGAAAATATTTGACCCAAACAATGCTATTAAAATGGTCCAAAATAGATGTAAATCAGCCCAAACCAGTACTAAATATTGCTGTGTAACCATGAAACTTGGCCCAAATATCACCTGCCACTCACTAAATCTGATTGCACAGGTTTTAGGATTACATCTGGTGTACCAGTGGTGTCATCTGTGTAAAATATGGTCCAGGAAGGCGAAAATACAGCCTCAGGTGGCTGTATCAGGATGGGCTGATATTTTCTCAGTTAAGGCAGATTTAAGGCTGTAAACCACATTGTGTCCCACAGGAGTCGCCACTTGAATGAATTTTAGTGGTGTGTTCCTTCAGAAATGCATATCCAGTCCAAAGTACAGGTTCAGGGAGTGTAGGTGGCGAGGGTGTCATAAAATGCCAGATCAGTCCAAACCACCTCTTAAAGTTGATCAAACCTGCTCAAATTTTCACAGAAAACTCACTTTATATCAGAGAATGAATTTGTATTGGTCTGGTCCACTCGAGGGCCATATTAGGAATTTTCATTTTCGGGGTGTGTGTGTGTGTGGGGGGGGGGGGGGGGGGGGGGGGTCCTGGCCTCCCCTCATGGGAGGAATGTCAAGTATATCACAATATTGCCAGTCTGATGCCCCCATTTAATTTCATGCTTGTTTTAACAATAAAGGGGGATATTTTAGGCACATTTGGAGCATTACATGTCTGAAGAGAAAATATTTGACCCAAACAATGCTATTAAAATGGTCCAAAATAGATGTAAATCAGCCCAAACCAGTACTAAATATTGCTGTGTAACCATGAAACTTGGCCCAAATATCACCTGCCACTCACTAAATCTGATTGCACAGGTTTTAGGATTACATCTGGTGTACCAGTGGTGTCATCTGTGTAAAATATGGTCCAGGAAGGCGAAAATACAGCCTCAGGTGGCTGTATCAGGATGGGCTGATATTTTCTCAGTTAAGGCAGATTTAAGGCTGTAAACCACATTGTGTCCCACAGGAGTCGCCACTTGAATGAATTTTAGTGGTGTGTTCCTTCAGAAATGCATATCCAGTCCAAAGTACAGGTTCAGGGAGTGTAGGTGGCGAGGATGTCATAAAATGCCAGATCAGTCCAAACCACCTCTTAAAGTTGATCAAACCTGCTCAAATTTTCACAGAAAACTCACTTTATATCAGAGAATGAATTTGTATTGGTCTGGTCCACTCGAGGGCCATATTAGGAATTTTCATTTTCGGGGTGTGTGTGTGTGTGTGGGGGGGGGGGGGGCCTGGCCTCCCCTCATGGGAGGAATGTCAAGTATATCACAATATTGCCAGTCTGATGCCCCCATGTAATTTCATGCTTGTTTTAACAATAAAGGGGGATATTTTAGGCACATTTGGAGCATTACATGTCTGAAGAGAAAATATTTGACCCAAATAATGCTATTAAAATGGTCCAAAATAGATGTAAATCAGCCCAAACCAGTACTAAATATTGCTGTGTAACCATGAAACTTGGCCCAAATATCACCTGCCACTCACTAAATCTGATTGCACAGGTTTTAGGATTACATCTGGTGTACCAGTGGTGTCATCTGTGTAAAATATGGTCCAGGAAGGCGAAAATACAGCCTCAGGTGGCTGTATCAGGATGGGCTGATATTTTCTCAGTTAAGGCAGATTTAAGGCTGTATACCACATTGTGTCCCACAGGAGTCGCCACTTGAATGAATTTTAGTGGTGTGTTCCTTCAGAAATGCATATCCAGTCCAAAGTACAGGTTCAGGGAGTGTAGGTGGCGAGGGTGTCATAAAATGCCAGATCAGTCCAAACCACCTCTTAAAGTTGATCAAACCTGCTCAAATTTTCACAGAAAACTCACTTTATATCAGAGAATGAATTTGTATTGGTCTGGTCCACTCGAGGGCCATATTAGGAATTTTCATTTTCGGGGTGTGGGGGGGCCCCCTGGCCTCCCCTCATGGGGGGAATGTCAAATATATCACAATATTGCCAGTCTGATGCCCCCATTTAATTTCATGCTTGTTGTAACAATAAATGGGGATATTTTAGGCACATTTGGAGCATTACATGTCTGAAGAGAAAATATTTGACCCAAATAATGCTATTAAAATGGTCCAAAATAGATGTAAATCAGCCCAAACCAGTACTAAATATTGCTGTGTAACCATGAAACTTGGCCCAAATATCACCTGCCACTCACTAAATCTGATTGCACAGGTTTTAGGATTACATCTGGTGTACCAGTGGTGTCATCTGTGTAAAATATGGTCCAGGAAGGCGAAAATACAGCCTCAGGTGGCTGTATCAGGATGGGCTGATATTTTCTCAGTTAAGGCAGATTTAAGGCTGTAAACCACATTGTGTCCCACAGGAGTCGCCACTTGAATGAATTTTAGTGGTGTGTTCCTTCAGAAATGCATATCCAGTCCAAAGTACAGGTTCAGGGAGTGTAGGTGGCGAGGATGTCATAAAATGCCAGATCAGTCCAAACCACCTCTTAAAGTTGATCAAACCTGCTCAAATTTTCACAGAAAACTCACTTTATATCAGAGAATAAATTTGTATTGGTCTGGTCCACTCGAGGGCCATATTAGGAATTTTCATTTTCGGGGTGTGGGGGGTCCCCTGGCCTCCCCTCATGGGGGGAATGTCAAATATATCACAATATTGCCAGTCTGATGCCCCCATTTAATTTCATGCTTGTTTTAACAATAAAGGGGGATGTTTTAGGCACATTTGGAGCATTACATGTCTGAAGAGAAAATATTTGACCCAAATAATGCTATTAAAATGGTCCAAAATAGATGTAAATCAGCCCAAACCAGTACTAAATATTGCTGTGTAACCATGAAACTTGGCCCAAATATCACCTGCCACTCACTAAATCTGATTGCACAGGTTTTAGGATTACATCTGGTGTACCAGTGGTGTCATCTGTGTAAAATATGGTCCAGGAAGGCGAAAATACAGCCTCAGGTGGCTGTATCAGGATGGGCTGATATTTTCTCAGTTAAGGCAGATTTAAGGCTGTAAACCACATTGTGTCCCACAGGAGTCGCCACTTGAATGAATTTTAGTGGTGTGTTCCTTCAGAAATGCATATCCAGTCCAAAGTACAGGTTCAGGGAGTGTAGGTGGCGAGGATGTCATAAAATGCCAGATCAGTCCAAACCACCTCTTAAAGTTGATCAAACCTGCTCAAATTTTCACAGAAAACTCACTTTATATCAGAGAATAAATTTGTATTGGTCTGGTCCACTCGAGGGCCATATTAGGAATTTTCATTTTCGGGGTGTGGGGGGTCCCCTGGCCTCCCCTCATGGGGGGAATGTCAAATATATCACAATATTGCCAGTCTGATGCCCCCATTTAATTTCATGCTTGTTTTAACAATAAAGGGGGATGTTTTAGGCACATTTGGAGCATTACATGTCTGAAGAGAAAATATTTGACCCAAA
Organism: Sabellastarte sp. h YS-2021; assembly: GCA_964017235.1. Lineage (NCBI taxonomy): Eukaryota > Metazoa > Annelida > Polychaeta > Sabellida > Sabellidae > Sabellastarte > Sabellastarte sp. h YS-2021. The sequence continues at coordinate 87,052,656 of OZ024932.1, forward strand.
TAATGCTATTAAAATGGTCCAAAATAGATGTAAATCAGCCCAAACCAGTACTAAATATTGCTGTGTAACCATGAAACTTGGCCCAAATATCACCTGCCACTCACTAAATCTGATTGCACAGGTTTTAGGATTACATCTGGTGTACCAGTGGTGTCATCTGTGTAAAATATGGTCCAGGAAGGCGAAAATACAGCCTCAGGTGGCTGTATCAGGATGGGCTGATATTTTCTCAGTTAAGGCAGATTTAAGGCTGTAAACCACATTGTGTCCCACAGGAGTCGCCACTTGAATGAATTTTAGTGGTGTGTTCCTTCAGAAATGCATATCCAGTCCAAAGTACAGGTTCAGGGAGTGTAGGTGGCGAGGATGTCATAAAATGCCAGATCAGTCCAAACCACCTCTTAAAGTTGATCAAACCTGCTCAAATTTTCACAGAAAACTCACTTTATATCAGAGAATGAATTTGTATTGGTCTGGTCCACTCGAGGGCCATATTAGGAATTTTCATTTTCGGGGTGTGGGGGGCCCCCTGGCCTCCCCTCATGGGGGGAATGTCAAATATATCACAATATTGCCAGTCTGATGCCCCCATTTAATTTCATGCTTGTTTTAACAATAAAGGGGGATATTTTAGGCACATTTGGAGCATTACATGTCTGAAGAGAAAATATTTGACCCAAATAATGCTATTAAAATGGTCCAAAATAGATGTAAATCAGCCCAAACCAGTACTAAATATTGCTGTGTAACCATGAAACTTGGCCCAAATATCACCTGCCACTCACTAAATCTGATTGCACAGGTTTTAGGATTACATCTGGTGTACCAGTGGTGTCATCTGTGTAAAATATGGTCCAGGAAGGCGAAAATACAGCCTCAGGTGGCTGTATCAGGATGGGCTGATATTTTCTCAGTTAAGGCAGATTTAAGGCTGTAAACCACATTGTGTCCCACAGGAGTCGCCACTTGAATGAATTTTAGTGGTGTGTTCCTTCAGAAATGCATATCCAGTCCAAAGTACAGGTTCAGGGAGTGTAGGTGGCGAGGATGTCATAAAATGCCAGATCAGTCCAAACCACCTCTTAAAGTTGATCAAACCTGCTCAAATTTTCACAGAAAACTCACTTTATATCAGAGAATGAATTTGTATTGGTCTGGTCCACTCGAGGGCCATATTAGGAATTTTCATTTTCGGGGTGTGGGGGGGCCCCCTGGCCTCCCCTCATGGGGGGAATGTCAAATATATCACAATATTGCCAGTCTGATGCCCCCATTTAATTTTATGCTTGTTTTAACAATAAAGGGGGATATTTTAGGCACATTTGGAGCATTACATGTCTGAAGAGAAAATATTTGACCCAAACAATGCTATTAAAATGGTCCAAAATAGATGTAAATCAGCCCAAACCAGTACTAAATATTGCTGTGTAACCATGAAACTTGGCCCAAATATCACCTGCCACTCACTAAATCTGATTGCACAGGTTTTAGGATTACATCTGGTGTACCAGTGGTGTCATCTGTGTAAAATATGGTCCAGGAAGGCGAAAATACAGCCTCAGGTGGCTGTATCAGGATGGGCTGATATTTTCTCAGTTAAGGCAGATTTAAGGCTGTAAACCACATTGTGTCCCACAGGAGTCGCCACTTGAATGAATTTTAGTGGTGTGTTCCTTCAGAAATGCATATCCAGTCCAAAGTACAGGTTCAGGGAGTGTAGGTGGCGAGGGTGTCATAAAATGCCAGATCAGTCCAAACCACCTCTTAAAGTTGATCAAACCTGCTCAAATTTTCACAGAAAACTCACTTTATATCAGAGAATGAATTTGTATTGGTCTGGTCCACTCGAGGGCCATATTAGGAATTTTCATTTTCGGGGTGTGGGGGGGGGGCCCCCTGGCCTCCCCTCATGGGGGGAATGTCAAATATATCACAATATTGCCAGTCTGATGCCCCCATTTAATTTCATGCTTGTTGTAACAATAAATGGGGATATTTTAGGCACATTTGGAGCATTACATGTCTGAAGAGAAAATATTTGACCCAAATAATGCTATTAAAATGGTCCAAAATAGATGTAAATCAGCCCAAACCAGTACTAAATATTGCTGTGTAACCATGAAACTTGGCCCAAATATCACCTGCCACTCACTAAATCTGATTGCACAGGTTTTAGGATTACATCTGGTGTACCAGTGGTGTCATCTGTGTAAAATATGGTCCAGGAAGGCGAAAATACAGCCTCAGGTGGCTGTATCAGGATGGGCTGATATTTTCTCAGTTAAGGCAGATTTAAGGCTGTAAACCACATTGTGTCCCACAGGAGTCGCCACTTGAATGAATTTTAGTGGTGTGTTCCTTCAGAAATGCATATCCAGTCCAAAGTACAGGTTCAGGGAGTGTAGGTGGCGAGGATGTCATAAAATGCCAGATCAGTCCAAACCACCTCTTAAAGTTGATCAAACCTGCTCAAATTTTCACAGAAAACTCACTTTATATCAGAGAATAAATTTGTATTGGTCTGGTCCACTCGAGGGCCATATTAGGAATTTTCATTTTCGGGGTGTGGGGGGGCCCCCTGGCCTCCCCTCATGGGGGGAATGTCAAATATATCACAATATTGCCAGTCTGATGCCCCTATTTAATTTCATGCTTGTTGTAACAATAAATGGGGATATTTTAGGCACATTTGGAGCATTACATGTCTGAAGAGAAAATATTTGACCCAAATAATGCTATTAAAATGGTCCAAAATAGATGTAAATCAGCCCAAACCAGTACTAAATATTGCTGTGTAACCATGAAACTTGGCCCAAATATCACCTGCCACTCACTAAATCTGATTGCACAGGTTTTAGGATTACATCTGGTGTACCAGTGGTGTCATCTGTGTAAAATATGGTCCAGGAAGGCGAAAATACAGCCTCAGGTGGCTGTATCAGGATGGGCTGATATTTTCTCAGTTAAGGCAGATTTAAGGCTGTAAACCACATTGTGTCCCACAGGAGTCGCCACTTGAATGAATTTTAGTGGTGTGTTCCTTCAGAAATGCATATCCAGTCCAAAGTACAGGTTCAGGGAGTGTAGGTGGCGAGGATGTCATAAAATGCCAGATCAGTCCAAACCACCTCTTAAAGTTGATCAAACCTGCTCAAATTTTCACAGAAAACTCACTTTATATCAGAGAATAAATTTGTATTGGTCTGGTCCACTCGAGGGCCATATTAGAAATTTTCATTTTCGGGGTGTGGGGGGTCCCCTGGCCTCCCCTCATGGGGGGAATGTCAAATATATCACAATATTGCCAGTCTGATGCCCCCATTTAATTTCATGCTTGTTTTAACAATAAAGGGGGATGTTTTAGGCACATTTGGAGCATTACATGTCTGAAGAGAAAATATTTGACCCAAATAATGCTATTAAAATGGTCCAAAATAGATGTAAATCAGCCCAAACCAGTACTAAATATTGCTGTGTAACCATGAAACTTGGCCCAAATATCACCTGCCACTCACTAAATCTGATTGCACAGGTTTTAGGATTACATCTGGTGTACCAGTGGTGTCATCTGTGTAAAATATGGTCCAGGAAGGCGAAAATACAGCCTCAGGTGGCTGTATCAGGATGGGCTGATATTTTCTCAGTTAAGGCAGATTTAAGGCTGTAAACCACATTGTGTCCCACAGGAGTCGCCACTTGAATGAATTTTAGTGGTGTTTTCCTTCAGAAATGCATATCCAGTCCAAAGTACAGGTTCAGGGAGTGTAGGTGGCGAGGATGTCATAAAATGCCAGATCAGTCCAAACCACCTCTTAAAGTTGATCAAACCTGCTCAAATTTTCACAGAAAACTCACTTTATATCAGAGAATGAATTTGTATTGGTCTGGTCCACTCGAGGGCCATATTAGGAATTTTCATTTTCGGGGTGTCGGGGGGGGGGGGGGCCCTGGCCTCCCCTCATGGGGGGAATGTCAAGTATATCACAATATTGCCAGTCTGATGCCCCCATTTAATTTCATGCTTGTTTTAACAATAAAGGGGGATATTTTAGGCACATTTGGAGCATTACATGTCTGAAGAGAAAATATTTGACCCAAACAATGCTATTAAAATGGTCCAAAATAAATGTAAATCAGCCCAAACCAGTACTAAATATTGCTGTGTAACCATGAAACTTGGCCCAAATATCACCTGCCACTCACTAAATCTGATTGCACAGGTTTTAGGATTACATCTGGTGTACCAGTGGTGTCATCTGTGTAAAATATGGTCCAGGAAGGCGAAAATACAGCCTCAGGTGGCTGTATCAGGATGGGCTGATATTTTCTCAGTTAAGGCAGATTTAAGGCTGTAAACCACATTGTGTCCCACAGGAGTCGCCACTTGAATGAATTTTAGTGGTGTGTTCCTTCAGAAATGCATATCCAGTCCAAAGTACAGGTTCAGGGAGTGTAGGTGGCGAGGGTGTCATAAAATGCCAGATCAGTCCAAACCACCTCTTAAAGTTGATCAAACCTGCTCAAATTTTCACAGAAAACTCACTTTATATCAGAGAATGAATTTGTATTGGTCTGGTCCACTCGAGGGCCATATTAGGAATTTTCATTTTCGGGGTGTGGGGGGGCCCCCTGCCCTCCCCTCATGGGGGGAATGTCAAATATATCACAATATTGCCAGTCTGATGCCCCCATTTAATTTCATGCTTGTTGTAACAATAAATGGGGATATTTTAGGCACATTTGGAGCATTACATGTCTGAAGAGAAAATATTTGACCCAAATAATGCTATTAAAATGGTCCAAAATAGATGTAAATCAGCCCAAACCAGTACTAAATATTGCTGTGTAACCATGAAACTTGGCCCAAATATCACCTGCCACTCACTAAATCTGATTGCACAGGTTTTAGGATTACATCTGGTGTACCAGTGGTGTCATCTGTGTAAAATATGGTCCAGGAAGGCGAAAATACAGCCTCAGGTGGCTGTATCAGGATGGGCTGATATTTTCTCAGTTAAGGCAGATTTAAGGCTGTAAACCACATTGTGTCCCACAGGAGTCGCCACTTGAATGAATTTTAGTGGTGTGTTCCTTCAGAAATGCATATCCAGTCCAAAGTACAGGTTCAGGGAGTGTAGGTGGCGAGGATGTCATAAAATGCCAGATCAGTCCAAACCACCTCTTAAAGTTGATCAAACCTGCTCAAATTTTCACAGAAAACTCACTTTATATCAGAGAATAAATTTGTATTGGTCTGGTCCACTCGAGGGCCATATTAGGAATTTTCATTTTCGGGGTGTGGGGGGGCCCCCTGGCCTCCCCTCATGGGGGGAATGTCAAATATATCACAATATTGCCAGTCTGATGCCCCCATTTAATTTCATGCTTGTTGTAACAATAAATGGGGATATTTTAGGCACATTTGGAGCATTACATGTCTGAAGAGAAAATATTTGACCCAAATAATGCTATTAAAATGGTCCAAAATAGATGTAAATCAGCCCAAACCAGTACTAAATATTGCTGTGTAACCATGAAACTTGGCCCAAATATCACCTGCCACTCACTAAATCTGATTGCACAGGTTTTAGGATTACATCTGGTGTACCAGTGGTGTCATCTGTGTAAAATATGGTCCAGGAAGGCGAAAATACAGCCTCAGGTGGCTGTATCAGGATGGGCTGATATTTTCTCAGTTAAGGCAGATTTAAGGCTGTAAACCACATTGTGTCCCACAGGAGTCGCCACTTGAATGAATTTTAGTGGTGTGTTCCTTCAGAAATGCATATCCAGTCCAAAGTACAGGTTCAGGGAGTGTAGGTGGCGAGGATGTCATAAAATGCCAGATCAGTCCAAACCACCTCTTAAAGTTGATCAAACCTGCTCAAATTTTCACAGAAAACTCACTTTATATCAGAGAATAAATTTGTATTGGTCTGGTCCACTCGAGGGCCATATTAGAAATTTTCATTTTCGGGGTGTGGGGGGTCCCCTGGCCTCCCCTCATGGGGGGAATGTCAAATATATCACCATATTGCCAGTCTGATGCCCCCATTTAATTTCATGCTTGTTTTAACAATAAAGGGGGATGTTTTAGGCACATTTGGAGCAGTACATGTCTGAAGAGAAAATATTTGACCCAAATAATGCTATTAAAATGGTCCAAAATAGATGTAAATCAGCCCAAACCAGTACTAAATATTGCTGTGTAACCATGAAACTTGGCCCAAATATCACCTGCCACTCACTAAATCTGATTGCACAGGTTTTAGGATTACATCTGGTGTACCAGTGGTGTCATCTGTGTAAAATATGGTCCAGGAAGGCGAAAATACAGCCTCAGGTGGCTGTATCAGGATGGGCTGATATTTTCTCAGTTAAGGCAAATTTAAGGCTGTAAACCACATTGTGTCCCACAGGAGTCGCCACTTGAATGAATTTTAGTGGTGTGTTCCTTCAGAAATGCATATCCAGTCCAAAGTACAGGTTCAGGGAGTGTAGGTGGCGAGGATGTCATAAAATGCCAGATCAGTCCAAACCACCTCTTAAAGTTGATCAAACCTGCTCAAATTTTCACAGAAAACTCACTTTATATCAGAGAATGAATTTGTATTGGTCTGGTCCACTCGAGGGCCATATTAGGAATTTTCATTTTCGGGGTGTGGGGGGGCCCCCTGGCCTCCCCTCATGGGGGGAATGTCAAGTATATCACAATATTGCCAGTCTGATGCCCCCATTTAATTTCATGCTTGTTTTAACAATAAAGGGGGATATTTTAGGCACATTTGGAGCATTACATGTCTGAAGAGAAAATATTTGACCCAAACAATGCTATTAAAATGGTCCAAAATAGATGTAAATCAGCCCAAACCAGTACTAAATATTGCTGTGTAACCATGAAACTTGGCCCAAATATCACCTGCCACTCACTAAATCTGATTGCACAGGTTTTAGGATTACATCTGGTGTACCAGTGGTGTCATCTGTGTAAAATATGGTCCAGGAAGGCGAAAATACAGCCTCAGGTGGCTGTATCAGGATGGGCTGATATTTTCTCAGTTAAGGCAGATTTAAGGCTGTAAACCACATTGTGTCCCACAGGAGTCGCCACTTGAATGAATTTTAGTGGTGTGTTCCTTCAGAAATGCATATCCAGTCCAAAGTACAGGTTCAGGGAGTGTAGGTGGCGAGGATGTCATAAAATGCCAGATCAGTCCAAACCACCTCTTAAAGTTGATCAAACCTGCTCAAATTTTCACAGAAAACTCACTTTATATCAGAGAATGAATTTGTATTGGTCTGGTCCACTCGAGGGCCATATTAGGAATTTTCATTTTCGGGGTGTGGGGGGGCCCCCTGGCCTCCCCTCATGGGGGGAATGTCAAGTATATCACAATATTGCCAGTCTGATGCCCCCATTTAATTTCATGCTTGTTTTAACAATAAAGGGGGATATTTTAGGCACATTTGGAGCATTACATGTCTGAAGAGAAAATATTTGACCCAAACAATGCTATTAAAATGGTCCAAAATAGATGTAAATCAGCCCAAACCAGTACTAAATATTGCTGTGTAACCATGAAACTTGGCCCAAATATCACCTGCCACTCACTAAATCTGATTACACAGGTTTTAGGATTACATCTGGTGTACCAGTGGTGTCATCTGTGTAAAATATGGTCCAGGAAAGCGAAAATACAGCCTCAGGTGGCTGTATCAGGATGGGCTGATATTTTCTCAGTTAAGGCAGATTTAAGGCTGTAAACCACATTGTGTCCCACAGGAGTCGCCACTTGAATGAATTTTAGTGGTGTGTTCCTTCAGAAATGCATATCCAGTCCAAAGTACAGGTTCAGGGAGTGTAGGTGGCGAGGATGTCATAAAATGCCAGATCAGTCCAAACCACCTCTTAAAGTTGATCAAACCTGCTCAAATTTTCACAGAAAACTCACTTTATATCAGAGAATGAATTTGTATTGGTCTGGTCCACTCGAGGGCCATATTAGGAATTTTCATTTTCGGGGTGTGGGGGGCCCCCTGGCCTCCCCTCATGGGGGGAATGTCAAATATATCACAATATTGCCAGTCTGATGCCCCCATTTAATTTCATGCTTGTTTTAACAATAAAGGGGGATATTTTAGGCACATTTGGAGCATTACATGTCTGAAGAGAAAATATTTGACCCAAACAATGCTATTAAAATGGTCCAAAATAGATGTAAATCAGCCCAAACCAGTACTAAATATTGCTGTGTAACCATGAAACTTGGCCCAAATATCACCTGCCACTCACTAAATCTGATTGCACAGGTTTTAGGATTACATCTGGTGTACCAGTGGTGTCATCTGTGTAAAATATGGTCCAGGAAGGCGAAAATACAGCCTCAGGTGGCTGTATCAGGATGGGCTGATATTTTCTCAGTTAAGGCAGATTTAAGGCTGTAAACCACATTGTGTCCCACAGGAGTCGCCACTTGAATGAATTTTAGTGGTGTGTTCCTTCAGAAATGCATATCCAGTCCAAAGTACAGGTTCAGGGAGTGTAGGTGGCGAGGATGTCATAAAATGCCAGATCAGTCCAAACCACCTCTTAAAGTTGATCAAACCTGCTCAAATTTTCACAGAAAACTCACTTTATATCAGAGAATGAATTTGTATTGGTCTGGTCCACTCGAGGGCCATATTAGGAATTTTCATTTTCGGGGTGTGGGGGGGCCCCCTGGCCTCCCCTCATGGGGGGAATGTCAAATATATCACAATATTGCCAGTCTGATGCCCCCATTTAATTTCATGCTTGTTTTAACAATAAAGGGGGATATTTTAGGCACATTTGGAGCATTACATGTCTGAATAGAAAATATTTGACCCAAATAATGCTATTAAAATGGTCCAAAATAGATGTAAATCAGCCCAAACCAGTACTAAATATTGCTGTGTAACCATGAAACTTGGCCCAAATATCACCTGCCACTCACTAAATCTGATTACACAGGTTTTAGGATTACATCTGGTGTACCAGTGGTGTCATCTGTGTAAAATATGGTCCAGGAAAGCGAAAATACAGCCTCAGGTGGCTGTATCAGGATGGGCTGATATTTTCTCAGTTAAGGCAGATTTAAGGCTGTAAACCACATTGTGTCCCACAGGAGTCGCCACTTGAATGAATTTTAGTGGTGTGTTCCTTCAGAAATGCATATCCAGTCCAAAGTACAGGTTCAGGGAGTGTAGGTGGCGAGGATGTCATAAAATGCCAGATCAGTCCAAACCACCTCTTAAAGTTGATCAAACCTGCTCAAATTTTCACAGAAAACTCACTTTATATCAGAGAATGAATTTGTATTGGTCTGGTCCACTCGAGGGCCATATTAGGAATTTTCATTTTCGGGGTGTGGGGGGCCCCCTGGCCTCCCCTCATGGGGGGAATGTCAAATATATCACAATATTGCCAGTCTGATGCCCCCATTTAATTTCATGCTTGTTTTAACAATAAAGGGGGATATTTTAGGCACATTTGGAGCATTACATGTCTGAAGAGAAAATATTTGACCCAAATAATGCTATTAAAATGGTCCAAAATAGATGTAAATCAGCCCAAACCAGTACTAAATATTGCTGTGTAACCATGAAACTTGGCCCAAATATCACCTGCCACTCACTAAATCTGATTGCACAGGTTTTAGGATTACATCTGGTGTACCAGTGGTGTCATCTGTGTAAAATATGGTCCAGGAAGGCGAAAATACAGCCTCAGGTGGCTGTATCAGGATGGGCTGATATTTTCTCAGTTAAGGCAGATTTAAGGCTGTAAACCACATTGTGTCCCACAGGAGTCGCCACTTGAATGAATTTTAGTGGTGTGTTCCTTCAGAAATGCATATCCAGTCCAAAGTACAGGTTCAGGGAGTGTAGGTGGCGAGGATGTCATAAAATGCCAGATCAGTCCAAACCACCTCTTAAAGTTGATCAAACCTGCTCAAATTTTCACAGAAAACTCACTTTATATCAGAGAATGAATTTGTATTGGTCTGGTCCACTCGAGGGCCATATTAGGAATTTTCATTTTCGGGGTGTGGGGGGCCCCCTGGCCTCCCCTCATATGGGGAATGTCAAATATATCACAATATTGCCAGTCTGATGCCCCCATTTAATTTCATGCTTGTTTTAACAATAAAGGGGGATATTTTAGGCACATTTGGAGCATTACATGTCTGAAGAGAAAATATTTGACCCAAATAATGCTATTAAAATGGTCCAAAATAGATGTAAATCAGCCCAAACCAGTACTAAATATTGCTGTGTAACCATGAAACTTGGCCCAAATATCACCTGCCACTCACTAAATCTGATTGCACAGGTTTTAGGATTACATCTGGTGTACCAGTGGTGTCATCTGTGTAAAATATGGTCCAGGAAGGCGAAAATACAGCCTCAGGTGGCTGTATCAGGATGGGCTGATATTTTCTCAGTTAAGGCAGATTTAAGGCTGTAAACCACATTGTGTCCCACAGGAGTCGCCACTTGAATGAATTTTAGTGGTGTGTTCCTTCAGAAATGCATATCCAGTCCAAAGTACAGGTTCAGGGAGTGTAGGTGGCGAGGATGTCATAAAATGCCAGATCAGTCCAAACCACCTCTTAAAGTTGATCAAACCTGCTCAAATTTTCACAGAAAACTCACTTTATATCAGAGAATGAATTTGTATTGGTCTGGTCCACTCGAGGGCCATATTAGGAATTTTCATTTTCGGGGTGTGGGGGGGGGGGGGGGCCCTGGCCTCCCCTCATGGGGGGAATGTCAAGTATATCACAATATTGCCAGTCTGATGCCCCCATTTAATTTCATGCTTGTTTTAACAATAAAGGGGGATATTTTAGGCACATTTGGAGCATTACATGTCTGAAGAGAAAATATTTGACCCAAACAATGCTATTAAAATGGTCCAAAATAGATGTAAATCAGCCCAAACCAGTACTAAATATTGCTGTGTAACCATGAAACTTGGCCCAAATATCACCTGCCACTCACTAAATCTGATTGCACAGGTTTTAGGATTACATCTGGTGTACCAGTGGTGTCATCTGTGTAAAATATGGTCCAGGAAGGCGAAAATACAGCCTCAGGTGGCTGTATCAGGATGGGCTGATATTTTCTCAGTTAAGGCAGATTTAAGGCTGTAAACCACATTGTGTCCCACAGGAGTCGCCACTTGAATGAATTTTAGTGGTGTGTTCCTTCAGAAATGCATATCCAGTCCAAAGTACAGGTTCAGGGAGTGTAGGTGGCGAGGATGTCATAAAATGCCAGATCAGTCCAAACCACCTCTTAAAGTTGATCAAACCTGCTCAAATTTTCACAGAAAACTCACTTTATATCAGAGAATGAATTTGTATTGGTCTGGTCCACTCGAGGGCCATATTAGGAATTTTCATTTTCGGGGTGTGGGGGGGCCCCCTGGCCTCCCCTCATGGGGGGAATGTCAAGTATATCACAATATTGCCAGTCTGATGCCCCCATTTAATTTCATGCTTGTTTTAACAATAAAGGGGGATATTTTAGGCACATTTGGAGCATTACATGTCTGAAGAGAAAATATTTGACCCAAACAATGCTATTAAAATGGTCCAAAATAGATGTAAATCAGCCCAAACCAGTACTAAATATTGCTGTGTAACCATGAAACTTGGCCCAAATATCACCTGCCACTCACTAAATCTGATTGCACAGGTTTTAGGATTACATCTGGTGTACCAGTGGTGTCATCTGTGTAAAATATGGTCCAGGAAGGCGAAAATACAGCCTCAGGTGGCTGTATCAGGATGGGCTGATATTTTCTCAGTTAAGGCAGATTTAAGGCTGTAAACCACATTGTGTCCCACAGGAGTCGCCACTTGAATGAATTTTAGTGGTGTGTTCCTTCAGAAATGCATATCCAGTCCAAAGTACAGGTTCAGGGAGTGTAGGTGGCGAGGATGTCATAAAATGCCAGATCAGTCCAAACCACCTCTTAAAGTTGATCAAACCTGCTCAAATTTTCACAGAAAACTCACTTTATATCAGAGAATGAATTTGTATTGGTCTGGTCCACTCGAGGGCCATATTAGGAATTTTCATTTTCGGGGTGTGGGGGGGCCCCCTGGCCTCCCCTCATGGGGGGAATGTCAAATATATCACAATATTGCCAGTCTGATGCCCCCATTTAATTTCATGCTTGTTTTAACAATAAAGGGGGATATTTTAGGCACATTTGGAGCATTACATGTCTGAAGAGAAAATATTTGACCCAAATAATGCTATTAAAATGGTCCAAAATAGATGTAAATCAGCCCAAACCAGTACTAAATATTGCTGTGTAACCATGAAACTTGGCCCAAATATCACCTGCCACTCACTAAATCTGATTGCACAGGTTTTAGGATTACATCTGGTGTACCAGTGGTGTCATCTGTGTAAAATATGGTCCAGGAAGGCGAAAATACAGCCTCAGGTGGCTGTATCAGGATGGGCTGATATTTTCTCAGTTAAGGCAGATTTAAGGCTGTAAACCACATTGTGTCCCACAGGAGTCGCCACTTGAATGAATTTTAGTGGTGTGTTCCTTCAGAAATGCATATCCAGTCCAAAGTACAGGTTCAGGGAGTGTAGGTGGCGAGGATGTCATAAAATGCCAGATCAGTCCAAACCACCTCTTAAAGTTGATCAAACCTGCTCAAATTTTCACAGAAAACTCACTTTATATCAGAGAATGAATTTGTATTGGTCTGGTCCACTCGAGGGCCATATTAGGAATTTTCATTTTCGGGGTGTGGGGGGGCCCCCTGGCCTCCCCTCATGGGGGGAATGTCAAATATATCACAATATTGCCAGTCTGATGCCCCCATTTAATTTCATGCTTGTTTTAACAATAAAGGGGGATATTTTAGGCACATTTGGAGCATTACATGTCTGAATAGAAAATATTTGACCCAAATAATGCTATTAAAATGGTCCAAAATAGATGTAAATCAGCCCAAACCAGTACTAAATATTGCTGTGTAACCATGAAACTTGGCCCAAATATCACCTGCCACTCACTAAATCTGATTACACAGGTTTTAGGATTACATCTGGTGTACCAGTGGTGTCATCTGTGTAAAATATGGTCCAGGAAAGCGAAAATACAGCCTCAGGTGGCTGTATCAGGATGGGCTGATATTTTCTCAGTTAAGGCAGATTTAAGGCTGTAAACCACATTGTGTCCCACAGGAGTCGCCACTTGAATGAATTTTAGTGGTGTGTTCCTTCAGAAATGCATATCCAGTCCAAAGTACAGGTTCAGGGAGTGTAGGTGGCGAGGATGTCATAAAATGCCAGATCAGTCCAAACCACCTCTTAAAGTTGATCAAACCTGCTCAAATTTTCACAGAAAACTCACTTTATATCAGAGAATGAATTTGTATTGGTCTGGTCCACTCGAGGGCCATATTAGGAATTTTCATTTTCGGGGTGTGGGGGGCCCCCTGGCCTCCCCTCATGGGGGGAATGTCAAATATATCACAATATTGCCAGTCTGATGCCCCCATTTAATTTCATGCTTGTTTTAACAATAAAGGGGGATATTTTAGGCACATTTGGAGCATTACATGTCTGAAGAGAAAATATTTGACCCAAACAATGCTATTAAAATGGTCCAAAATAGATGTAAATCAGCCCAAACCAGTACTAAATATTGCTGTGTAACCATGAAACTTGGCCCAAATATCACCTGCCACTCACTAAATCTGATTGCACAGGTTTTAGGATTACATCTGGTGTACCAGTGGTGTCATCTGTGTAAAATATGGTCCAGGAAGGCGAAAATACAGCCTCAGGTGGCTGTATCAGGATGGGCTGATATTTTCTCAGTTAAGGCAGATTTAAGGCTGTAAACCACATTGTGTCCCACAGGAGTCGCCACTTGAATGAATTTTAGTGGTGTGTTCCTTCAGAAATGCATATCCAGTCCAAAGTACAGGTTCAGGGAGTGTAGGTGGCGAGGATGTCATAAAATGCCAGATCAGTCCAAACCACCTCTTAAAGTTGATCAAACCTGCTCAAATTTTCACAGAAAACTCACTTTATATCAGAGAATGAATTTGTATTGGTCTGGTCCACTCGAGGGCCATATTAGGAATTTTCATTTTCGGGGTGTGGGGGGGCCCCCTGGCCTCCCCTCATGGGGGGAATGTCAAATATATCACAATATTGCCAGTCTGATGCCCCCATTTAATTTCATGCTTGTTTTAACAATAAAGGGGGATATTTTAGGCACATTTGGAGCATTACATGTCTGAAGAGAAAATATTTGACCCAAATAATGCTATTAAAATGGTCCAAAATAGATGTAAATCAGCCCAAACCAGTACTAAATATTGCTGTGTAACCATGAAACTTGGCCCAAATATCACCTGCCACTCACTAAATCTGATTGCACAGGTTTTAGGATTACATCTGGTGTACCAGTGGTGTCATCTGTGTAAAATATGGTCCAGGAAGGCGAAAATACAGCCTCAGGTGGCTGTATCAGGATGGGCTGATATTTTCTCAGTTAAGGCAGATTTAAGGCTGTAAACCACATTGTGTCCCACAGGAGTCGCCACTTGAATGAATTTTAGTGGTGTGTTCCTTCAGAAATGCATATCCAGTCCAAAGTACAGGTTCAGGGAGTGTAGGTGGCGAGGATGTCATAAAATGCCAGATCAGTCCAAACCACCTCTTAAAGTTGATCAAACCTGCTCAAATTTTCACAGAAAACTCACTTTATATCAGAGAATGAATTTGTATTGGTCTGGTCCACTCGAGGGCCATATTAGGAATTTTCATTTTCGGGGTGTGGGGGGGCCCCCTGGCCTCCCCTCATGGGGGGAATGTCAAATATATCACAATATTGCCAGTCTGATGCCCCCATTTAATTTCATGCTTGTTTTAACAATAAAGGGGGATATTTTAGGCACATTTGGAGCATTACATGTCTGAATAGAAAATATTTGACCCAAATAATGCTATTAAAATGGTCCAAAATAGATGTAAATCAGCCCAAACCAGTACTAAATATTGCTGTGTAACCATGAAACTTGGCCCAAATATCACCTGCCACTCACTAAATCTGATTACACAGGTTTTAGGATTACATCTGGTGTACCAGTGGTGTCATCTGTGTAAAATATGGTCCAGGAAAGCGAAAATACAGCCTCAGGTGGCTGTATCAGGATGGGCTGATATTTTCTCAGTTAAGGCAGATTTAAGGCTGTAAACCACATTGTGTCCCACAGGAGTCGCCACTTGAATGAATTTTAGTGGTGTGTTCCTTCAGAAATGCATATCCAGTCCAAAGTACAGGTTCAGGGAGTGTAGGTGGCGAGGATGTCATAAAATGCCAGATCAGTCCAAACCACCTCTTAAAGTTGATCAAACCTGCTCAAATTTTCACAGAAAACTCACTTTATATCAGAGAATGAATTTGTATTGGTCTGGTCCACTCGAGGGCCATATTAGGAATTTTCATTTTCGGGGTGTGGGGGGCCCCCTGGCCTCCCCTCATGGGGGGAATGTCAAATATATCACAATATTGCCAGTCTGATGCCCCCATTTAATTTCATGCTTGTTTTAACAATAAAGGGGGATATTTTAGGCACATTTGGAGCATTACATGTCTGAAGAGAAAATATTTGACCCAAATAATGCTATTAAAATGGTCCAAAATAGATGTAAATCAGCCCAAACCAGTACTAAATATTGCTGTGTAACCATGAAACTTGGCCCAAATATCACCTGCCACTCACTAAATCTGATTGCACAGGTTTTAGGATTACATCTGGTGTACCAGTGGTGTCATCTGTGTAAAATATGGTCCAGGAAGGCGAAAATACAGCCTCAGGTGGCTGTATCAGGATGGGCTGATATTTTCTCAGTTAAGGCAGATTTAAGGCTGTAAACCACATTGTGTCCCACAGGAGTCGCCACTTGAATGAATTTTAGTGGTGTGTTCCTTCAGAAATGCATATCCAGTCCAAAGTACAGGTTCAGGGAGTGTAGGTGGCGAGGATGTCATAAAATGCCAGATCAGTCCAAACCACCTCTTAAAGTTGATCAAACCTGCTCAAATTTTCACAGAAAACTCACTTTATATCAGAGAATGAATTTGTATTGGTCTGGTCCACTCGAGGGCCATATTAGGAATTTTCATTTTCGGGGTGTGGGGGGGGGGGGGGGCCCTGGCCTCCCCTCATGGGGGGAATGTCAAGTATATCACAATATTGCCAGTCTGATGCCCCCATTTAATTTCATGCTTGTTTTAACAATAAAGGGGGATATTTTAGGCACATTTGGAGCATTACATGTCTGAAGAGAAAATATTTGACCCAAACAATGCTATTAAAATGGTCCAAAATAGATGTAAATCAGCCCAAACCAGTACTAAATATTGCTGTGTACCCATGAAACTTGGCCCAAATATCACCTGCCACTCACTAAATCTGATTGCACAGGTTTTAGGATTACATCTGGTGTACCAGTGGTGTCATCTGTGTAAAATATGGTCCAGGAAGGCGAAAATACAGCCTCAGGTGGCTGTATCAGGATGGGCTGATATTTTCTCAGTTAAGGCAGATTTAAGGCTGTAAACCACATTGTGTCCCACAGGAGTCGCCACTTGAATGAATTTTAGTGGTGTGTTCCTTCAGAAATGCATATCCAGTCCAAAGTACAGGTTCAGGGAGTGTAGGTGGCGAGGATGTCATAAAATGCCAGATCAGTCCAAACCACCTCTTAAAGTTGATCAAACCTGCTCAAATTTTCACAGAAAACTCACTTTATATCAGAGAATGAATTTGTATTGGTCTGGTCCACTCGAGGGCCATATTAGGAATTTTCATTTTCGGGGTGTGTGGGGGGGGGGGGGGGGGGGCCCTGGCCTCCCCTCATGGGAGGAATGTCAAGTATATCACAATATTGCCAGTCTGATGCCCCCATTTAATTTCATGCTTGTTTTAACAATAAAGGGGGATATTTTAGGCACATTTGGAGCATTACATGTCTGAAGAGAAAATATTTGACCCAAACAATGCTATTAAAATGGTCCAAAATAGATGTAAATCAGCCCAAACCAGTACTAAATATTGCTGTGTAACCATGAAACTTGGCCCAAATATCACCTGCCACTCACTAAATCTGATTGCACAGGTTTTAGGATTACATCTGGTGTACCAGTGGTGTCATCTGTGTAAAATATGGTCCAGGAAGGCGAAAATACAGCCTCAGGTGGCTGTATCAGGATGGGCTGATATTTTCTCAGTTAAGGCAGATTTAAGGCTGTAAACCACATTGTGTCCCACAGGAGTCGCCACTTGAATGAATTTTAGTGGTGTGTTCCTTCAGAAATGCATATCCAGTCCAAAGTACAGGTTCAGGGAGTGTAGGTGGCGAGGATGTCATAAAATGCCAGATCAGTCCAAACCACCTCTTAAAGTTGATCAAACCTGCTCAAATTTTCACAGAAAACTCACTTTATATCAGAGAATGAATTTGTATTGGTCTGGTCCACTCGAGGGCCATATTAGGAATTTTCATTTTCGGGGTGTGTGGGGGGGGGGGGGGGGGGCCCTGGCCTCCCCTCATGGGAGGAATGTCAAGTATATCACAATATTGCCAGTCTGATGCCCCCATTTAATTTCATGCTTGTTTTAACAATAAAGGGGGATATTTTAGGCACATTTGGAGCATTACATGTCTGAAGAGAAAATATTTGACCCAAACAATGCTATTAAAATGGTCCAAAATAGATGTAAATCAGCCCAAACCAGTACTAAATATTGCTGTGTAACCATGAAACTTGGCCCAAATATCACTTGCCACTCACTAAATCTGATTGCACAGGTTTTAGGATTACATCTGGTGTACCAGTGGTGTCATCTGTGTAAAATATGGTCCAGGAAGGCGAAAATACAGCCTCAGGTGGCTGTATCAGGATGGGCTGATATTTTCTCAGTTAAGGCAGATTTAAGGCTGTAAACCACATTGTGTCCCACAGGAGTCGCCACTTGAATGAATTTTAGTGGTGTGTTCCTTCAGAAATGCATATCCAGTCCAAAGTACAGGTTCAGGGAGTGTAGGTGGCGAGGGTGTCATAAAATGCCAGATCAGTCCAAACCACCTCTTAAAGTTGATCAAACCTGCTCAAATTTTCACAGAAAACTCACTTTATATCAGAGAATGAATTTGTATTGGTCTGGTCCACTCGAGGGCCATATTAGGAATTTTCATTTTCGGGGTGTGGGGGGGGGCCCCTGGCCTCCCCTCATGGGGGGAATGTCAAATATATCACAATATTGCCAGTCTGATGCCCCCATTTAATTTCATGCTTGTTTTAACAATAAAGGGGGATATTTTAGGCACATTTGGAGCATTACATGTCTGAAGAGAAAATATTTGACCCAAACAATGCTATTAAATGGTCCAAAATAGATGTAAATCAGCCCAAACCAGTACTAAATATTGCTGTGTAACCATGAAACTTGGCCCAAATATCACCTGCCACTCACTAAATCTGATTGCACAGGTTTTAGGATTACATCTGGTGTACCAGTGGTGTCATCTGTGTAAAATATGGTCCAGGAAGGCGAAAATACAGCCTCAGGTGGCTGTATCAGGATGGGCTGATATTTTCTCAGTTAAGGCAGATTTAAGGCTGTAAACCACATTGTGTCCCACAGGAGTCGCCACTTGAATGAATTTTAGTGGTGTGTTCCTTCAGAAATGCATATCCAGTCCAAAGTACAGGTTCAGGGAGTGTAGGTGGCGAGGATGTCATAAAATGCCAGATCAGTCCAAACCACCTCTTAAAGTTGATCAAACCTGCTCAAATTTTCACAGAAAACTCACTTTATATCAGAGAATGAATTTGTATTGGTCTGGTCCACTCGAGGGCCATATTAGGAATTTTCATTTTCGGGGTGTGGGGGGGCCCCCTGGCCTCCCCTCATGGGGGGAATGTCAAATATATCACAATATTGCCAGTCTGATGCCCCCATTTAATTTCATGCTTGTTTTAACAATAAAGGGGGATATTTTAGGCACATTTGGAGCATTACATGTCTGAAGAGAAAATATTTGACCCAAATAATGCTATTAAAATGGTCCAAAATAGATGTAAATCAGCCCAAACCAGTACTAAATATTGCTGTGTAACCATGAAACTTGGCCCAAATATCACCTGCCACTCACTAAATCTGATTGCACAGGTTTTAGGATTACATCTGGTGTACCAGTGGTGTCATCTGTGTAAAATATGGTCCAGGAAGGCGAAAATACAGCCTCAGGTGGCTGTATCAGGATGGGCTGATATTTTCTCAGTTAAGGCAGATTTAAGGCTGTAAACCACATTGTGTCCCACAGGAGTCGCCACTTGAATGAATTTTAGTGGTGTGTTCCTTCAGAAATGCATATCCAGTCCAAAGTACAGGTTCAGGGAGTGTAGGTGGCGAGGATGTCATAAAATGCCAGATCAGTCCAAACCACCTCTTAAAGTTGATCAAACCTGCTCAAATTTTCACAGAAAACTCACTTTATATCAGAGAATGAATTTGTATTGGTCTGGTCCACTCGAGGGCCATATTAGGAATTTTCATTTTCGGGGTGTGGGGGGGCCCCCTGGCCTCCCCTCATGGGGGGAATGTCAAATATATCACAATATTGCCAGTCTGATGCCCCCATTTAATTTCATGCTTGTTTTAACAATAAAGGGGGATATTTTAGGCACATTTGGAGCATTACATGTCTGAAGAGAAAATATTTGACCCAAATAATGCTATTAAAATGGTCCAAAATAGATGTAAATCAGCCCAAACCAGTACTAAATATTGCTGTGTAACCATGAAACTTGGCCCAAATATCACCTGCCACTCACTAAATCTGATTGCACAGGTTTTAGGATTACATCTGGTGTACCAGTGGTGTCATCTGTGTAAAATATGGTCCAGGAAGGCGAAAATACAGCCTCAGGTGGCTGTATCAGGATGGGCTGATATTTTCTCAGTTAAGGCAGATTTAAGGCTGTAAACCACATTGTGTCCCACAGGAGTCACCACTTGAATGAATTTTAGTGGTGTGTTCCTTCAGAAATGCATATCCAGTCCAAAGTACAGGTTCAGGGAGTGTAGGTGGCGAGGATGTCATAAAATGCCAGATCAGTCCAAACCACCTCTTAAAGTTGATCAAACCTGCTCAAATTTTCACAGAAAACTCACTTTATATCAGAGAATGAATTTGTATTGGTCTGGTCCACTCGAGGGCCATATTAGGAATTTTCATTTTCGGGGTGTGGGGGGGCCCCCTGGCCTCCCCTCATGGGGGGAATGTCAAATATATCACAATATTGCCAGTCTGATGCCCCCATTTAATTTCATGCTTGTTTTAACAATAAAGGGGGATATTTTAGGCACATTTGGAGCATTACATGTCTGAAGAGAAAATATTTGACCCAAACAATGCTATTAAAATGGTCCAAAATAGATGTAAATCAGCCCAAACCAGTACTAAATATTGCTGTGTAACCATGAAACTTGGCCCAAATATCACCTGCCACTCACTAAATCTGATTGCACAGGTTTTAGGATTACATCTGGTGTACCAGTGGTGTCATCTGTGTAAAATATGGTCCAGGAAGGCGAAAATACAGCCTCAGGTGGCTGTATCAGGATGGGCTGATATTTTCTCAGTTAAGGCAGATTTAAGGCTGTAAACCACATTGTGTCCCACAGGAGTCGCCACTTGAATGAATTTTAGTGGTGTGTTCCTTCAGAAATGCATATCCAGTCCAAAGTACAGGTTCAGGGAGTGTAGGTGGCGAGGATGTCATAAAATGCCAGATCAGTCCAAACCACCTCTTAAAGTTGATCAAACCTGCTCAAATTTTCACAGAAAACTCACTTTATATCAGAGAATGAATTTGTATTGGTCTGGTCCACTCGAGGGCCATATTAGGAATTTTCATTTTCGGGGTGTGGGGGGGCCCCCTGGCCTCCCCTCATGGGGGGAATGTCAAATATATCACAATATTGCCAGTCTGATGCCCCCATTTAATTTCATGCTTGTTTTAACAATAAAGGGGGATATTTTAGGCACATTTGGAGCATTACATGTCTGAAGAGAAAATATTTGACCCAAATAATGCTATTAAAATGGTCCAAAATAGATGTAAATCAGCCCAAACCAGTACTAAATATTGCTGTGTAACCATGAAACTTGGCCCAAATATCACCTGCCACTCACTAAATCTGATTGCACAGGTTTTAGGATTACATCTGGTGTACCAGTGGTGTCATCTGTGTAAAATATGGTCCAGGAAGGCGAAAATACAGCCTCAGGTGGCTGTATCAGGATGGGCTGATATTTTCTCAGTTAAGGCAGATTTAAGGCTGTAAACCACATTGTGTCCCACAGGAGTCACCACTTGAATGAATTTTAGTGGTGTGTTCCTTCAGAAATGCATATCCAGTCCAAAGTACAGGTTCAGGGAGTGTAGGTGGCGAGGATGTCATAAAATGCCAGATCAGTCCAAACCACCTCTTAAAGTTGATCAAACCTGCTCAAATTTTCACAGAAAACTCACTTTATATCAGAGAATGAATTTGTATTGGTCTGGTCCACTCGAGGGCCATATTAGGAATTTTCATTTTCGGGGTGTGGGGGGGCCCCCTGGCCTCCCCTCATGGGGGGAATGTCAAATATATCACAATATTGCCAGTCTGATGCCCCCATTTAATTTCATGCTTGTTTTAACAATAAAGGGGGATATTTTAGGCACATTTGGAGCATTACATGTCTGAAGAGAAAATATTTGACCCAAACAATGCTATTAAAATGGTCCAAAATAGATGTAAATCAGCCCAAACCAGTACTAAATATTGCTGTGTAACCATGAAACTTGGCCCAAATATCACCTGCCACTCACTAAATCTGATTGCACAGGTTTTAGGATTACATCTGGTGTACCAGTGGTGTCATCTGTGTAAAATATGGTCCAGGAAGGCGAAAATACAGTCTCAGGTGGCTGTATCAGGATGGGCTGATATTTTCTCAGTTAAGGCAGATTTAAGGCTGTAAACCACATTGTGTCCCACAGGAGTCGCCACTTGAATGAATTTTAGTGGTGTGTTCCTTCAGAAATGCATATCCAGTCCAAAGTACAGGTTCAGGGAGTGTAGGTGGCGAGGATGTCATAAAATGCCAGATCAGTCCAAACCACCTCTTAAAGTTGATCAAACCTGCTCAAATTTTCACAGAAAACTCACTTTATATCAGAGAATGAATTTGTATTGGTCTGGTCCACTCGAGGGCCATATTAGGAATTTTCATTTTCGGGGTGTGGGGGGGCCCCCTGGCCTCCCCTCATGGGGGGAATGTCAAATATATCACAATATTGCCAGTCTGATGCCCCCATTTAATTTCATGCTTGTTTTAACAATAAAGGGGGATATTTTAGGCACATTTGGAGCATTACATGTCTGAAGAGAAAATATTTGACCCAAATAATGCTATTAAAATGGTCCAAAATAGATGTAAATCAGCCCAAACCAGTACTAAATATTGCTGTGTAACCATGAAACTTGGCCCAAATATCACCTGCCACTCACTAAATCTGATTGCACAGGTTTTAGGATTACATCTGGTGTACCAGTGGTGTCATCTGTGTAAAATATGGTCCAGGAAGGCGAAAATACAGCCTCAGGTGGCTGTATCAGGATGGGCTGATATTTTCTCAGTTAAGGCAGATTTAAGGCTGTAAACCACATTGTGTCCCACAGGAGTCACCACCTGAATGAATTTTAGTGGTGTGTTCCTTCAGAAATGCATATCCAGTCCAAAGTACAGGTTCAGGGAGTGTAGGTGGCGAGGATGTCATAAAATGCCAGATCAGTCCAAACCACCTCTTAAAGTTGATCAAACCTACTCAAATTTTCACAGAAAACTCACTTTATATCAGAGAATGAATTTGTATTGGTCTGGTCCACTCGAGGGCCATATTAGGAATTTTCATTTTCGGGGTGTGGGGGGCCCCCTGGCCTCCCCTCATGGGGGGAATGTCAAATATATCACAATATTGCCAGTCTGATGCCCCCATTTAATTTCATGCTTGTTTTAACAATAAAGGGGGATATTTTAGGCACATTTGGAGCATTACATGTCTGAAGAGAAAATATTTGACCCAAATAATGCTATTAAAATGGTCCAAAATAGATGTAAATCAGCCCAAACCAGTACTAAATATTGCTGTGTAACCATGAAACTTGGCCCAAATATCACCTGCCACTCACTAAATCTGATTGCACAGGTTTTAGGATTACATCTGGTGTACCAGTGGTGTCATCTGTGTAAAATATGGTCCAGGAAGGCGAAAATACAGCCTCAGGTGGCTGTATCAGGATGGGCTGATATTTTCTCAGTTAAGGCAGATTTAAGGCTGTAAACCACATTGTGTCCCACAGGAGTCGCCACTTGAATGAATTTTAGTGGTGCGTTCCTTCAGAAATGCATATCCAGTCCAAAGTACAGGTTCAGGGAGTGTAGGTGGCGAGGATGTCATAAAATGCCAGATCAGTCCAAACCACCTCTTAAAGTTGATCAAACCTGCTCAAATATTCACAGAAAACTCACTTTATATCAGAGAATGAATTTGTATTGGTCTGGTCCACTCGAGGGCCATATTAGGAATTTTCATTTTCGGGGTGTGGGGGGCCCCCTGGCCTCCCCTCATGGGGGGAATGTCAAATATATCACAATATTGCCAGTCTGATGCCCCCATTTAATTTCATGCTTGTTTTAACAATAAAGGGGGATATTTTAGGCACATTTGGAGCATTACATGTCTGAAGAGAAAATATTTGACCCAAATAATGCTATTAAAATGGTCCAAAATAGATGTAAATCAGCCCAAACCAGTACTAAATATTGCTGTGTAACCATGAAACTTGGCCCAAATATCACCTGCCACTCACTAAATCTGATTGCACAGGTTTTAGGATTACATCTGGTGTACCAGTGGTGTCATCTGTGTAAAATATGGTCCAGGAAGGCGAAAATACAGCCTCAGGTGGCTGTATCAGGATGGGCTGATATTTTCTCAGTTAAGGCAGATTTAAGGCTGTAAACCACATTGTGTCCCACAGGAGTCGCCACTTGAATGAATTTTAGTGGTGCGTTCCTTCAGAAATGCATATCCAGTCCAAAGTACAGGTTCAGGGAGTGTAGGTGGCGAGGATGTCATAAAATGCCAGATCAGTCCAAACCACCTCTTAAAGTTGATCAAAACTGCTCAAATTTTCACAGAAAACTCACTTTATATCAGGGAATGAATTTGTATTGGTCTGGTCCACTCGAGGGCCATATTAGGAATTTTCATTTTCGGGGTATGGGGGGCCCCCTGGCCTCCCCTCATGGGGGGAATGTCAAATATATCACAATATTGCCAGTCTGATGCCCCCATTTAATATCATGCTTGTTTTAACAATAAAGGGGGATATTTTAGGCACATTTGGAGCATTACATGTCTGAAGAGAAAATATTTGACCCAAATAATGCTATTAAAATGGTCCAAAATAGATGTAAATCAGCCCAAACCAGTACTAAATATTGCTGTGTAACCATGAAACTTGGCCCAAATATCACCTGCCACTCACTAAATCTGAATCTGATTGCACAGGTTTTAGGATTACATCTGGTGTACCAGTGGTGTCATCTGTGTAAAATATGGTCCAGGAAGGCGAAAATACAGCCTCAGGTGGCTGTATCAGGATGGGCTGATATTTTCTCAGTTAAGGCAGATTTAAGGCTGTAAACCACATTGTGTCCCACAGGAGTCGCCACTTGAATGAATTTTAGTGGTGTGTTCCTTCAGAAATGCATATCCAGTCCAAGGTACAGGTTCAGGGAGTGTAGGTGGCGAGGATTTCATAAAATGCCAGATCAGTCCAAACCACCTCTTAAAGTTGATCAAACCTGCTCAAATTTTCACAGAAAACTCACTTTATATCAGAGAATGAATTTGTATTGGTCTGGTCCACTCGAGGGCCATATTAGGAATTTTCATTTTCGGGGTGTGGGGGGCCCCCTGGCCTCCCCTCATGGGGGGAATGTCAAATATATCACAATATTGCCAGTCTGATGCCCCCATTTAATTTCATGCTTGTTTTAACAATAAAGGGGGATATTTTAGGCACATTTGGAGCATTACATGTCTGAAGAGAAAATATTTGACCCAAATAATGCTATTAAAATGGTCCAAAATAGATGTAAATCAGCCCAAACCAGTACTAAATATTGCTGTGTAACCATAAAACTTGGCCCAAATATCACCTGCCACTCACTAAATCTGATTGCACAGGTTTTAGGATTACATCTGGTGTACCAGTGGTGTCATCTGTGTAAAATATGGTCCAGGAAGGCGAAAATACAGCCTCAGGTGGCTGTATCAGGATGGGCTGATATTTTCTCAGTTAAGGCAGATTTAAGGCTGTAAACCACATTGTGTCCCACAGGAGTCGCCACTTGAATGAATTTTAGTGGTGCGTTCCTTCAGAAATGCATATCCAGTCCAAAGTACAGGTTCAGGGAGTGTAGGTGGCGAGGATGTCATAAAATGCCAGATCAGTCCAAACCACCTCTTAAAGTTGATCAAACCTGCTCAAATATTCACAGAAAACTCACTTTATATCAGAGAATGAATTTGTATTGGTCTGGTCCACTCGAGGGCCATATTAGGAATTTTCATTTTCGGGGTGTGGGGGGCCCCCTGGCCTCCCCTCATGGGGGGAATGTCAAATATATCACAATATTGCCAGTCTGATGCCCCCATTTAATTTCATGCTTGTTTTAACAATAAAGGGGGATATTTTAGGCACATTTGGAGCATTACATGTCTGAAGAGAAAATATTTGACCCAAATAATGCTATTAAAATGGTCCAAAATAGATGTAAATCAGCCCAAACCAGTACTAAATATTGCTGTGTAACCATGAAACTTGGCCCAAATATCACCTGCCACTCACTAAATCTGATTGCACAGGTTTTAGGATTACATCTGGTGTACCAGTGGTGTCATCTGTGTAAAATATGGTCCAGGAAGGCGAAAATACAGCCTCAGGTGGCTGTATCAGGATGGGCTGATATTTTCTCAGTTAAGGCAGATTTAAGGCTGTAAACCACATTGTGTCCCACAGGAGTCGCCACTTGAATGAATTTTAGTGGTGCGTTCCTTCAGAAATGCATATCCAGTCCAAAGTACAGGTTCAGGGAGTGTAGGTGGCGAGGATGTCATAAAATGCCAGATCAGTCCAAACCACCTCTTAAAGTTGATCAAAACTGCTCAAATTTTCACAGAAAACTCACTTTATATCAGGGAATGAATTTGTATTGGTCTGGTCCACTCGAGGGCCATATTAGGAATTTTCATTTTCGGGGTATGGGGGGCCCCCTGGCCTCCCCTCATGGGGGGAATGTCAAATATATCACAATATTGCCAGTCTGATGCCCCCATTTAATATCATGCTTGTTTTAACAATAAAGGGGGATATTTTAGGCACATTTGGAGCATTACATGTCTGAAGAGAAAATATTTGACCCAAATAATGCTATTAAAATGGTCCAAAATAGATGTAAATCAGCCCAAACCAGTACTAAATATTGCTGTGTAACCATGAAACTTGGCCCAAATATCACCTGCCACTCACTAAATCTGAATCTGATTGCACAGGTTTTAGGATTACATCTGGTGTACCAGTGGTGTCATCTGTGTAAAATATGGTCCAGGAAGGCGAAAATACAGCCTCAGGTGGCTGTATCAGGATGGGCTGATATTTTCTCAGTTAAGGCAGATTTAAGGCTGTAAACCACATTGTGTCCCACAGGAGTCGCCACTTGAATGAATTTTAGTGGTGTGTTCCTTCAGAAATGCATATCCAGTCCAAGGTACAGGTTCAGGGAGTGTAGGTGGCGAGGATTTCATAAAATGCCAGATCAGTCCAAACCACCTCTTAAAGTTGATCAAACCTGCTCAAATTTTCACAGAAAACTCACTTTATATCAGAGAATGAATTTGTATTGGTCTGGTCCACTCGAGGGCCATATTAGGAATTTTCATTTTCGGGGTGTGGGGGGCCCCCTGGCCTCCCCTCATGGGGGGAATGTCAAATATATCACAATATTGCCAGTCTGATGCCCCCATTTAATTTCATGCTTGTTTTAACAATAAAGGGGGATATTTTAGGCACATTTGGAGCATTACATGTCTGAAGAGAAAATATTTGACCCAAATAATGCTATTAAAATGGTCCAAAATAGATGTAAATCAGCCCAAACCAGTACTAAATATTGCTGTGTAACCATAAAACTTGGCCCAAATATCACCTGCCACTCACTAAATCTGATTGCACAGGTTTTAGGATTACATCTGGTGTACCAGTGGTGTCATCTGTGTAAAATATGGTCCAGGAAGGCGAAAATACAGCCTCAGGTGGCTGTATCAGGATGGGCTGATATTTTCTCAGTTAAGGCAGATTTAAGGCTGTAAACCACATTGTGTCCCACAGGAGTCGCCACTTGAATGAATTTTAGTGGTGCGTTCCTTCAGAAATGCATATCCAGTCCAAAGTACAGGTTCAGGGAGTGTAGGTGGCGAGGATGTCATAAAATGCCAGATCAGTCCAAACCACCTCTTAAAGTTGATCAAACCTGCTCAAATTTTCACAGAAAACTCACTTTATATCAGAGAATGAATTTGTATTGGTCTGGTCCACTCGAGGGCCATATTAGGAATTTTCATTTTCGGGGTGTGGGGGGCCCCCTGGCCTCCCCTCATGGGGGGAATGTCAAATATATCACAATATTGCCAGTCTGATGCCCCCATTTAATTTCATGCTTGTTTTAACAATAAAGGGGGATATTTTAGGCACATTTGGAGCATTACATGTCTGAAGAGAAAATATTTGACCCAAATAATGCTATTAAAATGGTCCAAAATAGATGTAAATCAGCCCAAACCAGTACTAAATATTGCTGTGTAACCATGAAACTTGGCCCAAATATCACCTGCCACTCACTAAATCTGATTGCACAGGTTTTAGGATTACATCTGGTGTACCAGTGGTGTCATCTGTGTAAAATATGGTCCAGGAAGGCGAAAATACAGCCTCAGGTGGCTGTATCAGGATGGGCTGATATTTTCTCAGTTAAGGCAGATTTAAGGCTGTAAACCACATTGTGTCCCACAGGAGTCGCCACTTGAATGAATTTTAGTGGTGTGTTCCTTCAGAAATGCATATCCAGTTCAAGGTACAGGTTCAGGGAGTGTAGGTGGCGAGGATGTCATAAAATGCCAGATCAGTCCAAACCACCTCTTAAAGTTGATCAAACCTGCTCAAATTTTCACAGAAAACTCACTTTATATCAGAGAATGAATTTGTATTGGTCTGGTCCACTCGAGGGCCATATTAGGAATTTTCATTTTCGGGGTGGGGGGGGGGGGCCTGGCCTCCCCTCATGGGGGGAATGTCAAGTATATCACAATATTGCCAGTCTGATGCCCCCATTTAATTTCATGCTTGTTTTAACAATAAAGGGGGATATTTTAGGCACATTTGGAGCATTACATGTCTGAAGAGAAAATATTTGACCCAAATAATGCTATTAAAATGGTCCAAAATAGATGTAAATCAGCCCAAACCAGTACTAAATATTGCTGTGTAACCATGAAACTTGGCCCAAATATCACCTGCCACTCACTAAATCTGAATCTGATTGCACAGGTTTTAGGATTACATCTGGTGTACCAGTGGTGTCATCTGTGTAAAATATGGTCCAGGAAGGCGAAAATACAGCCTCAGGTGGCTGTATCAGGATGGGCTGATATTTTCTCAGTTAAGGCAGATTTAAGGCTGTAAACCACATTGTGTCCCACAGGAGTCGCCACTTGAATGAATTTTAGTGGTGTGTTCCTTCAGAAATGCATATCCAGTCCAAGGTACAGGTTCAGGGAGTGTAGGTGGCGAGGATGTCATAAAATGCCAGATCAGTCCAAACCACCTCTTAAAGTTGATCAAACCTGCTCAAATTTTCACAGAAAACTCACTTTATATCAGAGAATGAATTTGTATTGGTCTGGTCCACTCGAGGGCCATATTAGGAATTTTCATTTTCGGGGTGTGGGGGGGGGGGGGGGCTGGCCTCCCCTCATGGGGGGAATGTCAAGTATATCACAATATTGCCAGTCTGATGCCTCCATTTAATTTCATGCTTGTTTTAACAATAAAGGGGGATATTTTAGGCACATTTGGAGCATTACATGTCTGAAGAGAAAATATTTGACCCAAACAATGCTATTAAAATGGTCCAAAATAGATGTAAATCAGCCCAAACCAGTACTAAATATTGCTGTGTAACCATGAAACTTGGCCCAAATATCACCTGCCACTCACTAAATTTGATTGCACAGGTTTTAGGATTACATCTGGTGTACCAGTGGTGTCATCTGTGTAAAATATGGTCCAGGAAGGCGAAAATACAGCCTCAGGTGGCTATATCAGGATGGGCTGATATTTTCTCAGTTAAGGCAGATTTAAGGCTGTAAACCACATTGTGTCCCACAGGAGTCGCCACTTGAATGAATTTTAGTGGTGTGTTCCTTCAGAAATGCATATCCAGTCCAAAGTACAGGTTCAGGGAGTGTAGGTGGCGAGGATGTCATAAAATGCCAGATCAGTCCAAACCACCTCTTAAAGTTGATCAAACCTACTCAAATTTTCACAGAAAACTCACTTTATATCAGAGAATGAATTTGTATTGGTCTGGTCCACTCGAGGGCCATATTAGGAATTTTCATTTTCGGGGTGTGGGGGGCCCCCTGGCCTCCCCTCATGGGGGGAATGTCAAATATATCACAATATTGCCAGTCTGATGCCCCCATTTAATTTCATGCTTGTTTTAACAATAAAGGGGGATATTTTAGGCACATTTGGAGCATTACATGTCTGAAGAGAAAATATTTGACCCAAATAATGCTATTAAAATGGTCCAAAATAGATGTAAATCAGCCCAAACCAGTACTAAATATTGCTGTGTAACCATGAAACTTGGCCCAAATATCACCTGCCACTCACTAAATTTGATTGCACAGGTTTTAGGATTACATCTGGTGTACCAGTGGTGTCATCTGTGTAAAATATGGTCCAGGAAGGCGAAAATACAGCCTCAGGTGGCTGTATCAGGATGGGCTGATATTTTCTCAGTTAAGGCAGATTTAAGGCTGTAAACCACATTGTGTCCCACAGGAGTCGCCACTTGAATGAATTTTAGTGGTGTGTTCCTTCAGAAATGCATATCCAGTCCAAAGTACAGGTTCAGGGAGTGTAGGTGGCGAGGATGTCATAAAATGCCAGATCAGTCCAAACCACCTCTTAAAGTTGATCAAACCTACTCAAATTTTCACAGAAAACTCACTTTATATCAGAGAATGAATTTGTATTGGTCTGGTCCACTCGAGGGCCATATTAGGAATTTTCATTTTCGGGGTGTGGGGGGCCCCCTGGCCTCCCCTCATGGGGGGAATGTCAAATATATCACAATATTGCCAGTCTGATGCCCCCATTTAATTTCATGCTTGTTTTAACAATAAAGGGGGATATTTTAGGCACATTTGGAGCATTACATGTCTGAAGAGAAAATATTTGACCCAAATAATGCTATTAAAATGGTCCAAAATAGATGTAAATCAGCCCAAACCAGTACTAAATATTGCTGTGTAACCATGAAACTTGGCCCAAATATCACCTGCCACTCACTAAATCTGATTGCACAGGTTTTAGGATTACATCTGGTGTACCAGTGGTGTCATCTGTGTAAAATATGGTCCAGGAAGGCGAAAATACAGCCTCAGGTGGCTGTATCAGGATGGGCTGATATTTTCTCAGTTAAGGCAGATTTAAGGCTGTAAACCACATTGTGTCCCACAGGAGTCGCCACTTGAATGAATTTTAGTGGTGCGTTCCTTCAGAAATGCATATCCAGTCCAAAGTACAGGTTCAGGGAGTGTAGGTGGCGAGGATGTCATAAAATGCCAGATCAGTCCAAACCACCTCTTAAAGTTGATCAAACCTGCTCAAATTTTCACAGAAAACTCACTTTATATCAGAGAATGAATTTGTATTGGTCTGGTCCACTCGAGGGCCATATTAGGAATTTTCATTTTCGGGGTGTGGGGGGCCCCCTGGCCTCCCCTCATGGGGGGAATGTCAAATATATCACAATATTGCCAGTCTGATGCCCCCATTTAATTTCATGCTTGTTTTAACAATAAAGGGGGATATTTTAGGCACATTTGGAGCATTACATGTCTGAAGAGAAAATATTTGACCCAAATAATGCTATTAAAATGGTCCAAAATAGATGTAAATCAGCCCAAACCAGTACTAAGTATTGCTGTGTAACCATGAAACTTGGCCCAAATATCACCTGCCACTCACTAAATCTGATTGCACAGGTTTTAGGATTACATCTGGTGTACCAGTGGTGTCATCTGTGTAAAATATGGTCCAGGAAGGCGAAAATACAGCCTCAGGTGGCTGTATCAGGATGGGCTGATATTTTCACAGTTAAGGCAGATTTAAGGCTGTAAACCACATTGTGTCCCACAGGAGTCGCCACTTGAATGAATTTTAGTGGTGTGTTCCTTCAGAAATGCATATCCAGTCCAAAGTACAGGTTCAGGGAGTGTAGGTGGCGAGGATGTCATAAAATGCCAGATCAGTCCAAACCACCTCTTAAAGTTGATCAAACCTGCTCAAATTTTCACAGAAAACTCACTTTATATCAGAGAATGAATTTGTATTGGTCTGGTCCACTCGAGGGCCATATTAGGAATTTTCATTTTCGGGGTGTTGGGGGGGGGAATGTCAAGTATATCACAATATTGCCAGTCTGATGCCCCCATTTAATTTCATGCTTGTTTTAACAATAAAGGGGGATATTTTAGGCACATTTGGAGCATTACATGTCTGAAGAGAAAATATTTGACCCAAACAATGCTATTAAAATGGTCCAAAATAGATGTAAATCAGCCCAAACCAGTACTAAATATTGCTGTGTAACCATGAAACTTGGCCCAAATATCACCTGCCACTCACTAAATCTGATTGCACAGGTTTTAGGATTACATCTGGTGTACCAGTGGTGTCATCTGTGTAAAATATGGTCCAGGAAGGCGAAAATACAGCCTCAGGTGGCTGTATCAGGATGGGCTGATATTTTCTCAGTTAAGGCAGATTTAAGGCTGTAAACCACATTGTGTCCCACAGGAGTCGCCACTTGAATGAATTTTAGTGGTGTGTTCCTTCAGAAATGCATATCCAGTCCAAAGTACAGGTTCAGGGAGTGTAGGTGGCGAGGATGTCATAAAATGCCAGATCAGTCCAAACCACCTCTTAAAGTTGATCAAACCTGCTCAAATTTTCACAGAAAACTCAGTTTATATCAGAGAATGATTTTGTATTGGTCTGGTCCACTCGAGGGCCATATTAGGAATTTTCATTTTCGGGGTGTTGGGGGGGGGGGGAATGTCAAGTATATCACAATATTGCCAGTCTGATGCCCCCATTTAATTTCATGCTTGTTTTAACAATAAAGGGGGATATTTTAGGCACATTTGGAGCATTACATGTCTGAAGAGAAAATATTTGACCCAAACAATGCTATTAAAATGGTCCAAAATAGATGTAAATCAGCCCAAACCAGTACTAAATATTGCTGTGTAACCATGAAACTTGGCCCAAATATCACCTGCCACTCACTAAATCTGATTGCACAGGTTTTAGGATTACATCTGGTGTACCAGTGGTGTCATCTGTGTAAAATATGGTCCAGGAAGGCGAAAATACAGCCTCAGGTGGCTGTATCAGGATGGGCTGATATTTTCTCAGTTAAGGCAGATTTAAGGCTGTAAACCACATTGTGTCCCACAGGAGTCACCACCTGAATGAATTTTAGTGGTGTGTTCCTTCAGAAATGCATATCCAGTCCAAAGTACAGGTTCAGGGAGTGTAGGTGGCGAGGATGTCATAAAATGCCAGATCAGTCCAAACCACCTCTTAAAGTTGATCAAACCTGCTCAAATTTTCACAGAAAACTCACTTTATATCAGAGAATGAATTTGTATTGGTCTGGTCCACTCGAGGGCCATATTAGGAATTTTCATTTTCGGGGTGTGGGGGGGCCCCCTGGCCTCCCCTCATGGGGGGAATGTCAAATATATCACAATATTGCCAGTCTGATGCCCCCATTTAATTTCATGCTTGTTTTAACAATAAAGGGGGATATTTTAGGCACATTTGGAGCATTACATGTCTGAAGAGAAAATATTTGACCCAAATAATGCTATTAAAATGGTCCAAAATAGATGTAAATCAGCCCAAACCAATACTAAATATTGCTGTGTAACCATGAAACTTGGCCCAAATATCACCTGCCACTCACTAAATCTGATTGCACAGGTTTTAGGATTACATCTGGTGTACCAGTGGTGTCATCTGTGTAAAATATGGTCCAGGAAGGCGAAAATACAGCCTCAGGTGGCTGTATCAGGATGGGCTGATATTTTCTCAGTTAAGGCAGATTTAAGGCTGTAAACCACATTGTGTCCCACAGGAGTCGCCACTTGAATGAATTTTAGTGGTGCGTTCCTTCAGAAATGCATATCCAGTCCAAAGTACAGGTTCAGGGAGTGTAGGTGGCGAGGATGTCATAAAATGCCAGATCAGTCCAAACCACCTCTTAAAGTTGATCAAACCTGCTCAAATTTTCACAGAAAACTCAGTTTATATCAGAGAATGAATTTGTATTGGTCTGGTCCACTCGAGGGCCATATTAGGAATTTTCATTTTCGGGGTGTTGGGGGGGGGGAATGTCAAGTATATCACAATATTGCCAGTCTGATGCCCCCATTTAATTTCATGCTTGTTTTAACAATAAAGGGGGATATTTTAGGCACATTTGGAGCATTACATGTCTGAAGAGAAAATATTTGACCCAAACAATGCTATTAAAATGGTCCAAAATAGATGTAAATCAGCCCAAACCAGTACTAAATATTGCTGTGTAACCATGAAACTTGGCCCAAATATCACCTGCCACTCACTAAATCTGATTGCACAGGTTTTAGGATTACATCTGGTGTACCAGTGGTGTCATCTGTGTAAAATATGGTCCAGGAAGGCGAAAATACAGCCTCAGGTGGCTGTATCAGGATGGGCTGATATTTTCTCAGTTAAGGCAGATTTAAGGCTGTAAACCACATTGTGTCCCACAGGAGTCACCACCTGAATGAATTTTAGTGGTGTGTTCCTTCAGAAATGCATATCCAGTCCAAAGTACAGGTTCAGGGAGTGTAGGTGGCGAGGATGTCATAAAATGCCAGATCAGTCCAAACCACCTCTTAAAGTTGATCAAACCTGCTCAAATTTTCACAGAAAACTCCCTTTATATCAGAGAATGAATTTGTATTGGTCTGGTCCACTCGAGGGCCATATTAGGAATTTTCATTTTCGGGGTGTGGGGGGGCCCCCTGGCCTCCCCTCATGGGGGGAATGTCAAATATATCACAATATTGCCAGTCTGATGCCCCCATTTAATTTCATGCTTGTTTTAACAATAAAGGGGGATATTTTAGGCACATTTGGAGCATTACATGTCTGAAGAGAAAATATTTGACCCAAATAATGCTATTAAAATGGTCCAAAATAGATGTAAATCAGCCCAAACCAGTACTAAATATTGCTGTGTAACCATGAAACTTGGCCCAAATATCACCTGCCACTCACTAAATCTGATTGCACAGGTTTTAGGATTACATCTGGTGTACCAGTGGTGTCATCTGTGTAAAATATGGTCCAGGAAGGCGAAAATACAGCCTCAGGTGGCTGTATCAGGATGGGCTGATATTTTCTCAGTTAAGGCAGATTTAAGGCTGTAAACCACATTGTGTCCCACAGGAGTCGCCACTTGAATGAATTTTAGTGGTGCGTTCCTTCAGAAATGCATATCCAGTCCAAAGTACAGGTTCAGGGAGTGTAGGTGGCGAGGATGTCATAAAATGCCAGATCAGTCCAAACCACCTCTTAAAGTTGATCAAACCTGCTCAATTTTTCACAGAAAACTCACTTTATATCAGAGAATGAATTTGTATTGGTCTGGTCCACTCGATGGCCATATTAGGAATTTTCATTTTCGGGGTGTGGGGGGGCCCCCTGGCCTCCCCTCATGGGGGGAATGTCAAATATATCACAATATTGCCAGTCTGATGCCCCCATTTAATTTCATGCTTGTTTTAACAATAAAGGGGGATATTTTAGGCACATTTGGAGCATTACATGTCTGAAGAGAAAATATTTGACCCAAATAATGCTATTAAAATGGTCCAAAATAGATGTAAATCAGCCCAAACCAGTACTAAATATTGCTGTGTAACCATGAAACTTGGCCCAAATATCACCTGCCACTCACTAAATCTGATTGCACAGGTTTTAGGATTACATCTGGTGTACCAGTGGTGTCATCTGTGTAAAATATGGTCCAGGAAGGCGAAAATACAGCCTCAGGTGGCTGTATCAGGATGGGCTGATATTTTCTCAGTTAAGGCAGATTTAAGGCTGTAAACCACATTGTGTCCCACAGGAGTCGCCACTTGAATGAATTTTAGTGGTGCGTTCCTTCAGAAATGCATATCCAGTCCAAAGTACAGGTTCAGGGAGTGTAGGTGGCGAGGATGTCATAAAATGCCAGATCAGTCCAAACCACCTCTTAAAGTTGATCAAACCTGCTCAATTTTTCACAGAAAACTCACTTTATATCAGAGAATGAATTTGTATTGGTCTGGTCCACTCGATGGCCATATTAGGAATTTTCATTTTCGGGGTGTGGGGGGGCCCCCTGGCCTCCCCTCATGGGGGGAATGTCAAATATATCACAATATTGCCAGTCTGATGCCCCCATTTAATTTCATGCTTGTTTTAACAATAAAGGGGGATATTTTAGGCACATTTGGAGCATTACATGTCTGAAGAGAAAATATTTGACCCAAATAATGCTATTAAAATGGTCCAAAATAGATGTAAATCAGCCCAAACCAGTACTAAATATTGCTGTGTAACCATGAAACTTGGCCCAAATATCACCTGCCACTCACTAAATCTGATTGCACAGGTTTTAGGATTACATCTGGTGTACCAGTGGTGTCATCTGTGTAAAATATGGTCCAGGAAGGCGAAAATACAGCCTCAGGTGGCTGTATCAGGATGGGCTGATATTTTCTCAGTTAAGGCAGATTTAAGGCTGTAAACCACATTGTGTCCCACAGGAGTCGCCACTTGAATGAATTTTAGTGGTGTGTTCCTTCAGAAATGCATATCCAGTCCAAGGTACAGGTTCAGAGAGTGTAGGTGGCGAGGATGTCATAAAATGCCAGATCAGTCCAAACCACCTCTTAAAGTTGATCAAACCTGCTCAAATTTTCACAGAAAACTCACTTTATATCAGAGAATGAATTTGTATTGGTCTGGTCCACTCGAGGGCCATATTAGGAATTTTCATTTTCGGGGTGTTGGGGGGGGGGGGGGGGGAATGTCAAGTATATCACAATATTGCCAGTCTGATGCCCCCATTTAATTTCATGCTTGTTTTAACAGTAAAGGGGGATATTTTAGGCACATTTGGAGCATTACATGTCTGAAGAGAAAATATTTGACCCAAACAATGCTATTAAAATGGTCCAAAATAGATGTAAATCAGCCCAAACCAGTACTAAATATTGCTGTGTAACCATGAAACTTGGCCCAAATATCACCTGCCACTCACTAAATCTGATTGCACAGGTTTTAGGATTACATCTGGTGTACCAGTGGTGTCATCTGTGTAAAATATGGTCCAGGAAGGCGAAAATACAGCCTCAGGTGGCTGTATCAGGATGGGCTGATATTTTCTCAGTTAAGGCAGATTTAAGGCTGTAAACCACATTGTGTCCCACAGGAGTCGCCACTTGAATGAATTTTAGTGGTGTGTTCCTTCAGAAATGCATATCCAGTCCAAAGTACAGGTTCAGGGAGTGTAGGTGGCGAGGATGTCATAAAATGCCAGATCAGTCCAAACCACCTCTTAAAGTTGATCAAACCTGCTCAAATTTTCACAGAAAACTCAGTTTATATCAGAGAATGAATTTGTATTGGTCTGGTCCACTCGAGGGCCATATTAGGAATTTTCATTTTCGGGGTGTTGGGGGGGAATGTCAAGTATATCACAATATTGCCAGTCTGATGCCCCCATTTAATTTCATGCTTGTTTTAACAATAAAGGGGGATATTTTAGGCACATTTGGAGCATTACATGTCTGAAGAGAAAATATTTGACCCAAACAATGCTATTAAAATGGTCCAAAATAGATGTAAATCAGCCCAAACCAGTACTAAATATTGCTGTGTAACCATGAAACTTGGCCCAAATATCACCTGCCACTCACTAAATCTGATTGCACAGGTTTTAGGATTACATCTGGTGTACCAGTGGTGTCATCTGTGTAAAATATGGTCCAGGAAGGCGAAAATACAGCCTCAGGTGGCTGTATCAGGATGGGCTGATATTTTCTCAGTTAAGGCAGATTTAAGGCTGTAAACCACATTGTGTCCCACAGGAGTCGCCACTTGAATGAATTTTAGTGGTGTGTTCCTTCAGAAATGCATATCCAGTCCAAAGTACAGGTTCAGGGAGTGTAGGTGGCGAGGATGTCATAAAATGCCAGATCAGTCCAAACCACCTCTTAAAGTTGATCAAACCTGCTCAAATTTTCACAGAAAACTCAGTTTATATCAGAGAATGAATTTGTATTGGTCTGGTCCACTCGAGGGCCATATTAGGAATTTTCATTTTCGGGGTGTTGGGGGGGAATGTCAAGTATATCACAATATTGCCAGTCTGATGCCCCCATTTAATTTCATGCTTGTTTTAACAATAAAGGGGGATATTTTAGGCACATTTGGAGCATTACATGTCTGAAGAGAAAATATTTGACCCAAACAATGCTATTAAAATGGTCCAAAATAGATGTAAATCAGCCCAAACCAGTACTAAATATTGCTGTGTAACCATGAAACTTGGCCCAAATATCACCTGCCACTCACTAAATCTGATTGCACAGGTTTTAGGATTACATCTGGTGTACCAGTGGTGTCATCTGTGTAAAATATGGTCCAGGAAGGCGAAAATACAGCCTCAGGTGGCTGTATCAGGATGGGCTGATATTTTCTCAGTTAAGGCAGATTTAAGGCTGTAAACCACATTGTGTCCCACAGGAGTCGCCACTTGAATGAATTTTAGTGGTGCGTTCCTTCAGAAATGCATATCCAGTCCAAAGTACAGGTTCAGGGAGTGTAGGTGGCGAGGATGTCATAAAATGCCAGATCAGTCCAAACCACCTCTTAAAGTTGATCAAACCTGCTCAAATTTTCACAGAAAACTCAGTTTATATCAGAGAATGAATTTGTATTGGTCTGGTCCACTCGAGGGCCATATTAGGAATTTTCATTTTCGGGGTGTTGGGGGGGGGGGGGGGGAATGTCAAGTATATCACAATATTGCCAGTCTGATGCCCCCATTTAATTTCATGCTTGTTTTAACAATAAAGGGGGATATTTTAGGCACATTTGGAGCATTACATGTCTGAAGAGAAAATATTTGACCCAAACAATGCTATTAAAATGGTCCAAAATAGATGTAAATCAGCCCAAACCAGTACTAAATATTGCTGTGTAACCATGAAACTTGGCCCAAATATCACCTGCCACTCACTAAATCTGATTGCACAGGTTTTAGGATTACATCTGGTGTACCAGTGGTGTCATCTGTGTAAAATATGGTCCAGGAAGGCGAAAATACAGCCTCAGGTGGCTGTATCAGGATGGGCTGATATTTTCTCAGTTAAGGCAGATTTAAGGCTGTAAACCACATTGTGTCCCACAGGAGTCACCACCTGAATGAATTTTAGTGGTGTGTTCCTTCAGAAATGCATATCCAGTCCAAAGTACAGGTTCAGGGAGTGTAGGTGGCGAGGATGTCATAAAATGCCAGATCAGTCCAAACCACCTCTTAAAGTTGATCAAACCTGCTCAAATTTTCACAGAAAACTCCCTTTATATCAGAGAATGAATTTGTATTGGTCTGGTCCACTCGAGGGCCATATTAGGAATTTTCATTTTCGGGGTGTGGGGGGGCCCCCTGGCCTCCCCTCATGGGGGGAATGTCAAATATATCACAATATTGCCAGTCTGATGCCCCCATTTAATTTCATGCTTGTTTTAACAATAAAGGGGGATATTTTAGGCACATTTGGAGCATTACATGTCTGAAGAGAAAATATTTGACCCAAATAATGCTATTAAAATGGTCCAAAATAGATGTAAATCAGCCCAAACCAGTACTAAATATTGCTGTGTAACCATGAAACTTGGCCCAAATATCACCTGCCACTCACTAAATCTGATTGCACAGGTTTTAGGATTACATCTGGTGTACCAGTGGTGTCATCTGTGTAAAATATGGTCCAGGAAGGCGAAAATACAGCCTCAGGTGGCTGTATCAGGATGGGCTGATATTTTCTCAGTTAAGGCAGATTTAAGGCTGTAAACCACATTGTGTCCCACAGGAGTCGCCACTTGAATGAATTTTAGTGGTGTGTTCCTTCAGAAATGCATATCCAGTCCAAGGTACAGGTTCAGAGAGTGTAGGTGGCGAGGATGTCATAAAATGCCAGATCAGTCCAAACCACCTCTTAAAGTTGATCAAACCTGCTCAAATTTTCACAGAAAACTCACTTTATATCAGAGAATGAATTTGTATTGGTCTGGTCCACTCGAGGGCCATATTAGGAATTTTCATTTTCGGGGTGTTGGGGGGGGGGGGGGGGGGGGGGAATGTCAAGTATATCACAATATTGCCAGTCTGATGCCCCCATTTAATTTCATGCTTGTTTTAACAATAAAGGGGGATATTTTAGGCACATTTGGAGCATTACATGTCTGAAGAGAAAATATTTGACCCAAATAATGCTATTAAAATGGTCCAAAATAGATGTAAATCAGCCCAAACCAGTACTAAATATTGCTGTGTAACCATGAAACTTGGCCCAAATATCACCTGCCACTCACTAAATCTGATTGCACAGGTTTTAGGATTACATCTGGTGTACCAGTGGTGTCATCTGTGTAAAATATGGTCCAGGAAGGCGAAAATACAGCCTCAGGTGGCTGTATCAGGATGGGCTGATATTTTCTCAGTTAAGGCAGATTTAAGGCTGTAAACCACATTGTGTCCCACAGGAGTCGCCACTTGAATGAATTTTAGTGGTGTGTTCCTTCAGAAATGCATATCCAGTCCAAAGTACAGGTTCAGGGAGTGTAGGTGGCGAGGATGTCATAAAATGCCAGATCAGTCCAAACCACCTCTTAAAGTTGATCAAACCTGCTCAAATTTTCACAGAAAACTCAGTTTATATCAGAGAATGAATTTGTATTGGTCTGGTCCACTCGAGGGCCATATTAGGAATTTTCATTTTCGGGGTGTTGGGGGGGAATGTCAAGTATATCACAATATTGCCAGTCTGATGCCCCCATTTAATTTCATGCTTGTTTTAACAATAAAGGGGGATATTTTAGGCACATTTGGAGCATTACATGTCTGAAGAGAAAATATTTGACCCAAACAATGCTATTAAAATGGTCCAAAATAGATGTAAATCAGCCCAAACCAGTACTAAATATTGCTGTGTAACCATGAAACTTGGCCCAAATATCACCTGCCACTCACTAAATCTGATTGCACAGGTTTTAGGATTACATCTGGTGTACCAGTGGTGTCATCTGTGTAAAATATGGTCCAGGAAGGCGAAAATACAGCCTCAGGTGGCTGTATCAGGATGGGCTGATATTTTCTCAGTTAAGGCAGATTTAAGGCTGTAAACCACATTGTGTCCCACAGGAGTCGCCACTTGAATGAATTTTAGTGGTGTGTTCCTTCAGAAATGCATATCCAGTCCAAAGTACAGGTTCAGGGAGTGTAGGTGGCGAGGATGTCATAAAATGCCAGATCAGTCCAAACCACCTCTTAAAGTTGATCAAACCTGCTCAAATTTTCACAGAAAACTCAGTTTATATCAGAGAATGAATTTGTATTGGTCTGGTCCACTCGAGGGCCATATTAGGAATTTTCATTTTCGGGGTGTTGGGGGGGAATGTCAAGTATATCACAATATTGCCAGTCTGATGCCCCCATTTAATTTCATGCTTGTTTTAACAATAAAGGGGGATATTTTAGGCACATTTGGAGCATTACATGTCTGAAGAGAAAATATTTGACCCAAACAATGCTATTAAAATGGTCCAAAATAGATGTAAATCAGCCCAAACCAGTACTAAATATTGCTGTGTAACCATGAAACTTGGCCCAAATATCACCTGCCACTCACTAAATCTGATTGCACAGGTTTTAGGATTACATCTGGTGTACCAGTGGTGTCATCTGTGTAAAATATGGTCCAGGAAGGCGAAAATACAGCCTCAGGTGGCTGTATCAGGATGGGCTGATATTTTCTCAGTTAAGGCAGATTTAAGGCTGTAAACCACATTGTGTCCCACAGGAGTCGCCACTTGAATGAATTTTAGTGGTGTGTTCCTTCAGAAATGCATATCCAGTCCAAAGTACAGGTTCAGGGAGTGTAGGTGGCGAGGATGTCATAAAATGCCAGATCAGTCCAAACCACCTCTTAAAGTTGATCAAACCTGCTCAAATTTTCACAGAAAACTCAGTTTATATCAGAGAATGAATTTGTATTGGTCTGGTCCACTCGAGGGCCATATTAGGTATTTTCATTTTCGGGGTGTTGGGGGGGAATGTCAAGTATATCACAATATTGCCAGTCTGATGCCCCCATTTAATTTCATGCTTGTTTTAACAATAAAGGGGGATATTTTAGGCACATTTGGAGCATTACATGTCTGAAGAGAAAATATTTGACCCAAACAATGCTATTAAAATGGTCCAAAATAGATGTAAATCAGCCCAAACCAGTACTAAATATTGCTGTGTAACCATGAAACTTGGCCCAAATATCACCTGCCACTCACTAAATCTGATTGCACAGGTTTTAGGATTACATCTGGTGTACCAGTGGTGTCATCTGTGTAAAATATGGTCCAGGAAGGCGAAAATACAGCCTCAGGTGGCTGTATCAGGATGGGCTGATATTTTCTCAGTTAAGGCAGATTTAAGGCTGTAAACCACATTGTGTCCCACAGGAGTCGCCACTTGAATGAATTTTAGTGGTGTGTTCCTTCAGAAATGCATATCCAGTCCAAAGTACAGGTTCAGGGAGTGTAGGTGGCGAGGATGTCATAAAATGCCAGATCAGTCCAAACCACCTCTTAAAGTTGATCAAACCTGCTCAAATTTTCACAGAAAACTCACTTTATATCAGAGAATGAATTTGTATTGGTCTGGTCCACTCGAGGGCCATATTAGGAATTTTCATTTTCGGGGTGTTGGGGGGGGAGGGGCATGTCAAGTATATCACAATATTGCCAGTCTGATGCCCCCATTTAATTTCATGCTTGTTTTAACAATAAAGGGGGATATTTTAGGCACATTTGGAGCATTACATGTCTGAAGAGAAAATATTTGACCCAAACAATGCTATTAAAATGGTCCAAAATAGATGTAAATCAGCCCAAACCAGTACTAAATATTGCTGTGTAACCATGAAACTTGGCCCAAATATCACCTGCCACTCACTAAATCTGATTGCACAGGTTTTAGGATTACATCTGGTGTACCAGTGGTGTCATCTGTGTAAAATATGGTCCAGGAAGGCGAAAATACAGCCTCAGGTGGCTGTATCAGGATGGGCTGATATTTTCTCAGTTAAGGCAGATTTAAGGCTGTAAACCACATTGTGTCCCACAGGAGTCGCCACTTGAATGAATTTTAGTGGTGTGTTCCTTCAGAAATGCATATCCAGTCAAAAGTACAGGTTCAGGGAGTGTAGGTGGCAAGGATGTCATAAAATGCCAGATCAGTCCAAACCACCTCTTAAAGTTGATCAAACCTGCTCAAATTTTCACAGAAAACTCACTTTATATCAGAGAATGAATTTGTATTGGTCTGGTCCACTCGAGGGCCATATTAGGTATTTTCATTTTCGGGGTGTGTGGGGGGGGGGGGGGGGGGGGGGGGGGGCACTGGCCTCCCCTCATGGGAGGAATGTCAAGTATATCACAATATTGCCAGTCTGATGCCCCCATGTAA
This sequence comes from Sabellastarte sp. h YS-2021, assembly GCA_964017235.1. Lineage (NCBI taxonomy): Eukaryota > Metazoa > Annelida > Polychaeta > Sabellida > Sabellidae > Sabellastarte > Sabellastarte sp. h YS-2021. Next base: position 87,096,048 of record OZ024932.1, read on the forward strand.
TTTCATGCTTGTTTTAACAATAAAGGGGGATATTTTAGGCACATTTGGAGCATTACATGTCTGAAGAGAAAATATTTGACCCAAACAATGCTATTAAAATGGTCCAAAATAGATGTAAATCAGCCCAAACCAGTACTAAATATTGCTGTGTAACCATGAAACTTGGCCCAAATATCACCTGCCACTCACTAAATCTGATTGCACAGGTTTTAGGATTACATCTGGTGTACCAGTGGTGTCATCTGTGTAAAATATGGTCCAGGAAGGCGAAAATACAGCCTCAGGTGGCTGTATCAGGATGGGCTGATATTTTCTCAGTTAAGGCAGATTTAAGGCTGTAAACCACATTGTGTCCCACAGGAGTCGCCACTTGAATGAATTTTAGTGGTGTGTTCCTTCAGAAATGCATATCCAGTCCAAAGTACAGGTTCAGGGAGTGTAGGTGGCGAGGATGTCATAAAATGCCAGATCAGTCCAAACCACCTCTTAAAGTTGATCAAACCTGCTCAAATTTTCACAGAAAACTCACTTTATATCAGAGAATGAATTTGTATTGGTCTGGTCCACTCGAGGGCCATATTAGGAATTTTCATTTTCGGGGTGTGGGGGGGCCCCCTGGCCTCCCCTCATGGGGGGAATGACAAGTATATCACAATATTGCCAGTCTGATGCCCCCATTTAATTTCATGCTTGTTTTAACAATAAAGGGGGATATTTTAGGCACATTTGGAGCATTACATGTCTGAAGAGAAAATATTTGACCCAAACAATGCTATTAAAATGGTCCAAAATAGATGTAAATCAGCCCAAACCAGTACTAAATATTGCTGTGTAACCATGAAACTTGGCCCAAATATCACCTGCCACTCACTAAATCTGATTGCACAGGTTTTAGGATTACATCTGGTGTACCAGTGGTGTCATCTGTGTAAAATATGGTCCAGGAAGGCGAAAATACAGCCTCAGGTGGCTGTATCAGGATGGGCTGATATTTTCTCAGTTAAGGCAGATTTAAGGCTGTAAACCACATTGTGTCCCACAGGAGTCGCCACTTGAATGAATTTTAGTGGTGTGTTCCTTCAGAAATGCATATCCAGTCCAAAGTACAGGTTCAGGGAGTGTAGGTGGCGAGGATGTCATAAAATGCCAGATCAGTCCAAACCACCTCTTAAAGTTGATAAAACCTGCTCAAATTTTCACAGAAAACTCAGTTTATATCAGAGAATGAATTTGTATTGGTCTGGTCCACTCGAGGGCCATATTAGGAATTTTCATTTTCGGGGTGTTGGGGGGGGAGGGGCATGTCAAGTATATCACAATATTGCCAGTCTGATGCCCCCATTTAATTTCATGCTTGTTTTAACAATAAAGGGGGATATTTTAGGCACATTTGGAGCATTACATGTCTGAAGAGAAAATATTTGACCCAAACAATGCTATTAAAATGGTCCAAAATAGATGTAAATCAGCCCAAACCAGTACTAAATATTGCTGTGTAACCATGAAACTTGGCCCAAATATCACCTGCCACTCACTAAATCTGATTGCACAGGTTTTAGGATTACATCTGGTGTACCAGTGGTGTCATCTGTGTAAAATATGGTCCAGGAAGGCGAAAATACAGCCTCAGGTGGCTGTATCAGGATGGGCTGATATTTTCTCAGTTAAGGCAGATTTAAGGCTGTAAACCACATTGTGTCCCACAGGAGTCGCCACTTGAATGAATTTTAGTGGTGTGTTCCTTCAGAAATGCATATCCAGTCAAAAGTACAGGTTCAGGGAGTGTAGGTGGCAAGGATGTCATAAAATGCCAGATCAGTCCAAACCACCTCTTAAAGTTGATCAAACCTGCTCAAATTTTCACAGAAAACTCACTTTATATCAGAGAATGAATTTGTATTGGTCTGGTCCACTCGAGGGCCATATTAGGTATTTTCATTTTCGGGGTGTGTGTGGGGGGGGGGGGGGGGGGCACTGGCCTCCCCTCATGGGAGGAATGTCAAGTATATCACAATATTGCCAGTCTGATGCCCCCATGTAATTTCATGCTTGTTTTAACAATAAAGGGGGATATTTTAGGCACATTTGGAGCATTACATGTCTGAAGAGAAAATATTTGACCCAAACAATGCTATTAGAATGGTCCAAAATAGATGTAAATCAGCCCAAACCAGTACTAAATATTGCTGTGTAACCATGAAACTTGGCCCAAATATCACCTGCCACTCACTAAATCTGATTGCACAGGTTTTAGGATTACATCTGGTGTACCAGTGGTGTCATCTGTGTAAAATATGGTCCAGGAAGGCGAAAATACAGCCTCAGGTGGCTGTATCAGGATGGGCTGATATTTTCTCAGTTAAGGCAGATTTAAGGCTGTAAACCACATTGTGTCCCACAGGAGTCGCCACTTGAATGAATTTTAGTGGTGTGTTCCTTCAGAAATGCATATCCAGTCCAAAGTACAGGTTCAGGGAGTGTAGGTGGCGAGGATGTCATAAAATGCCAGATCAGTCCAAACCACCTCTTAAAGTTGATCAAACCTGCTCAAATTTTCACAGAAAACTCACTTTATATCAGAGAATGAATTTGTATTGGTCTGGTCCACTCGAGGGCCATATTAGGAATTTTCATTTTCGGGGTGTGGGGGGGCCCCCTGGCCTCCCCTCATGGGGGGAATGTCAAATATATCACAATATTGCCAGTCTGATGCCCCCATTTAATTTCATGCTTGTTTTAACAATAAAGGGGGATATTTTAGGCACATTTGGAGCATTACATGTCTGAAGAGAAAATATTTGACCCAAATAATGCTATTAAAATGGTCCAAAATAGATGTAAATCAGCCCAAACCAGTACTAAATATTGCTGTGTAACCATGAAACTTGGCCCAAATATCACCTGCCACTCACTAAATCTGATTGCACAGGTTTTAGGATTACATCTGGTGTACCAGTGGTGTCATCTGTGTAAAATATGGTCCAGGAAGGCGAAAATACAGCCTCAGGTGGCTGTATCAGGATGGGCTGATATTTTCTCAGTTAAGGCAGATTTAAGGCTGTAAACCACATTGTGTCCCACAGGAGTCGCCACTTGAATGAATTTTAGTGGTGCGTTCCTTCAGAAATGCATATCCAGTCCAAAGTACAGGTTCAGGGAGTGTAGGTGGCGAGGATGTCATAAAATGCCAGATCAGTCCAAACCACCTCTTAAAGTTGATCAAACCTGCTCAATCTTTCACAGAAAACTCACTTTATATCAGAGAATGAATTTGTATTGGTCTGGTCCACTCGATGGCCATATTAGGAATTTTCATTTTCGGGGTGTGGGGGGGCCCCCTGGCCTCCCCTCATGGGGGGAATGTCAAATATATCACAATATTGCCAGTCTGATGCCCCCATTTAATTTCATGCTTGTTTTAACAATAAAGGGGGATATTTTAGGCACATTTGGAGCATTACATGTCTGAAGAGAAAATATTTGACCCAAATAATGCTATTAAAATGGTCCAAAATAGATGTAAATCAGCCCAAACCAGTACTAAATATTGCTGTGTAACCATGAAACTTGGCCCAAATATCACCTGCCACTCACTAAATCTGATTGCACAGGTTTTAGGATTACATCTGGTGTACCAGTGGTGTCATCTGTGTAAAATATGGTCCAGCAAGGCGAAAATACAGCCTCAGGTGGCTGTATCAGGATGGGCTGATATTTTCTCAGTTAAGGCAGATTTAAGGCTGTAAACCACATTGTGTCCCACAGGAGTCGCCACTTGAATGAATTTTAGTGGTGTGTTCCTTCAGAAATGCATATCCAGTCCAAGGTACAGGTTCAGAGAGTGTAGGTGGCGAGGATGTCATAAAATTCCAGATCAGTCCAAACCACCTCTTAAAGTTGATCAAACCTGCTCAAATTTTCACAGAAAACTCACTTTATATCAGAGAATGAATTTGTATTGGTCTGGTCCACTCGAGGGCCATATTAGGAATTTTCATTTTCGGGGTGTTGGGGGGGGGGGGGGGGGGGAATGTCAAGTATATCACAATATTGCCAGTCTGATGCCCCCATTTAATTTCATGCTTGTTTTAACAATAAAGGGGGATATTTTAGGCACATTTGGAGCATTACATGTCTGAAGAGAAAATATTTGACCCAAACAATGCTATTAAAATGGTCCAAAATAGATGTAAATCAGCCCAAACCAGTACTAAATATTGCTGTGTAACCATGAAACTTGGCCCAAATATCACCTGCCACTCACTAAATCTGATTGCACAGGTTTTAGGATTACATCTGGTGTACCAGTGGTGTCATCTGTGTAAAATATGGTCCAGGAAGGCGAAAATACAGCCTCAGGTGGCTGTATCAGGATGGGCTGATATTTTCTCAGTTAAGGCAGATTTAAGGCTGTAAACCACATTGTGTCCCACAGGAGTCGCCACTTGAATGAATTTTAGTGGTGTGTTCCTTCAGAAATGCATATCCAGTCCAAAGTACAGGTTCAGGGAGTGTAGGTGGCGAGGATGTCATAAAATGCCAGATCAGTCCAAACCACCTCTTAAAGTTGATCAAACCTGCTCAAATTTTCACAGAAAACTCAGTTTATATCAGAGAATGAATTTGTATTGGTCTGGTCCACTCGAGGGCCATATTAGGAATTTTCATTTTCGGGGTGTTGGGGGGGAATGTCAAGTATATCACAATATTGCCAGTCTGATGCCCCCATTTAATTTCATGCTTGTTTTAACAATAAAGGGGGATATTTTAGGCACATTTGGAGCATTACATGTCTGAAGAGAAAATATTTGACCCAAACAATGCTATTAAAATGGTCCAAAATAGATGTAAATCAGCCCAAACCAGTACTAAATATTGCTGTGTAACCATGAAACTTGGCCCAAATATCACCTGCCACTCACTAAATCTGATTGCACAGGTTTTAGGATTACATCTGGTGTACCAGTGGTGTCATCTGTGTAAAATATGGTCCAGGAAGGCGAAAATACAGCCTCAGGTGGCTGTATCAGGATGGGCTGATATTTTCTCAGTTAAGGCAGATTTAAGGCTGTAAACCACATTGTGTCCCACAGGAGTCGCCACTTGAATGAATTTTAGTGGTGTGTTCCTTCAGAAATGCATATCCAGTCCAAAGTACAGGTTCAGGGAGTGTAGGTGGCGAGGATGTCATAAAATGCCAGATCAGTCCAAACCACCTCTTAAAGTTGATCAAACCTGCTCAAATTTTCACAGAAAACTCAGTTTATATCAGAGAATGAATTTGTATTGGTCTGGTCCACTCGAGGGCCATATTAGGAATTTTCATTTTCGGGGTGTTGGGGGGGAATGTCAAGTATATCACAATATTGCCAGTCTGATGCCCCCATTTAATTTCATGCTTGTTTTAACAATAAAGGGGGATATTTTAGGCACATTTGGAGCATTACATGTCTGAAGAGAAAATATTTGACCCAAACAATGCTATTAAAATGGTCCAAAATAGATGTAAATCAGCCCAAACCAGTACTAAATATTGCTGTGTAACCATGAAACTTGGCCCAAATATCACCTGCCACTCACTAAATCTGATTGCACAGGTTTTAGGATTACATCTGGTGTACCAGTGGTGTCATCTGTGTAAAATATGGTCCAGGAAGGCGAAAATACAGCCTCAGGTGGCTGTATCAGGATGGGCTGATATTTTCTCAGTTAAGGCAGATTTAAGGCTGTAAACCACATTGTGTCCCACAGGAGTCGCCACTTGAATGAATTTTAGTGGTGTGTTCCTTCAGAAATGCATATCCAGTCCAAAGTACAGGTTCAGGGAGTGTAGGTGGCGAGGATGTCATAAAATGCCAGATCAGTCCAAACCACCTCTTAAAGTTGATCAAACCTGCTCAAATTTTCACAGAAAACTCAGTTTATATCAGAGAATGAATTTGTATTGGTCTGGTCCACTCGAGGGCCATATTAGGAATTTTCATTTTCGGGGTGTTGGGGGGGAGGGGCATGTCAAGTATATCACAATATTGCCAGTCTGATGCCCCCATTTAATTTCATGCTTGTTTTAACAATAAAGGGGGATATTTTAGGCACATTTGGAGCATTACATGTCTGAAGAGAAAATATTTGACCCAAACAATGCTATTAAAATGGTCCAAAATAGATGTAAATCAGCCCAAACCAGTACTAAATATTGCTGTGTAACCATGAAACTTGGCCCAAATATCACCTGCCACTCACTAAATCTGATTGCACAGGTTTTAGGATTACATCTGGTGTACCAGTGGTGTCATCTGTGTAAAATATGGTCCAGGAAGGCGAAAATACAGCCTCAGGTGGCTGTATCAGGATGGGCTGATATTTTCTCAGTTAAGGCAGATTTAAGGCTGTAAACCACATTGTGTCCCACAGGAGTCGCCACTTGAATGAATTTTAGTGGTGTGTTCCTTCAGAAATGCATATCCAGTCCAAAGTACAGGTTCAGGGAGTGTAGGTGGCGAGGATGTCATAAAATGCCAGATCAGTCCAAACCACCTCTTAAAGTTGATCAAACCTGCTCAAATTTTCACAGAAAACTCAGTTTATATCAGAGAATGAATTTGTATTGGTCTGGTCCACTCGAGGGCCATATTAGGAATTTTCATTTTCGGGGTGTTGGGGGGGAGGGGCATGTCAAGTATATCACAATATTGCCAGTCTGATGCCCCCATTTAATTTCATGCTTGTTTTAACAATAAAGGGGGATATTTTAGGCACATTTGGAGCATTACATGTCTGAAGAGAAAATATTTGACCCAAACAATGCTATTAAAATGGTCCAAAATAGATGTAAATCAGCCCAAACCAGTACTAAATATTGCTGTGTAACCATGAAACTTGGCCCAAATATCACCTGCCACTCACTAAATCTGATTGCACAGGTTTTAGGATTACATCTGGTGTACCAGTGGTGTCATCTGTGTAAAATATGGTCCAGGAAGGCGAAAATACAGCCTCAGGTGGCTGTATCAGGATGGGCTGATATTTTCTCAGTTAAGGCAGATTTAAGGCTGTAAACCACATTGTGTCCCACAGGAGTCGCCACTTGAATGAATTTTAGTGGTGTGTTCCTTCAGAAATGCATATCCAGTCAAAAGTACAGGTTCAGGGAGTGTAGGTGGCAAGGATGTCATAAAATGCCAGATCAGTCCAAACCACCTCTTAAAGTTGATCAAACCTGCTCAAATTTTCACAGAAAACTCACTTTATATCAGAGAATGAATTTGTATTGGTCTGGTCCACTCGAGGGCCATATTAGGTATTTTCATTTTCGGGGTGTGTGTGTGTGGGGGGGGGGGGCCTGGCCTCCCCTCATGGGAGGAATGTCAAGTATATCACAATATTGCCAGTCTGATGCCCCCATGTAATTTCATGCTTGTTTTAACAATAAAGGGGGATATTTTAGGCACATTTGGAGCATTACATGTCTGAAGAGAAAATATTTGACCCAAACAATGCTATTAAAATGGTCCAAAATAGATGTAAATCAGCCCAAACCAGTACTAAATATTGCTGTGTAACCATGAAACTTGGCCCAAATATCACCTGCCACTCACTAAATCTGATTGCACAGGTTTTAGGATTACATCTGGTGTACCAGTGGTGTCATCTGTGTAAAATATGGTCCAGGAAGGCGAAAATACAGCCTCAGGTGGCTGTATCAGGATGGGCTGATATTTTCTCAGTTAAGGCAGATTTAAGGCTGTAAACCACATTGTGTCCCACAGGAGTCGCCACTTGAATGAATTTTAGTGGTGTGTTCCTTCAGAAATGCATATCCAGTCCAAAGTACAGGTTCAGGGAGTGTAGGTGGCGAGGATGTCATAAAATGCCAGATCAGTCCAAACCACCTCTTAAAGTTGATCAAACCTGCTCAAATTTTCACAGAAAACTCACTTTATATCAGAGAATGAATTTGTATTGGTCTGGTCCACTCGAGGGCCATATTAGGAATTTTCATTTTCGGGGTGTGTGTGTGGGGGGGGGGGGGGGGGGGGCCTGGCCTCCCCTCATGGGAGGAATGTCAAGTATATCACAATATTGCCAGTCTGATGCCCCCATTTAATTTCATGCTTGTTTTAACAATAAAGGGGGATATTTTAGGCACATTTGGAGCATTACATGTCTGAAGAGAAAATATTTGACCCAAACAATGCTATTAAAATGGTCCAAAATAGATGTAAATCAGCCCAAACCAGTACTAAATATTGCTGTGTAACCATGAAACTTGGCCCAAATATCACCTGCCACTCACTAAATCTGATTGCACAGGTTTTAGGATTACATCTGGTGTACCAGTGGTGTCATCTGTGTAAAATATGGTCCAGGAAGGCGAAAATACAGCCTCAGGTGGCTGTATCAGGATGGGCTGATATTTTCTCAGTTAAGGCAGATTTAAGGCTGTAAACCACATTGTGTCCCACAGGAGTCGACACTTGAATGAATTTTAGTGGTGTGTTCCTTCAGAAATGCATATCCAGTCCAAAGTACAGGTTCAGGGAGTGTAGGTGGCGAGGATGTCATAAAATGCCAGATCAGTCCAAACCACCTCTTAAAGTTGATCAAACCTGCTCAAATTTTCACAGAAAACTCACTTTATATCAGAGAATGAATTTGTATTGGTCTGGTCCACTCGAGGGCCATATTAGGAATTTTCATTTTCGGGGTGTGGGGGGGCCCCCTGGCCTCCCCTCATGGGGGGAATGTCAAATATATCACAATATTGCCAGTCTGATGCCCCCATTTAATTTCATGCTTGTTTTAACAATAAAGGGGGATATTTTAGGCACATTTGGAGCATTACATGTCTGAAGAGAAAATATTTGACCCAAATAATGCTATTAAAATGGTCCAAAATAGATGTAAATCAGCCCAAACCAGTACTAAATATTGCTGTGTAACCATGAAACTTGGCCCAAATATCACCTGCCACTCACTAAATCTGATTACACAGGTTTTAGGATTACATCTGGTGTACCAGTGGTGTCATCTGTGTAAAATATGGTCCAGGAAGGCGAAAATACAGCCTCAGGACGCTGTATCAGGATGGGCTGATATTTTCTCAGTTAAGGCAGATTTAAGGCTGTAAACCACATTGTGTCCCACAGGAGTCGCCACTTGAATGAATTTTAGTGGTGTGTTCCTTCAGAAATGCATATCCAGTCCAAAGTACAGGTTCAGGGAGTGTAGGTGGCGAGGATGTCATAAAATGCCAGATCAGTCCAAACCACCTCTTAAAGTTGATCAAACCTGCTCAAATTTTCACAGAAAACTCACTTTATATCAGAGAATGAATTTGTATTGGTCTGGTCCACTCGAGGGCCATATTAGGAATTTTCATTTTCGGGGTGTGTGTGTGGGGGGGGGGCCCTGGCCTCCCCTCATGGGAGGAATGTCAAGTATATCACAATATTGCCAGTCTGATGCCCCCATTTAATTTCATGCTTCTTTTAACAATAAAGGGGGATATTTTGGGCACATTTGGAGCATTACATGTCTGAAGAGAAAATATTTGACCCAAACAATGCTATTAAAATGGTCCAAAATAGATGTAAATCAGCCCAAACCAGTACTAAATATTGCTGTGTAACCATGAAACTTGGCCCAAATATCACCTGCCACTCACTAAATCTGATTGCACAGGTTTTAGGATTACATCTGGTGTACCAGTGGTGTCATCTGTGTAAAATATGGTCCAGGAAGGCGAAAATACAGCCTCAGGTGGCTGTATCAGGATGGGCTGATATTTTCTCAGTTAAGGCAGATTTAAGGCTGTAAACCACATTGTGTCCCACAGGAGTCGCCACTTGAATGAATTTTAGTGGTGTGTTCCTTCAGAAATGCATATCCAGTCCAAAGTACAGGTTCAGGGAGTGTAGGTGGCGAGGATGTCATAAAATGCCAGATCAGTCCAAACCACCTCTTAAAGTTGATCAAACCTGCTCAAATTTTCACAGAAAACTCACTCTCTATCAGAGAATGAATTTGTATTGGACTTCTATCAGAGAATGAATTTGTATTGGTCTGGTCCACTCGAGGGCCATATTAGGAATTTTCATTTTCGGGGTGTGGGGGGCCCCTGGCCTCCCCTCATGGGGGGAATGTCAAATATATCACAATATTGCCAGTCTGATGCCCCCATTTAATTTCATGCTTGTTTTAACAATAAAGGGGGATATTTTAGGCACATTTGGAGCATTACATGTCTGAAGAGAAAATATTTGACCCAAATAATGCTATTAAAATGGTCCAAAATAGATGTAAATCAGCCCAAACCAGTACTAAATATTGCTGTGTAACCATGAAACTTGGCCCAAATATCACCTGCCACTCACTAAATCTGATTGCACAGGTTTTAGGATTACATCTGGTGTACCAGTGGTGTCATCTGTGTAAAATATGGTCCAGGAAGGCGAAAATACAGCCTCAGGTGGCTGTATCAGGATGGGCTGATATTTTCTCAGTTAAGGCAGATTTAAGGCTGTAAACCACATTGTGTCCCACAGGAGTCACCACTTGAATGAATTTTAGTGGTGTGTTCCTTCAGAAATGCATATCCAGTCCAAAGTACAGGTTCAGGGAGTGTAGGTGGCGAGGATGTCATAAAATGCCAGATCAGTCCAAACCACCTCTTAAAGTTGATCAAACCTGCTCAAATTTTCACAGAAAACTCACTTTCTATCAGAGAATGAATTTGTATTGGACTTCTATCAGAGAATGAATTTGTATTGGTCTGGTCCACTCGAGGGCCATATTAGGAATTTTCATTTTCGGGGTGTGGGGGGCCCCTGGCCTCCCCTCATGGGGGGAATGTCAAATATATCACAATATTGCCAGTCTGATGCCCCCATTTAATTTCATGCTTGTTTTAACAATTAAGGGGGATATTTTAGGCACATTTGGAGCATTACATGTCTGAAGAGAAAATATTTGACCCAAACAATGCTATTAAAATGGTCCAAAATAGATGTAAATCAGCCCAAACCAGTACTAAATATTGCTGTGTAACCATGAAACTTGGCCCAAATATCACCTACCACTCACTAAATCTGATTGCACAGGTTTTAGGATTACATCTGGTGTACCAGTGGTGTCATCTGTGTAAAATATGGTCCAGGAAGGCGAAAATACAGCCTCAGGTGGCTGTATCAGGATGGGCTGATATTTTCTCAGTTAAGGCAGATTTAAGGCTGTAAACCACATTGTGTCCCACAGGAGTCGCCACTTGAATGAATTTTAGTGGTGTGTTCCTTCAGAAATGCATATCCAGTCCAAAGTACAGGTTCAGGGAGTGTAGGTGGCGAGGATGTCATAAAATGCCAGATCAGTCCAAACCACCTCTTAAAGTTGATCAAACCTGCTCAAATTTTCACAGAAAACTCACTTTCTATCAGAGAATGAATTTGTATTGGTCTGGTCCACTCGAGGGCCATATTAGGAATTTTCATTTTCGGGGTGTGGGGGGCCCCCTGGCCTCCCCTCATGGGGGGAATGTCAAATATATCACAATATTGCCAGTCTGATGCCCCCATTTAATTTCATGCTTGTTTTAACAATAAAGGGGGATATTTTAGGCACATTTGGAGCATTACATGTCTGAAGAGAAAATATTTGACCCAAATAATGCTATTAAAATGGTCCAAAATAGATGTAAATCAGCCCAAACCAGTACTAAATATTGCTGTGTAACCATGAAACTTGGCCCAAATATCACCTGCCACTCACTAAATTTGATTGCACAGGTTTTAGGATTACATCTGGTGTACCAGTGGTGTCATCTGTGTAAAATCTGGTCCAGGAAGGCGAAAATACAGCCTCAGGTGGCTGTATCAGGATGGGCTGATATTTTCTCAGTTAAGGCAGATTTAAGGCTGTAAACCACATTGTGTCCCACAGGAGTCGCCACTTGAATGAATTTTAGTGGTGTGTTCCTTCAGAAATGCATATCCAGTCCAAAGTACAGGTTCAGGGAGTGTAGGTGGCGAGGATGTCATAAAATGCCAGATCAGTCCAAACCACCTCTTAAAGTTGATCAAACCTGCTCAAATTTTCACAGAAAACTCACTTTATATCAGAGAATGAATTTGTATTGGTCTGGTCCACTCGAGGGCCATATTAGGAATTTTCATTTTCGGGGTGTTTTGGGGGGGGGGGGCCCTGGCCTCCCCTCATGGGAGGAATGTCAAGTATATCACAATATTGCCAGTCTGATGCCCCCATTTAATTTCATGCTTGTTTTAACAATAAAGGGGGATATTTTAGGCACATTTGGAGCATTACATGTCTGAAGAGAAAATATTTGACCCAAACAATGCTATTAAAATGGTCCAAAATAGATGTAAATCAGCCCAAACCAGTACTAAATATTGCTGTGTAACCATGAAACTTGGCCCAAATATCACCTGCCACTCACTAAATCTGATTGCACAGGTTTTAGGATTACATCTGGTGTACCAGTGGTGTCATCTGTGTAAAATATGGTCCAGGAAGGCGAAAATACAGCCTCAGGTGGCTGTATCAGGATGGGCTGATATTTTCTCAGTTAAGGCAGATTTAAGGCTGTAAACCACATTGTGTCCCACAGGAGTCGCCACTTGAATGAATGTTAGTGGTGTGTTCCTTCAGAAATGCATATCCAGTCCAAAGTACAGGTTCAGGGAGTGTAGGTGGCGAGGGTGTCATAAAATGCCAGATCAGTCCAAACCACCTCTTAAAGTTGATCAAACCTGCTCAAATTTTCACTGAAAACTCACTTTATATCAGAGAATGAATTTGTATTGGTCTGGTCCACTCGAGGGCCATATTAGGAATTTTCATTTTCGGGGTGTGGGGGGGGCCCCTGGCCTCCCCTCATGGGGGGAATGTCAAATATATCACAATATTGCCAGTCTGATGCCCCCATTTAATTTCATGCTTGTTTTAACAATAAAGGGGGATATTTTAGGCACATTTGGAGCATTACATGTCTGAAGAGAAAATATTTGACCCAAATAATGCTATTAAAATGGTCCAAAATAGATGTAAATCAGCCCAAACCAGTACTAAATATTGCTGTGTAACCATGAAACTTGGCCCAAATATCACCTGCCACTCACTAAATCTGATTGCACAGGTTTTAGGATTACATCTGGTGTACCAGTGGTGTCATCTGTGTAAAATATGGTCCAGGAAGGCGAAAATACAGCCTCAGGTGGCTGTATCAGGATGGGCTGATATTTTCTCAGTTAAGGCAGATTTAAGGCTGTAAACCACATTGTGTCCCACAGGAGTCACCACTTGAATGAATTTTAGTGGTGTGTTCCTTCAGAAATGCATATCCAGTCCAAAGTACAGGTTCAGGGAGTGTAGGTGGCGAGGATGTCATAAAATGCCAGATCAGTCCAAACCACCTCTTAAAGTTGATCAAACCTGCTCAAATTTTCACAGAAAACTCACTTTCTATCAGAGAATGAATTTGTATTGGTCTGGTCCACTCGAGGGCCATATTAGGAATTTTCATTTTCGGGGTGTGGGGGCCCCCTGGCCTCCCCTCATGGGGGGAATGTCAAATATATCACAATATTGCCAGTCTGATGCCCCCATTTAATTTCATGCTTGTTTTAACAATAAAGGGGGATATTTTAGGCACATTTGGAGCATTACATGTCTGAAGAGAAAATATTTGACCCAAATAATGCTATTAAAATGGTCCAAAATAGATGTAAATCAGCCCAAACCAGTACTAAATATTGCTGTGTAACCATGAAACTTGGCCCAAATATCACCTGCCACTCACTAAATCTGATTGCACAGGTTTTAGGATTACATCTGGTGTACCAGTGGTGTCATCTGTGTAAAATATGGTCCAGGAAGGCGAAAATACAGCCCCAGGTGGCTGTATCAGGATGGGCTGATATTTTCTCAGTTAAGGCAGATTTAAGGCTGTAAACCACATTGTGTCCCACAGGAGTCGCCACTTGAATGAATTTTAGTGGTGTGTTCCTTCAGAAATGCATATCCAGTCCAAAGTACAGGTTCAGGGAGTGTAGGTGGCGAGGATGTCATAAAATGCCAGATCAGTCCAAACCACCTCTTAAAGTTGATCAAACCTGCTCAAATTTTCACAAAAAACTCACTTTTCATTAGTGGTGTTCAGGCACCACGGGGGTCAGTCCTCACCCTGGGGACTTATGTGTGACTGCACCTTAAGATTGAATTAGTTGTGCCCACACTTAGGACTTAAACATTGCTATGGTGATATGACCTCATTAGCCCTGATTGGATGCCACTTGTTGTGACCAGAGGCAATATTGGCAATATTGAATAATCCCCAGTTTAAATTGTGCAGCCAAGAATAGAACATTATATCAAACTTTTGGCTTGGCTGCAGGAAAAACTGATGAATAATATTTTTATTTATGTTTTTAGTTGCTTTTATGGAAACATGGACGGTTTTTAGTTGTATAATCTACATGAACTTGTTACTGATTGTGGATTTAAAAGAACTTGGATGAGCTATATTGTCTGTGTTGGTTATTGCCACAACTCACTGAAGAAACCTGGATATACATATATATATGTGACGTGAATGGTGGATGAAGTCTCAATGAATTGTGCTAGAATTCTTTTGAGAATGGACTATGTTTGATTATTGAAACACAAATATAACTTACATGAACTTGTCAATTTGTGCTGAAGTGAAGAAACATGAACTATATATACATATGTGTGACATGAATTATGAATGAACTTTCAATGAATAGTACTAGAATTGTTTGAAAATGAACAATGTTTGATTATTGAAACACAAACGTTTTACATATAAGCTACATGAACTGGAACTTTATTTTGCAATTTGTTCGTGAAGTGGATGAACTTTCAATGAATTCTACTGTTTACTGTTTGTGTTGAAGTGAAGAAACCTGAACTATATACATATATGTGACATGAATTATGAATGAACTTTCAATTAATTGTACTAGAATTGTTTGAAAATGAACTATGTTTGATTATTGAAACACAAACATTTTACATATAAGCTACACGAACTTTGTCTGAAATTTGTTTGAGAAGTGGATGAACTTTCAATGAATTCTACTCTCTGTGGTGGACATTTGCACGAGTCACGTCGTCGTTGCTGATAGAATTGTTTTGACAACCTCATGCTTGATTCGGGCTGTGACAGCCCGGTGTAAAGGGACGGTCTACCCTATTTTTTGTCTCCTTGTTGTCATAGCTGAATTCAAGTCCGAGATTGTCAAAACAACAGACGGCTTAGGGCTTTGTGCCTTTATATTTTCAGATCCATATTTAAATAGTGACATTGACTATATCATATACATATAACTACACATCATGGGGAAAAACAAAACATACTGTAAAAAATGTGAGAAGAAACACTACCCCCCAACCGGGAAGAATTGTGTTTTGTGTGAACCACAGCATGAAGTGTCAGGACTCAGATCATCAGTAGTGAAGGACAAGAAAAAAGTGACATCAGGGAAGAAAGGTGTACAACAGAAAGACAATTTGCCCTCTACGTCAGGGATCAAAATTTTTGATCCACAGCAATTTGGGGCCAAATCCAGTGATGTAAGCACCAGTGGCAGTGAGCTGGAAACAAGTACGTCCGAAGTCGAACAAGAAACGGTAACATCAGTGCAGACACAGATCCTGCGACAGCTGCAGAAAGTGAGTGAAAGACTTGACACAGTGGAACAGCGGGTGGCAGAAAATGGTCCTGCAGTGACATCACTGGAGAAGCAGAGTAAAGGGAAGAGACGGAAGGACATGCAAAAGTTAAGTTCTACTTCAAAGCATTCAAAATGTACTGTGTATCAAAATGTAAAAAGTAAACATGTAATTTCTGATGAGTCGTCTGATGACACAGAGATTCCCGATATATGTGAACTTAGGTCATCAAAAAGGGTTCAGAAGAAGGTTGATCACAGAATTTCCCAACTTGAGCGTTCCACTAGTTCACAAGGTACTGGGTCTAAAATCAAATCAAAGAGGGGTGGTAACATTGATGTGTTCGTAGAAAAGAAAGTAGCTTGGCCACAAGATGTTATTTTAGGTGGGGCAAACCGTCAACGCGTTTCTTACGACCAATTATCGTTAACCCAGTTTGTCCAGGGGTTTGTCCGCAATGTAGTGGAAGAAAATGATCAATGTGTCAAAGACAAAATGCTTCTATACCTTTCAGATTTGATGGAGGACGCAACAGATTTTGCGTGGGTGAATGCGAAAGCTGCCCACGCAGTCGTATTATGTGAGATGGAGCGAGGCGTTCTTGATTGGCATGATACAGATAGACTAGACAGATTGCGTCGAGCACATG
The DNA here is from genome assembly GCA_964017235.1 of Sabellastarte sp. h YS-2021. Lineage (NCBI taxonomy): Eukaryota > Metazoa > Annelida > Polychaeta > Sabellida > Sabellidae > Sabellastarte > Sabellastarte sp. h YS-2021. Next base: position 87,112,408 of record OZ024932.1, read on the forward strand.
CACAAAAACATGTCACGCAAATCAAACACGGCATTTCAAAAACTGATGCTCGTCGGCCATGGTACTGTAAACAGTTCCAATCCGGAAATTGTCATCACATAAAAGATCATGAGTTTGGGGGGAAAGTTTTTCGACACATTTGTGCGTTTTGCATCACTTTAGGCAAGCAGTACAACCACCCAGAGAAGGATTGTCAAAATGCCAAACGCAATGCCCCAAAAAACGAGTTACGAGCTGCCCAACAGTAGTTTCTGGGGGCAGCAGAAATGACGTAGTTCTTCGGAGACAAAAACAAAATCAAGGCATTCTGGGTGGTCACGATGGTAGTTCAAATGGTAGAAGTTGTCACCCTGTTACCAGTAGTGATGTAAACACCGGTATCGACCTTGATCATGCATTCCAATTTAGAACTAGGTGTTTTTACAACTCGGCCATTGACAGTAAGAGCATAAAAGCACTTATAGCCCGGGGAAATGTTAGGACTAGATACAATCCATGTCTCGGAAAAAAGGTGTACAAAACAAGACATGTTACCAATTCCAACTTGGATGCTGATCCAAGTGTGACCAGTCAACAGGGTGTTGTTAAACGACCTAGTGGAGGCATCACTCATCAAGCGCAGATGGACGTTAAAATAAACAAAATCCCAAATCAGAGTCAAATTAATTCCAGTGCAAATAGTGTTTGTATGGTCAAAGATGATTCAAATGTAGCTGGCAAGGTTCCAAAGCACATAGTCATGAAAATGTTTTGAATGACATGACTCATGATGGCAAAAGTGTTAATCATGTCATTGTTACAGATAGTCCAAAAGCGACGAGTGTGGTTAACCAAATGGAAAACTGTGTTAGGATATTTGATGTTAACAGGTCTTCTACGGACAAATACCTCCACAGTGCTCTGGCTAAAAACAAAGTCAAGCATGTTTTGACTAATGACCAATTGCAATGTCAGACTTTCAAGTGTTGGAAGTCACAATCAGATTTTGATTTCGGGTTCGTTCCCCTGTCTGATTTTGTTCTCCCAAGCAACAACTCTTATGAATCTCGTGCATTTGTATCCCCAATAGACCAGCATCACTTTGTCAAGCAATTTGATGTCCCAAACTTTCTGGGGGCCAGATCACCAGTTACTTCACAATTAAATGTACCTGAATGGGAAAGACAGCTCAGGGACTATTGGGACACCCAACTCATACACCTAATCAAGTTTGGCTTCCCTCTCGGGTTCAACAGAAACATGCGTTTAATGTCAGAAAAAATAAACCACGCGTCTGCCCTCAAACACCCGTCCGACGTCGTAGCCTATCTGGAAGAGGAAATAGCTCATGGAGCCATTGTTGGCCCCTTTGTCAATAACCCCATACAGTCTTGTCACTATTCCCCGTTTATGACCCGGGAGAAGTCGGGTTCAAATCAGAGGAGGGTTATAATTGATCTCTCTTGGCCCAGAGAAACGTCTGTCAATGATGCCATTGACAAAGATTCATATTTAGGCACTGAGTTCTCATTGACTTTTCCTACAGTTGATAATATAACCACAGAGTTGAAACGTCTGGGCCGCGGTGCCCACATTTACAAGATAGATATAAGTCGGGCATTCCGTCATGTGAAGGTCGACCCGCGAGACTATGACCTGTTAGGTCTGTATTGGGAAAATGCCTATATTGACACTTGTGTCCCATTTGGGAGTCGCCACGGGACACAAATATTTCAGCGTCTAAGTGATGCAGTACGTTTTATGATGCGTGCCCGTGGTTTTCAGATTGTAAATTATGTGGACGATTACGTCGGGTTTGGCGTCCCGTCTGTGGCGGAACGTTCATTCAATGCCTTATACGACCTCCTGCACGCCCTTGGTTTCACAATAAGTGCAAAGAAGCTTGTGAGTCCGACCACCCATGCCATATGCCTGGGCGTCCTAATTGATTCGGAAAATGGAACTATCAGCATACCTGAAGACAAACTGCGTCAAATCAAACAGAATGTTTGTGAGTGGCAGTCAAAACATTCATGTACCCGTAGGCAGCTTCAATCCTTACTGGGTCACCTCATTTATTTGCATAAGTGTGTCAGGCCGTCTAGGTACTTTGTCAACCGCATGCTGGACTTGCTCAGAGCAAATTACAATTCTCAAACCATACGCATAACCCCTGAATTCCAACGTGACCTAAGATGGTTCAGCAAGTTTCTTGACACATATAATGGTGTATCCATTTATGACCATGCACCCGTCAAACATGTAATTGAACTTGATGCCTGTCTCACTGGATTAGGTGGTAGATGTGACAATCTGGTGTACCACCTCGCATTGCCCCTTGGCTACAACAATCTAAATATCGTCCATCTTGAGATGGTAAACATATTGTTAGCTGTAAGATTGTTTGGCAAGTGTTGGTCCAAAACTAGGGTCCTAGTGAAGTGTGATAATGAAGCCGTAGTGCAGGTCTTGACCAGTGGTAGAACACGTGACGCCTTTCTGGCAGCATGTGCCCGAAATGTCTGGCATAGGGTTGCAGAGTGTGACATAGACATATCCTATATCCATGTATTGGGAAAAAACAATGAGGTTGCAGACCTCCTTTCAAGATGGAAGAATACCAACTTATGTTGGCAAAGACTGTTAAAATATGTTCCTAACCCCTGTTGGCTCACCACTACTGAAAGCATGTTGCAAATTGATAATGATATATAACTAACAGATACTATACTTTGTTTTAGGTCACAGGGCGATGGTGAGTCTGTCTGGTGCTGCATCACAACGTCTGCAAGCAGCTTTTAGACCGAAAACTGCCCAGTGCTATACTTTGCTATTCAGGACTTTTGTAGCATTCAGTATAATAATGAAAGTATCACTTTATGACATTTCAACACAGCTTGTTCTATGCTTTCTTGAATACTTGGCATCGCAAGGCACATCAGTACATATGGTGGCAAACTACATATCTGCTCTTAGAGCTAAACTAGTGATCTATCAGTTAAACTATGCGGTATTAGACAACCCGCAAATCAGATACTTTATTAAAGCCATGAAAATAAACAGGCCTCTGTCTGTCCCAAGGCGGAATGTCATGTCAATATCAGATTTAAAGGTTTTAATAGCAAAATGCAGACATATCGATGGGTTTAGTGTATAAAGCTGTGTTTTTGGTTGCTTATTTTGGAATGTTAAGATTGTCAAATATGGCACCTCATTCTACACAGTCCTTTGATCACTCAAGGCATTTATGTGGTGGGGATGTTGTTTTCACTAGCAAGTACGTAAAGATTCTCATTAAATGGACCAAAACTGTTCAAACACGAGACAAGATTCATGTATTGTCCTTGCCTAAATTGGCAACTCCCCTCCTGTGCCCTTACTCTCAAAGACATTTTTGCTGCATATAATCCCCTCCCTGATGATCCATTGTTCCAAATAAAAACAGCAAAGGGCATGCAAGTCCTCATTGACTCCCGCATCAGAAAGGTTCTCTCATCCATAAATCTTCATATGGGTTACCCCAAAAATTTCTTTACCTTCCACACATTCCGGCGTTCAGGGGCCACTTTGGCTTATAACTCTCATGTCCCCATTCATCAAATTCAACATCATGGCTCCTGGACGTCGGACTGTGTGTGGAGGTACATAAAGCAAGATCAAAAGCTGGGGGAGGATATTGCTAATACTTTCGCTACTGTGGTAAATAATGCTTAGCTACTCATCGTTGGGTTTGAGGGAATTGCTTTGCGTATATATGTAGTCATTGTTTATGGACAGTATTAATTATTTACTATTATTGTAAACCTGTCTCTCAGGCGGACCTCAGTTTCTCTATACCTTATTACTCCCCTCCATCTTCGAGGCCTAGCACCCTCTTATTTGCTCACCTTAGCCCAAATGGGGGTCTAAGGTGACCGTAACCCAAATTCACTTGCACTTACTCAAGTGGGGTTTTTGGTTTAATGGGGGGGCCTAGCCATCTAAAATCCTGGTCTGCTGGAAGTCAAGGTATGTGTGTGATTGTACTATGTATAACAATCAATGTCTGTACATATGATTATAGAATAGAACTGTATAAAAGAAGTTAATTAAATGATATTGCATATACAAACATATATATATAAATAAAATTTATTCCGCAGTTGCGCATTTGCTCAAGTTCCCGGGGTGGGGGGGGACTGTCATTAGTGGTGTTCAGGCACCACGGGGGTCAGTCCTCACCCTGGGGACTTATGTGTGACTGCACCTTAAGATTGAATTAGTTGTGCCCACACTTAGGACTTAAACATTGCTATGGTGATATGACCTCATTAGCCCTGATTGGATGCCACTTGTTGTGACCAGAGGCAATATTGGCAATATTGAATAATCCCCAGTTTAAATTGTACAGCCAAGAATAGAACATTATATAAAACTTTTGGCTCCCGCCCACCCATCCCTTTATTTCATTACTTTTATTTTATGTGTTTTTACTATTTTACTCTTTTATTATTTTAGTTTTACCTATAGGGAATTGCTTTGCGTATATATGTAGTCATTGTTTATGGACAGTATTAATTATTTACTATTATTGTAAACCTGTCTCTCAGGCGGACCTCAGTTTCTCTATACCTTATTACTCCCCTCCATCTTCGAGGCCTAGCACCCTCTTATTTGCTCACCTTAACCCAAATGGGGGTCTAAGGTGACCGTAACCCAAATTCACTTGCACTTACTCAAGTGGGGTTTTTGGTTTAATGGGGGGGCCTAGCCATCTAAAATCCTGGTCTGCTGGAAGTCAAGGTATGTGTGTGATTGTACTATGTATAACAATCAATGTCTGTACATATGATTAGAATAGAACTGTATAAAAGAAGTTAATTAAATGATATTGGATATACAAACATATATATATAAATAAAATTTATTCCGCAGTTGCGCATTTGCTCAAGTTCCCGGGGTGGGGGGGGACTGCTATCAGAGAATGAATTTGTATTGGTCTGGTCCACTCGAGGGCCATATTAGGAATTTTCATTTTCGGGGTGTGGGGGGCCCCCTGGCCTCCCCTCATGGGGGGAATGTCAAATATATCACAATATTGCCAGTCTGATGCCCCCATTTAATTTCATGCTTGTTTTAACAATAAAGGGGGATATTTTAGGCACATTTGGAGCATTACATGTCTGAAGAGAAAATATTTGACCCAAATAATGCTATTAAAATGGTCCAAAATAGATGTAAATCAGCCCAAACCAGTACTAAATATTGCTGTGTAACCATGAAACTTGGCCCAAATATCACCTGCCACTCACTAAATCTGATTGCACAGGTTTTAGGATTACATCTGGTGTACCAGTGGTGTCATCTGTGTAAAATATGGTCCAGGAAGGCGAAAATACAGCCTCAGGTGGCTGTATCAGGATGGGCTGATATTTTCTCAGTTAAGGCAGATTTAAGGCTGTAAACCACATTGTGTCCCACAGGAGTCACCACTTGAATGAATTTTAGTGGTGTATTCCTTCAGAAATGCATATCCAGTCCAAAGTACAGGTTCAGGGAGTGTAGGTGGCGAGGATGTCATAAAATGCCAGATCAGTCCAAACCACCTCTTAAAGTTGATCAAACCTGCTCAAATTTTCACAGAAAACTCACTTTATATCAGAGAATGAATTTGTATTGGTCTGGTCCACTCGAGGGCCATATTAGGAATTTTCATTTTCGGGGTGTGGGGGGCCCCCTGGCCTCCCCTCATGGGGGGAATGTCAAATATATCACAATATTGCCAGTCTGATGCCCCCATTTAATTTCATGCTTGTTTTAACAATAAAGGGGGATATTTTAGGCACATTTGGAGCATTACATGTCTGAAGAGAAAATATTTGACCCAAATAATGCTATTAAAATGGTCCAAAATAGATGTAAATCAGCCCAAACCAGTACTAAATATTGCTGTGTAACCATGAAACTTGGCCCAAATATCACCTGCCACTCACTAAATCTGATTGCACAGGTTTTAGGATTACATCTGGTGTACCAGTGGTGTCATCTGTGTAAAATATGGTCCAGGAAGGCGAAAATACAGCCTCAGGTGGCTGTATCAGGATGGGCTGATATTTTCTCAGTTAAGGCAGATTTAAGGCTGTAAACCACATTGTGTCCCACAGGAGTCACCACTTGAATGAATTTTAGTGGTGTGTTCCTTCAGAAATGCATATCCAGTCCAAAGTACAGGTTCAGGGAGTGTAGGTGGCGAGGATGTCATAAAATGCCAGATCAGTCCAAACCACCTCTTAAAGTTGATCAAACCTGCTCAAATTTTCACAGAAAACTCACTTTATATCAGAGAATGAATTTGTATTGGTCTGGTCCACTCGAGGGCCATATTAGGAATTTTCATTTTCAGGGTGTGGGGGGGGCCCCCTGGCCTCACCTCATGGGGGGAATGTCAAATATATCACAATATTGCCAGTCTGATGCCCCCATTTAATTTCATGCTTGTTTTAACAATAAAGGGGGATATTTTAGGCACATTTGGAGCATTACATGTCTGAAGAGAAAATATTTGACCCAAATAATGCTATTAAAATGGTCCAAAATAGATGTAAATCAGCCCAAACCAGTACTAAATATTGCTGTGTAACCATGAAACTTGGCCCAAATATCACCTGCCACTCACTAAATCTGATTGCACAGGTTTTAGGATTACATCTGGTGTACCAGTGGTGTCATCTGTGTAAAATATGGTCCAGGAAGGCGAAAATACAGCCTCAGGTGGCTGTATCAGGATGGGCTGATATTTTCTCAGTTAAGGCAGATTTAAGGCTGTAAACCACATTGTGTCCCACAGGAGTCGCCACTTGAATGAATTTTAGTGGTGTGTTCCTTCAGAAATGCATATCCAGTCCAAAGTACAGGTTCAGGGAGTGTAGGTGGCGAGGATGTCATAAAATGCCAGATCAGTCCAAACCACCTCTTAAAGTTGATCAAACCTGCTCAAATTTTCACAGAAAACTCACTTTATATCAGAGAATGAATTTGTATTGGTCTGGTCCACTCGAGGGCCATATTAGGAATTTTAATTTTCGGGGTGTGGGGGGGCCCCCTGGCCTCACCTCATGGGGGGAATGTCAAATATATCACAATATTGCCAGTCTGATGCCCCCATTTAATTTCATGCTTGTTTTAACAATAAAGGGGGATATTTTAGGCACATTTGGAGCATTACATGTCTGAAGAGAAAATATTTGACCCAAATAATGCTATTAAAATGGTCCAAAATAGATGTAAATCAGCCCAAACCAGTACTAAATATTGCTGTGTAACCATGAAACTTGGCCCAAATATCACCTACCACTCACTAAATCTGATTGCACAGGTTTTAGGATTACATCTGGTGTACCAGTGGTGTCATCTGTGTAAAATATGGTCCAGGAAGGCGAAAATACAGCCTCAGGTGGCTGTATCAGGATGGGCTGATATTTTCTCAATTAAGGCAGATTTAAGGCTGTAAAACACATTGTGTCCCACAGGAGTCGCCACTTGAATGAATTTTAGTGGTGTGTTCCTTCAGAAATGCATATCCAGTCCAAAGTACAGGTTCAGGGAGTGTAGGTGGCGAGGATGTCATAAAATGCCAGATCAGTCCAAACCACCTCTTAAAGTTGATCAAACCTGCTCAAATTTTCACAGAAAACTCACTTTCTATCAGAGAATGAATTTGTATTGGTCTGGTCCACTCGAGGGCCATATTAGGAATTTTCATTTTCGGGGTGTGGGGGGGCCCCTGGCCTCCCCTCATGGGAGGAATGTCAAGTATATCACAATATTGCCAGTCTGATGCCCCCATTTAATTTCATGCTTGTTTTAACAATAAAGGGGGATATTTTAGGCACATTTGGAGCATTACATGTCTGAAGAGAAAATATTTGACCCAAATAATGCTATTAAAATGGTCCAAAATAGATGTAAATCAGCCCAAACCAGTACTAAATATTGCTGTGTAACCATGAAACTTGGCCCAAATATCACCTGCCACTCACTAAATCTGATTGCACAGGTTTTAGGATTACATCTGGTGTACCAGTGGTGTCATCTGTGTAAAATATGGTCCAGGAAGGCGAAAATACAGCCTCAGGTGGCTGTATCAGGATGGGCTGATATTTTCTCAGTTAAGGCAGATTTAAGGCTGTAAACCACATTGTGTCCCACAGGAGTCACCACTTGAATGAATTTTAGTGGTGTGTTCCTTCAGAAATGCATATCCAGTCCAAAGTACAGGTTCAGGGAGTGTAGGTGGCGAGGATGTCATAAAATGCCAGATCAGTCCAAACCACCTCTTAAAGTTGATCAAACCTGCTCAAATTTTCACAGAAAACTCACTTTATATCAGAGAATGAATTTGTATTGGTCTGGTCCACTCGAGGGCCATATTAGGAATTTTCATTTTCGGGGTGTGGGGGGCCCCCTGGCCTCACCTCATGGGGGGAATGTCAAATATATCACAATATTGCCAGTCTGATGCCCCCATTTAATTTCATGCTTGTTTTAACAATAAAGGGGGATATTTTAGGCACATTTGGAGCATTACATGTCTGAAGAGAAAATATTTGACCCAAATAATGCTATTAAAATGGTCCAAAATAGATGTAAATCAGCCCAAACCAGTACTAAATATTGCTGTGTAACCATGAAACTTGGCCCAAATATCACCTGCCACTCACTAAATCTGATTGCACAGGTTTTAGGATTACATCTGGTGTACCAGTGGTGTCATCTGTGTAAAATATGGTCCAGGAAGGCGAAAATACAGCCTCAGGTGGCTGTATCAGGATGGGCTGATATTTTCTCAGTTAAGGCAGATTTAAGGCTGTAAACCACATTGTGTCCCACAGGAGTCGCCACTTGAATGAATTTTAGTGGTGTGTTCCTTCAGAAATGCATATCCAGTCCAAAGTACAGGTTCAGGGAGTGTAGGTGGCGAGGATGTCATAAAATGCCAGATCAGTCCAAACCACCTCTTAAAGTTGATCAAACCTGCTCAAATTTTCACAGAAAACTCACTTTATATCAGAGAATGAATTTGTATTGGTCTGGTCTACTCGAGGGCCATATTAGGAATTTTCATTTTCGGGGTGTGGGAGGGCCCCCTGGCCTCCCCTCATGGGGGGAATGTCAAGTATATCACAATATTGCCAGTCTGATGCCCCCATTTAATTTCATGCTTGTTTTAACAATAAAGGGGGATATTTTAGGCACATTTGGAGCATTACATGTCTGAAGAGAAAATATTTGACCCAAATAATGCTATTAAAATGGTCCAAAATAGATGTAAATCAGCCCAAACCAGTACTAAATATTACTGTGTAACCATGAAACTTGGCCCAAATATCACCTACCACTCACTAAATCTGATTGCACAGGTTTTAGGATTACATCTGGTGTACCAGTGGTGTCATCTGTGTAAAATATGGTCCAGGAAGGCGAAAATACAGCCTCAGGTGGCTGTATCAGGATGGGCTGATATTTTCTCAATTAAGGCAGATTTAAGGCTGTAAACCATATTGTGTCCCACAGGAGTCGCCACTTGAATGAATTTTAGTGGTGTGTTCCTTCAGAAATGCATATCCAGTCCAAAGTACAGGTTCAGGGAGTGTAGGTGGCGAGGATGTCATAAAATGCCAGATCAGTCCAAACCACCTCTTAAAGTTGATCAAACCTGCTCAAATTTTCACAGAAAACTCACTTTCTATCAGAGAATGAATTTGTATTGGTCTGGTCCACTAAAGGGCCATATTAGGAATTTTCATTTTCGGGGTGTGGGGGGGCCCCTGGCCTCCCCTCATGGGAGGAATGTCAAGTATATCACAATATTGCCAGTCTGATGCCCCCATTTAATTTCATGCTTGTTTTAACAATAAAGGGGGATATTTTAGGCACATTTGGAGCATTACATGTCTGAAGAGAAAATATTTGACCCAAATAATGCTATTAAAATGGTCCAAAATAGATGTAAATCAGCCCAAACCAGTACTAAATATTGCTGTGTAACCATGAAACTTGGCCCAAATATCACCTGCCACTCACTAAATCTGATTGCACAGGTTTTAGGATTACATCTGGTGTACCAGTGGTGTCATCTGTGTAAAATATGGTCCAGGAAGGCGAAAATACAGCCTCAGGTGGCTGTATCAGGATGGGCTGATATTTTCTCAGTTAAGGCAGATTTAAGGCTGTAAACCACATTGTGTCCCACAGGAGTCACCACTTGAATGAATTTTAGTGGTGTGTTCCTTCAGAAATGCATATCCAGTCCAAAGTACAGGTTCAGGGAGTGTAGGTGGCGAGGATGTCATAAAATGCCAGATCAGTCCAAACCACCTCTTAAAGTTGATCAAACCTGCTCAAATTTTCACAGAAAACTCACTTTATATCAGAGAATGAATTTGTATTGGTCTGGTCCACTCGAGGGCCATATTAGGAATTTTCATTTTCGGGGTGTGGGGGGCCCCCTGGCCTCACCTCATGGGGGGAATGTCAAATATATCACAATATTGCCAGTCTGATGCCCCCATTTAATTTCATGCTTGTTTTAACAATAAAGGGGGATATTTTAGGCACATTTGGAGCATTACATGTCTGAAGAGAAAATATTTGACCCAAATAATGCTATTAAAATGGTCCAAAATAGATGTAAATCAGCCCAAACCAGTACTAAATATTGCTGTGTAACCATGAAACTTGGCCCAAATATCACCTGCCACTCACTAAATCTGATTGCACAGGTTTTAGGATTACATCTGGTGTACCAGTGGTGTCATCTGTGTAAAATATGGTCCAGGAAGGCGAAAATACAGCCTCAGGTGGCTGTATCAGGATGGGCTGATATTTTCTCAGTTAAGGCAGATTTAAGGCTGTAAACCACATTGTGTCCCACAGGAGTCGCCACTTGAATGAATTTTAGTGGTGTGTTCCTTCAGAAATGCATATCCAGTCCAAAGTACAGGTTCAGGGAGTGTAGGTGGCGAGGATGTCATAAAATGCCAGATCAGTCCAAACCACCTCTTAAAGTTGATCAAACCTGCTCAAATTTTCACAGAAAACTCACTTTATATCAGAGAATGAATTTGTATTGGTCTGGTCTACTCGAGGGCCATATTAGGAATTTTCATTTTCGGGGTGTGGGAGGGCCCCCTGGCCTCCCCTCATGGGGGGAATGTCAAGTATATCACAATATTGCCAGTCTGATGCCCCCATTTAATTTCATGCTTGTTTTAACAATAAAGGGGGATATTTTAGGCACATTTGGAGCATTACATGTCTGAAGAGAAAATATTTGACCCAAATAATGCTATTAAAATGGTCCAAAATAGATGTAAATCAGCCCAAACCAGTACTAAATATTACTGTGTAACCATGAAACTTGGCCCAAATATCACCTACCACTCACTAAATCTGATTGCACAGGTTTTAGGATTACATCTGGTGTACCAGTGGTGTCATCTGTGTAAAATATGGTCCAGGAAGGCGAAAATACAGCCTCAGGTGGCTGTATCAGGATGGGCTGATATTTTCTCAATTAAGGCAGATTTAAGGCTGTAAACCATATTGTGTCCCACAGGAGTCGCCACTTGAATGAATTTTAGTGGTGTGTTCCTTCAGAAATGCATATCCAGTCCAAAGTACAGGTTCAGGGAGTGTAGGTGGCGAGGATGTCATAAAATGCCAGATCAGTCCAAACCACCTCTTAAAGTTGATCAAACCTGCTCAAATTTTCACAGAAAACTCACTTTCTATCAGAGAATGAATTTGTATTGGTCTGGTCCACTAAAGGGCCATATTAGGAATTTTCATTTTCGGGGTGTGGGGGGGCCCCTGGCCTCCCCTCATGGGAGGAATGTCAAGTATATCACAATATTGCCAGTCTGATGCCCCCATTTAATTTCATGCTTGTTTTAACAATAAAGGGGGATATTTTAGGCACATTTGGAGCATTACATGTCTGAAGAGAAAATATTTGACCCAAATAATGCTATTAAAATGGTCCAAAATAGATGTAAATCAGCCCAAACCAGTACTAAATATTGCTGTGTAACCATGAAACTTGGCCCAAATATCACCTGCCACTCACTAAATCTGATTGCACAGGTTTTAGGATTACATCTGGTGTACCAGTGGTGTCATCTGTGTAAAATATGGTCCAGGAAGGCGAAAATACAGCCTCAGGTGGCTGTATCAGGATGGGCTGATATTTTCTCAGTTAAGGCAGATTTAAGGCTGTAAACCACATTGTGTCCCACAGGAGTCACCACTTGAATGAATTTTAGTGGTGTGTTCCTTCAGAAATGCATATCCAGTCCAAAGTACAGGTTCAGGGAGTGTAGGTGGCAAGGATGTCATAAAATGCCAGATCAGTCCAAACCACCTCTTAAAGTTGATCAAACCTGCTCAAATTTTCACAGAAAACTCACTTTATATCAGAGAATGAATTTGTATTGGTCTGGTCCACTCGAGGGCCATATTAGGAATTTTCATTTTCGGGGTGTGGGGGGGCCCCTGGCCTCCCCTCATGGGAGGAATGTCAAGTATATCACAATATTGCCAGTCTGATGCCCCCATTTAATTTCATGCTTGTTTTAACAATAAAGGGGGATATTTTAGGCACATTTGGAGCATTACATGTCTGAAGAGAAAATATTTGACCCAAACAATGCTATTAAAATGGTCCAAAATAGATGTAAATCAGCCCAAACCAGTACTAAATATTGCTGTGTAACCATGAAACTTGGCCCAAATATCACCTACCACTCACTAAATCTGATTGCACAGGTTTTAGGATTACATCTGGTGTACCAGTGGTGTCATCTGTGTAAAATATGGTCCAGGAAGGCAAAATACAGCCTCAGGTGGCTGTATCAGGATGGGCTGATATTTTCTCAGTTAAGGCAGATTTAAGGCTGTAAACCACATTGTGTCCCACAGGAGTCGCCACTTGAATGAATTTTAGTGGTGTGTTCCTTCAGAAATGCATATCCAGTCCAAAGTACAGGTTCAGGGAGTGTAGGTGGCGAGGATGTCATAAAATGCCAGATCAGTCCAAACCACCTCTTAAAGTTGATCAAACCTACTCAAATTTTCACAGAAAACTCACTTTCTATCAGAGAATGAATTTGTATTGGTCTGGTCCACTCGAGGGCCATATTAGGAATTTTCATTTTCGGGGTGTGGGGGGGGCCCTGGCCTCCCCTCATGGGAGGAATGTCAAGTATATCACAATATTGCCAGTCTGATGCCCCCATTTAATTTCATGCTTGCTTTAACAATAAAGGGGGATATTTTAGGCACATTTGGAGCATTACATGTCTGAAGAGAAAATATTTGACCCAAACAATGCTATTAAAATGGTCCAAAATAGATGTAAATCAGCCCAAACCAGTACTAAATATTGCTGTGTAACCATGAAACTTGGCCCAAATATCACCTGCCACTCACTAAATCTGATTGCACAGGTTTTAGGATTACATCTGGTGTACCAGTGGTGTCATCTGTGTAAAATATGGTCCAGGAAGGCGAAAATACAGCCTCAGGTGGCTGTATCAGGATGGGCTGATATTTTCTCAGTTAAGGCAGATTTAAGGCTGTAAACCACATTGTGTCCCACAGGAGTCACCACTTGAATGAATTTTAGTGGTGTGTTCCTTCAGAAATGCATATCCAGTCCAAAGTACAGGTTCAGGGAGTGTAGGTGGCGAGGATGTCATAAAATGCCAGATCAGTCCAAACCACCTCTTAAAGTTGATCAAACCTGCTCAAATTTTCACAGAAAACTCACTTTCTATCAGAGAATGAATTTGTATTGGTCTGGTCCACTCGAGGGCCATATTAGGAATTTTCATTTTCGGGGTGTGGGGGGCCCCCTGGCCTCCCCTCATGGGGGGAATGTCAAATATATCACAATATTGCCAGTCTGATGCCCCCATTTAATTTCATGCTTGTTTTAACAATAAAGGGGGATATTTTAGGCACATTTGGAGCATTACATGTCTGAAGAGAAAATATTTGACCCAAATAATGCTATTAAAATGGTCCAAAATAGATGTAAATCAGCCCAAACCAGTACTAAATATTGCTGTGTAACCATGAAACTTGGCCCAAATATCACCTGCCACTCACTAAATCTGATTGCACAGGTTTTAGGATTACATCTGGTGTACCAGTGGTGTCATCTGTGTAAAATATGGTCCAGGAAGGCGAAAATACAGCCTCAGGTGGCTGTATCAGGATGGGCTGATATTTTCTCAGTTAAGGCAGATTTAAAGCTGTAAACCACATTGTGTCCCACAGGAGTCGCCACTTGAATGAATTTTAGTGGTGTGTTCCTTCAGAAATGCATATCCAGTCCAAAGTACAGGTTCAGGGAGTGTAGGTGGCGAGGATGTCATAAAATGCCAGATCAGTCCAAACCACCTCTTAAAGTTGATCAAACCTGCTCAAATTTTCACAGAAAACTCACTTTCTATCAGAGAATGAATTTGTATTGGTCTGGTCCACTCGAGGGCCATATTAGGAATTTTCATTTTCGGGGGGTGGGGGGGGCCCTGGCCTCCCCTCATGGGAGGAATGTCAAGTATATCACAATATTGCCAGTCTGATGCCCCCATTTAATTTCATGCTTGCTTTAACAATAAAGGGGGATATTTTAGGCACATTTGGAGCATTACATGTCTGAAGAGAAAATATTTGACCCAAACAATGCTATTAAAATGGTCCAAAATAGATGTAAATCAGCCCAAACCAGTACTAAATATTGCTGTGTAACCATGAAACTTGGCCCAAATATCACCTGCCACTCACTAAATCTGATTGCACAGGTTTTAGGATTACATCTGGTGTACCAGTGGTGTCATCTGTGTAAAATATGGTCCAGGAAGGCGAAAATACAGCCTCAGGTGGCTGTATCAGGATGGGCTGATATTTTCTCAGTTAAGACAGATTTAAGGCTGTAAACCACATTGTGTCCCACAGGAGTCACCACTTGAATGAATTTTAGTGGTGTGTTCCTTCAGAAATGCATATCCAGTCCAAAGTACAGGTTCAGGGAGTGTAGATGGCGAGGATGTCATAAAATGCCAGATCAGTCCAAACCACCTCTTAAAGTTGATCAAACCTGCTCAAATTTTCACAGAAAACTCACTTTCTATCAGAGAATGAATTTGTATTGGTCTGGTCCACTCGAGTGCCATATTAGGAATTTTCATTTTCGGGGTGTGGGGGGCCCCCTGGCCTCCCCTCATGGGGGGAATGTCAAATATATCACAATATTGCCAGTCTGATGCCCCCATTTAATTTCATGCTTGTTTAACAATAAAGGGGGATATTTTAGGCACATTTGGAGCATTACATGTCTGAAGAGAAAATATTTGACCCAAATAATGCTATTAAAATGGTCCAAAATAGATGTAAATCAGCCCAAACCAGTACTAAATATTGCTGTGTAACCATGAAACTTGGCCCAAATATCACCTGCCACTCACTAAATCTGATTGCACAGGTTTTAGGATTACATCTGGTGTACCAGTGGTGTCATCTGTGTAAAATATGGTCCAGGAAGGCGAAAATACAGCCTCAGGTGGCTGTATCAGGATGGGCTGATATTTTCTCAGTTAAGGCAGATTTAAGGCTGTAAACCACATTGTGTCCCACAGGAGTCACCACTTGAATGAATTTTAGTGGTGTGTTCCTTCAGAAATGCATATCCAGTCCAAAGTACAGGTTCAGGGAGTGTAGTTGGCGAGGATGTCATAAAATGCCAGATCAGTCCAAACCACCTCTTAAAGTTGATCAAACCTGCTCAAATTTTCACAGAAAACTCACTTTATATCAGATAATGAATTTGTATTGGTCTGGTCCACTCGAGGGCCATATTAGGAATTTTCATTTTCGGGGTGTGGGGGGCCCCCTGGCCTCCCCTCATGGGGGGAATGTCAAATATATCACAATATTGCCAGTCTGATGCCCCCATTTAATTTCATGCTTGTTTTAACAATAAAGGGGGATATTTTAGGCACATTTGGAGCATTACATGTCTGAAGAGAAAATATTTGACCCAAATAATGCTATTAAAATGGTCCAAAATAGATGTAAATCAGCCCAAACCAGTACTAAATATTGCTGTGTAACCATGAAACTTGGCCCAAATATCACCTGCCACTCACTAAATCTGATTGCACAGGTTTTAGGATTACATCTGGTGTACCAGTGGTGTCATCTGTGTAAAATATGGTCCAGGAAGGCGAAAATACAGCCTCAGGTGGCTGTATCAGGATGGGCTGATATTTTCTCAGTTGAGGCAGATTTAAAGCTGTAAACCACATTGTGTCCCACAGGAGTCACCACTTGAATGAATTTTAGTGGTGTGTTCCTTCAGAAATGCATATCCAGTCCAAAGTACAGGTTCAGGGAGTGTAGGTGGCGAGGATGTCATAAAATGCCAGATCAGTCCAAACCACCTCTTAAAGTTGATCAAACCTGCTCAAATTTTCACAGAAAACTCACTTTATATCAGAGAATGAATTTGTATTGGTCTGGTCCACTCGAGGGCCATATTATGAATTTTCATTTTCGGGGTGTGGGGGGGCCCCCTGGCCTCACCTCATGGGGGAAATGTCAAATATATCACAATATTGCCAGTCTGATGCCCCCATTTAATTTCATGCTTGTTTTAACAATAAAGGGGGATATTTTAGGCACATTTGGAGCATTACATGTCTGAAGAGAAAATATTTGACCCAAATAATGCTATTAAAATGGTCCAAAATAGATGTAAATCAGCCCAAACCAGTACTAAATATTGCTGTGTAACCATGAAACTTGGCCCAAATATCACCTGCCACTCACTAAATCTGATTGCACAGGTTTTAGGATTACATCTGGTGTACCAGTGGTGTCATCTGTGTAAAATATGGTCCAGGAAGGCGAAAATACAGCCTCAGGTGGCTGTATCAGGATGGGCTGATATTTTCTCAGTTAAGGCAGATTTAAGGCTGTAAACCACATTGTGTCTCACAGGAGTCACCACTTGAATGAATTTTAGTGGTGTGTTCCTTCAGAAATGCATATCCAGTCCAAAGTACAGGTTCAGGGAGTGTAGGTGGCGAGGATGTCATAAAATGCCAGATCAGTCCAAACCACCTCTTAAAGTTGATCAAACCTGCTCAAATTTTCACAGAAAACTCACTTTCTATCAGAGAATGAATTTGTATTGGTCTGGTCCACTCGAGGGCCATATTAGGAATTTTCATTTTCGGGGTGTGGGGGGCCCCCTGGCCTCCCCTCATGGGGGGAATGTCAAATATATCACAATATTGCCAGTCTGATGCCCCCATTTAATTTCATGCTTGTTTTAACAATAAAGGGGGATATTTTAGGCACATTTGGAGCATTACATGTCTGAAGAGAAAATATTTGACCCAAACAATGCTATTAAAATGGTCCAAAATAGATGTAAATCAGCCCAAACCAGTACTAAATATTGCTGTGTAACCATGAAACTTGGCCCAAATATCACCTACCACTCACTAAATCTGATTGCACAGGTTTTAGGATTACATCTGGTGTACCAGTGGTGTCATCTGTGTAAAATATGGTCCAGGAAGGCGAAAATACAGCCTCAGGTGGCTGTATCAGGATGGGCTGATATTTTCTCAGTTAAGGCAGATTTAAAGCTGTAAACCACATTGTGTCCCACAGGAGTCGCCACTTGAATGAATTTTAGTGGTGTGTTCCTTCAGAAATGCATATCCAGTCCAAAGTACAGGTTCAGGGAGTGTAGGTGGCGAGGATGTCATAAAATGCCGGATCAGTCCAAACCACCTCTTAAAGTTGATCAAACCTGCTCAAATTTTCACAGAAAACTCACTTTCTATCAGAGAATGAATTTGTATTGGTCTGGTCCACTCGAGGGCCATATTAGGAATTTTCATTTTCGGGGTGTGGGGGGGGCCCTGGCCTCCCCTCATGGGAGGAATGTCAAGTATATCACAATATTGCCAGTCTGATGCCCCCATTTAATTTCATGCTTGCTTTAACAATAAAGGGGGATATTTTAGGCACATTTGGAGCATTACATGTCTGAAGAGAAAATATTTGACCCAAACAATGCTATTAAAATGGTCCAAAATAGATGTAAATCAGCCCAAACCAGTACTAAATATTGCTGTGTAACCATGAAACTTGGCCCAAATATCACCTGCCACTCACTAAATCTGATTGCACAGGTTTTAGGATTACATCTGGTGTACCAGTGGTGTCATCTGTGTAAAATATGGTCCAGGAAGGCGAAAATACAGCCTCAGGTGGCTGTATCAGGATGGGCTGATATTTTCTCAGTTAAGGCAGATTTAAGGCTGTAAACCACATTGTGTCTCACAGGAGTCACCACTTGAATGAATTTTAGTGGTGTGTTCCTTCAGAAATGCATATCCAGTCCAAAGTACAGGTTCAGGGAGTGTAGGTGGCGAGGATGTCATAAAATGCCAGATCAGTCCAAACCACCTCTTAAAGTTGATCAAACCTGCTCAAATTTTCACAGAAAACTCACTTTCTATCAGAGAATGAATTTGTATTGGTCTGGTCCACTCGAGGGCCATATTAGGAATTTTCATTTTCGGGGTGTGGGGGGCCCCCTGGCCTCCCCTCATGGGGGGAATGTCAAATATATCACAATATTGCCAGTCTGATGCCCCCATTTAATTTCATGCTTGTTTTAACAATAAAGGGGGATATTTTAGGCACATTTGGAGCATTACATGTCTGAAGAGAAAATATTTGACCCAAACAATGCTATTAAAATGGTCCAAAATAGATGTAAATCAGCCCAAACCAGTACTAAATATTGCTGTGTAACCATGAAACTTGGCCCAAATATCACCTACCACTCACTAAATCTGATTGCACAGGTTTTAGGATTACATCTGGTGTACCAGTGGTGTCATCTGTGTAAAATATGGTCCAGGAAGGCGAAAATACAGCCTCAGGTGGCTGTATCAGGATGGGCTGATATTTTCTCAGTTAAGGCAGATTTAAAGCTGTAAACCACATTGTGTCCCACAGGAGTCGCCACTTGAATGAATTTTAGTGGTGTGTTCCTTCAGAAATGCATATCCAGTCCAAAGTACAGGTTCAGGGAGTGTAGGTGGCGAGGATGTCATAAAATGCCGGATCAGTCCAAACCACCTCTTAAAGTTGATCAAACCTGCTCAAATTTTCACAGAAAACTCACTTTCTATCAGAGAATGAATTTGTATTGGTCTGGTCCACTCGAGGGCCATATTAGGAATTTTCATTTTCGGGGTGTGGGGGGGGCCCTGGCCTCCCCTCATGGGAGGAATGTCAAGTATATCACAATATTGCCAGTCTGATGCCCCCATTTAATTTCATGCTTGCTTTAACAATAAAGGGGGATATTTTAGGCACATTTGGAGCATTACATGTCTGAAGAGAAAATATTTGACCCAAACAATGCTATTAAAATGGTCCAAAATAGATGTAAATCAGCCCAAACCAGTACTAAATATTGCTGTGTAACCATGAAACTTGGCCCAAATATCACCTGCCACTCACTAAATCTGATTGCACAGGTTTTAGGATTACATCTGGTGTACCAGTGGTGTCATCTGTGTAAAATATGGTCCAGGAAGGCGAAAATACAGCCTCAGGTGGCTGTATCAGGATGGGCTGATATTTTCTCAGTTAAGGCAGATTTAAGGCTGTAAACCACATTGTGTCTCACAGGAGTCACCACTTGAATGAATTTTAGTGGTGTGTTCCTTCAGAAATGCATATCCAGTCCAAAGTACAGGTTCAGGGAGTGTAGGTGGCGAGGATGTCATAAAATGCCAGATCAGTCCAAACCACCTCTTAAAGTTGATCAAACCTGCTCAAATTTTCACAGAAAACTCACTTTCTATCAGAGAATGAATTTGTATTGGTCTGGTCCACTCGAGGGCCATATTAGGAATTTTCATTTTCGGGGTGTGGGGGGCCCCCTGGCCTCCCCTCATGGGGGGAATGTCAAATATATCACAATATTGCCAGTCTGATGCCCCCATTTAATTTCATGCTTGTTTTAACAATAAAGGGGGATATTTTAGGCACATTTGGAGCATTACATGTCTGAAGAGAAAATATTTGACCCAAACAATGCTATTAAAATGGTCCAAAATAGATGTAAATCAGCCCAAACCAGTACTAAATATTGCTGTGTAACCATGAAACTTGGCCCAAATATCACCTACCACTCACTAAATCTGATTGCACAGGTTTTAGGATTACATCTGGTGTACCAGTGGTGTCATCTGTGTAAAATATGGTCCAGGAAGGCGAAAATACAGCCTCAGGTGGCTGTATCAGGATGGGCTGATATTTTCTCAGTTAAGGCAGATTTAAAGCTGTAAACCACATTGTGTCCCACAGGAGTCGCCACTTGAATGAATTTTAGTGGTGTGTTCCTTCAGAAATGCATATCCAGTCCAAAGTACAGGTTCAGGGAGTGTAGGTGGCGAGGATGTCATAAAATGCCAGATCAGTCCAAACCACCTCTTAAAGTTGATCAAACCTGCTCAAATTTTCACAGAAAACTCACTTTCTATCAGAGAATGAATTTGTATTGGTCTGGTCCACTCGAGGGCCATATTAGGAATTTTCATTTTCGGGGTGTGGGGGGGGCCCTGGCCTCCCCTCATGGGAGGAATGTCAAGTATATCACAATATTGCCAGTCTGATGCCCCCATTTAATTTCATGCTTGCTTTAACAATAAAGGGGGATATTTTAGGCACATTTGGAGCATTACATGTCTGAAGAGAAAATATTTGACCCAAACAATGCTATTAAAATGGTCCAAAATAGATGTAAATCAGCCCAAACCAGTACTAAATATTGCTGTGTAACCATGAAACTTGGCCCAAATATCACCTGCCACTCACTAAATCTGATTGCACAGGTTTTAGGATTACATCTGGTGTACCAGTGGTGTCATCTGTGTAAAATATGGTCCAGGAAGGCGAAAATACAGCCTCAGGTGGCTGTATCAGGATGGGCTGATATTTTCTCAGTTAAGACAGATTTAAGGCTGTAAACCACATTGTGTCCCACAGGAGTCACCACTTGAATGAATTTTAGTGGTGTGTTCCTTCAGAAATGCATATCCAGTCCAAAGTACAGGTTCAGGGAGTGTAGGTGGCGAGGATGTCATAAAATGCCAGATCAGTCCAAACCACCTCTTAAAGTTGATCAAACCTGCTCAAATTTTCACAGAAAACTCACTTTCTATCAGAGAATGAATTTGTATTGGTCTGGTCCACTCGAGGGCCATATTAGGAATTTTCATTTTCGGGGTGTGGGGGGCCCCCTGGCCTCCCCTCATGGGGGGAATGTCAAATATATCACAATATTGCCAGTCTGATGCCCCCATTTAATTTCATGCTTGTTTTAACAATAAAGGGGGATATTTTAGGCACATTTGGAGCATTACATGTCTGAAGAGAAAATATTTGACCCAAATAATGCTATTAAAATGGTCCAAAATAGATGTAAATCAGCCCAAACCAGTACTAAATATTGCTGTGTAACCATGAAACTTGGCCCAAATATCACCTGCCACTCACTAAATCTGATTGCACAGGTTTTAGGATTACATCTGGTGTACCAGTGGTGTCATCTGTGTAAAATATGGTCCAGGAAGGCGAAAATACAGCCTCAGGTGGCTGTATCAGGATGGGCTGATATTTTCTCAGTTAAGGCAGATTTAAGGCTGTAAACCACATTGTGTCCCACAGGAGTCACCACTTGAATGAATTTTAGTGGTGTGTTCCTTCAGAAATGCATATCCAGTCCAAAGTACAGGTTCAGGGAGTGTAGTTGGCGAGGATGTCATAAAATGCCAGATCAGTCCAAACCACCTCTTAAAGTTGATCAAACCTGCTCAAATTTTCAAAGAAAACTCACTTTATATCAGATAATGAATTTGTATTGGTCTGGTCCACTCGAGGGCCATATTAGGAATTTTCATTTTCGGGGTGTGGGGGGGCCCCCTGGCCTCCCCTCATGGGGGGAATGTCAAATATATCACAATATTGCCAGTCTGATGCCCCCATTTAATTTCATGCTTGTTTTAACAATAAAGGGGGATATTTTAGGCACATTTGGAGCATTACATGTCTGAAGAGAAAATATTTGACCCAAATAATGCTATTAAAATGGTCCAAAATAGATGTAAATCAGCCCAAACCAGTACTAAATATTGCTGTGTAACCATGAAACTTGGCCCAAATATCACCTGCCACTCACTAAATCTGATTGCACAGGTTTTAGGATTACATCTGGTGTACCAGTGGTGTCATCTGTGTAAAATATGGTCCAGGAAGGCGAAAATACAGCCTCAGGTGGCTGTATCAGGATGGGCTGATATTTTCTCAGTTAAGGCAGATTTAAAGCTGTAAACCACATTGTGTCCCACAGGAGTCACCACTTGAATGAATTTTAGTGGTGTGTTCCTTCAGAAATGCATATCCAGTCCAAAGTACAGGTTCAGGGAGTGTAGGTGGCGAGGATGTCATAAAATGCCAGATCAGTCCAAACCACCTCTTAAAGTTGATCAAACCTGCTCAAATTTTCACAGAAAACTCACTTTATATCAGAGAATGAATTTGTATTGGTCTGGTCCACTCGAGGGCCATATTATGAATTTTCATTTTCGGGGTGTGGGGGGCCCCCTGGCCTCACCTCATGGGGGAAATGTCAAATATATCACAATATTGCCAGTCTGATGCCCCCATTTAATTTCATGCTTGTTTTAACAATAAAGGGGGATATTTTAGGCACATTTGGAGCATTACATGTCTGAAGAGAAAATATTTGACCCAAATAATGCTATTAAAATGGTCCAAAATAGATGTAAATCAGCCCAAACCAGTACTAAATATTGCTGTGTAACCATGAAACTTGGCCCAAATATCACCTGCCACTCACTAAATCTGATTGCACAGGTTTTAGGATTACATCTGGTGTACCAGTGGTGTCATCTGTGTAAAATATGGTCCAGGAAGGCGAAAATACAGCCTCAGGTGGCTGTATCAGGATGGGCTGATATTTTCTCAGTTAAGGCAGATTTAAGGCTGTAAACCACATTGTGTCCCACAGGAGTCACCACTTGAATGAATTTTAGTGGTGTGTTCCTTCAGAAATGCATATCCAGTCCAAAGTACAGGTTCAGGGAGTGTAGGTGGCGAGGATGTCATAAAATGCCAGATCAGTCCAAACCACCTCTTAAAGTTGATCAAACCTGCTCAAATTTTCACAGAAAACTCACTTTATATCAGAGAATGAATTTGTATTGGTCTGGTCCACTCGAGGGCCATATTAGGAATTTTCATTTTCGGGGTGTGGGGGGGCCCCCTGGCCTCCCCTCATGGGGGGAATGTCAAATATATCACAATATTGCCAGTCTGATGCCCCCATTTAATTTCATGCTTGTTTTAACAATAAAGGGGGATATTTTAGGCACATTTGGAGCATTACATGTCTGAAGAGAAAATATTTGACCCAAATAATGCTATTAAAATGGTCCAAAATAGATGTAAATCAGCCCAAACCAGTACTAATATTGCTGTGTAACCATGAAACTTGGCCCAAATATCACCTGCCACTCACTAAATCTGATTGCACAGGTTTTAGGATTACATCTGGTGTACCAGTGGTGTCATCTGTGTAAAATATGGTCCAGGAAGGCGAAAATACAGCCTCAGGTGGCTGTATCAGGATGGGCTGATATTTTCTCAGTTAAGGCAGATTTAAGGCTGTAAACCACATTGTGTCCCACAGGAGTCACCACCTGAATGAATTTTAGTGGTGTGTTCCTTCAGAAATGCATATCCAGTCCAAAGTACAGGTTCAGGGAGTGTAGGTGGCGAGGATGTCATAAAATGCCAGATCAGTCCAAACCACCTCTTAAAGTTGATCAAACCTACTCAAATTTTCACAGAAAACTCACTTTATATCAGAGAATGCATTTGTATTGGTCTGGTCCACTCGAGGGCCATGTTAGAAATTTTCATTTTCGGGGTGTGGGGGGCCCCCTGGCCTCCCCTCATGGGGGGAATGTCAAATATATCACAATATTGCCAGGCTGATGCCCCCATTTAATTTCATGCTTGTTTTAACAATAAAGGGGGATATTTTAGGCACATTTGGAGCATTACATGTCTGAAGAGAAAATATTTGACCCAAATAATGCTATTAAAATGGTCCAAAATAGATGTAAATCAGCCCAAACCAGTACTAAATATTGCTGTGTAACCATGAAACTTGGCCCAAATATCACCTGCCACTCACTAAATCTGATTGCACAGGTTTTAGGATTACATCTGGTGTACCAGTGGTGTCATCTGTGTAAAATATGGTCCACGAAGGCGAAAATACAGCCTCAGGTGGCTGTATCAGGATGGGCTGATATTTTCTCAGTTAAGGCAGATTTAAGGCTGTAAACCACATTGTGTCTCACAGGAGTCACCACTTGAATGAATTTTAGTGGTGTGTTCCTTCAGAAATGCATATCCAGTCCAAAGTACAGGTTCAGGGAGTGTAGGTGGCGAGGATGTCATAAAATGCCAGATCAGTCCAAACCACCTCTTAAAGTTGATCAAACCTGCTCAAATTTTCACAGAAAACTCACTTTCTATCAGAGAATGAATTTGTATTGGTCTGGTCCACTCGAGGGCCATATTAGGAATTTTCATTTTCGGGGTGTGGGGGGCCCCCTGGCCTCCCCTCATGGGGGGAATGTCAAATATATCACAATATTGCCAGTCTGATGCCCCCATTTAATTTCATGCTTGTTTTAACAATAAAGGGGGATATTTTAGGCACATTTGGAGCATTACATGTCTGAAGAGAAAATATTTGACCCAAACAATGCTATTAAAATGGTCCAAAATAGATGTAAATCAGCCCAAACCAGTACTAAATATTGCTGTGTAACCATGAAACTTGGCCCAAATATCACCTACCACTCACTAAATCTGATTGCACAGGTTTTAGGATTACATCTGGTGTACCAGTGGTGTCATCTGTGTAAAATATGGTCCAGGAAGGCGAAAATACAGCCTCAGGTGGCTGTATCAGGATGGGCTGATATTTTCTCAGTTAAGGCAGATTTAAAGCTGTAAACCACATTGTGTCCCACAGGAGTCGCCACTTGAATGAATTTTAGTGGTGTGTTCCTTCAGAAATGCATATCCAGTCCAAAGTACAGGTTCAGGGAGTGTAGGTGGCGAGGATGTCATAAAATGCCAGATCAGTCCAAACCACCTCTTAAAGTTGATCAAACCTGCTCAAATTTTCACAGAAAACTCACTTTCTATCAGAGAATGAATTTGTATTGGTCTGGTCCACTCGAGGGCCATATTAGGAATTTTCATTTTCGGGGTGTGGGGGGGGCCCTGGCCTCCCCTCATGGGAGGAATGTCAAGTATATCACAATATTGCCAGTCTGATGCCCCCATTTAATTTCATGCTTGCTTTAACAATAAAGGGGGATATTTTAGGCACATTTGGAGCATTACATGTCTGAAGAGAAAATATTTGACCCAAACAATGCTATTAAAATGGTCCAAAATAGATGTAAATCAGCCCAAACCAGTACTAAATATTGCTGTGTAACCATGAAACTTGGCCCAAATATCACCTGCCACTCACTAAATCTGATTGCACAGGTTTTAGGATTACATCTGGTGTACCAGTGGTGTCATCTGTGTAAAATATGGTCCAGGAAGGCGAAAATACAGCCTCAGGTGGCTGTATCAGGATGGGCTGATATTTTCTCAGTTAAGACAGATTTAAGGCTGTAAACCACATTGTATCCCACAGGAGTCACCACTTGAATGAATTTTAGTGGTGTGTTCCTTCAGAAATGCATATCCAGTCCAAAGTACAGGTTCAGGGAGTGTAGGTGGCGAGGATGTCATAAAATGCCAGATCAGTCCAAACCACCTCTTAAAGTTGATCAAACCTGCTCAAATTTTCACAGAAAACTCACTTTCTATCAGAGAATGAATTTGTATTGGTCTGGTCCACTCGAGGGCCATATTAGGAATTTTCATTTTCGGGGTGTGGGGGGCCCCCTGGCCTCCCCTCATGGGGGGAATGTCAAATATATCACAATATTGCCAGTCTGATGCCCCCATTTAATTTCATGCTTGTTTTAACAATAAAGGGGGATATTTTAGGCACATTTGGAGCATTACATGTCTGAAGAGAAAATATTTGACCCAAATAATGCTATTAAAATGGTCCAAAATAGATGTAAATCAGCCCAAACCAGTACTAAATATTGCTGTGTAACCATGAAACTTGGCCCAAATATCACCTGCCACTCACTAAATCTGATTGCACAGGTTTTAGGATTACATCTGGTGTACCAGTGGTGTCATCTGTGTAAAATATGGTCCAGGAAGGCGAAAATACAGCCTCAGGTGGCTGTATCAGGATGGGCTGATATTTTCTCAGTTAAGGCAGATTTAAGGCTGTAAACCACATTGTGTCCCACAGGAGTCACCACTTGAATGAATTTTAGTGGTGTGTTCCTTCAGAAATGCATATCCAGTCCAAAGTACAGGTTCAGGGAGTGTAGTTGGCGAGGATGTCATAAAATGCCAGATCAGTCCAAACCACCTCTTAAAGTTGATCAAACCTGCTCAAATTTTCAAAGAAAACTCACTTTATATCAGATAATGAATTTGTATTGGTCTGGTCCACTCGAGGGCCATATTAGGAATTTTCATTTTCGGGGTGTGGGGGGGCCCCCTGGCCTCCCCTCATGGGGGGAATGTCAAATATATCACAATATTGCCAGTCTGATGCCCCCATTTAATTTCATGCTTGTTTTAACAATAAAGGGGGATATTTTAGGCACATTTGGAGCATTACATGTCTGAAGAGAAAATATTTGACCCAAATAATGCTATTAAAATGGTCCAAAATAGATGTAAATCAGCCCAAACCAGTACTAAATATTGCTGTGTAACCATGAAACTTGGCCCAAATATCACCTGCCACTCACTAAATCTGATTGCACAGGTTTTAGGATTACATCTGGTGTACCAGTGGTGTCATCTGTGTAAAATATGGTCCAGGAAGGCGAAAATACAGCCTCAGGTGGCTGTATCAGGATGGGCTGATATTTTCTCAGTTAAGACAGATTTAAGGCTGTAAACCACATTGTATCCCACAGGAGTCACCACTTGAATGAATTTTAGTGGTGTGTTCCTTCAGAAATGCATATCCAGTCCAAAGTACAGGTTCAGGGAGTGTAGGTGGCGAGGATGTCATAAAATGCCAGATCAGTCCAAACCACCTCTTAAAGTTGATCAAACCTGCTCAAATTTTCACAGAAAACTCACTTTCTATCAGAGAATGAATTTGTATTGGTCTGGTCCACTCGAGGGCCATATTAGGAATTTTCATTTTCGGGGTGTGGGGGGCCCCCTGGCCTCCCCTCATGGGGGGAATGTCAAATATATCACAATATTGCCAGTCTGATGCCCCCATTTAATTTCATGCTTGTTTTAACAATAAAGGGGGATATTTTAGGCACATTTGGAGCATTACATGTCTGAAGAGAAAATATTTGACCCAAATAATGCTATTAAAATGGTCCAAAATAGATGTAAATCAGCCCAAACCAGTACTAAATATTGCTGTGTAACCATGAAACTTGGCCCAAATATCACCTGCCACTCACTAAATCTGATTGCACAGGTTTTAGGATTACATCTGGTGTACCAGTGGTGTCATCTGTGTAAAATATGGTCCAGGAAGGCGAAAATACAGCCTCAGGTGGCTGTATCAGGATGGGCTGATATTTTCTCAGTTAAGGCAGATTTAAGGCTGTAAACCACATTGTGTCCCACAGGAGTCACCACTTGAATGAATTTTAGTGGTGTGTTCCTTCAGAAATGCATATCCAGTCCAAAGTACAGGTTCAGGGAGTGTAGTTGGCGAGGATGTCATAAAATGCCAGATCAGTCCAAACCACCTCTTAAAGTTGATCAAACCTGCTCAAATTTTCAAAGAAAACTCACTTTATATCAGATAATGAATTTGTATTGGTCTGGTCCACTCGAGGGCCATATTAGGAATTTTCATTTTCGGGGTGTGGGGGGGCCCCCTGGCCTCCCCTCATGGGGGGAATGTCAAATATATCACAATATTGCCAGTCTGATGCCCCCATTTAATTTCATGCTTGTTTTAACAATAAAGGGGGATATTTTAGGCACATTTGGAGCATTACATGTCTGAAGAGAAAATATTTGACCCAAATAATGCTATTAAAATGGTCCAAAATAGATGTAAATCAGCCCAAACCAGTACTAAATATTGCTGTGTAACCATGAAACTTGGCCCAAATATCACCTGCCACTCACTAAATCTGATTGCACAGGTTTTAGGATTACATCTGGTGTACCAGTGGTGTCATCTGTGTAAAATATGGTCCAGGAAGGCGAAAATACAGCCTCAGGTGGCTGTATCAGGATGGGCTGATATTTTCTCAGTTAAGGCAGATTTAAAGCTGTAAACCACATTGTGTCCCACAGGAGTCACCACTTGAATGAATTTTAGTGGTGTGTTCCTTCAGAAATGCATATCCAGTCCAAAGTACAGGTTCAGGGAGTGTAGGTGGTGAGGATGTCATAAAATGCCAGATCAGTCCAAACCACCTCTTAAAGTTGATCAAACCTGCTCAAATTTTCACAGAAAACTCACTTTATATCAGAGAATGAATTTGTATTGGTCTGGTCCACTCGAGGGCCATATTATGAATTTTCATTTTCGGGGTGTGGGGGGCCCCCTGGCCTCACCTCATGGGGGAAATATCAAATATATCACAATATTGCCAGTCTGATGCCCCCATTTAATTTCATGCTTGTTTTAACAATAAAGGGGGATATTTTAGGCACATTTGGAGCATTACATGTCTGAAGAGAAAATATTTGACCCAAATAATGCTATTAAAATGGTCCAAAATAGATGTAAATCAGCCCAAACCAGTACTAAATATTGCTGTGTAACCATGAAACTTGGCCCAAATATCACCTGCCACTCACTAAATCTGATTGCACAGGTTTTAGGATTACATCTGGTGTACCAGTGGTGTCATCTGTGTAAAATATGGTCCAGGAAGGCGAAAATACAGCCTCAGGTGGCTGTATCAGGATGGGCTGATATTTTCTCAGTTAAGGCAGATTTAAGGCTGTAAACCACATTGTGTCCCACAGGAGTCACCACTTGAATGAATTTTAGTGGTGTGTTCCTTCAGAAATGCATATCCAGTCCAAAGTACAGGTTCAGGGAGTGTAGGTGGCGAGGATGTCATAAAATGCCAGATCAGTCCAAACCACCTCTTAAAGTTGATCAAACCTGCTCAAATTTTCACAGAAAACTCACTTTATATCAGAGAATGAATTTGTATTGGTCTGGTCCACTCGAGGGCCATATTAGGAATTTTCATTTTCGGGGTGTGGGGGGGCCCCCTGGCCTCCCCTCATGGGGGGAATGTCAAATATATCACAATATTGCCAGTCTGATGCCCCCATTTAATTTCATGCTTGTTTTAACAATAAAGGGGGATATTTTAGGCACATTTGGAGCATTACATGTCTGAAGAGAAAATATTTGACCCAAATAATGCTATTAAAATGGTCCAAAATAGATGTAAATCAGCCCAAACCAGTACTAAATATTGCTGTGTAACCATGAAACTTGGCCCAAATATCACCTGCCACTCACTAAATCTGATTGCACAGGTTTTAGGATTACATCTGGTGTACCAGTGGTGTCATCTGTGTAAAATATGGTCCAGGAAGGCGAAAATACAGCCTCAGGTGGCTGTATCAGGATGGGCTGATATTTTCTCAGTTAAGGCAGATTTAAGGCTGTAAACCACATTGTGTCCCACAGGAGTCACCACCTGAATGAATTTTAGTGGTGTGTTCCTTCAGAAATGCATATCCAGTCCAAAGTACAGGTTCAGGGAGTGTAGGTGGCGAGGATGTCATAAAATGCCAGATCAGTCCAAACCACCTCTTAAAGTTGATCAAACCTACTCAAATTTTCACAGAAAACTCACTTTATATCAGAGAATGCATTTGTATTGGTCTGGTCCACTCGAGGGCCATGTTAGAAATTTTCATTTTCGGGGTGTGGGGGGCCCCCTGGCCTCCCCTCATGGGGGGAATGTCAAATATATCACAATATTGCCAGGCTGATGCCCCCATTTAATTTCATGCTTGTTTTAACAATAAAGGGGGATATTTTAGGCACATTTGGAGCATTACATGTCTGAAGAGAAAATATTTGACCCAAATAATGCTATTAAAATGGTCCAAAATAGATGTAAATCAACCCAAACCAGTACTAAATATTGCTGTGTAACCATGAAACTTGGCCCAAATATCACCTGCCACTCACTAAATCTGATTGCACAGGTTTTAGGATTACATCTGGTGTACCAGTGGTGTCATCTGTGTAAAATATGGTCCAGGAAGGCGAAAATACAGCCTCAGGTGGCTGTATCAGGATGGGCTGGTATTTTCTCAGTTAAGGCAGATTTAAGGCTGTAAACCACATTGTGTCCCACAGGAGTCACAATTTGAATGAATTTTAGTGGTGTGTTCCTTCAGAAATGCATATCCAGTCCAAAGTACAGGTTCAGGGAGTGTAGGTGGCGAGGATGTCATAAAATGCCAGATCAGTCCAAACCACCTCTTAAAGTTGATCAAACCTGCTCAAATTTTCACAGAAAACTCACTTTATATCAGAGAATGAATTTGTATTGGTCTGGTCCACTCGAGGGCCATATTAGGAATTTTCATTTTCGGGGTGTGGGGGGCCCCCTGGCCTCCCCTCATGGGGGGAATGTCAAATATATCACAATATTGCCAGTCTGATGCCCCCATTTAATTTCATGCTTGTTTTAACAATAAAGGGGGATATTTTAGGCACATTTGGAGCATTACATGTCTGAAGAGAAAATATTTGACCCAAACAATGCTATTAAAATGGTCCAAAATAGATGTAAATCAGCCCAAACCAGTACTAAATATTGCTGTGTAACCATGAAACTTGGCCCAAATATCACCTGCCACTCACTAAATCTGCTTGCACAGGTTTTAGGATTACATCTGGTGTACCAGTGGTGTCATCTGTGTAAAATATGGTCCAGGAAGGCGAAAATACAGCCTCAGGTGGCTGTATCAGGATGGGCTGATATTTTCTCAGTTAAGGCAGATTTAAGGCTGTAAACCACATTGTGTCCCACAGGAGTCGCCACTTGAATGAATTTTAGTGGTGCGTTCCTTCAGAAATGCATATCCAGTCCAAAGTACAGGTTCAGGGAGTGTAGGTGGCGAGGATGTCATAAAATGCCAGATCAGTCCAAACCACCTCTTAAAGTTGATCAAACCTGCTCAAATTTTCACAGAAAACTCACTTTATATCAGAGAATGAATTTGTATTGGTCTGGTCCACTCGAGGGCCATATTAGGAATTTTCATTTTCGGGGTGTGGGGGGCCCCTGGCCTCCCCTCATGGGAGGAATGTCAAGTATATCACAATATTGACAGTCTGATGCCCCCATTTAATTTCATGCTTGTTTTAACAATAAAGGGGGATATTTTAGGCACATTTGGAGCATTACATGTCTGAAGAGAAAATAT
Source organism: Sabellastarte sp. h YS-2021 (assembly GCA_964017235.1). Lineage (NCBI taxonomy): Eukaryota > Metazoa > Annelida > Polychaeta > Sabellida > Sabellidae > Sabellastarte > Sabellastarte sp. h YS-2021. The sequence goes on from OZ024932.1 coordinate 87,144,130, forward strand.
TTGACCCAAACAATGCTATTAAAATGGTCCAAAATAGATGTAAATCAGCCCAAACCAGTACTAAATATTGCTGTGTAACCATGAAACTTGGCCCAAATATCACCTGCCACTCACTAAATCTGAATGCACAGGTTTTAGGATTACATCTGGTGTACCAGTGGTGTCATCTGTGTAAAATATGGTCCAGGAAGGCGAAAATACAGCCTCAGGTGGCTGTATCAGGATGGGCTGATATTTTCTCAGTTAAGGCAGATTTAAGGCTGTAAACCACATTGTGTCCCACAGGAGTCGCCACTTGAATGAATTTTAGTGGTGTGTTCCTTCAGAAATGCATATCCAGTCCAAAGTACAGGTTCAGGGAGTGTAGGTGGCGAGGATGTCATAAAATGCCAGATCAGTCCAAACCACCTCTTAAAGTTGATCAAACCTGCTCAAATTTTCACAGAAAACTCACTTTATATCAGAGAATGAATTTGTATTGGTCTGGTCCACTCGAGGGCCATATTAGGAATTTTCATTTTCGGGGTGTGTGTGTGTGGGGGGGGGGGGGGGCCTGGCCTCCCCTCATGCGGGGAATGTCAAGTATATCACAATATTGCCAGTCTGATGCCCCCATTTAATTTCATGCTTGTTTTAACAATAAAGGGGGATATTTTAGGCACATTTGGAGCATTACATGTCTGAAGAGAAAATATTTGACCCAAATAATGCTATTAAAATGGTCCAAAATAGATGTAAATCAGCCCAAACCAGTACTAAATATTGCTGTGTAACCATGAAACTTGGCTGAAATATCACCTGCCACTCACTAAATCTGATTGCACAGGTTTTAGGATTACATCTGGTGTACCAGTGGTGTCATCTGTGTAAAATATGGTCCAGGAAGGCGAAAATACAGCCTCAGGTGGCTGTATCAGGATGGGCTGATATTTTCTCAGTTAAGGCAGATTTAAGGCTGTAAACCACATTGTGTCCCATAGGAGTCGCCACTTGAATGAATTTTAGTGGTGTGTTTCTTCAGAAATGCATATCCAGTCCAAAGTACAGGTTCAGGGAGTGTAGGTGGCGAGGATGTCATAAAATGCCAGATCAGTCCAAACCACCTCTTAAAGTTGATCAAACCTGCTCAAATTTTCACAGAAAACTCACTTTATATCAGAGAATGAATTTGTATTGGTCTGGTCCACTCGAGGGCCATATTAGGAATTTTCATTTTCGGGGTGTGGGGGGCCCCCTGGCCTCCCCTCATGGGGGGAATGTCAAATATATCACATTATTGCCAGTCTGATGCCCCCATTTAATTTCATGCTTGTTTTAACAATAAAGGGGGATATTTTAGGCACATTTGGAGCATTACATGTCTGAAGAGAAAATATTTGACCCAAATAATGCTATTAAAATGGTCCAAAATAGATGTAAATCAGCCCAAACCAGTACTAAATATTGTTGTGTAACCATGAAACTTGGCCCAAATATCACCTGCCACTCACTAAATCTGATTGCACAGGTTTTAGGATTACATCTGGTGTACCAGTGGTGTCATCTGTGTAAAATATGGTCCAGGAAGGCGAAAATACAGCCTCAGGTGGCTGTATCAGGATGGGCTGATATTTTCTCAGTTAAGGCAGATTTAAGGCTGTAAACCACATTGTGTCCCACAGGAGTCGCCACTTGAATGAATTTTAGTGGTGTGTTCCTTCAGAAATGCATATCCAGTCCAAAGTACAGGTTCAGGGAGTGTAGGTGGCGAGGATGTCATAAAATGCCAGATCAGTCCAAACCACCTCTTAAAGTTGATCAAACCTGCTCAAATTTTCACAGAAAACTCACTTTATATCAGAGAATGAATTTGTATTGGTCTGGTCCACTCGAGGGCCATATTAGGAATTTTCATTTTCGGGGTGTGGGGGGGGGGGGGGGGGCCTAGCCTCCCCTCATGGGAGGAATGTCAAGTATATCACAATATTGCCAGTCTGATGCCCCCATTTAATTTCATGCTTGTTTTAACAATAAAGGGGGATATTTTAGGCACATTTGGAGCATTACATGTCTGAAGAGAAAATATTTGACCCAAACAATGCTATTAAAATGGTCCAAAATAGATGTAAATCAGCCCAAACCAGTACTAAATATTGCTGTGTAACCATGAAACTTGGCCCAAATATCACCTGCCACTCACTAAATCTGATTGCACAGGTTTTAGGATTACATCTGGTGTACCAGTGGTGTCATCTGTGTAAAATATGGTCCAGGAAGGCGAAAATACAGCCTCAGGTGGCTGTATCAGGATGGGCTGATATTTTCTCAGTTAAGGCAGATTTAAGGCTGTAAACCACATTGTGTCCCATAGGAGTCACCACTTGAATGAATTTTAGTGGTGTGTTCCTTCAGAAATGCATATCCAGTCCAAAGTACAGGTTCAGGGAGTGTAGGTGGCGAGGATGTCATAAAATGCCAGATCAGTCCAAACCACCTCTTAAAGTTGATCAAACCTGCTCAAATTTTCACAGAAAACTCACTTTATATCAGAGAATGAATTTGTATTGGTCTGGTCCACTCGAGGGCCATATTAGGAATTTTCATTTTCGGGGTGTGTGGGGGGGGGGGCCTGGCCTCCCCTCATGGGAGGAATGTCAAGTATATCACAATATTGCCAGTCTGATGCCCCCATTTAATTTCATGCTTGTTTTAACAATAAAGGGGGATATTTTAGGCACATTTGGAGCAGTACATGTCTGAAGAGAAAATATTTGACCCAAATAATGCTATTAAAATGGTCCAAAATAGATGTAAATCAGCCCAAACCAGTACTAAATATTGTTGTGTAACCATGAAATTTGGCCCAAATATCACCTGCCACTCACTAAATCTGATTGCACAGGTTTTAGGATTACATCTGGTGTACCAGTGGTGTCATCTGTGTAAAATATGGTCCAGGAAGGCGAAAATACAGCCTCAGGTGGCTGTATCAGGATGGGCTGATATTTTCTCAGTTAAGGCAGATTTAAGGCTGTAAACCACATTGTGTCCCATAGGAGTCACCACTTGAATGAATTTTAGTGGTGTGTTCCTTCAGAAATGCATATCCAGTCCAAAGTACAGGTTCAGGGAGTGTAGGTGGCGAGGATGTCATAAAATGCCAGATCAGTCCAAACCACCTCTTAAAGTTGATCAAACCTGCTCAAATTTTCACAGAAAACTCACTTTATATCAGAGAATGAATTTGTATTGGTCTGGTCCACTCGAGGGCCATATTAGGAATTTTCATTTTCGGGGTGTGGGGGGCCCCCTGGCCTCCCCTCATGGGGGGAATGTCAAATATATCACAATATTGCCAGTCTGATGCCCCCATTTAATTTCATGCTTGTTTTAACAATAAAGGGGGATATTTTAGGCACATTTGGAGCATTACATGTCTGAAGAGAAAATATTTGACCCAAATAATGCTATTAAAATGGTCCAAAATAGATGTAAATCAGCCCAAACCAGTACTAAATATTGCTGTGTAACCATGAAACTTGGCCCAAATATCACCTGCCACTCACTAAATCTGATTGCACAGGTTTTAGGATTACATCTGGTGTACCAGTGGTGTCATCTGTGTAAAATATGGTCCAGGAAGGCGAAAATACAGCCTCAGGTGGCTGTATCAGGATGGGCTGATATTTTCTCAGTTAAGGCAGATTTAAGGCTGTAAACCACATTGTGTCCCACAGGAGTCACCACCTGAATGAATTTTAGTGGTGTGTTCCTTCAGAAATGCATATCCAGTCCAAAGTACAGGTTCAGGGAGTGTAGGTGGCGAGGATGTCATAAAATGCCAGATCAGTCCAAACCACCTCTTAAAGTTGATCAAACCTACTCAAATTTTCACAGAAAACTCACTTTATATCAGAGAATGAATTTGTATTGGTCTGGTCCACTCGAGGGCCATATTAGGAATTTTCATTTTCGGGGTGTGGGGGGGGGGGGGCCCCTGGCCTCCCCTCATGGGGGGAATGTCAAATATATCACAATATTGCCAGTCTGATGCCCCCATTTAATTTCATGCTTGTTTTAACAATAAAGGGGGATATTTTAGGCACATTTGGAGCATTACATGTCTGAAGAGAAAATATTTGACCCAAATAATGCTATTAAAATGGTCCAAAATAGATGTAAATCAGCCCAAACCAGTACTAAATATTGCTGTGTAACCATGAAACTTGGCCCAAATATCACCTGCCACTCACTAAATCTGATTGCACAGGTTTTAGGATTACATCTGGTGTACCAGTGGTGTCATCTGTGTAAAATATGGTCCAGGAAGGCGAAAATACAGCCTCAGGTGGCTGTATCAGGATGGGCTGATATTTTCTCAGTTAAGGCAGATTTAAGGCTGTAAACCACATTGTGTCCCATAGGAGTCACCACCTGAATGAATTTTAGTGGTGTGTTCCTTCAGAAATGCATATCCAGTCCAAAGTACAGGTTCAGGGAGTGTAGGTGGCGAGGATGTCATAAAATGCCAGATCAGTCCAAACCACCTCTTAAAGTTGATCAAACCTACTCAAATTTTCACAGAAAACTCACTTTATATCAGAGAATGAATTTGTATTGGTCTGGTCCACTCGAGGGCCATATTAGGAATTTTCATTTTCGGGGTGTGGGGGGGGGGGCCCTGGCCTCCCCTCATGGGGGGAATGTCAAATATATCACAATATTGCCAGTCTGATGCCCCCATTTAATTTCATGCTTGTTTTAACAATAAAGGGGGATATTTTAGGCACATTTGGAGCATTACATGTCTGAAGAGAAAATATTTGACCCAAATAATGCTATTAAAATGGTCCAAAATAGATGTAAATCAGCCCAAACCAGTACTAAATATTGCTGTGTAACCATGAAACTTGGCCCAAATATCACCTGCCACTCACTAAATCTGATTGCACAGGTTTTAGGATTACATCTGGTGTACCAGTGGTGTCATCTGTGTAAAATATGGTCCAGGAAGGCGAAAATACAGCCTCAGGTGGCTGTATCAGGATGGGCTGATATTTTCTCAGTTAAGGCAGATTTAAGGCTGTAAACCACATTGTGTCCCATAGGAGTCACCACTTGAATGAATTTTAGTGGTGTGTTCCTTCAGAAATGCATATCCAGTCCAAAGTACAGGTTCAGGGAGTGTAGGTGGCGAGGATGTCATAAAATGCCAGATCAGTCCAAACCACCTCTTAAAGTTGATCAAACCTGCTCAAATTTTCACAGAAAACTCACTTTATATCAGAGAATGAATTTGTATTGGTCTGGTCCACTCGAGGGCCATATTAGGAATTTTCATTTTCGGGGTGTGTGGGGGGGGGGGGCCTGGCCTCCCCTCATGGGAGGAATGTCAAGTATATCACAATATTGCCAGTCTGATGCCCCCATTTAATTTCATGCTTGTTTTAACAATAAAGGGGGATATTTTAGGCACATTTGGAGCATTACATGTCTGAAGAGAAAATATTTGACCCAAATAATGCTATTAAAATGGTCCAAAATAGATGTAAATCAGCCCAAACCAGTACTAAATATTGTTGTGTAACCATGAAATTTGGCCCAAATATCACCTGCCACTCACTAAATCTGATTGCACAGGTTTTAGGATTACATCTGGTGTACCAGTGGTGTCATCTGTGTAAAATATGGTCCAGGAAGGCGAAAATACAGCCTCAGGTGGCTGTATCAGGATGGGCTGATATTTTCTCAGTTAAGGCAGATTTAAGGCTGTAAACCACATTGTGTCCCATAGGAGTCACCACTTGAATGAATTTTAGTGGTGTGTTCCTTCAGAAATGCATATCCAGTCCAAAGTACAGGTTCAGGGAGTGTAGGTGGCGAGGATGTCATAAAATGCCAGATCAGTCCAAACCACCTCTTAAAGTTGATCAAACCTGCTCAAATTTTCACAGAAAACTCACTTTATATCAGAGAATGAATTTGTATTGGTCTGGTCCACTCGAGGGCCATATTAGGAATTTTCATTTTCGGGGTGTGGGGGGCCCCTTGGCCTCCCCTCATGGGGGGAATGTCAAATATATCACAATATTGCCAGTCTGATGCCCCCATTTAATTTCATGCTTGTTTTAACAATAAAGGGGGATATTTTAGGCACATTTGGAGCATTACATGTCTGAAGAGAAAATATTTGACCCAAATAATGCTATTAAAATGGTCCAAAATAGATGTAAATCAGCCCAAACCAGTACTAAATATTGCTGTGTAACCATGAAACTTGGCCCAAATATCACCTGCCACTCACTAAATCTGATTGCACAGGTTTTAGGATTACATCTGGTGTACCAGTGGTGTCATCTGTGTAAAATATGGTCCAGGAAGGCGAAAATACAGCCTCAGGTGGCTGTATCAGGATGGGCTGATATTTTCTCAGTTAAGGCAGATTTAAGGCTGTAAACCACATTGTGTCCCACAGGAGTCACCACCTGAATGAATTTTAGTGGTGTGTTCCTTCAGAAATGCATATCCAGTCCAAAGTACAGGTTCAGGGAGTGTAGGTGGCGAGGATGTCATAAAATGCCAGATCAGTCCAAACCACCTCTTAAAGTTGATCAAACCTACTCAAATTTTCACAGAAAACTCACTTTATATCAGAGAATGAATTTGTATTGGTCTGGTCCACTCGAGGGCCATATTAGGAATTTTCATTTTCGGGGTGTGGGGGGGGGGGCCCTGGCCTCCCCTCATGGGGGGAATGTCAAATATATCACAATATTGCCAGTCTGATGCCCCCATTTAATTTCATGCTTGTTTTAACAATAAAGGGGGATATTTTAGGCACATTTGGAGCATTACATGTCTGAAGAGAAAATATTTGACCCAAATAATGCTATTAAAATGGTCCAAAATAGATGTAAATCAGCCCAAACCAGTACTAAATATTGCTGTGTAACCATGAAACTTGGCCCAAATATCACCTGCCACTCACTAAATCTGATTGCACAGGTTTTAGGATTACATCTGGTGTACCAGTGGTGTCATCTGTGTAAAATATGGTCCAGGAAGGCGAAAATACAGCCTCAGGTGGCTGTATCAGGATGGGCTGATATTTTCTCAGTTAAGGCAGATTTAAGGCTGTAAACCACATTGTGTCCCATAGGAGTCACCACTTGAATGAATTTTAGTGGTGTGTTCCTTCAGAAATGCATATCCAGTCCAAAGTACAGGTTCAGGGAGTGTAGGTGGCGAGGATGTCATAAAATGCCAGATCAGTCCAAACCACCTCTTAAAGTTGATCAAACCTGCTCAAATTTTCACAGAAAACTCATTTATATCAGAGAATGAATTTGTATTGGTCTGGTCCACTCGAGGGCCATATTAGGAATTTTCATTTTCGGGGTGTGTGTGGGGGGGGGGGGCCTGGCCTCCCCTCATGGGAGGAATGTCAAGTATATCACAATATTGCCAGTCTGATGCCCCCATTTAATTTCATGCTTGTTTTAACAATAAAGGGGGATATTTTAGGCACATTTGGAGCATTACATGTCTGAAGAGAAAATATTTGACCCAAATAATGCTATTAAAATGGTCCAAAATAGATGTAAATCAGCCCAAACCAGTACTAAATATTGTTGTGTAACCATGAAATTTGGCCCAAATATCACCTGCCACTCACTAAATCTGATTGCACAGGTTTTAGGATTACATCTGGTGTACCAGTGGTGTCATCTGTGTAAAATATGGTCCAGGAAGGCGAAAATACAGCCTCAGGTGGCTGTATCAGGATGGGCTGATATTTTCTCAGTTAAGGCAGATTTAAGGCTGTAAACCACATTGTGTCCCATAGGAGTCACCACTTGAATGAATTTTAGTGGTGTGTTCCTTCAGAAATGCATATCCAGTCCAAAGTACAGGTTCAGGGAGTGTAGGTGGCGAGGATGTCATAAAATGCCAGATCAGTCCAAACCACCTCTTAAAGTTGATCAAACCTGCTCAAATTTTCACAGAAAACTCACTTTATATCAGAGAATGAATTTGTATTGGTCTGGTCCACTCGAGGGCCATATTAGGAATTTTCATTTTCGGGGTGTGGGGGGCCCCCTGGCCTCCCCTCATGGGGGGAATGTCAAATATATCACAATATTGCCAGTCTGATGCCCCCATTTAATTTCATGCTTGTTTTAACAATAAAGGGGGATATTTTAGGCACATTTGGAGCATTACATGTCTGAAGAGAAAATATTTGACCCAAATAATGCTATTAAAATGGTCCAAAATAGATGTAAATCAGCCCAAACCAGTACTAAATATTGCTGTGTAACCATGAAATTTGGCCCAAATATCACCTGCCACTCACTAAATCTGATTGCACAGGTTTTAGGATTACATCTGGTGTACCAGTGGTGTCATCTGTGTAAAATATGGTCCAGGAAGGCGAAAATACAGCCTCAGGTGGCTGTATCAGGATGGGCTGATATTTTCTCAGTTAAGGCAGATTTAAGGCTGTAAACCACATTGTGTCCCATAGGAGTCACCACTTGAATGAATTTTAGTGGTGTGTTCCTTCAGAAATGCATATCCAGTCCAAAGTACAGGTTCAGGGAGTGTAGGTGGCGAGGATGTCATAAAATGCCAGATCAGTCCAAACCACCTCTTAAAGTTGATCAAACCTGCTCAAATTTTCACAGAAAACTCACTTTATATCAGAGAATGAATTTGTATTGGTCTGGTCCACTCGAGGGCCATATTAGGAATTTTCATTTTCGGGGTGTGGGGGGCCCCCTGGCCTCCCCTCATGGGGGGAATGTCAAATATATCACAATATTGCCAGTCTGATGCCCCCATTTAATTTCATGCTTGTTTTAACAATAAAGGGGGATATTTTAGGCACATTTGGAGCATTACATGTCTGAAGAGAAAATATTTGACCCAAATAATGCTATTAAAATGGTCCAAAATAGATGTAAATCAGCCCAAACCAGTACTAAATATTGCTGTGTAACCATGAAACTTGGCCCAAATATCACCTGCCACTCACTAAATCTGATTGCACAGGTTTTAGGATTACATCTGGTGTACCAGTGGTGTCATCTGTGTAAAATATGGTCCAGGAAGGCGAAAATACAGCCTCAGGTGGCTGTATCAGGATGGGCTGATATTTTCTCAGTTAAGGCAGATTTAAGGCTGTAAACCACATTGTGTCCCACAGGAGTCACCACCTGAATGAATTTTAGTGGTGTGTTCCTTCAGAAATGCATATCCAGTCCAAAGTACAGGTTCAGGGAGTGTAGGTGGCGAGGATGTCATAAAATGCCAGATCAGTCCAAACCACCTCTTAAAGTTGATCAAACCTACTCAAATTTTCACAGAAAACTCACTTTATATCAGAGAATGAATTTGTATTGGTCTGGTCCACTCGAGGGCCATATTAGGAATTTTCATTTTCGGGGTGTGGGGGGGGGCCCTGGCCTCCCCTCATGGGGGGAATGTCAAATATATCACAATATTGCCAGTCTGATGCCCCCATTTAATTTCATGCTTGTTTTAACAATAAAGGGGGATATTTTAGGCACATTTGGAGCAGTACATGTCTGAAGAGAAAATATTTGACCCAAATAATGCTATTAAAATGGTCCAAAATAGATGTAAATCAGCCCAAACCAGTACTAAATATTGTTGTGTAACCATGAAACTTGGCCCAAATATCACCTGCCACTCACTAAATCTGATTGCACAGGTTTTAGGATTACATCTGGTGTACCAGTGGTGTCATCTGTGTAAAATATGGTCCAGGAAGGCGAAAATACAGCCTCAGGTGGCTGTATCAGGATGGGCTGATATTTTCTCAGTTAAGGCAGATTTAAGGCTGTAAACCACATTGTGTCCCACAGGAGTCGCTACTTGAATGAATTTTAGTGGTGCATTCCTTCAGAAATGCATATCCAGTCCAAAGTACAGGTTCAGGGAGTGTAGGTGGCGAGGATGTCATAAAATGCCAGATCAGTCCAAACCACCTCTTAAAGTTGATCAAACCTGCTCAAATTTTTACAGAAAACTCACTTTATATCAGAGAATGAATTTGTATTGGTCTGGTCCACTCGAGGGCCATATTAGGAATTTTCATTTTCGGGGTGTGGGGGGCCCCCTGGCCTCCCCTCATGGGGGGAATGTCAAGTATATCACAATATTGCCAGTCTGATGCCCCCATTTAATTTCATGCTTGTTTTAACAATAAAGGGGGATATTTTAGGCACATTTGGAGCATTACATGTCTGAAGAGAAAATATTTGACCCAAACAATGCTATTAAAATGGTCCAAAATAGATGTAAATCAGCCCAAACCAGTACTAAATATTGCTGTGTAACCATGAAACTTGGCCCAAATATCACCTGCCACTCACTAAATCTGATTGCACAGGTTTTAGGATTACATCTGGTGTACCAGTGGTGTCATCTGTGTAAAATATGGTCCAGGAAGGCGAAAATACAGCCTCAGGTGGCTGTATCAGGATGGGCTGATATTTTCTCAGTTAAGGCAGATTTAAGGCTGTAAACCACATTGTGTCCCATAGGAGTCACCACTTGAATGAATTTTAGTGGTGTGTTCCTTCAGAAATGCATATCCAGTCCAAAGTACAGGTTCAGGGAGTGTAGGTGGCGAGGATGTCATAAAATGCCAGATCAGTCCAAACCACCTCTTAAAGTTGATCAAACCTGCTCAAATTTTCACAGAAAACTCACTTTATATCAGAGAATGAATTTGTATTGGTCTGGTCCACTCGAGGGCCATATTAGGAATTTTCATTTTCGGGGTGTGGGGGGGCCCCCTGGCCTCCCCTCATGGGGAGAATGTCAAATATATCACAATATTGCCAGTCTGATGCCCCCATTTAATTTCATGCTTGTTTTAACAATAAAGGGGGATATTTTAGGCACATTTGGAGCATTACATGTCTGAAGAGAAAATATTTGACCCAAATAATGCTATTAAAATGGTCCAAAATAGATGTAAATCAGCCCAAACCAGTACTAAATATTGTTGTGTAACTATGAAACTTGGCCCAAATATCACCTGCCACTCACTAAATCTGATTGCACAGGTTTTAGGATTACATCTGGTGTACCAGTGGTGTCATCTGTGTAAAATATGGTCCAGGAAGGCGAAAATACAGCCTCAGGTGGCTGTATCAGGATGGGCTGATATTTTCTCAGTTAAGGCAGATTTAAGGCTGTAAACCACATTGTGTCCCACAGGAGTCGCCACTTGAATGAATTTTAGTGGTGTGTTCCTTCAGAAATGCATATCCAGTCCAAAGTACAGGTTCAGGGAGTGTAGGTGGCGAGGATGTCATAAAATGCCAGATCAGTCCAAACCACCTCTTAAAGTTGATCAAACCTGCTCAAATTTTCACAGAAAACTCACTTTATATCAGAGAATGAATTTGTATTGGTCTGGTCCACTCGAGGGCCATATTAGGAATTTTCATTTTCGGGGTGTGGGGGGCGCCCCTGGCCTCCCCTCATGGGAGGAATGTCAAGTATATCACAATATTGACAGTCTGATGCCCCCATTTAATTTCATGCTTGTTTTAACAATAAAGGGGGATATTTTAGGCACATTTGGAGCATTACATGTCTGAAGAGAAAATATTTGACCCAAATAATGCTATTAAAATGGTCCAAAATAGATGTAAATCAGCCCAAACCAGTACTAAATATTGCTGTGTAACCATGAAACTTGGCCCAAATATCACCTGCCACTCACTAAATCTGATTGCACAGGTTTTAGGATTACATCTGGTGTACCAGTGGTGTCATCTGTGTAAAATATGGTCCAGGAAGGCGAAAATACAGCCTCAGGTGGCTGTATCAGGATGGGCTGATATTTTCTCAGTTAAGGCAGATTTAAGGCTGTAAACCACATTGTGTCCCACAGGAGTCGCCACTTGAATGAATTTTAGTGGTGCATTCCTTCAGAAATGCATATCCAGTCCAAAGTACAGGTTCAGGGAGTGTAGGTGGCGAGGATGTCATAAAATGCCAGATCAGTCCAAACCACCTCTTAAAGTTGATCAAACCTACTCAAATTTTCACAGAAAACTCACTTTATATCAGAGAATGAATTTGTATTGGTCTGGTCCACTCGAGGGCCATATTAGGAATTTTCATTTTCGGGGTGTGGGGGGGGGGGGGGGGCCCTGGCCTCCCCTCATGGGGGGAATGTCAAATATATCACAATATTGCCAGTCTGATGCCCCCATTTAATTTCATGCTTGTTTTAACAATAAAGGGGGATATTTTAGGCACATTTGGAGCATTACATGTCTGAAGAGAAAATATTTGACCCAAATAATGCTATTAAAATGGTCCAAAATAGATGTAAATCAGCCCAAACCAGTACTAAATATTGCTGTGTAACCATGAAACTTGGCCCAAATATCACCTGCCACTCACTAAATCTGATTGCACAGGTTTTAGGATTACATCTGGTGTACCAGTGGTGTCATCTGTGTAAAATATGGTCCAGGAAGGCGAAAATACAGCCTCAGGTGGCTGTATCAGGATGGGCTGATATTTTCTCAGTTAAGGCAGATTTAAGGCTGTAAACCACATTGTGTCCCATAGGAGTCACCACTTGAATGAATTTTAGTGGTGTGTTCCTTCAGAAATGCATATCCAGTCCAAAGTACAGGTTCAGGGAGTGTAGGTGGCGAGGATGTCATAAAATGCCAGATCAGTCCAAACCACCTCTTAAAGTTGATCAAACCTGCTCAAATTTTCACAGAAAACTCACTTTATATCAGAGAATGAATTTGTATTGGTCTGGTCCACTCGAGGGCCATATTAGGAATTTTCATTTTCGGGGTGTGGGGGGGCCCCCTGGCCTCCCCTCATGGGGGGAATGTCAAATATATCACAATATTGCCAGTCTGATGCCCCCATTTAATTTCATGCTTGTTTTAACAATAAAGGGGGATATTTTAGGCACATTTGGAGCATTACATGTCTGAAGAGAAAATATTTGACCCAAATAATGCTATTAAAATGGTCCAAAATAGATGTAAATCAGCCCAAACCAGTACTAAATATTGCTGTGTAACCATGAAACTTGGCCCAAATATCACCTGCCACTCACTAAATCTGATTGCACAGGTTTTAGGATTACATCTGGTGTACCAGTGGTGTCATCTGTGTAAAATATGGTCCAGGAAGGCGAAAATACAGCCTCAGGTGGCTGTATCAGGATGGGCTGATATTTTCTCAGTTAAGGCAGATTTAAGGCTGTAAACCACATTGTGTCCCATAGGAGTCACCACTTGAATGAATTTTAGTGGTGTGTTCCTTCAGAAATGCATATCCAGTCCAAAGTACAGGTTCAGGGAGTGTAGGTGGCGAGGATGTCATAAAATGCCAGATCAGTCCAAACCACCTCTTAAAGTTGATCAAACCTGCTCAAATTTTCACAGAAAACTGACTTTATATCAGAGAATGAATTTGTATTGGTCTGGTCCACTCGAGGGCCATATTAGGAATTTTCATTTTCGGGGTGTGGGGGGCCCCCTGGCCTCCCCTCATGGGGGGAATGTCAAATATATCACAATATTGCCAGTCTGATGACCCCATTTAATTTCATGCTTGTTTTAAAAATAAAGGGGGATATTTTAGGCACATTTGGAGCATTACATGTCTGAAGAGAAAATATTTGACCCAAATAATGCTATTAAAATGGTCCAAAATAGATGTAAATCAGCCCAAACCAGTACTAAATATTGTTGTGTAACCATGAAACTTGGCCCAAATATCACCTGCCACTCACTAAATCTGATTGCACAGGTTTTAGGATTACATCTGGTGTACCAGTGGTGTCATCTGTGTAAAATATGGTCCAGGAAGGCGAAAATACAGCCTCAGGTGGCTGTATCAGGATGGGCTGATATTTTCTCAGTTAAGGCAGATTTAAGGCTGTAAACCACATTGTGTCCCACAGGAGTCGCCACTTGAATGAATTTTAGTGGTGCATTCCTTCAGAAATGCATATCCAGTCCAAAGTACAGGTTCAGGGAGTGTAGGTGGCGAGGATGTCATAAAATGCCAGATCAGTCCAAACCACCTCTTAAAGTTGATCAAACCTGCTCAAATTTTTACAGAAAACTCACTTTATATCAGAGAAAGAATTTGTATTGGTCTGGTCCACTCGAGGGCCATATTAGGAATTTTCATTTTCGGGGTGTGGGGGGGGCCCCCTGGCCTCCCCTCACGGGGAGAATGTCAAATATATCACAATATTGCCAGTCTGATGCCCCCATTTAATTTCATGCTTGTTTTAACAATAAAGGGGGATATTTTAGGCACATTTGGAGCATTACATGTCTGAAGAGAAAATATTTGACCCAAATAATGCTATTAAAATGGTCCAAAATAGATGTAAATCAGCCCAAACCAGTACTAAATATTGTTGTGTAACTATGAAACTTGGCCCAAATATCACCTGCCACTCACTAAATCTGATTGCACAGGTTTTAGGATTACATCTGGTGTACCAGTGGTGTCATCTGTGTAAAATATGGTCCAGGAAGGCGAAAATACAGCCTCAGGTGGCTGTATCAGGATGGGCTGATATTTTCTCAGTTAAGGCAGATTTAAGGCTGTAAACCACATTGTGTCCCACAGGAGTCGCCACTTGAATGAATTTTAGTGGTGTGTTCCTTCAGAAATGCATATCCAGTCCAAAGTACAGGTTCAGGGAGTGTAGGTGGCGAGGATGTCATAAAATGCCAGATCAGTCCAAACCACCTCTTAAAGTTGATCAAACCTGCTCAAATTTTCACAGAAAACTCACTTTATATCAGAGAATGAATTTGTATTGGTCTGGTCCACTCGAGGGCCATATTAGGAATTTTCATTTTCGGGGTGTGGGGGGCGCCCCTGGCCTCCCCTCATGGGAGGAATGTCAAGTATATCACAATATTGACAGTCTGATGCCCCCATTTAATTTCATGCTTGTTTTAACAATAAAGGGGGATATTTTAGGCACATTTGGAGCATTACATGTCTGAAGAGAAAATATTTGACCCAAATAATGCTATTAAAATGGTCCAAAATAGATGTAAATCAGCCCAAACCAGTACTAAATATTGCTGTGTAACCATGAAACTTGGCCCAAATATCACCTGCCACTCACTAAATCTGATTGCACAGGTTTTAGGATTACATCTGGTGTACCAGTGGTGTCATCTGTGTAAAATATGGTCCAGGAAGGCGAAAATACAGCCTCAGGTGGCTGTATCAGGATGGGCTGATATTTTCTCAGTTAAGGCAGATTTAAGGCTGTAAACCACATTGTGTCCCACAGGAGTCGCCACTTGAATGAATTTTAGTGGTGCATTCCTTCAGAAATGCATATCCAGTCCAAAGTACAGGTTCAGGGAGTGTAGGTGGCGAGGATGTCATAAAATGCCAGATCAGTCCAAACCACCTCTTAAAGTTGATCAAACCTGCTCAAATTTTCACAGAAAACTCACTTTATATCAGAGAATGAATTTGTATTGGTCTGGTCCACTCGAGGGCCATATTAGGAATTTTCATTTTCGGGGTGTGGGGGGGGGGGCCCTGGCCTCCCCTCATGGGGGGAATGTCAAATATATCACAATATTGCCAGTCTGATGCCCCCATTTAATTTCATGCTTGTTTTAACAATAAAGGGGGATATTTTAGGCACATTTGGAGCATTACATGTCTGAAGAGAAAATATTTGACCCAAATAATGCTATTAAAATGGTCCAAAATAGATGTAAATCAGCCCAAACCAGTACTAAATATTGCTGTGTAACCATGAAACTTGGCCCAAATATCACCTGCCACTCACTAAATCTGATTGCACAGGTTTTAGGATTACATCTGGTGTACCAGTGGTGTCATCTGTGTAAAATATGGTCCAGGAAGGCGAAAATACAGCCTCAGGTGGCTGTATCAGGATGGGCTGATATTTTCTCAGTTAAGGCAGATTTAAGGCTGTAAACCACATTGTGTCCCATAGGAGTCACCACTTGAATGAATTTTAGTGGTGTGTTCCTTCAGAAATGCATATCCAGTCCAAAGTACAGGTTCAGGGAGTGTAGGTGGCGAGGATGTCATAAAATGCCAGATCAGTCCAAACCACCTCTTAAAGTTGATCAAACCTGCTCAAATTTTCACAGAAAACTCACTTTATATCAGAGAATGAATTTGTATTGGTCTGGTCCACTCGAGGGCCATATTAGGAATTTTCATTTTCGGGGTGTGGGGGGGGCCCCCCTGGCCTCCCCTCATGGGGGGAATGTCAAATATATCACAATATTGCCAGTCTGATGCCCCCATTTAATTTCATGCTTGTTTTAACAATAAAGGGGGATATTTTAGGCACATTTGGAGCATTACATGTCTGAAGAGAAAATATTTGACCCAAATAATGCTATTAAAATGGTCCAAAATAGATGTAAATCAGCCCAAACCAGTACTAAATATTGCTGTGTAACCATGAAACTTGGCCCAAATATCACCTGCCACTCACTAAATCTGATTGCACAGGTTTTAGGATTACATCTGGTGTACCAGTGGTGTCATCTGTGTAAAATATGGTCCAGGAAGGCGAAAATACAGCCTCAGGTGGCTGTATCAGGATGGGCTGATATTTTCTCAGTTAAGGCAGATTTAAGGCTGTAAACCACATTCTGTCCCATAGGAGTCACCACTTGAATGAATTTTAGTGGTGTGTTCCTTCAGAAATGCATATCCAGTCCAAAGTACAGGTTCAGGGAGTGTAGGTGGCGAGGATGTCATAAAATGCCAGATCAGTCCAAACCACCTCTTAAAGTTGATCAAACCTGCTCAAATTTTCACAGAAAACTCACTTTATATCAGAGAATGAATTTGTATTGGTCTGGTCCACTCGAGGGCCATATTAGGAATTTTCATTTTCGGGGTGTGGGGGGCCCCCTGGCCTCCCCTCATGGGGGGAATGTCAAATATATCACAATATTGCCAGTCTGATGCCCCCATTTAATTTCATGCTTGTTTTAACAATAAAGGGGGATATTTTAGGCACATTTGGAGCATTACATGTCTGAAGAGAAAATATTTGACCCAAATAATGCTATTAAAATGGTCCAAAATAGATGTAAATCAGCCCAAACCAGTACTAAATATTGCTGTGTAACCATGAAACTTGGCCCAAATATCACCTGCCACTCACTAAATCTGATTGCACAGGTTTTAGGATTACATCTGGTGTACCAGTGGTGTCATCTGTGTAAAATATGGTCCAGGAAGGCGAAAATACAGCCTCAGGTGGCTGTATCAGGATGGGCTGATATTTTCTCAGTTAAGGCAGATTTAAGGCTGTAAACCACATTCTGTCCCATAGGAGTCACCACTTGAATGAATTTTAGTGGTGTGTTCCTTCAGAAATGCATATCCAGTCCAAAGTACAGGTTCAGGGAGTGTAGGTGGCGAGGATGTCATAAAATGCCAGATCAGTCCAAACCACCTCTTAAAGTTGATCAAACCTGCTCAAATTTTCACAGAAAACTCACTTTATATCAGAGAATGAATTTGTATTGGTCTGGTCCACTCGAGGGCCATATTAGGAATTTTCATTTTCGGGGTGTGGGGGGCCCCCTGGCCTCCCCTCATGGGGGGAATGTCAAATATATCACAATATTGCCAGTCTGATGCCCCCATTTAATTTCATGCTTGTTTTAACAATAAAGGGGGATATTTTAGGCACATTTGGAGCATTACATGTCTGAAGAGAAAATATTTGACCCAAATAATGCTATTAAAATGGTCCAAAATAGATGTAAATCAGCCCAAACCAGTACTAAATATTGTTGTGTAACCATGAAACTTGGCCCAAATATCACCTGCCACTCACTAAATCTGATTGCACAGGTTTTAGGATTACATCTGGTGTACCAGTGGTGTCATCTGTGTAAAATATGGTCCAGGAAGGCGAAAATACAGCCTCAGGTGGCTGTATCAGGATGGGCTGATATTTTCTCAGTTAAGGCAGATTTAAGGCTGTAAACCACATTGTGTCCCACAGGAGTCGCCACTTGAATGAATTTTAGTGGTGCATTCCTTCAGAAATGCATATCCAGTCCAAAGTACAGGTTCAGGGAGTGTAGGTGGCGAGGATGTCATAAAATGCCAGATCAGTCCAAACCACCTCTTAAAGTTGATCAAACCTGCTCAAATTTTTACAGAAAACTCACTTTATATCAGAGAATGAATTTGTATTGGTCTGGTCCACTCGAGGGCCATATTAGGAATTTTCATTTTCGGGGTGTGGGGGGGGGGGCCTAGCCTCCCCTCATGGGAGGAATGTCAAGTATATCACAATATTGCCAGTCTGATGCCCCCATTTAATTTCATGCTTGTTTTAACAATAAACGGGGATATTTTAGGCACATTTGGAGCATTACATGTCTGAAGAGAAAATATTTGACCCAAACAATGCTATTAAAATGGTCCAAAATAGATGTAAATCAGCCCAAACCAGTACTAAATATTGCTGTGTAACCATGAAACTTGGCCCAAATATCACCTGCCACTCACTAAATCTGATTGCACAGGTTTTAGGATTACATCTGGTGTACCAGTGGTGTCATCTGTGTAAAATATGGTCCAGGAAGGCGAAAATACAGCCTCAGGTGGCTGTATCAGGATGGGCTGATATTTTCTCAGTTAAGGCAGATTTAAGGCTGTAAACCACATTGTGTCCCATAGGAGTCACCACTTGAATGAATTTTAGTGGTGTGTTCCTTCAGAAATGCATATCCAGTCCAAAGTACAGGTTCAGGGAGTGTAGGTGGCGAGGATGTCATAAAATGCCAGATCAGTCCAAACCACCTCTTAAAGTTGATCAAACCTGCTCAAATTTTCACAGAAAACTCACTTTATATCAGAGAATGAATTTGTATTGGTCTGGTCCACTCGAGGGCCATATTAGGAATTTTCATTTTCGGGGTGTGGGGGGCGCCCCTGGCCTCCCCTCATGGGAGGAATGTCAAGTATATCACAATATTGCCAGTCTGATGCCCCCATTTAATTTCATGCTTGTTTTAACAATAAAGGGGGATATTTTAGGCACATTTGGAGCATTACATGTCTGAAGAGAAAATATTTGACCCAAATAATGCTATTAAAATGTTCCAAAATAGATGTAAATCAGCCCAAACCAGTACTAAATATTGCTGTGTAACCATGAAACTTGGCCCAAATATCACCTGCCACTCACTAAATCTGATTGCACAGGTTTTAGGATTACATCTGGTGTACCAGTGGTGTCATCTGTGTAAAATATGGTCCAGGAAGGCGAAAATACAGCCTCAGGTGGCTGTATCAGGATGGGCTGATATTTTCTCAGTTAAGGCAGATTTAAGGCTGTAAACCACATTGTGTCCCACAGGAGTCGCCACTTGAATGAATTTTAGTGGTGTGTTCCTTCAGAAATGCATATCCAGTCCAAAGTACAGGTTCAGGGAGTGTAGGTGGCGAGGATGTCATAAAATGCCAGATCAGTCCAAACCACCTCTTAAAGTTGATCAAACCTGCTCAAATTTTCACAGAAAACTCACTTTATATCAGAGAATGAATTTGTATTGGTCTGGTCCACTCGAGGGCCATATTAGGAATTTTCATTTTCGGGGTGTGGGGGGGGGGGGGGGGGGGCCCTGGCCTCCCCTCATGGGGGGAATGTCAAATATATCACAATATTGCCAGTCTGATGCCCCCATTTAATTTCATGCTTGTTTTAACAATAAAGGGGGATATTTTAGGCACATTTGGAGCATTACATGTCTGAAGAGAAAATATTTGACCCAAATAATGCTATTAAAATGGTCCAAAATAGATGTAAATCAGCCCAAACCAGTACTAAATATTGCTGTGTAACCATGAAACTTGGCCCAAATATCACCTGCCACTCACTAAATCTGATTGCACAGGTTTTAGGATTACATCTGGTGTACCAGTGGTGTCATCTGTGTAAAATATGGTCCAGGAAGGCGAAAATACAGCCTCAGGTGGCTGTATCAGGATGGGCTGATATTTTCTCAGTTAAGGCAGATTTAAGGCTGTAAACCACATTGTGTCCCATAGGAGTCACCACTTGAATGAATTTTAGTGGTGTGTTCCTTCAGAAATGCATATCCAGTCCAAAGTACAGGTTCAGGGAGTGTAGGTGGCGAGGATGTCATAAAATGCCAGATCAGTCCAAACCACCTCTTAAAGTTGATCAAACCTGCTCAAATTTTCACAGAAAACTCACTTTATATCAGAGAATGAATTTGTATTGGTCTGGTCCACTCGAGGGCCATATTAGGAATTTTCATTTTCGGGGTGTGGGGGGGGGCCCCCTGGCCTCCCCTCATGGGGGGAATGTCAAATATATCACAATATTGCCAGTCTGATGCCCCCATTTAATTTCATGCTTGTTTTAACAATAAAGGGGGATATTTTAGGCACATTTGGAGCATTACATGTCTGAAGAGAAAATATTTGACCCAAATAATGCTATTAAAATGGTCCAAAATAGATGTAAATCAGCCCAAACCAGTACTAAATATTGCTGTGTAACCATGAAACTTGGCCCAAATATCACCTGCCACTCACTAAATCTGATTGCACAGGTTTTAGGATTACATCTGGTGTACCAGTGGTGTCATCTGTGTAAAATATGGTCCAGGAAGGCGAAAATACAGCCTCAGGTGGCTGTATCAGGATGGGCTGATATTTTCTCAGTTAAGGCAGATTTAAGGCTGTAAACCACATTGTGTCCCATAGGAGTCACCACTTGAATGAATTTTAGTGGTGTGTTCCTTCAGAAATGCATATCCAGTCCAAAGTACAGGTTCAGGGAGTGTAGGTGGCGAGGATGTCATAAAATGCCAGATCAGTCCAAACCACCTCTTAAAGTTCATCAAACCTGCTCAAATTTTCACAGAAAACTCACTTTATATCAGAGAATGAATTTGTATTGGTCTGGTCCACTCGAGGGCCATATTAGGAATTTTCATTTTCGGGGTGTGGGGGGCCCCCTGGCCTCCCCTCATGGGGGGAATGTCAAATATATCACAATATTGCTAGTCTGATGCCCCCATTTAATTTCATGCTTGTTTTAACAATAAAGGGGGATATTTTAGGCACATTTGGAGCATTACATGTCTGAAGAGAAAATATTTGACCCAAACAATGCTATTAAAATGGTCCAAAATAGATGTAAATCAGCCCAAACCAGTACTAAATATTGCTGTGTAACCATGAAACTTGGCCCAAATATCACCTGCCACTCACTAAATCTGATTGCACAGGTTTTAGGATTACATCTGGTGTACCAGTGGTGTCATCTGTGTAAAATATGGTCCAGGAAGGCGAAAATACAGCCTCAGGTGGCTGTATCAGGATGGGCTGATATTTTCTCAGTTAAGGCAGATTTAAGGCTGTAAACCACATTGTGTCCCATAGGAGTCACCACTTGAATGAATTTTAGTGGTGTGTTCCTTCAGAAATGCATATCCAGTCCAAAGTACAGGTTCAGGGAGTGTAGGTGGCGAGGATGTCATAAAATGCCAGATCAGTCCAAACCACCTCTTAAAGTTGATCAAACCTGCTCAAATTTTCACAGAAAACTCACTTTATATCAGAGAATGAATTTGTATTGGTCTGGTCCACTCGAGGGCCATATTAGGAATTTTCATTTTCGGGGTGTGGGGGGCGCCCCTGGCCTCCCCTCATGGGAGGAATGTCAAGTATATCACAATATTGCCAGTCTGATGCCCCCATTTAATTTCATGCTTGTTTTAACAATAAAGGGGGATATTTTAGGCACATTTGGAGCATTACATGTCTGAAGAGAAAATATTTGACCCAAATAATGCTATTAAAATGGTCCAAAATAGATGTAAATCAGCCCAAACCAGTACTAAATATTGCTGTGTAACCATGAAACTTGGCCCAAATATCACCTGCCACTCACTAAATCTGATTGCACAGGTTTTAGGATTACATCTGGTGTACCAGTGGTGTCATCTGTGTAAAATATGGTCCAGGAAGGCGAAAATACAGCCTCAGGTGGCTGTATCAGGATGGGCTGATATTTTCTCAGTTAAGGCAGATTTAAGGCTGTAAACCACATTGTGTCCCACAGGAGTCGCCACTTGAATGAATTTTAGTGGTGTGTTCCTTCAGAAATGCATATCCAGTCCAAAGTACAGGTTCAGGGAGTGTAGGTGGCGAGGATGTCATAAAATGCCAGATCAGTCCAAACCACCTCTTAAAGTTGATCAAACCTGCTCAAATTTTCACAGAAAACTCACTTTATATCAGAGAATGAATTTGTATTGGTCTGGTCCACTCGAGGGCCATATTAGGAATTTTCATTTTCGGGGTGTGGGGGGGGGGGGGGGCCCTGGCCTCCCCTCATGGGGGGAATGTCAAATATATCACAATATTGCCAGTCTGATGCCCCCATTTAATTTCATGCTTGTTTTAACAATAAAGGGGGATATTTTAGGCACATTTGGAGCATTACATGTCTGAAGAGAAAATATTTGACCCAAATAATGCTATTAAAATGGTCCAAAATAGATGTAAATCAGCCCAAACCAGTACTAAATATTGCTGTGTAACCATGAAACTTGGCCCAAATATCACCTGCCACTCACTAAATCTGATTGCACAGGTTTTAGGATTACATCTGGTGTACCAGTGGTGTCATCTGTGTAAAATATGGTCCAGGAAGGCGAAAATACAGCCTCAGGTGGCTGTATCAGGATGGGCTGATATTTTCTCAGTTAAGGCAGATTTAAGGCTGTAAACCACATTGTGTCCCATAGGAGTCACCACTTGAATGAATTTTAGTGGTGTGTTCCTTCAGAAATGCATATCCAGTCCAAAGTACAGGTTCAGGGAGTGTAGGTGGCGAGGATGTCATAAAATGCCAGATCAGTCCAAACCACCTCTTAAAGTTGATCAAACCTGCTCAAATTTTCACAGAAAACTCACTTTATATCAGAGAATGAATTTGTATTGGTCTGGTCCACTCGAGGGCCATATTAGGAATTTTCATTTTCGGGGTGTGGGGGGGGGGCCCCCTGGCCTCCCCTCATGGGGGGAATGTCAAATATATCACAATATTGCCAGTCTGATGCCCCCATTTAATTTCATGCTTGTTTTAACAATAAAGGGGGATATTTTAGGCACATTTGGAGCATTACATGTCTGAAGAGAAAATATTTGACCCAAATAATGCTATTAAAATGGTCCAAAATAGATGTAAATCAGCCCAAACCAGTACTAAATATTGCTGTGTAACCATGAAACTTGGCCCAAATATCACCTGCCACTCACTAAATCTGATTGCACAGGTTTTAGGATTACATCTGGTGTACCAGTGGTGTCATCTGTGTAAAATATGGTCCAGGAAGGCGAAAATACAGCCTCAGGTGGCTGTATCAGGATGGGCTGATATTTTCTCAGTTAAGGCAGATTTAAGGCTGTAAACCACATTGTGTCCCATAGGAGTCACCACTTGAATGAATTTTAGTGGTGTGTTCCTTCAGAAATGCATATCCAGTCCAAAGTACAGGTTCAGGGAGTGTAGGTGGCGAGGATGTCATAAAATGCCAGATCAGTCCAAACCACCTCTTAAAGTTCATCAAACCTGCTCAAATTTTCACAGAAAACTCACTTTATATCAGAGAATGAATTTGTATTGGTCTGGTCCACTCGAGGGCCATATTAGGAATTTTCATTTTCGGGGTGTGGGGGGCCCCCTGGCCTCCCCTCATGGGGGGAATGTCAAATATATCACAATATTGCTAGTCTGATGCCCCCATTTAATTTCATGCTTGTTTTAACAATAAAGGGGGATATTTTAGGCACATTTGGAGCATTACATGTCTGAAGAGAAAATATTTGACCCAAACAATGCTATTAAAATGGTCCAAAATAGATGTAAATCAGCCCAAACCAGTACTAAATATTGCTGTGTAACCATGAAACTTGGCCCAAATATCACCTGCCACTCACTAAATCTGATTGCACAGGTTTTAGGATTACATCTGGTGTACCAGTGGTGTCATCTGTGTAAAATATGGTCCAGGAAGGCGAAAATACAGCCTCAGGTGGCTGTATCAGGATGGGCTGATATTTTCTCAGTTAAGGCAGATTTAAGGCTGTAAACCACATTGTGTCCCATAGGAGTCACCACTTGAATGAATTTTAGTGGTGTGTTCCTTCAGAAATGCATATCCAGTCCAAAGTACAGGTTCAGGGAGTGTAGGTGGCGAGGATGTCATAAAATGCCAGATCAGTCCAAACCACCTCTTAAAGTTGATCAAACCTGCTCAAATTTTCACAGAAAACTCACTTTATATCAGAGAATGAATTTGTATTGGTCTGGTCCACTCGAGGGCCATATTAGGAATTTTCATTTTCGGGGTGTGGGGGGCGCCCCTGGCCTCCCCTCATGGGAGGAATGTCAAGTATATCACAATATTGCCAGTCTGATGCCCCCATTTAATTTCATGCTTGTTTTAACAATAAAGGGGGATATTTTAGGCACATTTGGAGCATTACATGTCTGAAGAGAAAATATTTGACCCAAATAATGCTATTAAAATGGTCCAAAATAGATGTAAATCAGCCCAAACCAGTACTAAATATTGCTGTGTAACCATGAAACTTGGCCCAAATATCACCTGCCACTCACTAAATCTGATTGCACAGGTTTTAGGATTACATCTGGTGTACCAGTGGTGTCATCTGTGTAAAATATGGTCCAGGAAGGCGAAAATACAGCCTCAGGTGGCTGTATCAGGATGGGCTGATATTTTCTCAGTTAAGGCAGATTTAAGGCTGTAAACCACATTGTGTCCCATAGGAGTCACCACTTGAATGAATTTTAGTGGTGTGTTCCTTCAGAAATGCATATCCAGTCCAAAGTACAGGTTCAGGGAGTGTAGGTGGCGAGGATGTCATAAAATGCCAGATCAGTCCAAACCACCTCTTAAAGTTGATCAAACCTGCTCAAATTTTCACAGAAAACTCACTTTATATCAGAGAATGAATTTGTATTGGTCTGGTCCACTCGAGGGCCATATTAGGAATTTTCATTTTCGGGGTGTGGGGGGCGCCCCTGGCCTCCCCTCATGGGAGGAATGTCAAGTATATCACAATATTGCCAGTCTGATGCCCCCATTTAATTTCATGCTTGTTTTAACAATAAAGGGGGATATTTTAGGCACATTTGGAGCATTACATGTCTGAAGAGAAAATATTTGACCCAAATAATGCTATTAAAATGGTCCAAAATAGATGTAAATCAGCCCAAACCAGTACTAAATATTGCTGTGTAACCATGAAACTTGGCCCAAATATCACCTGCCACTCACTAAATCTGATTGCACAGGTTTTAGGATTACATCTGGTGTACCAGTGGTGTCATCTGTGTAAAATATGGTCCAGGAAGGCGAAAATACAGCCTCAGGTGGCTGTATCAGGATGGGCTGATATTTTCTCAGTTAAGGCAGATTTAAGGCTGTAAACCACATTGTGTCCCACAGGAGTCGCCACTTGAATGAATTTTAGTGGTGTGTTCCTTCAGAAATGCATATCCAGTCCAAAGTACAGGTTCAGGGAGTGTAGGTGGCGAGGATGTCATAAAATGCCAGATCAGTCCAAACCACCTCTTAAAGTTGATCAAACCTGCTCAAATTTTCACAGAAAACTCACTTTATATCAGAGAATGAATTTGTATTGGTCTGGTCCACTCGAGGGCCATATTAGGAATTTTCATTTTCGGGGTGTGGGGGGGGGGGGGGGGCCTGGCCTCCCCTCATGGGGGGAATGTCAAATATATCACAATATTGCCAGTCTGATGCCCCCATTTAATTTCATGCTTGTTTTAACAATAAAGGGGGATATTTTAGGCACATTTGGAGCATTACATGTCTGAAGAGAAAATATTTGACCCAAATAATGCTATTAAAATGGTCCAAAATAGATGTAAATCAGCCCAAACCAGTACTAAATATTGCTGTGTAACCATGAAACTTGGCCCAAATATCACCTGCCACTCACTAAATCTGATTGCACAGGTTTTAGGATTACATCTGGTGTACCAGTGGTGTCATCTGTGTAAAATATGGTCCAGGAAGGCGAAAATACAGCCTCAGGTGGCTGTATCAGGATGGGCTGATATTTTCTCAGTTAAGGCAGATTTAAGGCTGTAAACCACATTGTGTCCCATAGGAGTCACCACTTGAATGAATTTTAGTGGTGTGTTCCTTCAGAAATGCATATCCAGTCCAAAGTACAGGTTCAGGGAGTGTAGGTGGCGAGGATGTCATAAAATGCCAGATCAGTCCAAACCACCTCTTAAAGTTGATCAAACCTGCTCAAATTTTCACAGAAAACTCACTTTATATCAGAGAATGAATTTGTATTGGTCTGGTCCACTCGAGGGCCATATTAGGAATTTTCATTTTCGGGGTGTGGGGGGGGGGGCCCCCTGGCCTCCCCTCATGGGGGGAATGTCAAATATATCACAATATTGCCAGTCTGATGCCCCCATTTAATTTCATGCTTGTTTTAACAATAAAGGGGGATATTTTAGGCACATTTGGAGCATTACATGTCTGAAGAGAAAATATTTGACCCAAATAATGCTATTAAAATGGTCCAAAATAGATGTAAATCAGCCCAAACCAGTACTAAATATTGCTGTGTAACCATGAAACTTGGCCCAAATATCACCTGCCACTCACTAAATCTGATTGCACAGGTTTTAGGATTACATCTGGTGTACCAGTGGTGTCATCTGTGTAAAATATGGTCCAGGAAGGCGAAAATACAGCCTCAGGTGGCTGTATCAGGATGGGCTGATATTTTCTCAGTTAAGGCAGATTTAAGGCTGTAAACCACATTGTGTCCCATAGGAGTCACCACTTGAATGAATTTTAGTGGTGTGTTCCTTCAGAAATGCATATCCAGTCCAAAGTACAGGTTCAGGGAGTGTAGGTGGCGAGGATGTCATAAAATGCCAGATCAGTCCAAACCACCTCTTAAAGTTGATCAAACCTGCTCAAATTTTCACAGAAAACTCACTTTATATCAGAGAATGAATTTGTATTGGTCTGGTCCACTCGAGGGCCATATTAGGAATTTTCATTTTCGGGGTGTGGGGGGGCCCCCTGGCCTCCCCTCATGGGGGGAATGTCAAATATATCACAATATTGCTAGTCTGATGCCCCCATTTAATTTCATGCTTGTTTTAACAATAAAGGGGGATATTTTAGGCACATTTGGAGCATTACATGTCTGAAGAGAAAATATTTGACCCAAATAATGCTATTAAAATGGTCCAAAATAGATGTAAATCAGCCCAAACCAGTACTAAATATTGTTGTGTAACCATGAAACTTGGCCCAAATATCACCTGCCACTCACTAAATCTGATTGCACAGGTTTTAGGATTACATCTGGTGTACCAGTGGTGTCATCTGTGTAAAATATGGTCCAGGAAGGCGAAAATACAGCCTCAGGTGGCTGTATCAGGATGGGCTGATATTTTCTCAGTTAAGGCAGATTTAAGGCTGTAAACCACATTGTGTCCCACAGGAGTCGCCACTTGAATGAATTTTAGTGGTGCATTCCTTCAGAAATGCATATCCAGTCCAAAGTACAGGTTCAGGGAGTGTAGGTGGCGAGGATGTCATAAAATGCCAGATCAGTCCAAACCACCTCTTAAAGTTGATCAAACCTGCTCAAATTTTTACAGAAAACTCACTTTATATCAGAGAATGAATTTGTATTGGTCTGGTCCACTCGAGGGCCATATTAGGAATTTTCATTTTCGGGGTGTGGGGGGGGGGGGCCTAGCCTCCCCTCATGGGAGGAATGTCAAGTATATCACAATATTGCCAGTCTGATGCCCCCATTTAATTTCATGCTTGTTTTAACAATAAAGGGGGATATTTTAGGCACATTTGGAGCATTACATGTCTGAAGAGAAAATATTTGACCCAAACAATGCTATTAAAATGGTCCAAAATAGATGTAAATCAGCCCAAACCAGTACTAAATATTGCTGTGTAACCATGAAACTTGGCCCAAATATCACCTGCCACTCACTAAATCTGATTGCACAGGTTTTAGGATTACATCTGGTGTACCAGTGGTGTCATCTGTGTAAAATATGGTCCAGGAAGGCGAAAATACAGCCTCAGGTGGCTGTATCAGGATGGGCTGATATTTTCTCAGTTAAGGCAGATTTAAGGCTGTAAACCACATTGTGTCCCATAGGAGTCACCACTTGAATGAATTTTAGTGGTGTGTTCCTTCAGAAATGCATATCCAGTCCAAAGTACAGGTTCAGGGAGTGTAGGTGGCGAGGATGTCATAAAATGCCAGATCAGTCCAAACCACCTCTTAAAGTTGATCAAACCTGCTCAAATTTTCACAGAAAACTCACTTTATATCAGAGAATGAATTTGTATTGGTCTGGTCCACTCGAGGGCCATATTAGGAATTTTCATTTTCGGGGTGTGGGGGGCGCCCCTGGCCTCCCCTCATGGGAGGAATGTCAAGTATATCACAATATTGCCAGTCTGATGCCCCCATTTAATTTCATGCTTGTTTTAACAATAAAGGGGGATATTTTAGGCACATTTGGAGCATTACATGTCTGAAGAGAAAATATTTGACCCAAATAATGCTATTAAAATGGTCCAAAATAGATGTAAATCAGCCCAAACCAGTACTAAATATTGCTGTGTAACCATGAAACTTGGCCCAAATATCACCTGCCACTCACTAAATCTGATTGCACAGGTTTTAGGATTACATCTGGTGTACCAGTGGTGTCATCTGTGTAAAATATGGTCCAGGAAGGCGAAAATACAGCCTCAGGTGGCTGTATCAGGATGGGCTGATATTTTCTCAGTTAAGGCAGATTTAAGGCTGTAAACCACATTGTGTCCCACAGGAGTCGCCACTTGAATGAATTTTAGTGGTGTGTTCCTTCAGAAATGCATATCCAGTCCAAAGTACAGGTTCAGGGAGTGTAGGTGGCGAGGATGTCATAAAATGCCAGATCAGTCCAAACCACCTCTTAAAGTTGATCAAACCTGCTCAAATTTTCACAGAAAACTCACTTTATATCAGAGAATGAATTTGTATTGGTCTGGTCCACTCGAGGGCCATATTAGGAATTTTCATTTTCGGGGTGTGGGGGGGGGGGGGGGCCCTGGCCTCCCCTCATGGGGGGAATGTCAAATATATCACAATATTGCCAGTCTGATGCCCCCATTTAATTTCATGCTTGTTTTAACAATAAAGGGGGATATTTTAGGCACATTTGGAGCATTACATGTCTGAAGAGAAAATATTTGACCCAAATAATGCTATTAAAATGGTCCAAAATAGATGTAAATCAGCCCAAACCAGTACTAAATATTGCTGTGTAACCATGAAACTTGGCCCAAATATCACCTGCCACTCACTAAATCTGATTGCACAGGTTTTAGGATTACATCTGGTGTACCAGTGGTGTCATCTGTGTAAAATATGGTCCAGGAAGGCGAAAATACAGCCTCAGGTGGCTGTATCAGGATGGGCTGATATTTTCTCAGTTAAGGCAGATTTAAGGCTGTAAACCACATTGTGTCCCATAGGAGTCACCACTTGAATGAATTTTAGTGGTGTGTTCCTTCAGAAATGCATATCCAGTCCAAAGTACAGGTTCAGGGAGTGTAGGTGGCGAGGATGTCATAAAATGCCAGATCAGTCCAAACCACCTCTTAAAGTTGATCAAACCTGCTCAAATTTTCACAGAAAACTCACTTTATATCAGAGAATGAATTTGTATTGGTCTGGTCCACTCGAGGGCCATATTAGGAATTTTCATTTTCGGGGTGTGGGGGGGGGGCCCCTGGCCTCCCCTCATGGGGGGAATGTCAAATATATCACAATATTGCCAGTCTGATGCCCCCATTTAATTTCATGCTTGTTTTAACAATAAAGGGGGATATTTTAGGCACATTTGGAGCATTACATGTCTGAAGAGAAAATATTTGACCCAAATAATGCTATTAAAATGGTCCAAAATAGATGTAAATCAGCCCAAACCAGTACTAAATATTGCTGTGTAACCATGAAACTTGGCCCAAATATCACCTGCCACTCACTAAATCTGATTGCACAGGTTTTAGGATTACATCTGGTGTACCAGTGGTGTCATCTGTGTAAAATATGGTCCAGGAAGGCGAAAATACAGCCTCAGGTGGCTGTATCAGGATGGGCTGATATTTTCTCAGTTAAGGCAGATTTAAGGCTGTAAACCACATTGTGTCCCATAGGAGTCACCACTTGAATGAATTTTAGTGGTGTGTTCCTTCAGAAATGCATATCCAGTCCAAAGTACAGGTTCAGGGAGTGTAGGTGGCGAGGATGTCATAAAATGCCAGATCAGTCCAAACCACCTCTTAAAGTTGATCAAACCTGCTCAAATTTTCACAGAAAACTCACTTTATATCAGAGAATGAATTTGTATTGGTCTGGTCCACTCGAGGGCCATATTAGGAATT
The DNA here is from genome assembly GCA_964017235.1 of Sabellastarte sp. h YS-2021. Lineage (NCBI taxonomy): Eukaryota > Metazoa > Annelida > Polychaeta > Sabellida > Sabellidae > Sabellastarte > Sabellastarte sp. h YS-2021. The sequence continues at coordinate 87,174,735 of OZ024932.1, forward strand.
TTCATTTTCGGGGTGTGGGGGGCGCCCCTGGCCTCCCCTCATGGGAGGAATGTCAAGTATATCACAATATTGCCAGTCTGATGCCCCCATTTAATTTCATGCTTGTTTTAACAATAAAGGGGGATATTTTAGGCACATTTGGAGCATTACATGTCTGAAGAGAAAATATTTGACCCAAATAATGCTATTAAAATGGTCCAAAATAGATGTAAATCAGCCCAAACCAGTACTAAATATTGCTGTGTAACCATGAAACTTGGCCCAAATATCACCTGCCACTCACTAAATCTGATTGCACAGGTTTTAGGATTACATCTGGTGTACCAGTGGTGTCATCTGTGTAAAATATGGTCCAGGAAGGCGAAAATACAGCCTCAGGTGGCTGTATCAGGATGGGCTGATATTTTCTCAGTTAAGGCAGATTTAAGGCTGTAAACCACATTGTGTCCCACAGGAGTCGCCACTTGAATGAATTTTAGTGGTGTGTTCCTTCAGAAATGCATATCCAGTCCAAAGTACAGGTTCAGGGAGTGTAGGTGGCGAGGATGTCATAAAATGCCAGATCAGTCCAAACCACCTCTTAAAGTTGATCAAACCTGCTCAAATTTTCACAGAAAACTCACTTTATATCAGAGAATGAATTTGTATTGGTCTGGTCCACTCGAGGGCCATATTAGGAATTTTCATTTTCGGGGTGTGGGGGGGGGGGGGGGGCCCTGGCCTCCCCTCATGGGGGGAATGTCAAATATATCACGATATTGCCAGTCTGATGCCCCCATTTAATTTCATGCTTGTTTTAACAATAAAGGGGGATATTTTAGGCACATTTGGAGCATTACATGTCTGAAGAGAAAATATTTGACCCAAATAATGCTATTAAAATGGTCCAAAATAGATGTAAATCAGCCCAAACCAGTACTAAATATTGCTGTGTAACCATGAAACTTGGCCCAAATATCACCTGCCACTCACTAAATCTGATTGCACAGGTTTTAGGATTACATCTGGTGTACCAGTGGTGTCATCTGTGTAAAATATGGTCCAGGAAGGCGAAAATACAGCCTCAGGTGGCTGTATCAGGATGGGCTGATATTTTCTCAGTTAAGGCAGATTTAAGGCTGTAAACCACATTGTGTCCCATAGGAGTCACCACTTGAATGAATTTTAGTGGTGTGTTCCTTCAGAAATGCATATCCAGTCCAAAGTACAGGTTCAGGGAGTGTAGGTGGCGAGGATGTCATAAAATGCCAGATCAGTCCAAACCACCTCTTAAAGTTGATCAAACCTGCTCAAATTTTCACAGAAAACTCACTTTATATCAGAGAATGAATTTGTATTGGTCTGGTCCACTCGAGGGCCATATTAGGAATTTTCATTTTCGGGGTGTGGGGGGGGGGGCCCCTGGCCTCCCCTCATGGGGGGAATGTCAAATATATCACAATATTGCCAGTCTGATGCCCCCATTTAATTTCATGCTTGTTTTAACAATAAAGGGGGATATTTTAGGCACATTTGGAGCATTACATGTCTGAAGAGAAAATATTTGACCCAAATAATGCTATTAAAATGGTCCAAAATAGATGTAAATCAGCCCAAACCAGTACTAAATATTGCTGTGTAACCATGAAACTTGGCCCAAATATCACCTGCCACTCACTAAATCTGATTGCACAGGTTTTAGGATTACATCTGGTGTACCAGTGGTGTCATCTGTGTAAAATATGGTCCAGGAAGGCGAAAATACAGCCTCAGGTGGCTGTATCAGGATGGGCTGATATTTTCTCAGTTAAGGCAGATTTAAGGCTGTAAACCACATTGTGTCCCACAGGAGTCACCACTTGAATGAATTTTAGTGGTGTGTTCCTTCAGAAATGCATATCCAGTCCAAAGTACAGGTTCAGGGAGTGTAGGTGGCGAGGATGTCATAAAATGCCAGATCAGTCCAAACCACCTCTTAAAGTTCATCAAACCTGCTCAAATTTTCACAGAAAACTCACTTTATATCAGAGAATGAATTTGTATTGGTCTGGTCCACTCGAGGGCCATATTAGGAATTTTCATTTTCGGGGTGTGGGGGGCCCCCTGGCCTCCCCTCATGGGGGGAATGTCAAATATATCACAATATTGCTAGTCTGATGCCCCCATTTAATTTCATGCTTGTTTTAACAATAAAGGGGGATATTTTAGGCACATTTGGAGCATTACATGTCTGAAGAGAAAATATTTGACCCAAATAATGCTATTAAAATGGTCCAAAATAGATGTAAATCAGCCCAAACCAGTACTAAATATTGTTGTGTAACCATGAAACTTGGCCCAAATATCACCTGCCACTCACTAAATCTGATTGCACAGGTTTTAGGATTACATCTGGTGTACCAGTGGTGTCATCTGTGTAAAATATGGTCCAGGAAGGCGAAAATACAGCCTCAGGTGGCTGTATCAGGATGGGCTGATATTTTCTCAGTTAAGGCAGATTTAAGGCTGTAAACCACATTGTGTCCCACAGGAGTCGCCACTTGAATGAATTTTAGTGGTGCATTCCTTCAGAAATGCATATCCAGTCCAAAGTACAGGTTCAGGGAGTGTAGGTGGCGAGGATGTCATAAAATGCCAGATCAGTCCAAACCACCTCTTAAAGTTGATCAAACCTGCTCAAATTTTTACAGAAAACTCACTTTATATCAGAGAATGAATTTGTATTGGTCTGGTCCACTCGAGGGTCATATTAGGAATTTTCATTTTCGGGGTGTGGGGGGGGTGGGGGGCCTAGCCTCCCCTCATGGGAGGAATGTCAAGTATATCACAATATTGCCAGTCTGATGCCCCCATTTAATTTCATGCTTGTTTTAACAATAAAGGGGGATATTTTAGGCACATTTGGAGCATTACATGTCTGAAGAGAAAATATTTGACCCAAACAATGCTATTAAAATGGTCCAAAATAGATGTAAATCAGCCCAAACCAGTACTAAATATTGCTGTGTAACCATGAAACTTGGCCCAAATATCACCTGCCACTCACTAAATCTGATTGCACAGGTTTTAGGATTACATCTGGTGTACCAGTGGTGTCATCTGTGTAAAATATGGTCCAGGAAGGCGAAAATACAGCCTCAGGTGGCTGTATCAGGATGGGCTGATATTTTCTCAGTTAAGGCAGATTTAAGGCTGTAAACCACATTGTGTCCCATAGGAGTCACCACTTGAATGAATTTTAGTGGTGTGTTCCTTCAGAAATGCATATCCAGTCCAAAGTACAGGTTCAGGGAGTGTAGGTGGCGAGGATGTCATAAAATGCCAGATCAGTCCAAACCACCTCTTAAAGTTGATCAAACCTGCTCAAATTTTCACAGAAAACTCACTTTATATCAGAGAATGAATTTGTATTGGTCTGGTCCACTCGAGGGCCATATTAGGAATTTTCATTTTCGGGGTGTGGGGGGGCCCCCTGGCCTCCCCTCACGGGGGGAATGTCAAATATATCACAATATTGCCAGTCTGATGCCCCCATTTAATTTCATGCTTGTTTTAACAATAAACGGGGATATTTTAGGCACATTTGGAGCATTACATGTCTGAAGAGAAAATATTTGACCCAAATAATGCTATTAAAATGGTCCAAAATAGATGTAAATCAGCCCAAACCAGTACTAAATATTGTTGTGTAACTATGAAACTTGGCCCAAATATCACCTGCCACTCACTAAATCTGATTGCACAGGTTTTAGGATTACATCTGGTGTACCAGTGGTGTCATCTGTGTAAAATATGGTCCAGGAAGGCGAAAATACAGCCTCAGGTGGCTGTATCAGGATGGGCTGATATTTTCTCAGTTAAGGCAGATTTAAGGCTGTAAACCACATTGTGTCCCACAGGAGTCGCCACTTGAATGAATTTTAGTGGTCTGTTCCTACAGAAATGCATATCCAGTCCAAAGTACAGGTTCAGGGAGTGTAGGTGGCGAGGATGTCATAAAATGCCAGATCAGTCCAAACCACCTCTTAAAGTTGATCAAACCTGCTCAAATTTTCACAGAAAACTCACTTTATATCAGAGAATGAATTTGTATTGGTCTGGTCCACTCGAGGGCCATATTAGGAATTTTCATTTTCGGGGTGTGGGGGGCGCCCCTGGCCTCCCCTCATGGGAGGAATGTCAAGTATATCACAATATTGCCAGTCTGATGCCCCCATTTAATTTCATGCTTGTTTTAACAATAAAGGGGGATATTTTAGGCACATTTGGAGCATTACATGTCTGAAGAGAAAATATTTGACCCAAATAATGCTATTAAAATGGTCCAAAATAGATGTAAATCAGCCCAAACCAGTACTAAATATTGCTGTGTAACCATGAAACTTGGCCCAAATATCACCTGCCACTCACTAAATCTGATTGCACAGGTTTTAGGATTACATCTGGTGTACCAGTGGTGTCATCTGTGTAAAATATGGTCCAGGAAGGCGAAAATACAGCCTCAGGTGGCTGTATCAGGATGGGCTGATATTTTCTCAGTTAAGGCAGATTTAAGGCTGTAAACCACATTGTGTCCCACAGGAGTCGCCACTTGAATGAATTTTAGTGGTGCATTCCTTCAGAAATGCATATCCAGTCCAAAGTACAGGTTCAGGGAGTGTAGGTGGCGAGGATGTCATAAAATGCCAGATCAGTCCAAACCACCTCTTAAAGTTGATCAAACCTGCTCAAATTTTCACAGAAAACTCACTTTATATCAGAGAATGAATTTGTATTGGTCTGGTCCACTCGAGGGCCATATTAGGAATTTTCATTTTCGGGGTGTGGGGGGGGGCCCTGGCCTCCCCTCATGGGGGGAATGTCAAATATATCACAATATTGCCAGTCTGATGCCCCCATTTAATTTCATGCTTGTTTTAACAATAAAGGGGGATATTTTAGGCACATTTGGAGCATTACATGTCTGAAGAGAAAATATTTGACCCAAATAATGCTATTAAAATGGTCCAAAATAGATGTAAATCAGCCCAAACCAGTACTAAATATTGCTGTGTAACCATGAAACTTGGCCCAAATATCACCTGCCACTCACTAAATCTGATTGCACAGGTTTTAGGATTACATCTGGTGTACCAGTGGTGTCATCTGTGTAAAATATGGTCCAGGAAGGCGAAAATACAGCCTCAGGTGGCTGTATCAGGATGGGCTGATATTTTCTCAGTTAAGGCAGATTTAAGGCTGTAAACCACATTGTGTCCCATAGGAGTCACCACTTGAATGAATTTTAGTGGTGTGTTCCTTCAGAAATGCATATCCAGTCCAAAGTACAGGTTCAGGGAGTGTAGGTGGCGAGGATGTCATAAAATGCCAGATCAGTCCAAACCACCTCTTAAAGTTGATCAAACCTGCTCAAATTTTCACAGAAAACTCACTTTATATCAGAGAATGAATTTGTATTGGTCTGGTCCACTCGAGGGCCATATTAGGAATTTTCATTTTCGGGGTGTGGGGGGGGGGCCCCTGGCCTCCCCTCATGGGGGGAATGTCAAATATATCACAATATTGCCAGTCTGATGCCCCCATTTAATTTCATGCTTGTTTTAACAATAAAGGGGGATATTTTAGGCACATTTGGAGCATTACATGTCTGAAGAGAAAATATTTGACCCAAATAATGCTATTAAAATGGTCCAAAATAGATGTAAATCAGCCCAAACCAGTACTAAATATTGTTGTGTAACCATGAAACTTGGCCCAAATATCACCTGCCACTCACTAAATCTGATTGCACAGGTTTTAGGATTACATCTGGTGTACCAGTGGTGTCATCTGTGTAAAATATGGTCCAGGAAGGCCAAAATACAGCCTCAGGTGGCTGTATCAGGATGGGCTGATATTTTCTCAGTTAAGGCAGATTTAAGGCTGTAAACCACATTGTGTCCCACAGGAGTCGCCACTTGAATGAATTTTAGTGGTGTGTTCCTTCAGAAATGCATATCCAGTCCAAAGTACAGGTTCAGGGAGTGTAGGTGGCGAGGATGTCATAAAATGCCAGATCAGTCCAAACCACCTCTTAAAGTTGATCAAACCTGCTCAAATTTTTACAGAAAACTCACTTTATATCAAAGAATGAATTTGTATTGGTCTGGTCCACTCGAGGGCCATATTAGGAATTTTCATTTTCGGGGTGTGGGGGGGGGCCCTGGCCTCCCCTCATGGGGGGAATGTCAAATATATCACAATATTGCCAGTCTGATGCCCCCATTTAATTTCATGCTTGTTTTAACAATAAAGGGGGATATTTTAGGCACATTTGGAGCATTACATGTCTGAAGAGAAAATATTTGACCCAAATAATGCTATTAAAATGGTCCAAAATAGATGTAAATCAGCCCAAACCAGTACTAAATATTGCTGTGTAACCATGAAACTTGGCCCAAATATCACCTGCCACTCACTAAATCTGATTGCACAGGTTTTAGGATTACATCTGGTGTACCAGTGGTGTCATCTGTGTAAAATATGGTCCAGGAAGGCGAAAATACAGCCTCAGGTGGCTGTATCAGGATGGGCTGATATTTTCTCAGTTAAGGCAGATTTAAGGCTGTAAACCACATTGTGACCCATAGGAGTCACCACTTGAATGAATTTTAGTGGTGTGTTCCTTCAGAAATGCATATCCAGTCCAAAGTACAGGTTCAGGGAGTGTAGGTGGCGAGGATGTCATAAAATGCCAGATCAGTCCAAACCACCTCTTAAAGTTGATCAAACCTGCTCAAATTTTCACAGAAAACTCACTTTATATCAGAGAATGAATTTGTATTGGTCTGGTCCACTCGAGGGCCATATTAGGAATTTTCATTTTCGGGGTGTGGGGGGCCCCCTGGCCTCCCCTCATGGGGGGAATGTCAAATATATCACAATATTGCCAGTCTGATGCCCCCATTTAATTTCATGCTTGTTTTAACAATAAAGGGGGATATTTTAGGCACATTTGGAGCATTACATGTCTGAAGAGAAAATATTTGACCCAAATAATGCTATTAAAATGGTCCAAAATAGATGTAAATCAGCCCAAACCAGTACTAAATATTGTTGTGTAACCATGAAACTTGGCCCAAATATCACCTGCCACTCACTAAATCTGATTGCACAGGTTTTAGGATTACATCTGGTGTACCAGTGGTGTCATCTGTGTAAAATATGGTCCAGGAAGGCGAAAATACAGCCTCAGGTGGCTGTATCAGGATGGGCTGATATTTTCTCAGTTAAGGCAGATTTAAGGCTGTAAACCACATTGTGTCCCACAGGAGTCGCCACTTGAATGAATTTTAGTGGTGCATTCCTTCAGAAATGCATATCCAGTCCAAAGTACAGGTTCAGGGAGTGTAGGTGGCGAGGATGTCATAAAATGCCAGATCAGTCCAAACCACCTCTTAAAGTTGATCAAACCTGCTCAAATTTTCACAGAAAACTCACTTTATATCAGAGAATGAATTTGTATTGGTCTGGTCCACTCGAGGGCCATATTAGGAATTTTCATTTTCGGGGTGTGGGGGGCCCCCTGGCCTCCCCTCATGGGGGGAATGTCAAATATATCACAATATTGCCAGTCTGATGCCCCCATTTAATTTCATGCTTGTTTTAACAATAAAGGGGGATATTTTAGGCACATTTGGAGCATTACATGTCTGAAGAGAAAATATTTGACCCAAATAATGCTATTAAAATGGTCCAAAATAGATGTAAATCAGCCCAAACCAGTACTAAATATTGTTGTGTAACCATGAAACTTGGCCCAAATATCACCTGCCACTCACTAAATCTGATTGCACAGGTTTTAGGATTACATCTGGTGTACCAGTGGTGTCATCTGTGTAAAATATGGTCCAGGAAGGCGAAAATACAGCCTCAGGTGGCTGTATCAGGATGGGCTGATATTTTCTCAGTTAAGGCAGATTTAAGGCTGTAAACCACATTGTGTCCCACAGGAGTCGCCACTTGAATGAATTTTAGTGGTGCATTCCTTCAGAAATGCATATCCAGTCCAAAGTACAGGTTCAGGGAGTGTAGGTGGCGAGGATGTCATAAAATGCCAGATCAGTCCAAACCACCTCTTAAAGTTGATCAAACCTGCTCAAATTTTCACAGAAAACTCACTTTATATCAGAGAATGAATTTGTATTGGTCTGGTCCACTCGAGGGTCATATTAGGAATTTTCATTTTCGGGGTGTGGGGGGCGCCCTGGCCTCCCCTCATGGGGGGAATGTCAAATATATCACAATATTGCCAGTCTGATGCCCCCATTTAATTTCATGCTTGTTTTAACAATAAAGGGGGATATTTTAGGCACATTTGGAGCATTACATGTCTGAAGAGAAAATATTTGACCCAAATAATGCTATTAAAATGGTCCAAAATAGATGTAAATCAGCCCAAACCAGTACTAAATATTGCTGTGTAACCATGAAACTTGGCCCAAATATCACCTGCCACTCACTAAATCTGATTGCACAGGTTTTAGGATTACATCTGGTGTACCAGTGGTGTCATCTGTGTAAAATATGGTCCAGGAAGGCGAAAATACAGCCTCAGGTGGCTGTATCAGGATGGGCTGATATTTTCTCAGTTAAGGCAGATTTAAGGCTGTAAACCACATTGTGTCCCACAGGAGTCGCCACTTGAATTAATTTTAGTGGTGTGTTCCTTCAGAAATGCATATCCAGTCCAAAGTACAGGTTCAGGGAGTGTAGGTGGCGAGGATGTCATAAAATGCCAGATCAGTCCAAACCACCTCTTAAAGTTGATCAAACCTGCTCAAATTTTCACAGAAAACTCACTTTATATCAGAGAATGAATTTGTATTGGTCTGGTCCACTCGAGGGTCATATTAGGAATTTTCATTTTCGGGGTGTGCGGGGGGGGCCCTGGCCTCCCCTCATGGGGGGAATGTCAAGTATATCACAATATTGCCAGTCTGATGCCCCCATTTAATTTCATGCTTGTTTTAACAATAAAGGGGGATATTTTAGGCACATTTGGAGCATTACATGTCTGAAGAGAAAATATTTGACCCAAACAATGCTATTAAAATGGTCCAAAATAGATGTAAATCAGCCCAAACCAGTACTAAATATTGCTGTGTAACCATGAAACTTGGCCCAAATATCACCTGCCACTCACTAAATCTGATTGCACAGGTTTTAGGATTACATCTGGTGTACCAGTGGTGTCATCTGTGTAAAATATGGTCCAGGAAGGCGAAAATACAGCCTCAGGTGGCTGTATCAGGATGGGCTGATATTTTCTCAGTTAAGGCAGATTTAAGGCTGTAAACCACATTGTGTCCCACAGGAGTCGCCACTTGAATGAATTTTAGTGGTGTGTTCCTTCAGAAATGCATATCCAGTCCAAAGTACAGGTTCAGGGAGTGTAGGTGACGAGGATGTCATAAAATGCCAGATCAGTCCAAACCACCTCTTAAAGTTGATCAAACCTGCTCAAATTTTCACAGAAAACTCACTTTATATCAGAGAATGAATTTGTATTGGTCTGGTCCACTCGAGGGCCATATTAGGAATTTTCATTTTCGGAGTGTGGGGGGGGGCCCTGGCCTCCCCTCATGGGAGGAATGTCAAGTATATCACAATATTGCCAGTCTGATGCCCCCATTTAATTTCATGCTTGTTTTAACAATAAAGGGGGATATTTTAGGCACATTTGGAGCATTACATGTCTGAAGAGAAAATATTTGACCCAAACAATGCTATTAAAATGGTCCAAAATAGATGTAAATCAGCCCAAACCAGTACTAAATATTGCTGTGTAACCATGAAACTTGGCCCAAATATCACCTGCCACTCACTAAATTTGATTGCACAGGTTTTAGGATTACATCTGGTGTACCAGTGGTGTCATCTGTGTAAAATATGGTCCAGGAAGGCGAAAATACAGCCTCAGGTGGCTGTATCAGGATGGGCTGATATTTTCTCAGTTAAGGCAGATTTAAGGCTGTAAACCACATTGTGTCCCACAGGAGTCGCCACTTGAATGAATTTTAGTGGTGTGTTCCTTCAGAAATGCATATCCAGTCCAAAGTACAGGTTCAGGGAGTGTAGGTGGCGAGGATGTCATAAAATGCCAGATCAGTCCAAACCACCTCTTAAAGTTGATCAAACCTGCTCAAATTTTCACAGAAAACTCACTTTATATCAGAGAATGAATTTGTATTGGTCTGGTCCACTCGAGGGCCATATTAGGAATTTTCATTTTCGGGGTGTGGGGGGGCCCCCGGGCCTCCCCTCATGGGGGGAATGTCAAATATATCACAATATTGCCAGTCTGATGCCCCCATTTAATTTCATGCTTGTTTTAACAATAAAGGGGGATATTTTAGGCACATTTGGAGCATTACATGTCTGAAGAGAAAATATTTGACCCAAACAATGCTATTAAAATGGTCCAAAATAGATGTAAATCAGCCCAAACCAGTACTAAATATTGCTGTGTAACCATGAAACTTGGCCCAAATATCACCTGCCACTCACTAAATCTGATTGCACAGGTTTTAGGATTACATCTGGTGTACCAGTGGTGTCATCTGTGTAAAATATGGTCCAGGAAGGCGAAAATACAGCCTCAGGTGGCTGTATCAGGATGGGCTGATATTTTCTCAGTTAAGGCAGATTTAAGGCTGTAAACCACATTGTGTCCCACAGGAGTCGCCACTTGAATGCATTTTAGTGGTGTGTTCCTTCAGAAATTCATATCCAGTCCAAAGTACAGGTTCAGGGAGTGTAGGTGACGAGGATGTCATAAAATGCCAGATCAGTCCAAACCACCTCTTAAAGTTGATCAAACCTGCTCAAATTTTCACAGAAAACTCACTTTATATCAGAGAATGAATTTGTATTGGTCTGGTCCACTCGAGGGCCATATTAGGAATTTTCATTTTCGGGGTGTGGGGGCCCAGCAGGCAATAGGATATCAAAAAGAAATAAAAAAGACACTGGGTATGACATCAGAAACTCATGCTTATTTGAAATTCGAAATGACATCATATATTAAATGTAAAATAGATCTTTAGTGACCTAGTCTATTTGACATCTCCACAAGCCATAAAAATGACACCTAGTAGCCGATTATAAATTTGATATCAGCATAAGACATCAATATGATGGCCCAATTTGGATTGACTTTCATGTCCATATGACATCAGAAACTGACATCAATTTGATGTACTGATTAAAAATCTGATTGACATCATTATCCAAGTACTTAAACCATTTTTCATTAATATATATTTGGTTAAAAAAATTGTTTTCATAATTTATATTGTATTATATTGCTCAAACTCCTAATATACAACTGCCATTTATGTACACTTACCTGATACAGCTTAAAATCATTTCCATGTACTATACAAATTATTCCATGGGAGAAAGTAATGAATGTCTTCTGTGAAGAAGTTGGAAAATTTATACCACATATAATGATACAAATTATGGGTACAAAAGTTTGAATATTAGAAGTACCTTTTAAAAACTGTTTATTTATTCAATCTTTGACTTGGTTGCAAACACTAAAGTGTACATTTGTATGGAAATCAACATATTTCTTGAAGATTTTTGCTGTAACAACATTTTAGTTACAGTTTTAAACATAATTGTTTTGTCTATACCAAAAAATTAATTATTTCTGTCTGAGCAAAATCACACAGATTGACTAGAGACCAAGTTGGTTAGTAGGTGTAGCATCTAATCATAGATTGTCATCTCTGCCTGGGTTTGCCCCTACTCATGTGAAAAAGCGGAGGGCCTGTCCTAATATGACCCTGGCTGTTTTACAGGATGTGAAACCCAACTTTGACTTAACACAGGCTAGATAAATTTTTCCGACTTAGACATCATTTAGACATCCATACAATGTATTGTTAATATTCATAAAAATGACATCATAAACTTGTAGAATACTAATGTCAATCTGATCTCAAACGATATGATGATACTCCACTTTAAATGTCTTAACAAAGTGACATCACATTAATATCACTAAGATGTCAGAAACAATGCCTGAGTAGAATATCATGTCACATCATATTATTCGAACATCATATTCTCATCATTTGACATGACTACACAGACATGGGATGGTGTCAATTTTATGTCATTGAATAGGATAATAAGATCGTGTTAGGTCTGGTAATCATTTTGACATCTAGTTTATATTGTAGGTATGTTATTCACATAAAGTCATGTCATGTCACATAAAGGGGATGTCAGATTTGTGTCAGATGACATGACCACCTTAAATCATGTCCGAGTGATGGTTAGTTGATGTCATATACTAACATGACCAAAACATGATGTCAAGAATTGGACCTGTGCCTGCTGGGGGGGCCCCCTGGCCTCCCCTCATGGGGGGAATGTCAAGTATATCACAATATTGCCAGTCTGATGCCCCCATTTAATTTCATGCTTGTTTTAACAATAAAGGGGGATATTTTAGGCACATTTGGAGCATTACATGTCTGAAGAGAAAATATTTGACCCAAACAATGCTATTAAAATGGTCCAAAATAGATGTAAATCAGCCCAAACCAGTACTAAATATTGCTGTGTAACCATGCCCAGTAAACATTACAAACGTTTATAAACGTTTATAAACCTAAGTAGCAACGGTTTAGATTAGGTTTAAAATGATGGGTCCCTAAACGTTTGCCTATAAACGTTTATAAACGTTTATACATAAACGTTTATAAACGTTTGCCTATAAACATTTATAAACGTTTATACGTAAACGTTTATAAATGTTTATACACGTGTTGAAAATCTGGAGAAATATTTCTGTAAGTATATCTTGCTGTATCACTGTTGTTTGAATCCATCATTACATTCTAAGTAGATATATAGAAGTATGTAATTTGACATATATCTACTATCTATATATCTACTTAGAATGTAATGATACTTCTATATATCTACTTAGAATGTAATGATGGATTCAAACAACAGTGATACAGCAAGATATACTTACAGAAATATTTCTCAAGTTTCTCTCAAAATGGCTGTGCTGATGTCACTATCCCAAATGAAAGCGAGGTTAAGATATTCTTCACTCTTTGTAAACGTTTAAAAACGTTTATAAACGTTTATGCATAAACGTTTATAAACGTTTATATATAAACGTTTATAAACGTTTGTATATAAACGTTTATAAACGTTTATAAACCAAACTAATGTTGCTGAAACATTTATAAACCCATAATGTTGAATAATTGTCAATATTTAGGTTTATATTTGGTTTATAAAACGTTTATAGGTTTACTAAACGTTTATAAACGTTTATAAACCTTTGCTATGTTTACTGGGTGAAACTTGGCCCAAATATCACCTGCCACTCACTAAATCTGATTGCACAGGTTTTAGGATTACATCTGGTGTACCAGTGGTGTCATCTGTGTAAAATATGGTCCAGGAAGGCGAAAATACAGCCTCAGGTGGCTGTATCAGGATGGGCTGATATTTTCTCAGTTAAGGCAGATTTAAGGCTGTAAACCACATTGTGTCCCACAGGAGTCGCCACTTGAATGAATTTTAGTGGTGTGTTCCTTCAGAAATGCATATCCAGTCCAAAGTACAGGTTCAGGGAGTGTAGGTGGCGAGGATGTCATAAAATGCCAGATCAGTCCAAACCACCTCTTAAAGTTGATCAAACCTGCTCAAATTTTCACAGAAAACTCACTTTATATCAGAGAATGAATTTGTATTGGTCTGGTCCACTCGAGGGCCATATTAGGAATTTTCATTTTCGGGGTGTGGGGGGGCCCCCTGGCCTCCCCTCATGGGGGGAATGTCAAGTATATCACAATATTGCCAGTCTGATGCCCCCATTTAATTTCATGCTTGTTTTAACAATAAAGGGGGATATTTTAGGCACATTTGGAGCATTACATGCCTGAAGAGAAAATATTTGACCCAAACAATGCTATTAAAATGGTCCAAAATAGATGTAAATCAGCCCAAACCAGTACTAAATATTGCTGTGTAACCATGAAACTTGGCCCAAATATCACCTGCCACTCACTAAATCTGATTGCACAGGTTTTAGGATTACATCTGGTGTACCAGTGGTGTCATCTGTGTAAAATATGGTCCAGGAAGGCGAAAATACAGCCTCAGGTGGCTGTATCAGGATGGGCTGATATTTTCTCAGTTAAGGCAGATTTAAGGCTGTAAACCACATTGTGTCCCACAGGAGTCGCCACTTGAATGAATTTTAGTGGTGTGTTCCTTCAGAAATGCATATCCAGTCCAAAGTACAGGTTCAGGGAGTGTAGGTGGCGAGGATGTCATAAAATGCCAGATCAGTCCAAACCACCTCTTAAAGTTGATCAAACCTGCTCAAATTTTCACAGAAAACTCACTTTATATCAGAGAATGAATTTGTATTGGTCTGGTCCACTCGAGGGCCATATTAGGAATTTTCATTTTCGGGGTGTGGGGGGGCCCCCTGGCCTCCCCTCATGGGGGAAATGTCAAATATATCACAATATTGCCAGTCTGATGCCCCCATTTAATTTCATGCTTGTTTTAACAATAAAGGGGGATATTTTAGGCACATTTGGAGCATTACATGTCTGAAGAGAAAATATTTGACCCAAACAATGCTATTAAAATGGTCCAAAATAGATGTAAATCAGCCCAAACCAGTACTAAATATTGCTGTGTAACCATGAAACTTGGCCCAAATATCACCTGCCACTCACTAAATCTGATTGCACAGGTTTTAGGATTACATCTGGTGTACCAGTGGTGTCATCTGTGTAAAATATGGTCCAGGAAGGCGAAAATACAGCCTCAGGTGGCTGTATCAGGATGGGCTGATATTTTCTCAGTTAAGGCAGATTTAAGGCTGTAAACCACATTGTGTCCCACAGGAGTCGCCACTTGAATGAATTTTAGTGGTGTGTTCCTTCAGAAATGCATATCCAGTCCAAAGTACAGGTTCAGGGAGTGTAGGTGGCGAGGATGTCATAAAATGCCAGATCAGTCCAAACCACCTCTTAAAGTTGATCAAACCTGCTCAAATTTTCACAGAAAACTCACTTTATATCAGAGAATGAATTTGTATTGGTCTGGTCCACTCGAGGGCCATATTAGGAATTTTCATTTTCGGGGTGTGGGGGGGCCCCCTGGCCTCCCCTCATGGGGGGAATGTCAAATATATCACAATATTGCCAGTCTGATGCCCCCATTTAATTTCATGCTTGTTTTAACAATAAAGGGGGATATTTTAGGCACATTTGGAGCATTACATGTCTGAAGAGAAAATATTTGACCCAAACAATGCTATTAAAATGGTCCAAAATAGATGTAAATCAGCCCAAACCAGTACTAAATATTGCTGTGTAACCATGAAACTTGGCCCAAATATCACCTGCCACTCACTAAATCTGATTGCACAGGTTTTAGGATTACATCTGGTGTACCAGTGGTGTCATCTGTGTAAAATATGGTCCAGGAAGGCGAAAATACAGCCTCAGGTGGCTGTATCAGGATGGGCTGATATTTTCTCAGTTAAGGCAGATTTAAGGCTGTAAACCACATTGTGTCCCACAGGAGTCGCCACTTGAATGAATTTTAGTGGTGTGTTCCTTCAGAAATGCATATCCAGTCCAAAGTACAGGTTCAGGGAGTGTAGGTGGCGAGGATGTCATAAAATGCCAGATCAGTCCAAACCACCTCTTAAAGTTGATCAAACCTGCTCAAATTTTCACAGAAAACTCACTTTATATCAGAGAATGAATTTGTATTGGTCTGGTCCACTCGAGGGCCATATTAGGAATTTTCATTTTCGGGGTGTGGGGGGGCCCCCGGGCCTCCCCTCATGGGGGGAATGTCAAATATATCACAATATTGCCAGTCTGATGCCCCCATTTAATTTCATGCTTGTTTTAACAATAAAGGGGGATATTTTAGGCACATTTGGAGCATTACATGTCTGAAGAGAAAATATTTGACCCAAACAATGCTATTAAAATGGTCCAAAATAGATGTAAATCAGCCCAAACCAGTACTAAATATTGCTGTGTAACCATGAAACTTGGCCCAAATATCACCTGCCACTCACTAAATCTGATTGCACAGGTTTTAGGATTACATCTGGTGTACCAGTGGTGTCATCTGTGTAAAATATGGTCCAGGAAGGCGAAAATACAGCCTCAGGTGGCTGTATCAGGATGGGCTGATATTTTCTCAGTTAAGGCAGATTTAAGGCTGTAAACCACATTGTGTCCCACAGGAGTCGCCACTTGAATGAATTTTAGTGGTGTGTTCCTTCAGAAATGCATATCCAGTCCAAAGTACAGGTTCAGGGAGTGTGGGTGGCGAGGATGTCATAAAATGCCAGATCAGTCCAAACCACCTCTTAAAGTTGATCAAACCTGCTCAAATTTTCACAGAAAACTCACTTTATATCAGAGAATGAATTTGTATTGGTCTGGTCCACTCGAGGGCCATATTAGGAATTTTCATTTTCGGGGTGTGGGGGGGCCCCCTGGCCTCCCCTCATGGGGGGAATGTCAAGTATATCACAATATTGCCAGTCTGATGCCCCCATTTAATTTCATGCTTGTTTTAACAATAAAGGGGGATATTTTAGGCACATTTGGAGCATTACATGCCTGAAGAGAAAATATTTGACCCAAACAATGCTATTAAAATGGTCCAAAATAGATGTAAATCAGCCCAAACCAGTACTAAATATTGCTGTGTAACCATGAAACTTGGCCCAAATATCACCTGCCACTCACTAAATCTGATTGCACAGGTTTTAGGATTACATCTGGTGTACCAGTGGTGTCATCTGTGTAAAATATGGTCCAGGAAGGCGAAAATACAGCCTCAGGTGGCTGTATCAGGATGGGCTGATATTTTCTCAGTTAAGGCAGATTTAAGGCTGTAAACCACATTGTGTCCCACAGGAGTCGCCACTTGAATGAATTTTAGTGGTGTGTTCCTTCAGAAATGCATATCCAGTCCAAAGTACAGGTTCAGGGAGTGTAGGTGGCGAGGATGTCATAAAATGCCAGATCAGTCCAAACCACCTCTTAAAGTTGATCAAACCTGCTCAAATTTTCACAGAAAACTCACTTTATATCAGAGAATGAATTTGTATTGGTCTGGTCCACTCGAGGGCCATATTAGGAATTTTCATTTTCGGGGTGTGGGGGGGGCCCCCGGGCCTACCCTCATGGGGGGAATGTCAAATTGTGATATTGCCAGTCTGATGCCCCCATTTAATTTCATGCTTGTTTTAACAATAAAGGGGGATATTTTAGGCACATTTGGAGCATTACATGTCTGAAGAGAAAATATTTGACCCAAATAATGCTATTAAAATGGTCCAAAATAGATGTAAATCAGCCCAAACCAGTACTAAATATTGCTGTGTAACCATGAAACTTGGCCCAAATATCACCTGCCACTCACTAAATCTGATTGCACAGGTTTTAGGATTACATCTGGTGTACCAGTGGTGTCATCTGTGTAAAATATGGTCCAGGAAGGCGAAAATACAGCCTCAGGTGGCTGTATCAGGATGGGCTGATATTTTCTCAGTTAAGGCAGATTTAAGGCTGTAAACCACATTGTGTCCCACAGGAGTCGCCACTTGAATGAATTTTAGTGGTGTGTTCCTTCAGAAATGCATATCCAGTCCAAAGTACAGGTTCAGGGAGTGTAGGTGGCGAGGATGTCATAAAATGCCAGATCAGTCCAAACCACCTCTTAAAGTTGATCAAACCTGCTCAAATTTTCACAGAAAACTCACTTTATATCAGAGAATGAATTTGTATTGGTCTGGTCCACTCGAGGGCCATATTAGGAATTTTCATTTTCGGGGTGTGGGGGGGCCCCCTGGCCTCCCCTCATGGGGGGAATGTCAAATATATCACAATATTGCCAGTCTGATGCCCCCATTTAATTTCATGCTTGTTTTAACAATAAAGGGGGATATTTTAGGCACATTTGGAGCATTACATGTCTGAAGAGAAAATATTTGACCCAAACAATGCTATTAAAATGGTCCAAAATAGATGTAAATCAGCCCAAACCAGTACTAAATATTGCTGTGTAACCATGAAACTTGGCCCAAATATCACCTGCCACTCACTAAATCTGATTGCACAGGTTTTAGGATTACATCTGGTGTACCAGTGGTGTCATCTGTGTAAAATATGGTCCAGGAAGGCGAAAATACAGCCTCAGGTGGCTGTATCAGGATGGGCTGATATTTTCTCAGTTAAGGCAGATTTAAGGCTGTAAACCACATTGTGTCCCACAGGAGTCGCCACTTGAATGAATTTTAGTGGTGTGTTCCTTCAGAAATGCATATCCAGTCCAAAGTACAGGTTCAGGGAGTGTGGGTGGCGAGGATGTCATAAAATGCCAGATCAGTCCAAACCACCTCTTAAAGTTGATCAAACCTGCTCAAATTTTCACAGAAAACTCACTTTATATCAGAGAATGAATTTGTATTGGTCTGGTCCACTCGAGGGCCATATTAGGAATTTTCATTTTCGGGGTGTGGGGGGGCCCCCTGGCCTCCCCTCATGGGGGGAATGTCAAGTATATCACAATATTGCCAGTCTGATGCCCCCATTTAATTTCATGCTTGTTTTAACAATAAAGGGGGATATTTTAGGCACATTTGGAGCATTACATGCCTGAAGAGAAAATATTTGACCCAAACAATGCTATTAAAATGGTCCAAAATAGATGTAAATCAGCCCAAACCAGTACTAAATATTGCTGTGTAACCATGAAACTTGGCCCAAATATCACCTGCCACTCACTAAATCTGATTGCACAGGTTTTAGGATTACATCTGGTGTACCAGTGGTGTCATCTGTGTAAAATATGGTCCAGGAAGGCGAAAATACAGCCTCAGGTGGCTGTATCAGGATGGACTGATATTTTCTCAGTTAAGGCAGATTTAAGGCTGTAAACCACATTGTGTCCCACAGGAGTCGCCACTTGAATGAATTTTAGTGGTGTGTTCCTTCAGAAATGCATATCCAGTCCAAAGTACAGGTTCAGGGAGTGTAGGTGGCGAGGATGTCATAAAATGCCAGATCAGTCCAAACCACCTCTTAAAGTTGATCAAACCTGCTCAAATTTTCACAGAAAACTCACTTTATATCAGAGAATGAATTTGTATTGGTCTGGTCCACTCGAGGGCCATATTAGGAATTTTCATTTTCGGGGTGTGGGGGGGCCCCCTGGCCTCCCCTCATGGGGGGAATGTCAAGTATATCACAATATTGCCAGTCTGATGCCCCCATTTAATTTCATGCTTGTTTTAACAATAAAGGGGGATATTTTAGGCACATTTGGAGCATTACATGCCTGAAGAGAAAATATTTGACCCAAACAATGCTATTAAAATGGTCCAAAATAGATGTAAATCAGCCCAAACCAGTACTAAATATTGCTGTGTAACCATGAAACTTGGCCCAAATATCACCTGCCACTCACTAAATCTGATTGCACAGGTTTTAGGATTACATCTGGTGTACCAGTGGTGTCATCTGTGTAAAATATGGTCCAGGAAGGCGAAAATACAGCCTCAGGTGGCTGTATCAGGATGGGCTGATATTTTCTCAGTTAAGGCAGATTTAAGGCTGTAAACCACATTGTGTCCCACAGGAGTCGCCACTTGAATGAATTTTAGTGGTGTGTTCCTTCAGAAATGCATATCCAGTCCAAAGTACAGGTTCAGGGAGTGTAGGTGGCGAGGATGTCATAAAATGCCAGATCAGTCCAAACCACCTCTTAAAGTTGATCAAACCTGCTCAAATTTTCACAGAAAACTCACTTTATATCAGAGAATGAATTTGTATTGGTCTGGTCCACTCGAGGGCCATATTAGGAATTTTCATTTTCGGGGTGTGGGGGGGGCCCCCGGGCCTACCCTCATGGGGGGAATGTCAAATTGTGATATTGCCAGTCTGATGCCCCCATTTAATTTCATGCTTGTTTTAACAATAAAGGGGGATATTTTAGGCACATTTGGAGCATTACATGTCTGAAGAGAAAATATTTGACCCAAATAATGCTATTAAAATGGTCCAAAATAGATGTAAATCAGCCCAAACCAGTACTAAATATTGCTGTGTAACCATGAAACTTGGCCCAAATATCACCTGCCACTCACTAAATCTGATTGCACAGGTTTTAGGATTACATCTGGTGTACCAGTGGTGTCATCTGTGTAAAATATGGTCCAGGAAGGCGAAAATACAGCCTCAGGTGGCTGTATCAGGATGGGCTGATATTTTCTCAGTTAAGGCAGATTTAAGGCTGTAAACCACATTGTGTCCCACAGGAGTCGCCACTTGAATGAATTTTAGTGGTGTGTTCCTTCAGAAATGCATATCCAGTCCAAAGTACAGGTTCAGGGAGTGTAGGTGGCGAGGATGTCATAAAATGCCAGATCAGTCCAAACCACCTCTTAAAGTTGATCAAACCTGCTCAAATTTTCACAGAAAACTCACTTTATATCAGAGAATGAATTTGTATTGGTCTGGTCCACTCGAGGGCCATATTAGGAATTTTCATTTTCGGGGTGTGGGGGGGCCCCCTGGCCTCCCCTCATGGGGGGAATGTCAAATATATCACAATATTGCCAGTCTGATGCCCCCATTTAATTTCATGCTTGTTTTAACAATAAAGGGGGATATTTTAGGCACATTTGGAGCATTACATGTCTGAAGAGAAAATATTTGACCCAAACAATGCTATTAAAATGGTCCAAAATAGATGTAAATCAGCCCAAACCAGTACTAAATATTGCTGTGTAACCATGAAACTTGGCCCAAATATCACCTGCCACTCACTAAATCTGATTGCACAGGTTTTAGGATTACATCTGGTGTACCAGTGGTGTCATCTGTGTAAAATATGGTCCAGGAAGGCGAAAATACAGCCTCAGGTGGCTGTATCAGGATGGGCTGATATTTTCTCAGTTAAGGCAGATTTAAGGCTGTAAACCACATTGTGTCCCACAGGAGTCGCCACTTGAATGAATTTTAGTGGTGTGTTCCTTCAGAAATGCATATCCAGTCCAAAGTACAGGTTCAGGGAGTGTAGGTGGCGAGGATGTCATAAAATGCCAGATCAGTCCAAACCACCTCTTAAAGTTGATCAAACCTGCTCAAATTTTCACAGAAAACTCACTTTATATCAGAGAATGAATTTGTATTGGTCTGGTCCACTCGAGGGCCATATTAGGAATTTTCATTTTCGGGGTGTGGGGGGGCCCCCTGGCCTCCCCTCATGGGGGGAATGTCAAGTATATCACAATATTGCCAGTCTGATGCCCCCATTTAATTTCATGCTTGTTTTAACAATAAAGGGGGATATTTTAGGCACATTTGGAGCATTACATGCCTGAAGAGAAAATATTTGACCCAAACAATGCTATTAAAATGGTCCAAAATAGATGTAAATCAGCCCAAACCAGTACTAAATATTGCTGTGTAACCATGAAACTTGGCCCAAATATCACCTGCCACTCACTAAATCTGATTGCACAGGTTTTAGGATTACATCTGGTGTACCAGTGGTGTCATCTGTGTAAAATATGGTCCAGGAAGGCGAAAATACAGCCTCAGGTGGCTGTATCAGGATGGGCTGATATTTTCTCAGTTAAGGCAGATTTAAGGCTGTAAACCACATTGTGTCCCACAGGAGTCGCCACTTGAATGAATTTTAGTGGTGTGTTCCTTCAGAAATGCATATCCAGTCCAAAGTACAGGTTCAGGGAGTGTAGGTGGCGAGGATGTCATAAAATGCCAGATCAGTCCAAACCACCTCTTAAAGTTGATCAAACCTGCTCAAATTTTCACAGAAAACTCACTTTATATCAGAGAATGAATTTGTATTGGTCTGGTCCACTCGAGGGCCATATTAGGAATTTTCATTTTCGGGGTGTGGGGGGGCCCCCTGGCCTCCCCTCATGGGGGGAATGTCAAATATATCACAATATTGCCAGTCTGATGCCCCCATTTAATTTCATGCTTGTTTTAACAATAAAGGGGGATATTTTAGGCACATTTGGAGCATTACATGTCTGAAGAGAAAATATTTGACCCAAACAATGCTATTAAAATGGTCCAAAATAGATGTAAATCAGCCCAAACCAGTACTAAATATTGCTGTGTAACCATGAAACTTGGCCCAAATATCACCTGCCACTCACTAAATCTGATTGCACAGGTTTTAGGATTACATCTGGTGTACCAGTGGTGTCATCTGTGTAAAATATGGTCCAGGAAGGCGAAAATACAGCCTCAGGTGGCTGTATCAGGATGGGCTGATATTTTCTCAGTTAAGGCAGATTTAAGGCTGTAAACCACATTGTGTCCCACAGGAGTCGCCACTTGAATGAATTTTAGTGGTGTGTTCCTTCAGAAATGCATATCCAGTCCAAAGTACAGGTTCAGGGAGTGTAGGTGGCGAGGATGTCATAAAATGCCAGATCAGTCCAAACCACCTCTTAAAGTTGATCAAACCTGCTCAAATTTTCACAGAAAACTCACTTTATATCAGAGAATGAATTTGTATTGGTCTGGTCCACTCGAGGGCCATATTAGGAATTTTCATTTTCGGGGTGTGGGGGGGCCCCCGGGCCTCCCCTCATGGGGGGAATGTCAAATATATCACAATATTGCCAGTCTGATGCCCCCATTTAATTTCATGCTTGTTTTAACAATAAAGGGGGATATTTTAGGCACATTTGGAGCATTACATGTCTGAAGAGAAAATATTTGACCCAAACAATGCTATTAAAATGGTCCAAAATAGATGTAAATCAGCCCAAACCAGTACTAAATATTGCTGTGTAACCATGAAACTTGGCCCAAATATCACCTGCCACTCACTAAATCTGATTGCACAGGTTTTAGGATTACATCTGGTGTACCAGTGGTGTCATCTGTGTAAAATATGGTCCAGGAAGGCGAAAATACAGCCTCAGGTGGCTGTATCAGGATGGGCTGATATTTTCTCAGTTAAGGCAGATTTAAGGCTGTAAACCACATTGTGTCCCACAGGAGTCGCCACTTGAATGAATTTTAGTGGTGTGTTCCTTCAGAAATGCATATCCAGTCCAAAGTACAGGTTCAGGGAGTGTGGGTGGCGAGGATGTCATAAAATGCCAGATCAGTCCAAACCACCTCTTAAAGTTGATCAAACCTGCTCAAATTTTCACAGAAAACTCACTTTATATCAGAGAATGAATTTGTATTGGTCTGGTCCACTCGAGGGCCATATTAGGAATTTTCATTTTCGGGGTGTGGGGGGGCCCCCTGGCCTCCCCTCATGGGGGGAATGTCAAGTATATCACAATATTGCCAGTCTGATGCCCCCATTTAATTTCATGCTTGTTTTAACAATAAAGGGGGATATTTTAGGCACATTTGGAGCATTACATGCCTGAAGAGAAAATATTTGACCCAAACAATGCTATTAAAATGGTCCAAAATAGATGTAAATCAGCCCAAACCAGTACTAAATATTGCTGTGTAACCATGAAACTTGGCCCAAATATCACCTGCCACTCACTAAATCTGATTGCACAGGTTTTAGGATTACATCTGGTGTACCAGTGGTGTCATCTGTGTAAAATATGGTCCAGGAAGGCGAAAATACAGCCTCAGGTGGCTGTATCAGGATGGGCTGATATTTTCTCAGTTAAGGCAGATTTAAGGCTGTAAACCACATTGTGTCCCACAGGAGTCGCCACTTGAATGAATTTTAGTGGTGTGTTCCTTCAGAAATGCATATCCAGTCCAAAGTACAGGTTCAGGGAGTGTAGGTGGCGAGGATGTCATAAAATGCCAGATCAGTCCAAACCACCTCTTAAAGTTGATCAAACCTGCTCAAATTTTCACAGAAAACTCACTTTATATCAGAGAATGAATTTGTATTGGTCTGGTCCACTCGAGGGCCATATTAGGAATTTTCATTTTCGGGGTGTGGGGGGGGCCCCCGGGCCTACCCTCATGGGGGGAATGTCAAATTGTGATATTGCCAGTCTGATGCCCCCATTTAATTTCATGCTTGTTTTAACAATAAAGGGGGATATTTTAGGCACATTTGGAGCATTACATGTCTGAAGAGAAAATATTTGACCCAAATAATGCTATTAAAATGGTCCAAAATAGATGTAAATCAGCCCAAACCAGTACTAAATATTGCTGTGTAACCATGAAACTTGGCCCAAATATCACCTGCCACTCACTAAATCTGATTGCACAGGTTTTAGGATTACATCTGGTGTACCAGTGGTGTCATCTGTGTAAAATATGGTCCAGGAAGGCGAAAATACAGCCTCAGGTGGCTGTATCAGGATGGGCTGATATTTTCTCAGTTAAGGCAGATTTAAGGCTGTAAACCACATTGTGTCCCACAGGAGTCGCCACTTGAATGAATTTTAGTGGTGTGTTCCTTCAGAAATGCATATCCAGTCCAAAGTACAGGTTCAGGGAGTGTAGGTGGCGAGGATGTCATAAAATGCCAGATCAGTCCAAACCACCTCTTAAAGTTGATCAAACCTGCTCAAATTTTCACAGAAAACTCACTTTATATCAGAGAATGAATTTGTATTGGTCTGGTCCACTCGAGGGCCATATTAGGAATTTTCATTTTCGGGGTGTGGGGGGGCCCCCTGGCCTCCCCTCATGGGGGGAATGTCAAATATATCACAATATTGCCAGTCTGATGCCCCCATTTAATTTCATGCTTGTTTTAACAATAAAGGGGGATATTTTAGGCACATTTGGAGCATTACATGTCTGAAGAGAAAATATTTGACCCAAACAATGCTATTAAAATGGTCCAAAATAGATGTAAATCAGCCCAAACCAGTACTAAATATTGCTGTGTAACCATGAAACTTGGCCCAAATATCACCTGCCACTCACTAAATCTGATTGCACAGGTTTTAGGATTACATCTGGTGTACCAGTGGTGTCATCTGTGTAAAATATGGTCCAGGAAGGCGAAAATACAGCCTCAGGTGGCTGTATCAGGATGGGCTGATATTTTCTCAGTTAAGGCAGATTTAAGGCTGTAAACCACATTGTGTCCCACAGGAGTCGCCACTTGAATGAATTTTAGTGGTGTGTTCCTTCAGAAATGCATATCCAGTCCAAAGTACAGGTTCAGGGAGTGTGGGTGGCGAGGATGTCATAAAATGCCAGATCAGTCCAAACCACCTCTTAAAGTTGATCAAACCTGCTCAAATTTTCACAGAAAACTCACTTTATATCAGAGAATGAATTTGTATTGGTCTGGTCCACTCGAGGGCCATATTAGGAATTTTCATTTTCGGGGTGTGGGGGGGCCCCCTGGCCTCCCCTCATGGGGGGAATGTCAAGTATATCACAATATTGCCAGTCTGATGCCCCCATTTAATTTCATGCTTGTTTTAACAATAAAGGGGGATATTTTAGGCACATTTGGAGCATTACATGCCTGAAGAGAAAATATTTGACCCAAACAATGCTATTAAAATGGTCCAAAATAGATGTAAATCAGCCCAAACCAGTACTAAATATTGCTGTGTAACCATGAAACTTGGCCCAAATATCACCTGCCACTCACTAAATCTGATTGCACAGGTTTTAGGATTACATCTGGTGTACCAGTGGTGTCATCTGTGTAAAATATGGTCCAGGAAGGCGAAAATACAGCCTCAGGTGGCTGTATCAGGATGGACTGATATTTTCTCAGTTAAGGCAGATTTAAGGCTGTAAACCACATTGTGTCCCACAGGAGTCGCCACTTGAATGAATTTTAGTGGTGTGTTCCTTCAGAAATGCATATCCAGTCCAAAGTACAGGTTCAGGGAGTGTAGGTGGCGAGGATGTCATAAAATGCCAGATCAGTCCAAACCACCTCTTAAAGTTGATCAAACCTGCTCAAATTTTCACAGAAAACTCACTTTATATCAGAGAATGAATTTGTATTGGTCTGGTCCACTCGAGGGCCATATTAGGAATTTTCATTTTCGGGGTGTGGGGGGGCCCCCTGGCCTCCCCTCATGGGGGGAATGTCAAGTATATCACAATATTGCCAGTCTGATGCCCCCATTTAATTTCATGCTTGTTTTAACAATAAAGGGGGATATTTTAGGCACATTTGGAGCATTACATGCCTGAAGAGAAAATATTTGACCCAAACAATGCTATTAAAATGGTCCAAAATAGATGTAAATCAGCCCAAACCAGTACTAAATATTGCTGTGTAACCATGAAACTTGGCCCAAATATCACCTGCCACTCACTAAATCTGATTGCACAGGTTTTAGGATTACATCTGGTGTACCAGTGGTGTCATCTGTGTAAAATATGGTCCAGGAAGGCGAAAATACAGCCTCAGGTGGCTGTATCAGGATGGGCTGATATTTTCTCAGTTAAGGCAGATTTAAGGCTGTAAACCACATTGTGTCCCACAGGAGTCGCCACTTGAATGAATTTTAGTGGTGTGTTCCTTCAGAAATGCATATCCAGTCCAAAGTACAGGTTCAGGGAGTGTAGGTGGCGAGGATGTCATAAAATGCCAGATCAGTCCAAACCACCTCTTAAAGTTGATCAAACCTGCTCAAATTTTCACAGAAAACTCACTTTATATCAGAGAATGAATTTGTATTGGTCTGGTCCACTCGAGGGCCATATTAGGAATTTTCATTTTCGGGGTGTGGGGGGGGCCCCCGGGCCTACCCTCATGGGGGGAATGTCAAATTGTGATATTGCCAGTCTGATGCCCCCATTTAATTTCATGCTTGTTTTAACAATAAAGGGGGATATTTTAGGCACATTTGGAGCATTACATGTCTGAAGAGAAAATATTTGACCCAAATAATGCTATTAAAATGGTCCAAAATAGATGTAAATCAGCCCAAACCAGTACTAAATATTGCTGTGTAACCATGAAACTTGGCCCAAATATCACCTGCCACTCACTAAATCTGATTGCACAGGTTTTAGGATTACATCTGGTGTACCAGTGGTGTCATCTGTGTAAAATATGGTCCAGGAAGGCGAAAATACAGCCTCAGGTGGCTGTATCAGGATGGGCTGATATTTTCTCAGTTAAGGCAGATTTAAGGCTGTAAACCACATTGTGTCCCACAGGAGTCGCCACTTGAATGAATTTTAGTGGTGTGTTCCTTCAGAAATGCATATCCAGTCCAAAGTACAGGTTCAGGGAGTGTAGGTGGCGAGGATGTCATAAAATGCCAGATCAGTCCAAACCACCTCTTAAAGTTGATCAAACCTGCTCAAATTTTCACAGAAAACTCACTTTATATCAGAGAATGAATTTGTATTGGTCTGGTCCACTCGAGGGCCATATTAGGAATTTTCATTTTCGGGGTGTGGGGGGGCCCCCTGGCCTCCCCTCATGGGGGGAATGTCAAATATATCACAATATTGCCAGTCTGATGCCCCCATTTAATTTCATGCTTGTTTTAACAATAAAGGGGGATATTTTAGGCACATTTGGAGCATTACATGTCTGAAGAGAAAATATTTGACCCAAACAATGCTATTAAAATGGTCCAAAATAGATGTAAATCAGCCCAAACCAGTACTAAATATTGCTGTGTAACCATGAAACTTGGCCCAAATATCACCTGCCACTCACTAAATCTGATTGCACAGGTTTTAGGATTACATCTGGTGTACCAGTGGTGTCATCTGTGTAAAATATGGTCCAGGAAGGCGAAAATACAGCCTCAGGTGGCTGTATCAGGATGGGCTGATATTTTCTCAGTTAAGGCAGATTTAAGGCTGTAAACCACATTGTGTCCCACAGGAGTCGCCACTTGAATGAATTTTAGTGGTGTGTTCCTTCAGAAATGCATATCCAGTCCAAAGTACAGGTTCAGGGAGTGTAGGTGGCGAGGATGTCATAAAATGCCAGATCAGTCCAAACCACCTCTTAAAGTTGATCAAACCTGCTCAAATTTTCACAGAAAACTCACTTTATATCAGAGAATGAATTTGTATTGGTCTGGTCCACTCGAGGGCCATATTAGGAATTTTCATTTTCGGGGTGTGGGGGGGCCCCCTGGCCTCCCCTCATGGGGGGAATGTCAAGTATATCACAATATTGCCAGTCTGATGCCCCCATTTAATTTCATGCTTGTTTTAACAATAAAGGGGGATATTTTAGGCACATTTGGAGCATTACATGCCTGAAGAGAAAATATTTGACCCAAACAATGCTATTAAAATGGTCCAAAATAGATGTAAATCAGCCCAAACCAGTACTAAATATTGCTGTGTAACCATGAAACTTGGCCCAAATATCACCTGCCACTCACTAAATCTGATTGCACAGGTTTTAGGATTACATCTGGTGTACCAGTGGTGTCATCTGTGTAAAATATGGTCCAGGAAGGCGAAAATACAGCCTCAGGTGGCTGTATCAGGATGGGCTGATATTTTCTCAGTTAAGGCAGATTTAAGGCTGTAAACCACATTGTGTCCCACAGGAGTCGCCACTTGAATGAATTTTAGTGGTGTGTTCCTTCAGAAATGCATATCCAGTCCAAAGTACAGGTTCAGGGAGTGTAGGTGGCGAGGATGTCATAAAATGCCAGATCAGTCCAAACCACCTCTTAAAGTTGATCAAACCTGCTCAAATTTTCACAGAAAACTCACTTTATATCAGAGAATGAATTTGTATTGGTCTGGTCCACTCGAGGGCCATATTAGGAATTTTCATTTTCGGGGTGTGGGGGGGGCCCCCGGGCCTACCCTCATGGGGGGAATGTCAAATTGTGATATTGCCAGTCTGATGCCCCCATTTAATTTCATGCTTGTTTTAACAATAAAGGGGGATATTTTAGGCACATTTGGAGCATTACATGTCTGAAGAGAAAATATTTGACCCAAATAATGCTATTAAAATGGTCCAAAATAGATGTAAATCAGCCCAAACCAGTACTAAATATTGCTGTGTAACCATGAAACTTGGCCCAAATATCACCTGCCACTCACTAAATCTGATTGCACAGGTTTTAGGATTACATCTGGTGTACCAGTGGTGTCATCTGTGTAAAATATGGTCCAGGAAGGCGAAAATACAGCCTCAGGTGGCTGTATCAGGATGGGCTGATATTTTCTCAGTTAAGGCAGATTTAAGGCTGTAAACCACATTGTGTCCCACAGGAGTCGCCACTTGAATGAATTTTAGTGGTGTGTTCCTTCAGAAATGCATATCCAGTCCAAAGTACAGGTTCAGGGAGTGTAGGTGGCGAGGATGTCATAAAATGCCAGATCAGTCCAAACCACCTCTTAAAGTTGATCAAACCTGCTCAAATTTTCACAGAAAACTCACTTTATATCAGAGAATGAATTTGTATTGGTCTGGTCCACTCGAGGGCCATATTAGGAATTTTCATTTTCGGGGTGTGGGGGGGCCCCCTGGCCTCCCCTCATGGGGGGAATGTCAAATATATCACAATATTGCCAGTCTGATGCCCCCATTTAATTTCATGCTTGTTTTAACAATAAAGGGGGATATTTTAGGCACATTTGGAGCATTACATGTCTGAAGAGAAAATATTTGACCCAAACAATGCTA
Source organism: Sabellastarte sp. h YS-2021 (assembly GCA_964017235.1). Classification (NCBI taxonomy): domain Eukaryota; kingdom Metazoa; phylum Annelida; class Polychaeta; order Sabellida; family Sabellidae; genus Sabellastarte; species Sabellastarte sp. h YS-2021. Next base: position 87,204,375 of record OZ024932.1, read on the forward strand.
TTAAAATGGTCCAAAATAGATGTAAATCAGCCCAAACCAGTACTAAATATTGCTGTGTAACCATGAAACTTGGCCCAAATATCACCTGCCACTCACTAAATCTGATTGCACAGGTTTTAGGATTACATCTGGTGTACCAGTGGTGTCATCTGTGTAAAATATGGTCCAGGAAGGCGAAAATACAGCCTCAGGTGGCTGTATCAGGATGGGCTGATATTTTCTCAGTTAAGGCAGATTTAAGGCTGTAAACCACATTGTGTCCCACAGGAGTCGCCACTTGAATGAATTTTAGTGGTGTGTTCCTTCAGAAATGCATATCCAGTCCAAAGTACAGGTTCAGGGAGTGTAGGTGGCGAGGATGTCATAAAATGCCAGATCAGTCCAAACCACCTCTTAAAGTTGATCAAACCTGCTCAAATTTTCACAGAAAACTCACTTTATATCAGAGAATGAATTTGTATTGGTCTGGTCCACTCGAGGGCCATATTAGGAATTTTCATTTTCGGGGTGTGGGGGGGCCCCCTGGCCTCCCCTCATGGGGGGAATGTCAAGTATATCACAATATTGCCAGTCTGATGCCCCCATTTAATTTCATGCTTGTTTTAACAATAAAGGGGGATATTTTAGGCACATTTGGAGCATTACATGCCTGAAGAGAAAATATTTGACCCAAACAATGCTATTAAAATGGTCCAAAATAGATGTAAATCAGCCCAAACCAGTACTAAATATTGCTGTGTAACCATGAAACTTGGCCCAAATATCACCTGCCACTCACTAAATCTGATTGCACAGGTTTTAGGATTACATCTGGTGTACCAGTGGTGTCATCTGTGTAAAATATGGTCCAGGAAGGCGAAAATACAGCCTCAGGTGGCTGTATCAGGATGGGCTGATATTTTCTCAGTTAAGGCAGATTTAAGGCTGTAAACCACATTGTGTCCCACAGGAGTCGCCACTTGAATGAATTTTAGTGGTGTGTTCCTTCAGAAATGCATATCCAGTCCAAAGTACAGGTTCAGGGAGTGTAGGTGGCGAGGATGTCATAAAATGCCAGATCAGTCCAAACCACCTCTTAAAGTTGATCAAACCTGCTCAAATTTTCACAGAAAACTCACTTTATATCAGAGAATGAATTTGTATTGGTCTGGTCCACTCGAGGGCCATATTAGGAATTTTCATTTTCGGGGTGTGGGGGGGGCCCCCGGGCCTACCCTCATGGGGGGAATGTCAAATTGTGATATTGCCAGTCTGATGCCCCCATTTAATTTCATGCTTGTTTTAACAATAAAGGGGGATATTTTAGGCACATTTGGAGCATTACATGTCTGAAGAAAAAATATTTGACCCAAATAATGCTATTAAAATGGTCCAAAATAGATGTAAATCAGCCCAAACCAGTACTAAATATTGCTGTGTAACCATGAAACTTGGCCCAAATATCACCTGCCACTCACTAAATCTGATTGCACAGGTTTTAGGATTACATCTGGTGTACCAGTGGTGTCATCTGTGTAAAATATGGTCCAGGAAGGCGAAAATACAGCCTCAGGTGGCTGTATCAGGATGGGCTGATATTTTCTCAGTTAAGGCAGATTTAAGGCTGTAAACCACATTGTGTCCCACAGGAGTCGCCACTTGAATGAATTTTAGTGGTGTGTTCCTTCAGAAATGCATATCCAGTCCAAAGTACAGGTTCAGGGAGTGTAGGTGGCGAGGATGTCATAAAATGCCAGATCAGTCCAAACCACCTCTTAAAGTTGATCAAACCTGCTCAAATTTTCACAGAAAACTCACTTTATATCAGAGAATGAATTTGTATTGGTCTGGTCCACTCGAGGGCCATATTAGGAATTTTCATTTTCGGGGTGTGGGGGGGCCCCCTGGCCTCCCCTCATGGGGGGAATGTCAAATATATCACAATATTGCCAGTCTGATGCCCCCATTTAATTTCATGCTTGTTTTAACAATAAAGGGGGATATTTTAGGCACATTTGGAGCATTACATGTCTGAAGAGAAAATATTTGACCCAAACAATGCTATTAAAATGGTCCAAAATAGATGTAAATCAGCCCAAACCAGTACTAAATATTGCTGTGTAACCATGAAACTTGGCCCAAATATCACCTGCCACTCACTAAATCTGATTGCACAGGTTTTAGGATTACATCTGGTGTACCAGTGGTGTCATCTGTGTAAAATATGGTCCAGGAAGGCGAAAATACAGCCTCAGGTGGCTGTATCAGGATGGGCTGATATTTTCTCAGTTAAGGCAGATTTAAGGCTGTAAACCACATTGTGTCCCACAGGAGTCGCCACTTGAATGAATTTTAGTGGTGTGTTCCTTCAGAAATGCATATCCAGTCCAAAGTACAGGTTCAGGGAGTGTAGGTGGCGAGGATGTCATAAAATGCCAGATCAGTCCAAACCACCTCTTAAAGTTGATCAAACCTGCTCAAATTTTCACAGAAAACTCACTTTATATCAGAGAATGAATTTGTATTGGTCTGGTCCACTCGAGGGCCATATTAGGAATTTTTATTTTCGGGGTGTGGGGGGGCCCCCTGGCCTCCCCTCATGGGGGGAATGTCAAGTATATCACAATATTGCCAGTCTGATGCCCCCATTTAATTTCATGCTTGTTTTAACAATAAAGGGGGATATTTTAGGCACATTTGGAGCATTACATGCCTGAAGAGAAAATATTTGACCCAAACAATGCTATTAAAATGGTCCAAAATAGATGTAAATCAGCCCAAACCAGTACTAAATATTGCTGTGTAACCATGAAACTTGGCCCAAATATCACCTGCCACTCACTAAATCTGATTGCACAGGTTTTAGGATTACATCTGGTGTACCAGTGGTGTCATCTGTGTAAAATATGGTCCAGGAAGGCGAAAATACAGCCTCAGGTGGCTGTATCAGGATGGGCTGATATTTTCTCAGTTAAGGCAGATTTAAGGCTGTAAACCACATTGTGTCCCACAGGAGTCGCCACTTGAATGAATTTTAGTGGTGTGTTCCTTCAGAAATGCATATCCAGTCCAAAGTACAGGTTCAGGGAGTGTAGGTGGCGAGGATGTCATAAAATGCCAGATCAGTCCAAACCACCTCTTAAAGTTGATCAAACCTGCTCAAATTTTCACAGAAAACTCACTTTATATCAGAGAATGAATTTGTATTGGTCTGGTCCACTCGAGGGCCATATTAGGAATTTTCATTTTCGGGGTGTGGGGGGGGCCCCCGGGCCTACCCTCATGGGGGGAATGTCAAATTGTGATATTGCCAGTCTGATGCCCCCATTTAATTTCATGCTTGTTTTAACAATAAAGGGGGATATTTTAGGCACATTTGGAGCATTACATGTCTGAAGAGAAAATATTTGACCCAAATAATGCTATTAAAATGGTCCAAAATAGATGTAAATCAGCCCAAACCAGTACTAAATATTGCTGTGTAACCATGAAACTTGGCCCAAATATCACCTGCCACTCACTAAATCTGATTGCACAGGTTTTAGGATTACATCTGGTGTACCAGTGGTGTCATCTGTGTAAAATATGGTCCAGGAAGGCGAAAATACAGCCTCAGGTGGCTGTATCAGGATGGGCTGATATTTTCTCAGTTAAGGCAGATTTAAGGCTGTAAACCACATTGTGTCCCACAGGAGTCGCCACTTGAATGAATTTTAGTGGTGTGTTCCTTCAGAAATGCATATCCAGTCCAAAGTACAGGTTCAGGGAGTGTAGGTGGCGAGGATGTCATAAAATGCCAGATCAGTCCAAACCACCTCTTAAAGTTGATCAAACCTGCTCAAATTTTCACAGAAAACTCACTTTATATCAGAGAATGAATTTGTATTGGTCTGGTCCACTCGAGGGCCATATTAGGAATTTTCATTTTCGGGGTGTGGTGGGGCCCCCTGGCCTCCCCTCATGGGGGGAATGTCAAATATATCACAATATTGCCAGTCTGATGCCCCCATTTAATTTCATGCTTGTTTTAACAATAAAGGGGGATATTTTAGGCACATTTGGAGCATTACATGTCTGAAGAGAAAATATTTGACCCAAACAATGCTATTAAAATGGTCCAAAATAGATGTAAATCAGCCCAAACCAGTACTAAATATTGCTGTGTAACCATGAAACTTGGCCCAAATATCACCTGCCACTCACTAAATCTGATTGCACAGGTTTTAGGATTACATCTGGTGTACCAGTGGTGTCATCTGTGTAAAATATGGTCCAGGAAGGCGAAAATACAGCCTCAGGTGGCTGTATCAGGATGGGCTGATATTTTCTCAGTTAAGGCAGATTTAAGGCTGTAAACCACATTGTGTCCCACAGGAGTCGCCACTTGAATGAATTTTAGTGGTGTGTTCCTTCAGAAATGCATATCCAGTCCAAAGTACAGGTTCAGGGAGTGTGGGTGGCGAGGATGTCATAAAATGCCAGATCAGTCCAAACCACCTCTTAAAGTTGATCAAACCTGCTCAAATTTTCACAGAAAACTCACTTTATATCAGAGAATGAATTTGTATTGGTCTGGTCCACTCGAGGGCCATATTAGGAATTTTCATTTTCGGGGTGTGGGGGGGCCCCCTGGCCTCCCCTCATGGGGGGAATGTCAAGTATATCACAATATTGCCAGTCTGATGCCCCCATTTAATTTCATGCTTGTTTTAACAATAAAGGGGGATATTTTAGGCACATTTGGAGCATTACATGCCTGAAGAGAAAATATTTGACCCAAACAATGCTATTAAAATGGTCCAAAATAGATGTAAATCAGCCCAAACCAGTACTAAATATTGCTGTGTAACCATGAAACTTGGCCCAAATATCACCTGCCACTCACTAAATCTGATTGCACAGGTTTTAGGATTACATCTGGTGTACCAGTGGTGTCATCTGTGTAAAATATGGTCCAGGAAGGCGAAAATACAGCCTCAGGTGGCTGTATCAGGATGGGCTGATATTTTCTCAGTTAAGGCAGATTTAAGGCTGTAAACCACATTGTGTCCCACAGGAGTCGCCACTTGAATGAATTTTAGTGGTGTGTTCCTTCAGAAATGCATATCCAGTCCAAAGTACAGGTTCAGGGAGTGTAGGTGGCGAGGATGTCATAAAATGCCAGATCAGTCCAAACCACCTCTTAAAGTTGATCAAACCTGCTCAAATTTTCACAGAAAACTCACTTTATATCAGAGAATGAATTTGTATTGGTCTGGTCCACTCGAGGGCCATATTAGGAATTTTCATTTTCGGGGTGTGGGGGGGCCCCCTGGCCTCCCCTCATGGGGGGAATGTCAAGTATATCACAATATTGCCAGTCTGATGCCCCCATTTAATTTCATGCTTGTTTTAACAATAAAGGGGGATATTTTAGGCACATTTGGAGCATTACATGCCTGAAGAGAAAATATTTGACCCAAACAATGCTATTAAAATGGTCCAAAATAGATGTAAATCAGCCCAAACCAGTACTAAATATTGCTGTGTAACCATGAAACTTGGCCCAAATATCACCTGCCACTCACTAAATCTGATTGCACAGGTTTTAGGATTACATCTGGTGTACCAGTGGTGTCATCTGTGTAAAATATGGTCCAGGAAGGCGAAAATACAGCCTCAGGTGGCTGTATCAGGATGGGCTGATATTTTCTCAGTTAAGGCAGATTTAAGGCTGTAAACCACATTGTGTCCCACAGGAGTCGCCACTTGAATGAATTTTAGTGGTGTGTTCCTTCAGAAATGCATATCCAGTCCAAAGTACAGGTTCAGGGAGTGTAGGTGGCGAGGATGTCATAAAATGCCAGATCAGTCCAAACCACCTCTTAAAGTTGATCAAACCTGCTCAAATTTTCACAGAAAACTCACTTTATATCAGAGAATGAATTTGTATTGGTCTGGTCCACTCGAGGGCCATATTAGGAATTTTCATTTTCGGGGTGTGGGGGGGGCCCCCGGGCCTACCCTCATGGCGGGAATGTCAAATTGTGATATTGCCAGTCTGATGCCCCCATTTAATTTCATGCTTGTTTTAACAATAAAGGGGGATATTTTAGGCACATTTGGAGCATTACATGTCTGAAGAGAAAATATTTGACCCAAATAATGCTATTAAAATGGTCCAAAATAGATGTAAATCAGCCCAAACCAGTACTAAATATTGCTGTGTAACCATGAAACTTGGCCCAAATATCACCTGCCACTCACTAAATCTGATTGCACAGGTTTTAGGATTACATCTGGTGTACCAGTGGTGTCATCTGTGTAAAATATGGTCCAGGAAGGCGAAAATACAGCCTCAGGTGGCTGTATCAGGATGGGCTGATATTTTCTCAGTTAAGGCAGATTTAAGGCTGTAAACCACATTGTGTCCCACAGGAGTCGCCACTTGAATGAATTTTAGTGGTGTGTTCCTTCAGAAATGCATATCCAGTCCAAAGTACAGGTTCAGGGAGTGTAGGTGACGAGGATGTCATAAAATGCCAGATCAGTCCAAACCACCTCTTAAAGTTGATCAAACCTGCTCAAATTTTCACAGAAAACTCACTTTATATCAGAGAATGAATTTGTATTGGTCTGGTCCACTCGAGGGCCATATTAGGAATTTTCATTTTCGGGGTGTGGGGGGGCCCCCTGGCCTCCCCTCATGGGGGGAATGTCAAGTATATCACAATATTGCCAGTCTGATGCCCCCATTTAATTTCATGCTTGTTTTAACAATAAAGGGGGATATTTTAGGCACATTTGGAGCATTACATGCCTGAAGAGAAAATATTTGACCCAAACAATGCTATTAAAATGGTCCAAAATAGATGTAAATCAGCCCAAACCAGTACTAAATATTGCTGTGTAACCATGAAACTTGGCCCAAATATCACCTGCCACTCACTAAATCTGATTGCACAGGTTTTAGGATTACATCTGGTGTACCAGTGGTGTCATCTGTGTAAAATATGGTCCAGGAAGGCGAAAATACAGCCTCAGGTGGCTGTATCAGGATGGGCTGATATTTTCTCAGTTAAGGCAGATTTAAGGCTGTAAACCACATTGTGTCCCACAGGAGTCGCCACTTGAATGAATTTTAGTGGTGTGTTCCTTCAGAAATGCATATCCAGTCCAAAGTACAGGTTCAGGGAGTGTAGGTGGCGAGGATGTCATAAAATGCCAGATCAGTCCAAACCACCTCTTAAAGTTGATCAAACCTGCTCAAATTTTCACAGAAAACTCACTTTATATCAGAGAATGAATTTGTATTGGTCTGGTCCACTCGAGGGCCATATTAGGAATTTTCATTTTCGGGGTGTGGGGGGGCCCCCTGGCCTCCCCTCATGGGGGGAATGTCAAGTATATCACAATATTGCCAGTCTGATGCCCCCATTTAATTTCATGCTTGTTTTAACAATAAAGGGGGATATTTTAGGCACATTTGGAGCATTACATGCCTGAAGAGAAAATATTTGACCCAAACAATGCTATTAAAATGGTCCAAAATAGATGTAAATCAGCCCAAACCAGTACTAAATATTGCTGTGTAACCATGAAACTTGGCCCAAATATCACCTGCCACTCACTAAATCTGATTGCACAGGTTTTAGGATTACATCTGGTGTACCAGTGGTGTCATCTGTGTAAAATATGGTCCAGGAAGGCGAAAATACAGCCTCAGGTGGCTGTATCAGGATGGGCTGATATTTTCTCAGTTAAGGCAGATTTAAGGCTGTAAACCACATTGTGTCCCACAGGAGTCGCCACTTGAATGAATTTTAGTGGTGTGTTCCTTCAGAAATGCATATCCAGTCCAAAGTACAGGTTCAGGGAGTGTAGGTGGCGAGGATGTCATAAAATGCCAGATCAGTCCAAACCACCTCTTAAAGTTGATCAAACCTGCTCAAATTTTCACAGAAAACTCACTTTATATCAGAGAATGAATTTGTATTGGTCTGGTCCACTCGAGGGCCATATTAGGAATTTTCATTTTCGGGGTGTGGGGGGGGCCCCCGGGCCTACCCTCATGGCGGGAATGTCAAATTGTGATATTGCCAGTCTGATGCCCCCATTTAATTTCATGCTTGTTTTAACAATAAAGGGGGATATTTTAGGCACATTTGGAGCATTACATGTCTGAAGAGAAAATATTTGACCCAAATAATGCTATTAAAATGGTCCAAAATAGATGTAAATCAGCCCAAACCAGTACTAAATATTGCTGTGTAACCATGAAACTTGGCCCAAATATCACCTGCCACTCACTAAATCTGATTGCACAGGTTTTAGGATTACATCTGGTGTACCAGTGGTGTCATCTGTGTAAAATATGGTCCAGGAAGGCGAAAATACAGCCTCAGGTGGCTGTATCAGGATGGGCTGATATTTTCTCAGTTAAGGCAGATTTAAGGCTGTAAACCACATTGTGTCCCACAGGAGTCGCCACTTGAATGAATTTTAGTGGTGTGTTCCTTCAGAAATGCATATCCAGTCCAAAGTACAGGTTCAGGGAGTGTAGGTGACGAGGATGTCATAAAATGCCAGATCAGTCCAAACCACCTCTTAAAGTTGATCAAACCTGCTCAAATTTTCACAGAAAACTCACTTTATATCAGAGAATGAATTTGTATTGGTCTGGTCCACTCGAGGGCCATATTAGGAATTTTCATTTTCGGGGTGTGGGGGGGCCCCCTGGCCTCCCCTCATGGGGGGAATGTCAAGTATATCACAATATTGCCAGTCTGATGCCCCCATTTAATTTCATGCTTGTTTTAACAATAAAGGGGGATATTTTAGGCACATTTGGAGCATTACATGTCTGAAGAGAAAATATTTGACCCAAACAATGCTATTAAAATGGTCCAAAATAGATGTAAATCAGCCCAAACCAGTACTAAATATTGCTGTGTAACCATGAAACTTGGCCCAAATATCACCTGCCACTCACTAAATCTGATTGCACAGGTTTTAGGATTACATCTGGTGTACCAGTGGTGTCATCTGTGTAAAATATGGTCCAGGAAGGCGAAAATACAGCCTCAGGTGGCTGTATCAGGATGGGCTGATATTTTCTCAGTTAAGGCAGATTAAAGGCTGTAAACCACATTGTGTCCCACAGGAGTCGCCACTTGAATGAATTTTAGTGGTGTGTTCCTTCAGAAATGCATATCCAGTCCAAAGTACAGGTTCAGGGAGTGTGGGTGGCGAGGATGTCATAAAATGCCAGATCAGTCCAAACCACCTCTTAAAGTTGATCAAACCTGCTCAAATTTTCACAGAAAACTCACTTTATATCAGAGAATGAATTTGTATTGGTCTGGTCCACTCGAGGGCCATATTAGGAATTTTCATTTTCGGGGTGTGGGGGGGGGGGGGGGGGGGGGGGCCCTGGCCTCCCCTCATGGGAGGAATGTCAAGTATATCACAATATTGCCAGTCTGATGCCCCCATTTAATTTCATGCTTGTTTTAACAATAAAGGGGGATATTTTAGGCACATTTGGAGCATTACATGTCTGAAGAGAAAATATTTGACCCAAACAATGCTATTAAAATGGTCCAAAATAGATGTAAATCAGCCCAAACCAGTACTAAATATTGCTGTGTAACCATGAAACTTGGCCCAAATATCACCTGCCACTCACTAAATCTGATTGCACAGGTTTTAGGATTACATCTGGTGTACCAGTGGTGTCATCTGTGTAAAATATGGTCCAGGAAGGCGAAAATACAGCCTCAGGTGGCTGTATCAGGATGGGCTGATATTTTCTCAGTTAAGGCAGATTTAAGGCTGTAAACCACATTGTGTCCCACAGGAGTCGCCACTTGAATGAATTTTAGTGGTGTGTTCCTTCAGATATGCATATCCAGTCTAAAGTACAGGTTCAGGGAGTGTAGGTGACGAGGATGTCATAAAATGCCAGATCAGTCCAAACCACCTCTTAAAGTTGATCAAACCTGCTCAAATTTTCACAGAAAACTCACTTTATATCAGAGAATGAATTTGTATTGGTCTGGTCCACTCGAGGGCCATATTAGGAATTTTCATTTTCGGGGTGTGGGGGGGCCCCCTGGCCTCCCCTCATGGGGGGAATGTCAAGTATATCACAATATTGCCAGTCTGATGCCCCCATTTAATTTCATGCTTGTTTTAACAATAAAGGGGGATATTTTAGGCACATTTGGAGCATTACATGTCTGAAGAGAAAATATTTGACCCAAATAATGCTATTAAAATGGTCCAAAATAGATGTAAATCAGCCCAAACCAGTACTAAATATTGCTGTGTAACCATGAAACTTGGCCCAAATATCACCTGCCACTCACTAAATCTGATTGCACAGGTTTTAGGATTACATCTGGTGTACCAGTGGTGTCATCTGTGTAAAATATGGTCCAGGAAGGCGAAAATACAGCCTCAGGTGGCTGTATCAGGATGGGCTGATATTTTCTCAGTTAAGGCAGATTTAAGGCTGTAAACCACATTGTGTCCCACAGGAGTCGCCACTTGAATGAATTTTAGTGGTGTGTTCCTTCAGAAATGCATATCCAGTCCAAAGTACAGGTTCAGGGAGTGTAGGTGACGAGGATGTCATAAAATGCCCAGATCAGTCCAAACCACCTCTTAAAGTTGATCAAACCTGCTCAAATTTTCACAGAAAACTCACTTTATATCAGAGAATGAATTTGTATTGGTCTGGTCCACTCGAGGGCCATATTAGGAATTTTCATTTTCGGGGTGTGGGGGGGGGGGGGGGGGGGGCCCTGGCCTCCCCTCATGGGAGGAATGTCAAGTATATCACAATATTGCCAGTCTGATGCCCCCATTTAATTTCATGCTTGTTTTAACAATAAAGGGGGATATTTTAGGCACATTTGGAGCATTACATGTCTGAAGAGAAAATATTTGACCCAAACAATGCTATTAAAATGGTCCAAAATAGATGTAAATCAGCCCAAACCAGTACTAAATATTGCTGTGTAACCATGAAACTTGGCCCAAATATCACCTGCCACTCACTAAATCTGATTGCACAGGTTTTAGGATTACATCTGGTGTACCAGTGGTGTCATCTGTGTAAAATATGGTCCAGGAAGGCGAAAATACAGCCTCAGGTGGCTGTATCAGGATGGGCTGATATTTTCTCAGTTAAGGCAGATTTAAGGCTGTAAACCACATTGTGTCCCACAGGAGTCGCCACTTGAATGAATTTTAGTGGTGTGTTCCTTCAGATATGCATATCCAGTCTAAAGTACAGGTTCAGGGAGTGTAGGTGACGAGGATGTCATAAAATGCCAGATCAGTCCAAACCACCTCTTAAAGTTGATCAAACCTGCTCAAATTTTCACAGAAAACTCACTTTATATCAGAGAATGAATTTGTATTGGTCTGGTCCACTCGAGGGCCATATTAGGAATTTTCATTTTCGGGGTGTGGGGGGGCCCCCTGGCCTCCCCTCATGGGGGGAATGTCAAGTATATCACAATATTGCCAGTCTGATGCCCCCATTTAATTTCATGCTTGTTTTAACAATAAAGGGGGATATTTTAGGCACATTTGGAGCATTACATGTCTGAAGAGAAAATATTTGACCCAAACAATGCTATTAAAATGGTCCAAAATAGATGTAAATCAGCCCAAACCAGTACTAAATATTGCTGTGTAACCATGAAACTTGGCCCAAATATCACCTGCCACTCACTAAATCTGATTGCACAGGTTTTAGGATTACATCTGGTGTACCAGTGGTGTCATCTGTGTAAAATATGGTCCAGGAAGGCGAAAATACAGCCTCAGGTGGCTGTATCAGGATGGGCTGATATTTTCTCAGTTAAGGCAGATTTAAGGCTGTAAACCACATTGTGTCCCACAGGAGTCGCCACTTGAATGAATTTTAGTGGTGTGTTCCTTCAGAAATGCATATCCAGTCCAAAGTACAGGTTCAGGGAGTGTGGGTGGCGAGGATGTCATAAAATGCCAGATCAGTCCAAACCACCTCTTAAAGTTGATCAAACCTGCTCAAATTTTCACAGAAAACTCACTTTATATCAGAGAATGAATTTGTATTGGTCTGGTCCACTCGAGGGCCATATTAGGAATTTTCATTTTCGGGGTGTGGGGGGGGGAGCCCTGGCCTCCCCTCATGGGAGGAATGTCAAGTATATCACAATATTGCCAGTCTGATGCCCCCATTTAATTTCATGCTTGTTTTAACAATAAAGGGGGATATTTTAGGCACATTTGGAGCATTACATGTCTGAAGAGAAAATATTTGACCCAAACAATGCTATTAAAATGGTCCAAAATAGATGTAAATCAGCCCAAACCAGTACTAAATATTGCTGTGTAACCATGAAACTTGGCCCAAATATCACCTGCCACTCACTAAATCTGATTGCACAGGTTTTAGGATTACATCTGGTGTACCAGTGGTGTCATCTGTGTAAAATATGGTCCAGGAAGGCGAAAATACAGCCTCAGGTGGCTGTATCAGGATGGGCTGATATTTTCTCAGTTAAGGCAGATTTAAGGCTGTAAACCACATTGTGTCCCACAGGAGTCGCCACTTGAATGAATTTTAGTGGTGTGTTCCTTCAGATATGCATATCCAGTCCAAAGTACAGGTTCAGGGAGTGTAGGTGACGAGGATGTCATAAAATGCCAGATCAGTCCAAACCACCTCTTAAAGTTGATCAAACCTGCTCAAATTTTCACAGAAAACTCACTTTATATCAGAGAATGAATTTGTATTGGTCTGGTCCACTCGAGGGCCATATTAGGAATTTTCATTTTCGGGGTGTGGGGGGGCCCCCTGGCCTCCCCTCATGGGGGGAATGTCAAGTATATCACAATATTGCCAGTCTGATGCCCCCATTTAATTTCATGCTTGTTTTAACAATAAAGGGGGATATTTTAGGCACATTTGGAGCATTACATGTCTGAAGAGAAAATATTTGACCCAAACAATGCTATTAAAATGGTCCAAAATAGATGTAAATCAGCCCAAACCAGTACTAAATATTGCTGTGTAACCATGAAACTTGGCCCAAATATCACCTGCCACTCACTAAATCTGATTGCACAGGTTTTAGGATTACATCTGGTGTACCAGTGGTGTCATCTGTGTAAAATATGGTCCAGGAAGGCGAAAATACAGCCTCAGGTGGCTGTATCAGGATGGGCTGATATTTTCTCAGTTAAGGCAGATTTAAGGCTGTAAACCACATTGTGTCCCACAGGAGTCGCCACTTGAATGAATTTTAGTGGTGTGTTCCTTCAGAAATGCATATCCAGTCCAAAGTACAGGTTCAGGGAGTGTGGGTGGCGAGGATGTCATAAAATGCCAGATCAGTCCAAACCACCTCTTAAAGTTGATCAAACCTGCTCAAATTTTCACAGAAAACTCACTTTATATCAGAGAATGAATTTGTATTGGTCTGGTCCACTCGAGGGCCATATTAGGAATTTTCATTTTCGGGGTGTGGGGGGGGGGGGCCCTGGCCTCCCCTCATGGGAGGAATGTCAAGTATATCACAATATTGCCAGTCTGATGCCCCCATTTAATTTCATGCTTGTTTTAACAATAAAGGGGGATATTTTAGGCACATTTGGAGCATTACATGTCTGAAGAGAAAATATTTGACCCAAACAATGCTATTAAAATGGTCCAAAATAGATGTAAATCAGCCCAAACCAGTACTAAATATTGCTGTGTAACCATGAAACTTGGCCCAAATATCACCTGCCACTCACTAAATCTGATTGCACAGGTTTTAGGATTACATCTGGTGTACCAGTGGTGTCATCTGTGTAAAATATGGTCCAGGAAGGCGAAAATACAGCCTCAGGTGGCTGTATCAGGATGGGCTGATATTTTCTCAGTTAAGGCAGATTTAAGGCTGTAAACCACATTGTGTCCCACAGGAGTCGCCACTTGAATGAATTTTAAAGGTGTGTTCCTTCAGAAATGCATATCCAGTCCAAAGTACAGGTTCAGGGAGTGTAGGTGACGAGGATGTCATAAAATGCCAAATCAGTCCAAACCACCTCTTAAAGTTGATCAAACCTGCTCAAATTTTCACAGAAAACTCACTTTATATCAGAGAATGAATTTGTATTGGTCTGGTCCACTCGAGGGCCATATTAGGAATTTTCATTTTCGGGGTGTGGGGGGCCCCCTGGCCTCCCCTCATGGGGGGAATGTCAAGTATATCACAATATTGCCAGTCTGATGCCCCCATTTAATTTCATGCTTGTTTTAACAATAAAGGGGGATATTTTAGGCACATTTGGAGCATTACATGTCTGAAGAGAAAATATTTGACCCAAACAATGCTATTAAAATGGTCCAAAATAGATGTAAATCAGCCCAAACCAGTACTAAATATTGCTGTGTAACCATGAAACTTGGCCCAAATATCACCTGCCACTCACTAAATCTGATTGCACAGGTTTTAGGATTACATCTGGTGTACCAGTGGTGTCATCTGTGTAAAATATGGCACAGGAAGGCGAAAATACAGCCTCAGGTGGCTGTATCAGGATGGGCTGATATTTTCTCAGTTAAGGCAGATTTAAGGCTGTAAACCACATTGTGTCCCACAGGAGTCGCCACTTGAATGAATTTTAGTGGTGTGTTCCTTCAGAAATGCATATCCAGTCCAAAGTACAGGTTCAGGGAGTGTAGGTGACGAGGATGTCATAAAATGCCAGATCAGTCCAAACCACCTCTTAAAGTTGATCAAACCTGCTCAAATTTTCACAGAAAACTCACTTTATATCAGAGAATGAATTTGTATTGGTCTGGTCCACTCGAGGGCCATATTAGGAATTTTCATTTTCGGGGTGTGGGGGGGGGGGGGGCCCTGGCCTCCCCTCATGGGAGGAATGTCAAGTATATCACAATATTGCCAGTCTGATGCCCCCATTTAATTTCATGCTTGTTTTAACAATAAAGGGGGATATTTTAGGCACATTTGGAGCATTACATGTCTGAAGAGAAAATATTTGACCCAAACAATGCTATTAAAATGGTCCAAAATAGATGTAAATCAGCCCAAACCAGTACTAAATATTGCTGTGTAACCATGAAACTTGGCCCAAATATCACCTGCCACTCACTAAATCTGATTGCACAGGTTTTAGGATTACATCTGGTGTACCAGTGGTGTCATCTGTGTAAAATATGGTCCAGGAAGGCGAAAATACAGCCTCAGGTGGCTGTATCAGGATGGGCTGATATTTTCTCAGTTAAGGCAGATTTAAGGCTGTAAACCACATTGTGTCCCACAGGAGTCGCCACTTGAATGAATTTTAGTGGTGTGTTCCTTCAGAAATGCATATCCAGTCCAAAGTACAGGTTCAGGGAGTGTGGGTGGCGAGGATGTCATAAAATGCCAGATCAGTCCAAACCACCTCTTAAAGTTGATCAAACCTGCTCAAATTTTCACAGAAAACTCACTTTATATCAGAGAATGAATTTGTATTGGTCTGGTCCACTCGAGGGCCATATTAGGAATTTTCATTTTCGGGGTGTGGGGGGGCCCCCTGGCCTCCCCTCATGGGGGGAATGTCAAGTATATCACAATATTGCCAGTCTGATGCCCCCATTTAATTTCATGCTTGTTTTAACAATAAAGGGGGATATTTTAGGCACATTTGGAGCATTACATGCCTGAAGAGAAAATATTTGACCCAAACAATGCTATTAAAATGGTCCAAAATAGATGTAAATCAGCCCAAACCAGTACTAAATATTGCTGTGTAACCATGAAACTTGGCCCAAATATCACCTGCCACTCACTAAATCTGATTGCACAGGTTTTAGGATTACATCTGGTGTACCAGTGGTGTCATCTGTGTAAAATATGGTCCAGGAAGGCGAAAATACAGCCTCAGGTGGCTGTATCAGGATGGGCTGATATTTTCTCAGTTAAGGCAGATTTAAGGCTGTAAACCACATTGTGTCCCACAGGAGTCGCCACTTGAATGAATTTTAGTGGTGTGTTCCTTCAGAAATGCATATCCAGTCCAAAGTACAGGTTCAGGGAGTGTAGGTGGCGAGGATGTCATAAAATGCCAGATCAGTCCAAACCACCTCTTAAAGTTGATCAAACCTGCTCAAATTTTCACAGAAAACTCACTTTATATCAGAGAATGAATTTGTATTGGTCTGGTCCACTCGAGGGCCATATTAGGAATTTTCATTTTCGGGGTGTGGGGGGGGCCCCCGGGCCTACCCTCATGGGGGGAATGTCAAATATATCACAATATTGCCAGTCTGATGCCCCCATTTAATTTCATGCTTGTTTTAACAATAAAGGGGGATATTTTAGGCACATTTGGAGCATTACATGTCTGAAGAGAAAATATTTGACCCAAACAATGCTATTAAAATGGTCCAAAATAGATGTAAATCAGCCCAAACCAGTACTAAATATTGCTGTGTAACCATGAAACTTGGCCCAAATATCACCTGCCACTCACTAAATCTGATTGCACAGGTTTTAGGATTACATCTGGTGTACCAGTGGTGTCATCTGTGTAAAATATGGTCCAGGAAGGCGAAAATACAGCCTCAGGTGGCTGTATCAGGATGGGCTGATATTTTCTCAGTTAAGGCAGATTTAAGGCTGTAAACCACATTGTGTCCCACAGGAGTCGCCACTTGAATGAATTTTAGTGGTGTGTTCCTTCAGAAATGCATATCCAGTCCAAAGTACAGGTTCAGGGAGTGTAGGTGACGAGGATGTCATAAAATGCCAGATCAGTCCAAACCACCTCTTAAAGTTGATCAAACCTGCTCAAATTTTCACAGAAAACTCACTTTATATCAGAGAATGAATTTGTATTGGTCTGGTCCACTCGAGGGCCATATTAGGAATTTTCATTTTCGGGGTGTGGGGGGGCCCCTGGCCTCCCCTCATGGGGGGAATGTCAAGTATATCACAATATTGCCAGTCTGATGCCCCCATTTAATTTCATGCTTGTTTTAACAATAAAGGGGGATATTTTAGGCACATTTGGAGCATTACATGTCTGAAGAGAAAATATTTGACCCAAACAATGCTATTAAAATGGTCCAAAATAGATGTAAATCAGCCCAAACCAGTACTAAATATTGCTGTGTAACCATGAAACTTGGCCCAAATATCACCTGCCACTCACTAAATCTGATTGCACAGGTTTTAGGATTACATCTGGTGTACCAGTGGTGTCATCTGTGTAAAATATGGTCCAGGAAGGCGAAAATACAGCCTCAGGTGGCTGTATCAGGATGGGCTGATATTTTCTCAGTTAAGGCAGATTTAAGGCTGTAAACCACATTGTGTCCCACAGGAGTCGCCACTTGAATGAATTTTAGTGGTGTGTTCCTTCAGAAATGCATATCCAGTCCAAAGTACAGGTTCAGGGAGTGTGGGTGGCGAGGATGTCATAAAATGCCAGATCAGTCCAAACCACCTCTTAAAGTTGATCAAACCTGCTCAAATTTTCACAGAAAACTCACTTTATATCAGAGAATGAATTTGTATTGGTCTGGTCCACTCGAGGGCCATATTAGGAATTTTCATTTTCGGGGTGTGGGGGGGCCCCTGGCCTCCCCTCATGGGGGGAATGTCAAGTATATCACAATATTGCCAGTCTGATGCCCCCATTTAATTTCATGCTTGTTTTAACAATAAAGGGGGATATTTTAGGCACATTTGGAGCATTACATGTCTGAAGAGAAAATATTTGACCCAAACAATGCTATTAAAATGGTCCAAAATAGATGTAAATCAGCCCAAACCAGTACTAAATATTGCTGTGTAACCATGAAACTTGGCCCAAATATCACCTGCCACTCACTAAATCTGATTGCACAGGTTTTAGGATTACATCTGGTGTACCAGTGGTGTCATCTGTGTAAAATATGGTCCAGGAAGGCGAAAATACAGCCTCAGGTGGCTGTATCAGGATGGGCTGATATTTTCTCAGTTAAGGCAGATTTAAGGCTGTAAACCACATTGTGTCCCACAGGAGTCGCCACTTGAATGAATTTTAGTGGTGTGTTCCTTCAGAAATGCATATCCAGTCCAAAGTACAGGTTCAGGGAGTGTGGGTGGCGAGGATGTCATAAAATGCCAGATCAGTCCAAACCACCTCTTAAAGTTGATCAAACCTGCTCAAATTTTCACAGAAAACTCACTTTATATCAGAGAATGAATTTGTATTGGTCTGGTCCACTCGAGGGCCATATTAGGAATTTTCATTTTCGGGGTGTGGGGGGGGGGGGCCCTGGCCTCCCCTCATGGGAGGAATGTCAAGTATATCACAATATTGCCAGTCTGATGCCCCCATTTAATTTCATGCTTGTTTTAACAATAAAGGGGGATATTTTAGGCACATTTGGAGCATTACATGTCTGAAGAGAAAATATTTGACCCAAACAATGCTATTAAAATGGTCCAAAATAGATGTAAATCAGCCCAAACCAGTACTAAATATTGCTGTGTAACCATGAAACTTGGCCCAAATATCACCTGCCACTCACTAAATCTGATTGCACAGGTTTTAGGATTACATCTGGTGTACCAGTGGTGTCATCTGTGTAAAATATGGTCCAGGAAGGCGAAAATACAGCCTCAGGTGGCTGTATCAGGATGGGCTGATATTTTCTCAGTTAAGGCAGATTTAAGGCTGTAAACCACATTGTGTCCCACAGGAGTCGCCACTTGAATGAATTTTAAAGGTGTGTTCCTTCAGAAATGCATATCCAGTCCAAAGTACAGGTTCAGGGAGTGTAGGTGACGAGGATGTCATAAAATGCCAAATCAGTCCAAACCACCTCTTAAAGTTGATCAAACCTGCTCAAATTTTCACAGAAAACTCACTTTATATCAGAGAATGAATTTGTATTGGTCTGGTCCACTCGAGGGCCATATTAGGAATTTTCATTTTCGGGGTGTGGGGGGGCCCCTGGCCTCCCCTCATGGGGGGAATGTCAAGTATATCACAATATTGCCAGTCTGATGCCCCCATTTAATTTCATGCTTGTTTTAACAATAAAGGGGGATATTTTAGGCACATTTGGAGCATTACATGTCTGAAGAGAAAATATTTGACCCAAACAATGCTATTAAAATGGTCCAAAATAGATGTAAATCAGCCCAAACCAGTACTAAATATTGCTGTGTAACCATGAAACTTGGCCCAAATATCACCTGCCACTCACTAAATCTGATTGCACAGGTTTTAGGATTACATCTGGTGTACCAGTGGTGTCATCTGTGTAAAATATGGCACAGGAAGGCGAAAATACAGCCTCAGGTGGCTGTATCAGGATGGGCTGATATTTTCTCAGTTAAGGCAGATTTAAGGCTGTAAACCACATTGTGTCCCACAGGAGTCGCCACTTGAATGAATTTTAGTGGTGTGTTCCTTCAGAAATGCATATCCAGTCCAAAGTACAGGTTCAGGGAGTGTAGGTGACGAGGATGTCATAAAATGCCAGATCAGTCCAAACCACCTCTTAAAGTTGATCAAACCTGCTCAAATTTTCACAGAAAACTCACTTTATATCAGAGAATGAATTTGTATTGGTCTGGTCCACTCGAGGGCCATATTAGGAATTTTCATTTTCGGGGTGTGGGGGGGGGGGGGGGGGGGGGCCCTGGCCTCCCCTCATGGGAGGAATGTCAAGTATATCACAATATTGCCAGTCTGATGCCCCATTTAATTTCATGCTTGTTTTAACAATAAAGGGGGATATTTTAGGCACATTTGGAGCATTACATGTCTGAAGAGAAAATATTTGACCCAAACAATGCTATTAAAATGGTCCAAAATAGATGTAAATCAGCCCAAACCAGTACTAAATATTGCTGTGTAACCATGAAACTTGGCCCAAATATCACCTGCCACTCACTAAATCTGATTGCACAGGTTTTAGGATTACATCTGGTGTACCAGTGGTGTCATCTGTGTAAAATATGGTCCAGGAAGGCGAAAATACAGCCTCAGGTGGCTGTATCAGGATGGGCTGATATTTTCTCAGTTAAGGCAGATTTAAGGCTGTAAACCACATTGTGTCCCACAGGAGTCGCCACTTGAATGAATTTTAGTGGTGTGTTCCTTCAGAAATGCATATCCAGTCCAAAGTACAGGTTCAGGGAGTGTGGGTGGCGAGGATGTCATAAAATGCCAGATCAGTCCAAACCACCTCTTAAAGTTGATCAAACCTGCTCAAATTTTCACAGAAAACTCACTTTATATCAGAGAATGAATTTGTATTGGTCTGGTCCACTCGAGGGCCATATTAGGAATTTTCATTTTCGGGGTGTGGGGGGGCCCCCTGGCCTCCCCTCATGGGGGGAATGTCAAGTATATCACAATATTGCCAGTCTGATGCCCCCATTTAATTTCATGCTTGTTTTAACAATAAAGGGGGATATTTTAGGCACATTTGGAGCATTACATGCCTGAAGAGAAAATATTTGACCCAAACAATGCTATTAAAATGGTCCAAAATAGATGTAAATCAGCCCAAACCAGTACTAAATATTGCTGTGTAACCATGAAACTTGGCCCAAATATCACCTGCCACTCACTAAATCTGATTGCACAGGTTTTAGGATTACATCTGGTGTACCAGTGGTGTCATCTGTGTAAAATATGGTCCAGGAAGGCGAAAATACAGCCTCAGGTGGCTGTATCAGGATGGGCTGATATTTTCTCAGTTAAGGCAGATTTAAGGCTGTAAACCACATTGTGTCCCACAGGAGTCGCCACTTGAATGAATTTTAGTGGTGTGTTCCTTCAGAAATGCATATCCAGTCCAAAGTACAGGTTCAGGGAGTGTAGGTGGCGAGGATGTCATAAAATGCCAGATCAGTCCAAACCACCTCTTAAAGTTGATCAAACCTGCTCAAATTTTCACAGAAAACTCACTTTATATCAGAGAATGAATTTGTATTGGTCTGGTCCACTCGAGGGCCATATTAGGAATTTTCATTTTCGGGGTGTGGGGGGGGCCCCCGGGCCTACCCTCATGGGGGGAATGTCAAATATATCACAATATTGCCAGTCTGATGCCCCCATTTAATTTCATGCTTGTTTTAACAATAAAGGGGGATATTTTAGGCACATTTGGAGCATTACATGTCTGAAGAGAAAATATTTGACCCAAACAATGCTATTAAAATGGTCCAAAATAGATGTAAATCAGCCCAAACCAGTACTAAATATTGCTGTGTAACCATGAAACTTGGCCCAAATATCACCTGCCACTCACTAAATCTGATTGCACAGGTTTTAGGATTACATCTGGTGTACCAGTGGTGTCATCTGTGTAAAATATGGTCCAGGAAGGCGAAAATACAGCCTCAGGTGGCTGTATCAGGATGGGCTGATATTTTCTCAGTTAAGGCAGATTTAAGGCTGTAAACCACATTGTGTCCCACAGGAGTCGCCACTTGAATGAATTTTAGTGGTGTGTTCCTTCAGAAATGCATATCCAGTCCAAAGTACAGGTTCAGGGAGTGTAGGTGACGAGGATGTCATAAAATGCCAGATCAGTCCAAACCACCTCTTAAAGTTGATCAAACCTGCTCAAATTTTCACAGAAAACTCACTTTATATCAGAGAATGAATTTGTATTGGTCTGGTCCACTCGAGGGCCATATTAGGAATTTTCATTTTCGGGGTGTGGGGGGGCCCCTGGCCTCCCCTCATGGGGGGAATGTCAAGTATATCACAATATTGCCAGTCTGATGCCCCCATTTAATTTCATGCTTGTTTTAACAATAAAGGGGGATATTTTAGGCACATTTGGAGCATTACATGTCTGAAGAGAAAATATTTGACCCAAACAATGCTATTAAAATGGTCCAAAATAGATGTAAATCAGCCCAAACCAGTACTAAATATTGCTGTGTAACCATGAAACTTGGCCCAAATATCACCTGCCACTCACTAAATCTGATTGCACAGGTTTTAGGATTACATCTGGTGTACCAGTGGTGTCATCTGTGTAAAATATGGTCCAGGAAGGCGAAAATACAGCCTCAGGTGGCTGTATCAGGATGGGCTGATATTTTCTCAGTTAAGGCAGATTTAAGGCTGTAAACCACATTGTGTCCCACAGGAGTCGCCACTTGAATGAATTTTAGTGGTGTGTTCCTTCAGAAATGCATATCCAGTCCAAAGTACAGGTTCAGGGAGTGTAGGTGGCGAGGATGTCATAAAATGCCAGATCAGTCCAAACCACCTCTTAAAGTTGATCAAACCTGCTCAAATTTTCACAGAAAACTCACTTTATATCAGAGAATGAATTTGTATTGGTCTGGTCCACTCGAGGGCCATATTAGGAATTTTCATTTTCGGGGTGTGGGAGGGGGGGGGGCCCTGGCCTCCCCTCATGGGAGGAATGTCAAGTATATCACAATATTGCCAGTCTGATGCCCCCATTTAATTTCATGCTTGTTTTAACAATAAAGGGGGATATTTTAGGCACATTTGGAGCATTACATGTCTGAAGAGAAAATATTTGACCCAAACAATGCTATTAAAATGGTCCAAAATAGATGTAAATCAGCCCAAACCAGTACTAAATATTGCTGTGTAACCATGAAACTTGGCCCAAATATCACCTGCCACTCACTAAATCTGATTGCACAGGTTTTAGGATTACATCTGGTGTACCAGTGGTGTCATCTGTGTAAAATATGGTCCAGGAAGGCGAAAATACAGCCTCAGGTGGCTGTATCAGGATGGGCTGATATTTTCTCAGTTAAGGCAGATTTAAGGCTGTAAACCACATTGTGTCCCACAGGAGTCGCCACTTGAATGAATTTTAGTGGTGTGTTCCTTCAGAAATGCATATCCAGTCCAAAGTACAGGTTCAGGGAGTGTAGGTGACGAGGATGTCATAAAATGCCAGATCAGTCCAAACCACCTCTTAAAGTTGATCAAACCTGCTCAAATTTTCACAGAAAACTCACTTTATATCAGAGAATGAATTTGTATTGGTCTGGTCCACTCGAGGGCCATATTAGGAATTTTCATTTTCGGGGTGTGGGGGGGCCCCTGGCCTCCCCTCATGGGGGGAATGTCAAGTATATCACAATATTGCCAGTCTGATGCCCCCATTTAATTTCATGCTTGTTTTAACAATAAAGGGGGATATTTTAGGCACATTTGGAGCATTACATGTCTGAAGAGAAAATATTTGACCCAAACAATGCTATTAAAATGGTCCAAAATAGATGTAAATCAGCCCAAACCAGTACTAAATATTGCTGTGTAACCATGAAACTTGGCCCAAATATCACCTGCCACTCACTAAATCTGATTGCACAGGTTTTAGGATTACATCTGGTGTACCAGTGGTGTCATCTGTGTAAAATATGGTCCAGGAAGGCGAAAATACAGCCTCAGGTGGCTGTATCAGGATGGGCTGATATTTTCTCAGTTAAGGCAGATTTAAGGCTGTAAACCACATTGTGTCCCACAGGAGTCGCCACTTGAATGAATTTTAGTGGTGTGTTCCTTCAGAAATGCATATCCAGTCCAAAGTACAGGTTCAGGGAGTGTGGGTGGCGAGGATGTCATAAAATGCCAGATCAGTCCAAACCACCTCTTAAAGTTGATCAAACCTGCTCAAATTTTCACAGAAAACTCACTTTATATCAGAGAATGAATTTGTATTGGTCTGGTCCACTCGAGGGCCATATTAGGAATTTTCATTTTCGGGGTGTGGGAGGGGGGGGGGGCCCTGGCCTCCCCTCATGGGAGGAATGTCAAGTATATCACAATATTGCCAGTCTGATGCCCCCATTTAATTTCATGCTTGTTTTAACAATAAAGGGGGATATTTTAGGCACATTTGGAGCATTACATGTCTGAAGAGAAAATATTTGACCCAAACAATGCTATTAAAATGGTCCAAAATAGATGTAAATCAGCCCAAACCAGTACTAAATATTGCTGTGTAACCATGAAACTTGGCCCAAATATCACCTGCCACTCACTAAATCTGATTGCACAGGTTTTAGGATTACATCTGGTGTACCAGTGGTGTCATCTGTGTAAAATATGGTCCAGGAAGGCGAAAATACAGCCTCAGGTGGCTGTATCAGGATGGGCTGATATTTTCTCAGTTAAGGCAGATTTAAGGCTGTAAACCACATTGTGTCCCACAGGAGTCGCCACTTGAATGAATTTTAGTGGTGTGTTCCTTCAGAAATGCATATCCAGTCCAAAGTACAGGTTCAGGGAGTGTAGGTGACGAGGATGTCATAAAATGCCAAATCAGTCCAAACCACCTCTTAAAGTTGATCAAACCTGCTCAAATTTTCACAGAAAACTCACTTTATATCAGAGAATGAATTTGTATTGGTCTGGTCCACTCGAGGGCCATATTAGGAATTTTCATTTTCGGGGTGTGGGGGGCCCCCTGGCCTCCCCTCATGGGGGGAATGTCAAGTATATCACAATATTGCCAGTCTGATGCCCCCATTTAATTTCATGCTTGTTTTAACAATAAAGGGGGATATTTTAGGCACATTTGGAGCATTACATGTCTGAAGAGAAAATATTTGACCCAAACAATGCTATTAAAATGGTCCAAAATAGATGTAAATCAGCCCAAACCAGTACTAAATATTGCTGTGTAACCATGAAACTTGGCCCAAATATCACCTGCCACTCACTAAATCTGATTGCACAGGTTTTAGGATTACATCTGGTGTACCAGTGGTGTCATCTGTGTAAAATATGGTCCAGGAAGGCGAAAATACAGCCTCAGGTGGCTGTATCAGGATGGGCTGATATTTTCTCAGTTAAGGCAGATTTAAGGCTGTAAACCACATTGTGTCCCACAGGAGTCGCCACTTGAATGAATTTTAGTGGTGTGTTCCTTCAGCAATGCATATCCAGTCCAAAGTACAGGTTCAGGGAGTGTAGGTGACGAGGATGTCATAAAATGCCAGATCAGTCCAAACCACCTCTTAAAGTTGATCAAACCTGCTCAAATTTTCACAGAAAACTCACTTTATATCAGAGAATGAATTTGTATTGGTCTGGTCCACTCGAGGGCCATATTAGGAATTTTCATTTTCGGGGTGTGGGGGGGGGCCCTGGCCTCCCCTCATGGGAGGAATGTCAAGTATATCACAATATTGCCAGTCTGATGCCCCCATTTAATTTCATGCTTGTTTTAACAATAAAGGGGGATATTTTAGGCACATTTGGAGCATTACATCTCTGAAGAGAAAATATTTGACCCAAACAATGCTATTAAAATGGTCCAAAATAGATGTAAATCAGCCCAAACCAGTACTAAATATTGCTGTGTAACCATGAAACTTGGCCCAAATATCACCTGCCACTCACTAAATCTGATTGCACAGGTTTTAGGATTACATCTGGTGTGCCAGTGGTGTCATCTGTGTAAAATATGGTCCAGGAAGGCGAAAATACAGCCTCAGGTGGCTGTATCAGGATGGGCTGATATTTTCTCAGTTAAGGCAGATTTAAGGCTGTAAACCACATTGTGTCCCACAGGAGTCGCCACTTGAATGAATTTTAGTGGTGTGTTCCTTCAGAAATGCATATCCAGTCCAAAGTACAGGTTCAGGGAGTGTAGGTGGCGAGGATGTCATAAAATGCCAGATCAGTCCAAACCACCTCTTAAAGTTGATCAAACCTGCTCAAATTTTCACAGAAAACTCACTTTATATCAGAGAATGAATTTGTATTGGTCTGGTCCACTCGAGGGCCATATTAGGAATTTTCATTTTCGGGGTGTGGGGGGGGGGGGGGGGGGGCCTGGCCTCCCCTCATGGGAGGAATGTCAAGTATATCACAATATTGCCAGTCTGATGCCCCCATTTAATTTCATGCTTGTTTTAACAATAAAGGGGGATATTTTAGGCACATTTGGAGCATTACATGTCTGAAGAGAAAATATTTGACCCAAACAATGCTATTAAAATGGTCCAAAATAGATGTAAATCAGCCCAAACCAGTACTAAATATTGCTGTGTAACCATGAAACTTGGCCCAAATATCACCTGCCACTCACTAAATCTGATTGCACAGGTTTTAGGATTACATCTGGTGTACCAGTGGTGTCATCTGTGTAAAATATGGTCCAGGAAGGCGAAAATACAGCCTCAGGTGGCTGTATCAGGATGGGCTGATATTTTCTCAGTTAAGGCAGATTTAAGGCTGTAAACCACATTGTGTCCCACAGGAGTCGCCACTTGAATGAATTTTAGTGGTGTGTTCCTTCAGAAATGCATATCCAGTCCAAAGTACAGGTTCAGGGAGTGTAGGTGACGAGGATGTCATAAAATGCCAGATCAGTCCAAACCACCTCTTAAAGTTGATCAAACCTGCTCAAATTTTCACAGAAAACTCACTTTATATCAGAGAATGAATTTGTATTGGTCTGGTCCACTCGAGGGCCATATTAGGAATTTTCATTTTCGGGGTGTGGGGAGCCCCCTGGCCTCCCCTCATGGGGGGAATGTCAAGTATATCACAATATTGCCAGTCTGATGCCCCCATTTAATTTCATGCTTGTTTTAACAATAAAGGGGGATATTTTAGGCACATTTGGAGCATTACATGTCTGAAGAGAAAATATTTGACCCAAACAATGCTATTAAAATGGTCCAAAATAGATGTAAATCAGCCCAAACCAGTACTAAATATTGCTGTGTAACCATGAAACTTGGCCCAAATATCACCTGCCACTCACTAAATCTGATTGCACAGGTTTTAGGATTACATCTGGTGTACCAGTGGTGTCATCTGTGTAAAATATGGTCCAGGAAGGCGAAAATACAGCCTCAGGTGGCTGTATCAGGATGGGCTGATATTTTCTCAGTTAAGGCAGATTTAAGGCTGTAAACCACATTGTGTCCCACAGGAGTCGCCACTTGAATGAATTTTAGTGGTGTGTTCCTTCAGAAATGCATATCCAGTCCAAAGTACAGGTTCAGGGAGTGTAGGTGACGAGGATGTCATAAAATGCCAGATCAGTCCAAACCACCTCTTAAAGTTGATCAAACCTGCTCAAATTTTCACAGAAAACTCACTTTATATCAGAGAATGAATTTGTATTGGTCTGGTCCACTCGAGGGCCATATTAGGAATTTTCATTTTCGGGGTGTGGGGGGGGCCCCTGGCCTCCCCTCATGGGAGGAATGTCAAGTATATCACAATATTGCCAGTCTGATGCCCCCATTTAATTTCATGCTTGTTTTAACAATAAAGGGGGATATTTTAGGCACATTTGGAGCATTACATGTCTGAAGAGAAAATATTTGACCCAAACAATGCTATTAAAATGGTCCAAAATAGATGTAAATCAGCCCAAACCAGTACTAAATATTGCTGTGTAACCATGAAACTTGGCCCAAATATCACCTGCCACTCACTAAATCTGATTGCACAGGTTTTAGGATTACATCTGGTGTACCAGTGGTGTCATCTGTGTAAAATATGGTCCAGGAAGGCGAAAATACAGCCTCAGGTGGCTGTATCAGGATGGGCTGATATTTTCTCAGTTAAGGCAGATTTAAGGCTGTAAACCACATTGTGTCCCACAGGAGTCGCCACTTGAATGAATTTTAGTGGTGTGTTCCTTCAGAAATGCATATCCACTCCAAAGTACAGGTTCAGGGAGTGTGGGTGTCGAGGATGTCATAAAATGCCAGATCAGTCCAAACCACCTCTTAAAGTTGATCAAACCTGCTCAAATTTTCACAGAAAACTCACTTTATATCAGAGAATGAATTTGTATTGGTCTGGTCCACTCGAGGGCCATATTAGGAATTTTCATTTTCGGGGTGTGGGGGGGGGGGGGGGCCTTGCCTCCCCTCATGGGAGGAATGTCAAGTATATCACAATATTGCCAGTCTGATGCCCCCATTTAATTTCATGCTTGTTTTAACAATAAAGGGGGATATTTTAGGCACATTTGGAGCATTGCATGTCTGAAGAGAAAATATTTGACCCAAACAATGCTATTAAAATGGTCCAAAATAGATGTAAATCAGCCCAAACCAGTACTAAATATTGCTGTGTAACCATGAAACTTGGCCCAAATATCACCTGCCACTCACTAAATCTGATTGCACAGGTTTTAGGATTACATCTGGTGTACCAGTGGTGTCATCTGTGTAAAATATGGTCCAGGAAGGCGAAAATACAGCCTCAGGTGGCTGTATCAGGATGGGCTGATATTTTCTCAGTTAAGGCAGATTTAAGGCTGTAAACCACATTGTGTCCCACAGGAGTCGCCACTTGAATGAATTTTAGTGGTGTGTTCCTTCAGAAATGCATATCCAGTCCAAAGTACAGGTTCAGGGAGTGTAGGTGACGAGGATGTCATAAAATGCCAGATCAGTCCAAACCACCTCTTAAAGTTGATCAAACCTGCTCAAATTTTCACAGAAAACTCACTTTATATCAGAGAATGAATTTGTATTGGTCTGGTCCACTCGAGGGCCATATTAGGAATTTTCATTTTCGGGGTGTGGGGGGCCCCCTGGCCTCCCCTCATGGGGGGAATGTCAAGTATATCACAATATTGCCAGTCTGATGCCCCCATTTAATTTCATGCTTGTTTTAACAATAAAGGGGGATATTTTAGGCACATTTGGAGCATTACATGTCTGAAGAGAAAATATTTGACCCAAACAATGCTATTAAAATGGTCCAAAATAGATGTAAATCAGCCCAAACCAGTACTAAATATTGCTGTGTAACCATGAAACTTGGCCCAAATATCACCTGCCACTCACTAAATCTGATTGCACAGGTTTTAGGATTACATCTGGTGTACCAGTGGTGTCATCTGTGTAAAATATGGTCCAGGAAGGCGAAAATACAGCCTCAGGTGGCTGTATCAGGATGGGCTGATATTTTCTCAGTTAAGGCAGATTTAAGGCTGTAAACCACATTGTGTCCCACAGGAGTCGCCACTTGAAAGAATTTTAGTGGTGTGTTCCTTCAGAAATGCATATCCAGTCCAAAGTACAGGTTCAGGGAGTGTAGGTGGCGAGGATGTCATAAAATGCCAGATCAGTCCAAACCACCTCTTAAAGTTGATCAAACCTGCTCAAATTTTCACAGAAAACTCACTTTATATCAGAGAATGAATTTGTATTGGTCTGGTCCACTCGAGGGCCATATTAGGAATTTTCATTTTCGGGGTGTGGGGGGCCCCCTGGCCTCCCCTCATGGGGGGAATGTCAAGTATATCACAATTTTGCCAGTCTGATGCCCCCATTTAATTTCATGCTTGTTTTAACAATAAAGGGGGATATTTTAGGCACATTTGGAGCATTACATGTCTGAAGAGAAAATATTTGACCCAAACAATGCTATTAAAATGGTCCAAAATAGATGTAAATCAGCCCAAACCAGTACTAAATATTGCTGTGTAACCATGAAACTTGGCCCAAATATCACCTGCCACTCACTAAATCTGATTGCACAGGTTTTAGGATTACATCTGGTGTACCAGTGGTGTCATCTGTGTAAAATATGGTCCAGGAAGGCGAAAATACAGCCTCAGGTGGCTGTATCAGGATGGGCTGATATTTTCTCAGTTAAGGCAGATTTAAGGCTGTAAACCACATTGTGTCCCACAGGAGTCGCCACTTGAATGAATTTTAGTGGTGTGTTCCTTCAGAAATGCATATCCAGTCCAAAGTACAGGTTCAGGGAGTGTAGGTGACGAGGATGTCATAAAATGCCAGATCAGTCCAAACCACCTCTTAAAGTTGATCAAACCTGCTCAAATTTTCACAGAAAACTCACTTTATATCAGAGAATGAATTTGTATTGGTCTGGTCCACTCGAGGGCCATATTAGGAATTTTCATTTTCGGGGTGTGGGGGGGGGGCCCTGGCCTCCCCTCATGGGAGGAATGTCAAGTATATCACAATATTGCCAGTCTGATGCCCCCATTTAATTTCATGCTTGTTTTAACAATAAAGGGGGATATTTTAGGCACATTTGGAGCATTACATGTCTGAAGAGAAAATATTTGACCCAAACAATGCTATTAAAATGGTCCAAAATAGATGTAAATCAGCCCAAACCAGTACTAAATATTGCTGTGTAACCATGAAACTTGGCCCAAATATCACCTGCCACTCACTAAATCTGATTGCACAGGTTTTAGGATTACATCTGGTGTACCAGTGGTGTCATCTGTGTAAAATATGGTCCAGGAAGGCGAAAATACAGCCTCAGGTGGCTGTATCAGGATGGGCTGATATTTTCTCAGTTAAGGCAGATTTAAGGCTGTAAACCACATTGTGTCCCACAGGAGTCGCCACTTGAATGAATTTTAGTGGTGTGTTCCTTCAGAAATGCATATCCAGTCCAAAGTACAGGTTCAGGGAGTGTGGGTGGCGAGGATGTCATAAAATGCCAGATCAGTCCAAACCACCTCTTAAAGTTGATCAAACCTGCTCAAATTTTCACAGAAAACTCACTTTATATCAGAGAATGAATTTGTATTGGTCTGGTCCACTCGAGGGCCATATTAGGAATTTTCATTTTCGGGGTGTGGGGGGGGGGGGGGCCCTGGCCTCCCCTCATGGGAGGAATGTCAAGTATATCACAATATTGCCAGTCTGATGCCCCCATTTAATTTCACGCTTGTTTTAACAATAAAGGGGGATATTTTAGGCACATTTGGAGCATTACATGTCTGAAGAGAAAATATTTGACCCAAACAATGCTATTAAAATGGTCCAAAATAGATGTAAATCAGCCCAAACCAGTACTAAATATTGCTGTGTAACCATGAAACTTGGCCCAAATATCACCTGCCACTCACTAAATCTGATTGCACAGGTTTTAGGATTACATCTGGTGTACCAGTGGTGTCATCTGTGTAAAATATGGTCCAGGAAGGCGAAAATACAGCCTCAGGTGGCTGTATCAGGATGGGCTGATATTTTCTCAGTTAAGGCAGATTTAAGGCTGTAAACCACATTGTGTCCCACAGGAGTCGCCACTTGAATGAATTTTAGTGGTGTGTTCCTTCAGAAATGCATATCCAGTCCAAAGTACAGGTTCAGGGAGTGTAGGTGACGAGGATGTCATAAAATGCCAGATCAGTCCAAACCACCTCTTAAAGTTGATCAAACCTGCTCAAATTTTCACAGAAAACTCACTTTATATCAGAGAATGAATTTGTATTGGTCTGGTCCACTCGAGGGCCATATTAGGAATTTTCATTTTCGGGGTGTGGGGGGCCCCCTGGCCTCCCCTCATGGGGGGAATGTCAAGTATATCACAATATTGCCAGTCTGATGCCCCCATTTAATTTCATGCTTGTTTTAACAATAAAGGGGGATATTTTAGGCACATTTGGAGCATTACATGTCTGAAGAGAAAATATTTGACCCAAACAATGCTATTAAAATGGTCCAAAATAGATGTAAATCAGCCCAAACCAGTACTAAATATTGCTGTGTAACCATGAAACTTGGCCCAAATATCACCTGCCACTCACTAAATCTGATTGCACAGGTTTTAGGATTACATCTGGTGTACCAGTGGTGTCATCTGTGTAAAATATGGTCCAGGAAGGCGAAAATACAGCCTCAGGTGGCTGTATCAGGATGGGCTGATATTTTCTCAGTTAAGGCAGATTTAAGGCTGTAAACCACATTGTGTCCCACAGGAGTCGCCACTTGAATGAATTTTAGTGGTGTGTTCCTTCAGAAATGCATATCCAGTCCAAAGTACAGGTTCAGGGAGTGTAGGTGATGAGGATGTCATAAAATGCCAGATCAGTCCAAACCACCTCTTAAAGTTGATCAAACCTGCTCAAATTTTCACAGAAAACTCACTTTATATCAGAGAATGAATTTGTATTGGTCTGGTCCACTCGAGGGCCATATTAGGAATTTTCATTTTCGGGGTGTGGGGGGGGGGCCCTGGCCTCCCCTCATGGGAGGAATGTCAAGTATATCACAATATTGCCAGTCTGATGCCCCCATTTAATTTCATGCTTGTTTTAACAATAAAGGGGGATATTTTAGGCACATTTGGAGCATTACATGTCTGAAGAGAAAATATTTGACCCAAACAATGCTATTAAAATGGTCCAAAATAGATGTAAATCAGCCCAAACCAGTACTAAATATTGCTGTGTAACCATGAAACTTGGCCCAAATATCACCTGCCACTCACTAAATCTGATTGCACAGGTTTTAGGATTACATCTGGTGTACCAGTGGTGTCATCTGTGTAAAATATGGTCCAGGAAGGCGAAAATACAGCCTCAGGTGGCTGTATCAGGATGGGCTGATATTTTCTCAGTTAAGGCAGATTTAAGGCTGTAAACCACATTGTGTCCCACAGGAGTCGCCACTTGAATGAATTTTAGTGGTGTGTTCCTTCAGAAATGCATATCCAGTCCAAACTACAGGTTCAGGGAGTGTAGGTGACGAGGATGTCATAAAATGCCAGATCAGTCCAAACCACCTCTTAAAGTTGATCAAACCTGCTCAAATTTTCACAGAAAACTCACTTTATATCAGAGAATGAATTTGTATTGGTCTGGTCCACTCGAGGGCCATATTAGGAATTTTCATTTTCGGGGTGTGGGGGGGCCCCCTGGCCTCCCCTCATGGGGGGAATGTCAAGTATATCACAATATTGCCAGTCTGATGCCCCCATTTAATTTCATGCTTGTTTTAACAATAAAGGGGGATATTTTAGGCACATTTGGAGCATTACATGTCTGAAGAGAAAATATTTGACCCAAACAATGCTATTAAAATGGTCCAAAATAGATGTAAATCAGCCCAAACCAGTACTAAATATTGCTGTGTAACCATGAAACTTGGCCCAAATATCACCTGCCACTCACTAAATCTGATTGCACAGGTTTTAGGATTACATCTGGTGTACCAGTGGTGTCATCTGTGTAAAATATGGTCCAGGAAGGCGAAAATACAGCCTCAGGTGGCTGTATCAGGATGGGCTGATATTTTCTCAGTTAAGGCAGATTTAAGGCTGTAAACCACATTGTGTCCCACAGGAGTCGCCACTTGAATGAATTTTAGTGGTGTGTTCCTTCAGAAATGCATATCCAGTCCAAAGTACAGGTTCAGGGAGTGTAGGTGACGAGGATGTCATAAAATGCCAGATCAGTCCAAACCACCTCTTAAAGTTGATCAAACCTGCTCAAATTTTCACAGAAAACTCACTTTATATCAGAGAATGAATTTGTATTGGTCTGGTCCACTCGAGGGCCATATTAGGAATTTTCATTTTCGGGGTGTGGGGGGGCCCCCTGGCCTCCCCTCATGGGGGGAATGTCAAGTATATCACAATATTGCCAGTCTGATGCCCCCATTTAATTTCATACTTGTTTTAACAATAAAGGGGGATATTTTAGGCACATTTGGAGCATTACATGTCTGAAGAGAAAATATTTGACCCAAACAATGCTATTAAAATGGTCCAAAATAGATGTAAATCAGCCCAAACCAGTACTAAATATTGCTGTGTAACCATGAAACTTGGTCCAAATATCACCTGCCACTCACTAAATCTGATTGCACAGGTTTTAGGATTACATCTGGTGTACCAGTGGTGTCATCTGTGTAAAATATGGTCCAGGAAGGCGAAAATACAGCCTCAGGTGGCTGTATCAGGATGGGCTGATATTTTCTCAGTTAAGGCAGATTTAAGGCTGTAAACCACATTGTGTCCCACAGGAGTCGCCACTTGAATGAATTTTAGTGGTGTGTTCCTTCAGAAATGCATATCCAGTCCAAAGTACAGGTTCAGGGAGTGTGGGTGGCGAGGATGTCATAAAATGCCAGATCAGTCCAAACCACCTCTTAAAGTTGATCAAACCTGCTCAAATTTTCACAGAAAACTCACTTTATATCAGAGAATGAATTTGTATTGGTCTGGTCCACTCGAGGGCCATATTAGGAATTTTCATTTTCGGGGTGTGGGGGGGGGGGCCCTGGCCTCCCCTCATGGGAGGAATGTCAAGTATATCACAATATTGCCAGTCTGATGCCCCCATTTAATTTCATGCTTGTTTTAACAATAAAGGGGGATATTTTAGGCACATTTGGAGCATTACATGTCTGAAGAGAAAATATTTGACCCAAACAATGCTATTAAAATGGTCCAAAATAGATGTAAATCAGCCCAAACCAGTACTAAATATTGCTGTGTAACCATGAAACTTGGCCCAAATATCACCTGCCACTCACTAAATCTGATTGCACAGGTTTTAGGATTACATCTGGTGTACCAGTGGTGTCATCTGTGTAAAATATGGTCCAGGAAGGCGAAAATACAGCCTCAGGTGGCTGTATCAGGATGGGCTGATATTTTCTCAGTTAAGGCAGATTTAAGGCTGTAAACCACATTGTGTCCCACAGGAGTCGCCACTTGAATGAATTTTAGTGGTGTGTTCCTTCAGAAATGCATATCCAGTCCAAAGTACAGGTTCAGGGAGTGTAGGTGACGAGGATGTCATAAAATGCCAGATCAGTCCAAACCACCTCTTAAAGTTGATCAAACCTGCTCAAATTTTCACAGAAAACTCACTTTATATCAGAGAATGAATTTGTATTGGTCTGGTCCACTCGAGGGCCATATTAGGAATTTTCATTTTCGGGGTGTGGGGGGGCCCCCTGGCCTCCCCTCATGGGGGGAATGTCAAGTATATCACAATATTGCCAGTCTGATGCCCCCATTTAATTTCATGCTTGTTTTAACAATAAAGGGGGATATTTTAGGCACATTTGGAGCATTACATGTCTGAAGAGAAAATATTTGACCCAAACAATGCTATTAAAATGGTCCAAAATAGATGTAAATCAGCCCAAACCAGTACTAAATATTGCTGTGTAACCATGAAACTTGGCCCAAATATCACCTGCCACTCACTAAATCTGATTGCACAGGTTTTAGGATTACATCTGGTGTACCAGTGGTGTCATCTGTGTAAAATATGGTCCAGGAAGGCGAAAATACAGCCTCAGGTGGCTGTATCAGGATGGGCTGATATTTTCTCAGTTAAGGCAGATTTAAGGCTGTAAACCACATTGTGTCCCACAGGAGTCGCCACTTGAATGAATTTTAGTGGTGTGTTCCTTCAGAAATGCATATCCAGTCCAAACTACAGGTTCAGGGAGTGTAGGTGACGAGGATGTCATAAAATGCCAGATCAGTCCAAACCACCTCTTAAAGTTGATCAAACCTGCTCAAATTTTCACAGAAAACTCACTTTATATCAGAGAATGAATTTGTATTGGTCTGGTCCACTCGAGGGCCATATTAGGAATTTTCATTTTCGGGGTGTGGGGGGGCCCCCTGGCCTCCCCTCATGGGGGGAATGTCAAGTATATCACAATATTGCCAGTCTGATGCCCCCATTTAATTTCATGCTTGTTTTAACAATAAAGGGGGATATTTTAGGCACATTTGGAGCATTACATGTCTGAAGAGAAAATATTTGACCCAAACAATGCTATTAAAATGGTCCAAAATAGATGTAAATCAGCCCAAACCAGTACTAAATATTGCTGTGTAACCATGAAACTTGGCCCAAATATCACCTGCCACTCACTAAATCTGATTGCACAGGTTTTAGGATTACATCTGGTGTACCAGTGGTGTCATCTGTGTAAAATATGGTCCAGGAAGGCGAAAATACAGCCTCAGGTGGCTGTATCAGGATGGGCTGATATTTTCTCAGTTAAGGCAGATTTAAGGCTGTAAACCACATTGTGTCCCACAGGAGTCGCCACTTGAATGAATTTTAGTGGTGTGTTCCTTCAGAAATGCATATCCAGTCCAAAGTACAGGTTCAGGGAGTGTAGGTGGCGAGGATGTCATAAAATGCCAGATCAGTCCAAACCACCTCTTAAAGTTGATCAAACCTGCTCAAATTTTCACAGAAAACTCACTTTATATCAGAGAATGAATTTGTATTGGTCTGGTCCACTCGAGGGCCATATTAGGAATTTTCATTTTCGGGGTGTGGGGGGGCCCCCTGGCCTCCCCTCATGGGGGGAATGTCAAGTATATCACAATATTGCCAGTCTGATGCCCCCATTTAATTTCATGCTTGTTTTAACAATAAAGGGGGATATTTTAGGCACATTTGGAGCATTACATGCCTGAAGAGAAAATATTTGACCCAAACAATGCTATTAAAATGGTCCAAAATAGATGTAAATCAGCCCAAACCAGTACTAAATATTGCTGTGTAACCATGAAACTTGGCCCAAATATCACCTGCCACTCACTAAATCTGATTGCACAGGTTTTAGGATTACATCTGGTGTACCAGTGGTGTCATCTGTGTAAAATATGGTCCAGGAAGGCGAAAATACAGCCTCAGGTGGCTGTATCAGGATGGGCTGATATTTTCTCAGTTAAGGCAGATTTAAGGCTGTAAACCACATTGTGTCCCACAGGAGTCGCCACTTGAATGAATTTTAGTGGTGTGTTCCTTCAGAAATGCATATCCAGTCCAAAGTACAGGTTCAGGGAGTGTAGATGACGAGGATGTCATAAAATGCCAGATCAGTCCAAACCACCTCTTAAAGTTGATCAAACCTGCTCAAATTTTCACAGAAAACTCACTTTATATCAGAGAATGAATTTGTATTGGTCTGGTCCACTCGAGGGCCATATTAGGAATTTTCATTTTCGGGGTGTGGGGGGGCCCCCTGGCCTCCCCTCATGGGGGGAATGTCAAGTATATCACAATATTGCCAGTCTGATGCCCCCATTTAATTTCATGCTTGTTTTAACAATAAAGGGGGATATTTTAGGCACATTTGGAGCATTACATGTCTGAAGAGAAAATATTTGACCCAAACAATGCTATTAAAATGGTCCAAAATAGATGTAAATCAGCCCAAACCAGTACTAAATATTGCTGTGTAACCATGAAACTTGGCCCAAATATCACCTGCCACTCACTAAATCTGATTGCACAGGTTTTAGGATTACATCTGGTGTACCAGTGGTGTCATCTGTGTAAAATATGGTCCAGGAAGGCGAAAATACAGCCTCAGGTGGCTGTATCAGGATGGGCTGATATTTTCTCAGTTAAGGCAGATTTAAGGCTGTAAACCACATTGTGTCCCACAGGAGTCGCCACTTGAATGAATTTTAGTGGTGTGTTCCTTCAGAAATGCATATCCAGTCCAAAGTACAGGTTCAGGGAGTGTAGGTGGCGAGGATGTCATAAAATGCCAGATCAGTCCAAACCACCTCTTAAAGTTGATCAAACCTGCTCAAATTTTCACAGAAAACTCACTTTATATCAGAGAATGAATTTGTATTGGTCTGGTCCACTCGAGGGCCATATTAGGAATTTTCATTTTCGGGGTGTGGGGGGGCCCCCTGGCCTCCCCTCATGGGGGGAATGTCAAGTATATCACAATATTGCCAGCCTGATGCCCCCATTTAATTTCATGCTTGTTTTAACAATAAAGGGGGATATTTTAGGCACATTTGGAGC
Organism: Sabellastarte sp. h YS-2021; assembly: GCA_964017235.1. NCBI lineage: Eukaryota > Metazoa > Annelida > Polychaeta > Sabellida > Sabellidae > Sabellastarte > Sabellastarte sp. h YS-2021. The sequence continues at coordinate 87,241,906 of OZ024932.1, forward strand.
ATTACATGCCTGAAGAGAAAATATTTGACCCAAACAATGCTATTAAAATGGTCCAAAATAGATGTAAATCAGCCCAAACCAGTACTAAATATTGCTGTGTAACCATGAAACTTGGCCCAAATATCACCTGCCACTCACTAAATCTGATTGCACAGGTTTTAGGATTACATCTGGTGTACCAGTGGTGTCATCTGTGTAAAATATGGTCCAGGAAGGCGAAAATACAGCCTCAGGTGGCTGTATCAGGATGGGCTGATATTTTCTCAGTTAAGGCAGATTTAAGGCTGTAAACCACATTGTGTCCCACAGGAGTCGCCACTTGAATGAATTTTAGTGGTGTGTTCCTTCAGAAATGCATATCCAGTCCAAAGTACAGGTTCAGGGAGTGTAGGTGGCGAGGATGTCATAAAATGCCAGATCAGTCCAAACCACCTCTTAAAGTTGATCAAACCTGCTCAAATTTTCACAGAAAACTCACTTTATATCAGAGAATGAATTTGTATTGGTCTGGTCCACTCGAGGGCCATATTAGGAATTTTCATTTTCGGGGTGTGGGGGGGCCCCCTGGCCTCCCCTCATGGGGGGAATGTCAAATATATCACAATATTGCCAGTCTGATGCCCCCATTTAATTTCATGCTTGTTTTAACAATAAAGGGGGATATTTTAGGCACATTTGGAGCATTACATGTCTGAAGAGAAAATATTTGACCCAAACAATGCTATTAAAATGGTCCAAAATAGATGTAAATCAGCCCAAACCAGTACTAAATATTGCTGTGTAACCATGAAACTTGGCCCAAATATCACCTGCCACTCACTAAATCTGATTGCACAGGTTTTAGGATTACATCTGGTGTACCAGTGGTGTCATCTGTGTAAAATATGGTCCAGGAAGGCGAAAATACAGCCTCAGGTGGCTGTATCAGGATGGGCTGATATTTTCTCAGTTAAGGCAGATTTAAGGCTGTAAACCACATTGTGTCCCACAGGAGTCGCCACTTGAATGAATTTTAGTGGTGTGTTCCTTCAGAAATGCATATCCAGTCCAAAGTACAGGTTCAGGGAGTGTAGGTGGCGAGGATGTCATAAAATGCCAGATCAGTCCAAACCACCTCTTAAAGTTGATCAAACCTGCTCAAATTTTCACAGAAAACTCACTTTATATCAGAGAATGAATTTGTATTGGTCTGGTCCACTCGAGGGCCATATTAGGAATTTTCATTTTCGGGGTGTGGGGGGGCCCCCTGGCCTCCCCTCATGGGGGGAATGTCAAGTATATCACAATATTGCCAGTCTGATGCCCCCATTTAATTTCATGCTTGTTTTAACAATAAAGGGGGATATTTTAGGCACATTTGGAGCATTACATGCCTGAAGAGAAAATATTTGACCCAAACAATGCTATTAAAATGGTCCAAAATAGATGTAAATCAGCCCAAACCAGTACTAAATATTGCTGTGTAACCATGAAACTTGGCCCAAATATCACCTGCCACTCACTAAATCTGATTGCACAGGTTTTAGGATTACATCTGGTGTACCAGTGGTGTCATCTGTGTAAAATATGGTCCAGGAAGGCGAAAATACAGCCTCAGGTGGCTGTATCAGGATGGGCTGATATTTTCTCAGTTAAGGCAGATTTAAGGCTGTAAACCACATTGTGTCCCACAGGAGTCGCCACTTGAATGAATTTTAGTGGTGTGTTCCTTCAGAAATGCATATCCAGTCCAAAGTACAGGTTCAGGGAGTGTAGGTGGCGAGGATGTCATAAAATGCCAGATCAGTCCAAACCACCTCTTAAAGTTGATCAAACCTGCTCAAATTTTCACAGAAAACTCACTTTATATCAGAGAATGAATTTGTATTGGTCTGGTCCACTCGAGGGCCATATTAGGAATTTTCATTTTCGGGGTGTGGGGGGGCCCCCTGGCCTCCCCTCATGGGGGGAATGTCAAATATATCACAATATTGCCAGTCTGATGCCCCCATTTAATTTCATGCTTGTTTTAACAATAAAGGGGGATATTTTAGGCACATTTGGAGCATTACATGTCTGAAGAGAAAATATTTGACCCAAACAATGCTATTAAAATGGTCCAAAATAGATGTAAATCAGCCAAAACCAGTACTAAATATTGCTGTGTAACCATGAAACTTGGCCCAAATATCACCTGCCACTCACTAAATCTGATTGCACAGGTTTTAGGATTACATCTGGTGTACCAGTGGTGTCATCTGTGTAAAATATGGTCCAGGAAGGCGAAAATACAGCCTCAGGTGGCTGTATCAGGATGGGCTATATTTTCTCAGTTAAGGCAGATTTAAGGCTGTAAACCACATTGTGTCCCACAGGAGTCGCCACTTGAATGAATTTTAGTGGTGTGTTCCTTCAGAAATGCATATCCAGTCCAAAGTACAGGTTCAGGGAGTGTAGGTGGCGAGGATGTCATAAAATGCCAGATCAGTCCAAACCACCTCTTAAAGTTGATCAAACCTGCTCAAATTTTCACAGAAAACTCACTTTATATCAGAGAATGAATTTGTATTGGTCTGGTCCACTCGAGGGCCATATTAGGAATTTTCATTTTCGGGGTGTGGGGGGGGCCCCTGGCCTCCCCTCATGGGGGGAATGTCAAATATATCACAATATTGCCAGTCTGATGCCCCCATTTAATTTCATGCTTGTTTTAACAATAAAGGGGGATATTTTAGGCACATTTGGAGCATTACATGTCTGAAGAGAAAATATTTGACCCAAACAATGCTATTAAAATGGTCCAAAATAGATGTAAATCAGCCCAAACCAGTACTAAATATTGCTGTGTAACCATGAAACTTGGCCCAAATATCACCTGCCACTCACTAAATCTGATTGCACAGGTTTTAGGATTACATCTGGTGTACCAGTGGTGTCATCTGTGTAAAATATGGTCCAGGAAGGCGAAAATACAGCCTCAGGTGGCTGTATCAGGATGGGCTGATATTTTCTCAGTTAAGGCAGATTTAAGGCTGTAAACCACATTGTGTCCCACAGGAGTCGCCACTTGAATGAATTTTAGTGGTGTGTTCCTTCAGAAATGCATATCCAGTCCAAAGTACAGGTTCAGGGAGTGTAGATGACGAGGATGTCATAAAATGCCAGATCAGTCCAAACCACCTCTTAAAGTTGATCAAACCTGCTCAAATTTTCACAGAAAACTCACTTTATATCAGAGAATGAATTTGTATTGGTCTGGTCCACTCGAGGGCCATATTAGGAATTTTCATTTTCGGGGTGTGGGGGGGCCCCCTGGCCTCCCCTCATGGGGGGAATGTCAAGTATATCACAATATTGCCAGTCTGATGCCCCCATTTAATTTCATGCTTGTTTTAACAATAAAGGGGGATATTTTAGGCACATTTGGAGCATTACATGTCTGAAGAGAAAATATTTGACCCAAACAATGCTATTAAAATGGTCCAAAATAGATGTAAATCAGCCCAAACCAGTACTAAATATTGCTGTGTAACCATGAAACTTGGCCCAAATATCACCTGCCACTCACTAAATCTGATTGCACAGGTTTTAGGATTACATCTGGTGTACCAGTGGTGTCATCTGTGTAAAATATGGTCCAGGAAGGCGAAAATACAGCCTCAGGTGGCTGTATCAGGATGGGCTGATATTTTCTCAGTTAAGGCAGATTTAAGGCTGTAAACCACATTGTGTCCCACAGGAGTCGCCACTTGAATGAATTTTAGTGGTGTGTTCCTTCAGAAATGCATATCCAGTCCAAAGTACAGGTTCAGGGAGTGTAGGTGGCGAGGATGTCATAAAATGCCAGATCAGTCCAAACCACCTCTTAAAGTTGATCAAACCTGCTCAAATTTTCACAGAAAACTCACTTTATATCAGAGAATGAATTTGTATTGGTCTGGTCCACTCGAGGGCCATATTAGGAATTTTCATTTTCGGGGTGTGGGGGGGCCCCCTGGCCTCCCCTCATGGGGGGAATGTCAAGTATATCACAATATTGCCAGTCTGATGCCCCCATTTAATTTCATGCTTGTTTTAACAATAAAGGGGGATATTTTAGGCACATTTGGAGCATTACATGCCTGAAGAGAAAATATTTGACCCAAACAATGCTATTAAAATGGTCCAAAATAGATGTAAATCAGCCCAAACCAGTACTAAATATTGCTGTGTAACCATGAAACTTGGCCCAAATATCACCTGCCACTCACTAAATCTGATTGCACAGGTTTTAGGATTACATCTGGTGTACCAGTGGTGTCATCTGTGTAAAATATGGTCCAGGAAGGCGAAAATACAGCCTCAGGTGGCTGTATCAGGATGGGCTGATATTTTCTCAGTTAAGGCAGATTTAAGGCTGTAAACCACATTGTGTCCCACAGGAGTCGCCACTTGAATGAATTTTAGTGGTGTGTTCCTTCAGAAATGCATATCCAGTCCAAAGTACAGGTTCAGGGAGTGTAGGTGGCGAGGATGTCATAAAATGCCAGATCAGTCCAAACCACCTCTTAAAGTTGATCAAACCTGCTCAAATTTTCACAGAAAACTCACTTTATATCAGAGAATGAATTTGTATTGGTCTGGTCCACTCGAGGGCCATATTAGGAATTTTCATTTTCGGGGTGTGGGGGGGCCCCCTGGCCTCCCCTCATGGGGGGAATGTCAAATATATCACAATATTGCCAGTCTGATGCCCCCATTTAATTTCATGCTTGTTTTAACAATAAAGGGGGATATTTTAGGCACATTTGGAGCATTACATGTCTGAAGAGAAAATATTTGACCCAAACAATGCTATTAAAATGGTCCAAAATAGATGTAAATCAGCCAAAACCAGTACTAAATATTGCTGTGTAACCATGAAACTTGGCCCAAATATCACCTGCCACTCACTAAATCTGATTGCACAGGTTTTAGGATTACATCTGGTGTACCAGTGGTGTCATCTGTGTAAAATATGGTCCAGGAAGGCGAAAATACAGCCTCAGGTGGCTGTATCAGGATGGGCTATATTTTCTCAGTTAAGGCAGATTTAAGGCTGTAAACCACATTGTGTCCCACAGGAGTCGCCACTTGAATGAATTTTAGTGGTGTGTTCCTTCAGAAATGCATATCCAGTCCAAAGTACAGGTTCAGGGAGTGTAGGTGGCGAGGATGTCATAAAATGCCAGATCAGTCCAAACCACCTCTTAAAGTTGATCAAACCTGCTCAAATTTTCACAGAAAACTCACTTTATATCAGAGAATGAATTTGTATTGGTCTGGTCCACTCGAGGGCCATATTAGGAATTTTCATTTTCGGGGTGTGGGGGGGGCCCCTGGCCTCCCCTCATGGGGGGAATGTCAAATATATCACAATATTGCCAGTCTGATGCCCCCATTTAATTTCATGCTTGTTTTAACAATAAAGGGGGATATTTTAGGCACATTTGGAGCATTACATGTCTGAAGAGAAAATATTTGACCCAAACAATGCTATTAAAATGGTCCAAAATAGATGTAAATCAGCCCAAACCAGTACTAAATATTGCTGTGTAACCATGAAACTTGGCCCAAATATCACCTGCCACTCACTAAATCTGATTGCACAGGTTTTAGGATTACATCTGGTGTACCAGTGGTGTCATCTGTGTAAAATATGGTCCAGGAAGGCGAAAATACAGCCTCAGGTGGCTGTATCAGGATGGGCTGATATTTTCTCAGTTAAGGCAGATTTAAGGCTGTAAACCACATTGTGTCCCACAGGAGTCGCCACTTGAATGAATTTTAGTGGTGTGTTCCTTCAGAAATGCATATCCAGTCCAAAGTACAGGTTCAGGGAGTGTAGATGACGAGGATGTCATAAAATGCCAGATCAGTCCAAACCACCTCTTAAAGTTGATCAAACCTGCTCAAATTTTCACAGAAAACTCACTTTATATCAGAGAATGAATTTGTATTGGTCTGGTCCACTCGAGGGCCATATTAGGAATTTTCATTTTCGGGGTGTGGGGGGGCCCCCTGGCCTCCCCTCATGGGGGGAATGTCAAGTATATCACAATATTGCCAGTCTGATGCCCCCATTTAATTTCATGCTTGTTTTAACAATAAAGGGGGATATTTTAGGCACATTTGGAGCATTACATGTCTGAAGAGAAAATATTTGACCCAAACAATGCTATTAAAATGGTCCAAAATAGATGTAAATCAGCCCAAACCAGTACTAAATATTGCTGTGTAACCATGAAACTTGGCCCAAATATCACCTGCCACTCACTAAATCTGATTGCACAGGTTTTAGGATTACATCTGGTGTACCAGTGGTGTCATCTGTGTAAAATATGGTCCAGGAAGGCGAAAATACAGCCTCAGGTGGCTGTATCAGGATGGGCTGATATTTTCTCAGTTAAGGCAGATTTAAGGCTGTAAACCACATTGTGTCCCACAGGAGTCGCCACTTGAATGAATTTTAGTGGTGTGTTCCTTCAGAAATGCATATCCAGTCCAAAGTACAGGTTCAGGGAGTGTAGGTGGCGAGGATGTCATAAAATGCCAGATCAGTCCAAACCACCTCTTAAAGTTGATCAAACCTGCTCAAATTTTCACAGAAAACTCACTTTATATCAGAGAATGAATTTGTATTGGTCTGGTCCACTCGAGGGCCATATTAGGAATTTTCATTTTCGGGGTGTGGGGGGGCCCCCTGGCCTCCCCTCATGGGGGGAATGTCAAGTATATCACAATATTGCCAGTCTGATGCCCCCATTTAATTTCATGCTTGTTTTAACAATAAAGGGGGATATTTTAGGCACATTTGGAGCATTACATGCCTGAAGAGAAAATATTTGACCCAAACAATGCTATTAAAATGGTCCAAAATAGATGTAAATCAGCCCAAACCAGTACTAAATATTGCTGTGTAACCATGAAACTTGGCCCAAATATCACCTGCCACTCACTAAATCTGATTGCACAGGTTTTAGGATTACATCTGGTGTACCAGTGGTGTCATCTGTGTAAAATATGGTCCAGGAAGGCGAAAATACAGCCTCAGGTGGCTGTATCAGGATGGGCTGATATTTTCTCAGTTAAGGCAGATTTAAGGCTGTAAACCACATTGTGTCCCACAGGAGTCGCCACTTGAATGAATTTTAGTGGTGTGTTCCTTCAGAAATGCATATCCAGTCCAAAGTACAGGTTCAGGGAGTGTAGGTGGCGAGGATGTCATAAAATGCCAGATCAGTCCAAACCACCTCTTAAAGTTGATCAAACCTGCTCAAATTTTCACAGAAAACTCACTTTATATCAGAGAATGAATTTGTATTGGTCTGGTCCACTCGAGGGCCATATTAGGAATTTTCATTTTCGGGGTGTGGGGGGGCCCCCTGGCCTCCCCTCATGGGGGGAATGTCAAATATATCACAATATTGCCAGTCTGATGCCCCCATTTAATTTCATGCTTGTTTTAACAATAAAGGGGGATATTTTAGGCACATTTGGAGCATTACATGTCTGAAGAGAAAATATTTGACCCAAACAATGCTATTAAAATGGTCCAAAATAGATGTAAATCAGCCCAAACCAGTACTAAATATTGCTGTGTAACCATGAAACTTGGCCCAAATATCACCTGCCACTCACTAAATCTGATTGCACAGGTTTTAGGATTACATCTGGTGTACCAGTGGTGTCATCTGTGTAAAATATGGTCCAGGAAGGCGAAAATACAGCCTCAGGTGGCTGTATCAGGATGGGCTGATATTTTCTCAGTTAAGGCAGATTTAAGGCTGTAAACCACATTGTGTCCCACAGGAGTCGCCACTTGAATGAATTTTAGTGGTGTGTTCCTTCAGAAATGCATATCCAGTCCAAAGTACAGGTTCAGGGAGTGTAGGTGGCGAGGATGTCATAAAATGCCAGATCAGTCCAAACCACCTCTTAAAGTTGATCAAACCTGCTCAAATTTTCACAGAAAACTCACTTTATATCAGAGAATGAATTTGTATTGGTCTGGTCCACTCGAGGGCCATATTAGGAATTTTCATTTTCGGGGTGTGGGGGGGCCCCCTGGCCTCCCCTCATGGGGGGAATGTCAAGTATATCACAATATTGCCAGTCTGATGCCCCCATTTAATTTCATGCTTGTTTTAACAATAAAGGGGGATATTTTAGGCACATTTGGAGCATTACATGCCTGAAGAGAAAATATTTGACCCAAACAATGCTATTAAAATGGTCCAAAATAGATGTAAATCAGCCCAAACCAGTACTAAATATTGCTGTGTAACCATGAAACTTGGCCCAAATATCACCTGCCACTCACTAAATCTGATTGCACAGGTTTTAGGATTACATCTGGTGTACCAGTGGTGTCATCTGTGTAAAATATGGTCCAGGAAGGCGAAAATACAGCCTCAGGTGGCTGTATCAGGATGGGCTGATATTTTCTCAGTTAAGGCAGATTTAAGGCTGTAAACCACATTGTGTCCCACAGGAGTCGCCACTTGAATGAATTTTAGTGGTGTGTTCCTTCAGAAATGCATATCCAGTCCAAAGTACAGGTTCAGGGAGTGTAGGTGGCGAGGATGTCATAAAATGCCAGATCAGTCCAAACCACCTCTTAAAGTTGATCAAACCTGCTCAAATTTTCACAGAAAACTCACTTTATATCAGAGAATGAATTTGTATTGGTCTGGTCCACTCGAGGGCCATATTAGGAATTTTCATTTTCGGGGTGTGGGGGGGCCCCCTGGCCTCCCCTCATGGGGGGAATGTCAAGTATATCACAATATTGCCAGTCTGATGCCCCTATTTAATTTCATGCTTGTTTTAACAATAAAGGGGGATATTTTAGGCACATTTGGAGCATTACATGTCTGAAGAGAAAATATTTGACCCAAACAATGCTATTAAAATGGTCCAAAATAGATGTAAATCAGCCCAAACCAGTACTAAATATTGCTGTGTAACCATGAAACTTGGCCCAAATATCACCTGCCACTCACTAAATCTGATTGCACAGGTTTTAGGATTACATCTGGTGTACCAGTGGTGTCATCTGTGTAAAATATGGTCCAGGAAGGCGAAAATACAGCCTCAGGTGGCTGTATCAGGATGGGCTGATATTTTCTCAGTTAAGGCAGATTTAAGGCTGTAAACCACATTGTGTCCCACAGGAGTCGCCACTTGAATGAATTTTAGTGGTGTGTTCCTTCAGAAATGCATATCCAGTCCAAAGTACAGGTTCAGGGAGTGTAGGTGGCGAGGATGTCATAAAATGCCAGATCAGTCCAAACCACCTCTTAAAGTTGATCAAACCTGCTCAAATTTTCACAGAAAACTCACTTTATATCAGAGAATGAATTTGTATTGGTCTGGTCCACTCGAGGGCCATATTAGGAATTTTCATTTTCGGGGTGTGGGGGGGCCCCCTGGCCTCCCCTCATGGGGGTAATGTCAAGTATATCACAATATTGCCAGTCTGATGCCCCCATTTAATTTCATGCTTGTTTTAACAATAAAGGGGGATATTTTAGGCACATTTGGAGCATTACATGCCTGAAGAGAAAATATTTGACCCAAACAATGCTATTAAAATGGTCCAAAATAGATGTAAATCAGCCCAAACCAGTACTAAATATTGCTGTGTAACCATGAAACTTGGCCCAAATATCACCTGCCACTCACTAAATCTGATTGCACAGGTTTTAGGATTACATCTGGTGTACCAGTGGTGTCATCTGTGTAAAATATGGTCCAGGAAGGCGAAAATACAGCCTCAGGTGGCTGTATCAGGATGGGCTGATATTTTCTCAGTTAAGGCAGATTTAAGGCTGTAAACCACATTGTGTCCCACAGGAGTCGCCACTTGAATGAATTTTAGTGGTGTGTTCCTTCAGAAATGCATATCCAGTCCAAAGTACAGGTTCAGGGAGTGTAGGTGGCGAGGATGTCATAAAATGCCAGATCAGTCCAAACCACCTCTTAAAGTTGATCAAACCTGCTCAAATTTTCACAGAAAACTCACTTTATATCAGAGAATGAATTTGTATTGGTCTGGTCCACTCGAGGGCCATATTAGGAATTTTCATTTTCGGGGTGTGGGGGGGCCCCCTGGCCTCCCCTCATGGGGGGAATGTCAAGTATATCACAATATTGCCAGTCTGATGCCCCCATTTAATTTCATGCTTGTTTTAACAATAAAGGGGGATATTTTAGGCACATTTGGAGCATTACATGTCTGAAGAGAAAATATTTGACCCAAACAATGCTATTAAAATGGTCCAAAATAGATGTAAATCAGCCCAAACCAGTACTAAATATTGCTGTGTAACCATGAAACTTGGCCCAAATATCACCTGCCACTCACTAAATCTGATTGCACAGGTTTTAGGATTACATCTGGTGTACCAGTGGTGTCATCTGTGTAAAATATGGTCCAGGAAGGCGAAAATACAGCCTCAGGTGGCTGTATCAGGATGGGCTGATATTTTCTCAGTTAAGGCAGATTTAAGGCTGTAAACCACATTGTGTCCCACAGGAGTCGCCACTTGAATGAATTTTAGTGGTGTGTTCCTTCAGAAATGCATATCCAGTCCAAACTACAGGTTCAGGGAGTGTAGGTGACGAGGATGTCATAAAATGCCAGATCAGTCCAAACCACCTCTTAAAGTTGATCAAACCTGCTCAAATTTTCACAGAAAACTCACTTTATATCAGAGAATGAATTTGTATTGGTCTGGTCCACTCGAGGGCCATATTAGGAATTTTCATTTTCGGGGTGTGGGGGGGCCCCCTGGCCTCCCCTCATGGGGGGAATGTCAAGTATATCACAATATTGCCAGTCTGATGCCCCCATTTAATTTCATGCTTGTTTTAACAATAAAGGGGGATATTTTAGGCACATTTGGAGCATTACATGTCTGAAGAGAAAATATTTGACCCAAACAATGCTATTAAAATGGTCCAAAATAGATGTAAATCAGCCCAAACCAGTACTAAATATTGCTGTGTAACCATGAAACTTGGCCCAAATATCACCTGCCACTCACTAAATCTGATTGCACAGGTTTTAGGATTACATCTGGTGTACCAGTGGTGTCATCTGTGTAAAATATGGTCCAGGAAGGCGAAAATACAGCCTCAGGTGGCTGTATCAGGATGGGCTGATATTTTCTCAGTTAAGGCAGATTTAAGGCTGTAAACCACATTGTGTCCCACAGGAGTCGCCACTTGAATGAATTTTAGTGGTGTGTTCCTTCAGAAATGCATATCCAGTCCAAAGTACAGGTTCAGGGAGTGTAGGTGGCGAGGATGTCATAAAATGCCAGATCAGTCCAAACCACCTCTTAAAGTTGATCAAACCTGCTCAAATTTTCACAGAAAACTCACTTTATATCAGAGAATGAATTTGTATTGGTCTGGTCCACTCGAGGGCCATATTAGGAATTTTCATTTTCGGGGTGTGGGGGGGCCCCCTGGCCTCCCCTCATGGGGGGAATGTCAAGTATATCACAATATTGCCAGTCTGATGCCCCCATTTAATTTCATGCTTGTTTTAACAATAAAGGGGGATATTTTAGGCACATTTGGAGCATTACATGTCTGAAGAGAAAATATTTGACCCAAACAATGCTATTAAAATGGTCCAAAATAGATGTAAATCAGCCCAAACCAGTACTAAATATTGCTGTGTAACCATGAAACTTGGCCCAAATATCACCTGCCACTCACTAAATCTGATTGCACAGGTTTTAGGATTACATCTGGTGTACCAGTGGTGTCATCTGTGTAAAATATGGTCCAGGAAGGCGAAAATACAGCCTCAGGTGGCTGTATCAGGATGGGCTGATATTTTCTCAGTTAAGGCAGATTTAAGGCTGTAAACCACATTGTGTCCCACAGGAGTCGCCACTTGAATGAATTTTAGTGGTGTGTTCCTTCAGAAATGCATATCCAGTCCAAAGTACAGGTTCAGGGAGTGTAGGTGGCGAGGATGTCATAAAATGCCAGATCAGTCCAAACCACCTCTTAAAGTTGATCAAACCTGCTCAAATTTTCACAGAAAACTCACTTTATATCAGAGAATGAATTTGTATTGGTCTGGTCCACTCGAGGGCCATATTAGGAATTTTCATTTTCGGGGTGTGGGGGGGGCCCCTGGCCTCCCCTCATGGGGGGAATGTCAAGTATATCACAATATTGCCAGTCTGATGCCCCCATTTAATTTCATGCTTGTTTTAACAATAAAGGGGGATATTTTAGGCACATTTGGAGCATTACATGCCTGAAGAGAAAATATTTGACCCAAACAATGCTATTAAAATGGTCCAAAATAGATGTAAATCAGCCCAAACCAGTACTAAATATTGCTGTGTAACCATGAAACTTGGCCCAAATATCACCTGCCACTCACTAAATCTGATTGCACAGGTTTTAGGATTACATCTGGTGTACCAGTGGTGTCATCTGTGTAAAATATGGTCCAGGAAGGCGAAAATACAGCCTCAGGTGGCTGTATCAGGATGGGCTGATATTTTCTCAGTTAAGGCAGATTTAAGGCTGTAAACCACATTGTGTCCCACAGGAGTCGCCACTTGAATGAATTTTAGTGGTGTGTTCCTTCAGAAATGCATATCCAGTCCAAAGTACAGGTTCAGGGAGTGTAGGTGGCGAGGATGTCATAAAATGCCAGATCAGTCCAAACCACCTCTTAAAGTTGATCAAACCTGCTCAAATTTTCACAGAAAACTCACTTTATATCAGAGAATGAATTTGTATTGGTCTGGTCCACTCGAGGGCCATATTAGGAATTTTCATTTTCGGGGTGTGGGGGGGCCCCCTGGCCTCCCCTCATGGGGGGAATGTCAAGTATATCACAATATTGCCAGTCTGATGCCCCCATTTAATTTCATGCTTGTTTTAACAATAAAGGGGGATATTTTAGGCACATTTGGAGCATTACATGCCTGAAGAGAAAATATTTGACCCAAACAATGCTATTAAAATGGTCCAAAATAGATGTAAATCAGCCCAAACCAGTACTAAATATTGCTGTGTAACCATGAAACTTGGCCCAAATATCACCTGCCACTCACTAAATCTGATTGCACAGGTTTTAGGATTACATCTGGTGTACCAGTGGTGTCATCTGTGTAAAATATGGTCCAGGAAGGCGAAAATACAGCCTCAGGTGGCTGTATCAGGATGGGCTGATATTTTCTCAGTTAAGGCAGATTTAAGGCTGTAAACCACATTGTGTCCCACAGGAGTCGCCACTTGAATGAATTTTAGTGGTGTGTTCCTTCAGAAATGCATATCCAGTCCAAAGTACAGGTTCAGGGAGTGTAGGTGGCGAGGATGTCATAAAATGCCAGATCAGTCCAAACCACCTCTTAAAGTTGATCAAACCTGCTCAAATTTTCACAGAAAACTCACTTTATATCAGAGAATGAATTTGTATTGGTCTGGTCCACTCGAGGGCCATATTAGGAATTTTCATTTTCGGGGTGTGGGGGGGCCCCCTGGCCTCCCCTCATGGGGGGAATGTCAAATATATCACAATATTGCCAGTCTGATGCCCCCATTTAATTTCATGCTTGTTTTAACAATAAAGGGGGATATTTTAGGCACATTTGGAGCATTACATGTCTGAAGAGAAAATATTTGACCCAAACAATGCTATTAAAATGGTCCAAAATAGATGTAAATCAGCCCAAACCAGTACTAAATATTGCTGTGTAACCATGAAACTTGGCCCAAATATCACCTGCCACTCACTAAATCTGATTGCACAGGTTTTAGGATTACATCTGGTGTACCAGTGGTGTCATCTGTGTAAAATATGGTCCAGGAAGGCGAAAATACAGCCTCAGGTGGCTGTATCAGGATGGGCTATATTTTCTCAGTTAAGGCAGATTTAAGGCTGTAAACCACATTGTGTCCCACAGGAGTCGCCACTTGAATGAATTTTAGTGGTGTGTTCCTTCAGAAATGCATATCCAGTCCAAAGTACAGGTTCAGGGAGTGTAGGTGGCGAGGATGTCATAAAATGCCAGATCAGTCCAAACCACCTCTTAAAGTTGATCAAACCTGCTCAAATTTTCACAGAAAACTCACTTTATATCAGAGAATGAATTTGTATTGGTCTGGTCCACTCGAGGGCCATATTAGGAATTTTCATTTTCGGGGTGTGGGGGGGCCCCCTGGCCTCCCCTCATGGGGGGAATGTCAAATATATCACAATATTGCCAGTCTGATGCCCCCATTTAATTTCATGCTTGTTTTAACAATAAAGGGGGATATTTTAGGCACATTTGGAGCATTACATGTCTGAAGAGAAAATATTTGACCCAAACAATGCTATTAAAATGGTCCAAAATAGATGTAAATCAGCCCAAACCAGTACTAAATATTGCTGTGTAACCATGAAACTTGGCCCAAATATCACCTGCCACTCACTAAATCTGATTGCACAGGTTTTAGGATTACATCTGGTGTACCAGTGGTGTCATCTGTGTAAAATATGGTCCAGGAAGGCGAAAATACAGCCTCAGGTGGCTGTATCAGGATGGGCTGATATTTTCTCAGTTAAGGCAGATTTAAGGCTGTAAACCACATTGTGTCCCACAGGAGTCGCCACTTGAATGAATTTTAGTGGTGTGTTCCTTCAGAAATGCATATCCAGTCCAAAGTACAGGTTCAGGGAGTGTAGATGACGAGGATGTCATAAAATGCCAGATCAGTCCAAACCACCTCTTAAAGTTGATCAAACCTGCTCAAATTTTCACAGAAAACTCACTTTATATCAGAGAATGAATTTGTATTGGTCTGGTCCACTCGAGGGCCATATTAGGAATTTTCATTTTCGGGGTGTGGGGGGGCCCCCTGGCCTCCCCTCATGGGGGGAATGTCAAGTATATCACAATATTGCCAGTCTGATGCCCCCATTTAATTTCATGCTTGTTTTAACAATAAAGGGGGATATTTTAGGCACATTTGGAGCATTACATGTCTGAAGAGAAAATATTTGACCCAAACAATGCTATTAAAATGGTCCAAAATAGATGTAAATCAGCCCAAACCAGTACTAAATATTGCTGTGTAACCATGAAACTTGGCCCAAATATCACCTGCCACTCACTAAATCTGATTGCACAGGTTTTAGGATTACATCTGGTGTACCAGTGGTGTCATCTGTGTAAAATATGGTCCAGGAAGGCGAAAATACAGCCTCAGGTGGCTGTATCAGGATGGGCTGATATTTTCTCAGTTAAGGCAGATTTAAGGCTGTAAACCACATTGTGTCCCACAGGAGTCGCCACTTGAATGAATTTTAGTGGTGTGTTCCTTCAGAAATGCATATCCAGTCCAAAGTACAGGTTCAGGGAGTGTAGGTGGCGAGGATGTCATAAAATGCCAGATCAGTCCAAACCACCTCTTAAAGTTGATCAAACCTGCTCAAATTTTCACAGAAAACTCACTTTATATCAGAGAATGAATTTGTATTGGTCTGGTCCACTCGAGGGCCATATTAGGAATTTTCATTTTCGGGGTGTGGGGGGGCCCCCTGGCCTCCCCTCATGGGGGGAATGTCAAGTATATCACAATATTGCCAGTCTGATGCCCCCATTTAATTTCATGCTTGTTTTAACAATAAAGGGGGATATTTTAGGCACATTTGGAGCATTACATGCCTGAAGAGAAAATATTTGACCCAAACAATGCTATTAAAATGGTCCAAAATAGATGTAAATCAGCCCAAACCAGTACTAAATATTGCTGTGTAACCATGAAACTTGGCCCAAATATCACCTGCCACTCACTAAATCTGATTGCACAGGTTTTAGGATTACATCTGGTGTACCAGTGGTGTCATCTGTGTAAAATATGGTCCAGGAAGGCGAAAATACAGCCTCAGGTGGCTGTATCAGGATGGGCTGATATTTTCTCAGTTAAGGCAGATTTAAGGCTGTAAACCACATTGTGTCCCACAGGAGTCGCCACTTGAATGAATTTTAGTGGTGTGTTCCTTCAGAAATGCATATCCAGTCCAAAGTACAGGTTCAGGGAGTGTAGGTGGCGAGGATGTCATAAAATGCCAGATCAGTCCAAACCACCTCTTAAAGTTGATCAAACCTGCTCAAATTTTCACAGAAAACTCACTTTATATCAGAGAATGAATTTGTATTGGTCTGGTCCACTCGAGGGCCATATTAGGAATTTTCATTTTCGGGGTGTGGGGGGGCCCCCTGGCCTCCCCTCATGGGGGGAATGTCAAATATATCACAATATTGCCAGTCTGATGCCCCCATTTAATTTCATGCTTGTTTTAACAATAAACGGGGATATTTTAGGCACATTTGGAGCATTACATGTCTGAAGAGAAAATATTTGACCCAAACAATGCTATTAAAATGGTCCAAAATAGATGTAAATCAGCCCAAACCAGTACTAAATATTGCTGTGTAACCATGAAACTTGGCCCAAATATCACCTGCCACTCACTAAATCTGATTGCACAGGTTTTAGGATTACATCTGGTGTACCAGTGGTGTCATCTGTGTAAAATATGGTCCAGGAAGGCGAAAATACAGCCTCAGGTGGCTGTATCAGGATGGGCTGATATTTTCTCAGTTAAGGCAGATTTAAGGCTGTAAACCACATTGTGTCCCACAGGAGTCGCCACTTGAATGAATTTTAGTGGTGTGTTCCTTCAGAAATGCATATCCAGTCCAAAGTACAGGTTCAGGGAGTGTAGGTGGCGAGGATGTCATAAAATGCCAGATCAGTCCAAACCACCTCTTAAAGTTAATCAAACCTGCTCAAATTTTCACAGAAAACTCACTTTATATCAGAGAATGAATTTGTATTGGTCTGGTCCACTCGAGGGCCATATTAGGAATTTTCATTTTCGGGGTGTGGGGGGGCCCCCTGGCCTCCCCTCATGGGGGGAATGTCAAGTATATCACAATATTGCCAGTCTGATGCCCCTATTTAATTTCATGCTTGTTTTAACAATAAAGGGGGATATTTTAGGCACATTTGGAGCATTACATGTCTGAAGAGAAAATATTTGACCCAAACAATGCTATTAAAATGGTCCAAAATAGATGTAAATCAGCCCAAACCAGTACTAAATATTGCTGTGTAACCATGAAACTTGGCCCAAATATCACCTGCCACTCACTAAATCTGATTGCACAGGTTTTAGGATTACATCTGGTGTACCAGTGGTGTCATCTGTGTAAAATATGGTCCAGGAAGGCGAAAATACAGCCTCAGGTGGCTGTATCAGGATGGGCTGATATTTTCTCAGTTAAGGCAGATTTAAGGCTGTAAACCACATTGTGTCCCACAGGAGTCGCCACTTGAATGAATTTTAGTGGTGTGTTCCTTCAGAAATGCATATCCAGTCCAAAGTACAGGTTCAGGGAGTGTAGGTGGCGAGGATGTCATAAAATGCCAGATCAGTCCAAACCACCTCTTAAAGTTGATCAAACCTGCTCAAATTTTCACAGAAAACTCACTTTATATCAGAGAATGAATTTGTATTGGTCTGGTCCACTCGAGGGCCATATTAGGAATTTTCATTTTCGGGGTGTGGGGGGGCCCCCTGGCCTCCCCTCATGGGGGTAATGTCAAGTATATCACAATATTGCCAGTCTGATGCCCCCATTTAATTTCATGCTTGTTTTAACAATAAAGGGGGATATTTTAGGCACATTTGGAGCATTACATGCCTGAAGAGAAAATATTTGACCCAAACAATGCTATTAAAATGGTCCAAAATAGATGTAAATCAGCCCAAACCAGTACTAAATATTGCTGTGTAACCATGAAACTTGGCCCAAATATCACCTGCCACTCACTAAATCTGATTGCACAGGTTTTAGGATTACATCTGGTGTACCAGTGGTGTCATCTGTGTAAAATATGGTCCAGGAAGGCGAAAATACAGCCTCAGGTGGCTGTATCAGGATGGGCTGATATTTTCTCAGTTAAGGCAGATTTAAGGCTGTAAACCACATTGTGTCCCACAGGAGTCGCCACTTGAATGAATTTTAGTGGTGTGTTCCTTCAGAAATGCATATCCAGTCCAAAGTACAGGTTCAGGGAGTGTAGGTGGCGAGGATGTCATAAAATGCCAGATCAGTCCAAACCACCTCTTAAAGTTGATCAAACCTGCTCAAATTTTCACAGAAAACTCACTTTATATCAGAGAATGAATTTGTATTGGTCTGGTCCACTCGAGGGCCATATTAGGAATTTTCATTTTCGGGGTGTGGGGGGGCCCCCTGGCCTCCCCTCATGGGGGGAATGTCAAATATATCACAATATTGCCAGTCTGATGCCCCCATTTAATTTCATGCTTGTTTTAACAATAAACTGGGATATTTTAGGCACATTTGGAGCATTACATGTCTGAAGAGAAAATATTTGACCCAAACAATGCTATTAAAATGGTCCAAAATAGATGTAAATCAGCCCAAACCAGTACTAAATATTGCTGTGTAACCATGAAACTTGGCCCAAATATCACCTGCCACTCACTAAATCTGATTGCACAGGTTTTAGGATTACATCTGGTGTACCAGTGGTGTCATCTGTGTAAAATATGGTCCAGGAAGGCGAAAATACAGCCTCAGGTGGCTGTATCAGGATGGGCTGATATTTTCTCAGTTAAGGCAGATTTAAGGCTGTAAACCACATTGTGTCCCACAGGAGTCGCCACTTGAATGAATTTTAGTGGTGTGTTCCTTCAGAAATGCATATCCAGTCCAAAGTACAGGTTCAGGGAGTGTAGGTGGCGAGGATGTCATAAAATGCCAGATCAGTCCAAACCACCTCTTAAAGTTGATCAAACCTGCTCAAATTTTCACAGAAAACTCACTTTATATCAGAGAATGAATTTGTATTGGTCTGGTCCACTCGAGGGCCATATTAGGAATTTTCATTTTCGGGGTGTGGGGGGGCCCCCTGGCCTCCCCTCATGGGGGGAATGTCAAGTATATCACAATATTGCCAGTCTGATGCCCCCATTTAATTTCATGCTTGTTTTAACAACAAAGGGGGATATTTTAGGCACATTTGGAGCATTACATGCCTGAAGAGAAAATATTTGACCCAAACAATGCTATTAAAATGGTCCAAAATAGATGTAAATCAGCCCAAACCAGTACTAAATATTGCTGTGTAACCATGAAACTTGGCCCAAATATCACCTGCCACTCACTAAATCTGATTGCACAGGTTTTAGGATTACATCTGGTGTACCAGTGGTGTCATCTGTGTAAAATATGGTCCAGGAAGGCGAAAATACAGCCTCAGGTGGCTGTATCAGGATGGGCTGATATTTTCTCAGTTAAGGCAGATTTAAGGCTGTAAACCACATTGTGTCCCACAGGAGTCGCCACTTGAATGAATTTTAGTGGTGTGTTCCTTCAGAAATGCATATCCAGTCCAAAGTACAGGTTCAGGGAGTGTAGGTGGCGAGGATGTCATAAAATGCCAGATCAGTCCAAACCACCTCTTAAAGTTGATCAAACCTGCTCAAATTTTCACAGAAAACTCACTTTATATCAGAGAATGAATTTGTATTGGTCTGGTCCACTCGAGGGCCATATTAGGAATTTTCATTTTCGGGGTGTGGGGGGGCCCCCTGGCCTCCCCTCATGGGGGGAATGTCAAATATATCACAATATTGCCAGTCTGATGCCCCCATTTAATTTCATGCTTGTTTTAACAATAAAGGGGGATATTTTAGGCACATTTGGAGCATTACATGTCTGAAGAGAAAATATTTGACCCAAACAATGCTATTAAAATGGTCCAAAATAGATGTAAATCAGCCCAAACCAGTACTAAATATTGCTGTGTAACCATGAAACTTGGCCCAAATATCACCTGCCACTCACTAAATCTGATTGCACAGGTTTTAGGATTACATCTGGTGTACCAGTGGTGTCATCTGTGTAAAATATGGTCCAGGAAGGCGAAAATACAGCCTCAGGTGGCTGTATCAGGATGGGCTGATATTTTCTCAGTTAAGGCAGATTTAAGGCTGTAAACCACATTGTGTCCCACAGGAGTCGCCACTTGAATGAATTTTAGTGGTGTGTTCCTTCAGAAATGCATATCCAGTCCAAAGTACAGGTTCAGGGAGTGTAGGTGGCGAGGATGTCATAAAATGCCAGATCAGTCCAAACCACCTCTTAAAGTTGATCAAACCTGCTCAAATTTTCACAGAAAACTCACTTTATATCAGAGAATGAATTTGTATGTATTCATTCATTATTTCTTCAATACTCGATGGGGGTCTGCATTTAATTTTTTGCCAACATTTCAAAACCAGGCAATGAAATTCTGTTTTACATTGTTCAGTATAATAAGCTGGCATTTTATGGTTTATTTGGTGTTTTTCTATGTTTAACAGGTACCAATTTGGCTTAGTCCATTTCATATTATCACTCTTTAGTATTCTTTTAAGAAATCTAATTTTGGCGCTTTCATGCACTAGAAATAAATCAGTCATTTTCAATCCACCATCACAATAGTTTGCAATTATCGATTCACGTTTTATTTTTGGTGTTTTATTGTCCCACAGAAAACTGAAAAGTATTTTATCTAATTTTTCAAGTATTTTTGTTGGACAAAAGATTAAACTTAATGCATAGACTATTTTTGGTATGACAAGAGTTTTAATGATGGATGCTTTGCCTTTCAGACTGAGTCTCCTAGAGGACCATGTTTGCAAGGTCTTTTCAATGGAGGCCAGTTTTTTTCAAAATTTAACTTTGTCATTTCTTTCTGGTCATAGGAAAACCAGACTAACACAAAGTTGCTTTATTTCTTTTGGTAGGTTTATTTGTTTATTAGTCCAACTTCCAATGGGTATTATGGTGGATTTTTCTAAATTTATTTTAAGCCCAGAATACTTTGAAAATCTGTGAAGTATTGTGACAGAGGCTATTACTGACTTCATGTTACTAATAAATAATGTGGTGTCATCTGCCAATTGGCAGATTCAAAATTCTTCATTCATATGCTTTATTCCACAGATAAATCGGTTTTCCCATATTTGTATTGCAAATATTTCAGCAACCAGGATGAATAGCAGCGCTGAGATTGGGCACCCTTGTCTTATTCCACGACTAAGATTGAATGGTTGGGATAAGTATCCATTGTTTGTTACACAAGATTCAATATTTTTATGTAGGAGCTGAACCCAGCGTATAAAATTTTCTCCAAAGTTATAATGTTTTAAACATTTAATCAAGAAAGGCCATTCTATACTATCGAATGCTTTTTCCAAATCAATTAAAAGGATATAACCAGGGAGATTCTTTTTTGCTGTATATGTCATTATATCTTTTATAATCCTAATATTTTGACCAATATACCTTCCCCTGATATATCCTACTTGATCTTTGTTTACTAATTTTGGTAATACCTTTTGTAATCTATTTGAAAGAGTTTTGGTTAAAATCTTGTAATCTGTGTTTAAAAGACTTAATGGTCTCCAATTTCGTAAATATCTTAGGTCTTTACCTTCTTTTGGAATAAGGTTGATAATTCCCCTCTTTTGATCATTTGTCAATTCCCCATTTTTAAAAGAGTAGAGAAACCTTACATATAGGAAGTCTTTTATATCTGGCCAAAAGAATTTATAAAAATTTGTTGTGAAGCCATCACTCCCTGGAGACATCATTTGGTAGCTGTTTTAATGCATTTGCAACTTCGTCTATTTTTAAATCATTTTCACAAATTTGTTTCTCCATGGCATTTAATTTTGAGGTGTTTACTTGTAAAAATTCAGTGAGATCTAATTCCTCATCTATGGAAGAGCCTTGTTTTGTTGAATATAAGTTTTTGTAAAACTTTCGTTGCTCATTAATAATGCTTGATGCATCTGTTATCAAAGTACCATTGCTATCAATTAACGCTTTAATGTACTTGATATTGTAATTTTGCTTTTCTAAGTTAATAAAATATTTAGTATTTCTTTCTCCCTCTTCAATCCACTTTACCTTTGACCTGAATATTGCTCCATCAGCTTTACAACTCTTCCCATTCTGCTTTAATTTTAAAATACTCTTCAGAGGTACCTGGACTTATGATCAGTTCCTTTTCTAAATTATCAAGTTGCGCTTTTACCTTCAATTCATTTTCTCTTACAGCCTTAGCCTTATTTATGGCATATGTGATTGTAACTGTTTGTATCCGACATTTAACATAGTCCCAAAAAGTGTTTTTGTTTTCAATCTTATATTCTTCAGCTTTTATTATTTCTATCTCTGACTTAAATAATTCAACATAAGCTTTATCATGAAGTAGTTTGTTATTAAACTTCCAACACCCTGGACCTCTTTTCATTGTATTTAATATTTCAATTTTGATATTTATTAAACTGTGGTCTGACTGATTTCCTGGTTTAATACCACATTTTTTATTATATGAGAAATTGATTCAGAAATCAACCAAAAATCTAGCCTTGATTGGACAAGACCACATCTTGTTCGTTCTCGCCTTGTAAACTTTAATTCATTCGGATGCCTAAGCCTCCATATATCTGTTAGTTTATACTCCTCAATGAAACTTTTCAAATTCTTAGTATATGATGAGTAAATTTCATGTGTGCCTCCCTTTTTATCAATTTCATTATTCAAGTTTGTGTTGAAATCTCCCCCTATTATTAAATTTTTTGATGTTAAGTTTTGCAAAATATCTCTCAGTTCAGCTAAAAATGTTATTTGCTGGGCAAGACGGTCTCTTGTTGGTGCATAGATATTTACTAAGGTTAATGGCAGGTTTTCTATTTTACAATCAATAACTAATATCCTACCTGTCTGATCTTTACATTCAGATATTATTTTAATATCAATCGCTAAACTGTCCGGGATCAAAATTGCTACCCCCCTACTGTTGCTTGTTCCATTTGAATAAAATATTTTGCCTCCCCACTCACTTTTCCAAGTATTTTCATCTGTTTCTATGCTGTGGGTTTCTTGTAAAAATGTAATCCCAAAGTATAAGGTTTTCAGCCAATGAAAAATTTGTTGCCTCTTAGTTTTATCCCTAAGACCTCTAGAATTAAATGAATTTATTAGTATTTCTTTGCAGCTCATTATTTCTTTTGTGTTTATAACTGCTTTTATGTACAACTGTTTTGAATCCATTTTCATTTTGAGTATGTATGCAGCTTGTAGGTAGCATAATTTGGGGTATTTTTGTGTACGTATTACATACAACAGAGAAATTGTAACATACAAAGACATACATACACACATAATGATTGTTTATTTGTTTGTTTATTTGACGTTTTACGTCGCTTTCAACACTGTACAGGTCATACCACGACGGGTAGTTGGAAGGGCAGAGGAAACAAGTACATATAGTTCGCTAGGGTTCTGTACTGTAAACTGCCGACCAACGGCAAGCAACTACCACCTTTCCCACTTACAGCCATGACGGGGATCGAACCCCGGCCGCAGAGGTGGGAGACGAGAGTGTTACCACTCTGCCACCGTGGCCCTGTACACACATAATGATAACAAATACAAACCAACATGTGAAAAACATCCTGATATATGAAAGGGAAAATTTATCAAAAAAAAATTTATGTTTCGAGGAACCTTTAATTGCTCTTATTTATGAAGCTGAGTGAACAAAGATCAATATATCAATATGATTGCTTGGTGAAAAATTATTTAATTATTTTATCTGATGATAATTGATGATTGTTGCATAGTTTTTTTCCCGAAAAATTTGCATGTTTCTATATCTGAGTAACCTAATTAATTTGCTGAGTAGTTTGAGGTTTAAACAACTAATCTAACTAATGACCTGATCATGTAAATGACTTGTATTTTTTTTCTAAGCAATAACTCTTTCAATATTTTCAAGTAGTAGAACCCACAATCTTTTGTCACCTAAGCAGATAACAAAGGGTTATCTAGACAGACTGGCCCTAAAAATTGTGGTTATATATTAAAATAATGATTTTCACAATTATCTTTGCATACTGACAATCATATGAAGAAACTGCCTTTTGCTATTATTAGCACTAATAGGTACAACATTGATATTTGCAAGGTTAGGATGTCTATAAATTTCGCTAACAAAAAGTCTTTCTTTCAACTTTCTTTCAATTAACTTTGCATACTGTAAATCATATGAAGAAATTGTTTTTCACTTTTATTAGCACCTATATATATACAATAATATATATAGAATAATATATGTATTTCCAAGGTTAGGACAACTTCTATAATTTTCGCTAGCAATAACTCCATCAATACTTTTAAGTACTCGAACCAAAGAAGCTATTGCTCAGCTGTGCCATGATCTACAAGCCTACAACTTGACTATGCCATAGCTGACCCATATGTAGGTGCATAACATGTTTAAATAACATTTTCTAAAAGCAACAGCTTTCGAGTTACAACTGATTTACTCAACAGTGATACTCTGTGGCTGTAGCTCAGCTATACAGTGAGGTACAGGTCTGCAATTTTACTATGTTATAGCTGACCCAAAGTCGGTCAATAATATATTTAAACAAAATACTGTAAATGCAATCGCTTTCAAGTTACAACTCATTTACTCAGCAGTAATACTCTGAAAGTAGCATTTAAAGAAAATACTGTGCATGCAGTAGTTTTCAAGTAACAACTGTTTTACTCTACAGAGAAAATCTCAAATTAGCCACCGCTCAGCTATGCTATGATCTACTGGTCTACAATTTGACTTTGACCCATATGTATGTGGAAAACATATTTAAGCAACATTTTCTATATGCAACAGTTTTTAAAGTTACTACTGATTTACTCAACAGTGATACTGTAAAAGTGGCTGTAGCTCAGCTATGCAGTGAGGTACAGGTCTGCAAATTTTACTGTTATAGCTGACCCAAAAGTAGGTCAATATCATATTTAAACAAAATACTGTAAATGCAATAGCTTTCAAGTTACAAGCTATTTAAAGAAGATACTGTGCATGCAATAGTTTTCAAGTAACAACTAATTTACTCAACAGAGAAAATCTCTAAGTGGCTAATGCTCAGCTATGCCATGATCTACAGGTTTACAATTTGACTATGCTATAGCTGATCCATATATAGATGGATAACATATTTAAACAAGTGGCTGTAGCTCTGCTATGCAGTGAAGTACAGGTCTGCAATTTTACTATGTTATAGCTGACCTCAAACTTGGTCAATGACGTATTTAAACAATATACTGTAAATACAATAGTTTTCAAGCTACAAATCATTTTCTCAACAGTGATACTCTGAAAGTAGCTTTGCTCAGCTATGCCATGACCCACAGTTCTGTAATTTTACTTTGTTGTAGCTGACCCAAAAGTGCATGAATAACATTTAAACAAAATAGTATTACTCTAAATGCAATAATATTTAAGTTGCAAGCATTTTACTCAACAGTGACAACCTCAAAGTAACTATTACTTGGCTATGTAATGAGCTATTGTTGTGCAATTTTATTATGCTATAGCTGACCCAAAAATAGCTGAATATGATGTTTATAAAAAAAATGCAATAATTTTTGAGTTTCAAGTGATTTTACTCATTCTGGTATATAATAAAATGCCAGAAAGTAGAAATTACTCACTTAGCTACTGGGATTGCCACCCAAGTTACTCACCATGTTATAGCTATGGACAAAATAGCTAAACAACATATTTTAACAAAATACTCTGAATGCAATGCTTTTCAAGTTATAAGTGATTTAGTGCATGATTTCATGTCTTTAAATGCATTAAAATTAATTAATAAATTCATAAGAAAAATATTAAAGAAATATTATTAAGAAATTAATAACATTAAGAAATTACTTCTATATTTTTGTAACCAATTGCTCTTTCAGTACATTCGCCAGGAAGAACAAACAGACTCTAATATTTGGGGGCAACCAAGCATTTGTCCTAAAATGAAAAGTTTCATGATAAATATGTATTCCCAACTATTAGATTTGCTTCTTTTTGATTGGTGTTGCTTCTTTATCTAAACATTAACATATTTTTTTTCCTTTTATTCTTTTCTAACATTTGGAATGCTAATTGCTTCCTATTTATTAAATCTGAAGAAAAGGAACTCAAGAAATAATGACAATATATTTTAATAATAATTTTCACAATTGACCTTAATGACAATTTCATATAAAAAAAGGAAGGTTTAACTGAATGATTATTTATTATTGTATTGTTCTGTATATAGTCAGTAACCATTTCTTCCAGCTACACTGAAATTCTCAGTCTTTATTCTTCTAGAGTTTTTCTCAGGCTTGTCAAGATTTGACCCAGTATATTCTCTCCTGGCCAATTACTACTGTCAAGGATATTTGGATCAGACAATGCTAGTCCACATGAGAAAAGGTTATCTCTGCGGTTGCATTCCACTAGAGTTCCTCGACTGGCTAGCAGCTTGTCTTTTAGTATCTGATTTTGAGAGAATTTAAGATAGCATGCCCTTTCCATTGTCTTCTTTGCAAGTGGCTTCCATTTGGCTTCGTCAAGCTTCTTAATTTGATGTGATAATGCCTTCATCTTGCTTGGCTCACTGCTCCTCATTATTGAATTTGCTTTTTCTTCATCATTGAAGTAGAGGCACTTCTTTTGTATGTAGTACTGCTCTGAGCAATTATACTGCAGACCTCCATCTTTAAATGGTGATGAGTGGAAATTGCTAAGGTATCTATCCTTTCCAAAGAAGAAGGTTGAGTTACTTTTGGCATCATACTTCTCCCCTTTCAATCTCCACTGTAGGTGTCCCGGGAGTTTATCTATCTCAGCTGCAGTGTAGCTAGTGCCATCTACTATTAATCGGTCTGCCTTAAGTGTGCATCTTTTGACTTCGGGATCACGCTTAGTTGCCTTTAAGTAGGGTAACAAAATTCGTCTATTTTGTTTTACTTCTTCAGGGTAGTCCTCTGACACAAAGTAACGTTTGTTCTTCAATTCCCAACTAGCTCTCCATACTGCATCTCTATCTGGATAGAAATGAAATCTAACAATAACAGTCCTTGGTCTGGGAGAACAGCTGTGTGGGGTGATGAAATTGGGAGTTCCTAACCTGTGTACTCTTGTGATCTGAATACTGTTTGCATTTTTCAGTTTAAGGGTGTCTCTGAAAAAGGATAGTACTTTTGTCTTTATATCTTCATTTGGTGACTCTGGTATCCCATCAATTAGCAAATTATCCCTCCTTGTGTAGCTTTCTAACTGGATTATATCCAACTTCAGATTTTCTAATAATTTGTCTTTTTGCACTTTTTCAGCTTCTAATTCACTAACTCTTTCTTCTAATTGTCTAATTTCAATTTTCATATTTGCTTTTACCGCTTCTGCACTATCGTATTTGCTTTCTAACATGTCAAATTTATTGAGTAGAAGAGAGAAGGCATCCACAAACCATTTTGGAGCTGAATCTTTTATGTCCTTGATTTTTGTCTCCATTCTTTGGTCGTCTTCTTCTTTGTTTGGGGAAGACTTTTGGTCCATTCTTTTGGCTGTTTGTCCAGATAATGGTGAAACTATAAGCTCATCTGCAGATCATTTGCTCATTATAAAATTACACACTTTATTGTCCAGCTAAATTCCAACTTTAGTTGTTTTTTTTTCAAAATCATCCACTAAAGCACACTGTTCCAAGTTTGGATACATTGAATATCCAACTATTCCAAGTTTTGCGCTCATTGTTTTTGTTTTACAAAAATGGCTGCTAAAATACATCATTTTCCAAATTTGCTAATATTGAATATCTATTATCAGTATTTTAGCACTACTACTTGAAAATTAGGTTTATCCAGAAGTTACAACACAAAACTAATCAACACCATAAGTTATATAATTTGGTCAGGCCCTTCTAGGCAATTATCAAGCTTTTAAAAGTACACAAGACATTGTTTATGCTTTAAACACTAGGGCCCTCAGTTATTTTCTTTTCAGAAGCTTTCCATTCCCCAGTCTTGTTGCCAATGTATCAGTGCATTTTCCTATTGAGATAGATTTCGATCATATTGTGTAAGGTCTGTGTGAATACTTCTTGTGGTACTCTTCGTGGATGAAAATGCAAGTGATTGTGATAAGTTACCTGGCTGGTTAACTGTCGGTCCATCAGTATCACAGATATGCCCGAGGATGAAATGATACATCACTCCTTGTTCTGGCTGCTCTTTCTTTCATGTTTTTGTATTCCAAAATATCCTAGTGTGAATTAGAGGATATCTCTTTTCACAAGTTTTCATGTGATTTTTGTTTAACAAAGTATGGTTACCATTGGAGATTAGCTGAGGACACCCATCTCTGGTGGTGTGAGAAACAGAATGGTCTCTGAGGCTAGTAAGTTTTATTTTATTTGGGGTTTTACGTCGCTTTCAACACTGTACAGGTCATATCACGACGGGTAGTTGGAAGGGCAGAGGAAACCAGTACATATAGTTCACTAGGGTTGTGTACTGTAAACTGCCAACCAACGGCAAGCAACTACCAGCTTTCCCACTTAAGGCCGTCACAGGGATCAAACCCCGGCCTCAGAGGTGGGAGGCGAGAGTGTTACCACTCTGCCACCATGGCCCCTCTGAGGCTAGTGAGTGACAGAAAACTAAAATAATGAAATAGACTCTTATGGCTGTCATTCATTCAAAATGAAAGGTGTATGGACATCTTGTGATGACGCTTGTACTAAAGGGAAACATGTTCACATTCTGTGAAGTTGCAGGTGACCCCACTTCTGGTACCAATGTTGTTAATTTAACATGTCTTCTGTTATAGTCTCCACAGGTGATTTTATAACATGTCTGCTCTGTGAGATTTCTACATTTACCGAATGTGGACACATTATCAAAAGACACAGGACACAATAGTGAACTTAAAGACCACAGTGCATGAATTTTTTTTTGGCATTATTGTACAGATTATGTATGTAACAACACACCTGCCAAGTCCCATCTTCAAACTCCCACTAGAAAGCACATTAAAAGCCAGTTAAATCTGACAGTTGGAAAAACAAAACAGATCCCTCTCTGAAACTGTGCCACGTCACACAAGGAGATTTCCCACTCTGATTTCTGTGTGTCCAATACAAAACAGTGTAAAATGAAGTGAAATTAGTGTTTTATAAACTGGCTTGGAAAGGTTCAGCTTCAGTCAAAAAAAAAAAATTTTTTTTCCTACACTTAGTGCAAAGATTCTTCTATCAAATGAACTTGGAATATTGTGTGGTCATACCCAAATAATGCTCTTTTTTAAAAATAATTAACACTACAATTTGACTGTAACTTGTGTTCAAAATAGTGAACAAGTGTGCAGCTTTTAGTGTAACAATGCAGCTTCTGATTGTGTGTCAGTTTTTAAATAAACTGATAAGCAAGTTTTTCACCCAGTTCTTGTCCACATTTTCTCAAAATGTGATAAAATTTTAAGGCACCGTTGATTATGCAAACTCCTTATTATCAGAACAGAAAGAGTTAGCCCCAAAGTTCAATAGTCAATATTACAATGTATTAGTTATTATGAACAAATCAATATTCATTACTAGTTCTAGTTGACCATTAAGAACTGACAGTGACAATTCAGGGGCGGATCCAGCCTTTAAGTAAGGTGGGGGTTCACATCAGACACACCATAACTAAGGGGGTCAGAGGGCTTGCCCCCCACCCGGGAAAAAAATTAATTTTTGGTAAAAATATAGTGCATTTCCTGTAAATTTAACACCACTCTCAAGAAATAATTTTGTACTTTGGGTTGAACCCCTTTACATTATTTTTCAAGGAGGAGGGTTCGAACCCCCTGAACCCTCCTGGATCTGCTAGTGCAATTTGTAAAACCAGCCTCAAAACACACTTTAAAAGACTCAGTGTATTAGGCTCTTTTATATTGGGCTACACTGCTGCCAATATTAAAAGTAAGCAGGCTGAAATGACCAAATGTTCAAGCACTCTGGTTCAGGATGTAGAGTTTAATACACTGGAGATCTGAACCACATTCTGACGTTTTATTGACAACAGTGTGTCTTTCATGATATCTACTTTTAATAGCTGTGTAGGGGTCAGATTGCAATTTTCATGTAAATTTGCACCTGAAAGTTAGCACTTTTAAAGTATGAATTTTTTTTTCATAAACAATATTTTATTGAAGCGATTAGGAAAAATCAACAAAGCCTTCCCGCAGGACGAACTATTTACAAAAGCATATGAATAGATGATAATGATGATGAAGTTGTGGACATGTGACTAATATAAAACTATGAAAACCATCCTGATTCCTTAAAAAATTCTTGTACTGCTTCAAAAACTACCTTTTTTGATCAAAAGTCAAGCTATAATCTCCATTAAATGAAAATCAGTGGTTATTATCGGTAAAACTCATAAACATTGACTGCCTATTTTGAGTATGTAGTCTGTATTCTAAAAGAAAATAAAAATTATTTTCTACTGAAAAGCCACAGTCACAAGTTGAATTTTCTATAACATGTAAATTATGTGCAAGATGTTCTTTAAGAGGACTACAGTTTATTCCCATTTTTGAGTGTATCAAGTTCCAATGTCTATCACCTGTACTAGATAATGTAGTTACGCGTTTAAAAGAATCATCTAATGTATTCCATAATTTTATTCCAACAGGAAAGAATGAATTTTGATGAAATTCTTGTTTGTCATAGAGAAGAGTAGTGTACCAGTACTTTGTTGATTATACAACATTTTAATGTACTTTGGTCGAATTGTATGCAAGAAATAACCAACTTAAAGACTATACTCAAAAATTTCATTGAACGTTTTACAACCCAAGCCAAAAGAAAAAAAAATAACACTTTATTAACAAAGACTGTTACACATTAATATATGTATGACTGTAACCCAAGCAGCTCTTACAATTACATTACTTATGGTTAATATTTAAAATGTTATCTGTACAGAATCCTCACACTCTATCAATGACAGTTTTAGATGGAGTCTGATGGAGAGTTTTCATATTGAAGAATAAATGCTAATTATCATATAAAATTATAAAAACTTTTCAAACAAGATTATCCTTGTTCAGTTAAAGTTAAACTTCAAAAAAAAAAAAAAAAAGGTCACTTCCAAATGCAATTAAATCAACTACAAAGTCAGTTATATCCATTTCTTCCCAATACATTTACAACAAAAGCCATGGCAAATTTACTGCTGTGTACCTTTTGTGTCATCACAACACCTCCACACATGTTTTCAGGAATGTTATTTTATATGCCACTTTGAGAGGCTGTATCTCAGTGGGGGATGCTTTGAGTGATGTCTGGTTTTCTTTACTGGGATTGTCTTACTCTCTGGCACACACTTACAAATTTTTAAAGAAACTTTTTTTTCATGCACTGTGGACTTTAAACCAATCATAAACAAAGAATTTGAAATATCCCCGGAGATATTGGTGTTTTGGGTCTTACTAAATCATCGATACTTTTTTGCACCTGCGCATAGCATTCCCTGTAATGTTATGGCTGTAGATATTGAAGGCTGTTAATTGAAATTCAAAATAGAAAAATACCAACTCATGTTTTGTGTTAAATATTCTCATTGAAACGATGGATATATCAATACGATTCACTTTGTTTATAGGGCTTATTTTGGGAGGATCATTTTCAGGTGTGTATCAAAGCAGATGTGTCTTGTTTTTTGCTTGACAGTACATTGGACAAATGTGATTTGAATATCCAATTTTTGTCATGGCGGATTAAGTTTTGAGAAAAAGTGATTATTTTCTGTTACCCTTTTTGTTGTCACAACTTATATATATCGTACATTTCCTTTGTTGTTTGTTTTACATTTTTTTAATTGTCTGAAAACATGCAAGATAGAGTCTGTCGGGTATGCATCAGGCACTTTCAGAAATTTCCTTGTTTTGCATAATGTGTACGTAGTGGTGGTGGACCAATTCACGCCCGGGTACCAATTCAGGCCCACCCTCAATTTTCTTGAAGATTTATAATTTTTCATAGAGAAGATGTTAACCACATCATAGATAATCATCAAATGGATCATTTATGGTCATCTGTGCTATTTTCGTGTCAATGGTGTTTTCGTGCATCCCATTTTCTGTGGGTTTGAATGTAAATTATGCTGTAATATTCTGAAACTTTGCTTGCATTAATATTTTTATCATTGGAAATAGTAGTTTCAATAAAAATATCACGGAAAAACAATTTTACAGAGAAGTGCTGCTTGACGCATTGTTTTTCATGTGATTAATGGATGCTTTAACTTAAATAAGAAAATTCTATTTTTGCTGTTGTCACATGACCCCATGCCATTCGGATAGTATATTAATCTATATGAATTACATTTTGATGAGCAATATTTTTGGAAGATACAATCCAGAGCACCTGCAAATTGACTAATTAGCATGTAACACGAAAACTCCACAGTAAATATTTTTATATGTCAATTATTCTCATAATATTTTTGGCTTCAAAATAGGTTTTAAAAGTAAAAATATTTATTTCTATTCTGTAGCTTCGAAATATATACAAATTTATAAGCATTAAATATGTTGTATATTTGAAATTAATTTGTAAGAGCACTAATGGAACTCGGACATTTTTAATAGCATGAAAACCCCATGGATCACCATACATTTGTATTTTATTGTTTAACTGTGATTGTTTTGGATAAATTGAGGGGTGGGCGTGAATTGGTACCCGGGCATGAATTGGTCCACCACCACCAGTATCCATTTGTATACTATAAGTTACTACCTCTGTGTAATTTGACTGAAAGGTATATGAATGATTTACGTTAAACTCTCGACCATATTATCTGGCTACAAGTAACTCGCTAGTGGTGGTGGACCAATTCACGACCGTGTACCCATTCACGCCCACCCCTAGTTTTATCCAAAATAATAACAGTTAAGCAATATATTACAAATGTATATGGTCAATTTGATACTTATCTACGATGAGGTAAACATCTTCTCCATGAAAAAGTTTAAATTGAGGAAAATTGAGGGTGGGCGTGAATGGGTACATGGGCGTGAATTGGTCCACCACCACTACCAGTAAGTTAATATCATGAATTTGAAGTATTTCAAATCTCCATGTGGCTTCATCGCACTGCTCTACACGCAAATAGAGCCGAGGTAACCATGTCTATTGCCTAACATGAATATAAATGTGTTGTACAAGTCCAAGACTTTGACATTATTTAATCTTTAAGCAGCATTTATATTTATGAAGTATTGTAAAACCGTATGGAATTCTGTTACCTCATATTTTCTTCGCAACATGGATGTTAACCATTTTAAAGTACACCATGTATGTACATGTATTAATTGGTAGCGAGTTGTGGTAGCTAGTCAGTGGTAGCGAGTTGCCGTGGTTGTGAGTTCTATGTCTTCCATATGAACACAGTGTCGTTACTTAATGGTGTTACAATGCAATTGTCATTGTGAGGTCACAAACCTCAAAGATCCAGTTAATATTCTGGAGACCAATACACCTCCAAAGTTTTTGAAAATACCAGCATGGTGGACATGTGTGCTCAGTGGTTTCTGGTACACTTTGTGCCCATTTTATTAATTAACATTTCTAATAATGTCAGCTAGAGAGTGAGCCACAGTATCGTGAACTCACAAAATACCCACAAAATATTTATTCAGTGTCCAGAGGTGTGTGTTGAGGAGGTATACATGTGTTCCTGAGTGGGGAGAAATCCACTGAAAATTAATTTACATGTTTGGTTTTATTTTATTGTCTTCCTTACAATACTTTATAACCCTTGCAAGACTGGTCACGTCGAATTGAGCGTTTTGCTCTCTCGGAGTGCATCTTGTTTGCATTGTTTTAAGTGACCAATAACTTAAACCTCTTTACTTTCAGCAATACCCTTGCATGTTGGATCTGATCTGAGAAGCTTTCCCAACAATTAACATAACAATCGCCCAGTCTAAAATTTAGACTCTAAATGGCCTGAGTAATGCTGCTTTGTTAAATAGTTTATGTTTCACAGGTCTAAAGCTGGTGGTCTGAGTAAGATTTTCCTATTGCCTTCGAGTGGTTGGCTGATACCAATAAAATAGTTTAGAAGAACAAAGTACATACCTGTGTGAAGCCTGTCAGTGAAAAAAATAAAATAAATCTTCAGTTTTTGAATCTCAATTTCAGGAAACTAAATTTAAGTCGAACAGCATTTGCATACCTGCATACATTTTTGATAAAATGTATAACAAAAAAGTATATTGCATTTTACTAATGATGAATTATTATATACAAATATTTTTTAATACTATAATAATATAATTTATATATTTGGTGTAAGATGTGCTTAGAGTATATTGCCAAGTAGCATTTTTTGTGTCACCCGTGTACCATTATATATTTGGTATTAATTGGTACAAGTAGGTCCAAACAGACACATGATCAGGAAAAAAAAGAGTATTGGTGAAGACTAGTTTCCCACTCTAAAAAGTAAAAATTACCATTGTGTTGAAAATATCCTTCATTATCTTATCATTATACAGCAGCCACATAGTTAAAGCTTGAACGTTTAATAGTCTGAATCACTTAACGTTGCATGCTTGCTTCTGCACTAATAAATGTTTTGCAGATTCCTGAGAACTTTTACATATTTTTTTTCTTCCCATTTCAGGAACTTGGACTTATCTCTGCTTAACCCTTCAGTTACATATTTTTAACTGTGCTATGAGGCTAATGTTGATTTTTTTATTGCTGGCAAAAAAGTGATGGACCAGATTATTCCCAGTTA
This sequence comes from Sabellastarte sp. h YS-2021, assembly GCA_964017235.1. Lineage (NCBI taxonomy): Eukaryota > Metazoa > Annelida > Polychaeta > Sabellida > Sabellidae > Sabellastarte > Sabellastarte sp. h YS-2021. Next base: position 87,276,657 of record OZ024932.1, read on the forward strand.
AAAGAAGGTGTGATAACCTTGCTTTTATAGTAAGGTGATTCATTGCTAGTGATTTTAATATCTAGGCTTAAGATGCTGTCTGTCTATTGGCTTTCGATACTATCTACCTTTTGTGAGCCTCAGCTATATATTTTTATGACCGTTTTACTCATGAAATAAGTGACTTTCACAAAATTAGGTTTGCTTCATCATAAGTGGTAAACATTGAATGAACTCTAGACATGTAGTAGCCTTTGGCCCCACCTTGATTGCTTGTTTAGATCCCAAGAGTTGATATGTAAAAAAATGCTGTGTTGTTTAATATCAGTTACATACTTAACAACATTTTTAGACATGATACTATTGACAAAATAGTGTGGATGGAGCATGGATGCTAAAGTGAGCATTGGTGATAACACGAAACTGTGCAATGACATGAGACATATTATTACCTTCACATAGATGAAACAGGGAACAAAATGCCTCAAGGTGTTACACAGTAATGTACCAGTATTTGATATTTCTCGACTTATACATAGCATTCAATCCCATAGATCATACATCTCCTTTTTGACTGCCAAAGCACTGGCATGGAATTGATGGGGTCATGCTGTCATACCTTAACTAAAAAGCAGAAGATTGAAGCAGATGGACACATTTCTGATGCTTTTCATCTCCCCCATGGGGTCCCTCAGGGTTCAGTCTTTAAGGCTCACTCCTTTCCACCCTGTACCCAACTCCTCTTTGTAAAGTTATATCCAAATTCAATGTCTCTAATCATTTATATGCTAATGCTACACAAATATACTTGGAACTTGATTCAAGGCATTTTGGTTTCAATATTACTAAACTGGTTGATTGTCTTGAGGCTGTCCGGGTGTGGATGTATAACATTGAAGTAAAGCTAAATTTGGATGAGACCAAATTTGTTCTGATTGGCAAAGATTTGAATAAGATTACTTGAAGTCATCACTCCTGTAACTCTCCTCAACAATGTGATGGAACCAGCCGAGTCATTGAAAACCTTGGGGTCACCCTAGATCCAGATAATTCAATACAGAGACATGTTGCCAATGTTTGTCATGTATGCTTTTATCATCTCCAGGAACTCTGTAGGTATCTCACCCATGAAATGGCAATGACAGTGGATAATGCCATGGTTAGTAGTTTCTTTGATTTCTGTAAGTTCCTGTTCCATCACAAAACAAAGGCAAACATAGATAGACTCCAGAGAGTTCAATGATTGTGTGCAGACTATACAGGTCCAGTCATGTTAACCATTTTTGAATAAACTACACTGGATCCTCATTTAGTATCATATATCATTCATATCCACCCTCCTTACATGCACAGCAATAAATTTGAACCAAGCATATTGACTTCTCACATTGTAAACTCCTTTTGGTTTCTTGAACCTAACCCAACAAACATATAGGTAAGCAGAGTTTTTTAGCTGGCTGCTCCTGAATGATACAAACTCAGATCAATAGCCATCAGAACCCAAGGCAGTATCACTTGGATTAGAAAAAGTTGAAAACTTATCCATTTAGATTAGCCTGTCCCCCAATAGTTTTTCTCCCCTGTTGGATTCTAACATAGACACAGACTCACTGGAAAATGGACTGCCCCGTCTTGAATATAGTGTCTAAAAAGGATGTCTGCATCAATTTGGTACTTTATAAATACTTTGTATCTGTCTTTATAAATAAACACATGACCACATGTACAGGTAACATAAAAATTAAGTAAAATATATAAAAACTTCTTTTTCGTTTTTCAGGCCTCTGCATTTTGTTGAAAAGGATGAGCATTTATGTATATTTTGTGCATATTATCTCCCGCCGGCCGGGCGGGAGATTATAAAACGCATTCCGTGCGTGTGTGCATGTGTGCGTGTGTTCGTATGCTATTGAGTGTCACGCTTTTATAAAGGGCTGTACATCACACTGGTTGTTTCTCCTTGGCCTTTTCAATGTTTTTTATGACCTTATTGCTTATGTCCTTTCATTTGATGCTGTTATTTCACACCTAGGACCATAGCTAAGTGAGTAATAGCAATGGTGGCTACTTTGAGTAAAGTGCTCATAACTCCAAAACGACTGCATTTAGAGTGTTTCTGTAAAATACGTTGTTCAGCTACTTTCTCCATGCCTACAAGATGGTACCATTTTTAGGGTTCTATCTTCATAGCTAAGTGAGTAATAGCTATTTTCTGTTATTAACAATGAGCAAAATGAGTAAATTGATTTTGTCTTTGTAACTGTTACTTATAATATTGGCCTGAAATATGTTGTTCAACAACTCCTTCATGTACTATATCATGGTGAGGTGTCCAAGGTGTAGCACCATAGCTAACTGAGTAATAGCTATACTAAGTTTAACATTTGACCATTGAGCAAGTCACTTATAACTCAAAAACTATTGAATATAGAGGATTTTTGTCGAATATGTTGTTCACCTATCTTTTGGATATACTGTATTGTGAATTTTCACAGCTGTAACTCCACAGCTAACTGAGTAATAGCTACTTTGATGATAACCATAATGAGTAAATGGCTTATATCTTCAAAAGTATTGCAGCTACACAATTTTGTTCCAATATGTTGTTCAGCTACTATCTCCACAGCTACAACATGGTCACTAGTTTGGAAGTGTATCTCCATAGCTAAGTGAGTAATAGCTACTTTGTCAATTTTTAATGATAACCATAATGAGTAAATGCCTTATATCTTCAAAAGTATTGCAGCTACACAATTTCTCTCAAATAAGTTGTTCATCTACTTTTTTGTGAACTGTAACATATTTAAGTTTCACAACTGTTGCTCAATGTACAAGTGAGTAATGGCTACTTTATTGCTACTTTTGGTGAAAATGTGAAAAATGACAAATATCTCGCAAACCGTAATAGCTACTTTGTCAATTTTTAATGATAACCATAATGAGTAAATGCCTTATATCTTCAAAAGTATTGCAGCTACACAATTTCTGTCAAATAAGTTGTTCATCTACTTTTTAAGTCATTCATCTACTTTTGGGAGAGCTTTCACATGGTGAAGTTTCAGACTCGTACCTAATTACTCACCTACTGAAAATGAGTAAATGCGAATTATCTCTAAAAGTATTGCAGATAGCCAATTTTTCTCAAATAACTCATTCACCTACTTTTGGGAGAGCTTTCACTTGGTGAAGTTTCACACCCATAGCTAATTACTCACCTACTCAAAATGAGTAAATGCGAATTATCTCTAAAAGTATTGCAGATAGCCAATTTTTCTCAAATAACTCATTCACCTACTTTTGGGACAGCTTTCACTTGGTGAAGTTTCAGACCCATAGCTAATTACTCACCTACTCAAAATGAGTAAATGCGAAGTATTGCTAAAACTATTGCAGATAGCCAATTTTTCTCAAATAACTCATTCACCTACTTTTGGGAGAGCTTTCACTTGATGAATTTTCAGACCCATAGCTAATTACTCACATACTCAAAATGAGTAAATGTGAATTATCTGTAAAAGTATTGCAGATAGCCAATTTTTCTCAAATAACTCCTTCATCTACTTTTGGGAAAGCTTTCACATGGTGAAGTTTCAGACCCATAGATAATTACTCACCTACTGAAAATGAGTAAATGCGAATTATCTCTGAAAAGTATTGCAGATAGCCAATTTTTCTCAAATAACTCGTTCACCTACTTTTGGAAGAGCTTTTACATGGTGAAGTTTCAGACCCATAGCTAATTACTCACCTACTGAAAATGAGTAAATGCGAATTATCTCTAAAAGTATTGCAGATGGCCAATATTTCTTAAATAACTCATTCACCTACTTTTGGGAGAGCTTTCACTTGGTGAAGTTTCACACCCATAGCTAATTACTCACCTACTCAAAATGAGTAAATGCGAATTATCGCTAAAAGTATTGCAGATAGCCAATTTTTCTCAAATAACTCATTCACCTACTTTTGGGAGAGCTTTCACTTGGTGAAGTTTCATACCCATAGCTAATTACTCACCTACTCAAAATGAGTAAATGCGAATTATCTCTAAAAGTATTGCAGATAGCCAATTTTTCTCAAATAACTCATCCATCTACTTTTGGGAGAGCTTTCACATGGTGAAGTTTCAGACCCGTAGATAATTACTCACCTACTCAAAATGAGTAAATGCGAATTATCTCTTAAAAGTATTGTTCTTAGCCAATTTTTCTCAAATAACTCATTCACCTACTTTTGGGAGAGCTTTCACATGGTGAAGTTTCAGACCCATAGCTAATTACTCACCTACTGAAAATGAGTAAATGCGAATTATCGCTAAAAGTATTGCAGATAGCCAATTTTTTTCAAATAACTCATTCACCTACTTTTGGAAGAGCTTTCACATGGTGAAGTTTCACACCCATAGCTAATTACTCACCTACTCAAAATGAGTAAATGCGAATTATCTCTAAAAGTATTGCAGATAGCCAATTTTTCTCAAATAACTCATTCACCTACCTTTGGGAGAGCTTTCACTTGGTGAAGTTTCACACTCATAGCTAATTACTCACCTACTCAAAATGAGTAAATGCGAATTATCGCTAAAAGTATTGCAGATAGCCAATTTTTCTCAAATAACTCATTCACCTACTTTTGGGAGAGCTTTCACTTGGTGAAGTTTCACACCCATAGCTAAATACTCACCTACTCAAAATGAGTAAATGCGAATTATCTCTGAAAAGTATTGCAGATAGCAAATTTTTTGCAAGGGCCTTCACTTGGTGAAGTTTCAGACCCATAGCCAATTACTCGCCTACTGAAAATGAGTATATGCGAATTATCTCTAGAAGTATTGCAGATGGCCAATTTTTCTCAAATAACTCATTCACCTACTTTTGGGAGAGCTTCAAACCAACCTGTGGAAAAGCACAGGGTAAGGGTAAGACCTTGGGCCCCTTCTTTGAGGTGGAATGAAGATATCCAAACCTTTTTAGTGCATATCTTACATGTACATAACTGCGGAATATGTACATTCAGTGGCTCTAACTCTGGAATGTGGCCATTCGATGGCCAAATCATTGAATGGGTATATGCTATGATTTGCCATTGAATGTGTAGATTCAGTTGCCAGAACTGTTGAATGTATATGTTGTATTGAATGTAGATAACTGTTGAATGTATAGATTCAATGGCCCAAGTGTTGAATGTATACATTCAATGGCCTAGGTGTTGAATGTGTACATTCAACAGCAAATAGCCATTGAATGTGTACATTCCACAGTTTGGCTGTGGAATGTGTACATTCAACAGTTATGATAATTGAATGTGTATAAGTTCTTTAAATATTATGATTTTTATAAGTAGTCCCTAAACAGTTTAATATTTATGTAAAACTTATTTAGTTTAATATTTATATTGTATAAATTAATGATGCAATGTTAATACTATTATAAAACCTATTTAATTTAATATTATATTGTATGAATTAATGATGCATTTTTACTAATATAAAAGTTAAATGTAGTTATGAGTTTATTAGTATAGTGTATTATAGCCTTAAATATTTTTTCAATATTTATAAAACATGGCTTAATTATTGTTTAAATATTTTGTAAAGGATAAAAAAGAACAAGAAATATTAATCTATTTTCCAATTATATAATCACAATGAACCCCAATGCTCTTGTGTTTCTTGGTGTGGTAAGACTAATTGCAATTGCACCTCTGTGATCCTCTTTCATGGATTAACTGTAAACAATCACACACAAATTTGGAGAGCATTAAAGAGGTACTCAGGTGACAACTTTTTCTGTAATCAGTGATCAAAAGATTACTCAGGCTTGAACCGTCTCTCTTTGTTCTTTGCTTTGATTATCACAGCAATTGTTTTAATGTGTGTAGATTAGGGGGTAAATCGTTTGGCTTTGTGGGTATCCATATTGAATGTAAAAATATTTCAATATCGGGCGATATCGGGGGGTTCATATTGTCTACCAAATAGTCCGAATTCGGGAAACTGAAAACGTTTTATTTTAGTGTTTCCCGAACCGCTAACAGGAAGCGAAATGAATCAAAACAAAACAATGCAGTTTTCATCAAAAACGCATTGAAAACTTCAAAAATGTGAGATAAAAGTGTACAATGTCTTCAGATTTTTGCTTTACTTCGAGTATTAACAGTGTAAGTTTACAGTTTTACTTAAAATGACCGATATTGAAATACATGTTTAGATATCAATATCGGGAGTCCAGTTCCAAAACAATAAATATCGGCAATATCGATAAACAATTTACCCACTAGTGTAGATTAAAGGGAACTCTTTATGTTTATAAAGTCTTTAATCCTACAAGATTCTTCTTCTTTGAGCCCCTGCTAACACTTCAATAGAAGACTTTTTCTTTTGATCATCCCTACAACTACTATAAATAGTGATTTGATTTTAGAAAATACTCAGTGTATGTTAAAGTGTACATAAGTCTTCATACTTCCAATCAACTTATCAACTATAAATTATTTCCACATTCCATGCCCTGAGCCATTGAATGTACACATTCAACAGTTTCACCCATTGAATCTATACATTCCACAGATGAGCCATTGAATGTATACATTCAACAGTTTGCCCATTGAATCTATACATTCAACGGTTTGACCCGTTGAATGTATACATTCAACAGTTATCTACATTCAATACAACATATACATTCCATGCTGTGAGTAATGGAATGTATAAATGACTTTGTGACAAAAGAAAGACAATGTACAAAAAAAAACCATTTTATTAGTACATTAAAACATTAAAAACAACTATGAAATGTAAATTTTTAGTAAATAGCACAAACATATTGATCAAGTACATCGTTTTGATATTTCAAAAATGTTCCTGTCATTAACCATTATTACTTTGACTGATTTCCTTTTTATCTTTCCACCATTTCATTAGTACTAAACCACAAAGAGAAACTTATGAAATGCGCAACATTACTTAATACAGCTATTGCTGAAGCCCATGATAATTACATTTATTATTATTCTTCATTATTTAGCATACGCAGGGAATCTTTTCATGTTATTGGATTTCATCTTAAAGTTAATATGATTGTCCTGAACAATACATTTCTAATTTCAATAACATCTTTGATGTGTACGCAACAGATTCTTCTTTTTACAAGTTTCATTCTCTATTGCTAATTGCCTTTTATTGTAATTTGCTTTTACTGACGATATTTAATTGTATCATGTATAGAACCTGCAAAACATTGATAGTGTCAACAATTATTTATTTGTGACATTACATTTCAAACTAATTATAACATAACGAAACTGTAAATGTTGCTTGTACATTAAATCAATCGTTCTATCAATATTAAATGATTACTGTGTAATATTAACAAAATACATACATATACATCTATATAGTGGTGGTGGACCTAAGTACCCCCGGACGAAAGTCGGGGATACTTAGGATTCAGTACGGTCACGCCGCCGCCGCAGAGATTTCCTTTTGGACGCGATAACTTCAAAAATATTTTCGTTAGAACTTTCATGTGTGTGGGTATATATGGGCAATGCCATGAACGCTATTGTTTTGTGACCTTGACCTTCAATCTCAAGGTCACTGGTGGCTAGTGGTGGGAATCGGACTTGAAAATCCGAATCGATTAATTGGAAAAGCCCAGAGATGATTAATCGAGTCGAATCGATTTTTGGGTCATACCGGGAATTTGTAAAATATTAAAATATTCCTTCCAGAAAAAATACGGCCTGGACTACTATCAGTGATGGATTTATAAATATTGATCTTGGTTTCCAGTAGAAATAACTGTTGTAATTTTCTTTGAAATATATCAATCTTTCCTGATATGTTATTGATATATATGTTGTACTGTGGTTCTATGTTATCTTAAATTCATTTACAATAATAGTTATAATATATATTATAATAATAGTTATTTTCTGGAATAAAATGGATGTAAGTTCTGTCACTTTATTGTCAAGAAGTTTCACAACTTGCAGTTAAGTTTCATAGATTATAATTAACATGTAAACTTCTAAATAGCACTAGCGGGTCCAGGGGGGTCAGGGGATTCAAACCCTCCTTTGAAATATAATGTAAAGAGGTTCAACCCAAAGTACAAAATTATTTCTTGAGAGTGGTGTTACATTTACAGGAAATGTACTATATTTTCACCAAAAATTAATTTTTTTGGTTAATAATATTTTATAAATTGATATGCTGGTTTAAGATGAAAACTACTACTGGTCGGCCAGTGAATTTCGTCACCCCAGTGAAGTTCGTCACCTGCCGTAAAAACGCTCAAGGGCACGCAATATTCACATTTAAATAAATGGAATAGCAAGGTATACATATATGCCCTAACTGGACAGTAAAAACTCTTTAATATTGTCACAAAATGCAGGTGACAAACTTCACTGGGGTGACGAAGTTCACTGGCTGAGCAGTAGTACCTGCCTCATTAATATTAATGAGCAAATAAAAGGTCACGGCAGTTCTTTGAGGGGTTTCTTGACAATGTGATACAAATTGAAATACAGCTAATTAAACTGAACACAATGGTGAAAAAATTATAAAAATTGGACAAGAAATAAGGAAGTTATGGCTATTTAAACATACATTAAACATAAAAACAAAGTACCGCGACCGCATGAATTCCCAATTATCGCCCATTAAAATCAATTTAGTTACCGCTAATGCTTCTTAAACTGTACATTGTAGTCAGTAAGTTCGCCTTCATAATATCTCTATTCGTTGTAAAACCACGCTAGTTGTGTGTTATTCCTTCATTGTAGCTAGTATTTCTATTATCGTCCACTCAAAACGTCTTCTGTGGTTTCGTTGTTTTTTTTCGTCGCCGACGTTTCCAATAGGGATCGATCTAGATGCTAAAACGCCGAATCGAGTCTACGAATCGAGTTTTCGTCGAATCGTTCCACCACTACTGGTGGCCTCTTAAAGGTCAGATTTTGGCCATTTTTTCACTTTTTGGCCCAGTTCTCCTATACAGAAAGTCAGATCATCCTATGGCTGGTATATATAATACATATATATGTCCTTTGTAAGCATGCAGAAATTTGACCTTGAAGCTCTTCATTGAAGGTCATCCACTGACTGCCAAAGTACCCGACCGAGGGTCATTTTTGGCCTTTTTGGAGATATTTTCACACTTAACACTGACTATATTGCATGGAAACTATTGAAAATGGCTTTGGAGGTTGAGTACATGATGGACTTCTACCATCCAGGCTTACTGGTTACAGATCTTCATTTAAGGTCATCCACTGACCGCCAAAGTACCTGACCAAGGGTCATTTTTGGCAAATTTGGAGATATTTTCACACTTAATGCTGACTACATTGCATGGAAACTATTGAAAATGGCTTTGGAGGTTGAGTACATGATGGAGTACCAGCATCCAGGCTTACCGGTTACAGATCTTCATTTAAGGTCATCCACTGACCGCCAAAGTACCTGACCGAGGGTCATTTTTGGCCCTCTATTTGTTTGTTTGTTTGTGAACAAGATAACTCAAAAACTGACAGATGGATTTTGATAAAATTTTCAGGATATGTCCAAAATGGTAAAAAGAAGATATGATTAAATTTTGGGAGTGATCCGGATCACTGTCTGGATCTTCTGGATCCATGAAATTTAATTTTTAAAGACAGATAACTCGAAAACTTATGGGTGCATGGGGATGAAATTTTCAGGAAGTGTCCTTAATGGGACAAGGAACAAGTGATTAGATTTTGGGAGTGATCTGGATCACTGTCTGGATCATCCGGATCCAGGCTGCCAGATATGTTTGTGTACAATATATCTCAAAAAACTTATGGATGGATTTTGAAATTTTCAGGATATGTCTGAAAAGGTAAAAGGATGAAATGGTTGAATTTTGGAAGTGATCCGGATAAAGCCGAAACGATTATTCGTACTAGTCGATTAGTAGGTTATCAAAGCACTAGTCGACGCCAATGTTATGAAGTCGGTTAATTGTTTTCCTTATATATCACCATATAGCGGATTTTACGCGATCGTTGGAACTATGAGTATCTCGAGTTAAGACCTTAAAACGTATCAAATTAAAGCATTTTATATGCATTTTATTTTTAAAATATCAAAATATTACATTATTGACCAGTTATCCAATAATCTGGTGAATTCTTTGCTTTTAAGCATCTCGCGATCCGCCATTTTGTTTGTTTACATCGGGAACCATCCGGAACACACGTTTTCGGTATTTCTCATACATGCTAAACGTCAGAAACAATTAATCAATTAGTCGACGGTTAATGCAAGCGACTACCCGGCTACCAAAATTTGCTAATCGTTTCAGCCTTAGATCCGGATCACTATATGGATCTTCTGGATCCATGAAATGTTATTTTTAAAGACAGATACCTCAAAAAGTTATCGATGGATTGTGATGCCATTTTCAGCAAATGACCTAAATGGTACAAGGAACAAGTGATTACATTTTTGGAGTGATCTGGATCACTGTCTGGATCATCTGGATCCAGGGTACAACATGATTGTATCCACCGGATAGCATCCGGTGGATACTATGGATTTGACTTTGTTACGCCGCCTCCGCAGTGTGTAGAGAGATTTCACCATTACCGCTCTAACGAAAAAAATATTATAGCTAGCCTTCTCAAATTTGCAGGATATATTCATAGCCATAAAATCTTGCCTAGGAATATTTTTGGCCTCATTTTGAAAAACAGGATGGCCGCCACGGGCGTTTTTCGACTTTAAACAAGGACTTTTGGTGGCCCGCTAGAGCAAAGGGTATTACAGGTAGAGATCTCAAATTCGCAGGATATGTTCCTCATTATAAAATCTTGAGTGGGAATATTTTTGGCCTCATTTTGAAAAACAAGATGGCCGCCACAGGCGTTTCTTTGCAGTCATGAAAAGTGCTTATATGTCCCTTATTATTGGTCCTAGAGGTTTGGGATGGTAAACCAACCTATAGGAAATCATGCGCTGGGAATCTTTTGGTGTGGTCAGAGTTGACCTTGGACCCCTCCTTCAAGGTCAAACGAGGATAGCCAAACTTAGTTAAAAGTGCTTATAACTTGCTTATTATTGGTCCTAGAGGTTTGGGATGGTAAACCAACCTATAGGAAATCATGGGCTGGGAATCTTTTGTTGTGGTCGGATTTGACCTTGGACCCCTCCTTCAAGGTCAAACGAGCACAGCCAAACTTAAAAGTGCTTATAACTCGCTTATTATTTGTCCTAGAGGTTTGGGATGGTAAACCAACCTATAGGAAATCATGGGCTGGGAATCTATTGCTGCGGTCGGATTTGACCTTGGACCCCTCCTTCAAGGTCAAATGAGGATAGCCCAACTTAAAAGTGCTTATAACTCGCTTGTTATTGGTCCTAGAGGTTTGAGATGGTAAACCAACATATAGGAAATCATGGGCTGGGAATCTTTTGCTGTGTTCGGATTTGACCTTGGACCCTCCATCAAGGTCAAACGAGGATAGCCAAACTTAAAAGTGCTTATAACTCGCTTATTATTGGTCCTAGAGGTTTGAGATGGTAAACCAACATATAGGAAATCATGGGCTGGGAATCTTTTGCTGTGGTCGGATTTGACCTTGTACCCTCCATCAAGGTCAAATGAGGATAGCCAAACTTAAAAGTGCTTATAACTCGCTTATTTTTATTGGTCCTAGAGGTTTGGGATGGTAAACCAACCTATAGGAAATCATGGGCTGGGAATCTATTGCTGCGGTCGGATTTGACCTTGGACCCCTCCTTCAAGGTCAAATGAGGATAGCCCAACTTAAAAGTGCTTATAACTCGCTTATTATTGGTCCTAGAGGTTTGAGATGGTAAACCAACATATAGGAAATCATGGGCTGGGAATCTTTTGCTGTGGTCGGATTTGACCTTGGACCCTCCATCAAGGTCAAACGAGGATAGCCAAACTTAAAAGTGCTTATAACTCGCTTATTATTGGTCCTAGAGGTTTGGGATGGTAAACCAATCTATAGGAAATCATGGGCTGGGAATCTTTTGGTGTGGTCAGATTTGACCTTGGACCCCTCTTTCAAGTCAAATGAGGATTCCCAAAATTAGTGTTTATATCTTGCTTATTCGTATTCCTAGAGGTTTGCAGTGTCACACCAACCTATAGGAAATCATGGGCTAAGAATCTTTTGATATGGTCAGATTTCACCTTGGGCTTCTCCTTCAAGTTTAAGCAATGTTAGAATGGCTTTGGTGAGTTTTCTTCTGGTGGATACAATTTGCATCGGTTCTCCGATGCGATAGGTCTAGTTTTAGGATGAATTTTGATGATATTTTTAGGATATGTTACAAATGGTAAAAGGAAGAAATGGTTCAATTTTGCGAGTGATCTGGACCACTATCTGGATCTTCTGGATCCATAAAATATAATTTTTAAGGACAAATAGCTCAATAAGTCATGTGTGGATTTTGATTAAATTTTCAGGAAATATCCTAAATGGGACAAGGAACAAGTGATTAGATTTTGGGAGTGATCTGGATCATCTGGATCCAGGCTGCCAGATTTGATTGTGTACAAGATAAATCAAAAACTTATGGACGGATTTTGATGAAATTTTCAGGATATGTCTGAAAAGGTAAAAGGAAGAAATGATTGAATTTTGGAAGTGATCCGGATCACTATATGGATCTTCTGGATCCATGAAATGTAATTTTTAAAGACAGATACCTCAAAACGTTATGGATTGATTGTGATGACATTTTCAGCAAATGACCTAAATGGTGCGAGGAACAAGTGATTAGATTTTGGGAGTGATCTGGATCATCTGGATCCAGGCTGCCAGATGTGTTTGTGTACAATGTAGCTGAAAAAACTTGTGGACTGATTTTGATGAAATTTTCGGGATATGTCTGAAAAGGTAAAAGGATGAAATGGCTGAATTTTGGAAGTGATCCGGATCACTATATGGATCTTCCGGATCCATGAAATGTAATTTTTAAAGACAGATACCTCAAAAAGTTATGGATGGATTGTGATGACATTTTCAACAAATGACCTAAATGGTACAAGGAACAAGTGATTACATTTTTGGAGTGATCTGGATCATCTGGATCCAGGCTGCAACAGAATTTTAGGATGAATTTTGATGATATTTTTAGGATATGTTAGAAATGGTAAAACGAAGAAAAGATTCAATTTTGCGAGTGATCTGGACCACTATCTGGATCTTCTGGATCCATGAAATATAAATTTAAAGACAAATAGCTCAAAAAGTCATGGGTGGATTTTAATGAAATTTTCAGGAAATGTCCTAAATGGGACAAGGAACAAGTGATTAGATTTTGGGAATGATCTGGATCCAGGCTGCCAGATGTGTTTATGTACAAGATAAATCAAAAACTTATGGATGGATTTTGATGAAATTTTCAGTATATGTCTGAAAAGGTAAAAGGATGAAATGATTGAATTTTGGAAGTGATCCGGATCACTATATGGATCTTCTGGATCCATGAAATGTAATTTTTAAAGACAGATACCGCAAAAAGTTATGGATGGATTGTTTCAGCAAATGGCCTAAATGGTACAAGGAACAAGTGATTAAATTTTTGGAGTGATCTGGATCACTGTCTGGATCATCTGGATCCAGGCTGCCACATAATTTTGGGATGGACTTTCATATTTTTAGGATATGTTACAAATGGTAAAAGGAAGAAGTGGTAAAAGGAAGAAATGATTCAATTTTGCGAGTGATCTGGACCACTATCTGGATCTTCTGGATCCAAGAAATGTCATTTTTAAAGACAAATAGCTCAAAAAGTCATGGATGGATTTTTATGAAATTTTCAGGAAATGTCTTAAATGGGACAAAGAACAAGTGATTAGTTTTTGGGAGTAATCTGGATCACTGTCTGGATCATGTGGATCCAGGCTGCCAGATGTGTTTGTGTACAAGATAACTAAAAAATTTATGGACGGATTTTGATGAAATTTTCAGGATATGTCTGAAAAGGCCGGTAAAAGGATGAAATGATTGAATTTTGGAAGTGATCCGGATCACTATATGGATCTTCTGGATCCATGAAATGTAATTTTTAAAGACAGATATAAGTGAAAGAACTATTGATTAGCTTTTGGGGAGTAATCTGGTACTATGGAGAATCCTGACCTGGTGCTCCAGGAAACAGGCTCAAGACCGACATATTCACGCCTTAACTATGTCCCGTCCGGGGATACACTGCGTCAAGATGCAATCTCTAGTTTCAATTTCTGAAATAAACAATAAAATTTTTAGGTCATTTTAAAAAAATGGTGAAAACCTTGTAAGGTGACCTAATGTAAGTTCTCATAGTCATGCCTGTAATAATTATAAAATTTTTTAAAGCCTTAAATATTAAATGACATGCATGTTCGATGTTTCTGCACTTCCAAATTTTGAGATTTATTGTCATAATTGGGGGAAAAATACTGTTCATATTTGATGAGAATATAAGTGACATCTTTGTCAGTTTATCCACTATGGCTCCAATGATGCAAATATTACTTGGATGTGAGGTCTTTCTCAGTTATGAGTCTCTAGAAGTATCCCTTGATTCCTTGCAGTAAAAAAAAGACCGCAAACCTAAAAACTTTAAAAGGGAGTTCTTTTTGCAATCGTTTGACATTATAAAGCCAGTGTGGGCCACTGTGCTTGCATCAGAGATCAATATACAAGTATTTTTAGCCCAGGCCATGATCTGTGTAGTAATTGTTTGCCTTGCAGTTGACAGACAACCTGTTGCTATAACATTGCTTAATTTGACTGACAGTAGTCTGAATGTGAGTATGTAGCAACCAAACACACAAGGGGAGATTTAGTGGATACTTTTATTTTAGCGTGTGTTTTCTTTTGACCCAGCATAATAGTTTTTTATTGGGATGAGTCAATTTTTACATAATTTGTCTTGTTAAAAAATCTAGGAAAGTGGTTGATTTTTTTTCCCCCCAAGATATACATGTGTAAAAAATTGGAGTTGATTATATATCCATTATTATTTATTTTTTGAAGACCTGGATCACTGTCTTTGACTCCAATTTCTGACGAACTGTATGTACTGGTTTCCTTTACCCTTCCAACTACCCGTCGTGATATGACCTGTACAGTATTGAAAGCGACGTAAAACCCCAAAATAAATAAATAAAATTGACTCAAATTTTAACTGAATATTTAATTTTTGAGTAATTGAAAAATTGGCACAGCCCTATTTTAACCTTCTTTAAAATATGTAAATATGTGCCACTCTTCATCAGATATGTTCTGTATAATACCGTAATTAAAGTTATTGTAATGAAAGGCAGTTACTGAAACAATTACTCAGGGTTATTCCTGAAGAAAATATAACATGGCTGTGGTATAAAATCATAAAAAACTGTATTGAAAACAGTTTTAGGACTTATTTTCATTGGATTACATGTAACTACAAATGAGAAGCCCAGATATCTACAGTAACAGCAGGGTAAGATTAAGGGGAACATAGACAGGCTCCTGTTGTGTATCCAGATCACACATTCTTGTGGTAATGTGCTAGGTCATTCAAGATTATATATAGCCAGCTCGGCAGGTGGATCAATAATAAAGCACATTGGAAAGGAGCATAGAAAATTCATCCTGCTGAGGGAAAAATATATATATGTTGTATTGAATGTAGATAACCATTGAATGTATAGATTCAATGGGTTAGTTATTGAATGTGTACATTCAACGGCTTGGCCATTGAATCTACACATTCAATAGCAAGCAGCCATTGAATGTGTACATTCAATAGTTTAACTGTGGAATGTGTATATTCCACAACCAAAGTCATTGAATGTGTATAATTATGAACTTCAGAAATTTAAATAAGTAACTGATATTGTGTGAAATGGAACTTATTATTGTCATTTTCTTAATAAATCACATCTGTTGATATTAACTTAAAATAAATTTTTGCATTAGTTGATTATCTGTGGTCAATTACATAGTTATGCATTATAACAAAAACTGTTTTGTTTTCTAATAATGTTTTTCTTAATCTGTTTTCTAATTATATTATCCCACTGGACCCCTCTAATAATACAAGGGTGCAACCATGGGGCTAATTACAATTAAATACCCAGATTTCACACTTAATTAGATGAATTACTTGCTATCACATATTAGAATCATACACTGAAAGACCATAAAGTAACTACTCAGGCTTGAACTATTTTTCTTTCATCCTTTCACTGGGAGTCCAAATATTTCAATATTTGTGGATTAAAGTAAAGCTTATAATAGAGTTTTGTAATGACTTTGATCAGAAAGGCTTGATGCATCATAAATAATCCAATGAAGTATATGACATTTATGTCATTACATATATGTTTATTCATTTTAATGCTCTAGTTTGATCCTTCTTTATGTCACTTCCTGAAATGTAACACTTTTAATCCTATTAATTTAATCACTTATTATTATGCTAAAAATATCCAATATAGGTTATAAACTAAGTCTTTTTAATCAGTATCAGCTTTTCATATTTAATTATTTATACATTCCATGGCTTGGGTCATTGAATGTACACATTCAATGATTTTAGCCATTGAATGTACACATTCCACAGCTCAGCCATGGAATGTATACATTCAATGATTTGCCCATTGAATGTACACATTCAATAGTTTGTGCCATTGAATGTATACATTCAACGGTTATCCACATTCAATACAACATATATAAAGTTCAGTTAAAGTTTGTACAAATTTGGTTCAAATTAACTATATCTTCTGGTTTCATTAAAATTTGACAAATGGGTTAAAAATATTGGACTGTTGTCACACGAAAGTTTAAGTTAGCCTTTCTATAATCCATGAAAATTTCAAACATGAAAGGTCTATTCATAAAACTAATATGGACCATTAGACTGATGGTCTGTCTGGTAAAACACTTACATTGAGGGGTAAAATTATTTCCAGTTTACCTTGGTTTTTTTTGTCATATTATCCTTGATGGATGAGTATACAACTCTCTTTCAGCCATTAGGTTTTGTTTTCCTGTCACTGACTGCTGACCTGAGCCACTTTTTGCCTTCTATAGCATGTTACAGAACAAATGCAGGTTATGGCCTAAGAGAATTTTGTATTTTGTCCATTACAAACTTATTAATTTTCTATCTTCATTGTTCTTTCCCAGACTCTTGTCAATGCTAGCACTGTTCCAAAAAAATCAATACACATTTTAAAACTGACCAGGAATAAAACTGAAAAGGCAGAAAGAGAGACCCTTTTTCCAATGTATAATGAAATTATGGAGAATACTTTTCAAATCTGTACATGTGTTTATCTCTTTCCTTTTAAAAATAATATGCTTCCCTATTTCCTTCTGTATGCATGCTTAGCTGGAAAAGAAAGTAGCAAATTAGCTCCATCGAATTCTCATAAACTACAAGAAAAGAAGACAAGGGTAAACTAATTACATTTACTAGTGACTTCAACCCAACATTAGAATGTTACTTATCTTAAATAATTGAAAACGTATACTGCTTGGCATTGTGTGTTCAGATCAATGTCTATTATTACCCCTGGATATGTTTAGTTCTCCATGTTAACATGAACATTTTATTGATTAATTTTTTCATGTCGGGAGAGAGTGTACAAACTTCTGTGGACTGTAACTCAATGAACAGCATTCAATTTGTGCTTGTTTTCTTCACCCCTGTCTTAAGTAATTCTTCTGGTTTTGCTGGCCACAGGCTTCTCTCTGTGGAGAAGGGGATTCAGTCAATAGACCCAAGTTGATGAATTGGGGGGAAAACCTGATTTACAGTACTTGCTATGAGCAACTTATCAGAGATATGTATCTTGTCAAAGTTGTCCTCTGTCAAGGTATTTGCTTTGTAGTTGTAGTATTGATATATGTTCTTACAGTTAAAGCTTTCTCCTTTGAAAAGCATCAGCTTTAACATTGGCTTATTCTCAGCAAGTGCAAGTGCAATGACATGTTGCCAATATGTGAGCAGAAACCGGCAGTTCAATGAAAATTTTGAGTGATCAAAAACAGTCTGTTTGATATGTTTGAATATTTAAAACATTT
Source organism: Sabellastarte sp. h YS-2021 (assembly GCA_964017235.1). NCBI lineage: Eukaryota > Metazoa > Annelida > Polychaeta > Sabellida > Sabellidae > Sabellastarte > Sabellastarte sp. h YS-2021. The sequence continues at coordinate 87,294,705 of OZ024932.1, forward strand.
CACTAACAACTTACAAAACCACTTGGGATCATATACCTCTGCCAAGTCTCAAAACCTTGTATATTGCTTATGAGTTCCATGATTAAAAAGTCAAAAAAAGAATTCCTGGTCCCAGATGGTGATGTGGATCACCACCAAAATTGAATCATCTTTTCCTTGTGCCATTGTCAATAATTCCAGAAAATTTCATCAAAATCTGCAAGTTATTTTGCAAACATGACAAATCCATGCCACAAAAAACATAGTGTCAGTGGTAGAGATGAATACATTTAACAGAGAGATGATATGAATGTAACTCATTATTTCTAGAAATTCCCCCAAAAAGTTCAGATTTTATAGTGCACACCAAAATTTAGTTGGGAATTTACTCATGATCAGGTCCTAGTGAGTCAATCAGATCTCAGTTTTTCGAGCAGTATACACAGTGTCTCGGGGAAGCTATTTTCAGTTGAACTATTATTGCTTTGTGGAATCATATATTTGGTCAAAGCATATAGCATCTCTGTGGAGGCCTATTTCTATTGAAAATTACTGTTATCTGGTATTCCTAATTTAAGTCAAATCAAGTAGAAGTACTTTTTTCTAGTTCCTAGTGATTCTACTATTCAGGATGTAAGTGTATGTGCAGTAATGGTAAAAGTGTTTTTCAAAAAAAATAAAAAAAATAAATTATGATATTTACTGAGCTGTTGCACTCCTTTATTAGCTGAATTGAAGCTAATTATCTTTTATATGTTTATTTTGGGAAGTAGGTTCCTGGCAGTGTTTTTAATCATTGGTCTACTCAAAGTCTGCTTAGTTAGCAACTCTCATTTCTGACTGAGAACATGTTTCATGGCACCAATGCTTACAAGACCTGATCACAAAAATACAATTGGAGCAGAACTTTTTCAGTAATAAAACTTTCAAAAATTTTATTTCTCTCTTTTTGGAAATATACAGTATTTTTGGTAACTTCAATCAACTTTTGGTTTTGAAGTCTGGTTTGGAACATATAAGCACAAAGTTTTGGCACAATTGTGACTCAAATAAATTGAAAATTTTATGAATTACCAAATAAACGCGAAAGTCCTTGATGTGAAAAAAGCGTAAATGTAACTTTCTGTAGTAACAGAAAAACAATTATATTTTTTTTATTTCCACAAGAAGATTTATGTAACAGAGATCTCTATTCGCAGAAAAATGTCAGTAAAATTGGCTACTTTGCAAAGTCTGACCATTTTGGCCATGTGTTGATACACGAAGGGCCTGAGTTGGAAAGGTTGGAAAAGTGATAAGCTGCCAAGGTTGTGTTGCCGTAAAAATGTGCAGAATTCTGATGTCAATAGATTTCAGTTAATGCTCAAAATGTTTGACCATGCAATCGCTATAAATCTGCATTTTTCTGATTCTTACTGATCGACCTGTTTTCTTTTGTCTATAAATCATTAGTCCAGGGAAAAGGGAAGTATAAATTAACTTTAATAATGCATTTCCAAAAAAAAAAATGGGAATTTAATGATAACTAAATTTGTTGAGAACTTGTGACATGGTTATTTTATTGCCTGACTCATGACCAAACCCAAAATATAGTGTTAGAAATGGTAAACCAGATAATTGGCATCAGTGCAGTTCATGTAAACAACATCCATTGACAGACTTTAAGAAGAGGTTCCAGAAAAAAAATATTAAAACAGAAGAATAAAATATTGTGTAGAAACATTCAATACCGGGTAATATGTACTTGTAGTATAGTTTGTTAATATACAGCAAAGTAATATCGAAAACTTGAAGTTTTAATCACAAATAAATGCATTTTAGCTGCAGTTATGTTTCATGTCATCCTTAGAAGATTTTACAGTTGGGTATATACTAGTTTCAGTGAACCCAGTTTTTGTCAAGTTTTTGTGTTTGGGACCAAGTTTCCTAATTTACTTTTGATCAAAGCATTCTAAAATCTGACCTATTTGAAATTCTTTAGGTAGAACTTCTAATTTGAAATACAAGAATTCTCAACCCCAAAATAAGGCAAATGTGTTTTCACCAAAAGCTTAACAAGTTATCAAGTTTGTGCTAGAGTTTGGGTGTATTATTTTGAATGATTTTTCATTTGTTGGTGGTTTGTCAGTTGATATTAAATCATGAAAGTGGTTTATAACTTATATCCTGTTGGTAACAGATGGGATGACACAGTTAAACAAATACAAACACATACATATCATACATTAGTCAAGCAATACACTGATTTCAACCACTAATGTCAATATTATGGAGAAAATATTAACATTTTTTCCTGTGAAAATTTAAGTGATGCTTATATTTGGAATTTTGGACAAAGAAGATTATGAATAAGAGAAGTAAAGTGTGGTGGATAAACTTTCAATCTTTCGTTTTTCTTTTACCATATTTGGACTTTGTGCACAGTATTTAGACATGGAAAACTGTATAAACTGAGTATGCTATTCATTGATGCATTATGAAAAAACTATGCAGGCAGCATCATATGGACTCAAAGAAAGGGGAACGATCTAAGCAATTTAAGTTTAACCTCACAGTGTTTAAATTAACAAATAATTTTTACAAAAAAATTGGTGTACATCAGGGTTAAAAATTTGCCAACTGGCCCCTGGCGACTATATTTTGGCAAGGACCAGTAAATTCTATATAAGGTATAGCCTGTCTGGTGATTTTGTTCAGTTAAACAGATTGATATGTGCCCTTGGAAAGCCAATGTGAAAGCCAACATCATAAAATCCAAGATCTTTTCAACAAAGGAGACTCAAGAGTTCAAACACTGTTTCTGTACAGATAGAAATATATTTATTTATTTGTGGTTTTATGTCGCTTTCAACATTGTACAGGTCATATCACGACAGGTAGTTGGAAGGGCAGAGGAAACCAGTACATACAGTTCCTTAGGGTTCTGTACTGTAAATTGCCGACCAACGGCAAGCAACTACCAGCTTTCCCACTTCAGGCCGTGACGGGGATCGAACCCCGGCCTCAGAGGTGGGAGGCTAGAGTGTTACCACTCTGCCACCGTGGTCCCTCAGATAGAAATATAAAGATAGTGGAGTGACAAATGTTGTTTTATATTTGTAGGGCCTGGTATATTTAGGGCTATTTGAGTCTAAAAATTACCAGCCCTGGTGGCTACCCCCATATTTAAACCATTTTGTAGCCCCAATTACACGATACAAATTTTCTAAAAAAAAAAATAAATAAATACATAAATAAAAAGCATTTTTATGTGTTTTCTACCCTTGAAAGGTAAGAATGTCCACTTTTTTATAAATATTGCAGGTTACACTGTTATAGTAGGTACTAGATGGGAAGTTAACATTAAGATTTGGAGAAACTGTTTTCTAATTTACAAAGATGCAATTTAAATCTTCCTGGGGAATATAGTAGAAAATGTCTGGAGCTTAGGTGGTGCATTTATATTTATGTAAAACACAGTCTGCACAACTATTTGTTTTTTCAGAGACTATCCCCCTAACTCCAGAATGTTAGTGGTATAATGAACTCCTGTAAGTTTCAAATTTAAATTTAACTATTCAGGTTACTGATGGATACAAATACAAAGACTTGGAGCAAGTCTAGCACAACTAATGACAGATATCCATCTGACTTTAACATATTTGCAAAATTGAGGAATTTCAATGAAAAGGAAAACCACAACATGAATGCTGACATAGACGGCAGTTACAATCAGTGTTAAGTAAGATGTGGAGATTAGTGGGTGACCCCAGCACTCGGAGCAAGGCATGAATATTAGGAGCATACAGGGATTCCCTGGCATATTGGGGGTGTGGGTGAGGAGGGGTAGGTGCTGTTAAAACTGTAGTATTACTGAGAGGGTAGTATTGATTACACTGAGCTGTCTGCAAGTGTATGGGAAGAATATCGGGGACAGGAGAGTGCTTGAGTTTGGAAATTTAGCATACTAGGACATATTCGCTACCAAGGGGGAAAAACCCACTGTATAGGTCTTTAGGAATTATGGGCACTTTGTTTGAAATTGAGGAGTTTATGACACATACTGTGCCGTCTATTAATTAATGACAAAATTTTGTTGAGTTTTGCGTGTATTATTCCTTGATTTTAATAGATAAGTCGGATAACCCTGAGTGGAAATTTTCTCCTTCTGGGGGAATTTTAGATGTTTTTCCCCAGGAGTAACATATGAAATATGTGACAGTAAATCAAATTTTCCACTTGTGGCAAGTTGTGGGACTAAGACAGAGTAATTAAAGTATGTACAAATGCCATTTCTGGGGAGGTCACAGGATATAGTTGCTAAAGTCACAAATGTTGGGAGAATTTTATCAACATTTGAAATAGAAAGGGTCTGATTCCTTGGTGGGGAAATACACTGTTAAGAATTTCATATTGTCCTGTATGCTTCCCAGCCTGGATAGGGGACATTCTGTGTAAGGTGTCTGGAGCATAGAGAATGGCTTGATCTTATTGATATACTGATGAAAGAGAAACCCTCAGTCTGTCATGCAGGTCTTTTTTATCTTGGGCTTGAATAAAAGAATATTTGTATATATGTATTAAGTGTATTGGGTAATTTATTTCTTTTAGGATTTTAAAATAGAAAAATAATTCTCCTTATGTCACATTAAGTTTGTTGTGTTATATTAAAAAGTATTAAAACTACTCCAGTGAATTTGTATAGCATTGGTTACAGAAGATGGTAAATGAAATTATCAGTTATTTCAGTGTGGCATTTTAATGACAGAAATACCTTTGAAATTGCTGTTAATTCTCTAAATTGATAACCCATGTGTCATGTTTTATTGTGGAAGGTTTCACAGAACCTCACTCAAATATTTGTGTCATAGGTGCATGATGAATGATTAATGAAACATATTTTTTATTGTAGCTTCGACCAGTTTGATAGGAATCTGATCTCAGTGCATATATATCATGTAACTTTATAGGGCAGAATTTCACCAATTTTGAACAAAAGTGATGTTATTATTATTCCTCTGAAAATATGTTGAGAACTTGAGACAGTTAGCATAGTCCCTTTATTTTTTCACTTTGTGTTGTATGAACAATTTTATTTGTATTTAGATGTTCTGTTTTTGCAAGTTGGATTTCTCTTTTTTCTGTGTAATGCACCTAAAGTCTGTCTTTAGATGGAGATTAAGGATACCATTAGAATTAGAAACTTGTCTAAAAATAAACAACCATCTAAAATTGACAATTGCAGCAAACAGATATCCATCATGATTCTGATTTACATTTCAAACTCTAGACATTCTCAAATGGTAAATAACAGTCAAATCCAGATTGTCAGGCAAAGCTTAGTTAAGCCATGTGCATGTTCCTATTCTGTTTCTTCCCCAGTTTTTCCCTTAATTAGTTGACTGTGGTATGATTTTTAATAGTCGTTCATTGTTGGCGGGCTAGGGAAAGGCTTGTGAAAATGACAAAAAAGAAATTGATCTCATTTTCTGCCATTATAAATATAATGGGGTGTCTGACAGTCTGAGTAAATATTAGAATATGACAAGTGAATGGTTTCAGAACTCATTAAAGCTATTGCCTTCATTCCTAGACCCTAGAACACATCCCGCGATGGCAAGAAGTACTGGAGACACTCCATCAGTGAATGCAGCATTTCATTTTTAGTTATGAAACTCTCTTAATCTTTTTTTTTTAAATCGTGATAATTTACAAGTTCTGATTTTCAATGCATCGTGTGTTTGCTGTTTGCCTGCCTGTCCGTCTTTGTGTGTAATAATGTCCGTTGGCTGTTCTGTTACTTGTGTAGCTGGGCAAGAGTTGAGGATAACGCCTGATTATAAGCTGGCCAGTGAAGATTCTGCTACTTTGTTCAAATGTGAGGCCTTCCAGAACCAACAACAGGATGCTGATCTAAAGTGGTTTCACATCAGGCGTGATGGGTCAGAAGTGCAAATAACAGACATAAACGGGAGGTAATACTAGCACACCAACATGCGGAGTACCAGCTGAAGCTATGTTTTAGGCAAAACATAGGGTTTCAGCTTGAGTTTCCAACTCTTGAGCTCTTGAACAGGGTACCAGCTTGAACTCTATGAAGTAAAGCTTAGAGTTCAGGGTACCACTTTGTCATGATAGGGTAGCTATATAAGTTATCAATGTGAAAGGGCTTCTTTTTATCATAGTTAAGTGTAGTTAACTGGTGTTTTTGAATCTGTATATGCTTGTTCAACAATACTGTTTGAACTTTGTATTTCTAATTGTTATGTTAATTAATATGTTTACTAATATAATATATTTAATAATAATAATGTATTTAATATGTTGCTTTAATGTCTTTCGTTTTTGTATGTTATGTTATGTACTAACATATACATTTCAGTATTACAACACCTGGACCCTGGTTAAATTGAATGGGGCACTCAAACTCATTTCTTCCTGAAAAGGATTTTTAAAATAGTTGTCAGTGACTTGGAAGCAAAAGTTTTATCAGGGTAATTGAAATAAATCATTTCTAAACTTTGTGTAAATCAATTAACAGGGGTTCAGATGATAGTGATACATTAATTAATGTTTATCTTCTGTATATAATATTGTTTACAGCACACTGTTTACTTGCTTTATTTGTTTCATTTAATAACTAATTGTTACCATATATGTAAGTAACTCTGTGTTTTACCAATATTGTTTTACTAATATCTTCCACACTCATATTACTTTGCAGTACACCGATAGAACTCTTTCAATTTATCATTGTATTCATTGTATTGTACTTTCTCGTCATAAATGCGTTCCAGACTTTCCTGTCATTATTATTTTATGACTTTCTTTGTGAAAAATATTGTATGCATTCAGTAATTTTTGACACTTGTACCTTTCATCCCCTTGATGGAAAGTTTTTAACTTTTCTAAGTACTTGTCTATTGAAACATAATTTTATCCAGATTTCCAACAAGTCTCTGAATATTTACCTTTGGTGCAAACTGTTTATGTACTCTTTAAATGGTGATAGATTTTCCAAAATTAGGGGCTGAAAATGAATTTCTTGAACATATTTTTTTATCTACCAGTATACACCATGTATTCATATACCAAATACATCATGTGTAAAACCTGTATGTGCATTTTAGTTCAAAATTCTTAATATGCTTTTGTGACAAAGTTCTTTGAGTGTGTTAATGCCTGAAAGATATCAATAATTTCAATATCTTGGTTTCCTAAAAAAATGTTATATTGTAGAATTTTTGTGTTTTTTAAGAAACTTTACATGAACAATAAAAGTAGAATCAATTTCAGTTCTCTGCTTTAACACAATTAGTCCTCATCTCCACAGAATAAGAGTATATATGGCTAAAAAGTTTTTTTTTAAAGTTCTGTCCAATACTGAGAATGTTTTGAGCAAATTTAGTTTTCTAAATGGTACAATAGTCTTGGAATATGAAAAGAACATTCAGAATTTTAATACACTGGAAGTATATTAGTTGTATTAATGGTAAAGCCTTCATAGATATTCTGTTGTCTGAATAATAACATCCATTCTTGCTGGTTTAACCCATCTACTTTATTGTGTATAACATCTATAATGTCTGTATTAGTTGTGGATAGTCAAGCTTTCACTTTCATTATTTTTATATTCTTAATGATAGTTATAGCTCAACTATCAGTAGACCATGGAGAAGCAGATTACTTTGCATTTTGATAGGATTTCGTGCTTGTTATGCATAATATCACATCACACCAGTCATACTTAATTTCTTTTAAACATGAAGAAATAACAAGGAACCTGCCCTCTTGAAGTAAAACATGTTTCCTTGTTTTAATTTTGAGTTCCCATTTTAATATTTTGGATCTTAAAATGTACACAACTACCTCTATTATTCACACAGGTTGGACAGTGAGATAACTTGAAAAAAATTATGTGTCTACAAGAGGTATTTGAATGTTAAACAGTTGTGTAATACAAATGTGGAAAAATGGAAATGAGCTAGTAGAATCGAATAATGGGACAATAGAAGGTTAGGTAATGGAGATTTCAATATCCTGAGCCCTGGCACCAGCTTAACTGTATATAGTGTCAGAGCCTTGGTTTGTTATGTTAAATGGTGTGTACATGGTTTGTCTCCAACAGGTTCCTTGTTCCTTTTGATAGGCTTTTTTCATGTCTTCCATTTGCTGTCTGCAGATTGGTGCCAACATTTATGTTGTACTGTTACATTGCACATGTCAATAGAAAATACCCCACAATATTAAATATTGACTAAATGTAAGGGAAAAAATATTACAGAAAAAAAAATAGATTTTAATGCAATTTTTGTCTCCTCCCTGAGGGAAAAACATGAATCTCATTTGTATGGAAAAACCTTTTAACACTTTGAATGAAAAAAAAGACTATCACAAACTGCAGATAACGCTCTTGGAAACATACACTTGCACTTAGCTGTACTAACCCTGGGTGTGGGCTGTTGTTTTTAGTGTGGGCTCAGTCTTTGAGCATCTTGCCGTCCTCTGCTGTGGTACGGGCTATAGGAAGTACTTTGGTGTTCACATGTTCTGTTGACAATGCTGGGAATCAAGATGCAAATCTCAGGTGGCACAACGTTCAGAATGAAGAGATCGCTGACATAGAGGGCAGGTAGGTCAGACTAAGGTTTCAGTTTTTATAATCTCCAACTTGTTACCAAAAAGGTCGAGCAGTGCAATTGTCAAAGTGACATGGGGAAATTGTGTCATTATCCTCATCAGTCTAGAAGTGTATATTAAAGATCTTGGATTTCATAAAGGGTTTTAGCATACGGTATGATTTTTAACTAGCTTAATCCGCAGGTATACAAGTTGTATTAGGGACAAGTATTTGGGGGAAGGGGGGGGGGGGGGGGGGAATTTCTCATTATTTTCCTTTCTAAAGTGTTTAAATTGGGCATCATAAAGGTTCAGATTGGACAAATATTGCTGGCAACTGTCATATCATTTATAAATCTCAGTGGAACAGACTTAATCTTTCAATAATTTAATGCCGAACTGCTTGTCATCCAAGCAAAAAAACTTATGATAGTCATTATTCAGTAGTTACTGTTTGAAGGTCATTCCTCATATATTTTATCAGTTATCTCCTTTGGCGAACATTGGCTTTGTTTACAGAAACAATTTCTGGTTTTGGTGTTGGACAGTAACTAGAGGTGGTGGGATAGATAGGTGTAGAGTAAGAAATCTAAAATTCGCCACATATCTGAAATTCGCCACATGTCAAAATACTAATAAAATAAATGAATTGAGGCGAGATTTGTTGACTATATAGTAAATTAAGGCTTTTTGAACTGAAAAATACCAATTTTTGGACAAAAACATAATTTTCTTCATAAAATTAACTAAGGTTTTAGAGGTGGCGAATTTTAGATTCCTGGCGAATTTTAGATTTCTTACTCTAATATATTGATAAAGTCAGTATTTTGTGATTTAACTGCTTGGTCATTTTTAACTTTGAATTTATGTACTTTCTTTTTACTTGTCATTTTTTTTCAGTGGCTTTCCCATTAAAAGACTTGTGTATATTAAACCTAGTGTAAATATAGTTACAAGTAGAGCTTTTGTGTCAGTATTAGAGAGTTGACAAATTAACACAAAATAACACTTTTTGCACTGCTATACCACACTTTTACTTTAAGCTTCAGTTTCTTCTAGTAATTTTATTGAAATCACCTTCTGTTTCTGGTCATAGTCACTCTGGTACTTATATTCAAAAAGTATTTTCTACATTCTGTATTGTAAAAAAGTCCTGCCTTTTGGAGACTCATTAACTCATTAACTACTAATTTTTTGTTTTATATTTCTGTGCTTATATAAAAGGCACTTCTGTGTTTTAAGTCAAGTTTTTGCATTGGTATTGTTTATGAATTTTAGACTAGAAGAAATTGGAGATTAGAGTAAGAAATCTAAAATTCGCCACATATCTGAAATTCGCCACATGTGGAAATACTAATAAAATAAATGAATTGAGGTGAGATTTGTTGAATGTATAGTAAATTAAGGCTTTTTGAACTGAAAAATCCCAATTTTTAGACAAAAACATCATTTTCTTCATAAAATTAACTAAGGTTTTAGAGGTGGCGAATTTTAGATTTCTTACTCTACACATGTGATTACTTGTATAGTTTGAAGTATGATGCATCTGTTATGTTTAGCCCTTCCATATTTATCTGCTGGTAGTTGCTAATAGTTGTTTTCATAATGATATTTCTGAAATTCTATAAGTTTTATGGAAGATGCAAATGCAAAAGTACTTTAGCGTATATGTTGCATTGAATGTAGATAACCATTGAATGTATACATTCAATGGGTTATTCATTGAATGTGTAGATTCAATGGCTTGGCCATTGAATGTACACATTTAGTAGCAAGCAGTCATTGAATGTGTACATTCAATGGTTTAACTGTGGAATGTGTACATTCAATAGTCAAAGTTATTGAATGTGTATATGAACTTAAGAAATGGTAATAAGTAATTGATACTGCATAAAATGTAACTTATTTTTACCATTTTCTTAATATCAAATCTGTTGCTATCAACTTAAAAATAAACTTTTGGAATAAGATGATTTTCTAAAATCAGTCATACTGTTATGGGTTATAACAAAAACTGTCTCTTGATTTTCCGTGAAAAATTGTTCATCTTAATATGTTTCTAATTATATTGTCCTAATGAACCTCTCTAATATTTTATGGGTACTATTGTAGGGATAATTACAGTTAAATCCCCAAATTTCACACATTATTAAACAAATTAATTGCTATCACAGTGTAGAATCATACACTTAAAGACCATAGAATTATTTCTCTCAAGCTTGAAATGTTTATCTTTCATTTTTTGATTGAGAGAACAAATTTTTTAATATTTGTGGATTAAAGTAGGGCTTATTGTACACCTACTATGGCTTTGATCAGAAATAACTAATGTGCAGAAATTGGTATATCTTCTATTAAATAGCAGAATGATACCACAAAAGCTTATTGTGTAATAATAACTTATTTACACAATACAAATGTATAAGGACAGTAAAGAAAACAATGTGATGAAATATATGAAATTTCTGTCATGACAATCACATATATGTTTCTTAATTTTAATAGTGTAGATGGATCCCTCTTTATGTCAATTCCTGAAATGTACCACTTTTTGACCAGTTAATTTATTTCTGTATTATTATGCTACAAAATATCAAATCTAGGTTATAACTTAAGTCTTTGCAATCTATGTCAGCATTTCATATTTAATTATTTACACATTCAATGCCTTGGGCTATTGAATGTACACATTCAATGGTTTTAGCCATTGAATCTACACATTCCACAGCTCAGCTATTGAATGTACACATTCAATGATTTGCCCATTGAATGTACACATTCAATAGCTTGGTCCATTGAATGTATACATTCAATAGTTATCCACATTCAATACAACATATATATAAATTGTGAGTACTGATGTATTTACCAAAATTGTCTATGGTAGCACCCATGGGGCGATATTAGTTGATAAAAATATGAGGTAGGCGGCGATGGGCTATAATGTAAGACGAATGAATATCAAACAACATACCCCACAATATAGCACAATAATGTATAACATTCATTTTAACAATCCTTGTCTGACTTCCCATTATTTGTCTTTAAGATATATACATGACCTCAAGAACAGACAATCCAATGTATTGTGTCTGCTGTATTCATTTTCAGGCAATTAGAATCTTTGAACATACTCAAAGTGTGGGGAAATCCCACTTTCTTTACATGTTTACGTATATTTCATGTGTTCTGGAGAATGAGCGATAATGTGAACATGGACACTAACGTGGACAATTTTGGCAGTTACATTTGACCTACATATTCATCTGAAATCATATGATTAGGTTTCTTGTCATGTTGGATTGTACTGAATCTGAATTTACAATGATGAACATGATATTTAACACTATGTGGTGTTCATATCTTGTAATCGTTGTCACTATTTTATACCTCACAAATTTTTGAACTTTTTCTGATATCATGAATAGGTCACTAGAGATTGAGCAATTTGGACCTCATTTTTGGTAACAGAGGTTATTTAAGGGAAAGTGTCATTAAACTTCCCAAGTTTTCACTATTTTTCACCTTATAACTACATCACTTGTACATTTATTGAAAGCGAAATCAGCCAACACAGTGTTTGTAGTACTGAACTTTTGCTGATAAAAACATTGATGTATTTATTACCATATTCATATCAATAAACTTCCCCGCACTAGTAAATGCCCCTACACCCATCATCTCCACCTTTGCAATTCTCAGGGATTAAAAAACAAAACAAAAAGAAACAGATACATTTTAGAATACCACCTTATGAATTGCTGCTAACAATGGCTTAAAATACAACATAAAAAATCTATAATTTCTTCAGATGTAAGATTTGTGTTTTAATATTTTTTAAGTTCCCCCAGATACTTAAAAAATATCTTTTTCTTTCCACAATGTGTTATGGGGACACTTTATGTTACAGAAATAATTTATCAGTTTGTTGATGTCCTCTGTATTTGGTTTGGGTATAACCTGAACTATGTGACTTTGTGTTGTGTCTTGTGGGGATGAGACAGTTTTACCAGTGTTAAGGTAGTCAGACCATTTTACTGCATTTTGCATTGGTGGGATGTGCATAAGGAAAATATCCTACTGACCCATCCCTAGTGTCTTGTATTCTTCACAAGAATACTTAATTGCCATATATATGTCATGGTAGAAAGTCCAATCTGGTAGAATTTCATATTCTACCGGTAGAAAGTCCAATTGGAGTTTCTACCAACATAAACTTGGTAGAAAGTCCAATCAAGGAGATTTGGGTATTGCCTTGGGGTCCGAAATCTAATAAACCTTGTTATAAAAAACCTGCTCAAAATCTAGATGAGGAGACAGTACTGCAAGCTTTACATGCCGAGACCAACAACTGGGCAGTTGTGACAAAAAATGCTGGATCTTAATAGGTCTTAATAGGTCAACTAAATGCCATGTAGAAAATGACTGCTGTCAAAATTTAATTTGCTAAAACTATACTTCCCTTGAAAAATGGTGATGGAATTTGATGCTGATTGTAAAATTCTTGAAATAGTCTGAAAATTTCATTTTCGGTCATGTCTATATCAATTGTGTTACAGTAGAATATTATTATGTCCACCCCCCTGGGGGGTGGATATATTATTTTTGCTTTTTTCGCCGTCCGATGTCCGATGTCCGGCGTCCGGCGTCCGATGTCCGGCGTCACGCATGGTTTCCGCTCATTTAAAGGAAAAGTATTAGAGCTATTGTCACCAAATTTGGTATGCAGGCTTATTGGGTCAGTAGCTTGCTTGGGATTGCTTTTGGCTGTTGTACCTCTTTTGCTTACTGAGTAATACTTAAGTACAGCTATTTTCAGTACCCATTGGTTTCCGTGCATTTAAGCCAAAATAATTAAAGATATTTTACTACAATTTTGAATACAAGATTGTTATGTCCATAGCTCGCTTGGTATTGCATTTGGGACTGATAGCTTTGTCAGTACATGAGTAATAGCCATTTAGGTACTTCATTGTGTATTTTCAGTACTACTTTTGAGTAATTTGCTAATATCTCAGAAACCGTAAGAGATAGAGCGATTTCGTCGAAATTTTCGACCCACAGGGTATCTAAGGAATGTAATATTTGCAATTTTCAAAAAATTTTCCCCTCCCCAAAAATGGCGGCCATTTTGAATTTTCGAATTTTTGCCAAAAATGGCAAAACACAAATTTGCTTCTATCTCCTTAACCGTGTGAGATAGAGCGATTTCGTCGAAATTTTCGACCCACAGGGTATTTAAGGAATGCAATCTACAATTTTCCAAAAATTTTCCCCTCCCCAAAAATGGCGGCCATTTTGAATTTTCGAATTTTTGCCAAAAATGGCAAAACACAAATTTGCTTCTATCTCCTTAACCGTGCGAGATAGAGTGATTTCGTCGAAATTTTCGACCCACAGGGTATCTAAGGAATGCAATCTTTGCAATTTTCCAAAAATTTTCCCCTCCCCAAAAATGGCGGCCATTTTGAATTTTCGCCAAAAATGGCAAAACACAAATTTGCTTCTATCTCCTTAACCGTGCCAGATAGAGCGATTTCGTCAAAATTTTCGACCCACTGGGTATCTGAGCATTGTACTCTTGGTAATTTTTAAAAAATTTTCCCCTCCCCAAAAATGGCGGCCATTTTGAATTTTCGAATTTTTGCCAAAAATGGCAAAACACTAATTTGCTTCTATCTCCTTAACCGTGCGAGATAGAGCGATTTCGTCGAAATTTTCGACCCACAGGGTATCTAAGGAATGTAATATTTGCAATTTTCAAAAAATTTTCCCCTCCCCAAAAATGGCGGCCATTTTGAATTTTCGAATTTTTGCCAAAAATGGCAAAACACAAATTTGCTTCTATCTCCTTAACCGTGCGAGATAGAGCGATTTCGTCGAAATTTTCGACCCACAGGGTATCTAAGGAATGCAATCTTTGCAATTTTCAAAAAATTTTCCCCTCCCCAAAAATGGCGGCCATTTTGAATTTTCGAATTTTTGCCAAAAATGGCAAAACACCAATTTGCTTCTATCTCCTTAACCGTGCCAGATAGAGCGATTTCGTCAAAATTTTCGACCCACAGGGTATCTGAGCATTGTGCTCTTGGTAATTTTTCCAAAAATTTTCCCCTCCCCAAAAATGGCGGCCATTTTGAATTTTCGAATTTTTGCCAAAAATGGCAAAACACTAATTTGCTTCTATCTCCTTAACCGTGCGAGATAGAGCGATTTCGTCGAAATTTTCGACCCACAGGGTATCTAAGGAATGTAATCTTTGCAATTTTCCAAAAATTTTCCCCTCCCCAAAAATGGCGGCCATTTTGAATTTTCGAATTTTTGCCAAAAATGGCAAAACACAAATTTGCTTCTATCTCCTTAACCGTGCGAGATAGAGCGATTTCGTCGAAATTTTCGACCCACAGGGTATCTAAGGAATGCAATCTTTGCAATTTTCCAAAAATTTTCCCCTCCCCCAAAATGGCGGCCATTTTGAATTTTCGAATTTTTGCCAAAAATGGCAAAACACAAATTTCCTTCTATCTCCTTAACCGTGCCAGATAGAGTGATTTCGTCAAAATTTTCGACCCACAGGGTATCTGAGCATTGTACTCTTGGTAATTTTTAAAAAATTTTCCCCTCCCCAAAAATGGCGGCCATTTTGAATTTTCGAATTTTTGCCAAAAATGGCAAAACACTAATTTGCTTCTATCTCCTTAACCGTGCGAGATAGAGTGATTTCGTCGAAATTTTCGACCCACAGGGTATCTAAGGAATGCAATCTTTGCAATTTTCAAAAAATTTTCCCCTCCCCAAAAATGGCGGCCATTTTGAATTTTCGAATTTTTGCCAAAAATGGCAAAACACAAATTTGCTTCTATCTCCTTAACCGTGCCAGATAGAGCGATTTCGTCAAAATTTTCGACCCACAGGGTATCTGTGCATTGTGCTCTTGGTAATTTTAACAAAATTTTCCCCTCCCCAAAAATGGCGGCCATTTTGAATTTTCGAATTTTTGCCAAAAATGGCAAAACACAAATTTGCTTCTATCTCCATAACCGTGCCAGATAGAGCGATTTCGTCAAAATTTTCGACCCACAGGGTATCTGAGCATTGTGCTCTTGGTAATTTTAACAAAATTTTCCCCTCCCCAAAAATGGCGGCCATTTTGAATTTTCGAATTTTTGCCAAAAATGGCAAAACACTAATTTGCTTCTATCTCCTTAACCGTGCGAGATAGAGCGATTTCGTCGAAATTTTCGACCCACAGGGTATCTAAGGAATGTAATATTTGCAATTTTCAAAAAATTTTCCCCTCCCCAAAAATGGCGGCCATTTTGAATTTTCGAATTTTTGCCAAAAATGGCAAAACACAAATTTGCTTCTATCTCCTTAACCGTGCGAGATAGAGCGATTTCGTCGAAATTTTCGACCCACAGGGTATCTAAGGAATGCAATCTTTGCAATTTTCAAAAAATTTTCCCCTCCCCAAAAATGGCGGCCATTTTGAATTTTCGCCAAAAATGGCAAAACACAAATTTGCTTCTATCTCCTTAACCGTGCCAGATAGAGCGATTTCGTCAAAATTTTCGACCCACTGGGTATCTGAGCATTGTACTCTTGGTAATTTTTAAAAAATTTTCCCCTCCCCAAAAATGGCGGCCATTTTGAATTTTCGAATTTTTGCCAAAAATGGCAAAACACTAATTTGCTTCTATCTCCTTAACCGTGCGAGATAGAGCGATTTCGTCGAAATTTTCGACCCACAGGGTATCTAAGGAATGTAATATTTGCAATTTTCAAAAAATTTTCCCCTCCCCAAAAATGGCGGCCATTTTGAATTTTCGAATTTTTGCCAAAAATGGCAAAACACAAATTTGCTTCTATCTCCTTAACCGTGCGAGATAGAGCGATTTCGTCGAAATTTTCGACCCACAGGGTATCTAAGGAATGCAATCTTTGCAATTTTCAAAAAATTTTCCCCTCCCCAAAAATGGCGGCCATTTTGAATTTTCGAATTTTTGCCAAAAATGGCAAAACACCAATTTGCTTCTATCTCCTTAACCGTGCCAGATAGAGCGATTTCGTCAAAATTTTCGACCCACAGGGTATCTGAGCATTGTGCTCTTGGTAATTTTTCCAAAAATTTTCCCCTCCCCAAAAATGGCGGCCATTTTGAATTTTCGAATTTTTGCCAAAAATGGCAAAACACTAATTTGCTTCTATCTCCTTAACCGTGCGAGATAGAGCGATTTCGTCGAAATTTTCGACCCACAGGGTATCTAAGGAATGTAATCTTTGCAATTTTCCAAAAATTTTCCCCTCCCCAAAAATGGCGGCCATTTTGAATTTTCGAATTTTTGCCAAAAATGGCAAAACACAAATTTGCTTCTATCTCCTTAACCGTGCGAGATAGAGCGATTTCGTCGAAATTTTCGACCCACAGGGTATCTAAGGAATGCCATCTTTGCAATTTTCCAAAAATTTTCCCCTCCCCCAAAATGGCGGCCATTTTGAATTTTCGAATTTTTGCCAAAAATGGCAAAACACAAATTTCCTTCTATCTCCTTAACCGTGCCAGATAGAGTGATTTCGTCAAAATTTTCGACCCACAGGGTATCTGAGCATTGTACTCTTGGTAATTTTTAAAAAATTTTCCCCTCCCCAAAAATGGCGGCCATTTTGAATTTTCGAATTTTTGCCAAAAATGGCAAAACACTAATTTGCTTCTATCTCCTTAACCGTGCGAGATAGAGTGATTTCGTCGAAATTTTCGACCCACAGGGTATCTAAGGAATGCAATCTTTGCAATTTTCAAAAAATTTTCCCCTCCCCAAAAATGGCGGCCATTTTGAATTTTCGAATTTTTGCCAAAAATGGCAAAACACAAATTTGCTTCTATCTCCTTAACCGTGCCAGATAGAGCGATTTCGTCAAAATTTTCGACCCACAGGGTATCTGTGCATTGTGCTCTTGGTAATTTTAACAAAATTTTCCCCTCCCCAAAAATGGCGGCCATTTTGAATTTTCGAATTTTTGCCAAAAATGGCAAAACACAAATTTGCTTCTATCTCCATAACCGTGCCAGATAGAGCGATTTCGTCAAAATTTTCGACCCACAGGGTATCTGAGCATTGTGCTCTTGGTAATTTTAACAAAATTTTCCCCTCCCCAAAAATGGCGGCCATTTTGAATTTTCGAATTTTTGCCAAAAATGGCAAAACACTAATTTGCTTCTATCTCCTTAACCGTGCGAGATAGAGCGATTTCGTCGAAATTTTCGACCCACAGGGTATCTAAGGAATGTAATATTTGCAATTTTCAAAAAATTTTCCCCTCCCCAAAAATGGCGGCCATTTTGAATTTTCGAATTTTTGCCAAAAATGGCAAAACACAAATTTGCTTCTATCTCCTTAACCGTGCGAGATAGAGCGATTTCGTCGAAATTTTCGACCCACAGGGTATCTAAGGAATGCAATCTTTGCAATTTTCAAAAAATTTTCCCCTCCCCAAAAATGGCGGCCATTTTGAATTTTCGCCAAAAATGGCAAAACACAAATTTGCTTCTATCTCCTTAACCGTGCCAGATAGAGCGATTTCGTCAAAATTTTCGACCCACTGGGTATCTGAGCATTGTACTCTTGGTAATTTTTAAAAAATTTTCCCCTCCCCAAAAATGGCGGCCATTTTGAATTTTCGAATTTTTGCCAAAAATGGCAAAACACTAATTTGCTTCTATCTCCTTAACCGTGCGAGATAGAGCGATTTCGTCGAAATTTTCGACCCACAGGGTATCTAAGGAATGTAATATTTGCAATTTTCAAAAAATTTTCCCCTCCCCAAAAATGGCGGCCATTTTGAATTTTCGAATTTTTGCCAAAAATGGCAAAACACAAATTTGCTTCTATCTCCTTAACCGTGCGAGATAGAGCGATTTCGTCGAAATTTTCGACCCACAGGGTATCTAAGGAATGCAATCTTTGCAATTTTCAAAAAATTTTCCCCTCCCCAAAAATGGCGGCCATTTTGAATTTTCGAATTTTTGCCAAAAATGGCAAAACACCAATTTGCTTCTATCTCCTTAACCGTGCCAGATAGAGCGATTTCGTCAAAATTTTCGACCCACAGGGTATCTGAGCATTGTGCTCTTGGTAATTTTTCCAAAAATTTTCCCCTCCCCAAAAATGGCGGCCATTTTGAATTTTCGAATTTTTGCCAAAAATGGCAAAACACTAATTTGCTTCTATCTCCTTAACCGTGCG
Source organism: Sabellastarte sp. h YS-2021 (assembly GCA_964017235.1). Taxonomy (NCBI): domain Eukaryota; kingdom Metazoa; phylum Annelida; class Polychaeta; order Sabellida; family Sabellidae; genus Sabellastarte; species Sabellastarte sp. h YS-2021. The sequence continues at coordinate 87,313,526 of OZ024932.1, forward strand.
AGATAGAGCGATTTCGTCGAAATTTTCGACCCACAGGGTATCTAAGGAATGTAATCTTTGCAATTTTCCAAAAATTTTCCCCTCCCCAAAAATGGCGGCCATTTTGAATTTTCGAATTTTTGCCAAAAATGGCAAAACACAAATTTGCTTCTATCTCCTTAACCGTGCGAGATAGAGCGATTTCGTCGAAATTTTCGACCCACAGGGTATCTAAGGAATGCCATCTTTGCAATTTTCCAAAAATTTTCCCCTCCCCCAAAATGGCGGCCATTTTGAATTTTCGAATTTTTGCCAAAAATGGCAAAACACAAATTTCCTTCTATCTCCTTAACCGTGCCAGATAGAGTGATTTCGTCAAAATTTTCGACCCACAGGGTATCTGAGCATTGTACTCTTGGTAATTTTTAAAAAATTTTCCCCTCCCCAAAAATGGCGGCCATTTTGAATTTTCGAATTTTTGCCAAAAATGGCAAAACACTAATTTGCTTCTATCTCCTTAACCGTGCGAGATAGAGTGATTTCGTCGAAATTTTCGACCCACAGGGTATCTAAGGAATGCAATCTTTGCAATTTTCAAAAAATTTTCCCCTCCCCAAAAATGGCGGCCATTTTGAATTTTCGAATTTTTGCCAAAAATGGCAAAACACAAATTTGCTTCTATCTCCTTAACCGTGCCAGATAGAGCGATTTCGTCAAAATTTTCGACCCACAGGGTATCTGTGCATTGTGCTCTTGGTAATTTTAACAAAATTTTCCCCTCCCCAAAAATGGCGGCCATTTTGAATTTTCGAATTTTTGCCAAAAATGGCAAAACACAAATTTGCTTCTATCTCCATAACCGTGCCAGATAGAGCGATTTCGTCAAAATTTTCGACCCACAGGGTATCTGAGCATTGTGCTCTTGGTAATTTTAACAAAATTTTCCCCTCCCCAAAAATGGCGGCCATTTTGAATTTTCGAATTTTTGCCAAAAATGGCAAAACACTAATTTGCTTCTATCTCCTTAACCGTGCGAGATAGAGCGATTTCGTCGAAATTTTCGACCCACAGGGTATCTAAGGAATGTAATATTTGCAATTTTCAAAAAATTTTCCCCTCCCCAAAAATGGCGGCCATTTTGAATTTTCGAATTTTTGCCAAAAATGGCAAAACACAAATTTGCTTCTATCTCCTTAACCGTGCGAGATAGAGCGATTTCGTCGAAATTTTCGACCCACAGGGTATCTAAGGAATGCAATCTTTGCAATTTTCAAAAAATTTTCCCCTCCCCAAAAATGGCGGCCATTTTGAATTTTCGCCAAAAATGGCAAAACACAAATTTGCTTCTATCTCCTTAACCGTGCCAGATAGAGCGATTTCGTCAAAATTTTCGACCCACTGGGTATCTGAGCATTGTACTCTTGGTAATTTTTAAAAAATTTTCCCCTCCCCAAAAATGGCGGCCATTTTGAATTTTTGAATTTTTGCCAAAAATGGCAAAACACTAATTTGCTTCTATCTCCTTAACCGTGCGAGATAGAGCGATTTCGTCGAAATTTTCGACCCACAGGGTATCTAAGGAATGTAATATTTGCAATTTTCAAAAAATTTTCCCCTCCCCAAAAATGGCGGCCATTTTGAATTTTCGAATTTTTGCCAAAAATGGCAAAACACAAATTTGCTTCTATCTCCTTAACCGTGCGAGATAGAGCGATTTCGTCGAAATTTTCGACCCACAGGGTATCTAAGGAATGCAATCTTTGCAATTTTCAAAAAATTTTCCCCTCCCCAAAAATGGCGGCCATTTTGAATTTTCGAATTTTTGCCAAAAATGGCAAAACACCAATTTGCTTCTATCTCCTTAACCGTGCCAGATAGAGCGATTTCGTCAAAATTTTCGACCCACAGGGTATCTGAGCATTGTGCTCTTGGTAATTTTTCCAAAAATTTTCCCCTCCCCAAAAATGGCGGCCATTTTGAATTTTCGAATTTTTGCCAAAAATGGCAAAACACTAATTTGCTTCTATCTCCTTAACCGTGCGAGATAGAGCGATTTCGTCGAAATTTTCGACCCACAGGGTATCTAAGGAATGTAATCTTTGCAATTTTCCAAAAATTTTCCCCTCCCCAAAAATGGCGGCCATTTTGAATTTTCGAATTTTTGCCAAAAATGGCAAAACACAAATTTGCTTCTATCTCCTTAACCGTGCGAGATAGAGTGATTTCGTCGAAATTTTCGACCCACAGGGTATCTAAGGAATGCCATCTTTGCAATTTTCCAAAAATTTTCCCCTCCCCCAAAATGGCGGCCATTTTGAATTTTCGAATTTTTGCCAAAAATGGCAAAACACAAATTTCCTTCTATCTCCTTAACCGTGCCAGATAGAGTGATTTCGTCAAAATTTTCGACCCACAGGGTATCTGAGCATTGTACTCTTGGTAATTTTTAAAAAATTTTCCCCTCCCCAAAAATGGCGGCCATTTTGAATTTTCGAATTTTTGCCAAAAATGGCAAAACACTAATTTGCTTCTATCTCCTTAACCGTGCGAGATAGAGTGATTTCGTCGAAATTTTCGACCCACAGGGTATCTAAGGAATGCAATCTTTGCAATTTTCAAAAAATTTTCCCCTCCCCAAAAATGGCGGCCATTTTGAATTTTCGAATTTTTGCCAAAAATGGCAAAACACAAATTTGCTTCTATCTCCTTAACCGTGCCAGATAGAGCGATTTCGTCAAAATTTTCGACCCACAGGGTATCTGTGCATTGTGCTCTTGGTAATTTTAACAAAATTTTCCCCTCCCCAAAAATGGCGGCCATTTTGAATTTTCGAATTTTTGCCAAAAATGGCAAAACACAAATTTGCTTCTATCTCCATAACCGTGCCAGATAGAGCGATTTCGTCAAAATTTTCGACCCACAGGGTATCTGAGCATTGTGCTCTTGGTAATTTTAACAAAATTTTCCCCTCCCCAAAAATGGCGGCCATTTTGAATTTTCGAATTTTTGCCAAAAATGGCAAAACACTAATTTGCTTCTATCTCCTTAACCGTGCGAGATAGAGCGATTTCGTCGAAATTTTCGACCCACAGGGTATCTAAGGAATGTAATATTTGCAATTTTCAAAAAATTTTCCCCTCCCCAAAAATGGCGGCCATTTTGAATTTTCGAATTTTTGCCAAAAATGGCAAAACACAAATTTGCTTCTATCTCCTTAACCGTGCGAGATAGAGCGATTTCGTCGAAATTTTCGACCCACAGGGTATCTAAGGAATGCAATCTTTGCAATTTTCAAAAAATTTTCCCCTCCCCAAAAATGGCGGCCATTTTGAATTTTCGAATTTTTGCCCAAAATGGCAAAACACCAATTTGCTTCTATCTCCTTAACCGTGCCAGATAGAGCGATTTCGTCAAAATTTTCGACCCACTGGGTATCTGAGCATTGTACTCTTGGTAATTTTTAAAAAATTTTCCCCTCCCCAAAAATGGCGGCCATTTTGAATTTTCGAATTTTTGCCAAAAATGGCAAAACACTAATTTGCTTCTATCTCCTTAACCGTGCGAGATAGAGCGATTTCGTCGAAATTTTCGACCCACAGGGTATCTAAGGAATGCAATCTTTGCAATTTTCAAAAAATTTTCCCCTCCCCAAAAATGGCGGCCATTTTGAATTTTTGAATTTTTGCCAAAAATGGCAAAACACCAATTTGCTTCTATCTCCTTAACCGTGCCAGATAGAGCGATTTCGTCAAAATTTTCGACCCACAGGGTATCTGAGCATTGTGCTCTTGGTAATTTTTCCAAAAATTTTCCCCTCCCCAAAAATGGCGGCCATTTTGAATTTTCGAATTTTTGCCAAAAATGGCAAAACACTAATTTGCTTCTATCTCCTTAACCGTGCGAGATAGAGCGATTTCGTCGAAATTTTCGACCCACAGGGTATCTAAGGAATGTAATCTTTGCAATTTTCCAAAAATTTTCCCCTCCCCAAAAATGGCGGCCATTTTGAATTTTCGAATTTTTGCCAAAAATGGCAAAACACAAATTTCCTTCTATCTCCTTAACCGTGCGAGATAGAGCGATTTCGTCGAAATTTTCGACCCACAGGGTATCTAAGGAATGCAATCTTTGCAATTTTCCAAAAATTTTCCCCTCCCCCAAAATGGCGGCCATTTTGAATTTTCGAATTTTTGCCAAAAATGGCAAAACACAAATTTCCTTCTATCTCCTTAACCGTGCCAGATAGAGTGATTTCGTCAAAATTTTCGACCCACAGGGTATCTGAGCATTGTACTCTTGGTAATTTTAAAAAAATTTTCCCCTCCCCAAAAATGGCGGCCATTTTGAATTTTCGAATTTTTGCCAAAAATGGCAAAACACTAATTTGCTTCTATCTCCTTAACCGTGCGAGATAGAGTGATTTCGTCGAAATTTTCGACCCACAGGGTATCTGAGGAATGCAATCTTTGCAATTTTCCAAAAATTTTCCCCTCCCCAAAAATGGCGGCCATTTTGAATTTTCGAATTTTTCCCAAAAATGGCAAAACACAAATTTGCTTCTATCTCCTTAACCGTGCGAGATAGAGCGATTTCGTCGAAATTTTCGACCCACAGGGTATCTAAGGAATGCAATCTTTGCAATTTTCCAAAAAATTTTCCCCTCCCCAAAAATGGCGGCCATTTTGAATTTTCGAATTTTTGCCAAAAATGGCAAAACACAAATTTGCTTCTATCTCCTTAACCGTGCGAGATAGAGCGATTTCGTCAAAATTTTCGACCCACAGGTATTTCAGCATTGTATTCTTGGCAATTTAAAAAAAAATTTCCCGTCCCCTAAAATGGCGGCCATTTTGAATTTTCAAATTTTTGTCAAAAATGGCAAAACACAAATTTGCTTCTATCTCCTTAACCATGCGAGATAGAGCGATTTCGTCGAAATTTTCAACCCATGGGGTATCTAAGGAATGTAATCTTTGCAATTTTCAAAAAATTTTCCCCTCCCCAAAAATGGCAGCCATTTTGAATTTTCAAATTTTTGCCCAAAATGGAAAAACACAAACTGGCCTTAACCGTGCCAAATAGAGTTATTTCGTTGAAATTTTCGACCCATAGGGTATCTAGAAAATGTACTCTTGGCAATTTTCAAAAAAATTTCCTTTTCCCAAAAATGGCGGCCATTTTGAATTTTCAAATTTTTGCCAAAAATAGAAAAACAGGAATTTGCTTCTATCTTCTTAACCATGCCAGATAGAGTGATTTCGTCAAAATTTTCAACCCAACCAATGCAAAAAGGCATGAAGCTGAAATAATTTACATCTACACTAACAAATATTTAAGCATCATTGATATATTTTACAAATGAAACAGGGTCTTGTAAGACTACTGTACAATTTGGGCAAAAGGTTCATGGGTGGACATTACACATGATAATGTGTGTTCTTCTATGCTATCCTGTTTCTATTCCCATCTACTATCAACAGGGCGGCCGATTTCTAGTTTTCTTTAATATATGTTTTCTTCTTTATGAAAGTTGCACCTTGCTGAGATGACAGATTTATATGGATGGAAGGCCCAATGTTTGTGTTTTAGTTGGACTTTCTTTCAAGCTTATATGGAGTTTCTACAAAGATTACATTCTGGTACACAGAGCAATACCTAAATCTCTGAGATTAGAATATTAAACAAGTTTATTAAATTTCGGACTCCCGAGCAATACCCAATTCTCCTAGATTGGACTTTCTACTGGTAGAAACTCCAATTGGACTTTCTACCGGTAGATTGGACTTTCTACCATGACATATATGTCAGTGTTTTCAGGGGCAGTGTGGGAATTGGCATTATTCTGTCGGTTGGCAGTAACTGCCTGTCTCTCATTACAAGTTTTGGGGTATATCTAAGAATTGTGCCATTTTTTGTTGCAATTATGCTTTTGGAGTTTCTGATACACATGATCAGAATTTGAAACAGTTTTGGATTTGTAAGGTGCTGTAGAATTTACCTATCAAAATATTCATCATAAACTGTGCATCATAATTCTTCAAATCTGAACTTAAAATCCACTAAGTTTTCAACTTAAGGCATATAATTTCACAACTAATGACACCTATCCACTGTTTCATATGGCTGAAGAAAATGTAGAAAACTTTCTATTAGAATGCCCAGTTGCCCACCTTTATGCCGCTCAGAGACAGGAAAAGCTACAAATTGTTCAAGTAATTGTTATGACATCACTCTAGCAACAAAACGGCTGACATGGTTACTTAATTTTTGTACAGAACTGGAATTATTGTGAAAGATATGATTTTATTTGAAAATGTCCATATTTATATTTCTTGTACAAAAAGGTTTAAATCTTGACAAAACAAAGCAATTATAAGGTTCTTGTAAAATAGCAATATATTGTTTTATTATTTATAAATGAAAAGTTATTTAAAAAGAAAAATATAAAAAATTATAAAAAGAACAAAGCTACAAATTAAATGTATAAAGTAGGTAGTTTATCGCTATAACAAATTAGGAAATAGGTAAACTTGTGATGAAGTAGGTAAAAAACTATGATAATACATAAAATAGTGGTTACCCTAGTTTGAAGAAACACGTAATGTCTAGACAATTAGATGAAGGATTCTATTCCTGTTTATTTAAGAATTAACATTATAAATGGTCAATAATACAGGAAAGAAGGGATAAAATATTTAATTTATTGTATTTTATTCAATTTTATTTTATAAGCGTACTGTAAGAAACCTGCGTCTCTCAATACATGCGGTCTAGACGTGACGTCATCACAGGGGTTTCCCCGAGGATTCCCCAAGTTAGTTTCGTGCTTTATATGGTATTTTAACCCTTAAAAGAGCAAATACTGTTGAAGAACGCGGATAAACCACGAAGAAATCTATGTTATTTGATTTCAACAGGCATATATTCCTGAATATAAACTACCAACACGAGACGTGCAGTACAAGAAATTGCTGTCTCGACAATAAAACGGAAGTTGTTTCCGAAGATTTTACTCGACCAGGACTCGTTTGTGTTACATTTATACACTTTTAAACCCTAAAAGGGGTCCAATAATGAAGCAGATAGGGCTTAAATATTTTATTTTATTTTATTGACAGGCATATATATATATCCTGTATTAGAAACCACATAAACGAGTCGCCATTGCTTTACAACGTGAACCCGGAAGTGGACTTCAGTTGTAAAATATGCTAGAAATACTTATTTGAACTATGAAAAGACGTCGAAATATGATTCTATGTAATAAAATAAAGAAACTGGTGTAGTTTCCATATCCAACAACAAGTATATCCTTGTAAAAATGAAATAATATTCCTTGTAAAATAAAGCATTGTCAATTCGCGTGGCCAACGAGAAAGTAGGGCGAGAGGTCAGAGGTTATCACGTGACGACAACTAGCAGTATATCCGGTGGCTAACAAGAACTGTCTTTTTTTCTAAGACGTTGGCCCCGGGTGTGGCAACCCGAGAACAGCATTAAGTCCCACATGGTAAGCTTGTAGCTTATAAAAGCTACATTTAAGTAATTAAAATTTTCAAATTAATGCTAAATTAATTTAGAAATGAAACACCAGTGCTTATGAATTGAATATCAAACTTTTGGGGTATTGCTCCGAGGTCCAAAATTGGATTAGACGTTCTGTCAACAGAAATTGGAAGTTCTGTCAAGAAATATTGGCAGAATTTGAAATTCAGTCGACAGAATTTGAAATTCTGTCATATTGGAAGTTCTGTCGCGACATATGTATTCATTATGAATCTATATGACATGAATATACATCTTTATCAGTTTGGAAAAAAAGCCTCTTGTAGCTGTAAAGCTGTGGGCAATCCTCATTAGATATATTGAGTTTAAATAAAAAAAGCTTTGCTGGCATCGGCCAGCCTCCCCAAAATTATGACAAAGATGTCCTTGTGTTTCCCATAGGCAAGAATAGCTAGGTTGCCTCCCATTTGCCAGGTGGAGTGCATTATTTACTTCCTGGCTAGAGAACATGACATCATAGCATCTTTTTTGTTTGGCACATATGCAGAAGGGACGCTTTGCAAAGAACTTTCAGGATTTGAAGAAAGTTTGTCAATTTCTTGTGTTAAAACTTTATTTCACATATTTTTTGTGCAGAAGTACTGTAGACTTGTCATAGCATCACCAGGCCAGAAAAGAGGTTCTTGTGGCCATCTTATGTTGGGATTAGACTAGCACTCATTATGTGCATGTTGTGACAAGGGCCAGGGATCAGATCCCTGTGTGATGCGTAGACAACTGGGCAGCCTATGTAACTTGCTACACCCATATATAATGTTTAAAAGGACAATATAAGCTTAAAAAGCTGACAAGAAAGACACTAGTGTTGATAGTTCCACCCTTCTAGATCTGAGACAAGTTTCCATTTTAGGGGCTATGAATACTAAATCTCCAGAGAAAGAAAAACAGAAGTCCAAGAAGTCAACACCCACCAACTCATCTGCTCTTTGAAGGCATTGGATCCAAAGTGGTCCAAAAGATTCTCACAACTGGAGGCCTAGTTTGTGGCGAATATTTTGGAAAAATCTACAGAACAGCTAACCTTTTCAGACTGTTGAGGTTACACCAACTAAGATGCCACGGCCAGTGCAGTGGATTCTGCTAGACAATTCCCGCCACCAATGAAGCCAACTGACCAAGCCGGAGGAAATACTTACTTTTACTCCAGCAATGACCAGGTTCCTGCACAGCAGAAGCAAGTGCCATCTACATCGGCTACCAGATCCCCTCACCGACCAGAAGCTGATTTAGATCTGGATACTAATATGGACACTGATCTGACCGACCACTTGGATGTCAAGACACTGAAGAAGAGGGGGAGTTATCCGACTATGAACAAGACTCCACCACTGCCGAACCAGACCAAGTTAACAGGGTTCCCTGATCCTTAAAAATCCTTGAAAAAATTGCTTTATTTTCAAGGCCTTGAAAGTCCTTCAATTTGGCTAAAATTGAATAATATCCTTGAAAAGTCTTTGACTTTGTTATTGCTCAACTTCTGCATCTGCATCATCTAGTTTTATGGCATCGGCAGACTTAGCAAAGCAAGTATGATCTAGTCTGAATAAAGTTTATGTTAAAATATATTATTAGATGTGTTAACTAGCATTGTTGTGATTTTATAAAATGTTAAAATCATGTGACAATAAAGAATTTTGTGGGAGGAACGGGCAGCTAGAAGGGAAGGTAAATGAGGCTGTGCCTTAAAATATATCCTTGAGAATTGTTGTTGTTGACCTTGAAAATCCTTGAAAAGACCTTCAATCCAGTTATCAAAAGTCTATGGGAACCCTGTAAGTTCACTCTGAAGAACAGAACTATTGAGAGACTGTGAGAGGTGTTATATAGGATGGACCCACATCCCTGACTTTGATAGCTCCTCCTCGTCAGTGCATGACAACCCCTTTGCTGGGTCAAAACAACAACCAACTGACAATGTATCAGTAGATCTACTGACTGATGACTGGTTTTGCAGAAAGTTAGAAATAATTAACATTTCTTTCATAGAAGGTTTTCCTTCTAGACTTTCTGAAGCTGGTGGTCTGCAACAGCACCCAGGTTGCAAAGTAAATGGTACAGGATTCACACCAACAAACTGACCAGTTCCAGGGCAGTATGGTACTGGTATAATGAGCCTGCAAAAGTTAACAGCTAGTACAGCCAGATAGTAAGATCTTGATCCTGTCATCCACACCACCAGCATCTCGACCCATCTTCCAAGAAATCTTGAGGAAGTGGAAGGCAGCAAAGGAGTCCAGTTACAGCTGCAATCAATCCACCAGGTTTAATAGATGCCTCACTAGGGTGCATGACAATATCTTAACACAACTGAAGATCATCCAAGGTGACCAGAGTAAAGGAAAATCCTCTGTTAGATGCCAGAACGCTACTGATGAACTGCAATATCTCATCAACTTTAACCAAAGTATTAGTCACACAGGACCTTTAACCAAAGCGTCAGTCACACTGATTGGCCATTGGCCCAGACAATGCAACACTTACCTGATTTTGTGTTTGTTTCTATGGCAAATGCTACTCTGGCAAGAAGGGATGCCTACCTGGACCACCTCAGATCTGGCATAAAACAAGACACTTTCAAATTGGCTGCTCTGTGGCATCTAGCCACACTATTTATGGATAGTGTTCTCAAGAAAGCAGAAGACAAGAGCCCATACATGGCTATGTATATCCTCTCAGGAACAGCTAGCTGATGGAGGCATTACATGCACTTATGTAAAAGCAAGCAATAGAAATGGTCAAAACTCAAAAATCTCTGGATTTCTTCAACTGACTTTTCTTGGTTTCAAAGCCAAACAACAGGTGGAGACCTGTCCTGGAGCTGAGTATACTGAACAAATTTCTAAAAAAGGAGAAATTCAAGTTGGAAACCGCAAAAAGCATAAGATCCTCCCTCCCAAACAGGGGAATGGGTAAAGTCCGTAGATTTCAAGGACACATATTTCCACATACCAGTAAACATACAGTCCCGGAAATACCTACTTTTTCACTTCCAGGGTCAATCCTACCAATTCAAACTCCAAAGCTCTACCATATGGCCTGTCCAAAGCCAATATGGAGTTTACTGAAGTAATAAAGGAGTTCAAACTGATGGCTCAGACTAGGGGTATAAGGATCCACCAGTACCTAGATGACTGGTTAGTATAAACTACTTCCCACCATACCTGTCTCCAACATACACAGACCCTTGTAGCCCTGCATCGGGAGCTGGGGTGGAAGCTGAACATAGACAAATCAGAACTGGAACCCAAGCAAGTCTTCGACTTTAAAGGCTACCAGTTCGACCTCTGGGAGGGCAGATTCCGACCAACCCTAGAACATTGGCAGAACCTAAATATAAAAATTCAGAAACTGCATTCTGACCCACTTGTCGGGTCATACAGCTGATGTCCCTAATAGGACTTTTGACAGTCATAGAAAAGCAAGTCAACCTAGGTCAACTCCAGATGAGACTCATTCAGTGGCACTTGAAAAATATCTGGAGGATCCCAGAGTCACAGAAAAGGTGATTCCAGTATCCCCAGGTTGCTCCATTCACTCGTTCAGAACACACTGCAAAAGAGACTTGTTCCCTCCCAAAAAGCTAGGTACATATCAACTACCTGGAACTAAAAACATTTCCAAGACCTCTGGTCAAACAAAATTGTACTCATAACAACAGACAACACCACAGTCGTTGCCTACATAAACAAGGAAGGAGACATGAGGTCAGGCCCCCTGTGTGCCCTTTTATGGAGAATCCTGACCTGGTGCTCAAGGAAACAGATGATTCTCAAGGCCTGACACATTCTAGGTAGGCTGAATGTAGTAGCCGAAAAGCTGTCCAGGCCAGGCTAGATCATTCAGAAAGTGTGGTCTCTCCTTCCAGAAGTCTTCCAAATGATAAGCAGCAGGTGGCACCAGTGTCAAGTTGATCTGTTTGCAATGAGGTTCAATAACAAGTTACCTGTGTGTAATCAGTTCCAGACTTCCTTACCTGGGCAATGGGTGCTCTCAGCCTTCCTTAAGGTTCTGAACCCCTATGCTTTCCCACCAATAGCCATTCTGGGCAAAGTGTTAGCTAAACTAATGAACTACCCATGCTGGAGAATTATCCTAATTGCTCTGGGCTAGCCGAATATGCCCTGGTTTTGGGATCTGGTATCTATGTCAGTGTCTGCCCCCAAAAAACACTACTCAAATGCCCTAATCTGCTGACTCACCATTCAGAGTCCACACAAGAACCTGTCGAACTTTAATATTCATGCTTGGCTATTAGAACCTCAATCATCAAAGAGCAACCAGATCAACAAAATCGTGCCAAAGTAATCAGGTGGAGTTCAGGGTTACACCTATCAAATCAATAGCCGCTCTCCTCCTGTATCTTTTTCCAGGACAGGAACATACACTGCCAAGTAATATTGATGGCTACCGATCAGCCATAGCAGAGAAATTGGGAAATCCACCCATTAATGTCAACAAGTATTAAAATCTTGTTCATCTCCTGGATAGTTTCCATAGAGACAGACCTAAGTGTTGAAGAGGCATTTGCTCTTGGAACCTTTCTTTGGTACTACACCAGCTTACAATGGCTCCCGTTGAATCCTTTAAAGAGGTCTCCTTGAAGCTCCGGACCTTCAAGACTCACAGTCTTCCTCTTAGCCTTGGGTTCTGGTTAATGCAGGAGTGAGATCCCTGCTTGGCTCAATAAAAATAATAGACACCAGACAGATTGATCTAAGTTGTCTATCTACCCTCCCCCAGCTTTCTTTCAAAGAATCAGCTGGCCAGAGAGGGTCTAGAATGTCTAGCCCAGTGATTATCCCCGCTGTGGCCCCAACTCTGGATAAGTCACTCAAGGCTGACCAGTCTATGTGCCAAGTTTGAACCCTATGCTACTATCTGGATAGGACCTCAGACCTTAGGTAGAACAAGGAGCTGATCTTTGTCTCCTTCAAGAAAGGCTTCAACAAAGATATCTCTCCTGCCACTATCTTTTCATGGATCAGGCAGACTGATCCTATGCTATAAGCTCTCTGACCAGGAGGGCCTTAGTCCATCAGGTCAAAGCTCTTGATGTTAGGGCCTGTGCTGCGTCTAAGGCCTTCCAGTCAGTAATTTTCTTAGAACAGTTAATGCCAGCCTGTCACTGGATTGACTGGAAATCAGACTATACCTTCACACTGTTTTACTTTAAGGATATAGCCTGGGCTGATTCAGAGCTCTCTAACCTGGGCCTGGTGATGGCTGCCCAGCAGATCCACCACTAGTCCATATATAGATGAATACTCTGTCACTTACCCAGCAGGGTCTTAAAGGTGGCAGGGCCTGGACATAGACCGACAGCTAGAATCCTCTTTCTTCCAAAGAGAGCCTCTCAAGGAAGTACCTCCCTTCCCTTACCTCAGAGGAGGTCTGTGAAAGACAGGTGGGGGTATGACTTTGGTCGGTGCCACCCTCTAAAGTCAATCCAAAGACCCTAGTAATCTACCCATCTTGTGGAGACACATGGCATCTCTGACTTTTGTTCAGGCTGGGTAGTGTCAGCAAAATAGTGAATTGTCCATTAGGTGAGGTATTAACTTAAATTAATTTACTAATTAAATGTACAATTTTGCATTTACTTCATATTGACGATTTTTTGATGTTCCAATATTTAAATAAACATATTTAAAGGTTTGACAAATTTTATAATTGGGAATTTTGGAAAAATTAAAAGCTTTTGGTGCTAAAGATGAATAATGCTTAAATCTCGAATCTTGTGTTCCTGTTTTTAGGCGGGTTGCGTGTAACCAACCCGCCTATTAGATTGATGTGTCCGACGTCCGTCTGTCCGTCCACATTTTTCGTTTCTGGACTCTATCTCGAAAACTGTTTGTCCAGTCAAATTCAAACTTGACAGGGAGATAGATCACCATCATAGCTAGGTTCCTTTCGAAATTGGTGTAATTCCGTCCTTTCGTTTGTCCGTTTTTTGTCCGTTTGTCTGTCCATCCGTCTGTCCGTCCACATTTTCGTTTCCAGACTCTAACTCGAAAATGGTTTGTCCAATCGAATTTATACTTGACAGGTACATAGATCACCATCATAGCTAGGTTTCTTTGAAATTGGTGAAATTCCGTATGTTCGTTTGTCTGTTTGTCCGTTTTTTGTCCGTTTGTCCATCCGTCTGTTTGTCCACATTTTCGTTTCTGGACTCTAACTCGAAAATGGTTTGTCCAATTGAATTCAAACTTGACAGGGACATACATCACCATCATAGCTAAATTCCTTTCGAAATTGGTGTAATTCCATCCATTCGTTTGTCTGTTTTTGTCCGTTTGTCTGTCCATCCATCTGACCGTCCACATTTTCGTTTCCGGACTCTAACTCGAAAACGGTTTGTCCAATCGAATTCATACTTGACAGGGACATACATCACCATCATAGCTAAGTTCCTTTCGAAATTGGTGTAATTCCGTTTGTTCGTTTGTCCGTTTTTTGTCCATTTGTCTGTCCATCTGTCTGTCCACATTTTTGTTTCCGGACTCTAACTTGAAAACCATTTGTCCAATCGAATTCAAACTTGACAGGGACATAGATCACCGTCATAGCTAGGTTCCTTTCGAAAGTGGTGTAATTCCGTCTGTTCGTTTGTCCGTTTATAGCATAGATACAATTATGTAACCTACATTACAAATTTTACGTTTCTTAGCACGTCTAACACATTCACCTTAACTGGGTAACCTAACATTTCTTTCCTTGTTTCTAAATGTAATTACAGCAGTTGCTAACCTTATTGCTGCCTGCGCAACCCGCCTTTTGGGGCATCTTTGACCCTCTTGTTGTCTTTATTGGAACCTTTCATACTATTCTCTCTTATCAGAAAAGCCAATTGAGAATGTGCATATTATTTAAATTTATTCATATGTTACTGCAAGTCATGACATTAATTATAAAATATCTGGACAAAAATATAATTTGAATCCTGATATTTTTTTATTTTAAACTCTTTAAAAGCATTGAAGTATGTCCTCAGTTTGTTAAAATTATGGGGATTTCTATTCTGTTGAGACATAATTTTTCTTACTTAACCTGTATTGGTAACAACTAATAATTTTTACCCCACAGCTTTTAAGGCTGTGCAGGTATTGTTTTCTTCCATGGCATCCGGCTGAGCAGGCAGGGGGTAGGTAAAATATCTTGTCCAGGCTGTATCCCAGAAATTGTGAGGTATAGGCACTTACGTAGAGATGTCATTGGTTGGGGTGTAGGAGTGCAATGTTATGGTGTGATCTCTATTTGACCTTGAGGTAGTGACCTTGACCAGGAATATCTTGTCAGGGCTTTATCTCCAAAACCGTAAAATGTTGGTTGTTGATACTAATGGTAGGGACACTGGTTGGGAGTTCGGGTGTGTCACCATGTGGGACATCATGCCATGACCTTGATTTGACATGTTACCTTGCTGTAGTGACCTTAACCTTTAAAGTCTTGTCCAGGCTATATCCCAGAAACATCAGGAGTAGGAAGTTGACCTTGTTGTGACTTTTGACTTCTTCCTACTAGATTGTTATCTACTGCCAAATATGACACGTATTTTTCCTGTCGCAAAGATGCATGGATTGCTGCAACTGATTGTTATGTGTACTTTAACCTGATCATGCCATCTCCATTGACAGCTATGCTTTATTTTATAAATTCATAACTTCATAACTTTTAAGTTTTTAAACTTATGCTGTAATCTTGCTGTTGTATTTTGTTATTTTGATACTTTGTCTTCATATACCTTTTTCTGCTACACCTTTACATAACTAAAAGTTGTTTGTTCTTAAAGTCTCCTGATCTTTGTACTGTTTCATCTATTCTATATGTCGTAGTTTTCAATGCTGTTTCCCCAGGCTGTGCAGATGGGCATCTCTGATGCTATTTTATCTTGTTGAATTTATAAAATTTTTCAAATAAAATTGTAAGCAAAAATGCCCAAGTCTCACCTGTGAGTGACACAGTCTCAGCTGAAACTCACAGTCAGTGAGGTTGAAGTCCTTATCACTTCCACAATTTTTTGCATTAGTCTTCATCAATGTTTTTTTTTTCATCTCTGTTGTCCACTGCCGTATCTTCATATTGCAATGAACTTTTTGAACAGTTTGTAAATTTTGCTGTTAGTCTGTGTTTGTTATGTCAGCTGACTTTATGGCAGCACTCTGCGACATATGCATACACGTTCACGTGCATGTGAACAACTTCTCCAAAAGTACAAGGCACAGACACATGCTGTTTCTTTTAAAAGATATCTATCGAGGATGAAAAATTGTTCAAAGCATGCAGTTCTGTCTTATCTTGCGTATATATATATATAATATACTAGACTGCAAGAAGATTGCCTTTTGTGAGTATCAGGCCTGGATCTTTCTTAATTATTTTTTTATGAATTTTTGAAATAATCTTTAATACATTAAAATTCATGAAATCATTCACTAAGTCATTTATAACTTGAAAAATAGTTAAATAAGTAATACCGTAAATGACCTATTTAGCGTACCTGCCCTTGTAACCGCACCCTATCTCTTTTCAAGGCAAAAAACTTGACAACTTCTAGTGGGTGGACGATTAGACAGTGACAGTGCACAATCGTGGTCGGTTACAAATGTTTTCTAATGATCGATTATTCATCTTAAATCTTACCTTTCTTGATTTTTCTCAATATCCACATATTTTTTATATATTTTAAGTATTTTTACTTAATAAATTGACATTTTTGCCATGAATTTCGAGTTTGTTTATATCTACCACCATATTCACAGTGGGTATTTTTAGTAGATTCTAAATGTCGGAACACCGTTATTCTTAGCGGATTGACCTATACTTCATCCCGGAAAGTGTTTCATGATGGGTGCGCTAAAAGGGGAACTTTTTCCCACCAAATATTGAATAAAAATAGTCTTTCCTTAGCGCACTGTGCACTAAATTGGTCATTTACGGTAGCTACTTTCTGACTTTCTGTACCTTCCATAATGAGTAAAATCACTTGTAACTTTGAAAAATATTGTGTTAAAGAAGTTTGTATATATGTTATTCAGCCTCTTTTGGGTCAGATATAAAATAATAAAAATTTTAAACCTGTAGCTTATGGCGTAGCTGAGCAAGAGCTAATTTCAGGTTTTTGTTGTTGAATAAATCGCTTGTAACTTGAAAACTATTGCATTTAGAGTATTTTCATTGAATATGTTATTGACCTAGTTATGGGTCAGCTGTAATACAGTTAAATTGTAGACCTGTAGCTCATTACATAGCTGAGGAATAGCTACTTTCAGGTTTTCACTGTTGAGTAAATCAGTTGTAACTTGAAAACTAGTGCACTTAGAGAATTGAGTTTAAATATGTAATTAACCTACTTTTGGGTCAGCTACTAGATAAAAAAATTGCAGACCTGTAACTCATGGCATATCTGAACAATAGTTACTTACAGGTTTTCACTGTAGAGTAAATTAGTTGTAACTTGAAAACTATTGCATTTACAGTATTTTGTTTAAATATGTTTTTCACCTCCTTTTTACACCACAAAATTTAACTTTGTATTTTTCTTCTGAATACCATTTATAGGGCACAACTTTTTGTGTCCTTTTCTGCTTTCTCTTCTACTATGAATCTCAAAACACACATTCAGCTGACACACAGCCCATTAGTGCAGTAACGATGGGGCTTGACTTGGTCATAGTCAGTCGTGAGTGTTGACAATACGACGCGTCAGTTCATACATTATAAAGATCTTGAAAACTTTTATGATACACCAAAATATTACTTATCTAAAAAAATCTTATGATAGTCAGCGTTTTTAAAGAAAACAATCACATTTTTAAGTTGTCAAAGCTTTCAAGTGGAAACAACAATGGCTGCTTCCCTCAATTTTTTAACCGCAAATATAAATTCTTACGAGATTCAGTACTTTAAACCGGCTAATTAATAAAATATATTTCTTTTGAAGTCCTTGACCAATACTAGTGCGACTATTGTCGGTTCACCATCGTCTGTTAGTTCCGACGCATCGACCTAGTATTTCTTGATGACTTACAGCACTAGAGCCCATTTACGGGCACTGATTGCTTGTTAATCCTTGTAACTTGTCTTAAACCTGTCAAGCCTGTGGCGCACCTGCAGTGATGTCATGATGATGAATATACAAGGCCCCATTATTGTCTGCATGAGAAGCAGAAAAACTTATGGATTGATCTTTGTTGGTGGTCAATTGTCTTGTCATATTCCTTGTTGACAGTCTTACAAACATGGTAGATGTTCACACAATTACTTTCATGAATATATTTCTGTGTTGAAAATAGTTGTGTAATCAATCATTCAAATTTCAGCTCAAATTGAAGCATTAATGTAACAGAACTGCCAAAGAATGGTGATAGATCTTATGATGCCATTTTCCTGCCCAAGTTCAGTGATTAAAGAAGACTTGCTAATTGTGGACAGTCTTTGATAATTGCCAATTAAGTTAGAGTATAGTCCAGCATGTGAGACCTGGGTATGAGAATTGCAAATTATGAATGTATATCCTGTGGTGAGGTACATACATTTTGTCTAACTCTATCAAGTGCAGGGGCATTAGCAATTACAGGTGGTCCTCATACTTTTTTTTCATTTTGTTTACATTGCAATTTGCAAAATAAAAGTAAGGATGGCAGGTAAAGATTTGCATATTGATTACAAGAAACCCTCTGTGGCTGTAATGTTTGCATGACAGTCAATTTTACCCATTTTTTGCTGATTATTGTCCAGTGTTTTTATATCTGTATGTGGCTACCTCTTACTTCATGGTCTGATTTTAGTGGCGTTTAGTTGCATAAAAATCACAATGGTTGCCTTCTTTTCCTGTTTTTCTATGGAGAAATAGCCAAATATTTTAACTTATCTTTCCAAGTTTAAATAGAAATTGAAGAAGATTCATATCTCAATGCTATATGAAAGGTTGACATATATTTCAGTCAGTGTTGTTACGGAATTTGTATTCAATATTCCAGCTTTGGCTTCCATTTTAAAAGCTTAATTGACAGGTCAATGTTCTTGCTTAAAGCTTTCATTTCATGTTGTTTCATTTGGGAAAGTGTGTTCAGGATTCTCATAGTTTTCCTTTTGAGTAGTTTCATCATTTTCATTGTGAATGCATTGGAAATTTCAAACAGAGATCAAGCTTATGTTTAAAGTGTCCTCTAAAATAATAAATACATCATTACTGACAACAATTTTTTATATTTTACATCAATCAACACACAACCACCAAAAGCAAAAAATGCTTTGTGGGAATATTTTTGCAGTGTGTTCCTTTTGTTGATTTAGACTTTTCATTTTCACAATATTAAAAACAGATTGCATTGAAGTAATTTACATTGAACATGATTATCTTATCACTGAAATATACTGATATCCTATTTTGCAGTTATTTACTAGCCTATACATTCAGATGTATGAGTTTTTCAATCATTGTGTAAATTGCAGTCTTTTATCAGAGACCATGTGTTGTTAAAGTTTCAATTTTGTTCAAACATAAACTCTTTCAACAGAATATAATTGTATGCTGTGTGCTTAACCTCAGGTGTCATGTTAAAGCTCTATTTTAGTTGTATCAGGAACTGTACAACATCCTTTTTGTTGGTGAATGTCAACTGGTATGTCATCATGCAGGGTGCACTCACATTAGATTACTGTGGGAGTATATCATAAATGTTTACTAGGAAAGCCAACTGGTTCTCTAATGGGCTTTAACAACAGATATTTCTGGGCCACAGATTGACAACACACAAAAGTGTTGTTACCATTAGGAATTTGTCCGTTAAACTTCAAAGGATTGATAAATGCATTGTATTGGAACTCAGGTGATACGTTGATGCAAACAAATAAATCTTTTTCCAAATTATAAAGTTTGAGCCATATTGCTTTTGATAATGGTCAGTGTTAGAGCTTTTTATGCATTTTTCAACAGTTAAGATCGTATCAGGACTGGTCCTCATTACATTCCACATGTTGTGATAGGACCTCCCATAACAGAAATAAGAGCCCGGTGAATGTAGCATATGAAAAAAAAACCGTGAAAAATTGTTCACTGGGAAACTTATTATAGGAGACAATACAAGTATAAGCAGTATAAAAATTTAGAAAAGGGAACTTGTGTAATTGAACATAGATATTCTGTTGGCCATTTCCTTGTATCTTTGTGATTATTAGGTATCTGATTCACCTTTTTGCTTTTACAAAAATGAGTGTTCAGGTAGTCTCAACAGGACAAGGGCAGAAGAGTAGAACTATACGAAAAAAGCAACTAAATGTTACAGTCCACCAAATGAGTGGACAGTGATATTTTGCAATATGGTGTTGTAGTATAGCTACAGGCGGGTGTCTCCATGGATGGGTTATTAAAGATAAAAAAAAAAAAACAACTCTCGAGTCCAGTGGCCCTTACAGCCTTGATCTCGCTTGCCAGCATGTATAATAACAGGAGAGCTTAAAATATTAAAAACAAACCTTAAATCTGAAGAAATTATAAACTTTTATCTCATTTTTTGCAGATTTTAATGCCTCTGTGATCAAAATTGCCATGTTTTGTTGTGGTTTTCTTTAATTTCTCGTAAGCGGTATTTTATTGGGGAAGTACTAAAACGCATATTTTTTCAGAATCGCAAGGCTGGTGGCTGTTGAGAGGGATGTAAAACCCCGAAATATGAACTTTGCAAAGGTTGAGAAGAGAGTGGGGGGGGATTAATAGGGAGGGGGCATTTATACGGATAAATACGGTAATTTGTTTTCAACCATGGCATCTGGATGGGCAGGCATCGGGAAAAATTTTGTGCTGTATCTCAGAAGCCATAGGGTGTAGGAAGTTGAAACTTGGTAGGGACATTGGTTGGGGGTGTACAGCATGGTGTGTCCTTGATTTGACCTTTGACCTTGCCATAGTGACTTGAGTTTGAAAATTTTGTTTGGGGCTCTATCTCAGAAACCGTAAGGCATAGGAAGTTGAAACTTTGTAGGGACGTTGGTTGGGAGTGTAGGTGTGCAACGTCATGGTGTGACCTTGATCTGACATTTGACCTTGTTGTAGTGACATTGACCTTTAAAATCTTGTCCATGCTGTATTTCGGAGTCTATAAGCTTGATATTTGTTATGAACTTTAGTTGGGGGTTTGGGTATGCAATGTCATGGTGTGACCTTGATTTGAATTTTTCCGTAGTGATCTTGAACTAAAAAGTCTTGTCCGAGCTATATCTCGGAAACCGTAAGGTGTAGGAAGTTGATAGATGTTAGGGATATTAGGTAGAGGGTGTAAGTAAACAACCACCTTGATTTGACCTTGTTGTAGTGACCTTGACCTTTAAAATCTTGTCTGGGCCATATCTTACAAACTGTAAATTGTAGAAAGTTGATTCTTGGATGGGTTATTGTTTCGGGAGTGTGGGTATGCTGAGTCATGTTGTGATCTTTAACCTTGGTTCTGCCAAAGTGTGTTCACCTGCCATAATTGAGACATATTTTTCTCATAACAAAGTCATACGGATTGCTTTGCTGTAACTGATTATTATATATACTTTCACTTAATTTTGCTATTTGTATTTGGTAGCTGTACTTAAATTTATAAATTTTACAGCTTCATAATTCACAGGCATTTTCTCTCTCTTAAACATTTTCTGTAACAACGTTATTTGGACTTTGTATAATTGACATCATTTGCTGTGAAAGTGATCTTTGTACTGTTTCACTTCTTCTGTATGTCATGGTGTCAACCCACCCACCCCCAACCCACCCCACCCCCACCCCCCACCCCCCACCCCCCCCGAGCTGTGACGTATGGGCATCTCCTATGCTATATTATTACTCATCCTCTGGCTCTAACCATAGCAAAATTTCAACCACTAATTCCAGTTTTAATAGTCCTGCATTTTCAACTTTGGTCAACTACTAGGTTTGAAAGTTGCAGAGAAGATAGTTTTTTTATTACTTATCAATTTATCATCCATATGTGCAATTGTGCCCCAAATCTTTAATTGTTTGTTTTTGTTAATGCTTATATCTCTATTCTCCAGTCTGATGTTCCATGGTGAAGTTATATGTTACATCAATTGATCAACAAGTTTTTATTATGGCTTCATGTCATTAAAGGCATTGGGTTTCTGTGTTACTTGTTGGTATTGTACTGTGTGAGGCTGTTGGCATTCATTTTCTCTGACAGTTGTTGTATGTTGTGGTTTGTGTGTCGTGTTACCAGTGACAGCCCAACTGTAGGTGAATGGGTTTATGTCAGTTTGATCATCTGATCTGTAAAATTTATATATTCTAAAATAAATTTAATCCAATCATGAAAGCTCATGATGGTTCACATTTATATTAACCTTATACTTTTTTGTGCATAATACTGAAAGTATTATATTAGAAGAATAGAAACCCTGCCTGGATCATATATATAATTTAATTCCATTCATTTTTTTTTTAATTTATTTTTTGTTAAGTATATGATTCTTCTAGTTTATATTTTATAGAACTCTTGGTTTTCTTCACCAGAAAATTGAAATTAATTTCTCTGAAGATATTAAAATTTTTACAATCTATATTTGGTATAATTTTGATGTTGTGTGTAATTTTAGCACATCTTATTTATTTCATCTGTAGAATAATTAGTTTCTACGAACACTGTGTAAGGTTGCTGAAACTCCTATATTCCTTGGTATAATACAGGGACTGAATTTTAAAATTTTTGGCAAAGGCTAAATTTTTTTTTCTGTGGCTATTGTTTTTATATCCAGCTTCTAAGAACAAAAAGCAAAAAATACTGCTGTGAGATTAAAGCCATTAAACAGTGATAAATGGTGCTGTGTATTAGCCTGTGCAATTAAGTGTACTGAATTAAAAAAATAATGAAATTAATTTAATGTACAAAACTGTATATTAACTTGTGCAATTAAGTTTACTGTATTAAAAAGTAATAAATGAAAATTTTAATGTGCAAAACTAAATTTCAAAATAAGCCAAATTTTGCCTGAAGA
The DNA here is from genome assembly GCA_964017235.1 of Sabellastarte sp. h YS-2021. Lineage (NCBI taxonomy): Eukaryota > Metazoa > Annelida > Polychaeta > Sabellida > Sabellidae > Sabellastarte > Sabellastarte sp. h YS-2021. Next base: position 87,336,065 of record OZ024932.1, read on the forward strand.
AAGAAAAAAAGATTTTACAAGTAAATTTCCGGAATAGACAAGTAAATTATTACTTCTTGCTTCCTGGAAATTTTGGACCCTGATAATTTAATGGCACTATTCTGACTTTACAATGTTTAATACATTCTCGCCATTACCAATAATGCAAACCTTATGCTGGTGTTCCACTGGAGCTGACCCTACAGCCGACCCTACGACTCTAGGGTCGGCTGCAAAAGTCGGGGGTTGGGGACCAAAATCCGCAAAAAAGGGCGGGAAAATTCTGGGTCGGTTTCACCTCCCCGACAGGACTTGATACATCCAGTTTGTCTATATCTAGAGGCCAACCTGCCTTGGGTCGGGATATTTTCTACAGGACTGGTCGGGAAATCACCAGGACAAGCCCTAAAATCAATAGGACATAACTTTATAATCCATTATTGAATAATATTGATGGAGTTTCTTTAATTCCATTGAAAAATTCTCATCCCAAGATAGTGGTGATTGTATTTCTACGCAATTAGACTGGGTCGGATGTTGGGTATCAGCTATTGAGCAAAACTTACAGTGTGCAGTACCAAACCAACACAGACTACAGAATGGGAGTAATCAGTGGCTAAATAAATATTCACTTCTATTGACACACTGCATAATGACTATGTAATGCTGGTGAGTCAGAGAATGCACTGACAGACAATTCCTGTGTACTGTATGTATTTGATCTGTGAGAGAAGCCTCATTTATAACCAGTGTGAGAGCTTTTTGTACTTGAGTGTAGTCTGTATATTTAACTGCAGACTCCATATGTGACCTATGCAATCCAAACTGACATATAGCATTGATCTGAACATTTCATTGTCTTTTTACATTGTTTTGATATGCTCTATTATATATAAAACTTGTATCTTCAAGATGATTCTAGATCCAGAAGAATTTGATGCATTATCTCATCATGTTTTGCCTCAAAGTTTGAATACAAACAATTCACATTGCATGAACCTATTGGCAATCCTTTGCAATATATATTACTGCAAGACTTTGACCAGTACCTATCACCAACTTGAATTATGGATGTTTAGAAGATTCAAGGTCCATTTTATCTGCATGTCATCTGCATATTTTATTTACATCTTACCCTCAACATGGTACAAGATATTGTACATGAAAACTAGGAAATTAGCCATTCTGAAGGCAGTCATTAAACTTGAAACTGATGTTGAAGGTCAGAAAAAATAAGCCTCTGGATAGCTCTTGCCCATATGTAGTGACTTACCTACAAAATTTTAAAGCTCCAGCTATTATGTTTTTTATTGAGTTTTTATTCCCCAGTGTAACTCTCTTTGATAGTGCTTTTTTGCAAAGTCCAGTACTTTACTTTCATTCATTGATACAATTAATTCACAGAGGCAGACTTTAATGAAAACAAAAGGGATCCACATTGTCACTAGAATTACAGAAAGGAACATATAAATAGAAGATATATCCAATATACAACATGTTTTATTCAGAAATATATTGGGCCAATTTTTTCAACAGATTTGAGAGATTTAGTAATCTTACTGATGGGGTTTATATAAGTCAGGTACAGGGGCTTGTGAAAAACATTACTGCAATACATCAGGCTATAAAGTGAAGCAAGAAAATCTATGGAGGACTACACCATTTTGTGAAGTGTTGCTGTGGGGGCCTTTAGCTATATGGATGTACTGCAAATCTATAGAGAGACTGCAGTAAGACATGAAAATACTGGGTCACATGACACATGCTGTCATCCCTCTTTTCCATTGTAACAGTGGTAATGCAATAGCAGTTTGGGTTTGTAGTCTTGAAAATTTCAGTGAATATGGACATTTAATTCAAGATAATTATAAGTTAAGGAGTTTGTCAGTAAATATCCTAATTGTCTCCATGGCAGTTTGGTGAGAAATCAGGTTTAGGAGGGGGATTTTTCTGCAGTTACGGTTATTACAGGGCTGAGCTGCTGTCTGTATGTTTTATGAGTCATGTATTGAACTATTAGCATCTGATTTTTACTTGGGCATACTGAGCGGGGTACTAAGAGTAGATGTGTGGGTAAAACGGAAGGGTTGTCTCATGTCGATGACTATTTATAGCACTCTTCTCTGTGCTCTTCAAGTGTTATATCCAGGGGTGCACAACTGCACATACAAATTTGTTCTTCAATATTTTTATGTTTTTGAAAGGATTATATCTCACACCTGTTAATGTGATTTGGGCCAGAAAGAAATATTTTTTCCTAACTGTTTATAACATTATTAAGGGTAAACGCTTACACTATAGTTACTATGCAGTTTTAGGGACCAGCAAAATCAATTTGCCAAATATTAATACAGCAAGTCAGTTCTCTTGTCATGAATGTATGTCATTTCAAAAATCCATTTAAGGTAATTCATTCATTTAGCAGAAGTAAATGTGAAATTTTTCACCCTTTTCATGAAATGGAAAAGCAAATATGAGATCAATTGCTTACTCCATACACTGGTCAAGTCTGTGTATTGGAAATGATACCTATATAGTACTTTAGGCTCTTCAACCCTTTAAAATAAGCATGAGAACGCTTAAATATTTTTCGAATTTTAAAATTTTTGTCATCTGTTTTGATCTTACAATGAAAAAGAAAATTACAATCTAATTGTGCATATTTCTAAACGGTAGTGATTTTGAGCTCATTTTGGACAAAACAGGCAAAGTAAGCAAGTTGATACTCATCAAAACTGTTTAAGCAGAATCCTGCTACTTTGGGGTATTTTTCTTTCTCAAAGTTGTGTATGTCTCAAATGGTAAAGTGACAAAATTTCATTAGCTGTTGGTATAAAGCTTGAGGCACTTGAAATTGTGAGAGCATAATAATTGTTGTATTTAAATAGTTGGTTTTCAATTAAAGGTTTAATGTAGATTAAGTCCCAATGGTCAAGTGGTTATCAACTTATGGCAAATGATCCTTTGACTATCAGCTTGTCAGTCAAGAGGCTTGAGACTCAATTACAGACCTATAGGTCAAATAGATGGGATAGGAAGGGATAGGCACTTTGAGACCTTCAATGGGGAAATTTCCAGTGAGGAAACTCCTTTTTTTTTCTTTTTTTTTTTTACTTGTAGGAAATTCTCAATATATCTGACTATTTTAAACCAATGTACCTTCCTTGATGTGAACTTCACAGAGTTTCATAATTATTTCTGTTCTTAATTTACTGGTGGCATCGGTGGTTATTTTTAACGTACTGTTGCAAATTTCCCCTTTTCATTTTGTACATGAAGTTAACTCTGTGTCTTTCTGTTCTCAGGGTGTACATTCAAGTGGAAGATGAGTACACATTGAAGCTGTACATTACGTCTGTGGTAAAAGATGATGCTGGGACCTACAAATGTACAGGCATTGTGGGAGGCACTGAAGAGGAAGTCACAGTCAGACTCGACCTGTACAGTATGTATACTGGGTCCTATTCACCACCATTCTCATTCCTTGACTAAGAATTTTTTCAGAGTATAGCCATTTTTGTAGAAAAATTCTGAGAATAAGAAAAATTTCTTAGAATTATTCTGCATTTTTTGTACAGATGTGTCAATCAATAACTAAATGATAATTCTGTTTTCTGCACAAATATTCCATGCAATTTCTCATTGTTACCTTAAAATTCGTGAAATTTTTATTCTCAGAATTCTTTTTGGAAAACAGCCAATTTAAATAAGAATAATTGTATAAATAAGAATGCTAGTAGTGACTATGGGCACTGGCTGCTGATCAAATAGAAAAATTTAATACATTTAGAATGTTTATAAACTTACATATAATGTTTTACAATAAAAAAGAATATATAGTGTAAGCTGGTTCTGTAGGAAGAGAAGTTTGTGTTCTGTCTAAGTATAATTAAGTATGAGTATTCAGTCTGTGAATGCAGTCGTTACACTCAATCACTATAAGTTTGAGCCATTTTGCGTAATGACTTTGTGTCCATGCTACTAAGTGTTTATTAAAACTTCAAATTTTAACTCGAGAGATGATAAAATATTTATTTTAGTGAAGATTTGACCTGTAATTTTGAGTATTTATGATACACTTGTCATAATGTAATATTCTCAATGAGTTGATCAAACTTCCACTGTACCATCTATTCAGTTTCCTTGTTAACGAGTAATTTGTTCATTACAAAGGTTTGTAATTGCCCTATGTATGTTCTAATCATTGGGAAATTTACTTGTTTGAGAAATCAATTTTTCCACCTCATTGAAGAAGCAAAATATTTATGCAGCTGAATTACAGACACTTCTTTTCTATTTCTATATGTTTTTCCACACGAGGATATATTGATGATGAAAGTGTTTTTAAATCAGGGATTGATCAGTAACATATTTGCCTTATTGACAACCTGTGAATGCAAAACCGTTCTTGTTCCACGATACCAAGAAAGATGTATTTTGAATATTATCGCAACTAAATGTATCTGCTGACAGGAAGTAGAATTATTGAAGATGACACATATTCATCAGAATTGTTATAAAGCATTAAAAATAGTTAAATGAAAATGTAGGTCTTACTTGATAGAAATATGGAGTCAACGTGACCCTTGTTAACTGCCGTGATTAAGGTTCTCACCAGAGTTGTTCAAAATGTATTACTGATGCCTCGCTCTCCAGCGCCCATGCTTTTAGAAGTGCTCCTCCATGACCGTACGTTATCGCTGATATAGTGGGAATATATTTTTACAATATAAACTTTCTCTATTAAAACCCAAAAATTAGTCTAATTTTATTATTTATATCCATTTTCAACAAAATTTTCCTTATTTTAGTAGTTATTTCACATTTTATTTTGGAGAGATTTGTTTATCAACCACATTTTACTTCCAGTTGGTGTGAGCTAAACACAATTCCTCCAGAGTCTGGTGTTTTTTTGAATGCCTGGCTCGTTTTTACTGTCGTAAAAGCCAATCTCTATCTTTTGCAAACATTTGATCACATTGCCCATGGGCACTTCAAAGAGCGGATACGGTAAAAGAGCCTCTCAGTCTACTCATTCCAGTATATTTACAGGTTTTGGGCTCTGTTGCTCTTCGGTAAGCACTTTTGAAGTGGGTTTGAATAACTATGTGACACTGCCCTTACGGATATGTGGGACCGAGGCTTAACTGCTGATATTATGGTGTATTTTTGTAGAGGATATTACATTTGATAATGCACCCACCCACCAGACTCCAACTGAGTTCACAGATGCCACCATTGCTTGCCAAGTGAGCGGCAACCCGAACCCCGAGGTCAGCTGGAGGTACAAGGGTGCCACCTTGCATACAGGTCAGTGAAAAGCATATATATTATAACAGGAAAACTTTACGAATGACATATACAGAAAACATATATCACAAATGAAGATAACTTTAAATTTTGAGAGTGATCCAGATCACCGTCTGGATACAAAAATATGAAAACCCGGATTTTCCCAATTTCTTATTAGTGAGCCTTTTGTAAAAAAAATTACACCTCAACTATGCATCTAATTCACCACCACCTGGGAGGTGTTATTTTCCTGTTTCTCTCTTTGTTAGTAGGATCATGGAACTACTACTGCTTGGATCTTCCTGGAAAGAATTAGAAGATGGATCTTGGTTCAACTTAGATCCCATTAAATTTTGAGAATGTTTGGATCATCATCTGGATACAAAAAAAATCCTGATTTTCCCATTTACTAATTATTATTACATGCCATGTTTTTTATGTCAGCTGACTTGTCAGTCAGCTGGCATTATGTCGTCACTCTGCGGCGTGGGCGTACGCGTACGCGTCCGCGTACGCGTCCGCGTGAACAACTTCTCCTCCAAAACTACAAGGCCTAGAGACGTGCTGTTTTTTTTAAAAGATACCTTATCTATCGAGGATGAAAAATTGTTCAAGGCATGCAAATCTGTCTGTTCGTCTGTTTGCTAGAGACATTACAAGGGGGGTACCCCCACCAAAAGTGTGAAAATTTCAACTTTTTATCACAATTTTCTCAGTGACTATTGCAGGGATTTCTCTCATATCTTGCATATATGTACTAGGCCAGAGGTAGATTCTCTTGTGTGAGTATGAGACCTGGATCTCTCTTACTTTTTTTTTAATAAATTTTTTTAATAATTTTTAATGCATTAACATTCATGAAATCATGCACAAAATCATTTATAACTTGAAAACTGTTGCATCTAGAGCATTTTGTTAAAATATGTTATTCAGCTACTTTTTTCATAGCTACAATATGGTGAGTAAGTTGGGTGTCTGTCTCAATAGCTAAGTGAGTAATAGCTACTTTTGGGCTTTTCAGTAACTTCCATCATGAGTAGAATCACTTGTAACTTAAAAACTATTGCATTTAGAGAATTTCGTATAAATATGTTATTCAGCTACTTTTGGGTCAGCTATAACATAGTAAAATTTTAGACCTGTAGCTCATGGCATAGCTGAGTAATAGCTACTTTTAGGTTATCACTGTTGAGTAAATTGCTTATAACTTCAAAACTATTGCATTTAGAGAATTTTGTATAAATATGTTATTCAGCTACTTTTGGGTCTGCTATAACATAGTAAAATTTCAGACCTGTAGCTCATGGCATAGCTGAGTAATAGCTACTTTTAGGTTATCACTGTTGAGTAAATTGCTTATAACTTGGAAACTATTGCATTTAGAGTATTTTGTTTCAATATGTTATTCACCTATTTTGGGATCAGCTATAACATAGTGAAGTTTCAGATCTGTGGCTCATTGCATAGCTGAGTAATAGCTACTTTGAAGTTCTCACTATTGAGTAAATCAGTTGTAATTGGAAAACTATTGCATTTAGAGAATTTCGTATAAATATGTTATTCAGCTACTTTTGGGTCAGCTATAACATAGTAAAATTTCAGACCTGTAGCTCATGGCATAGCTGAGTAATAGCTACTTTTAGGTCATCACTATTGAGTAAATCAGTTGTAACTTGAAAACTATTGCATTTACAGTATGTTGCTTAAATATGTTGTTCACCTTCTTTTGGGTCAGCTATAACATAGTAAAATTTCAGACCTGTAGCTCATGGCATAGCTGAGTAATAGCTACTTTTAGGTCATCACTATTGAGTAAATCAGTTGTAACTTGAAAACTATTGCATTTACAGTATTTTGCTTTAATATGTTGTTCACCTACTTTTGGGTCAGCTATAACATAGTGAAATTTCAGACCTGTAGCTCATTGCATAGCTGAGTAATAACTACTTTGAGGTTCTCACTATTGAGTAAATCAGTTGTAATTGGAAAATTATTGCATTTAGAGAATTTAGTATAAATATGTTATTCAGCTACTTTTGGGTCAACTATAACATAGTAAAATTTCAGACCTGTAGCTCATGGCATAGCTGAGTAATAGCTACTTTTAGGTCATCATTATTGAGTAAATCAGTTGTAACTTGAAAACTATTGCATTTACAGTATTTTGCTTAAATATGTTGTTCACCTACTTTTGGGTCAGCTATAACATAGTAAAATTTCAGACCTGTAGCTCATGGCATAGCTGAGTAATAGCTACTTTTAGGTCATCACTATTGAGTAAATCAGTTGTAACTTGAAAACTATTGCATTTACAGTATTTTGCTTAAATATGTTGTTCACCTACTTTTGGGTCAGCTATAACATAGTAAAATTTCAGACGTGTAGCTCATGGCATAGCTGAGTAATAGCTACTTTTAGGTTATCACTGTTGAGTAAATCAGTTGTAGTTGGAAAACTATTGCATTTAGAGAATTTAGTATAAATATGTTATTCAGCTACTTTTGGGTCAACTATAACATAGTAAAATTTCAGACCTGTAGCTCATGGCATAGCTGAGTAATAGCTACTTTTAGATCATCACTATTGAGTAAATCAGTTGTAACTTGAAAACTATTGCATTTACAGTATTTTGCTTAAATATGTTGTTCACCTACTTTTGGGTCAGCTATAACATAGTAAAATTTCAGACCTGTAGCTCATGGCATAGCTGAGTAATAGCTACTTTTAGGTCATCACTATTGAGTAAATCAGTTGTAACTTCAAAACTATTGCTTTTACAGTATTTTGCTTAAATATGTTGTTCACCTACTTTTGGTCAGCTATAACATAGTAAAATTTCAGACCTGTAGCTCATGGCATAGCTGAGTAATAGCTACTTTTAGGTCATCACTATTGAGTAAATCAGTTGTAACTTGAAAACTATTGCATTTACAGTATTTTGCTTAAATATGTTGTTCACCTACTTTTGGGTCAGCTATAACATAGTAAAATTTCAGACGTGTAGCTCATGGCATAGCTGAGTAATAGCTACTTTTAGGTTATCACTGTTGAGTAAATCGCTTATAACCTGGAAATTATTGCATTTAGAGTATTTTGTTTCAATATGTTATTCACCTATTTTGGGGTCAGCTATAACATAGTGAAGTTCCAGACCCGTGACTCATTGCATAGCTGAGTAATAGCTACTTTTAGGTTATCACTGTTGAGTAAATCGCTTATAACTTGGAAACTATTGCATTTAGAGTATTTTGTTTCAATATGTTATTCACCTATTTTGGGATCAGCTATAACATAGTGAAGTTTCAGATCTGTGGCTCCTTGCATAGCTGAGTAATAGCTACTTTGAAGTTCTCACTATTGAGTAAATCAGTTGTAATTGGAAAACTATTGCATTTAGAGAATTTCGTATAAATATGTTATTCAGCTACTTTTGGGTCAGCTATAACATAGTGAAATTACAGACCTGTAGCTCATGGCATAGCTGAGTAATAGCTACTTTTAGGTCATCACTATTGAGTAAATCAGTTGTAACTTGAAAACTATTGCATTTACAGTATTTTGCTTAAATATGTTGTTCACCTACTTTTGGGTCAGCTATAACATAGTAAAATTTCAGACCTGTAGCTCATGGCATAGCTGAGTAATAGCTACTTTTAGGTCATCACTATTGAGTAAATCAGTTGTAACTTGAAAACTATTGCATTTACAGTATTTTGCTTTAATATGTTGTTCACCTACTTTTGGGTCAGCTATAACATAGTGAAATTTCAGACCTGTAGCTCATTGCATAGCTGAGTAATAACTACTTTGAGGTTCTCACTATTGAGTAAATCAGTTGTAATTGGAAAACTATTGCATTTAGAGAATTTAGTATAAATATGTTATTCAGCTACTTTTGGGTCAACTATAACATAGTAAAATTTCAGACCTGTAGCTCATGGCATAGCTGAGTAATAGCTACTTTTAGGTCATCACTATTGAGTAAATCAGTTGTAACTTGAAAACTATTGCATTTACAGTATTTTGCTTAAATATGTTGTTCACCTACTTTTGGGTCAGCTATAACATAGTAAAATTTCAGACCTGTAGCTCATGGCATAGCTGAGTAATAGCTACTTTTAGGTTATCACTGTTGAGTAAATCGCTTATAACTTGGAAATTATTGCATTTAGAGTATTTTGTTTCAATATGTTATTCACCTATTTTGGGGTCAGCTAAAACATAGTGAAGTTCCAGACCCGTGACTCATTGCATAGCTGAGTAATAGCTACTTTGAAGTTCTCAATGTTGAGTAAATCACTTGTAATTTGAAAACTATTGCATTTAGAGAATTTAGTATAAATATGTTATTCAGCTACTTTTGGGTCAGCTATAACATAGTAAAATTTCAGACCTGTAGCTCATGGCATAGCTGAGTAATAGCTACTTTTAGGCTATCACTGTTGAGTAAATCACTTATAACTTGAAAACTATTGCATTCAGAGTATTTTGTTTCAATATGTTATTCACCTATTTTGGGGTCAGCTATAACATAGTGAAGTTCCAGACCTGTGGCTCATTGCATAGCTGAGTAATAGCTACTTTAAAGTTCTCACTGTTGAGTAAATCAGTTGTAATTGGAAAACTATTGCCTTTACAGAAATTTGTGCAAATATGTTATTCAGCTACTTTTGGGTCAGCTATAACATAGTGAAATTACAGACCTGTAGCTCATGGCACAACTGAGCAATAGCTGTTCTCGGGCACTGACTGTTGAGTAAATCAGCTATAACTTGAAAAATATTGCATTTGGAGTATTTTGTTAAAATATATTGTTCACCTACTTTTGGGTTAGCTATAACATAGTGAAATTACAGACCTATAGCTCATGGCATAGCGGAGCAATAGCTATTTTCTGGTTCTCACTATTGAGTAAATCAGTTGTAACTTGAAAACTATTGCATTTACAGTATTTTGCTTAAATATGTTGTTCAGCTACTTTTAGGTCAGCTATAACAGAGCAAAAATTCAGACATGTAGCTCATTGCATAGCTGAGTAATAGTTACTTTGAGGTTCTCACTCTTGAGTAAATCAGTTGTAACTTGAAAATTATTACATTTAGAGTATTTTGTTAAATATGTTATTCACAGACGTTTTGGTCAGCTATAACATAGTGAAATTGCAGACCTCTATGTCATGGGATAGCTGAGCAATAGCTTCTTTCAGGTTCTCACTGTTGAGTAAATCATTGTATCCAACCTGTAGGAAATCATGGGCTGGGAATCTGTTAATATGGTCCGATTTGACCTTGGAACCCTCCTTCAAGGTCAAATGAGGATAGCCAAACATAAAAGTGCTTATAACTCGCTTATTATTGGTCCCAGAGGTTGGAATGAAAACCAACCTATAGAAAATCATGAGCTGGGAATTTTTTGGTGTGGTCGGATTTCACCTTGGACCCCTCCTTCAAGGTCAAATGAGGATAGCCAAACTTAAAAGTGCTTATAACTCACTTATTATTGGTCCTAGAGGTTTCGAATGGAAAACCAACCTATAGAAAATCATGGGCTGGGAATCTTTTGGTGTGGTCGGATTTGACCTGGGACCCCTCCTTCAAGGGCAGTTGAGGATAGCCAAACTTACAATTGCTTAGAACTCGCTTATTATTGGTCCTACAAGTTTGGGATGATAAACAAGCTACAGGAAATCATGGGCTGGGAATTTTTTTGTGTGGTCGGATTTGACCTTGGACCCCCTCCTTCCAGGTCAAACGAAGATAGCCAAACTTAAAGTGCTTATAACTCGCGTATTATTGGTCTTGGAGGTTTGGGATGGTAAACCAACATATAGGAAATCATGGGCTGGGATTCTTTTGGTGTGGTCAGATTTGACCTGGGACCCCTCCTTCAAGGGCAGTTGAGGATAGCCAAACTTACAATTGCTTAGAACTCGCTTATTATTGGTCCTACAAGTTTGGGATGGTAAACAAGCTACAGGAAATCATGGGCTGGGAATTTTTTTGTGTGGTCGGATTTGACCTTGGACCCCCTCCTTCAAGGTCAAACAAGGAGAGCCAAACTTAAAAAGTGCCTATAACTCACTTATTATTGGTCCGAGAGGTTTGGGATGGTAAACCATCCTAAATTCTTTGGCTGGGAATCTTTTGGTGTGGTCAGATTTGACCTTTGGACCCCTTCTTCATGGTGGAACGAGGATATTGCATTTATAGTATTTCTTTAAATATTTTTAACTACTTTTTACCCTTGAACAATTACCTTGTTACTTTATTTCATAATACCATTTGCAGGGCACAACTTTTTTGTCGTTTTCTTCTGTCAGCTTCGGAATATCTTTCGAACATGTGTTCGGTTACCATTTACTGTATTTCTGTACAGCCCTTTCCCTGATAATTATGCTTTCCTCTCATTATCACCATCACAAATCAAAAACATTCAGTCAGCTGACACAGTGCCCGTTCACGGGCACTCTCCTCTTGTTTAATAATAAGTGTCTGACACATTTATGGAGGCACAGTTTCTTTGATGTACACCTGACCCAGGAAGGAACCATAATCTCTTGCAGGTGTTGTAAATTTTCCCATTCACGTATTAGTGAGGGGTATATTGAATTTATGACTGTTTGATAATTTAGAAAATTTCACAGCTCCCATCTTATTGCTCCAAGGTTTTTATTGTACTTCACCATGTCCCATCCTTGGATACACTGTGTCTAGTTATTACATGCCTTTGCAGTGGTATGCACAGCCCGAGTGCTCGTTTTGAATATTGGGTTTCATCCATGTAATCTATATCTGGCAGAAAAGCAAATATTTCAGTGGTTGAAGGGTACCCAGATCTTTCTAAAATTGTTATGTGAGTGGGGCTTAAGCAAAGGAAGAAGTAGTTTAATTTTTGGTAACAGCCTTGTCATGTTTTTGATACAAAAAAATGACAAATTTTGTAATGATGTGACATATTCACACACAAAAAAATAAAATAAATAACTAAATAAATTTTTTTTCATTAACATATTTATAATTTTGTTCTTCTAAATGTTTTTTTCATGAATTTGCTAATATGATAAATTAAAAAATATATATTTGCAGTGTAATAATTTTGACATTTGATAAGTATTTTTGACAAACAAATTGACCCAGTTCATGATTAATATTTTGTGCCAATGTTTTTTAAAAATTTTGTTCAACTGTGGTTGAAAATAAGCAAGTTTAGCATAAATTTCTCGTGTAATATTAGTAATTTACTGCCATTTCTTCCTTTTGCATGTATCCCAAATATGTTTTTGTGTAATGAGTTTCCACACTTTTAACAACACATGATAAACTGACACAAACTAAATTCAGATAAATGAACCATGTGTTTGTTTAAAAGAGGTCACTACACAGTGGATGGAATTTTTGGTTAGATGATTGAGACTATGTAAGTTTTTTAACAAGTGGATGAAAACTTCTCAGATCATTAAGATTGTGTATGTTTATGTGTCTGTTTGTTTGCAGGTGGTCGCTATACAGTGGATACGCGCTATGGTCTTATCATTGACAACATTACTGAGGAGGACAATGGTCAGTACAAATGTCAGGGAGAGGTCACTAGTAGAGGATCGGTCAAGTTTGTCCTCATCAATGTGGAGGTCTATAGTAAGTATTTGCAGACCTACTTCACAAGACTACCGGGCGGGCGGGTGGGTGGGCGGTGGGAAAAAGTTTGTCCAGGCTGTATCTCAGAAACCGTAAGGTGTAGGAAGTTGATACTTGGTAGGGACATTGGTTAGGGGGTGTAGGTGTGCAATGTCATGGTGTGACCTTGATTTGACCTTACCGTAGTGACCTTGACCTTTAAAATCTTGTCCGGGCTATATCTCGTAATCCCTAAGGTACAGGAAGTTGATGCTTGGTAGGGACATTGGCTAGGGGTTGTAGGTGTACAGCATCATGGTGTGACCTTGATTCGACCTTTGACCTTGTCGTAGTGACCTTGACCTTTAAAATCTTGTTGCACCTTTGGGTCTGTCTTTTGATGCAGATTAAGCACTGTTAAAGCATATTAGAATTCATTAAAAAGTTACTTTTACAACTTCCCATTGTAACAGATGGAATTTCATCAAGTGAGCCACAGATTTTGCTCCAACATCACACATAAGCTTTCATTGAATGTATTACCACTTCTGTATGTAGGGTAATATTCAAAATATCCAAACCATAATTCGACCATGCCAAATATAGATAAAGAGTGTCGTAATGTTTTGTTTACGGATTGATGCTGTCATCTTGTTATTGAATTGTCTTGTTTTAATACTTCATCTTTACATGCATTATCTTTCTCTTAGACATTATTTCCTCTATTTAAACATTGATTGGACATTTATATAACTTACAGAGCTCTGAAAGTATCCTGAACTTTGTACTGGTACAGTGCTTCTATATCTCATGGTATTAAAAATAGTTCCCTAGGCTGTGGGGTACGGGCATCTCTGATGCTATTTTTAAAAGATACCTTAACTATCGAGGATGAAAAATTGTTCCAAGGCATGCAGATCTGTTTGTTCGTCTGTTTCCCAGAGCCATTACAAGTGAGGTACCCCACCCAAAGTGTGAAAATTTCAACACTTTATCGCATTTTTCTCATTCACTATTGCAGGGATTTTTCTCTTATCTTGTATATATGTACTAGGCCACTAGTAGATTCCCTTGTGTGAGTATCAGGCCTGGATCTTTCTTAATTATTTTTACGAAATTTTAAAATAATTTTTAATGCATTAAAATTCATGAAATCATGCACTAAATCACTTATAACTTGAAAAGTATTGCATTTAGAGCATTTTGTTAAAATATATCATTCAGCTTCTTTTTCCATAGCTACAACATGGTGAGTAACTTGGGTGTCTATCCCAATAGCTAAGTGAGTAATAGCTACTTTCTGACTTTTCAGTACTTTCCATAATGAGCAAAATCGCTTGTAACTTCAAGACTATTGCATATACACAATTTTGTATAAATATGTTATTCAGCTACTTTTGGGTCAGCTATAACATAGTAAAATTTCAGACCTGTAGCTTATTGCATAGCTGAGCAATAGCTACTTTGAGATTCTCACTGTAGAGTAAATCAGCTGTAACTTGAAAACTGTTGCGTTTAGAGTGTTTTCTTTAAATATGTTATTCACCTACTTTTGGGTCAGCTATAACATAGTGAAGTTGCAGACCTGTAGCTTATTGCATAGCTGAGCAATAGCTACTTTGAGATTCTCACTGTAGAGTAAATCAGCTGTAACTTGAAAACTGTTGCATTTAGAGTATTTTCTTTAAATATGTTATTCACCTACTTTTGGGTCAGCTATAACATAGTGAAATTGCAGACCTGTAACTCATTGCATAGCTGAGCAATAGCTACTTTGAGGTTGCCAGTGTTGAGTAAATCGCTTATAACTTGAAAACTATTGCATTTACTCATCTATGTTTGGGTCAGCTATAACATAGTGAAATTGCAGCAGTGTAGCTCATGGCATAAATTATCAATAGCTACTTTGAGGTTCTCACTGTTGCCTAAATGACTTATATATATTTTTCTAAATATGCTACAATGACATTAGACTTGCTCCAAGTCTTTGTATTTCTCATTCCAGCAAATCTGACATACATGAAATCATTATGAACCCACTTGATGAGTGAAAAAAGCTTCTGTCTAGACAAATACAAAGCCCCACATTCTGGTAAAAAAGTCATTCAGTCCTCATATAATACCTTAGACAAAAGGACTTGATGAAAGTCTACAATGACATTTTGATCAATCAGAGGGGTCACATGACCTAACATGCATTTTTTTTTTGGACCGGCGTCCTTGTGCGGATGATAACTTACAAAGCATTTATCTATCCACCTGAAATGTAGCAGATACCTTGCGCATATAAAGATCTGGGTGGCATTAAATTTTGGCAGGGATAGGTTAAAAATGACGGAGTTATTGATGATTAATTAAGCATTAACAATTTTCTTGTGAGATAGAGCAAGTTCATCGAAATTTTCAACCCGTAGGGTATCTAAAGAAACTACTCTCTCCAGTTTTCAAAAAAATTTCTCCTCCCCAAAAATTGGGGTCATATTCAATTTTCGAATTTTTTGACAAAAAATGCAAAACACAAAATTGGAAATATGGGCTCATAAGGTACACATATAGAACAATACTAAGTGATATGAGTACTTTTTGAAACCATTTTCTTCATAAAATAAAAATTTACTAGTGGGATTTCGGCAAAATTTTTGACCCACAGGGTATCTGTGAAGACTAGCCTTTCCAAATTTCAACAAATATTTCACTCGCCAAAAATGGTGGTCATTTTGGATTTTCAAATTTTTTTTCAAAAATGCTTGTATCTCGAAAACCGTGCTAAATAGAGCAATTTCGACAAAATTTTTGACTCATAGGGTCCCTCTGCTGAGTAGCTGACCCAGTTGTCAAAAAATTTTTGTTCCGCCAAAAATGGTGGCCATTTTGAATTTTCGAATTTTTCGCAAAAATCGCAAAAGACAAAAAATTTTGACCCATAGGGTATCTGTGAAGACTAGCCTTTTCAAGTTTCAACGAATATTTCACTCGCCAAAAATGGCGGCAATTTTGAATTTTCGATTTTTTTTCCCCAAAAATTCTTCTATCTCAAAAACCGTGCTAGATAGAGCGATTTCAACGAAATTTTTGACCCACAGGGTAACTGCTGCTGAGTAGCTGATCCAATTTTCTAAAATAAATCTACCTCTGCCAAAAGTGGGGGTCATTGTCAATTTTCAAATTTGTGACAAAAAGTGCAAAACACCATTTTATTGCGTTAATACATCCTATCCAATGGACAATTGCTTTACCGGTCGGCGCGGCCGGTCCCGCCAAACACCAGAAAAAGACGTCCTGTATATACTACCGGCAGGACCGGTCACAGTGTGTACATTCGCTAGGTGGCGCATCGTACTTCCTTCCTGTCTAGACAGCGTGACGTCATAGCATCTTTTTCGTTTGGCGCGTGGAGTGTACGGACGTGTTTTCTACAGAGAGACGTTTTTGAAGTTTATCAACAAATTTTTCCTTTTTATGTCAACTGACTTGTCAGTCAGCTGACATTATGTCATCACTCTGCGGCGTGGGCGTACGCGTCCGCGTGAACAACTTCTTCTCCAAAACTACAAGGCCTAGAGACATGCTGTTTTTTTAAAAAGATACCTTATCTATCGAGGATGAAAAATTGTTCAAGGCATGCAAATCTGTCTGTTCGTCTGTTTGCTAGAGACATTACAAGGGGGGTACCCCCACCAAAAGTGGGAAAATTTCAACTTTTTATCACAATTTTGTCAGTGACTATTGCAGGAATTTCTCTGATATCTTGCATATATGTACTAGACCAGAGGTAGATTGTCTTGTGTGAGTATGAGACCTGGATCTGTCTTACTTTTTTTTTAATAAATTTTTTTAATAATTTTTAATGCATTAAAATTCATGAAATCATGCACTAAATCACTTATAACTTCAAAAGTGTTGCATTTACAGCATTTTGTGAAAATATGTTGTTCAGCTACTTTTTTCATAGCCACAATATGGTGAGTAAGTTGGGTGTCTGTCTCAATAGCTAAGTGAGTAATAGCTACTTTTGGGCTTTTCAGTAACTTCCATTATGAGTAAAATCACTTGTAACTTAAAAACTATTGCATTTAGAGAATTTCGTATAAATATGTTATTCAGCTACTTTTGGGTCAGCTATAACATAGTGAAATTTCAGACCTGTAGCTCATGGCATAGCTGAGTAATAGCTACTTTTAGGTTATCACTGTTGAGTAAATCACTTATAACTTGAAAACTATTGCATTTAGAGTATTTCGTTTCAATATGTTATTCACCTATTTTGGGGTCAGCTATAACATAGTGAAGTTTCAGACCTGTGGCTCATTTCATAGCTGAGTAATAGCTACTTTGAAGTTCTCACTGTTGAGTAAATCAGTTATAATTGGAAAACTATTGCATTTACAGAAATTTGTGCAAATATGTTATTCAGCTACTTTTGGGTCAGCTATAACATAGTGAAATTATAGACCTATAGCTCATGGCACAACTGAGCAATAGCTATTCTCAGGTACTGACTGTTGAGTAAATCAGCTATAACTTGAAAAATATTGCATTTGGAGTATTTTGTTAAAATATATTGTTCACGTACTTTTGGGTCAGCTATAACATAGTGAAATTACAGACCTATAGCTCATGGCATAGCGGAGCAATAGCTATTTTCAGGTTCTCACTATTGAGTAAATCGGTTGTAGCTTGAAAACTATTGCCTTTACAGTAGTTTGCTTAAATATGTTGTTCACCTACTTTTGGGTTAGCTATAACATAGTAAAATTTCAGACATGTAGCTCATTGCATAGCTGAGTAATAGTTCCTTTGAGGTTCTCACTGTTGAGTAAATCAGTTGTAACTTGAAAACTATTACATTTAGAGTAATTTGTTAAATATGTTATTCACAGAATTTTTGGTCAGCTATAACATAGTGAAATTGCAGACCTCTATGTCATGGCATAGCTGAGCAATAGCTACTTTCAGGTTCTCACTGTTGAGTAAATCATTGTATCCACTGGATAGCCGCAGGTTTGGGATGATAAACCAACCTGTAGGAAATCATGGGGTGGGAGTCTTTTGGTGTGGTCAGATTTGACCTTCAATGACCCCTCCTTCAAGGTCAAACAAGGATAGCCAAACTTAAAAGTGCTTATAACTCACTTATTATTGGTCCCAGAGGTTTGGGATGGTAAACAGACAGGAAATCATGGGCTGTGAATCTGTTGATATGGTCCGATTTGACCTTGGAACCCTCCTTCAAGGTCAAATGAGGATAGCGAAAATTGAAAGTGCCTACAACTCGCTTATTATTGGTGACAGAGAATCCCATAGGAAATCATTGGCTCGGAATCTTTTGGTATGGTCAGATTTGACCTTTGGACCCCTCCTTCAAGGTCAAATGAGGACAGCCAAGCTTAAAAGTGCTTATAACTCATTTATAATTGGTCCTAGAGGTTTGGAATGGTAAACCATAGGAAATCATGGGCTGGGAATGTATTTGTGTGGTTAGATTTGACCTTGGACCCCTTCTTCAAGGTCGAACGAGGATATTGCATTTGTAGTATTTCTTTAAATATGTTTTAACCTATTTTTTACACTTAAACAATTACCTTGTTATTTTCCTTCATAATACCATTTACAGGGCACAACTTTTTTATCCTTTTCTTCTGTCAGCTTCGGAATTTCTTTCGAACTTGCTGTTCAGTTACCATTTACTGTATTTCTGTACAGCCCTTTTCCTGATAATTATTCTGTCCTCTAATCACCTTCACAAATCAAAAACACTCAGTCAGCTGACACAGTGCCCATTCACGGGCACTCTCCTCTTGTTATGAACTTTTAAGTTGATATCCTTACTTCTACGAGTTCTATCATCATTATGTCTTCTCCTGGACAGAAAAGAGGAACTTGCGGGCACGTTATGGCCCGGTTCGACAACCACAAGAAGGGGGTGGGAGACGATCCCTGTGTCAAGAAACTTGAGTGCCAGATTTGTAAGGCTTTCTGCTCAAGTTCAACAATTGGCCACCCCAACCTACAGGTCCAGGAAAGAACGTGGAGGGCTGAAGAAGACGACAGAAACTACCAGTAGTGCTACCCCCACTCTCGTGGACCCTTCAGATGTTACTCTGTTGGGACGGGTACACTCAGACAAGCCATCTTCTGTTGAATCAATACCTACCAAAAAGAAGAGGTGTTTTGATGGCTCTCCTAAACCCAGCAAAAGGAAGCACAGCAGTAAACCTACCTCTGAAGACCTCAAAAGTTTAGATGACAAGTGGAGTGAGAGGTTTTCACGACTTGAAGCTTTGCTTCTTAGTAAGTCGTTTGCTGTGCCGGTGGAACCAGTGAAATCTTCAACTGTGGTGACCAGAGAACATCCCTTCTTTGATCCGGGTGCATCTTCCAGTGTTGTGTCTGCTGCTTTGGTCACTGAGGGTACCGGTCCCAGTCTTGTACAGACCACCAGTAAAGCTGTCCAGTTGTCTGCTACCCAACCTCCACTGGAGGTTCCCGGTACAAAAGCTGTGCAGGATGTCAGTGAGAGTGCTACCTGCCCTGTTCAGGGTCCTAGTACCTCTGATGTAGCCACCCAGCCTTTACAGGCTCCCGGTGCAGGGACAGCCACCCAGCCTCTACTGGCTCCCGGTGCAGGTCCTGAAGTGCTGCCAACCAGTAATGATCCTGCTCAGCTAGACCAGTCACTTCCCGGTGGAAGAACTGTTGAGATTGCCAGTGAATCTGAGAGTGAGCCAGAACTGGATAGGGAACCGGCTTCACCAGCTAGTGTCAACGTCCAGGGTGAACTACCTGAAGATTCTACTAACCAGGACCTCTCTGAAGAAGCCAACTACAGAAAGACAATAAGAGGGGTCAGATCATTCATGGGCTGGCATCAGATCCCCGACTTCGACAGTGCTTCTTCCTCCCTGGATGATAACCCATTTGCCGGTTCCAGAGTCACACCAACCGGGAAAGTGTCTGTCAAATTACCGGTGGATGAGTGGCTGTGTCGAAAATTTGAGAGACTGAATGTAACTGTTGCTGAAGGCTACCCTTCCAGAAACACTGAGACTGGTGGACTGCTGCGCGACCAGTTTGTCAAGCCACCCAGATCATCAAAGTGGTACGACATGCACACAGATAAGAAAGACTCTGCTGCAACTACTGTGTGTAACTGGTCTCCGAAACCAGCAAAGTTAAACAGCACATTACTTTATGGTACAGGACTTTTAGTACAGGACTTTATGGTTACACACTTGAAGACACTACGTGTGGACAAGACTAAGGGCAAGGCAGCAGAAAGAACACAACAGGCAGTTGAAGATTTGGTGACCTTCAACCGGTCAATCTCTCAAGCCATGCAGCGTACTATGCAGGATCTCTCAGAGGGAGTTTTCATCAGCATGGCTAATCTCACTCTGGCAGGTAGAGACAGCTACCTAGAGTTCTTACGTAGTGGAGTAAAGCCAGATACCTTAACTGCCTTACGTATAGCACCGGTTCATCTTCATTCACTGTTTCCAGACAGTTTACTGGTCCAGGCTGAAGATGAAATCTCTCGTAGTGAGGAGAGGCGTTCTTCTGGCAGTGCACACAGGAAGCCCGGTCGTTTCCACCCATACGCTTCCTGAAGTGGCAGATCAACACAGCTACCGGACCGGAAGTCCACTACACCGGCCTGGAAACAAATTAGAGACCGGCAACTAGGACAGAAAGGTCGTAGCAAAGCCTCAAACTTCACCCAGAAGCCAGCCAAGGGTTCAAAGAAGAATAAATGACAATTACTGTGTTTTAAATGTAGCCGGAGTGAAGGACTCTGTACATGAAAGATTTGAACCCTTCACCAGTGACTAGTAAGAGCAAGACTGTAATTTTACATGTGAACTCTTGTGTTGCAAATGTTCATTCTGTCACCGGGTTGCCACAAAAGAAAGGCGTAAATCCCAATTATTGTTACAATCACACAGAAATAAAATATGTGAAAGATGTTTCCTGTGTAGGTCACTTGAGTTATGCAAATACTGTCACAAATGTCCCAACTGTTGTCATAAATCCACCTGTGGGGGAAAGGCTACATCAGTTTTGGGAGAAGTGGGAGTCTCTGGGTTCGAGTCCAAAAGTAGTCACAACACTCAGAGAGGGCTACACCCTCCCCTTCCGGTTCAGACCCAATTTAACCAGGTCACCAACTGTCATAAGCAACTATGTCAACCCACTAAGACAGTCCCACCTTTTGGAGGCACTGTATCAGCTGGTGAACAAAAATGCAGTGGAACCGGTAACAAACCAAAACTCACTGGGGTTTTACAACCAGCTATTTTTGGTACCCAAACCCAACAACTGGTGGGGACCTATCCTGGACCTGAGCACCTTGAACACTTTCCTAAACACAGAGTCGTTCAAGATGGAGACCCCAGAGATAATAAGGACCTCCCTGCAGACAGGGGAGTGGGTCACCTCCATAGACTTCAAGGACGCATACTTCCATATACCAATTCACAGTCAGTCCAGGAAGTACATGCGTTTTCACATCCAGGATCAGTCCTACGAGTTCAAAGCCCTACCCTTTGGCCTGTCCACATCACCTGGAGTTCACAGTGGTGGCAAATGAGGTCAAACTGATGGCTTTACAGAGGGGTATAAGAATCCACCAGTACCTAGACGACTGGTTGGTGAGAGCCACATCCCATCAAACTTGTCTCCAGCATACACAGACCTTGGTAGCTCTCTGTTGAGAACTAGGTTGGCTGGTGAACAAGGAAAAGTCAGAACTGGACCCAAAGCAGGTTTTCAACTATGTAGGTTACCAGTTTGACCTCAGGGAGGGCAAGGTCAGACCCACACCAGAGCGTTGGCAGACCTTAACAGACAAGATATTGTCAATCCTGTCCGGTGTGCCAGGTCCGGCAGTTCATGTCCCTCATAGGGCTCCTAACAGCCACCGAAAAGCAAGTCCACCTAGGTTGACTTCATATGAGACCCATACAGTGGTACTTGAAGAACAACTGGAGGGTACCAGAATCACTAGAAAAGGTGATACCAGTCCCCAGGTCGCTCCATCCCCACTTAAGATGGTGGCTGGAGGAAAGCAATGTGCTGCCAGGTCACCCATTACACCCTCTAAAACATGCTCTGCAGATATTTACAGACGCATCAAAAGAAGGGTGGGGTGCTCACTTAAATGAGCGCACTGCAAGGGGAACCTGGTCCATTCCAGAAAGCAAGTTGCACATAAATCACTTGGAACTAAAGGCAGTCTTTCTGGCCCTAAAAGAGTTCCAAGACCTCTGTTCAAACAACATAGTCCTGGTAGCCACAGACAACACAACAGTGGTTGCCTATCTCAACAAAGAGGGGGGAATGAAGTCGGGCTCCCTGTGTGCCCTACTGTGGAGAATCCTATCGTGGTGCACCAGGAAACGGGTAACTCTCAAGGCACGTCACATCCCCGGCTGGCTGAAAGTGATAGCAGACAAGCTATCCAGACTTGGCCAAACCATTCAAACAGAGTGGTCCCTTCACCCAGAAGTGTTTCAAGCTATATGCTCCCGGTGGCACCAGCCCCAAGTGGACTTGTTTGCCACCAGATTCAACAACAAACTTCCACAGTTTGTGTCACTGGTTCCAGACCCCCAAGCTTGGGCAGTGGATGCTCTCAGCCTGTCTTGGGAAAATCTGGACCCATATGCCTTCCCACCAGCAGCCATCTTGGGCAAAGTGGTGGAGAAGTTACAGGACTACCCCTGTAACATGATCATTCTGATTGCACCAGGGTGGCCCAACATGCCCTGGTTTTGGGATCTGGTGGCAATGTCCAGTCAGATCCCTCTGTGTCTGCCCAACCTGCCCAATCTGGTATCTCAACCATTCAACCAGACCCTGCACAGGAACCTGTCAAACCTGAACTTACATGCCTTGCTCTTAGAGCCACAGCAATCAAGGAGCAGTCATTCTCTGAGGCAGTGGCAGCACGAATTGAGGCTCCTCAAAGAGGATCAACCAGATCCGTCTATGAGGCGAAGTGGACCATTTTTACAAAGTGGTGCCTCAGTAATCAGGTGGACTTCAGGGCACCACCTCTGAAAGCCATAGCTGACATCCTGTTGCACCTGTTTCAGGACAGAAAGTTGCAACCTGGTACCATTGATGGGTACAGATCAGCCATTGCTGACAAGTTGGGCAACTCTACCATTAATGTCAGCACATATGAGAATCTCACCCGTCTCCTGGATAGTTTCCATAGAGACAGGCCCAAGGGCAGGAGGGGTATACCCTCCTGGAACCTGTCCCTGGTCTTGCACCAGCTGACTAAGGCTCCCTTTGAACCTTTCAAAGAGGCCTCACTAAAACACTTGACCTTCAAGACTGTTTTTCTGCTGGCCCTGGGTTCTGGTAAATGCAGGAGTGAGATCCATGCTTGGCCACATAAGAACATCAGACACCAGTCAGACTGGTCTAAGGTGTCCTTGTACCCCTCACCCAGCTTTCTCTCCAAGAATCAGCTGGCTAAGGAGGGTCCAGATAGTGTTGCTCCAGTAGTCATAGCAGCCCTGGCCCCCACTCTGGATAAGTCACTCCAGGGTGACAGGTCCTTGTGTCCAGTCAGAGCCCTTCACTATTCCTTGGATAGGACCTCAGATCTTAGGCAGAACAAGGAGTTGGTCTTTGTCTCCTTCAAGAAAGGTTTTGATAAGGACATCTCACCTGCCACCATCTCCTCATGGATCAAGCAGACTGTGATCCTTTGTTATGATCTCTAATCAGGAGGCCGTCACACTGCATCAGGTTAAAGCCCATGATGTCAGGGCCTTTGCTGCTTCTAAGGCCTGTGACTTGCTTCCTTTGGAAGTTTATTTCTTATGGGACTGAACTTAACCCTCTCTTCCTATTCTCAGAGCAGGTCTGAGAAAAAGGGGGCGGCAACCTTGGTAGACTTCCGGATAACCGGTTAGTCTCAGCCGACCTTGACCCTTGGGGTTCATCTGACCCTAGGTCAACTGGGCCTTCTCAGTTTTGTTTTGTTTATGAGTTCAACTGAGTCCCTAGTAACTTACCCGCCTACCAAGCGGTAGTTATTCAGCAATTGTCCATTGGATAGGATGTATTAACGCAATAAAATTGCAAATCCAATACCCTATCCAATGGACAGGCAAGGCCCACCCATCCGGCCCCGCTGTCAGCTTACTAGGGGTCTTCATATGTTTAGACAACGAAAAAGATGCTATGACATCACGCTGTCTAGACAGGAAGGAACTACGATGCGCCACCTAGCGAATGCACACTCTGTGACCGGTCCTGCTGGTAGTATATACAGGACGTCTTTTTTTGGCGTTTGGCGGGACCGGTCGCGCCGACCAGTAAAGCAGTTGTCCATTGGATAGGGTATTAACTTATAAAAATTTAATTTGCCCAAGAAATGATTTAAATAACGTGAGAAATACAACCAAGTATATAACAATTTTACCTAAGTCTAAGCGGATGGAGAGTATTGGCAACCTGATCAATCACTTCATCTGTCATTAATAATTAGAGAAGAGTTCCAAAACCTCATAAACCTCATTATGAAAAAAAGACTTAATAATTAAGCTAAAGAAATAAATTTATAATGAAAACAGAGATGTTGCCAGACTGCGCGATTGCGAGAATCTCGTGACCCCTTTCTAATTCTCGTCCAATCAGAATCGAGCGCATAGACATCTTCGGTAGCAGACAAAAATATTGTGGTTATATGGTAGGCGTTTAAAGGATAAATATGGATGCAAACGAAATTAAAATAAATCGGAAGAGACGTTTAGGTAATACATCCATAACAATGTATGGGACAAGTGAATATAGAGGCGCCGCTGAGCAAACCGACAGAAGATTTCCCCCCTGGACCCATGTTTTAGTGGCGTTTCGACTGAATGTGCCCCTTTCTTCACTTGATCCCAATGTATGACACGGTTATGTCGTAATATGTACTAAAGTTTGATAATCTCTGGAAATATTTCCATCGAGGATCGGATCCCCCGTTTTATTTTTGAAAAAGCTGGTAACATCTCTGATGAAAAATGTGTAATTTTGAAGAATTTGTGAAATCTTCACATTAATGCAAAACATCAGCTGTATATATGATGTTCATCTTATTATCACATATTTTGAATTTTTGCTACTTTTAATCCTGCAAGTGAATGGCAAAAATATACGATAGGAATACTTCCTTTAGTTAATTGTTGATTTCTTATTATTTTGCTGCAGGTAATCCTGATATAAAAATTATCGAGCTTCCATTAATTTGGATCTTGTTACTTTATAGTCACCTGATAAAAACTAATTACAGTAATGACAAAAAAAATGTTATCCATCCATAATTATTGGATTGATATCAGATTGCTGGCAATTTAACATAAATATATACGAGGTCCCCAGGGACCATATTTAGAAAAGTTCTCATTTGTATACAAGTATAGCTAATTGGAGCTTAAGATTTATCAAAGACCTATTGTGAATGCTGTCCCAGAACTATCATTGTGAAATAAGTGATCATAAAAGACAAAATTTGTGAGTCCCTGCCATTGAAATCTGCTTCACTTGTAAGTAATTGACAAACAATGTTTGCTTCCAAAGTCAAAACAAGGAGTATCTAAGATATACTCCGAAGCCATAGTCACTATTCCTGTATCAACGTAAGTCCAATTAACAAAACAGTTTGCATTTCAGTGGGGAATTTAAACCATCTCACATCTCTTAGTGTATGTCTTGTTGTTTTCAGAAAAGCCTACGATCACCCAGGAGCTGGGCACGACAATAGTAGTGGAGAACCATGAAGGAGCACTGAAATGTCAAGCCTCCGGCCACCCATTCCCAGAGTACACCTTCAAAAGGGTATCAATATTTGAACATCTGATTAGTTCATACACATCACCTTATCTTTGAAAAATCTAAATTGGTGTTGCATTGCATCCTTCGATGCCAGTGGTTTAAAAATATACTGAATAATTGTCAAGACTTTATATGATTATGTCCCCAGACAAAAGTTGGAGATATACTGGTTTCATCTCTGTCATGCTGCTGCCCATGCTTGGGGATTATATTGTATTTGAGGCCTGTAAAGACTCCAATTAGGGATTGTTTTCTGCATTTTCACATATTGCCCTGTAATTTGGACATTCTGATGAGTCACCAACTGTACTAGATATAACCTTTATGTGTAATCTTTGTCCGTAGAAAATTTGAGGTCTGTTAATTTTAAGGTCACCATAAGGTCTCTCAACTGCCCACAGAGACCCAGTTTATGGACATTTTTTACACTTTACTTGCTGTTAACCTATGTGGTTCATTCACCTAAAATCTCATGGGGGGGGGGGGGGGGGGGGGGGGGGGGGGGGGGGGCATATTATATGTTCTCTTTACATATGCTGAAAATCAAGGCTTTTAGATGACATTTAAACTATGTATGAGGTACATAAAGACCCCACCCATGGACTTTTTATTACATTTTTCACATATTTTGCCTTATAAATTCAAAGTAGTAAGTCCAGCTAACTTCAGTCTGTGGTAGATATAACTTCTGCTCAGATATCCTAAAATCGTAAGGTTTAAATCTTTATCTCCACTAGGTAGGTTGTGGTTTTGACATTTGATATTTTGTCTCTCCACTATTATATTAAAGGCATACAATCCCTTCAAAACTTTTGTGCTAATATTTTAGAATGTACAGTAAACCATTTAAGTATTTAAGTTGAACAGGATCAATCTTATCATTAATATTATAGCTAGCCTTCACAAATTTGCAGGATATATTCATAACCATAAAATCTTGCCTGGGAATATTTTTGGCCTCATTTTGAAAAACAAGATGGCCGCTACATGCGTCTTTTTGACTTTCAGCAAGGACTTTTGTTGGTATTATAGGTAGTGCTGTAACCAGTTGACCGAAACTCGAGCCATAACTCGGAGGGCGATATTTGGGATCACATCGATTTACGCAATTTAAACTCTAGTTATGTCCACCCCCCTGGGGGGTGGATATATTATTTTTGCTTTTTTCGCCGTCCGATGTCCGGCATCCGATGTCCGGCGTCACGCATGGTTTCCGCTCATTTAAAGGAAAAGTATTAGAGCTATTGTCACCAAATTTGGTATGCAGGCTTATTGGGTCAGTAGCTTGCTTGGGATTGCTTTTGGCTGTTGTACCTCTTTTGCTTTTCGACCCACAGGGTATCTAAGGAATGTAATATTTGCAATTTTCAAAAAATTTTCCCCTCCCCAAAAATGGCGGCCATTTTGAATTTTCGAATTTTTGCCAAAAATGGCAAAACACAAATTTCCTTCTATCTCCTTAACCGTGTGAGATAGAGCGATTTCGTCGAAATTTTCAACCCACAGGGTATCTAAGGAGTGTACTCTTTGCAATTTTCAAAAAATTTTCCCCTCCCCAAAAATGGCGGCCATTTTGAATTTTCGAATTTTTGCCAAAAATGGCAAAACACAAATTTGCTTCTATCTCCTTAACCGTGCGAGATAGAGCGATTTCGTCGAAATTTTCGACCCACAGGGTATCTAAGGAATGTAATATTTGCAATTTTCAAAAAATTTTCCCCTCCCCAAAAATGGCGGCCATTTTAAATTTTCGAATTTTTGCCAAAAATGGCAAAACACAAATTTGCTTCTATCTCCTTAACCGTGCGAGATAGAGCGATTTCGTCAAAATTTTCGACCCACAGGGTATCTAAGGAATGTAATATTTGCAATTTTCAAAAAATTTTCCCCTCCCCAAAAATGGCGGCCATTTTAAATTTTCGAATTTTTGCCAAAAATGGCAAAACACAAATTTGCTTCTATCTCCTTAACCGTGCGAGATAGAGCGATTGCGTCAAAATTTTCGACCCACAGGGTATCTGAGGAGTGTACTCTTTGCAATTTTCAAAAAATTTTCCCCTCCCCAAAAATGGCGGCCATTTTGAATTTTCGAATTTTTGCCAAAAATGGCAAAACACTAATTTGCTTCTATCTCCTTAACCGTGCAAGATAGAGCGATTTCGTGGAAATTTTCGACCCACAGGGTATCTAAGGAATGTAATATTTGCAATTTTCAAAAAATTTTCCCCTCCCCAAAAATGGCGGCCATTTTGAATTTTCGAATTTTTGCCAAAAATGGCAAAACACAAATTTGCTTCTATCTCCTTAACCGTGCCAGATAGAGCGATTTCGTCGAAATTTTCGACCCACAGGGTATCTGAGCATTGTACTCTTGGTAATTTTTAAAAAATTTTCCCCTCCCCAAAAATGGCGGCCATTTTGAATTTTCGAATTTTTGCCAAAAATGGCAAAACACAAATTTGCTTCTATCTCCTTAACCGTGCGAGATAGAGCGATTTCGTGGAAATTTTCGACCCACAGGGTATCTAAGGAATGTAATATTTGCAATTTTCAAAAAATTTTCCCCTCCCCAAAAATGGCGGCCATTTTGAATTTTCGAATTTTTGCCAAAAATGGCAAAACACAAATTTGCTTCTATCTCCTTAACCGTGCGAGATAGAGCGATTTCGTCAAAATTTTCGACGCACAGGGTATCTAAGCAATGCAATCTTTGCAATTTTCAAAAAATTTTCCCCTCCCCAAAAATGGCGGCCATTTTGAATTTTCGAAGTTTTGCCAAAAATGGCAAAACACAAATTTCCTTCTATCTCCTTAACCATGCGAGATAGAGCGATTTCGTCAAAATTTTCGACCCACAGGTATTTGAGCATTGTATTGGCAATTTAAAAAAAAATTTCCCCTCCCCTAAAATGGCGGCCATTTTGAATTTTCAAATTTTTGCCAAAAATGGCAAAACACAAATTTGCTTCTATCTCCTTAACCATGCGAGATAGAGCGATTTTGTCGAAATTTTTCAACCCACAGGGTATCTAAGGAATGTAATCTTTGCAATTTTCAAAAAATTTTCCCCTCCCCAAAAATGGCAGCCATTTTGAATTTTCGAATTTTTGCCCAAAATGGAAAAACACAAACTGGCCTTAACCGTGCAAAATAGAGTTATTTTGTTGAAATTTTCGACCCATAGGGTATCTAAGAAATGTACTCTTGGCAATTTTCAAAAAAATTTCCTTTTCCCAAAAATGGCGGCCATTTTGAATTTTCAAATTTTTGCCAAAAATAGAAAAACAGGAATTTGCTTCTATCTTCTTAACCGTGCAAGATAGAGTGATTTCGTCAAAATTTTCAACCCAACCAATGCAAAAAGGCATGAAGCTGAAATAATTTACATCTACACTAACAAATATTTAAGCATCATTGATATATTTTACAAATGAAACAGGGTCTTGTAAGACTACTGTACAATTTGGGCAAAAGGTTCATGGGTGGACATTACACATGATAATGTGTGTTATTCTATGCTATCCTGTTTCTATTCGCATCTACTATCAACAGGGCGGCCTATTTCTAGTTTTTAAGATATACTAATGATATACTAATCTTGTTATAAAACCAGCACTTTTGTAATTTATCTAACCATAAAGACATAAAAAATCAATGAGCAATGGTCGTTTTTTAATTTCCCTTATTTACGTGGCTGTTCCATAAAGTGCTCATACATATCTGCACAATTTAACCGGCAACAAAATATATTTCCTTGCAATAAAATGGTACTAAACACATTCATGGCGGATCCCTTGATGATAATATTTGGACATTAGTACCATTTTATTGCAAGGAAATGGGCAAATAATCGACCATGAAAGTTGGAGGTGAGTGTCAACACTAGTGGACAGCACTCTGTTCTCATTACAAATTTTACATAGCCTCTGTGTTATTCTGAGTCGAGATATTTTCCTTCGTCTTTGTCAATCCCTGTCATGTTCGCAGGTTGAAGAGGATGGAACGGAAACTCTTGTGAGTGACACTGACACCAGACATGTGGACA
This sequence comes from Sabellastarte sp. h YS-2021, assembly GCA_964017235.1. Classification (NCBI taxonomy): domain Eukaryota; kingdom Metazoa; phylum Annelida; class Polychaeta; order Sabellida; family Sabellidae; genus Sabellastarte; species Sabellastarte sp. h YS-2021. The sequence goes on from OZ024932.1 coordinate 87,365,831, forward strand.
CACTGGGTGGAGAGCTCTCATTTAGACCCGTCACCATTGGTGACCAGTCGACCTACAAGTGTGTAGCTACCAATGCTGCAGGAGAAGCCGAGTCTGAGGGATATTTGGATGTGCAAGGTATGGTATACTTCTATGATAAACTCCTTTAACAATATATATGTGTTCATAAAATAGAAACAATGAGGGCCATTTGGCTTGGGTTGATATACTGTTTGAATAGTAGATGTTGGATAATAGAGGTTCCATTGTATTTCTATGTTGGGCAAAAATAGGTAGAATTCCCACACTGAAACTCTTGTTATCCTTAATTCAACTATCCAAATCATCACAATTCTTTTTTTCTTTGAATATCATGCCTCTCTCTCTAAGTACATATCAATCTGATGTGAATTTTGATTTGTTTAAAAGTTTCCAACATTTAAAGTATCTACTAAAAATATCCACTACCTGATAATATCATATTAAGTATTGTCAAAAGTGTTGCAAATGTATCAAGTTAATGAATAAAAAATTTCTTATAAAATATGTTATAAAAACATGGACTTTGACTTTCATTTAGAAATGTAATAATTGTGTTGAAAAAAAATCAATTATTTGGAACTGTCAGTGACCAACTGTAATAGTACACTGTCGCCAATTATTACATAGACCCCATTTCTTGTTACCTCAACACTAGTGATAAACAGATTAAATAATGGAATTATTTTCTTTCATGGCTGCAGAATACGGGTGTTTAATTTCTGAGAATGATGGTGGTGGTGACTTTAGTGTATTTCTGTTGGTCTTTGTAGTGATACCAGAGATCTACAACTACATTAACGTGAGTGAGGAAGAGGGCAACTCAGTTACACTCAGGTGTCTGTCCAAAGGCGAGCCCCAGCCTGACATGTCCTTCAGGAAAGTTCATAATTCCTATGACTACACCTTGGGCCCAAATGTAAGTGCATACAGAGCCAGTTGAGTACAGTATAATCTTCTATGGTCAGAATATGAAGCTTTTAGTTTTATTAACAGAGTACCAATCTTTAAGAATACTTAATATTTTCCTTTGATTGTAGAAAAGAGCATAAACTGCATTGGATTGTGAGGAATTGGGGTTTTGCCTATTTTTGTGGCTTGTACTTTAACAAAACAAAAATCAAATAAAACCTTGGTTAAATATCTTACACCTTTACTTTATATATGAGGTAAAATGGAGTTTATTATTTAGTTCAATATATCTCTCGAAGACATTTCTTATTATATCCCCAGACGAAAGTCGGGGATATATTGGATTCAGGTCCGTCGCGCCGCCGCCGCCGCCGCCGCCGTAGAAATTTCCTTGTGGACGCGATAACTCGAAAACAAATTAATATTTTTTTTTCAAACTGGGTACACATGTTAAGGGTGTCCAAAGGAAGATCCCTATTTTAAGGTGACCTTAAACTCCCAATAAAAGAGAACTTATGGCCACCTTAAGGTCAGAAATTGCACTTTTGGCCACTAAGAGCCCTCTAGGTCACAAACTATGATGCTCAGCTGGCTGAAATTTCACCTGAGAACACATTAATATGTTCTTAGTACATGTGCCGAAAATCACGACTTTAAGTTGAGGAGAAAATTGTGTTTGAGGCCCATAAAGACCCCCACTTAGGGATTTTTTGCTATATTTTTCACATATTTTGCCCTATAATTTGGAAGTGGTAACTCTAATGAGTCTCAAACTGCACTAGGTATAACTTTGATATGTAATCCTTGTCTGTAGAAAATTTTAGGGCTGTAGGTTTACCCAAAGGGGTCGACTTAAGGTCTCAAAAGTGCCCACAGAGACCCAATTTATGCACTTTTTGCCACTTTCGAGCACTGTAGCTTTCAAACTATGTCTCTCATCTAAGTTAAATATCATCTGAGAATATATCTATGTGTTTTCTTATATCTGCCCCAAAATTTAGGCCTTTAATAGACATTTAACCTGTGTGTGAGGACCATAAACACCCACCCGAGTGACCCTTATAAGACATTTTTCACATATTTTTCCCTGTAACTTGGAAATGGTAAGTCTGAGAAGTTTCAAACTGTATTAGATATACATTCTATGTGTAACCTTTGAATGTGAAAGATTTTTAGTCTGAAGCTTTGATTTGAAGGTCACATTGAGGTCTCTAAAAGGCCCACAGAGACCCGATATTTTGCCTTTTTGCCACTTTTAAGCCCTGTGACTGTTAAACTATGTTACTGATAGAGCTGAAATCTCACCTGGGAATATATCATTATGTCATTTTTACATGTGCCAGAAATAAAGGCTTTAAGTAGACATTTAACCTGTGTGTGAGGACCATAACACCCACCCGAGTGACCCTTTTTAGACATTTTTCACATATTTTTCCCTGTAACTTGGAAATGGTAAGTCTTGAGAAGTTTCAAACTGTATTAGATATACATTCTATGTGTAACCTTTGATTGTGAAAGATTTTAAATCTGAAGCTTTGATTTAAAGTTCACATTGAGGTCTCTAAAAGGCCCACAGAGACCCAATATTTGGACTTTTTGCCACTTTTAAGCCCTGTGACTGTTAAACTATGTGACTGATAGAGCTGAAATCTCACCTGGGAATATATTATTATGTTCTTTTTACATGTGCTGAACATCAAGGCCTTTAGTAGATATTTAACCTGTGTATGACGACCATAGATACTCACCCGAGTGACCCTTTTTAGACATTTTTTACATATTTTGCCTTGTAACTTGGAATGGTAAGTCTGAGAAGTTTCAAACTATATTAGATATACATTCTATGTATAATCTCTGATTGTGAAAGATTTTAAGTCTGAAGCTTCAATTTGAAGGTCACATTGAGGTCTCTAAAAGGCCCACAGAGACCCAATATTTGGACTTTTTGCCACTTTTCAGCCCTGTGACTGTTAAACTATGTGACTGACAGGGCTGAAATCTCAACTAGGAATACATTATTAAGCGTCTTCTTTTTCCATGTACCGAACATCAAGGCCTGTAGTAGACATTGAACCTGTGTATGACGACCATAGACACTCATCCAAGTGACCTTTTTTGACATTTTCTACTGTATTTTGCCCTGTAATTTGGAAATGCTTAGTGTGACAAGTCTTAAACTGTATTATATCTAATTTTTGTTTGTTATGTATGTCCCCCAAAAAGTTTCAGATCTGTAGTTTAATTGCTAAGGTCTCTTTAACAATTGTAAAATGCCCACAGAAACCCAATTTATGGACATTATACCACTTTAAAGCCCTGTAACTGTCAAACTATGTGGGTCATAGAGCTGAAATCTTTGAATTTTTAAAAGGAAGTGCCTGTCTCTTTAAATTTTGAATATTAATGATGTTATGGCTATCTTAGTCTTTTAAGAACTTATTTTTGTGTGTTGTACCTCTGCTTGCTGAGTTTTTAACTCTTTAAAATGAAACTGGTTAAACATATTCAAGTAGGCAAAATGGACACTGTTATTTTCTGGTGAGCTTTAAGTCCCAATATTAATAAAAGTATATCCTTATGTAGTAAAACTAGGGGATTTTTAACCCTCAACTAGCCCAGTTTTATTCAACTTGCCTCAGTTAATTTTGACACAGCTCCTACAGTTATGAACTCATTTCAGTTGATAATCACATACTTAAAATTCTCAATTCTTTTTGTATTTGATTACCCCTTTGATATATATCAGATTGTTTGTTTACCATTTATGCTGTAGTCCCAACCCACATCCCCCACCCACCTCTGGGACCTCCAGCTATATTGAGTGACACTAAATAAACAAAGGTATTTAGTGATATCAAATGAGAAACAAAGAACTCAATGGGGTTGCAGATCTTGTGTAATAGTGAGAGAGGTGTGGAGAAGGGGAGAGGGGTGGGGTAGGAGGTGGTGGGCTTCATCATATAACACAAAGGGGAGTCAGAACTGAGATTGTGTCACATATTTAGGTTGCATATATATGGACCACATATATAGGAATAGAGGAAATGAATAACTGAAAACAATTTACAAATTCTATAAATAATATAATAAAATAATAATATAAATAATTTTTTTTTAAATAATATTTTATTTGTGAACAAATATAGAAACAGATATGCGCTTTTGGGATTATGAATTTTAGAATGGACATTCAATCATCAATCATTTAAATACTTTGAAATTAGGTTAAGAGTTATCATTGCAGGAAGATTGAAAAGTATGATGTTGAGTTAAAAATAATATTTTATTTGTCAACAAATATAGAAAGAGATATGCTCTTTTGGGATTATTATTTTAGAATGGACATTCAATCATCAATCATTTATTAATAAATACTTTGAAAATAGGTTTAGAGTTATCATTGCAGGAAGATTGAAAATATAATTTGAGTTATGTATTCGGCGTCTGGGGATACACCATCTTCTTGGGAAGATACAAACAGAGTAGATTGATGTGCTGAAGTTCATATAATAATGGGTAATTATGCTTTAAAAAATTCCCGATCAAAACCTGTGGCGTGAGTGATGACCTGTCTGGGGATATGTTGGCGCCAAGTTGGCCCAATCTAGTTTTAAGTTATTGGTCTATGTATATGAGCACAACATTTGACCAAACTAGTGACAAGCAAAATGAAAGACTGCATTTCATTTATTTGATAGCCCCAGACAACAGGTATTGATTTTTGCAAACAGTAAGATCTTTATCAGCCAGTGTTAATGATCAGGGTATCTGAATATAAAAGACTAAAACACAGTATACAAAATTTTCTCTTAATACAGGCTCCAGTTTATATGCTTTTTGGCAGATGAATGATTGGTTTTTATTACCCCACAGACCTTAAGGGCTGTCGGGGTATTGTTTTCACCCATGGTGTTAGGGTGGCCTGAAAAAGTTTGTCCGGGCTGTATCTCAGAAACCGTAAGGTTGACACTTGGTTGGGACATTGGTTAGGATGTGTAGGTGTGAAACGTCATGGTCTGACCTTGATTTGACCTTGCCGTAGTGACCTTGAGTTTGAAAATCTTGTCCGGGCTATATCTCGGAAACTGTAAGGTGTAGGAAGTTGATACTTGGTAGAGACATTGGTTAGGGGGTGTAGGTGTGCAGCGTCATGGTCCGATCTTGATTTGACCTTTGACCTTGCCGTAGTGACCTTGACCTATAAAATCTTGTCCGGGCTATATCTCGGAAACTGTAAGGTGCAGGAAGTTGATACTTGGTAGGGACATTGGTTAGGGGGTGTAGGTGTGCAACATCATGGTCTGACCAGGTTTTGACCTTTGCTGTAGTGACCTTGACCTATCAAATCTTGTCTGGGCTATATCTCGGAAACTGTGAGGTGTAGGAAGTTGATTCTCTGTAGGGACATTGGTTAGGGGTTGTAGGTGTGCAGCATCATGGTGTGACCTTGATTTGACCTTTGACCATGTCGTAGTGACCTTGACCTTTAAAATCTTGTTGCACCTTTGGGTCTGTCTTTTGATGCAGATTAAGCACTGTTAAAGTCTTATTAGAATTCATTAAGAATTCTACTTTTACAACACTTCCCATTGTAACAGATGGAATTTCATTAAGTGAGCCACAGATTTTGCTCCAACACCACACATAAGCATTCATTGAATGTATTACCACTTCTATATGCATGGTAATATTCAAAACATCTAAACCATAATTCGGCCATGCCAGATATAGATAAAGAGTACATGCATTATCTATCTTTTAGACATTATTTTCTCTATTTAAACATTGTGTGGACCTTTATATAACTGACAGTGCTGTGAAAGTATCGTGAACATTTACTGATACAGTACTTATTTATCTCATGGTGTTAAAAATATTTCCCTAGGCTGTGGGGTACGGGCATCTCTGATGCTATTTTATTCTATTTAATAGCTAGGGTTATATTTGGAGTAGGGACTGGTAATGCATATTTCCCACATGTTGCTATGGTTGACATTCCAACACATGGCCAAGGAGTTGAGGGACTTGCATCTCTGGTTCTTTACGAGCCCAAAAATACAACAACATAAGATCCCATATGACGTGTAAACATGTCTTTATTATGAACGGTTATCAGCAATTGATCAGTGCAAAAATTTACATGCAGTTCATATATTATTTCAAGGTAACTGTCAAATATTGAAAGGTGAAATACTTACAGAAATATTATTGAAAGTTATTTTGTATGAACGGTATTCTTTCATTTTATCTGATAATAGATGCATTGAAGTAGTAGTAGTGACAATAGTTCTCTGTATTTTGGTGGATAATTGGTGCTGTTGAAGTCTACAAAAGCCATATTCTGTGTACTTTGCAGGACAATGGGCGCATTGAAGTGGCCAATCCTAATAGTGGAGAGCTGCTTCTTACGGTTACTAATTTGACACCGGATGACACTGCAAACTACACCTGTAAATCTAAGAACGAAGCTGGATTTGGGGAGAAAAATGGAACTATCACTGTACTCTGTAAGTATATTAACAATGGTTAATTGGTTTTCCTGTTGGATTTTGTTGCAGTAACATACTACCTGTCCCTAACAAATACTGTGTTGAGTTGGAGCAATCCACGTGGCTGCCCAATGAAGAGAAGATATTTTAACAGCCAAATAGCACAGAGGCCAGTAGGCTGTTGTTTATTAGGATGCCCCCAATCCAATAGCCCCCCCTTTTGTATGGTCATGTGATCCAGTGTTCATGGTAGATCTTAGGAGACAAGGGTGCAAGTGATTATTGATTAAGGAATCTCGTTGCTGTTGTGTTTATTTCGCATGTCTGGAAAATGAAAGATTAAAAATTCTGTTTTACATGATGGTTCTGTATCTTATATATTTCATGCATGGTCACTCACACATTTTCACTCAGTTGACCAAGATTGGGAATTGTTCGGTGGGCTGTTATTTTAGTGCACGGGACCATACCTCTAGAAGTAGGAAAGTTTGCAAGTCAAAATTTTGGTAGACTAGAACTTACTATAGAGTCCTGTCTTTTATGTTTGATAAATGGTCTACTAAAGGTAACATTAAACTCTGGTAGGAATCTATCCATCCTTGATTTCAGACTCGCCTCGTTTTGTTGAGGGCCAAAAGACGCATTACTACTCGTGGGCTGGTAAAGTGCGTAACATGACGTGCATGACAAAAGCTGAACCTGCTCCCACCTTCGAATGGTGGCACGGTGGAAAGAGGCTGGTTGCCAACGAGACCTACCGCATCTTTGAACTCATCAAAAACAGTGTACTGCAAGTGAGTACTCGTACAGTAGTGTCACAAGAACTAGAACAGTGTGATGCAAGTACTAAAACAGAGTACCATAAATATTAGAAGAATGTGTTGCAACTAAGCATATTAAGAAAGTGTGCTCTCAATAAGGACTATGATAGTGTACCGTAAATAAGGGGACCTTAACAGTCTGCCGTAAGTACTAGAATAGGGTACTGTAAGTAAGTACCAAAACAGTGTGTTTAAAGTCAGCACTAGAACAGTGTGAGTACTAGAACAATGTGCTGAAGGTAAGTACTATGACTGTGTTTTGCAAGTTTAGTACTAGAACAGAGTACCATAAGTAAGTACAAGAACAGTGTTTTGCAAGTAACTACTAGAGTAAGTAAGTATGGTACTTAAACTTTGTGCTACAAATAAATACAAGAATATTGTACTGCAAGTAAGCATGAGAACAATGTTTTGTAAGTACAAGGAAAATGTGCTGGAGATATCTCAACAGAGTACTGCAAGTACTAGACCAGTGTGCTGGAAGTACTTGAGCTGTATGCTGTAAATCAGTACAGAAATAGTGTGTTGCAAGTCCAAACAGGGTGTTGAAAGTAAGTGCTGCAAGTGTGTGTGCATATAAGAAGTTATTTTTGTAGAACCAGAACAAGTCAAATTTAGGCATAAGTGTAACAGAGTGATACATGTTTTCTCCATTGTGTATATAAAGTGTCAGTTTTCAGGAGAACTTGTCTAGATATCTGTGTCATTAAGTCAAAAAAGTAGTGAGGATGCAATTTTGAGAGGGATTGAGAATGCTAAGATTGAAGTGTGGTTTTGGTGAAGAAATAAAGTCTTTGGGGCAAATTAAGGATATCCTTGTGGCAGAATAATACATTTATCAAGAAGACAAAAACTTCAGGCCAATTACCATTTAAGGCATGTTTAAAAGTTGTTCATTTCTAAAGAGGACTGTTATGACTTGCTTACTGGCTGACCTTGATTTGACCTTAGATCTTACCAAAGTGACCTTGACCTTTAAACTTTTGTCTATGCAATATCTCTGAAACCTTAAAGTGTAGGAAGTTGAAACTTGGTAGGGACATTGCTAAGGGATGGTAGCAATCCCTTTGACCTTGATGGAAGTTAATGCTTGGTAGGGATATTGGTTGGGGGTTGTAGGTGTGCAACGTCATGGTGTGACCTTGATTTGACTTTTAATCTTACCGTAGTGACCTTGACCTTTAAACTTTTGTCCGGGCAATATCTCTGAAACCATAAAGTGTAGGAGGTTGATACTTGGTAGGGACATTGCTTTGGGGATTTGGGGTTGTGAGTGTGCAGCATCATGATGTGATCTTGACTTAGTCGTAGTGACGATGAGTTTTGAAATCTTGTCCGGGCTCTTGGATTCTGTAAGGTGTAGAAAGTTGACACTTGGTAGCAGGGTTGGGGTCAAGTACATTGAAATGTACTTAAGTACAAGTACAAGTACTTTGTTAATTTTCAAGTACAAGTACAAATACAAGTCCTTTTTTCATCAAAGTACTTAAGTACAATACTTTTCATCTTATTGGGCTTATAAGTCACTTTAAGTTCGAAATTAATTAAGTGTTGTGATGATGGAAAATTAGTTAACCTAATACAATAATACTATACATAATAAGTTTTATGTTAACTAGTCTTTGTAAATTGAAGTATTAGAGAGAAAGCATAAAGGTTGCTGTGTATTATATTCTCCTTTAAGAAATATATATGTGTCTTTGGAATACAATGTTATCACCCAAAATTGCTATTCAATAAAAGTGACAAGTAAACAATGAACTTATCCTCACCTTCAAATGTTTGACAGAAATTGAAGTGACTTTTGTGCTTCCTGCAATAACCTGAGTACATTGTTTACACTTTGATGTGACACTCCCTTCAGTATTAGCTGGAATCTCAAAATGCTTTAAAACAGCAGCCATTGTGCTAACACAATGTGATTACCTTAAAGTAAGTGGTTTGTCAATCCCCCTGTCCTAGTATTTATAGTGGTCAGACAAGATCATGGCCAGTGAGAGAAATAATCTTTTTTCTGTAAGCAACAGTCTTACCTAATCCAACAATCTTCTGATCTGTATTCATGCATTGAAAAAAAACTCATTTCTGAGCAATTACATCACAGAGACTGTGATTGACTTGGACCAATTGAAAGCTCTTAAATGCCCAGGTGCAATTTACAAAGAATACTCATACCAGGGTAGATATTATTAACTGAGATCAGGCAAGTTCAAAGTAGACAGTTATAAGAGGATTAAAGAAGGGGAGTAATATGCAATCTTGGAACAACTGTCCCTCCTTTTAAGATCTGATTGGCTTATTGAATTGAAACTTAAATAATTGAATTCATTATTATTATCAATTATACTAAACTTTTTAAAAGAAACACTATTATCAAATTGCATCAGATATATCATTGAAACTTTTATGAAAATTTAATCTAAATGAATGTTTATCAATAAAGATATGGAAAAAGCTCAGTTCAGTTGTAATAATTATATAATACACAAACTTTTGAAAAATTAGTAAAAATTTACTCAAACTAAAAGTACTTAAAAAGGACTTAAATGTACTTGTAAGTACATCAAATTTAAAATGTACTTAAGTACAATTCAAGTACATGTACTTGGAATTTGAAAATGTACTTAAGTACATTTTAGTACTTTGAAAAATGTACTTAAGTACAAATGTACTTAAGTACAAAGTACTTTGACCCCAACCCTGCTTGGTAGGGACATTGGTTAGGGGGTGTAGGTGTAATGGTTTAACCGTTAACTTTGGCTCTGCCAAATGTGTTCACCTGCCATATTTCAGACATGTTTCTCTTATGACAAAGACATATGGACTGCTACAACTGATTATTATATGTACTTGTACATAATTGTGCTATTTCCATTGAGAGCCATTCTCCAATTAATAAATTTTACACCTTCATAATTTTTAGTTGACTTATTAATGCTGTCATCTTGCTATTGAATTGTCTTGTTTTAATATTTTATCTTTACATATATTTTCTTTCTCTTAGACGTTATCTCTACTCAACCATTATTTGGACCTTTTTTAACTGCACTGCTGTGAAAGTATCCCGATTTTTGTACTGTTTCACTACTTCCATATCATATCTCATTGTGTTGAAAGCTATTTCCCCAGGCTGTGGAGTACGGGCACCTCTGATGCTGCTGCTTTTTTTCTTTTATAGGTGACAGTTAGGGACTCTGATGCGATGTGGACGTACGGTCAGTTCCAGTGTCTGGCGAGGAATGATTATGGCGAGAATACCCTAGAAATGACTCTGGAGAGAGCAAGTATGCACAGTAAAAACTCTGTGATCCAAATTTCTGTCTTTCAAAAAAGATAAAAAAATTGGTAGTTCCAGATTTAACCAGCATTTCCATTTGACTCTCTATCAAAAAAACAAAACTATATATTTTATTTTGTTAATACGTCTTACCTAATAGATAATTGGCTATACTGCCAGCGAAAGCTGGCCGCACCAAATGTTAGAAAAAGACATCCTGTGTTTCAACAGGCAGAGTCTGTTACGAACACTCCACTCGCCTGTTGGCATGACCTACTTCCTTCCTGGCTGGAAAACATGACTTCCTAGCATTTTTATGTCCACCCCGCTGGACATATTATTTTTGCTTTTTTCGTCGTCCGGCATCCAGACGCTTGGTTTCCGCTCATTTGAAGGAAAAGTATTTATCCTATCTTTACCAAACTTGATATGGGTGTTTATTGGGTTAATAGCTTGCATGGGATTGCTTTTGGTGAAGATAGATCTATAGCTAACTGAGTAATGGCTACTTAGCTACTTTTGTGTACTTCTTTTGTTTCCGGGCATTTTAAGGAAAAATATTTCACATATCTTTACCAAATTTAGTGTGAACATTACTTAGGTCAATAGCTTACTTGGGATTGCTTTTAGTGATAATAGCTATATAACTGGCTGGGTAATAGCTACTTAGCTACTTTGCCAAAAATGGCAAAACATAAATTTGCTTCTATCTCCTTAACCGTGCGAGATAGAGCGATTTCGTCAAAATTTTCGACCCAAAGGGTATCTGAGAAATGTACTCTTGGCAATTTTCAAAAAAAATTTCCCCTCCCAAAAAATGGCGGCCATTTTGAATTTTCAAATTTTTGCCAAAAATGGCAAAACACAAATTTGCTTCTATCTCCTTAAACGTGCAAGATAGAGCGATTTCGTCGAAAATTTTCGACCCACAGGGTATCTAAGAAATGTTGTGACAAGGGACAGGACACTCACCCCGGTATTTTCAAGAAAGACTGTGAGTTTTGTAACTTATTTACCCAGGATCAGCATACACAGCTTGCTACACCTTCTTATAGAATAAAGAAAGAGAAGAAAGACAAGAAAGACCTGTGGTCCTGTTTGGTATAAGGTTTAGAAACAAGCTACCTCAGTTTCACCTATTCACCCAAGGCGATACGAGCAACTTTGGTTGGTGCCAGCCACCACTTCACCAGCAACCAGCCAATGGGACCACCTCATGTCCCTCTGAGACCTGCTAATGTCTCTTTTGAGTTCAGTCCAAACTCCCTAGTAAGCTACCCACCTTCCCAACGATAGTTATTCCAGCTAATTGTACATTAGTTCAAATGTATTAATGTAATAAATTTTCAATTTAAAAATTTAGTTAAATTAGTTATTAGTTAATACCTTGCCTAACAGGCAGGAGAGGGCCTCAAAACCTACCCCACATTCATCTTACTAGGGGCTTATCAAATGCTAGAAGAACGAAGATGCTATGATATCTTGTTATCTAGTCAGGAAGTAGGTCAAGGTGTAGAAGGTCAACACTTGGTAGGGACATTGGTTAGGGGGTGTAGGTGTGCATGATGGTGTGACCTTTTTGCTCTGCCAAAGTGTGTTCACCTGCCATATTTGGGACATCCTTCTCTTATGACAAAGATATATGGATTGCTGCAACTGATTATTATTTGCACTTTTATATAATTATGCTATTTCCATTGACAGCTATTCTCCAATTAATAAATTTTAAAGCTTCATATTTTAGTTTACTGATTAATGCTTTCATCTTGTTATTGAATTGTCTTGTTTTAATACTCTATCTTTACATACATTTTCTTTCTCTTAAAAGTTATTTTCTCTACTTAAATATTATTTGGACCTTTATATAAGTGACATTCCAGTGAAAGTATCCAGATCTTTGTACTGTTTCACTACTTCTATATTTCATGGTGTTGAAAACTATTTCCCCAGGCTGTGGGGTACGGGCATCTCTGATGCTATTTGTATCCCCAGACGAAAGTCGGCGATACTTAGGATTCAGTACGGTCATGTCACCGCCGCTGCAGAGATTTACTTTTGGACACGATGGACGATTGGGCAGTAACTGGTTGGTCTAAGATGACCACTTGGACCCTTAAAAGGCATCTGCTGGTCTGTTAGCCAGTCCTGTGGACCTGCCCAGTACCAGGGCCTAACCGGCTATAGGTGAAGCAATGCTCTGTAATCGGTTCCTTGTGGCTCCACAGTTCTGCGAAAACTCATAGGAGCTGGCAGAACTGGGCGAATTAGACTACGTCTCAGCAGGGGTAGGCTAATTTGAAACAACTTTCTTCTTCCTGTCCATAACTGTGGAATCAGCAGATTTTCTCTGTAACCAACAATCCTCTGTAACCAGAAAGTCTGGATGCTGGTACTCCATCATGTACTCAACCTCCAAAGCCATTTTCAATAGTTTCCATGTAATATAGTCTGCATTAAGTGTGAAAATATCTCCAAAAATGGCCTCGGTCAGGTACTTTGGCGGTCAGTGGATGACCTTCAACGAAGAGTTTCAAGGTCAAATTTCTGCATGCTTACAGAGGACATATATATGTATTATATATACCAGCCATAGGATGATCTGACTTTCTGTATAGGAGAACTGGGCCAAAAAGTGAAAAAAGGGCCAAAATCTGACCTTTAAGAGGCCACCAGTGACCTTGAGATTGAAGGTCAAGGTCACAAAATAATAGCGTTCGTGGCATTGCCCATATATACCCACATACCAAATTTGAAAGTTCTGACTAAAATATTTTTTAAGTTAGCGCGTCCAAAAGGAAATTTCTGCGGCGGCCTGACCATACTGAATCGTAAGTATCCCCGACTTTCGTCCGGGGGATACAATTAGTTACAGAGAAATTCTTATACCAGTCATTGGTCCCGGTGAGGTGACTGTCTCCACCTACTAGACCAGTCAGCCAGCCTACTGTCAGGACTAGCTTGCAGGTCGAATATGACTATTGATAAGAAGACTTTCCCAACAAGATTTGTCCAACTACCTGTCAATCTTATCAGACCCCACACCAGCTAGTTACTGGTTATTTTGTGACCTTGACCGTCAAAGTACCTCACCGAGGCCTTTTTCGAGATATTTTAATGGCTTTGGAGGTTGAGTACATGATGGGGTACCAGCATCCAGTTGTTGACCTTGGCTATTGTTTTCAAGGTCACCTTAGGCCTGCTAAATTGACTCAAAATGGTACCTTAGACTGTGAGGCCATATACCTCCTTTATTATTGGCTGTTGCCGCTCTAACAAAAAAAAATATTATACCTAGCCTTCTCAAATTTGCAAGATATATTCATAACCATAAAATCTTGCCTGGAAATATTTTTGGCCTCATTTTGAAAAACAAGATGGCCGCCAGGGACGTTTATTCGACTTAAAGCAAGGACTTTTGTTGGCCCTGTAGAGCAAAGGGTATTATAGGTACAGATCTCAAATTTGCAGAATATGTTCCGCATTACAAATTCTTGACTGAAAATATTTTCCGCCTCATTTTGAAAAACAAGATGGCCGCCACAGGCATTTTTTGTCAGTCATGAAAAGTGCTTATATCTCCCTTATTATTGGTCCTAGAGGTTTGGGATGGAAAACCAATCTATAGGAAATCATGGGCTGAGAATCTTTTGATATTGTTAAATTTGACCTTGGACCCCTCCTTCAAGGTCAAACGAGGATAGCTAAACTTAAAAGTGCTTATAACTCACTTATTATTGGTCTTAGAGGTTTGGGATGGTAAACCAACTTATAGGAAATCATGGGCTGGGAATCTTCTGGTGTGTTCAGATTTGACCTTGTACCCCTCCTTCAAGGTCAGAAAAGGATAGCCAAACTTAAAATGGTTATAACTGGCTTATTATTGGTCCTAGGGGTTTTGGATGGTGAACCAACCTATAGGAAATCATGGACTAAGAATCTTTTGATGTGGTCAGATTTGACCTTGGACCCCTCCTTCAAGGTCAAACAAGGATACCCAAACTTAAAAGTGCTTATATCTAGGCTTATTATTAGTCCTAGAGGTTTGGGATGGTAAACTAACCTATAGGAAATCATGGGCTAAGAATCTTTTGATATATTTAGATTTGACCTTGGACCCCTCCTTTAAGGTCAAACAAGAATACCCAAACTTAAAAGTGCTTATATCTCAGCTTATTATTGGTCCGAGAGGTTTGCAATGTGAAATTAACCTATAGGAAATCATGGGCTGGGAATCTTTTGATGTGGTCCGATTTGACCTTGGACCCTTCCTTCGAGGTCAAACGAGGATAGCCAAACTAAAAAGTGCTTATATCTCGGTTTTTTATTGGTCCTAGAGGTTTGCAATGTGAAACTAGCCTATAGGAAGTCATGGGCTGGGAATCTTTTGATGTGGTCAGATTTGACCTTGGGGGCCTTCCTTCGAGGTCAAACGAGGATAGCCAAACTAAAAAGTGCTTATATCTCGGCTTATTAGCCGAACTTAAAATGGTTATAACTCGCTTATTATTGGTCCTAGAGGTTTTGGATGTTGAACCAACCTATAGGAAATCATGGGCTGGGAATCTTTTGGTGTGGTCAGATTTGACCTTGGACCCCTCCTTCAAGGTCAAACGAGGATACCCAAACTTAAAAGTGCTTATATCTCGGCTTATTATTGGTCCTAGAGGTTTTGGATGGTAAACCAACCTATAGGAAATCATGGGCTAAGAATCTTTTGATGTGGTCAGATTTGACCTTGGACCCCTCCTTCAAGGTCAAACGAGGATACCCAAACTTAAAAGTGCTTATATCTCGGCTTATTATTGGTCCTAGGGGTTTGCAATTTGAAACTAACCTATAAGAAATTCATGGGCTGGGAATCTTTTGATGTGATCAGATTTGACCTTGGGCCCTTCCTTCGAGGTCAAATGAGGATAGCAAAATCTAAAGTGCTTATAAATCGCTTTTTCTTGGTCCTAGAGGTTTGCAATGTGAAAGCATCCTTTAGGAAATCATGCGCTAGGAATCTTTTGATGTGATCAGATTTGAGCTTGGGCCCCTCTTTCAAGGTCGAATGAGGATAGCCAAAATTAAAAGTGCTTATACGTTTACTTAGTGTCAGTACAAGTTGCCCCCATAAACACTTATGCCCCCTTCCCACAGGGGTATATTTGTGTCAACTATAATACTCTGTAAGTCACACTTCAACCATGTCCCGTCCGGGGATACACTGCGCTGAGACGCAGTTTCTAGTTTTCAATTTCATGTCCAAAAATTTTCTACCATTTCTTGAATATATCATTATTAAAACCTGACATAATTGCTAAATGCTAGTAACACAATGTTTTTATTTTGACTGATCAAATGCTCTGTTGAGGTATGTGTATGTCCAGTATTCATGTAATAGCAGTTTTTTTCATAATGAAGAAAATATAAACAAAGAAAAATTTCTTTTGGGGTACCTTTGAACTCTAGGGGAATTAGCTGACGGTGGGTTTTTTTCAGGCAGTTGTAAATTATGTTAAAACAAGTTAAATTCTGTGAATTGAATTTTAAACTTTGTTGTTTGCAGTGGAGCCGGACGCTCCCAAGGAAGTGATTGTTCTTGAATCCACAGCGACCAAGGTGACGTTCAGGGTGATTCCACCTGATCAAAAAGAGGATCTTCCTCTGCTGGGAGTACGAGTGTCCTTTGAGAATGTCCAGACTGACTTCAATTTAGGTAACAATGACATTGCCAAAAAGTCAATAAATAGTCCAAACAGTGAAAGTAATTTATAAAGGGTGGCATAATTTCATTTTTAACATCAGTCCATAGAAGCTAGGGTTACTCCTGTGTCATATTTGCTGCGGTTCTAGACAAATATTCTCTCTGCAATAGAGGCCAAAATGACAGGACCAGGTTTTCACCAAATTTTCAGTAATTGTGTACAGAGCTAATTAGCTATTTAATCTGTATGAACATTTAGGTAATCTTGATTGAGGACAAAGATAGGAATAAAAATAATAATCTGCACCACATGCACATAATATATACATTTTTGTAATAAAATAGATTCAATTTGTCAATTTGGTACATTTAGAATTATCACTGTGTTCATAAGTATATCTTGTTGAGAAAATGTGTGCTCAGTTTTCAGTTGAAAGTAATAGTTCTTATTTATTGCTATGTTGTAATGTAGGTTTTCTCATGGTTATATAACAACTTCAGTAGATGTGATAATGGTTTGCCCTTCCACAGAACTTTGTAGACTTCAAGGATTTGTATTGTTGACAAAATAGCTGGCTCATTTCGTCCTATGGTTATGGCTATGTTTTGGTCTGATTTAATCTAAAATATTAAATAATTCCAGCAAATTTTTAGTGTGTCTTGAGACGTACTGTCAAGTCTCTGTGGTTCTTTTCTATGAAGTTAGGGCTTATCAAGCTTTCTTCATTGTTTGCTTTAATATGTTCTCATATGACTTTTCAGTTTAATAAATATCATATGCTTCTGCTTTCAGCCATTGAAGGTGCTTCCCTGTTGTTTTGTTAGTAATATATTTGTGCATGTATTCTTTTCCACACACACTCAAAAAAACAACAACTACAAAACAAAAGAAGCTTCGCTCAACAGAACACCAAATTGCTACTAACATTGGGAATTCAAATCCTGGTCATCTGATGTAAAGTAGAAATCAGTTACTAGAATGGTGTATGATG
The DNA here is from genome assembly GCA_964017235.1 of Sabellastarte sp. h YS-2021. Lineage (NCBI taxonomy): Eukaryota > Metazoa > Annelida > Polychaeta > Sabellida > Sabellidae > Sabellastarte > Sabellastarte sp. h YS-2021. The sequence continues at coordinate 87,383,029 of OZ024932.1, forward strand.
CTCCATCAACACTAACCAGTTAACACTTGATTAACGTGATTAGAGCTGGAAGCATTGCTCAACAATACACTGGCTTCTCAACATTCTGGTTGACTTTGAGATTTCAAATTCTGATCATCACTTTATGCTAAAAATAGATCAATGTATAGAATGGTATTCCATGCTCTGCAAGGTATAGGTTTTAATATTTGGTTGTTTACTTAATAGCAAACAATTACCAGCTACTTAAATAATGTGTAGGGCTTTATGGGCTATTACTTTCCCAACAACAAATCAAGCTGTTTAATCACAGATTCAAACAATTTATCTCTGTGTCATTTCCTCATGCTTCAGAGAATATACATTGTACAAAATTTATTCTTTTTTATAAAGATTTCAAAATCTCAGATATATAATTTAAATATGTAGATTCAAAAGGTTTTTAGTTTTGACTGTATAAATAGGATATTAGCTTGTCATTTCTGCAACCATATCAAGGTAATAGTTTTCAGGTTAATAATTTATTTTTAATGAGACCTAGTTTCTCTTGAACATGATGGTTCCTCAAAGTAGAGTTCTACAAGTTTAATGTAGGTCATCTAAAGTTGTCCTGAAAGTGTGAAAAATAAAAGTGATGGGACCATTTACAAAAATGAAATGTGGTATCCTGGGCTAAAGAAGGAAAAATGTGTGGTGTTTGTATGCTTGTCACAACATATGGTCCTATACCACCACAACCACAAAGTTGTAGTTTTTTCACCCCAGCCCATAGAGGCTGGGGTTATAGTTGTCCCCTGCGCCGTCTAGGCGGCGGCAGACAAAGCTTGTGTGCGTTCCACAGCCTAAACCCATAAACAGATTTTCACCAAATGTTCAGGATATGTTTACCCCAAAAGGATCTAGAGTTGATTAGGTTTGGAGGGGGGAGGGGGGGGGGAGATATCCGGAAAAAACTAATTTTGGGGTCTTAAGGTTTGTGGGTGTTACACAGCCTAATCCCATGCACTGATTTTGACCAAATTTTCAGGGTATGTTTACCCCAAGAGGATCTACAGCTGATTGTAGCAATAAAGGACGAGGTTTGAGTACTGTATCGGTGAATAAATCACAAACTTCCGGGCGGAATACTGGATGAAGCCTGACAGGGCCGAGTCCATTATGGCCGGATGCTTGTGATTTATTCGACGGTACAGTACTCAGACCAAGTCCTTTATTGCTATTATAAAGACCGGTATGATTTTAATACAAAAACGTCTTTATTCAGTCAAGAAATGTAGTTGTCTAGAAACTATATCTTTGCAGAATTACAGCCACTTGGACTATTTTTACAATATTGTATCCCTCGCGTTGTAATGTACGCTAGCAACGATGCGCAGCGACGAGTTTTCGTTCACTGTGCATTTCCGGTCTTTATAATAGCTTTTGGAAGGCCAACTGTTGCCATGGCAATGCTTAAATTCCTTTTTGGTGTTAAAACTTCTTAATTGAAAAAAGGCACTATTAAATTGATGTTACTACATTACATTTTTATCTCCTGCCGGCCAAAGGCCAGAGTTGGAAGATTATTAAACACCTTCCATGTGTGTACATGTGTGTGTTTTTCACAGTTTTACATCAACCGCTGTATCTCATTGATTTATGAAAATATCTTCACCAAATTTGCGTAAAACAATGTTTATGGCTTTGAAAACGTTTGTAAAAAATTTCTCATCATTTTAATAAACAACATGGCTGGCATAGCTGATTGTTTGAAAAATCATTAATATGTTCTAAAAGTTAAAATATTGTAGCTAGCTTCATCAGATTTGCATGAAATGTAAGTGGCAAGGAAAGCTTGCCTGACAGTAATTTTGTTCAGTTGGCAACTTTTAAGAAATCATGGTCTTTGATTCTTTTGCAAGTGTCAAATTTGACCTTTGACTCCTGCTTCAAGGTTGAGTGGGGTCATTACACTATAACAACCATATATCTCTTATATATTGGTCTTTTGGCTTGGAACATGCATCATGAATGAATAAAATATGTAAGTTTTCAGTTTTCTTCAACTACATGACAGTTCTTACATCTAACAACATTTCGTGGGTTCAGTATACTTCTTACAACTGAAGATTTTCCTAAGAATTTCCCAAATCTCAATGTTGTTGCCCATTTAGTTGTGTCTGCGGGCTGGGGTTCTTGCCTGCCGAGATTGGCTATTTTTGTAGAGTTATGACAGTAGTTGTTGATTTATTTTAGTGACAAAAAGAAAAGAAAAAGTAAATAAATTTCTACTGATTATTTATACAACAGAGATTTAAAGCATGGTTACAGTGGTCAGTCCTGGCCACTTTTCTTCCATTATTTCAAATGTGAAGGGAGAATGTTGTTTTGACTTAGTTCAGCTACTTCATTCTTCACAGTGTCACTTAGTGGACTATTCTTTTTATATTGAGTGGGTCGTAAGCCTACCTCCTAATTGGAAAAATTAAACCATTAACTGTAAATTGGTGGGTTTTGTGATAGGTTTCTCATAGTTTTCTAAGCAACATTATCATTGTGTTGAGAAACTTCTGTTGTTCCTGAAATCATTGTGCATTTTTTGTGATTCATCCAGTTGGTTCTGATCAGTTACTGATTCCTCCCATGTGGGTTACAGTCTATAGTTTAGGATAGACTTAAGACGAGAAATATTGTTTTAGGAATGTTAAGGTAGCTTTAAGATAGTTTTGCAATTTGGTTCCCTAATGCAAGATCTGATGAGATTCAGTTACAGTTTGCAACAATTTAAATTTATCAGGGACATGCATGAATCACTCCCAAACACTCCTGATCCAAAACTGCTGGTTCCCAGTCAGTCTTGAATGTTTTTGGTCGTGGTTTATAAGCATTCCAAATGAAAAGATTGACATCTAGAATCCACCATTTTTCATAGTCATAAAGTCAGGTCCGGAATTACAGTCGCCAATATTGAGCAACCCTCTTAAAGTCCACAATATGTTTCACTTTGTGAGGTAAAAGTAAATAATGAACAAAGAGAGCTATATCCAGTAGGTAAAAGCATCTAGTTTTTGGCTTGTTTCAATTTACTTAAATTGTAAAAGGTAAAATTTTATTGTGCATCTGTACTACCATACATTTTTCAATAGTTTTAAACAAAGATGGCCACTCACACATACAAATTTTGTTGTATTAATTAAATTAATTAAGATGTTTAGATTACAGTTTTTTTTGTAAAAAGCTCTAGAGATATATTGAAATAAATGTGTTTATTTGTTTGTTTATTGCATTACAAGATGAAACTAAATTAGAAAGTAAGTCCTACTTAGTTTAAAACTATCAATAGATCATTTGTGTTTTGTCTGTTTTGGTACCCAGCAGCTGTTCAATGGAGCTGTACCCTTAATTATGTCTGCATTGTGTAGTTTTTTTGTGGCTTTGTGTAGTTTTTGGTGTTGTAATTCCATTTTGTGCACTTCCTGCTGCGGTTTTGAGCAAGACATAAAAGCCAACTTTTAACTTTTTTTGTTTGAGATACAGTTTGTAATAGAAAGATGGCATTCATCTGTAGATCTTTGAGCAAAGTTAATTCATTCTAATTAAGAGAGATGCTCTGCATTTTAGGATAAGCTATAAACTTAGTAGATGTGGATGAAATTTTCAGATGTGCAGTATGGTTCAATAAATGAGTGATTAAATATTGTTGCCAATCTAAGTAAAATGTTCAAATAGAAACATTTCAGATGATTTCTTTTTGGCAAATAAGACATTGTCGCGTGTTTGTAAAGTTGTTGGGTTGGAAGTTTGCACTCTCAGAGTGCTGTCCAGGTATATGAGTGTTTTGTACTGGGAAGCTTCCTTATGAAATCAAACTCAAGCATAAGTAGATCAGTTATTTACCATTATTACGCGGAGAGGGAGATGTCAAGTTCTATAGAGTAAGAAATGTTAACATAACAAGGGGTAACAGCCCTTCAGTTGAACGTAGCAAATAACAAATTTCAATTAAGCATAGCAAGTATGTTAGAGAAGGGATCTGAAATTGTCACTATAAAAAGCAAGCTTGAGAATGATACCCCATATTTCACAGTAAAATTTGCATTTATCACATTGCTTTGATGTATCAATTCACCTGTCAGTACCCTAAAGGCTAGTGGTATGACAATAAACAGGTATTGGGTTTTTTCTTTCGTTGTGATATAAATAAAAAAAATCTGCAAAGAATATTTGGAACCGGTTATTTAAAACGTCATTATTTTAGGCTTTCTAATGTGTACTCAATAATATCTTGCAAAAGCCATTTCCAGTTGTAAATTATGACTCAGGTATGCTTACAGTTATTTTTCATCATATCAGTGACAAGCATAAGAACTATTATATTTGTTTGTTTCAAAGCTCCAGAAACCAATATTAATTTTGCAAATGATCCCCCATGTGCATCGACAAAGATAGAATGCGATTTGTCCATAAAGTTTGCTGGTGATAAGACATGCCTTATCTATATGCCACAGAAGTGATACAGTCTAATCTGAAGCAAAACAATTGAGGTGTTGTCAACATGCATATAGAGCTTCAGTTAAATTAGCGAAACTTCCTGATTTTGGAGAAAAAATTAAACTGGCCAGTTTCAGGGTCCGAAATATCGTATAAATAATTTGCTTGATATTTCTAGAATTTTTTTTTTTTAATTTAGTACAGTCAAGTTCAGAAGTTCAAACAGGGAATTATATAACACTGTTTAATGGCTTAGATTCCCCTCCACCATATGTTTTGATTGTTCCTACAAATTGCTTGTAAAAATAATGGGTCACAAGTAAAATGTAGCTTGTTGTAAAAATTTTTAAATTTAGTCCCTGCACTTTGTTCTGTATAATGAGGGGTTCCTATCTGAGCATATCTTATGGTATTGTCAGATCGTCAAGTCTTCATTTAAATGGAAATGCAAGACAGAAATTTTGAAATTTTGTTTGCAGTTTTGTTATCCACCACACGCCATATACAGCCAATACAGAGGGATATATTGAGTGGGATATATGTGTTTATTTTTGGTATATAACGGTACCGCTTTACCATGGGTAATTGGTGTCAGCAATGTCATTTTTATTTTTTATTTCAGAAACTGTGTAGCCTACAAATATATATTATATATCATTTGAAAGGTCTTTTTACAGCCCTTATGCTCGTGTTGCATAAAAATCCATGCAGAAATAGCTAAGAAATCGCAAGTTAAAAGATTCAGGTTTTATATTCATTAGTGTATATTGTCACCCTTTTCCCAACTATCTCTTTAAATATGGATTTATTTAACTAACAAATCATAAAAAATGGTGGATAATAAAAGTAAAACATCCCTCATCAAATACATACAGAAAAAATATATCACTCATGAAGATTAACAAATTGAGTATAATATTCATTCTACACACTCATTTAATATTGTCATCTTCATTTGTGATATATTTTCCTCTATATGTCATTCGGGAAGCTCCGTATCCCTCTATACGGGTCCAGTACAGTGCGCGGTGGATAATAAATTGTAATATCTACCCCTTGGGTGTAAATATTACCTGGTCATATAGGTTTGGTTCTGCTTTTGAAAAAGTCTTATAGAAGTCACTTGCAACTGTGAATATTTGATCATAATCTCACTATTTTATTATATGTGTGAGTTTTAGAAATAATGGCTGATACAAAAAAAATAATAATAAGGAACTCTTTTCAAATTCTGCAAATTCTTTGCACAATAAATTAAACAGATAAATGTGTTATTGAAAAAAATGAAATATGTCAATGCTGTAAAGTTACTGCCACTGAAGCACCTTCTCCCAAATATTGAGAAGTATGTGTCAATGGATTGCTCTTAAAATTCTAACCATAAGCTCTTGATAGTCTAATAATATATTGTACTTCAGTTTTTCATTAAAAAAACATCACATTTTATTGCGTTAATACATCCTATTCAATGGACAATTGCTTTACCGTTCGGCGCGACCGGTCCCGCCAAACGCCAGAAAAAGACGTCTTGTATATACTACCGGCAGGACCGGTCACGGAGTGTGCATTCGCTAGGTGGCGCATCGTACTTCCTGTCTAGACAGTGTGATGTCATAGCACCTTTTTCGTTAGGCGCGTGGAGTGTGCAGACATGTTTTCTACAGAGAGAAGTTTTTTGAAGTCACCTTTTATTTTATTTCTATGTATTTCTTCTGAAGTACTGATCATCATGTCGTCCCCAGGACAAAAGAGAGGCACTTGTGGCCACATTATGGCTAGTTTTGATGGCCATTTGAAGTTTGCGAGATGTCAGGACAAGGGGGTTGGAAAAGATGCTTGCATAGTAAAGAAAGACTGCCCTATATGCAAAGCATTTACACCAGAACAAGTTCAACAACTGGCTACCCCCACTTACAGAGAAAGAAAAAGTAAAGATAAGAAGACAGTTTCTGCCTCCCCTGCCCCCACTCTCGTGGAGTCTACACACGTTAGTGTGTTAGGTAAGGTAGAGAAGGCTGTAGTTCAGCCTGAAACCACCCCTGCTGGAAAGAAGAAGAAGCGAAGCAACGATTCACCCAAGCATTCTCCTAGATCCAGCAAGAAAAAAATCCAGTACCAGCAGCAAACCCTCATCTGAAGATGTTAAGAATTTAGATGACAAGTGGGCTGAATGATTTGCTAGACTGGAAGCAATGCTGTTGGCCAAGTCCTTTGCAGTTCCGGTGGAACCGGTGGTGAAGCCAGCAGAAGTCATCACCACCCAGAAGCCATTCTTTGACCCTGGTACCAGCACCTGTCACATGGCTGAGAGTGCAGAGTCTTCCGGTCCCAGCCTGGTTCAGGGCACCGGTGATACTATAGTTCAAGCTAGGGGAGATGTGAGCCAGCAGATTGCCACCCAGCCTGTTGAGGCTCTCGGTGCCGGGACAGCCACCCAGCCTGTTCAGGCCCCCGGTGCAGGTCCTGATGTGCTGCTTTCCGGTACCGGTGATGCTGCCCTCAGTGTGGACCAGACCCTGACCGGTGTAGAACTGTCCAGAGCACCAGTGGGTCTGAGAGTGAGGATGAACAGCAGAGTGAGCCAGGCTCCCCGTTGGAAGGCAACTTCCGGTACGGCTCCCCAGACAGAGACCTCACCAGAGACTAATCTGCGGATCAAGAACTCTCTCAGGAGGCCAGCTGTAGAGAGACAATCAGAGGCATGAGATTCTTCATGGATTGGCACAAGGTCCCTGAATTTGAGACAGTTTCATCTTCTGATGATAATCCCTTTGCCGGTTCACGAGTCCAGCCAACCGGTAAAGTGTCAGTCAAGCTTCCGGTGGACGATTGGTTGTGCCGGAAGATGGAGAAATTGAATCTCACCATCAGAGAAGGCTACCCTGCAAGAAATACAGAGACTGCTGGGCTTCTCAAGGGCCAGTTCATCAAACCACCAGACCAGCTTCTCACCAAAGCTGAAGAGGAAATATCTAGAAGTGAGGAGAGGCGTCCCTCTGGCCAGTCTCACAGACGACAGGGACGTTTTCATCCGTATGGTCCCAGTGACAAGCATGCTCATCAACCGGACCAGAAGTCCGGTACCCCAGCATGGAAGCAAATAAGGGACAGACAACAAGCAAAGAAAAGGCGTGTCAAGCCTTCAACCTTCTTCCAGAAGCCGGCTAAGGGTGCCAAGCCACGTAAATGACAATCAATGTGTAGAGTTTGTTACCGGACGGAAGGACTGTGTTTATGTGTCCGATCAGATAGGCTTGAACCCTCCTCCAGTGGTAGCCAGAAACAAGAGAGAGACTGTATATTCACATGTAGACTTTTGTGTTGCAAATGCTCATTCTGTTATCGGGTTGCCACAAAAGAAAGGCGTAATTCCCGTTTGTTGTCAGAATTACACAGAAATAAAATATGTGAAAGATGTTTCCTGTGTAGGTCACTTGAGCTCTGCAAATCTTAGCACAAATGTCCGAACTGTTGCTATAGATCCACCTGTAGGGGCAAGGCTACACCAGTTTTGGGAGAAGTGGGAAGCTCTGGGTTCGAGTCCAAAGTAGTAACCACACTCAGAGAGGGTTACACCCTCCCCTTCCAGTTCAGACCCATTTTAACCAGATCACCAACTGTCATAAGCAAGTATGTCAACCCACAAAAACAATCCCACCTTTTGGAGGCACTATATCAGCTGGTGAACAAAAATGCAGTAGAACCGGTAGCAAACCAAAACTCACTGGGGTTTTACAACCGGCTATTATTTGTACCCAAACCCAACAACCGGTGGAGACCTATCTTGGACCTGAGCACCTTGAACACCTTCCTAAGCACAGAGTCATTCAAAATGGAGACCCCAGAGACAATAAGAACCTCCCTACAGACAGGGGAGTACGTCACCTCCATAGACTTCAAGGTCGCATACTTCCACATACCAATTCACAGTCAGTCCAGGAAGTACATGTGTTTTCACATCCAGGGTCGGTCCTACCAGTTCAAAGCCCTACCCTTCAACCTGTCCACAGCACCCATGGAGTTCACAGTGGTGGCCAAAGAGGCCATACTGATGGCTTTACAGAGGGGTATAAGAATCCACCAGTACCTAGACGACTGGTTGGTGAGAGCCACATACCCCCAAACTTGTCTCCAGCATACACAGACCTTGGTAGCCGTCTGTCGAGAACTAGGTTGGCTGATAAACAAGGAGAAGTCAGAACTGGATCCAAAACAGGTTTTCAGCTTCGTAGGTTACCAGTTCGACTTGAAAGAGGGCAAAGTCAGACCCACACCAGAGCGTTGGGAGGCTTTGATAGACAAAATTCAGACAATTCTGTCCGGTCCGGTGTGTCCGGTCTGGCAGTTCATGTCCCTCATAGGGCTCCTAACAGCCACAGAAAAGCAAGTCCACCTAAGTCGACTTCATATAAGACCCATATAGTGGTACTTGAAGAACAACTGGAGGGTACCAGAATCACTAGAAAAGGTGATACCAGTCCCCAGGTCGCTCCACCCCCACTTAAGGTGGTGGCTGGAGGAAAGCAATGTGCTGCCAGGTCAACCATTACACCCTCTAAAACATGCTCTGCAGATATTTACAGACGCATCAAAAGAAGGGTGGGGCGCTCACTTAAACGAGCGCACTGCAAGGGAAACCTGGTCCCTTCCAGAAAGCAAGTTGCATATAAACCACTTGGAACTAAAGGTGGGCTTTCTGGCTCTAAAAGAGTTCCAAGACCTCAGTTCAAACAACAAAGTCCAGGTGGCCACAGACAACACAAACAACAGTGGTTGTCTATATCAACAAGGAAGGGGGATGAAGTCGGGCTCTCTGTGTGCCCTGCTGTAGAGAATCCTGTCCTGGTGCAGCAGGAAACAGGTAACTCTCAGAGCACGTCACATCCCCGGCCGGCTGAACATATAGCAGACAAGCTATCCAAACTTCGCCAGACCATTCAAACAGAATTGTCCCTTCATCCAGAGGTGTTCCAAGCTATATGCTCCTGGTGGCACCAGTCCCAGGTGGATCTGTTTGCCACCAGATTCAACAACAAACTGCCACAGTTTGTGTCACCAGTCCCAGACCCCCAGGCATGGGCAGTGGATGCACTCAGCCTGTCCTGGGAAGATCTGGACCCATATGCCTTCCCACCAGCAGCCATCTTGGGCAAAGTGGTGGAGAAGTTGCAGGACTACCCATGCAACAGAATCATACTGATTGCACAAGGGTAGCCCAACACGCCCTGGTTTTGGGATCTAGTGGCAATGTCCAGTCAGATCCCACTGTGCCTGCACAACCTGGTGGCTCAGCCATTCAATCAGACCCTGCACAGGAACCTGTCAAACCTGAACCTACATGCCTGGCTCCTAGAGCCACAGCAATCAAGGAACAGGGCTTCTCTGAGGCAGTGGCAGCATGAATTGAGGCTCCTCAAAGAGGATCAACCAGATCTGTCTATGAGGCAAAGTGGACCATTTTTACAAAGTGGTGCCTCAGTAATCAGGTGGACTTCAGGGCACCACCTCTGAAAGCCATAGCTGACTTCCTCCTGCACTTGTTTCAGGACAGGAAGTTGCAACCAGGTACCATTGAAGGTTACAGATCAGCCATTGCTGATAAGTTGGGCAAGTTTCCCATCAATGTCAGCAAAGATGAGAATCTCACTCGTTTCCTGGATAGTTTCTATAGAGACAGACCCAAGGGCAGGAGGGGCATTCCCTCTTGGAACCTCTCCCTGGTCTTGCACCAGCTCACAAAGGCTCCCTTTGAACCATTAAAAAGAGGCCTCACTAAAACACTTGACCTTCAAGACTGTTTTTCTGTTGGCCCTGGGTTCTGGTAAACGCAGAAGTGAGAGCCATGCTTGGTTATGTAAGAACATCAGACACCAGTCAGACTGGTCTAAGGTATCCTTGTACCCCTCACCCAGCTTTCTATCCAAGAACCAGCTGGCTAAGGAGGGACCAGATAGTGTGGCCCCAGTGGTCATACCAGCCCTGGCCCCCACTCTGGATAAGTCACTCAAGGGTGACAGGTCTTTGTGTCCAGTCAGAGCCCTTCGCTATTACTTGGGCAAGACCTCAGACCTTAGGCAGAACAAGGAGTTGGTCTTTGTCTCCTTCAAGAAAGGTTTTGATAAGGACATCTCACCTGCCACCATCTCCTCATGGATTAAACAGACTGTGATCCTATGTTATGAGCTCTCTGATCAGGAGGCCCTCACACTGCATCAGGTTAAAGCCTATGATGTCAGGGCCTTTGCTGCTTCTAAGGCCTTCCAGTCGGGGGTCTCCTTAGAGCAGATTTTGTAAGCCTGCCACTGGAAATCACATAACACTTTCACACAATTCTATTTGAAGGATGTTGCTTGGGCTGATACAGAGCATTTTCATTTGGGGCCAGTGTTGGCTGCTCAACAGGTCCACCACCAAGCCCAAAAATGAGGAGATATGTAGATTTATAAATATGTATATATGTACATATAGTGTATATTTGTATATAATGCCAAAAAAAAAAAAACTGTGACTTGCTTTCTTTGGGAAGTTTATTTCTTATTTATTTCAATCCTCTCTTCCTATTCTCAGAGCTGGTCTGAGAAAAAGGGGGGGGGGGGGGGGGGGCAACATCGGTAGACTTCCGGGTAACCGGTTAGTGTTACCCGACCTTGACCTTACAGGGTTCTCTGACCCTAGGTCAAACTGGGCCTTTTCAATTTCGTCTGTTTAAGAGTTCACTTGAGTCCCTAGTAACTTGCCTGCCAACCAAGCTGTAGTTATTCAGCAATTGTCCATTGGATAGGATGTATTAATGCAATGCAATGATGTATTACTGGTCGCGCGGACCAGTAAAGCAATTGTCCATTGGATAGGGTATCAACTTATAAAAATTTAATTTACTTATTAAATTTGCAAGATTGTTGTTCAAGGATCACCATTTAATACTTGTTAAAGCACCATGTCACTATGCTGTTTTATACACATCTGTTTGCACTTTGGATATGTTTTGTGGCTTGACACTATTTTGTTGTTGTGACAAAAAGTAGATAGTGAGAAAGTTTAGCCAGAAATATTGGACTTACGAGACTGACATTGTGGTGAAGGTCTGTGTTGTCAGTTTGGTTAATTTTTGTACAGGTTATTATTTTTGCTTTTATGACTTCCTTCTTGCATGATTAAAATATAAGTTTTATGGCAGTACAATTTCAGTCATGGATGTTTTTGGACATAGTTTTGTTCATTTCTTTTCCCCTCTCTTTCTTTTTTTTTCTCATTCAAAGACTTTCCAGTTGAAGGTAGAGGCAGCTCAGGTGATTGGTTGTAAATGCAATGTTAACGCATGTAAAACCTAGCTAAGATAGCAGTACAAAGGTGAAACGTCTGAGAGCTTAACTACATAGCATTATGTATAGCTCTAGTTATCATAACTAAATTGTCCAACTTTGAAAAATATGAAATATTCTCAACAGTAACTGAATGGTACTTTATGAGTGGCAGAAATAAAAAGCCCAAAATCAAAATGTTTGTGATATATCTCACAAAGTACATGTAAACCACCAATACTAGAATTTTTGCTCCAATTTTGGCAACATTTTTTTCAGTTTGACTAAGATGCATAGTTCAGTTTAATTTTCATTATAACACGGAGAGCTATGTAGTTGACAAAATTTCAATTTAACACTCGTTATAAAATGGAGAGCTATGTAGTCGAACAAAAATTTGTCTGTGTACATATTGCGAGGCTACTTTATAGAAATAAACATAATCCAGAGTTACATTTTTGGTACATGATTTTACGATTTTATGTCAATAATAATTTTGAAAGAAAAGATAAACAGAAAGCATCCAAAAATCGCCAAAATGATCAACTACCTCACCATACTGTGATGAAATGTCTTGGATAATATCTTCATGTAGAGGGACTGATATATTAACTCACCCAGAATAACAATTGACACATCTTAGACTTTTCATCTTTGTAGATTTTCAGTTCAAATATTCATTATTTCTTCTTCTTTTTTTTATTTTTGATTGCTTTTGAAGAAATGAAAGCCACAGAGGCTGAGTCTAAGCAAATATTTTCGGGATATTATTGTTGCTTGTGGCTAATGCAAAGAGTGTTGTTTCTACAAGCTTAAATTTAGTGGAAATGTTTGCATTTTATTGTAGTATTCAAAAAAATCAATAGCATTGAATTTCTTGACATCTCTATCAGTCATTCGATGCAGTGTTATGAAGCTCACAAATACTTGTTTGCATGTTTGAAGTGATGTTGTTTGAAACAGCAAGCAACTGTGCACATTAGAATATTTCATTTATATCTGACAGACTATGGTGTACAATTTTTTCCATGACTCAAGGTTATAAACCAAGATGACCAAACATTGAAAATATACACTATTTGCCTTAAATTTTACCCTTTTTCATCGCACAACAAAACCAGGCAGTTCCAATATTTATACTATGCAGAGAATTTTGTGGAACATCAAGTATCAGTATCCACAACTTTAATTTTTTTTTCATAACTTCCACTTAATTTCCCAGTGCAAAGATTTAATAAATCATTTCACTTATCTTGACTTAAACTGGTTCTACTTACGTATAGTACACTTTGTTTATAATAATATGGTTATGTTATAAAAGCTCATCTCAATGAATATTGCGTATTACTTTTGCCAATGACATAATTTATGGTAGTCTATGTTTGCTAAGTGTCTGTTGGCTGTGATAACCAGTATGTTACGAAAGTTGGAAGTTACTTACTGATGCACGCTAGTTTACAATGCAGAAACTTGACCAACTAGTATGCCCTGGTTCCTCTACCCATAAACTACCTGTCTCAATATGACCCTGGCTGTTGAACACGATGTAAAAAAAAAATAAATCTAAATCTACTCAAGTATGCTTTTCATCATTACTACAAACATTGATAAAAGCAACAAAGTGTGCCATACTTTGGTGAGTAGTAATGATGTACAAAATAAGAGTATATCTTTATAGTAGACATTGGATATTATAAGCTCTGCTATAAAGACATTCTAAAGTCAACTTCTGATCTGGCTTTTATTTATATCATGCTTTTAAATGTAGGTTTATGATTTATGTCAGATAATTGTCCGTTTCCACGACTGTCCAGATTTGGTGGGGTATTGTATTGGCCTTGTCATAAACTAGTGGGTATTGTGTTGGCCTTGTCATAAACTAGTGGGGTATTGTATTATGTCCACCCCCCTGGGGGGTGGATATATTATTTTTGCTTTTTCCGGCGTCCAATGTCCGGCGTCACGCATGGTTTCCGCTCATTTAAAGGAAAAGTATTAGAGCTATTGTCACCAAATTTGGTATGCAGGCTTATTGGGTCAGTAGCTTGCTTGGGATTGCTTTTGGCTGTTGTACCTCTTTTGCTTACTGAGTAATACTTAAGTACAGCTATTTTCAGTACCCATTGGTTTCCGTGCATTTAAGCCAAAATAATTAAAGATATTTTACTACAATTTTGAATACAAGATTGTTATGTCCATAGCTCGCTTGGTATTGCATTTGGTACTGATAGCTTTGTCAGTACATGAGTAATAGCCATTTAGGTACTTCATTGTGTATTTTCAGTACTACTTTTGAGTAATTTGCTAATATCTCAGAAACCGTAAGAGATAGAGCGATTTCGACAGAATTTTCGACCCACAGGGTATCTAAGGAATGCAATCTTTGCAATTTTCAAAAAATTTTCCCCTCCCCAAAAATGGCGGCCATTTTGAATTTTAGAATTTTTGCCAAAAATGGCAAAACACAAATTTGCTTCTATCTCCTTAACCGTGCGAGATAGAGCGATTTCGTCAAAATTTTCAACCCACAGGGTATCTAAGAAATGTACTCTTTGCAATTTTCAAAAAATTTTCCCCTCCCCAAAAATGGCGGCCATTTTGAATTTTCGACTTTTTGCCAAAAATGGCAAAACACAAATTTGCTTCTATCTCCTTAACCATGCGAGATAGAGCGATTTCGTCGAAATTTTCAACCCACAGGGTATCTAAGGAGTGTACTCTTTGCAATTTTCAAAAAATTTTCCCCTCCCCAAAAATGGCGGCCATTTTGAATTTTCGACTTTTTGCCAAAAATGGCAAAACACAAATTTGCTTCTATCTCCTTAACCATGCGAGATAGAGCGATTTCGTCGAAATTTTCAACCCACAGGGTATCTAAGGAGTGTACTCTTTGCAATTTTCAAAAAATTTTCCCCTCCCCAAAAAATGGCGGCCATTTTGAATTTTAGAATTTTTGCCAAAAATGGCGAAACGCAAATTTGCTTCTATCTCCTTAACCGTGCGAGATAGAGCGATTTCGTCGAAATTTTCGATCCACGGGTATCTAAGAAATGTACTCTTTGCAATTTTCAAAAAATTTTCCCCTCCCCACATATGGCGGCCATTTTGAATTTTCGAATTTTTGCCCAAAATGGAAAAACACAAACTGGCCTTAACCGTGCAAAATAGAGTTATTTCGTTGAAATTTTCGACCCATAGGGTATCTAACAAATGTACTCTTGGCAATTTTCAAAAAATTTTCCTTTTCCCAAAATGGCAGCCATTTTGAATTTTCAAATTTTTGCCAAAAATAGAAAAACAGGAATTTGCTTCTATCTTCTTAACGTGCAAGATAGAGTGATTTCGTCAAAATTTTCAACCCAACCAATGCAAAAAGGCATGAAGCTGAAATAATTTACATCTACACTAATAAATATTTAAGCATCATTGATATATTTTACAAATGAAACAGGGTCTTTTCTACTGTACAATTTGGGCAAGGTTCATGGGGTGGACATTACACATGATAATGTGTGTTCTTCTATGCTATCCTGTTTCTATTCGCATCTACTATCAACAGGGCGTCCTATTTCTAGTTGGCCTTGTCATAAACTATTGGGGTATTGTGTTGGCCTTGTCATAAACTAGTGGGGTATTGTGTTGGCCTTGTCATAAACTAGTGGGGTATTATGTTAGCCTTGTCATAAACTAGTGGGGTATTGTGTTGGCCTTGTCATAAACTAGTGGGGTATTGTATTGGCCTTGTGATAAACTAGTGGGGTATTGTGTTGGCCTTGTCATAAACTAGTGGGGTATTATGTTAGCCTTGTCATAAACTAGTGGGGTATTGTGTTGGCCTTGTCATAAACTAGTGGGGTATTATGTTAGCCTTGTCTTAAACTAGTGGGGTATTGTGTTGGCCTTGTCATAAACTAGTGGGGTATTGTATTGGCCTTGTCATAAACTAGTGGGGTATTGTATTGACACTGTCTTGACCTGGTGGGATATTGTATGGACCAAACGACAAAAATGGGGAAATACATCATATTTATATAATACTTTCAACGATAATACATTGTTGAAATAGTATTTTGAGAGTGGGAAATGTGCTCCATGTTAAGGTGAACACCAAAATAATTTGTCCACTTAATTTAGTTCTCATTCTGTGGTGGCTTAGTTTTACTTTGCTTACAAAATTTTTCTGCCCCTTTGAACCATTGGAAACCATCTTTGCATGTTAGTCTTACTTTGAATGAAGTCTTGACTTTATCACAGTGACCTAATTTGTGTCACTGTGATCATATTAGTGCTCTATGTGTGAATACCGCACCCTGGACCATGGGGTACCGGGTATGGACATCCAAGATGCCTTTTTATACTTATCTGATATCATTTGATGAAGTGTAGTTTTAGATACTACATAGGTATTTTCAGTGACGCATGTACAAACCCTTTGTGTAAAGAGTTTGGATACTCATTGTAATAATATTTACATGTACAAAAAAAAGAAGTGCCAAGTCTAAGTGATGACTGTTGTAATGCATACTAAAAGAAAAAAAATAGACATTTAAAACTCTCATATGGTTACATAATGTTCTGCTCAACTGTAAAAGCTTGTTACAGTTAGAAAAAAAAATATATGTAAATGTGAACTCCTACTGAAAAAGAAATAAAAATATATATATAAAAAAAGTCTTTAAGTAATTAATATCCAGGTGGCATAGCATATTTAAAATCAGTTTGTAAGCATTGTCAGTAAAGTCGTAAATGTGAATTTTATAGCCAAAGACCCTTACCATTTCGTAGTAGTTATTTATTATTTATCTGGTTATTGGTTAGTTTAGGTCATAAAAACTAACTACGGGACAGTTCTTTTTAAAACTGTTTGTTGCATTCAGTATGTAATATTAGTTTTTAAATGAAATTTTCCCTTCAAGATTTTAATAAAATATTGTTTTAGTTCAAAAAGCTAGCCATTTGATGAAATAGGATATTGTTTAAATGTTGAGCTATGTTTTTGTAACAATTATTGCATAGAATCACTGAATCAATGGAGATGTGTGCGTTATTGATAGTTCTTTCATACATTTTTCCATGCCTTTTAAAACCAGTTTTGTGACCAGTTAATCAATTTCTTTGGGAAACCAACAATCGTTTTTTTTTTTAAAATTTAAACCACTGGAATTTTAAAAGTGTTCATTCCTTGCTGTACTTTTGTTATTTGGTAGTGCAACTAATTGCTTAGCTGATATGTATATCTAACAACTGATCACTTTAATTTTAAAACCATTTCATTATGGGCAAAGCCAGTGTTCTTTGTGAAATTAGACCTTGGGTTGCATTCACAAAAGATCTTAGCCAAACCTTAGGCTTAAGTTAGCTTATTTTTATACAAACACTTAACCTAAGACAGGCCAAGATCTTTTTCTGAATAGGTGGCTTTTCACTGTTATTAACTATATTTTTAATACAATTTTGCCGTCATTTTTAATGGACTACTCATTATTGTTTTTGCAGGTGAAGAGATCTTGATTGACGGACTGCATGCCAGCACTACGTATGTCTTCACCTTCAGAGCACGCAATGAAGTGGGTGTCGGTATGCCCTTAACTTACACTCACCAGACCGAGTCTATCAGTAAGTGCTACCCTCTATAAACACCATCAAAATTGGGTTTATATATATATATATATATATATATGTTATGTACAAGTTGAGATTTTGTACAAGTTGCAACATGTACAGAAAGCCTGTACAAGTTGCAACGTGTACAAGCAGTTTGTACAAGTTGCAACTCTTACAAGATTGGCTGTACAAGTTGTAACTTGTACAGAATTTCACTATAAAATAAACCCAACTTGTACAATAAAAAAAAACTTTTTGGTTAAATTAACAATTTTATTGAAACTATATCTTATTTTATTGCGTTAATACATCCTATCCAATGGACAATTGCTTATCCGGTCGGCGCAGACCGGCCCGCCAAACGTCAGAAAAAGACGTCCTGTGTTTCCACCGGCTAGGCCGGTCCAGTACTGTGCACTCGCCAGATAGCGTGTCGTACTTCCTTCCTGTCTAGACAGCGTGACGTCATAGCATCTTTTTCGTTTGGCGCTTGTGCTGTACACACGTATTTTTTGAGAGGATTATTATTTCAAGTTTTTTGTGAGAACTCTTTAATTTTGATATTTTGTGGTATACTACGGATTCTTTAGGACTCATAGCTTACTATGTCTTCTCCCAGTCAATGTAGGGGAGGTTGTGGCCATATGATGGCAGGGTTTGACAAACATAGCCATTGCGCACGCTGTCGTGAGAAGAAAAAGGACCAAGATCCCTGTGTAGAGAAGCCTGGTACTGCTTGCTCTCTTTGTACTTCACTCACTCCTGATCAATTGACACAACTTTCCACACCTACATATAAGATGGAAAAAGAGAAGCGTGAGTTAAAGTCCTCAACACCAGCTAAGAATCCACCATCAGATAGCACTCTCAGTCCCACCCTTGTGGACCCATCCCTAGTGACGGTAATGGGGGTTGTGGATGGCCAGAGCACCTCCGGGTCGCCTGGCTTGAGTGAGAAAGCGACTGAGAAGAAAAAGAAGAAAGAAGATAAGAAGGTTGCCAGCTCCAAGCCGGTCAAACCGGACAAGTCGGTTAAATCCTCTCACCGATCCTCTGGTGAATCTACTGACCAAAAACTGGAAGTGATGGAACAAAAATGGTCGGATTGCTTCAACCGGCTGGAGGCGTTACTATTGGCCAAGACTCTGAACCGGGAGCCTACCTTTAGTGCTGTCAAGGTCACACCGACCCATGCTCCACCGGCCAGTGCTATCAGTTCTGAGCCCTTTTTGAGACCATCAGATCAACCTTCTTCATCTTCACAGCCATCTCACCGACCGGCTGCTTCTGCTTCACCGGCCACCGACCCTGTTGGTACTGCCACTGCTTCTTAGGCCGGTTCTGATTCTTCTCAGCCCACACACCGACCAGGGACTTCTGGGGTTACCGACCGGCCCACTAAGAGATCTTTTGCTGTTGCTTTTGACTCTACTAAAAAGGACACCTCGTCCAGTGACTCAGACTCTGAGAGTTTCAGTTCGGATAGACCTCCAGGGTGAACTATCTGACGAACATGACTTGTCTTTTGCTGACCCCGACCAATCCCTCTCGGAGGAATAGTCATATAGAGAGACAATGAGGGGGATACGGTCTTACATGGGTTGGACCCATGTTCCGGACATAGACTCAGGTGCCAAGACATCAGATGACAACCCTTTTGCCGGACCGAAACTTCAAACTCCGGGCAAGGTCTCCGTCAATCTCCCCACGGACGAGTGGCTTTGTAACAAACTGTCCGTACTCAGCCTCATCCTAGTACAGGGTTACCCTTCACGTACCACTGAGGCTGGCACTCTTCAACGGGATCAATTTGTCCGACCGGCCAAATCCCAGAGTAAATGGTATGGTGTGCATGCAGAACCCAAGAAGGACTCTAGTTCTGCAGTTAAAACATGGAATACCGGTTTTTCCCGCATTAACAGCACATATTTGAGAATAGCTTGTCAGGCTGGCATTGCTTCCAACCCACCACTGTCTAGACCCATGTCCCAGGAAAACTTAAGAAAATGCAGACTCAACTCCGTACTATCCGGACAGAATCCAAGGGCAAAACAGCAAACAAGATATCAGCAGCCACAGATGAACATCAATTCCTATTAGACTTCAACTCCAGTGTGTGCCAGGCAATGGCCAAAGCAATGGAGCATTTGACTGACTCTGTTTTTGTTAACATGGCAAACACTACTCTGTTGCGACGGGATTCTTACTTATCCTACCTCAAGGCTGGAGTGAAGGCTGATACCCTGAATGCCCTTAGATCTGCTCCACTGGAATTGGACACATTATTCCCGGACTCAGTGATTAAGCAAGCAGAGGAGGACATATCTAATTTTGACAGAAACCGCTCTGGGTCGGTCTACAAAAAGGGCAGATAACATCCCTATGAAAGACAGGACAGAAAATCTGAGTCCAAGAAACAGGACCGACCGGCCTGGAAAAATGCCTCCTCATTTGGCCAGCATAGACGAGGGAAGAACAAACACCAGTATTCCTCGCGACCAGCCGTATAAATGACAATTACTGTGTAACAAAACTACAAGCACGGCTGCTGGCCGGGAGCACACCCAAAGAGACACTGACTGTTCAATCTTTAGAGACACATGTAAAATTAAATGTTGTAAACCATGTTCCTTCTGCAACCGGGCATCCGCAAAGGAAAGGAATAAGTCCTGGCTTGTCAGATGTAATGCAAAAAGATTGTACATTAAAATATGTCAAAGGTGTTTCTTCTGTCACTCAGTGGTCTTGTGCCCGATCTGTAACAAATGTCCCTCTTGCTGTACAAAGTCTGCCGGTAGGGGCCAGACTTCAAACTTTTTGGCAAACTTGGCTGGAAATGGGTGCCGGTCCGAAAATAGTTCAAATCTTGAGAGAGGGCTACACCCTCCCCTTTCGGATCCGGCCAAATCTCACAAGGTCTCCCACGGTCATAAGCTGTTGTGTCAATCCTCAC
Source organism: Sabellastarte sp. h YS-2021 (assembly GCA_964017235.1). Classification (NCBI taxonomy): domain Eukaryota; kingdom Metazoa; phylum Annelida; class Polychaeta; order Sabellida; family Sabellidae; genus Sabellastarte; species Sabellastarte sp. h YS-2021. The sequence goes on from OZ024932.1 coordinate 87,403,336, forward strand.
AGGAACAGCCACCTGATGGAGGCATTACATCAGCTTATAGACAAAAATGCCGTAGAACTGGTTCACAACCAGACCTCCCTAGGGTTTTTCAACCGACTGTTCTTGGTACCCAAACCCAACAACAAGTGGAAACCCATACTGGACCTAAGCAAACTGAATCTGTTCCTCAAGGTGGAGAAATTCAAAATGGAGACACCGGAAACCAGCAGAACATCCCTCCAGCAATGGGAGTGGGTCACCTCGATAGATTTCAAGGATGCCTACTTCCATATTCCAATACAGGAACAATCCAGGAAATATCTGAGATTCCATGTCCAGGGCTGGACATACCAATTCAAAGCACTCCCTTTCGGTCTGTCCACAGCGCCTTTGGAGTTCACTGTAATAGCAAAGGAGGTGAAACTGATGGTCATATACAAGGGTATAAGAATCCACCAGTACCTAGACGACTGGTTGGTAAGAGCCACGTCCCACCAAGATTGTCTCCAACATACACAAACACTGGTCAAGATGTGCCAAGACCTAGGCTGGCTAGTAAATGTAGAGAAATCAGAACTGGAACCCAAGCAAGTCTTCGACTTTGTAGGTTACCAGTTCGACCTCCGGTCCGGCCGGGTTCGACCCACACCGGACCGTTGGCAAAGCCTTCAAGAGAAAATTCAAAAACTGCTAGTGCTGCCGACCTGTCCGGTCCGGCAGTTCATGTCCTTGATAGGTTTGTTAACAGCCACGGAAAAACAAGTTCACCTAGGCCGACTGCATATGAGACCCATACAGTGGCATCTCAAAAACAATTGGAGGGTACCAGAATCTCTAGAGAAGGTCATTCCAATACCCAAGTCTCTGCACCCACATTTACAATGGTGGCTGGAGGAGAGCAATGTGCTCCAAGGTCAACCATTACACCCAATAAAACATGCTCTGCAAATCTTTACAGACGCATCAAAAGAAGGGTGGGGCGCTCACTTAGACGAACACATTGCAAGAGGTTCATGGTCACTACCGGAAAGCAAGCTGCATATAAACTATCTGGAACTAAAAGCAGTCTTTCTGGCTCTAAAAGAGTTCCAAGACCTTTGCTTAGGCAAGATAGTCCTGGTGGCAACAGACAATACAACAGTAGTGGCTTATGTAAACAAGGAAGGAGGCATGAGGTCGGGCCCACTGTGTGCCCTATTGTGGAGAATCTTGACTTGGTGTACCAAGAAACAAGTAACTCTCAAAGCCCGATATATCCCAGGCTGTCTAAATGTGGTAGCCGACAAGCTATCCAGGCTGGGACAGACCATCCAGACGGAGTGGTCTCTCCTTCCAGAAGTTTTCCAAGCTTTATGCAGCAAGTGGCACCGGCCTCAGATAGACCTATTCGCCACAAGGTTCAACAACAAGTTACCTCAAGTTGTGTCACCGGTACCGGACCCCCTGGCCAGAGCAGTAGATGCTCTCAGTTTGCCATGGGAGAATCTGGACGCATACGCCTTCCCACCGACCGCCATATTGGGCAAATTGGTGAGGAAGTTACAGGACTCGCCGTGCAAGAGAATCATTCTGATTGCCCCGGGGTGGCCCAACATGCCCTGGTTTTGGGACCTAGTGATCATGTCCAGTCAGGTCCCCCTCAGTCTACCCAACCTGCCAAACCTGTTGACACAGCCCTTCAATCAGATCCCTCACAGAAATCTGACAAATCTGAATCTCCATGCATGGCTCCTAGAGCCACATCAATCAAGGAGCAGGGCTTCTCTCAGGCAGTGGCAGCAAGAATTGAGGCTCCTCAAAGGGGGATCAACCAGATCGGTCTATGAGGCAAAGTGGACCATTTTTACAAAGTGGTGCATCACTAATAAGGTGGACTTCAGGGCACCCCCTATAAACTCAGTTGCTGATTTCCTTATGTACCTCTTTGAGGACAGGAAGTTACAGCCCAGCACCATCGATGGTTACAGGTCTGCCATTGCTGATAAGTTGGGAAATCCATCCCTTAATATCAGCAAAGATGAAAATCTCACTCATCTCCTGGATAGTTTCCACAGAGACAGACCCAAAGGTCGGAGGGGAATCCCCTCCTGGAATCTTTCCCTGGTTTTACACCAGCTGACAAAGGCTCCTTTTGAACCACTTAAAGAAGCGTCAATGAAGCATTTGACATTCAAAACTGTTTTCCTCTTAGCCCTTGGTTCGGGCAAGAGAAGGAGTGAGATACATGCCTGGCAACAAAAGAACATCAGACACCAATCCAATTGGTCCAAGATGTCCCTGTATCCATCACCCAGCTTTCTTTCTAAAAATCAGCTGGCCAAAGAGGGTCCAGATAGTGTGGCCCCAGTGGTTATACCAGCCTTGGCCCCAACTCTGGATAAATCCCTCAGGTCCGACAGGTCCCTTTGTCCAGTCAGAGCTTTGCGCTACTGTTTGGACAGGACCTCAGACCTAAGGCAGAACAAGGAGTTAGTCTTTGTCTCCTTCAAGAAAGGTTTCGACAAGGACATCTTCCCTGCCATTATCTCCTCATGGATCAAGCAAACTGTGATCCTGTGTTATGAGCTCCCTGATCACCAAGCCCACACCCTGCATCAGGTTAAGCCCATGATGTCAGGGCCTTTGCTGCTTCTAAGGCCTTCCAGTCGGGAGTTTCCTTAGAGCAGATTCTATCAGCCTGCCACTGGAAGTCACATAATACCTTCACACAATTCTACCTGAAGGATGTGGCCTGGGCCAACTCAGAGCTCTACCATTTGGGTCCTGTAGTGGCTGCTCAACAGATCCACAAACAACCCAGGACCTAGAGGAGATCTGTAAATATGTAAATAGTTGTACATATATTTAAGAACCAAAAAAAAAAAAAAAAATCTCTGACGTGCTTCCATCGGGAGGTTTATTTTGCTTCTTATGGGACTGAACTCATCCCTCTCTTCCCCTACCTCAGAGCAGGTCTGTTAAAAATGGGGGAGGGGGGGTAAGTCGGTTTAGACCAATGGACCAGTCTCTATTAACCGACTATGGCTTTAAGGGTTTATGACCACAAGGTCAACCCGGGCCTGAAAGAAAAACGGTTGTTAGTTTGTTTATGAGTTCATCTAAGTCCCTAGTAACTTACCCGCCAACCAAGCAATTGTCCATTGGATAGGATGTATTAACGCAATAAAATTGCAAATTTAATAAGTAAATTAAATTTTTATAAGTTAATACCCTATCCAATGGACACACAAGACCCTCCCACCGACCCCGCTATCAGCTTACTAGGAGTCTAATAGGTTTAGACAACAAAAAAGATGCTATGACGTCACGCTGTCTAGACAGGAAGGAAGTATGACACGCCATCTGGCGAGTGCACAGTACTGGACCGGCCTAGCCGGTGGAAACACAGGATGTCTTTTTCTGACATTTGGCGGGCCGATCTGTGCCGACCGGATAAGCAATTGTCCATTGGATAGGGTATTAACTTATAAAAATTTAATTTACTTATTAAATTTGCAATTTTATGTGTACAAATATCCAAATTAATGTTAGAATATCATATATATAAATTTTTTCCATAAAAATTAACAATGAATTCACATAAAAATCTTGAAATTTTGGCCAGTAACACTTAAATGCAAAAAAGGCGGTTAATATATTAATATTAATAGTCAAGTTGGCAGTTTATCACTCAGGAGTAAATGTTTTTTACATTGTTTATCATGCAGAAGAAATTAAAGCTTTAAAATTTGTGTTAGTGGGCACGGTGTATTGGAGTCTTAAGCAGAAAAGTTTAATAATAACAATCGGACTTCAAAAAAGAAAGTTAAAAAGTAATATTAAGTAAGAAATAGAAATCCTCTAAACGCAATCAACTGTCTTTGTGTGGCTTCCTGTAGTATTAGGGTTATTGTGTGACTTACCTCAAGACAACAAGGCAAGAAGCTAGGAACATAAGTGGGCAAAGGAAACTTCAAAGGAGAGATGGAAGTATATTGCATAATTGTAATTGACACATGCCTTTCCTAACCAATGACATTTACTGCATTGTCTGCTGTTTCAGAGATATTCTGTGATTTACCTGATTGATCATAAGTAGCTTAGTGAAAGTATAAAAGGACAAATGACTATATGTGTAATTAATTACAAATTATGTATGTCTTGTATTAATAAAACTCTGGCTGATCACATATACTGCATAGTCTTAATATTTACATGCGGTTTTGTCATCATAGAAGAATCAGTATTATTTATCCCTTTGTTGCAGAATAAATAAATATGGTGTAATTCTTGCCAGGAAACATTATTAAAAATTATAAGGTTACCACCACTATGGAAGTCTTAAGTCAGATACAGGCTTCAGGTAGGCCAGTGTGACTCCAATATTTATGAAAATTAAAACTGCAGTGAATTTGCTACAAAATTAATAAAAAAAAATACAGGTCAACAGTTAAATCACTCATCTAAGTAGTATAAATATATTGATTTTATGAGTTTTTAAGTTATTGTATTAATTTATTAAAGTGCATTGTTCATTTGATAAAATGTGGAGCTTGTACAAGTTGCAACTTGTACAGGTCCAAAATCTGTACATGTTGCAACTTGTACAAGTCTACCTTTGCAACTTGTACAAGCTGTTTGTACAAGTTGCAACTTGTACAAAATCTCAACTTGTACATAACATGTATATATATATCTTACTTCAGATGAGCACAAGAAATAATTTCTCACATATTGTCACATACTAGATTCAAACTGATGACCATGTAATGGGGAACCTACGCAATCAGAATCCAAACTTGTTACACCTTTGATTACTGTGGTGCTTGTCTGTGTGTGTCAATAAAATGAGAACTTTCAGGATATGATCCTAAAAACATCTAATCTGTACAGAATAATCTTCTCAACATTTTTCAGTACAGAGTCCTGCCCAGATTTTCTCCATAGATCCATTACTTACAAAATACCGGGTGTAGTGACTATCTTCTGTAATAAACAACAGTCTAGAAGAAAGATCTAGCATTTATTCAGATTTGGTGACAGGAACTCAAAGTTAATTCAAATTTTCGTGGTGCAAAATTGTGCGTTTCTTCCAGGGTCTTCCCAGTATTAGTGAGACCTTGTTTCCAGAGGCTGAGTGAAGTTCTGCTCAAATTCTTTTTTTTTTATTAATTTAAACCTTTTGTGGGCACATGCCATTATAATACAAACAAACACAGTCCAAATTCTGACTTCCATGACACTCATTCTCCTGCCACCTCGAGTTTTATTCAGTGTAAAATTTACCTCATGGGTCACCTGTGAAAGTTAGTGGTAGAAGCATAATTCATGCTCATCCTGCAACAGGTTAAACAAAAAAATTATTGTGTTAATATATCTTACCTGACAGATTAATGCCGCCGTCCGGTGCTAGCTGGTCCCTTGAAACATCTGGGGAAGGTTTCACCAAAAGTTTTAGACTTAGCTGGGACTTAGCCTGAGTCAGTGATTTAAATCTGAGCCTTTTGTCTTTGCAAAGTCTGGCTAAAATGGATTTTACAAAAGGTGACTTAATAAGCTAAGTACAAGCTTATAGCATAACCACAGTGGTTTTCTGTGTCATCTGTCGTTTTATTTATATTCAAAATATAATTTATATATATAGATATTTACAATTGGTGATATATATATATCCTTCATTTGATGCATTTCATATGAAGAAAAATGGTGTTCTGAAATAGCAAACCTTGTTACCACATAAAAAAGTGCTTTTCTCAATGGTATATTTCACATACTGTGGGGATTTCACATGAATTTCATTAGTCTAGTTAGTAAATTAAGCTTCCATATTGTGCAATATGTAAACAAATGGTATCATGTGTCAAATTAGTTAAAAATAAAAAAGCTGGTTTAAATTACTCTTTGGAACAATCAATACAGAAATAGTTTTTGCACTTCTGAAACAGAAGTTCTCCTATATGTTGAAATTACATACCCAGTTTGCTGGCAAATAAAAATCTCATCCTCAGGTATTAGTATATTACAACTTTCTTCATGTAAAGTCGCCAAACTGAAGTTGAGGGCTATAATTCCACAGACTAATTAATGTAGATCAAGAACGCAATAACAAATGAATTAAGTTTGAGAACAATGATAGTATGTAATGTTGTTTGTCACTGTATTTATAGCACGACCTTACCCAGTGACGATAACAAGTGATACCATTGGTCAGGATCCATACGACTACAAGCTATATTGGGAGAAGCCAAGGACAGGAGGAATCCCAATCCGAGAATACAGGTTCAGGTACCGACGGGTAAGTGCACTAGAAGAGTCGACTGTTTGCTTTTACCAAGTAACTGTGAAGCGTATTGTAATGCTCATTTCTGCGTACAGTAAAGGGTATACATAGTGGGTTCATTGTTTATTGATGTTGGCAATATTTAATGGTTTGGCATAGTTGGTGATATCAGTGTCTAAGGACACATAATAGTATCACCATTTAAAAAAACTGTAAGCTTACAAAGCAAATTATGGACAAAAAGGCTTAAATTTGAAGAAGTTGCACACTTTTATCTAGCGTTTTTGTAGTTTTCACTGCGTTTTTGTTTCGTTTTTATAAATTTCACTTCCTGTTAGCAGTTGAGGATAAACTAGAACAACAAGGTCGAAAGGGGTTTCGGTCCACTAGCTCAAGCTGTAAAGCCATTAGATACACGAGTGGTGCACTTAAGTGGTCACCCATCCAAGTACTAACGTAGCCCATTGCTGCTTAACTTCAGTGAACAGACAGGTACTCCTCTCACTGCTCCACAACTGATGAAAGTCTGGAGACACAGAAAAAAGAGTGATCTCTAGTAGCGCGAACCTCATTAGAGCTCACGCTCACAAATTTTTTCAGTATCCCATATTCAGACTGTTTGGTAGACAATCTTACCTCCCGATATCAGCCGATATTGAAATATTTTTACATTCAATATGGATATCCACAAACCCAAACAATTTACATATACACCCTCTATAAAAATACCTAGTACAGTAGAATCTGTGACTAGAACCTCCTGACATGCGCATGTTTGAATAAAGTTATGGCGTACTTCAACTTGTTCAAACATCTAGATTGCTAGTACACTATACAATCTGATTAGATTGGATCAGCACAGTGATACATTAGGCAGTGTATCCTCCACTTTCCAATCATTATGGCAAGAGAAGATTTTGTTCTGATAAAAGTCTTAAATATGTATAATGTGATAATATATACAGATTAATTAATTACAGGTTACAAGGTCTTGCATGCATCAAGCTGGTGCATGCTGTTTTTCTCTAAATTTTCTTTAATTTGTCTTCATTGGTTTTATCTTTAAGATGGCACGTTGTATTTTATCTGCTTTGCAGTTTGAAGTACACGTGGAATATACCATGAGGCCACAGTGGCAGATAATCACAGACATTTACAGCTTGTTTGCGCGCTTTTGCTTTATTTCCCGTATTTCACATTTCCAGGTATCGGAACAGTTTAAGTGTGTTTGCTGTAGTTTATGTATGTTGCTGATGGTTATAGGTGCGCGTAGAGGATGGCACCACCAATGTAAAAGAGCCCGCAGAGAAATGGCAGACTGAACTGCAGGAGGATGACTCCAATGCACCCATAACTGCCTTCATCCTAAGAGGACTTAAACCAGAGTCCTACTACCAGGTGGAGGTCAAAGCCAGAAACGACATTGACTGGTCCCTTGCCAACTCGGAATTTGTCTTCAAAACTAGCCCAGGTAGGTGGGAGTGGTTGTCTGTGCATGGTATGGGCCCTGGGACAACTGTTCATGGTGAAATAAGAATATTAAATACTCAGATGGCTAGTGGTCACTTGGTTGCTGCAACAGCATGTGTGGCTTCAGGTTCAAATCCTAACATATGAATGTATCAACAAAATGTGGGATGCTGGTGTAAATGTGACTTTCGAAAAATGATGAGGGGACATAAAAAGCTCACACATGACTTAAATATCTCAAGATTTGGTACAACATGTGATACCAAACACTTGAGGTATAAATTCTTGACCTTTTTTTGCATAAAAAATTTGGGGCTGGTTATATTAACACTTGCTCTAATGATGCTTCGAGTTAAAGATTTTTTTGGTTAATTTTTAAACTAGAAGCTGAGGTATATCAAAAGAAAAACGATTCTTTTTGCGTTTTCATTAACTCCCATTCACCAAAGATGAATTTTAAATAACTTGTGCATAACCTTAATTTGTATCTTCTGTCTAACAATGCAGTCTATCTATTTGCCATATTCAACAGTAGGGTAAGGACTTTGGTAAGCACTACCACTTACATGGGTTTTCTGTAGCACTAACATACGTGTTCAATACATTTTTACCCCACAGCCCTTAAGGGCTGTTGGGGTATTGTTTTCACCCATGGTGTCCGGATGGGCGGGCGGGCAGGCGGCGGGAAAAGAGTTTGTCCGGGCTGTATCTCAGAAACCGTAAGGTGTAGGAAGTTGATACTTGGTAGGGACATTTGTTAGGGGGTGTAGGTGTGCAACGTCATGGTCTGACCTTGATTTGACCTTGCCGTAGAGACCTTGAGTTTGAAAATCTTGTCCGGGCTATATCTCGGAAACCATAAGGTGTAGGAAGTTGATACTTGGTAGGGATATTGGTTAGGGGGTGTAGGTGTGCAACGTCATGGTGTGACCTTGATTTGACCTTTGACCTTGCCGTAGTGACCTTGACCTATAAAATCTTGTCCGGGCTATATCTCAGAAACCGTAAGGTGTAGGAAGTTAATATTTGGTAGGGACATTGGTTAGGGGGTGTAGGTGTGCAACATCACGGTCTGACCTTGATTTGACCTTTGACCTTGCTGTAGTGACCTTGACCTATAAAATCTTGTCCGGGCTATATCTCGGAAACCGTAAGGTGTAGAAAGTTGATACTTGGTAGGAATATTGGATAGGGGGTGTAGGTGTGCAGCGTCATGGTCTGACCTTGATTTGACCTTTGACCTTGCCGTAGTGACCTTGACCTATAAAATCTTGTCCGGGCTATATCTCAGAAACTGTAAGGTGTAGGAAGTTGATACTTGGTAGGGATATTGGTTAGGGGGTATAGGTGTGCAACGTCATGGTCTGACCTTGATTTGTCCTTTGACCTTGCCGTAGTGACCTTGACCTATAAAATCTTGTCCGGGCTATATCTCAGAAACCGTAAGGTGTAGGAAGTTGATACTTGGTAGGGATATTGGTTAGGGGGTGTAGGTGTGCAATGTCATGGTCTGACAAGGATTTGACCTTTGACCTTGCCGTAGTGACCTTGAGTTCGAAAATCTTGTCCGGGCTATATCTCGGAAACCGCAAGGTGTAGGAACTTGATACTTGGTAGGGACATTGGTTAGGGGGTGTAGTTGTGCAACGTCATGATCTGACCTTGATTTGACCTTTGACCTTGCTGTAGTGACCTTGACCTATACAATCTTGTTGCACCTTTGAGTCTGTTTTTTTATGCAGATTTAGCACTGTTAAAGTCATATTAGAATTTATTAAGAATTTTACTTTCATAACTTCCCATTGTAAGAGATAGAATTTCATCAAGTGAGCCACAGATTTTGCTCCAACACCACACATAAGCATTCATTAAATGTATTACCACTTCTGTATGCATGATAATATTCAAACCATCTAAACCATAATTGGGCCATGCAGGTGTAGATAAAGTGTTGAATTTTAGTTTGCTGATTAATGCTGTTATCTTGTTATTGAATTATCTTGTTTTAGTACTTCATCTTTATATGCATTATCTTTCTTTTAAACATTATTTCTCCATTTAAACATTGTTTGGACCTTTATATAACTGACAGTGCTCTGAAAGTATCCTGAAGTTTGTACTGGTACAGTACGTCTGTATCTCGTGGTGTTGAAAATATTTCCCTAGGCTGTGGGGTACGGGCATCTCTGATGCTATTTTGTATCTTAATATTTATCCAGAAGATCTTTATTACTGGGGTATTGTCATTTCATATTGGAAAGATGATTATGATTACATGCATCCCCACGTGGATCCGTTTACATAAAAAGGATATAAAATATATTTAAAATCTATTGTTATGTATATTTATGGGTGCTTGTTGCAAGATATTGCAAGTATAAAGTAATTTTATGGGTAGGGTAGTCTTTTGATAGATAAAAAACACTTGTGAGAGAATGGATTGATTGTTGGAATTGCAACTTTTATGTTCAGCCCAGATCTCAGATTTTGTATTGTTCTATCACACTGCAGATTTGTCAGAAATGTTTCTCATGGTATGCGCTTGTTTTAATGCCTTGTATTGCCCTGGCATTGTGCAAACTTGGCTGATATAGGGCATTACTGGAAACTGGCCCCAATGCTGGACAAAATGATTTATAAATCAATATGACTACTTGTTAACAAAGCTTTGTTTGTAAAAATAAAATTATTCTTACACTACAGTTTCTCTAGTTAATGCTCATCAAGATCGATAGTTTCATCTTTTTCCTTTTCAACCTTTTCAGTTTTTCACTGTACCTTTACGTTAATTTTATATTTCACATTTTGTTGAGGTTTTAGCTAGTGTTGTTAACGTAATACCGGTCTAACTTAATACCGCATTTTGTTTCGCTTGATACTAAAATAGCGACAACTGCTATCAAGTGATGAGAACAAGTATATATAAATCTATTTATCCACAATGCACGACTCACATAATCTTGCTTGACAATATAAGAAATGTTTGTAAATATTACTTAATATTTGATAAAATACCTTCAAAATGATTAAATATACTGTCTTTTAGCCTTAAAATATTTCATGCTCTCTTCTGCTTTCATTGTTATGTCTCATATACGGATGTATATATTTTTCACCAAGGTGAATACTAAACCAAACGAAATACTGGATATCGTTTCGTTTTTAGGACTCGGAAACCGTTTTTTTGCTACGCAAACGATAGCACCACTAGTTTTAGCTATGCGCATTTAGCTTTGGATTTTTTTTTGAAAAGAAACCCCCTCTTTATTAACCATTCTGCTATAAGCGTAATACAGCCTAACACAAGACCCTGAGTAGATTAGTTGTTACCAAGTATCTATCCACAAGTGACAAATTATCTTACTGTACTGTGTAGGCTAAAGGCTGGAGTTTTGTCAAGTGGGTTTGGATAATTGACATGCTAACAATTTCTATCAGAATAACTGCACAAATTCTATTAAGATTACTGTCACTTAAACTTTTAATAGTTTTTAGTTGACTATTGCATTAAACCTCGTGTCTGACAGGATCCAAAAGTGGTCGCATTTTTCAACATTCAAGCATTTATGGAAAAGTTTATTTACTGTTGTCTGTGGCAACTGCAATTTCTCATAACATATTGTTTCAACTTTGTCACAGCTTATTTTCACACATATTGATACTTCACACTCATACTGACACATCTTGTGAACAGCAAAAAAGGGAGCTTTGAGGGCTGCCATGACAGAGGCTTCCATAGAAGTTACTAACTACAGTCGGATGCGTATAAGTGTGTTACTATAATGATTTTACCAAGATGAAATATGTGCGAGATCAGCATTCAGCCTTTGAAATTCACCTGCAGATAGCTGCCCAGAACTGTGATAAATGAACTAACAAATATCAGTGCCATCAGATTAACAAAGGAGAGATGCATGTATATTACCTAAGTACCATCCCTTCACACTTGGTGATGCCATTTACAAGTTAGATTTGTGTTTGTTGTTTGACTGTTTGAAAAAAACGATGTGGCAAACTTGAACCTGAAGTTGTGACTGAAATTTATTCCGTTCTTTCTGAGTGTCCAGAGCAAATAACTAATTTGTTAACTTTTGTATCTGAGTAAATTAGAAAATATATTCACAAGGGTTCTTACATCATGTAAACTAGTTTAAAGTACAGATTTCCTTTGATTATCCAAAGACACTGCAGGATACAGATAGAACAGGATCATCATAAACTTTGGAGGTACAGATATTTATGAAGAAACATATGGATAAGTCTTGCATACTGATGATCTTCATGTGTCTTCAAGCTCCATCTGAACTTATTGAAAGCATAAATTTTCAAGAAACTGCAGAAGATCATCATAATTTTGGAGATAAAGATATTTTGTGTGTTACCATCTGTTAATGGGGAACGTAGTACCATAAATCCTGCAAACAAATGAGAAGAAGCAGATGTCTCCATTCACCTGTTGAAAGTTATGTAAAAACCCCAACTTTAACCATTCACCAAGGGAACAGATTGCCTAATCAACAACTTGAATCTCTCATCAGGAAAATACAGAGGGTGTAAAGTACAGCTTTAACATCTCACCAAGAGTCCAGCTAAACATGTGACAATACAGTCCAGACATAACAGTTCCGATTTAAAGTGTATCAACATTTTAGCTTTTACATTGTTTTAATTTCAATTTTAAAAAAAGAGTTAAAGTTTGTTATCACAGAAAACTTGGGTCTGGTTTTAAATATTTAAAGGAGTAGAAATTAGAGAGATTTCACAAAACAAACACACACTTTGAATGTTGATCAATGGCCATATGAATGGTTGTTCAAGTGCAACAGGCTCTATATGAGTAGCCAGGGTTCCCACATCCTTCAAAATCCGTGAAAAAAATTGCTTCATTTTCAATTCCTTGAAAGTCCTTGAATTTGGCCAAAATTGAATAAAATCCTTCAAAAGTCCTTGAATTTGTTATTGCCCAACTTCTGCATCTGCATCATCTAGATTTACGGCTATGGCAGACTCAGCAAAGCAAGTATGATATGTTAACTAGCATTGTTGTAATGAGTTTCTAAAATGTTAAAACCATGTGACAATAAAGAATTTTGTGGGAGGAATGGAAGGCTAAAAGGAGAGGTAAAGGAGGTCGTGCCTTAAAATATATCCTTGAGATTTGTTGTTGTTGACCTTGAAAATCCTTGAAAAGACCTTTAATCCAGTTGTCAAAAGTCTGTGGGAAACCTGGTACTAGCACTATGTCATTCAAATGTAGGTAAAAGTGGACCCTGTTTTCCTACCCTGTCACAAAATCCAGTATTTTTGTAACTGTGGAAGTTAACCATAACTAGAACAAAATTCTGTGGAGGTTCCAGTTTTACAGAGTGTACCTTGCTGATATAAATTATTAAAATGATGTTGTTTTTGTCAAATAGTTGTATATTTTGTGATGTATTTTAAGAAGGATTTTGAAATATAATTTGCCTAATTCTAAACCTGCCATACAAATTTCAGTTTAGTATATTTAATTTTAAGAAATGTGTTTCTGAAAAGGCATGTTTTGACTTTACAATTGGCAAGGTTTATAACCATGTTACATACTCTTTATGGACATGTAGATTCTTGGCCAGTTGTCCTGCTCTGAATATGGCAGTACTATGAAATAGAGACTACTCACATCAATATTTTAATGTTAGTGGTTTCAGACATGTCAACAGATTCATTTGAGACATTGTGGAACCTAACAACAAGTAGTCCAACTGAAGTTGGTGAACCTAAGTCAAATCTGAGCACAGAGCTAAGTACAGGTAACTTCTGCATCTCCTCGGAATGTGAATGAAGCTTGACTGACATGGCTTCCTGTGTTCATTTATCATGACTTCTCAGAAAGCTTCTTGCTTATTTTTTAGGAATTGCATTATACTGCTCATATCTTACATTACAATGCTTTGAAATGCAAATTAATATGTGTATATGGTTTTATCCATGTTCATCAGGATTTGGCTTGTGATCATTACCAGTGGATGATATTGCATCATGTCCATTGTTATACTGTTGTACTTTTCTACCTCTACACCTAGCCTGTTTGACATGGACTCACTAACACCAGTCTGCAAGTAAAAGGATGCATAAATATCAAATAGTCCTGTCATTTGATCTGATTTTCTTGTATTCCCTCATTGTTGTGCTATCAAATTTGACAATAACATAGCTAACATTTTCGTGGTTTTGGAATTTGAATCCAGCCAAATCAACATGGGAGCATATTTATGCCTTCCACAATATAACTTAGGCTGTTTAAAGGGATATAAAAACCCAACTTTGTGTCAATTAGCCTATGGTGTGACATATTTCAACAAGTCAGAGACCACCTGTAATACAGTGAAATCAGCAACATTGTATTGAGCATTTGATTCTGTCAGCATTGACTCGTGGTAAACTGAAAGTGAAACTAGATTGTACAACTGGTGTGAAACAGTTATCAAGGGAAATTGGTTACACACAGAGAAAACATTTGTTGATGGTAAACATACATACTACACACACATTTTGTAAGATAACATTACAATATGTGAATAAGGATGTAACCATTGTCTATAGTTTGATGAGCAGATTTGTCCCTTGTTGATTGTTGTACGAGTTATCTTCTGCTGGATAGGATTATGGTTAATCAGATAACACCTGATCAAAATAAAACATTGCCTAATACTTGTATGAAGAAACAACAAAAGTAACTTGAAAGACTGTTGAAATTTGATGGTATTGGCCACATGCTTGGAGTCTCTGTGGTTTAATGTTCCTGAGAGTGGGAACGTCTATCATATCAGACAACATGAAAAATGAATGAGCAAATGCGTTGTACAAGGAAGCTGATGATGACAGCACAGATGGGATGAAGTTTATTACATATATAAAGCTTCCGTTGATGTGTTGAAAAGGATTTGCAACTCAATTTACAAGACAATCAGAATGTGTTTGCTTCTTTTACCTTTGTGATACCAGAACAAACATGTCTGAATTGTATTTTTTCATGTATGTTTATTGTTCCAACCTATTTTGTTCAGTGCATGCCGTAGTAGTTACAAAATCTGTGGTAGTTACCTTGTCCTGTTACAAACTGTAGTTTTGCACACACTTGTAGAATGCCATCTGTGTTTTTCTTGTTTAGATCACCATGCTATAGTTTCTCTCTCTTGTGTAGAAATGCTGACCCCCCCCACCCGCATTACAAATAATAGCCACTTTTTTAGTCTCAAAAATGAATTGCCATTTGGGTCACTTTATTGGCAAAAGAAACATCCTTTTTATTCCAACATATGACCTTTTTCTTCTGATATCTTCAGGTCAAATATGATCTAAAGTCAGTAAAATTTGTGAAAAGCTTTCAAGTCTGAAGTTGTTTCAGGTATATTTATTTAGATTTAGTCAGAGTTCTTGTAGTGGTTAACTGGTCATGAAATTTTTGCATCGCTTTATGTTTGTTAAACCTAAAAGCCAAATACTATGGTGAACTAGTTCACCCTTCTAAATTTCAAATGTTTGCATATTTTCTTTCTTAGCTGAAACTGTCCACAAAATTAAGAAAAAATTCAGTAGTAATGTTGATGAAGTTGAACATTTCCACCACAAGGGAAAACATTATGATAGAAATGGAGAAAAGTGGCTATTGGTTGTTAGACCTGCATGGTGGTGGTGTATATCGAAGTTCTTCATTAGATTATATTAGTCTGTGTTTAATCTGATACATTTTGTAACACCTTAACGGATTCCAACTTATTTTCTCTTATTTTTACAACATTTTGGGATTAAAACCACTGCTCATTGTGTGTTTTGTCAAGACTTTTAACAAGGTCAAAATTTGAATTTGTATTGTAAGCTTTTTTTGAAGCTTTATGTTCCAGGTATAAATACTTTATAATACTGTGGTATGAAAGACATTACACTTTCCAGTGCTCCCATAGAAAAGATGAACATTTTTAGTTGCTATTTCACTATTATTAGGTCACTATATGAATTTTACCTTGTAACTCCATTTTACTCTCCAGTTGTTAAGTTAAAAACATACTTTTCACACTTGAGGAACAATGTCCTCAAGTATATTGAATCTGACGGGATTCCTTCATAAAGGAGTCAATATTTTTGTGATTCTCTGTTATAAGTCAGTGTGCGTATATGTCATGTACAAGTTGGGATTTTGTACAAGTTATAACTTGTACAAAATCTTTTTCAAATTGTGTACAAGTTATAACTTGTACAGATATTATGCTTCTAAAAAGCTTAACTTGTACAACTTATTTTAGGCCAATACACTTTTTTATGGTTTTTAAGCTGGAGGCTGCCACACATTTTATAATCACTGTTAATCAATGCAGCGTTGATGTAATTATAATTGCCTTACAATAGGGGCTTCTTAAGCCTGCCTGCCTTTTTATTATTTGTTTCAATCAAAGATATAAGAAGACCTTCAATAACAGTAATTGACACATGGCTTCCTTTGGCCTGGGGTCCTATCTATGCATCCTTAAATGACATTTAGCCTTTTTTGCTTAGATCACAGAAATCAAATTTAAAAGACTTACCATTTCATGTTAATATTCTGCTTATTCCTAGTTTTTGCTAGGTTAAATAGAAGCTAATTTAATTTGAAATGTTTAAAGCAAAAGTATAATAAAACACACAGTCAAAACAATGAAAAAATTATCTATCTATTTGAATCATTCTGCATAAACTGATGTAGAATTTGTCACATTACTATAGTTTCCTTAAATAGAATACCTATATTAAAGCCTACTGTAATTTGAAATGTTAAAAGCAAAAACATATTACCAAACATCAATGAAGAATAGTGCTGTACAAGTTATAACTTATTACAGGCATAATTTTTGTACAAGTTATAACTTGTAGAAAATTTGAAAAAGATTTTGTACAAGTTATAACTTGTACAAAATCCTAACTTGTACACGACATATATAATAGGAAAACTTCCCGAGTGACATGAACAGAAAAATATATCACGAATGAATATGACAATATTATACGAGTATGTCTAATGAGGGATGTATAGGCTTATGTACGGCTCGTGGTGGACAATAAAAAGCTCAGATAATTACTTCTCAGATATAATGAGGCCCCAGTGTCTAGAGGATTAACAAGTTTGGCATTTCACAACTTCCTCTTGTTCTGCTAGATTTGGTATATTGCACTTGTGAGTAAAAATTGCCATTCAGTGCAAACATTACAAGCAGTGATGTTTGCTTTTAAGCACTTACTTTAATCCCATTTTGACCACAATAGTATGTCTAGATAGTGTAGAGATTGAAATGCAATTTCAATATTGACATCATACTCTAATTTGGCTTTGTATATGGATCGATATTGAAATATTATTTCACACCAAAAATGGATTATTTTGCACCTACTAATCCTTCAGCTATTAAAAATCATTTTGCAAACATATAAGATCTACAAAACAGACCATGAATTTAATACAACCTGCCTATAAAAGCAATTAAATATCCTGAAAAATCTCATAATAAATTTTTTCATGTATCAATATTGATGATCAAACTACAGGGAATTGATAAACTTCAACACTGTTTTGAAAATTCTGCTTTGGTAGGTGCTAGAAACAATATTGAAATTAACACTTTTAGTATCGATATTGAAATTTAGAAAGAACTATTAATCGATATTGATATATAATCCCTTCACTATATCTAGAACTTTACCATGATTCTGTGTATACCATTATTTGGAGGGTGTTATTCATATTCTAACATGACAATATACCTTGACATCATTAATAATTAAAAATTTGACAATGAAACAAGGCTGTTTCATCCATTGTATTGTGCATGGGGTTATTTCCGGGGCAGCCAACATGTATGCAAACAATTTTACCGTAGTTCTCGACCAATCAGGTTCACTGACACAGCCATGTCCTGTTAGAATTAGGTGTACATTTTCATAACTTTTATTTTTATTGTCCATATTAATAAGTATCTGGACAAATGTGATTAGTGGATAGTGTCCAAATCTGTGTTTTAAATCCTGCATGCCTGTGTGTCTCTGGCAATGGTTCCTTAGAAATGCATGGTGTACAATGTTTTTGGTCAGAAGTTTGTGAGATATTTGTGCAGTCATTCAGAGGTAAATGTCTCGATTAGCTGAAGAACAGGCTAATTCTAGCCTGTTCGTCTAAGTGGCTTTAATGTTGAAAATTGTGACAGTTGAGGTTTCAGCTCAAAGAATTGTGATCTTTATTGTTAGAAAAGACAATGGTAGTAAAAGTTACAATTCAATTATCCAAACACTATTGTGAAGTTATTTATGAATGTCACTTGCAAATGAGAAAGCTCTCCACCATTTAATTACACAGGCATGTCAATCAGTGAATTACTTTGTGCAACGGAAATCATGGCAATTTAAATATGAAACCAAATATTTGGTACAAATTTGAAATAATGCTATGGTTTGTTTAGTGTGTCCCATTTTTCTGTTTTCCACAGTTTTTTTGTTTTTTTTCTAAGTTTTCCTATGTTGCTATTAATTTGGGGGGTTTTACCTGTATGATATTCCAAACCCTATTATCAGTGGTCTGTGGAATCAGAAGTTAAACCCTTTAACTCTTACCAGAACATGTGGACCCACACCCTTCTCAGTCTGGCAATACTGGTAGTTGTTGAAAGTAAATACATTGTCATTTCTATTGCTAATTATGCTGTCAAAACCATGACGGAACTTCAGGTTTCAATATTGGGGCCACTGTTTTAGCCAAATGTCCTTACTGTAGACCATTGAAATCTCAGTGTCCATGAAGGAGCAATGTTCTAGTAGGAAAGCACACTTGTTTCTGAGTTTGTTTTAAATCAGAAGTGGGGACAAGTTGTCGGTAGCTGCCAAAAGCCCATTGGTTTACATCACAGAGTTGTGAAAACTCCTCCTGTGTGGTATCAAATGATTGATATACATCTGTATATTATGAATTACTCTTCCAAACTGATTTATGAAAGATTTTCTTTAATGCACCCCATTTAATGTATAAGCCTGCAGCATAAGTGCAGCTTTTCACAAATAGATTTGTAATCATTATAGAGTAATGTATGTTGTCCAGCTTAGTGTAAAACTTTAGAACTAAATTCTGTAATATTCAGACTGAACTCTACATATTTAATCATGTGTAAATGATAGGTTGATACTATTTCAGTCTGTTTTACATACAGTTAGATTACTGACTGGTGACAGCTTGCTGTATTTATGTATTTACTCTGTAAAGCGTGACAGTGTATCCAGTTCTATTAAAAGTATTTTAAGGTTTCCTCTCTTTTTGGGAGGTATTTCTTCTACCCTTTGTACAAGTTGTTCGACAGAAGTGCAGAAAGAGACACTTACCTTTATGGCACATAATATAAACACAAATATTTCATACGTATGTCAATGACAAAAATACTTCTGATCACTTGCATTGTATATTCCTGATTTCCCTTTTATTTTTTAATTTTTGTGTCTGTGTCTGTCTACTGGTTGTTATTGTTTTGTTTTTGTTGTTTTTCTGTTTTCTTTATAGTACCTGATTCTAACCGTCCACTGATTGGCTCCGCTGCCCACAAGATGTTGCCAGTAGTCTGGAGTGTCTGGTGCTCGGTGGTCCTAGGCCTGCTACTCTGTACTACACAGATGTGAGCTTTGTAGTGAGACACAGTGGATAAAACACACACAAAAGCCAACACTTCATGTCAAGTTCATGAATGGAACATTTCTGAAGACCCAAAAAATGAGCTACATTAAAGCGAAACAATCAAAACTTTTTTATAAAATGCATATTTCAACAAAATATCAATGATGTTGAAGTTTTGTGGCCTACAAGAGGTCAGTTAAGTGCAGCCTATGTTTTCCATCAAGTGAACACATTTTGATTACCCATGGAGAAACCCAAAGGGGATATTTGTGTCAGCTATGGAGGAGATAATGTGTACTTGCACAGTAGTTTGATCGCCTTAAACTATGAGATTCCTTGATGGAAAGCCTAAGAAATGTCAAATGTTTGAGAAAAGAAAACGTTTTCAGTTCTGGAGTACCTGAATTGTGTTTTTATTAGTTACAAGCTTTGCAAATTCTGGGAATAAATGGTGTCAAAATTCTTAAAAATTGTAGAGTTTATTGTTTTCCATACTGCAACATTAAGCTTTTAGTATGTGAACTCAAATCAAAACAAGGGGCCATGGTGGCGGAGTGGTAACACTCTCGCCTCACACCTCTGAGGCCGGGGTTCGGCTCCCGGCAAGTGGGAAAGCTGGTAGTTGCTTGCCGTTGGTCGGCAGTTTACAGTACTGGTTTCCTCTGCCTTTCCAACTACCCGTCGTGATATGACCTGTACAGTGTTGAAAGCGACGTAAAACCCCAAATAAATAAACAAATCAAAACAATTTGTCTGGCTTTTGGACTTCTAATTTTCATTACATTGGTCTAAGTTAGACATGTATTGAAACATGATCAAAGATATTTTGGATAAGTTTTGGTCACTTTTGTATCAACTTGGTTCAGAACTATTGTCACCAATTTTTTTTATCTCAAGCAATTCAAACAGAATACTGCTGCTAAATAAAGAATGACTGACAAGACATTCAGAGAATTAATTATTAGAGATTTGAGATAATTTATTTTCCTTTTATATAAAATACATTCCCAGAATGCATTATATTCTTATCAGAAAGTATTGATACAAATACTCTGTAGTTTTAAGTCTATTGAAATGTACAATTCATGAAATGTGTTTTTGTCTGATATTGTCTCTGTGTTAATGTTTATTATTGTGTAAGTGTTTTATAGCCATTTTAAATTGTTTTGTAAACAGCAGTTGGCAATATATCAGTGAGATACTTTGACCTGAACATTTCACACTACATTGAAAAAAATACAGTCGCAACAAATTTTTGACCACAGAAATTGCATTGCAGGGTTATATGCAGAATTTGCTTATCTTTTACAGCTTTTCTTTGTTGGATATTATTTTAAAACAATGAAATTCTGCATCTTTTGTTCAATTAAGAGTAAATGCTACTCTTCCAAAGATATGATGAAGCACATTTAGACCTTTATTTTTCAGTAAAGTGTCCCTGTATTGGAATAATATAAAGCTTTATAGTCATATTAGTCAGACATTTTACAAATTTGGCCCTTCAGACTCAATCCTCTCTAACTGGAACCCTGTAACAAACAGAAACATAGACCCTGGTTAGTGCAATCTCTGCATGAAAACCTGCTTTGAATTCTGAGTAAAATCTTGTTTTAGTTATCTTTTCTATATATGCACAAAAAATATAAAGATTGTATTTATTTGTAGTTTTTTATGTGAAATATTGTTACTCGGTGGTTATTTGTATAACATGTTGTCTTGCTCACAAAACCCCAGTTAATAGCTGTATATCCTTTGCATTATTGTAGTTATGATTAAATGAACAGTGCATTTGTGTCACTCATGATACTTTAATGGCTTATTGCTGTATCTTGTATAAAAAGTTCCTTTTACATTTTAAATGCCAAGTAAATGATAATAATGCTGTAAATAGGGAGGCAGAAGAGCTGTACAAATTTACACACATGTAACATGTGTAAAGGCACTACCTTCAGGGAAAAGCAGCTAGAAATGTGAACATGACGGGCTGTTTGGCCAGAACCAATAGTCCTAGTAATTTAATTTTAAAGAAGTAGGTGACTTTAGGAGCTTTATGAATATAGCTTGCTCGTAGATGAATACACAAAATACTCAAATTTTAGAGTTGAGTAAACAAAAACAAAGCAATTTGTAAAGCGTAAATGCATGCCATTAACATTAACCCATCATAGATGATATGGTTTCCCTGAGTAATCGCCAAAAAATTAAACTTCAAGTTCTAATGACAATAAAAAAATTCATGTAAATCCCTTATCATTACCTTTAAAGATTTTTGCAATCTAGTTTTACTGATATTCTAAAGTACAAAAATAACTTTCTTCCACGTGGACAATGTGTCTCGATGAAATTGTGAATTTTGCCATATATCAGAGATTAAATTGCATGGATAACCTGAAGCAGCTTCAGAAGTAAGATGAAAACCGTGAAACATACACCTTCTTAACAAAAACTTTTAAACTTATATTGCAAGCTACAAATCCCAAGTGAGATTCTGTTTAGGTTTTGGGTGTTGACACGATCTGTCAGTACATATACTGAAAGCTTCTGTTTAAAAATAGAGGTCAGTGATGACAAAACCCTTCTACTGTGAAAAAAAGCTTTAGTAGGTGGACGACTAGATATTTGGGCAATTAATTGTCAGTAATATTGTATTAAAGTGAGTCACTGAGAATTTATAATGATCCATTATTGAACATAAATGTTACCTTTCTGTATATATCTGAGTATCTGTGCACTTTTTAACAAATCTAGCCAATTTTAATTAATAAACACAACACAACTTTTTTTTGTCACAACTTTTTAGTTTATGTTTGCCACCATATTTACATTGAGTGAGTATTTCCCTTAGATATAAAATGTCAGAAAAATTCTTACCAGATTGATATATACTTCATCGTGGCAAATGTTTTATGATATAATGACCAGCAATGAAATAAAATAATTAATTCCTACTCTATAATCATTTGGCAAAGTGGGATTAATTTAACAAAATGAGGATTAATTATTGAAACAACATAGATTTTAATGTAGATAAAAGTCTCAACTTGGAGATCCTGGCCATCGTTTAGCAGTAAATAGACAGTTTGTCAGGAATCTCTCCCCGGGAAATTCTGATTCATATTGTTAAAAAGTAACATTAGTATGGATATACCTGATCGTCAACATGAGAAAATCTAGGCCATCGATTATACACTTACGTACACCTTGTTGGCAGGAAGTTGTCCCAGGGAAAGTTTGTTTAACATTGTTAACAAGTAACTTAAGTCAGGAAATACTTGATCCTAAAGTGGCCTAAACAATTGATGGCTTTAAATGAATGCAGTTCAGGGTTTTTTGTTCTGGTTAAGGTTTAGTTGATCTGTACATATGACCTGTTACATCTGCTGTCCCATGTTTTCTTTTATCCTCGAGGACTGTGTTTTTTTTTGCATAATGAACCTGTCGTTTTGTGATATTCGTTGCATGTGTATGCATGTTTGTGTTGCATAAAATATTTACACTATTTTCTATAGATTTTTTTACACAGCAGGTCTTTATTATCCAAACAAGTAAGAAAGTACAATTCTTTTGGACTTACTCTGCCGTTACAAAATAAAAGCTCAGATATATTCCTTAACAATTTTTTTAAGATAAAAAAAAGCAATTTTTAAAAGTTATTATTGATGTTTGGAGAGTAAAGATACTACTACAAAACTTAGATTACGTGACATTGTGCTTTTACATTGTGTAAAAGTTGGTTCAGTCAACTTAAAAATCAAATGAATGCATTTGCTTCTTTGCACCTGTGTCAGTAAACATTTATAGTCCTTTTTTTATGAGAAGATTATGTCAATTCAAAAATATGACTTTATTATTCCTTAATTTATATGCCAATAAATTAAGCATTAACTCAACTATCATAGGTTACTCAGTGTTCAAATTCCTTTAGCTGCCCATGTATATTGTATTAACCCCAGCATACAAAGGCTGGACTTATAGTCGCAACTGCTAACAGGAAGTGAAATTTACCAAAATCTGGCAGTTTTCATCAAAAACACGAGACGAAAGTATGAATTATTTTTCATATTTAGTCTTTTTTTTTCAAATATTTGTAGTGCAAGATTACAGTTTTACTTAAATAGTGACATTGATATACATCCTTAAGCATCGACATCAGCAACTCTATCCCAAAACAATAAATATCGGCATTATTGATGAACAAATTAACCACTAGTAAACAGGTTTGGTATTTAGTCAGTTGGAGATATTGCTTTCCTAGTCATGTGGTTAAAATGCAACTTGTCTCAGCTTGTTACACAGATTTATACATGATTGTAGCAAATCTGGCATTATTAGAAACATTGCAGTTCAACATCAATTGACAAGTTTTGTGATATGGTTTGGAAATATAGTCATTTAAAAAAAAATGCACATACTTGCATCCCCTAGATGTTTTCCCTCATTGTAGAAAACCTGAACGTTTCCATTGAATAATTGTTGTTTTCACGTGTTCAAATTTTTGTCACTATTTCCACATCATCAGAGTTATTAATATTGTACCCTCAGTTTTAAGGATGACCTTACGTATAGGTTAATGGCCAAGTAAGTGTCCAGTATTGGAAAATAATGGACTGTTTACAAGGTTCCAAAGGGACTGAGTTAACAATCCATTATTTTCCAGTATTGGACACTGTTTAAATTACAACTCTTCCTTAATTTATAATTTTTAATATGTTGTTTAACATCATTACTTTTCATTTCTATATTCCTGGTGTGTATTTTTTATGTCAGCTGACTTGTCAGTCAGCTGACATTATGTCGTCACTCTGCGGCGTGGGCGTACGCGTACGCGTCCGCGTGAACAACTTCTCCTCCAAAACTACAAGGCCTAGAGACGTGCTGTTTTTTTTAAAAGATACCTTATCTATCGAGGATGAAAAAGTGTTCAAGGCATGCAAATCTGTCTGTTCGTCTGTTTGCTAGAGACATTACAAGGGGGGTACCCCCACCAAAAGTGTGAAAATTTCAACACTTAATCACAATTTTCTCAGTGACTATTGCAGGGATTTCTCTCATATCTTGCATATATGTACTAGGCCAGAGGTAGATTCTCTTGTGTGAGTATGAGACCTGGATCTGTCTTACTTTTTTTTTAATAAATTTTTTTAATAATTTTTAATGCATTAAAATTCATGAAATCATGCACAAAATCATTTATAACTTCAAAAGTGTTGCATTTAGAGCATTTTGTTCAAATATGTTATTCAGCTACTTTTTTCATAGCTACAATATGGTGAGTAAGTTGGGTGCCTGTCTCAATAGCTAAGTGAGTAATAGCTACTTTTGGGCTTTTCAGTAACTTCCATCATGAGTAAAATCACTTGTAACTTAAAAACTATTGCATTTAGAGAATTTCGTATAAATATGTTATTCAGCTACTTTTGGGTCAGCTATAACATAGTAAAATTTTAGACCTGTAGCTCATGGCATAGCTGAGTAATAGCTACTTTTAGGTTATCACTGTTGAGTAAATCACTTATAACTTGGAAACTATTGCATTTACAGTATTTTGTTTCAATATGTTATTCACCTATTTTGGGATCAGCTATAACATAGTGAAGTTTCAGATCTGTGGCTCATTGCATAGCTGAGTAATAGCTACTTTGAAGTTCTCACTATTGAGTAAATCACTTGTAACTTAAAACCTATTGCATTTAGAGAATTTCGTATAAATATGTTATTCAGCTACTTTTGGGCCAGCTATAACATAGTGAAATTTCAGATCTGTAGGTCATGGCACAGCTGAGTAATAGCTACTTTGAAGTTCTCACTATTGAGTAAATCAGTTGTAATTGGAAAACTATTGCATTTACAGAATTTCGTATAAATATGTTATTCAGCTACTTTTGGGTCAGCTATAACATAGTAAAATTTCAGACCTGTAGCTCATGGCATAGCTGAGTAATAGCTACTTTTAGGTCATCACTATTGAGTAAATCAGTTGTAACTTGAAAACTATTGCATTTACAGTATTTTGCTTAAATATGTTGTTCACCTACTTTTGGGTCAGCTATAACATAGTAAAATTTCAGACCTGTAGCTCATTGCATAGCTGAGTAATAGCTACTTTGAGGTTCTCACTATTGAGTAAATCAGTTGTAATTGGAAAACTATTGCATTTAGAGAATTTAGTATAAATATGTTATTCAGCTACTTTTGGGTCAGCTATAACATAGTAAAATTTCAGACCTGTAGCTCATGGCATAGCTGAGTAATAGCTACTTTTAGGTCATCACTATTGAGTAAATCAGTTGTAACTTGAAAACTATTGCATTTACAGTATTTTGCTTAAATATGTTGTTCACCTACTTTTGGGTCAGCTATAACATAGTAAAATTTCAGACCTGTAGCTCATTGCATAGCTGAGTAATAACTACTTTGAGGTTCTCACTATTGAGTAAATCAGTTGTAATTGCAAAACTATTGCATTTAGAGAATTTAGTATAAATATGTTATTCAGCTACTTTTGGGTCAGCTATAACATAGTAAAATTTCAGACCTGTAGCTCATGACATAGCTGAGTAATAGCTACTTTTAGGTCATCACTATTGAGTAAATCAGTTGTAACTTGAAAACTATTGCATGTACAGTATTTTGCTTAAATATGTTGTTCACCTACTTTTGGGTCAGCTATAACATAGTAAAATTTCAGACCTGTAGCTCATGGCATAGCTGAGTAATAGCTACTTTGAGGTTATCACTGTTGAGTAAATCGCTTATAACTTGGAAATTATTGCATTTAGAGTATTTTGTTTCAATATGTTATTCACCTATTTTGGGGTCAGCTATAACATAATGAAGTTTCAGACCTGTGACTCATTGCATAGCTGAGTAATAGCTACTTTGAAGTTCTCAATGTTGAGCAAATCACTTATAACTTGAAAACTATTGCATGTAGAGAATTTAGTATAAATATGTTATTCAGCTACTTTTGGGCCAGCTATAACATAGTAAAATTTCAGACCTGTAGCTCATGGCATAGCTGAGTAATAGCTACTTTTAGGTTATCACTGTTGAGTAAATCACTTATAACTTGGAAACTATTGCATTTACAGTATTTTGTTGCAATATGTTATTCACCTATTTTGGGGTCAGCTATAACATAGTGAAGTTCCAGACCTGTGGCTCATTGCATAGCTGAGTAATAGCTACTTTGAAGTTCTCACTGTTGAGTAAATCAGTTGTAATTGGAAAACTATTGCCTTTACAGAAATTTGTGCAAATATGTTATTCAGCTACTTTTGGGTCAGCTATAACATAGTGAAATTACAGACCTGTAGCTCATGGCACAACTGAGCAATAGCTATTCTCAGGCACTGACTGTTGAGTAAATCGGCTATAACTTGAAAAATATTGCATTTGGAGTATTTTGTTAAAATATATTGTTCACCTACTTTTGGGTTAGCTATAACATAGTGAAATTACAGACCTATAGCTCATGGCATAGCGGAGCAATAGCTATTTTCAGGTTCTCACTATTGAGTAAATCAGTTTTAACTTGAAAACTATTGCATTTACAGTATTTTACTTAAATATGTTGTTCACCTACTTTTAGGTCAGCTATAACAGAGCAAAAATTCAGACATGTAGCTCATTGCATAGCTGAGTAATAGTTACTTTGAGGTTCTCACTCTTGAGTAAATCAGTAGTAACTTGAAAACTATTACATTTAGAGTATTTTGTTAAATATGTTATTCACAGACGTTTTGGTCAGCTATAACATAGTGAAATTGCAGACCTCTATGTCATGGCATAGCTGAGCAATAGCTTCTTTCAGGTTCTCACTGTTGAGTAAATCATTGTATCCAAGCTGTAGGAAATCATGGGCTGGGAATCTGTTAATATGGTCCGATTTGACCTTGGAACCCTCCTTCAAGGTCAAATGAGGATAGCCAAACATAAAAGTGCTTATAACTCGCTTATTATTGGTCCTAGAGGTTTGGAATGAAAACCAACCTATAGAAAATCATGAGCTGGGAATTTTTTGGTGTGGTCGGATTTCACCTTGGACCCCTCCTTCAAGGTCAAATGAGGATAGCCAAACTTAAAAGTGCTTATAACTCGCTTATTATTGGTCCTAGAGGTTTGGAATGGAAAACCAACCTATAGAAAATCATGGGCTGGGAATCTTTTGGTGTGGTCAGATTTGACCTGGGACCCCTCCTTCAAGGTCAATTGAGGATAGCCAAACTTACAATTGCTTAGAACTCGCTTATTATTGGTCCTACAGGTTTGGGATGGTAAACAAGCTACAGGAAATCATGGGCTGGGAATTTTTTTGTGTGGTCGGATTTGACCTTGGACCCCTCCGTCAAGGTCAAACAAGGATAGCCAAACTTAAAAAGTGCCTATGACTCACTTATTATTGGTCCGAGAGGTTTGGGATGTAAACCATCCTAAATTCTTTGGCTGGGAATCTTTTGGTATGGTCAGATTTGACCTTTGGACCTCTTCTTCATGGTCAGACGAGGATATTGCATTTCTTTAAATATTTTTAACCTACTTTTTACACTTAAACAATTACCTTGTTACTTTATTTCATAATACCATTTGCAGGGCACAACTTTTTTGTCCTTTTTTTCTGTCAGCTTCGGAATATCTTTCGAACATGCTGTTCAGTTACCATTTACTGTATTTCTGTACAGCCCTTTCCCTGATAATTATGCTTTCCTCTCATTATCACCATCACAAATCAAAAACATTCAGTCAGCTGACACAGTGCCCGTTCACGGGCACTCTCCTCTTGTTTTTCAGTTTTTATGATAATTTTAGTTAAAAGGGTTTCTTTGGACATGTGCTAAGTGAAAGATATTGGACACTTTTAACAAAAGAAAAACTCTCGGGTGTAATTTACAGGGCAATAATGCCTGATGACTCTCCTCAATTTATCAACAGAGTACAAGCTTGAGTGTTTTATTACCAGAAAAATGACAGGTTTTAGCATAAAAATACAGTCCAATATTTTGTAATTTTCCTGAAGCTATTGCATTCCTGTTACTTCCTTCACACTCTTTGTCTTCATTTTACGTCACAGACTCAGATAATGTATGGTAACAAGTTGTGTGATGATAACCTTTGTGGTTTTTGTGCATTTAAAGTATTCCTGATCCTCTTCAAACGATGTAATAGAAAATTAAAGATGTATCAATTAAGATAACTTTGTAAAATTTTGAAATGGATGTTGTACTTTGTAGTAAATTTGTAATTAAATGGTAATCTTATTTTGAAGTAAAATAGCAAGAAAAGTAATAGCAATGTGTGATTTTACTTTCTGAAATGATGTACAATTGGATAAAAAATGTTATTCCTGACTGTTATATTAAAGTAAGGTGGCTGGTTTTAGATTTTAGATTATTAATGTTTAATGTCTTTTTGGTCTTTTGGCTTCTCTGTCAGGGCTAGTTTTAAGATTTTACAGAGTTTAAGAGTGTGTTTTTGGTTTTACACTTTCTCATTGAAACAAAGTGTGCTATTAGTAAAGGCACTATAGTTTCATTTATTACCCCACAGCCTTTAAAGGCTGTGTGGGTATTGTTTTCACACATGGCATCTGGATGGGTGGATGAGTGGGCAGTGGAAAAGGGTTTGTCCCTGAGCTGTATCTCAGAAGCCGTAAGGTATAGGAAGTTGGTACTTTGTAGGGACATTGGTTAGGAATGTAGGTCTAAAATATCATGGTGTGACCTTGATTTGACCTTGCTGTAGTGACATTGACCGGTAAAATCTTGTCCAGACTATATCTTTTATTCTGTAAGGTGCAAAAGGTTTTTACTTGGTATGGACATTAGTTAAGAGTTTGAGGATGCAGTATCAAAACATCATGCAGTATCAAACCTTGAAGTTAAAATTCTTTTCCAGGCTATATCTCAGAAACTGTAAGGTGTAGGAAGCTGATACTTGTTAGGGACATTGGTTAGAAGGTGTAGGTGAGCAACGATCTTGATTTAATCTTGTAGTGACCTTGACCTTTAAAATATTATCTGGGCCATATCTCAGTAACTGTATAGAAGAAAGCTGTAGAAAGATGTAGACAGTTGGTTCTTGGATGGGTCATTGGTTAGGGTACAGGTATGCTTAGTCATGGTGTGATATTTAACCTTTGCTCTGCCACCATAATTGATACATATTTCTCTTATGACAGAGGTATTTGGATTGCTGTAACTGATTATTATGTGTACTTTTACTTAATTCTGTTATTTGTGTTGATATATATACTTCAACTACTAAATTTTACAGCTTCATAATTTACAGATATTTTCGCCCTTAAACATGATTTCCTCTACTAACATTATTTGGACCTTTACATAACTGACATTGTTTGCTGTCAAAGTCTCCTGACCTTTGTACTGTTTCATTTCTTCTATATCTTGTGTTGTCGAAAACTTTTCCCGGGGCTGTGGGATACGGGCATCTCCTATGCTATTGTTTGTCATGGTCTTCTTTGCAGAAACTGTTATTAATCGAGAGTTAATGTATTAAATGTTCTGGTTATCATAATCAAGATATATTGAAACAGACTGTATTTGTATGTTTTGTGAATCATAGTCTACTACCATGGAAGAGATGATCTGAGCACTTGATAAAAAAGTGTTAGATCTGAACCCAAATCAGTGTAATTACAATGCATAGTTCAGCATTAAATCTGTTATTATTATTTAGTTTATGTAACATTGCACAGTAACTCCTAACGTAATGAAGACTGACAAAATATGTTAATACAGAATAATGAAGTATTTTGTAGTACTGATTTATACATATTGGTGTATATTTATGGAGATGAAGCTTATTGTTTACATGCATGTAAATTTTTCTCATTGTCTTTTTTGTGCTTTTTATAAATAAATAATAAAAAAAAAACTCAAGTTTATTTCCTTTGTGTTTCTAACCCCAGGCCAACAAGGCTGAAGTTGTAGTTATCCCCTGTCCCATCCAGGCAATGGTGAGTATAGAGTTTATCGGTGCTCCACAATCCACACTCTGACCCAGATTTTACCTGGATGCTGGGTTTCTCACCTACCAAGACTGGTTATTTTTCCCTCTCTTCTGTAGCCATAATCTTTCATTTCTTGTACTCTGTGCTATTTTGAGTCATGTCTCTGCTCTTTCATTGTTATAACTTTTAAGGTGAATTTACCACATCCAATTTATCCCAGACATTGCTACTGTTGTTTGAGATCCTCTTGCAAACTGTTTTATGAAACTTTATCATCAATTAGTGAAAAGTTAGAACTTTTGCTCTGTATCATATGAACAAACTTTATGAGTTACTATACCCTAGTACTCTCAGAGAGCTTATTTTCTACAAAAATTCTGTAACATAACAATTGTCCCAAAACTGACTTGTGACATATTGATAACATTTTTTTCCATGTAAAATACACATTGTTTTTGGCATGGCATTGAAGTTGACTGCAATATGTACTGAGAAGGTGTAGGGATACTCCCTAAATAGTATTCCACATGAATACAAATGCTAGTGGTTCAAGGTGCAGAATATGGAGTTGCCACTCTGAATTGGGAGCTACCAGTTTTCATGGGACTGACACATTGTGTGTAATTATCACTGCAACACTTTAATATAACAATGTCAGCTAAGGTTATATGGTAAAAGCAAACACTAGTGAAAAGACCATTTAAGAGATTGATAAATTTTACAGTGTTTTCTGTCTGGAGGTTGGTGTCATTCAAATGTTCCAATTATGATAAAACATGTAAATAAATTTTTACTTAATTTCTACAGTAGATGTACTGCAAAATATGGAGCTAAAAACCATCCATAATTCATTTTGTCAGCCATTTTCTTACCCCTTGAGTAAGTCATAAAAATACGGGGGGGGGGGAGAAAGTATCATGTGAACTATTGAGATACTGGAAGGTCTTGATAATAGAAGTTCTATGTTGTAATGGGGCAAGGAAATACAAGGATGTAATATTCTGTCGTAATTTGCACAGAGTAATTACAAGTGTTGTACTGTACAAGCCATGATTTGATATCTTCTACGTTATA
The DNA here is from genome assembly GCA_964017235.1 of Sabellastarte sp. h YS-2021. Taxonomy (NCBI): domain Eukaryota; kingdom Metazoa; phylum Annelida; class Polychaeta; order Sabellida; family Sabellidae; genus Sabellastarte; species Sabellastarte sp. h YS-2021. Next base: position 87,434,746 of record OZ024932.1, read on the forward strand.
ACTAATGGACTTCATTTTTGATAAGTTTAACCTAACCAAGTTATCCAAGTTAAACTTTCAGATTACACTCTCCATATATCAATTCAAAGCAATGTTGTACACAAGTATTATTCTGAAGTGGCAATGAAAAAATGAAAATCTCACAAATACAACGCAAAATTAGATTTGTGAAACGCCTCTGAGATTTTAGCTGGTTTAAGTTTACCAAAATAATTGATTGCTGTTTTATAATTCTATGACAGATTTGTGGCATCAACAAATTAATCTACCTCATCTTTTACAGTTTTTAACTGGTATTGCATGTTTAGACACTTTTTGAGAATGCGCTATTTGTTTTTCAATGATTTGAGAAGTTGCATGTACAACACTTTGCGTACATATTTATAGATCGTGAAGTGATGATGGAAAATAAAGAGGAAGCTACATATTCACAGTACTGTTTGTGTGTTCCAACACCCTTTTTCCAGCCTTAAAATATGTGAAATCATTTGATTATAAAATTAAATTTTGCCATTTAATCACTAAGTTGTCATTTTTGAGGTTGTGGGTTCTAGCCTATCTTGTCAACATTTAGGATTTGAGTCTTTCCTGATTAGTCTTCATCGATTGAAAGGGGATGTAAAACCCCTCACTTTGATTTTGTATAGATTTCTGGCATCTTCACCATGCTTTGCCCACCCTAATGTCTATTGTAGATGGTGCAGCTTGGTAGTAAACAGATGTATAGTGGTTTCCAACTTTATAGTTTACTTGATTAACCAATGATATGCTGCATGTGACCTTAAGTTGAACTTAATTTAGAATTCAGACAACAATTCTGTAGTAATGTGAGGCAGTAAACTCATGTTTACATTTCTGATCTTCAGTCATATATCTTTTCTTGTATTGGTTGCTTTGATTATCAAATAGTTAGTAATCTGGATAAATATATAGTGCTTTTCCCCTCAAAGAGTGATCGGAATAACAAGGTTGTCAACCAGTGAATGTTGCTTAAGAAAAACTTTATTTCTCAGGAAAGTGTGAGATGTTGTACAAAAACTGATTTCTATAATTTAAGCGATCAGTTAGCAAGCCTTAATAACCTTTGTTTAACTTTCAAAAGGTTTATTCATCAAAATTTTTAAGAGAGATGGGTCTTTCCTTGAACTAATGCCCTTATAACATTTTAAACAGATTTAGAACAAAATAACTGTTTAGGTCACAATGTCAAAACAATTCTTTTTTATGTCATCACTCTGCGGCGTGGGCGTACGCGTCCGCGTGAACAACTTCTTCTCCAAAACTACAAGGCCTAGAGACATGCTGTTTTTTTAAAAGATACCTTATCTATCGAGGATGAAAAATTGTTCAAGGCATGCAAATCTGTCTGTTTGTCTGTTTGCTACAGACGTTACAAGGGAGGTACCCCCACCAAAAGTGTGAAAATTTCAACACTTTATCACAATTTTCTCAGTGACTATTGCGGGAATTTCTCTCATATCTTGCATATATGTACTAGGCCAGAGGTAGATTCTCTTGTGTGAGTATGAGACCTGGATCTGTCTTACTTTTTTTTTAATAAATTTTTTTAATAATTTTTAATGCATTAAAATTCATGAAATCATGCACTAAATCACTTATAACTTGAAAAGTGTTGCATTTAGAGCATTTTGTTAAAATATGTTATTCAGCTACTTTTTTCATAGCTACAACATGGTGAGTAACTTGGGTGTCTGTTTCAATAGCTAAGTGAGTAATAGCTACTTTTGGGCTTTTCAGTAACTACCATCTTGAGTAAAATCACTTGTAACTTGAAAACTATTGCATTTAGAGAATTTTGTATAAATATGTTATTCAGCTACTTTTGGGTCAGCTATAACATAATAAAATTTCAGACCTGTAGCTCATGGCATAGCTGAGTAATAGCTACTTTTAGGTTATCACTGTTGAGTAAATCACTTATAACTTGAAAACTATTGCATTTAGAGTATTTTGTTTCATATGTTATTCACCTATTTTGGGGTCAGCTATAACATAGTAAAATTTCAGATCTGTAGCTCGTGGCATAGCTGAGTAATAGCTACTTTGAGGTTATCACTGTTGAGTAAATCACTTATAACTTGAAAACTATTGCGTTTACAGAAATTTGTGTAAATATGTTATTCAGCTACTTTTGGGTCAGCTATAACATAGTGAAATTACAGACCTGTAGCTCATGGCACAACTGAGCAATAGCTATTTTCAGGTACTGTATGTTGAGTAAATCAGTTGTAACTTGGAAAAATATTGCATTTGGAGTATTTTGTTTAAATATGTTGTTCACCTACTTTTGGGTCACCTATAACATAGTGAAATTACAGACCTATAGCTCGTGGCATAGCTGAGCAATAGCTATTTTGAGGTTCTCACTATTGAGTAAATCAGTTGTAACTTGAAAACTATTGCATTTAGAGTATTTTGCTTAAATATGTTGTTCACCTACTTTTAGGTCAGCTATAACATAGTAAAATTTCAGACCTGTAGCTCATGGCATAGCTGAGTAATAGCTACTTTTAGGTTATCACTGTTGAGTAAATCACTTATAACTTGAAAACTATTGCATTTAGAGTATTTTGTTTCAATATGTTATTCACCTATTTTGGGGTCAGCTATAACATAGTAAAATTTCAGACCTGTAGCTCATGGCATAGCTGAGTAATAGCTACTTTGAGGTTATCACTGTGGAGTAAATCAGTTATAACTTAAAAACTATTGCGTTTACAGAAATTTGTGTAAATACATTATTCAGCTACTTTTGGCTCAGCTATAACATAGTGAAATTACAGACCTGTAGCTTATGGCACAACTGAGCAATAGCTATTTTCAGGTACTGTATGTTGAGTAAATCAGTTGTAACTTGAAAAATATTGCATTTGGAGTATTTTGGTAAAATATGTTATTCACCTACTTTTGGCTCGGCTATAACATAGTGAAATTACAGACCTATAGCTCATGGCATAGCTGAGCAATAGCTGTTTTGAGGTTCTCACTATTGAGTAAATCAGTTGTAACTTGAAAACTATTGCATTTAGAGTATTTTGCTTAAATATGTTGTTCATCTACTTTTGGGTCAGCTATAACATAGTAAAATTTCAGACCTGTAGCTCATGGCATAGCTGAGTAATAGCTACTTTTAGGTTATCACTGTTGAGTAAATCACTTATAACTTGAAAACTATTGCATTTACAGTATTTTGTTTCATTATGTTATTCACCTATTTTGGGGTCAGCTATAACATATTAAAATTTCAGACCTGTAGCTCATGGCATAGCTGAGTAATAGCTACTTTTAAGTTATCACTGTTGAGTAAATCACTTATAACTTGAAAACTATTGCATTTAGAGTATTTTGTTTCATATGTTATTCGCCTATTTTGGGGTCAGCTATAACATAGTAAACTTTCAGACCTGTAGCTCATGACGTAGCTGAGTAATAGCTACTTTGAGGTTATCACTGTTGAGTAAATCACTTATAACTTGAAAACTATTGCATTTAGAGTATTTTGTTTCAATATGTTATTCACCTATTATGGGGTTAGCCATAACATAGTAAAATTTCAGGCCTGTAGCTCATGGCATAGCTGAGTAATAGCTACTTTGAGGTTATCACTGTTGAGTAAATCATTTATAACTTAAAAACTATTGTATTTACAGAAATTTGTCTAAATACGTTATTCGGCTACTTTTGGGTCACCTATAACATAGTGAAATTACAGACCTGTAGCTCATGGCACAACTGAGCAATAGCTATTTTCAGGTACTGACTGTTGAGTAAATCAGTTGTAACTTGAAAAATATTGCATTTGGAGTATTTTGTTAAAATATGTTGTTCACCTACTTTTGGGTCAGCTATAACATAGTGAAATTACAGACCTATAGCTCATGGCATAGCTGGGCAATAGCTATTTTCAGGTTCTCACTATTGAGTAAATCAGTTGTAACTTGAAAACTATTGCATTTAAAGTATTTTGCTTAAATATGTTGTTCACCTACTTTTGGGTCAGCTATAATATAGTAAAAATTCAGACATGTAGCTCATTGCATAGCTGAGTAATAGCTACTTTTAGGTTATCACTGTTGAGTAAATCAGTTGTAACTTGAAAACTATTACATTTAGAGTATTTTGTTTAAATATGTTATTCACATAATTTTTGGTCAGTTATATCATAGTGAAATTGCAGACCTCTATGTCATGGCATAGCTGAGCAATAGCTACTTTCAGGTTCTCACTATTGAGTAAATCATTGTATCCACTGGATAGCCGCAGTGTGTAGAGAGATTTCACCATTACCGCTCTAATGAAAAAAATATTATAGCTAGCCTTCTTAAGTTTGCAGAATATATTAATAACCATAAAATGTTGCCTGGGAATATTTTTGGCCTCATTTTTAAAAACAAGATGGCCGCTAGGGACGTTTATTCGACTTTAAACAAGGACTTTTGTTGGCCCTCTAGAGCAAAGGGTATTATAAGTAGAGATCTCATATTCGCAGGATGTGTTCCTCATTATAAAATCTTGACTTAGAATATTTTTGGGCTCATTTTAAAAAACAAGATGGCCGCCACTGGTCTTTCTTTGTCAGTCATGAAAAGAGCTAATATCTCCCTTATTATTGGTCCTAGAGGTTTGGGATGGTAAACCAACCTGTAGGAAATCATGGGCTGGGAATCTTTTGGTGTGGTCAGATTTGACCTTTGACCCCTCCTTCAAGGTCAAACGAGGATGGCCAAACTTAAAAGTGCTTATAACTCGCTTATTATTGGTCCTAGAGGTTTGGGATGGTAAACAGACATATAGGAAATCATGGGCTGGGAATCTGTTGATGTTGTCCGATTTGACCTTGGACCCCTTCTTCAAGGTCAAACAAATATAGTGAAACTTAAAAGTGCCTATAACTCGCTTATTATTGGTTCTAGAGGTTTGGGATGGTAAACCATCCTATAGGAAATCATGGGCTGGGAATCTTTTGGTGTGGTCAGATTTGACCTTTGGACCCCTCCTTCAAGGTCAAATAAGGACAGCCAAACTTAAAAGTGCTTATAACTCGCTTATTATTGGTCCTACAGGTTTGGGATGGTAAACCAACCTATAGGAAATCATGGGCTGGGAATATTTTTGTGTGGTTGGATTTGACCTTGGGCCCCTTCTTCAAGGTCGTACGAGGATACTGCATTTGCAGTATTTCTTTAAATATGTTTTAACCTACTCTTTACACTTAAACAGTTACCTTGTTACTTTCCTTCATAATACCATTTGCAGGGCACAACTTTTTTGTCCTTTTCTTCTGTCAGGTTCAGAATTTCTTTTGAATATGCTGTTCAATTACCATTTACTGTACTTCTGTACAGCACTTTCCCTGATAATTATGCTTTCCTGTCATTATTACCTTCACAAATCAAAAATACTCAGTCAGCTGACACAGTGCCCATTCACGGGCACTCTCCTCTTGTTTTTGGATTATAGATAAAAATTTATTTGCTTATACATCACAAACGTTATTGTATCCACCGGATGCATCCAGTGGATACTTTGGTTTAGCATTCGCTACACTGCTGTGCACAGAGATTTTCAAAGTTAACGCTCTCAGCAGAAAACCACCAGCTAGCTTTACCAAAATTGCAGGATATCTTCATTGGGATGTAAGCTTCTCTGGGACTGAAATTAGCCTCATTCTGAAAACAAGATGGCCGCTGCGGTCATTTATTGTGTCACCAGCATTTATGCTGCGTGGCATATAGGGATTGCTTCGTCATCCAATTTCGTCGTCTGTCGTCGTCACACTTTGTAATCTGGACAGTATCTCAAAAATGGCTTGTCGGATTTAATTCAAATTTGGCATGTAGATGTAACTGGTCCTGAGGGTGTGCTGTATAGTTTTGTCACCTTAAACTCCCACTAGTAAGATACTTAAACTCATTTTAAGTTTTTTCGTTTCCGGACAGTATCTCAAAAATGGCTTGATGGATTCAATTCAAATTTGGCATGTGGTTGTAACTAGTTTTGAAGGTCTGCCCTATTTTAAGGTGACCTTAGACTCCCATGTATAAAAAACTTATGTCCAGTTTACGTTTTTTTCTTTCTCCATGGAGTATACTGAAAATAACTTAACAAATTTCATTCAACTTTTGCATGTATATGTAACTGGCCATAGGTAAGTGCCATACAATAAGGTGACCTTAAACTCCCAGTAATAACAGAATTATATTCACTTTAAGTTTGGTAATTTTTTAACAGTATTTCAAATATTGTGCAATTCTAGGCATATTTTAGTTGTGGATGTAACAAACCTTGAACAGAACCTTCAGAAAAAGATTACCTTAAACTCGCTACAATATACAGCAGTGCAAACAAACTTCGAGTTTAAGGTTGGGACAATATTTTTGGTGTTTGGAAGATATTTTATATGCTAATTAGGACTTTTCACATTGATATTTATCATGTACATATATCTCCACAAAAAATGGTCTCTTTTGTACGGTTATAGTAAATTGCTGATATTTTATAAACTTATGAGTTTAAGGTTGCATTAGTTTGTGTCAATAGCAGCTATGATGGAAAATATACATGGTCAGTGTCGTCGTCACACTTACTTTCCAGACAGTATCTCAAAAATGGCTTGATGAATTAAATTCCAATTTGGCATGTTGATGTAACTGTTCCTCAATGTGTGCCCTATTTAAGGTGACCTTAAACTCACAGTAGTAAGATACTTGTGTTGAAGGTTTTTCATTTCCGGACAATATCTCAAAAATGGGTTGACAGATTCAATTCAAATTTGGCATGTGGTTGTAACTGGTTTCAAGGTGTGCCCTATTTTAAGGTGACCTTAAACTCTCGTGTATTAAAAAGTTATGTTGAGTTTAAGTTTTTTACTTTTCCGTAAAGTATACTAAAGATAACTTAAGAAACTTCATTCAAATTTTGCATGTATATGTAGCTGGCCATAGATAAGTGCCTCACATTAAGGTGACCGTAAACTCCCAGTAATAATAGAATTATATTCACTTTAAGTTTGGCAATTTTTCAACAGTATTTCAAACACTATGCAATTCTAAGCATCTTTCAGGTTGTGAATATAACAAACCGTGAACAAAACCTACAGGAAAAGATTCCCTTAAACTCCCTCACAGCTGCAAACTAACTTTGAGTTTAAGGTTGGGACAATTTTTTGGTATTTAAAAGATATTTGATGTGCTAATTCAGACTTTATTCTTTGATATTCATCATGTGCATCTGTCTACACCAAAAAAGTTTCTTTTGTAAGGTTATACTAAATTCCTGATATTTCATAAACTTATGAGTTTAAGGTTACATTACTTTTGTGTCACTAGCAGCTATGTTGGAGGACAAGTATGGTCAGTGTCGTTGTCACACTTCCTTCCCAGACAGTATCTCAAATATTTCGTGATGGATGAAATTCAGATTTGGCATGTGGATGTGACTGGTACTCAAGGTGTGCCCTGTTTTAAGGTGACCTTAAACTTCCACTAGTAACGTCCTTATATTGATTTTAAGTTTTTCCGTTTTCAGACAGTATCTCGAAAAGAGGTTGACAGATTCAATTCAAATTTGGCATGTGGTTGTAACTGGTATTCAAGGTGTGTCCTGTTTTAAGATGACCTTAAACTCCAATGTATAAAAGAATTATGTTGAGTTTCAGTTTTTATTTTTTAGTATATAGTATAGTATAGAGTATACTGAAGATAACTTAAGAAATTTCATTAAAATTTTGCATATATATATAACTGTGCAGGTTTAATGGCATGAGAACTTGTATGTGATTGCATGTGATTGCTTTCTTGGCAATTTCTGCAACAAGTGTTTTCATGGCAACACTTTTTCTGTTTCTTGGTCTTTTATTTTGTGGGCATTTAACATTATTCAAAACTTTCAAAATATGTTCATTACAAGAGGAACTTGTGATTTGGTTTCAGGCAACATTTGCTAACACTTTTCCTGTTTTTCACTTTTAAATTGGTGGGATCTTTATAAATAAAACCCATGCAAAGATTTTAACTAGTATTTTCAGGATATATTTCATGCAAGGGGGACTACAAGAGTAGTGATGATGCTTTTTTGCAAGTTTTTGGTAACAGATGCTGCCATGGCAATACTTTTTCTGTATTGTTTTTCAAATTGTGATTTTGTGGGTACTTGTCAACATTTTCTCATGTTTCTTGGGTTTAAAAATCTTTTTGTGGGTTCTTTGCATTCCAAACCCCATGGCAACACTTTATCTTTTTCCTGAATTTCCTGCTTAGTGCTGACATCTAGTAAAAACTTGGTAAGTGATAACTTAATGTGTTTGCCTCTCTGTCTGCCTGTGTCCATTTGTCATATCCTGTACATTGGATCTAGGTTATATTTTTCAACAAGTTGGAGCCTAACCATGGCTCGGTACTTCTCAAGGATTGTCTGGATCTGCAAAAATACTGCCAGTCAGCCAGCTATTTATGTCCAGCACAATTTTTGTCCTTTTGAATTTCATCCGCTTCAGTCTTTAACCAAAGCTGGTGACACAGTACAATTCTTCTGAATTCTTGTTATTATTGGTCCTAGAGATTTGGCATGTGAAACTAACCTATAGGAAATGATGGGCTAGGAATCTTTCGATGTGGTCATATTTGGCCTTTTGGCCCCTCTTTCAAGGTCAAATGAGGATAGTCAAAGTTAAAAGTGCTTATAACTTGCTTATTATTGGTCCTAGAGGTTAACAATGTGAAACCAACTTATAGGAAATCATGGGCTGGGAATTTTCTGATGTGGTCAGATTTGGCCTTGGGTCCCTCCTTGAAGGTCAAACGAGGATAGCCAAACTTAAAAGTGCTTATAACTCGCTTATTATTGGTCCTAGAGGTTTGCAATGTGAAACCAACTTCTAGGAAATCGTGGGCTGGGAATATTCTCATGTGGTCAGATTTGGCCTTGGGCCCTCCTTCAAGTTCAAACGATGGTTTGGTGAGTTGTCTTTCCGGTGGACACAAATTTGCATTGATTCTCTGATGCACTAGGTTTAGTTATTTCTAAAGCCTTCCTTGCAATAACTTGATTGTCAGTATGTTAAAAACAGACTGTCTTCAGAAATTAGGTACAAACAGCTGTGCAAATCTCCTGCTTCTTAGTTTACAGTGAACATATCCTGACTTAATTTCTGACTCTAAGCATCATTGTGAAAGCAGTTTCTTAATTTTCTTGTAGTTATCCCACAATTTTCAAAATATCTACAGAAATGGTTGTAAATTTTCTAAGATTTTCCTCTGAAATATTAAGTAATCACTAATAAGGAAGATGTCATTCTAGAGTAATATTTGATTTGGAAACAATCACATTTATTTGAAAATCATTTCACAGCACCACTCAATGTTGTTATTGGTTAATTTCTACATCTATCTTCAAAAATATACTTGGATCTCAAAGCTGGTTATCACTTCTATCCTAAATTTGAGCAAAGCACAACCAACTACTATCAATTAGATTGATTTCTTCTAATATATTTATTAAATATCTTATGATGTTGATGAAACTAGTCACATTTTATATTTCATACAATGTCCAAAAACAAAAAAAAAGATATTTTCTCACAAAAGTTACAATTAGAATTTCTTATTTAGATTGCAATTGCATTTATAAAATTGTTGTAATTTATTGCGTAAATTACATAAAGTAAATTTTAATAATAAGTATGTTTTGGTTAATTATAGAAATGCTGCACTATATCATAGACTCTGCAAAATAATCTTTTTAAGTATTATGTCCACCCCCCTGGGGGGTGGATATATTATTTTTGCTTTTTTCGCCGTCCGATGTCCGATGTCCGGCGTCCGATGTCCGGCGTCACGCATGGTTTCCGCTCATTTAAAGGAAAAGTATTAGAGCTATTGTCACCAAATTTGGTATGCAGGCTTATTGGGTCAGTAGCTTGCTTGGGATTGCTTTTGGCTGTTGTACCTCTTTTGCTTACTGAGTAATACTTAAGTACAGCTATTTTCAGTACCCATTGGTTTCCGTGCATTTAAGCCAAAATAATTAAAGATATTTTACTACAATTTTGAATACAAAATTGTTATGTCCATAGCTCGCTTGGTATTGCATTTGGGACTGATAGCTTTGTCAGTACATGAGTAATAGCCATTTAGGTACTTCATTGTGTATTTTCAGTACTACTTTTGAGTAATTTGCTAATATCTCAGAAACCGTGTGAGATAGAGCGATTTCGTCGAAATTTTCGACCCACAGGGTATTTAAGGAATGTAATATTTGCAATTTTCAAAAAATTTTCCCCTCCCCAAAAATGGCGGCCATTTTGAATTTTCGAATTTTTGCCAAAAATGGCAAAACACTAATTTGCTTCTATCTCCTTAACCGTGCGAGATAGAGCGATTTCGTCAAAATTTTCGACCCACAGGGTATCTGAGCATTGTACTCTTGGTAATTTTAAAAAAATTTTCCCCTCCCCAAAAATGGCGGCCATTTTGAATTTTCGAATTTTTGCCAAAAATGGCAAAACACAAATTTGCTTCTATCTCCTTAACCGTGCCAGATAGAGCGATTTCGTCAAAATTTTTGACCCACAGGGCATCTGAGCATTGTGCTCTTGGTAATTTTTCCAAAAATTTTCCCCTCCCCAAAAATGGCGGCCATTTTGAATTTTCGAATTTTTGCCAAAAATGGCAAAACACTAATTTGCTTCTATCTCCTTAACCGTGCGAGATAGAGCGATTTCGTCAAAATTTTTGACCCACAGGGCATCTGAGCATTGTACTCTTGGTAATTTTTAAAAAATTTTCCCCTCCCCAAAAATGGCGGCCATTTTGAATTTTCGAATTTTTGCCAAAAATGGCAAAACACAAATTTGCTTCTATCTCCTTAACCGTGCCAGATAGAGCGATTTTGTCAAAATTTTCGACCCACAGGGTATCTGAGCATTGTGCTCTTGGTAATTTTTACAAAATTTTCCCCTCCCCAAAAATGGCGGCCATTTTGAATTTTCGAATTTTTGCCAAAAATGACAAAACACTAATTTGCTTCTATCTCCTTAACCGTGCGAGATAGCGCGATTTCGTCGAAATTTTCGACCCACAGGGTATCTGAGCATTGTGCTCTTGGTAATTTTCCAAAAATTTTCCCCTCCCCAAAAATGGCGGCCATTTTGAATTTTCGAATTTTTGCCAAAAATGGCAAAACACTAATTTGCTTCTATCTCCTTAACCGTGCGAGATAGAGCGATTTCGTCGAAATTTTCGACCCACAGGGTATCTAAGGAATGCAATCTTTGCAATTTTCCAAAAATTTTCCCCTCCCCAAAAATGGCAGCCATTTTGAATTTTCGAATTTTTGCCAAAAATGGCAAAACACAAATTTCCTTCTATCTCCTTAACCGTGCCAGATAGAGCGATTTCGTCAAAATTTTCGACCCACAGGGTATCTGAGCATTGTACTCTTGGTAATTTTCCAAAAATTTTCCCCTCCCCAAAAATGGCGGCCATTTTGAATTTTCGAATTTTTGCCAAAAATGGCAAAACACAAATTTGCTTCTATCTCCTTAACCGTGCCAGATAGAGCGATTTCGTCAAAATTTTTGACCCACAGGGTATCTAAGGAATGCAATCTTTGCAATTTTCCAAAAATTTTCCCCTCCCCAAAAATGGCGGCCATTTTGAATTTTCGAATTTTTGCCAAAAATGGCAAAACACAAATTTCCTCCTATCTCCTTAACCATGCCAGATAGAGCGATTTCGTCAAAATTTTCGACCCACAGGGTATCTGAGCATTGTACTCTTGGTAATTTTCCAAAAATTTTCCCCTCCCCAAAAATGGCGGCCATTTGAACTTTCGAATTTTTGCCAAAAATGGCAAAACACTAATTTGCTTCTATCTCCTTAACCGTGCGAGATAGAGTGATTTCGTCGAAATTTTCGACCCACAGGGTATCTAAGGAATGCAATCTTTGCAATTTTCCAAAAATTTTCCCCTCCCCAAAAATGGCGGCCATTTTGAATTTTCGAATTTTTGCCAAAAATGGCAAAACACAAATTTGCTTCTATCTCCTTAACCGTGCCAGATAGAGCGATTTCGTCAAAATTTTTGACCCACAGGGTATCTGAGCATTGTGCTCTTGGTAATTTTTCCAAAAATTTTCCCCTCCCCAAAAATGGCGGCCATTTTGAATTTTTGAATTTTTGCCAAAAATGGCAAAACACTAATTTGCTTCTATCTCCTTAACCGTGCGAGATAGAGTGATTTCGTCGACATTTTCGACCCACAGGGTATCTAAGGAATGCAATTTTTGCAATTTTCAAAAAATTTTCCCCTCCCCAAAAATGGCGGCCATTTTGAATTTTCGAATTTTTGCCAAAAATGGCAAAACACAAATTTGCTTCTATCTCCTTAACCGTGCCAGATAGAGCGATTTCGTCAAAATTTTCGACCCACAGGGTATCTGAGCATTGTGCACTTGGTAATTTTTACAAAATTTTCCCCTCCCCAAAAATGGCGGCCATTTTGAATTTTCGAATTTTTGCCAAAAATGGCAAAACACAAATTTGCTTCTATCTCCTTAACCGTGCGAGATAGAGCGATTTCGTCGAAATTTTCGACCCACAGGGTAACTAAGGAATGCAATCTTTGCAATTTTCCAAAAATTTTCCCCTCCCCAAAAAATGGCGGCCATTTTGAATTTTCGAATTTTTGCCAAAAATGGCAAAACACAAATTTCCTTCTATCTCCTTAACCGTGCCAGATAGAGCGATTTCGTCAAAATTTTCGACCCACAGGGTATCTGAGCATTGTACTCTTGGTAATTTTCCAAAAATTTTCCCCTCCCCAAAAATGGCGGCCATTTTGAATTTTCGAATTTTTGCCAAAAATGGCAAAACACAAATTTGCTTCTATCTCCTTAACCGTGCCAGATAGAGCGATTTCGTCAAAATTTTCGACCCACAGGGTATCTAAGGAATGCAATCTTTGCAATTTTCCAAAAATTTTCCCCTCCCCAAAAATAGCGGCCATTTTGAATTTTCGAATTTTTGCCAAAAATGGCAAAACACAAATTTCCTCCTATCTCCTTAACCGTGCCAGATAGAGCGATTTCGTCAAAATTTTCGACCCACAGGGTATCTGAGCATTGTACTCTTGGTAATTTTTAAAAAATTTTCCCCTCCCCAAAAATGGCGGCCATTTGAACTTTCGAATTTTTGCCAAAAATGGCAAAACACTAATTTGCTTCTATCTCCTTAACCATGCGAGATAGAGTGATTTCGTCGAAATTTTCGACCCACAGGGTATCTAAGGAATGCAATCTTTGCAATTTTCCAAAAATTTTCCCCTCCCCAAAAATGGCGGCCATTTTGAATTTTCGAATTTTTGCCAAAAATGGCAAAACACAAATTTGCTTCTATCTCCTTAACCGTGCCAGATAGAGCGATTTCGTCAAAATTTTTGACCCACAGGGTATCTGACCATTGTGCTCTTGGTAATTTTTACAAAATTTTCCCCTCCCCAAAAATGGCGGCCATTTTGAATTTTCGAATTTTTGCCAAAAATGGCAAAACACTAATTTGCTTCTATCTCCTTAACCGTGCCAGATAGAGCGATTTCGTCGAAATTTTCGACCCACAGGGTATCTAAGGAATGTAATCTTTGCAATTTTCCAAAAATTTTCCCCTCCCCAAAAATGGCGGCCATTTTGAATTTTCGAATTTTTGCCAAAAATGGCAAAACACAAATTTGCTTCTATCTCCTTAACCGTGCGAGATAGAGCAATTTCGTCGAAATTTTCGACCCACAGGGTATCTAAGGAATGCAATCTTTGCAATTTTCCAAAAATTTTCCCCTCCCCAAAAAATGGCGGCCATTTTGAATTTTCGAATTTTTGCCAAAAATGGCAAAACACAAATTTCCTTCTATCTCCTTAACCGTGCCAGATAGAGCGATTTCGTCAAAATTTTCGACCCACAGGGTATCTGAGCATTGTACTCTTGGCAATTTTTAAAAAAATTTCCCCTCCCCAAATATGGCGGCCAAAAATGGCAAAACACTAATTTGCTTCTATCTCCTTAACCGTGCGAGATAGAGTGATTTCGTCGAAATTTTCGACCCACAGGGTATCTAAGGAATGCAATCTTTGCAATTTTCCAAAAATTTTCCCCTCCCCAAAAATGGCGGCCATTTTGAATTTTCGAATTTTTGCCAAAAATGGCAAAACACAAATTTGCTTCTATCTCCTTAACCGTGCCAGATAGAGCGATTTCGTCAAAATTTTTGACCCACGGGGTATCTGAGCATTGTGCTCTTGGTAATTTTTCAAAAAATTTTCCCCTCCCCAAAAATGGCGGCCATTTTGAATTTTCGAATTTTTGCCAAAAATGGCAAAACACTAATTTGCTTCTATCTCCTTAACCGTGCGAGATAGAGTGATTTCGTCGAAATTTTCGACCCACAGGGTATCTAAGGAATGCAATTTTTGCAATTTTCAAAAAATTTTCCCCTCCCCAAAAATGGCGGCCATTTTGAATTTTCGAATTTTTGCCAAAAATGGCAAAACACAAATTTCCTTCTATCTCCTTAACCGTGCCAGATAGAGCGATTTCGTCAAAATTTTCGACCCACAGGGTATCTGAGCATTGTACTCTTGGTAATTTTCCAAAAATTTTCCCCTCCCCAAAAATGGCGGCCATTTTGAATTTTCGAATTTTTGCCAAAAATGGCAAAACACAAATTTGCTTCTATCTCCTTAACCGTGCCAGATAGAGCGATTTCGTCAAAATTTTTGACCCACAGGGTATCTAAGGAATGCAATCTTTGCAATTTTCCAAAAATTTTCCCCTCCCCAAAAATGGCGGCCATTTTGAATTTTCGAATTTTTGCCAAAAATGGCAAAACACAAATTTCCTCCTATCTCCTTAACCATGCCAGATAGAGCGATTTCGTCAAAATTTTCGACCCACAGGGTATCTGAGCATTGTACTCTTGGTAATTTTCCAAAAATTTTCCCCTCCCCAAAAATGGCGGCCATTTGAACTTTCGAATTTTTGCCAAAAATGGCAAAACACTAATTTGCTTCTATCTCCTTAACCGTGCGAGATAGAGTGATTTCGTCGAAATTTTCGACCCACAGGGTATCTAAGGAATGCAATCTTTGCAATTTTCCAAAAATTTTCCCCTCCCCAAAAATGGCGGCCATTTTGAATTTTCGAATTTTTGCCAAAAATGGCAAAACACAAATTTGCTTCTATCTCCTTAACCGTGCCAGATAGAGCGATTTCGTCAAAATTTTTGACCCACAGGGTATCTGAGCATTGTGCTCTTGGTAATTTTTCCAAAAATTTTCCCCTCCCCAAAAATGGCGGCCATTTTGAATTTTTGAATTTTTGCCAAAAATGGCAAAACACTAATTTGCTTCTATCTCCTTAACCGTGCGAGATAGAGTGATTTCGTCGACATTTTCGACCCACAGGGTATCTAAGGAATGCAATTTTTGCAATTTTCAAAAAATTTTCCCCTCCCCAAAAATGGCGGCCATTTTGAATTTTCGAATTTTTGCCAAAAATGGCAAAACACAAATTTGCTTCTATCTCCTTAACCGTGCCAGATAGAGCGATTTCGTCAAAATTTTCGACCCACAGGGTATCTGAGCATTGTGCACTTGGTAATTTTTACAAAATTTTCCCCTCCCCAAAAATGGCGGCCATTTTGAATTTTCGAATTTTTGCCAAAAATGGCAAAACACAAATTTGCTTCTATCTCCTTAACCGTGCGAGATAGAGCGATTTCGTCGAAATTTTCGACCCACAGGGTAACTAAGGAATGCAATCTTTGCAATTTTCCAAAAATTTTCCCCTCCCCAAAAAATGGCGGCCATTTTGAATTTTCGAATTTTTGCCAAAAATGGCAAAACACAAATTTCCTTCTATCTCCTTAACCGTGCCAGATAGAGCGATTTCGTCAAAATTTTCGACCCACAGGGTATCTGAGCATTGTACTCTTGGTAATTTTCCAAAAATTTTCCCCTCCCCAAAAATGGCGGCCATTTTGAATTTTCGAATTTTTGCCAAAAATGGCAAAACACAAATTTGCTTCTATCTCCTTAACCGTGCCAGATAGAGCGATTTCGTCAAAATTTTCGACCCACAGGGTATCTAAGGAATGCAATCTTTGCAATTTTCCAAAAATTTTCCCCTCCCCAAAAATAGCGGCCATTTTGAATTTTCGAATTTTTGCCAAAAATGGCAAAACACAAATTTCCTTCTATCTCCTTAACCGTGCCAGATAGAGCGATTTCGTCAAAATTTTCGACCCACAGGGTATCTGAGCATTGTACTCTTGGTAATTTTTAAAAAATTTTCCCCTCCCCAAAAATGGCGGCCATTTGAACTTTCGAATTTTTGCCAAAAATGGCAAAACACTAATTTGCTTCTATCTCCTTAACCATGCGAGATAGAGTGATTTCGTCGAAATTTTCGACCCACAGGGTATCTAAGGAATGCAATCTTTGCAATTTTCCAAAAATTTTCCCCTCCCCAAAAATGGCGGCCATTTTGAATTTTCGAATTTTTGCCAAAAATGGCAAAACACAAATTTGCTTCTATCTCCTTAACCGTGCCAGATAGAGCGATTTCGTCAAAATTTTTGACCCACAGGGTATCTGACCATTGTGCTCTTGGTAATTTTTACAAAATTTTCCCCTCCCCAAAAATGGCGGCCATTTTGAATTTTCGAATTTTTGCCAAAAATGGCAAAACACTAATTTGCTTCTATCTCCTTAACCGTGCCAGATAGAGCGATTTCGTCGAAATTTTCGACCCACAGGGTATCTAAGGAATGTAATCTTTGCAATTTTCCAAAAATTTTCCCCTCCCCAAAAATGGCGGCCATTTTGAATTTTCGAATTTTTGCCAAAAATGGCAAAACACAAATTTGCTTCTATCTCCTTAACCGTGCGAGATAGAGCAATTTCGTCGAAATTTTCGACCCACAGGGTATCTAAGGAATGCAATCTTTGCAATTTTCCAAAAATTTTCCCCTCCCCAAAAAATGGCGGCCATTTTGAATTTTCGAATTTTTGCCAAAAATGGCAAAACACAAATTTCCTTCTATCTCCTTAACCGTGCCAGATAGAGCGATTTCGTCAAAATTTTCGACCCACAGGGTATCTGAGCATTGTACTCTTGGCAATTTTTAAAAAAATTTCCCCTCCCCAAATATGGCGGCCAAAAATGGCAAAACACTAATTTGCTTCTATCTCCTTAACCGTGCGAGATAGAGTGATTTCGTCGAAATTTTCGACCCACAGGGTATCTAAGGAATGCAATCTTTGCAATTTTCCAAAAATTTTCCCCTCCCCAAAAATGGCGGCCATTTTGAATTTTCGAATTTTTGCCAAAAATGGCAAAACACAAATTTGCTTCTATCTCCTTAACCGTGCCAGATAGAGCGATTTCGTCAAAATTTTTGACCCACAGGGTATCTGAGCATTGTGCTCTTGGTAATTTTTCAAAAAATTTTCCCCTCCCCAAAAATGGCGGCCATTTTGAATTTTCGAATTTTTGCCAAAAATGGCAAAACACTAATTTGCTTCTATCTCCTTAACCGTGCGAGATAGAGTGATTTCGTCGAAATTTTCGACCCACAGGGTATCTAAGGAATGCAATTTTTGCAATTTTCAAAAAATTTTCCCCTCCCCAAAAATGGCGGCCATTTTGAATTTTCGAATTTTTGCCAAAAATGGCAAAACACAAATTTGCTTCTATCTCCTTAACCGTGCCAGATAGAGCGATTTCGTCAAAATTTTCGACCCACAGGGTATCTGAGCATTGTACTCTTGGTAATTTTCCAAAAATTTTCCCCTCCCCAAAAATGGCGGCCATTTTGAATTTTCGAATTTTTGCCAAAAATGGCAAAACACAAATTTGCTTCTATCTCCTTAACCGTGCGAGATAGAGCGATTTCGTCGAAATTTTCGACCCACAGGGTATCTAAGGAATGCAATCTTTGCAATTTTCCAAAAATTTTCCCCTCCCCAAAAATGGCAGCCATTTTGAATTTTCGAATTTTTGCCAAAAATGGCAAAACACAAATTTCCTTCTATCTCCTTAACCGTGCCAGATAGAGCGATTTCGTCAAAATTTTCGACCCACAGGGTATCTGAGCATTGTACTCTTGGTAATTTTCCAAAAATTTTCCCCTCCCCAAAAATGGCGGCCATTTTGAATTTTCGAATTTTTGCCAAAAATGGCAAAACACAAATTTGCTTCTATCTCCTTAACCGTGCCAGATAGAGCGATTTCGTCAAAATTTTTGACCCACAGGGTATCTAAGGAATGCAATCTTTGCAATTTTCCAAAAATTTTCCCCTCCCCAAAAATGGCGGCCATTTTGAATTTTCGAATTTTTGCCAAAAATGGCAAAACACAAATTTCCTCCTATCTCCTTAACCATGCCAGATAGAGCGATTTCGTCAAAATTTTCGACCCACAGGGTATCTGAGCATTGTACTCTTGGTAATTTTCCAAAAATTTTCCCCTCCCCAAAAATGGCGGCCATTTGAACTTTCGAATTTTTGCCAAAAATGGCAAAACACTAATTTGCTTCTATCTCCTTAACCGTGCGAGATAGAGTGATTTCGTCGAAATTTTCGACCCACAGGGTATCTAAGGAATGCAATCTTTGCAATTTTCCAAAAATTTTCCCCTCCCCAAAAATGGCGGCCATTTTGAATTTTCGAATTTTTGCCAAAAATGGCAAAACACAAATTTGCTTCTATCTCCTTAACCGTGCCAGATAGAGCGATTTCGTCAAAATTTTTGACCCACAGGGTATCTGAGCATTGTGCTCTTGGTAATTTTTCCAAAAATTTTCCCCTCCCCAAAAATGGCGGCCATTTTGAATTTTTGAATTTTTGCCAAAAATGGCAAAACACTAATTTGCTTCTATCTCCTTAACCGTGCGAGATAGAGTGATTTCGTCGACATTTTCGACCCACAGGGTATCTAAGGAATGCAATTTTTGCAATTTTCAAAAAATTTTCCCCTCCCCAAAAATGGCGGCCATTTTGAATTTTCGAATTTTTGCCAAAAATGGCAAAACACAAATTTGCTTCTATCTCCTTAACCGTGCCAGATAGAGCGATTTCGTCAAAATTTTCGACCCACAGGGTATCTGAGCATTGTGCACTTGGTAATTTTTACAAAATTTTCCCCTCCCCAAAAATGGCGGCCATTTTGAATTTTCGAATTTTTGCCAAAAATGGCAAAACACAAATTTGCTTCTATCTCCTTAACCGTGCGAGATAGAGCGATTTCGTCGAAATTTTCGACCCACAGGGTAACTAAGGAATGCAATCTTTGCAATTTTCCAAAAATTTTCCCCTCCCCAAAAAATGGCGGCCATTTTGAATTTTCGAATTTTTGCCAAAAATGGCAAAACACAAATTTCCTTCTATCTCCTTAACCGTGCCAGATAGAGCGATTTCGTCAAAATTTTCGACCCACAGGGTATCTGAGCATTGTACTCTTGGTAATTTTCCAAAAATTTTCCCCTCCCCAAAAATGGCGGCCATTTTGAATTTTCGAATTTTTGCCAAAAATGGCAAAACACAAATTTGCTTCTATCTCCTTAACCGTGCCAGATAGAGCGATTTCGTCAAAATTTTCGACCCACAGGGTATCTAAGGAATGCAATCTTTGCAATTTTCCAAAAATTTTCCCCTCCCCAAAAATAGCGGCCATTTTGAATTTTCGAATTTTTGCCAAAAATGGCAAAACACAAATTTCCTCCTATCTCCTTAACCGTGCCAGATAGAGCGATTTCGTCAAAATTTTCGACCCACAGGGTATCTGAGCATTGTACTCTTGGTAATTTTTAAAAAATTTTCCCCTCCCCAAAAATGGCGGCCATTTGAACTTTCGAATTTTTGCCAAAAATGGCAAAACACTAATTTGCTTCTATCTCCTTAACCATGCGAGATAGAGTGATTTCGTCGAAATTTTCGACCCACAGGGTATCTAAGGAATGCAATCTTTGCAATTTTCAAAAAATTTTCCCCTCCCCAAAAATGGCGGCCATTTTGAATTTTCGAATTTTTGCCAAAAATGGCAAAACACCAATCTGCTTCTATCTCCTTAACCGTGCGAGATAGAGCGATTTCGTCAAAATTTTTGACCCACAGGGCATCTGAGAATTGTACTCTTGGTAATTTTTAAAAAATTTTCCCCTCCCCAAAAATGGCGGCCATTTTGAATTTTCGAATTTTTGCCAAAAATGGCAAAACACAAATTTGCTTCTATCTCCTTAACCGTGCCAGATAGAGCGATTTTGTCAAAATTTTCGACCCACAGGGTATCTGAGCATTGTGCTCTTGCTAATTTTTACAAAATTTTCCCCTCCCCAAAAATGGCGGCCATTTTGAATTTTCGAATTTTTGCCAAAAATGACAAAACACTAATTTGCTTCTATCTCCTTAACCGTGCGAGATAGCGCGATTTCGTCGAAATTTTCGACCCACAGGGTATCTGAGCATTGTGCTCTTGGTAATTTTCCAAAAATTTTCCCCTCCCCAAAAAATGGCGGCCATTTTGAATTTTCGAATTTTTGCCAAAAATGGCAAAACACAAATTTCCTTCTATCTCCTTAACCGTGCCAGATAGAGCGATTTCGTCAAAATTTTCGACCCACAGGGTATCTGAGCATTGTACTCTTGGCAATTTTTAAAAAAATTTCCCCTCCCCAAAAATGGCGGCCATTTTGAATTTTCGAATTTTTGCCAAAAATGGCAAAACACTAATTTGCTTCTATCTCCTTAACCGTGCGAGATAGAGTGATTTCGTCGAAATTTTCGACCCACAGGGTATCTAAGGAATGCAATCTTTGCAATTTTCCAAAAATTTTCCCCTCCCCAAAAATGGCGGCCATTTTGAATTTTCGAATTTTTGCCAAAAATGGCAAAACACAAATTTCCTTCTATCTCCTTAACCGTGCGAGATAGAGCGATTTCGTCGAAATTTTCGACCCACAGGGTATCTAATGAATGCAATCTTTGCAATTTTCAAAAAATTTTCCCCTCCCCAAAAATGGCGGCCATTTTGAATTTTCGAATTTTTGCCAAAAATGGCAAAACACCAATCTGCTTCTATCTCCTTAACCGTCCGAGATAGAGCGATTTCGTCAAAATTTTCGACCCACAGGGCATCTGAGCATTGTACTCTTGGTAATTTTTAAAAAATTTTCCCCTCCCCAAAAATGGCGGCCATTTTGAATTTTCGAATTTTTGCCAAAAATGGCAAAACACAAATTTGCTTCTATCTCCTTAACCGTGCCAGATAGAGCGATTTTGTCAAAATTTTCGACCCACAGGGTATCTGAGCATTGTGCTCTTGGTAATTTTTACAAAATTTTCCCCTCCCCAAAAATGGCGGCCATTTTGAATTTTCGAATTTTTGCCAAAAATGGCAAAACACAAATTTCCTTCTATCTCCTTAACCGTGCCAGATAGAGCGATTTCGTCAAAATTTTCGACCCACAGGGTATCTGAGCATTGTACTCTTGGTAATTTTCCAAAAATTTTCCCCTCCCCAAAAATGGCGGCCATTTTGAATTTTCGAATTTTTGCCAAAAATGGCAAAACACAAATTTGCTTCTATCTCCTTAACCGTGCCAGATAGAGCGATTTCGTCAAAATTTTCGACCCACAGGGTATCTAAGGAATGCAATCTTTGCAATTTTCCAAAAATTTTCCCCTCCCCAAAAATGGCGGCCATTTTGAATTTTCGAATTTTTGCCAAAAATGGCAAAACACAAATTTCCTCCTATCTCCTTAACCGTGCCAGATAGAGCGATTTCGTCAAAATTTTCGACCCACAGGGTATCTGAGCATTGTACTCTTGGTAATTTTTAAAAAATTTTCCCCTCCCCAAAAATGGCGGCCATTTGAACTTTCGAATTTTTGCCAAAAATGGCAAAACACTAATTTGCTTCTATCTCCTTAACCATGCGAGATAGAGTGATTTCGTCGAAATTTTCGACCCACAGGGTATCTAAGGAATGCAATCTTTGCAATTTTCCAAAAATTTTCCCCTCCCCAAAAATGGCGGCCATTTTGAATTTTCGAATTTTTGCCAAAAATGGCAAAACACAAATTTGCTTCTATCTCCTTAACCGTGCCAGATAGAGCGATTTCGTCAAAATTTTTGACCCACAGGGTATCTGACCATTGTGCTCTTGGTAATTTTTACAAAATTTTCCCCTCCCCAAAAATGGCGGCCATTTTGAATTTTCGAATTTTTGCCAAAAATGGCAAAACACTAATTTGCTTCTATCTCCTTAACCGTGCCAGATAGAGCGATTTCGTCGAAATTTTCGACCCACAGGGTATCTAAGGAATGTAATCTTTGCAATTTTCCAAAAATTTTCCCCTCCCCAAAAATGGCGGCCATTTTGAATTTTCGAATTTTTGCCAAAAATGGCAAAACACAAATTTGCTTCTATCTCCTTAACCGTGCGAGATAGAGCAATTTCGTCGAAATTTTCGACCCACAGGGTATCTAAGGAATGCAATCTTTGCAATTTTCCAAAAATTTTCCCCTCCCCAAAAATGGCGGCCATTTTGAATTTTCGAATTTTTGCCAAAAATGGCAAAACACAAATTTCCTTCTATCTCCTTAACCGTGCGAGATAGAGTGATTTCGTCGAAATTTTCGACCCACAGGGTATCTAAGGAATGCAATCTTTACAATTTTCAAAAAATTTTCCCCTCCCCAAAAATGGCGGCCATTTTGAATTTTCGAATTTTTGCCAAAAATGGCAAAACACCAATCTGCTTCTATCTCCTTAACCATGCGAGATAGAGCGATTTCGTCAAAATTTTCGACCCACAGGGCATCTGAGCATTGTGCTCTTGGTAATTTTTACAAAATTTTCCCCTCCCCAAAAATGGCGGCCATTTTGAATTTTCGAATTTTTGCCAAAAATGGCAAAACACAAATTTCCTCCTATCTCCTTAACCGTGCCAGATAGAGCGATTTCGTCAAAATTTTCGACCCACAGGGTATCTGAGCATTGTGCTCTTGGTAATTTTTACAAAATTTTCCCCTCCCCAAAAATGGCGGCCATTTTGAATTTTTGCCAAAAATGACAAAACACTAATTTGCTTCTATCTCCTTAACCGTGCGAGATAGAGCGATTTCGTCGAAATTTTCGACCCACAGGGTATCTGAGCATTGTGCTCTTGGTAATTTTCCAAAAATTTTCCCCTCCCCAAAAATGGCGGCCATTTTGAATTTTCGAATTTTTGCCAAAAATGGCAAAACACTAATTTGCTTCTATCTCCTTAACCGTGCGAGATAGAGCGATTTCGTCGAAATTTTCGACCCACAGGGTATCTAAGGAATGCAATCTTTGCAATTTTCAAAAAATTTTCCCCTCCCCAAAAATGGCGGCCATTTTGAATTTTCGAATTTTTGTCAAAAATGGTAAAACACAAATTTGCTTCTATCTCCTTAACCGTGCGAGATAGAGCGATTTCGTCGAAATTTTCGACCCACAGGGTATCTAAGGAATGCAATCTTTGCAATTTTCCAACAAATTTTCCCCTCCCCAAAAATGGCAGCCATTTTGAATTTTCGAATTTTTGCCAAAAATGGCAAAACACAAATTTGCTTCTATCTCCTTAACCGTGCGAGATAGAGCGATTTCGTCGAAATTTTCGACCCACAGGGTATCGAAGGAATGCAATCTTTGCAATTTTACGAAAAATTTTCCCCTCCCCAAAAATGGCGGCCATTTTGAATTTTCGAATTTTTGCCAAAAATGGCAAAACACAAATTTGCTTCTATCTCCTTAACCGTGCGAGATAGATCGATTTCATCAAAATTTTCGACCCACAGGTATTTCAGCATTGTATTCTTGGCAATTTAAAAAAAAATTTCCCGTCCCCTAAAATGGCGGCCATTTTGAATTTTCAAATTTTTGTCAAAAATGGCAAAACACAAATTTGCTTCTATCTCCTTAACCATGCGAGATAGAGCGATTTCGTCGAAATTTTCAACCCACAGGGTATCTAAGGAATGTAATCTTTGCAATTTTCAAAAAATTTTCCCCTCCCCAAAAATGACAGCCATTTTGAATTTTCGAATTTTTGCCCAAAATGGAAAAACACAAACTGGCCTTAACCGTGCAAAATAGAGTTATTTCGTTGAAATTTTCGACCCATAGGGTATCTAAAAAATGTACTCTTGGCAATTTTCAAAAAAATTTCCTTTTCCCAAAAATGGCGGCCATTTTGAATTTTCAAATTTTTGCCAAAAATAAAAAAACAGGAATTTGCTTCTATCTTCTTAACCGTGCCAGATAGAGTGATTTCGTCAAAATTTTCAACCCAACCAATGCAAAAAGGCATGAAGCTGAAATAATTTACATCTACACTAACAAATATTTAAGCATCATTGATATATTTTACAAATGAAACAGGGTCTTGTAAGACTACTGTACAATTTGGGCAAAAGGTTCATGGGTGGACATTACACATGATAATGTGTGTTCTTCTATGCTATCCTGTTTCTATTCGCATCTACTATCAACAGGGCGGCCGATTTCTAGTTTTAATTAAATTTAGGTATAAATATAAGGATTTAATTAAATAGTATATTAGTTGTTTTGTCAGTATTTTAAGTTGACATGTATCTTTGGCATGCTGATATTTACTCTTTGATCTTGTTTTAATAATCTCACTTTTATATCAACTTCTTGAATATATTTATTATATTTACAGTTTATTTTGTCTCTGTGAATTTAAACTTGTTTTTGACAATATATAGTATGACCTTTCATTTGTTGTCATTTTACTGTACTTGTGAGACTACTCTTTAATATTTTATTGTGTTTAATATTGTGACACTGTACATGTTTCGTTTTATTAATATTTCTTTCATTGTTTGCTGTTTAGATCCTGAAATTGGGGAGAATAGTGACAATGATAAAGGTACAAATACTTTTTGTTTATTTTCGTGTTCCATGTCTGTACATAGAATTGGAAATACAGAAGAACCTCTGTTATCTGAGAATGGGTTTTGAGGTCTGATTTCAGATAGAGTAAGAAATCTAAAATTCGCCAGGAATCAAAATTTCGCCACCTCTAAAACCTTAGTTAATTTTATGAAGAATATGATGTTTTTGACTAAAAATTGGTATTTTTCAGTTCAAAAAGCCATAATTTAGTATACATTCAACAAATCTCACTACAATTAATTTATTTTATCAGTATTTTCACATGTGGCGAATTTTAGATATGTGGCGAATTTTAGATTTCTTACTCTAATAGAAGGTCAGATAATATAGATTCTACTGTATAAAATTAATCACAGAATGTGAATTTCACCACAGAGGGTTATCTTTTGAAAGTATGCTAATTATGTATCAGGGTAAGTGTATGTGCTTACGACATCTGGCGGCCAATTTGCCACGGCAATTTTTTTCCAACCTTCCCAATATTTTGTTGACATACATCTGAATTTACTGCCTCCCAGATCGAAAAAAATTACCATTGCAAATCGGACATTGGGTTTCACAAATCGTAGTCAGATACACTTGAACAACCAAATATAAATGAGAAGGAGGGAAAAAATCGCCATTTTAAATCGGCCGTGGGATGTTGTAAACTGCACACATGTGTACATACACTAAGACAACAATCCTAGTATAGTCTCAAACTGACAAATGTGTGAAGAATGTCCCACAAGTCAAAGAAATAAAGGGGTGTTTCCTCACTGGCGAAATTCATATACTTCGGTGGACTTCACATTTCTTACTTTACTGGTCACTGCCATAATTTTTCACGAGCTTCGACTTTCCACAAAATGGAATACAAAATATTTAATGAATTTGGTTGTTATGTGTGCAACTTGTGCACTTTTGCTTCCCAAATATTCAAGTCAAAGTGAAATATTAAAATATTCGAGACTTTCCGTATATAAGTTGTGCATAGTTTAGATGCCGATTTGTGCTAGAAATTACATTATTGCCCCTTAAAAAAGATTCTAGAAGATTTATTGTTTTGATTTTATGTTAGTAAAATACTTAAATAACTTGTGGTTGTGTGAGTGCATATTTTTACTGGGTTCCTTCAATTCATGATACCATGGTGTCGGTCAAGTAAAAATACATAAACCTCAAAAATTAAAATCAATACAACACTGTTTTCGGGCAAAAAACACTTCTCTCATATCTCTCTCAGTACTGAAAATATCTATCTTATGTACAAATAATACAAATACTTCCTTCACAGAGCTTTTAAACAGGTTTGATATTTGGATCCTCTTTGGTCCACCTGGACTACTAGCTTTCATGTTCATTGTGTTTTTTGTTCAAATGACATGCTCTGGCCACTTTATGGCAGCACAGTCAGTGAAAATCATCATTGGAGAAATTCCTTTATTTAAAGTAAACAGTATGAACCTCTCCTATTACATTGATATTGTGGCAATTTTACTTTTTCTGCCAGATCTGTTACAGACTTTCAGTGAATTTTGTTTCTCATTGCCCACTTTTAAGGACTGGTTTGTATGGTGTGTGATACATACTGTGGTCAGATTTCTTACCAATCTTGTTTTGGTTTTATTTATAATAGGTTGAATGTAAGTGGTACTAGTTTTCCCATGTACAATGAACTATGTATAACCAGAATGTTCACAAAATCCAAAAGATTTGGTTCATGTTATAGCTACATTTCTTTCTCATCTCAAAATACTGGGACTTATTCAATAATATAGGGCCATCCAAAGGATTCACTGATACATACAGTATTTGTGCACTGGGCATATGGCAAGTAGTGTATTTTGGTATGACAGAAATCATCTTGATAGAAAGGTGCCATCATAATACCACCAACTTGTATTCCAGTTAGGCCTATTTCAGGGTGGCACAACTCTTTTGCAAATGCTATTTTCTCTAAGTTTTCGTGCATATCACGGTATGTTGCAGTGAACGAGCAGGTGATCACATTTTATTGTCTTGGGAGTAAAAACTTTGTGTTATTCTACTCCTCACTGTACCTCTGCTTTGGATTTGAATATTCATTGATAATTTGAATATTCATTGATGATTGGATCAAGTTATAAATTGATTTTAAACCAAATAAAATGGCTACCTAATCCCCAAAATACAATTTTTACTTGCAGTCGACGCCTAAAGTCAACACACTATCACTAAATGTACATCTTACAAAAGCATTTGCTTTTGCATCAGTAATCCTAATTGGTTTTAGGAAGAATTTGTTGTGTACTTCCTGCTTTTTCTGATTAGTTACTAAGTGAAGCAGTTGGTATTTTGTTCTTTTGTTACTGTTTTTCATCTTATAGACGTTAAGGCATTGCAGACAAAGAGCGGCATGAACACAGCGACCGTGATTGGCATTGTGATTGCAGTGTTCTTCATCTTCCTCATCATCGTGGACATCTCCTGCTACTTCCTCAACAACTGTGGCATCACCAAGTGCATCTGTGTGAACGTGTGTGGAGACTCGGAGGAAGGGCGCAGTAACAAGGAAAAGCTTGTGAATGAGGCTGAGAAAGGAGAGGGGTGAGTGGACAAGTGTAACAGCATATTATGTGGAATTATAAATGCAGCATTCGATAAAATAGACTTCTCAAATAAACACAAATTTACTGTTTTGGCAGAGACCTAAATTTATAAAACCATCAGAAGGTCCTTCATAAACAGCAGTGGATATGGACATGCTATATGTATATATAATAGGAAAACTTCCCGAATGACATATACAGAAAAAATATATCACAAATGAAGATAACATTATACGAGTTCGTAGCATGAGTGTTATATTGTTAATCTTCATGAGTGATATATTTTTCTGTATAAGTCTAATGGGGGATGTTTCACTTTTATTAGCCACCATTTTGTATAAAATGTGAGTTAAATGAATCCATATTTAAAGAGAGAATGCTAATATATACAAGGACACCAGTGAATATAGGGGTATGGACAAAAAGTAACTGGACAAAAAGTATTGTACATTAGGACAAAAAGTATTTTATGTTTTTATTTGAAACAAATTGGAACATATGTTAGTACTAACATTAAAAATGCATTTTACATTGATATTTTTAACTTTTTACACATATATCAAATCAGATGACTTAACACAGCCTTCTAGTATGCCCTACTTCATTGGGAAGGTCTTCCATACTTTTTCCACCGTTTTGCATGGTAGCACACATGTACTTTAGTCTTTCCTGGAGATCCTTTATTGTTTTGTCACTCTTTTCTTGTTGGGTGTCCATAGGATGAAAGAAGTTTTAGTGTGCATGTATTCTCCATTTAAGCATAGCTTCAATCCTCCTTTATTACTTTTAATGATTTCCATGATGCAAATAACCTGAATGTTACCTTTCATGTTTTACCTCTAAGGCTAATTACATTCAGTAATCACTAG
Organism: Sabellastarte sp. h YS-2021; assembly: GCA_964017235.1. Classification (NCBI taxonomy): domain Eukaryota; kingdom Metazoa; phylum Annelida; class Polychaeta; order Sabellida; family Sabellidae; genus Sabellastarte; species Sabellastarte sp. h YS-2021. The sequence continues at coordinate 87,463,199 of OZ024932.1, forward strand.
AATACCTTTCAAAAATGGCCTTAATTACAATTACATCATTTCCCTCTTGTCATTCAAACTATGCATTCATGCTACAAAGACAACAACTTTTGCTTTGAAGTCACACACTACAGGGAAACCACAGCCCAATGACTTATGCTAATCTCTAAGACTAACATAAGATTCTTTGTTGACCCCCTTTATAGTACATGCCAGTATAATAAATGTGACATATGGAAAATATAAAACTTATATAAATATATATAAAGTACATGTAATATATATTTTAGTTTATATATACAAAAAAGTCCTTTATAAAAAAATGAATTACTTTTTGTTGTATGTCTGATACATTTTGTCCAGTTACTTTTTGTCTGGGTCCAATACTTTTTGTCCTACAATCATGAATATAAAAACCTAAATATTTAACTTGTGATTTCTGAGCCATTTCTGTATCGATTTTTATTCAACAACAAAAAAAAACGAATTGAAGCGTTGTTGAAAGACCTTCTAATGATATATTATACGTATTTGTAGATGACATAGTTTATGAGATATTAACAAAAAATGGAAGTTATTTACGCTAATTATCCATGCTCAGGTGATGCTGTTGGGGAGCTGGACAAATCGGCCCTTTGCCAAATCGGCCCCTAAAAAAGTCAGCCCTGGGCAAATTGGCCCCCTAAAAAAGTCTTCCCTAGGCAAATCGGCCCCAATTTAAAACTTCTGCAATTAGAACTTATTTATAGACCTGCAGAGAGCATATGACTGGGTTGATAAAGATATTTCTTCAGGATTATTAAACAGAAATCATCTCCCCACCCCAATTATTTTATTGGGGGCTGATTTGACCAGCTAATTTTATTTTGGGGGCTGATTTGACGGGGGCTGATTTGGCAAAGGGCCAATTTGTCTATGATTCGTGCTGTTGTATACAAAAAATATATCCCGCTGTATGGGTCATATATGGCTCATGGTGAATAATAAAATGTGAGAGAAATATTACAGGTGATTGGAGTCTTATCTTAAAGGATTAGGTTACATGTTTAATGGTGGTGAACAGAGGATCAGGTTATCTGTATACGTAAGCTGAGGAGGGGCATTTCAACAAAGAGAAGCTCATTATTTAGATTCAGAAAGGAAAGAGATCAACTTTGTTTTATCAAAGGAACATTAAATAGGGAGCTAGTTATGTTTACAGATGAGAAGACTGGGATGTCATGAAGCTGTGATAGATAATATTCTCATTTCTTTTAACTTCCCCTTTCACTGTTGGACTGTACTTATTTCACCTCTGCACTGACAAGTACGCTCCCTTGGATACCACAATAGATGTCCAGCTTTGAAGATGCCTGGTAGTTCAATTTATATCCTATTCTACCTGATGCAGTACTACAATTAATTCTATTAATTAATTCTATTAATTTCATTATAGGATCCTGTTTTGTAATTCACAAACCTACCAGAAGCACCACAATTAAACATCAGTACAAACATGGTTTGAAGTTAGAAGTTACTTTGATTAAAACATGAGAACAACAATATACATGTTTTCTTTTATTTTGTACCTTACATACCAACCTGCAGTACAAAGGTGCCTCCAGTTAATACAATAGAAGTAAGAAGTCCTATCTTGAATATGCCTGGTTGTATGCCCTATATCAACATAAACATTACCATATTTTCTTTGAGCATGGTAACTATGTTTATTTCCTGTGTACTAGTATTTTCCATATAGTCCAGAATAAGGTCTGATGCGAATACAGTGAAATGTTACCTATATGGTTTACACTGTACTGGACATTATTTTTACATTTGATGAGTACAACCAACACAATATACTTGCTTTATGTAATATCCCAGTTTCACTTACAATACTTATTGTAAGACATCCTCAGTTTATAACTGTTGTAGGCTGCTATGACCCATCCTGTTTGAAATGTCCTGTGACTGAAAAGAAAAGTGTTATTGCCTGCTCCCAGCCATTAGGATTCATAAAGATAATTTGTAGCACTAAGACCCAATTGAGAAGTAGAGAAGAGTAATTGGTAGACTCATACAACTGATATCATGGGACGACTTCCACTTTTACAACTTTAACCATAGCAGGCTTTAAAAAAATACAAGTGACTTACAAATGAAAAGATTGGTGACAAAATTCAGGACAGAAATTTGCATTCATTTAAAGATTTAAACATGTCTCAGAATAGGACGACTGTCACCCAAATTGGCTCCAGACTGTCCTGAGTGATAAGATAAGTTGCACGATGTTCACGATTTTGCTCCTAACTCCCAACTCATGGTTCTTTGGAGGCAAACTTGTAGCAGTGTTACTGAGTTATAATTGTTGAAAATATGACCATGAATGTTAGAGCGGTTCATGAGTTTTACTGGTGCCTGAGTTGTTGTTTCCTACATGTACCTGTATATTCCTGCCTCCCCCCAGTTCTGACAACAGAGCATCTCCAGTGGATGCCAAGGTGAACTTTGAAGATGAGAAGAAAGCAGAACCAATAGCAGAAGAACAGGAAACAGAACAGCCAGAAGAGGCTCTGCCCGAGGAGTAAGAGGCTCTTCCATCAGTTGTGCATGATTTTTTTTCTGTCTAGAAAGTAGAGACCTGTACAGATGTATTTCCTTCTCTCTGTCACACTCTTTTGATCTATTCTTTAGTTTGACATCCTTTTAGATATCAATATATTTAGATAGATCAATGATAATTTGAGGATGAAGATATTCTAAGATTGCTATATGTCTGTGTGTTACATTGTATTGTAAATAGTTACAATTATTGATACATATTTGTACTTAATAACTATGAAGTTAGATGTTAGAGTTAGGATATTAAAGAAACAAGTCTTTAAAATAATATGTTACAATATTATTGAGCAAGTCAGCCTCCTTTTATCAAAAGATAACTTTACCTAAAAGAGAGAAAATAGGTGTTATAATATGCCTTAATATGAAGTATTAACGACAATGTTCATTTAACTCCTAAGTGTCAAGATAATTAACAAAATTAATAAAAAACATTGTGATACCAATGTTACCAAATCAATCTTGAAAACTTTGGTATGACACACAGAAAATATTGACAGATTAGTAAAACTCTAACAGTTGAATAGGAATTTCATTATTGAGAAAATATAAATATTTGTCAAGTAATATTCATCAAAGAAACATTTGTGATGCAATATATTGAAGTGTTACATTCTGTGACAGAAATAATCTGTCAAAAATACTTCAAGTTAACATTTGTTAATCAGATGACTTTCTGCTGCTTAAGCCAAAAAAAAATTGGTCCTGTTTACTATTATTGGGTATCACTGTGTGTTTTATTAAAATTTTAATATGACTAAAAATGAGGAATATGTAAGGTTGAAGAACACAAGTTAACATGCAGTTTAACTGCTGATATTGTGAAGCAGGATTACATGGGATCTCTATAATGTTACCCCTCTCTTCAGCCCCCCTGTTAAGCATCGGCCTAAAAGTCAACATAGCCATAAAGATGAGCGGTGGAGTGAGATAGTGTCGGAACTAGAAAAGAATATGAGGCAAGTGCATTGTGGGTAAACCTCAAAAATAAGAACCAATATCCTTTCTCTGTTTGGCCGATCGTGTAATACACCCTAATCTTTTGGTGGGTCCTTTGTATGCCTATGTATCTATAATTTGTGTTTATTTTACATTTATATATATATATTTATATATAGTGTATAAATTATTCATCAGGTTTGTATAGAAATTCACTGTTTGTATCTTTTTTTCAAAATTTTTATTCTAATTTCAACATTTATATACTTTTTTTAAAACAATATATAAAAATATCAGATTATTTTATCTATGTGAGAAGTTTAGTTCCAGTTTGTATATTTTAGATTTTCTCCCTATCTCTCATCCTGAGTTATTAATGTTGTATTTTAGTGCAAACTGTTTTCCCTTTCAAACCCCCCGAGAAAACATTATGTATATATACCGGTATATAACTTTCATGAACAATGTTGTACATAAGTCACATGCTTTTCAAGATATTTGTTGAACAAAATCTTTACTTTTTATTCTCTACACCCACTGTTTATGTTTTTGTCTTTTTAGTTTTATATTGCTACTGCTTTATTTCACATTTATAAAGCTTCACAAACACATTTGTTTTTGCAAACATCCCCAAATAGGGAAATTCTCACCAAATAATGGCTTACTTCTAATGCCCATAATTCAACCGGCTCTGTATTTGTGCATCAAATTGCCACATTAACGGTTCAAAACCTAGGTTCTTATTTTTGAGGCCACACATCTCATTATTACTCCATGTCTCCATGTCGTGGTGTCTTTGTGTTATTATTATTGCGTTAGTTTAGTTGATGTTTTCACTGTTGTCAGTTCTCCAGATGATGTCCCAGTATTTTTGAGGTTTACCATGCACTCAAACACCTTTAAGTGATAAATTTATATACTTATATAGAAAGTAAGAAATGTAAAATTCACTACACAAGACTTTCTTATGGAATTTCACTCTTTCTAGCAACGCGGTGAGATATCTGAGTTATGATAATATTTTTTACATGTTTTTCTTCTTAAATGCTGCAGGTATATGGGCATAAATTGGAGAGTTTGCTTATAAATAAGAATATACTGTAAACATCAAGTTTATATGTGTCCAACTAACCTGAAAATTATTTTTGATTAATTTAAAAATAAGTGAATTAGGTGACAGGAACTTTGACTGCAGATTCTGAGGTTTGTGCATCATATATTCTTCAATATATCTGCACTACGCGCTTAATAAAGACCAGTACTCTTTTGTCCCTCCAACAAAATACATTGTACTGATGACATTTAAAAGCTGACAATTCTGAAAATAGGTTGAAAAAAAGAAACCCCACTTCTCCACAAAAGTGTGTGCAGGCAAACTATCCAGATTGCTATTTAATTTGTTTAATTGGATACTGATGCTCTCATTAGCTTGGAACAAATTGAAGGTGTAGTGGATGTAAAACTTTTAATAAAGGTACCCAATTTATATATCTCAGTAGAACCTGTACTTTTAGTAATTCCAGAAAAAAATGAGTGTAAGTAATGATATTTGTACTATCAGTAATATGACAGCGTCATCATGAATAAAAGATTTACCATATGAAGCGAGAGCTCCTTCACTATAGATGTTTCATTGACATTCCATTAAAAGTGGAAAACTACATTTCTTCAAATAAAAGACACTACAATGAATTACTCATTTCTTGGTCAATCAGTTCAAACAGGATTTTGATGTGATATTTTGTTCATCAACTTAGCTCTGTGGAAGCTTTTTAATTGCTATGTTAAGACTTTGCCATATTTGTTAATAGTTTATGTGTCATATAAAGTAGACTCAACTGTACATGTCACTAATTTGTTTTGAACCACTTGTCAGTTTAATAGTTGTGCTGTTGAGCTTGAGAGGATAGGAATTAAACGTTATTTAAGAAGTCCCATGCAAATAATTGTATCCCCGCCGGATGAAAGTCGGGGATACTTAGGATTCAGTACAGTCACGCTGCTGCCGCCGCAGAGATTTCCTTTCGGACGCAATAACTTAAAAAATATTTTAGTTAGACCTTTCAAATTTGGTATGTGGGTATATATGGGTAATCCCACGAACGCTATGTTTTGTGACCTTGACCTTCAATTTCAAGGTCACTGGTGGCCTCTTAAAGGTCAGATTTTAGCCATTTTTTTCACATTTTGGCCCAGTGCTCGTATACAGAAAGTTAGATCATCCTATGGCTGGTATATATAATACATAATTATATATGTCCTCTGTAAGCATGCAGAAATTTGACCTTGAAGCTCTTCATTGAAGGTCATCCATAGACTGCCAAAGTAACTCACCAACACAATTTTTGGCCTGTTTACCCCGACAGCCCTTAAGGGGTATTGCTTTTACCCATGGTGTCCGGATGGGCAGGTGGGCTGCGGGAAAAAGTTTGTCCGGCCTGTATCTCAGAAACCGTAAGGTGTAGGAAGTTGTTACGTGGTAGGGACATTGGTTGGGGGTTGTTGGTGTGCAACGTCATGGTCTGACCTTGATTTGACCTTTGACCTTGCCGCAGTGACCTTGACCTATAAAATCTTAATCGGGCTGTATCTTGGAAAACGTAAGGTAGAGGAAGTTGATACTTGGTACGGACATTAGCTAGGGGTGTAGGTGGGCATTTTCGTGGTGTGACCTTGATTTGACCTTTGACCTTGCCATAGTGACCTTGACCCATAAAATCTTGTACGGGCTATATCTCGAAAACCATGTAGTGTCGGAAGTTGATACTTGGTAGGGACATTGGTTAGGGGGTGTAGGTATGTGATGTCGGTGTAGGTATGCGACGTCATGGTGTGACCTTGATTTGACCTTTGACCTCGGTCTGGGCTATATCTCGGAAACCATAAGGTGTAGGAAGTTGATACTTGGTAGGAACATTTGTTAGGGGGTGTAGGTGTGCAACGTCATGGTGTGACCTTGATTTAACCTTTGACCTTGTCGTAGTGACCTAGTTGACATATAAAATCTTGTCCGGGCTATATCTTGGCAACCATAAGGTGTAGGAAGTTGACACTTGGTAGGGACATTGGTTAGGGGGTGTAGGTATGCAATGTCATGGTGTGACCTTGATTTGACCTTTGACCTTGTTGTAGTGACCTTGACCTTTAAAATCTTGTCTGGGCTATATCTCGGAAACCGTTAGGTGTAGGAAGTTGATACTTGGTAGGAACATTGGTTAGGGTGTGTAGGTGTGCAACATCATCGTGTGACCTTGATTTGACCTTTGACCTTGTGGTAGTGACCTTGACCTATAAAGTCTTGTCTGGGCTATATCTCGGAAACTGTAAGGTGTAGGAAGTTGATACTTGGTATGGACATTGGTTAGGGGATGTAGGTGTGCAACGTCATGGTGTGACCTTGATTTGACCTTTGATCTTGCATATCTGAGGCTATTTTATCTCTGTACAGGGATATGTGATACTATTTTATCTCTCTTATATCTCTTATATCTTTTTACTTGAATCTTGGTTGTTGCACATTTGGGTGTCTTTTGGTGTAGATTAAGTACTGTTAAAGTCATATTAGAATTCATTAAGGGTTTTACTTTAGCAACTCCCATTGTAACAGATGGTTTTGCATCAAGTGAGTCACAGGTTTTGCCCCGACTGAACATATAAGCATGTATTGCCACATCTGTATGTATGGGTAATATTCAAAACATTCAAACCATAATTCTACCATATATAATTGTGATATTTTCATTGACAGCTATTTTCAGTTAAGAAATTTTACAGCTGCATAACTTTTAGTTTACTGTATTGTCTTGTTTTAATACTTAATCTTTACATGCAGTGCTCTGAAAGTATCCCAATCTGTGTACTGTTTCACTACTTCTATATCACATGGTGTTGAAAAAAATTTCCCCAGGCTGTGGGGTACGGGCATCTCTGATGCTATTTTTGGAGACATTTTCACACTCAGTGCTGACTATATTGCATGGAAACTATTGAAAATGGCTTTGGAGGTTGAGTACATGATGGAGTACCAGCATCCAGGCTTACCAGTTACAGAGGATTGTTGGTTACAGAGAAGATCTGCTGATTCTACAGTTATGGACAGGAAGAAGGCAGTTCTTTCATTTTAGTCTACCCCTGCTGAGATGTAGTCTAATTCACCCAGTTCTGCCAGCTCCTATGAGTTTTCGCAGAACTTTGGTGCCACAAGGAACCAGTTACAGAGCATTGCTTCACTTATAACCAGTTAGGCCCTGGTACTGGGCAGGTCCACAGGACTGGCTAACAGACCAGCAGAAGCCTTTTAAGGGTCCAAGTGGCCGTCTTAGACCAACCAGTTACTGCCCAAGGAATTTGGTTACAGAGAAATTCTTACACTGGTCATTGGTCCTGGTGAGATGACTGTCTCAACCTACCAGACCAGTCAGCCAGCATACTGTCAGGACCTGCTAGCTGGTCGAAAGTGACTGTAGATAAGAAGACTTTCCCAACAAGATTTGTCCAACTACCTGTCAGCCTTATCTTATCAGACCCCACACCAGCCAGTTACTGGTCCCGGTGAGTTGCCAAACTCAACCGGACTGGTCAGGCTGCTGCCAGTAAGAAGTCTGTTGTATCAGTTACTGTGGAGGTTCATCAAGTTTTTCTTACAGGTTCCAGTGAGATATAGTGATCCATCCTCCTAGACTGGTCACCCAGCTTGCCTTTTACCCAGCCTGTGAGCAGTGTCAGCTGACACCAGAGGCCTGAGATTGCAAACTCAGCCTTCCCCTCAAGATTATAACCCATTTGCCAGTTTTCACAACTCAAGCAATGGTAAATTTATCTGTTAATCCGACCAGGGGTCAGAGTTCTCATAAATGGCTATTAGTGTTTTCCACAGTGGGGTTTATAAGAATCTCCCAGGAAGGCTATACCCTCCCCTTCTGGAAATGACCAGTTTGACCAGGCAGGAAAAGTGGCTCAGTACCCTGAATAATTCAGATGGAATATCGGGAACTGCATTAACCTTGCCTCAGCCAGAGGAGTGGATAACTTCAAAGGTGCCTACTCCCTCACCCCATTCAACCAACAAGGAAGTACCACAGTTTTCTCATACAGGGCCTTCCTGCCACTTCAAGCACTGCCGTTTGGTCTGTTTTCACAGTACACAGGTGCTCCAGGAAACAGGTGACTCAAGCCCAACACAATCACGCTTCAACCATGTCCCGTCCGGGGATACACTGCGTCAAGACGCAATATCTAGTTTCATTGTTTGCATTTGCTTGACACCACTACATATATGTGATAACCAGAAGTTTGCTTAAAATTCCTTACACAGGATAATCAAAGAGTAAATCATGTAATTGAAACAAAATAGTAGCAACAGAAGTAATTTATTAGGAATGAGCAGGTTACTGATGTTGGTACTATTAATTAAGCGTCCCGCAAGGGACGCTTGTTTGTGTATGGGAGACCTTCAGGCTCCGCCGGCTCCGCCGGCTCCGCATTTTGTTTTCCTTATAACTCTCTAACCATAAGGCAGATTCTTTTCAAATTTGGCAGGTTTAGGCAGTAGTTTTGAATATGCTGCGGTGACATTTCAACCAATCAGAGAGGTCACATGACCAAAAATGTCTTTTTTCGATGGGGAAGCTTGTCCGGATGATAACTTGAAAGGAATTTTATCAATTCACCTGAAACTTGGCAAATACATTCATTCCATTAAAATCTGGAAATCATTAGATTTTGGCATTGATTGGTTAAGAAATGGCCGAGTAATTAATGATTAATTAATCATTACGAATTTTCCAAATAAGGAAAACACAAAAATGCTCACATCTCGAAAACCGTGCTAGATAGAGCGATTTCGACGAAATTTTTGATCCGCAGGGTATCTCTGCGGAGTAGTTTTCCCAATTTGCAAAAAAATTTTGTCTCGCCAAAAATGGCGGCCATTTTGAATTTTCGAATTTTTCGCAAAAATTGCAAAACATAAAAATGCTTATATCTCGAAAACCGTATTAGATAGAGCGATTTTGACGAAATTTTTGACCCACAGGGTATCTCTGCAGGGTAGCCATGCCTATTTTCAAAAAAGTTGTCTCGCCAAAAATGGCGGCCATTTTGAATTTTCGAATTTTTCGCAAAAATTGCAAAACATAAAAATGCTTATATCTCGAAAACCCTGCTAGATAGAGCGATTTCGACGAAATTTTTGACCCACAGGGTATCTCTGCAGAGTAGCCATGCCACTCGCCAAAAATGGCGGCCATTTTGAATTTTCGAATTTTTCGCAAAAATTGCAAAACATAAAAATGCTTATATCTCGAAAACCCTGCTAGATAGAGTGATTTCGACGAAATTTTTGACCCACAGGGTATCTCTGCAGAGTACCCATGCCAATTTTCAAAAAAATTTTATCTTGCCAAAAATGGCGGCCATTTTGAATTTTGAATTTTTCGCAAAAAATGCAAAACATAAAAATGCTAATATTTCGAAAACCGTGCTACATAGAGCGATTTCGACGGTATTTCAGGGTATCTCTGCAGAGCAGCTATCCCAAAGAGCTTTCACTTGGTGAAGTTTCAGACCCATAGCTAATTGCTCACCTACTCAAAATGAGTAAATGCTAATTATCTCAAAAACTATTGCGGATTAACCTAATTTTTATCAAATAACTCATTCATGTACTTTTGGGAGAGCTTTCACATGGTGAAGTTTCAGACCCGTAGATAATTACTCACCTACTCAAAATGAGTAAATGCGAATTATCTCTTAAAGTATTGCAGATAGCCAATTTTTCTCAAATAACTCATTCACCTACTTTTGGAAGAGCTTTCACTTGGTGAAGTTTCAGACCCATAGCTAATTATTTACCTACTCAAAATGAGTAAATGCTAATTATCTGTAAAAGTATTGCGGATACCCAGTTTTTATCAAATAACTCATTCATCTACTATTGGGAGAGCTTTCACATGGTGAAGTTTCAGACCCATAGCTAATTACTCACCTACTCAAAATGAGTAAATGCGAATTATCTCTAAAAGTATTGCAGATAGCCAATTTTTCTCAAATAACTCATTCACCTACTTTTGGGAGAGCTTTCACTCTGTGAAGTTTCAGACCCATAGCTAATTACTCACCTACTCCAAATGAGTAAATGCGAATTATCTCTAAAAGTATTGCAGATAGCCAATTTTTCTCAAATAACTCATTCACCTACTTTTGGAAGAGCTTTCACATGGTGAAGTTTCAGACCCATAGCTATTTATTCGCCTACTCAAAATGAGTAAATGCGAATTATCTGTAAAAGTATTGCGGATACCCAATTTTTATCAAATACTCATTCATCTACTTGTGGGAGAGCTTTCACATGGTGAAGTTTCAGACCCATAGCTAATTACTCGCCTACTTAAAATGAGTAAATGCGAATTATCTCTAAAAGTATTGCAGATAGCCAGTTTTTCTCAAATAAATCATTCACCTACTTTTGGGAGAGCTTTCACTTGGTGAAGTTTCACACCCATAGCTAATTACTCACCTACTCAAAATGAGTAAATGCGAATTATCTCTAAAAGTATTGCAGATAGCCAATTTTTCTCAACTCATTCACCTACTTTTGGGAGAGCTTTGACTTGGTGAAGTTTCTGACCCATAGCTAATTATTCACCTACTTAAAATGAGTAAATGTGAATTATCTCTTAATAGTATTGCAGATAGCCAATTTTTCTCAAATAACTCATTCACCTACTTTTGGAAGAGCTTTCACACACCAAAATGAAAAATTGTGAATATCTCGGAAAAGCTATTTCTTCTCCTTTAATGCTCGGCGGGAGATACACACCGCGGCAGTGGTCTTGACAAAAATTTTTGTCTCCCCAAAAATGGTGGCCATTTTGAATTTTCAAAGTTTTTGTAAAACACAAAAATGCTTATATCTCGAAAACCGTGCTATATGGAGGGAACTGAACAAAATTTTTGACCTGCTGGGTATCTCTGCAGAGTAGCCATGCCAATTTTCAAAATATTTTTGTCTCGCCAAATATAGCGGACATTTTTAATTTTTTAATTTTTTGCAAAACACAAAAATGCTTATATCTTGAAAACCATGCTACATAGAGCAGACTGCGCTGACTTTGGTTGCCACAACAGTATAAGGCTAGAAACAAAGCATTTTCTTAATACTTTAGCACTCACCTTTATATCCTTTTCGCGACGCTTTGTTTTTGCTATGCAAAAACATTATCTTTTTTTTTTGCGAGCGATCCTCTAGTTACTTTTTATTTCAGTATTAACAAAATTAAACTGTATTAATTTCAGTGAGATATTTGTTAAATTATTATTTGAAATTGAGAAAAATGAGAAAAAATTGAGAAAAATGCAAATGGTCAAATAGGAATTTGTAATCAAATATTTTGTGTTTCAAGAATTTTGTTGAACAAAATTGAAAAAGTTTTTATGCTATATTGAAACATAATATAATGGTCACCTCACCATGTACCATCTTTGTTGACAGTCTATTTATCTTATATTAATTAAGATGATACTGTATAAGTAGAAATTTTAGCTGAAAGATAATTTCACTGATTCTTTATTATTAAGAAATTCAATAGAATTAATTTTCACTAATGGCTAATTTCAATTTGAAATTTTAATACAGATTTAAGATTTCACCAGGAATTAATTTTCATTCTCCAAGCTCATTTAATATCTAAAATATCTAAAATTAATGCCTAATGAAATTTCAACTTATGTAGTATATTGAGAGATACATTAGCCAAATGTTTCTTTGTTCTTGAATCCAGCAGAACCTTACTTCTGTAAGAGGCCGTGGTTGTTATAACGTTAAGCATGACTTGGCCTGCACCTCTGTAAGCATGGGTTCGAATCCAACTAATGATTCACAGAGACCTGTCTTGTAAGACCTTATGGTTGTTGAAAAGGATGTAAAACCCAAACTTTAACTTTTAATTTCCTTCACTATTGCTTGGTATGGGACTACACATTACAAGTAGAAATATCAGTTTCCTGTTGAAAAAGAACTATTTCTTCTAGTCCCTTGTGTTTCAAATGAAGATGGTTTAACCATAATTTGGAGACTAGATGAACATTAGTTAACTATTTCTGCACAAAGAATCGTTAGGTCAGCTTGCACTGATGAACTGATAGAAACTCTGAATACATTTGCAGGCCGCAGGAGTTAGTTTTCAGAAAGACAAATTTCTTACCAAATAAAAGCAGTCTTTAGTGCATAAAATAGTGCTGGGGGTATACAACTTAATGTGTTCATAAATCATATTTTTACACAAAGCTTCATACTCTGCTGTGTGTGTAGCTGCTGGATGAATTAGTATTTGTACACAAAGAAATCTGTGAAATCTGTCACTGTATCTAAAATTCACCACTGAGAAAAAACTCTGTTCTTTTTTTTCTCTCTCTAAATTATAAAACATTTCTTTTAAATTAGCAATTTCTGAGATGCTTGTAGACTATCTTATATGTTCCAGCATATCCAGTAATTAAGCGTCCCTGAAAAGGGCGCTAATTTGTTTTCACTTCAGTTTCCTCACCGGCGCCACATTATGGTCTCCCTTGAATATCTCCCTTATTATTGGAAGCTTTTTAACCATTTTTGGCAATTATATACCTTAGGTGTCGGACAATTTTTCCACATTCTTAAATGTGACCTTTGATCTTTATCAAGGTCACATGATCAAAAAATATTTTTTTGGGGGTACACCCGCCGTCATCGCCGCTCAGCAAAATCTGCTGACTGAAGAGGGTTGTAATTCTACACACATCTTCATACTATCAAAATTTATTTTTTATTTATTTATTTGGGGTTTTACGTCAATTTCAACACTGTACGGGTCATATCACGACGGGTAGTTGGAAGGGCAGAGGAAACCAGTACATACAGTTTGTCAGGGTTCTGTACTGTAAACTGCCGACCAACGGCAAGCAACTACCAGCTTTCCCACATGAGACCTTCATACTATCAAAAATGCAAGGTACCAACCAGAAAGCTTAAAATTCATGTGAACCCCCCTATTATCTTCTTAAGTATTGCATTTAGAGCCATAAAATGTATTTGGAAGGTAGTACGAAACCCATATGTGGAGAGTCAAGAAAGCAGGTCAAATCCCCCCCCCCCCCCCCCCCCCCCCCGACCCCCTGTAGGGGTCAAACTGGGGTCATAAAAAAGCTGATTTTGACATTTTGCTTATATCTCCATTATTCTTGCTTTTAGAGCTTAAGAATGTATTAAGAGGTATTGGGAAGTCATATGTGAAGCGTCTATATAGCCGGTCAGATTTACCCCCCCCTCCACCCCTTATGGGTCAAACTGACGTCATAAAATAGCCGATTTTGTGTTTTTACCTTATATCTCCTTTATTCTTGCTTTCAGAGCTTTAGAATGTATTAAGAAGTATTGGGAAACCATATGTGAAGAATCTATATAAACTGGGGTCATCAAATAGCCAATGTTGTGTTTTTGCCTTATATCTCCTTTATTCTTGCTTTTAGAGCTTTAGAATGTATTAAGAGGTATAGGGAAACCATATGTGGAGAGTCTATATAGCCAGTCAGATTTACCCCCTGACTCCCCCTTTATGGATCAAACTGGGGTCACAAAATAGTAGATTTGATCCTTTTACCTTATATCTCCTTTATTATTCCTTTTACAGCTTAGAATGGATTTCATATAAGGAGAGTCTAGATAGCTGGTCAGATTTACCCCCTGGTCTCCTCTTATGGGTTAAACTGGGGTCTTAAAAGAGCAGATTTTGTGTTTTTGCCTTGTATCTCCTTTAAAACTACTCTTCTTACAAACTATAGAATTTATGAAATTTACTTTTCACAATTTATGACCATACAAAACAAAATAAAGCTTAAATTTTTCTTTCATGTTAATGCATAAACTTCCACACTGTCTGCTTAACTTTCACTTCTTCTCTAAGCACTGCATGTTTTTATTTTCAAAAACCTTTTTCTACTTTATATCATATTGCATTTAACCTTTGGGGACGCTTTGTTTTTGTTAGCAAAAACATTTTTCTAGTTAGATATCTTGTTGGCTTTGTTTCAAGGGTTACCCTTGTGGTGAATTTGACTGACTCTGATTGATTTCATACTTTGTATTCCAAATGTATTGCATGCTGACTCTTCCAACACAGTTACTATTTTTTTCAACCACACAATTTTATTCAGCGTTCATAATTTTGTAAATGCTCACAACAATGCCCACAATAATAGTGGTTGTTCCTTAACACTTACTGCCAATACCTGATCAGCAATCACTAACTCAATAATTCTGTCCTTTTCCATAATTTTATACATAATGTTAACTTCTCCACATTTGCCAGACAAACAATCATTGCTCCCAATCCTAGTTTTCCCTCCATGTAGCTGTAAACTGGCAGTGGAGAGTATATAATAGACTATCAAATAAAGCTCCAGATATATTTTGTATATAGCTTATATACCTAAGAGTGGTGAGGCCCCAGAGGTCGATTATTTTGATTTCTACCCCTTTTATTGTTTAATGATAAAGGACACTACATACCATACTTATTTATTTATTTATTTGGGGTTTTACGTCGCTTTCAACACTGTACAGGTCATATCACGACGGGTAGTTGGAAGGACAGAGGAAACCAGTACATAGAGTTCGCTAGGGTTGTGTACTGTAAACTGCCAACCAACGGCAAGCAACTACCAGCTTTCCCACTTAAGGCCGTCACGTACATACCATACCATTATATAGGATATAAAGCCTTTTGGGGGGCTAAAAGTCTAAAATTTTTGTCTCACGTTATGACTTTTGTATGTTGTACTTTTATGTCACACTTATGTACATTAAATATGCCTACATCATACATGTTACAACCTCTTTGACCCAAAAAACTTTTGAAACTCCAAATTTGTTGATTTTAACGCTGTACACATAGTAAATAATGAAGACAAGTTAGGGACACAAAATTCTTTAGTGAATCTGTTACCTGGAGTTTTCAGTCCAAGGATTGTGATTAATTTTGCCAGTTTTACGTTGTCCTTGTTTTTAACTATATAATGGAACTTTCTATTTAGAACCGTGTACAACAGTGTTTTACATTGTGTTGTCACAACTAAATGACCAATATATGAACATGTTCAATAGAAAAGCATTTCTTAACTGTATTTCATTAATGTATTATCAGCAAATCTGCAACTTCAAACTTTACACTCCTAGCTTTGCATGCTTCCATTAAAACAAACTGCTATATAATAAGCATATAATTGTATAAAACATGGAGAGTCTTTAACAGTTTATAGTTTTTTTTCTCCACAACTTCAAACTTTACAGTGCTACATCTTCACACATTTTCAGTGAAAAGAAGACCCTGTACAAAACAACTGATGCTGTAAAGCTTTAGCATCACACAAATGCATCAAAACTCATTCCAATTACAGTGACACTTGATGTATACTGGTACTTGCTTCACTTATACAAGGTCAATTGTAATGTATAAAACACACAGAAGGTCTGTGTGTGTTCTCTATCAGCTGTTGCTGTCAAACATAGAAAATTTTGTGTACTCAATGATTTGAGATTTAATGGATAGCTTTTTTTGTTGTACTCAGTGATTGAAACTATAACCTAATACTTGTAGCTGGTCTTGTTTCATAAAGAAATAGATCCTGTATATGACTAGTAATATAAGTTAATAATCTTAAAGCATACAGTAAGATAAAACATGAAATCCCAGTAGTATACAGTAACTACACACATAAGAAGTCTCTAATGATGAAAAAAAAAAAAATGTTGAGGCTTATTACTCGGCTGATTTTGCAACTATCAGTTAAAGTTATACTTAAGTTGCAGTTTGTTACAGCAGATATGTGCCCATTGAAGTTAAAAGTATGTATTTTTTTAAATATCATTGCAACAGACAGTATCAAAATGTGTATGCCTGGCTTTACCTATTTGAATAAATTCAGTCTGATAACACCACTTACCTATGTTTGTTTCCGAGAGAAACCACACCGTGTAATTATATAAAAGTGTATATGCAGGTATAATATGTATTGATATATTCTACAAATCCAGTGTGATAACGCTACATGCCCATGTTTGTTTCAGTGAGAAATCACATTATAGTAAAATATTTAGCTGTGGTTCAGGAGTTCAGTCTCTTTACACACTGCTGACCTGTGTTTGTTTCAGTGAGAAGAAGCCACTGGATGAGCAGGGTGGGGAGGTTGTGAGTGCTGACTCTCCTCACCATGACACCCAACCCCTGCAGCCACCAAGTACTGAGCAGGATCCACTACCCCCTGAGTAAGGAGAGCTCACGGCTCCAGTCAAGCCTGTCTGCTTATCATTAGCCAGGCTTTCCTCTTCTGACTGTAGTCAAATGCTTGCCTCTCTTATCGTCTTATGACTGTCTTTGTCTTGTTACTGTAGTGAAGCCTGCTTTTGTGCATTGTACTTTTACTAAAGTCAAACTTGTGCAGTATTTCAGCAAAGGCTCAATCTTCCATGTTTTGTTTCTTTATTATTTAATCAGTATTTTGGTATATTTGCATACTACAAGCTGGATAGTGCCAAACTAAGAACTTTTTATGTTGTAGATATTAGGTTAATAGATATAAAGTGATGCAAATTATGTTAAAAACGAATGTAAAATAATTATAAAATGCTCGCTTTTTGGGTCAACATCGCATTCTTGGTTGCATATCTAATAAATCAATTTGAAGAGTGGCGGCATCTCACAAATTGAAATGCATTGCTAATGGAAAATTGTATCACTTGGTACTACCAGAAGTATTACAGGGAACACAATGTTGTGTCATGTTGTTTGAATATTGATTTTCCAATTGCTGTAATATTTATCATGTTCAAAAGGAACCTTTTTTGTATTTCTTTGTATCTGTGTCATATTTAGAATTTTGTAGTTTCAGAAATATGTTGTGATCTGTATTTTAAACTTGTAGATCTGTTGTATTCTTTCATAACTTTTAGTATCTGTTACAAAATAAAACCTCAGATTTACAGGGGTCAGAGAAAACACCATGAGTCCATTGGGTGGATCCACACTCCTATACTGCAACAAATCTCTGGGTTCAAGTTTTCACAAGGAGAACTAAAACATAGGGAAAATGTTGGGAAATGTGTGCATATGGTTATCATTTTGTCTACTTTACTGGTACAAGATTTGGGCAATAATTTAATTCACGTTTTTAGCAATTCCATCCTTTTATTTGTATTGTAATACACGAAAATAGTATTTATGGGGGTTGATTTAATTTCATACTTCCTTGACAATTTCCTGTAATCAAATATGGTGGATCCTGTACCGGTAAAGTAAAATTGCCCCATAATTTTAATTCCTGGATGGATCACACTGGAACTACACTTCTACTTCTACATAAGCTTACATAATTTTAGAAAGCACAAAAATGTCATTTCATTGAAACACTGCTAAAGTTACAGACATGTAATTAAATTATACACTTGCTAGACCAAAACATGCTAAGTTTTCGGTTTGTGCTACAATAATTTTGCTGATCTTAAAGTGATTGTGGCAGCTTTCAAATATAGATCATTCTCAGACATTGAGCAACATATTGAAGATAGATAAATACTTTGTTTTAAAATAAGATTCTATTTTAAGACTAGAGGTTAAAGCCACTCACTGCAGCCACGTCACTTTGGTTAGCTTTCTGTGTTTCTCTTTGCATCTCTTTGTGTCATGTTTCCAGTTACCATATCATTAATTAAGCATCTCTGAAGGGCGTTTATTTGGTTTCGCGTCAGTTTCACTGCCACCGCCGCCGCCGCATTATGGTCTCCCTCGAATATCTCCCTTATTATTGCAAGCTTTTTAACCATATTTGGCAGTTATATACCTTAGGCGTGGGAAAATTTTTCCATATGCTTAAATTTGACCTTTGATCTTTATCAAGGTCACATGATCAAAAAATAGTTTTTTCGGGTACACCCGCCCGTCATCGCAGTTCAGGAAAATCTACTGACCGCAGAGGCTTGTAACTTCATACACATGTTTATACTATCAAAAACGTGAGCTGATTAGATTTTGGGAGAAATCCGATGAAAATTGACCGATTTATGAGTGATTTTCTCACAGGTACCAATCAGTAAGCTTAAAATTCATGTGAACCCCCCTATTATCTATTTAAGTATTGCATTTAGAGCCATAAAATGTATTGGGAGGTAGTAGGAAACCATATGTGGAGAGTCTAGAAAGCAAGTTGAATTCCCCCCCCCCCGACCCCCTTGTAGGGGTCAAACTGGGGTCATAAAATAGCCAATTTCATCTTTTCCCCTTATATCTCCTTTATTCTTGCTTCTAGAGCTTGAGAATGTATTAAGAGGTATTGGGAAACCATATGTGAAGAGTCTATATAGCCGGTCATATTTACCCCCAGACCCTCCCTTATGGGTCAAACTGGGGTCATAAAATAGTCAATTTTGTGTTTTTGTCTTATATCTCCTTTATTCTTGCTTTTACAGTTTTAGAATGTATTAAGAGGTATTGGGAAACCTTATGTGATGAGTCTAGATAGCCGGTCAGATTTACCCCTGCATCCCCCCTTATGGGTCAAACTGGGGTCATAAAATAGTCGATTTTGTGTTTTGGCCTTTTATCTCCTTTATTCTTGCTTTTACAACTTTAGAATGTATTAAGAGGTATTGAGAAACCTTATGTGAAGAGTCTAGATAGCTGGTCAGATTTACCCCCGGACCCCCCCTTATGGGTCAAACTGGGGGTCATAAAATAGCTGATTTTGTGTTTTTGCCTTATATCTCCTTTATTCTTGCTTTTAGAGTTTAGAATGCATTAAGAGGTATTGGGAAACCTTGTGTGAAGAGTCTAGGTAGCTGGTCAGATTTACCCCCGGATCCCCCCTTATGGGTCAAACTGGGGTTATAAAATAGCCGATTATGTGTTTTTGCCTTTTATCTCCTTTATTCTTGCTTTTAGAGCTTTAGAATGTATTAAGAGGTATTGGGAAACCATATGTGAAGAGTCTAGATAGCTGGTCAGATTTACCCCCGGACCCCCCCTTATGGGTCAAACTGGGGTCATAAAATAGCCAATTTTGTGTTTTTGCCTCTTATCTCCTTTATTCTTGCTTTTAGAGTTTTAGAATGTATTAAGAGGTATTGGGAAACCTTATGTGAAGAGTCTAGATAGCTGGTCAGATTTACCCCCGGACCCCCCCTTATGGGTCAAACTGGGGTCATAAAATAGCCAATTTTGTGTTTTTGCCTCTTATCTCCTTTATTCTTGCTTTTAGAGTTTTAGAATGTATTCAGAGGTATTGGGAAACCTTATGTGAAGAGTCTAGATAGCTGGTCAGATTTACCAGATAGATGTGTTCAAAGCATTGTGTCATAAAGTTCTTGCCTTTTTAAAGGCTCACATTTTACTATGCCTTTTTCTAAAATGTAAATAGATATATGGCATTTATAAAGCACTGTTACTCTTTAATTAAGTAGTTTATGGTGTAACTTTTGACCTATTATAAGTATTGATGCTTTATGCATTCTTAGCCAGAGCATTTATTCAATTAACTTTTCGCAATTTATGACCATAGAAAACAAAATAAAGCTTAAATTTTTCTTTCATGTTAATGCATGAACTTCCACACTGTCTGCTTAACTTTCACTTCTTCTCTCAGCACTGCATGATTTTATTTTCAAAAACCTTTTTCTACTGTATATTATATTGCAGTGAACCTATTTGGGGCGCTTAGTTTTTGTTAGCAAAAACATTTTTCTAGTTTTGTCATGTTTTAATATTTGTTCTTTTTTTCTGATTTAGAAAAGCATCATATCTGTTTTTGAAGTAATCAGTACATTAAAAATAGAGTTTCAAAATGTTGTATATTTAATGTCTCTCTTGTGTATCTGCTCAAAAAGCCTGTTTCAGCATGCTGTTGTATTCAGTATTATGGTATACATAATGCAATTATATTTGGTCATGTATGTGCCATATTATCATGTAATCTCCTCTGTTCTTTTATAGTATAGATATATAGCAGCCGACATGCCCACAGATAGTCACAAAATACTGCTTAGTATTTGCTTGGTGTCACATATTGTGCTTTAGTTTGTATCATGAAACATTAGTTCAACATACTCGCTTTATATATTTATTAATTAGTTCTCAAATGTAAATGTATTAAATGTTTTTGCATGCCATAATTGTTTGATTGTTTTCAGTTCCATTTGTTTTCATGGAAAGGTATATACTGGATATGTTAATAGTTTCACTGACTTAATTGTAATACAGTAAAAATCCCCTCAGCTTATCTTTTATAAGTCTTGGAAATCCACTTATGGTTGTATTGTGTCTCAGAATCCTTTGGACAAAACTTTTACAGTACTGAATAACAGTGATGATCTGTACAATATGTTGCATGTCTTGTGGCTTTTAACTTACTACAATATAAGGGAAGCATTTACATACAGTGCAAAATTGATATGAATCCTTAAGTAACAAACAAAGAGTCCTAAACTGAACCGAGGTTGTTACTCAGCAAGCGCCCACCAGGGAGAGGTGTGACTATAGTGTTGGGTATGTCAAATTGAATAGGTAGGCTTTTAGTTGCCTCCTGAAACCCAAGATGACAGATGTATTAGTTGAATTATTTACATTTTTGTGTGAATTGTTGAACAGCAAAATATTGAAAAATTAAATATGCTTAACAATAATAATATTTACTAAAAAAAAGCATTTCTTTTACATGTTTCTCAGTGCTCATAATTTACTATGATAAAATGATTACAAAAGTTTATCCTAAAACAGTTACATAAGTTTATCCAGAATCAGTGGATAAAATTTTCCTTCAATATCCACAGTACTGTAATAGTTGTGTCAGTTTGCTTGAATTTTATTGGCTTTGTACCATGGAAAATGTAAAATTTGATATACCAGTGGACGCAACAGGTTATTATCAAAACAAAAACCACAGCATGGTTCTTGTTGTTCGCTGCACAATGTTTTCTGATCCAGTCTAGCTGTGCCCTAGTTTTTTCTGAACTTGTACTCTGTGTTTTAGTGTGGCGACCATGCCTGAAGCCACAGAAGACATGGATGAAGAGGAGGTGAATGAAAGCACCCCACTAAAAAGTCCTGATGAACCCAGGGTATGCACACGTTGACTTCAAACATTAATAATAAATTATATAACCAGTGGCAATCTACAGTGATTGCTAGTATAAGTCAAACATATTCTACCTGCATTAATAAAAAATAATGATAATGCTCTGTAGTCAATGCTCATGTTTGGCGAGTCACATAATTTTCTTACTTGAGTTGCATTTTCTGGTGTGGTAGAAAATCAGATGTTTAATAGAGTCTTTATGACACCAGCGTATGTACAGATTGACATCTTGAACATTCATAATACATGTACCATAAATAACAACAAACATCAGTAATGAGGTTTTTACGAAAGAGTATTAGCGCCATCAGTGGGGTTGGTTTTGTTGGAAATATCTGTGTTGGCGACTTACAGTATACATAATTTACCACCAACTCAGATGATATTTTCACCAACACAGACAAAAATGTAGCCAACACAGATGATATTTTCACCAACACAGATGAAAATACTGCAAGTTACTATAAATAGAATGTCTGCTGCACATAGAATAATCTGCCCTTGAATAGATCAATACCAATTACCAAGTAATGACAGTTCACTTGTGTGTATCATAGTCTTCATAGTATACCATCCCAAGAATAATAAATGAGTTTAAGAAATATATTTACAAGTTAAGGTGACCATAGCATAAGTTGAAGTTCAATAGTTCATAATCCAGATCCCCACAATATTAATAGCAAGGGAGTTTAAGAGCATGTACTTTACAAGTTAAGATGACCATAACATAATTTAAGGTTCAGTTCATAATTCAATGAACCTATGCACCAATTTAATGTGATCTGTGCACCAATGACATCACAACACAGTTAATTTGCTGGATCATATAATACAAATAAGACATAAAAATTCCCTGTGACTAATATACACACAGATTAAAACATATTTCTTGTTACCATTAAAATAAAACACACCTAAAAACTGGGCTTGGGAGGGTGGAAAAATCTTAAAGGGTAAACATGTCCTGTCCCTTGCATAACAAAATTCAAACTGTTCATAATGAAAGGTCAGAGTTCTGCAGTCAAGAAGCCCTTAGCAACGGGAAATTCTTTGGGAATTCTTGGCATTCAAACCACTCAGACCTCTTTCAAACAGCCCCGCTAAAGAATTCCCAGGATGGAGGACTGACAGGCGCAGTGGCAGTACACCACTTATGAAAGTGTGTGTATGTGACTATATATAGTGAATCAGTTTTCATCTGTGCTGGCTAAAACATCATCTGTGTTGGCTAAACTTCCATCTGTTTTGGCTAAAATATTCATCTGCCTGGGCTAAAGATTTCATGTGTGTTGGCTAAAATATCATCTGTGTTGGCTAAAATGTTGTCTGTGGTGGCAAAGTTTTCATCTGTAAGTGTTGGTGAAAATATCATCTTCGTTGGCTATAATTTCATCTGTGTTGGCAAAAATATAATCTGTGTTGGCTATATTTTCATCAGAGTTGGCGAAAATATCATCTTTGTTGGCTACAATGTTGTCTGTGGTGGTGAATTTTTCATCTGTAGGTGTTGGTGAAAATATCATCTGTGTTGGCTATTTTCTTCTGTGTTGGCTATAATTTCATTTGTGTTGGCGAAAATACCATCTGTGGTCTCAATATTTTCATCTTTGTTGGATAAAATATCATGTGTTGGCTAAAATCTTGTCTGTAGTGGCGAATTTATCATCTGTAAGTGTTGGCGAAAATATCAGTGTTGTCTATATTTTAATCTCTGGCGAAAATACCATCTGTGTTAGCTATAATTTCATATGTATTGGCAAAAATATCATCTGTGTTGGCAAAAATATCATCTGTGTTGGCTATTTTATCATCTGTATTGGTGAAAATATCATCTGTGTTGGCCATATATTCATCTGTGTTGGCGAAAATATCATCTGTGTTGGCAAAAATATCATCTGTGTTGGCGAAAATATCATCTGGGTTGGTGGGAAATTATGATTTTGTAAGTCACCAATACAGATATTTTTCTATAAAAACAAGCCCACTGGTGGCGCTAATACTCTTTTGTAGGTTTTTGTATGTTTGGTTGATTTATTTCTGGCCAGTCTATGCTTCATTCAACTGTGTTAACACATGTACCAAGGATAATGTGCAACAAGTTCCTGTATTGTTAGCCTATCTCATACTGCTATTTATGACAAGGTTCCCAAAGTCTGGCCTCAAACATAAAACACTCTTTTACCATTTTTCTGCCCGTTTATTAAATATTCTGTATGATTTTGAAAATTTATCCAAATCAGCAAAGTAAGGTAGATGAGAATTATGAATCAAGCTGTTGAACTTTGACTGTATACACTGAAGTCTTCTGATAAAGTTCCTTTTAGGGTTTATTCACAGCTAGATACACAAGTACACTCCTTTTGTGGATTTACAAACACAAAAATACCATATATCAGAAAAGGTGAAATATTATTAAGCGTCCATAGAGTATTTAGGTCACTAAATCACTTTTACAAATACCATTTGCATATATTATAAAATTAATGATATATGTAATTTTGTACTTTTATACAACAAATAAAGTTTAAAGTCTGAAATTCAGTGTAGTCAAAGTAATATATATATATATACTAATATGTATATAGTTACAAGATTTTATCTAGTTTTTTATTGTTTGAGACTTTATGTAACAAGTTGAATTTACCATTAAATTTCTCCTGTTTTTTGCTATTGATGGATTGTGTTTATACTTTTAATGCTCTCAGTGTTGACCTGGATGACCAGGTAAGCAGACATCAATCCAGTGTAATCCATCACTTCTATGCGTATCTAACCTTGTTTAGCAGTAACATTTTGATTGCAATTGAACCATGTTTAGTTAATTATCTCCCGCCGGCCGGGCGGGAGATTATAAAACACATTTCGTGCGTGTGTTCGTGTGTTATTGAGTGTGTGTCACGCTTTTATAAAGGGCTGTACATCACACTGGTTGTTTCTCCTTAGCCT
This sequence comes from Sabellastarte sp. h YS-2021, assembly GCA_964017235.1. Classification (NCBI taxonomy): domain Eukaryota; kingdom Metazoa; phylum Annelida; class Polychaeta; order Sabellida; family Sabellidae; genus Sabellastarte; species Sabellastarte sp. h YS-2021. The sequence goes on from OZ024932.1 coordinate 87,487,814, forward strand.
TTTCAATGTTTTTTATGACCTTATTGCTTATGTCCTTTCATTTGATGCTGTTATTTCACACCTAGGACCATAGCTAAGTGAGTAATAGCAATGGTGGCTACTTTGAGTAAAGTGCTCATAACTCCAAAACGACTGCATTTAGAGTGTTTCTGTAAAATACGTTGTTCAGCTACTTTCTCCATGCCTACAAGATGGTACCATTTGTAGGGTTCTATCTTCATAGCTAAGTGAGTAATAGCTATTTTCTGTTATTAACAATGAGCAAAATGAGTAAATTGATTTTGTCTTTGTAACTGTTACTTACAATATTGGCCTGAAATATGTTGTTCAACAACTCCTTCATGTACTATATCATGGTGAGGTGTCCAAGGTGTAGCACCATAGCTAACTGAGTGATAGCTATACTAAGTTTAACATTTGACCATTGAGCAAGTCACTTATAACTCAAAAACTATTGAATATAGAGGATTTTTGTCGAATATGTTGTTCACCTATCTTTTGGATATACTGTATTGTGAATTTTCACAGCTGTAACTCCATAGCTAACTGAGTAATAGCTACTTTGATGATAACCATAATGAGTAAATGGCTTATATCTTCAAAAGTATTGCAGCTACACAATTTTGTTCCAATATGTTGTTCGGCTACTATCTCCACAGCTGCAACATGGTCACTAGTTTGAAAGTGTATCTCCATAGCTAAGTGAGTAATAGCTACTTTGTCAATTTTTAATGATAACCATAATGAGTAAATGCCTTATATCTTCAAAAGTATTGCAGCTACACAATTTCTCTCAAATAAGTTGTTCATCTACTTTTTTGTGAACTGTAACATATTTAAGTTTCACAACTGTTGCTCAATGTACAAGTGAGTAATGGCTACTTTATTGCTACTTTTGGTGAAAATGTGAAAAATGACAAATATCTCGCAAACCGTAATAGCTACTTTGTCAATTTTTAATGATAACCATAATGAGTAAATGCCTTATATCTTCAAAAGTATTGCAGCTACACAATTTCTGTCAAATAAGTTGTTCATCTACTTTTTAAGTCATTCATCTACTTTTGGGAGAGCTTTCACATGGTGAAGTTTCAGACCCATAGCTAATTACTCACCTACTGAAAATGAGTAAATGCGAATTATCGCTAAAAGTATTGCAGATAGCCAATTTTTCTCAAATAACTCATTCACCTACTTTTGGGAGAGCTTTCACTTGATGAAGTTTCAGACCCATAGCTAATTACTCACCTGCTCAAAATGAGTAAATGCGAATTATCTGTAAAAGTATTGCAGATAGCCAATTTTTCTCAAATAACTCCTTCATCTACTTTTGGGAGAGCTTTCACATGGTGAAGTTTTAGACCCATAGATAATTACTCACCTACTGAAAATGAGTAAATGCGAATTATCGCTAAAAGTATTGCAGATAGCCAATTTTTCTCAAATAACTCGTTCACCTACTTTTGGAAGAGCTTTCACATGGTGAAGTTTCAGACCCATAGCTAATTACTCACCTACTGAAAATGAGTAAATGCGAATTATCTCTAAAAGTATTGCAGATGGCCAATTTTTCTCAAATAACTCATTCACCTACTTTTGGGAGAGCTTTCACTTGGTGAAGTTTCACACCCATAGCTAATTACTCACCTACTCAAAATGAGTAAATGCGAATTATCGCTAAAAGTATTGCAGATAGCCAATTTTTCTCAAATAACTCATTCACCTACTTTTGGGAGAACTTTCACTTGGTGAAGTTTCAGACCCATAGCTAATTACTCACCTACTCAAAATGAGTAAATGTGAATTATCACTAAAAGTATTGCAGATAGCCAATTTTTCTCAAATAACTCATTCACCTACTTTTGGGAGAGCTTTCACTTGGTGAAGTTTCACACCCATAGCTAATTACTCACCTACTCAAAATGAGTAAATGCGAATTATCTCTAAAAGTATTGCAGATAGCCAATTTTTCTCAAGGAGTTTTGTCAAATATGTTGTTCACCTACTTTTTGATGTAGTGCGGCGGGAGATCACACCACGGCAGTGGTCTTGTTCTCAAGGGACCAGCAGCCGTATTTATTAGTAGAGTAATGAACCTAAAATTTGCCAGGAATCGAAAATGAGCCAATTCTCTAAGAAGTTAGTTAATTGTATAAAGAAAATGATGTTTTGTCTCTCTGAAACTTGGTATTTTTCAGTTCCAAAAGCCTTAAGTTACATTCAATCAGTCTCACCTCAATTCATTTATTTTATTAGTATTTCCACATGGGGGGAATTTCAGATATGTGGCGAATTTCAGATTTTTTACTCTAATACTTAGACCATTGCTAACTTAGGCTTAAGTATTACATGTACTTAGATTTCAAGTAAGCAATTATGAAACTGTATTCATGACCATTCCTTAGTCTAAGGTGACCTTAGAATCATGTGAGCAACAACAACTATAATAAATATTTGTTTACGAAAGATAACCTGTACTGTTTCAAACCATATCATGGCACAAACCTCATCGTGGCACAAAATGGGAGATAGAATATTTAATATTGCAGATTTATTCCGCTAATGTTTCAATTCTTGCAATGTACTGCTCACCACCATATCATGGCACAAACCTCATCTTGGCACAAAACGGATGATAGAATATTTAATGCAGTTGTTTATTATTGCCCACACTCATGCTTTTCCAAGTACCATATGCCAGTGGAAAACACTTTTATTCAACCAAGAACTTCAGATGAGAGTGTATATTTTAAATGGGAAAGATCCTCTCCGGATTTGATATTTATTTTTACTCAAATGGTATCCATACTTAACACAGTTCTACGTAAAAGGTTTCAGCTGTCCCATAAAATTGTGAGTCAGATTTTTTGTAAGGGAATACCAAGCCAGCCATTTAAATTAAATTTTTCACAGATTTTCAAGTTCATTAACTATCATTAACTATTCAGTTTTATAATTTTTTTCCATCCTTACATTGTTAGTAAATTATGAAGTTATATTCAATAGCTCTTTTCAGATTTTAATGTTATTGACACTTTACAGTAGAATTTTTCCAGGGCTCTGTAGTGGCTCAGATCAGGTTCTGTGCAAAATAAATCTGGTTTCCAGTTTTAAAATTCTTTAAAAGCCATTTGATCAAGTAGTCTAACAATATATTGTGACTATGATTAAAACATAAATGTGAAAATAATGTGTGAATGAACAATCAACTTTGAATTCTAGGCTGGTTTTCACTCATTTCAGAGGAAGAATGAGGTGACAAATACAGGTGGAATTCCAGGCACCAGCAAAACATGACAGAACTGAACAGAAATACACCAATCTCAAGCAGGAAACTGCCCTCTTATCTTATTTAAAAACCAGATCAGGTCAAGCCATGACAAAAGTTATGTTTTAACGTTTGAACTATTTGTAATTTAAATATTTTTTTAGTAGTTTAGAATTGAGGTCAAATGAGACTATCAACTGTGAAAATTTAAAGAGCTGTCTGTATCTCATGACCTTATGTAGGTAGGTTTATCATATTCTTGAAATGATTGCATATTGTTTTTATATATGCTGTATCATTCATAAATTTTTTAACAGAATGAATAATCAGAATTAAAGTGGTGTGAAATGTTTGTAGTTTGTGCTACTGTACTTTTGTGTTGAGATTTGTAGGACTGGTTTCATTCCTGTTTTCGAAGTTTTCAACACAATCCTCTTGTCAAGAAAGCATTTTTGGTTTTGTCAATGATTATATATGTATCATGACATAATTAAATGGTCGTAGAATTTTACCTTTTAGTAATCCTCTGAAATATTATTTTGAAAAAAAAGTCTGTAGAAGATACAAGTTCAAGTTCTCGCGAGAGAAGTGGAAATTGATCTTACACATAGTTGATTTTTTTTGTACATGATATTTTTGTTATAATGTGTATATAACTCTATATTCATAAAGGGATTTGAGTGTTTGTCATTGTGGCTTATGTAATGTACAGTATTACTTCATCTGGTATTTTCAGGAAGTTATAGAATCTAAAGTTAATCAAAGTTTATTTTGTCCAGAGAATAGTCATGGGATTTTATTAAATCTTATTAATTAATCCTTCATTATTATTTACAAAGTCAAGACTGCTACTGATATGGCTTTACTGTATACTTGCTTTTCGTAATACTTTCAACAGTGTTCAGTTTTCCCCCCAAAATTAGTTAGATTCTTAGACAAACACTTTGATCAAGTAGAGGTTTCATTTTTATAGTTGATATTAATAAGTCAGCCTGATATTCATTCCAATTTAAGCTTCATTTACTTTGTAAAATAAGGTAAAATTTATACCAGTTTAACTGCATTTTAAATATTCTCACAGCAAGCCAGTGTTAAGCTCACATCAGAACATAATGGTGAAATAAACTTTAAAACATGTAAACATAAATGATAAAGACTGGACCATAAAGACTGACCATCCCTGTGTAATTTGTAGCACCAATTGATTTAAAACAAGAACAATATAAAGAAGAGATTTTCCAAGGTGGTAAGATCATAATATAATCCACAAAATTGTAAAATAAAAACATAATGTTACAAAACATACTCTATTTGAGGAAAAGTTGCCATAATAATAAAATAAAGTTCTTGAACTTGTACATTATTGGTGATTTAAGTACATCCTTCAAGATGGAGAATACTGGCCTTGTCCTTTTTCAACAAAAATCTTCAAAGTCCTCGGTGGACTAGTTTATAGCAAGTTCAGTATCTAATCACAGGCTTTCACCTCTGTGTTGGTTCACCTTCCACAAGTGACAATGCTAAGGATCTTTTCCTCTATGATCCTGGGTGTTGAATGGGATGTTTAAGCCCAACTTTGACTTTGTTTTACGTAGGTCCATCTTTTAATTATCAATAAAGTACAAATGTGTGGACTTTCTATGCATAATATACTATCCTGACAGTTACAATAAAACAGACTTGGAGGTTTGTGTTTCCATCTTCAAATTTTGTATAACACAATATTGACTAAAAAGATCATTCTGTTCCAAGATTTTGTTAACCATGGATTGATTTATGTACATGTACTCTTGTGTATAACAAGTTTCTGAAGGGAGTGACTGTAAACTAAATTATCAGGTTCGAACCCTGCTGCTTCAGTCAAGTGCTTACTATTTACTTATTGTGCAAACTGATAGACTGTGGTGTATTGTATTAATGTGTTTATAGTTGGTAATGACCTTTAATATATGAAAATTAATATTGCTTGTGAAAATCTAAACAACCAGTAACACTACTTCATGATATTTGGCATGTGATAAGAGAAAAATTGAAACACACAGCTTTTTGCTATAATTATCCACATTCAGTTAAAATAATTTTAGAAATAGAGCTGTGGTGATTTACTAATGGTAAAGTGTATGTAATTAATCAATAGAGTTCACAGGTAAAAAGTACTAATTTTGTTTGTTTTCTGCAAGACATATTTCCTTCAGTAAATTTTCTGCTGCTCACCCGGTCTAGTTTCTATTGTCACCTTACCTAACTTTTATGTTGTTATGGAACTGTACCCTTTATGTCTGAAATGTTTCACATTTGCTGCAATTTTGCAAAGTTAGGATTGTATTGTTTTGGAGCTCACTTTTTAACTGTACTGGGACAACTGCTTGGAAATATCTAAACCGGTTGAAATTGTAATGATATTGGGTTTAGTGAAGTTATATTGGTAGAAACATGTAATTGCATTTATTGTGGCTTATTATGGTAATGTTACAGTGTATGAAACCTTTCCCTGATCTTTAGTATGTTATTAAACACGTCATTTATATCTTAAGTGTCAAATTATGGCAGCTATGGTAACTGTGGAATTATCATACCTTTAAAGCTTTTATTTTCATTGTCACACATTTTATGAAAGTGAAATTTAATCAACAATAATATTAACAATAGACAATGAGGTCTCAAAAGATTGATAAAAGGTCTGCCAGAAAGAGTCAGCCATCTTGAAACATGTAGAAATTATTGACTGACCTCAATCTCTAAGTTATTGTGCATAAATATGTCATATTTGTAAACAACTGCAGAACAAAAGGCAACATTGAAACAAAATGTTCTCCAAATAACTCAGCATATTTAGGCATTGTTACTTCAGTATACACAATCGTACCTTCAAAAAGTTTGAAAATGTTACTTTCAGATCACAAAGTGACTGTTTAAGATTTGGAAAAGTATATGGAGAACCAATTCATTGAGCAAAGTAAAATAAAACACTTTTGGAGAACTGAATAACAAATATATTAAAACTTAAAACAGGGGGAGTTTGCGGTAGTTTAATCTGGTTGTATTGCAGAACTAAAATACTTGCTTGCACAGAGTATCACAGTTATCCCAGAATTTTGACAATTTTCATGTTTTATGGTTGTTAATGGTCAGGGGTTTTTGTATAGTGTTACCTTTCATGTAGATATGTCCTTCTAGTTTCTGTCTTCTATAATAATTAACTGATTGCTGCAGACATACACGTAAGTAGAATAAATACAAGCTAACATTTGTTACAGTGATGTAGATTGTATAGTGATAGGTAACATGAGATTCAGAATAAAATCAAATGTATTACTCTTGCCATATTGAAATTGTCCGTAGCTTGGTAACTGAAATGAGTTTGAGATGTTATTTTTGACAGTAGAGAGTTGAACCATGTTAAATTGAATCTCAAGGGACCAAAAAACTCCCTTTCTTCCACCATAAATTACTGATAACAGTAATTGTCAAAAGAAAAGTATATATGAAGCCCTGACATTCCTTTCTGCCACTCTCAGAGTTTTACTGTATTTGCAAAATAGATGACTTCTGTTGGTCGGAACTATTTTAGAGTCTTAAAGTCATAGAGGTATGTTCCATTGATTCTAAGTTTATTGTAAGTTTATTATAAACATACCTGCGATTTAAAGGTCTAAACTGTACATGTTAATTCATTTTAATGCCATTTTTATTCACTTTACAACCTAGGATATTTATTTTAATTCTTTTTTATTCACTTAACAACATAGCAAATGTTTATAACATATTTATATCATATGCTGAAAATATGCTATACATGTGCTGATATGCATCATTGGTGAAGTTGATAAGTAAATCAAGATTTTATTCCATCATTTTGGTACTTTTTGAATTTCTAACCAATATTATTCACATGCCCTTCAGTTGATAGGAACAGGTTTGCTTGTTCTTACTGTAATACCTAACCACTGAGTGCTATCAGAAGATACACCAGTAATCTGCTAGAGTAGCAGGTGATAACAAGCCAGTAATCATTATAAAGTATGCAATCTTACCATTTTATCTCCTTTTGAAGAACAAGGTCAAATTTTAATGGTTTTTTTTTCAAAAAGGGAAATTATTATGCTTGGGCATATGGTATATTGTATTTGTATAATAGTTTTAGTAATATTAGTAATCACATTTATATCCACCTGCAATCTCTTAACTTTAAAATATATTGTGCAAAGTAGATGTATATATTTATGACAATTTCAAATGCAGAGGCAAAGGTTTTAATACACTGCTGGTGAGTAGTAAAATGTATTAAACTTGTATTTACACCAATAAATGTATATTTTCCAATGCACTTTCTCTAGTCAGTTTAAAGTAGCAGTTGCATTTTATCTTTCAAAATGGAGCCTTTTTCTTTGTCACTGTATTTATAGATTGTGTTTTCGTGTCATTTTTTATTATTATTTGTTTGTTATTGTGAAGGAAAGCTTTAAGTTACATTGTCGTAGGTGTCAGAACTGTTACCTTCAACAAGTTGTAGTTACTAGCACTTCTAGACATTTTTCTAAAGATCAGTAATTTTGTTGTTCCATTGCTTTCATAATATTAAAAACATTACAGAGTCTGTTTTAAATGTTTTCATGGATATGGAAAAAATAATGCATTTTAGTTACTTGAAACGGATAACTTCCCAGTTTATAACAATTTACCAGAAAATATTATTCATTTTATTTATCTACACCACAACCTTTCCAAACTCAAAATGTGTCATGAGCCAAATAGTGTCAGAAAAGTAGAGTAAGAAGTCTAAAATTCGCCACATATCTGAAATTTGCCACATGTGAAAATACTAATAAAATAAATGAATTGTGGTGAGATTTGTTGACTGTATAGTAAATTAAGGCTTTTGAACTGAAAAATACCAATTTTTGGACAAAAACAACATTTTCTTCATAAAATTAACTAAGGTTTTAGAGGTGGCGAATTTTAGATTCCTGGCGAATTTTAGATTTCTTACTCTAACTCATTGCAAATTTATGTTGCCAGGTTATAGACATATAACCTTCATTTCACCTTCAGTGCAAATTTTGAACTTTTTTGTGGGAGAAAATCACAAGCTGTTAAATTTTATAAATCTGCCTTGTTCCAGTATGTGGGCTGTACTTGTTGTAGTTTGATGCTGTTTGAAGTTGCATCCTTCACAACACAAAATCTGCTGAGTTCATTCATTGGCAAATAAAATCTGTCAACACAATCAGCCAAAACTACGCACAACTCCCAAATTATAATCCATGGACTGAAATTGAAAGAATGAGCACCACTAATGATGCAGAGATTCAAATAGAGTAAGAAATCTAAAATTCGCCACATATCTGAAATTCGCCACATGTGAAAATACTAATAAAATAAATGAATTGTGGTGAGATTTGTTGACTGTATAGTAAATTAAGGCTTTTTGAACTGAAAAATACCAATTTTTGGACAAAAACATCATTTTCTTCATAAAATTAACTAAGGTTTTAGAGGTGGCGAATTTTAGATTCCTGGCGAATTTTAGATTTCTTACTCTAAAACATATAATTTTTACCACGAGGTAGTCAAGTGTAATTACTGCAATAAAAGATCATTCTAATATATAACTCTGTGAGACAGTTATAATCTTATCCAGGTACAAAATTTGACATTATAAGATGTAACCTGCATTGACCACAGTGAATTTTCAACATACATGAGCTGTTATATTGTCATGCTTTGGTATTTGGAATTTGTATTGTGTTGTATTAACCTGAATTTTGATGTCTAAATAAATTCTCTTTCTTGTAGATTATGTCTACTCTTTTTTCATGTGTAAAATATACACTAAGATGCAGTCACATTCATAGAAAGTTATCTCTTATCATGTAAAGGAAAACAATTGTAGAGAGCATTGAAATATATTATAACCCATCATTTTAAGAGTGGTTTTGGTAATTCTTGGTCCCTGTAAAGGGTGCTTTTTATGTCGTCACTCTGCAGCGTACGCATCTGTGTGAACAACTTCTCCAAAACTTCAAGGCCTAGAGACATGCTGTTTTTTTTAAAAAGATATCTTATCTATCGAGGATGATAAATTGTTCAAGGCATGCAAATCTGTGTGTTCGTCTGTTTGCTAGAGACATTACAAGGGAGGTACCCCCACCAAAAGTGTAAAAATTTCAACACTTTATCACAATTTTCTCAGTGACTATTTCAGGAATTTCTCTCATATCTTGCAAATATGTAGTAGGCCAGAAGTAGATTCCCTTTTGTGAGTATCAGACCTGGATCTGTCTTAATTAAGCGGCCCGTCAGGGACGCTTATTTGTTTTCACTGAAGTTCGACTGATCACCACCGCCGCCGCAGGATTATGGTCTCCCTTGAATAACTTCTTAGCCTTTCAAATTTTTCTTTCCTTCTTATCTTTCTTTAAAACTATAGGGGCGGGAAAAATTTTTGGGATACTTTGCGCAGACCTTAAGCTTTACTTAAGGTAATCTTAAGCATAAGTCCAATACACCCCGTCATCGCGTTTCGGAAAAAAACACACACACCTGTGCTGTAATATTCATCAGGTACATTCTAGACCAAATTTCCAAGGTCGGAAAGGATTTTCTTATCAATCGGACCATAGATGCCTGAATGGCAGGCGTTTTATTTTCGTAAATTTTTTTAAAATGGGTACTTGGTCTGTATCTCAAAAACGGTTAGGATTTCGGCGTTTTGTTGGAATAACTTATTCAGCTACTTTTTGATAATCTTTCACATGCCGAAGTTTTAGCCCTGTATCTGCGATCTTAAGGTCACCTTAATGTCTAAAAAGGGGGTTTTAGCCCTCCAGTTCACTTAGTTTTTCACTTTTTTCAACCAAACTTGGCACGTATATCAAGATTCGCCAAAGGAATATTCTGGCTCTATGGTGACCTTAAACTGAAAATGTTAATGGACATATGGCCTGCTTAAAGTCATCAAATTGGAATAAAATCCTCTGGCTCCTTTCTTTTTCATTTTTATGTCAGCTGACTTGTCAGTCAGCTGACATTATGTCGTCACTCTGCGGCGTGAACAACTTCTCCTCCAAAACTACAAGGCCTAGAGACGTACTGTTTTTTTTAAAAGATACCTTATCTATCGAGGATGAAAAATTGTTCAAGGCATGCAAATCTGTCTGTTCGTCTGTTTGCTAGAGACATTACAAGGGGGGTACCCCCACCAAAAGTGTGAAAATTTCAACACTTAATCACAATTTTCTCAGTGACTATTGCAGGGATTTCTCTCATATCTTGCATATATGTACTAGGCCACAGGTAGATTCTCTTGTGTGAGTATGAGACCTGGATCTGTCTTACTTTTTTTTTAATAAATTTTTTTAATAATTTTTAATGCATTAAAATTCATGAAATCATGCACAAAATCATTTATAACTTGAAAAGTGTTGCATTTAGAGCATTTTGTTAAAATATGTTATTCAGCTACTTTTTGCATAGCTACAATATGGTGAGTAACTTGGGTGCCTGTCTCAATAGCTAAGTGAGTAATAGCTACTTTTGGGCTTTTCAGTAACTTCCATCATGAGTAAAATCACTTGTAACTTAAAAACTATTGCATTTAGAGAATTTCGTATAAATATGTTATTCAGCTACTTTTGGGTCAGCTATAACATAGTAAAATTTCAGACCTGTAGCTCATGGCATAGCTGAGTAATAGCTACTTTTAGGTTATCACTGCTGAGTAAATCGCTTATAACTTGAAAACTATTGCATTTAGAGAATTTCGTATAAATATGTTATTCAGCTACTTTTGGGTCAGCTATAACATAGTAAAATTTCACACCTGTAGCTCATGGCATAGCTGAGTAATAGCTACTTTTAGGTTATCACTGTTGAGTAAATCGCTTATAACTTGGAAACTATTGCATTTAGAGTATTTTGTTTCAATATGTTATTCACCTATTTTGGGATCAGCTATAACATAGTGAAGTTTCAGATCTGTGGCTCATTGCATAGCTGAGTAATAGCTACTTTGAAGTTCTCACTATTGAGTAAATCACTTGTAACTTAAAACCTATTGCATTTAGAGAATTTCGTATAAATATGTTATTCAGCTAGTTTTGGGCCAGCTATAACATAGTGAAATTTCAGATCTGTAGGTCATGGCATAGCTGAGTAATAGCTACTTTAAAGTTCTCACTGTTGAGTAAATCAGTTGTAATTAGAAAACTATTGCATTTAGAGTATTTCGTATAAATATGTTATTCAGCTACTTTTGGGTCAGCTATAACATAGTAAAATTTCAGACCTGTAGCTCATGGCATAGCTGGGTAATAGCTACTTTTAGGTCATCACTATTGAGTAAATCAGTTGTAACTTGAAAACTATTGCATTTACAGTATTTTGCTTAAATATGTTGTTCACCTACTTTTGGGTCAGCTATAACATAGTAAAATTTCAGACCTGTAGCTCATTGCATAGCTGAGTAATAACTACTTTGAGGTTCTCACTATTGAGTAAATCAGTTGTAATTGCAAAACTATTGCATTTAGAGAATTTCGTATAAATATGTTATTCAGCTACTTTTGGGCCAGCTATAACATAGTGAAATTTCAGATCTGTAGGTCATGGCACAGCTGAGTAATAGCTACTTTGAAGTTCTCACTATTGAGTAAATCAGTTGTAATTGGAAAACTATTGCATTTACAGAATTTCGTATAAATATGTTATTCAGCTACTTTTGGGTCAGCTATAACATAGTAAAATTTCAGACCTGTAGCTCATGGCATAGCTGAGTAATAGCTACTTTTAGGTCATCACTATTGAGTAAATCGGTTGTAACTTGAAAACTATTGCATTTACAGTATTTTGCTTAAATATGTTGTTCACCTACTTTTGGGTCAGCTATAACATAGTAAAATTTCAGACCTGTAGCTCATTGCATAGCTGAGTAATAACTACTTTGAGGTTCTCACTATTGAGTAAATCAGTTGTAATTGCAAAACTATTGCATTTAGAGAATTTAGTATAAATATGTTATTCAGCTACTTTTGGGTCAGCTATAACATAGTAAAATTTCAGACCTGTAGCTCATGGCATAGCTGAGTAATAGCTACTTTTAGGTCATCACCATTGAGTAAATCAGTTGTAACTTGAAAACTATTGCATGTACAGTATTTTGCTTAAATATGTTGTTCACCTACTTTTGGGTCAGCTATAACATAGTAAAATTTCAGACCTGTAGCTCATGGCATAGCTGAGTAATAGCTACTTTGAGGTTATCACTGTTGAGTAAATCGCTTATAACTTGGAAATTATTGCATTTAGAGTATTTTGTTTCAATATGTTATTCACCTATTTTGGGGTCAGCTATAACATAGTGAAGTTCCAGACCTGTGACTCATTGCATAGCTGAGTAATAGCTACTTTGAAGTTCTCAATGTTGAGCAAATCACTTATAATTTGAAAACTATTGCATTTAGAGAATTTAGTATAAATATGTTATTCAGCTACTTTTGGGTCAGCTATAACATAGTAAAATTTCAGACCTGTAGCTCATGGCATAGCTGAGTAATAGCTACTTTTAGGTTATCACTGTTGAGTAAATCACTTATAACTTGGAAACTATTGCATTTAGAGTATTTTGTTGCAATATGTTATTCACCTATTTTGGGGTCAGCTTAACATAGTGAAGTTCCAGACCTGTGGCTCATTGCATAGCTGAGTAATAGCTACTTTGAAGTTCTCACTGTTGAGTAAATCAGTTGTAATTGGAAAACTATTGCCTTTACAGAAATTTGCGCAAATATGTTATTCAGCTACTTTTGGGTCAGCTATAACATAGTGAAATTACAGACCTGTAGCTCATGGCACAACTGAGCAATAGCTATTCTCAGGCACTGACTGTTGAGTAAATTGGCTATAACTTGAAAAATATTGCATTTGGAGTATTTTGTTAAAATATATTGTTCACCTACTTTTGGGTTAGCTATAACATAGTGAAATTACAGACCTATAGCTCATGGCATAGCGTAGCAATAGCTATTTTCAGGTTCTCACTATTGAGTAAATCAGTTGTAACTTGAAAACTATTGCATTTACAGTATTTTGCTTAAATATGTTGTTCACCTACTTTTAGGTCAGCTATAACAGAGCAAAAATTCAGACATGTAGCTCATTGCATAGCTGAGTAATAGTTACTTTGAGGTTCTCACTCTTGAGTAAATCAGTAGTAACTTGAAAACTATTACATTTAGAGTATTTTGTTAAATATGTTATTCACAGACGTTTTGGTCAGCTATAACATAGTGAAATTGCAGACCTCTATGTCATGGCATAGCTGAGCAATAGCTTCTTTCAGGTTCTCACTGTTGAGTAAATCATTGTATCCAACCTGTAGGAAATCATGGGCTGGGAATCTGTTAATATGGTCCGATTTGACCTTGGAACCCTCCTTCAAGGTCAAATGAGGATAGCCAAACATAAAAGTGCTTATAACTTGCTTATTATTGGTCCTAGAGGTTTGGAATGAAAACCAACCTATAGAAAATCATGAGCTGGGAATTTTTTGGTGTGGTCGGATTTCACCTTGGACCCCTCCTTCAAGGTCAAATGAGGATAGCCAAACTTAAAAGTGCTTATAACTCGCTTATTATTGGTCCTAGAGGTTTGGAATGGAAAACCAACCTATAGAAAATCATGGGCTGGGAATCTTTTGGTGTGGTCGGATTTCACCTTAGACCCCTCCTTCCAGGTCAAACGAAGATAGCCAAACTTAAAGTGCTTATAACTCGCGTATTATTGGTCTTGGAGGTTTGGGATGGTAAACCAACATATAGGAAATCATGGGCTGGGATTCTTTTGGTGTGGTCAGATTTGACCTGGGACCCCTCCTTCAAGGTCAATTGAGGATAGCCAAACTTACAATTGCTTAGAACTCGCTTATTATTGGTCCTACAGGTTTGGGATGGTAAACAAGCTACAGGAAATCGTGGGCTGGGAATTTTTTTGTGTGGTCGGATTTGACCTTGGACCCCTCCGTCAAGGTCAAACAAGGATAGCCAAACTTAAAAAGTGCCTATGACTCACTTATTATTGGTCCGAGAGGTTTGGGATGGTAAACCATCCTAAATTCTTTGGCTGGGAATCTTTTGCTATGGTCAGATTTGACCTTTGGACCCCTTCTTCATGGTCGAACGAGGATATTGCATTTATAGTATTTCTTTAAATATTTTTAACCTACTTTTTACACTTAAACAATTACCTTGTTACTTTATTTCATAATATCATTTGCAGGGCACAACTTTTTTGTCCTTTTCTTCTGTCAGCTTCGGAATATCTTTCGAACATACTGTTCAGTTACCATTTACTGTATTTCTGTACAGCCCTTTCCCTGATAATTATGCTTTCCTCTCATTATCACCATCACAAATCAAAAACATTCAGTCAGCTGACACAGTGCCCGTTCACGGGCACTCTCCTCTTGTTTTTATATTGAAATTATCACTGGTATTAAAGTAGATAAAAATAATACTTATGGTCACCTTAAACTCTCAGTATGAATGGAGTTGTAGCCACCTTAAAGTGAAATATGGGGGTTTTCAGCCTCCAAGTATCTTATTGTTCGGCTGACCTCCGTTAACCATTGCACATCTATAAAGGATAGCAAACCAAAGGGTTATCCTGACTTTATGGTGACCTTAAACTGTTAATATAATTTTGGCCTCCCTAAAGTCATAACATTTGAATAAAGCCGTCTGGCTCTTTTCTTTTTCCATATCTAACATATATTGATATTGAAGGGACATTATCATATTATGGTCACCTTAAAGTCACAATATGAATGAAGTTATGGTCACCTTACAGTGAAAAATGAAGTTTCAGCCTCCAGCTATCTTATTGTTCAACTGACCTGAGGTAAACTTTATGCACTTATAAAAGATGACAAAAGGGACATTCTCATTTTATGGTCACTTTAAAGTCGCAATATGCATGAAGTTATAGTCACCTTGCAGTGAAATTATGGAGTTTTTAATCTCCAGCTATCGTATTCTTCAGCAGAGCTCAGTTAAATTTTGTACACTTTTAAAGATGACATTAGGGACATTCTTATTTTCTTTCCACCTTGAAGTTCCAATACAAGTACAGTCATGGCCATCTTGATGTGAAAATGAGGATTTTCAGCCCCTAACTGATTTACTGTTCAGTAACATCTGTTTAACTTGACATTGATTATAGTAAAGTAAGATTTTGTATAATATTTCACTTAAAATTCCTGTACTTAATAGAATAGAATAGAATAGAAACATTTATATAGCGCAAAATTGATGCAACATCCTCTAATGCGCTTGAAATCAAAAAGGGAAAGTCGAGGGACGTTCGAGGTCATGATCCAAGGTTAGCGCCCGCCAGGGAGATGTACTATGGTGGAGGATATGCTAATCTAAACAAGTAGGTCTTTAGCTGGCTACGGAAACCTGTTATTGTTTGTTGTGATCGTACTGATTGTGGGAGTCTGTTCCATTCTATGGGGGAAGCCACTGCAAAACCTCTCCTACCGATAGCCTTTTTGTGAGAGGCTGAGGAAAGAGAAAGACGATTTCCACGTGTTAGACAACTGGTTTTGATCAAGGATGATAGGTATATGGGTTGAGAGAAATTTATAGCCTTGAAAGTAATTAGATTGTACTTAAACAATATACGGTAAGTGATAGGAAGCCAGTGTAGTTTTTGAAGAAAAGGAGTGACATGGCTAGTTCTATCAAGTCTAAAAACAATTCTACAAAGGGCATTTTGTATCTTTTGGAGTTTAGCAACATTGTACTTACTGATGCCATAAAGTAGGGAATTGCAGTAGTCAAGTCGACTACTGATCATTGAGTTTGCAAGCAAGGCTGCAGTTTCCACACTGAGGAATTTACGGATACGTCTTAGGTCCTTAAGGTGGTAGTCGCAGGCTCGACACATATTAGTTATGTGGTTGGAAAAGGTGTTTCCAGAGTCAAAAATTACACCCAGGTTCTTGACTGTATCAGTAGGGGAAATAGAATTTCCGAGAAGTTGAGTAGGGAATTTATTTATGAGGGACTCTCTGGCTTGTCTATCACCTATTATAATAAATTCAGTTTTCTCGGGATTGAGTTTCAATTTCACGCCAGCCATCCAGTTTTGGATACATGTGAGACACTCTGTAAGCTCAGCGAAACTGGAACCAAAATTCCTATTGTCCAATGCTAGATATATTTGGGTGTCATCAGCATATAGATGGTGGGTGACATTGAAATTGGAAACGATATTACTGAGAGGGGTTGTGTAAAGGGTAAAAAGGAGGGGGCCCAGGACAGAGCCCTGAGGCACACCATACGGAAGTGAGAACACATCTGAAAAGCTATTTCCTAATTTAACCTTCTGTTTCCGGTTTGAGAGATAGGATCTGATCCACCTCAACACAGTGCCATCAACCCCGAACCAATCTCTTAGGGAATTAAAAAGAATGTCATGGTCGATAGTGTCGAATGCCGCTGAGAGGTCCAGCAGTGTGAGTGCGACAGCCTTACCAGAGTCCAACGAGGCAGCAATGTCATTCTGGATTTTCAACAGCGCTGTTTCTGTGGAATGGAGTCTCCTGTAAGCGGATTGGTTGACATTGGAGAGCCCCTCACTATCGATATAATTATTTAACTGTTTGGCAACTACTTTTTCGATCAGTTTGGATAAGAAACTAAGGTTGGATACCGGTCTATAGTTTTTTAGGAGATTTCTGTCTAAGTTTGGTTTCTTGAGAAGAGGGGTGACATATGCTGTTTTGAAACAGTTTGGGAAACTCCCTTCTTTGAGTGAATAGTTTATAATATTGGTGATTGGAGTGACCAAAATATCCGCACACTCTTTGACTAGTGCGGTAGGTATTGGGTCCAGGTCGGATGATTTGGTGTTGGATGACCTTAGGATTTTGAGGATGTCATCCTCAGATACAGGCTCAAAAGAGGTCAGGGCACTGCTATTACTCTTCGGTATTGTGAGGGAAACAGGTACTTAAGAGGCTTTGGCCATGTTAACATGATAAATATATACTTCTTGCTCCCTCCTCATTTATTTTAACACTTTTTAAAACCACACCTGGCATATGTATACTTAAAAATATTTGTGCTGTCTGGCAAACCTAATCTCTTAGTCTTTATGAAGTTATGACATTTTTGAATTTATGAAGCACTGAAGTTATGAAGTTTATGAAGTTATGACATTTTCGAATTTATGATGCACTGATGTGGTTATTAACATATTGCAACTGATCAGTGTTCACATAATATAAATTCCCAATTTTAGGAAGATTAAAAAAAACACATTCTTCTGATTCCATTCTTTTGGAATTGTGGGGATATAACTTTTCCTTTTTGGAAAAAAAAGCTTCAATTGATTCAACTTTTGTTTTGTAGAAGGAGTTGATGATCTACCTACTTGCTCACATAGACTATGTAAATTGGTCAAATGTATACACCTGACTTCTTTCACAATATAAGATGCCTGAAACAAAAAAACACTTTCTCATAAACAGTTTCTCTTGTACAGCATTTTATGTATCTCCAGCTGAGTGGAAATGAATGACTTGTCCCTTTCTTCTTCTCCCCAATTCTTTTCTGTGATATCATGGAAAGTATTTCTATGCAGAAAGAACCCCCCCAAACTCCCCTTTAGTGCACATAAAAAGCAAGTGGAAAAAAAAAGAATGGCCTCAGTGGGGGAGGTGGGGGGGTTGATGGAGGGAGATGATAGATAGAGATATATATGTGTGTGTGAAGCAAAAGTGGAACAAAAAAAAGTGGAATATTTATGCTGTTGTTTTGAATGTATATTGTTTTCTTTCTTCCATTTCACTTAGACTTCTACATTTAATTAATTTTAGCTCAAGTGGGAAATGAATTTTTGAAACTTTAATGCATTCAAATTCCTGCAGTCATGCACTAAATCACTTATAACTTGAAAAGTATTGCGTTCACAGTATTTTGTTAAAACATGTTATTAGGCTACTTTTTCCACAGGTACAACAAGTCCAGTAACTTGTTTGGTCTTAATTTTGTGCATTATTGAAGTGTGGAATGAATCATGATCTCCTACTGTTATTCCTAAGCCTAGATTTTTAATTTCACTTACTAAATCATTCATAAATATTGCAATATATAAACTCATACTTTTCTTTCCCAATAAATCCAGTAACATTTTTCTAGAGCTATAGCTTGACTTGTTTGTAACTTGATTTTTCTTGTAAGCAATAACTCTGAAGCAAAATCATTAACTTTTGAACAAAAACTCTAAGGCACTTTGGTTCACTGGATTTTATTAGTGGTTTTGTTTTTAGTTGAAGCACAAGTTCACTGCATTCAATTAGTGTTTTATACTTAAGTCTGATACTAATGACATTTTGAACAGAAATGTCTGTGGTCAATGTACCCTTTCACTCAAGACCTCTTCTCCGAGAACATTACCAAAGAATGTAGGACATACAGAATCTGGGAAAAAAATGCCTCCTGGACAAAATGCCTCACAGAAAAAATGCCTCCTGGAGAAAATGCCTCCTAGAAAGAATGCCTCCTGGATATTTTGTGACTAGGAAAAAATGCCTCCTGAGGAAAAAAAGTTGTTTCAACCTGTAAACATGTTACATATGAACCTATAACGTATAATATCAAAAACATGTTAATGGAAGCCAGGGATGAGCAGCCAGCCAAAACAGTGAGAAGCACCAGCAAAACCTTACAAGAGAAACTTTCGACCTTTGTACAGCTAAGCAAAATGGGTAAAAGACTGTGAGTTTTTGACAGGCATTGGCGACTATAAGACTCAAGTGGAAAAATGAAGATGCCTCTGAAGTTGTAATGTGAACCTGTAGTGTTATAATACTTGAAAGAACTTTTTTTCTTAGGAGGTATTTTTCCTGGTCACAAAATATTCAGGAGGCATTCTTTCTAGGAGGTACATTTCCTAGGAGGCAAGTTTCCTACGCATCGGACATACGTTCTTTTGACAAGTAAATTTCACACCTACAATTTCTCTTCCGTCAAGCTCTGGTCGTTCTTTCATTTGTTAAATATGGTAACATACACAATGCACTAAACTTTACATTTTCTATTCCTTGTGATGCATATCTTGATATCTTTTACGGCTTACTTCACACTTTTTCATCAGGGCCGCTTCGTTTTTGTCAGCAAAAACCTTTTTCTAGTTTTTTATTAATTTTTTTAATAATTTTTAATGCATTAAAATTCATGAAATCATGCACTAAATCACTTATTTTCTCATTGACTATTGCTGGGATTTCTTCCTTATCTTGCTTATATGTACTGGGCCACTAGTAGATTCCCTTGTGTGGGTATCAGGCCTGGATCTTTTTAAATTATTTTTTATGAATAATTTTAATGCATTAAAATTCATGAAATCATGCATTAAATCACCAATAACTTGAAAAGTATTGCATTAAGAGCATTTTGTTAAAATATGTTATTCAGCTACTTTTTCCATAGCTACAACATGGTGAGTAACTTGGGTGTCTATTCCAATAGCTAAGTGAGTAATAGCTACTTTTTGATTTTTCAGTACCTTTCATAATGAGTAAAATCACTTGTAACTCAAAAACTATTGCATTTAGAGAATTTTGTATAGATATGTTATTCAGCTACTTTTGGGTCAGCTATAACTTAGTAAATTACAGGCCCGTAGCTCATTGCATAACTGAGCAATAGCTACTTTGAGGTTATCACTGTTGAGTAAATTGCTTGTATCTTCAAAACTATTGCATTTAGAGTATTTTCTTTAAATATGTGATTCACATACTTTTGGGTCAGTTATAACGTAGTAAAATTGCAGACCTGTAGCTCATGGCATAGCTAAGCAATAGCTACTTTCACGTTCTCACTGTAGAGTTGTAACTTGAAAAATATTGCATTTAAAGTATTTTCTATAAATACATTTATGTTGTTCACCTACTTTTGGGTCAGCTATAACGTAGTGAATTTGCAGACCTGTAGCTCATGCCATAGCTGAGCAATAGCTACTTTGAGGTTCTCACTGTTGAGTAAATCAGTTGTAAATTGAAAACTATTGCATTTAGAATATTTTGTTTAAATATGTTGTTCACCTACTTTTGGGTCACCTATAAAATAGTGAATTTGCAGACCTGTAGCTCATGCCTTAGCTGAGCAATAACTACTTTCAGGTTCTCACTGTTGAGTAAATCAGTTGTAACTTAAAAACTATTGCATTTTGAGTATTTTCTTTAAATATGTTATTGACCTACTTTTGGGTCAGCTATAACATGTTAAGGTTGCAGACCTGTAGCTCATTACATAGCTGAGCAATAGCTACTTTGAGGTTTTCTCTGTTGAGGAAATCAGTTGTTACTCGAAAACTATTGCATTTAGAGAATTCTATTTAAATATGCTATTCATCTACTTTTGAATTAGCTATAACATTGTAAAATTGGAGATGTGTAGCTCATGGCATAGCTGTGTAATATCTATTCTCAAGTTCTCACTGTTGAGTAAATCAGTTGTAACTTGAAAATATTGCATTTTAAAGTATTTTCTATAAATATGTTGTTCACCTACTTTTGGGTCAGCTATAACATAGTGAATTTGAATACCTGTATGTCATGGCATAGCTGAGCAAGAGCTACTTTGAGGTTTTATCTGTTGAGTTAATCAGTTGTAACTTGAAAACTATTGCATGTAGAGTATTTTCTTTAAATATGTTGTTCACCTACTTTTGGATCAGCTATAACGTAGCAAAATTGCAGACCTGTAGCTCATTGCATAGCTGAGCAATAGCTACTTTGAGATTTTCTCTGTTGAGTAAATCAGTTGTAACTTGAAAGCTATTGTATTTAGAGAATTGTGTTTAAATATGTTGTTCATCTACTTTTGAATTAGCTATAACATTGTAAATTGGAGATGTGTAGCTCATTCCATAGCTGTGTAATAGCTATTCTCAAGTTCTCACTGTTGAGTTAATCAGTTGTAACTTGAAAACTATTGCATGTAGAGTATTTTGTTTAAATATGTTGTTCACCTACTTTTGGGTCAGCTATAACATAGTTAAATTGCAGATCTGTAGGGAGTGTAAAGAACTCCGAGAAAGACTTTTAAGCCCAAGAAACATGGCAAGTGTTGCCAGGTGTTGCCGAAAAACTATTTTATTGCGAAAAATACACTTACCATTTCCTGACCATTGCTATATGTTGGTGCCATCCAACTCACTGGCCAACGTTGAGAAACGTTTTAAGAAACCTTAAGAGGCCAGTGAGTGAGTGTGAACTAGCATGTCCCCCTAGTGGTCATGTGACCACGCTAGTAAACAACCTTCATTATTTTTGTTGGCCATCCTAGAGTGTGGATGTGTTATTTTAATTTGGATTTTTATAAAGTTTTTGGAGTTTTTGTGGGAATTTGAGTTCTGTGGTAAGGCATCTGTGTTGACAATGTCTTCTCAGGACGAATTTAAGAGAAAAGGGCAGAGGAAAAGACTTTTGTGGCCATTTTTTGGTGGATGTATGACCACTATTTTAAGATGGCGGCATGGATGTATCGTCGTTGGATGAAGACTTTCTTCTTCTCAGAATTCTTCAAAAGGCTCGTGTTTCTTGAGATGAGACAAGTTATTTTATTTTTCACTTGATTGAAGATTTACAACTTTTAACACTGAAACTGTTGGCAGTCATTCTAGCTCCGACAGGGACAGTTTACATGTTGCTAGGCGACAAATGGAGGCAACCTGAAGAGAGGAGACAATTCGATTGTCATAAAGCTATTCTCACGTCGGGCTCTAAAAGCCAGGCGTTTGTGGTAGTCAACATCTCACCGCGACAATCTCACTCGAATGGGTGTCCGGTGGGATTCCCCGGTGAGAGCAGACATCTTAGTAGACGGGAACCAGCCACCTTTAGCAATAAAGGGACTGGTATCGGCCACGATGGCCTTGAATACATCATTGCTAGCTGTCATTATCGGGAAATCTCGATCATTATTTTAATTGCTTATATGCTTTTTGTATGTATTAACAACTTTAAACATTTATTATTGAAATTATAACATCAAATATTGTGAATTAAACTTTAAAATATTTTGAAATGACAATAATGTTTAGAAGCAAATACGTGTTTGGGTGATAATAGAAGATAGAGAGCACTTAAACTGGTGCACGTTTTAGTTAGGTAACTACGGAAGCGCAGTACCCAAGATGGTGGGCGATACCCGACCCTATATTGCAGAGTAGGGTCTGCATCGTGGACAAGTTCCGGATGCAGAAGCGATCATCCACAGCTTCTAATTCTTCCGTCAGGTTCAGTCGGAACTTTTCACGGAGGAAAATACCTGCATGACGTCATTCTAACACAATCGAGTTTCCATACCTCCCCAAAGGTCCGGAATCGGGTTTCAGATTCCCGGAGCTGTGTTTCATCTCACAGATTAGCTTTTCTTTCTGTGGGTTATGCAGGTTTTTTCTGCTGGAAACCGGCACCGGTGCATAAGATCTATATGTACCCATTGTCAGATTTTGTTCAAGAATACAGGTTCTCTGTGTTTCTTGCAGCTTAATAATGTCAATCTTGGAATTTAATAATGTGGAGTTATCTAGCAGTACCTCTGTCAGGAAGTCTTCAAGTATTTAAGGATTAACAGGAATCTCATAGAATATCCAGTACTTCCTTGGACTGTGTGCAGTATTTTCTATTACAGTCTTCAGTGATCCTGGATGTTTTTGGGCAGTGCATTGACCAGTTCTTAAACTTGTTACTCATCAGAAGTGTTACAAGTCTTATTTTTCTCTATCTTATCTCTTAGATGATTTTGGTAGAATTAAAAGTGCATTTTTCACTCTTAATGAGGTTTTCTCCTGCTGAACTTTTGGTCAGATGTCCAGGAAAACTTCATTTTTCATCTCGGGTGTATAGTGTTTCTTCTGTTCTGGGAAGGAGCAAACTCCTACACATGGCTAGAAAGGGGATTAGTGCCCAGGGCACTTTTCTTCCCATTATGATACTTAATCCTCCAACTCTGTTACAAAACTCTCCTCTGAAGATTTAGAGGGGTTAGGAGCAATCTTTACAATCCTATTGGTTGATGGTTTAGGAGTAGTGTTTGTCCACTAGTGCAGATATACTACACCTTACATCTCAACATAGTAAGAGGATAATCTTCAACCATACTTTACCTTTCACAGAGGCAACAGTACCATGAGGGATTGCTTATTCATGTTCCTAAAGCAGTTGTGGACATGTGTGTTAAGAATAAATGAATAAAATGCGGGAGACATCAGTTTGCATAAGGCTGTGTATGGAATGATCGACAAAAGGGCGATAACACCAGTGAGATGGTGATATCGCTACATTTTTACACTTTATCGGTTGTGATAAGCTGGGAAGAGATGGCTACCACTAATAGTTGAGGTCAGGTAATAAACCTTTACATGTACCTTAATTTCGCATAGTTGGGATTTTCGCAATTAATTGTTACTAGTAAGTGAATGGGTGTGTCCACTCGTTTCCTTACAGTTGCATTCTTTTGTAGCCGGATTCACGCAATTCTTATCTTCACTTCCCTGTTGATGACAATTCACACCGGTTCACTGCCTATTTGCTATGTTAGTCCATGGTGAGAATGTGGGATCTATAAGAACGCATCATTCTTTACCAGTATAGACCATTTCATTGCTTGCTCTTGAAGAGGTTTATTTTCGACTTTACTATGGCATCAACGGATACTGAACCTGATGGCTGTAGTAGAAGGCATTGGGTTTCACCAGCTTATAAAAAAAAAAAAAAAAAAAACTTCTTGGCTAATGCACCAGGATTTTTAGTTTGGATTGCAGATTCCACCTTAGGGTACTTCTTTACTCATAGCAAAGCATCTTCTCCGGCTAATGGTTTCTAAGGAAGCCATTTCTTTGGTGGTGGTATGGCTTCATAGGAGAAAAACAGTGCCATTGGGTCATTTGTTTATCAGGTAACCCCAAGGCTATCTGCTAATGTACCACAGATACCACACATTATACACAGATAATGTACCAGTTGTTCTGTTCTCAGGTTCTTAGGGATCATCTTCAGTGGTGGAACGACTTTTCAAATTTGCAGGAGCTCCCTTTACTTCATCAGAAGGAGCACAATCTCCTTCTGTTATTAGATGCTTTCTTTAAGGGTTGGGATGCACAATTATGGCATCAAACAGCCAGTGGTCTGTTGTATCATGAGGGGTCAAGACTCCACATTAACAGGGCTACTACCTTTAGAATCATTTGGAGGTCTGATTCGGATTCTGAATCTGTTGATTTCCCCAGATATTTCTTCAGTGGTTTCCTATCTGAACAGGTAGGGAGGTACCCACTTTCAGGAATGTGTTTTCTTATCTGAAGAATCATTCCTTGGACGAATGCCCTGGGTTCAGATTCAGGCATATCACTTCCCAGGGTATACAAATATTCTAACAAATTCTTTGTTCATGAGAGTCAAGATGATTCAAATTGAATGTGTTTTTGGATGACTTTTGAATTTTCTATTCTGATTCAGGTGTTCAATCAAATCTGTCTTTGATTACAATCACCAATGATGGATTTGTTTTGCAACTAGTTTGAACCACAAGCTTGTCTTTTTCAACTTTTCTTGGGATGGACTGGACAGTTTGTTTGGTCCTGTGACCTTGATTCTTCAGGTGATGCAGGTGAATCATTTGGCTTTTAAGGCTCCTTTGATTTTCAACCTGTAGTCATTCCTGCTTTGAAACCTTCTTTAGATTATGCTTTGGTGCCAGATAAGTTTCTTTGTTCAGTGAGATCCTTGAGAGGTTATCTTGATAAGTCAAAGATCTCAGGAAAGGCAAGAAAATTCTTTTTGTAGCTATTAAGAAGGGCTACTCCAAGATTTAGGTGCAGAATCATCTGGATTGCATCAGAGTGGCTAGGGATATCTTATTTTTGGGATCTGGTGGATCTGTTCCACAAAGGTTCCTTTTAGGGCTTCCCTTGTAGGTGAGTTCAATCATTCTGCCATTGGTATCCAACAACCTGAATCTTAAAGCTTCCAGTGTATGTGTTTCCTTTCTTAGACTGTGGGGCTTGGGGAACAGGTGCATTACTCATTTCTTGGGAGGATCTGGACAGCTTTTTGTTTTGTTCCAGTGGCTCTCATTCCTCAGGTGATTCAAGATGATCACCTACAGGTGCACAATCATCATGGTTGCACCAGGATAGCCAAGGATTCTTCAGGTGATTTAGAAGATGCCCACCTTCAGGTGCAGATTCATCATGATTGAATCATGATGGTCATGGTGGATGTTTTTGGTTGTGGGACCTGGTAGATCTATGCACATCTGAGGCTTCTTTGTGGTGAACTTCTCAGATACTACTTTTCTAGATGTAGCAAATTTCCTTAATTATTTCTTTAAGGAAAAGAATCTTAAGCCATCTACTATTGCTGGTTACAGAATAACAATGGTAGATTGCTTTCTTTGAAGGGAAATAAGTCTCTAGAACTCTTCAGCTGTATAGATTGTTGACATATTTCTATAGAGATAATCCAGTAGCCAATAGGTTAAGCCTTCTTTACCTTTTGTCTCTGGTCTTGTTTGGTCTCACCAGACAGCCTTTTGAGCCTTTGGGGAAGATTTCTTGGAGGTTATTAACTTTCAAAGACGGTCTTTCTTTTGACTTTGGCATCAGGCAAAGGAAGAAGGGTAATTCTCGTTAGCATTGTCTTCCCTTACTTTAAAGGAGTATTGCTCATAATTGGCTCTGGCCATTTATTACCCAAGAATCAGTTGGCTTCGGATGGGCCTACTTCAGTTAAGCCGGTCGATATGCCAGCTCTCAATCATTGGGACAGCAGTTTTACTCAAGATAGATCTCTTTGTCTTGTGAGGTTTTGAAATACTTTTACTTGGGACAAAGGATTCAATGAGGAATTAGTATGTCTTGTCTGTGCCTAGTTAGGAAGGCTTTACAGCAGATATTTTCAGGTCAACTATCTCATCTTGCTGTAGGCAGACTCTCCTTTTGACTGAGGAGAAGTCAATTCTGAATGAGTGCATCTTTAGGTTTTAGGATAGTGTTTTCTGTATATGAATTTTTAGATGCATGTTACTGGAAACCATAACTTTTTTACCAATTTTCAGTCTCACCTGCTTGGTTTGCTTGTGGTCAGACTTTGACATTGTGTCCTACAGTTTGTTATCTTATAAGTATATGTGTGATACTTATATTGATACTTTAGTATGCATTTGCATCTGTATGTCTGTCATACTATCTGTATTTATATTAGGCAGAATTGTTGACTTCATTCAGACTTGGAATTACACAATATGCTGATGACACTTCCAATATTTGTGTCACCTGTGTGGGTGTTGGATGTTTGTCTAGATACAGCATTCAACTGTGACAATAACTGTCAGTTTGTGAGAACTTCAACTACATACTATGATTTAGGGGATCTGTATGGTATGTGGTGACTGTTGGAAGTTTATATGTTGTTGTATGCATGTAAATTTCAATGTAAACTTCTCATAATGTTTTAGTTGTAGGCTAGGTAGTGAGTCTCTGTAATGATTACTTCCTTCCTACAACAGCAACAACAACAACAACAAGGCTGTGTTGTTTTGTAGTGCTCAACAGTTCCACTGCCTCATCTGGGAGGTGAGTTTGGATCTGAATGCCTATAGGATTGTGCTGTGTATGATAGCTGTGCAGAGTGGTGTACTGGGTCTTTATATTCTAGTACTGCCCTCCTTCCATGAAGGCTGCATTCAGCAATGGTCAGGAAATGGTAAGTGTATTTTTCGCAATAAAATTGAAAAATTTTGTTGTAATTTTAATTTTTATTGGATAAATACTTACCATTTCCTGACCAGGATAGTCCCCCCCTACCTCCCCGCAGATTCAGTACTAGGGGAGTATTTTCTGCAACAAAAATAAATTTGACCTTTGACCTTTATGAAGGTCACATGATCAAAAACTATTTTTTGAAGTACACCCCCCCCCCCCCCCCCCCCCCCCCCCCCCGTCATCACAGTTCAGGAAAAACTACTTGCTACAGAGCCTTATAATTTGACACACCTGTTCATACTATTGAAAACGCGAGCTGATTAGATTTTGGGAGCAATCCCTTGAAAAATGTCTCATTTATGAGTGATTTTCTGACACCTTCCAATCTGAAAGCCTTAAATTTAGGCCAACCCCCCTATTATCTTCTTAAGTATTGCATTTAGAGCTATAAAATGTACTGGGAGGTAATAGGAAACCATATGTGGAGAGTCTAAATAGCCGGTCAGTTTTACCCCACGGCCCCCCCTTATGGGTCAAACTGGGGTCATAAAATAGCCCATTTTGAGTTTTTGCCTTTATCTCCTTTATTGTTGCTTTTATAGCTTCAGAATATATTAAGAGGTATTGGGAAAGCATATGTGGAGAGTCTAAATAGCCGGTCAGTTTTACCCCCCCACCCCCCCTTATGGGTCAAACTGGGGTCATAAAATAGCTGATTTTGAGTTTTTGCCTTTATCTCCTTTATTGTTGCTTTTATAGCTTCAGAATATATTAAGAGGTATTGGGAAAGCATATGTGGAGAGTCTAAATAGCCAGTCAGTTTTACCCCCCGACCCCCCCTTATGGGCCAAACTGGGGTCATAAATAGCTGCTTTGGAGTTTTTGCCTTATATCTCCTTTTTTTATTGCGAAAAATACACTTACCATTTCCTGCCCATTGCTATATGTTGGTGCCATCCAACTCACTGGCCAACGTTGAGAAACGTTTTAAGAAACCTTAAGAGGCCAGTGAGTGAGTGTGAACTAGCATGTCCCCCCTAGTGGTCATGTGACCACGCTAGTAAACAACCTTCATTATTTTTGTTGGCCATCCCAGAGTGTGGACGTATTTATTTTCTATTGGGATTTTTATTAAGTTTGATGGTTTTTTGTGGCTTTTTGAGTTCTGTGGTAAGACATCTGTGTTGATAATGTCTTCTCAGGACGAAATTAAAGAAGCACCGAGGGAAAGTGCTTTTGTGGACATCTTATGGTGGATTGAGTGCCAATATTTGTAAGATGGTGGCATTGATGTTTCGTTGTTGGATGAAGATGATTCCTCTATTCAGAATTCAATTTTTTCTTCAAAAGGCTTGTGTTACATGAGGATGAGCCAAGTTCTTTTATTTTTATATTTTTTTGTCCACTAGATTGAAGATTTACAACAATATACACTGAAACTGTCGGCAGTCTTACTAGCTCCGGCAGGGACAGTTTACAGGTTGCTAGGCAACCAAGGAAGTCGCCATGAAAAACAATTCGATTGTTATAAAACCTGATCACTCATCGGGTTCATATAACCAGGCATTTGGTAGCAAATATCTCACCACGTCATTCTCTGCCGAATGGGTGACTGGATGGAATCCCCTATGGGGGCAGACATCAAGTTCCTCTTGGATGCTGCATCGTGGCCAAGTTCCGAATGCAGATTTGATCTGTTTCTCCATTTATTTCTTCCGATGAAGTTCAGTCGGGACTTTTCACGGAGGAAACTACCTGAATGATGTCATCCGAACACAATCGAGTTTCCATACCTCCTCAAAGATCTGGAATCGGGTTGACAGATGACCGGAGTTGTGCTTCATCTCAGCAATTGGCTTTTCATTCTGTGGGTTTTACCGGTTTTTCTGCTGGAAACCGGCACCGGTACATATAACTAGTACCCATTGTCGAGTTATTATTCAAGAGTACAGGTTCTCTGGGTCTCTGCAGCAGCTAGAGAGCATGTCAAATCTTGGATAAGAATTATTGGAAGTTGTCTAGCAGGACCTCTGGCAGGACTTCTTCAAGGATCTATAAAGATTAACTGCATCTCATAGAGTATCAGTAATTTCTTGGTTTGTGACCTGAGTATTTGCAATTACTTTCCTCAAAGATCCTGGTTTTTTTGTTGGGAAGTGCTTGCCCAGTTCTTCAAATTGTTACTCATCAGGATTGTTACAGGTCTCTCATTGCTCTAACTTATCTCTATTTTTAGTGGGATAAGGAGTGGTTTTTTCACCGTTTAATATCCAATGAGGTTTTTTTCTTGATGAACACATGTCAGGTGTCCTGAAAAGCTTCATTTTGTAATCTCATGTGTATTGAGATTCTTATGTTTACAAAGGAGCAAACTCCTACATATGACTGGAAATGCCATAAAAGGCACTAGAACACTTATGTTTGTCCCTTTTATGACAATTCTTCCACTTACACTGCTCCTCAGTTACACATAGGGGAGTTAGAAGTAATATACTTAGCAATGTTTTAATGGAGTAATCTTTTGGGAGGAATGTATGTCCAGTTTTTCACAGATATACAACTCCTTACTTGTTCAGATATTAACAGGACAATTTTCAACCATATTTTTCACAGAAGCGGCAGTAGCAGGAGATAAAAAAAAAAAAAATGCGAGAGACAATTTTGATTAAAGCTGTTTATGAAATGATCGACTAAGGGCGATAACACCAGTGAGATGGTGATATCGCTACAATTTTACAGTTTATCGGTTGTCATAAGCTGGGAAGAGATGGCTACCACTAATAGTTGAGGTCAGGTAATAAACCTTTACATGACTTGTACCTTAATTTCGCATAGTTGGGATTTTCGCAATTGTTACTAGTAAGTGAATGGGTGTGTCAACTCGTTTCCTTACAGTTGCATTCTTTCGTAGCCGGATTCACGCAATTTTATCTTCATTTCCGTGTTGTTGACAGTTCACACCAGTTCACTGCCTGTTTGCTGTTAGTACATGGTGAGTTTGTGGGATCTATAAGAACGCATCTTGATTTACCACTATATAGACCATTTCATTGCCTTGCTCTTGGAAATGGTTTATTTGCGACTTTACTATTATATCAACGGATAGTGAACCTCATGGCTGCAGTAGAAGGCATTGGGTGTCACCATTTGGTACATAGAAAAAAAAAGCAGAGTTGGATCATGATTTATTACATCAGATTAAGTTCCACCTCCAGGGTTTTTAATTTGGATTGCAGATTCGACCCTATGGTAGGTCTTTCATGCAAAGCAAAGCAATTCTTTACTTAATGGTTTCTAAGGAAGCCATGTCTTGGGTTGGCAGCATGGCTTCATAGGAGAAGACAGTTTATCAGGTGACCACAAGGCTTTCTGATAAGGTACAAAGGATATCTTCAGTCTTGTGATATCCCAGTTTCTGTTCTCAGATTCTCAGGGATCATCTTCAGTGGTGGACCAACTTTTTAAGTTTGAAGGAGGTCCCACTACTTCATCAGAAGGAGCACAATCTCCTTGCGTTATTAGATGCTTTCTTTAAGGGTTGGGATGCATAATGCCAGTGGTCTGTTGTATCATGAGGGGTCAAGACTCCACATTAACAGGGCTACTACCTTTAGAATCATTTGGAGGTCTGATTCGGATTCTGAATCTGTTGATTTCCCCAGATATTTCTTCAGTGGTTTCCTATCTGAACAGGTAGGGAGGTACCCACTTTCAGGAATGTGTTTCCTTATCTGAAGAATCATTCCTTGGACGAATGCCATGGGTTCAGATTCAGGCATATCACTTCCCAGGGTATACAAATATTCCAACAAATTCATTGTTCATGAGAGTCAAGATGATTCAAATTGAATGTGTTTTTGGATGACTTTTGAATCTTCTATTCTGATTCAGGTGTTCAATCAAATCTGTCTTTGATTACAATCACCAATGATGGATTTGTTTTGCAACTAGTTTGAACCACAAGCTTGTTTTTTTTCAACTTTTCTTGGGATGGAATGCACAGTTTGTTTGGTCCTGTGACCTTGACTCTTCAGGTGATGCAGGTGAATCATTTGGCTTCTTAGGCTCCTTTGGTTTTCAACCTGTAGTCATTCCTGCTTTGGAACCTTATTTAGATCATGCTTTAGGGCAAGATAGGTTTCTTTGTCCAGTGAGAGCCTTGAGAGGTTATCTTGATAAGACAAAAGATCTCAGGAAAGGCAAGAATTCTTTTTGTAGCTATTAAGAGGTACTACTTCAAGATTTTGGTGCAGAATCATCTTGATTGCATCAGAGTGGCTAGGGATGTCTTATTTTTGGGATCTGGTGGATCTGTTCCACAAAGGTTCTTTTTAAGGCTTCCCTTGCAGGTGAGTTCAATCATTATGCCATTGGTATCCAACAACCTGAATCTTAAGCTTCCAGTGTATGTGTTTCCTTGCCTTAGACTGTGGGTCTTGGGGAACAGATGCATTACACATTTCTTGGGAGGATCTGGACAGCTTTGTGTTTGTTCAAGTGGCTCTCATTCCTCAGGTGACTCAAGATGATCACCTACAGGTGCAGAATCATCAAGATTGCACCAGGATAGCCAAGGATTCTTCAGGTGATTTAGAAGATGATCACCTTCAGGTGCAGATTCATCATGATTGAACCATGATGGTCATGGTGGATGTTCTTGGTTGTGGGGCCTGGTAGATCTATCCACAAACCTCCATCTGAGCCTTTTTTGTGGTGAACATCTCAGATAATACTTTTCTACAGGTAGCAAATTTCCTTAACTATTTCTTTAAGGAAAAGAATCTAAAGCTATCTACTATGGCTGGTTACAGAATAACAATTGTAAATTGCTTTATTTGAAGGGTAATAAGTTTCCAGAACTCTTCAGTTGTATAGATTGTTGACATGTTTCTAACTTTCTATAGAGACAATCCAGTGGCAAGTAGGTTAAGCCTTCTTTACCTTTTGTCTCTGGTCTTGTTTGGTCTCACCAGACAGCCTTTGAGCTTTTTGAGGAAGATTTCTTGGAGGTTATTAACTTTCACAACGATCTTTCTTTTGACTTTGGCATCAGGCAAAGGAAGAAGGGTAATTTTGGTAGCATTGTCTTCCCTTACTTAAAAGGAGTATTGCTCACAAATGGCTCTGGCCATTTATTACCCAAGAATCAGTTGGCTTCGGATGGGCCTACTTCAGTTAAGCCGGTCGATATGCCAGCTCTCAATCACTGGGACAGCAGTTTTACTCAAGATAGATCTCTTTGTCTTGTGAGGTTTTGAAATACTTTTACTTGGGACAAAGGATTCAATGAGGAATTATTATGTCTTGTCTGTGCCTAGTTAGGAAGGCTTTACAGCATATATTTTCAGGTTCAACTATCTTATCTTGCTGTAGGCAGACTAGCATTTTGACTGAGGAGAAGTCAAATTCT
Organism: Sabellastarte sp. h YS-2021; assembly: GCA_964017235.1. Classification (NCBI taxonomy): domain Eukaryota; kingdom Metazoa; phylum Annelida; class Polychaeta; order Sabellida; family Sabellidae; genus Sabellastarte; species Sabellastarte sp. h YS-2021. Next base: position 87,520,270 of record OZ024932.1, read on the forward strand.
GACTCTCAACAGCAGTGAGTCAAAGCAAGAATCTTTAGGTTTTAGGGTATATGAATTTTCTGATGCCTGTTACTGGAAGCCATAACTTTTTTACCAATTTTCAGTCTCACCTGCTTGGTTTGCTTGTGGTCAGACTTTGATATTGTGTCCTACAGTTTGTTATCTTATAAGTATATGTGTGATACTTATTTTGATACTTTAGTATGCTTTTGTATCTGTATGTCTGTCATACTATCTGTATTTATATTAGGCAGAATTGTTGACTTCATTCAGGCTTGGAATTACACAATATGCTGATGACACTTCCAATATTTGTGTCACCTGTGTGGGTGTTGGATGTTTGTCTAGATACAGCATTCAACTGTGACAATAACTGTCAGTTTGTGAGAACTTCAACTACATACTATGATTTAGGGGATCTGTATGGTATGTGGTGACTGTTGGAAGTTTATATGTTGTTGTATGCATGTAAATTTCAATGTAAACTTCTCATAATGTTTTAGTTGTAGGCTAGGTAGTGAGTCTCTGTAATGATTACTTCCTTCCTACAACAGCAACAACAACAACAACAAGGCTGTGTTGTTTTATAGTGCTCAACAGTTTCACTGCCTCATCTGGGAGGTGAGTTTGGATCTGAATGCCTATAGGTTTGTGCTGTGTATGATAGCTGTGCAGAGTGGTGTACTGGGTCTTTAAATTCTAGTACTGCCCTCCTTCCATGAAGGCTGCATTCAGCAATGGTCAGGAAATGGTAAGTGTATTTTTCGCAATAAAATTGAAAAATTTTGTTGTAATTTTAATTTTTATTAGATAAATACTTACCATTTCCTGACCAGGATAGTCCCCCCCTACCTCCCCGCAGATTCAGTACTAGGGGAGTATTTTCTGCAACAAAAATAATGAAGGTTGTTTACTAGCGTGGTCACATGACCACTAGGGGGACATGCTAGTTCACACTCACATATGGCACCAACATATAGCAATGGTCAGGAAATGGTAAGTATTTATCTAATAAAAATTAAAATTACAACAAAATTTTTCAAATTGTTGCTTTTATAGCTTCAGAATGTATAAAGAGGTATTGGGGAAAGCATATGTGGAGAATCTAAATAGCCGGTCAGTTTTATCCCCCAACCCCCCCTTATGGGTCAAACTGGGGTCATAAAATAGTTGCTTTGGAGTTTTGCCTTATATCTCCTTTATTGTTGCTTTTATACCTTCAAAATGTATTAAGAGGTATTGGGAAAGCATATGTGGAGAGTCTAAATAGCTGGTCAGTTTTACCCCCCGACCCCCCCTTATGGGCCAAACTGGGGTCATAAATAGCTGATTTTGGAGTTTTTGCCTTATATCTCCTTTATTGTTGCTTTTATAGCTTCAGAATGTATTAAGAGGTATTGGGAAAGCATATGTGGAGAATCTAAATAGCCGGTCAGTTTTATCCCCCAACCCCCCCTTATGGGTCAAACTGGGGTCATAAAATAGTTGCTTTGGAGTTTTGCCTTATATCTCCTTTATTGTTGCTTTTATACCTTCAAAATGTATTAAGAGGTATTGGGAAAGCATATGTGGAGAGTCTAAATAGCTGGTCAGTTTTACCCCCCGACCCTCCCTTATGGGCCAAACTGGGGTCATAAACAGCTGCTTTGGAGGTTTTGCCTTATATCTCCTTTATTGTTGCTTTTATAGCTTCAGAATGTATTAAGAGGTATTGGGAAAGCATATGTGGAGAATCTAAATAGCCGGTCAGTTTTATCCCCTAACTCCCCCTTATGGGTCAAACTGGGGTCATAAAATAGTTGCTTTGGAGTTTTTGCCTTATATCTCCTTTATTGTTGCTTTTATAGCTTCAGAATGTATTAAGAGGTATTGGGAAAGCATATGTGGAGAATCTAAATAGCCGGTCAGTTTTATCCCCTAACCCCCCCTTATGGGTCAAACTGGGGTCATAAAATAGTTGCTTTGGAGTTTTTGCCTTATATCTCCTTTATTGTTGCTTTTATACCTTCAAAATGTATTAAGAGGTATTGGGAAAGCATATGTGGAGAGTCTAAATAGCTGGTCAGTTTTACCCCCCGCCTCCCCCCCCCCTTATGGGTCAAACTGGGGTCATAAAATAGCTGATTTTGAGTTTTTGCCTTATATCTCCTTTATTGTTGCTTTTATAGCTTCAGAATGTATTAAGAGGTATTGAGAAAGAATATGTGGAGAGTCCAAATAGCTGGTTAGTTTTACCCCCCGACCGCCCCCTTATGGGCCAAACTGGGGTCATAAATAGCTGCTTTGGAGTTTTTGTCTTATATCTCCTTTATCGTTGCTTTTATAGCTTCAGAATGTATTAAGAGGTATTGGGAAAGCATTTGTGGAGAATCTAAATAGCCGGTCAGTTTTATCCCCCGACCCCCCTTTATGGGTCAAACTGGGGTCATAAAATAGTTGCTTTGGAGTTTTTGCCTTATATCTCCTTTATTGTTGCTTTTAGACCTTCAGAATGTGAAAAGAGGTATTGGGAAAGCATATGTGGAGAGTCTAAATAGCCGGTCAGTTTTACCCCCCGACCCTCCCTTATGGGCCAAACTGGGGTCATAAATAGCTGCTTTGGAGTTTTTGCCTTATATCTCCTTTATTGTTGCTTTTATAGCTTCAGAATGTATTAAGAGGTATTGGGAAAGCATACGGTGCAGCTTTGTGCATTCTTAGCTTTATAGCATGCTTATTAAAACCACAAAGCATTTTAAACTTTAAGGGACGCTTCGCTTTTGTTAGCAAAAGCATTCCTCTAGTTTAAGACATTATCCAAAATTTAAAAGAAAAGTAATTATTATTATGCCATTACTAAGAGATAAAGGTCACCTCAATATAGTCTTAGGACATTTCTGTAACATCAGTCACATGTACCTGCAAAATATAGATCAAATATGCCATGCCATTTTTTGGTATACTTTGTGGAATCATAGAAAATGCTGAGCTCAGTAACATTCTTTTAGACATGGGAGTTTAAGGTCACCTTAAAATAGGGCACACCTTCAGAACTAGAAACATCAACATACCAAATTTAAATTAAATCTGTCATGCAGATTTGAAATACTCTCCAGAAATTGAAAAATTAAAATTCAATATAGTTATGTTATCATTAGGAGTTTAAGGTCACCCTAAAATAGGGCACACCTTAAAGACCAGTTACACCCGCGTACCAAATTTGATTTGAATCTGTGAAGCCATCTTTAAGCTATTGCCCACACATTGTAAAAGTAAAATTCAATATAAATGTTGTGAGTGACACCAAACTGTTACAACATAAACTCATAACTTTCTAAAATATCAGGAATTTATTGTAACCTTACAAAAGAGACCTTTTTCTTTTTGTCTTAATATATGTACATGATGAATATCAATGAAAAAAATCTCAGCATATCAAATATCTTCCAAACAACAAAACATTTCTCCCAACCGTAAAGTCAATAATAGTTTTTGAGATACTGTCTGGAAACAAAAAACCTTAACCTTAATACAAATATGTTACTACTGGGAGTTAAAGGTCACCTTAAAATAGGGCACACCTTGAGGGCCAGTTACATGCACATGCCAAATTTGAATTTAATTCATTGTGCTATTTTTGAGATACTTTCTGGAAAGGAAGTGTGACAATGACATTGGCCATATTTGTCCTCCAACATAGCTGGTAGCGACACAAAAGTAATGCAACCTTAAACTCATATGTTTATCAATATCAGGAATTTACTATAACCGTACATAAAAGTAACCATTTTTGGTGTAGACAGATGTACATGATGAATATCAAAGAATAAAGTCTGAATTAGCACATCAAATATCTTTCAAACACCAAAAAATTGTCCAAACCTTAAACTCAAAGTTAGTTTGCAGCTGTGAGGGAGTTTAAGGTAATCTTTTCCTGTAGGTTTTGTTCACGGTTTGTTACATCCACAGCTTGAAAGATGCTTAGAATTGCACAGTGTTTGAAATACTGTTGAAAAATTGCCAAACTTAAAATGGATATAATTCTGTTATTATTGGGAGTTTAAGGTCACCTTATTGTATTGCACTTACCTGGGGCCAGTTACATATACATGCAAAATTTGAATGAAATTTCTCAAGTTATTTCCAGTATACTCTATGGACAAATAAAGTAAACTCAACATAAATTTTTAATACATGAGAGTTTAAGGTCACCTTAAAATAGGGCACACCTTGAAATCCAGTTACAACCACATGCCAAATTTGAATTGAATCTGTCAACAAATTTTTGAGATAATGTCCGGAAACAAAAAACCTTCAACTCATTATAAGTATCTTACTACTGTGAGTTTAAGGTAACCTTAAATAGGGCACACCTTGAGGAATAGTTACATCAACATGCCAAATTGGAATTTAATTCATCAAGCCATTTTTGAGATACTGACCATGTATGTCTTCCATCAAAGCTGCTAGTGACACAAACTAGTGTAACCTTAAACTCATTCGTTTATAAAATATCAGCAATTAACTATAACCTTACAAAAGTTCCACATGCCAAATTTGAATTAAATCTGACAAGCCATTTTGAGATACCGTCCGCAATCCAAAGTGTGACGACGACAGACGACGCCAACGCCACAAAATGAGACGATGAAGCAATCCCTATATGACACGCAGCATAAATGCTGGTGACACAAAAAGAGCTATGATGGCAGAGCTGGCTGCTTGGTGGCACTAGCAGTCCAGAGGTGACCTAGATAGTGACATGCCATTCATCTTCTTCCTCGTTGGCCACCATATTGGATAACACAGATTTTATGCAAGGAAAGGAATACATTATTTTATGTGGATATACATTTCAGTGGATACACAAACTCATTTTGTTTATAAAACTATAGAATCATAACATTGTGGCAATTTACAGAAGTGATAGTTTTTATTATGTATTTTCACTTATTTTGGGGTCTTAAACGTGTGTGTCTCCACAAACAGTAAACAAACATGTCACCTTCAAAGTTGAATCTTACCAAACTACAATCTGTGAAATGTCATAATTTCTGTAGCAGTTTCAACCTTACACAACTATTGACCCAAATGCAGGGAGGCAGGCAAAGGAGACGACTTCTGTTTCATTGGCAGTAGACCCTGTTTAACGTTCCAGTCATTCTCTCAATTGAAGAGAGACAAATTTGCCAACAGAAAATATTATCACAGAAAAGAAAATAACATCAGAGATGACATACCCCCACAGCCTGGGGAAATAGTTTTCAACATCATGATATACAGAAGTATATAGTGAAACAGTACAAAGATTGGGAAACTTTCAGAGCAGTGTCAGTTATATAATGTTTAAATAGAAAAAATGACATGTAAGAAAAAGAAAATGTGTGTAAGGATAAAGTATTAAAACAAGATAATTCAATAGCAAGATGACAGCATTAATCAGTAAACTGAAAATTATTAAGATGTAAAATTTATTAATTTGAGAATAGCTCTCAATGGAAATAGCACAATTATGTGAAAGTGGATATAATAGTCATTTGCAGCAATCCATATATCTTTGTCATAAGAGAAAGATGTCTCAAATATGGCGGGTGAACACACTTTGGCAGAGCAAAAGGGTCACACCATGATGCACACCTACACCCCATAACCAGTGTCCCTACCAACTTCTACCTTCTACACCTTATGGAACCCAAGAAATGGCCCAGACAAGATTTTAAAACTCATGGTCACTATGACAAGGTCAAAGGTCAAATCAAGGTCACACCTACAAGCCCTAACCAATGTCCCTACCAAGTATCAACTTCCTATACCTTACAGTTTCCGAGATATAGCCCAGACAAGACTTTATAGGTCACTGTGGCAAGGTTAAAGGCCAAATCAAGGACAGACCATGACTTTGCACGCCTACAACCCCAAACCAATGTCCCTACCAAGTATCAACTTCCTATACCTTACAGTTTCCGAGATATAGCCCAGACAAGATTTTATAGGTCACTGTGGCAAGGTTAAAGGCCAAATCAAGGACACACCGTGACTTTGCACGCCTACAACCCCAAACCAATGTGCCTACCAAGTATCAACTTCCTACAGCTTACGATATCCGAGATATAGCCTGGACAGACTTTTTCATGCAGCCCAGACACCCACCCACCCATCCGGACACCATGGGTCAAACCAATACCCCGACAGGTGGGGGTAAAAAACGGACATGCATAACCCGGGATGAGTCTGAACTCTTAGGTGACCCAGGCCCTGGAGAGCCCATGTTTTGTGGATCACTGCAAGAACGAGAATCTGCTGCTCAAGCTAACTACCAGTCTCCCCTGAGACCCTTGAATGTGGTCTGAGATTTACCTAGACCACAGCAGCATGGACAAGAGTCAGCATCTTTAAGGTTACATCAACACTTCAACACTACTGGAGACACTGGGAAGTAAATTACAAAAAATAGTATTACTCCAGAGCAAACAGGATATATTAAAATAGGTTTATTGGTACAAATATAAGGGCAATTCCGGACATAGCAGAGCCAAAAAAGTAATAACTCGGGAATTCTTTTACTTCTTGACTTTGAAAAGGCATTCAACAGTGTGGAATGGCCTTTTATTGTATTAGAAAAAGAATTCAAGTCACTTCAATATGAAGATGTCATAACTGTAATTTTACAGAATAAACATCAATTAAACAAATGCTTCATGCTTATGTGTTGACCTTTTCACTTGTAATTGTAATTCTTGTGCAATATGCATTAACATATCTTTTTTACAAGTTTATAGAACATCTATAGGTGGTAACTCTACAAACTCTTCAGCACTAGCCATTTTGAGCACTGTCGAATGTAATGTATCTTCAAACAAAATATATTATTTTTCAAAAAACTAATTAAATGGCTGGATCAATTGGTTGGACCCCGGACAAGCCCCCAATTTTCCTGTTACGGTCACAGGGCAAGCATGGTAGCAATTACCGGTATCTTTCAAGTTGCAACAGGAAAAGACAAGAAGTTTTACTTGACAAATTTATTTAACAATAAAAATAATGATTACTTGATAATGATAATAATGAACTTTAAATTCAATGTTAATTATCTGTCCATATCCAGATATTCAGAGTCTGTCCAACTAAGGTGCCCACTTCATGATGCAAACAACATCAAATATACAGCAAATCCACTCTCTGGTGGATCCACAAATTGTATTGAGATATAAAAAATATTCAAAGTGCAGCAAATCCACTCTCTGGTAAATCGATACAACATATCCAGAGATAAACAATATCCAAAATTCAGCAAATCTACTCTTTGGTAGATCAACATGCAATATCCTGTTTGTTCTAACAAGAGTTTCCCACCGAATGTATATAATGGAGTATAGCAGTTCATGTAGCACACCAACTTCAGAAAAACTGCTGTAGCCAGGATTCAACCCTTTATATACTAGAGATTACAGAAGGTTCCAGGGAAATGAACACTGAATACAGTGACCAGAAGGTTGTAGAAAGAATACACAAAGCATTTCCAGTTTTACACAAGAGAGGTCAGCACTTGCTAGACTAATTCTGTAAACTACATAGAAAAATTAATAATTAAAAAAGAACTCTGCACCCAGTGCACTGTCACACACACAACATTGTCATCATAAAAAGACACACTGGCTAAGTGGCCTTATATGTAACATTAGTAACAATACAGATTTTCTTGTCATCAGTTCCTGAGATAAAGCCTCATCTGGCTGTTCAGCCACGCTAGCCCAATTATCAACAGTGTGACTGCCTGAATCATCATCACTCAACTATTGGGGAGGAATTAATTGAATTTTGAAATTATTGATAATTGTACAATTAAGCATATTGTTTAGGTTATGTTGATAATTAAAAAGGCTCAAAAGAACGTGTTAATTATATAATTCAAGATGCACAACCAAAAGCAGTTAAATATCAGTATGTGTTTATATGTAAGAACAAGTGTTGTAGCATACAAATCTGCATACTCTGTTCAGTGTATGTGTTATTTTATGAGATTTTTGTGCATTGCTGTCCTTCAAATATATCTCAAGTTTCCAGTGTGAGTTTTAGTACAGCATTCAGTGAAGTGACATGATCATTAAAATATGTAGTGTTTATTTTAAGACAATGCAGACCATGATTCACAGGAAACAGGTTTCATAGAACTTAGGTCACATGACACAACTTATTAAGAAATAAAAGTAGGGAGGCACAAGTAAATTCTCTATATTTGTCTAGAACATAGATCATGTGACCACTACTTCCTCTCACATTCCAGAGGTTGTAATGACTGAGTCATCTTTGGCATTCCAATACTTAATACGAAAGTAGAAGCACATGCAATCAAAAATTCAGAAAGTGGTAGGAACAAGTGGCAGTACAAGCAGAAGAGATGAAAGATCAGAGAAGAAACACCATGTAGTAGATACAGAAGGGGCAGCCTTGTGCCAAAATGCTGTTAAAAGGGTATTCTTAAACATCTAGCTCTAGCATGTTGCAAGAACTTTGTTATACTTTTGTTGTTGATATTTTAAAATAAAAGAGGACCCAGAAGATACTGCATTTTAATACAAACCAACACATTAAATGTCAAACTCTCCACCCAACATACCACTAAAGGCATGAGTTTTGTGTAACAAACAGATCTCTTCTTTGTCTTCATTATCTTACTAATACCCAGGTTGGATATTTTCAGATTATGTGAATGCCCTAGATTGATAGAAATCGTATAAAACCCAGTAAACATAGCAAAGGTTTATAAACGTTTATAAACGTTTAGTAAACCTATAAACGTTTTTTAAACCAAATATAAACCTAAATATTGACAATTATTCAACATTATGGGTTTATAAACGTTTCAGCAACATTAGTTTGGTTTATAAATGTTTATAAACGTTTATATACAAACGTTTATAAACGTTTATATATAAACGTTTATAAACGTTTATGCATAAACGTTTATAAACGTTTTTAAACGTTTACAAAGAGTGAAGAATATCTTAACCTCGCTTTCATTTGGGATAATGACATCAGCACAGCCATTTTGAGAGAAACTTGAGAAATATTTCTGTAAGTATATCTTGCTGTATCACTGTTGTTTGAATCCATCATTACATTATAAGTAGATATATAGAAGTATCATTACATTCTAAGTAGATATATAGAAGTATGTCAAATTACATACTTCTACCCAGATAGCATGCTGACGTCGGGCCAACGTCGGGCCAACGTCGGCACATCCGTCGGCCCGACGATGGCTGCCGACGTCGGCCCAACGGCTTTTTGACCGGCGGCCCAACGTTGGCCCAACGTCGGCAAGCCACCGAAAAAAATTACTCATTGTATAGCATCAACCAATCAAATTGTCCACAAATAACTTTTTCAGTGTGAATTTATAATGAGAATGTTATTTTTATTTCTAAAATTATGAAATAGTTGGCTAAAATTTGTGGGCTCACTGAAATATGATTTTTAGATATACCATTATAAATAATTTTTTACTAAGTTTCACAAAATCCCCTATTATTGCCCACCGCCATCTTGAATAAAAATCCACCGTTGGCCCAACGTCGGCCCAACGTCGGCAAAATGTATAGACATATAACCAGAGTTGGGGTTGGCAGGCAGCCGTCGGCCCAACGTCGGCCCAACGTCGGCAAAATCTGCCGACCTTGCGACCAACAGCCAACGTCGGTCCGACGGCGGCATGCTATCTGGGTATATATCTACTTAGAATGTAATGATGGATTCAAACAACAGTGATACAGCAAGATATACTTACAGAAATATTTCTCCAGATTTTCAACACGTGTATAAACGTTTATAAACGTTTACGTATAAACGCTTATAAACGTTTATAGGCAAACGTTTAGGGACCCATCATTTTAAACCTAATCTAAACCGTTGCTACTTAGGTTTATAAACGTTTATAAACGTTTGTAATGTTTACTGGGAAAAGCTTTTTATATGATTTCTATGCCAAGATCCCCGTAATGAATATAAAAACCAGCCTCTTTATAGTATCTCTAAATTTTGCACAATGCATTATACTGTAGAGCACTAATGAATAATTTTGGCTTGAAGGCAGAAAACACAATATTATTGAAACACTTACATTTAATTTCCATATAAGAACAATAAAAATTTGAAAAATCATCTAACACAATGTAACAAAGTTGTTTATAAAAAGATAAAATGCTTCATAAAGATGTTAGAGTACATTTACTACTATTAGTAAGGTAAGTCAAATTAAAACCAATTCTTTATTTCGTCATCGAGCTGTTCTCACCTTTGGTGTAAAAAAGTAACACTTTATTACAAAAAAAAATTTTCACTTCAGACAGAAGCATCTCTTTGGGATCACCGAAATATATAGCTTCCCTTGGTCTATATTTCGTACCTACCCCAATTTTAGCCTTAGTGCTGTCGAAGGTCAAGGCTGAAAAATACACATTTTGCCTAACTTGCTAAAGTAGTTGTATTCAAACCAATACCGAGTAATTAAGTCATGTCAGGAGTTTTGTTTGAAGATATATTTGATGTGAAAGACATTGATCCAGAGGGGAAAAAGTTTGATCGCGGTAGGTTGATACCGGCCGGTTAAAGTACCGTGTAATCGGTCCGTTACGGGTGGTCACAAAGATAAACGGTCGTAGAGATAAACGGTCATCATAAATTATGACACAAAAACCATTAAAGGGTTTAAACAACAATATAACACAAACCAAATGTTATGGTAAATATTGTTTATGTACATGTTGTTATTTAGTTTGTGCTATTTTGTACTGAATACCAGATCATTCGCCACATTTCCCGTTCGCCACATATTACTGTAGACGTTTCGCCACAAGAAATATTGCAGCAGCCACAAACCAGGGATGAGGAACAGGCGATATAAAGAATAAACAGAAAACCTTTGTCAACAGTTTAAAATATTCCGTGGGATTTCTTAGAAATATTATAGAATGGGACAACGACGAGCGAGGGGTTATGGGAGATTTTACAACGATTAGCGATAAAATAGAACTCACGAGGTTATGCGGGGGTTTTACTAGTAGTGGCATCGTTTACAGAAATCAAAACCGGTTACCGGGGCTTTGAAACGAACGAAATCCGGTATTTCGTATACTTGTTGTGTGCATTGAAAATATTATTCGCGGGCGTACATGAGTGATAACTTGTAAATGGAAGTGGCTTTCGCGAGATGTTTTTATGTATGCAAAAATGATTTTTCCTCAATATAAGGTAAACATGTGACATATTTTACAAAATATGTATATTTTTTGTCATTTTGATGAAGTATCAGCCATTAGAAAGCCTAAAATAATAACGTCTTTAAAAACCGGTTCCCAAATATTCTTTGCGGATTTCGTTTTTTCTACCAAAACAAAACGATATTCCGGATACCGGTAAACCGTTAACAACACTAGGTTTTACAGAGCAATTTTTCATTTATTAGCCAATCAGAATCGCGGACACAGCCGTGTCATGTTAGAATATCAAATTTCGTCTGCAAACGTGATTAATTTAATTAACCAATGAAAACAATTGTTAAATAAAATATGCAAATTAGAAAAAGGAATTCCGTGGGGGATTCCTAGAAATATAATAAAATAAAGCGAGTTCTTGTTTATAAATATTCATGAGCAAATCAAAACTACGTGGTAGGAGACGAGACTATTACTGGCCATTTCTACTTGGAGTAGATGTCCCTGTAAAATATTTCATTTCACGGGCTAACCCCACAGTATATGGTACTTCAAAGAAGTTAGGGTTAATTCAACTTAATTGTGTAGGTAGCGCGCTCCCTCTTCAAACAATGGCAACCTTCAAAGAAGTTAGGTTTCTTTGATAATTCCAATTATGTAACTATGTGGCGAAACATCTGAAGTAATTATGTGGCGAACGGGTTTTGTGGCGAATGATCTGGTTACCTTTGTACTTTACATGCACTATTTAAATTTGAAAGATTTGAAGGCCGTTTATCTCTATGACCGTTTATCTTTGTGACCACCCGTGTACTGCATCCTGCCGTAACTTGGCTTAACTCCGACACAAAAACCTTACTGCTACCCTGCATAAGATGGCTGCAGCCATAAGTTGGCCGCCCTCACCACAACTTCACAGGGCTTTAACATGAGTGGCCTACTACACTCTGAAACCATGTATTATTGTTAAACTTATTATATGCAACAGTTTTCATTGGTGTACAATAACCTATTTGTCTTTCTGGAGCCTGTAGATGAGCCGTGGCCGACTTATGGCTGCGGCCAACTTATGCAGGGTAGCAGTACTCTTGCTTGTTTAAAGTGCAGTTTTGCGGATTTCTTTTTATTAAGATATGAATTGAAACAAGCGCAAGTTATTAAAGCATTTTACTAACATAACATCAAAAGAATAAATTAACCTTTTATACTCGTTTTTAATGAACGATAATATAACTTACATGAAATCAGCGCCCCAACTTGGCAAAATTTGCATACGGAAAGTACCGAAATAATTCAATTTATTGCTGTTGTCTCTTCTAGTGAGTGGAATCGCCTCAATTTTCATGGTCGATTATTCGTCCATTTTTCCGACCGATGATCGACCCATAATGGACTATTTTGCTCCACTGTTGGCCAGTATATCATAAACACTTTCCGGGATGAATTATATTTCATTCCAGTAAGAATAAGGGTGTTTCCGACATTTAGAATCTTCCAAAAGCACCCACTTCCGGTAAATATGGCGGTAGTTATAAACAAACACAAAATTCGTGAGAATCCATTAATTTATCAAAGGAAAGTTTATAAAACTGCTTAAAATATAAAAATACGTGAATATTGAGACACATAAAGAAGGGTGAGATTTAATCGATTTCTAGAAGTTGTCAGTGACCGAACGAAATTGTACTGTGACACCGACGATTGATGGAACATTCGTCTAATCATCCACCCACTAGTCTCTTCTACTTCCCTATTTGGTATGCAAAAGGATTTACATGCAACTCGTGACCACAGCATCTTGTGATCAACAATTAACTCTTACCCAAAACATCATACACAAACAATTTATAAAAATAAACATTATTTCTGCTTAAATATCAAATACTTGTATGCACAGCTCATTATATTAATGAAGAAATATGAGATCACCCAATTACGTTGGGTTTCTACCAATATTTTATATTTAATAAATGGAAATGCTGCTTGAAGAGCAAGTATTATGTCCACCCCCCTGGGGGGGTGGATATATTATTTTTGCTTTTTCTGCCGTCCAGCGTCCGATGTCCGGCGTCACGCATGGTTTCCGCTCATTTAAAGGAAAAGTATTAGAGCTATTGTCACCAAATTTGGTATGCAGGCTTATTGGGTCAGTAGTTTGCTTGGGATTGCTTTTGGCTGTTGTACCTCTTTTGCTTACTGAGTAATACTTAAGTACAGCTATTTTCAGTACCCATTGGTTTCCGTGCATTTAAGCCAAAATAATTAAAGATATTTTACTACAATTTTGAATACAAGATTGTTATGTCCATAGCTCGCTTGGTATTGCATTTGGGACTGATAGCTTTGTCAGTACATGAGTAATAGCCATTTAGGTACTTCATTGTGTATTTTCAGTACTACTTTTGAGTAATTTGCTAATATCTCAGAAACCGTAAGAGATAGAGCGATTTCGACAGAATTTTTGACCCACAGGGTAGTAGAAAAGTATTCTATACAAAATTTTAAAAAAATTCAATTTTCGCCACTTTTGGCGGCCATCTTGAATTTTTGCGAAAAACGAAAAAATCTGAATATCTCAGAAACCGTAAGAGATAGAGCAATTTGGACAGAATTTTTGACCCATAGGGTAGTAGGAAAGTATTCTATACAAAATTGAAAAGTTTCAATTTTCGCCACTTTTGGCGGCCATCTTGAATTTTTGCGAAAAGCGAAAAAATCTTAATATCTCACAAACCGTAAGAGATAGAGCAATTTGGACAGAATTTTTGACCCGTAGGGTAGTAGGAAAGTATTCTATACAAAATTGAAAAATTTCAATTTTCGCCACTTTTGGCGGCCATCTTGAATTTTTGCGGAAAAACAAAAAAATGTTAATATCTCGGAAACCGTAAGAGACAGAGCGATTTCGACAGAATTTTTTACCCGTAGGGTTGTAGCAGAGTATTCTATGTGAAATTGAAAAAATTCAATTTTCGCCACTTTTGGCGGCCATCTTGAATTTTTGCGAAAAAACAAAAATATTAGTATCTCAGAAACCGTAAGAGATAGAGCGATTTCGACAGAATTTTTGACCCATAGGGTAGTAGCAAAGTATTCTATACAAAATTGAAAAATTTCAATTTTCGCCACTTTTGGCGGCCATCTTGAATTTTTGCGGAAAAACAAAAAATGTTAATATCTCGGAAACCGTAAGAGACAGAGCGATTTCGACAGAATTTTTGACCCTTAGGGTTGTAGCAGAGTATTCTATGTGAAATTGAAAAAATTCAATTTTCGCCACTTTTGGCGGCCATCTTGAATTTTTGCGAAAAACAAAAAATATTAATATCTCAGAAACCGTAAGAGATAGAGCGATTTCGACAGAATTTTTGACCCGTAGGGTAGTAGCAGAGTATTCTATACAAAATTGAAAAGTTTCAATTTTCACCACTTTTGGCGGCCATCTTGAATTTTTGCGAAAAACGAAAAAATCTGAATATCTCAGAAACCGTAAGAGATAGAGCAATTTGGACAGAATTTTTGACCCATAGGGTAGCAGGAAAGTATTCTATACAAAATTGAAAAGTTTCAATTTTCGCCACTTTTGGCGGCCATCTTGAATTTTTGCGAAAAGCGAAAAAATCTGAATATCTCACAAACCGTAAGAGATAGAGCGATTTGGACAGAATTTTTGACCCGTAGGGTAGTAGGAAAGTATTCTATACAAAATTGAAAAATTTCAATTTTCACCACTTTTGGCGGCCATCTTGAATTTTTGCGGAAAAACAAAAAAAATGTTAATATCTCGGAAACCATAAGAGATAGAGCCATTTTGACAGAAATTTTGACTCGCATGGTAGTGGTAGAGTATTCTATGTGCAATTGAAAAATTTCAATTTTCGCCACTTTTGGCGGCCATCTTGAATTTTTGCGGAAAAACAAAACATGTTAATATCTCGGAAACCGTAAGAGACAGAGCGATTTCGACAGAATTTTTTACCCGTAGGGTTGTAGCAGAGTATTCTATGTGAAATTGAAAAAATTCAATTTTCGCCACTTTTGGCGGCCATCTTGAATTTTTGCGAAAAACAAAAATATTAGTATCTCAGAAACCGTAAGAGATAGAGCGATTTCGACACAATTTTTGACTCACAGGGTAGTAGAAGAGTATTCTGTACAAAATTAAAAAGTTCAATTTTCACCACTTTTGGCGGCCATCTTGAATTTTTGCGAAAAACGAAAAAAATGTGAATATCTCAGAAACCGTAAGAGATAGAGCGATTTGGACAGAATTTTTTATCCATAGGGTAGTAGGAAAGTATTCTATACAAAATTGAAAAATTTCAATTTTCGCCACTTTTGGCGGCCATCTTGAATTTTTGCGAAAAGCGAAAAAATCTTAATATCTCAGAAACCGTAAGAGACAGAGCGATTTCGACAGAATTTTTTACCCGTAGGGTTGTAGCAGAGTATTCTATGTGAAATTGAAAAAATTCAATTTTCGCCACTTTTGGCGGCCATCTTGAATTTTTGCGAAAAAACAAAAATATTAGTATCTCAGAAACCGTAAGAGATAGAGCGATTTCGACAGAATTTTTGACCCATAGGGTAGTAGCAAAGTATTCTATACAAAATTGAAAAATTTCAATTTTCGCCACTTTTGGCGGCCATCTTGAATTTTTGCGGAAAAACAAAACATGTTAATATCTCGGAAACCGTAAGAGACAGAGCGATTTCGACAGAATTTTTTACCCGTAGGGTTGTAGCAGAGTATTCTATGTGAAATTGAAAAAATTCAATTTTCGCCACTTTTGGCGGCCATCTTGAATTTTTGCGAAAAACAAAAATATTAGTATCTCAGAAACCGTAAGAGATAGAGCGATTTCGACACAATTTTTGACTCACAGGGTAGTAGAAGAGTATTCTGTACAAAATTAAAAAGTTCAATTTTCACCACTTTTGGCGGCCATCTTGAATTTTTGCGAAAAACGAAAAAAATGTGAATATCTCAGAAACCGTAAGAGATAGAGCGATTTGGACAGAATTTTTGATCCATAGGGTAGTAGGAAAGTATTCTATACAAAATTGAAAAGTTTCAATTTTCGCCACTTCTGGCGGCCATCTTGAATTTTTGCGAAAAGCGAAAAAATCTTAATATCTCAGAAACCGTAAGAGATAGAGCGATTTGGACAGAATTTTTGACCCGTAGGGTAGTAGGAAAGTATTCTATACAAAATTGAAAAATTTCAATTTTCGCCACTTTTGGCGGCCATCTTGAATTTTTGCAGAAAAACAAAAAATGTTAATATCTCGGAAACCGTAAGAGATAGAGCCATTTCCACAGAAATTTTGACTCGCATGGTAGTGGTAGAGTATTCTATGTGCAATTGAAAAATTTCAATTTTCGCCACTTTTGCGGCCATCTTGAATTTTTGCGGAAAAACAAAAAATGTTAATATCTTGGAAACCGTAAGAGATAGAGCGATTTCGACAGAATTTTTGACCCACAGGGTATGGAAAGAGTATTCCATGTGAAATTGGTGGCCATCTTGGATTTTTGCGGAAAACTGAAAATGTTAATATCTCGGAAACCGCAAGAGATAGAGTGATTTTAACAGAATTTTTGACCCGTAGGGTGATAGCAAAGTATTCTATACAAAATTGAAAAATTTCAATTTTTTCGCCACTTTTGGCGGCCATCTTGGATTTTTGCGGAAAACCCAAAAATGTTAATATCTCGGAAACCGTAAGAGATAGAGCCATTTCCACAGAAATTTTGACTCGCATGGTAGTGGTAGAGTATTCTATGTGCAATTGAAAAATTTCAATTTTCGCCACTTTTGCGGCCATCTTGAATTTTTGCGGAAAAACAAAAAATGTTAATATCTCGGAAACCGTAAGAGATAGAGCGATTTCGACAGAATTTTTGACCCACAGGGTATGGAAAGAGTATTCTATGTGAAATTGAAAAATTTCAATTTCGCCACTTTTGGTGGCCATCTTGGATTTTTGCGGAAAACTGAAAATGTTAATATCTCGGAAACCGCAAGAGATAGAGTGATTTTAACAGAATGTTTGACCCATAGGGTGATAGCAAAGTATCCTATACAAAATTGAAAAATTTCAATTTTTTCGCCACTTTTGGCGGCCATCTTGGATTTTTGTGGAAAACCCAAAAATGTTAATATCTCGGAAACCGTAAGAGATAGAGCGATTTCGACTGAATTTTTAACCCATATGGTAGTAGAGGAGTATTCTATGTGAATTTGAAACATTTCAATTTTCGCCACTTTTGGCAGTCATCTTGTTTCATAGAAATTTTCAACCCACAGGGTATCTAATCAATGTACTATTGGCAATTTTCAAAATATTTTACTCTCCCCCAAAAATGGCGGCCATTTTGAATTTTTCAGTTTTTGCCTAAAATGAAAAAACGCAAGTTTGCTTCTGTCTCCTTAACCGTGCGAGATAGAGCGATTTCAATGAACCCACAGGGCATCTGACCAGTGTACCCTTGGCAGTTTTCAAAAAATATTCCTCTTTCCACATATGGCAGCCATTTTGAATTTTTGCCAAAATTGAAAAACGGAAATTCGCTTCTATCTCCTTAACCATGCAAGATAGAGCGATTTCGTCAAAATTTTCTACCCAACGAATGCAAAAAGGCATGAAGCTGAAATAATTTACATGTATACTAATAAATATTTAAGCATCATTGATATATTTTACAGATGAAACAGGGCCTTGTAAGATTACTGTACAATTTTTGTAAAAGGTTGATAGGGTGGACATTACACATGATAATGTGTGTTCTTCTATGCTATCCTGTTTCTATTCATATGTCGCAGCTACAAGCAACAGGGCGTCCTATTTCTAGTTTTATGTAAGAATGTCTGTTCAGTAAAAGATCAAATACTTCAAATTCCCTCGTACTTCCATGGGGGTTTCCTAGCAATATTATGAAATAAAATATGCAAATTAGAAAACATGAGAATCCATGGGGTTTTCTGGGAATATTTTAAAATAAAAAGGTGCAAATTAGAAAACCTGAGGTCATGGAATTCCTTGGGGGTTTCCTAGAGCTATTATAAAATAACTTATGCAAATTAAAAAACGTGAGAAGTCTGTGGGGTTTCATAGCAATATTAAAAAAAAATCTTGGGAACGAATTGTGGGTACGAGTTGTTGGTCATGAGCTGCCGTGATCACAAGATGGTCATATCCCTGCAAAAGTGCACAAGTTTTACCGATGACAATCAAATGTTGATAAATATTCCAACTTCCGCTTTGTGCCATTTTGAGGTCTGTGCCATGTTATGGTGGGAAGCAGTACGCAAGTAGTAAAGCGTGTTTTAATAAGAGGCTTTACAAATTTAAATTAATATGCACATTTGGTTATAATAAACAAATAACAGTTGCTTAACGTTGGTGGCTTTATTAATATGTGGTGAAAACATAAATTTTACTCTAATGCCAGAATACACATAAATGTGAGTTAGGCTGAAAATATGAGGATTAACCACACATTTTTTTTGTTTTTGATCATTTAAACTATACTGCTTGATGCTGTATCATGGCACAAAACTGAATTTAAAATATTTAATAACAGTTGTTCTTTATCACTCACACTCACACACTCCCATATACCAAATAAGGAAGTCGAAGTGACAACAAAAATAATATTAATGTCTTCAGTAATTTCTGTACCCAAATTGTGCCAAGTTGGGGCACAGATTTCTATGAGAAATTATATTACCGCCCATTAAAACAACTCTAAAAGGTTATTGTTTTGATTTATGTTAGTAAAACACTTTCATAACTTGAGCTGGTGTCAGTGCATGTTTTAATTTTAAAAAATGCATGTAACTACCAGACCTGGGGTCAAATACTTTTAAATGCAAATACTTTTTAATTTTTCAAATGTAAATGCAATTGCAACTACTTATATTTTCTTCAAAAGCAAATGCATATACTTTTCAAAAGTATTTCAAATTCTTTTTCAAAAACTTGAAATTTTATATATTAGCATACATTAATATATAAAATGTGAAAATGGTAACATAATTAATACAGTGGGAATGAGGTACAACAAGCAAGTAGTAAGTAGAGTAGGTATCATATATTTAAAATATATCTGTAGAAAAAATGAATTAATTTACATTGTTCAAAAAGATTGTATTTTAAAATTATTTCATGAAATTTTTAAGATATTTATTTTCTAATTAAGTAACTTCTTAATGAAGGACTGAGCTTTTACCTTAAAATATCATTAATGGGAATTGCTTAAAATTGTACCCTTCAAGTGCGGGCATTAGTGGCTGCTTTTGTTGAGCCACTGAATTCACTGGAACAATGCTTACACCTCACTGTCCTCACACAATACTTTCCTTTTTCATCAGCGACATTCACAACAGAAAACTGCTGTCTAACATTAGGCTGAATCTTTCCTGGCATCTTGAATCTTCCCAATAATCTTTTACTAAATGTTTGCTTTTGTGCTTATAGATAGATAATTTATTGACTCCAGAGGAGAGACATGTATAGTACAACAACAACATATATAGTATGTTACACTGTGCAAAAATTTAAAATAAAAGTTTTAGAACACTAAATACTAATTTGTTAAAATGAAAAATGGAGATAAAGAGTCTGTATAATTTTCTTAGAAGTATCACAGCATGCAATAAAAAATGTTGTATGTATTTCTACACTAATCCTCAATGATGGGACTTCCACTTGTAAGCTGCTTTTATATAAGCAGGACAATGGATTGTTTTTGAACTTTATGTTAATTGCAATATCACTTTAAGAGATCAATCAGTCTTTGACATACTGTTTCTTTTATCAGCTAAATATCTTCAAGGAGACATATTTATAATATTAGTAATATCAAGTAAGTCAATAAGATCAAATATTTTTAACCTATTACTTTTATAAACCTACTTATTAAAAAACCTAAATTAAATTGAGCTCACCAATACATAACATTAATAGTAATAAAAGGACTAACTTAAATTATATGCTTTGCAAAAAGAAAGAAAAAGCAGCATATTGTTGCGCTTTCAGATGTGGCTGATATCACCAGAAAAATGGAGGCCAAGGAAAAGTTTGATTTAGATAGATCTGTTATAGTTAGGGGAATGCCAGTTATTGAAGGTGAAGATGAAGCTTTACTGCAGAGGTCTATTGAAAGAATGTTTTCCAGGATGGGACCAAGTGTAAATGTGCAAATAAAGCATATTCTCAGATTTCAGTCAAAGACTCCAGGAAAACCTGGAATTGTGAAGGTAGAGCTTTTTTCACTGGATCAAAAAATCTGCGTTTTGCGTGCAAAGGCCTCACTTAGAAGGTTCCCGGAATACCGAAGTGTGTTTGTCAGTAGTTCCAAGTCGCATGTGGAAAGGTTATGCGAACTCAACTTTAAAACAATACTTGGACTATTTCCAGAAGGGAAAAATGTGCAGATTACACGAAGTGGCCGTATTGTGGAGAAAAGTGTTGACAAGGAGAAGCAAGCAACAGTTCTGATGACTGACAACAAGAGGAAAAGAGTTGGCAGCACCCCTCCTGTAATTAATCCAGAAAGTTCCAGGTGGGCTGAACAGGCTATAAGGTACAGTCAAGTAAAGCAGAATGATGAAATGGTCAATATGGGAACCAGACCTAAGTATCCAGCTAGAGTGATTTCCAGGACCCAAGAGGCATCTGGATTGGGGACCACAAATTTCTCTGAAAGTACTCCTGTGCCAAGCAAAACTACTGTGCCACTACCCCCACCAGATGACTTGCGTCTGTCATTTACTCCAAAGTCTCCAAGATTACACTCCGACAGGAACACCTCTACAACGATGACTTGGAACACAACTCCAAAAAGTGTTTTCTCTACTGGTGACAATACAACCATGGGAGCTTCCAATCAACCAGCTTTTGTTACTTAGGATACAACTCAGCCTGAAAGTGATTCAAGCTACTTTGAACAATCAGTAAGCATAAGTAAATACATTGACTTTAATTTCAAGTTGTCTCATTTGAATGTAAATGGGTGGACAAAAAACAATGAACAGTTAAGAGTTAACATTTTACAGCAATTAAATTCGGATATCATATCAATAAATGAAACACATTTGAGGCTAAATGACCAAATACACATGAATGGGTACAGATGGATTGGTTTTAATAGGCAAATGAAACATATAAGAGCTCCAAAAAATTCTGGGGGAGTAGGTTTCTTTATAAAAGAAGAGTTTTTGCTAAATTTCAGTTTGAAGATTATTGATAAAGAACAGGATGGTTTACTTGGGTTATATTTGGTGCATCATATTAGTGATTTCAAATTACTTTTATACACTGGCTATTTGCCACCAGAAAATAGTAAATGGGGAAGGGAACCAGATATGTTCTTTGGTCATTTACTATCTAAGATCTATTTTCATACTGATGTAGACATGACAATTTTTTGTGGTGACCTTAATGCAAGACTAGGACCAGCAAATGAGTGTATAGATGACATTGATGATATACCAAAACGTTCTGTTATTGATTACACAAAAAACAAGCATGGTGAATCATTTGTTGAGTTTTTGAATCAGTCGCGTATGTGTATTTTAAATGGCAGATTAACCCCTTTTAAATGATGGCTTTACATCAGTGTCGTCAAAAGGAGCAGCTGTGGTAGATTATATAGCAATTTCACAAGAAAATTTTATAAATTGTGAATCATTTCAGGTCTTGCCATGCTCAGAAATTGTTAACCAGTGTAATTTACAATTGATGCTGGGGGACAAATGTAAACTCCCTGATCATTCCATACTATGCTGCACAATTAATGTCTGTGTACCGCCAAATGAATTCCAACTTGATACCATAAGGAATCTCAAAGAAAGTGCTAATTCTCATGATGTCAATCATACTAAACGATTTAGGATTAAATCTTTGCCTCCAAATTTTATGGGATCAGATTCTATAAAATATATGACAGGTAGGATTATTGATGAAATATTACATGCAAAAGGTAGTCAGGAAGAAGTTGACCAAATTTATGAAAATCTATGTTCTATGATTTATAATGAAATGGAAAATTGCCTTCCATGCTACAACACCTCAGAAAAGGTTAAAAAGAGACATAAACCACTGAAACCATTCTGGTCAGAAAAGTTGAACGGCCTTTGGGTAAATCTAAAGGACAAGGAGAAAAACCTGAACAAGTGTAAATGTAAACAGGTTAAGAAAAGTTTAATTAAACTGTATGTCAATGCAAGACATACTTTTGATCGAGAATTTAGAAAAGCCAAACAAAATTATAATCGTGGGAATCTACTAAATTTAGATGAAATATGTACAAATGACCCAAATAAATTTTGGGAATCTCTTAAGAAATTGGGCCCTAATCGTAAAACAAATATCCCATTGGAAATTTATGAGAACAATGAGATAAACTGTGATCTTGATACAGTCTTAAATAAATGGAAAAATGATTTTAGTTCCTTATACAATCCGAACCAGGCCAAACCAATTGGTAATGAATTCCCTGTGGAGGATAGCCAAGTTGAAGTTACAAACTTAGCCTCTGGAGAACTAAATAAAGATTTTTCACTGAATGAAGTTAAAACTGCTGTTTTAAACACTAAGAATAACAAAGCTTGTGGGATCGATAAAATCCCATATGAAGTGTTAAAATTTGACAATATTATTGAAATTCTTAAAAGATTATTTCAACTATGTTTTGATAGTGGAACTATACCACAGGTTTGGCTTAAGGCCCTTATTGTTCCCATACCAAAAACCTTTAACAATGATCCAAGAGTACCACTAAACTACCGGGGAATTAGTCTTTTAAATTGTATATGTAAAATATATAGTTCAGTTTTAAATGATAGGATTAGAAAGTACCTAGAACAAAATCAACTTCTAGCAGATGAACAAAATGGCTTTCGGGCAAATAGGTCCTGCATGGACCATATATATAGTTTGCACTCGATCATTAAAAACAAAATTAACAACAATAAATCTATTTTTGCCACTTTTATTGACTTCCAAAAGGCATTTGATTGTGTAGACCGTGTTATGCTGCAAGAAAAACTTTTATTGAAGGGCATAAGTGGCAAGATCTTAAACAGCATCAAAGCCATGTATACCAATACAACTAGCAGGATTTTACTAGGACAACATATGACAGATTGGTTTCTTACAATAAATGGGGTACGGCAGGGAGATACTCTTGCGCCTACATTATTTGCTATTTTTATAAATGATCTTATTGTAGAACTAAATATACTTAAAAAAGGTGTTGATATACATGGTGATAATGTAGCAGCTCTACTATATGCAGATGACTTAGTAATTATAGCTGAATCAGAGAAAGAACTACAAGATATGTTGCACAAACTTAACGAATGGTGTATAAAGTGGTCTATGCAAATTAATCCTGGAAAATCAAAAGCAATGCACTTTCGAAGGAAAAGACAAAAAAGAAGTACATTTCAATTTTTGATTGGTGACAAAGAAATATCTTTTGAAAGTGAATACAAATACTTGGGCGTGTGGATAAATGAATTTTGTGATTTCTCCAAAACTGAAAAAGTGCTTTCTGAATCCTCAGGAAGAGCATTAGGTAAACTTATTAGTAAATTTAAAGGTGTGAAAAACATGGGTTACAATACCTTTACTAGGTTGTATAACAGTTGTGTTGTGCCAATAATGAACTACGGAGTTGGAATCTGGGGGATTTACAGCAAAAGTCAATTGTCTGAAGCAGTTCAAAATAGGGCAATAAGATCCTTTTTGGGTGTACATAAATTCTCTGCAAATTTAGCAATAAATGGGGACATGGGTTGGGAAAATTGTACTATTAGCAAGAAAATTGAAATTTTGCGTGTTTGGAACAGACTAGTAGTCATGGATGAGGCAAGACTATGTAAAAAAATATTTAACTGGGAGTTTGACAAAGGTGTAAATAACTGGTGTACATGTGTTAAAGATATTTTTATAGAATGTAATTTGAAACAGTGGTATGACAGGAAGGCTTTATGTGACCTGAACTTTATCCGGCTGAAGCTATGGGAAAACTATCAAATTATTTGGAAAGAAAACTTACAGAATAAACCAAAATTACATCTATTCAGACAGATAAAATCATATTATGCAGTTGAAAAATATGTATCTGATAATATAAATTTTAGTCTTAGATCATGTATAGCCCAACTTAGATTTGGCACTTTACCTCTCACTGTAGAAACTGGTAGATTTACAAGCATTAAACGTGATGATCGAGTATGTCCCATATGTGATACAAATGATGTCGAGGATGAATTACATTTCCTTTTCACTTGTCCAAAATTTTCAGATTTACGAAAAAATATGTTTAGTAAAGTGTTGAGATACAATAATGATTTCTTAAATCATAGCCAAATAGATCAATTTCAAATTCTGTGTAGCTTTCCTTTGTTTCTAGGAAAATATATATCTTCTGCTTTCACAAGGCGCCAAGATCTGTTGTATTTAAAAGTTTAAAGAAACTGAACTGACAGATTGTGCTTTTCCTTTTCTATGTATCAGATTGTTTAGTTATGATAAGCTGTGTCATTCTTTGTAAAATAATTTTATAAAATTGTGACTAATAAGTCTTTACAGGCTGGGTGTTTGCTATATCATTGTCTGTTTTTTTTTGTATATTGTAAACATAACACTTGTCACAGAAATAAAATATATATATATATATACAGAATAAATTGTATTTGCAAAATGCACTTGAAAGGTATTTCAATCTTTTTTTAAATGCAAATAGTTTCGAAAAGTATTTAAAATACATCTAAATGCAATGCAGCCCTTACTCCACTTAAACATTATTTGGTCCTTTATGTAACTGACATTGCTCTGAAAGTGTCCAAATCTTTGTACTGTTTCACTACTTCTATATCTTGTGGTGTTGAAAACTATTTCCCCAGGCTGTGGGGTATGGGCCTACCCAATGCTATTTTATCAATTAACATTAATTATTTTGTCAGCTAGAGAGTGAGCCACACTAAATTCACAAAACTCACTAAATACCACAAAACATTTATTTAGTGTTTCGACGTGTGTACAAGTATGCATGTGTTCCTCAGTGCGGAGAAATCCACTGAAGATTAATTTACATGTGTGGTTTCATTTTATTGGCTTCCTACATAGCTTCAAATGCAAACAAATAATAGATGGTCGATAATACAATACTTTATAACACTTCCGAGGCTGGTCACACCGAGTTGAAAGTTTTGCTCTCTCTGAATGCATCTTGTTTTCTATATGTCAATGAATTTTTTTGACATAGTGAACTTGATGTGTCAAACATAAATTTTGCTATTTTGTCCAGTTTGTGCCAACAAATATGGTACAAACAGGTATCGTTATAAAACTTGTTACTGTACAGTGTCTTAATTTTTAAGTCATGTTTATAGTATGATCCCAAAAGTCAAGTTTTTCTTATATTTTGAATTAATGCATAACTTATACTGATTTCTTTAATATTTGCCTTGAAGTTGGAGTTTAGGGGAATCATAAATTAAGTACAGAAAAAAAATCTTTAGGTGCACAGTAATAGGAAATGCCCTCTCCAGTGAAAACAAATATGACAGATTTTGAAGGTACTAAAAAAAAAATTAAAATAGTTTTTATGTCAGCTGACTTGTCAGTCAGCTGACATTATGTCGTCACTCTGCGGCGTGGGCGTACGCATCCGCGTGAACAACTTCTCCTCCAAAACTACAAGGCCTAGAGACATGCTATTTTTTTTAAAAGATACCTTATCTATTGAGGATGAAAAATTGTTCAAGGCATGCAAATCTGTTCGTCTGTTTGCTAGAGACATTCTAAGAGAGGTACCCCCACCAAAAGTGTGAAAATTTCAACACTTTATCACAATTTTCTCAGTGATTATTGCAGGGATTTCTCTCATATCTTGCATATATGTACCAGGGTAGATTCTCTTGTGTTTGTGAGACCTGGATCTGTCTTATTTTTTTTTTAATAAATTTTTTTAATAATTTTTAATGCATTAAAATTCATGAAATCATGCACTAAATCACTTATAACTTGAAAAGTGTTGCATTTAAAGCATTTTATTAAAATATGTTATTCAGCTACTTTTTTCATAGCTACAACATGGTGAGTAACTTGGGTGTCTGTCTCAATAGCTAAGTGAGTAATAGCTACTTTTGGGCTTTTCAGTAACTTCCATCATGAGTAAAATCACTTGTAACTTGAAAACTATTGCATTTAGAGAATTTCATATAAATATGTTATTCAGCTACTTTTGGGTCAGCTATAACATAGTAAAATTTCAGACCTGTAGCTCATGGCATAGCTGAGTAATAGCTACTTTTAGGTTATCACTATTGAGTAAATCACTTATAACTTGAAAACTATTGCATTTAGAGTATTTTGTTTCAATATGTTATTCACCTATTTTGGGGCCAGCTATAACATAGTGAAGTTCCAGACCTGTGGCTCATTGCATAGCTGAGTAATAGCTACTTTGAAGTTCTCACTGTTGAGTAAATCAGTTGTAATTGGAAAACTATTGCATTTACAAAAATTTGTGTAAATATGTTATTCAGCTACTTTTGGGTCAGCTATAACATAGTGAAATTACAGACCTGTAGCTCATGGCACAACTGAGCAATAGCTATTTTCAGGTACTGACTGTTGAGTAAATCAGTTGTAACTTGAAAAATATTGCATTTGGAGTATTTTGTTAAAATATGTTGTTCACCTACTTTTGGGTCAGCTATAACATAGTGAAATTACAGACCTATAACTCATGGCATAGCTGAGCAATAGCTATTTTCAGGTTCTCACTATTTAGTAAATCAGTTGTAACTTGCAAACTATTGCATTTACAGTATTTTGCTTAAATATGTTGTTCACCTACTTTTGGGTCAGCTATAACATAGTAAAAATTCAGACCTGTAGCTCATTGCATAGCTGAGTAATAGCTACTTTGAGGTTATCACTATTGAGTAAATCAGTTGTAACTTGAAAACTATTGCATTTAGAGTATTTTGTTTAAATATGTTATTCACGTAATTTTTGGTCAGCTATAACATAGTGAAATTGCAGACCTGTATGTCATGGCATAGCTGAGCAATAGCTACTTTCAGGTTCTCACTGTTAAGTTAATCATTGTATCCACTGGATAGCCGCAGTGTGTAGAGAGATTTCACCATTACTGCTCTAACGAAAAAAATATTATAGCTAGCCTTCTCAAGTTTGCAGGATATATTAATAACCATAAAATGTTGCCTGGGAATATTTTTGGCCTCATTTTGAAAAAAAACAAGATGGCCGCCAGGGACGTTTATTCGACTTTAAACAAGGACTTTTGTTGGCCCTCTAGAGGAAAGGGTATTATAGGTAGAGATCTCAAATTCGCAGGATATGTTCCTCATTATAAAATCTTGACTGGGAATATTTTTGGCCTCATTTTGAAAAACACAAGATGGCTGCCACAGGTGTTTCTTTGTCAGTCATGAAAAGTGCTTATATCTCCCTTTTTATTGGTCCTAGAGCTTTGGGATGGTAAACCAACCTGTAGGAAATCATGGGCTGTGAATCTTTTGGTGTGGTCAGATTTGACCTTTGACCCCACCTTCAAGGTCAAACAATGATAGCCAAACTTAAAAGTGCTTATAATTCGCTGATTATTGGTCCTAGAGGTTTGGGATGGTAAACAGACATATAGGAAATCATGGGCTGGGAATCTGTTGATGTGGTCCGATTTGACCTTGGACCTCTCCTTCAAGGTCAAACGAGGATACCCGAACTAAAAAGTGCTTATAACTCACTTATTATTGGTCCTACAGGTTTGGAATGGAAAACCAACCTATAGAAAATCATGGGCTGGGAATCTTTTGGTGTGGTCGGATTTGACCTTGGACCCTGCCTTCAAGGTCAAATGAGGATAGCCAAACTTAAAAGTGCTTATAACTCGCTTATTAATGGCCCTAGAAGTTTGGGATGGTAAACCAACATATAGGAAATCATGGGCTGGGATTCTTTTGGTGTGGTCAGATTTGACCTTTGGACCCCTCCTTCTAGGTCAAATGAGGACAGCCAAACTTAAAAGTGCTTATAACTCGCTTATTATTGGTCCTAGAGGTTTGGGATGGTAAACCAACCTATAGGAAATCATGGGCTGGGAATGTTTTTGTGTGGTTGGATTTGACCTTGGACCCCTTCTTCAAGGCGGAACGAGGATATTGCATTTGCAGTATTTCTTTAAATATGTTTTAACCTACTTTTTACACTTAAACAGTTACCTTGTTACTTTCCTTCATAATACCATGTGCCCCACAACTTTTTTGTCCTTTTCTTCTGTCAGCTTCGGAATTTCTTTCAAACATGCTGTTCAATTACCATTTACTGTACTTCTGTACAGCACTTTCCCTGATAATTATGCTTTCCTCTCATTATCACCGGGCGGGCGGCGGGAAAAAGTTTGTCCGGGCTGTATCTCAGAAACCGTAAGGTGTAGGAAGTTGATACTTGGTAGGGACATTGGTTAGGGGGTGTCGGTGTGCAACGTCATGGTCTGACTTTGATTTGACCTTTGACCTTGCTGTAGTGACCTTGAGTTTGAAAATCTTGTCCCGGGTATATCTCGGAAACCGTAAGGTGTAGGAAGTTGATACTTGGTAGGGACATTGGTTAGGGGGTGTAGTTGTGCAACGTCATGGTCTGACCTTGATTTGACCTTTGATCTTGCCGTAGTGACCTTGATCTATAAAATCTTGTCCGGGCTATATCTCGGAAACTGTAAGGTGTAGGAAGTTGATATTTGGTAGGGATGTTGGTTAGGGGGTGTAGGTGTGCAATGTCATGGTCTGACCTTGATTTGACCTTTGACCTTGCTGTAGTGACCTTGACCTATAAAATCTTGTCCGGGCTATATCTCGGAAACTGTAAGGTGTAGGAAGTTGGTACTAGGTAGGGACATTGGTTAGGGGGTGTAGGTGTGCAACGTCATGGTCTGACCTTGATTTGACCTTTGACCTAGCCATAGTGACCTTGACCTATAAAATCTTGTCCGGGCTATATCTCGGAAAATTGTAAGGTGTAGGAAGTTGATACTTGGTAGGGACATTGGTTAGGGGTTATAGGTGTGCATTATCATGGTGTGACCTTAATTGGACCTTTGACCTTGTTGTAGTGACCTTGACCTTTAAAATCTTGTTGCACCTTTGGGTCTGTCTTTTGATGCAGATTAAGCACTGTTAAAGTCATATTAGAATTTATTAAGAATTTTACTTTTACAACTTCCCATTGTAAGAGATGGAATTTCATCAAGTGAGACACAGATTTTGCTCCAACACCACACATAGGCATTCATTGAATGTATTACCACTTCTGTATGCATCGTAATATTCAAAACATCTAAACCATAATTCGACCATGCCAGATGTAGATAAAGAGTACGTGCATTATCTTTCTCTTAAACATTATTTTCTCTATTTAAACATTGTTTGGACCTTTATATAACTGACTGTGCTCTGAAAGTATCCTGAACTTTGTACTGATACAGTACTTCCATATCTCATGGTGTTAAAAATATTTCCCTAGGCTGTGGGGTACGGGCATCTCTGATGCTATTTTTTAAAAGATACCTCATCTATCGAGGATAAAAATTGGTCATAATCGTTAGTGAGTGTTGAAATTACGACATGTCGGTTCATACATTATAAAGATAGATTTTTTATAAAAACTTTTATAATACACCAACATATTACTTACCTAATAAAATCTTATGATAATTAGGGTTTTTAAAGAAAACAGTCACATTTTAAGTTGTCAAAGCTTTCAAGTGGAAACAACAATGGCTACTTTCCTCAATTTTTTAACAGCAAATATAAATTCTGACAAGATTCAGTACTTTATTGGATAGGGGCAAAGATCAAACTACAAAAATTCATTTTTTATTTAAAACTGGCGAATTAATAAAATATATTTCTTCTGAAGTCCTTGACCAACACTAGTGCGACTATCATCGGTTCACCGTCATCTGTTAGTTCCGACGTGTCGTCTCTAGTATTCTTTGACGACTTACAGCTCTACCCCCACCAAAAGTGTGAAAATTTCTACACTTTATCACAATTTTCTCATTGACTATTGCAGGAGTTTCTCTCTTATCTTGCGTATATGTACTAGGCCACAAGTAGATCCCCTTGTGTGAGTATCAGGCCTGGATCTGTCTTAATTAAGCGTCCCATGAGGGATGCTTGTTTGCATATGGGAGGAATTCTCGCGGAAGGGTCCGCCGTATCCGCCGGCTCCGCAAGTTTACCTACCTATAGCATCTTTACTAGTGGATAGAATTTCTTCAAACTTGGCACATATATTTAGTAGCCCTGGGAAATTTTTCTGAATTTGGTGCCATGACATTTCAACCAATCAGAGAAGTCACATGACCAAAAACAGGATTTTGCTTGTCCGGATGATAACTTAAGAAGCGTTTAAAATATTCGCCTGAAATTTGATATATAGATGCATGGTATAAAGATCTGCTAATGATTAGATTTTGGTAGACTTCCATTAAAAAATGGCTAATTAATTAAGCATTAAAATTTTTATTAACGAGGAAAATACAAATCCCTTAATAACTTCTAAACCGTGCGAGATAGAGCGATTTTGACGAAATTTTTGACCCACAGGGTATCTCTGCTAAGTACTCTGTTCAATTCTCAAAAATTTTTCCTCTTTCCAAAAATGGCGGCCATTTTGAATTTTCGAATTTTTGACAAAAATGGTAAAACTTAAAATTGCTTGTATCTCCTAAACCGTGCGAGATAGAGCGATTTCAGCGAAATTTTTGGCCCACAGGGTATATATATAAAATACTCGGCTCAATTCTCAAAAAAAATTTCTCTTTCCAAAAATGGCAGCCATTTTGAATTTTCGCATTATGGACAAAAATGGTAAAACTTAAAATTGCTTGTATCTCCTAAACCATGCGAGATAGAGCGATTTCGGCGAAATTTTTGGCCCATAGGGTATATATGCAAGATACTCTGCTCAATTTTCAAAAAAAATTTCCTCTTTCCAAAAATGGCGGCCATTTAAAATTTTTGACAAAAATGGAAAAACTTCAAATTGCTTGTATCTCCTAAATCATGCGATATAAAATGATTTCGGCAAAAGTTTCGATCCACAGGGTATCTAAGCAAGATACTCTGCCCAATTTTCAAAAATTTTTCCTCTTTTCAAAAATGTCAGCCATTTGAAATTTTCAAATGTTTGCCAAAAAACTTAAAATTGCTTGTATCTCCTAAACCATTTTAAATTTTCCAATTTTTTTTTCGATATAATTTTAGATTGACAGGGTATCTAGGCAAGATCTTCTTTCTATTATAAGCAGCCAACACCATCTTTCTTTTGGGACGCTTTGTTTTTGCCATGCAAAAACAATTGCTTTGCTTCCCTAGCGATCCTCTAGTTATTTTTATGAATTTTAAAATAATTTTAATGCATTAAAATTCATGAAATCTTGCACTAAATCACTTATTTTCTCATTGATTATTGCAGGGATTTTTCTCTTACAGTAAATTAGGGCAGGGTCGGTAGCAGATTTTCCATTTCGGTATCCCGCCAGTGTTAAATTGTACCGATTCCGGGATACCGAAAAAAATTGTGTGCTAGCATATCCCCAATCGAATAGGCCCACTAACATGAAGTAAACAAGTTCTTCCGAAAGAAACTACTATAAAAGTGCAGAACTATAAAAAAATATGAGATAAAAGTGTATAATTTCTTCAGATATGAGGTTTGTTTACAATATTTTTCGTTTTCTTACAGTATTATGTACTGTCATTCAAAAAGTCGGTGGTAAAGTGTCCTCACGTTATTCAACTGAATTGGCCTCGACACCGAGATACCGGTGTTACCGACCCTGCCCTACAGTAAATCACCTATAACTTGAAAAGTATTGCATTTAGAGCATTTTGTTAAAATATGTTATTCAGCTACTTTTTCCATAGCTACAACATGGTGAGTAACTTGGGGTCTATTCCAGTAGCTAAGTGAGTTGTTACTTTCTGACTTTTCAGTACCTTCCATAATGAGTAAAATCACTTGTAACTCAAAAACTATTGCATCTGGAGAATTGTTTATAATAGTTTATTCAGCTACTTTTGGGTCAGCTATAACATAGTAAAATTGCAGACCTGTAGCTCATAGCATAGCCAAGTAATAGCTACTTTGGGCTTATCACTGTTGGTAAATTGCCTGTAACTTGAAAACTATTGCATTCAGAGAATTTTGTTTAAATATGTTGTTGACCTACTTTTGAGTCAGCTGTAACATAGTGAAATTGAGGAGCTGTAGCTCATTGCATAGTTGAGCTATAGCTACATCCAGGTTCTCACTGTTGAGTAAATCAGTTGTAACTTGAAAACTCTTGCATTTAGAGTATTTTGTATAAATATGTTGTTCACCTACTTTTGTGTCTGCTATAACATAGTGATACATGGTAAAATTGCAGACCTATAGCTCATTGCATAGCTGAGTTATAGCTATTTTCAGAGTATCGCTGTTGAGTAAATGAGTTGTAACTTGAAAACTATTACATTTGTTATTAACCTACTTTTTTATTAACCTACTTTTGAATCAGCTATAACATAGTGAAATTGCAGACCTGTAGCTCATTGCAGTGCAGAGCAATAGCTAGTTTGAGGTTCTCACTGTTGAGTAAATCAATTGTAACTTAAAAACTATCAAGAGAATTTTGTTTAAATATGTTATATACCCTTTTATGGGTGAGCTATAACATAGTGAAATTGTAGACCTGTAGCTCATGGCATAGTTGAGCAATAGCTACTTTCAGGTTCTTACTGTTGATTAAATCAGTTGTAACTCGAAAACTATTGCATTTAGAGGATTTGTTTAAAAATGTTATTCAGCTACTTATGGGTCAGCTATAACATAGGGAGACTGTAGACCTGTAGCTCATGGCATAGCTGAGCAAGAGCTACTTTGAGGTTGTAACTTGAAAACTATTGTATTTACAGTATTTTGTTTATTGCATTTAGAGGATTTTCTTTAAATATGTTAATTCACCTACTTTTCAGTCAGCTATAACAAAGTGCAATTGTAGACCTGTAGCTCATTGCATATTTATTTTTTATTTATTTATTTTATTATAGTGACATGTAGGGGCCACGGTGGCAGAGTGGTAACACTCTCGCCTCCCACCTCTGAGGCCGGGGTTCAATCCCCGCATGGGCTCAAGTGGGAAAGCTGGTAGTTGCTTGCCGTTGGTCGGCAGTTTACAGTACAGAACCCTAGCGAACTCTATGTACTGGTTTCCTCTGCCCTTCCAACTACCCGTCGTGATATGACCTGGACAGTGTTGAAAGCGACGTTAAACCCCAAATAAATAAATATAGTGACATGTATATATTTTACATAAACAATAAATACAGCAAATATGAAAAAATACCCAGCCCTCTATTGGGCTTATAAGTCACTTTGAAACTACCAGTAAAATAACATGTTGTGATGATGGAACATTTTACAAAACATTATATAGAGCAGAACAAACAAGAAAACACATGTAAGCAGGCAAAGTAATATGATTAATTCTCTAGAAAAGTTTTTCTTTTCATCCAAATACATTCAACAAATTTTAAAAGAAATGCAGATTCACTGGTCATAAATGCAATAAATAATTCATTTGGTGATAATAATTTCAGATTTAATACATTAAATTTTATATCAAGAAGAAATTTTTCATAACAGATGAATAGCTACTTTCAGGTTCTCACTGTTGAGTAAATCAGTTATAACTTGATCACTATTACATTTACAGTATTTTCTTTAAATGTGTTATTCACCTACTTTTGGGTCAGCCATACCATAGTAAAATTGCAGCCCTTTAACTCATTGCAAAGCTGAGCAAAAGCTAATTTAATATTATCACTGCTGAGTAAATCGGTTGTACCTTGAAAACAGTTGCATTTACAGTATTTTGTTTAAATATGTTTTCCACCTACATTTT
The DNA here is from genome assembly GCA_964017235.1 of Sabellastarte sp. h YS-2021. NCBI lineage: Eukaryota > Metazoa > Annelida > Polychaeta > Sabellida > Sabellidae > Sabellastarte > Sabellastarte sp. h YS-2021. Next base: position 87,554,461 of record OZ024932.1, read on the forward strand.
ACTCCTTAACAGTTAACTTGGTACTTTACTTTTGAATACCATTTCTTTTCTTCTTTCACTTCTTCTCTGAAACTCAAAACATACAGTCAGCTGACACAGAGACTGTTCACGGGCACTAATTGCTTGTGTTTTTTTTTTGTTCCTACCTTTCACGTTCAAAGTAAAACTTAATTTTGTTTTGTGCTTTCCTTAAATCATAATGCGTTCATTCAATACACAGTTTATTTTTTCTCAGATCTTGTAGAAACAATTGTGGTGGCCAATATGTTTACTTTGTGTGGTCATTTCATGTAATTCTATTCAATTTAGTGTAATGAGAGATTTGTGAGTTTTATTTGAGAAAAAATCTATTTTAAAATGAATATGCTGGTATGGTTTGTTTCCCGATGAAATAATTGTTTATTAATAATACTGTAGGATCATAAGCTTCATCCTGGTTTAGCCACTAGGTCAATTAAATATACACATTAACACGGGATGAAAGAACAAGGAACAGTTTAATAATTTATGAAAAAAAACATGGAAAACTGTTTAGCTCTTGTATTATTTGTGCTGCCTTTTCTGTTTAAACAAAGAAATTAAAAAATAAATAAATAAACAGTGAGTGTGTGAATAGTAAAACACAATAAATACAGCTTTTGCTTTAAAGTACAGTTGAAGCATTTTAATGGTACTGTAGCTGTTTATTTGCATTGATATCCTTTAAGATAGTTAAGTTTGTAAATGCCCAATGCATAGAAAAACATATCAGTTTAATCTGAAAGCTAAAGCTCAGAAGATTTTTATTTTGTGAAAATATAGGCCCGTAGTTCTATACTTAGCAAGGCAGTGGAATTACAGCATTCAGTTTTTACCACATCAGACAGACGTCAGCCAGTAGGCAGCAGTTATTTGCTATAGAGGCTTGGGCCATTGATTTTTTTTTCAGCACAGGGAAAGAGAGAGTTATCTAGTATTGTATAATGCTCTAAAGCCACTGCACAAGAGGAGTTAACTTGCTCTTCAATGACCCACACACACACACCCACACTCAGTTGCCTACACTGGCTGTTGGCTTCCTGACTTTGGACTTAGTTCCTATCAGTTTGTTAAGGCTTTTGCTCAGCAAATATGCAGCATTTGAGCATCATACATGTATAATACAGTCAGTTGTGGTTTTACAATTTTTCTACTGTTTTAGTGTGTGTTTCCTTTATTATTTATATCCTTTATTCTTGCTAAGAGAATTTACTTTCAAAATTGTAATTAAATTAATTGCAGTAACTTTGAATAATCAGATCAGAGTGTTTCATTAAAAGTGGCTGCTGACTGGGCTGTCCTGTAAAATTTCGGGTCGTCTTTCAGCTGGGTAATCCTGTCTGACCTTCCTCTGTGTGTGTTCTCAACAACCAGCTGAAATACTGTAGTGACGTCACAAAACAGCAAGCTAGCGAGGATCTAGCATTGGGTCGATCAAGCCACTTGCCTAGATCCCCTTCTCAGTCCTATTCTGCAGGAAGTGTTTTTCTGCCAGATATATGTCTGAAAACTGCAGTCAATTTCAAGACTCATAGGAGTATGTAATGAGAGTGTACAGATTGCACTAAGGTTGAAGATGTAGTTGATGAAGTATATAATGGTTTGTCATCTGAGACACTGCCATGGCTTGTTCACAGGCATATGATATATGTTTTTTTTTAAATTTTTGTTTTGTTAAAGAAGCAATAGCAACTGTAATTGGACAGGAAATATTATATGCATATATTCAAGCTGAAAATGAGACTATTTGAGCTCAAAGGAGCACTGATTCTTAATGGTGTCAAAGTAGATGTCAGATGTCATCATGTTCTCACTCACAGCTGGCCCATGTGAACTGTATCTGTCATTTTCCCTGGATTTGTATTGAGTTTAAGCTGCTCGTACATTGCATCATAACTGTATTGTCATGGACACAGGTTTGGGGCCTTCGCTGCGGTAGTGATGCTTTTTTGGTGACATATAATTATTTCCATCTTGCTCTACCATTGGGGAGATAATTGATGGTGGCATCATACCTGTGACTAAAGTAAGTTACAATATGTGTTAATATAGTTTGTACACTTTACCACTGTAATAGCTATGCCCGAGATTATAGTAAAAAATTGCGTGTAACATTGTGAAATCATACAGTGTATAGTAAAGGGTGTCTATTAGAATATTAGTTTTAGGAAAGATAAATCATTGGAAAAAGTCGTTTACCTTATGCAGCGTTCTTACCGGCTGTAAACATAACCTCACAGCCTGTAAATTGGTCAAGAACGGTCTCACCAGTCGTATATACGACTGGTGAGTTGGGTGCCTCCAGAGACTTTCCAAACTTTGACCTTCACCTCTAATGACAACAAAGATGCAGAATACATGCGCTTTCATTATAAAAACATGTTAAATAAAGTGTTTCGGTACTCTGGATGTTGATAAATAACATTGGAAAAGGTTTAACAAATGAAATAAGCATCATTTGCATGGCGGATAACGAAATATTGTGATTTCTTGTATTTCTTTCTCTTTGTGATTTGTGTTTGTTTACATCCACACATAAACACACAGGCGGTGGATTGTTAAGAATGGTCAAAACTTTCCACTGGTACTCACAGGTCGTGCGCACGGGCTCACCACCTACTTCTAAACGCAACATTAATCACACTGTCCCATGCTGTATGAAGCTTGTTTCGGCAGTGTACAAATCTGGACTGAAATATGAATGCATGAATAAACATGCATGGTGTTTCTTGGAAGATTCACCACCAAGTATTTTTTATTTTTAGCACAGTACACTGTGTATAATTATCACCAGTATTAGTCAACAAGTAGAATTAAGACTGAGGTCTTAATATCACAAACTGTTTTGTAGCTGTAGGGGAAGTGGCTCATCTATTAGATTGATGTGTCCAACGTGCGTGCATCTGTCTGTCAACATTTTGGTCTCTGGACTCTAACTCAAGCACGCTTCCCCCAATCGATATGAAACTTAACAGGGTGGTAAAGCACCACTTAGGCTAGGTTGCTTTCAAAATTGGTGTCATTTCGAAAAACAGTATGGCTGCCATCTGCAAATTCCGTTTCCGGACCCTAACTCGAAAATGCTTCTGCCGATCGATTTGAAACTTAAAAGGGTGGTAGGGTACCACCTAGGCTAGGTTACTTTCGAAATTGTGCCATTTTGAAAAACAAGATGACCGACATGGATGCCAGCTCTACCCTGAACAGGCTTCCGTCTGTCAATTTCAAACTTCAGGGAGTGGTTGTCAGGTTCCTGTCACCTCTTTTTGGGGCAAAGTAGGGTCACACCATTTTATTCTCCCACTTCCTACCTTCCAGTCGGCCATCTTGGGGGTAAGTATGTTTCTTTACTGGACAACACAAGAAAGACCAGAGCTCTGCTCATGCTCAGTGTAACTTTTTACCTTCATTTCCATTCTCACAAGAGTATTGTCACCCCGAGGAACATAAGTTTTTCCCTTGACCAAATAACAATCAGGTGGCGGAAGGCTAGGTTGTTATTGCAGCTGACTTGTCAGTCAACTGACATTATGTCGTCAATCTGCGGCGTATGCATGAACAACTTCTCCTCCAAAACTACAAGGCCTAGAGACATGCTGTTATTTTAAAAGATACCTTATCTATCGAGGATGAAAAAAAAAATTGTTCAAGGCATGCAAATCTCTCTGTTCGTCTGTTTGCTAGAGACATTACAAGGCTGCTACCCCCACCAAAAGTGTGAAAATTTCAACACTTTATCACAATTTTGTCAGTGACTATTGCAGGGATTTCTCTCATACCATGCATATATGTACTAAGCCAGAAGTAGATTCTCTTGTGTGAGTATGAGACCTGGATCTATCTTATTTTTTTTTCATAAATTTTTTTAATAATTTTTAATGGATTAAAATTCATGAAATCGTGCACTAAATCACTTATAACTTGAAAAGTGTTGCATTTAGAGCTACTTTTTCCATAGCTACAACATGGTGAGTAACTTGGGTGTCTGTCTCAATAGCTAAGTGAGTAATAGCTACTTTTGGCCTTTTCAGTAACTTCCATCATGAGTAAAATCACTTGTAACTTGAAAACTATTGCATTTAGAGAATTTCGTATAAATATGTTATTCAGCTACTTTTGGGTCAGCTATAACATAGTAAAATTTCAGACCTGTAGCCCATGGCATAGCTGAGTAATGGCTACTTTTAGGTTATCACTGTTGAGTAAATCACTTATAACTTGAAAAGTATTGCATTTAGAGTATTTTGTTTCAATATGTTATTCACCTACTTTGGGGTCAGCTATAACATAGTGAAGTTCCAGACCTGTGGCTCATTGCACAGCTGAGTAATAGCTACTTTGAGGTTCTCACTGTTGAGTAAATCAGTTGTAATTGGAAAACTATTGCATTTACAGAAATTTGTGTAAATATGTTATTCAGCTACTTTTGGGTCAGCTATAACATAGTAAAGTTGCAGACCTGTAGCTTATTTCACAGCTGAGCAATAGCTATTTTTAGGTTCTCGCTGTTGAGTTAATCCGTTGTAACTTGAAAACCATTGCATTTAGAGTATTTTCTGTAAATATGTTGTTCACGTACTTTTGGAACTTTTTGTAATTGGAAAACTATTGCATTTACAGAAATTTGTGTAAATATGTTATTCAGCTACTTTTGGGTCAGCTATAACATGGTAAAGTTGCAGACCTGTAGCTCATTGCATAGCTGAGCAATAGCTACTTTGAGTTTTTTCTGTTGAGTAAATCAGTTGTAACTTGAAAACTATTGCATTTAGAAAATTTTGTTTAAATATCTTATTCATTTACTTTTGAATTAGCTATAACATAGTAAAATTGCAGATGTGTATCTCATGGCATAGCTGAGTAATAGCTATTCTCAGGTCTTCACTGTTGAGTAAGTCAGTTTTAACTTGAAAAATATTGCATTTAGAGCATTTTCTTTAAATATGTTATTCTCCTACTTTTGAGTTAACTATAACATAGTGAAATTGCAGACCTGTATGTCATGGCATAGCTGAGCAATAGCTACTTTCAGGTTCTTACTGTTGATTTAATCTATTGCATTTAAACTATTGCAGTTAGAGTATTTTGTTTTAATATGGTATTCATCTACTTTTGAATTAGCTATAAGATTGTAAAATTGCAGATTTGTAGCTCATGGCATAGCTGAGTAATAGCTACTTTCAGGTTCTCACTGTTGAGAGAATCAGTTGCAACTTGAAAAGTATTGTATGTAGAGTATTTTGTTTAAATAATTTGTTCAATTACTTTTGGGTCAGCTATAACATAGTGAAATGGTAGACCTGCATGTCATGCATAGCTGAGCAATAGTTACTTTGAGGTTTTCTCTGTTGAGTTAATCAGTTGTAACTTGAAAACTATTGCATTTAGAGAATTTTCTTTTAATATGTTATTCACCTACTTTTGAATTAGCTATAACATAGTAAAATTAAACTATTGCATTTGCAATATTGTCTTTAAATATGTTTTTAACTTACTTTTTACACCTTAACAGTTACCTTCTTACTTTCCTTCTGAATACCATCTCCAGGGCACAACTTTTGTGTCCTTTTCTTCTGTCACTTCTACTCTGAAACTCAAAACACACAGTCAGCTGACACAGAGCCCGTTCACGGGCACTGATTGCTTGTAATTGGTGCCATTTGGAAAAACAAGATAGCCATATTTGAAATTCTGTTTGCAGACTGTAACTCATAGATGATTCGGCTAATAGATTTCAAACTTGACAAAGCAGTAAGATAGAACTGAGCACTATTTTGATATATCCTGGACCATAGTCACAACTATCATGTTGTATACATGTGGCATACATCCATCCTGTCAACATGGCAAGTACTATTATGTGTTACCATTCCAGATACTGATTGTGCAACCTGCCTTTTGGGGAATACAACCCCAGTTTCTTATTTTATCTTGCAGCGACCTTAAACCTGTCTTTTCTATCTTAAGTCAGTTTTTAACTATCACAAATCTATCGGGAGTGTATCGGAAGACTTCTTGAAGTAATCGTAATATCCAGTGGGAAGTTTTTATGAAAAATTGGGAACCTGTATTATACCTATCTCAAACTACACCCATAGATTGTGACTATTTTAATTTTTCCAATCAGGAAGTAGGTTTATAATTGGATCACAACAATGGAACAACCTTATAAAGCCTCCTTTTTTATTTTAAGTTAGTGATGTAGTATTGTGAATATTTTTCCTTAATGGAATGCTATTTTTCTGTATAAGGAACAATTCTTGTAAATATTTTATTAGTATTATCCAAACAAAAGTACCTTCTTACTTCATGGACAGATAAGGGAAGCTATATGTGTAAAATGAGTTCAACAGAAGTCAATTAGCATTTAACAAAAGAAAACATGAAGAGCAGGATAATAACAGGTGGTTTCACACATGTTCGCACAGTATTGCTTAAGGCTCTAAAGGTTCAGAACTTCAGATAATGATCAACATGCAAATTGATGCAATATATACAAACCAATAAATATATATCAGAATATCTTTGCCTCTTTGGAATAAGTCAGAAAAGCTTGTGCATCATCATTAGAGTGGATGATAGAGACCAACCTGACAATTATAAGGCATGTAATAATAAGTAAATGGGAAAAACCCAGGTCTTTGATATTTGGTATATCCAGACAGTGATTTAGATCAGTCTCAAAATTTAATGGGATCTAAGTTGGACCAAAACCCATCTTCTGATTTTTTTCATGAATATCGAACCAGTAGTATTTACATAATCCAGCTAACAGACAGACAAACAAACGGTTATGTATTTTATACCTCTTTGGCAGAAGGACTAATTATATAAAATAGAAAAACTAATGAGAAAAGAAAAATGATACTAAGTATCCAGGTGAGATCTTTTCTTAGATTGGCAGTTGAAGACTTTTCTTGAAAAGAGAGGGTGAGAAATGTGAAAAGTGTACAAATAAATCAAAGATGATATCTTGATATAATAATAATATTATCTAATAGTGAACTGATTGATTGTAACAAAATTGTCTACAGATATACATGTATTGTCTGTCTTGGCGGGTAGTTTCGAATCATGAATGCAGATTGCAATACTAGGCTCTGCCAAAGTGTTATTCTTAAATTGCATCAATCACTCATTAAGGGGGGGGGGGGGGGGGCGTCACACCATCACAGTGGTGCAATGTGAGCACTCTCCGGCCTCTGTGGTCATAGGTTTAAATAATTGTTGTGATTGTATGTTGAAAAGTTGGTGGAGTTGTTCACACAATATTTTCTCAGTGTTTTGAAAGCAACTTTAAATCCAAATCAGTCACACATTTGTTTGCTGTGTGAATTATCTTGATTGGTTTCATTGACCTTTTGATATAAATTTAGATTATATCCAGGTCAGGAAGAAATCCTTGAGTTTTTACAACAAATACTGAAATTGGCCACACTATATGGAATTTGCCACGGAGGAAACCATCCTTGTTGCTCTATGAATTATGGGACATCTGTATCAGTTCTTTCATTTCGAGAACATTTCATTCCATGTATCTAGTCCGATAACTGACCAACTATTGCAAAATATCAGAAAATTTTGTTCCTTTTTGTTAAATTGTAAAGGTTACATATCAAGGCAAATTTCATATTTCCAGCTCTGTGTTTTCAGATCAGCTGAAGAATGTTGCCCCTTGAGCAAGGCCACTGGTTAACATGTCTAGTAGCATTTAACAAGACTGTAGATGTGCTATGGTAGCTATACTGTGGTTGTATCAACCTGAGTATAACTCTGTATGGCTATGTATCACAGCTGTCAGTGACTGTTGAGTTCTTTATACATTTGTACACAACAGGTGTGATGTACTCAGAATATTCCAGTATATTATTTTTTATCGTTTCCTGTCTATTATCTACAAATAATTGATTTAATGGATTGTACACACAAACATTTACTGTCTAAATGATACAAAATCCAAAATTGTGTGTTGCCAAAATGTAGTTTGATTTTAATGACAACCTATCACTATCAAAAGTCATAAAATCAAGGGAAAATAGTCATGGATGTTTTATACAGGATCACATATTTCTGAGGGTACAATTTATTTTACAATTTTGAATCTAAAATTCATTTTTGAGTAAAAAGAAATATAGGTCATGCATTATTTCAAGAAAGTAAGAATCAGACTAATGAATGGATCATAGTATGTCTTATATGTTTGTGATATTGAGATAATTTAGGATATAAATTGCTGTCTATGGTGGTAATCTTTTGTCTTGTAAATAGTTGAATGTTATCATTTTGTTAACAAGCTTACAGATAAATGCACTTTGTTTTAGTAATATAAGTAGAAAAATAGACACGTTACAGCATTATTTGATCTATTTAAAAGAAACACTAGCAGATGGTCAAATATGAAGGCACACATAATAATCAAATGTACAAGGCATTCGGTTCAAGAGAATTGAACTGTATCAGCTATGAGGATGATTGGGAGAGCTTCCTTGAAACCTGACCTTGTAGAACTGAGCAGGAAGTAGGGAGAACAAGTGAGTATTGGCTGTACTTAGGAATGTGGCCACAGTGAGATCTAAAGATAGAATGAGTCTGGCCAGGTAAGAGCCAAACATTCAGCCAATCACTAAGGCATAGATACAAACACACATAACCAAACACTTGGCCATAGATTCATAAAGACAGAAACAAAGCCAAACATTCAGTAGTATATGGATCCATCTAGAGTATACTCAGATACATACACTGGCAGAGGTGAGAAAAGTAGCACAGACAGGCCTTGAGTCACTAAACCTATGTTTCCATTCAGGCAAATTGGTAATTTGTATAGTCTGACTTGACTTAGTCAGTGCTCTTATAGCAGTTTTGAGCATGGGTCATCTGTCATTTAGCTCAGCCATACAATTTCAGTAAATAAACACCCTGTGGGTTCTAATTCTAGCAGCAGCCATATAATAGAAAGATGAAAGTTACTCGCTGATATTAAATAGTTTACAATGCAGAATCTTAAAGAGTATCTAGTATGCACTGATTTCCTCCACCCTCTAAAGATTCACCATATCTTGAAATTGTGTTTATTTCTGTTAAATCCAAAAGGATCCCTCGATCTTACACACATATCTCTAGACTTTCTTCAAGTCCTTTTGTCTTAGGTATTATATGAGGACTGAATGACTTTTTGGCCAAAATGTGGGGCTGACAAAATTTGTATTTCATCCCTCCATAATTTCCCCACCCATCATGATGGGTTCATAATGTTTTCATGTATGTCAGATTTGGTGGAATAAGAAATACAAAGACTTGGAGCAAGTCTAACATATCTCAGACTTTGTAGTACTTCTTTGTAGAGTCTTGTTTAAAACATCTGCTTCATCCTTTCTCTCCGTAGCTAACCTACTGGGTATTAGTTTGCATGGTCATATTTCCAAAATTATAAGTCAGTGCAGAAAAAAATGATATTGCAGTTATTGTCATTTGTTCTTACACTTTGGTATCTACCCGATCTGATTGGATGGCCACAGTAAAATGCAGCGACAGTCATATGTTATAGTTTAAAGACAAGATGTTCAGGTAGACCTTAAATCTGACCAACACTAGAACTCAAGAACTGAATTGATGTATACAGCTTATTGCATGCTTGTGGTGCTATGCTGTCAGTAAATGAACTGATTGGAGGATTTATTCAATAGATCTCTTGGAGAGGGGGGGGGGGGGGGGGGGGGGAGTAGACTTTTGGAAGGATTTGGAGGAAAGGGGTCAATTTCAGCAAAAGAGTAATAAATTTTACTATTCCAAGTGTAGCAACAGTTTTTGGATGTATACAGGGTTGAATGAGTGAAAAAAATTGCTATAATAAAGAAATATAACAGGACTGAAAATTGATAAACAATCACACCGAATAAAAAAATGTTGCAGTTTTGACATTTGTAGCAATACAAATACCAATTGCTACTTGTCTTTGCAATTTAAATAGATGTTGGGTTTTTGTTAAATTACAGAAATTCTAGAGGTGGAATGATAGCATCACAACAAGTACCTCCAGGACTAGATTTTTGTGTCTGTTTTTGTGGTTTTGTGAAGATAACAGCACAAGAACAGAAATGAGAGCCAGTGTAAAAATTAAACATCTTTCCTAATTGAAGTAGTAATTGGATAACAGAAAAGGGTAATAGCTTCATTTCTTCATTTCAACAAATATAATGTCCATGTTTTAAAATGTTCAGGATTATTATTAAATTTAAGAAACAAGTCATTTACTGGGTACCATGTGAGTGTCATGGGATTTTGAGTGTGAATTAGATTGAGTTAACAGAGGAAAAATGATGAATAAATTCAAGTCTTGTATTAGTGTGAAACAAATTAGAGTTGATTATATTGTCAAGAAATTTATTAAAGTCTGTTTTTATGAGACAATGAATCACACTTGACTAAATTCACATCTCCCACATATTACGTTATGTGGACTTAAGAGTGGTCAGATGGATTATAAAACATCTGTGAAACCTTAAGTAGGATTCCAATGTTAGGAATAAAATGATTTTGTCTGGGCTGGAAATGGTTACAGTTAGTATCAAATGTCTTTAATAATAATGTTTAATATAATTTAATATCTTTCACATCTATAAATTAGTGTACATTTTCATGTACACAACTGGTTAATTGTATCCACCGGAAGCATTCGGTGGATACTTTGGTTTAGCGTTCGCTACGCCGCCGCCGCCGCGCGTAGAGAGATTTTCGGCGTTAACGCTCTAAGAGGAAAACAACAGCAGCTAGGTTTACCAAATTTGCAGGATATCTTCATTGGGGGGTAAGCTTCTCTGGGAAGGAAAATAGCCTCATTCTGAAAAACAAGATGGCCGCCATGGGCATTTCTTTAATAATAATGTACGTTTTTCTACTGGCTGTTCCTCATAGGTAGAAGGTTGAATCTCTTCATAGGTGATATGTATGATACATATACATGTCCTCTACAACTTGCACACATTTGACCTTGAAGCTCCTAATTCAAGGTCATCCACGGAGTGCCGAAGTAACCCACATGGCGGACTTTAAAAGTGCCTATATCTCCCTTATTATTGGTCCTAGAGGTTTGCAATGTGAAGCCAACCTATGGGAAATCATGTGCTGCGAATGTTCTGATGTGGTTAGATTTGACCTTGGACCCCTCCTTCAAGGTCAAACAAGGATAGCCAAACTTAAAAGTGCTTATAACTCGCTTATTATCGATCCTAGAGGTTTGGGATGGTAAACCAACATAGGAAATCATGGGCTGGGAATCTTCTGGCGTGGTTGGATTTGACCTTGGGCCCCTCCTTCAAGGTCAAATGAGGACAGCCAAGCTTAAAAGTGCTTATAACTTGCTTATTATTGGTCCTAGAGGTTTGGGATGGTAAACCAACCTATAGGAAATCATGGGCTGGGAATCTTCTGACGTGGTCGGATTTGACCTTGGGCCCCTCCTTCAAGGTCAAACAAGGACAGCCAAACTTAAAAGTGCTTATAACTCGCTTATTATTGGTCCTAGAGGTTTGGGATGGTAAACCAGCATATAGGAAATCATGGGCTGGGAATCTTCTGGCGTGGTCGGATTTGACCTTGGGCCCCTCCTTCAAGGTCAAATGAGGACAGCCAATCTTAAAAGTGCTTATAACTCGCTTATTATTAGTCCTAGAGGTTTGGGATGGTAAACCAGGATATAGGAAATCATGGGCTGGGAATCTTCTGGCGTGGTCGGATTTGACCTTGGGCCCCTCCTTCAAGGTCAAACGAGGACAGCCAAACTTAAAAGTGCTTATAACTCGCTTATTATTGGTCCTAGAGGTTTGGGATGGTAAACCAGCATATAGGAAATCATGGGCTGGGAATCTTCTGGTGTGGTCAGATTTGACCTTGGGTCCCTCATTCAAGGTCAAACGAGGACAGCCAAACTTAAAAGTGCTTATAACTCGCTTATTATTGGTCCTAGAGGTTTGGAATGGTAAACCAGCATATAGGAAATCATGGGCTGTGAATCTTCTGGTGTGGTCGGATTTGACCTTGGGCCCCTCCTTCAAGGTCAAATGAGGACAGCCAAACTTAAAAGTGCTTATAACTCACTTATTATTGGTCCTAGAGGTTTTGGATGGTAAACCAACCTATAAGAAGTCATGGGCTGGGAATCTTCTGGTGTGGTCGGATTTGACCTTGGGCCCCTTGTTCAAGGTCAAATGAGGACAGCCAAACTTAAAAGTGCTTATAACTCACTTATTATTGGTCCTAGAGGTTTTGGATGGTAAACCAACCTATAAGAAGTCATGGGCTGGGAATCTTCTGGTGTGGTCGGATTTGACCTTGGGTCCCTCATTCAAGGTCAAATGAGGACAGCCAAACTTAAAAGTGCTTATAACTCGCTTATTATTGGTCCTAGAGGTTTGGAATGGTAAACCAGCATATAGGAAATCATGGGCTGGGAATCTTCTGGTGTGGTCGGATTTGACCTTGGGCCCCTCCTTCAAGGTCAAATGAGGACAGCCAAACTTAAAAGTGCTTATAACTCACTTATTATTGGTCCTAGAGGTTTTGGATGGTAAACCAACCTATAAGAAGTCATGGGCTGGGAATCTTCTGGTGTGGTCGGATTTGACCTTGGGCCCCTTGTTCAAGGTCAAATGAGGACAGCCAAACTTAAAAGTGCTTATAACTCACTTATTATTGGTCCTAGAGGTTTTGGATGGTAAACCAACCTATAAGAAGTCATGGGCTGGGAATCTTCTGGTGTGGTCGGATTTGACCTTGGGCCCCTTGTTCAAGGTCAAATGAGGACAGCCAAACTTAAAAGTGCTTATAACTCACTTATTATTGGTCCTAGAGGTTTTGGATGGTAAATCAACCTATAAGAAGTCATGGGCTGGGAATCTTCTGGTGTGGTCGGATTTGACCTTGGGTCCCTCATTCAAGGTCAAATGAGGACAGCCAAACTTAAAAGTGCTTATAACTCGCTTATTATTGGTCCTAGAGGTTTGGAATTGTAAACCAGCATATAGGAAATCATGGGCTGGGAATCTTCTGGTGTGGTCGGATTTGACCTTGGGCCCCTCCTTCAAGGTCAAATGAGGACAGCCAAACTTAAAAGTGCTTATAACTCACTTATTATTGGTCCTAGAGGTTTTGGATGGTAAACCAACCTATAAGAAGTCATGGGCTGGGAATCTTCTGGTGTGGTCGGATTTGACCTTGGGCCCCTTGTTCAAGGTCAAATGAGGACAGCCAAACTTAAAAGTGCTTATAACTCGCTTATTATTGGTCCTAGAGGTTTTGGTGCATTGTCTTTACGGTGGATACAATTTGCATCGGTTCTCCGATGCGCTAGGTCTAGTGTAACTTGCAATACACTGTCTAAGTAGTGTAGGAATTGAATAGCAACTTTCAGTATCAATGTTGAGGTCCATAGTGGCCTCATGGTTATAGCAAGTTTGCTTCAAATCACAAGCTGTCACTTCTGTGTGGGTTCGATCCCACCGATCCCAATATGACTCTTAACTATTTAGTGGGATGTAAAAACACCAACTTTGATTTTCAGTCTCAAAATCAAAGTTTTATTTGGCTTTACACATCAATCAATCTTGAAATATCATTTCTGTATGACTTGGTATCTACAAATCCCACAGGTACCAAACAATCTTTGTTAATACTTAAAATATTTAAACTGGTTATACATTTAAGACAGTCTGGTTTAAAAATAAATAATTAAGTGTCATTATAAATCTCAGAACTGGTTTTCTAATGTATAAATATTGATAATAAAATATAAACTTCTGATTAAATTATGTTGTAATTGCTGAAAATGATGTTGTAAATTGTAAATAGCACTTTTAATTGTATCCACCGGAAGCATCCGGTGGATACATTGGTTTAGCGTCTGCTACGCCGCCGCCGCGCGCAGAGAGATTTTCGGCATTAACGCTCTAAGAGGAAAACAACAGCAGCTATGTTCACCAAATTTGCAGGATATCTTCATTGGGGGGTAAGCTTCTCTGGGAAGGAAAATAGCCTCATTCTGAAAAACAAGATGGCCGCCACGGGCATTTCTTTGAAAATAATCTACATTTTTCTACTGGCTGTTCCTCATAGGTAGAAGGTTGAATCTCTTCATAGGTAATATGTATGACACATATACATGTCCTCTATAACCTTGCACACATTTGACCTTGAAGCTCCTAATTCAAGGTCATCCACGGAGTGCCGAAGTAACCCACATAGCGGACTTTAAAAGTGCCTATATCTCCCTTATTATTGGTCCTAGAGGTTGGCAATGTGAAGCCAACCTATAGGAAATCATGTGCTGCGAATCTTCTGATGTGGTCACATTTGACCTTGGACCCCTCCTTCAAGGTCAAACGAGGATAGCCAAACTTATAAGTGCTTATAACTCGCTTATTATCGATTCTAGAGGTTTGGGATGGTAAACCAACATATACGAAATCATGTGCTGGGAATCTTTTGGCGTGGTCGGATTTGACCTTGGGCCCTGCCTTCAAGGTCAAACGAGGACAGCCAAACTTAAAAGTGCTTATAACTCGCTTATTATTGGTCCTAGAGTTTTGGGATGGTAAACTAACCTATAGGAAATCATGGGCTGGGAATCTTTTGGTGTGGTCGGATTTGACCGTGGGCCCCTCCTTCAAGGTCAAACGAGGATAGCCAAAGGTAAAAGTGCCTATAACTTGCTTATTATTGGTCCTAGAGGTTTGGGACAGTAAACCAACATATAGAAAATCATGGGCTGGGAATCTTTTGGTGAGGTCGGATTTGACCTTGGGCCCCTCATTCAAGGTCAAACGAGGACAGCCAAACTGAAAAGTGCTTATAACTCGCTTATTATTGGTCCTAGAGGTTTGGGATGGTAAACCAGCATATAGAAAATCGTGGGCTGGGAATCTTCTGGTGTGGTCGGATTTGACCTTGGGCCCCTCCTTCAAGGTCAAATGAGGATAGGCAAAGGTAAAAGTGCTTATAACTTGCTTATTATTGGTCCTAGAGGTTTGGGATGGTAAACCAACCTATAGGAAATCATGGGCTGGGAATCTTCTGGCGTGGTCGGATTTGACCTTGGGCCCCTCCTTCAAGGTCAAACAAGGACAGCCAAACTTAAAAGTGCTTATAACTCGCTTATTATTGGTCCTAGAGGTTTGGGATGGTAAACCAGCATATAGAAAATCATGGCCTGGGAATCTTCTGGTGTGGTCGGATTTGACCTTGGGCCCCTCCTTCAAGGTCAAACGAGGATAGCCAAAGGTAAAAGTGCCTATAACTCGCTTATTATTGGTCGTAGAGGTTTGGGATGGTAAACCAACATATAGAAAATCATGGGCTGGGAATCTTCTGGCGTGGCCGGATTTGACCTTGGACCCCTCCTTCAAGGTCAAATGAGGATAGCCAAGCTTAAAAGTGCTTATAACTCGCTTATTATCGATCCTAGAGGTTTGGGATGGTAAACCAACATACAGGAAATCATGGGCGGGAAATCTTTTGCCATGGTCAGATTTGACCTTGGGCCCCTCCTTCAAGGTCAAGTGTGAGGACGGCCAAACTTAAAAGTGCTTATCACTTGCTTATTATTGGTCCTAGAGATTTGGGATGGTAACCCAACATATAGGAAATCATGGGCTGGGAATCTTCTGGTGTGGTCGGATTTGACCTTGGGCCCCTTCTTCAAGGTCAAATGAGGATAGCCAAACTTAGAAGTGCTTATAACTCGCTTATTATTGGTCCTAGAGGTTTGGGATGGTAAACCAGCATATAGAAAATCATGGCCTGGGAATCTTCTGGTGTGGTTGGATTTGACCATGGGCCCCTCCTTCAAGGTCAAATGAGGACAGTCAAACTTAAAAGTGCTTATAACTCGCTTATTATTGGTCCTAGAGGTTTGGGATGGTAAACCAACATATAGGAAATCATCTGCTGGGAATCTTCTGGTGTGGTCGGATTTGACCTTGGGCCCCACGGTCAAGGTCAAATGATTACAGCCAAACTAAAAAGTGCTTATAACTCTCTTATTATTGGTCCTAGATGATTGGGATGGTAAACCAACATATAGGAAATCATGCACTTGGAATCTTCTGGTGTGGTCGGATTTGACCTTGGACCCCCCTTCAAGGTCAAACGGGGATAGCCAAACTTAAAAGTGCTTATAACTCGCTTGTTATTGGTACTAGAGGTTTTGGTGCATTGTCTTTACGGTGGATACAATTTGCATCGGTTCTCCGATGCGCTAGGTCTAGTTAATATTGATATTGAAACTTGGAGGCGTATATTGATCGATTTGAAATATTGATTTATGATCCATTCCCAGTTTCTGTGTAACCAAGTTGATGTTTTTTCTGTGCAAAACTGATAAATTCCCTTGCCTTTTGAATAAATATTCAAGAAATAAACATTGCCAGAAATTTAACAAACTGTACAAGGATTAATTTCCATCTTGAAGGGGAAGTATGTCTTCAGTGCATTGTATGGTGTTTACTACTCAGTCTTGTGAAGACTTTATCGCCCAGTGAAGTTTTCTCGCTTGTATGTTATAGCAATAATGAAGTTTCTCTATGAAAAACTTTCTTTCTGGAGTTATACAATTTGTTGTTCCATTCGTTTAAACAGAATGCTTGTCCTTGAGGATTTTTAGAGTATATGACAAGTTGACAACCTTCCTTTTGAGAACTGTAATCGATTTTTGGATTATTGTTTTGAAAATGGACTCGATTATGAAGAAAACTATGGATTGATCAATAACCAATATTCAACATGTCAGTTGCTAAAGAATCCACTTGAGTTAAAATCTTTCATCAAACTGCCTATAAATGCCCCTAGAGCACTATGGGTGCTATATCCAGTGGTTAGTGAGATACTAAGTGTGACATTAAAAAGCAATCAATCAAGTTCTTACTGATGGAAGAAAACAAGGCCGAAACGGGTTTTGGTCTACTAGCGTGAGCCGCAAAGCCATCAGAGACACTAGTAGTGCACTGAGGTGGTCACCCATCCAACTACTAACGTGGCCCATTGCTGCCAAACTTCAGTGATGATACTGGTACTCATCACGCTATGTCACAATTCATGAAAGTCTGGAGACCCCTCCCAAAAAACAGTCACTAGAAGTGCGGGCCTCGCTCGAGCTCGCTTTTAAAAAAAATTGCTGTACTTCCTGTGAAGTCCAGCTTCAAACCTCTAGCAACAGTTATGCATGCTACTGAAGGGAATGGGAATATGGGAGAATATTAGCCATGGTTTGACAGAAAAGATACAGTAAAAGTAGTGTGAAACTACAGAAATGATATGGTAACATTGTGGCAAACATACCACTTGTCTCGAGACGCAAAATAACAGAATTGGGAAGATTTATTTATTTATTTGGAGTTTTACGTCATTTTCAACACTGTACAGGTCATATCACGACGGGTAGTTGGAAGGGCAGAGGAAACCAGTACATATATTTTGTCAGGGTTCTTTACTGTAAACTGCCGACCAACAGCAAGCAACTACCAGCTGTCCCACTTGAGGCCATGCCGGGAACCGAACCCTGGCCTCAGAGGTGGGAGGCGAGAGTGTTACCACTCTGCCACCATGGCCCCTCAGAATTGGGAAGAATGCTACAGAAGGCTACAGAAATGATAGGGTATTGTGCAGTTACAGCAGGGTATGTTGATTTGTGGGCAGCCATAGAGGGGGGGGGGGGGGGGGGACTGTATACAAATTTTACTGACATAAGTCTGGCAGTACATGGAGGAATGCTACCTTAAATATAACACTGATAAACATAGACAATACTGTCTGTAATGTCATTTTGATATAAGTTGAAGGAAAAATTTAAAAACTCCATGTTATACTTGTTGGCTTAAGATCCCAGGTCATTACTGCAAAATATAAATTTAAAGGTGCATAAACATGTATACCATATTTGGTACATTCATATAAAACAACAACAGAGGTCTCGCAGAGATAAAAACACCCAAGCTATGGTAGTGATATGATGCATGGTAACGATCTCCTGCACAATCTAGTACATATACAGTGTAATGCTTTTACATTTTGCCCCAACCTATTTTACCATCAAATGACAAGCAAGCCAGAAAAATAAATGACACTTAAAGAAAAGAAGAAACTGTCAATTATTTGTAATTTTCATTTTAAAATTGAGACTCAAGATATAGCTTTAATAATGGTTTTATACCTTTTCGTACTCGCTGAATATCAGATGGTGTAGCAAATTTTTTTGTTTACTTTTTCATATACAAGTAGTACATGATTTAAATATGAATGAATGCCAAGCGCAATATGTATGTAAAAGTCTGTGCATAAAAAGTGCCCTGTTGGCATCTTGTTAATGTTTGCATACGAAACAGATAGAAACTAGGCATAAAAAATGAAGTGGATTTTAAATCTTAACAGTGTTTTTTCACAAAGAAAGAAATCAATAAGAGTTTTAAAAATGGAAATTTATAACCAAGTCAGCATTTGCTTAAACCAGTTATCAGTTTTTGGTGGGTCATAAAAAAGGTGTGTACATCATGTGATTTTAAGTGTTATTTTAAAATACACATTGCACAATAAACATTCCGGTTTTAGTCATGTGGAATTTTTCTTATCAATTTAAAATTTTGAATACAACCACAGTTTCCGTTCTATTTTTGGAATGCAGGATTTTTTTGTCAGAAAAAGAGTTAATATTTAATCAGATTATTTTTACTCAGCAATTATTCCATTTCAAAATGGATTACAAGGATACTGTAATTTATTGGAAGTGTTTAAACAAGAGGTATGTACTTAACAGTGTGAAAAAAATCAACATTTCTTCATTAGTAATTATTGTTCCTGGAATTTCAACATTGATAATTAAACTGTCAGTTCAGTCTCCTTTTCAGTAGCATTGTTAAGTATTTTAAACATATGAACACAATTTGTACTACATGTCTCTCCCTTCCCCACCATCCTGCGATTTGTGTTCTACAAGTGCTGCTTCCAGTATGTGAAAAGTTTTGTTTTTGACCTCTACTAAGGAGTAGGGAAGTCCCAATTAGCTGACAAAGCAACGACAGAATACTGTTAAGTATCGTTTTCATATTTTAATGAACAAATAATTGCTCAGTGTAGGAAAAGGGAAAGAAAAGGTCCCAGTCTATCAAATACATGTACTTACATATTGCCGTATAAAATAAGTTAACATTAAGCTACAACCATGGGTTGTGTATTCATACATTCGCCTAAAATAGGAGGTACTATATAGATTTTATATTGCCCACTTCCTGTCTAAAAAATGCATCAAAAGTTGTGAGAAATGAGCAAACTTAATGCACTTTACAGATTAGGTACATGCATTTTGACTTTATTTTATATCTTGAACATTTTATTTGGCTTTCAGAACATGTGATGTCCGCTTTTTGGTGTTATCATAAATTTGACAGTTATTTGGTGCTGAGATGAATAGTTCCTGATGATTAGCCGGCATGATATTTTTAGAGTCGTGACATCCCAACATAAGGAATTATTATTCTCATGACCGTTTGTTTGTTAGAATGATCATGCAAATACTGCTGGTTGGAACTTCATGAAAAAAAAAATCATCAGATGGGTCTTGGTCCAACTTAGATTCCATTGAATTTTGAAAGTGATCTGAATCACTGTCCGAATATGTAAAAATAATCTGTTTCCCCATGTACTTATTATTACGTGCCTTGACAGAAGCATACTTCTCACATATATATTGTAACTATTTTTACAGTATCCAGACTCCATTGTGAGAGCGAGTCATTCAAGATGGACCTGATACTTGATGTGAACACACAGATCTATCCTGTTGACTTAGGTATTGTATTAATTTCGGCTTTTTACTTGTCTCTTTCATAAACCGTCAGTGTAGTGTTAAAACAGGTAATAATTATTATCCATTTGTTGTACTTATATATAAACAAACACTGATGAGAAAGTTCTTCCAACATTTTATTTTAAAAAGTGGACATTTTAATGTTCATTAAAATATTTTTTTGCTGAAACATTATCTTTAGAACTTTTTTTGTGAAAATATTAACTGGAACTGTACTTCTAGTTATGCTACCTCTCATACACTTAGTCATGCTTGGGTAAATTGGGTTAGAATGATCTCCCACCTAGGTCCTGGGCTGTTATTCACAAAAAATCTCAGTCTCAGACTCAAAATCAAATATAATCCCTATAATTTAGGGTTTAAATCCTAAATTTGAGATTATACTCAAACTCAATCTTAAATTTGAGTTTAAACTCAAACTCAAATATAATACCTATATACTTAAATTCAGGGCCTAAATAATTTATCCTTGCTATATTTATGGCTTAGTTAAGTTTGCCCTTAACTGTTAAGGAGTCTTAAGTTCTTGAGATTATGGCTGTATTAATTTGGTTGTCCATATTTTTAATTTTAAGTTTTAACAAATACATGTACTTCTAAGGTAGGATTTCACTGGAGAATGCTAACTTTGAGTAATATACTTATGTAGGACTCAGTTTGAGACTGTGACTGACTTTGAGACTGAGTTTGAGATCTTTTGTGAACACTGGGCTACATTTGGAAAGTTGGTAGTTGCTTACAGGTGCCCCATGGTTACCAGAGCAGAAATCATGAGTATTTAGTATACACTGCTTTTCTCTATTCCCTCACTTACACACTGTCTTGAAACATGAGAGGACTCAGTGGTCAAGTGGTTAACAAGTTTGGAATTTAACCTCTTGGCTTTCACTTGTGATGAGTTGTCACTAAGTCCAGTCACAATACATGGGTGATAAATGGGGATCTTATCAATCTATACAATTTAAGGGGGGGTTTTTGGTTTTTTTTTAAATATAAGGTGTACTTACCCCATTATGAAATGTTAATTCAGGAACTAATCAAACAGTTAATATTTTCAATAGAATAATTAATCAGTGTTTTATATTTACCTGACCTTGCTGGCTTTTCTATGAATTGCACATATGTACCTGTACAATTTAACATGCACAAGAAAATATAATATTAACAACTTGCGATAAATGTTTCTAAATACTACAAATGATAGTATTTAAAGTTATCTTACATTTAATTTCCCTTATTTACTTGAGTTGAACTCAAGTCATGGCTTTCAACCCTGTGATGGTGAGGAATGCAAGCTTTGGCAAGATGTCAGTTTCACTGAAAGCCTGTCCTGATATTATCTCAGCTGTTGAACGAGATGTCAGACCTCTATTTAGACCTTTAATTTAATTAATAATGCAACTTAGTAATGTCATCTGTGTAAGTGGCCCCTTGGATGATAAGTCAAGAAAAGTTTAACATAAGGGGGTGTGCCTTTGCATGAGTATAGGGTATGGGCAATAACATGAACATGGGTGATAATGTGAGACACATTTAAAACAGTAAACAACAAAACTCACAATATTACACAATAATATATTCAGTTAAACAATCCATGTATGTAATCCTAATATTTATATGTATAAAATACAGAATACATGAATTCATAAACCGACAACCAATTAAATGTATTGTATCTGCCACATTCTTAGGCAATCAAAATCTTTTAAACTTCTCAAAGTTTGGGGAAATACTACTTTTATTATCAATACAGGGTTATATACATTAGAGCTGAAAGGGATATTCGCATTATTCGTTCTCCGGTCTGCATTTTCCGCATTCTACTTTGATCATGAGCAAACAAATATTCGGTATATGTATAGAAATTAGGCATCAAAACGCAAAATAGCACAATTAACTATGGTTTTTGTCCAATAACATAATAAATCATTAAAATAAGGAAAATATACCTCGTTTACTTATGTTTTTATGACAACTTTCATGCGGTTGTACCAACAACCGCATTTGGGTATTTCGGCAAAATAAATGGACAGTGCTAAAACACACCAAACGAATATTCGAAAATTTCCGAATTCCGGGATGCAGATATTCGACCACGATTTTTGTCTTCTCTTTCAGCTCTAATATACATATTGTAAATTTGTAATATGTCTAAAGTTATGCACTTTGGGAAAAGTTAAGGAAATTAAAATAGGCAAATACCAAAATGTGTACAAAAAATTCCTTGAACAATCTAGACTCTCTGTTTTATTGAAAAGGGTGGACATTTACACATATTTTACATGTTTTGGGGATGTAGGCAATATTACATACATGTGGGCTGTCGCAGATGACTTGTGTATTATTTGAACCTCAGAGTTACCTCTCTATCAGTGAGAGACAGTATAATGTGCTCGAAATCATATTGTCCATTAAAGCAGCAGTACAAATAAATCCTGTACCAGCCAAACAGATTTTTGTGAAGCCTATTAACATTTTTAAATGTTTTGAAAGTAATTTGATCCTCTGTTAACCAACTTTCTATCATTCAGCTATTCAATTTGGTGAAATCATTTTCACTCTCCTTAATTTTTAATTTTGTACTTCCTTGCGTAGAAATGTCCGTTGTTTTATGAAGTTTTTACCTGTTTTAAGTTCCCAGAAAGAGAAATGTTACATTATTGCAGGTATAAGTGGAAATTATGCACAACAAAACCAAATCCTGTGGATGTTCAATGATCTTCTATATGGAATTTACTGTGTTGGAGAATGAAAGTGTAAGACATGAAAGAAATTTTTCATGTATAGTCATATTAAAGACAGTTTTTCCTTATTTGATCATTTCCTGTACTTAATTATTCATCTGGCTCAGATTCTTGGAAAGTAAACAAGTGGCTACAAACTTGTATGATACTCAACTCAGAGCTGGACTTCAAAAAAAATAACTTCAATAATTTTTTAAAGCGAACTAACCCAATTATTAAACTATAACTGATTGAATAATGTTATGTTTTTGGATTCATAAGATATAGATTAGTTGTTGATAACACCAGCATGTATTAGTTGAACACAATTTGAGTTTGAGGTTTAGCATACTGCCCTTTAAATGGATGGGTTTTGTGGTGGGTGATTTGTCATGACATCAGATGTGGGATCCCATTTTCCTCCCCCAGCACCCTAACAACATAACAAGTCAGGACATTGGGCCAGATTCTCAGCTTGTGATGTCACTGTATTCTTAAATTTAAATTAACATGACGTCATCTCATAGTATTCAAGAAGGTGTGACTGTTGAATTACAAACAAAAATAACATAGTACTGACGATTAAAAAAAAAATTGAATTTTTAAATGCGTTTTCTTCATTTGTTTCAAACACCCCCAAAAAATGTTTAACCACACTATAAACTATAGTATAGTATGTTATTCAAAAGCAGGATCTTTTGTTACAGATGTTAGACTTTTTTCCATGTCATCTGAAGCATAGTCACACACTTGACCAGACATGACTTAGGAGTCACAAAATCATTCTGCAAAAGTTCCAGGAAAGAAAAGATATTTTTGTTTGACCTAGGCTATTTACTTACCTTAACTTGGATACCTAAAAAAGGTTGAACTGTTATTTTGTTAGAGTAAGAAATCTAAAATTCGCCAGGAATCTAAAATTCGCCACCTCTAAAACCTTAGTAAATTTTATGAAGAAAATGATGTTTTTGTGCAAAATTGGTGTTTTTCAGTTCAAAAAGCCTTAATTTACTATACAGTCAACAAATCTCACCACAGTTCATTTATTTTATTAGTATTTTCACATGTGGCGAATTTCAGATATGTGGCGAATTTTAGATTTCTTACTCTAAGACTATTAAGAAAATAAAACTTATTTTTAGCAATCTTCAAGGTTGCATGTTAATTGACAAACAAGGTGGGTTGTTTCATCAGTGTGGTTGGTTTTGTTGTTCTAAGGTAGGTGGATTTGAACTAAAGGTCAACTTATTTCCTTATGTCAGTTTATATGTGGGGGTATATCTTTCTCTCTCTATATATATATACAGACAGAGTGAGATCTATGTTTCTAGAGCTTTTGACTTAGCTCCATATTTGAACCACAGTCCACAGGATGAGCGGGTGTCTGTCCCACTGGTGGTAGGGGTTTGTGTATTTTTATGTAAATTTTATACAGGAATGAGAAAATACAGCATTAACGAGTAAGTGCAAAAATATACATGTATTTATTTTATTATTGTCACATTTTTTTCAATTATTTTAGTTCAAAAGAAGTTCTAGAGCGAACTGTTTTGTGAAACTCGATATTAATGTCTATTGGGAACATTATTTTGGAGCAGATTTTTTAATTCTACACTCAGATTGTGTACCTATGTATGAAGGCACACCAAACAAGGCAGAAAAGGTGCCACAAAAAGATCAATGAAATAGTCATGAGTATGGACAAAATGAAGTGCTGTCAAATTGACATGAACATCAACTTAGTAATATGTAAAAAAGTGAAAGTAAACGACAAATATGATACACTACATAACTATATGGTGTTGATATGTGGAAAGAATTGTTAGTTAGTGGAGGGGAAGTTGTTATTATAAGGACTGGTTATTTCATAATGTAGAAATATGTAAAGGACCCTTCATTTCTATTAGTAGTTTAGTACCCAGTGTTATGAATGCTCGACACATTTATACCCACTTTCCACTGTCCCAAGTTTCTTGTGATCTGAGAAAAATGTTATTGGTCATTCAACTGGTCTTTTCTGTTGCGAAGGTTGGCGGCATGATCCTAGTGTGTGTAGATACTAGTGCTGGGAGATCGCCATGACTTTACCTGTCGATGTTCGTATCGGAAATTTGTGAGCAAACTTCGAACATTTCCGATCATGGAGTAGAAATTGAAAACCAGACAGAAAAATCAAATATTAAATAATAACAAGTAAAATTCACACAAATTACCACAAATATAACCAAAATATAATATAAAAGCCATTCACAGACGTCTCCCTCACTAACAGACCATGCTTTATGTATCTCCACTTCTGATTGGCTAATTTTATGATTACCTTGACAACAGTAGGAAAACCCCAAGGTGTTTCCATTTACGTTAGATTTATTGCATTTACGGCTAGTTTTGTCATTTTAACTGATGAATATTTCATATTTTTACAAAATATTAATACAGTTGGTGTTTTATTGTGACCAAAAGACTACAAAGAAATGAATTTAGCAAACATCGGTTGTACTTAAATTTTACCGGTCATTGATCGGCAGTGAGCCAGCGAGCGATAATACCGAAGTTTGCAAACATCGTCCCAGCACTAGTAGATACTCATTAAAATATGTTTAAAAACCTATGCAAGAGGGTCCTATCTCTCAAGTACTTGTGTAACCAATTCTCTTGATCATAAAGCAGGTATCACTAAAATTTTGGGTGCTACATCTTAACGTAAGGTTGAATGGATTTTGTTCAAAGAGAAGGTTAACAGTGGGAGTTTCCCAGTTACAGTACACAAGTGATTGGGGTATGGTGTTTTGAGTGATCTTTATGAATAGTACCATTCCATTAACTATCATTTCTTACCACATATCAATACCGTATATCATATTCGTTACACTACTTTCACTTTTTATGTCAGTCAGCTGACATTATGACATCACTCTGCGGCGTCCGCGTCTGTGTACGCCCGCGTCCGCATGACAAACTTCTTCTCCAAAACTACAAGACCCAGAGACATGCTGTTTTTTTTAAAAGATACCTTAACTATCGAGGATGATAAATTGTAAAATTCATGCAGATCTGTCTGTTCGTCTGTTTGCCAGAGCCATTACAAGTGAGGTACCCCCACCCAAAGTGTGAAAATTTCAACACTTGATCACAATTTTCTCATTCACTATTGCGGGGATTTTTCTCATATCTTGCATAGATGTAATAGGCCACTAGTAGAGTACCTTGTATGAATATAAGACCTGGATCTGTCATAATTTTTTTTTATTAATTTTTAAAATAATTTTTAATGTAATAAAATTCATGAAATCATGCACTAAATCAATTATAACTTGAAAAGTATTGCATTTAGAGCATTTTATTAAAATATGTTATTCAGCTACTTTTTCCATAGCTACAACATGGTGAGTAACTTGGGTGTCTATCTCAATAGCTAAGTGAGTAATAGCTACTTTTGGACTTTTCAGTAACTTCCATCATGAGGAAAATCACTTGTAACTTGAAAACTATTGCATTTAGAAAATTTTGTGTAAATATGTTATTCAGCTACTTTTGGGTCAGCTATAACATAGTAAAATTTCAGACCTGTAGCTCATGGCATAGCTGAGTAATAGCTACTTTTAGGTTATCACTGTTGCGTAAATCACTTATAACTTGAAAAGTATTGTATTTAGAGTATTTACTTTCATATGTTATTCACCTACTTTTGGGTCAGCTATAACATAGTAAAATTTCAGACCTGTAGCTCATGGCATAGCTGAGTAATAGCTACTTTCAGGTTATCACTGTTGAGTAAATCACTTATAACTTGAAAACTATTGCATTTACAGTAATTTGTTTGTATATGTTATTCAGCTACTTTTGGGTCAGCTAAAACATAGTAAAATTTCGGACCTGTAGTTCATGGCATAGCTGAGTAAAAGATACTTTCAGGTTATCACTGTTGAGTAAATCACTTATAACTTGAAAACTATTGCATTTACAGTAATTTGTTTGTATATGTTATTCAGCTACTTTTGAGTCAGCTATAACATAGTAAAATTTTAGACCTGTAGCTCATGGCATAGCTAAGTAATAGCTACTTTCAGGTTATCACTGTTGAGTAAATCACTTATAACTTGAAAACTATTGCATTCACAGTAATTTGTTTGTATATGTTATTCAGCTACTTTTGGATCAGCTATAACATAGTAAAATTTCAGACCTGTAGCTCATGGCATAGCTGAGTAATAGCTACTTTTAGGTTATCACTGTTGAGTAAATCACTTATAATTTGAAAAGTATTGTATTTAGAGAATTTAATTTCATATGTTATTCACCTATTTTTGGGTAAGCTATACCATGGTAAAATTCCAGATCAATGGCTCATTGCTTAGCTGAGTAATAGCTACTTTGAGGTTCTTACTCAACACTAAATCATTTATAACTTGAAAAGTATTGCATTTAGAGCATTTTCTTTAAATATGTTATTCAGCTACTTTTTCCATAGCTACAACATGGTGAGTAACTTGGGTGTCTATCTCAATAGCTAAGCGAGTAATAGCTACTTTTGGACTTTTCAGTAACTTACATCATGAGTAAAATCACTTGTAACTTGAAAACTATTGCAGTTAGAGAATTTTGTGTAAATATGTTATTCAGCTACTTTTGGGTCAGCTATAACATAGTAAAATTTCAGACCTGTAGCTCATGGCATAGCTGAGTAATAGCTACTTTTAGGTTATCACTGTTGAGTAAATCACTTATAACTTGAAAAGTATTGCATTTAGAGTATTTACTTTCATGTTATTCACCTATTTTGGGGTCAGCTATAACATAGTAAAATTCCAGACCAGTGGCTCATTGCATAGCTGAGTAATAGCTACTTTGAGGTTTTTACTCAACACTAAATCATCTATAACTTGAAAAGTATTGTATTTAGAGCATTTTGTGTAAATATGTTATTCAGCTACTTTTGGGTCAGCTATAACATAGTAAAATTTCAGACCTGTAGCTCATGGCATAGCTGAGTAATAGCTACTTTCAGGTTATCACTGTTGAGTAAATCACTTATAACTTGAAAACTATTGCATTTACAGTAATTTGTTTGTATATGTTATTCAGCTACTTTTGGGTAAGCTATAACATAGTAAAATTTCAGACATGTAGCTCATGGCATAGCTGAGTAATAGCTACTTTCAGGTTATCACTGTTGAGTAAATCACTTATAACTTGAAAACTATTGCATTTACAGTAATTTGTTTGTATATGTTATTCAGCTACTTTTGGGTCAGCTATAACATAGTAAAATTTCAGACCTGTAGCTCATGGCATAGCTGAGTAATAGCTACTTTCAGGTTATCACTGTTGAGTAAATCACATATAACTTGAAAACTATTGCATTTACAATAATTTGTTTGTATATGTTATTCAGCTACTTTTGGGTCAGCTATAACATAGTAAAATTTTAGACCTGTAGCTCATGGCATAGCTGAGTAATAGCTACTTTTAGATTATCGCTGTTGAGTAAATCACTTATAACTTCAAAAGTATTGCATTTAGAGTATTTACTTGTATCCACCGGACAGCAGGATATGTTCCTCATTATAAAATCTTGACTGGAAATATTTGGTTCCTCATTTTGAAAAAAAAAAAAAAACATGGCCGCCATAGGCGTTTCTTTATCAGTCATGAAAAGTGCTTTTAAGTCGCTTATTATTGGTTCTAGAAGTTTGGGATGGTAAACCAACCTATAGGAAATCATGGGCCTGGATTCTTTTGGTGTGGTTGGATTTGACCTTGGACCCCTCTTTCAAGGTCAAACAAAAATAGCCAAACTTAAAAGTGGTTATAACTTGCTTATTATTGGTCCTAGAGATTTGGGATGGTAAACCAACCTATAGGAAATCATGGGCCTGGATTCTTTTGGTGTAGTCGGATTTGACCGTGGACCCCTCTTTCAAGGTCAAAAGAGGGTAGCCAAACTTAAAAGTGCTTATAGCTCGCTTATTATTGGTCCTAGAGATTTGGTATGGTAAACCAACCTATAGGAAATCATGGGCCTGGATTCTTTTGGTGTGGTCGGATTTGACCTTGGACCCCTCCTTCAAGGTCAAACAAAAATAGCCAAACTTAAAAGTGCTTATAACTTGCTTATTATTGGTCCTAGAGGTTTGGGATGGAAAACCAACCTCTAGGAAATCATGGGCTGGGAATCTTTTGGTGTGGTCGGATTTCACCTTGAAACCCTCCTTCAAGGTCAAATGAGGATAGCCAAACTTAAAAGTACTTATAGCTCGCTTATTATTGGTTCTAGAGGTTTGGAATGGAAAACCAACCTATAGGAAATAATGGGCTAGGAATCTTTAGATCAGATTTGACCTTTGGCCTCTCTTTGAAGGTCAAATGAGGAAAGCCAAAATTAACAATGCTTATATCTCGCTTATTTGTGTTCCTAGAGGTTTGCAATGTCACACCAACCCATAGGAATCATGGGCTAAGAATCTTTTGACATGGTCAGATTTCACCTTGAGCTCCAAGGTTAAGCATGTTTTAATGGCTTTTGTGAGTTTTCTGGTGGATACAATTTGCATCAGTTCTCCAATGCTATAGGTCTAGTTTCAGTGTGTTATTCACATATTTTGGGGTCAGCTATAACATAGTAAAATTAAAACTATTGCATTTGCAATATTTTCTTTAAATATGTTTTAACTTACTTTTTACACCTTAACAGTTACCTTCTTAGTTCTCTTCCAAACACCATTTCCAGGGCACAACTTTTGTGTTTTTTTCTTCTGTCACTTCTACTCTGAAACTCAAAACACACAGTC
Source organism: Sabellastarte sp. h YS-2021 (assembly GCA_964017235.1). NCBI lineage: Eukaryota > Metazoa > Annelida > Polychaeta > Sabellida > Sabellidae > Sabellastarte > Sabellastarte sp. h YS-2021. The sequence goes on from OZ024932.1 coordinate 87,583,842, forward strand.
AGCTGACACAGAGCCCGTTCACGGGCACTGATTGCTTGTTTACATATTACTAAAGCTTCTCTTACATCCCATCGTACGTGTATACAGACATAAGTGTGCTGCAAATATTGTTGAAAAATATGAACATAACCTGGTAGTGGGGTAGTCGAGATTTGCACGTGCAAACAAGCTGAATTCTCCCAACAAGAGTGTCACAGCTTGAAGATCAAAGAACAGACTGTGACTAGTTACAGGTCGTACAGAGGGTTTATATACATGCAAGGTACATGTGAGTGTGTCTTACAGCATGTGCAAACAATGTAAGTAAATGGGGAGAACCTACCACACTTGCAAGGAGAATGGACATGCCCAAGTCTCTAGTAAGTTACCCTTAAAGATATGGATGTGTTTATAGGAATACTGCGTGCACGCAGAGAAAATGTGCATGCCAATTTTCATTGCAGGGTCTGTGCAACCTTGAGATTCTGTAATAAAATCGCAAGTGTAGCTTAAGTGTCCCTTGCAAATTAGGCGATTTTTCTCTGTAACCAGGACGTACGTGCAGGTACGATGGGATGTAAGAGAGGCTTCAGACTGATGTTCATGTCAATTTGGCAGCATGTATGGCTGACCTTTTCACTCAAAAGAAATGATGCGGTTTGTCAGTTTTCCCACCCTTTGTTCATAAGATGAATCATGGCAGTACTCTGATAATAAAATTCACAAGGTTGCATGATTAGTTGTGATAGTGGAGAAGCAGCATTACAGTTTCTACAGCTATGGACAAAATCTTGAAATATTTCCTACCTCAATATGCATGTCATGAGTTTTTAGTGTAGAAAAAAAGACTGTTAATTGCTGCCTCTTCCTGCAGAAGGTTTTAGCCAATTGCAGATATTTACCTGATAAAGTCGCTGATTCACTACACATATAAAGAAACTATTTACTAAAAGTTTGGTGCATGATTGTACACACCTATGTTTAAAATGTTTTCCTGGCTGATGTGTAACATTGTATACATATATATGTACAGGTCAAATTAAAACCCAGGCAGAAAAATTTCCCTGGGCTAAATTAAGTTTTGATCTCGTTCCAGTTGAAATAAAATTTTGTGAACCAGCCTAGGCAATTTAAATTTGGCCTAGGCAGCTTTAAAATTTAAAATGTGACATTAGACGTGGTAAATTCATAGACTATTATCATGAATGACTGCAGTGCTTTAAAGTCTCAAGTTAAATATTTGGCACAGAGGAATCGAGGCAGAAAAATAAATGAGGCAACAGATGGAATATATTGTTATAGATGTTTGAATTATGTGCAAGGTAAGATTTCATGATTCAGAGTAAAATTATTGAAGATTGTTGTGGAATTAGAACTATGGATCATCTGAATAATACAAAACTTCAACTATGCAGTGTGGCTGGAATGACAAATATAAGTAGCATTACTTAATTCTTCTTTCACATCACAAATAGATATTTAGTTAATATTTAGTCAAATATATTAAAAAACATTTTATTGCGTTAATACATCCTATCCAATGGACAAATTGCTAATCCGGTAGATGCTGACCGGCCTGCCAGACAGAAAAAGCCATCCTGTATTTCCACCGACAGGGCTGGTCAAGTAGTGTGCATTCGCTAGGTGCCAAATTGTGCTTCCTTCCTGTCCAGACAGAGTGACGTCAGTTCATCTTTTTTTGGTGCCAAATTGTGCTTCCTTCCTGTCCAGACAGAGTGACGTCAGTTCATCTTTTTCATTTGGCGTGTGTAGTGTGTAGACGTGTTTTCGACAAGCTCCAGAAGTATGAAGAAACACTGATTCATGTGAAGCAATCTGCTGGAAATGCTCCCTAGTCGATTCAATTTAGTTTTGATGATAGGGCAGTAAGCAATGAAAATATGCAGGCAGCCATGTTGCTAGTTTCCTCCCTAGTTGATTCAACCTTATGTTGAGGATAGGGGCAGAATGACGACAATAAAATATGCTGGATTAATGCTGTTTTAAAGAGTTTCATTTAAGTTACCTTCTACAAGAACGTACCGTCTTCAACTGAATCCTTCATCTCCAGCTTATGAGGCAAGTGGCAAGCCGCTTGCGAGTTATAAATAGAATTATGTCCACCCCAGTTTTTTTTGCCAAAAAATGAAAAAACATAAATTTGCTACTATCTCCTTAACCGTGCGAGATAGAGCGATTTCGTCGAAATTTTCGATCCACAGGGTGTCTGAGAAATGTACTCTTGGCAAATTTTCAAAAAATTTCCTCTTCCCACGTAAGGCGGCCATTTTGAATTTTCGAATTTTTGTCAAAAATGGGAAAAAAACAAATTTACTTCTATCTCCTTTACCGTGCGAGATAGAGCGCATAGGGTATCAAGGCAATGTACTCTTGGCAATTTTCAAAAAATTTTCCTCTTCCCAAAAATGGCGGCCATTTTGAATTTCTCAATTTTTGCCAAAAATTGACAAACAGAAATTTGCTTCTATCTCCTTAACCGTGCAAGATAGAGCGATTTCGTCGAAATTTTTGACACAACCAATGCAAAAAGGCATGAAGCTGAAATAATTTACATGTATACTAATAAGTATTTAAGCATCATTGATATACTGTATTTTACAAATGAAACAGGGTTTTGTAAGACTACTGTACAATTTTTGCAGAAGGTTCATGGGGTGGACATTACACATGATAATGTGTGTTCTTCTATGCTATCCTGTTTCTATTCATATGTTGCAGCTACTATCAACAGGGCGTCCTATTTCTAGTTCCAGTCTGCACTGTTCAACCATCAATATTGTAAGGGACTACGAGAAATCAACAGAAGACGAAAAAAAAACAGTTTACAACTAGAACAAATGTGCAGCGTACTGGCCTCAACACAGTTTTTAAACGGCACTGAGTGGTACTAAAATTGTGACCTTTTATAAAGCAGAAGACCTTTCTTATGGGTGATTCTCATCCCTGCCTAGCAATTGTAGATAGCCCTTTGATTTCTTCAACTGTGAGTCGGTGCGGGTCATGTGACCTCACATATAAACATATCTACAGAGAAATTACTTCTACAAGATTTGAACTCAGAAGAGTCGAGTAGCAACCCCGAGTTAGAAAAAGACAAGAAGACTGAAAAGAGTTCAGAAGAGTCTAGTAGCACCCTACAAGTAGTGAAAGACAGGAAGACTCAGAGAACATCAGACACTGCCCAAGAACTTAGAAGAGTCGAGTAGCAACCTTGAGTTAGCGAAAGACAAAAAAACTAATAAGAGTGCAGAAGAGTCAGTAGCACCCTTGGGATAGCGAAAGACAGGAAGACTCTGAGAGCACCAAACACAAGCTGGTTATAGAGCCTACCGGCAGGGTGCCAGCTGCACAGCTTTTAGCAGGGTGTATCCAGTCATGGTCAACCTGGAAAAGTCATGGAATTCCATTTTTTTTTCAGGCCTGGAAAAATCATGGAAATTGACTCCAGGTTTTGGAAAACTCGTAAAAATTCATGGAAATTAAAAGGCATCCTCTCGCGAAATGACATTGTTGCTTTCTTTCATCCAGCATTTCAATACAAGGATACGTTTTTGTAATTAGATCAAATTTTGGTGTCTTCTATATCTTCCTGTACTGTGACTGAAACCTTGTTCATGGTTCTCAAAGTCAAACCAGTGGGAGATCGTGGCCTTGGTGGGGGCTCATGGCCTAGATGAGTCACCTAGAGTCAAGTTCCAACTTCCAAGTAAATTTGTGTGTCACCTGGATACACCCTGCTAAAAGCTGTGTAGATACATGTCTCTTTCATGCCATAAAGCATGTAAAAGGAACTTAATTTTAAAGCTTTGGTCATGGAGAATTCATGGAAAAAATATCAAAATTTAGTGGATTCACCCTGTTTCAGTGAACATCTTGCTTCATACTGCTCCCTAAAAAAGGAACTTAATTTTAAAGCTTTGGTCATGGAGAAGTCGTGGAAAAAATATCAAAATTTAGTGGATTCACCCTGTTTCAGTGAACATCTTGCTTCATACTGCTCCCTACAGGAGGGCAGTTTTCCATACTGTTTTAAGACTGCACATGTTTTTTGTTGAAAAAAGCTGGTCTTGACAGAAATATTCTCAAGAATTATCGACCAGTGTCAAACCTCAGCTACATCTCCAAACTCATAGAGAAAGCTGTGGCTAGGCAGATAAACGAGCACATTGCTCACAAGGGTATATCCAATGAAAATCAGTCAGCATATAGAGTTTTTCACTCAACTGAAACAGCATTGTTAAAAATACAAAATGACATTGCCACCTCAATAGACAAGGGTGCAGCTGTTGGATTAGTCCTTTTGGACTTGCCTGGAGCCTTCGATACAATAGACCACTCAATCCTATTCAACTGCCTTCAGCACTGGTATGGCATTGATGGGGTATTGCTTAAGTGGGTTCAGTCATACCTCAATTCAAGGAAACAGCAGATCAAAGTAGATGGACATCTTTCAGATGCTTTTCAACTCCCTTATGGGGTTCCCCAGGGCTCAGTCCTGGGGCCACTCCTTTTTACCCTATATACAACCCCTCTCAGTTCAGTCATATCTAAATTCAATGTGACCCATCACTTATATGCAGATGACACACAAATTTACTTGGAACTTGACTCTAGGAACTTCGATTCTAGTTTCACTGAACTGACAAATTGCCTCGAGGTAGTCCAGGCTTGGATGGGAAATAATAAACTTAAATTAAATCCCGACAAGACGGAATTCATAGTGATTGGTGATGATCAAATTAGAAGCCCCCTGGAGTCATCTTTCCCAGTGAGTTTTCTTGGCAACAGCATGGAACCCGCTGAATCGGTCAAAAACCTTGGTGTCATCCTGGATGCGGAAATTTGATGCAAAGACACGTGGCTAATCTCTGTTGCATAAGTTACTACCATCTCCGGGAACTATGAAGGCTCCGCAGGTACTTAAATCACGAAACAGCTGTAAAGGTGGCAAATGCCTTGGTTAGCAGTCACCTGGATTACTGTAACTCACTGCTTTACAACACAAAAAAGGCATATACTATCAGACTACAGAGAGTTCAAAATGCCATATGTCGTATGGTATGCAAGCTAAATAAATATTGTCATGTCACACCCTTCCTGCACAAACTACACTGGCTCCCCATTCATTACCGTATATTGTTCAAATACAATCTCCTTACTTATAAAGCAATACATTTAAGCCAACCTCCATATCTTTCCTCTCTAATTAGGCGGAGTGCGCAGCTTCATAGTAGGGGCTCCCACAGAGTGGAACAAGCTTCCTCAAGCCATTAGAACCAATTAGAAAGCATTTCTGGTTTCAGAAAACATTTGAAAACATATCTTTTTAGATTAGCTCATCCTCCACCATAGCCTATCTCCCCTATCGGACGCTAATATGGTGACTGACCTTGTTTTGGAACTGGACTATCCGTTTTTGCACATCAGCGTCTTGGAGGATGTTTACATCAATTCGGCGCTTTATTAGTGTTTCTTACTTACTTACTTACTTAAGCCAATTACCGAGCCAACTGACCGGTTGCCAGCTACACAGCCTTCTTTGAACAGCTTACTTCACACTAGCTGGTTACAGAGCCAGTTATAAAGCCTTCATTGAACAGTTTGCCTGTGCTTCCTTTGGGAGGTTTATTTCCTGGGACAGAATACAGGTTTCCTGACTCCAAATCAATATGCCAGCCAATATCAATAGGCCTGGGGAAAAAAATTTGTTGTTTATGAGTTCACTTATTATAATAATTATCTTGGACACAACTATTTTAATGCAAAAACATCATTTCCGGAAACTACTATTGTGTTTATAGAGAGGACAAATGTGCATACTAAACCACATGAATACCAAATTCTGAGACAAAGTTTGGTAGCCTGGTCACTGGGGTGGATTTTAACCACTTGTTATGGCCTTATAAAAATCGCTTCACTTATTCCCATGAAATTTGATAGTGTGTTCGTTATATAGATATCTGGAAATCACTAACTTTTGGAAGTGATCTGATACAAAATGGGTGACTTATTAATGATTAATTAAACATAAAAATGTTTCTCTTTTCTGCACAAAAATACATTTATCTTAGAAATTGTGCGAGATAGAGTGATTTCGGAAGAATTTTTGGTCCAGAGTGTGTAGGCAAAGACATTTGCCTATTTTTCATAAAGAAATCATTGGCCTGCCATAACTCGCAACCATACTTAACAATGAAAAGGAAAAATTCCAAATATCTCAGAAACAGTGCAACATAAAATTCCAAATATCTCAGAAACAGTGTAACATAAGAGTGATTTCAGTTGGATTTTTGTCCAAGAGGGCTGTATCAGAATCATATATACACTTTTCCAAAAAAAGGTTCTCCTGCCATTTTTAGCAGCCATGTTGAATTTCTGCTAAAAGTGCAAAAACTCATTTATCTCATGATGTTTTGTTTTTTTGCTGGGCAAAAACAATTTTCCTCATTTTTAAAAAAGCAATTCTTCAGTCTTCAGTCCTACATTTCTTTTGGATACATCTTTTGTAGGCCAATAGTGTGTGTCCTTGGCTAGTTATTATTGATACCTGATGATCAAATCTTTAGGATGTCAGTCTAATTCTGTTAAAGCTTTTTAGCTAAACATGGATTAGTAGCACTGTTATCCTGATATTCATATTGAGAATATTTTTATAGGAAATGTCACAACTAAATATTTTAATTGACCTTAATCCTTTCTTCATTATAAGTAGTGCTGTGTCAAAACTTGAGCAAACAAGACCCAAAGGTGTTTTCGGTCCCCTAGCGCGAGCGCAAAGCCATCAGAGGTACTAGTAGTGCACTAGAATTTACGAAAGTCTGGTAACGCAAAGAAATTCCAACACAGACACATCCCACAGCTGGTGTAGAAATCAGATGGTCACCCATCCAGGTACTAACATAGCCCATTGCTGCTTAACTTCAGTGAGCAGACAAATGCTCATCACACTGCGCCACAATTCATGAAATTCCGGAGACAAAAATAGTGATTCCTAGACGCGCGAGCTCTATTGAGGCTCGTGCTTAAAAACCAGCTGGAGACATAATATTCAAACAGATAGAAGAGAAAAAGGCAATCCCACCATTTGGATAGCTGTTGAAATGGACAATAAATTGTAATTTTGTCCCGACCCACAATTTGCAGGAGTGAAATAATTATTCTCTGATTGCATCATGTTGTGTGTATGTAATTTTAGAAGGTTTAAAACATTTAGTTCTATGATGAGGATTGAGGAATGTGTTTTCAGTGAGGAAAAAAAAAACATGGAGCCACTGTAGTTTCTGTTTTAAAAAGTATAGTATTATTTTAAATTTCAAACTCTATATTTTCCCAGTGAGTGATGTCATAAGTGTCAAGTAAGTGGTTGGCCTTTTCTCAAATTGCAGAGAATGTTTCACAATCAGTGTTTAAAATAGCATTTTTAGCTCATCAGCAAAATGTGTCATTTCAGTTGAAAGTTTAGTCATGAACATTGATGTAGAAATGACTTATTTACATACTGAAAATATGACTTTTCTATGTAAATAGAATCTGTTCCTGATAGTGTTGGTGTCGAATAATAATATGTATATTGATATCAAACCATACTTTTGCCTTTCGTATCGATCGATATTGAAATATCGGGTCATAGATGTTTTCCGGGAGAGACCTTCCAAACTCTTTCACAAGTTTTGGTTGTTTCCCGAAACGTAAACAAATATGGCGTTTCCGCTTTAGTGGTATCCTTGCGTTGCTGGTTTTCGACGGTCTTATGCATTTTAATCCATTTTCATTTCTTTCATCATTCCCTGGTGATTTTTAAAGTTAAAATTAGAAAAAAATGCTTTTTAATTGACAAAAACAAATATAATGGGTAAATATTTTCAGTTGTTGTATTTTTTTTATTTGGTTCAATTTCTGTATGTACAATATTCTTATTTTACAAATGGTTGTCTGTTATCGACGGTAAAATAAAATCAATATATATGGTATTCAAAACATATTCTAAACTTTTATTTTTCACATTGTCCTCTGTAAATTGATAATTTAACAAATAAAGCGATTTATTGTTTCCGTTATATCGTAATAATGCACAAATAACATTCTTTTTGATGGTGTGCATATAAAATTATTTTCCTAGGCAATTATGTCATTTAATTTTAAAGTTGTTTTTGAAGGCTGTTTTTCTATTTTGTGTCCACAGAAAGCACGTGATTTTATGTTAAAGAGCATGGTTATCGTTAATTTATTTTATAACCTCCAAAAATAAAAATATTTTGTGGCATATTTTTGTTATATTGCCTGCTGAACAAACACATGCTTTCATTGACAATGGATTACATTAAGGTCAATTTAAGAAAAATGTATGTGCAGTATTTTGAAAAATAAATATTATAAAATCTATTTGTCTTTAACAAAATATCTTGTAACTTCATTTTATGAGGATAAAATTTGGACTTTTCACGTAAATTCATGAGCGTTGCCAATGACAACCATATTTTATTTTACTTTAAAAATTGATAAAATATTTCAATTACCAAAATCGGGATTTTACTGCATCATGCATTAAGAAATGTTATTTTGTTAAATTCAAAACAATATTTCCATTTAAAGGCGTACAATTTATTTTAAATAAAGTTAATAGTTATTTAATTTATTTTTTAACCGAGATGAAAAGCACGTGCTGAGAACTACAATGTATTAATGCGCGGCCGTCGATAATAGACCACCGTCGATAACAGACAACAATGATAAGTGAAAGTTGACAAAAATAATATGAAAACCTTTATATTCTTCAAATATTGTCCTTTATTTGAATGAAAAACACCATAGTTGTACCTGTAAAGTAGTATGTTTCGATATTGATAATGGACCCTACATTATTGATATCAGCATATTTAGCATGGATTGATAACTATTTCAATATCGATAAACAATACCAGCACTAGTTCCTGATGTCAGTCCTCAGATAATTGTGGTTTTGTGGTTATTTAATGAAAATTTCTGGGTTTTTTATAATGCATATTGTGTGGTATGTCACCTTTCGTTAACAGTGACAGCACAATTTTTCATGTGGTTAACAAATTGTAACAAATCGAATCCTGTAATAGAATTGTATGTCGTGTATATTTTCATACCTGAGGCATTTTTTTAAGGACTTTCTGTCACTTAAGGCCAACAATAATAGAAGACAAAATAAAAACTAATTCTTGGAACTCCTGTTGTATGGTTAATCTTGTTTATTCCAGGGATTGTGTCAGTAAGTATTGTCAATTTGTCAGTATACACCTTACACGACTTAAAATGATCCTAACTTCTTTATGTCTGGACCGTTATAAATTTATTGATAAGGAAACAAGTCGTCTTACATGTTGTTCAACTATGTTTTTCATTTTTATCATGTTCATCAGAATAATTTTCTGTTGGTGACAGTTTCTGTTAGTTTGTATGGAATGTGTTTAAAAATTTCTCAACAACTTTTAAAAAAAACATGATATCTTTGTAATGTATATTAATGTAAGGCTTTTGTAAGCAGTCAGTCTGCTTAGCAATTACACATGCTGTTGAACAACCAAAATAAGTACCTAAAATAAAGCAGAAACAAACAGATATGAAGTATAACAGATATTGTATTGTCCCTTGAGATTCAGATGGAAAAATTAATATGCAGGAAATATCATTATTCTTATAATTCTCATTCCCATGATAGTAGTTAAAATATCATGTTTCAATACTAAATATAAGCAGTTTAATGTAACTGATCAAATAGGAATTAGATAACACTAGCAGCATTTATTTATTTTCCAGATGATCTAGGGAATATGAAGATTTGATCTTAAATGTATCCAGTGAATAAAGTGTTAATACTTTCCCAAAAACTATGTTTTTTAAAAAAAACTTTACTGACTTCATATCATATATTCTTAATAAGAGAATAACACAAGTTTTTTGAAAGGTTTTGTGGTTGTATGAGTAATTAAACACAGCTTTTGTACAAACTATGAACACTGGGTTCTAACGGAATTAAAATATTTATTATTACACTGAAAAAAAAACATAATCAGGTTTAATGAAATGTTAAAGGTATGTATACTTATATTGGATTCCTATACTTGGAAAAGTATGTTACAGCAGTTACTGTTAGATGAACTTGAAGATTTAGTACCAAGATAAAAGTGTGAAAGTGTCACCTTGTAATTACCCACAATCAGTAGATAGTAATAGAATAAGCAGACGGCAGGTATTGCTGATTGAATTTATGTGTGAAAATTTGCTGGTGTAACTGTCAGTTCTCAACAAGATATTAAAAATGAATAGGTATGCACCAGGTAGTTGTCCTTTGTTATCTCCCGCCAGGCTTTAGCCCGATGATGCCTGTATTTGCATAGCTCAGTCATAGCTACTAAAATGAGTAAATGCCTTTTATCTGTAAAAGTATTGCATACACACGATTTCTTCTAAATAAGTCCATGCACCGACTTTTACCTGATCTACCACGTAGTGAAGTTGCAGATCTGTAGCTTTTTGCATAGCACACTCATAGCTACTAAAATGAGTAAATGTCTTTTATCTCTAAAAGTATTACAGATAGGCAATTTCTTCTAAATAAGTCATTCACCTACTTTTGCGTGATCTACCACATAGTAAAGTTGCAGAACTGTAGCTCTTTGGATAGCTGAGTAATGGCTGCTAAAATGAGCAAATGTCTTTTATCTCTAAAAGTATTACATATAGGGAAGTTCTTCTAAATAAGTCATTCACCTACTTTTGGCTGATCTACCTAATAGTGAAGTTCCAGATCTATAGCTCTTTGCATAACTCAGTCATAGGTACTAAAATGAGTAAATGTCTTTTATCTTTAAAAGTATTGGACATAGACAATTTCTTCTAAGTAAGTCCTTCACCTACTTTTGGGCGATCTACCACATAGTGAAGTTGCAGAACTGTAGCTCTTTGGATGGCAGAGTAATAGCCACTAAAATGAGTAAATATCTTTTATCTCTAAAAGTGTTACAGAGCAATAGCTACTAAAATGTGTAAATGCCTTTTGTCTTTAAAAGTATTGCAATCAAACATTAAAGTACCTCTTGCTTGTTGTCACTTCTACATATGCCTCCATCTTACATGAAAATTTATATTCCACTATCTTTAGTACATCTAATTTATACGGCGGGAGATAAATGCATGCGTCAGAATGCTTGTTATTCATACAGAGTCCTCAATGACTGGTGTGTCGTAAGATACAAGTAATATTACCCAGGCCATTAAAAGGGACACTAAACCCTAACTTTGATTTTGTCATTACAGTAGAATGAAATTGTATTTGATTATAACAAATATGAAGAAGTTTATTTCAGGTTTAAGTGACAGCCATTTGCATAGTTTTGATGAACAAGTTTCATGATAAGTTACAGAAATTGCATTTTTCGACACCAATGTATTATTCAAAACCAATCTTTTCTTCTGATTTTCCTCAAAAATTCAAGAAGGCAGTTGTTACTCCCCTCATAAAGAAAGCATCACCTCCAAGCGAAAATATAAAGAATTATCATCTGGTATCAGGAATATGCTTCATGTACAAATTGGTGGCGGTCGTACTTGTAAAACAGCTCATGCAACATATCAACATTAACAATCTTGATAATCCTCTGCAATCCACACAAAACTGGTCATTCCACCGAAACTGCCCTGCTGCATACAAAAAATTGAGATCTCTCACTGTCACATGGTGAGTCTACTGCACTTGTCTTACTTGATCTGTCAGCTGCATTTGACACAGTTGACCACACTACTCTTCTTAATTGTCTTAAGTCATGGTTTGGTATGTGTGGCACAGCCTTGAAGTGGTTTAACTCCTAACTCAGCCTCCAATTCCAAGTGGGTAAAAATGGGTCAACCCTCTCTGATTTGCTTGAGTTGTTGTTTGCTGTTCCACAGGGCTCAACCTTTGATCCTCTCCTGTTCTTTTTATACACCACTCCAGTGAGTAAGGTTATTTGCACCCTGAAATCAATTTCACGTCTACGCAGATGACTCCGTTGTTTATCACATGTCTCACAAATGTGCAGCCCTGGCTTTTGACACACTGAGTTCATGTCAAGACGTTCAATAATGGATGCCATCAAGTATGCTCAAAGTAAAGCCCAATTTACCTGATGAGGTCCGTTCTGCTCCAGCTCTAGCCTGTTTCAGGAAAAAGGCTAAAATCTTATCTCTTCAAAAAGGCTTTCCCACCTTAGCACATAATGTATCTGGCATCTCCGTGGTATTAGATTTGGCAATAGCTATGGAATGATGGTTTTTGAAGTGGATTCTAGTGTTGCGCCATTGAGTCTGCCTTGGCAGAGATTAAGCACCATAAAAGTACAGAATAGAATATACAAGGGAGAGGCTTTTAGTTGAATGTGGTCTAGCCAAATATATTGAAGACTATTAGTACTAGTACAAGACCTGTATCTTCTTGTCTCATTGGTATCAGACATTGGTGTGATTCATGCCAAATAGCCACAAACATCAAACCAAGATGGTACACTGTGGTTGGAACCCTCATGAAACTGAATACAAGATGGTTAAAATATTTCGAAAATTGGTCCAAAACTAAGGAAGTTCTGTTCAATTTTAATGGGGCCTTGTGTTATATGTTGACAAAATCTACTAATCTGATATCAGTTGGAAAATTCTACATAAAAATTTATCACTGTGAATGGACAAGGTATATTATAAGAGTTTCTATGTTTTTAGCTGATTGGATTGTATCATATCTGTGTGTAGAAAACCTTAACACTGAAAATTTGGCGTGGGTTGGATTTATTTATTTGGGTTTTAATATTGCTTCAATACTGTATAGGTCATATCACAACAGGTGGTTTTATGGACAGAGGAAACCAGTATGTACATTTGGTCAAGGTTCTGTACTCTAAACTGCTGACCATCAGTAAGCAACTACCAACTTTTCCACATAGGGTCCAGGGTTTGAACCACAGACTTCAGAGGTGGGAGGCAAGTGTATTACTACTGCCCCACCGTGGCTACCTTTGGTGCTCGTTGGAAGTTGGATCTATTTGTGAAAAAGAGTCTAACCAGCTGAAGTGGGCTTTTGTTCATGTGTCTCTATTAAGGTCAAAATAAAATAAAGTCAGAGTGTTGTTGAGCATTTACAGCTCTAATTTATGTTTGCCAGCCTTCCTTGTTCACTGCATTACTACCCTGAGGTCTATAACAGGTATGAACTTGTCCAGTCCATCAAACAATGCAATGTATTAATCATATAACTGTACTCTGACCAGATCAGTTAGCTAATGAATAAAAGATTAAGCTGGTATTTATGATCAATGTGTGTAACAGTTTGTTATCAAACCAACACTTTAGAAGTATAATAACACTGTGCTGTTTTCTCATAGTAGTAAATAGAAATGTAATGGCTTATGGCCTTCAAGACCTAATATGTAGGTTTTCAGATAGCTTTTACTAAACCCAAACCTGGTGTGTCCATAGAAAGCTACCGTAGACCTAGGAATTAAGGCAAACCCCAGACAAATGACCAGGCATCCATTTTTTTTCTGAATCAAGAGGAAAAATTTCAATTTTTAAAGCTTCCTGCACAAGTACAATACTTGGTTGTCAGGATTGAAGCTAGGATGTTTTATTCCTAAGTCAGATTCTCTCAGCAAGTCAAATCAATAGAGACCATAAATTAGAAAAAAGGAATATTAAATAGAGCTCATTCTTTTTATACCAGTGTAACACTTTCAGTCTAATTGTCACTTTTAAAAATTCTGTAAAAGTACATTCTTGGTTGTTGCACGCTAAGTCACTAACCTTGTCAAACTTTAATTTCGCAAGATTCAGCGTACGCTATCTTGACACAGTTTTATTCCCTTGTTTTCGCAAAGCTTTATAAAAATGAGTCATTTTTCTCAAAGTATAACAGTGTGCGCTATTTTTCATTATGAATCAGTGTTTAAAGGCTTGTTCTTGCCTGCTTAGGACATATTGTTATTTCCCGTCAGCCTAAGGCCATGGTCAGGAGATTATGAAACGCCTTCTATACGTGCTTTAGTGTATGCATCACATTTTTACGTAAACCTTTATATCTCATTCATTTATGACGATATCTTCACCAAATTTGCAGAGAACATTTATGGCTATGAAAATATGTCTGCAAAAATTTTTAGCCTCATTTTGTATATCAAAATGGCCGTCATAGCTGATTGTTTGAATAACGTCAAGATGTTATAGAACTTAAAAATGTTACAGCTAGCTTCATCAGATTGCACAAAATGTATATGTCTAGGAAAGCTTGCCTAAGAGTATTTCTGACCTCATTTCAAACACAAAATAGCTGTCATGTCATATCTTTTAGATCAGAAAGGGGTCATCATATTAAAAATGTCTAATATCTTCCTTATCATTGGTCCTAGCCTCCTAGGGTTGGGAATGTGTAAACAACTTATAGGAAATCATGGCCTACAAATTTTTGAAAGTGTCCAATATTTTATTCTGGAAACACGACTTCAAAGGTATATAATATTTAAAATTAAAAGTTTAATATATAGACCAATGTGCCAATAACTACTGCATGGAAAAGATATAACAACAAGCTATTATATTTCTTAACTGTTAGAACTTCAGACAATGCAGTATTTTTTAAGGTAAATATAAAGTTCAAGTTAGGCAATATGGATATTGACATTTGCAGTTATACAGAATCTACTGTCGTTCAGAATTTTTTAGTATCAAATTCTGTTGCATTGACAGGATACTAAATTAACAATAAAGAGAATTTGGTTATATCTTAATCACCTACAAAATTTTTGCCCTTGTATATCCGTCTTGTATGAGCCTAGTCTGGTTTGACGGCACATGAGGGCATAATGGTAGATGAAGTATACATGTTCCATAGTAATCTTTTCATTTGATATCACTGTCAGTTACAGGAGACATATTCTTTATGGTGACTTGAGTTCATACACACAATTTCTGGGTGGTTAGCATGTTGGCACCTAATCATAGGATGTCACAACTGTTTTGGATTCAACTCATTTCAGTAGTCTGGTCTTGTTCCTGCTCTGTATGCCTATAATCATTTTGTATCTCAATATATAACAGACAAGTTCTGTAAGGCGATTTTGTACCTCTCTGTATTACAGGAGACAAATTCCGCATGGTGATAGCCACCAGTCTACATGAGGACACTGTGGTGGATGATGGAGAATTCAACCCGACAGACACAGGTCCCTCCCGAGCTGATAGCTTCGAGTACGTCATGTATGGCAAGGTCTACAGAATAGAAGGCGATGATAGCGGCGCAGACTGCACGCGACTGTAAGTGTTAGGAAATGGACGCCAAATCATCTTTATATTAAATTTTCAACATTTAACAGTGTCAACAGAGTTTTTAGAATTTCAACAGTTCGCTTGATAAATGCGCCTAAAATGAAGTTTCGTTCAAACATTGAAATTTCAAAATTGCTATTTTTTGCCAAACCATAACACTTCAACGGTCTATGCAGAATATGGTGAAATTTATCCAAGTATCTGTGGATAATTTGTTTTTAAGATATTTGGACATAGCTACGTGATTGTATGGCAAGTTTCTGTACTTTTTATTCATGTTTTAAAATGGAAGATGATCAAACTTGGTTGATGTTCACTAGTTTACAGAGGTATCAAACCCAAATTCAAAATGCTTTCACAGCATTAACTGAAAATGTTTACAAAACAAAGGAAAACCTTTATTCTGCCATAAGAATAAGATATGTAGTGCGTGCTGTAGATTTGTGGTTAGTTAGGCTGTGACAGGAGTGGTAAAAATCCACTTCGGGAGCAAAGCTACCAAAATTCAGCTCGCAATCCCCTATTTGCATGGTTTTGTGTGCATATTTTTTCTATCCATAAATACAATGGCGTTTTCTGGAAATGATGTGTTTGCATTAAAATAGTTATAAAAGGTATTGAAAAGTTTTTATGTGGTTCTAAAATGAGAAATATTATGTGAAACTCCCTAACAAAGTGTTCTGACATTTTGCAGAGTTGTCATGTTTGGCTGTACTGAAACATGTCACCTAGTGGGCGACAATAGAATATATTTTAATAGTTAACGACTATTAAATGAACCAGAAAGCACTTGAGATCTTCCCAAATCGACCCCAATTGCAAATACTGACCACTCGGTCGCAGCCTTAGTAGTTAGTAGTGTGGTGTGGTAACTTTTGAAATGTTTCATTTAACAAATTTCACAAGAGATATCCAAGGTGATTCTTTTAACCACTTCTGCAAAAATAGACCTAATCTTAATCTTTTCTAAGTGTCAAATTTAACCTTTGACCCCTGATTAAAGGTCAAGTGGGATCAACATACTGAAAACAAAAAATACCTTATATTGCCCTTATCATTGGTCCTAGGGATTCAGAATGTCCAAATAAGTTACACAAATTAATGTTCTGCGAATCTTTTGTAAGTGTTGAATCCTAGGGTAAGCAATAAATATTGTGGCAGGGTCTTGTTTTATATATAATACCTTGGATTTTTGTTGATTAAAATATACATTATTAGGACCGGAAGTGTGAACATTACATCAGCTGCCATCATTTTCACCTTATTCGGTATACAACATTCTTGAAAATGTACAAGAGGAAGCATTATGTGATAACTAAATAACCATTCGATGGATTTGCTCATTGTGAATGGGGTCATTTCAAAAGAAATATTAGATGTGCCAGGTTGATGAAGAAGTTATAGATGTACATCAATGCTGAGGACAAAACTTTAGATTGTATCTATTTTGGTGCCCATCTTGGTATATGGGAGAAGAATATAAGTGGATCTGGAATTCAGATTTTGATGGTCATCTCAAACTTAAAGCAAAATGTGTACAAAAACTTAAAACAAGAAGTAAAATATCAGTATTTAAAGTTTATAAAAGAAAAATTGGTTCCACCCTTGACCTAATTAAAAGTGTATACCTAAATGTTCTACTTCTGACAAGAAGGCCTGTTGAGCTCTGTCAGTTTTTCAAAGTCATGCTGCTAATCCTTTCTTTATGAATTGTATTTGATGACCTGGAAGAACCCCTGCCTGTAGTCCGATTAGCTGCCGTTGTCTTTAGTAGTTTAGTCTTTTGTGTTATACATTGTATGATAAGGTATTTTTGAGGCAAACTGATGTACAAACACAAAAGGAATAAGATAAAGGTTTTGAATTTTAAGGCTCGCATGTTAAGAGGTTTATGAAATGCTGAAAGCTTCATTTTTTTCTCTCCGGGCTTTAATGAATTGTGGTCTAGCATGATGAGTATCTGTCTGTTCACTGAAGTTTAAGTGGCAATGGGCTACATTAGTACTGGGATGGATGATCACTTCAGTGCACTACTCATGTTTCTGATGGATGTGTGCTTGCGCTAGTAAACTGAAACACCTTTTGGGCCTTGTCTTAACTGGTGATTGCTTTCATCATAAATAATGGAGAAATATGTTTTAAACCATGAGGATGATATATTATGAAAATGAAAGGTCATAGAAATTTATTCATAATCATAGAATAATAATGTATAAATTTTTGGTTGACTGAAGAAATTAAATTCTTGAGCAACAGCACCTATCAGCTGAACATATTTTGAGGGAAGTTTTTTATCAAGTTCAGTTACTATATTTATCCATATAAATGCCCCCTCCCTATTAAATACCGCCCCCCCCCCCCCCTCCCCCTATACACACACCCATACATATGTACACACTTTCGATTCCAGGATTCAGAAAAAAACGATACATTTTAGTACATCCTCCAATATAAAAGACCCAACAAATAGTTAACAACAAAGCATAACACGGCAGCTGTGCTGAAAGAAATTGCCATGAAGCCCTCAAAATGAACAAAAATATGGGAAAAGTACATAATTATCTCAGATGTAATACTTGTTTCTAATATTTTAAGTTCTCTAACAGTTATATGTGCTGACAAGCAAGATGCCGGGTGTAAAGTATGTAATTAGCGACCGTTGCTCCCAGACACTTGAGTGATTGCTTTACCTCAAAAGTAGTGTCTTTTTTTTTTTTTAAATGCATCGCTCCTGGGCATATGGTAAAATATTAGATTTGTAACAATGTATTTGCAACTGAGTTCCCAAGAGCAGATAAATTTCATTTTGAAATGAGCTGAAACTTATATAATTAGTGAACTGGTTACACATAAAAGTATTTAAATATTGTTTATAACACGAGTCAAACTTGATACTTAGATTTGTTTACCTTATATTCATCTTTCATGTAAGTTTACCTTTTTCTTAAAGATATATTTGGCATTGTTTTTTGAATAAAATTGTTTACATTAACTGCCACATTTGCTTCGCTGGTTCATCCATTAAGTTAATACCAAAATGTGGGAACCTGGACTTGGATAAGTTATTACAAAGCAAATACTCAACCCTGTTTCTCATCTTGAATCACACACCCTTACTTAATTTTATGCAAAAGTTGAACCCTGGGACCAGGAAATGATAGCTGACTGTAAAGCTAAAGACATTCTTTGCACCCTATTGAGACTTCATTTCTTAACGCCATTCTTAACAAAGTCAGGATGATCTAATAAGAGAGAATTGTGTCAAGGCCAGCTTATATATAGAGTTCGAAACCTAGAAAAATAATTCATTGTCGTAGTTCATTTATCCAACAGAAACATTGAAAAAAAATCTTATCTTAAGGTTATCTTTCCGTTGGACACAGATGTAATATATCGTCTATATTTTAGTTTTGGCCAATATAGCTTCATGGATTTCATCATTGACACCAAAAATGTTTCTTCAATATCATTCTCAATACTTGTTTCAAGATCTTTAAAAGTTCAAAAATAGAATAGAATAGAATTGGGTCACAAACCTGACCCTTTAAGACATAGAATCACAATCCTGAACAACTGGAGGTTAACTGGAGGTCAACAGGCATCACTATACAGTGAAACCTTTAATAACCAAACATGTTGGGAAAAGGGAAGTTTATAACCAAGGAGTAACTCTGAAGTGCTGCATCCCTTTCTACAGTTAATATCATCTTGTCATATATGTTGTCATGAAAAAGATTTGAATTATGTGGCCACACATGTAAGAGTTATGTGATTAAATCTCAGGCTTGTCATCCAAGTGTTTATAAAACAGTTATTTCAGTATAAAATATATAAACTGTAATTTGGGAGAGTGGAAGTGAGTTCTTAAATATTCAGAAGTTCAGATAATATAGGTTTTACTGTTTGCATATTTAAAAGCAGGTTGGCTTTCTAATACAGCTCACAGAGGTCTATAGTTCAAAAGAAAATGAACTTTAATGAAGTTTAAATTTAATTACCATAAATACTGACAGATCTAGAAGGTTTGATGAAACAATGGAGTACTGGTATTCTCATGTCGCGTATAGAAATGTTACTATATGCAGTAACACTAATGTGTGTACAAGTTCATTGCACAGTACAGTTGCCATTGTGTACTTAGTGCAGTAATATCATATTTTCTGAAATAATTGTAGCATCCGGTGGATACTATGGATTTCACTTTGTTATGCTGCCGCTGCTGCAGTGTGTAGAGATTTCAACGTTACATCTCTAACGAAAAAAATATTATAGCTAGCCTTCTCAAATTTGCAGGATATATTCATAATAGTGATCTCAACGGGTACCCGGATATCCGGGTACCCGAACCCTGAATACTTACCCGAATCTGAAATCTCATACCCGAGTACCCGAATCTAAGCTTATTTCTGTTAATATCGCCCACATTGGCTGACCAAGTACAGACGTATCTGGACTTCATTAATTCACTTTAAAATGAAACTATTCAATTAAAATGCATAATAATATTGTTTTCTCACACTTGTACACCATTTATAGTATTTTATTTGTCTTTTATTTTAGTTGTTTATACATTGTCAAATACCGGAACCCTTTGAAAATCGTCAGTATATCAACACAGTTTCTTAATTCCGAGTCCATAAAACGCTGTATATTGGCCATATATAGTGACATGCACTCCTTAAATAAATAAGAGTACAATATTTTCACACAGTAGTTAATAATTTTACGTTAATAAAATTAACTTAATCCTGAAATAAAAACTAAAGTTACAATTCCGAAACTACATTCGAGTTGTAGTGTAATGCTCTTGTGATAGGTCATGTGACTCCATTTTTATATAAACAACCATGTTTTGAATGTACAGAAGTCTTTTTTTAGCTTACTGGCCAACGGCCGTAAGCTAATGGCATGGCCTGGCGTCGTCTTCGTTGTTGTTGTTGTTGTTGTCGGCGTCGTCAACAATTTTTTTTCCAGCCTCTTCTCCTCAGAAACTACTGCACCGATTTCTTTGAAATTTGGTATGGAGCTTCCTTGGGTGGAGGACTATCATTTTTCCTCATTGCATGTTTTTCCACCAATCAGAAAAGTCACATGACCAAAAACATGTTTTTCAAAAGGGTGTGCTTGTCTGGATGATAACTTAAAAAGCGCTTCACCTATTCACATGAAATTTTGCAAGTAGGTTCGTTATATACATGTCTGGAAATCAATAACTTTTCGAAACGATCCAATACAAAATGGCCGACTTATTAATGATTTACTAAATGTCACGATTTTTCTTAACGCTGAAAAAACAAAAACGCGTTTATCTCAGAAACGGTGCGAGATAGAGCGATTTCGTCGAAATTTTCGACCCGCAGGGTATAAGAGGAATGTAGTATTGTTAATTTTCAAAAAATTTTCCCCTCCCCAAAAATGGCGGCCATTTTGAATTTTCGAATTTTCGCCAAAAATGGAAAAACATGCGAGATAGAGCAATTTCGTCGAAATTTTCGACCCGCAGGGTATAAGAGAAATGTACTATTGGCAATTTTCAAAAAATTTTCCCCTCCGCAAAAATGGCGGCCATTTTGAATTTTCGAATTTTCGCCAAAAATGGAAAAACACAAAATTGCTTGTATCTCCTTAACCGTTCGAGATAGAGCGATTTCGTCGAAATTTTCGACCCACAGGGTATAAGAGGAATGTACTATTGTTAATTTTCAAAAAATCTTCCCCTCCCCAAAAATGGCGGCCATTTTGAATTTTCGAATTTTCGCCAAAAATGGAAAAACACAAAATTGCTTCTATCTCCTTAACTGTGCGAGATAGAGCGATTTCGTCGAAATTTTCGACCCACAGGGTATAAGAGGAATGTACTATTGTTAATTTTCAAAAAATTTTCCCCTCCCCAAAAATGGCGGCCATTTTGAATTTTCGAATTTTCGCCAAAAATGGAAAAACACAAAATTGCTTGTATCTCCTTAACCGTGCGAGATAGAGCGATTTCGTCGAAATTTTCGACCCACAGGGTAAAAGAGGAATGTACTATTGTTAATTTAAAAAAAAATTTCCCCTCCCCAAAAATGGCGGCCATTTTGAATTTTCGAAATTTTCACCAAAAATGGAAAAACACAAAATTGCTTCTATCTCCTTAACCGTGCGAGATAGAGCGATTTCGTCGAAATTTTCGACCCGCAGGGTATAAGAGAAATGTACTATTGGCAATTTTCAAAAAATTTTCCCCTCCGCAAAAATGGCGGCCATTTCGAATTTTCGCCAAAAACGGAAAAACACAAAATTGCTTGTATCTCCTTAACCGTTCGAGATAGAGCGATTTCGTCGAAATTTTCGACCCACAGGGTATAAGAGGAATGTACTATTGTTAATTTTCAAAAAATTTTCCCCTCCCCAAAAATGGCGGCCATTTTGAATTTTCGAATTTTCGCCAAAATGGAAAAACACAAAATTGCTTTCGAATTTTCGCCAAAAATGGAAAAACACAAAATTGCTTTTATCTCCTTAACCGTTCGAGATAGAGCGATTTCGTCGAAATTTTCGACCCACAGGGTATAAGAGGAATGTACTATTGTTAATTTTAAAAAAATTTTCCCCTCCCCAAAAATGGCGGCCATTTTGAATTTTCGAATTTTCGCCAAAAATGGAAAAACACAAAATTGCTTCTATCTCCTTAACCGTGCGAGATAGAGCGATTTCGTCAAAATTTTCGACCCACAGGGTATAAGAGGAATGTACTATTGTTAATTTTCAAAAAATTTTCCCCTCACCAAAAATGGCGGCCATTTTGAATTTTCGCCAAAAATGGAAAAACACAAAATTGCTTCTATCTCCTTAACCGTGCGAGATAGAGCGATTTTGTCGAAATTTTCGACCCGCAGGGTATAAGAGGAATGTACTATTGTTAATTTTCAAAAAAATTTTCCCCTCCCCAAAAATGGCGGCCATTTTGAATTTTCGAATTTCCCCTCCCCAAAAATGGCGGCCATTTTGAATTTTCGAATTTTCGCCCAAAATGGAAAAACAAAATTGCTTCTATCTCCTTAACCGTGCGAGATAGAGCGATTTCGTCGAAATTTTCGACCCACAGGGTATAAGAGGAGTGTAGTATTGGCAATTTTCAAAAAATTTTTCCCTCCCCAAAAATGGCGGCCATTTTGAATTTTTGAATTTTCGCCAAAAATGGAAAAACACAAAATTGCTTGTATCTCCTTAACCGTGTGAGATAGAGCGATTTTTCGACCCGCAGGGTATAAGAGGAATGTACTATTGTTAATTTTCAAAAAAAATTTCCCCTCCCTAAAAATGGCGGCCATTTTGAATTTTCGAATTTTCGCCAAAAATGGAAAAACACAACAACATGCGGGTCGCCAGTAAGCAGCAGGCCTTGGCCTATTTTTTATTTAACCTTTCTTCCGTGCAATATTGTTTTGAATGCAAAACCGTGGCCAACAAGAAATAAAGCAAATGGTTGCATCCCATTATTTCTGTAGGTTTTAAATCTGTAAATATGGAGATATTTGTAGTTTCACCTACTATCGCCCATCGGCGCCGCTGAAACCACTGCATACCCGGTCCTAGTAAAAAGGGTTTATTGAGAACACTAATTCATAACCATAAAATTTTCCTGGGAATATTTTTGGCCTCATTTTGAAAAACAAGATGGCCGCCATATCGGTCATGAAAAGTGCCTATATTTCCCTTATTATTTGTCATACAGGTTTGGGAATGTAAACCAACTAATAGGAAATCATGTGCTGGGAATCTTCTGGTGTGTGGTCAGATTTGACCTTGGACCGCCTCCTTCAGGGTTAAATGAGGATAGCCAAACTTAAGAGTGCTAATAACTCGCTTATTATTGGTCCTAGATGTTTGGGATTGTAAACCAACTTATAGGAAATCATGGGCTGGGAATCTTTATGTGTGGTCAGATTTGACCTTGGATCCCTCCTTCAAGGTCAAACGAGGATAGCCAAACTTAAAGTGCTTATAACTCGCTTATTATTGGTCCTAGAGGTTTGCAAAGTGAAAACAACTTATAGGAAAACATGGGCTGGGAATCTTTTGATGTGGTCAGATTTGACCTTGGACCCCTCCTTCTAAAAATGCTTATTAATCGCTTTTTCTTGGTCCTAGAGGTTTGTAATGTGAAACCATCCTACAGGAAATCATGGGCTAGGAATCCTTTGATGTGATCAGATTTGACCTTTGGCCTCTCTTTCAAGGTCAAATGAGGATAGCGAAAATTAAAAGTGCTTATAACTCACTTATTCGTGTTCCTAGAGGTTTGCAATGTTACACCAACCTATAGGAAATCATGGGCTGGGAATCTTTTGATGTGGTCAGATTTCACCTTGGGCTCCTCCTTCAAGGTTAAGCGATGGTTGATTGGCTTTGGTGAGTTTTCTTTCTAGTGGATACAATTTGCATCGGTTTTCCAATGCGCTAGGTCTAGTTTTATTAGGCGGGTTGCGTGTAACCAACCCGCCTATTAGATTGATGTGTCTGACGTCCCTCTGTCCATCCACATTGTTCGTTTCCGGACTCTAACTCGAAAACGTTTTGTCTGATATTCAAACATGACAGGGAGATAGATCACCATCATAGGTAGATTCCTTTTGAAATTGGTGTAATTCCGTCTGCTCGTTTGTCCGTTTTTTGTCCGTTTGTCCATCCATCTGTCCGTCCATCTGTCCGTCCACATTTTCGTTTCCGGACTCTAACTCGAAAACGGTTTCTCCAATCGAATTCCAACTTGACAGGGACATAGATGACCATCACAGCTAAGTTCCTTTCGAAATTGGTGTAATTCTGTCTTTCTTTGTCTGTTTTTGTCCATTTGTCTCTCCGTCAACATTTCTGTTTCCGGACTCTAACTCGAAAACGCTGTGTCCAATCAAATTCAAACTTGACAGGGAGATAGATCACCATCATAGCTAGGTTCCTTTCAAAATTGGTGTAATTCCATCCGTTCGTTTGTTTATCAACATTTCCGTTTCCGGACTATAACTCGAAAATGCTTTGTCCAATCGAAGTCAAACTTGACAGGGAGATACATCACCATCATAGCTAAGTTGCTTTCGAAATTGGTGTAATTCCGTCGTTTCATTTGTCCGTTTATAGCATAGATACAATAATGTAACCTAGATTATTACAAGTTTTATGTTTCTTAGCACATCTAACACATTCACCTTAACTGGGTGACCTAACATTTGTTTCTTTGTTTCTAAATGTAATTATAGCAGTCACTAACCTTATTGCTAACTGTGCAACCCGCCTTTTGGGGCAAAATTCTTTGACCCTCTTGTTGGTTATATTTAATGAATATAACTAGACAAGTAGCAAGTTTGAGGCCAACATCAAAATACTACATAATTTAGTGCTGTAACCTGCATTTAAGCTTCACTCTTTCAGACTTACTTAGGTTTATGTTGACATATTAAGACCATAGTAAACTGTGTCTCTACGATAACAATGAAAGATAATGTTGATTTTTATTTGCTCTGAATAAAGTGACACCACTCAGTTTTTGTTCAGAGACATATGACAATATTTATGTTGCTAATGACAATTTGCGCAGAGTTAATTTATGCATAAAAATGCTTGTAACAGCCACAATTTATACATGGCATTTATTAGAACCAGTGTGATGTGTGAGAAGTGTTGAGTATCTGTGATATGGCACCAGAATTTAAGAGACAGTGATGCGTTTTTGTGAGCACCTGGAGGCTATGATTGAATGCATGGTCACGCCAACCTGTCATGTCTACAGGTGCTAAAAAAAGGTGAACATCTGCTCACGCTCACCTTCTCTGACCATTTCAAGTAAAAAGTGTAATGTACCATAGTATACCACATTTCTGCAGCATTTTGTTTACATGGATATAAAAATAATTTAAAAAAACAAACAGCAGTCTTTAAGTGCAAATAGGTTGTTTCTGTGTGAAAATATTGTAAAATTTGAGAGTACTATTATTGGGTAATTTTTGGTGTGATTATTCAAGTGTTATTGTATAGTTTAAAAAAAATCAAGATTAACTGTAAATTAAAATATTTTCTTGGGAGTATTTTTAACACTGTATCCAATATCACACACATGCACAAGAATGATGTTTTACTTCGTTAGAAGAAGAATAAATGATGCAACACAAACATTGGAAGGAAAAAGTGTTTAAGGACTACACTTGTGGATAGCTGAACATATAAGGTGTGAGGGGTCTTCACAGTACTGCTTAAGGTAATCAAATACAGTGGAACCTTCATTACTCAACGTTCTGTAATCATTATATATATATATATATAATATATATGCCACTGTGGCTAAGTGGGTAATACACTCACCCAGGAACACAGAGGACGAGGGTTCAAACCCAGGTACAGGCAAATATATAGTGGCTCAGATAACAACTTAAAGTGGCGGTTTCCCTGTCATTAGGTCCTATCCCCAGTGGCACGTTAAAGAACCTCAAGAACGTTGATAAATGGTCATCCTTGAGGTTCTGTCTTCCAGTTAGGAGACGGTCAGTAACGTGAAGGTTTGCTGTACTTGTGCAGTCTGGATGGGTCAAATAGTGTTTGGAGTCCTGTAGTACATGTATAAATATATAAATATATACATGTATATAAGTATAAATATGTATGTGGATATTCCATTTACTGAACACTGTTCCACCCCCAAATGTATTAATTGAATGTAGTTCTTAATGTTTCATACAAAAATACCTCTTCTATTTGATCAACCTTCTTTTGTATGACAATAATCTCGCTGTTTCAACTTTTTTATTGTAAAGTTTTTATTGTAAAATTTATATATGGAACGCTCCAGTGGATTTTGGGAAAGGCAGCGACTAGCTTGATGGAAACATCCAGTTAATCTGGCCTTCTTCAACCCATTCTAGAGTTAACTCTCCCTTCTATTGTTGCATATCCTGTGGTTGGATAAAACTAATGCTTGTTATCACTAGACTGGCTGTAGTTTACATCACATGGGTGGAAGCAAACTTTGATAAGAATACTCAGACTGCTGTATGGTAGCCCAGTCTGTTGTACACAGGGAGAGGTAAAGCTGAGGTGGTCTTGTATTGGGGGCACAGATTATATTTATTACTCACTCCACTTAGTAGCTTGCAGGTTTCTTCAACCTTAGCTTACAAATAAAACACAGGTGCTAGGAATTTTTTGGTGTGGTCGGATTTGACCTTGGGCCCCTCCTTCAAGGTCAAACGAGGATAATCAAACTTAAAAGTGCTTAAAACTCGCTTATTATTGGTCCTAGTGGTTTGCGATGGTAAACCAAGCTATCGGAAATCATGGGCTGGGAATCTTTTGATGTGGTTGGATTTGACCTTGGGCCCCTCCTTCAAAGTAAAACAATGGTTCACTTGCTTTGGTGAGTTGTCTTTCCGGTGAATACAAATTTGCGTCGGTTCTCCGATGCATAGATCTAGTTTTGTATACAAAAAAGACAAAGATATGCCACCAAAAACATAACTCTCCAGTCATTAAACATGGTGAGAAATGTGAAATTCTCCAGCAGTAAGTACAGTTCAGTACAGAGGACATCCCTTGAATGAATTGTTCAGATTAAGAAAAGAGTACACCATTCTTGTATGATATCTGCTTTTTGCACGTATTCAAGTTATATTCCTAACCTTAAATTAGCAATTATTATGTAATTTTCAAAAGAAAATTACACATGTTCTTATTGCTGTAAATATTAGGAGGACTGCTCTTTAAAGAGTCCATTAATAGTAAACGAGTACTCGGGTACCAAAGTTCTCCACTCATTCTAGCCTTAATATAAAACTTAAAATCACTTTTACAAAGTCAGCTTTACTATTACTATGGTAACAATTCATTACTCAGTGGACTTTATACAGAACTGTAGTCTGATAACCAGTTTAGTACCATGAAGCTAATCTGATATATATGGTAATAAATATATCTGTAACTTACTGAAAAAAATATCTTCATCACATATTTCTGTTACATGAATCAGAAACATTTAGACCATTACATCAAGTTAACTTGGAAGTATTTATAGCGTTGCTATGTAAACAGACATTCCTACCAGGGTTCCAGTTGACAGTCATGCACAACTGTTGATGGACTTTTGGAGTTTAATGCAGAATTTTGACTGGCTAATTTTGTAGCTCAACCTATCAGAATCGCAGACACGTGTGTCATATTAGGATCTGTTTTAGATAAGTGGCCATAAGAGAATTTTACATTTGCTCAAGATAAAGTGAAAGTGAGTTTCCTCAGAGCAGAGAGGTAAACTTTACACATCTTGTTCTGTTCGTGGGATCCAATGCCGCTTGCGCTTCCTTTTTCACTATGCTTTTCCTGAGTCTGTATTATTCTCCTACTGACTGATAATTCAGGGAGCTACTGAACAAATTGCTCAGCAATAAGATGAGATAGAGATGCTTTAAGTTGCACACTGCTTTAGGAGCAAAGGATGGTGGTTGTGTTATGGGGGAGAGTTTGGTTGGCTGCACACATTTTTATTATTTTGAATGTTGAAGAATGCCTTGGCCATTGATTTACAGTATTGAGAACATGTGCAGGGGCAGATGTGAAATTCTCCCCCTGATATTATCTAAGGGCCCATGACTCCATGTTTGTAGTATATGAGAGAGAGCAAGTTTGCGGGGTACCTTCTCTTTCTCCTCTTCCCCTTCTGAGTGCTGTAAATTCCCTTTTCAAAGTCTGATATAAAATATAGTCCTGTAGAAATTTGAATAAACAACATAAAAATGACAAATTTAAAGAGAATATTCCACAAATCAAACAAAAACATCCTTCGTGGCAAATTTCACAAACTGGCAGATTTCAATTCGTGCTTGACTGTTTTTACAACTTTTATCAACTTCATTGTGCTGAATGAGTTTTTGTCAAAGAATAAAAAAAAAAATCTATTGATTACTTGTGAGAGAAATAGTGACAAAAAAAGAGTGACTGAACGATTGATTTGAGATGCTTAGAAAAGAAGACAAAGGCTAATATCTAAATATGTCCCTAGTGTTAACTGTTTTCAGACACCAGATTAGACATATATTCATTTAAATTAGATGTCTGATATTAAAAACTGTTCCTTAAAATTGTAGTTATCAGAGGTTAATTACAGGATTACTGCTAGGTATTTTTTGTGTTGTGAATTCCATTTAAACCAATAAGTTTTTTTTTAAATTTACAGTATCAACTGATAAGGGGAAGGGCTTTAAGGTTAAGACTTATGAGATTGGACTCATACAAACAAAGGATGGTGATATAGTTATCACTTGGTTAATTATCTCCTGCCGGGCTTTAGCCCAGCAGGGAGATTATGAAATACACCCTGTGTGTGTGCAGTAGATTTCTCTAAAACTACCGCATTTAAACATATTTGGTAAATTACTTGCCCAAATGAATTTTTATGCCCTTCAAATTATTTTAGGTGTTTTGGAGTTTGGCCTAAAGCTAAGTGAGTTACAGCACTGTTAGCTAACTTGAGTAGATGGTTTCTAAAACTAAATTAATTATTGAATATCTAAGCATATTGCATTTATAGTATATTGTTAAAATATGTTGTTCAGCTACTTTCCCCTTACCTACAAGATGGTATGTACTTCAGGGATCTATTGCACTATACAAGGGAGTAATAGCTAATTAGCTATTTCCTAAATGTTGCTAAATTATTGAAAGAGTAACTGTCTAATATCTTCAAATTACTGCACTTAGCCTATTCCTTAACCATATTTTGTTCACCTATTTTGGGGTCAGCTATATCATAGTAAATTTGCAGACCTGAAGCTCATTACACAGCTGAGAAATATGTACTTTGAGGTTATCACTGTTGAGTAAGTCACTTCTAACTTGAAAACCATTCCTTTTGGACTATTTTGATGAATATGTTATTCACCTACTTTTGGTTCAGGAATAACACAGTAAAATTGCAGACTTGTAGCTCATTGCGTAGCTGAGCAATAGCTTCTTGGAGATTCTCAGTGTTGAGTAAATTGCATGTAACCTGAAAGCTATTGCATTTAGAGTATTTTGTCGAATTATATTATTCATCTGCTTTTGGTTAAGCTACAACAGAGTAAAATTGCAGACCTGTTGTTCATGGCATATCTGAGCAATAGCAACTTTCAGGTTCTCACTCTTGAGTAAAACACTTCTAACTTGAAAACATTTGCATCTAGAGTATCTTGTTGAAATATGTTATTTACCTGCTTTTGGATATGCTATAACATAATAAAATAGCAGACATGATGCTCATTAGAAAGCTGAGCAATAGCTACTCTGAGGTTCTCACTGTTGAGTAAATTACTTGTAATTTGAAAACAGTTGCACATTCATTATTTTGTTGAAGTCTGTTAGTCGCCTACTTTTGGATGAGCTGTTGCATAGTAAAATTGCAGACCTGTAGCTCACTGCATAGTGATCATATCAGATCTGATCAGATTCATGTGTATGGGTTGTAAAAGTGAAAATTATTCTAACAGACCAGCCTACGAAAGTGATTTTGTCATGTTGGTTATATATTTTCCACACAGTTAAAATTATCATAATGAAGAGACTTGAGTTGTCCTCACAATTGCCAAACAAATTGGCCAACAATTTTAATCATATTATCAGGACATGTGAGGCTAATGTGAAAAAAAGTTAAATTCCAATAAAGTTTTTATTTTGCCATCTGGGAGAGTATCACCAGATGTTGGAGTTAGAGTTTTGAATAGGTAACAAAAGGCAACAAACAGTGCAGCTGTGAAGTGTCGTGAGTTGGATCCTGTTGAACTTAATTGAGTGGAGGAAGCTCCATTGCTAATTTTCTATCACTGAAAGATGTATTTGGGTGTAGACATGACATAATGATTATTGATATCTTATTCTAGTAAGTTGTGAATTATTTTCTGTATAGCTTTCTCTGGGTTTGGCTTAATAGCTTGGGGATTAGCTTGTGATATCTGAGACTAACGTTTATTTGAAGCAAGTTAAATAACAGCAAACATACAAGTTTTATCTAATTGCTCTGGTCAACACAATATAGTCATGAGACTACCTGGACTGTTATGGGCTGATGTATTTCAAGTAAAACTACAGGATTAATATAGCAAGTGGATTTCTAATCCTCCGTATGCACAAACATTAAATTTATCGAGTGAAAAATAGCTCTTGGGTATTCAATTAGAAAATGTAACATGCTATATAACTAAGGAAGTATGAAATTTGCCCTGTATATACAATTTGTCACTGGAGTCAAAACTAGACGAAGTAATTAAGATTTATATCATTGTTGTCAGAGGAGATCAGGGCCTGTATTCGTAAAGAGGTCTCAAGTCTGAGACAAGAAATGGTCTCATATTTAAGATTTGGTCTCAGCTGAGAACCACTTTTAACTTTGTATTTACAAACAGGTTCTCAGCTTAGACCAAGCTGAGACCATTCTCAAGTCTTTCTAATGTAAAAAAAACTTAAACTTGCAATTAAGTCCAGCATTTTTATTAAGATTAAAATGTGTTTGTATTTGTGTGTTAGTATTATCAACAATATTTATAATATCTATTTAAAACAAAAAATATTTTGGTCAATTATTTATTTTATCTTGCATGTCACATGATCCAAATCTCTGTTGCTTTGCAGTAATAAAATGCTGTTAAAGAGTCTCAAAAAGTATGGTTCTTTTGAAACCTAACTTTTGACTATAAATTGTAACAAACTTTTAGGCCAAGCATTCCTACATGTTCTAAATTATTTCTACCTTACCTTACTCTACAATAAAGTAAAAATATATACATCAGTTATAGTGAAATAAGATTGAGATTTTGCTGAAATATTTGAGACAACAATATACCAGTCTTAAGTTTGAAATGAATTCTCAGAGACTAAATTTTGTCCCAAATATTTTGTGAATATCAAGTAGTTTGAGATCAAAATGGTCTCACACTTGATACCAAAACATAAGACTTGAGACAAAATTTGGTCTCAGCAAGTTTCATGAATGTGGGCTGAGAGACCTGATGTAATCACAAAACTACAAATATGTTAAAAATTTCAAACAAGTCAAAGTAACAGAACTTACAGAAGGGAGGTTTCCTCAATAATAAATTTCACATACTGTCATAAATTTCACATTAAAAATTTTTGATAGTCTTAAAAACTTTATTTCATCATTATTGATTTGCAAAGCGAATACTAATTCAACCTTAAATACTTATCACATTAATGGCCACGAAGTAATAATGAAAGTTTTCAACATTATTCTTTTAAATATCAGTTTTAAAGTTGACATGTTATAATATATCTGTGGTAATGTATCAAGAACCAGTAAACACTTGAACTCCGGCACTCTTACTTCATGTACATACCTTGTGTTAAACAGTCGAAAATTTCAGTACATGTATTTATCACCTGTAAAATACAAAAAAATTTACTTATTATTTGATGAAAACCAAGTTGTTAGAGTGTTTAATCTGTTGAAAATTTTTAGTTTTCTTTCTACATTGTCGCATAAGCTTTTTCCTTTTAGAAAATTCTTTTGGTGAATATTTTGAAGGCAGATTTTCTCCTGTTTACCTGCGTCTATACATATTTTGTGAATGTCAACAGCTCTTGGCTATTTATGACGTCCTTGTCTCAACAAGACCAACCCCCCCCCCCCCCCCCCCCTCCATACTCCCTCTTGGTGACAAGTAACTGTTACTTTCTATACACATTCCTGTGTCTATAACTGTGTGTTATAAGAAATATGAAATTCTCACAGTGTGCAAAATCCGCCACTTTGGGGACCCCCTCTCTACCCCTACACACCTTGTCTTTTACTTTCAGTCACTGGATATTCTAGTTTAATTTGTGATCCCACCTGATTCAGAACTTCTGGGTCTTTTGCCTTCTGTTGTTTAATTTGATGGGGTGACCCAAGTTTCAAATTTCATGTGCTGTGGTGAATTTTACATCCCCATTAAATAAACATTACAAACTAGAAGATTCTGACAAACCAGTGATATAAGGAAATGTCTAACGCATTGAAACTCATATGAATTACTGCAATAAGGTTCACGTATTTTTAAAAAGGCCAGAGTCTTTTTAAAAATAAGTGAACCTTATTGCAGTAATTCAAATGAGTCGACTTGAGATTGACATATTATTTGTTATTTATTCATTTTTTAATGTGACAAGTATAATATCAGTAATATTAACAACACTATAAAAATATTCAGTCATATATGCGCAGTACAGTTGGGCTTGTTAGTCACTATAAATAACATGTTAAACATTTATTGGAAATGTAATCTTTAACAATGTATTTTTTTAAAATGATACTATTTCTTGCATTCAATGGTCTTATGTTATTCGAATTTGGGCAGGAATGTATGAATTGTACTTCATCTTCTACATTGCTATCTCATATCTTATACTGTGAAAAATGTATCAAATAAAGTAAGGAAATAGTGATTGCTTAGAGGTTCCCACAATAAATTTGATGTCACCTGTTGTATCAGTTTATTGAGTGTCTATTTTTGAAAGATATTTACAATCAAACAAAGCTCCAGCTTTCACTCGCAATTACAAAATTATTAAAAGATATTTACAACCAAACAAAGCACATACTGTGTACTTCTGGATCCAATGTACACATATTGTATACACATGTGGTTTATGACTTGTAATCTTGTATAATATGTAGTTAAGTATTCTGTGTGGTGTGTCTTTCTCTCCTCTATTTAGTCTGAACTTGTTCCCCTGTTGGGCTGTTTCTAACCACCTCTGGCTGTGTATTCGCTGAAAAATCAGATCAATGAAAATCTGGAGGGAAAACGTATTGGGTCCTGTTCAGTTGTCACTGGTATCCATTGAGGTATTAATGGACCCAGATCTACAGCTGATTGAATGTGGATCCTAGCCTGTCTTAGTGTTGGCCTTAGTACTGGTATTAGCTTAGATATTAAGTGAGTCATAAATAATTAACTATTGATGCCTTATGTAAAGAGGTTCATAATGAAAGACAGGCCCCCAGTCAAATGGCATCATGAAGTCCAGTGAATTATCTGTAAAATAAATGGAAAACATTCTTGGTTGACGTTTAACATGTTCAAATATTACTGTAAAAGACATTTTCAGTGGTAATTATCTATCACAATTTTCAGTCCCCAGTAAAAGTAGTTTCTAATATGTGATCTTTTTTTTTAGTAAATATATATATACCGGTATATATATTTTTTTTCACTGTCTCAAGTATTAAGTTATGTATGAACTAAAACTTTTTCAAATTCATATTTCCAATAAATATAGTAGAAAACAAAATAAATTCCTCGGTTTCTCGTATAAAATTAGTAACTTTCACCAAATCCACAGTACAGTGTTAACTATTTACTCTTAATATCATAAGTCATTCATATATTAAAAGAAAATTTGTAATCTATGTGACATATTGTCTGTTCACTTGTTATATGTGGAAAAAAAACATTGGTAGAAAGCTGAATTGAGTTAATAGATTTAGACGATTTCATTTATCTTCCATTTAAGTCTTCAAAATGTAACAGTTTTCAAGTTTCAAAGGGATTGCTTTCTTCATAGTTTCCTCTAGAGAGCAAAAGCTATGTGCTTGTTTCTCGAAGAACAACTGAGTGTGGTTAAAATTGTATGCTGCCTGTGAAAGTTTTTGTACTAATTCCTTTTCAAAGAGTGTGGAGTTTTGACAGCTTTATGTAAGATCTATGATAAACGAATAATCAGCCTTTCATGGAGAGGCTTGAGAACAAACAAGGGTAAATCTGAATTAGGAGCCTCCCCCTCCATGTCTAGTGTATTGATCCGGATAAAACTCAGGGACTTGTGGCCTCAACAATGGAATAGTGTGTACTGTAGGAAGCAATTTTCAACCTAAAATACCATACCTTTAA
Source organism: Sabellastarte sp. h YS-2021 (assembly GCA_964017235.1). Taxonomy (NCBI): domain Eukaryota; kingdom Metazoa; phylum Annelida; class Polychaeta; order Sabellida; family Sabellidae; genus Sabellastarte; species Sabellastarte sp. h YS-2021. The sequence goes on from OZ024932.1 coordinate 87,618,041, forward strand.
ATATCTTTTGGTATCTAAAATTTTTTGAAAAGTCCTATTAACTGTGTCAAAGGACATTTAAAATTTTATTAAACAAATAGTTCACAAGTATGCATTAAGTAAACTGTAATAAAATTTCTTCAGTTATGTCACTTGAATTGAACTTTAAGATTGAGTTAATGTAATGTTAACTCTTTACGATCCTGGAATGTTTCTCTCATTTAGGCCCTTGCGAATGACTGAAAAACCCCTTTGAAAAAGGTGAAGCATCAATATTTTATACCTAACTGTGAAATCTATAGTGTCCCTGAGTACAGTTACATGAATATTCATGGAATTATTTTGTAAGGTTTATTCTGTAAATATTTTACCATGTACCCTTCTGTTATGAGAACAGTGTGAGGGACTGGATCTTGTTTTGGATGACAGAATGATTGTGGAGATATTTAGGAAATTGTAAGAATTAAGTAACCTTTAAACAACAAGAAATTTAAATGCCATTAAGAAAAGTTATCATAATTTTTTTAAAATAATTTTTATTGAAATAAAAACTGCAACTAAAAGTCAGAGGTTCTTCAGTTATACTTGTAAGGTATCATAATTTTAGTAGTATACATTTAAAGGGGTTTCTTTTTATGCTTCCATCTTTATTCATGTGCTTTATGACTTGTTAAATACAGATTATTCAGCAATAAAATCAAAAGTACTATGTACAGCTTTTATAATGTAAATAGAAATTTGACAGCAACTCAATAGTACTTGTTAACCCTGTTATGCATATTATATAGTGGGTATAGCTATCCATTATATATTCATTTTTCATCTTAGATTCTCAATATATACCAGTTTATCTATTCACATGTTATGCAGGGTTTTAAAACACTGGCAAGTGAAGTGGGTCTAGATTTTACACAGCTACAAGGCAAATGTTTTCACATAGAGGGATTTAACTTTACTTCAGCACTGAGGTTTTAAATGGGACACCATATTGACTTGATGCAGAAAAAAAGAGAGGAAATTTTAAACCATCCCTGCCTGGACAGAAAATTCCAGATCAATAACACGACTAGGATCACATGAGCTCTGCCTGTTTTTTCAGTGCAATCCTTTTCCCTCCAGCAAGGTGTTTTGTCAATCCGGATCACTAGAGAACCTTTTATACAGAGGATTTGCCTGAATGCCTTGCAATGGCTGTTCTTGTGGATCCATTCTTGATTGTAGCCCCTGTGTATTTACCTTGTGCCTGTAGCAAAGGAGGTTTATTTTCTGAGCCTATTATAATAGAGTAGGTGAGGAATGTGTACCTTTATGTAATCATGTTTGTGGAGCTGAGTTACAAGTCCTTTACATGCAGGCTGTATTAGTTATCAGCTATGCTAATAACCCAGGTCCAGTCATTATGAAAATTGAAACTCACCTCAAACCTGTAATTTTACACTTACACAGGGAAAATCCAAGTGGCATTTTGTCATTATGAAATCAGAATAAATAGGGTTTAAATCTACTATTTTACAATAGTCTCATAAATACATTTGAGATACCTTCGTATATGAATTATATGAATGGGTCACCTGAATTTGATTTGTGTATAAGCTTAAATGTGCAAATACTTTAAAAACAAAACAAAATGTCTTCAGTTGTCCCAAGACCAAAGTATTACTTATTTTTTCAAATTCTATCTCATCCAGGTCAAAAAGCACCTAACATCTTCAGTACATCAAAGTGAAAATTTGTGAACTTTCAGATTTATCTTTTAAAAAAGTCCTGATTCTTCAGTCCCATTGCTATCATGTCACCAAAGTTGATTGTCACAAATTTAAGGTTGATGTGAAAACTAAAGCCATTAGGAACATATTCCTTTCAGTTGGTAAAAGAAAATGATAAGTAAATAATCCTGTGTGTTTGTCTTACATATTTTGTCAATGCATTGGTTGGAGAATGGAATCTTTTCTCAGCAGTAGGTCCTCTGTATGTTTGAGTGTGTGTTGAGGCAAGATCCTCACAGCGTGTTGACCATGTCATTGATTTCTACTTTGTATCCAGAGACAAATTCCCTCCCATTTTACATAAATAAGTAGTGACTTGTTTCTTAACTCTAAGTGATCAGTCTTGTGCAGAATATATCAACCTGTCTTTTAATATGGTTGAGTGCTAATAGTCCCAACTAGTTCCACCAACAATGTGTGTATGTCTTGGTTTTTAGCCAAGTTACATACATACTTAGATTTACCCAATCCAAAATACACATACCGGTATTGTTTCAAATGGCAGTAATATTATGTATCTATGAGCATTTGGAATTAAATATATAGGGATTTTTACAACACAGTCATTGTAAGAAATTAACACCTACGCCCCCTATCCCAGACTGGAAATTACTGGTATCTCTACGAACCTGTATCTTTCTAGAATTACAGGCCTGGATGTCCTGTAACTGTTCATATATTATTGTATCCCTGAAAAGTGGGGATACTATGGATCATGCACGGTCATTGTCCGCATCCGCAGAGATTTTCTTGTGTTCAACCTACAAGCCATATTTCTTTTGGGATTTCTTTTACACTTCACAAGTGGCTTGCTGTGGCAGAGATCTGGCCACCCTATTCTTTTGGTAGCCCAGGAGTCAAAATTATACTCTGGGGAGTCAAAAACATCAACAATTTTGACAATTGCTGGTGTTCAAGCTGTAGGGCACAGTTTCTTACAGATTTATTTTATATTTAGTGCATGAATTGGTGGGTGTGACGTCTCGCCACCCTATCTGTTTTGTAATAGGGGAGTTAAAAACATAAAAATTTTGACTTGTAACTTGAAAACTATTGCATTTAGAGAATGTTGTTTTAATATGTTATTCAGCTACTTTTGAGTTAGCTATAACATAGTAAAATTGCAGACCTCTAGCTCATTGCTGAGCTGAGTAATAGCCACTTTGAGGTTCTCACTGTTGAGTATATCAGTTGAAAATTGAAAACTATTGCAAAAGTGCTGATACCTCGCTTATTATTGGTCTTAGAGGTCTGAAATGTGAAACCAACCTATAGGAAATCATGGGTAAAGAAACTTCTGATGTGGTCAGATTTGACCTTGGGCCCCCCTTCAAGGTCAAACGAGGATAGAGGTTGGTTTCTTTTCAGTTATGAAAAGTGCTTATATCTCCCTTATTATTGGTCCTAGAGGTTTGGAATGCCAAGCCAACCTATAGGAAATCATGGGCTGCGAATCTTCTGGTGAGGTCGGATTTGACCTTGGGCCGCCCCTTCAAGGTCAAACAAGGATAGGCAAACTTAAAAGTGCTTATAACTCGCTTATTATTGGTCCTAGAGATTTGGGATGGTAAACCAACATATAGGAAATCATTGGCTGGGAATCTTGTGGTGTGGTCGGATTTGACTTTGGGCCCTCCTTCAAGATCAAACAAGGATAGCCAAACTTAAAAGTGCTTATAACTCGCTTATTATTGGTCCTAGATGTTTGGGATGGTAAACCAACCTATAGGAAATCATAGGCTGGGAATCTTGTGGTGTGGTCGGATTTGACCTTGGGCCCCTCCTTCAAGGTCAAACGAGGATAGCCAACCTTAAAAGTGCTTATAACTTGCTTATTATTGGTCCTAGATGTTTGGGATGGTAAACCAACCTATAGGAAATCATGGGCTGCGAATCTTGTCAAATTAAAACAATGGTTCACTTGCTTTGGTGAGTTGTCTTTCGGGTGGATACAAATTTGCGTCGGTTGCATCGGATTCAACCTTGGGCCCCTCCTTCAAGGTCAAACGAGGATAGCCAACCTTAAAAGTGCTTATAACTCGCTTATTATTGGTCCTAGATAGGAAATCATGGGCTGGGAATCTTTTGGTGTGGTCAGATTTGACCTTGGGCCTCTCGTTCAAGGTCAAACGGTGATAGCCAAACTTAAAAGTGTTTATAACTCACTTATTATGGGTCCTAGAGGTTTGCAATGTGAAACCAACTTATGGGAAATCATGGGCTGGAAATCTTCTGATGTGGTCAGATTTGACCTTGGGCCTCTCCTTCAAGGTCAAACGAGGATAGCCAAACTTAAATGTGCTTATAACTCGTTTATTATTGGTCCTAGAAGTTTGCAATATGAAAACAACTTATAGGAAATCATGGGCTGCGAATCTTTTGATGTGGTCAGATTTGACCTTGGGCCCCTTCTTCAAGGTCAAATGAGGATAGCCAAACTTAAAAGTGCTTATAACTCGCTTATTATTGGTCCTAGAGGTTTGGAATGTGAAACCAACCTATGGGAAGTCATGGGCTGCGAATCTTCTGATGTGGTCAGATTTGACCTTGGACCCCTGCTTCAACTTGTTTTGTCATAAAAATCCTCATGATCTTTGACAAAGTCTACTTTTGCCTCATTCAATTTTTGGAAGAGCAGCAGCCATTGCCAAGGGAATACATCTCGACTATTCCAGAAGCCCAGATGCCATCAAGCCAGGTCATACAACCAGTTCAACAAAGCCAAGTGGTTTCAAGAGGACAACAGCAGCCCATGGGGGAGTAGACTTCATACTTAGTTATCGACCATCAACAGCCCGGGACTTCAAGTCCACTAAATTCACCATCAGCCTCTTTCACAAGGGAAGAAAGTTCAACCAACATCTCAGGGCTCTCTAGCCTTTTTGGGAATATAGTCAGTCATGAGTTACCAGCAGATGACTTCACCTCAACCATTTACACCAAATGATTCGCATCAACACGCCACCTCTCCTCCAACCACTCAGTAGCAAGAGCCTCCTCAGCAGCTAGCCCAGCTTCCCAGCAGTCATCAGAGTCCAAGCAGCAGCAGCAGTAGACTTAGTGCACCTACCTATAAAAGGTCCTTTCGAGGACCACTGCTGTAAAATGTCCTTTCCAGGACAACTACCAATTCATAGTTCCTACTCAGGATCTTCCGAAAACAAAAAGCTGCATGTTTAAAAAAAAGCCAAACAAAAACATTACACTGCCCCACACTAAACACATGACCCCAAAACACAAGAAACAAAATGACTGTGAATGAGTGAGTGATTGAAAATTTTTTTTTAAAAACTTCAAGTAAACTTTTCATGGACTTTTGAAAAATTTTGACCTTTGAAAAAACTAGGAAACTTTCAAAAACATTTTAATCTTAAGAAACTTGAAAATTAAAAAAAAAAAAAAAAATCAACACCTATACCTAATTTTCTCAGATTTGAAAAACACTTGGACCTTCAGTGATTCTGCTACATGAAAAGTCCGGCCGGACATTCTGCCCTAAGACTAGGAAAACGTTTAGGACATTTTCGAAGAATTTAGGACAGAATTCATAGCACCTAAGTATTTTGATCCATGGGGTTTTCATGCTATTAAAATGTCCACTGGCAGTAAACATTACAGCAAATAAAATTTCAATCTGATTTATTTTTTCAGTGAATCAAAATTTGTATATAATTGTATCCCAACTTGACAGAATTTTTTTTCTTAAAATTTAATTCACATTTTGAAGCCAAAAAGATTTTGAAAGCAAAGGGTGATCAAAAACATTTACTGTGGAGTTTTCATGTCGTATACTAATGAAGCTGTTTACTGGTGCTCTGAATTAAAAGTTATTAAAATATTTTTCATCAAAATATAACTTCAAATACATTAATATATATCACAATGCCATGGTGTCATGGGATAACAACGAAAACACAATTTTCTTTAAGTTTAAGCATACATTTATAACATGAAAATCAATGTTCCAAACACCAATCACCTGTCAACTCGATTTTCAGTATTATTTTCATTAAGCCATCATACAATTATTAATAAAAAGAAATATTAATCAAAGCAAAAATTCAGAATATTACAGTAAAATTTATGTGGAAACCTTCAGAAAACACTAAAACAAAACCTCCAATTTATTCTATTACATGAAAACACCAGACGACCATAATTAATAATCATGAGAAGATATGAGGACACAGATTTTCCCTGGGATTTCCTTGCAATATTTTATAAAATGGTAGCATAGACGAAGATCAAATACTTTAAACTCGAGAACTCACGGCCAGAGCACACAAGTCATTAATATTCATGACAAGATATGAGGACACAGATTTTCCCTGGGATTTCCTTGCAATATTTTATAAAATGGATGCATAGACGAAGATCAAATACTATAAACTGAGAACTCACAGCCATCGCACCCAAGTCGTTAATATTCATGAGAATATATGAGGACACGGATTTCCCCTGGGATTTCCTTGCGGGTCACGTGGCTTGTCACGAGACTTCATAAAAGATGGCTAGATCTTGCTATGATAAAAATCACGTAGATCTCACGAGGTTTTAGGGTCTTGTGAGTTGTAATGTGAGTTCATATTTATAAATAAAAAGACGGCTAGATCTTCTATTAACGCAAAGGGATACAACTTGGACAAAATGCCCTAATATTCTATTTAAAATTCAGGATTTTGTTGCAAAATTCGGTCAATGACTGATGGCCGACGCGAATCTGAAACCCTGGACCTTACAACTATGACATATTTTAAGGTGGTTTCAACTTTGAAACATTTCTAAAATTGGAAAAAGACATTGACTTTCAAGAAACAATTTTCAAATTTTGACTTTGTACTTGACCTTTGACTCTTGACCTTTGAGAAACTTTTAAAGATATAATAAGGTTTTGACACTTTAGGAAGTTTTAAAGTTAGAAATATTTTGAAAGTTCCAAAGAGAGAGAGAGAGAGAGAGAGAGAGAGAGAGAGAGAGAGAGAAAAGAAGAAAGATCCACTTAAATCCAGTTCAAAAGAAAAACAAAATGTGAAGGTTTACAAATTTTGACATTTACTTAGGGATATTTAAAAAAAAAATCTGTTGAAGTTATTAAACATTATAATGGGACTTTTGACTTTTAGGAAATTATTTGTAAAATTTTTGGGAACCTATTATACATTTTTTATGGAAATTTGTTGGATATTTTGGGTGACATTGAGGCAATACTAACTTAAATAAAGTTCTTGGAATAATTGACAGCTTCATCTGTCACCAGGGTAGGTACTAGTCACACCTCAGATCCTCTCCTCCTGCCCAGCCAATACACCAGTATGATTGAAGTAACTGTTCAGTAGGTCTCACTGATGCTTTGCCCCCCTCAAAGGATTCCTGCATTTTTCATCAGGCACATACACAACTGGTTCATTTGCTATGGCTGCTATGTCATGTGGTGGGGTGGGTACCATGACTATTCCATCTTGGTGTGTTGCATGTCAAAGCAATATTTCTTGACAACCTTCTGATGATGATCCATGTGACCCAACATCTGTAAAGGAATCTGTACGTCAACCATGACTAGCGGCACCAGGTAAAAGAAGCCCAATTCGCCCACTGATTTCTTTGACTTTTGCATCAGACGATATGTTTCCTGTCCAGTGCGCCAAGAGCATGGGGTACATTCCATCTGATTCTTAACTTCTTGATCTGTTTCCAGTCTTCTGGAGTGGTGAGCAGATCTAATACTCTTCCTTTAATTCAGCAGGGATGGCTCTGCAGACAATAGGGAGGAATTTACATTTGGTCGTTCGGCCAACTAGAGAGTGATACTGTAAGGACTTTTATGTTTCTCCTGTTGCAAAGTACCGCAGTGTTATTGCCAGATTCAATCCAATTTGTAAGGGCTTCCTAAAATTGGTGACTTACTTCTTGATGCGGTGGTGTGTGCGTTCTTCAATGTGGTCAAAAACTGCAGGTGGCATCCTGACAGAAATATGGTAATCTGGGATATCAGTCTGTATTAAGTCAGCCAAGAGGTTGCTATATAGCATCCTTTTTCTTCTCTTTGGCAGATCCATGGCATGATCCAGGGGTTTTGCTACTTTTCATGGCTTCCTTCTTTCCCTGGGTGGTGGTGGGGGGGGGGGGGGGGGTGTGATGAAGTTGTACGTTGTATGGCAGGTGGAGTTCCTGGGCTCAGGTGTGTCCTTATCAAAATGAAAATCAAAATATTCAACTCAATAAAAAAAAACAAAAGGGCCCCTAGCTTGTGTAAAAGAAGCAACAAGGGGTTTATAGTGTTGCTTTGATCCCGACTTGAGATCCTGACTCCAGAAATTACTAGATTTGGACACTGCACCAGTGTTGTCAGTTAGGGCTTTATAGCTTGTCCTGATAGTTTCCTGTCTGGTCATGGAAAAAAAATCCCAACCTCAAGTCAAGTAGGTATCTGGTTCCAAACTAGCCAGGATGTACTACTGGTATTATGTAAAACCCCGCAATATACAAAGAATTCTGATGTTTTACCGTGTTCTCATGTTTAGTTGTACTAAAAAACTTGACTAAGTTGGCAACAATATAATATATTGTAGTAGTTGACTATCAAATGGACCAGGAAACACTCGAGATCTTCTAAAGTTGACCCCAATCGTTAATTCCGACCATCTGGTCACAACCTTACTGAACAGAGTGGTGATAAAAGAAGAATTATAACAGGGAAACTGGAAAATTCTTGCACTTTAGATTATTAGACTAATTTTAATACAAAGTAAGTAAAATTCACAACAGTATGTGAAATTCAGCACAATTTGGGAAATTTATCACAATATATGATATTCACCACATCATGTGAAATTCACCACAGTATGAAAAATTCACCACAGTATGTGAAATTCACCACAGTATGTGAAATTCACCACAATTTGGGAATTTATCAGAATATGTGAAATTCACCACAGTATGTGAAATTCACCACTGTATGTAAAGTTCACAATAGTATGTGAAGTTCACCACTCTGACACAAAATAATTAACCTTTGTTTTTAGTTTTGCGTCCAGGAGATAGGATGACTAATGTGGTCACAAAAATCACAAATATATAAAATATTTTTCAGTAGTGAAGTAGTCACATAAATAGAATGAGTTTCCTTATATGCAAATATCTGCTACTATGGCAAATATCATTCTTACTCTGTAAACATTTACTGCTTAAAATATTTCAAATTAGCTGTTTTTCTCTTGTATATCCAACACAATATTTCATAAATTCTATCAATAATTCAACCTGTTAAAGACACAATGCTATTGGTTAACTTGTTTAATTATGTTTTATTTTCTATTAAATATAACACAGTAAATTTGAAAAATAAATTATTCTTTTACCAATGAATCCTTTATTTAATGTAGTGATACAACAGATTATTATGAATTATTTCTGACTGCAATTGCACAACATAGGTATGTTATAACTTAGAATATCAACATCGCCTTGGAAAGACTACAGACGTCACGTCGGTATAATAGCAATAGTATTCTGACATTGATTAAGGCTGATATTTTTACTTATACTGGTTTATCTTTTATCAGAAAGTATTTTTTTTATCTCTGGAGGTTTCTATTCACCAATAACTTGTGCGCTTATCAAGTGTGTGTATGCAGGAAAATAGTTGTGAGAGATAGTGTTATCGGTCGGTGCAAAAAAATAAAACCACTATTTCAGTTAGAATATTAGCTAAAATAAGACCCCAACATTTTTACTAAATAGACCTATGTTAATGCTGAACCATTGCTTTACTAAGTAAAGCTTTATTATAATGATATGTATTGTTGTTTTTTTTTAATTCCTTTATTGCCATTTTTCTTTCACATAAGTCTATACAATTATTGACATATCTTAGCATATGGATGAACCTGTTTCCCCATTACCTTTTGTGATAATACAACAGTTACAAAAACTAGCAGACGTATAACTTAAAATCCAGCCAAACTATAGAAATCATTATCTGTTAATTAGCCACTAATTTATAAACATCCTACACAATGTGCAGTATTTGGTGACAAAGTGGAAATGTAATACCACACAGCACAGGTGTGTGTGATATGAGCCTCATTTATCCAAACACCTGAAGAGAGAGTGGCAGTGGCAAAGAGATGGAATATCAACAAAAGACTGTATGGCAATCACCAAGGATGTAGATAATATAATTAATTTGAATGTTAGATAAAATGGGTGAAAGGCCTGCACTATAATGGTCAAAATACAAACATGCTTACATATTAAAGGGGAAAAAAGATAGCAGTAGATTCACAATGTGATACTCTTTTACATCTCAGTAATTGCTTATTTCTCTGAATCATGTAAATATTAACCATAGTCTTTCAGCTAAGAAGAAGAAGAAAGAAAAAGACATTTATTTATGAACAGCAATGACAGAGGTGGCCTGTACTGTAATCTGGAGTGCATTGAAACGTCCCATTGAACTAATATAGCTGAAAGATTGATCCTCTCACAGTGTCGATACTGTCTTTATAGTGTACAACAGCATATATGTATATGTAATGTACACACATTATTCTGTACATGTATGATAATAAGCGGAGTCACATGATCTATACTTGTACTATAGCCAGAGAGTGTCATGTGGGACCGGAGATCTGGATATGTGAACTAGTAATGGCTCCCTCATGTCGGGGTCTGGAGAGACAAGATATGGAGGGCCAGAAAGCTCACAACAGAGATTGGTGACAAGAAGATGGGGACACTGGCTGAATATGTTAACATGGCTGTAGTATATTGTATGTAGATAACTAGAGAATGAAGGAAACATATTATGAATTTTCTTATAAATTTAATAAAGGTAATAGTTAATCTATATGAAAAAAAATGCATACACGAGAAGCGGAAGAAGATATCATGTAAATTGCCATATTATAGTTGTTTGAATTACGATAATCGATAGATTATAATGACTAGATATGCTGGGCTGGGTGCAATTAAACCAGGTAAGATAGAATTATACATAATAGTAGTATGCAAAACCCATAGTTCCATATTAGATGATAATTGTGAGTTATAGAGGAAAAATTGGTTAATTCATCACATTTTGTGAAATTTGCCTCTGGTGGGGCACCCTTTATATAAGAAAAAAATATATCAAATTTTTTTATATGCTATGAATGAGGTGAGATCAACGTCTTACTGTAGTCACAAAAATCATAAATGCATCTAGAATTTCCTAGAAAAAGTATGGGGGGAGAGGGGGGGTTCCTCACCTGCAAATTTTAAATGATTGGTGAATTTCACATTTTTTATTCTATAGATATATGATATGTAATGAAAATAATGTGTCAGATGTTGTCGGCGAGTATTTAATATTCATAGATATTGTCACACAAAGTTATCGGTATGTAATATTGTTCGTATATTTTACCTTTTGTTAACTTAAGAAATGTGAGATTCACTACAGTATGTAAATTTTGCCAGTGAGGAAAACTACTTTTTTATTTCCTTGACTTCTGGGAAATTATTTTTACATTTTTAAATTTTGTGACAACGTTAAAGCCTCTGATCTCTGATTTAACTTTAAAATGGTGCCCCAGCCCCATGGTGGCAGATATTATACACTGTGATCTCATTTCTTTCTCTCTATTCCCATCAAGCTCTGTAATTGGACAAGGCCCTTATAGCAGAACTTTGGTATATAGAATTCCCTGCAATGTTGTTATAAATATCAGATCATGAGTGGTCCTTTTACCATTTAAATTATACTATCATATAAAAATTTACATTAATTATTAAAAATATTTTCTTGTTTCCTAAGATTTAACTTAATGGGCGTCAGCTCATTTATGAATATTTCACGATAATCAAATATATATTTGTACACTTTGGTCAGAATTTCCCCACATAGATAATACTCAAACTCTGTTTTCAGTATTTTGGAGAAAA